>CAXKWD010000009.1:143504878-146315689 GCA_964059195.1 Ectobius pallidus
CAAGATAAAAACGAAATAAGGACGGCTTAAATGCGAATTTCAGAACATACGTCAATTGAAATATGAATGACATTTTCTTGCCCCTAGCAACAAGAAAACTATAGGCCTAATGTACTTATTGTTGCAAATGCAGTCAGTTTAGCTCAGTCGTAATGAACACGCTAAAACCAATTAGGCTACAGCGAGGTGGTATAGGCTAACATGGAAGAGGTCCTGAGTTCAAATCAAACCTCGTGGCTGCCCAAATTGACTTGGGTTTTTCATGGTTTCTTCGTTCGCAAAGGCAAACGCCGGGTTTGTAGGACTTGTTTATTTTCCATAACTCATCGCCGCTATGTCAGTGGATATTATAATCGTTTAAACTGATTATTACATAAGAAGACATCACTTTACAATAGATGCAGATGACGCGAATGAGCTGTTACTATAGACTAATGGTTCACGCAAACATACTAAACACGTTATATGACCTAAATGCAGTTAAATCGTGCAATATAACCTAAGTAGTAGCAGTAGTGGCGAAATTCAAATATAAGTCGCTCCTTAAGCTCCGCCCATTCGATATTCACATTTGCATGGACTGTGTGATGTATTTTGTTTCTGAGCGAAGCAGAGTGACCAACTGTCCTTGTATATTGTCGCAAGTGCCTTGTATCCCCCTCTACATATAACTAAATAATGCATAACACTAACCACATAGTTAAAGTGCGCGAAGCGGAGGCGGCAGCCGTAGCGAAGCGCCCTTGCATTTTCGAATAATGTACGATACACTGTTTGTAGGTTTCGAAAATGTGGCATATTATATCTCCCGCGAGGTTTGTCAGCCTGTCACCTCTCGTCTAGCGGTATGACGTCACACCTCCAACGTCCGATCACGAGTTTCTTCATAATACGAGGACAGAAGAATTTGCTAGATCGTGGTACAAAAGAAACTGCATCGTTGAGGGTGGGTTGGGTGGGACCGATTCATCCCAAGGTGCGATTTATATTTGAATTTTCCCGTAGTATTAGTACTAATAATATTACTGCCATAGTTTTACTGCCATTGATTATTATTATTATTATTATTATTATTATTATTATTATTATTATTATTATTATTTCACAGTAAAAGCATTGAACATAAAGATCGACCCTGATGCTTTCCGTTCTAGATATTTGTTAGTTTTTATGAAAATGTAATAAGTAAAATTTAATTATCTCTTTAATTTACTTTTCTCTATGCTAGCCTTTAACACGTATATGGGAGAAAGTTTGTGCAATATATTTTTGCACCATTTATTTACAAATTTTAAACAGTAGGCTTCTAATGATGTATGATGAATTGATGAATTGATGAATTGATGAATTGATGTTTATGATTATGTGTATGATAATGATAGTGATATTATTAGTGATATACAACAGGAATTACATATTAATGCATAATTAAACATCTGACTGTCAAGTCTGCAGTTTTAACCTAATTGACTGTGTGGTCATAGCATTTCTGGTTAGCTTGCATAAGTCTGCTATGTCAATGGCATGAACACTGTGTAGTCAGCACATTCAAGAGTTATTCCATTGCATTGTACTTGAGAAAAGCAGGTCATATTTTGTAATTATAAGATTTTGCCATTTCTTATTAGCAACATATGACTGTGTTACCAAAAACAATAATAATAATAATAATAATAATAATAATAATAATAATAATGATGATGATGATGATGATGATGATGATGATGATGATGATGATGATGATGATGATGATGATGATGATGATGATGATGATGATGATGATGATGATGATGATGATGATGATGATGATGATGATGATGATGATGATGATGATGATGATGATGATGATGATGATGATGATGATGATGATGATGATGATGATGATGATGATGATGATGATGATAATAATAATAATAATAATAATAATAATAATAATAATAATAATGTACTCACTGCCACGGTCAGCGTCTGGAGATCCGTTCTCCGGATCGTGGCCACCGGCTTCTTCACGTTTTACAGTCTGCACGCTTTCTTCCAATTGACAACAGTCCATGATGAGATTTTCGTATTCCCGACCACTGAAATGCAAGTTATAGCTGTTAGTATTGAATCTTATAAATAGTCATAACCAGGGCCCGGATTCTGATGACCTAAAATTGTTTTAAAAATGACCCTAAATGTTAAAGAAAATGACTTGAAAATTATAAAAAATGACAAACTGATTTTTTAATAAAAATTATTATTGTAGGCCTACACACAAAGTTGACTAGTTTGTACATAATTGCAAAAAATGTAAATAACTGTAATGTTGTGAATGTTTTTTTCGCACGGAAATTTATACTGGCACTGAGGCACTGGCGAATCAAAATTCGGCATTTCCTTTTGTGGTCTGCCGGATTATATTGTTGTTTAATTGAGGGTAAACAGTAGTTTGCACTCTCAAATCCAAGCAGGTGGCAGACTCTGGTGCCAAGTCAATCTAATAACAATAACAATAACTAAATTTTGGCGTTTATTTGATTCTCATTTCCGACTGAGACATGACAACATCGAATTTTTCCTTCTTGCATTAAACAAACAACACTTCAAAGACAGCACCGCTAGCGACGAAAAAAAAAGTTAATTCACTCAATGTGAATACATGAAAATTACAAAATAATGACCTAAAATTCAAGCTGATGATAATCTCAAAAAATGTTACGAAAGGGTGTTTTCTAAGATCTTAGTCGTTGTACTGAGTGATATTTAACATTATTAAGATAGGAAATTTGCCAGGATCAAACAGAAATATTGTTAATTGCGGGTTTATCGTTATACGGAGGTTCAAGCTGATGATAATTCTCACCTGATGACGTAGTTAACACAGATTATGTTCTGTTCCTCGGCGTTCTTGGAGTTGCAGACAACAGTGGCACAAGTCTGCACCCACGTGTAGCCACCACTCTTATTCATCATACGATAATACTGAGTCATCACTTGTCCCTTGTTGATTACTGCAAAAAACACAAGTTTATTCGGCTAAGAGAGGGGAGATCTAACACAAAAATGAGTCAAAAAGAGGTCTATAAAAATGAAATCTTCATAAAGAAAAATCTAAAGATAAATGTCTGCGATATAGTATTGTCTACTACACAGGCAGAAATGCCAACCTTGAAAGGTGGTTATCAGTAGTGTGAATCCTACATGTTTAACCGAAAAATCACAATTACAGGTTTCACAAAATACGTGATTCGGTGAAATTTTTGAAGGTCCGAAGCAAGGAAACTCTTCCGTATAGTGCTGATTTGCGGCAGTTCCTTTTTGTCCATGACACTCGTCACTGGTTTTACGTTTACACGACATATTTCCTCAACTGCACTGCACTGCAACACTTAATAAAACTTCTAGCAAGCAATGACGTCGGCAGTCGTCAGCGGCATTTAGTCCAGTCACCAGGTACTTTTGCCTGGAAAAAGGTCCGAAGTTAATGATTTTTTAGTATGTTGTATATGGGTATTCTGAGGTGTAGAATCCAAGTTTTCCAATTCGAGAACCTTGTGCTAACTTCAGGGCAGCCGAAAAACCCCGAAATTTTTGGGCTTTTTTCAATGTTTTCCTTATAACTCCTAAACAACGCGTTTTATCTGAAAATACTCTATTATAAAAATTAAAGGGCAATAAATTTGCTACAATTTGCACTGTTTAAACTTTTCTTAAGTCGAATACGTACCGAGATATGGAGCTTCGAAGTTTCGAGTTATTTTAAAAATATTGAAAAACTGCAAAAAATGCAGGATTTTCCCTAGTAACTTCCATCTTTCAATATTGCTATATGAATGACGTTCAATAACCTACACAATAGAAACCCCACCCTTAATGAGATGTTCTTTTCAGAATAAAGAACACAATTCTCGATGTATAAAAATGAATTTTATAAATATGTATAGGCTAATACATGTAATGACATGTGGATATATTAAGTACAAAATATGTAAATTATTACAAATTAGTCATTCATATTAATTCATAAAAGCCTTGATCTCTTTGGTCCCAATGGCAAGTCGGCATCATCTCTCAGTGATTCCTCTTCCTCCTGAGCAATGATCTCATCGATGACGTCATCCTCCTCGTCGCACTCAATGTCTGTGTCTTCCTCGTTGATGTCAGTTTCAGGCGAATTCTCACAAGTATTTCCTGCACAATTCTTGCAGATGGTTGAGCATCGGAGTCCTGCTTTTTTGCAGCTGCAAGCCCCGGTGCTACACCCTGTCATGCACTCGCAATGTATCATGTGCAGCAACTTTCCTGGAGCTGCATCCATGGTCATTGTTATAGGGATCAGCCCTCGTTTCGTTAAAGTCCAGCCCCAAACTGATTGTAACTTTTTGTAGCCCAGCCACGTCTGCACTTGCAGATAGGTACGAAAAGAATGGTACCGGGCAGCGTCTCGTGTAGGGGGCAATCTGGCAAGGTTGAATTTGGATTTTGACACGGAGTTGGAAAATATTCGGTACCGAAGATCATCCAGAGTATCTGTGTCCATGTTACCACCGTACAGTATCACAAGAAACTTTTCCCCTTCTTCCGAAATTTGGCATGGTGTTGCTTCGTTATCTTTGAAAACACTAACGATGTCAGACAGAGAACGGTTTTTTTCATACATAGGGAAAACTTTCTTCTTTCCTTGTCCAAATGGGTTTGATGTAGTGTCACACCCGCTTGCTGCATGAAGGAAAAGAATATCCTGAGTATTGTATTTGCACGAAGCTGGCGAATACAAAACACTGGGGTATTACCTCTCCCACTCTTTTGGAAATAAACGTTCTTTTGAGAAGAGCCTAATGCAGTCAGCAATACTAAGAGATCGATGTCTTTCAGTACCATGAAATCAGCATCTTCTATTGCCTGCTTAACTTCGATGCCCTTTGCTGCCATTTCAGTCATCAGCATTGAAATAAAGTTTCTCTTGTTCGTGTCATTGGAAAAAAATTTTCTTGCGACAATGTAACGGCCCTTGTTAACGAAAATAGAAATTTTCTGGACGATTGCAGCAAAGCCCGGCGATATCGTTCAGCTGCTTTGGTGCTCTGATAAGCGACAACACTAAGATATCCATCGAATACTACTATGACATTATACCCAAAGTGTTTCTGTACCTAGTCCACATAGGTCTTGCGCACTGACTCGAACGTGCGTGATGTAGTCTTACCCCATACAACCTTATGCAGTCACTTACTACACATTTTCTGCTGCCAAGGTCTTCATCCTGTAAGGAGTGAATGCTGAAATGGCAGCAAAGGAGGACATCATCGATAAGATCATTGCTCAGGAGGAATCACTGAGAGATGATGCCGATTTGCCAATCGGGAGCAAAGATACCAATGCTTTTATCAATCGATATTAATGGAAATTTGTAATAATTTACATATTTTCTACTTAGTTAATATTTCCACATATCATATGTAGTATAAATTTTTATAAAATACATTTTTATGTATAGATTATTGTGTACTTTATTCTTAAATGAACATCTCATTAAGGAAGGGATTTCTATTGTGTAGGTTATTGAACGTTATTCATACAGAAATGTTTAAAGATGAATGTTACCAGGAAAAATGCTCCGTTTTCGCAGTTTTTCGATATTTTGAGAATTTTTCAAAACTTGGAAGCGCCATATATCGGTACTTATTTGGTTTTAGAAAACATGTAAACAGTTAAAATAATAGAAAATTTCATGGCCTTTAACTTTTGTAATGGAGTGTTTTAGGCTAATATGTATTGTTTAGGAGTTATAAGGAAAACACTGAAAAAAGCCCCAAAATGTCGGGGTTTTTCGGCTGCCCTGAAGTTCGCACAGGGTTCTCGAATTGGAAAACTTGGATTCTACACCACAGAATATCCACATAAAACATATTAAAAAATCATTAACTGCGGACCTTTTTCCAGGCAAAAGTACCTGGTGACTGGACTATAAACCGTTCCACGGCCTTCAAGGAAATCGCCCAACAGAACGTCCTGACGAGGGAGGGAGGGGGATGATGATGTTACATTTATTAATTTAGATTCACCTACCATTACTACTATTATTATCCATATAGAAATGTTGGAAGATGAAATTTACTAGGGAAAATCCTGCATTCTTTGCAGTTTTTCAATATTTTGAAAAATAACTCGAAACTTCGAAGCTCCATATCTCGGTACATATTCGACTTAAAAAACGTTTAAACAGTGCAAATTGTAGAAAATTTATTGCCCTTTAATTTTTATAATAGAGTATTTTCAGATAAAACGCGTTGTTTAGGAGTTATAAGGAAAACATTGAAAAAAGCCCAAACATTTCGGGGGTTTTCGGCTGCCCTGAAGTTAGCACAAGGTTCTCGAATTGGAAAACTTGGATTCTACACCTCAGAATACCCATATACAATATACTAAAAAATCATTAACTTCGGACCTTTTTCCAGGCAAACCCAATTTTCAGTACCTGGTGACTGGACTAATTACAGTGATAATAAAAAAGAGGAAATCTGTTAACACCAAAGATGTTATAACTACAATTATGTTATAACTGTTAGATATAACATCTTTGGTTAACACACACTCACGTCAAAGAATGTAGTGTCCAATGTCGCCAACACAACGGATGTTTTCTTTTACAAACTTTTTCTGATGATAACAGTTGGCATCTCTGCTGACACATGAACTATTTTTTTTGTGTTCGCGGGAGAAACGAAACATTTAAAAAATAGATATTGGCATTCGTAAAATCCGTAATATTCAGTACAATTTCCGTATTGCCGTAGCAAATTCAAGAAAATCGTAGAAACTACGGAAATTCCGTAGCAGTTGGCATCTCTGCACAGGTATACTACATAATGTCTACAACACACAAATGTTCACTTCTCAAGAAATTTTATAAAACTGTAATAAGGAATTTACGAGGGTTGGAACTTAACTAGTGGCAAAACAGCTATGAAATCAATAATGGTTAGTTCAAATTGAGTTTGTTAGATTTTGGTTGGAAATACAGAGTACTTGAAAACAAATTGGAGCCCTCTGTCACTACGAATGCCTTCACCGTAACCATGCGTAACACGTGCGTAGTCTGAAGAGGGAAATTTATTATTATTACCATTATTATTACAATATTATTATTTATTTATTATGTTAAGAATATAACAGGCTTATTGGCCAATTATAACATTCTCTTATAATATTATTACATTATTTTATTATTATTATTATTATTATTATTATTATTATTATTATTATTGTTATTATTGCTACTACTACTACTACTTACTTACATACTTACTTACTTAATTACTCAATGGCAATAAGACAATTCCTAAGCAAGCTAAAGGAATATTATCTATTTTATGGAACCCGAAGGTTCATTACCGCGCTTACCTGAGCCCGCCATTCAACCCTATTCTGTGCTAACTCCATCCAACCATCCCTCGCAAACCCTACTTCCATTAAATCTATCTTAATATTGTCCTCCCACCTACGTCTAGTCTTCCAGGTGGTCTTTTCCCTTCAGGTCTTCCAGTCAATACTTTCGAGATATGTTTTTCCTCCCCCATGTCCAGCCCATTTCATCCTCCGTGATTTAATTACCCTTACTTTTTCCGGTGAAGAGTACAGGTCATGAAGCTCGTCGTTATGCAGTTTTCATCTCTCTTAGGTATAAATATTTTCCTAAGCCCCCCTGTTTTCGAAAACTCTCAGATTATGTAAGGGGCCTTGTCTCACATCCATGTAATACAACAGCCAGGATAATAGTATTACCTCGCTGAAAATGTTAATTAAGCTAGAATATCTTTATTACACGAGAAGTTGTACAAATTGGTTTTATGAGTTACCCAATGGGATTCTCCATTAACCGCTGAATTGTGATAGAGGTAATTGGATTTTTCAAGTCGCTATGAGAAGTTTGGATGAAGCGGTAAATTTAATAAGTGTAAGGTGCTACTAGACGACGTCTTCAAGGAAACTTTCTTGTTTTGGTTTACGTTTGTTGTCTTGTCAGGTTAAGAAGAGAAAGGGACAATTTGTAGAAACGAAGGGGGGGGGGGGGTCATGAGAGAGAAAGAGACCTCAAAAAGAAGAGAGAGTTTGTGTATGAGTTTTTTGGAATGAGGGTTTAAAAGAGAACTAGAGGGAGAGAGAAGGGGGGGGGGGGAGATGTTACAACTACTAAGTTGAGATGTGCGCCGCATCCGGAGACGGAACGCGACGTGAATACTGAAACCCGCCCGCCCGCCCACCCCGCCCCCCCTCGTGCCGCCCCCCTTGCAATTCAATAGTCCAGTGGCGTGAACACGGGTCCCAGAGCCATACAGTATTCATGCAAAACATCAAAATAATACATTTCCGGCTTCAAAGGAAACACACGTTTCCCAGATACTGTGAACTCGTTTTCTTCATATTCTGAATATATAAAATCTACATGGATATCCCGGAGGAATTAGTACTAAATAAAATCAGGTGAACTGATGAAACAAAGTGTCAGAATGCATTTGTTTTAATACCTGATAATTGCAATTATGATATGCACAAAATAAGTTATTTTTGTAATCGATTTCCGAGTTAAGCTCCAGATCGATTCATTAAGCAGGGCTTACGGAAGAACAAAGGTCTAATTTGATAAGCATATGTGAAGAAATATGTGGGTAATGTTATTCGTCTAAGCTAACTGTATTGCAACTTCCAAAGCCGTATATGAAGACTGTAAAACAATATGTAGCCATGAGAACTGATTTGCATTTGATGAGTTCTTTCTAAAATATTACCATAAAATAGGAATTAAATTGGACATTACTCCGGTACTGGTCAACCGATTTGGTCCAGTATCAATAGGCTTCTTTCCATGAACATTATAAAAGCGTATATCAAGTTTCATGAAAATCCGATAAAGCGTATTTGAGTTATCGCGCGTACAGACACAGGAAAGACCGACAGAGAGACGGACAGATATTTTCCCGTCCACGACACAATCTCAGAAAGTACTTAATAATTTGATATCCCGGAAGAATTAGTACTAAATAACATCTTTTGTGTTAGCTAGTCTGAGGTAAAAGAAACACTTTTAACAGAAAAAATATTAATTAAAAGGAGAAAATTGTGCCACAGAATGGTATAAAATTACAACACTCTAGGGTTACCATTGCTTGACATGGATAAATATTAATATTATTGAAACTTGTAATAAAATATAACAAAGTGATAGAAAATAATATCAGGTAAAGTGATAAACCAAAGCGTCACATGCTGCTAATAAGCCGCATTTAAGAAAATATAAAGTTTGATAAGCACATGCGAAGAAATAATTGGTAACTGGAATATGAACAGAAGTAATTTAGAATAAATTCCTCATGAATATTCCTTTAATTTTTCAATACAATCTGAAGGTGTATAAAATGGGTAGCCAAAATCTATCAAAAACCTTTTTTTTAGAAGGAAAAATAAAAATTGGAACTTTTTGGAATGTTCCCATCGGTTACATGCTAAAATCCATAAGTTGCCAAATTTTAAGTTTCTGACTCATGTGGAAGTCGGTAAAAATCAATGTTAATGAGAGTATGATCGAGACTGTCATAGATGTGCCATCCAGCCAGGTTTTCCATACTTATAGGGCAGTTAGAAACACCAAATTTTGCACGATTGTGGAAATTGGATGTACTAATATTCTTATTAAATTTTACGATTCTAGCTTCCCTATAGGTGTGTCAAAAATTACGTAATGCGAGAAAAATAAACAACATTTATTTAACAGAAAAAAAGAAACTAACTCTACGTAAGGTATAAGCGACAAAAAGTCATAGGTACGGTACAAAACTTGAAGATTTCTCAAAATCCCTTATTGCTGATGCAATCGTTTTTTTTATACGGCTTACTGTTTAGCTATAACAAGCCTCCGAAAAAGATCTGCACAGATCTTAAAATTGCGTCCGCTATTATGAATGTTTTTCGAGGGTTAAAAAATGAAAAATCGGATCGTTTCGGAATATTTCCATTGGGTTACAGGCTAAACGGCGCAAGTGTGCCGAATTTCAAGTTTCTGGCTCATTTGGAAGTGGGCAGGCAGACAATTATGTCAATGAGTGACTTAACCACTAGGCTTTGCAGTATAGTGATAAGTCGCTATTTAAAAAGTACCGTATTTTACGGACTATAAGACGCTCCGGACCATAAGACGCACCTTGATTTTAGGATGGAAATTTAAAGCAAAAGAAATTGAATAAGATTCTAAACGAGAAATTTTAAAGGGAATAATTTACTTTATTGCATAAACAAATTATAACCTTGTACAATGGAATCGGTGTAAATCACTTCTAACTTTAAACCTGCGTTGTACGAAAATCCCTTTTTACAGGTGGCATCGCGTAGGCCTAAATTTTAACTACCGAACTGATTTCTCATGAAAGACTGAAAATACTTTTACACCCTCTAACCTCAATTCACCATAGGCTACGGTAAGTGTAACGGGAGAAGGCTGTTTAGAGGTCATTGTCTTCATTTAAACCACCCGGCGGATACAACTCCTTTCGTATAAAATAACTCAACATGCCTTTCTTTTCGCATTGTATACCCTCATTGTATACCTTCCAGCTACCCTCATTTCACAATTGTGACAAGTGGACTAATGTACAGTCTGTGCAAAACTTTGTAATTATTCTATTGTTTACAACACCTTTTTTTTATAAAGTTATGGTATTCTGGCAAAATTTACCATATTTTTACTTTTTTGTGTATTTCGGACCATTAGACGCACCCAACTTCCAAGGCTCTATTTTCAAGGTAAAAAGTGCGTCTTATGGTCCGTAAAATACGGTATGTGACTTTCAATTGGTACTCCTATACCGTTCAACTGATTTGGTCCAAATCAATAGGGTTCTTCCTATGGACTTTATATGTCTCTTTACTTATTTTCACGAAAATATGATAGAGTGTGTTCGAGATATCGCGTGTACAGACACACAGACGGGTAGACATTTCCCCCTCTTATTAAGTACCATGCTATGCCTAATAATGACGTCACAACATGAACACAGTGCCTTTCAGGGCTTTGGAAGAGCAAATGAATAAGCTGTATAGTTAATTGAGAGAAGTAGACATTTTTAATAAAATTACGAAAAATTAACTGGAAGACAAACATAAATTCAAATAAATTTACATAATAACAAGAAATGACCTATGGGCCTAATGATTGCGTTAACTGTTTTCTTTGCAGTCCGGTACGAGTTTACAAATTATGTGAAAAATTAGTTTAGCTCATTTAAGGTTGTCGGCGATTTAAGAAGGACTTTATAAAGCTAAGCTTATTGGACAAGTTGACTTATATGTCTTTCGTATTCATAGTCTTCTTTAAAGTCGTACTTTGTTAAGTCTGACTTCATAAAGCTCTACTTGTTCTACCTATTAAAGTCGAACTCAATAATATGAAAAATCATGCGTTCACTGCCGTAACAATTGAATTATCGAATCGTATTTCAGATTTTTTTTCTTCAGATTTCGTGTAATACAAAGCCATCTAGATACGTATTTCACTGTCGTGATAAGATAGAAGATGAAATGGTGAAGATGATTCATGGTATGTAATGTCCAATTCGGAATTTGCCTTTACGATTGAGGAAACCATGAAAAAACCCTTGTCAAATTGGCCGGCCACGGGATTTTAATCTGGGACCTCCCGAATGCAAGTCCAAGACGTTACCATCTCGGCCAACTCGCTCGGTATTTTTTAAATGTGGGGGCCTCAAAACGCACAATAACGCTAAAAAAAGAGACATTAAAGAGCGGTATATGGTTGAGAAGTGACAATTAAAAGGGGCGAGATTGTTGACGGGGACTGTACTGTCGCTGGGGTATTTTTAAGCGCTATTTTGCCCATTCCCTGCCTGCCTATCAAAGCATTGTGTTCTAATACGATTCGGCGTGTAGTCGGCTACGCAAATGCACTCTAGAGGCGTATTCCTGACTCAGAAGCCCCGTTACTGGATTCTGTTCCATCATCTGGATTGTCTCTATTTAATAAAACAGTTCTTTTAAAGTGAACTCCTTAATAAATAGTTACAACACTTCATACACATGTATTTCTTGGTGGTAATTTCAATAAATAAACCAATTAATAAAATCAGATGAACTGATGTAACAAAGTGCCAGAATGCTTTTGTTTAATCAGTGATAATTGCAATTATGATATGCAGAAAATAAGTTATTTTTGTAATCGATTTCCCAGTAAAGATCCATTCATTAAACAGGGCTTACGGAAGAACAAAGGTCTAAAGTTTGATAAGCATATGTGAAGGAATATGTGGGTAGTGTTATTTGTCAAAGCTACCTGTATTGAAACTTCCAAAGCCGTATATGAACACTGTAAAACAATATGTTGTCCCGAGAACTGATTTGCATTTGAATAATCTATCTAATCACAAAATAGGCACTTAATTAGGTATTACTCCATTACCGGTCAACAGATTTAGTCTAAAATCAACAGGCATCTTCCCAAGGACGTTATAAATGCGTATACCAAGTTTCATGAAAATCCAATAAAGCGTATTTGAGTTATCGCGCGTACAGACACACGGACAGACATTTTCTCGTGCCCCACACAACCTCATAAAGTATCATTCTGGCACTTATTAAATAAATCGAGTCAGCTTTATCTATACTCCTTTAAACATCGAGGTCATATAAGAGGTTCAGGTTCTACCAGTATATGGAATGCAACTATTGATGTGCAACTTTATCTCGTTGATGTGTTTATGGCTCTGTTAATTTCAACTGATATTCAATTGTAATGAATATTACACAGGATGAAATGATGAGGATGATTCATGGTGTGTAAATATCCAATTAATCATTTGCCTTTACGACTGGGAAGACCATGAAAAAATCTAAGTCAAATTAGCCGACCACAGGATTTGAACCTGAGTGAGATTCCAAGATGATGATTATTACGTAGCCAGCAAAATAAATAAATAAATGAATAAAAAACATCATGTGTCCTTAATAATTCACAGTCTGTAGTAATTAATGGACAGTGATTTGATGTTGCAATATCTAAAGAGAGACTGGAAGACACTGTTAGTTGTTGTTTTGATTTAAAATATAAATGTACATTAATTACTTGATTTTTTTTTATCAAAGACTTAAACTGCTAAAAAATTACTTACGTAACATTTTTACAGAGAGATTTAAAGGTAGGTTTGTTTGATTCCATAGTAAATTCAAGTACACTTATTGAGAACTTTACTTACAGTCGACATGGGACTTCCGCAGTTTGTTGGCGTCCTCGCCGTGGCAAAGAGCGTACAAGTTCTTCCCAGTGAGTTCCTCTGCTGAATAATCCAGCAGCTCCGACACCCTGAAACATGTTAACACGTGATATACATGTTCTGGACATGTATTTGTAACTTAATGCAATGGAAGGGATCTAACCAGAAAACAAGTGTTACAGGGTATCTGAAAAATTAAAGACTAACATCTTCGAAAGATCCGAACAGTAGACTGTGTAATACTGTAGTTAAGGTGACCAAACACCACAGAACACCCCACTAATAAAAAAAAACTATATTTTTCAAACTGTACGAAAATAAAAAGTTTCAAATATGTTTTCATAATAAAATATAATATTCGTGTGCACCTTATACCCTCATTTAATTAATTAATAATTTCTGATGGTTTGCCTTTAACGCCAGTTTATTCTTTGCAGTATAAAATTTGTCTTATGTTATAATACACAGAGTACCTTGGTTTAAAATCATAAAGGTTACTACGTAAAACAAACAGTGTGTTAAAAGTGTATATGTGCCTTTGTCAATCTTTCAGTAGGTAATAATTATATTACCGGTCGAGAATGTATAAAAACTAAATTAACGAATTTTATTTTGGTCCAATGAGGGTAGAATAGAGAAAAATATAAATTAAAAAAACCAACTTATACCCTCATTAATTTTGTAAATGATTCTATAAGAATAAGAATTATTTTAACTTTACTTATGGCTGTAATATTTAATTAAAAAAAAAATTTAATATACTTGTTTAAAATACAACAATGGTCCATAAAATATACACCTGTGTATGGATACTTTTTTTAAGTTTAGACCTACATTGATTAACAAATTATTCTAAGAATCTACATACATTTTATGTGTTTTAATTTTTAATGTGTGATAAGAAGGCCTACCTCGAATACCAGGGTTTTTAACAATTTATGTATAAAAGAAGTTTTAGGACAATTGTAATTAATAATATTTTTATATTTTATGGACTATTGTTTTATTTTATACAAGTATATGAAAAATTGTTTTTAAATTAAATATTACTGCCATAAGTGAAGTTAAAATAATTCTTATAGAATCATTTTTACAAAATTAATGAGGGTATAGGCTATGGTAAATTTTGCAGATTATGTAAACACTAAATTATGATATAGCTGTTGACGAATGATTAAGAGTCAGGTTTTTATCGATTACTAGGAAGGCATGAAGTCAATTTAATGAAAATTTAGCCATATTACGCTTCATTATTGAGTTATGAGCACCAAATTATAATGACTTTAATGTCCTGTAGCATACACATTTTACGCCATAGAGCAAAAATCTCCTAATGAAAGTTGCTTGTCTATGTCCCCTCTATACTCAGGTAAAATATTTCGGTGTTATTCATTAACACCCTGCATAAATATAGGAAATATAAATAAATATAAGTAATAAGCATACCTGGGTTCGCAGTGCGCTATCCGGAAGTCGAAGTTGATGCGGGTGACGAACATGTCAGACTCCAGGCGGATTTCGTGGACGCTGGGAGGTGGCAGCGCCATCGCGATGGCTACCATTCCTAACAGCGGTGGGGAATTCTTCCTGCTGTGGGAAAACGTGTACTGCGGCCTCAGTCTGCACAGCACCAACACAACCTGCAGCACACAGCAGTGCAATATTAGCCATCTTGGCTCACTATAAGACACCCATTAAACTACAGTGAGTCCCACGCAACAGTTGGCCAATGACGCGCGTTCCTGCGTCGCGGCGGGCACATCTCCAACTCCCGAGCGATTGGGTGAAATATCTACGCAAATAAAGCCGCGATCGGTGTAATGATTCAGGTTCTCACATTTATAGTAAAAATTACAATGAAAATAACCACGTACCCCATCACAAGAGATGTTGGAAATGTCCTCCTCATGCATCCCCACAATACTGGCATCTTTTTAGGAAATTTTCTCTCACGCGCATAAGTTCAGCTTCCGAGACAGAGTTAATTTCTCTTGTGATAGGCCTATGTGATATTGTTCTTCTAACAGTAGGCCTATGTGAATATTATTTATGGGGAAACTTGAAAAATAAAGTGTACAGGTCGATTTCCCATAGATAATATTAATTCCTTTAGTTTGCTGAGGAATTGACTATTGCCATTGAGTAAGTAAGTAAGCAAGCATTATTTACTTAGGGGAGATTGCCCCGGTACCGGTCAGGCCACGTCACCGGTCAACAAGTAGTGACACATTAAGACGCTAGACAAACACGGACTCTATGCGAGGGATAAAGTTCTTTTATTCCTACCTACCACTTCTTAACTGTTTTCTGTCACCTGTAAAATTGTAACTTTTATGAAATAGGGCCCAGAAAGCTTCTAAATAAAAGTGAAACGGAAGAAACTTGGGTTGCCTGATGCAGGGGTGCCCACAGGGGGGGTGGTTAAGACGCAGACTGCATCATTGAAATTTCGGGGGGGGGGAATGTTATCGTTTTATGAATTTTCTGGGGGGGGGGTGAAAATTGTTGCAAAATTAGCGTCTGGTAAACAAATTTCCTAACTAGTTTTATTATTATTATCCGGTTTTACAATGTACTTCCATTTACATTTTCCGGTAACCCAAGATTACACCTTGCATTTAATTTTCATTCTCCATTTCTGTCTATCTGCCCATAAATTCTCTTCAATATTTTTTCTTCTAATTGATGTCTGAATTCCTTGTAGTTTTTCTGTTCTAAAATAGCGTAAAATGTTATTTTCATTAGTTCAATATATAAAAAAAATTTCTGGGGATGGACCCCCGACCCCCTTTTTTGAGGGGTATTCCAAACCCCTCGGCACTTTCGACCCTCCGAGCAATTATTTGCTGGCTACGTCATTATTGCACTTATTATACTATTATATTATTAATATAATGTTACAAAGTGGCCCAAAAAGTTAAAGCGACAACAAATAAATAAATTAAAAAAATTGTATGGGCTCCCTTGTCGACAGCCAATCAAGTTGGGGTGAGTCATGAAGTTTAGGGGGATGGGGAACCCTGCCTAATGGAACAAAGGGGACGGCGATTCAGGAACATTCTGTATATATTATACTAGCATGTTTCAAAAATTAAAAATTAAGAGCATAATAGTTAAATCATTATATTTATTAACACCTAAATCACGTGGACTACATACCACGATTAGATAGCATCGCCTGGTAAAAGCGACCTCAGATTCGAGTTCCTTGGTCCAGAAACCCCCTGAGTTTCGTCCAAATAAAACAATGTTTGACCATATTAGGGCTTACAACATTCAAGCGATCGCGAAAGTTTAATTTCCAAGGTATGACAAAAATAGACAAAGCCAACTGTAATTGTCAAACTTCCATTTAATTTAATTCCAAACCAATCTGAAACCCACTGGCAACAATATGGTTTAATGTCAAATGTGATTCGGATTCGATAATTCTGTGTAAGAAGCGATTAAGTATTCTCAAAAACATTTGATTTTTGGCATTTAAAATCTGAATTTTTCAAAATGCTTTCTTAGTGAGCACTTACATTATGAAACGAAGGTACTGTCAAAATTCCAAGTCTCTACCTGTTATAGTTTAGGCTCTACGTTGATTCCTGTCAGTCAGGACAAAGCCTTATTATATAGAGAAGAGACGTCCGTTTATGCAGTACTAGCTTAAAAGACCCGGCGTCGCCCGGGTTTTTTAATTTATAATTGGAAATGAACTTATGAAGGACTTTCGATTTTTAAATTCTAGGTCCTTATATAGGTATTTATAATTTGAAGTAGAAAGAACGACTTATCACACTCAAACTATCCCCTAAGAAAATGTTTGAAATAGCTTTTATGGCTATATGTAGAATTTTGCATCCCATCGCTTGTACAGTACACAGCAAGCCCGGGAGGGGTTCTAATAAGAAGAAACCGAAATTCCGGTAACATAAAATTGTATTATCGTGGCTGAAAATTTTGTTTCTCACTGTCATGTTACCATAAAACTGTTTTCGGAATGAAATTAAACAGAAATACAATATCACTTTCATACATCTTTTCCCAAAACATATTACCTTACCTCGTATTGTTTTCTCTATTTCCAGGCTAGAGGAGGTAATGTGACTGCATTATTTTCGTGAATTTCATTCTGTGATATAATAATATATATATTACCATACCTCGTATTGTTTTCGCTATGTCCAGGGTAAAGAAAGTTATGTGACTGCATTATTTTCGTGGATATTGATATTTCTCTCATTTGTTTCTCTCATTTGTCAAATTTATTCTACTTTCATTTTTTTTTCCTTGGCCATCTGAGACCCGCTGGTAACAATATGTTTTAATGTCAAATGTGATTCGGATTCGATAATTCTGTGTAAGAAGGGATTAAGTATTCTCAAAAACATTTGATTTTTGGCATTTAGAATCAGAATTTTTCAAAATCCTTTCTTAGTGAGCACCTACATTATGACACGAAGGTACTGTCAAAATTCCAAGTCTCTACCTGTTATAGTTTAGGCTGTACGTTGATTCCTGTCATTCAGTCATTCAGTCAGTCAGGACAAAGCCTTTTATATATATAGAGATAGAGATGTCCGTTTATGCAATATTAATGCAGCTATCTGGTTCCTTGCCATAGTTTGCAATCATATAGGCCTATCCTATATGAAGTGAGCTGTTGTGGGTATCAGTGAAATATAAATTTATATTGCAGGAAATACTAAATTTGGGCGGAAGGCAAGCACGCTACCGCCTTACCCACGGCGGCGGACTAAATCCAAATTAATGAAACGATCTGGAGCTTAGCTCGGAGATCGATTACAAAAATTGAACAATTTAATTCGATAGAATGAACTTCTATGTTCATTAGAAGAAAGCATGCCTTATTATGTAAAGGACGCAAGACTTCATCTGCGAGTTATAAATAAAGAATATAATTATCAATTTTTTAAAGCACAGATAGAAGAAAATTTTGTTATTTATAGACAAAACATGTTAATTGGATTAAATTCCTGCATACCTTTTTATTTTGTAATTTGGCATTAATGGGTATGACACACCCGAAATTTCTGTATTCCAACTTCTGAATCCCTTTGTCAACACTACAAGCAATTTTCAACTGCAATATTAAAGGATGAACTAGCGAGGATGATTCATGGTATGTAAATATCCAATTCGGAATTTGCCATTACGACTGGGGAAACCATGAAAAAAAAAACCATGTCAAATTGGCCGGGTACGGGATTTGAACCTGGGACCTCCCGAATGCGGCCACCTTGCTCGGTTTATGGAAATAATTATTTATATAGCTATCAAAGCCCAGTGTATTGCAACTTCCAAAGCGTTATGAGAACACTGCAAACAATACTGTTGTCATGAGAACCGAGCAGAGACTTTAAAGCTGAGGATTTTTAAGGGGGTTAAAAATGTGAAGTTTTTGGAATTTTCCTGTCGGTTACCAGGCTAAAAGCGACAAGTGTGCCAAATTTCAAGTTTCTAGCTCAACTGGAAGTGGGCAGACATTAATGTCAGTGAGTGAGTTAGCCATGTGGCTTTATATTATAGGGACGTGGTTCCTTGCCATAGGTTGCAATTATATAACCTATATGAAGTGAGCTGTTGTGGATAGCAGTGAAATATAAACTTATATTGCAGAAAATACTAAATTTGAAAAGGTTTTACAGTTTTTTCCCTCTCTTATAGTGGACAAATTATACTTCTCGTAGTGTTATTGTTGTAGAGAGTGGTAAGTTAATTGGGAAACAAGCAGGTTGATATAAAATTCCAGGGGTCGTAAAGTGGCGCTTCTGCGTGCTGAACAGGAACTAATGTGAGGGTCACGTGCCAGCCATAACAACACAAAGCGCGCGAATTTGTCTTAATATTCCGCCATTAAAACAAATGAAGATTCAGGTGCGTTCCAACCACTGTCTTGCGGAGTTTTCTTTAATTGCTGTATGCTTCAAGCAACTGAACGACGAGATTTTACAAACTGTTGCTTCTTGTGTACATAGGCCTGTAAACATACAGCCTACACAAAATAAACTGCACCTTCAGACACTTGATATCAGATAGTGGTATGACATATTGAATAATTCTGTTAAGTTTTATAAATTTTAATATACGAGATCCTATATAAAAAAATTAAACTCCGTGGCGCTACATCCTGAAGGGACAAGGCCTACCACCCGACCGCTGTGTCATCTAACACAGGCAGATGGCAGGATTGAAGGCATGTGGTGAATGCCGACACCCACGGCCGTTAATGGTGGTTTCTATTAAATATTAAAATAAAATATTGTTGAGTTACTGGTATTATATATAATATACTCCCTGAGAGGATGAGAAATTTAAATTAATTACAGTTAAAGACTGAACTAAGTTTAAGGTTAAAATAAAATCCAAATTACAATATGCAGGAATGCATTAACACCATTTCCAACTTTTAACCATATTTAATTTAAATAGTTATTGTATGTTTCAGTTATGGTTTTGCATATATTGACTTGGCCAATTGTATTCAGTACCTAAAGGCTTAATGAAATTGTTGTTATTATTATTATTATTATTATTATTATTATTATTATCATCATTATTATTATTATTATTAAGTCTACTTTATTTTATTGATCGAGCTCAACGATATACGACATCTGTTTTAATAATTTTAAAAAACAAACAAATTAATTAATTAATTAATAAGTCGAAAAAAAAACTGAGACAAAATGCAACATTTCAAGTTATTTTTAAGACAAGTAGTTCAGAATATCACACTTAACACTTCGTCATCCGGTAAGTACACTCCCAGACCTTCATAACAATTGTTTATCGTACCAGAACTATCTGAATTCTTAGAAGATAGTAATTATAGCAAAATATATCAGCAAAGCATAAGGACATTCTTACCCGGTAACCAGACGACTTGAAGTGGCATCCCCTCTTCGTGAGGGTGGACTTCATTCGGACACAAAACGCCCGGTCCAGACCTTTGTAAGGACCGGTGCTGGTCAGACACATCAACGTCGCGACTGAAAACAAAACATTTATTATTAAAATAACTCATTTTCAACAGATAAGGGTTAATATTAAATATATTTATTACAATATTCCGCCTTTACCCTTAACATATAATACACAACTTATTTTGAAAATGCATTTCGGCGTATGCTGCGCCATCTTCAGTTCAAATAAGATGTAATGAACACCACAATTCTTCTCAAATAATGTTGTTTATAAAATTTGTTAATTGGTAACCTATGTCACCGTTGTAGTCAAGTCAAATAAATGATTTTACCAATTAACAAATTTTATAAACAACATTATTTGAGAAGAATTGTGGTGTACATTACATCTTATATGAACTGAAGATGGCGCAGCATACGTCGAAATGCATTTTCAAGATAAGTTGTGTATTATATGTTAAGGGTAAAGGCGGAATATTGTAATAAATATATTTAAAACATTTATTGTATTAGAACCTTGATGAAACAACGACACTTTAAGAATGAGGTAAAAACGATACAAGTATTCTTTTTAACTTTAAAACTTCCATTAAAATTCTACATTTACATTAAAACTCATATTTTCTTAAAGTGTTGTAAATGGGGACACTTACACCTTCTAGCAGGAAAAATCTGCTTGTATTATAAAAATTTATTTCTCCATTCCTAAACACGAAACAACCAGAATGGGAAGAGCTTCACAGCAAAATTAAAAAACCAGATTACAAAAGTAGGAAGGATCACAAATACAAAATAAGGGGTAGATCTCAGAGAACAAATATCGCCAAATTTTCTTCCTTAAATAGAGGGATTCAGGATTGGAATGACTTACCTGCAGAAACATTCGAAACGTTTCCTGTTAAAGCCAATTAAAATATATATACTGAATAGGGTATGTGATAAGAAAGTATAATAATTATAATGTAGCTATGTTAGTAAATATTTTGATATGTTATAGTTTGAATGGACAATTTTTTTTTACTTAAATTCTTAATACTTAAATTGATAGAGTATGGTATGTAGATATCTGTGTGATATTTAATGTAGGCTATAACTGTATGTGTAGTGTGTCATTTTTGCATAATATGTATGGCTGGTATTTATTGCAACACTGTCACCGGGTTATTGACCCACTTATAGTGTAACAAAATAAATTAAAAAAAAAAAAAAAAGAAATACAACCTGAAGCGAAATTTTATGTTTAATGTTCGAAAGCTGCTCTTCAATATAGAAGAAAAACTATTCTCCTGTATTTAAAAGTTTTGGAATCATACATTTTTGAAGATAAGTTTTGTTTAATTTGTATCGTAGGCTACTACTGGTCAAATAATTACTCCCAAAATTTTAAAAGCAATTTTAATTTTATGTAGTAAAGATACTATTCAGATTAATTAACTCAAGCTAGACGGATATAAATATCTCAATTATAATATGACATTTTTTTTTTCCATTTCAAATTAGCTTATAATTTTTCTCTCCATTTTAATTACTTTTAAGAGCCTGAAATTTTTAGTTTGTTTATCCATATGTTACACATGTCCTGAAGCTCTCAGATTTATATATTTTATTTTTTTAAATTTCAGTAGTGTTTATACTCCTTTTAGCTGCGAGGCCATATCAGGAGTTCGGGATCTGTGTCTATACAGTAGCGTAGGGCATTGATTGTCAATTGTTTCTATTGTCAGTGTATTTAATGGAGAAAATTTCAACTGATATTAATTTAAATGGATATGAAACAGGATGAAATGGTGAGGATGATTCATGGTATGTAAATATCCAATTAGGCATTTGCCTTTACGACTGGGGAAACCTTGAAAAAAACACATGTAAAATTGTCCAACCACGAGATTTGAACCTGGGACCTCCCGAATGCGAGTCCAAAACGTTACCACTCGGCAGCTCGCTCGGTTCGTAAACAAAAGTAAGTGGAAAAGTGGAGCAATTTTAAATTTCTAAGCTTCAAGAAAGATATATACAGTATATATATAAAACATATATTTCTTATTTAAAAAAAATATGTTTGTCATGGATAGTTTCTGAGAAAAGGATAATTTTCACACATGATTTAACACTATAGAGATAGGACATCCCACATCCCTTTAACCTCTGCTAATGAAACCGGACGATAAAATTCCAACATACAGGGTGCGGCATTTAAAATTTCCCATTTTCAATACCATGTAACACCTTTATTTAACAAAGAAATAAACTACATTGCACATTTTTAAATGTCTTACAGTCTTGGATTTACAATTCTGGCCTTACTTTTTGAATATGATTTCCTTGAGATGCCCTCTATTATCTTGTAACACTAAGATGTCATTCATACAGAGGCAGAGTAAATCCATGAGAATTGAACCCTTGACCTTCCGGTGTACAAGAACAATTGATGGGAGAGGAAGTGGACAGACACGTGTACAGGTGAACGACCAGAGTGGACATCGGAAGAGGACACGCACCTCGGAGACATCAGAATATGCTACACACATCTTCAGCCGGAGAACACTCCCTCTTATAGCCCATTGTTATCCAACGCAGTCAATAAATTTAATTCATCTTCTAACTGTTTTATTACTGAATGGATCTTCACAGGAATCTGTATCAGGTGTTGGGTTTTAAGTTGTGAAAATATCTTTACTACAATTTAACCCTATGACTATCAAGGGTTATCGAACTCACAACTTTTTGTTTTCATAACTTTATATTTTCAATTATTTTTTATTCTCAATTATTTTTTATTTTAAAATATTTCCAATACAGTATTTACTTTCATTTTTCAACTTTTTATTTTCAATTTTTATTTTCAAAAATATTTTCAAAATATTTTCAATATTTTATATTTCAATATAAAAAAATGTGATGTGAAACTCACAAAACTTCCTCTGCCAAAATAAAAGTTAGCCTCTTAGTACGAGGGCCTCCACAAAGGAAGTTTCCTTAAGGCCGTTTACACAAAGAACAAAAAATTTCAAGCAAATATTTATTTAAACAGATATAGCAAGTTTTCAGCTAATTCTCAACATATTCGCCACATGAATTGAAACATTTATCATACCGTGGGACCAACTTTTGAATGCCTGTGTTGCAGAAGTCTGCCGCCTGGTATTTGAACCATTGTGTGACAACCATCTCCGCTTCTCTGTCATTATCTGTCATTTATTGAGGTGTAGGAAAAGATGGAAATCACTGGGTGGATGTTGAAACATCTCCTAGCCGAACTTTTGCAGGAGACTTGCAGGGAGGTGTTGAAGCCTCCACCCTACAGCTCGGACCGCACAACCAGAGATTTTCATGTTTTCCTACCCCTCAAGAAATGAAAGTGAATGAAAGACAATGGTAGAGACTGATAGTGAAACGGAGAAGGTTATCACACAATTGTTCAAATCTCAGGCGGCAGACTTCTATGACAAAAGTGTTCAAAAGTTGGTCCCACGGTATGACAAATGTCTCAATTCCGGTGGCGAACATGTTGAAAAACAGTTGAACACTTGCTACGTCCGTTGCAATAAATATTTCCATGAAATTTTGTTTTGTTTGTGTAAACGGCCCTTAGGAAACTTACTTTGTGAATGGCCATCGTATAATATATTCTGTAAGTCATTCTCTTCATGTAAATTCCGGGGTGCGCGGGCAAAGAGAGTTAAGTCCACTTTCTTGTTACTGAGAATTAGTGACTTAACACACTATACCAGCCCAACATAGCTTTAGAGATGGATAAACCCATGAGGCACACATCCATAACTACCGTACAATTATGAATATGACTTACTGGACTTAACACAAATGTAGAGAACATTTTTATCTATAACTCTATGGACATATCTCAATTTTTTAGAATGGTGGAATTGACTCTCTTTGCCCACGCACCCCGGAATTGGTTATAAACATGAAAAGAATGTTAACACATCGCATCCACGAAGTATGCACAACTCAAATAAAATCTGATTAATGCACTCACGTAACTTTCTTTACCATAAAGCATGTGAAATACATATTTCTCACTTCACATTCTGATATGGTCGGTACAACGCCAAAGTGAACTAAGCGCCAAACTCCATATTTTGAGAAAACTGAAGTTGAAGTTTGAGTGTTGTAAAAAAATCTTGATCAAAACGAAATTTCCTTTTTTCTCAACTGATTTTACTATCGTAGTATCGCTTAGTTCGTTATTGCAGACCGTAGGATATCAAAATCTGCACCATGGACTACCAATAGTCTATATTTTGACAATTGGCGCTTAGTTCACTTTGGCGTTGTACCGACCAGAATAAGAGACCTTTCAAGTTGTTTCAATCTAATGTAAGACATTTTCTGCAAACAGTATATGGCTTATTACTACCCTTCAGATAATTTTTGTGAAAAAAAATTTCAAATAAAAGATTTAATACTTACTAAAAGCACGCCATGTACAACATTTAATTAAAATTATTATAGCCGTTTTCGAGAAAAATCGCAATAAACAAAATTTCCTTTATGTAAAATGGAATTGAAAGTAAGATAAAGTTGTCGCCAATCTTCGTGTCAAAATCCCCAGAAGGCACCTAACCCAAATACAAAATTTTGTTTTCATACGATTTTCCGTTTTGGTGCTAGGCTGTTCACAGACACACAAACACACACACACAGACATGTTTCGAAAATGGTATTTTGGATTCAGGAGACCTCAAAACATGTATTTATGTTAAAAACTTAACTTCGAATTTGGGGGTCGAAAACGTACTTCTACCTATAGTGCTTATGGTACGGGCAGAGGAAGTAAAAATACGCAAAATGAAATTTATAGAAAAAAAAGTGACAGAAGTGAAACTTGTTGTAATTTTTGAATTTTTTCAATTTTGGTTTATTGGATTTTTTCAATTTTGTATTGTTGAACTTTATTAATATTGAGTTTATAGACTTTTAAATTTTTTATTTTTTATTTTTAAAATTTTTTATCTTTGAATTTTTTAATTTTGGAAGTTTTAATTTTTTAATTTTAGATTTATGGATTTTTAAATTTTGGAATCCGGATTTAGATTTTAAAATTTAGATTTTAGATTTTTTAATTTTGGATTTTTTAAATTTTGGATAAGCCTAATCATTGAGCTGATTGTTTTCTTTGCAGTCCGTTCCGTCACAGCCCCACTAATTTCGTGACGACTTTGTTCGTAACGCAAGTTTGGGTTAGCTCTCGATTTACTCCTACCGCGGCTAAAGAAGTTTGACCTCAAATATTCATTCTTACCTTCCTCCACTAAGGCAGAAATTGTTTACATTTTATAATTCATTTTGTTCAACAACGTGTTGTTAGTACAGACAATTAATTTCATGTTTTGGTTTTATGAGTCCCTAAAATTCTGATTCGAAGTTTAAACCTTAAATGCATGAGACTCAATTTCTCACACATTATACAAATTCGTGCCGGACTGCACAGAAAACATTTAACACAATGATTAGGCTCATAGTTCGGAAGCTGGGCTGTTCTCACACACACACACAGACATGTTTCCGAAAAGAGTATGTTTGGATATTTATGTTAAAAACACAACTTCGAAGTTAGGGATCGAAAACAGGACTTCCTCTACTTATAATACCTATGGTACGGGCAGAGGAAGTAAAAATAGTCTCATAATTTTGTTTTTAATTTTTATATATATTGAGAAATTTTACTTTTTGTCCTAGGGCAAGGCCTCTGAAAACCAGTGATCATTAGAGCACAAACTAGTTTTTAAGTCAATAATGCATATTTATTCCTGCCAATTCAGGAGATTTTTAGGTAATAAAAACCCCATCTCTACCTAATATGTAAGTTTTGGGACGGTAGGCCGTGTCCAACAAGAGATACAGCGCCACGGGTATAGGTTAGTCAATAAAAATGTCCCTTTAAGCAGGCCTACAGGCTGAGGTAGAGTTCGAAGTGCTAAATCTCGCCTTATATGAGAGCTATCGAGAAACCAGTTATTTATTTGTAGAGTACTCATCAAGAGCTTTTCAACGATACTCCATAAGACGTGCTTTCAAAAATTTCGAATTTACATCCCCCACCAACCACCCCCACTCGTACCCCCCAAACCCCCGAATCGTTGGTGTCACTGTAAACTCCATAGGGAGTACTCTAATTTATTCAAACAAAGTTTCCCTCTATACTTCATAGGGGCCGAGATATAATTTTTTCATTATTTCAACCCCCTCCTCAGACCCTCCCCTTGGGCCAATTTTTCTCATTAACGAACTTGTCCGAACTATTGGCCCTAGAAATAACATAATAAAATTTGGTTCAAATGTCTTCAAAATTACGGCCGCTAGTGTGTAAAGATATATATATATAAATATCACAATTTGTTTTTGGAACGGGCGGTGGTTTCGTATTTAGGGAGGCATGAAACGTAAAGATATGAAAGAATTTTTCGAAAGTCATGACATGGTATCGATTGCAATAGGTAGATTTTTTTTTGAAATCTACCTAAAATTGAGCTAACAGATACGAAGGAAAATTTCTTAACGACAGCTCCTGGATCACCATTTCCCGACAACTTCTCCGACATACGTGTACTGCGTGTAGCCTAGATGAGGTTCTCAGGCGCTCGTGAACTGATAATTCAAGTTTATTCTACTCCGAAGTGTCGAGAGTGATTTTCTAAACTATTTGGACTAGAAACTTGAAATTTTGTACACATAATTTAAACATTAACAGATGTTGAAGTTTAAAATTTCATTTTGATATCTCAATTTGTTTTTGAGATATAATTAAATTAATTGATTTTTTAAAATACAAATTGAAATCTATCTCCTCCGACAGATGTTAAAAAATGGATCTGAATTTTTTATGTGAGATTCTATGATGCTTGCTTAATAGATACAATGATTCAGATTTTTTATATTGTTTATACTTTTTGTTTAAACGAATATTTCAACCAGAGAAATAAAAAGTTGATAAAAAATTGATCTATTTTTATTTAAAATATTAATTTAAAAAAAACTTAGACCCATACCAAAATCTGATTAGACATTTTATTACACACATCACACAGTAAACTTTAAAAAAAATGTCATAGCTGTACCTATATTTTTATGGGATAAGATAGATTTTGAATATGGCAGATTAACATGAAAATTTAAACTGAGAAAACAAGCAATTAAAGTTTACATGCACTTAGAGTAAAAAATAAGCATTTTATGTACCTATAGATAAACCTTTATAATTGCAAGCTTTATAATTACACTGAACTTTCACCAAATAAGAATGGAGCCCTGTACAACACTTATATTATATATTTTACACCTAAATACACTATAATAAATACAAGGTAACAAAAGATAGCACGAGGATTACGTGCAGTACTTTAAAAATGGCGTCAGAAACACCTGTTCCATGCGCCCAAATGGCATAAAATTTTGCATAGATGTACTTTAGAATATGCTTGATTTTTTACACTATATTATATATTTTACACCCAAATACACTATAATAAATACAAGGTAACAAAAGATAGCACGAGGATTACGTGCAATACTTTAAAAATGGCGTCAGAAACACCTGTTCCATGCGCCCAAATGGCATAAAATTTTTCACAGATGTACTTTAGAATATGGTTGATTTTTTACACTGAAATAAAAAAATCCCATTTTTTGACCAAAATAGCAAAATCAACACTTCTGTCCTCCCTTAACGACAGCGCCTAGATCGCCATTTCCCGACAACTTCTCGGACATACGTGTACTGCGTGTAGCCTAGATGAGGTTCTCAGGCGCGAGTGAATTGATAATGCAAGTTTATTCTACTCAGCGTGTCTTTTGTTCACAATTCTGGCGCTTAATTTAGGCTCTAAAAAACTTGCAGAACTTAATTTTTATAATAATATAATCAGTCAGCCAGTAAAAACCATCAATGGGCTATGGGTTCGAGATGGATGAGGAAAATGTCTGTGAACCACCTGATTCCCACACGAGAATAAAATTCCTCACATTTTACATGAGTCTACAACTGCTAATCTTATATCTTTGTTTTTATACAATGTATTGACGTGGCGAATTTATATGTCCGTAGCAGTAAAGGACTTAATAGACTTCGGGTGCTATATCACATACTAAAAATTCCATATTACAGTAATAGGAAAAACGGAATAGCCTATCTATATAATGTTAAATACAATGTACCTTTTCTCAAAAACTACTAAAGCTAGGTACTTGATCTTTTTACAGTTTCTAGATATTGTGGATGCCACGGCTTAAAATACTTTTTTCCAAGAACTACCTCTACCTGCTGCCACCCTAATCCTCTTCGACCTGTCAATCAGTGAATAGAAAGGTAATTAGGTGTATTCACACTTGTCTGCAGTCCAGTACAATGTTGCCACAGCATTTTTCCTTCATTTGAGAAGTGGCGAATGACAGCGGCAACACTGGGGAAATCCACGCGACTACAAGAACATCTATTCTTTGTCAGTCTCGGTACAGATTTTGGGATTAGGGAACAATACTATTATATTCTTTTGTAGAAATACGATGGTTTGGGACGAGGTCTTCTTAAAATGGCACCAACAATACTTAACCTGTGTCAGCAGTGGAGAAAGGATTTTTTTTTCATAAATATACTTATTTACTGAAATAGCCTATTATTATTTCTTGTAATTTTACCATATGACCTGCAAACATTTCATAAATTAACCAATTGAAAAAAGTTTTTTTTTTCAGTGTATGAAAGGTATCTGAATAAACAAATACTGAAAATTTCAAAATTGTTGGTTAAGTAGAAGCTGAGAAAAGGTACCTTTGATATAGAAAAAGTAAACATAGGGAAAGCGAGCTTCCCCGCTCCATAGTCTAGATCTTCTCGTTAAAAAATAGCATTCATTAGAGCAGTTTTCGAGAAAATCGCGAAAACTACATTTTCTCAATGTAATGTCCCTTTAACAATAAGAGAAAATCATCGCAAATCTTCGTGTCACATCCTCAGAAGATACCTAATTCAAATAAAAAGATTCTTTTCATACGATTTTCCGTTCTGGAGCTAGGCTGTTCACAGGCACACACAAATATGTTGCTGAAAATAGTTTTTTTTGGAATCAGGGATCTCAAAATGTTTATTTTTTGTCAGAAACTCAACTTCGCATTTGAGGGTCTAAAAACAATACTTCCTCTACCTATAGTAACTATGGTACGGGCAGAGGAAGTAATATTTTTTTAAGAACAGAAGGCTTACTGCATTGCAAATAATTGTAAATGTATACAGGAAATATGTATAATTTTCTGTACCGGCAATAATAATGATATTTCATTTTCGAGATTTTCTTGAAAATTTGTACATGAGGGGCTTACATTAAAAGCTACATTTTTTTTCAAGTCTTCACTGTTTGCACAACTTAGTGTTACCTGGTGAACAATAAAGCTTTGCATCAGATTGAAAGAACTGAATACGCACTCTTTGCAATATGACCTATTATTAAGTGCCAGTATGGTACTTTATGAGATTGTGTGGTGGACGGGAAAATGTCTGTCCGTCCGTCCGTCCGTCCGTGTGTCTGTACGCGCGATAACTCAAATACGTTTGATCGGATTTTAATGAAACTTGGTATATACGTTTATAATGTCCATGGGAAGAACCCTATTGATATTGGACTAAATCGGTTCACCGATACCGGAGTAAAACCCAATTTAGTGTTTATTTTAAAAGCGCCATAACTCAAATAGGCTACGCTATATCGGATTTTCATAAAACTTGGTATACGCGTTTTTAATGTCTATGGGAAGACGTCTGTAGATATTGGACCAAATCGGTTGGCCGGTACCGGAATAATGCCCAATTTAGTGCCTTTTTATGGTATTATACAGCAAAAGGTGCGATAACTCAAATACGCTTTATCGGATTTTCATGAAAATTGGTATATATATTTATAATGTCCGTGGCAAGAAGCCTACTTATTTTGGGCCAAATCGGTTGACCGGTACCAGAGTAACAACTAATTAAAAGTCACATTTTTTAAAAATCATATCTATAGGCCTACAACAATGTCGCATTTTTAATCATTTGGGGGCTTTGTCTGCAGTGCAGTCAGATGTTTGTTTACTTCGCTGATGTAGTTGAATAGTATTTGGTATCACATGAATACTGTTATATGCAGAAGGTACATTACTGTGAAATATATAGGGGAGTTATATGCCACTATAGATTTACATATGTTGTTTGTGGACTTTAGACAAGCGTTTGATAGTATACTTAAGGATAATTTATACGAATACATGGAGGCAATAGGAATCCCACAGAAACTGATAAGGATGATTAGAATTACTATGAGAGAAGTTAGGGCAAAGGTGATGGTAGATGGAAGGATCGGAAATGAGTTTGCCCTTAAAAGAGGTGTCAGACAAGGAGATGCACTATCAGCTACACTGTTTAACATGGCAATCAACCAAGTCCTTCAAAAAATCAAGGACGTAGGAAATATGGTATATAAATCGAAACAAATTTGTGCGTATGCCGATGATGTGGTACTAATTGCTAGGAATGAAAGATACTTGAAGGAAATGTTCCATGAGATGGAGAAAGCAGGAAAACAGATGGGATTAGAAGTAAATGATGGTAAAACAAAGTATATGCATATGACAACCATAGAAGGCAGAAGGAAACAAGATAACTTGGTGATAAATGGGTATAATTTTGAGAATGTACGAAGTTTTGAATATCTGGGAACCATGTTGACCTGTGATAATAAAATAAGTGAAGAGATACACCGGAGAATAATGGCAGGAAATAGGGCATATTATGCAAATGTTGTACTACTTAAATCTAGCTTATTGTCTAGACACTCAAAACTTAAAATATATAAGACCCTTATTAGGCCCGTGGTGATATATGGTTCAGAAACATGGAACATTTTAGCTGATGACGCACGAAAATTAAGAATATTTGAAAGAAAGATTATCAGACGAATTTATGGCCCAGTTCAAGACCGGAACGGTTGGAGGATAAGATCAAATATTGAAATACAAAATATACTAAACCAGGAAGATATAGTAAGATTTATTAAAGCACAGAGACTGAGATGGCTTGGACATCTGGAAAGGATGGAAGAAAACCGTATGCCAAGGATAGTTGTCAAATCCCGAATGGATAAAAGACGGCGACAAGGAAGACCCCGCAACAGATGGAGTGATGAAGTGGAAGCTGACTTAAGGGCAATGAACATCCGCCCCTGGAAATCAGCAGCACAGGATAGAAGTAGGTGGCGGAATATTGTAGAAGAGGCCAAGGCTCACACAGGGCTGTAGCGCCGGATAAGTAAGTAAGTAAGTAAGTTATATGCCACTAAATTTTGTGAAATGTTGACGTATTTTAAGAATTTCAAGTTGTAATACATTTAGATTTGACAAATAACACTATTCTTTCACATACGCTTATCAAACTACATCGTCAAATTGACTGAGTTAGCCGAATGGTAACGTCTTGGATTCAACGAAAGCATACTGGCACTTTGTTATATCAGTTTACCTGATTTTTATTCTAAATCAGAATGTGAAGTGAGAAATGCGTATTGACCAGGCATAGGATAAAGAAAGTGATGCATTATTATAGTTATAGTTTGAGATGCCGCTTGGACGTGCCAAGTGATATATATTAATACGTGGATTATACAGTGAGAGACAAGTGTGTTATATGAGGGACATCAGTATGCATGTAGCGATGCAGTTACAATATACCTGTGTATACCAGCATTGTGAGGACGCCTGCAGACTGCCAATGCTTTGCCGCCTGCATGCAGGAATGTCAGCACCCAGCCAAGCCTGTCACCCAACTCACAACACTTTCTCTTCCACAGTGCAGAAACAATATATTTCCAGCAACAAAACTAAATTTATTCGAATAGATGGGAACTGGAGAAAACTGCATAACGACGAGCTTCATGAGCTATAAGTTACTCTTCACAGGATATAGTAAGGGTAATTAAATCACTGAGGATGAAATGGGCTGGGGAGGAAAGACATATCTCAAAAGTATTAATTTACAGATCCGAAGGGAAAATACCTCTTGGAAGGCCTAGACGTAGGTGAGAGGACAATATTAAAACAGATTTAAGCGAAATAGGATTTGCGAGGGATGATTGGATGGAGTTAGCACAGAATAGAGTTGAATGGCGGGCTCAGGTAAGCGCGGCAATGAACCTTCGGGTTCCATAACAGGGATAATATTCTTTTAGCTTGCTGAGGAATTGTATTGAGTTAGTAAGTAAGTATGTAAGAATTTTATATTTTTATTCCGTTTCAAGGTGGTGACTTTTTTAACGGTTCCATTTCATGTAGGCTAATATTCAGCTTCTTCAAATGATTTTAGCCAAATTGTTTATGCTAACTTACTTATTCAATGGCAATAGACAATGTTATCTATGTGTGGGCCATAGGGACCCGTATGGTTTCCGGGAGGCTCCCAGATTGAGACATAGGGCACATGAAGGTGGCAAGGTTGGCAGCCCTACGCACCGGCCGTTATTTAACCCCAGGAATACTCCTGGTGTCCTCTCACGCAGCGGGCCCGGGTTCGATTCTTGGTCGGGACAAGTTACCTAGGTGGGTTTTTTTCTGGGGTATTTCCTCACCTTTGAGACAAATGTCGGGTAACCTTAGGCCCTTGTGGTCCCCAGATATCATCTGGCCGTCATTATCATCTTCATCCCATCCTCGCCTTGTTCTGAGTGAGTGTGTGTGTGTGTGAATGGTGTGTCTCGTCCTATGTGTTCGTGTTGTCTCGGAGGTGGCCCCGGCATTGGGCTGATCACTCATCCGGGGAGGCCCTCCGTGTCCTTGTCTGGTCAAAAAAGTATGTATGTGATCCAAAGATAATCCCTCTCCCGACAGGTCGCGGCCCTGTAAGGCCCGGGCGGCTTGAGTCGCTTAAATCCTAAAAGGGAGAGGTGAAACTACGGTAAAGAAAGAAAGAAAGAAAGAAAGAAAGAATACTCCTTGTACTCATTTATGTTAGAGGCTTAGTCTACCCCAGGGTCACTGTGCCACCAGATGGCAATGGAAACATTTCGGGAGGGCCCAAAAATGTTCTGAATGCAACAGGACGAGAAAATTGAACCCGAGTCTCCTGTCTGCGTAGTCAATTGCTTAACCGATTGGACAAAACCTGCTAAGCACATCCATAATACTACAAAGCCAAGAATAGCTTGCAATCATTAGGAAAGCTGTAGGGTTCTTCGTTATATTGAATTTGTTTTGGTTGCTGGAAGAATAGGAGAATTCATTGAATGACAAATTGCCTAGCTATTTATCTTTATAACAAAAGATTTAAATCCTCTGAGAAATCTCAGGTATTCCTAGAGTGATATTCACTACATCTGTTAAAATTCAAAGCACATTTCAAGCACATAAAACAGCGCATGCTCAGAAGTCAATAAGACTGTCTTAGCTAGGCAAATAAGTTGTCAAACGTTAAAAACATGGAAAAGAACTCAGTATATTAACAACTTTAACATATGTTAATAGATATTTACGATGTAAGTCCGTTATACAGAATTGAAGAGGCGTACAAAGTTAAAAAAAAAAAAATCTGATGTGAAAGTCACATAACTTCCTCTGCCCAAATAAAAGTTAGCAGTATTCACATATCCTTGTTCAGAATCGCAAGACACAATTTTACGTTAATTATCCTATAAATACCTCTTCTTTCAATGATGCGATTAAAAGCGCAGGCTATATAACAAACTTAAAAAAAAAGAACAAGTGACTGCAGACGTTTATTGAACTTTCTGCCGTAAAATATAATTTCCGAAATTTATCGAATATTTCCCTCAGATACATCTTGACTCTATGCATGGCCAACAATACATCTTTCTCACTTCACATTCTTATATAAAATAAGAGGCCGTGAAAGAGCGCGAATTCAGTTGTTCATCACGTAAGACAAACTTTCTACAAACAGTGGGTGAACAGTGGGTGGCTTGTAACTACCCTCAGAGAATTTTCTCGAAAAAAATGTTTCAAATAAAAGTTTTAGCTCTTAGTATAAGCAACCTATGTGCAAAATTTAAAGAAAATCGTTAGAGCCGTTTTCGAGAAAATCGCGAAAAACGAAAATTTCTTCATGTAAAGTCCCCTTAAAAATAAGAGAAAATAGTCGCCAATCTTATCCTCACATCTTCAGAAGGTACCTGACCCAAATACGAAATTAGGTTTTCATACGATTTTCCGTTTTGGAGCTAGCTTGTTCACAGATATTTTCCACACAGACACACAGACATGTTTCCAAAAATAGTATTTTTGGATTCAGGGGGCCTTGAAACGTGTATATATGCTAAAAACTCAACTTCGAATTTTGGGGTCGAAAACAATACTTCCTCTACCTATAGTACCTATGGTACGGGCAGAGGAAGTAAAAAAAAAACTAGCGCTAACCAGATCTGTTAATGTACTCGTGAGAGCCTTTTAAGTTATTTATAACAGTCGAACATTGTACGACGTTTTAAGTTATTTTGAATCTTATATTTTAAAACGAAAAAATAATTTTATTTAGCTTGTGCTATTAAAAAAAAACTTTTTGATAATATTGTATGTAGCGGAATTCGGGCTCTTTTAGTTGGCAACAATTTGTTAGAAAAGAAATGGCACATAGAAACAAATGAACATATCTTCCACATTCGCTGAAAATAATAAATCTTATTCTATTCGCAATGCCTATTAAGTTCTTTATAATAGTCGAACATTGTAGGACATTTTAAGTTATTTTGAATCTTAAATTTTAAAAGAAAAATAACTTAAATTCGCTTGTGCTTACAATAGTAATTAAAAAAAACTCTTTGCTAATTTCATTTATATAGCGGAATTCGGGTTCTTTTGGTTGGCAACAATTTGTCAGAAAAGAAATGACATATGAAAACAAATGAACATAGCTTCTATATTACCCGAGCCTATTCGGGTGTATTTTTAAATGTTAATATTTCTTGTGGTAGAATAACTATTAATAATTATGTAAGATTAGCCTATCTTTCTTTTCCCCTTTTTAAAAAGCAGTTGTAGTTATTTTTGAAATTTGTATTTGTTCTGCTTTATTTTACTTGTATAAATATGTATTTGTATTTGTATAAATAAAAATAAAATAAAATAAATAAATAAACAAACATTTGCTGAAAATACTAAATCATATTCTATTCGCACTGCCTATTAAGTTCTTTATAATAGTCGAACATTGTACGACATTTTAGGTTATTTTTAATCGTAAATTTTAAAACAAAAATAATTTAATTTCGTTTGTGATTAGAATATTAATCAAAAAACGTTTTGGTAATTTCATAGGTAGCGGAATTCGTGCTCTTTTGGTTGGCAACAATTTGTTAGAAAAGAAATTACTATGAAAACAAATGAACATAGATTCAAAACTTGCTGAAAATATAAACTGTGTTCTATTCGAACTGAAATTTATGTCTTTCTTCTATTATAGAATACGCAAGTAACGAACTGATCTGGAAAAATCCTTCACTATGATAAGGAGTTGCAGACTTTGAATGGGGAAGAAATGTACGTCGTAATTAATGTTTTGAGCGAAACTAAATATTGTGTTGGCTTATGTTTGTCTTTTGTCAAAAACCATCTGGTTTTTTGACCAAATTTTTACTGCCGAAATAGTTAGTTATGCTATTTTGAATATTGTAAATGATTAATAGATAGACAATAGTAGTGGTTAAAATGAAGGAAATTGATAATTATTTATTTATTTAATTATTTATTATAACTTGCTGCTACAACACCTTTTTATTCGTTGCAAGATTTTCTTGACACCACATTGACAGTAGACTAAAGTTCTAATTTCCTATTAGGCCTATATCCCATAATGTGATGTCACACTTTCTGTATTGTAAACTTTCTTAGCCTATGTTAAATTAATATCAGTACATTATAAACTACTGTTCATTAATGTTATTTTCTTTGTAGATATTTTTGTAATTTTCTATTGATATTATAATAGCACTAGCATGTGCCCGCGGCTTCGCCCGCGATAATTATTTCAAGAATTAAAAATTAAGAGCATAATAGTTAAATCATTACATTTATTAACACCTAAATCGCATGGACTACATACCACGATCAGATAGCATCGACTGGTAAAAGCGACCTCAGATTCGAGTTTCTTGGCCCAGAAAACCTCTGTATAGTGAGATTCGTCCAAATAAAACAACGTTTGACCATATTTAGGGCTTACAACATTCAAGCGATCGCGAAAGTTTTGTTTTAAAAATTTGACAAAATAGCCAAAGCCAACTGTAATTGATTTGACATTGAAATGTATAACTGAAAACTTATGTTTTGAAAACGCAAAAAATGCACGTTTTTTGCCAGTTTTTCACTCATAACTCACGAACGAAAACTAAAATTAAAATTCCGGCTTCGAGGTGCATTTTCCGACCCTTCAGCACACCTATGTTTAAAATTTAGGATCTCTGCGTTCAGTAGATTTCGCTGGACATCGAGGAGAATTCCTTTTATTAATATAGATAGTATGAATTATAATGATACCTTCTCTAATTTGTCAAACATCCATTTAATTTAATCCAAGCCCACCTGATACCACTGGTAACAATACGTTCTGTGAATTTGTTTTGATAATTCTATGTAAAAAGGGATTAAGTATTTTCAAAAACATTTAATTTTTGGCATTTAGAATCAGAATTTTTCAAAATCCTTTCTTAGTGAGCACCTACATTATGAAGCGAAGGTACTCTCAAAATTCCAAGTCTCTACCTGTTATAGTTTAGGCTGTACGTTGATTCCTGTCATTCAGTCAGTCAGTCATTCATTCAGTCAGTCAGTCAGGACAAAGCCTTTTATATATATAGAGATGTGTTGGGATGTTTGGTCTTGTTTACATGTTTAGGGCATTTCTTTTATAATTTCTCATGATTTCTCCACTTAGTGCATTTGTTGTATATTCTTGTACTTTGACTTTGTCTATTGCTTCTGGCTTAACGACAATAAAATATTTATTATTATTAATTCATTTGTGTTTGTATTGTTCAGTGATGTATTCCTTTCTGATATTCAGTTTAAACGATTATAATATCCAGTGGCATAGCGGCGATGAGTTATGAAAAATAAACAAGCCCTACAAATCCGGCGTTCGCCTTTGCGAACGAGGAAACCATGAATAACCGAAAAGGCTTGGGATTTGAACCCGGGCCTCGGCCACCTCGCTCAGATTGTTTTTATTGTCTTCGTTAAGGACTCAGGTAGACTGTATTTCACAACATAAGTTTTCATTCATATTTTAATTAATGACATTCTGAACTTAAGTCGTACGTATTTTCTTTTTGTCTTGATGGGCCTACCTGTTAATTTTATAAAGAAAGACGTATGACAGAAAATGTTCATTTTTAATAGAGCACACACTTTTTAATCACAGAATATATATGACGATTGTTTACGCAGGATAGCCACACAAATAATTAACAAATTAACTATGGGCCTAATTGTTTTCTTTGCAGTCCGCAATGGGTTTTATGAGATTGTGTGGAACTGTGATGTTTCATTAATAATACCATGCTACTTTTTCTAATTTAATATCAGTATGCACATTCATTATTAAATGCAAGAATGGTACTTTATGAGATTTAGTATTGGACGGGAAAATATGTCTGTCTGTGTGTCTGTACGCGCTATAACTCGAATACGCTTTATCGGATTTTCATGAAACTTGGTATACGCATTTATAACGTCCATGGGAAGAAGCCTATTGATATTGGACCAAATCACTTGACCGGAACCGGAGTAATGCCCAATTTAGTGCCTACTTCATGGTAATATATTAGAAATATTTTATCAAATGCAAATAAGTTCTGATGACAACATTGTTTTACAGTGTTCATATACGGCTTTGGAATTTGCAATACAGTTAGCTTTGACAAATAATACTACAGACATATTCCTTCACATATGCTTATCAAACGAGACCATTGTTCTTCCGTAAGCCCTGCTTAATGAATCGATCTGGAGCTTAACTCGGAAATCGATTACAAAAATAAGTTATTTTCTGGATATCACAATTGCAATTATCACTGATTAAACAAAAGCATTCTGGCACTTTTTCTTAAATCAGTTTAGCTGATTTTATTTTAAAATGGTTTAGGCAAATAGGTCTATTTTAAGGCGATGATATTTTTGAGTATCCCTTTTAAGCAATGCATGCGTATTGGGTTCTTCCACTGTGCACTGTATAAGGGAAACCTTTCGAAAAGAGAGTGATTTACTGGCAGAAAATAAAAAGTAGATGTTCATTACTTTAATGTGTTATACTCGAACCTAACCTCTAAATTTTAAGCAAATCATTCATCATTATATTTGTATAATTACTCATAATATATAGCCTAACTTTTGCTGTTCCTAATTTAGTTATAAATAAATATAATTTCGTCATGGTGACATGTATTTCACAACATGAAGGAAAATTGTTTCATGGCTGTGGAAAGTGTTACAGGAGGCCTTGACCAGGTTATGTCGGCGCATGCGTACAAACATCGTACGTCTATTGCTTGTAATTCAGCTTGGTTTCAGTTTCTGTTAGTCTAATGTTTGTTGAGAAACTGAACTATTTATTTTAATAAGTATTAGAGTACATCACCATCACATTTATTTTATTTATTTAATTAAGTTATTTATTTATTTATTTATTTTATTTATTTATTTTATTTTTTAAAGAAAAAGTTTAATAAAAATATAAATACGACATCTAATATCTGTGGCTTGGTTCTAAAAGGGTCAATGTCATAAAACTTGCTTTTGAGATAACTGACTTTGAAGCCTTTATGGAAGTAACATTTTTTATGCTGAGAACTTCCGACATTGGCCTTTAATGTTTCTGTATTATGTCTATTAATGGCATCAGACATTGGCACTTTTAGTATAGGCCTACGAAAGATAAAGACTAGCCGAGCTCAATAATGCATAGATCTCATTTTTGCAAGAAATTGACATTGGCCCTTTTAGAAACAAGCCACAGATTTGAGTTTACCAGTAGGCAGTGAAACTATTGATGTTCAACTTTTTGTAAAGATTGTTGTTGTGTCATGGCTTATGTTAACTTAACTGATATTAAATTTCAATGATTATGATAACTTATTAGGTGAAATACCGAACATAGGTCAACGGTTAACATCCTAACTTTAAATTATAAAAACTAGGGTGTATAAATAACTTTTATTAAAAACTATTGGAGTGAATGGAAAGCAAACCGAAGAAATGTCTTAATCCTTGAATGCACGAGACTCAATCTCTCACAAAATATACAAACCCATGCCGGACCGCACAGAAAGCAGTCAACACAATGATTAAGAACACGGTTTATTTCTTGTACAGTCGGTCAAATAAAAAACGTCGGGACTCGTATGCAGTTAAAATGAAAGTTTTAACGCATTAGTTCACAAGTTTCCTATAAAAAACATAAAATACAAGTCATTTTCGGAACATATGAGGCCATGAGACAGGAGGGAAAAAATGAACACCTAGGGAAAAATGAAAAACGCGGAAAGCGCAATACACGATATTCAACTTAATGTATTGTCATAATTCATTTTGCTTTGTGTCATCACCACATACAAATGCTAAAGTGAGAGAAAGTGTAGTTAGGGTTGTAATTGACCTGCATTTTTCGGCCTCTGAAGCAGCGAGAAGGTTCCATATTTCTTAAAGAGGTAGGTACTTCACTATAATGCGACCGGAAGTTTTCATAGGAATCGTGGATCTGGCCGGCGTATTTCGATGCTATTAGATTGGTGGCAGAAGTTGAACGTAAGTAATTGAATTTGCACTAGAAGTACCGGTTTTATAAAATAAAATCTTTAAAAAATGCTCCTTGAATAAACATATTTCTCGCGAATCTATTCATTATTAATATTATAAAAATTTGCAACCAAGAATATGGCAGATTTGAGGCATATAGCCACAGCCTTCTATACATGTTTGTTTTGGAACAAAACTGACTAAATAATCAAGAAAATACATGGATAGACAAGAGGAGTGTGTGAACCTAACCTTAAGTCTTCCTGTACATGCGCATATGCTCGTTCGTGATACTTAATCAAATACCGCCCGACGTTTTTTATTTGACCGACTGTACCTTATTCTGTAATTTTAGATGGAACTTATATTTTTGTCTTCCAATTTAATTTCCATTTTTTATTACAAATTTTACTTTCTGAGTTTGTGTGGGGGACGAGAAAATGTCCGTCCGTCTGTCCGTCCGTGTGCCTGTACGCGTGATAACTCTAATACGCCTTATCGGATTTCCATGAAACTTGGTATATGCATTTATAACATCCATGGGAAGAAGCTTATTGATATTCGACCAAATCGGTTGATCGGTACCGGAGTAAACCCCAATTTAGTGTATATTTTATGGTAATACGAGTATATTAGAAAGAATTTATCAAATGCGAATCAGTTCTCATGACATCATATTGTTTTGAAAGTTGCAATACAATTAGCTTTGACAAATAACACTACCCACATATTCCTTCACATATGCTTACCAAACTAGACCTTTGTTCTTCCGTAAGCCCTGCTTAATAAATCGATCTGGAGCTTAACTCGGAAACCGATTACAAAAATAACTTATTTTTGCATATTATAATTGCAATTATCACTGATTAAACAAAAGCATTCTGGAATTTTGTTACATCAGTTTACATGATTTTATTAATTTATTATTATTTTTAGATTCAAGGGACCTGTAACATGACATTGGATTTTAAGGTCTATCTATAGTACAGGAAGTAATAATATTAGAATCATTACAGTCTTCAGTGTACACGAGTGTACTGTCGTTTGTTTTGCTTTCGGTTTCCTGAACATATTACCCTGATATTTACAATTTCTTTCTAGGAATTGAAAGTATTAAAACAGAAGACTTACTAGGAAACGCAGACAGTAGCGCCACAACCGGATCGCAACAAGTTTCCTTACAAGGCGGCCGTGAGTGACAAATCATTTCTTTTGCCAGAAATCTCGATATACGACGGCCGTGTTATATAAGGAAGGCTTTGACAGATTTATGACATGCGCAATATAAGGAAATAAGCGGTGCCAATGATTCTTTAATTGTGTTCATACTACAAAGAAATCTCGACGCCGGATACCCAGGTCAACTAAATGTTGATTCTGTGACGGTAAAGGGCAATATTTTAACTGTACAGTCATTTCATAAAATATGGGAATTTTTCCCTCAAAGAGAGTAGTTATAAAATTATTGTAATTGGGTGGTCAAAAATAAGTTTAAAACCTCAAATTATCTGAATTTTAAGGACTTGGGTGTATTTGAAGTGGTTTCATGCGTAAAATCTGTCGATTTACTTATTTATTGTGTTGTAGTTACTTTTTTTTGGCCATTTTTAGCACGATTTTAACACTCTTTAATACCAAGTAGTCAAGAGTAATTAGCTATGTTCATTTTCATTTGAGAAAATATACATCTTAAGGTACAATTTGATATAATATTAACTTAAAAAATTATGTGTGGTTAATTACTATGTAAAATAACAAACAAGGGGATTTTTGTCCCACCCGTAACAGTGATAGTTTTGTTAAATTATTATTGATGGGTTAAATAAATGTTCTGACAATCTGGAAAAAGTTCATAATTTGTATTGAATCCCTCAAACCTTCATTAATAACAACATTAAGACCCTAACAGTAATAGCAGAACAGAAAATGAGCTTTTGTTTTGCATAATTAAAATTAGTGTCCAAATTATGTCCCACCCGTAACAGATTTTGAAAAACAAATTTAAAATAAATTTTAAATAATTCTTTGCATGTAGTGTGGAGGAGAAGGCATTGTAAATTTTACAGAATGTGAAGAACCAATTCTAGTTTATTATTTATGAAATGTAATAAACAAAAATAGTTTTTATAATATGTTAGAATGTCCCACCCGTAATTATAAAATGGCTGAGTAATGATCGCAAACTAAGCAAGTCAACGAAATGCATGTAGTCTACCTTTTTAAAAATTAACACTAATTCTTCGTATTTATATTAATACAAACGGAAATGAAAATTTCTTAACAAATCTTAAAAAAGTAACGTAGATTTAAGGTAAGAGAACACGGACATTTTGGACTTCTTTCTTGTGTGGGATACTCCAATTATTTGGTTAATAATGCCTACATGTATGAAATTAAAAAGCAAGCCTTGATTTTTTTTAAATATTAGAAAGGGGCCACTCTATTCTTGAAATATCTTTCCTGAGATATTTCTAAATTATGTATGATACCTTAATTTTTTAAAATTAGAGGGGGGCCCATTCTATTCTATTCAGTCTATTCTTGAGATATTTCACAATTTTTTCCCCACTTTAAAAACTCCCCCACAAGAAAATTTTCTAAAAATTGATTTCATTGGAATTTTTATATACCTATCTATATATACCTATTCTATATTCTATAAAATTAATTAGAATTTCATTTTAATTTTTTTGCTTAGTCCTCTTTTTTAAAAATGTAGCCTATAGGCTACATAAAAATATCAAAACTGATAATTGTGGGCTTACTTGTTTTTGTTTCTGATGTACACAAATGAAAACTACAATAGTTTGTGAAAAAGGCTATTTATGGACATAACTACCAAAATTCAACCTTATTTTTTATTTATACAATCTTTCTTCACAACGCAGATTGCCTTACACACAAAGAATACGTGAACAAAATATACATCAACTTTCAGTTAAATCATTAAAGATAACAGGAAAATTAATACAATCAAGTAAAACAATAAAATTTAAGAAACGAAACCTGTCCAATATAATGTAGAGAAATACATTTTATGTATGGAAATGTGTACAAAATAAAGAGAAATAAATGTTAAAATAGTATTTTTTAAATAAAAATATAAATCTGTGGCGGACTGCACAGAAAACAGTTAACACAATGATTAGGATCATAGTTTAATACTCTTGCATGAATTTAAATTGTCTTTCGAGCTAATTTTTATTGCTTTATTACAAATTTAAGGCAGGCTATGGTAACGTACAAGATGTAGGCCTATTAGGCCTATGCTTTTAACCTTTTCGCTGCTACTGAAGTATAAAATCATCACGAAATTTTTTTTATTAAAACAAAATTAGATTAATCGAACTGAGGATTTTTATTCTCGTCTTAAAGCTGTCGTCATGGAAACCACATTTTTCGTGTTGAATTAAAACTTACAATTCACTGATGGTGAATGCTTACATGAATGTGTAAATTCAGCACTGATGAGACAAAAGCCCAGACTGGGAATCAAGCCCTTGTCCCCCGAAATATCGAGTCAGTGAAAGAGTTAATAAAATCAGGTAAACTGATGTAACAAAGTGCCAGAATGATTTGGTTTAATCTGTGATAATTGCAATTATGATATGCAGAAAATAAGTTATTTTTGTATTCTATTTCCGAGTTGAGCTCCAGATCGATTCATTAAGCAGGGCTTACAGAAGAACAAAGGTTTAGTTTGATAAGCATAATTGAAGAAATATGTGGGTAGTGTTATTTGTGAAAGCTACCTGTATTGCAACTTCCAAAGCCGTATATGAACACTGTAAAACAATATGCTGTCATGAGAACTGATTTGCATTTGATAAATTCTTTTTCTAATATATTACCATAAAATAGGCACTAAATTGGGCATTACTCCGGTACCAGTCAACTGATTTGGTCGAAAATCAATAGGCTTCTTCCCATGGACGTTATTTTTATTTATTTTGTTGCACTGCAAGTGGGTCAACAACCCGGTGGCAGTGTTGCAATTAATACCCGGCATACATATATATACAAAAATGACACACTATACATAGTTACACATAAAATATCACTACAGCTATGTACATACCTGATAATTAATATATACATAAAATATATTGAATAGGGCATCTATTTTTTTTTCCTATAATAATCTCTGTATGTAATTTTTATGTGCTACAGTTTTGAATGGAGATTATATATAACTTATATATAAGTTATATATATATAATCCTTTCCTTTCAACAGTGTAGCACTGTAGCACATAAAAATTACATACCTAGTGAGAATATTTTATAAAAAAATATATATATACCCTATTCAATATATTTTTAAAAATTTTGGCGTTAGCAGGAAACGTTTCGAAGATTTATGTTTGTAAATCATTCCAATCCTGAATCTCTCTATTTAAAAAAAGAAAAATTGGCAATATTTGTTCTCTGAGGTCTACCCCTTATTTTGTGTTTGTGATCCTTCCTACTTTTGTAATCTGGTTCTTTAATTTTGCTGTGAAGCTCTTCCCATGCCGGTTGTATAAATGCGTGTAGGCCTACCAAGTTTATTGAAAACCCGAAAAAGTGTATTTGAGTTATCGCGCGTACAGACACACGGACGGACGGACAAACAGACAGATGTACATTATCCGTCACCCACATAATCTCAGAAAGTAACATTCCGGCACTTACTAACGGCTGAAATATGGGAAATAACTGGTTCACTCACCGTCAGGGTTGTTTGTGCCGGTGCTGGAGTTGACTCCCTCTTCAGACCCCGCACTGTTGGGTGACGACAGGTTTTGCCCCTGCGACAGCCCCAGTCCCAACTGCTCAGCGACCTCGGCGTGGTCTTGGTGGTGAATGTAGTCGAAGACAGAACTCCCCGTCATTTCCACCTGAAACCAAGTCAGAAGGCGTTCAGAATCAGATCAGCAAGACAAGGAAGCTGTTAGAAGAGGAAATATGCATGCAAATATGCTCTAAGATTTGTAAAATATGCTCCAAAACCAACGAAGTGTCCTCTATCATTTAAGTAATTCCGGGGTGCGCGGGCAAAGAGAGTTAAGTCCACTTTCTTGTAACTGAGAATTAGAGTGACTTAACACACTATACCAGCCCAACTTAGCTTTAGAGATGGATAAACCCATAAGGCACACATCCATAACTACTGTACAATTTTGAATATGACTTACTGGACTTTACACAAATGTAGAGAACATTTTTATCTGTAACTCTATGGACATATCTCAATTTTTTAGGATAGTGGACTTAACTCTCTTTGCCCGCGCACCCCGGAATTGTAATAGGCTACTTTACGTTCTCTTGCTGACCCAATTATATTATAAATAGGGGGCGTATTTCTATGACCTAAAAAATAGGATATATGCAAGCATTTATGATCTAAAATACATTAAAATATAACCAATAAAATTTAAAATATGACTTTACCACTTACACTTTGTGTATATTTTTTAAAGTTTCATTACAATACATTTTATTAAAATATAGTGTTAATTATTTAAAATATTTGTAAATTCTCAAAAAGTATCATTATAATGCAAAATTTACAAAATATGATATGAAACTTCAAAATTTCTTTAATATGCACACAAATATGCCAAAAATATGACCTAAATATGCATATTCATACTAAATATGCTACGATAGTTGAAAATTTCCTAAATATGCAGTTATATGCACAATAAAAGCCGTTCCATTTTCACCAGGATGCTTGGAATCGGGTTTAAATTAGTCGGAAACCTGAAATAATGCAAAGGGGAAAAATATGACATGTCATAGAAATCCGCCACCTAGTTATAAGTTACAGAAAATAGAGAAAATATCAAACGAAACTTAAAAAGAAACACAACAGTACATTATTATTATTATTATTATTATTATTATTATTATTATTATTATTATTATTATTATTATTAATTTGAGCTGTGTTTATACCCCTTTTAGCTACGAGGCCATATCAGGAGTTCGGGATCTGTATCTATAGGCTACAGTAGGGTAGGCCATGGAAATATTGCTTGTCAATTGTTTCTTTGTCGGTGTATATTTATGGAGTAAATTTCAACTGATATTAATTTAAATGGATATGATACAGTAGGGCTGTCCAACTGCAAGTGCCCCAAGGCCCCTTTAAAAATGCGGTTTGGAGGGCCGCATTATAAAATACTTCATATGCAACTTTATCAGTGAGTTTTAGTATGTGCATATTTCGTATCTGAGGGTAATTTATACATTTAGAGACCCGAAAAAAGTAAGGTCGCGGACCGCGGGCCTCATGTTGGACAGCCCTGTGATACAGGATGAAATGGTGAGGATGATTCATGGTATATAAATATCTAATTCGGCATTTGCCTTTACGACTGGGGAAACCATAAAAAAAAATGTCAAACTGACCGGCCACGGGAATCGAAACTGGGACTTCCGGCATGCGAGTGCAAGACGTTACCATCTCGGCCACCTCGCTCGGTATATGCAATTTTATAAAAACCCTAGCCGTGTTGATAATAGTATATTGCGATACAAGTGCCGTATGCGGTGCATACGGATCGAGGAAAGAGTTTGAAAAAACGAGGCGCTTGCGTCGAGTTTTTTCAATTTTCCGAGATCCGTTATGCGCTTACGGCACGAGTATTGCATGCTATTTTTTGCACGATGATTATTTATATCAATTTAATTATATTAATTGAGATATTACTTGAAAATATTATGTAGGCCTATATACATTATTCAAGATAGATATTTATTTCAGAAAGTGATTCGCATGTGTTTGTTGTTATGGGAACCGAATATTTGTCCTGGGGGGCCTTGTCCATAAAGGCTTGTATTATGATGTGTGTCGTAAGTAAATTCTTACCGCACAGAAATTAGTTTTGTTTCCATAGCAACAAGATTGAGTGCGGGAATGTCAACTTACGATCCACGGCAACAACATTCGTAAGTACCACTAATTAGTTAAGTCCTCTAAAAAAGTGTTTTTTGACTCAGGAACTCAATAGTGTTTAGGCCTAAGAGTTGAAATACTTCTTCCCACGTAAGTTGGTACCTATTTGAAGAGACAACAAAATTGAAATAATTTAAGAAGGATTGTGATGTACATTTTGTATAACATGGTCTATTTGAGTTTTTCCTGTTGGTATCTGGTAACTGTGCATTTCCATTCGGATACGAAAGGTGTAAGTTACACTTTTCTCTCACCAAATGGACCACAAAATAAAATAACAGAGACAGTAATGCACAGGGACAAGTCAGCTCATTACAGTTGGCCTCTGCAAGTCCAGGTTATTTCCAGGAGGCCGTGCACTAAGCTTACTACTTTCATTTGTTCTGCCTTACCTTATAAACATAAAAGAATATTAAAGAAAGCAATTTGATCAATTGAATAGTCCCAGACAGTTTTATTGGTTGAATTTTTCGCCAGAAAGCCTACAGGCTATTTGGGAATTAATGTAGCCCTATATAAAGGAGATGACCTAACCTGTTTCAATATCAAAGGTTAGGCCTACATGCCTAGTCTGTAAAATAACTTATTTCCCGAAATATCCATTGAAATAAGGCTCCATCTAATAGCCTACTAGGCTTCTGTGCAGTTAAAACATGTAATAAAATCAGGTAAACTGATGTAACAAATTGCCAGAATGGTTTTGTTTAATCAGTGATAATTGCAATTATGATGTGCAGAAAGTAAGCTAATTTTGTAATAGATCTCAGAGTTAAGCTCCAGATCGATTCATTAAGCAGGGAAGAACAAAGGTCTAGAGTTTGATAATATATGTGAAGGAATATGTGGGTAGTGTTATTTGTCAAAGCTAACTGTATTGCAACTTCCAAAGCCGTACATGAACACAGTAAAACAATATGTTGTCATTTGCATTTGATACATTCTTTCTGAATATATTATCATAAAATAGGCACTAAATTGGACAATACTGCGTTACCGGTCAACCGATCTACTTTCATAAGCATATGTGAAGGAATATGTGGGTGGTGTTATTTTTCAAAGCTAACTCTATTGCAACTTCCAAAGCCGTATAAGAAGATTATAAAACAATATGTTGCCATTTGCATTTGATACATTCTTTCTAAATATATTACCATAAAACAGGCACTAAATTGGGCATTACTCCGGTATCGGTCAACCGATTTGGTCTAAAATCAATAGGCTTCTTCCCATGAATGTTATAAATGCGTATACCAGGTTTAATGAAAATCAGATAAAGCGTATTTGAGTTATCGTGCGTACAGACATTTCCCGTTCCCCACACAATCTCATGAAGTACCATTCTGGCACTTAATAAAATCAACCTTCGACTAAAAACACACCTAACTTAGAGTATATATAATGAAAAATTTGCCAACGTAGCACTGTATATGACCTCCCTTAATAGTTTCAAGTTTGGTCGTCGCAAGTTGTACAAAAGCTTGGGGGGCCGTGAGATAAGAAACAAATACAAGTCTAAGAAAACAAGTAGCACATGAATATGTGTGGGAGTGTGTGTGAAACAAAGATGGCGGCTGCTTTATTAACTCATCACGTAGCGGAACCGGAAGCTGTCCACCTGCAACTGCCCATGCACGTGCAGTGTGGAAATCAAAACCAACACTATCTGTGTTTTATGGCAGAGAAATTTGTCGGTTGACCCCTGTTGAAAAAAAAAATTCAACCCTTCCGAGAAGGGACGGAGATGTGTATCATATGAAGATCCGTAACCAGGTAGGCCTTTGTCGTGACGTGGGAATGAATTGGCATGTCAACACGGGGGGGTGGGAGGTGCGTTATACATGAATTATGGCCGGGTTGGTTTATAATCAGGTAGCAGAGGATGTTCAAATATGTGGTAACTTCGCGTGGCGTTCTCTAAGCGTGAAAGATACGATTTTATCGCTTTGCAGTCTGTTATAAAACTAGAGGCCGTATTCCAGGGATACGTATCTTATTTAGTGCTTCAGTGCATCGCTTTGTGCTCTAGGCCTATTATAAACACGGCCCGGATTTTGATGACATGTCATCTTTTAACTGGAACATCATGGACGTTGCCCACTTGTGCAGATATTATGATTATGACTCCTAGATTATAACTTTATAAGAATGGCAATTTTTAGGGTATTTTTCCCATTTTTAATATTTAGGTCATTTTAGCATTCAATGGTCCTTTTTGGTCACTTTACGGTCTTTTTGGCACATTTCTTATGTATTTTTTATTTTATTTCAGCTGTGTTTATACTCCTTTTAGCTTCGAGGCTATATCAGGAGTTCGGGATCTGTGTCTATACAGTAGAGTAGGCCATGGAACTATTGATTGTCAATTATTTCTATTTTATGGAGTAAATTTGAATTGATATTAATTTAAATGGATTTGATACAGGATGAAATGGTGAGAATGATTCATGGTATGTAAATATCCAATTCGGCATTTGCCTTTACGACTGGGGAAACCATGTACAAACCCATGCCAAATTGGCCGGCCACGAGATTTGAACCTGGGACCTCCCGAATGCATTTTAATTTTATTAATGATATAGCCGATGTACTCTGCTAGACCAGAAAAAATCTAGTGCCACTATAGATACTTTTTAATATTTTATTTCAAAAGCTATAGTTTTTACTTTCGTCGTCATATGCCACTTTTGTTCCTTGTTTTCTTCATGTCTCCTTCCCGGAGGGAGAGCTATACGATATAAATATGTTCCCACAGGATCACCGGGCAAACAGGTGGGTATGTTTTACAATGGAACATAACCTATACGTTCTTGATAACTGGCAGAGGTACCCCAGGGTTCGCGTGTAACTGTGGCCTATAATAGGCTAAAATAATATATTCATGTCTGGGACATGGGATTTAATAAATGGAAAATTCTCCTACCTAGCCCTATAAATGTAACATTTCGTTTTATAGGCCTATCAGTCGTGAGATTAACAACTGATCTTATTCGGGAGGTCCTGGTTTCAACCCCCGTGGCACAATTTGACAAAAATAAGTAGACTGGACTGTCACGAATTTTTCCCTTTAGTATACTTCTCTGTCGGTATTTTAAAGTTGAAACGACTTTGGATTAGTTGCAGATTTCAAAGAATTGCAGATGGCTCAAGTTTCATTTGCTGCGACGACGAGGCGGCACATTTTCGAGTTACAAAGACAATAAATTAATTGTTATTATGTCTTTTCTTAAAAATGCACAAATTCATAAATTTATTTTCCTTTGCATTAATTGGAAAATCTATTTAAAAATCAAGTTTTTCTGTAAAAGTCCTCTTTAGCCCCTAGTTTTTCAGCAAAAGTCCTCCTTAGCCCATTTTCGGCCCTTCAGTCTGATTTAGCCCTTTTTAGGTTCTATAAGATTGATATATTCGGAAGCAAGGGTTAAGAAACGAAAAAGTACGTTAAAATGTTCTAATTAGGAAGCTGGGGAAAAAATAGGTAGCCTACCTTCAAATCCGGGCCCTAGTCGGCCTAATAAGCAAATATTTATTTTTATTCCTGATCGTATGAGTGGTGCCTACTTCCAGTAGCCTACGTCAGATACCAGAGCTCAAATTTATTTATCATCGCATCAATCAAGAGTTTTCAGAGCTTAAGCTCTTATTAACACGGGCTATTACTTAACACTGGATTATTAATTGTGAGTCTGAACAGTTGATGTAAAGCAGGAGAGAACATGGAACACAGGCGGCCATGTTGCCATCACCAGCGCCCTATTGATTGTAGCATTAGGAATTGCAGGCACGGCCCGGCCGATGTGTACGTGTCCCGCATGTCTGATGCCGCCTGCCAGTACATAGAGGGCCAAGATGATAGTTGATACTACAGCAGCTAGAAAGAAAGCGCACGATGACAGGGGGAGGGGCCACTCTTTCAACTCACGCCCACTGCACCACCCACTCTTCCATTGTCAGTCCGTAAAATAATAAAAAAGAGGCCCATAACAAGCTTTTACATCAGGTGTTCTCTCGAGAACTCCCGTTTCCTTATTTCCATCCGCATCTATTAGATATCGTAAGTTACCCTCGAAAATGTCTAGGTTGCCGATACTGAAAAGCATAGGCCTATTCTTCTCGGCTGAAGGGAGATTCGAGGGGACCATAAAATTTCGGTAGGCCTAACAAATATAATATAGTAGCCTATTTGAACTATGTGAATCCAATGCCACCTATTAACAAGACAGTATTTAATTGAGAAATTTATTGGAAATGGCCCTCGTACACAATAGCTATTTATGTATCAAGTACGCAAAATAACGCTTTAGCGGACGAATCTAGTATAGCGGCCGAGGCGTTAGCCGAGGCTGAAATACTGGATGAGTCCGATAAAGTTTTTTTGCACTCCTTAGCTAGTAAGTGGTACTTACGAACGTTGTTTACATGGGTCGTAAGTTGACATTCCAACACAGTCTTGTTGCTAAGGGCGGTTGCGATGAGGTTAAATTACTTACGGTCCAAGCGCTACGTCATAATTCATTACGATACACTTCATAATACATGCCTTTATGAACAAGGCCCCCAGGACAAATATTCGGTTCCCATAACAACAAACACATGCGAATCACTTTCTGAAATAAACATCTATGTTCAAGAATGTATTTACATAATATTTTCAGGTAATATCACAATTAATATAATTAAATTGATATATATAATCATCGTGCAAAAAATAGCATGCAACACACGGGCCGTAAAGGCATTTGTATCGCAATATACTATTGCGTACGTGGTGCATACAATATTTTTTAGTAAAAGTTCTCTAAATTAAATGAAATTAAACAAAAATACCGTATAAAATTAATTATAAAGAAAGATAGTCAGCCATTTGTTAACAACATATTTTCACAGCCAACTGTTAACCGTACAACAATGAACCGTACGTACTAATACGAAATGCGGTAGACCTATAGATGCATAATATATGAGTCGCTTTTTGTAAACAGCAATGTATATGAACTAGAATTTATTAAAAGTTTGTGAAAATATGGATGATAATCCCGAGGAAATTTCAATCCAAGACGGAAACATTGAATTGGAGCTGGTGCCAGCAACATCACGGCAGCAATAGACTACAAGAAGGAATATATTGCAAGCAATCCATGGTAAGCAATGATTCTCTTGGGAACGAAGATGTGAAAAGTAGTTAGCTTTTATTTGTTGTTACATGATGTATTAGTCTATCCTGTTTTGCAAAAAACCGTGATAAAGTATCTGATTATCATAAAGAAACATGTTGGCTTAAATTTGTTGTTTTATGACCCAATATATGCTTAAATCCATGTTAATGTTGGTGTGACTGGTCAATGCCACCTGGATTTTGTTTATACATTGCCATGGCGACTTTAAAGTAGGCCTACTAGGCCGATAAAACTGCATTTTGAATGCAGCTGTTTTAGAGAACGTGTACTAAAAAAAGTGTGCGTGGAACGCCAAGTGACAGAAGTGAAACTTGTTTTAATTTTGGGTTTATTAATTTTGGATTATTGGATATTTGAATTTTGGATTGTTGGACATTTAATATTGGGTTTTAGGACTTTTTAAATTTTGTTTTTTGGATTTTTTAATTTTCGATTTAGATTTTTTTTATTTTGGATTTTTTTATTATTAAATTTTGGATTTTTAACTTTGGATTTTAATTTTTTAATTTTAATTTTTTATTTATATTTTATTTTTAAATTTTGGGTATTTTGATTTTTAGATTTTGGATTTTTTATTTTTTAAATTTTGGATTTTTTGAGTTTTGAATTTTGGATCTTTAAATTTTTTAATTTTGGATTTTTGGATTTTTTAATTTTGGATATTTTAAATTTTGGATCTTTGAATTTTTTATTTTTTTTTTATTTTGGATTTTGGATTTTTTAATTTTGGATTTTTTAAATTTTAATTTTTAATTTTTTGATTTTTTAAACTTTGGATAAGCCTAATCATTGAGTTGATTGTTTTCTGTGCAGTCCGTTCCGTCACACCTCACAAACTTCGTGACGATTTTGAGCGTTACATTAATTTCGTGACGATTTTTGACCGTTACACAAGCTCTCGATTTACCCCTACCGCGGCTAAAGAAGTTTCACTTCAAAAATCTTTCAGAATCAGTTTTTCACGCTTTTTAGCCTGTTCAGCACTAATCTTAAACCCTTGGAACTCACCTGTGAGAGGCCCAGGTAGATGGAGACGGTCTCGGAGATGTAGAGGAAACGTCCATCCGCCGCCAGGGCAAATGCGAACCCATCCAATGACTGCAACGCCAAAACACAGAATACGATCACAAAACAGAGAGGGCCGCACCTCAGAAAGGCACCAGGGATTGTACATAGAAATTATCAACCATAACTTACATAACCATTTCTAGACAGCTTGAATCAAGAGTAGAACTTCTATACTTGATCCAAGATGTATACGGAGCAAACGTAAACAACATAATGGTGATAGTACCAAGCACAGTTCACAAGAGTTCGTTTTTGAGACTGGTTTGTTGATTACATGCAGTAAAATCAATTTAACTTTCATTTTTACAGCGTTAAATGTCGATTCCCAATTGGACGGCTCAGTGCCAGAAGTGACTAAGTGCCTTCAAGGAAAGTGATAATATTTGTGTGTATTGACCAGCAAAGATGGTATTCTGTCTATGCCAAACATGACTAACAGCATTGCTGCTGTATCAGTTACAGACACAGTTATGGCTGCTAGTCATGTTTGGCATAGATAGAATACAATCTTTGCTGGTCAATACACACAAATATTATCACTTTCCTTGATGGCACTTAGTCACCTCTGGCACTGAGCCATCCAATTCTGCTAAGTGATTTTTTGTCTTTGATTTTGCTTTAATTTTGACACCTCCTGTAGATCTGTATTCTTTTACGACTTGGAAAACCGTACTTGAAGCCACCCCCATGGATGACGCTATTTTCACTCCTACATCTTGCGCCGATACTTCAGTGTTTTCTGTTAACGTTTTGTATATCCCTTCAGGGATGTAGCGCCACAAAGTTTAGTTTTTTAAAAATATATTTACAATCGGTATCTTCTCGCCGCATGAATTAAAAATAGAACTTCTATACTTGGTCCAAGATGTGTACGGAGCAAAAGTAAACAACCGAATGGTGAAAGGACAAAGCACAGTTCACAAGAGGTCGTTTTTGTGACTTTTCAATCGATTACATACAGTAAAGTCAAGGATCCCGGGTTCGATTTCCAATGTTTTGTTTCCTTATTGGTGACGTAAGTTCTGAAGGCCCTGGCTTTCAATTTTCTTCTATAAGTTAATAGAAATAATTAGAGGTTATGCCTATTATTTTTTCTTACAATATGGGCTGTACTTCATCACACATTACGTAAATGAAAAGTACAAAGAATTAATTAATCTCTATATATATAAAAGGCTTTGTCCTGACTGACTGACTGAATGAATGACTGACTGACTGACTGACTGACTGACTGACTGACTGAATGAATGACTGACTGACTGAATGAATGACTGACTGAATGAATGACTGACTGAATGAATGACTGACTGAATGAATGACTGACTGACTGATTGACTGAATGACAGGAATCAACGTACAGCCTAAACTATAACGGGTAGAGACTTGGAATTTTGACAGTACCTTCGTTTCATAATGTAGGTGCTCACTAAGAAAGGATTTTGAAAAATTCTGATTCTAAATGCCAAAAATTAAATGTTTTTGAAAATACTTAATCCCTTTTTACATAGAATTATCAATTCCAAATCACAGAATATATTGTTGCCAAATGGTATCAGGTGGGCTTGGAAAAAGACAAATGAAATGCACTTTTGACAAATAAGAGAAGTTATCAAAATAATTCATGTTATAAATAAATATTACAGAATGAAATCCACTAAAATAATGGAATCACATAACTTTCTCTACCCTGGACATAGAGAAAACAAAACGAGGTATGGTAATGTGTATATTATTATATTATATCGCAGGTTTTTGGAGAGAAAAGTATGAAAGTGATAATGCTTTATGGTAACATAAGAGTGGGAAATTTCCCGCCTCGATATTACAATTTTATGTTACAGGAATTTCTGTTTCTTCTTATTTAAACCTCTACCAGGCTTGCTGTGCACTGTACAAGCGATGGGATGCAACATTCTAGATCCTCTATGAGCCATAAAAAACTATATCAAGCGTTTTCTGAGGGAATAGTTTGAGTGTAATAAGTCGTTCTTCCTATTTCAAATTATAAATGCCTATATAAGGACCTAGAATTTAAAATTGAAAATCCTTCATAAGTTAATTTCCAATTACAAAATACAAAACCCGGGCGACGCCGGGTCTTTTAAGCTAGTTATGCTATAAAATACGTCTTGTATTTAGTAACTTATGTCACTTGTTTGCTAGATATATGTTGTAAAACTTGTAAACCTATGAAATAAATACAAAAGCAAGTAGCTCACTTAACAGAACTTATGTTTTCACAATTACATAAGATATAAATAATTATATGATGTGTCCGGAATGGAAGTAAACATCTGACTTAGCTTGTCGCACTATCGTGAATTATGCGCTGGTGCGATTAACCAATGAAACGACAGGACACAGTTAGTCAAGGCAAGTCTGTTGTTTACTTTCGCTCCGTATACATCTCGGATCAAGTATAGTGCTATAAAATCCAATAAAGCGTATTTGAGTTATCGTTTGTACAGACACACGGACAGACATTTTCCCGTCCCCCACAAAATCTCATAAATAGGGACCGGATTCTTAGGTTTTTACCAATTTTTTTCCTTACTTCCAAAACAAAAAGCGCTCATACACTTTTTCGAATCATGTCCATAGGATTCACCCACATTAATTCTGTAGCACCTAAAAATACCTAAATGGGGTATAAAAACCTAAATATACCTAAACGGGTTATAAAACCTAAAATATCTAATTTAGGCAACTTTTTTGTATTTTTTGTTTGTCGGTTGAGAAATCGGTATTTTGCGGAGAAACGATGATTTTTGTCGGGTTGAAATTAATACCACCAGCGTTTCGTTCAACCCATTGTCGTCTAGGATGGACAGTATCAAGAGAGGAAGTGTAAGAGTACCGGCGTATTCCTTACTGTAACCAGGAAATATGAGGCAATCTTATTTTCACTGCTTCTTTTGATTGTTTATGCTTTCTTTCTTCAATTGTATAATATTGTCCTAAAGCAAGTTTACACAAATTTAAGTCAATTTTGTTAAGTTAAACTTTAAAAGTATTATGTATTGAATCCTATGTAGCACATTCAAATTCATTAAACCAATTGTTCTACCCGAAAACGATATTTTGGAGAAAAAGCCTAAAAAGAAACTATTTCACCTAGTGGAAAACCTAAAACAGTGTTTTTAAAAACCTAAAAATCCGGTCCCTACTCATAAGGTAGCCCTACCATTCTGGCACTTAATAACATTTGTAGGCTACAATGACCATAGATAACGATTTTTTTCTTTCGGAAATTTGAATATTAATTGAATATTAATTTTTTCTCCTTTTGTAGTTAAAGACACAGGAAAACTAGCGAGTGATACTTTTTCTAAATATGCCATTGGTTCTATTTTTTGAAAAAAAGCAAGACTTTTTACTGAAAAATTGTGTGACAAGTTTCATCTTGAAATTTGCAAAATTTCCATTATTCATTAAATTTATGTATAGCCTAATTCTAAAACTAATGTAGTGACGGAAATAAAACTTCACAAATTTATCTAATACGCCACGAGTAAGTGTACGAAAAATCAAGTTTGTAGCTTTAAAAATGTAGAAAATAGAAGTTTCACCCATTAGGCTACCTCCCAATATTATTTAAATTTTAGCTACAAATTGTGTCCCCTATCTTATGCTAAGAATAAACTTAGAGATTATATTAGGACTGCTTGGAATGAGCATTGGGTGTCCAGCTCCAAAGGGACCACTACGAGAGAAATCTTCTTTCCAACAGTTGAGTGTCGCCTACGCTGTACGAGTGTAAAACCGGACTTCATATTCACTCAGTTTCTGTCTGGGCATGGCAAATTTGGTTTTTACTTTCAACGTTTCATGATCCAAAGACAGAACGGTTATCAATGTATATGTACTGAACAACAAACTGTTGAACATTTAATTTTTCATTGCCCAGTCCTAGAGCATAAAAGAAGAACATTGGACGCACACTTAGATTATTGTAAAAAGAAATTAGATAAACCACTCTTTGATATTTTTAGGAAAAAATGCTGTTATAGAGAATTCCAAAAGTTTTTGTGTTCTATTTTTAAGATGTTATAGTTTTCTTTTATAATATAATATATTAGTTATCTTGTTTTCTTAGAGTAGTAAGGCCTGCATCCAGCCTATGGATAAGAAGTAGTAATATTGCAAATATATTGTCTTGTAACTATAACCCTAATATACCTCCGGGTGGAATAGGGATTAAGTAATTGTATATTCAATAAATAAATAAATATTAATGGTAAATCATTACTAGTCTACTTCCTCTTCGTAGGTAGAGGAAGTATTATGTTCAACCCCCAAATTCGAAGTTGAGTTTTTAATCGAAATACACGTTCTGAGGTTCCCTGAATCCAAAAATACTATTTTTGGAAAAATGTCTGTCTGAACAGTAAAATCGTAGGAAAACAAAATTTTATACTTGAGAAATGAATATTGGCAACGGCTTTCTCTTACTTTTACAAACTTACAATTTTTAGCGACGAGGTCATATCAGGAGTTCGGGATCTGTGTCTATAAAGTAGGGTAGGAACTACTGTAGGGTGACCATATTTATGAACTTAAAAAACAGGACAATTGACAAAATTTGCCTTAAAAAAACAGGACAAAACAGGACACTTGGATAACAAAGACTTCAAGCGTTCCTTCTAAGTCTTGCGGTTACAATTAAATATCAGATAACTTATTGCAATAAATAAGATTCCGTTGTCATCAGAAATCGCAATTCTGAATTAAAAGCAGTCTTATAAATTCAAGCTTTGTCAATCTTTTTATGACTGAAATTAGATTTACAACTTCCAACAATTAAAATTGTTAAAAATAATAATCTGTCATATTATAGAAGTAGGATATTTAAAGAAATTAAATCAGATACACTCAACAGACATTTGTTCCAAGTTTTGGAAAAAACAGGACATTTGGCGTCCCGTTAAAAATTTGTCGGGACACTGGGACAGTTAATGAAAAAAAAGGACAGTCCCGTTAAAAACGGGCCGTCTGGTCACCCTAAACTACTGATAGTCGATTGTTTCTATTGTCGGTGTATTTTTATGGAGTAAATTTCAATTTATATTAACTTAAATTGATATGATACAGGATGAAATGGTGAGGATGATTCATGGTATGTAAATATCCAATTCGGCATTTGCCTTTTACGACTGGGAAAACCATGAAAAAACTCATGTCAAATTGGCCGACCACGAGATTTGAACCTGGGACCTCCCGAGCCCAAGACGTTACTATCTCGGCCACCTCGCTCGATGTTTAATTTTTATTTATAAATAAATGTAATTAATTTATATCTCAAAAACGAATTGACATATTAGAATGAATGAAATTTTAAACTTTATTTAGGCCTATGTTTAGAGTTTAATTGCAAAATTTCAAATCTCATCTGAAGAGAGGTACTTCATAAAACCTCTTTCAAACTTAGGTCATCCATTTAAGGGCATATGTGTGGCATATTCTGAAAGGGAAATCAATCTGGGTGGCGATATTGGCACTTGCCGGTCTCATCATACATTATTATAGGCTGCGGCACCGAGGGGTGGAAGGGGGATGCAGTTATTCCTGTCACGCTGCGAGAACCATTCTTTATACACCGGAGGGAGCAGACGTCAGCTCAGGAAAAAAGAAGAGGGAAGACAGAGTTTCACAAATTGGTTGGGCGGGGGAAACAGTTGCTTCTTGTGCCCGCCATAAAGTTCCCCACTGCCTTCTATATTAATACTTTCCCTAAATTTCACATTAGTAAATAAAAACACTGGTTCCATATACTGTAAATATATAGACTCTTATTTTTATGATGTGTGAATTATATTTCTGATATACTCTCCCATCTCTATATAGGCCTAATAACGAAATAGATGATATTGATATTCTCAAAGAAATATATTTTTATGTTCCACGTTATAGATCTTATAAATCGCATAATCATTTTCTTTCCAAAAGCAAACACTGACTCTCATAATAATTTATTCTCCTCTTTATGATGTACTCCGACTATACAATCAATTGCACAAAATTGACAATATAGATATTTTTAATACTAACAATAAGCGGTTTAAAAATATATGTGAAAAGATTTAAAAATTTTAAAATAGAATAATGATTAAAATATGCTTCATGTCATTTTCTATAGGCTATTTGAATCTTTCTGATATATATATATATATATTTTACCTGTATGCAGAAGGGACATAGACAAGCAACTTTTATTACAGAGACTTTTGCTCTGTGGAATCAATTTTTCCTGTTACAGAATTAAATCTCCCAGGGCATGGCCGCCACTGACTTCTGACATTTGAAAAAAATGCAAAACATTTTTGTTGTTAACACTGGAGTTATGGAAAAAAAGAACTTATTCAGTGGCGGCCAGTCATGTGATTAGTCTGTAAATTTTACATATTATGGAAACACTAAATTATGTTACAGCTGTTGATCAGTGATCAAGAATCAGGTTTTTATCGATCACTAAGAAGGCTTGAAGTCAATTTAATGAAAATTTTAACCATATTTCCCTTAATTATAGACTTATGAGCACCAAATTGTAATGACTTTAATACCCTGTAGCATATAAATTTTACGTCGTAGAGCAAAAATCTCCCAATTAAAGTTGCTTGTCTATGTCCCCTCTATGCACAGGTAAAATATTTCGGTGTTATTCATTCCCAGAGCTGCCGAGTGACTTATTGATGACACTGCATAATAAAAAATGAATATCACAATATATTTTTGAGACATAAAGGAAAGACTAGCCATTATTCTTGTTGTTATGACTGTCCAATGCGTATCGAGAACTCTATTTCTTCAGAGTTGCAGTTCTGGAACGCTTGAATTCAAGATTTGGTATTAGAATAGCAAGTATAAGCAACGTACCTGTAAGATATGTGTACCCTGATGTTGCTCGAACATTTCCATGGCAATTCCGGCCACCGACCTCGGCCGTACAGGGCCACCTGTAACACAAGATAAGCACATCACATTCAGTATTGCAGTTGAGGTTGGCCATGTTTCAAGCATCATTCTGAGATCACATTTAAATGTTCATTTATTGAAATGTCTATGTTTGTCTGTCTGTTTTTCTATCAGTCTGTCTGTCTGTTCGCGATGCCCAGCGGCCAGCGAAATCTACTGAACGCAGAGATCTGAAATTTTAAACGTAGATGGACTGAAGGGCACCTCGAAGCCGGATTTTTTAAGTGAAACTTCTTTAGCCGCGGTAGGGGGTAAATCGAGAAATGTGTCACGCTCAAAAATCGTGACGAAATTAATGAGATGTGACGGAACGGACTCCACAGAAAACAATCAACTCAATGATTGGGAGTAATCAGCTGCTATAGGCCTACGATTTAAAGGACAAAATAAAATACTCACGGGAAATAAAAATTTAGAAAATCTAAACATCGAAAATTAAAAAATCGATAATCCAAAATTAAAGAATCCAAAAAATAATAAATTCATAGATACAAAATTTAAAAAATCCAAAATTAAAAAATCCAAAATTCAAAGATCCAAAATTTAAAACATACAAAACTTAAAAAGTCCAGAATTAAAAAATCCAAATATCCAAAATTTAAAAAACAAAAAATTTAATTTAAAATCCAAAAATTCAAAATTGAAAAATAATAAAATCCAAAATTTAAAAATCCAAAAATCCAAAATTTAAAAAATAAAAAAAAATAAAAAATTCAAAGACCCAAAATTTAAAAAAATCAATATTAAAATATTCAAAGATCTAAAATTTAAAAAATCCAAAATTTAAAAAATCCAAAAACCCAATATTAAAAAGTCCAATAATCCAAAATTGAAATTCAATAACCAAAAATTGAAATCCAGTAATAAAAAATATTAAAAAAAAAACAAGTTTCACTTCTGTCGCGTGGCGTTCCACACACACTTTTTTATTTTCGCTTTCGTTCGCGAGTTATGATTGGATAACTGGCAGAAAGTTACAGAAAACTGTATTTTTTTTCGCTATCGAAGCATCAGTTTTCGGTGTTATATTTCAATTGTCAAATCAATTGCAGGTGGCTTTAAAATAAGGTGGCTTTAAAATAAGGTGGCTTTAAAATAAGAGTATCTCGATTTTTTCAATGTGATTAGTCTGTAAATTTTGCAGATTATGGAAACACTAAATTACGATAACTTATAGCTGTTGATGAATGATTAAAAATCAGGTCTTTATCGATCACTAAGAAGGCGAAGTCATATTAGTGAAAATTTTAATACTATTTCGCTTCATTATTTACTTATGAGTAAGGGGCGGATTTCTATGACATGTCATATTTTTCCCCTTTGCATTATTTCAGGTTTTCGACTAATTTAAACCCGATTCCAAGCATCCTGGTGAAAATGGAACGGCTTTTATTGTGCATATAACTGCATATTTAGGAAATTTTCAACTATTGTAGCATATTTAGTATGAATATTCATATTTAGGTCATATTTTTGGCATATTTGTGTGTACATTAAATAAATTTTGAAGTTTCATATCATATTTTGTAAATTTTGCTTTATACTGATACTTTTTGAGAATTTACAGATATTTAAAATAATGAACACTATCTCTTCTCTATATATATAAAAGGCTTTGTCCTGACTGACTGACTGACTGACAGGAATCAACGTAGGTAGAGACTTGGAATTTTGACAGCACCTTCGTTTCATAATGTAGGTGCTCACTAAGAAAGGATTTTGAAAAATTCTGATTTCAAATGCCAAAAATCAAATGTTTTTGAGAATACTTAATCCCTTCTTACACAGAATTATCGAATCCGAATCACATTTGACATTAAATCATATTGTTGCCGGTGGGTTTCAGATGGGTTTGGAATTAAATTAAATGGAAGTTTGACAATTACAGTTGGTTTTGTCTATTTTTGTCATACCTTGGAAATTAAACGTTCGCGATCGCTTGAATGTTGTAAGCCCTAGTATGGTCAAACATTGTTTTATTTGGACGAAACTCACTATACAGGGGTTTTCTGGACCAAGGAACTCGAATCTGAGGTCGCTTTTACCAGGCGATGCTATCTAATCGTGGTATGTAGTCCACGTGATTTAGGTGTTAATAAATATAATGATTTAACTATTATGCTCTTAATTTTTAAATTTTGAAATAATTATCGCGGGCGAAGCCGCGGGCACATGCTAATATTTTAATAAAATGTATTGTAATGAAACTTTAAAAAAATATAGCCTACACAATGTGTAAGTGGTAAAGTGTCATATTTTAAATTTTTTGGGTAATATTTCAATGTTTTATTAGGTCATAAATGCATGAATATATCCTATTTTTTAGGTCATAGAAATCCGCCCCCTACTTATGAGCACCAAATTGTAATTTCTTTAATGCCCTGTAGCATACACATTTTACGTCATAGAGCAAAAATCTCCTAATAAAAGTTGCGTGTCTATGTCCCCTTTATACACAGGTAAAATATTTCGGTGTTATTAACACCCTTTATAAAGAAAGACGTACGAGGTAAATAGTCGATAAAATCTGCGCCCCTCGTTATATTACCAATGATAAAATTACGTGACAGTCAACCTCCAACATGGAGTGATAACTGAATCTGCTGAGATGGATAACAAATTACTGTGAGGCAACTATATAAGTGAAGTAAACACAATCAATTCCTCATCACTCCTTGTGGAGCGAATTGATGACGCCACAGAACGTGGGTAGAGTCATGGGGGCCTTGTCTTGCGCAAACACACGGCCCTCTATCATCTTATACGGTGAGATCATAATATTAAATATCTTTACATAAGGCTTTGGAAATAAATGAAACAAGACTTTGAAAATTAGAGAAGGTATTAAAATTTATATTTGAGTAAATTATGTCTCAAAATTTTGTAGATTATGTAAAATAATCAGTAAATTCAACCATTTATTCGAAATTTTCGAATTAATCAATATGTTCTTTACAGCTTACAAGTTTCGCGGGCAAAGCCTTAATGGGAAAACATTGAATGATTTGGACGAAAAACACTACGCGGGTTTTTTTTTGGGGGGGGGGGGCTAGGGAACTCTAATCTGAGGTCTTTTTTATCCCCCGGGTGGCGCACTTTGATTGTGAAATGCACCTCGAAGCCGAGTTTTTAGTTTTTTTTAATTATGGAGCGCGGTAGATTTAGGCAGCACACACAAGACGTTTCAAATTCTGCGTCCCTGAAACAGTCTACCCATTCTTTTTCGTTACTGAGACTATTTTATACGACGGGAATAAGTTTCTTATATCGGGACGGTAGCCTAATCACTACTCATATTGTTTACTGTGCGGTTCGCTTACATTGTTTATATCCGATGATGAAATCTCGATAAAAAATACACTGTGATGCTCCTATAATATCTCGTTTGGATTACGGTACAGTTCACACATTACGAAGAAGCATTCATAAAATAAAATATTATAACCTGACATATAGCACATTAAAACAACACTGTTACAATCTTTAAAAGATTCAAATAGGCCTATTTCTGAAGCAGAGTTTTCGAATTGCTAGCGACGAACGCGAAGATACTGGAATTACGTGTGGGGTAATTACTAATTAGAGGGTTTGCACGAATTTCTTCCGAGGGCCGCTGAGAAAGGCAACCAAGTTCCTTTTCATAAATCTGTGGCTTGGTTCTAAAAGTACCAAAGTCATAAAACTTGCTTTTGAGATAACTGACTTTGAAGCCTTTGTAGAGGTAACATTTTTTGCTGAGAACTTCCGACATTGGCCTCTAAGGTTTCTGTATTGTGTCTATTAATGGCATCAGACATTGGCACTTTTAGTATAGGCCTACGAAAGATAAAGACTAGCCGAGCTCAATAATGGATAGATCTTATTTTTCAAGAAATTGACATTGGCCCTTTGAGAACCAAGACACAGAAATATGAGTAACATTTTCCTTCCCACTTTATGGGCTTAAGATTGCCACGTTTCAATACCCACCAGAAAGTGAAATCTGCAACCTTAAATCGCAATCAGTTTGTTGTTTTTCTCACTCAACACAAAGTTCCAATTCATCACGAGACAATACATTGCACCCACTCTTTTGGGCGGCTCAGACTGTACTATAGACCTACTTGATCCAAGATGTGTACGGAGCAAATGTAAACAACCTAATGTGAAAATACAAAGCACAGTTTACAAGAGGTCGTTTTTGTGATTGTTCAATCGATTACATAACTTACAGTAAGGTCAACTGAACTTTCTTTTTCATATCAAGTACCAAGGGTCCCGGGCTCGATTCCCAATGTTTTATATATATTTACAATCTGTATCTTCTCGCCGCTGTACAAACCTTTTTCTCGGAAGTTTCTTTTTATTGGTGACGTATGTTCTGAAGGCTCGGGCTAGTGATTTTCTTCTATGATACAAATTATTAGAGGCTATACCTATTACTTTTACTTACAATATGTGGTGTACTTCATCATATATTATGTAGGCCTAAATGAAAAGTACAACGAAATAATTAATTATATTATAAAATAAGTTTTGTAGGCCTATTTAGTAGCTTATGTCACTTGTTTTTCTTCAGAATCAACAAATTTGCCAAGGTAACGATAAAAACAAATGAAATCTTGCTTGCTAGATATATGTTGTAAAACATGATGTAAATACGAAAGTAAGGAACTCGCTTAACAGAACTTATGTTTTCACAATTACATAAGATATAAATAATTGTACGATGCGTGCGGAATGGAAGTAAACATCTGACTGAGCTTGTCGAACTATCGTGAAGTATGCGCTGGTGCGATTAACCAATGAAACGACAGGACACAGTTAGTCAAGGCAAGTCTGCTGTTTACTTTTGCTCCGTACACATCTTGGATCAACATTTTCCCACTACACGACACAATTTCAGGATGCATCATTATGACACTTAGCCTAATAATTAACTATAATTGTCTGTCTAACCCGGCCGCGGTCGATGGATTTTTCAGGACGTAAAAATCCTGGGCACGGAGTCCTCCGGGAGGGACTTTAAGCTGAGAGGCCCGTGTCGTAGATTTACGGCACGTAAAAGAACTCCAAGCCTAAATTAGAGCCTCTGGACAAAATTTCTTTGCCCTTTCACGTCCAAGTAATACCTTAGTTTCCGGAGGGGGTTGAGAGGAGATGCCCCCTGCCATCTCTCGGAAAATAAGCGTAACAAAATTCACAAAGGTAACAGAAACCTCCACTTGGAGGACCTTTGCCTTGGGATATAGGAAACCAGATACAGGTACAGAATTGTTTGTCTATGGTTAATCGAGATAAAATCCAGATAACTGCAAATAACTTCCAATGAACTGTGAGTTGAAATAACAGTTAACTGTTTTTTGCATGACGTAACTAATTAGTGGTACTTACGAATATTGTTGCCGTGGATCGTAACTTGACATTCCCACACGCAATCTGGTTGCTAGGAAAACAAAAGAAATCTCCGTGCGGTAAAAATTACAAAAAGCTCAAGTGCCGTAAGTAAAACCATCATAATACAAGCCTTTATGGAAGACCGGAACCAAGGCCCCCCAGTTTGTGGCGACTTTAACAGAAAAAATATTCGGTTCCCATAACAACCAACACATGCGAATCACTTTCCATCTTCAATAGTGTATAAACATAATATTATGACCTAGTATCTCAATTCGCGGGTGTGCGGGCAAAGAGAGTTAAGTCCATCATCCTAAAAAATTCAGATATGTCCATAGGTAAAAATGTTCTCTACATTTGTGTTAAGTCCAGTAAGCCATATTCAAAATTTTACAGTAGTTATGGATGTGTGCCTCATGGGTTTATCCATCTCTAAAGCTATGTTGGGCTGTATAGTGTGTTAAGTCACTCTAATTCTCAGTAATAAGAAAGTTTACTTAACTCTCTTTGCCCGCGCACCCCGGAATTAATATAAATAAATTGATATAAATATTCATCGTCCAAAAAATAGCATGCAATACTCGTGCCGTAGGCTAAGCCCATAACGGATCTCGGAAATTGAGAAAAATTAACCGTGCAATTAACAGTGTTATTCAGTTCTTTGCGAAGAGATACTTGTTTTTTAGTAAATTCCTACAAATAGAATCTCGCCGAAACTTTACTGGTTCTTTCGCCTGTTATGATAAATCTTATTTCGGATGCTTGTGTTCATTTAAAGGCAACTTCTTGCAGTTATTTATGTGGAGAAGGGTCGCGACGCAATAAGACAAAGGGAAATACTTTGTTTGTGTTTTTTTAGCCGCAGATGCGCCTGTAACACCTCATATCAGGCACAGGCAGCAATTGGCCAATATTGCACCTGTCATGTGTGAAATATGGCGGAGACGCCGTACGTGCCACCCGCAACACACACACACACCCTCTGGTGGCGGGGAATATTACTACACTCCAGTCTGGTCTTCCCCAGCAACGACCCACTACGAGCAAGAATTTATAATTTATTTTGTATCTTATACAACTTATTAATTATTAAGTGCCAGTATGGTACTTTATGAGATTGTGTGTGGGGACGAAAAATGTCTGTCCGTCTGTCCGTCCGTGTGTCTGTACGCGCCATAACTCAAATACCCTTTTTCGGACTTTCATGAAACTTGGAAAACACATTTATAATGTCCATGGGAAGAACCCTATTGATATTGAACCAAATCGGTTCACCGGTACTGGAGTAATGCCCATTTTAGTGCCTATTTTAATAGATTATATTAGAAACGCGCCATAACTCAAATACGCTGTATCGGATTTCCATGAAACTTGGTATATGCATTTATGAAGTCCTTGAGAAGTACCCTATTGATATTGGACCAAATCGGTTGACCGGTACCGAAGTAACAACTTATTAAAGATCACATGCTTTTTTAAATGGGAAATCATGACCAAATTGCAAATCCGCTTTATTAACCACTGGGGGCTTTGACTCCAATGCAGTCTGATGTTTGTTATGTTTGTTTATTTATTTCGTTGATCAAGTTAAAATGACTACTACATGAAAACTGTTATATATAGAAGGTAAAGAAATAATTAGAAATAAGTTACATTAAGCGGAGTTCTCTGCCACTACATTTTGTGGAATGACATATTTTAAGAATTTCTTATATCAGTGTACACGAGTATGAATTAAGGTTAAATTAATTTCCGATCCATTTCATAAACGGCTTCGGAAGTTCTGAAACAATTAACTTTGACAAACAACACTACCGACATATTCCTTCACATATAGGCTACTTATCAAACTTTAGACATTTGATAATTATTCTTTGTTCTTCCATAAGCCCTGGAAGCTTTGGAGCTTAACTCGGAAATCGACTACAAAAATAATTTATTTTCTGCATTTTTAATTATTCTCTTATCTTATAGGCCTTCAACTTATATACCGTAATAATAATTAATATTATTATTATTAATTATATTATTATGCACATAACACATATTTATCAGGAGATATTTTAAATCTTAATTCTTCCAGAGCTGAATTTGTTATGGCTTATAATCAATAATGAACAGAAACCATCAGCGATCCCTAATTTTGAAAACAATAAAAAAAAAACAGTAGAATAGTTGGCTTCCATAGGTAATAAACTTAATAAGTAGATAAAAATCCTCGCATATTACATAAAGGATTACTCTGTTAGTCTTCAATGCAGGCTTTAAACACTTGTTTGAAGTGACGCATATTACGTCAGCAGCAGTGAAAATGTTAATTTGACCGAGCGGCCGTTCAGCATCTGGTTTGCTTGTCTGTAAATGACAAAACGCTACATTGAATTTTCTTTCAATTTTGCATAAATGTTCCTTGAATTCGTAAAACCATGTTCGTGTAGTTTTTTTTATTTTATTTTTTTATTTAAACTTTTGATTCCAATTCAAGATGACCGTTGTAATGGTTGCGTTTCATGTAAAATTCATCTTCTTACAACGATTTTTTCAAACGTTAATGCAGACCACTTTGAACATCGAGGTCATATCAGGGGTTCAGTTTATGTAAGTATAAGTATATTATGTGAAGGAATATGTGGGTAGTGTTATATATCAAAGCTAATTGTATTGCAACTTCCAAAACCTACATGAGCACTGTAAAATATGTTGTCATGAGAACTGATATGCATTTGATAAATTCTTTCTAATATATTACCATAAAATAGGCACTAAATTGGGTTTTACTCCGGTCGCAACCGATTTGGTCTATTATCAATAGGCTTCTTCCCATGGACGTTATAAATGATTATACCAAGTTTCATGAAAATCCGATAAAGCGCATTTGAGTTATCGCGTCTTTCTAATACATTACTATTAAAAAAAGGCACTAAATTGGGCATTACTCCGGTTTCGGTCAACCGATTTAATCCAAAATGAGGCTTCTTTCTACGGAGGTTATAAATGTCTATACCAAGTTTCATGAAAATCCGACAAAGCGTATTTGAGTTATAAAGCCTTTCTGATATATTACCATGAAAATAGGCACTAAATTGGGAATTACTCTCGTACCGGTCAACCGATTTGGTCAAAAATGAACAGGCTTCTTCCCATGGACGTTATAAATGCATATACCAAGTTTCATGAAAATCCGATAAAGCGTATTTGTGTTATCTCGCGTACAGACAGACATTTCCCGTCCGCCACACAATCTCATAAAGTACCATTCAGGCACTTAATAAATTGTAATATTTAACTAGCAAATATGGTTGTATTTTACAATAATAAATACAGCAAAATGTAATGAACTTTATAATTCAAGACCGATAGGGAAAAGGCGAATAATTAAAAAAACCAAAGTTTTAGGAGAGACAAAGTACAATTTATTTCCACAGCACTGTTACAATATTTAGTTTAGTCCACTACATATTTTTACAAAGTATCTTATGCCATGTAAAAATATCTGGGTGTGCTGATCTAAATATTGAAACTATGTTGTGGAAATTAATTGTTTTTGTCTTTCCTGAAACCCTGGTATTTTGACTTAATCGTTTTTTTCCTATCACTCTAACATTAGGACGTACCTGTGCGGTAAGTAGTGCGGTAATGAGTGCGGCATGTAGTGTGGTAAAGAGTGCGGTAAGTTAGGTTGCCGACACTGGGGCTTGGAAATTCGACTATCCACCATGATATGAACGCGAAATGGATGAAAAACACTTTGATCAAAAAATAGGTGCATTTATAGGCCTACTCATACATAGACTGATATAACCTATGATGTAATCTTGATGTACTCTGATGCATTCGCGTCATGATCCGGTATTGATTGCAATTGATTTTTGCAACAGATCCCATAGGAATGTGACTTATTTCAACTGCCCTCCCTCTCATATCGATTACGAAGGACTAATGTGGACCATTACAATCGTCCCTAGGGATCTTACAGCCTGCAAATCGAATTTGCAACATCCCTTACCTTGTAGATGAAGTTTGTATCAGTAAAAAGGGAATATGTTCTATCTTGGAGAAGTATCAGAGTTTACTCTTAATAGCACAGAAGTTATTAAGCGTCAAAATGTTATTTTCGCACGACGCAACTAAATAGTGGTACTTACGAATATTGTTGCTGTGGATCGTAACTTGACATTCCCGCACGCAGTCTGGTTGCTATGAAAACAAAAGAAATCTCCGTGCGGTAAAAATTACAAAAAGCACAAGTGCCGTAAGTAAAATCATCATAATACAAGCCTTTATGGAAGTCCGGAACCAAGACCCCCTAGTTTGTGGCGAATTTAACAGGACAAATATTCAGTCCCCATAACAACCAACACTTGCGAATCACTTTCTGAAATATAACATCCATCTTCAATAGGGTATATACATAATATTTTCAGCTAATATCTCAATTAATATAATTAAACTGATATAAATTATCATCGTGCAAAAAATAGCATGCAATACTCGTGCCGTAAGCGCATAACGGATCTCGGAAATTGAAAAAAAAAAACTCTTTCCTCGATCCGTATGCAGTGCACCCCTTACAGCACTTGTAGCCTATCGCAATATACTACTCTGGTCCGTCCTTACAATATCCAGTTAAGTAGGAGTAAATGTTAACTGACAGTTTGTGTTAAGATCGGAATAAAGATTCAATAGACGCTTCTTTGTTCTTATCATCTTCTAGTTAAAATGGATATATACAGGGTGTTTCAAAAAATACTTTTACAAACTTCGGGCATGAGTTCCTTACACCAAAAGAAGGAAAAAAGTTCATATGAACATATGTCCCAGAATCCTTGGCCTGCAAGTTCTCCTGACCTCAATCCTTTTGATTTCTAACTCTGGGGACACCTTAAACTATTGGTTTATGGAGCAAACATCCCGGATGAAGAAACTTTTCATCGACGTGTCATGGAAGCAATGTAATGCAATGTCATGCAATGGATAACAAGGTCACGACTGATATAAAAAAAAAATCTGATGTAACAAAGTGCCAGTATGTTTAGTTTAATCAGTTATGACTGCAATTATGATATGCAGAATATGTTTTTTTTAAATTGATTCCCAAGTTAAGCTCCAGATTTATTCATTAAGCAGAGATTACGGAAGAACAAAGGTCTAGTTTTATTTAATTAGATTAAAATCTTCCAGCATCAACTGAACTGTACAGATTTGTGATATCATGACAATCGCACACTCACATAAAAATACCAAAAAAATTCAAATTGGCCGGTTTCGGGTTTTGAACCATGGACTCCAGAATGTGAGGCCAAAGCGTTACCATAGTCTATCGGCCACCGGGGCCATTTTAACGGTCTAGTTGGATAAGCGCATGTAAATCAATGGTGTTTTTTGTCATAGCTACCTGTATTTTAATTTCCAAGGCCTTATAAGATCACAGTAAAACAATAGGCAGTGTTGTCAAGATAACTGATTTTCATTATTTTTATAAATTCTTTCGAATACGTATATTACCATAAAATAGGCACTAAATTGAGCATTACTCCGAAACAAGTCAACCGATTTCATCCATTATAAATAGACGTCTTCCCATGGACATTATAAATGCGTATACGAAGTTTCATAAATATACGATAAAGCGTATTTGAGTTATTGCGCCTTTAAAGTAGACACTAAATTGGGGTTTACTCCGGTACCGGTCAACAGATTAGGTTCAAATTCAATAGGGCACTTCTCATGAACGTCATAAATGAGTATACCAAGTTTCATGGAAATCCGATACAGTGTATTTCAGTTATGGTGCCTTTCTAATATAATACTATTAAAATAGGCACTAAATTGGGCATTACTCCGGTACCGGTGAACCGATTTGGTTCAATAACAATAGGGTTCTTCCCATCGACATGATGAATGTTTATACCAAGTTTCATGAAAATGCGAAAAAGCGTACTCGAGTTATGGTGCGTACAGACGCACGGACAGACGGACAGACATTTTTTCGTCCCCCACACAATCTCATAAAGTACCATACTGGCACTTAATAAAAAGACACAGCAATTTCTTTTCGACGAAAAGCGTCGATAACATAACTTAAATATAATTGAAAATAAATGAACACACAGTTACATGCGGTCATATAAGAAAAGCTTGGAAAGACGTAACAGAAAAAAATCTCATGTGAGATTGTATGTTGGACGGAAAATTTCTGTCTGTGTGTCCTCCGTGTGTCTGTACGCGACAACTAGAATACGCTTTAACGGATTTTCATTAAACTTGGTGAAGGCATTTATAACGTCCATGGACCAAATCGGTTGACCCGTACCGGAGTAATTCCCAATTTAGTGCCTATTTTATGATAATATAGTAGATAGAATTTATCAAATGCAAATCAGTTCTCATGACAACATATTGTTTTACAGTGTTCATAAACGGCTTTGGAAGTTGCAATACAGTTAGCTTTGACAAATAACATTACCCACATATTCCTTCACATTTGCTTATCAAACTAGGCCTTTGTTCTTCCGTAAGCCCTGCTTAATGAATCGATCTGGAGCTTTACTCGAAGATAGATTACAAAAATAACTTATTTTCTGCACATCACGATTGCAATTATCACTGATTAAACAAAAGCATTCTGGCACTTTGTTACATCAGTTTATCTGATCTTATATTTCAGAATGTAAAGGGAGAAAGTAATTGTATTGCCCATGTTTATGGTAAAGAAAGTTATGTGAAGGTGTAGTATTTTTATTATTGTCGTTACTTCTCCTCCCTGGAAGGAAACAATATTCTTCTCTACCCGAGTCGTTATCACAGAACTTATTACCAACTTATTACCATTGTAGCTATTATTAGTACCATTATGTTACTAGGGAGAGTTGATGACGTATATCTGGATTAGAACGACTTCATCTCGGTTTTATGAGACATGGATTACTGCTTGTATCGCCCCGAACCCATCAGACTCGATTAGTATTTATTACCATCACCACACCAGTTTGTGATCCTACAACTGCAATAATAATAATAATAATAATAATAATAATAATAATAATAACGGTGAAATGGATTGATGAAGTAAAAAATGACTTAAAACTGGCAGAAATTACTCCAGAAGATCTTAGAATTAAGATGCATTAGTGGGAAGTTGACCAAGACAAACAGACCGAACAAAAAAATGGAACAACATGGACACACGAGAGGAAAAAAGCTCACAGCCAAAGGATGAAAGCAAGCGCCTCGTTTTTTCAAACTCTTTCCTGAATCCGTATGCACCGCTACGGCACTTGTATCGCAATATAATATTTTATTCATAACTTCAGTGTTAACAACGAAGTTCCTTTGTTTTGCATATTTTTCTAATGTTAGAAGTCAGTGGCGGCCATGCCCTGGGAGATTTAATTCTGTAACAGGAAAAATTGAATCCATAGAGCAAAAATCTAATAAAAATTGCTTGTGTATGTCCCCTCTATACACAGGTAAAATATTTCAGTGCTATTCATTAACACCCTGTATAGAAAACTCTTACATCGTAGATACAAAAACTTTTAATTAAAACAAATATTTGAAAAGTGTTCTTTTGACACTCCTGTGAAATTTCATAATTGTGACATGGTCCCCTTTATCTGCAGGGTAGAGAAATGTCCACTGTAACTGTTCACTGTTACTAGCATATACTGTAGTAAAAATGAGTACAATCTGTATGCCTATGTTGGAAGCCTGAAATTGGATTTTGGAAGGACACAGGGGCGATGGCCTCCCTAGTTCTTGTGGTGTGGAATGCTCCAGAAGATACCGACATTCTTGTGCTATAGTTGCCAAATTTCACGGACAACAGAATAATCACAGCTGATGAGAGCCTGGGTACAGTCTGCGTCACAAGTCATGTCTCGTATTTTAAAACTTCAGCTGATCAGTAGGGACTTTAAACAGGGATACCTATGAGAGATCAATAATTTAATTTTAATTGTTAAGAACTGCATTGTAAAAGGAAGCTGAACAGCTGATTGACAGTCAATTTAAAATAGCTGTGCTTATGGAAAGTTATGTCGTTGTTGAATTTCTTTCTCAGTTTTTACACTTTTGAGTCTTCGAGATCAAGCAACTCAGAAACTATTACAGTACCTAATACAATAATGTACTAGCAGGTGCTAGATATCTAGTACTTACACAACTACTAGATATTTTGTTTAAATTACTTATTTAACAGAAAAATAATTAAAAATCATATTTATTAACACTGTCATCGTTTTTACATAAATGGTCCATCCGATTGTGTCTCATTTTACATGCTTAGGGCCTATGATAAACATCCATATTCCTCGACTACAGCTATGAATAACGTATCAGTGGACAGAATTTTTTACCGACTTCTGATTTGGCATATTCGTTGACACACACTCAGACTAAAACAACTAAAAATGCTGTCCCTGCAATACGAACTCTTATTCTACATCAAAATGTGAAGTGAGAAAATTGTATTCTCTATGTCCAGGGAGAGAAAGTTATTTGACTGCATCACATTGTGCATTATTTTCGTGGATATCATTATATATTTACACTAATGAATTCTATCGATAGCTTCTCTAATTTGTCAAAGTTCTGTATAATTTATTTCCAAAGCCACCTGTGAACACTGCCAACAATAGACTGTTGTTGATTTGGATTTGATAATTCTGTGTAAAAAGATATTAAGTAACCTCAAAAACATTTGATTTTTGGCATTTAAAATCAATATTTTTCACTTACATTATGAAACGAAGGTAATGCCAAAATTCCAAGCCTCTACCTATTATAGTTTAGCTTCTACGTTGATTCTCTGTCAGTCAGTCAGGACAAAGCCTCTTTTGTACCGTGTACATATATAATGTAAATTTTAAATTAAAATTAATAAACGAAAAATGTAAATCTTTTTAAAAAAGAAGGAAAACAATATACGTAAAAGTAACATCACATAGAAAATCGTGGACTTTATAAACTTTTATTATAACCAAGTAGGCCTAGGTCCACAAGTCTGTATCTAAAAATTATATATTTTGCTATATCTTTCTTTAATTTTTTCCATAAATTTTGTGTTTATGGCACCTTGTGTAATGCAAGTAGGCCTAGATATTTTTATCCATTAAAATATAGACTATTATTTTGTTTCTTAATGTTTGTCAAATTCTGACACCTGATTTGTTATTGTTAGGTCCTTGTAGGCCTACATAAATAGTCCTAAATATAAAAAAATAACAATAATTAATAATAATAATAATAATTTAAGAAGATAGAATATATTACAATAAAAAGAAACGCCACATTAAAATAAGAACACATAATGTAAAGTTATAAAACAAAAACAAAAACAAAATATTGTATAAACTATAATTTCTGGTACCTTTTTGATACTTCCTCGTGTAAGAAATGATTCAAATTTGTTAATTTTCTGTTTCCTTTCAATATTTAATAAATGTAGATTTGTTTACATGAATAAATAAGAAAGTATAATCAAATAATTATTTTTAATGTACTCAACATCTAGCCTTTCCATAAAATTACACATTTTTACGTAGGCCATCCACATTTATTACAAACAGCATTACTTCATTGAAAGGGAATTTGAACATAGAAATTGTAAGAATGAGATCAAAAATGGAAATACACGAAAAAAGAGAATCGAATAGATAAAAAGGAGTCAAGTTCAAGGGACAGTGTTAAGTCATTTTGTTGCAGTCGTTAAAAAGCCTACAGTAGTTTGTTGTGACTGTATAGGTTAGAATAAAAAAAGCACAACATTTTTCCCTGCTTCATCGGTCACACAGAACAAGAGAAGATCAGCTGACGCAGCGTGGTCAATCATAAACAAAGCTTCATAGCTACACAAGACGATCTACCCTTAAATTTAAAATTACCTAACATTACACCTTCTCATCTTTATCAGAAACTTCATAGTTTATTCTTAGCAGAGACCTGGTAGATGTTTATTAATAGATTGCTTGAGGGTAGAGATTGGTAAATAAATCCTTACTTTGGGTCATATATCAGTTTTTTCCTCTGTCTTTAGTTCCTTTTTATTTCGTAAAATTGACTTCTTCTTTCCCTGAGTTTTACCTCCCCCGTTGTAGGCACATTTACGCGGCGGAAGCCCACCCGGGCCTTACAGGACCCGTTGGGGGAGGGAATTTCTTTGGATCACATACATACTTTTTTGACCAGACAAGGACCTCTCCAGATGAGTGGTCAGGAATGATACCGACCTTCAGTTTTCCACAATTATTAAGTGCCAGAATGGTACTATAAGAGATTGTAAGGGGGACGGGAAAATGTCTGTTCGTGTGTCTGTACGCGCCATAACTCAAATACGCTTTACCGGATTTTCATGAAACTTGGTATTCACATTTGTAACGTATATGGGAAGAAGCCTACTAACATTGGACCAAATCGGTTGACCTATACTGGAGTAATGGCCAATTTAGTACCTATTTTATGGTAATATATTAGACAGAATTTATCTAATGTGAATCAGTTCTCATGGGAACATATTGTTTTACAGTGTTCATATACGGCTGTGGAAGTTGTAATACAATTAGCTTTGACACATATTCCTTCACATAGGCCTATGTTTATCAAAGTAGTCCTTCCGTAAGCCCAGCTTAATGAATCGGTCTGGAGTTTAACTCAGAAATCGATAAAAAAAAACTTATTTTCTACACATCATAATTGAACTTAACACTGATTAAACAAAAGCATTCTGAGACTTTGTTACATCAGTTTACGTGATTTTATTTAGTTTTGTGTGATAGTTCACATCATGTCGACCTATGCACGTGTTCAGAAATCAGTTCCTAAACTGATTAACCATTATAGCCTAACTGATATCTTCCCTTCCTAAGTGACCCAACACTTTGATTTTTTTTCTAACTAATGCTTTAAAAATCTCATATTTTGGGGGTCCAGGCCCCCAGGAATATGTCCTAAGGTCGAAAAAGACTTTTTCTTGTTTGTGTTAACTCTTGGGCTCTTTCTTAGTACATCTATTGTTGTTCTTTGTGTATTTTACTGTACTGTCCCTAGTTAGGCTATCTTGAATGATGAATGAATTAGAAATTAGAAACAAATGAATGGGATAAATGTTTTTTTTTTCTGTTTTTGATAGAGTCTTGACAATTAGAGGATATGTGGGCTGTGCATTGGAGCGCACGCACAAGAATGTTGCAAGTGACATCTTGACTCCCTCGAGACCCGGCGTCCTGTTCCTGACGTCTGTAATTTCTGTCTTGATGGATCAGACAGCCCAGCCGAAGGAAAAGTGACTGGCATCTATGTAATATCACACGCTGTATAGCACGAACATCATGTTAATATTTCAGTAGAATATCGTATCTTTAACCCAGGACTGTCCAGCATTAGGAGACTTGGGGGCCGAATTTATTTAGACAAGGCATCTTAGGAGACGCACCAATATTATTTTATTGAACGAGGCTAAAAACGAAGACGTAATTTTTTTTCTGAACTTTAATGAACATGTAGATAAGTCATTTAAGATGCTTGGTAAATTCTCAAAATTATCTGGGAGCCTCATATTTACTATATTTGTAGCAGACTTTCTCGTGTTTCATTCTTACTGAGAAATCTTAAAAATTTGAGTCTACACTAACTTCGGCCTTAAATCCTGACCCTTCTTACTATTTTTAAATCTCCCTTTCAGAGGTGTATTTATAAGTTTATTTATAAGCAATCGTCATGTGAAAGCATCAGCGGGCTCTAACTTTCAAACCATTGAGAAAAATTTTAATGGAATAGCTGGGCTCCATAAATAATAATCCTAACAAGCTAAAAAAAATCCTCACATTTTGCATAAATATTTACTGTTCTAATCTTATATATGTGCTTTTATACAGCTTTAATTGGATAACTTTTACGTCAATAGCAGCGAAAAGGTCAAAATGAAATAGTATATTGCGATACAAGTGCCGTAAGCGGTGCATACGGATCGAGGAAAGAGCTTGAAAAAAACGAGGCGCTTGCGCCAAGTTTTTTCAACTTCCGAGATCCGTTATGCGCTTACGGAACGAGTATTGCATGCTATTTTTTGCACGATGATTATTTATATAAATTTGTTTATATTAATTGAGATATTAACTGAAAATATTATGTATATACACTATTGAAGATGGATGTTATATTTTAGAAAGTGATTCGCATGTGTTGATTGTTATGGGGACGGAATATTGGTCCTGTTAAAGTCGCCACAAAGTGGGGGGGCCTTGGTTCCGGCCTTCGATAAAGGCTTGTATTATGATGATTTTACTTACGGCACGTGTGCTTTTTTGTCATTTTTACAGCACTGAGATTTCTTTTGTTTTCATTGAAACCAGATTACGTGTGGGAATGTTAAGTTACGATCCACGGCAATAATATTCGTAAGTAGGTCGTGCAAAGGAAGTTTTTAAATTAAGTGCGCTAAATATCCAGTTTCTAGGACAAGTAGCCTACAGTAGTTTAGAAAATCATCTCAACACTTCGGTCATCCCGGTTGAAAATAATGACAATGTCTGTTTTTTCTACTGAACTTGTGAAAATGCATGGCGGAGATCGGAGAGTGAAGGATACAATGAAGATTAAGTACATGGCCTACACAGAGTGTGAAAATGCTTTGTTCTCTGGACGTGAGAATCCGATCCTATGTTTTTTTTTTGTTTCCCCCATCTTCTCGGAATAGAGTCGTGGTCACTGTCAATAGAGTGATCCAGTGTTCCCAACATTCACAATGCTGTCTGTGGTTACAATGTCTTGTCGGGTCAGAATACATCGTCAGAGGCTTGAAAATATTGAAAATACTAGCAGGTACCGGCGGCTTCGCATAAGAAGATTAAAAATTAAGAGCAAAATAATTAAATCATATTTATTAACACTTATACGCGAATCATTTATAAACCAAACGATTAATAATTATAATGAAACAACTAAAAATCCGGCTTTGGAGTGCATTCCACGATTAGAAAGCGCCGCCTGGTAAAAACGACTTCATATTCGAGTTCCCTGTCCAGAAAACCCCCACATAGTTAGTTCCGTCCAAACCGATCAATGTTTTCCCATTTAGGCCTATATTCATTATCCCTCTTCAGTCTAAGTTGAAGATTTCAGATGTCTGCGTGCCTTGACATTATAAACAAATGAATCGATCAGGGTGAGCTCACAGAATCGAATTCCATGCGATATATTGAAAAAATCGCGATGCTTTTATTTCCAAGTTATGACAAAAAAAACAAAGCCACCTGTAATTGATTTGACAACTGAAATGTAAGCTATTATAGAAAACTGATGATCCGATAGCGCAAAAAATTCGCGTTTTTTGCCAGTTTTTCACACATAACTTTAGAGCGAATGTTTAAAAAAAAAAACATCTCCCAGCCGAACTTCTGCAGGAGACATGTTAGGAAGTGTTTAAACATTCATCCTACAGCCCGGACTTCGCTCCCAGTGATTTCCATCTTTTCCTACACCTCAAGAAATGACAGTGAATGACAGAGAGAAGGAGATGTTTGTCATACATCGGTTCAAATCCCAGGCAGCATACTTCTACGACACAGGTATTCAAAAGTTGGTCCTACGGTATGAAAAATGTTTCAATTCCGGTGGCGAATATGTTGAAAAATAGCTGAACACTGAATAATGTAAAAAAATGTTTTTTCCACCAAAGTACTAGTATTTTTTGTAGAACTAGGCAGAGTGTAATGCTGAATACGAAAAAATTATTTACATATATCAGTTATTACATTTATTAATAAACATGAAATGTGGTTTATTTATACCTATGTGGAATCGGAGTACTGTAATATATGAAAATAATTTGTTTGGAAGATGTATTGACGTAATGCCCTGCATTCACCAGAAGTTAAAATTAACCACCGAGTCACTGTTAACAGTACTAATTGTGCCTTATATGATGAAAGAGACTTGTTTATTGACTATTTGGAGAGGCAAAAATGAGATCTTATCCATTATTGAGCTCGGCTAGTCTTTATCTTTCGTAGGCCTATACTAAAAGTGCCAATGTATGTTGCTATTAATAGGCATAACACAGAAACCTTAGAGGCCAATGTCAGAAGTTCTCAGCAAAAAATGTTACGTCTATAAAGGCTTCAAAGTCAGTTATCTCAAAAGCATTGCCCCTTTGTCCCTTTTAGAACCAAGCCACAGATATGTAAAATGTAATAAGTTATATTAGTCCAGAATAAAAATCTAGAATTGTAGTTGAGAATTATATTAAAACTAGCTGAAAAGGCCCGGCGTCGTCCGGGCTTTGTATTTTGTAATTTGAAATTAACTTATGGAGGACTTTCGATTTTGAAACTCTAGGTGCTTATATAATATGTATGTAAAACTTGAAATGAAGAAAAAGATTTATCACACTCAAACTATTCCATCAGAAAACGCTAGATAACTTATAGCTTTTTATGGCTCATAGAGGATGTCGAAAGCTGCATTCCGTTGCTTCTACACATCATGCTTGGGAGGATTTGAAATAAGAAGAAACATAAATTAAATAAGATTGTATTGACTTGACGGAAAATTTTATTTCTCATTCTCATGATACAACCGTTTAGGTTCTGAAATAAGAGAAATGCAGTATCACTTTCATACTTTCCTCCCCTAAAACCCGGGACATAAAATACTGCGAGCATAGGACTCAAAATGTTCCATCCCATGCTTAGGGCCTATGATAAACATCCTTAATTCTCAACTAATACAAAGCATACAGCTATGGATAGGCCTAACGTATAAACGGAAAGGATTGTTTACCTACTTCTGACATAGCATACTCACACACTTAAGTTATCCTTGCAATACGACCTCTTATTCTACATCAAAATGTGAAGTGAGAAAATATTTCTTGTGTCGAGGGTAGAGAAAGTTATGTGACTGCATTACAATGTGCTTTATTCTCGTGGATTTTAGTCAAGAATTATTTTCACAAAACGTTAGCATCAGAATTCGTTAAAGTCCAATAAATTATTATGTAGTGTCCAGAGCCCCATGTGAACTGTGTAAACAATACACTGTTGTCTTGACAACTGAATGGGATTTCATTTTTTTTGCATAATATTCTCAGAAATTATATAATTTTCAAGGGAAGGACTGATTTGTTTCAATTTTAATGTTGACAGCTATACTTCCCGGGCTTAACTGGGTATGTGTGCAAAAGGTCGTGTAAATTGGTAAAGAAATGTAGATTTGTATAGGGAACAAACATACATACATACATACATACATACACACTTTCGATTTTATATATTAGATTTACCAATTAAAATTATTTTAGATTTAAAAATAATGTCCATATTGTAATATGCTGTCCTCTTCTTGGTAAAGTTCTTCCATAGCCTATGTTGTTTTAAAAAATCACTTAGGCCTATTTATAAAAGTTGTTTGTGAACCTTCAGTAATTTTCTTCGTATTCAGCTTTAAAATCAAACCAGTTCATGTCAAAATGAGATGCATTTCGATACTTAAAAATGTATCATCTTCAGTCGTCGTATGGAATTAACAAATGACAATTAATAACTTGCTTTTTTAAAATAATTTTGGACATTGTAAAAATCAAAAATACTGTACATACGTTTTTCCGAAGATGGAATGTAGAGCAGAACTGTTTGCTGTGGTATTGTGTCTACTACTGATTCTTAGTTAGTATGTGGTTGAAGTTTGCGTATAGGTCAAAGAGGGCGTTCTTATCGATTGTGTTTTCGTTTATAATGTTGTGTTTATGTGTGTGAATTTCTAATGCTTCAAGGGTATTTTAGTTTTATACTTTTATTCTGTAGGCTAAGTGAAGAATTTTGAGGCTATTATCTATGGTGTCAATACTGTGATTATTTTTTAGTAAATGATTAGCGTATGCTGATTTATTTCTATTGTATTTAAAGTATTTTATATGTTCGTTGAATCTGATTTTAAAAGATCTGCGGGTTTGGCCTATGTATACTTGATTGCAGTCTTTGCACGTAATTTTGTAAACGCCACTTTGATCAAGTAAATTATTATTATTGTTTTTTAGGTTTTTTATCAATTTTTTGAGGTTATTATTATATACGTTATACGTTATTCTTAAATTTCTTTCCTTGAGGGGTTTCAGTATCTTGTGTATTTTGTTATCTGTAAAATTAAAAGTTACGTATTTTTACTTCCTCTGCCCGTACCATAGGTACAGCTATAGGCAGAGGAAGTATTGTTTTCGACCCTAAAATTCGAAGTTGAGTTTTTAGCATATATACACGTTTCAAGGCCCCCCGAATCCAAAAATACTATTTTTGGAAACATGTCTGTGTGTCCGTGTGTGTGTGTCTGTCTGTGTGGAAGTTTGTGAACAGGCTAGCTCCGAAACGGAGAATCGTATGAAAACAAAATTTCGTATTTGGGTCAGGTACCTTCTGAAGATGCGATTCGAAGATTGGCGACAAATTTCCCTTATTTTTAAGGGGACTTTATATGAAGAAATTTTCGTTTTTCGCGATTTTCTCGAAAACGGCTCTAACGATTTTCTTTAAATTTTGCGCATGGATTGCTTGTACCAAGAGCTAAAACTTTTATTTGAAACATTTGTTCGAACAAATTCTCTGAAGGGTAGTTATAAGCAACCCACTGTGAATACGTGCTTTTTGCAATACGGCTTCTTGTAAATCGTACGTAAACAAAATTTTGTATTTGTTTAGGTACCTTCTGAGGCTGTGAAGATTGGCGAAAACCTTTTCTTATATTTAAGGGGACTTTACATGAAGAATATTTTGTTTCTTGCTATTTTATCATAAACGGCTCTAACAATTTCCTTTAAATTTTGTACATGGATTGCTTATACCATTTCAAAAACATTCTCTGAAGGGTGGTTGTAACCTACCAACTTGCCTGGTGAACAACTCAATACCCGGACATTTAAGGCATTTTATTCTATATAAGCACGTGAAGTGAGAAAAAAAATCTACTGTTGGCAATGCTTACAGTAAAGAAATATCTGAAGGGAATATTTGATAAATTTCGGAAATTATTATTATCAGCGGAAAGTTCAATAAACGTTTGCAATCACTTATTTTTTTCCCCCCATAGCCTGCGTTTTTAGTCGCAACATTCAAAGAAGGGGCTATAAGATATTTATAGCATAATTAGCGTAAATGCTGCAAACTTTTATTTGGGCAGAGGAAGTTATGTGACTTTCACATCAGATTTTTTATTTTTGTGTTATCTGGTTTTAACATTGAGACTGGATTCTGAATTTTCCTGAATTTATCTTTGGTTTTTCTCAGTAGCCTATATTGAACACTATTGTATCTTGAAAACCATAATTCCTGGCTATTTGCAAAATTGTTTGAAGTTCTTTTTTATAATTCTGTTTGTTCATAGGAATGTTTATTAATCTGAAAATCATGCTATTTAACGCTGCTCTTTTATGATTGGCCGGGTGATTGGAGTTTTTGTGTATTAAATTATCAGAATAAGTTGGTTTTCTGTAAATACTAAATTCAAGTTTTCCGTTTCGAATCTGGATATTAATGTCGAGGTAGTTGAATTAAAAACTTGAATTAAAACTTGATATCAGCTACCATTAGACAGCGATTGCTGTAATAGGTTTTGTCAAAAATTAAAAAAATATGTTAATCTCTAACATATACATCACCTTCATTCATAAACATTTCATTTATACTGTATGGTGCTTTATCTAAAAGGCTATTAGTTAACCATCTCTTGTTCTCATTTACAGGAAGATTAAGTATGTCTGTAGGTACCCAATTCAGTATTTTTTCACCAAGGCCTATATAAGAACTCTTACATTTTGATAGTCTGAAAGGACATCTATCAATTTTATCTGCTCCTCTGGTTTGATATTGGTGTACATCACTGCGCTTCTTGAAGATTGATATATTTTCTCTACACCACATGATTTTATTATTGACTGCAGTGAAGGTTAAATTTGTATGTAAATTATTGAAATAATTTTTTAGATTATTCATAAATTTACTAATTGGAAAATTAATCACTTCATAATGAAGTTCATCAATGAGCTGAGCACTGGCTGTTTCTGTTGCAATAAATATTTCCTTGAAATTATGTTTTGTTTCTGTAAACGGCCCCAGGGAAACTTTTAGTTTGGTTTTTTTAAGGATTCGCCTCGTACGTAGGTCTACCGAAAACTCTTATAAGTAGACCTGGGATTTTAAGGCAAATGCCTATTTTGTTCCTTATGAAATAACATAAAAATTTTAAAATATGTTGACGTTTCATGATAAATCACTTATATTTATAGAGTTTTATAGTGCCCTAAAATGCCTATTTGGACCTTTAGAGTATGTTTTACTATTTTAGTGCCTTATAATGCCTATTTTGTACATTTAAAATAAAATTCAACTTCTGTAATTTTTTACAATCTTGTAATAGATATACCTCAATGAAAAGTAGAACAACAGAGGTGGGTTTTTTCACAAAAACTTGATTATTCCAAACAATTGTCGCTAAAGGAATGCTGACTAACGAGGGAAGATTAAGGAGGAAGGACTACTGTGTCAAGTCACCAGTGAAAGAACATCTGTTGAAGTGAATATAGTTCGTGATGCCTAATTTTGCAGTTAATTCTGTTAATAATAGGTATATCACGTTTCTTGCAGTAAAAAAAAAAACCATGTTACAGTTTAAGTGTAGGCTATATTGTAATAAATTAAAGTCTATTTTCTGTCTATCTACACATTTTTAAAGCATATTTTAAGTGCATATTTTCTCTTTTAAAAGCCTATTTACTTGTTTTAAAAGCCTATTTTAGGTGCCTAAAACGAATTTTTTTTAGAGCCTAAAATCCCAGGTCTACTTATAAGTCATAAAACTATTCCTGTCTGGCTGGAATTTTAGCAGAGATATAAATGACGGTATTATAGCGACAAAACAAACAGAAACATAAACCTCCCCCACTGAAAGTATTATCATGATGGGAGTGGGATGGATGTTAATAATTGTGGAGTTTGGACTGGACACGCACGTCCGCGCTCCAGTATGCCGTGATCCGATCACTCGCTGATTGATGAGGTGTCCAGTGGGCCGTGGTCGCTAATGCGCATGCCCGGAATAGTAATATCAACTGCAAATAAATATAATTACATTGCTATGCTCACTGCTCCCCATTTTGTGTATGTAATTATTGATTTGTTGATTTTTTCAGCCATGCCACTGGACTATCAAACGAAGTCACCAGTAAGAGATACAAAGCAGGCTCATAATCAAGTTTAGGGTGTTCTGTACAATTTTCATAGTGAAATAATGTGATAAACATAACTTTCTCTATCCAAAGTAGGCCTATGGACAATACAAGATTTCAGTTCAAATAAAATCAGGTAAACTGATGTAACAAAGTGCCAGTATGTTTTTGTTTAATCAGTTATGATTGCAATTATGATATGCAGAATACAAAAAAAGTCAAATTGGATGGTTTCGGGATTTGAACCATGGAACTCCAGAATGTGAGGCCAAGACGTTGCCATCTCAGCCACCTGGGGCAGTTTAACGGTCTAGTTGGATAAGCGCATGTAAAGCAATAGTGTTATTTGTCATAGCTAACTGTATTTTAATCGCCAAAGCCAATATCAATAGACGTCTTTCCGTGGACATTATAAATCTGTACACCAAGTTCCATAAATTCCGGTAAAGCGTATTTGAGTTACCGCGTCTTTAATATTGACACTAAATTGGGTTTTACTCCGGTACCGGTCTACCGATTTGGTCCAATATCAGTAGACGTCTTACCATGTACATTATAAATGGGTACACAAATTTTCAGGAAAATTCAATAAAGCATATTTGAGTTATCGCGCCTTTCTAATATATTACATGTAAAAGGAACAGCAAGGCACAATAAATAAACCAGAAGGAAATGCAACTTATACGCAATTAATACGTACAGATTATCACAAAAGCTGATAAAAAACACTGCTCTAACCAATTATCGCAATTAGGAAATATCTTTCTCTGCCAATTCCATGGATTCCGGAAGTAGCAAAATATAACAGAAAATAGTTCTGTAACTACAGCATCACATTGTACAATAGTCCTTCCTACAAATGAAAAATATGGCCGTCGTATCAGCATCGATACCCAAACCGTCTTTACGATCTGATTTATCTTTAATAACAGAATACTTTAATTTCACAAATGTTGACATACACTTCTCTTTTAACTTGTATAGATTTTGCTCAGGCGTTATAAAGATGAACTGACAAATGAAGATCATTTCGAGTCATAACAGTAACCATGGCCTTCTGCAATACTAAAGGTTAACCTATGTCTTCGACATCCAATCAAAATACTTCGGGTCACATAAGGTAGGATAATATAACATAGATGTTACTAAATATAGAGGGCCTTGATTATACTTTACTGCAGTCATGTGCTTGTGGACAGACTTTCGTATTAATTACAAGCGAACTTGGCAACATAAAGACAGCCGGTCTACCTAACCAAAACTACATAAGCATATCTTCGCTATCTAGGCTATAGTGTGTATCTGCTTCCCAAAAAGTTGTTCCTAATTTCAATACAGAGTAGAGTTATGGATAATAGAACATCAATGTACAGTAAGTTACAGAACACAGAACTAGATGAGAATATGTGTATTACTCACAATAACAAACTGGGCCGGTGTTGTCAAGACGTAATCCCCACTACAGAAGCCGTCCGGCGAATCCAATCACATGGAGTGAAATATAAAGATACAATACTAACAACCCGTATAGTTTCACCACTGTCACTATTGAATATTTCACATAAAATATAAATAGAACACAGCTTAGCACACTAGAACACCCACTGTCAGCCACTTCCTTCGTACAAGGTTATTTAAATCGATCTATATATACTCGATAGACATTAGCTATTCAGTAATAACTAAATCGAACACTAGGCAAGAATGGCGCTGATCTCTCGTGATTTCCAATTTCAATAAGTTTATCTCACACTAGTTTTCATTGTAACCAAAGTTGTGTTTGAGAAGAATATAGAAAAATCAATCCAAGCAAAAGAGCCCGTTCTTTTCATGGATGATAATGACGTTAAGTTATTTCATTTCCAGAATTACCTACATTACATTCTCTCGTAGGTAATTCGAAAGGACGCCGAGACATTTTATTGTACAACTAGCTGGTTACCCGTCTCCCATGCAGGTAAAAAAAAAAGTTTATTTGTGGAATCCCTGCAAAGCGAGGTGGCCGAGTTGGTAACGTCTTGGACTCGCATTCGGAAAGTCCTAGGTTCAAATACCGTGGTCGGCCATTTTGACATGGATTTTTTCATGGTTTCCTCAGTCCTAAAGGCAAATGCCGAATTGGATATTTACATACCATGAATCATCCTCACCATTTCATCCTGTACCATTTTCCATTTAAATTAATATGAGTTTACTCCATAAAATTCACTAATGGAGACAATTGACAATCAATAGCTCCATGGCCTACCCTACTGTATAGATACAGATCCGGAACTCCTGATGTGGCCTCGTAGCTAAAAACGAGTATAAACACAGTTGAAATAAAAAAAAAATTGAAGGCGCAAGAAATAAACTATGAGCCTAATTATTGTGTTAACTGTTTTCATTGCAGTCCGTCATGGGTTTCTATATTGCGTGAGAAATTAATTTTCGGTTATATAGGTTTTAAAAGACAGTTTATTGGACACAAGATTTCTGTATAAGCTAACTACGAGATTCCACGACGCTTCGGCAGGTGGCAGGACGAGACGTGTAACTATTCGCTTGGGGTCTGGAACAGCGCTACAATCACAAACCCATTCATAACGACCCCCCCCCCCCTAGAGTTGGTTTACAATAAGTAGCACCTAATTTCATCAAGGACTCCCTCTCACATTGGCAATTGGATTTAGGTTAGCTGGAGGCCCGGAACATGATTAGATTTACATTTTCCAATGTTACTAGGGGGGCGAGTACTTTTCAGGGTCGCTCCCAGTTTAAAAAATATGGCATATAATTGCAGAGCGTGTGCACTGCATTTGAATAGATCTGGTAACAGAGTTAGAGGGGGGGCGCACAATACTCTTAGTTAGGTGCGCCCACAAAAACACTTAATGCGTGCTCGTACGCACGCACGGGAAAATACAACAATTCCATTATCTCCGAAATGTGCTCAAATCCAACAGATATAAGAACAAACACTGTAATTCTCTCTTCTAGGAGAAAACAACTCTGAAATAAAGTTTTTGTAGCTTAAAAAATGTAACAAATTATTCCTAGCTTTTTAATTAGTTGTTCAGAGGATCCTCATTTTCCTCGTGTAGCCTACGTGCTTATGGCTTCCTACTACGCTACAGTAATCTTATTATAGAAGCGAAGTACTGTATAGCACGAAACTAAGGTCATTCTTGGATTTGATATGGTTAGACCTCATTAGTAGGAATTTGATAAAATTGCTTTTTACTTTCTCGTATATAGGCCTACGTAGTAGGGCCGTATTTCTAAATAGGCTAAGTAGGCTGCAGCTTAGAGTGGCAAATTTTCAGGGGCGGCTGTTTGGCAATTTATTCAAAAGTTAAAATGAAGTATTTCAGACGTTAATAATATTTTCCGAACGAATTTAAGAATACATGTTACTTAAAAATACTTTTTAGTCCTTCTATAGGTACATAGCCTACTTTCTAAAACTGTAACATAATACAAATCCACAGCCTGTAATGATATTTTTCAACAAATAAACCAGTAATTGACTACATTTTGTGCAATTTCATTTCTAAAATAGTGATCACTGATCTCCAAGAACAAATTAATTAATTAATTAATTAATTTCGAAACCCATTTCATTTTTTAACGAATCTTAGAAGAAGTAAGTAAAAAAACAAGTAGATAACTAATTTGATTATATAATTTATTATGTAGGCCTAAACCATTAAAATTGTAGTTTTCTCTAAACTAAATGAGCTTCATGTTTAAAAAAGATGAAAACACCAAAGAACTTTATATTTTTGTTGCATAAAACAAATGTATTAAGTAAATATTAACTTTAGAGGGACGGCAAATGGACTTTAGCCTATAGGCGGCATACTCTTAAATCCAGCCCTGCTACATAGTAAGTTATAGAGAAAGCATTGTGATCGTGACAAAAAATCGAAAAAGAGAAAACACTGGGAAAGCATGTTACACGATGCCTATAATAGAAACCGAAAAAGTGTTTTTGAAATGACGTCTGTCTGTCTGTCTGTCTGTCTGTCTGTCTCTCCGTCTGTTTGTACAGTCGGGCAAATAAAAAACGTGGTAACTCGTATGCTGTTAAAATTAAAGTTTTGACGCATTAGTTCACAAGTTTCCTATAAAAAACACAAAATACAGGTCATTTTCGGAACATATGAGGCCATGCGGCAGGAGGGAAAATATGAACAAGGAGGGAAAAAATGAAAATCGCGGAAAGCGCAACACACGATATTCAACTTAATGCATTGTCATAATTCATTTTTCTTTGTGTCATCGCCACATACAAATGCTAACGTGAGAGAAAGTGTAGTTAGGGCTGTAATTGACCTGCATTTTTCGGTCTCTGAAGCAGCGAGAAGGTTCCATATTTATGAAAGAGCAGCTCAGAGGAGGGAACTTGACTATAATGCGACCGAAAGTTTTCATAGCAAACGTTGATCTGGCCGGACGCGTATTTCGATGCTAAGATTGGTTGCAGAAGTTGAGCGTAAGTTATTGATTTTGCACTAGAAGTACCGGTATTATAAAATGAAATCTTAAAAAAATGCTCCTTGAATAAACATATTCCTCGCGAATCTATTAATTATTAATATTATAAAAATTTGCAACCAAGAATATGGCGGATTTGAGGCATATAGCCACAGCCTTCTATACATGTTTGTTTTGGAACAAAACTGACTAAATAATCAAGAAAATACATGGATAGACAAGAGGAGGCATGTGTGAACCTAACCTTAAGTCTTCCTGTACATGCGCATATGCTCGTTCGTGATACTTAATCAAAACCGCCCGACGTTTTTTATTTGACCGACTGTACGTCTGTCTCTCTGAGGACAAGCACAGCGGGTAAACGGATCAAAGTAGACCCTATTTACTGTATTCTTTGAATTAAGGACTTTTCGAAATTTTATCGAACCGTCCAAAATTTGGGTTTTATAACTGAAATAGTAAGGGGACTTTTTATGAAAACATTTTAAAAAATTTTTATTATTGAAAAATTGGCTCTAACGATTTTAATAAAAATGTGAAATTGAAAACTGTTATCTATAGGCTATCCGTTTCTCTGCAAAAATTACTTAAGGGTCATTTAATATATGTCAAGATAAAAAGAAATAAGTAACGCTTAAATGCAAATTCGAGAACATAAGTGTTAATTAAAATTTGAATATTTTCTTGCCCACAGTAACAAGAAAACTATAATCTACTTATTGTTGTCAATTACAGTCAGTTTAGCTCAGTTGTAATGAACACACCAAAACCAATTACAGCGAGGTGGTATAGGCTAGTAGGGAGAGATCCTGGATTCAAATCAAACCTCGTGGCCGCAACAATTTACAAGGGTTTATCAAGGATTCCCCATTCGCAAAGGCAATAGGATCAAACTACGAATATATGAAGAAGAAAAAATCAAGCAGTGTCAAACTTGAGGCTGGCTTACAGCATAAAAATGAGTGACGTATTTATCTCTTACCTTTAACGCTCTTGTTAGGAGGGGGCCCGTCCCTGCTCCACGGGGGGTCCCCGTGCCCCGAAAAGTCCCGGAGCTTGAGGTAGGAGATGGTGAGCCGGATAATGGAAGCCTTGTCCAGTTGTGACGTAATGGCTGCTGGAAGAGGCAACATCTTAGCCAACTCGTAAAATTCGAAGTTTTCTTTCCCTCTGCGAGATCGCGCTGCGTCTCTGCTCTTCTCCTTCCTCAGCTCCAAGATGCTGCAACAACAGAAAATCTCTGTCAGCAAGGCAGAACTACTTAGACATATTTGAGGTTCAAAAAAAGGTAATTTTTATTATTTTAATATAGGTTTTTCCAAAACACGACGGCCTTGTCTCACTCCACAGCCCGATGTGGCACTCCATTCTTCTGATGTGGCACGAATGACCATTTCTACACCTATGTCGGAAAAAGGACACAATATAGGCTACACTAACTAATGTGAATATTATAGGAGAAAAATTCCTCCGACTTGAACCCAGGACCTTTGGCTATTCGCGCCAATGCACTACCAACTGAGCTAAACCGGATTTCAATTCTCAGCGCCAGATGGAACCTCTCTCCTATGACTGATTGCCCTTAATGGCCTACCTCACTGACAGACAAGTTATGTCATATGCAGTAGGCCTTCTGTGAGGCACACAAATTATTTTTGTGACCGGGCTGCCACTGTTATTGTACAGTTAACATTCAAGATATATATATATATACGCATATATGTATATAAGCATTCATGAAGCACAGATTATTGTCTCTGTTGGACATTACATGATAATATTATAGGCTTAGCTCATGTAATATCCAACAGAGACAATAATCTGTGGTTCATGAAAGCTTATATATCTACACTAACTAAGTCTATTACTTAGGCTACTTACTTACACAATGACAACATAGGCCTACAACTCCTAAGCAAGCTAAAGGAATATTATCTATCTTACGGAACCCAAAGGTTCATTGCCGCGCTTACCTGAGCCAGCCATTCAACCCTATTCTGTGCTAACTCTATCCAACCAACCCTCGCAAATCCTACTTCTCTTAAATCTATCCTAAAATGGTCCTCCCACCTACGTCTAGGTCTTCCAGGTGGTCTTTTCCCTTCGGGTCTTCCAGTCAATGTTTTTGAGATAGCCTATGTCTTTCCTCCCCCATGCGCGTAACATGTCCAGCCCATTTCATCCTAAGTCTATTAAGTCTATTATATTTTTGTATTTAATGACGAAAATATTATTATTATTATTATTATTATTAGGCCCAACACAGCGGGTGTGACTAGGCCTATTCAACACGATACAAGACTAAACAATCTCCAGAAAAGAAAGAAAACCTGGCAATGTTTCTTTTAGGCATTTCATGAGGTGTATTATATGGATGTGAGACACGGCCTTAGAGTGTTCGAAAACAGGGGGCTTAGGAAAATACTCAGACCTAAGACAGATGAAAACTGCATAACGACGAGCTTCATAACCTGTACTCTTCACCAGATATAGTAAGGGTAATTAAATCACGGAGGATGAAATGGGGGAGGAAAGACATATCTAACAAGGATTGACTGGGAGACCCGAAGGAAAAAGACTAGGTGGAAGACCTAGGCGTAGGTGGGAGGACAATATTAGGATAGATTTAAGGGAAGTATGATTTGAGAGGAATAGGGTTGAATGGCGGGCTCAGGTAAGCGCGGCAATGAACCTCCGGGTTCCATACAATAGATAATATTCCTTTAGCTTTCTGAGGAATTGTCTATTGCCATTTAGTAAGTAAGAATGAGGGTCCCCTTTTGTTCACTAATTCCTGCATTTAAGGAGCAGGGGGAACTGAGACTTTTACGTTTTGGAAAGAACTATAGGAAGATTGGGCAGTTATCTTGGGCAGATATTTTTTCCGTGCGAAAAGTAGCCTACTCACTTGGGACAAATATGGTATCTGAAATTTTGTTTGTTTTACCGAACGAATTAGCTGATAAAATCTGCACAAATTTTTATTCCCCCCTGTATTCAGTTACCTATCTTGCCTAACTATGGCTTAAGCGAAAGTCATGTACGAGGGTGGATCGAAAAAAACTCACAATATTTTTTTTTCTGCGTTGGTATTGCGTCTGGGATGTTGAACTTTCACCAAGATGGAGTTTGAAGCTATTTTGTTCTCATGTATAGCTGTAGCGAGAAAAGAGTGAACTATACAACAAAGATGGCGCGCATGTTACTATCGTCCACTTGTGAAGAGCCAACATTAAAACATTGGTAAAGTTGCGTCGTGCTCTTCGTTACAAACGCTGTAACATTGATGATGATTAGGGACCGGATTTTTAGGTTTTTAAAAACACTGTTTTAGGTTTTCCATTAGGTGAAATAGTTTTTTTTAGGTTTTTTTGTCCAAAATATCATTTTCGGGAAGAATAATTGGTTTAATGAATTTTAATGGGTTACATAGGGTTCAATACATAATACTTGTAAAGTTTAGCTTAACAAAATTGACTTAAATTTTTGTAATCTTGATTTAGGACAATATTACACAATTGAAGAAAGAAAGCATAAACAATCAATAGAAGCAGTGAAAATAAGATTGCCTCATATTTCCTGGTTACAGTAGCCTATATCACTAAATATCTTTCAAGATTTTCAACTGTGAGTTGTATTGAATGACGTCTGTCTTATACAACAGGAGTAACTTGGAAAACAACAGAGCAGACGTAGAAACACGCGGGGTGCAACGTCATAAAATAACCTCAGAAGAAGAAGAAGAAGAAGAAGAAGAAATTCATGTCATCGCCAATCCACTGCCGTAATAAACTTGATTTCATTTGTTTCGGCATAATTAACATGTCATCTTAAAACTCACAGTGTGACCACTCAGTATGAAAAACAGGGAAGTACTAAAGGCAAACAAGCGCTTTAAAACACAGAAATCTATATCCTTGTTCATACACAGCAACAATGGTTGTTCGTACGAATATTTTAAAAGGAATACGCCGGTACCGGTACTCTTACACTTCCTCTCTTGATACTGTCCATCCTAGAGGACAATGGGTTGAACGAAACGCTGGTGGTATTAATTTCAACCCGACAAAAATTGTCTCTCCGCAAAATATCGATTTCTCAACTGACAAGCAAAAAAAGACAAAAAGTATCCTAAATTATATATTTTAGGTTTTATATCCCGTTTAGGTATATTTAGGTTTTTATACCCCATTTAGGTATTTTTAGGTGCCACAGAATTAATGTGGGTGAATCCTATGGACATGATTCGAAAAAGTGTATGAGCGCTTTTTGTTTTGGAAGTAAGGAAAAAAATAGGTAAAAACCTAAGAATCCGGTCCCTAATGATGATGGTGTCAAACTTCTTCACGCCAATGCTCGCCCCCATGTTGCTGCAGCTGTCTGTGAGAAAATTGACAAATTTGGTTGGGAGGTGCTCTAGCATCCTCCATACTTTCATTTGTTTGGTCCCATGAAGAAATTCCTGGCCGGAAAATGCTCTGCATCAGATGCAGAAGTGAAAACAGCAGCCGCAGAAGGCTATACTCCAACCGAACGGACTTCTATGAACAGGGTATTTTGAAACTGGTATCACGATGGGAGAAATGTGTTGAGAAATTTGGTGACTACATAGAGAAATAGAAAAAAAAAATATGTCCCTTCATGTGTCCATTTGTTTTTAAATTACCTATTAAACTTTTTGTTTAAAAAAATTATTGTGCGTTACTTTTCGATCCACCCTCTTAAGATAATGAGAGGAAGAAAGGCCTAAGTGTCGATTTGAACACTTCAGGAAAGATGAAAGGTGACATTTTCCCGTAACTTCAACTTAGAATGTTTACTTAATATAAATACTTGATAATCCAAGTTAACTACCGTATACGAGATTGTATGTTGGGTTTTATGGAGCTTGTGAGTGGTTTTAAACACTTCATTACATTTAAGCTTCATCAACCAACGAAATTCTGCAATGCGATCTTAACAAGGTATAGCCTACATGTTATATACAGATATTAGCCATGTTGATTATTTTCGTCATATATAGGCCTAGTCCAAACCCCATATATGACGACACTCAATTTCTCAGACAAGCCATTGAAACCCATGCCGGACTGCAGACAAAACAATTAGGCTAACGTAATGATTGGGTTCAAAAATTATTCCTTCCTACTTTATTATGCAAATGTGCAAGACATAGTATATTGCGATACAAGTGCCGTAAGCGATACATACGGATCGAGCAAAGAGTTTCAAAAAACGAGGCGCTTGCGCCGAGTTTTTTCAATTTCCGAGATCCGTTATGCGCTTACGGCACGAATATTGCATGCTATTTTTTGCACGATGATTATTTATATCAATTTATTTATATTAATTGAGATACTAGCTGAAAATATTACGTATATACACCATTGAAGATGGATGTTATATTTTAGAAAGTGATTCGCATGTGTTGGTTGTTATGGGAACCAAATATTTGTCCTGTTAAAGCCGCCACAAACTGGGGGGCCTTGGTTCCGGTCTTCCATCAAGGCTTGTATTATGATGATTTTACTTACGGCACGTGTGCTTTTTGTAATTTTTACAAATTTCTTTTGTTTTCATAGCAACTAGATTGCGTGTGGGAATGTCAAGTTACGATCCACGGCAACAATATTCGTAAGCACCACTAATTAGTTACGTCGTGCAAAAATTATATTTTCTTCCAATTTCGTAACCTGGGGAAAAAGACCTCATATTCGAGTTCCCTAGCCCAAAAAACCCCCGCATAGTGAGTTTCGTTCAAGTCATTCAATTTCCCGGTTGCTATGGCAATTAATCTCACAATTGAATTCTGTCTTGTTAATAGGTGGCGTTGGCTATGCACTCATGAAGTTTTGTTTTTATGCAAAAGACTAGCAGGTGCCCGCGGCTTCGCCCGCGATTATTTACCCAACTGCTAGAAGTTTTATTTAAATAATTTATTGAACAGAAATATATTTAAAAACATTAGGAAACATCTATTAACACTTACATCGTTCTCACATAAATAAGTTAGCATGAATTACATAACTTTATTCTTAACTAACTTATTTGTCTTACGCAATATATATATATATAATTAAACGAACAAAACGAATCTTATGCTGCCATATGGGGGGATACAGATTTGAAATTAAACGAATGAAATGTACCGCAGAGTCATGAACCTTACCAAACTCATGCATAAACAATTAAAAGATTGATAATTTAAAAAAACTAAAAACCCGGTTTCCAGGCGAATTACACGATTAAAGTGCGCCGCCCGGGGAAAAAAGATCCAGATTCGAGTTCCCCCCCCCCCAAAAAAAAATCCGCGTTGTGAGTTTTGTCAAAATCATGAAATGTTTTTCCCATTTACGAATGCATTCATGATCCCCTTCTGTCCACCTATGTACGGTTTCACTATAGAAGTATTGGCATAAAAAACTCTTGGCTGCATTGGTAATTTTGCTCAGCCTAGACTGAAAATAATTACAAGTCACTAGTCACAAGTAAGTTACTTAAAAAATTGGCTATTGATTGTCACTAATACACTAGTAATTATAAACAATTATAAAACATTTGCATGTGAAATGTCTTAATATACAACTGTATAGGCCTAATGTATATAAAAACAGAGTCCTAATATTTAAAAATAAAATTTTTATATACCTTAATAATTTACAAAATAATGTAACGTAGCCTACATATTGTCTATCAAATTTATAAATATATTTTCTCTGCCTATGGTAGATGACGCAGCGGTCGGGTGGTAGGCCAAGTCCCTTCAGGGAGTTCAGTTTAGTTTTATTGAGTTACATTAATAGAAATTCAAGCTTTAGATCACATCCTCATACCTCAAAGCGTGGTTGAATCACAGCAGTGGGAGGATTAACCTAATAATAGACAATTGTCAAAGTAGCGATTGTTCAAGTGATGGAATTTAGTTTAAATCAAAGTAAACACAGCTAGGGGAACCCCCGCATATTGAAATCTCTATTCAGCTTGTGGGGAAGGGCGCTCCCTAAGGGCATATAAAAGTGAAAAGTGGCGGGGCCGTGGGAATAGCCTTAGGGGGGAAGTCGGGGCAGTAAAAGACGATGATTAGGCGTATCCCAAAATGAAATGTCCACTCGCGAGGGAGGTTAAACGGCCACGGGAGAAATTAAACTTGTGCAGACGCTGAGCGAAGGAAATCGCCTGCCTTTACGAGGGGGAATGGCAAATAAAGCAGATCGGCTTTTCTTATAATAACACTCAGTAATTGCATGGCCCTCTCTACAGCTGTGTGTTTCATAACTTCATACCTAGTTCTATATAATACTAGCATGTGCCCGCGGCTTCGCCGCGATAATTATTTAAAAAATTAAAAATTAAGAGCATAATAGTTAAATCATATTTATTAACACCTAAATCACGTGGACTAAAAACCACGATTACATAGCGTTAAAGCGACCTCAGATTCGAGTTCCTTGGCCCAGAAAACCCCTGTATAGTGAGTTTCGTCCAAATCGAACAATGTTTCCGTGTAGGTTGAAAATTTCAGATATCTGCGGGCCTTGACATTCTAAACAAATGAATCGTCCATGGCGGGCTTAGAAAATGAAGCGATTCTTTTATTTCCAAATCATGATAAAAGTAGACAAAGCCTTCTGCAATTGAAATGTAGTAGGCTACTGAAAACCAATGCTTCGAAAACGCAAAAAAATGCACGTTTTCTGCCCGTCTTTCACTCATAACTCACGAACGAAAGCGAAAATTAAAATTCCGGCTTCGAGGTGCATTTTCCGACCCTTCAGTCCACCTATGTTTAAAATTTCATATCTCTGCGTTGAGTGGATTTCGCTGGGCATCGCGGACAGACAGACAGACAGACAGAAGAGAAGACACACACTTCCTTTTATTAGGCTAATATAGAAAAAGATTGTACCTGGGCCGTATTTCATAAAACTTGACAGGTGTGACAAATACGAGAATTATGTCAAATCTGACAAATCTGTCAATAGGCTATGTCATGACAATTATATTTTTAACAAATTTTCCTTACATTACAGGCATATTAATGTAAATTGTCAGACTAATGCCCAGTTTCTATAAACTCGCGAAATACCTATGTGACCACAGATGAGCGTAGGCTACTAAATGTACCAAATAGAAATTTCCCCCTTCACAATCATTAATGAAGCCTAAACTTTACAAAATAAATTTAAACTCTAATTATGGTTTATCCTTAAACGCATAATGTATCCTACAGGATTCAATACCGTAGTTTGTTTTCTAGTTATCTATATTAATAAAAGGAAGTGTCTGTCCTCCGTCTGTCTGTCTTCCGTCTGTCTGTCTTCCGTCTGTCTGTCCGCGATGCCCAGCGAAATCTACTCAACGCAGAGATCTGAAATTTTATACATAGGCGGACTAAAGGGTCGGAATGTGCACCTCGAAGCCGGAATTTTAATTTTCGCTTTAGTTCGTGAGTTATGAGTGAAAAACGGGCAGAAAACGTGTATTTTTTGCGATTTCGAAGCAACAGTTTCAGTAATATATTTCAATGTTAAATCAATTACAGCTGGCTTTGGCTATTTTTGTCATCATACCTCATAGCCTACCTTGGAAATAAAAGCGTCGCGATCGCTTGATGTTTTAAGTCCATCGTGGACGATTCATTTGTTTAGAGTGTCAAGGCCCGCCGATATATGAAATTTTCAACCTACACGTAAAAAGGATATCAACATAGGCTTAATTATGGTCAAACATTGTTCGATTTGAACGAAACTCACTATACAGGGGTTTCCTGAGCCAAGGAACTGGAACCTGAGGTAGCTTTTTCTACCAGGGGACGCTACCTAATCGTGGAATACACTCCACGTGATTTAGGTGTTAATAAATATAATGATTTAACTATTATGCACTTAAGTTTTGAAATAATTATCGCGGGGGAAGCCGCGGGCACATGTTATCTTATAATAATAAAAGGACGTGTTTGTCTGTCTGTCCGCGATGCCCAGCGAAATCTACTGAACGCAGAGATCTGAAATTTTAAACATAGATGGACTGAAAGGTGGGAGAATGCACCTCGAAGCCGGATTTTTAATTTTAGCTTTCGTTCGCGAGTTATGAGTGAAAAAACTGGCAGAAAACGTGATTTTAGCGCTGTCGAAGCATCATATTTCAGTAATACATTTCAATGTCAAATCAATTGCATTTGGCTTTGGCTATTTTTGTCATACCGTGGAAATAAAAGCATCGCGATCGCTTGAATGTTGTAAGCCCACGCTGGTGCATTTGTTTAGAATGTCAAGGCCCGTAGACATACGAAATCTTCAACCTACACGGAAGAGGGATAATCAACATAGACCTAAATATGATTAAACATTATTCGATTTGGACGTAACTCACTATACAGGGATTTTCTGGGTCAAGGAACTCGAATCTGAGATCGCTTTTGCCAGGCGACGCTATCTAATCGTGGTATGTAATTCACGTGATTTAGGTGTTAATAAATATAATGATTTAACTATTATGCTCTTAACTTTTAATTTTTAAAATAATTATCGCGGGCGAAGCCGCGGGCACTTGCTAGTAATAAAATAACGGAAAATATTTCGATGGAAAACTTAAAGTTAATGTAAAATATACAAAACAGGTTACAAGAAATAAACTATGAGCCTAATCACTGTGTTAACTGTTTTCTATGCAGTCCGGCATGTGACTGTATATTGCGTAAGAAATTGAGTGTGTTGTATAAACAACAGCTCCTAGTTTAATCTTTCATTTATTTTTCATTCTTTATTTTAGTCATTTGTATTATACTGTATACTAGCTTAAAAGGCCCGGCGTCGCCCGGTTTTTTTATTTTGTAATTGGAAATTAACTTATGAAGGACTTTAGATTTTTAAATTCTAGGTCCTAATGTAGGTAGGCCTATTTATAATTTGAAATAGGAACAACGACTTATCACACTCAAACTAATCACTCAGAAAACGCTTGATATAGCTTTTTATGGCTCATAGAATATCGAATTTTGCATCCCATCGCTTATACAGTACACACCAAGTCTAGTAGGGGTTCAAATAAGAAGAAACAGAAATTCCGGTAACATAGAGAATTTTTATTTCTTACTCTCATGTTACCATAAAACAGTTTTGGGGATGAAATTAAACAGAAATGCAATATCACTTTCATGCTTCTCTTCCCAAAACATATTACCTTTCGTCTTATTGTTTTCTCTAGGTCCAGTTTAGAAAAAGTTATGTGACTGCATTATTTTCGTGTATTTCCTACTTTAGTAGTTATTTATAACATGAATTATATTGATACCTTCTCTAATTTGTCAAACTTCTATTTCATTTAATTCCAAACCCATCTGATACCACTTGCAACAATATTGTTGTCAAGTTTTCTGTGATTTGGATTTGATAATTCTGTGTAAAAAGGGATTAAGTATACTCAAAAACATTTGATTTTTGGCATTTAAAATAAAAATTTTTCAAAATCCTTTCTTAGTGAGCACCTACATTATGAAACGAAGGTACTGTCAAAATTCCAAGTCTCTACCTGTTATAGTTTAGGCTCTACGTTGATTCCTGTCAGTCAGTCAGTCAGTCAGTCAGGACAAAGCCTTTTATATATATATAGATTATTCAAGTATTTTATGTTTGAATTTTTGTCTTTGTACTTAATGTATATTTCTTGTATTCAGATATATCATATCTTGTTTTCATTTATTATTATTATTATTATTATTATTATTATTATTATTATGTAGTTCATGTTTTCGTCCTGTCTGAGTGCTAGAGAAGGCCTTATGGCCTTAACTCCGCCAGGCTAAATAAATAAATAAATCACGCTCTAGGGAGATGTTATATCTAATCTGTCCTTTCATAATTTTAGAAAAAGTATTAATTCAGCTAATACTTGTATTATGTTCTCTAAGTCTGCCCCTGTAGCTACCAAAGTTTCCCCCACAGTTTTATTCTTCCTTTAGTGTAGTTTTTTCTTGTAACTCGGTTTTTTATCTTGTTAAGTTGTATTAATAAGTTCTATATTATGTAATTCCTAAATTTGAAAAGCTGTGGTGTATGCTACGAAATAAAAATACATAGATAAAACTAATAGAAAGAAGACGAATAAGTAAAATATAGGACGAAATAAAATATAAAAGAAGACAGAGAATTAAGGAAAGAAAGAAATATAGACAGAATGGAATAAACAACCAACAAAACAAAAGAACACAGAATAAGTAAGAGAAGGAAAAATACAAAGAATTATATAAAGATTTAGAAAAAGAGAGAAATGCGAAAGGGAAAATAAATAGATGAAGAAAGAAAGAAAGTAAGAAAGAAAAATAATTAGGCTACTTTATTTTAAGTCTTTATTTTTAAGACGTGCAATGTACCAGTTAAAAAGCCAAAGAATATTGTTTCTGTTTTACACTACATGAGAATATTTTAGGAGAAAAATTCCTCTGATACCATGACTTTTATTTTTAAACATTCTATATTTTTCATAAATTACGCCACATTTTTTGTTTGTTTGTTTGTTTCTTTGTTTGTTTCCTTATTGTCTCTTCGTGGAACTGCACTTGCGATCGGGTAAGTTCACATTATTACCTAGCTATTATATTACAATATTGTAATACAGTAGAGTCCCGCTATTCCGAACTAATTGGGACCGAACACTTTTCGGTTTAGCGGGAATTCGGAATAGGCGGATTTCATGAATAATATCAACGTATTGACTTGTTAAGGCGAAAATTAAGTGCGGGGACTTCTGCTAGTGTCAGCCGACATGTGCTATAAGTTACCAGCTTTCATTCCAAATTTGGTTTGAGGCGTTTTCATCAAGCTTAGGGCTTTATGTATGTCTCTATTTAACTTCATTGTATAACAATAAATGTACTTTTTTCACAAACGTTTTATAAATTTCACCTGTTTTTAAGTTTAAAAATCTATATTTTTTCGGAACTCTGTTCGGAATAGGCGGATTTTCGGAATAGGTGGATTTTCGGAATAGCGGGACTCTACTATATTGTATTAAATTTCGTTTTGTTTCCCGATAGGAAACTTCTAAATTGTAAGCTTGTACTGTAGGCTATAGGTAAAATAAATAAATAAATAAATTCAGCGTTGATGGCTAAAAAATAATGAAAGAATAAATGAAAAAAAAAAGAAATGAAGGTAGAAGGATTAAAATAATAAAAGAATAGCGATATTAGGAAACAACTGAAAATAGTCGCCATTTTTTAATGCAAATAACACGCTATATGAGCCCACTGATGTAGGCTTTGTTCCTGGTGATAAGATTTAGAAAGTGACTCGTGATATGGAAGGTGTGATCAAATTTGACCTCATTATCCCATATATACGTGACTTGATGCTGAATTTGTTTTATAAACATAGGCTACTATACATAGATGAGCTATTCCCAGTTTCTGCAATTTGCAAGTTAATGTTTTAACCAATGTTTTAAAAATGTGCAGCAGTCACTTTGACGGCGGAAAATAATTTTTAAATCCATGCGGACAATTTCAGTTAAAAAAATATGTATTTTGCGAGTGATATTTGTAACACAAAGATAAAACTACACTTTCTAAAATAAAAAATTACTATAAACAGCACTTATCTTTTATAATAAGTCGTCTCTATCTGAGTTCATTTAAGTAAATTATTCTCGGAGTTAATGTGTTGGTTTAAACGTTTTGTTGAAGAAATAATACTTACTTACTCAATGACCAACAATTCCTAAGCAAGCTAAAGGAACATCATCTATTTTATGGAGCCCGCCATTCAACCCTATTCTGTTCTAACTCCATCCAACCATCCCTTGCAAATCCTACTCCCGTTAAATCTATCCTAATATTGTCCTTCCACCTACGTCTAGGTCTTCCAAGTGGTCTTTTCTCTTCGGGTCTCCCAGTCAATACTTGTTAGATATGTCTTTCCTCCCCCATGCGCGCAACATGTCCAGCCCATTTCATCCTCCGTGATTTAATTACCCTTACTTTATTCAGTGAAGAGTACAGGTCATGAAGCTCGTCGTTATACAGTTTTCATCTCTCTTACGCCCAAATATTTTCCTAAGCCCCCTGTTTTCGAACACTCTCAGATTATGTTCTTTCCGAAGAATAAGCGGCCATGTCTCACATCCATATAATACAACCGGCAGGATAATAGTCTTATAAATTTTAATTTTTAGATTTCTGGACAGAAGACGAGAAGATAAGAGTTTCTGAACTGCATAAAAACAAGCATTTCCTGATTTGAGTCTACACTTAACTTCTTGCTTAATATTATTTGTATCTGTCATCATAGCTCCCAGATATTTGAATTTTTTTTCACTTCTTTTCCAAGAAATAATGCAACATATTCGCCACCGGAATTGAAACATTTGTCGTACCTTGGGACCAACTTTTGTATCCCTGTGTTATAGAAATCTGCAGCCTGGGTTTGGAACCACTGTTTGGCAACCATTTCCGCTCTCTGTCATTCACTGCCATTTCTTGAAATGTAGGAAAAGAAGGAAATCACCGGGAGCGGGTTACGGGGTATAGGGTGGATGTTTAAAGACCTCTACCTTTTTCCATCTTTTCCTACACCTAAGAAAAGACAGAGAATGAAAGAGGCAGAGCTGTCTGTCACACAGTGTGATTCAAATCCCAAGCGGCAGATTTCTACGAGACAGGCATTCAAAAGTTGGTCCCACGGTATGACAAATATCTCAATTCCGGTGGCGAATATGTTGAAAAATAGCTGAACACTTGCTGTATCTGTTGCAATAAACATTTCCATCAAATTGTGTATAGTTTCTGTAAACGGGCCCATGGAAACTTACTTTGTGTTCATAAAGGTTTCCCGGGTTGTCAGCCAGGTTTGTAGGTCAATAATGTCCGACGTTTCGGAGACGAACGCTACCTCCATTCTCAAGGTTGCTGAAGTGATGTCACTGTGGGGGTAATATATTATATACTACTACAAATTGGGAGGAGTCGACCAATGAGGGGGCAATATCATTTTAATCGGTCCTTTTCCGGGCCAATGTCTCTCTGCTGACTTAAAGTTAACTTTAACTTCGCCAGGAAAATCTGAAATCTTACATTACTTTGTGTTACATGTAGCTAGTTACGAATTAACTGATAATAAAATACCTGTTGACAATGAATTTTGAGGATATAAAGTAGAAAAGTTTCGCATTTTCAGGGGTAACTAAGCTTAAGAGTTTGTATCTGAGGGAAAGCAGAAATTAATGCGTGGAAATTTTGTGCATCCCTGGCTTGAGATGTTTCCAATATCCTGCAATGAAAGCATTGAGGCTCTCTCCAGGGAAATACAATGGCCACACTGCGCAGGCGTGGCAGTTTAATTGCTCATTGTTTTGTTTCAAGGAAGCGTTTGTCACTTGTCTTACGCAAGCAACCTGCAAATATATCGCGAGTGTTGCCAACAGGAGAAAAAAATCAAACCAGAATTAACACGAAAGACTTTAGAAAACTAAATTTAACTTTTTTCTATTACAGTGTTTTTACATCATATTCCGTTGGTGCTATCGCTGTGGAAAGACTATTTCCAGTGCCGGCAATCTAACTTACCACACAGATGCATCTTTGTATCAAACCCAAGATCAGTGTACAGGATTTTTTTTTTAATTCAGCTGCGTTTATACTCCTTTTATCTACTAGGCCATATCAAGAGTTCGGGATCTGTGTCTATACAGTAGGGTAGGTCATGGAGGTATTGATTGTCAATTATTTCTATTGTCAATGTATTTAATGGAGTAAATTTCAACTGATATTAAGTTAATTTAAATGGATATGATACAGGATGAAATGGTGAGGATGATTCATGGTATATAAACATCGAATTCGGCATTTGCCTTTACGACTGGGGAAACCATGAAAAACCGAAGTCAAATTTGCCGGCCACGGGGTTTGAACCTGGGGCTTCCGGAATGCGAGTCCAAGACGTCACCATCGCTAGTTTTAAAAGTTGTATTATTATTATTATTATTATTATTATTATTATTATTATTATTATTATTATTATTATTATTGTAATTACTACTATTACTTTTATTATTAAGGTGATTATTATTATTATTATTATTATTATTATTATTATTATTATTGTTCTAGTATTATTATTATTAAAGCTTTTTTTTTTAAATTCAGCTGTATTTTAGGCCTACTCCTTTTAGCTGCGAGGCCATATCAGGAGTTCGGGATGTTTGTCTATACAGTAGGGTAGGCCATGGGACTATTGCTTGTCAATTGTTTCTATTGTCGATGTATTTAATGGAGTAAATATCCACTGATATTAATTTAAATGGATATGATACAGCATGAAATGGTGAGGATGTAAATATCCAATTCGACATTTGCCATTACGACTGGGAAAATCATGAAAAAAACCCATGTCAAATTGGCCGGCCACGGGATTTGCACCTGGGACCTCCAGAATGGGAGTCCAAGTCGTTACCATCTCAGCCATCTCGCTCGGTAATCTCTATATATAAAAAAGGCTTTGTCCTGACTGACTGACTGATTGACTGAATGACAGGAATCAACGTACAGCCTAAACTATAACAGGTAGAGACTTGGAATTTTGACAGTACTTCGTTGCATAATGTAGGTGCTCACTAAGAAAGGATTTTGAAAAATTCTGATTCTAAATGCCAAAAATTAAATGTTTTTGAAAATACTTAATCCCTTTTTACATAGAATTATCAATTCCAAATCACAGAATATATTGTTGCCAAATGGTATCAGGTGGGCTTGGAAAAAACAAATGAAATGCACTTTTGACAAATAAGAGAAGTTATCAAAATAATTCATGTTATAAATAAATATTACAGAATGAAATCCACTAAAATAATGGAATCACATAACTTTCTCTACCCTGGACATAGAGAAAACAAAACGAGGTATGGTAATGTGTATATTATTATATTATATCGCAGGTTTTTGGAGAGAAAAGTATGAAGGCTTTATGGTAACATAAGAGTGGGAAATTTCCCGCCTCGATATTACAATTTTATGTTACAGGAATTTCTGTTTCTTCTTATTTAAACCTCTACCAGGCTTGCTGTGCACTGTACAAGCGATGGGATGCAAAATTCTAGATCCTCTATGAGCCATAAAAAACTAAGCTTATATCAAGCGTTTTCTGAGGGAATAGTTTGAGTGTAATAAGTCGTTCTTCCTATTTCAAATTATAAATGCCTATATAAGGACCTAGAATTTAAAATTGAAAATCCTTCATAAGCTAATTTCCAATTACAAAATACAAAACCCGGGCGACGCCGGGTCTTTTAAGCTAGTTATTCTTATAAGCCATCAGACCGAATCACGTATGAATGAAAGAGGAGGTAAAATGCTATTTCACCAGATTATGGCAAATAGTCCCGGTTTAATTTGACCGAGCGAAGAATACCTTCAACTAGTTGTAAAAGTTAACCCCCTTCAGAGTTTAAATTAATTGGAGCGCATGTGAATGCAATAAGCATATGAAAGGCCCGGCCTCATTTACCTTTATTTGATTAAGCGCGTCTCAAGAAGCCGCAGTGCTAATTGTCGTGGATTTAAATGCAAACGCAGTAGCGCGCTTTTCCTTGTTAATTAAGAATATACGTGAGAGCCATGACAGTTACAGCACGGGCCAACATTCAATATCCAGTCTTGTAATGTAAGCCGCTAATACAGCGTGTTCTTTTCCATAGCGTTTGAGGCCGATGAGTTTTAATGACAGGTTTTGGAGACAGGTGTTTCTTCTGTAAAGAGAAGAGTGTTATTCCTACTAATGCATGTAGGTTAGGTTATGCTAAACATGTAGGTTAGGTTATGTTAATTTATAATGCATTTTTATTTTATTTCAGCTGTGTTTATAGCCTATTCCTTTTAGCTACGAGGCCATATCAGGAGTTCGGGATCTGTGTCTTTACAGTAGGGTAGGCCATGGAACTATTAATTGTCAATAATGTTCTATTGTTAGTTTATTTTATGGAGTATATTTCAACTGATATTAATCGAAATGGATAATGATGCAGGATGAAATGGTGAGGATGATTCATGGTATGTAAATATCCAATTCGGCATTTGCCTTTACGACTGGGGAAACCATGACAAAACCCATTTCGGCTAATACAGCAATAGACTGCAAGCAACTATTTTTCACCCAGTAACAAAGTTTTAAATTGTTTTTACTTTCCTTTGGGAGTACATTAACCAATACTCCATACTCAGTTACGAGTGTTTTTGGAAGTCTATACTCATCTGTGGTGAACACCGCGTAGCAAAACATCTAACGCCTGTCAAAGTCTTTTCATTTTACACTAGCCATCACTGCATGTGAACACTGTTATCTTCATAAATCAAAAGCTCCAGCTTGACAGTGGGATGAAACATGTTTTATTGCTTAAAAGAGAAAGTTAGGTAATGCCACCCCCTCGAACTGGTCATCCTGTGAGCTGGGAACAGAATTGCTATCTCCAGTAACAACAACCCTTAAAAAAAATTGAATGACGTACAGTGCTTGGAAATAAAGCAGCAAAAAATGAAAATGTGATGACATAAACCGAATCTTTGATCACAATAAACAGCATTTTTTTAATGTATCAGTATTAATCCGTACGGGACTTCATAAAAGTGATAACATTACCCGACTGATAACATTACCAGCGATTACATTAAGCGGCGTTCACTGTAATAGTCTATTTAGACATCCCGAATCTACTGCAGGGTCTGGTTAACTTTTTAATTCCGCATATGTGGGAATGAAGCTAGAACCACTAATTAATATATCCGAGTCCAACATTCTGTCAATCAGTGGCACTATCTGCTGGGAACTAACCTCATTATCACCTCACGTGACGTCACGCTTCATTACATATGGCCGTGTTAATTGCGTCCTGATCAGTGCATGTAACAGTACTTATACATGCATGTCCTGAGATCCAATCAGTTCACCACTGGGAAGCCGATAGCCAAGGCTAGAATTTTCTAAACTATGGGGCCCCTTGGCGGGGGTCGCAGTGAACATCCTTAAATAAAGTATTATTATTATTATTATTATTATTATTATTATTTTGGAGGCGTTCAGCAAGAAAATCCAGGAAAGAAAAAATTCGGAATAATAGAATAAGGGAAATAATGCAAGTTGAAAAGAATATTTTGGAAATTGTAGAAGAAAGACGCTTGAAATGGTATGGACATGTACTCAGAATGACAGAGGATAGAATACCCAAGAAAATTTTGGATTGGAAAGTAGAAGGAAAAAGAAGAAGAGGGAAGCCCAAAGAGTGTTGGATGGATGGGGTGAAAAGGAATATGGAGAGAAGAAGGTTAAGTGAAGAAGATGCTATGGACAGGGACTTATGGAGGCAAAAGATTGTTGTGGGATGAAGGAGAACCATTGTATTGTGGAATATTCCTTAATAAAATTATTATTATTATTATTATTAACTTATTTCGCGGGGTAAAACCCGGCGGCGGTCGATGGATTTTTCAGGACGTATAAATCCTGGGCACGGAGTCTTCTGGGAGGGACTTTAAGCTGGGGGGCCAGTGTCATAGATTTACGGCACGTAAAAGATTTCCAAGAACCCCTGGACAAAATTTCTCGGCCCTTTCACGTCCAAGTAATATCTTAGTTTCCGGAGGGGGGTTGAGAGGCGATGGGCTTACCACCTGTCCCTCTGCACTCTCCCGGAAAATAAGCGTAACAAAATTCACATAGGTAACAGAAACCTCCACTTGGAGGCCCTCTTTGCCCCAACATAGGGGATATAGGAAACATTATTATTATTATTATTATTATTATTATTATTAATATTATTATTAAGTTATTAAATAATGGCAACTTTTCTATTTTTTTTTAATGTGGGAACATTTTGAAATTTTGAAATATACAAATGAAAGGGCAGGGTTAGGAATATATGTATGATAAAGATTATGGTTACTAGATATAGATTAGTGATGGAAACAGACACCCTTACGCGACTTCATCGTGCCACTCTAATGTGATGCAGTAGTTGGAACAGAGCATGTATTTCTAAGCAAAATGCATTTTTATTTTCAGACTCCTAAACAAGCAATTTTAACTTTATTTTATAGTGGTTATTGTGAGAGAGACAAAAATCGATTTTACTTGCTTATTTTATGATATTGAATTAAAACAGCATATTTTATTCAAAACGGACAATAATTATTTAAAGTTGCTTATTTCACTCCTAGACGGCATTAATGCCGGTTTCCTTTCTTTTTTTCCGCTAACAGAATATTAACATCATCAACTACACGGTATAGGCCTTCTGGCCTGTTCCGGTTCTTAATTCCACCGCCTTCTTGTTCTTCCTTGGGATCTCTTGCCTACAGGTGCATATTTCCAGGCTCTCTTGGGTATTTTACTGTTCCATTCTTTCCAGATGTTGAATCCATTTTGTTCTATACTTATGCTTTAACTTTATCTAGGAGGGATGTAATTTGAAATTATCTTAATATATCTTCACTTCTGATGTGGTCTTTTAATGTGCATCCCTTTACTGCTATCAAAAACAGAATATTAGCCCTACTGGAAAATCCGGGTTATAAAACGGTCAGATTAAAAAAAAAGCTTTCCGGTAAAGAAACAGATATTGAAAAGAAATTCATCGAAGAACTGTGTTGTTTTTCACATGCGCCTGTGAGGTCCTGCGACACTGAAATAACATTTTCACTTTACAAATCGTTCTTCACTGCCAGACGCAGAGCTTCACACAAGAAAATCTGCAAATGGCCTTCCAAAGATACTGTTACAGCCGTGAATAAGGTAGATTTCTAAGAAAGTATTGATTTGACTTTCGTGTGCGGTATTTTTCGGACTATAAGACGCACCTTTATTTTTAGATGAAAACTTAAGAAAAATCATGTGATTTTTAACGAACATTTTTAGGCTATATAAACAGTGTTTAGAGGTCACTGCCTTCATTTAAACCACCCGGCGGAGACAACTCCTTTCGTATAAAAGGACCTAACATTCCTTTCTTTTCACATGGTATACCTGGCTTCACACTAGAAGTACACTGATGTACAGTCTGTGCCACAGTTTGCAGCTAACCTGTCTTATTGTTATGGTATTACCGGAAATACTGAACGTAATTATTTTATTTTTATTTTCTTCGGACCGTTAGACGCACCCAACTTTCAAGGCTGTGGTTTCAAAGTAAAAACGTGCGTCTTATGGTCCAACAAATACGGTAATTATTTTTGCTTATTTTCGTGCTTATTTCACTACTAGCGTGTGCCCGCGGCTTCGACCGCGATAATTATTTCAAAAATTAAAAATTAATAGCATAATAGTTAAATCATTATATTTATTAACACCTAAATCACGTGGATTACATACCACGATTAGGTAGCGATTAGATAGCGTCGCCTGGTAAAAGCGACCTCAGATTAGAGTTCCTTGGCCCAGAAAACCCCCGTTAGGCCTATAGTGAGTTTCGTCCAAATAAAACAATGTTTGACCATATTTTAGGGCTTACAACATTCGAGTGATCGCGAAAGTTTTATTTCCAAGGTATGACAAAAATAGCCAAAGCCAACTGTAATTGATTTGACATTGAAGTGTAGGCCTATAGGCCTGAAAACTTATGCTTTGAAAACGCAAAAAATGCACGTTTTTTGCCCGTTTTTCACTCATAACTCACGAACGAAAGCTAAAATTAAAATTCCGGCTTCGAAGTGCATTTTCCGACCCTTCAGTTCACCTATGTTTAAAATTTCAGTTTTCTGCGTTCAGTTGATTTCGCTGGGCATCACAGACAGACAGACAGACAGAAGGAAGGCAGATAGACGGACAGACAGAAGGAAGACAGACAGATAGAAGGAAGTCAGACACTTCCTTTTATTAATATAGATTTTATTCATAAATAAATACGACTATTTTGTCCATGAAGATCAATTCACTATAGCCGGTCCCCAGGTAGTGATTCCATCACCTCTGCATACGTGTTAATCAGGGTTTGACCCCCACCGCTCTCCATTTTACGACGCGCTTTTTATAGTTGAGAGGGGCATCCCTGAGGGCTCGTCACGTCCCTGCTGACACAGGTCCTTCCTTCGCTTTATGCTGATTGACATTTGAGGTTAGGCCAGTCCATGGCCATCCCCCAGCAGCTCTTAGGGAAACTCAAGATGTTTGTTGTGTCTTTGCAAACCAAAAGACAGAAATAGCCCATCTTCCCACCCGTCCATCATGAGCCATACGTGACTTCTTCACTGAAATGATGGAAGTCAGCTCTAGATTACAGTGGCTTTGAGGTTATGTTCTTCGTACAGACACTTTCAGTTATTTTGTACAAATCAGAAATATTCATGAAGCGAAAAACCTGTTAATTAAATGCTCGGGACTTCATTCCTCACATATTATACAAATCCATGACGGACTGCACAGAAAACACTTAACATGGTGTTAATGTATTTACTTTCTTGTATACTTTGATCCAAGATGTATACGGAGCAAAAGTAAAAACAGACTTGCCTTGACTAACTGTGTCCTGTCGTTTCATTGGTTAATCACACCAGCGCATACTTCACGATAGTGCGACAAGCTCAGTCAGATGTTTACTTCCATTCCCCACACATCGTACAATTATTTATATCTTATGTAATTCTGAAACCATAAGTTATGTTAAGCGAGTTGCTTGCTTTCGTATTTATATCATAGGCTTACATGTTTTACAACATATATCTACAGTAGTAAACAAGATTTCATTTGTTTTTATCGTTGCCTTGGCAAATTTGTTGATTCTGAAGAAAAACAAGTGACATAAGTTACTAAATATAAGACGTATTTCATAACATAATTAATTAATTCGTCGTACTTTTATTCACAATGGCCTATAGAAAACAATTGCGAGCCAGAATAAAGAAATGTGCAAGGAAAAGGTTTGTCGAGCGGCGAGAAGATACAGATTGTAAATATAACTTACACAAAACATCGGGAATCGAACCCTGGACCCTTGGCGCTTAATCTAAGGAGGAAAGCTCAATTGACTTTACTGTAGGATGTAATTGACTAAACAGTCTCAAAAATGAACTCTTGTGAATTGAGTTTTGTACTTTCACATTCGATTGTTTAGTTTTGCTCCCTAAACATCTTGGATCAAGTAGAGTAGGATTACTCCCACAACGTCTCTGGCCTTGAAGACTAACCCAGCCAGCGAGCTTCTCGTTACGTCTCGTTACCAAGATGCGCGGATTTGTTGCGCGTAAGATCAGTGACCTACTGCTAGGCAGAGAGTAAAGATCATGCTCCTCGTCTCCAGTGGTAGAAAATACTGTAATAGTTGAGTGGAGGGATAATGCCGCATAGACAGAGACAGACAACACGTGGAGTGGGAAAGCCAATCAGGGTGCAGCTACCTCCCCTAGCCAGGAACTCTACGAGCGGTGAGACTCGCTCCTAAGGTATATACGTAAAAACCCAGAGACCTTGTGGAGGTAATCTTACTCTTTTGCTACCTTATTCGAGTAAGTTTAGATCAAATATGAATGTTTCTTTAAATTTGATTTCCACTATTAAGTGCCAGTATGGTACTTTATGAGATTGTGTGGGGGACGGGAAAATGTTCGTCCATCCGTGTGTCTGTACTCAAATACGTTTTATCGTATTTTCATGAAACTTGGTGTATGTATTTACAACGTCCGTGGGAAGAAGCTTGTTGATTTTGGAACAAATCGGTTGACCGGTACTGGAGTAATGCCCAATTTAGTGCCTATTTTAATGGTAATAGGCCTATATTAGACGAATTTATCATAGGTAATCCCACGAGAGTTGACGAGTTTATCGATAGATTCGCGACTGCGAAGAAGGAGCGAATTTATCTGATGTAACTCGTCAACTCGAGTTGGATTTATTAGGACTATTCCATGAATAAAACGCAGCGGATTATATAAATAATAATTACTTTCGTGCTTTGTTGTATAAAAATAAAACTAAAAGTTATGAGATCACGGCATACTGTGAATCAACCATCCATGAATCGATTCGAGCTACCTTGGTGTAATCAGCGGTACCACCAGGGCATATAAGATATAGTTAACTTCATTCAGGTAAGCTAACAGCAGAACAGAATAAAAGCACACGAACTGACTTGCACGGAATCGAAATTGTGTTCACAATCAATGTAGGCTACATTTCTATTATTTCAATTTCCAAACAAGTTACGTTGTATAAAATAATCTGATTTCGCGCCCCCTGGTGGCAGCAGTGAGTATCAATCACTGCACACTGATACTTGCGTCTTCAGTAACGACCAGACGGTTTTATCACGATAAAACACTATCCTCGCGATTCCTACAAGAATATTGCAAGATAAACGGCCGTGATTGGTCTATATCCGAGGAATTGCTTAACGTTATTGGTCAATATCAAACATACGGCGTATGAGTTGAATAGTCATAGGTAATCCCACGAGAGGTTACGAGTTTGTCGATAGATTCGCGACTGCGCAGCAGGAGCGAATTTATCTTATGAAACTCGTAACCTCGAGTTGGATTTATTAAGACTATTTCACGAATAAAATGTAATAGATTACATGAATAATAATTACTTTCTTCTTGTTAGTCTAAAATGAAATCATTAATACTGTCAGTTGTCAGATCACGGCATACTAAATAAATGAACAGTCTCCATAATGGAATACTAATCAATGCTACCAACGTATATTGACAAAATACCGTAGTGAACCACTACCAACGTATATTGATAAAATGCCGTAGTTAACCTAAAAATCAAGATACGAAATAAAGACACATTTTAATTCAAGAACGTAATTTTAATAATGAGCAATCTGTTGCATTTCAGTTTCTTTAGTCAATTCGTACTTACGTTCCTCACAAAACTTTTGGAACTGAAACCATATGCATTTTCTATTTCTTTCGGTATTTTGTGGCCTAGCTTCCTTTATAATAATATCAGTTTCGTCAACAGATGCATTACCAAACTTGAGGCTGCCATTTCTGTTTTCAATTTAGCGCCGACAATGGATGACGTAATCTAGTATCACTGCATACCGATACTGTTACAGTTCAGTAACGAACAGCGTGTTTTACCCGATAAAATGCTATCCTCGCGATTCCTACAAGAATATTGTAAGATAAACGGCCGTGATTGGTCTATATCCGAGGATTTGCTAAACGTTATTGGTCAATATCAAACACGCGGTATATGAGTGGAATAGTCAAATGCAAATCAATTCACATGGCAACATATTGTTTTTCAGTGTTCATATACGGTACATCGTATTATTAAGTGCCAGAATGGTAGGATAGATAGGCCTAGTGTTGGAGACGGGAAAATGTCTGTTTGTCTGTCCGTGTGTCTGTACGCGCGATAACTCAAATACGCTTTATCGTATTTTCATGAAACTTAAGCATTTAACTTACGTATAACGTTTATGGGAAGAAACCTATTTTTTTAGAACCAAATCGGTTGACCGGTTTTGCCAAAATTTGCATTAGGCCTATTTGTTTCTTGTATCCTACTCGATAACTCACAAACTATTAAACTGACAGAAATGATAGGCCTACTTCTTCAGAACATTATCTCTATATATATAAAAGGCTTTGTCCTGACTGACTGACTGACTGAATGACAGGAATCAACGTACAGCCTAAACTATAACAGGTAGAGACTTGGAATTTTGACAGTACCTTCGCTTCATAATGTAGGTGCTCACTAAGAAAGGATTTTGAAAAATTCTGATTCTAAATGCCAAAAATTAAATGTTTTTGAAAATACTTTATCCCTTTTTACATAGAATTATCAAAACAAATTCACAGAACGTATTGTTACCAGTGGTATCAGGTGGGCTTGGATTAAATTAAATGGATGTTTGACAAATTAGAGAAGGTATCATTATAATTCATATTATCTATATTAATAAAAGGAATTCTCCTCGATGTCCAGCGAAATCTACTGAACGCAGAGATCTGAAATTTTAAACATAGGTGTGCTGAAGGGTCGGAAAATGCACCTCGAAGCCGGAATTTTAATTTTAGTTTTCGTTCGTGAGTTATGAGTGAAAAACTGGCAAAAAACGTGCATTTTTTGCGTTTTCAAAACATAAGTTTTCAGTTATACATTTCAATGTCAAATCAATTACAGTTGGCTTTGGCTATTTTTGTCAAACCTTGAAAACAAAACTTTCGCGATCGCTTGAATGTTGTAAGCCCTAAATATGGTCAAACGTTGTTTTATTTGGACGAATCTCACTATACAGAGGTTTTCTTGGCCAAGAAACTCGAATCTGAGGTCGCTTTTACCAGTCGATGCTATCTGATCGTGGTATGTAGTCCATGCGATTTAGGTGTTAATAAATGTAATGATTTAACTATTATGCTCTTAATTTTTAATTCTTGAAATAATTTTCGCGGGCGAAGCCGCGGGCACATGCTAGTCTGTTATAAAAATCAAGTATGTAGCTTTAAAACGTTTCATGCATGACCCCCTTAAACATTTGTTATGTGATTCCAGTTTTCCTGACTTTTATCGAAAATAACGCGATGTAGGCCTACCTAAGGGTTTGAGCGAGATATATATTACGTTTTCTTGAAGGCCATGCTATTAATTTCTTGTGCATCAGCCCACGCTGGTCGATTCATTTGTTTATAATGTCAAGACATGCAGACATCTGAATTTTTCACCCTAGACGGAAGAAGGATAATGAATGGCTTATAGGCCTAAATGGGCAAACATTGTTCGATTTGGACGAAACTCACTATGCAGGGGTTTTCTGGGCCAGGGAACTCGAATCTGAGGTTATTTTTCCTATGCTGCGCGATCTAATCGTGTAATTCACTTTATAGCTGTTTCATTAATTAGGCCCATCAATCGTTTAGTTTAGACCTATGAATGTTTCGCGTGCAAAGTGTTAATAAATATAATATTTTAATTATTTTGCTCTTAATTTTTAATCTTCCGATTAATTATCGTGGGGGAAGCCGCTATAAGCTATAGGCCTAAGCTATAAGCTATAAAAAGCTATATCTAGCGTTTTCTGACGGAATAGTTTGAGTGTGATAAGTCGTTCTGCCTCACTTCAAATTCTAAATACCTATACAAGGACCCAGAGTTTGAAAATCGAAAGTCCTTCATAAGTTATTTAGAAAATACAAAACCCGAGCGTAAGTTGCAAATTGTGTAGTGCATAGGCCTATAGAGGCCTCTGAAGGAATCCAGGACAGGGGCCAATAAGTATTAAAGTATTAAATAATAAGGATAAAGTTATGTGAGTTCATTACTATAATATCTGTTGCGATGCTTTGGAAGCCACGAAGTATGAAAATGTTGGTTGTAAACTTGAAGTCAATGCTTCAGTTGGGAACGGCAACTTGATTTGAACACTCCATGAATGTGGTAGTAGGTTATAGCAGAGGGCCATGGTTTAGAGAATCGATCCGGAGCCTAACTCTGAGATCGATTACAAAAATTAAATGCATAACGGTCAATTATTCACAAAATACGTCAAATTAACAGTTTGAGATCAGGTTAAGAGAACAATGTGGCGCTTCATCTTTGAGCACTGGAATAATTTTAGATTTAATAGATTTCCTAGTTGAAAATAAGAAAAGACATTCTAACCTGCTCACAAAAAGTATTAATTCACATGAAATTCAGTAAAATTATTTTCATTTTTTCAAATTATATATCATAAAATTATGTTAAATTCTATTTTACGCTTTCATAATCCTAATAACATTTTCTAAGTCGATCGGAAGATTCAAGCATAAAAACAAATGAGTGGGGAATAGTGCGCTGACATTCAAGTGATAGCCGGCAGCCTGTAATAAATATGTAGGCCTATTATAATGTCGCAGGCTAATAATGAAAATTTGGCTCTTACAAAATGTCCAGGCTTTTTACAAAATGCTGGCAAATTATTAATGAAAATTCTTTCTGCAATTTGACAGGTAACCCTTCGATTAACTGTAATACAGTTTAGGACAATTCAGTTTATTCCAAAACAAGACAGTGTATTGAATTTTGGATTTTTCAATTTTGGATTATTGGATTTTTTGGATTGTTGGAATTTTTAATATTGGGGTTTTTGGACTTTTTAAATTTTGGATTATGGATTTTTTAATTTTCGATTTTTATTATTAAATTTTGGATTTTGGACTTTTAATTTGGGTATTTTTATATTTTTATATTTTTTTATTTTTAAATTTTGGATATTTAGATTTTTTAATTTTGGATTTTTATTTATTAAATTTTGGCTTTTGGACTTTTGAATCTTTGAATTTTTAATTTTGGAATTTTGAATCTTTTAATTTTGGATTTTTTCAATTTTGGATCTTTGTTTTTTTTATTTTGGATTTTTTAATTTTGGTTTTTTAAAATTTCTATTTTTGAATTTTGAATTTTTTGGATTTTTTAAACATTGGATTGATTTCTGTGCAGTTTGTTCCGTCACACCTCACTAATTTCGTGACGATTTTGAGTGTTACATTAATTTCATGACGATTTTTGAGCGTTACACAAGTTCTCGATTTACCCCTACCGCCGCTAAAGAAGTTTCACTTCAAAAAAATTGTTACGTGAAAATAATTAACCACTTAGAACATCTGTCAAAAAGTTGCAAGAATTCTAACTTTAAGCCCTAGTATTTTAATCTTGGTAGCTATCGATTCATCGATAGGCCACATAGTCGCATCATACAGGTGCCTGATGAATTACCATAGGTCTAAAGTATATAGTTAAACAATATTCATAGATGCACTGAAAGCTCTAATATTCACATTCATTTAACTCATACAGGTTCAAATCTGTAATAATAAAAGGAAGTGTTTGTCTGTCTGTGCTCGATGCCCAGCGTAATCTACTGAACGGAGAGATCTGAAATTTTAAACATAGATGGACTGAAGGGTGGGCGAATGCACCCCGAAGCCGGATTTTTAATTTTAGATTTCGTTAGCGAGTTATGAGTGAAAAACTGTCAGAAGATGTGATTTTTTTTTTTCTATCCAAGCATCAGTTTTCAGTAATATATTTCAATTGTCAAATCAATGGCAGGTGGCTTTGCCCTTTTTTTCACATAACTCGGAAAAAAAGCTGAAACTTCTGGGGATGTGATACCAAGATTGGCGAGACTTTCTCTTAATTTTCACGAAGAAATTTGTATTTTTCGCAATTTCCTCGAAAAAGGACTTAGATCTTGTTTAAATTTTGTACCACGCGTGCTAATGGTAAGAGCTAAGACTGTTATTTTAAGCTTTTTTTTTCGCAAAAACTATCTGAAGGGTAGTTATAAGCAGGCATAGAAAGTCAGACTTGCGTGACGAACAGGCTGAATACGTAATCCTTGCAATACGGCCTCTTATTCTATATCAGAATGTGAAGTGAGAAAGACGAATCGCCCATGTTTAGGGTGGAGAAAGTTATGTGAATGCATTAGGCCTACCATCAGATTTTATTCGGGATGTGTAAGCTTTGGAAGCCACAAAATATGAAAATGTTGTTTGTATGCATGAACCTAATGCTTCAGATGGGCAGTGGTCCTATAGCAGGGGGCGATGGTTAAGACAAGAATCGATCCGGAGCCTAACTCTGAGATCGATTACAAAAATTAGAAATTACTCTTGTTCTATGTGAAAATCACATTGATTGAACAGATCCTTGCGTTGTTAGGAAATCGACGAGGTACTTCGCCTGCGGGTAACGAATATAAAAAACCAATTAGTAGATTTGTTAGTAAAAGCTTAGAAATAATTCCGTTGATTACAGGCAAATTTAATTAATTCGAATGATATTCCGTAAACTTTTCAACTATTTCTTTAAACGTTCTATAGTAAAATGGCCCTTTTCACTCACATAATAACGCTTTGTAGTTCGATTGGAAAATTCGCGCATGAAAACAAATGAGTGGGGAATGGATTAGTAGTTGACATTCAAGAGACAGCCGGCAACCTATAATAAATCTCTTAATGTGCCATGAAGGGACACAAAGGGAAAACAATAAATTCCATCCTACTGTAATACAGGTACGGAACATACGGTAAATTGCAGAACATTTTTGGTAAATGCATCACTGGTGAATCGAGGAAGAGTTTGGAAAGATGAGCAAAGGGGAGAATTCTTAAAATTCAGAAACTCTCCAATGCACTCTACGCAATTGTATTACACATTATTTTTTCTATGGTATCAATTTAGCGGATTATAAAAATGTTATTTACATTAAAATAATGAATCACCTAGAAGAGCTATAGAGTAGACCTACCAACTTTAAAAACTAGCACCGGTAGTATTTTAATCTTCGTAGCAACCAATAAGATGAAATGTCCAACGTTTGGGCCTTTCAGCTGCATAATGAATTTCCATTGGTAATATAACGAGAGGTGCTGATTTGATCGATAAATTCACGAACAACGAACTTAGGCTACAGAACTGAGCATATAACTTAGGCTATAATGAATAATTAAAACCACGAAAATGAATAAAATACATAGCTATTTGTGTCATTTAAGCGAGATAGCCTATGGCGAGAAAATCGATATAAAAGCAATTGTCGCCCTGCGTGCTGTTATTACCAACACTTATTTCATGGAATCACTTGATTTATATAAAACAAGTGCACGTAGATTAGATGAAATGAAAGTGATAAAAATAAAAGGTTAAAAATAGGCTATGAGGATAGACTCTAATTATGACGGGTTGAAATTACAGATAGACGTAGGCTAAATATTAAGAAATAGACAGCGTTTCTCAACCTTTTTGAACCCGAGGACCCCTAAAATGTCTAAAAAATTTTACGGACCCCTAATTTTATATCCCATTCTTAAAAGAAGGCATGTATTCTTAGTAGGCTACTTGGGGAATTAATTATAGGTCACTATAACGAAATATGTGAAAAAAATTTACTTCTTTACTTTCCACTTGCTTTATGATATTTTTTTAATTATGTCTGCGGACCATCTGCACCATCTTCGGACCATAGGTTGAGAAACGCTGTTATAGCGTAGACTATTCCATGTCTGCAACAATAGATAATTTACGTTAAAACTTAAACGCTTTGTTTTGTTGACCAGTGCGGTAAGTGGTGCAGTAAGTAGTGCGGTAAGTTTGATTTTCCACCATGACAGTAGGCCTATAAGCGGGAAATGGATGAAAAACACAATGCGTCTTACGGCTTGAGGAAACGTTACAAAAGACGAGCTGAATGCAATAGGCCTACTCTTGTTTAAATTTCCGAGATTCTCCACTGAACTTCCAGTATATGTAGGCCTACAGCATATAATTTTTTCTATGACACCTATCATACCTAAAATAAATGCTATTTACGAGAATATAAGTAACTACTAGGGGGCGGATTCTATGACATGTCATATTTTTCCCCATTGCATTATTTCAGGTTTCCGACTAATTTAAACCCGATTCCAAGCATTCTGGTGAAAATGGAACGGCTTTTATTGTGCATATAACTGCATATTTAGGAAATTTTCAACTATTGTAGCATATTTAGTATGAATATGCATATTTAAGTCATATTTTCGGCATATTTTTGTGCATATTTTGTAAATTTTGAAGTTTCATATCATATTTTGTAAATTTTGCATTATACTGATACTTTTTGCGAATTTACAGATATTTAAAATAATTAACTTTATATTTTAATCAAATTAATTGTAATGAAACTTAAAAATATATGCATAATGTGTAAGTGGTAAAGTCATATTTTAAATTTTATTGGTCATATTTTAATGTTTTTTTAGGCCATAGAATTCCGCCCCTTTGTAATTACTTACGTAGAACAGCTGTTGTGAAAGTACATGAGTAGGCCTATACCAACTTCACGGATTCCTCGATTTTTTTCTTTCTCTAAATGCATTAGGCCTATAGGCACTACAGGTAGAGGTAGTAGGCCATCGTGTTTGATCGTGAAATTCCATGTCGAATTTTCATCATAATTACACGTTTTGAGGCTCCCTGAATCCATAAATGCTATTTTAAGAGTGAGTGTATGTGAGTTATGTGAAGAGCCTATCAAGAACGAAAACTCATTATAGGCCTATAACAAAATTTCATACTTGGATTAGATACTTTCTGGGGATGTGATACTAAGATTGGCGAAGACTTTCTGTTATTTTTAACGCCATTTTTCACGAAGAAAATTGTATTTTTTTCGCAATTTTCTCGAAAAAGGACTTACTTTTTTTTTAAATTTTGCAAGTGCTTATGCTAAGAGCTAAGATTTTTATTTTAAAGTTTTTTTCGCTAAACTTTCTGAAGGGTAGTTATAAGCGAGCGTAGAAAGTCAGACTTGCGTGGCGAACAATGCAGGCTGAATACGCTCTTTTTGCAATACGGCCTCTTATTCTATATCAGAATGTGAAGCGAGAAAGATGAATCGCCTATGTTCAGGGTAGAGAAAGTTATGTGAATGCCTTACCATCAGACCTTATTTGGGTTGTGTAAGCTTTGGAAGCCATAAAATATGAAAATTTTGTTTGTGTTGGCATGACCCCAATGCTTCAGATGGGCACGGAAAATTTGATTTCACTACTCCATGGGCTGTGCTTCCATAACAGGGGGCGATGGTTTAGATAAGATAAGAATCGATCCGGAGCCTAACTCTGAGATCGATTACAAAAATTCAATCATTTACGATTTCCATCTTTGCTCCCATATTGATTGAATAGATCCTTGCCTTGTTAGGAAATCAATGTGGCACTTAGTCTGCGGGTAACGAATATAAAAAACCAATTATTAGATTTGTTAGTACAAACTTAGAAATAATTTCGTTGATTACAGGCAAACTTAATTAATTCGAATGATATTCCGTAAACTTTTCAACTATTTCTTTAAACGTTAGATAGTAAAATGTTCCTTTACACCTACATAACAACACTTTCTAGTTCGATTGGAAAATTCGCGCATGAAAACAAATGAGTGGGGAATGGTTTAGTAGTTCACATTCAAGAGACATTCCCTACATGTACCATGAAGGGACACAAAAGAAAAACAATAAATGCCATCCTGCTGTAATACAGGCATGGAACATAGAGTAAGTGTGGAAATTCAAGGAAGAGTTTGGAAAGATGAGCAAAGGTAGGAATTCCGAATTTCAGAAACTCTCCAATGAATTCGTCGCAATTGTATTGCACTTTATTTTCTATGGTATCAATTTAGCGGGTTATAAAAATGTTATTTAGGTGAAATTGAATCATCTAGAACAGCTTTTACAAGCTATAGAGTAGTCCTAACAACTATAGTGCATTTCACGTAAGAGTTGTCCTATCGTGCTGGTTTCTGCGTTGCGGCGGTCACATCTCTAACTCCCGAGCGATCGGGTGAAATATCTACGCAAATAAAGCCGCTAACGGTGTAATGATTCAGGTTCTCACAATTACAGTTAAAATTACAATATAAATAACCAAGCACCTCATCACAAGAGATGTTGGAAATGTCCTCCTCTTGCATCCACACAACACTCGCACCTTTTTAGGAAATCTTCTTTCACGCCCAAACGTTCAGCTTCCGAGAGAGAGTTAATTTCTCTTGTCATACTGTCCTTTAAGATCTTCTAACAGTATGTGACTATTATTTATGGGGATACTTGAAAAATAAAGTGTATAGGTCAAATCCCCACACATTAGAAGAACTTGCTTGGGGAAGAATTCGCATTCATTGCTATACAATCTCTTATTCTACATCAAAATGTGAACTGAGAAAGGTTAGTGTGGAGAAAGTTATGTGAAAGCATTATATCACACTGTTGTTGTGTGTTGTATCCTTCAAAAGCCACAAAATAGAATTAACGTTGCTTGTATAGCATAAATTCAATGCTTCAGATAGGCACGGCAAATTGATTGTATCACTTTATAGGATGTGATAGTAAGCTATAGCAGACGGCCATGGTTTAGACTTTAAAGAATCGATCCGGAGTCTAACTCTGAGATCGATTACAAAAATTAACTACGAATACAATTTTCCAACACTGATACTGAGTGATTGAACGTTTCGTGAAGTGTTATGAATACAATGTGATGCTCCATCTACGAGCACTGAAAATAAAATACAAATTCGAAGATTTGTTTATTAAAATAATGCAAAGATTCAGTTAACATAAGCCGAAACATATTAATTCTAATGAACTTCGGTAAATTTATTTAAATTTGTTTAAAGCGGTTGATAGTAAAATGATATTTCATGCTTACGTAACAACAATTGTATTTTGATTAGAAGATTCGTGCATGAAAACAAATGAAGAAGGAATGGAATGCTATTGGGTACACAAGATCAGAAGCTTTTATTTATTACTAGGGGGCGGATTTCTATGACCTAAAAAATATATATATGCATGCATTTATGACCTAAAAAACATTAAAATATGACCAATAAAATTTAAAATATGACTTTACCACTTACACATTGTGTAAATTTTTTGAAGTTTCATTACAATACATTTTAATAAAATATAGTGTTAATTATTTTAAATATCTGTAAATTCTAAAAAAGTATCATTATAATGAAAAATTTATAAAATACTGGCTTAAAAGGCCCGGCGTCGCTCGGGTTTTGTATTTTGTAAATGCAAAAATAACTTATGAAGGACTTTCGATTTTCAAACTCTAGGTCTTTAAGGTCTTTATATAGGTATTCAGAATTTGAAATGGGGAAGAACGACTTATCACACACAAACTATTCCCTCAGAAAACGCTAGATAGGCTATAGCTTATTATAGCTTATAGCAGATCCCCACGGCTTCTCCCAAGACAATTAATCGAAAGATTAACAATTAAGAGCAAAATAATTAAAATATTATATTTATTAACACTTTGCACGCGAAACATTCATAGGTGTAAACTAATCGATTGATAGGCCTAATTAATTAAACAGCTATAAATCCGGCTTCGAAGTGAATTTCACGATTAGAAAATAAATGGAAAAATGCAGTATTCGAAAGATTATGAGAATTGAAATCGATTAAACTCACGATAAAAAAAAGTACGTAAATGTATTTGACAGACAGACATAGTACATTAGTTTTTATTTATATAGGTGAAGAATAGAATAAGCCTACTGAGGCCGTGATTTCTATATTCATTTGTCCAGACTTATAATTCCGTTACATTTCAGGCAGATTTAACGACCCAACATAAGATATTTTAATTACGATTACATATAAAAACGTTGTAGCCAGGACCCCGAACTAAGCAACTTCCCCGGAATTTTCTGTAAACTATATTCCATGTCAAATAAAATATGTTTAACATTACCTTATCGACATCTATAGCTTTTATAATAACCTGAGATATCCATTGCCTTCCATAGCGATCGCGACGATATTATTTCCTAGGTATGACAATAATAGACAAGCCTTCTGCAATTGATTTGACAACTGAAATGAATAACTCAAAACTGATGCTTCGAAAGCGTAAAAAAATGCACGTTTTCTTGCCGTTTTTCACTCATAACTCGCGAACGAAGGCTAAAATTAAAAATGTAGTATGACAGAAACCTTCCCGGGAATGTACCCAACAACTTCCCAAAGTTTCATGGCGATCGGATGAATGGTGTGGTAATGCATAAAGGACACACACACACACACACACACACACACACATACATTCATTTTTATACTTATATAGATGATATGAAACTTCAAAATTCTTTAATATGCACAAAAATATGACCTAAATATGCATATTCATACTAAATATGCTACAATAGTTGAACATTTTCTAAATATGCAGTGACATGCACAATAAAAGCCGTTCCATTTTCACCAGGATGCTTGGAATCGGGTTTAAATTAGTCGGAAACCTGAAATAATGCAAAGTGGAAAAAATATGACATGTCATAGAAATCCGCCCCCTATTTATTACAATTTAACTTTAATTCCGAACTAAGTTATAATAGGCCTACACTAAAATGAGGAAGTAACAAATCAAGTAACAAAAACCAAATGATTCATTTTAGCTTTTCTTGCTTATGCCTATGTAGGCTTAAACCTATCGATAGGCCCTATAATACTCAGTATATTGTAACTTGTAAACATCTAAATAATGAAAGAGTGGGTGCATTTTGGACTTATATTAACAAGGAATGCATTATTCATGAGGCGTGTGTATATCAAAGCAGATTTTTTAAAAGCTTGTGGGAGAAACTAACTTCGTCAACACTTAAAAGTGTGGCAACATCAACTCGTGGTGGACCCTGAATTATTGATAAGAAGGGGAAGACTTGGGGAATATTCCTTATTTCGCAGGGGGTGAGGAGGGAACAGGCGGTCAGGAAAAAAAAAAGTAACCGTCATCACTTGCTAATCAAAACTACCGCGTTTCAGTTCCGGTCATGAAAGTCTTCAGTAGAGTCCGGATTTCTAAGCAAAATGCATATTTATCTTGAAACTCTAATAAAATAATGTCATATTTCGTAAAACAATCACTGAAAAGCAGTTTTAACTTGATTTTTATAGACCTAGTAGGCCTACATATTTTGCTTATTCTGAGATGAAAAGAATTTGCTTGTTTATTTTATAAATTTGAAAAAAAATATTATAGCCTATTTTATTCAAAACTGTCACATTAAATAATAAAATCAGGTAAACTGATGTAACAAAGAGCCAGAATGCTTTTGTTTTGCAATTATGATATGCAGAAAATAACTTGTTATTTTTTAATAGAAGAAGAAATTGTAATTAAATTGCAGAAGAAAGACGCTTGAGATGGTATGGACATGTACTCAGAATGCCAGAGAATAGAATACCCAAGAAAATTTTGGATTGGAAAGTAGAAGGAAAAAGAAGAAGAGGGAAGCCCAAAGAGTGCTGGATGGATGGGGTGAAAAGGAGTATGGAGAGAAAAGGATTAAGTGAAGAAGATGCTATGGACAGGGAATTATGGAGGCAAAAGATTGTTGTGGAATGAAGGAAAACCATTAGGGCCTATATTGTGGAATATTCCTTAATAAAATAAAAAATAAAAAAATAAGTTATTTTTGTAATCGATTTCCGAGTTAAGCTCCAGATCGATTCATTAACCAGTGTTTACGGAAGAACAAAGGTCTAGTTTGATAAGCATGTGTGAAGGAATATGTGGGTAGTGTTATTTGTCAAAGCTAACTGTATTGCAATTTCCAAAGCCATATATGAACACTGTATAACAATATGTAGTCATGAGAACTGATTTGCATTTCATAAATTCTATCCAATATATTACCTTAAAATAGGCACTAAATTGGGCATTACTCCGGTACTGTTCAACCTATTTGGTTCAATATCAACAGGCTTCTTCCCATGGACGTTATAAATTCGTATACTAAGTTTCATGAAAATCCGTTAAAGCATCCTTGAGTTATCGCGCCTTTCTGATATATTACCATAAAAATAGGCACTAAATTGGGCTTTACTCCGGTATCAGTCAACCGATTTGATCCAAAATCTACATACTTATTGCCATGGACGTTATAAATGCGTATACCAAGTTTCAAGAAAATCCGATAAAGCAAATTTGAGTTATGGCGCGTACAGACACACGGACAGACATTATTCCGTCCCCCACACAATCTCATAAACTATACCTACAATTCTGGCACTTAATAATTAGGGGATGGATTTCTAAGATATATCATATTTTTCCCCTTTGCATTATTTCAAGTTTCCGACTAATTTAAACCCGATAGCAAGCATCCTGGTGAAAATGGAACGGCTTTTATTGTGCATGTCACTGCATATTTAGAAAATTTTCAGCTATTGTAGCATATTTAGTATGAATATTCATATTTAGGTCATATTTTTGGCATATTTGTGTGCATATTAAAGAAATTTTGAAGTTTCATATCATATTTTGTAAATTTTTCATTATAATGATACTTTTTGAGAATTTACAGATATTTTAAATAATTAACACTGTATTTTAATAAAATGTATTGTAATGAAACTTGAAAAAATATACACAATGTGTAAGTGGTAAAGTCATAATTTAAATTTTATTGGTCATATTTTAATGTTTTTTAGGTCATAAATGCCTGCATATATCTTATTTTTAGGTCATAGAAATCCGCCCCCTATTAATAATAATAGTCCAGTAAATGAATGTGGTTAACATTCATTGCATTTTCGATGGATAAGGAAAATTGGTGTTTATTTTCAAACTGGGTTCAGTTTTTTTCTCCACTTCATGAAGTTTATGCTCTTTTTATAGCTAGCCTATCTTTCATATGAAGGAAAAGTGAAATTTTTGTTTCGGCAGCATTAATACTGTGTGTTAGACAGACAGACGTGTGAGACGTAGTGTTTTCTTGCAGACAGGGGCTGACCAGCAGCCAGGGATAACCTAATAACCGATGAAGAGGGAGGAAAAAAAAAGGGGAAATTCTCAGTGGATTTTGCCATGTTAAGGAATAGTTGTACAAGGGTATGTTCGCTTCTGCCGACCAATTTGAACCAATTTGATCGAAAAGTTCGCCTTAATTTTGTTTTCGCACGCTGCAAAGGGCAGTTTCTGGAAGGAAGACTCCCTAGAGACGGCGTGCTTATGATGCCCCCCCCCTTTACCCCGCACTGTGGAGGTAATTCTCGCCTGCTGAAAGATCACAAGTCAGAGATGATCATTCCTATCCTGTCACGAGACTGACTTTTCAGCCCCATGAACGCTGAAGCATATAGAGTAGTCTGTATGGGGTACGCGGCCGCAGTCTACGTGAAACGTCTTGTGTTTGCAGCCTTTATTGAGCTTTATTTAAGCTTTATTAAGTGCCAGAATGGTACTTTATGAGATTGTGTGATGGATGGGAAATATCTGTCTGTCTGTCTGTCCGTGTGTCTGTACGCAGAAAATTCAAATACGCTTTATCGGATTTTCATGAAACTTGGTATACGCATTTATAACGTCCATAGGAAGAAGCCTATTGCTATTGGACTAAATAGTTTGATCGGTACCGGAGTAATGCCCAATTTAGTGCCTATTTTTATGGCAATATATTAGAAAGGCGCGATAACTCAAATACGCTTTATCAGATTTGTATGAAACTTGGTATAGGCCTAGGCCTAAGCATTTATAAGGTCCATAGGAAGAAGCCTATCGATATTGGACTAATTGACCGGTACCGGAGAAATGCCCAATTTAGTCCTATTTTTATGATAATAGGCTACATTAGAAAGACGCGATAACTCAAACACGCTTTATCAGATTTTCATGAAACTTGGTATACGCATTTTTAACGTCCATAGGAAGAAGCCTATCGGTCTTGGATCAAAAAGGTTGAACGGTACTGGAGTAAAGCCCAATTTAGTGCGTATTTCATGGTAATATAGTAGAAAGAATTTATCAAATGCAAATCAGTTAGGCCCATCATGACAACATATTGTTTTACGGCTTTGGAAGTTGCAATACAGTTAGCTTTGACAAATAACAATACCCACATATTCCTTCATATATGCTTATCAAACTAGACCTTTGTTCTTCCGTAAGCCCTGCTTAATGAATCAATCTGGAGCTTAATTCGGAAATCGATTTAAAAAATAACTTATTTTCTGTTTATCATAATTTGCAATTATCAATGATTAAACAAGAGCATTTTGTCACTTCGTTGCATCAGTTTACCTGATTTTTTATAGTCCTTTTAGCATCGAGGTCCTATCAGGAGTCAGGTTCTATGTGTAGACCTATATCAGTAGGCCTAACTATTGATGTACAACTGTTTTCTACTGTTGTGTTTATGGTGTCTGATAATATCAACTGATAGGCCTATTTAATTTTAACCAATAGGCTATGGTACAGGACCAAATAGCTGTGGGATGTGCTATGGCAGGTAAATAACGAATTCGGAATTTTCCTTTACGACTGGGGTAACCATAAAAAAGCTATCTTTTTTTTTTTTTTTAATTTTAATTTAATGAATATTTTATTGAAATCAATATCTTTAACACACATGGGCTACAAACCAAATTATCATACATTACAAAATCAGAAGCCTACAGCAGGGCTAGGCTCATAATTAGGGGCTAAAATTATCGTATGGGCCTAATATAGGCTACATTAAATACAAGAAAGTACAGAAAAATTCACAAATAGCCTACACACGGAATTAAAATACTGGCACCTAAACTAAAAACTGTAAAACCTTTTTACAAAAGAAAATGAAAATAGAAATTCTAAATAAGAAAAATAAAATACTATAATCTGTCGGGAGAGAGATTATCTATGGATCACTTTTAGACCAGATAAAAACATGGAGGGCTTCCCGGATAGGTGATCATCCCAATGCTGGAGCCACCTCCTAGACAACACGAACACAAAGGACGAGACACACCAGTCACACACACACACACACTCATTCCAAACAAGGCGAGGATGGGATGAAGATTATAATGACGGCCAGATGATATCCGGGGACCACAAGGGCCTCAAGTTAACAGATATCATCTTAAAGGTGAAGAAAACTTAGTATCGAAACTGAACCCACTGCGAGAGGGGAGCGATGGACCAATAATAATAATAATAATAATAATAATAATAATAATAATAATAATAATAATAATAATAATAATAATAATAATAACTTAATAATAATAATAATAATAATAAACTAATAATAATAATAAAAATAATAATAATAATAAACTAATAATAATAAAAATAATAATAATAATAATAATACTATCAATAGAGTTTTCGGTTTCACCAAATTCTATATAAATCACTTTATCGATTTATTGAGTTGCTCTATATCCTAGACACCAAGACTATGAACACGTCCCGGTAAAAAACTCAATATTTAGCTTCGATCCGAGCAGAGATCGCAAATTGGCAAGCCAGCAGAAACACAATTACCCTTCCTAACGAATACCCGCTGATTGGAGCCAGTTCCCCAAATTCGGTCGACGAGGGGGGGGGGAAGTAATTTTTTTTTCTCTCTGACCAGAAGAAAAGGAGAAATGAAGGCGAGTTGACCGGAAGCGATTATTACGAGAGAGCGGAAACAGAGAGGGGAAGATATTTGTTCAAGATTCTCGCGGGATGCTTTTCGCAATCATTTCGACCCTGTGATGTTGACGAAGGGCAACCCCAAGTCTTACGATATGCATACCGTATATTTCCGCAGATAAGTCTACCTTCAGATAAGACGAGGTATAAATTTTCATCAAAGTTTTATAAGTTAGTACTAGCATAGGCTATATCTGTCCTTATAGATATATGCATATGCTTTCATGAACCACAGATTATTGTCTCTGTTGGGCATTAGGCCTACATGAGAATATTATAGGAGAAAAATTCCTCTGACACTGGGACTTGAACCCAGGAAATCTGGCTATCCGTGCCACTGCTCTACCAACTGAGCTAAGCCAGAGTTCACATCACAGGACCTGATGGAACCTCTCTCCTATGACAGATTGCCCTTAATGGCCTACCACGCGTCAGAGGAATTTCTCTCTTATTCTCATGTAATTGTCCAACAGAGACAATAATCTGTGGTTCATGAACGCACATAATCTATGAATTTATATTTACGAAGCAACTTCAGAAAGTTTCATTTTTGTTTCAGTTTTCTGCCTGATCTCAAAAATGTTGCCAACCATCGCACTACTGTATTATAATCCATAGGGTGGGTAGTAGAAGTTAGGGCAAAATAACTACTGTTAGTTGAAAACAGTTGGCTTCCCTTACCGGAACAAAACTTCCTCGATATTCTTTTTTTTTCAAAATGTCGTCTCTGAGCACAGTCGTACCTCAATGGAACAGAACGATACGCGCATTGTGCGTGAGCCATGTGATAGGCCTACATGTAGAAGTAAATAGGGGAAAATGAAGGAAAAAACACCAAAAATAGGTTTTATTTCGTGGATTATGGCGATTGTGGTTTTAGTTAAGAAATTCGTGTTATTTCGGGGCTTAAATTTGCCCGCAAATGGCACCCATCATCTTAATACATCAAGATAATGTAATCTTCACATCGGAATACATAATTTTATAATGATTTTAATTTATATAACTTTTAGTATAATTTACACGCATAAATAAAATTGTTAAATAGTCTATTCAAATTCATGTAAAATCACAGGAATAGTTAAATTGCATATAAATATGCAAAAAATATTTAGCCTAAAAAGAAACTTTCTAAAAGTTGTTCTGTGATTCAGGTGGCTGTGAGAATATGGCGTTGACAAATGACTGACTATACCTTTTATTATAATTAATTATACGGTATTTTTATTTCATTTCCAACAATTTAGAGACATTTTATTAAAAAATATTGAATGTACTGCGTAAGCAAAAACTTTATCGGACTCATCCAGTATTTCTATAGGCCTACTAGATTCGTCCGCTAAAGCGTTATTTTGCGTACTTGATACATAAATAGCTATAAAAATCTATCGATTGAATGAATAAACGCGGGCGAAGTCACGGCCACCTTATAGCCATAAAGTGCATAAAGCTGTCATAGTAACATTAGGTGCAGTGCTGTAGAGAAAAGTCGGGCAGTTTAGGCCTAGTTGGTATAGTTGAGTTGACGAGTCTACTTGTTCTGATAAGAGAGAATGGCAATCAGCTGAAAATAAAAGCCAGCAGGCAGCAGAAGGGCAGCTCCCCTCACAGCTAAGGGAAACAGGAGATGTCCCGAGGGAAGTCGGGGAGAAAGTGGAACAGTGTAAATCTAGAGCACTCAGCCGGAGTTTTAAATTGTCTTCAAAGTATGTGTGAGGTGGACGCTTTAGCATTCCTACAGAAGAAGAAAAAAAAAAAAAAAACTTGGACTATTTGAGCTGCTGAGGATCGTATAACTGATAACTCGGATAATACGAACAATAATTTAGTTTTTAGTACACGCTCTTTAAATCAGCTGCGTGTCGGACTGGTAACACGCCGAAAAGTATCACTTTACCAGCCTAGGCCGGTAAGTCGTCATGGCAACTGAAAAATCCAGAAGGCAATGACCAGTCATACCAACAGTAACAGTATTTGAAACGAAATACTTGACCCTAAACCAACAAATATAAGGCAACATAGTTTCTTTTTTAACTCAGAAACTTTACAACTTTTTTTTTTACAAAACACTTAATAATATAAGAATAAATATAGGCCTCAGCTAACGTAGCTATATTATTCATAAGAAACTCACACTGCTATCTACATCCGCATTTTATATTGGTTCATAGCATAGGATTTAGGCTGCTGTGAGAATATGTCGTGAACAAATGGCTGGTTATGCCTTTTATAATAACTAGCTTAAAATGCCCGGCGTCGCCCGGGTTTTGTATTTTGTAATATGAAATTAACTTATGGAGGACTTTCGATGTTGAAACTCCAGGTCCTATGTAGAATTACAAATGAGGAAGAACGACATATGACACTCAGACTATTCCCGCAGAAAACGCTAGTTATAGCTTTTTATGGCTCATAGAAGATGCCAAATGTTCCATTCCATTGCTTCTACACACCATGCCTGGGAGGAGTGCAAATAAGAAGAAAAAGAAATTCCGGTTACATAAGATTGTATTGTCTTGACAGAAAATTGTATTTCTCACTCTCATATTACCATACAACCGTTTTGGGGCTGAAGTAAAAAAGAAATTCAATATCACTTTCAAACTTTTCTTCCCAGAAACCTGGGACATAATATACTGCGCGCGTAGGACTGGAAATGTTCCATCCCATTTTGTCTTCTTTTAGATGCTTAGGGCCTATGATAAACATCCCTAGGCCTATTTCCCAACTAATACAAAGCCTACAGCTATGAGTGACGTATCAGTGGATAGGATTTGTTACCGGCTTCCGATATAGTATACTCACTGGCACACACTTAAGTTGTCCCTGCAATACGACCGCTTATTCTACATCAAAATGTGATGTGAGAAAATGATATTTTCCATGTCGAGGGTAGAGAAAGTTATGTGACTGCTTTATTTTCGAGGATTTTATTCTTCAAGAATTATTTTCACAAATGTATTAATTACATCGATAGTATCAGAATTTGTTAAAGCCCAGTTTTATAATATAGTTTCCAAAACCCTATGTGAACACCGTAAACAATACTTTCGTTATGTAAACAATTGACAGCATAAATCTCTAACTTTGCCTCATTTCACATTTCCGACTTTTCCCGTGGATTTTACAAAAAAATTTCTTTCATACAAACCTTGTCCTGACAATTACGAACATAACAAAGAAAAAATCAGCCAAATCGGTCGAGCCATTCTCAAGTGATGCTCCGTCATACATTTTGGGAATTAATTTTTATTAATATAGATTATACCGTATTCTTATTTCATTTCATAGGCTATAATAATTTACAGAGCTTTTACTAAAAAAATATTGTATGCACTATGTACGCAAAAGGTTTAGCGGACTCATCCAGTATTTCGGCCTCGGCCGAACCTCAATTTCGGAAAAAGTAAATCTATATTCAGCAAAAGTAATTTTTATTCCGGAAATAGTGAACTTAAATTCGTAAAAAAATAATTTCGGAAAAAAGTAACTTTAATTTTGGAAGTTTCCGAAATTGTAAATTGAAGTTAATTTTTCCAAAACAAAAAAATTCCATTTTTTTTTTCCGAAACTGAAATTCCTTTTCCCGAAAATGAAATTCTGAAATTGAGGTTGAAACGGTGTAGATTCGTCAGCTAAAGCGTTATTTTGCGTAGGCCTACTTGATAAATAAATAGCTATTATAGGGGTTTTCCCGAATAGAAAGTGTTAGATAATCAGTTATGGGAAGTAACTGAGTAAAAGTAATCGGATTACAGTAACAATTCCTTTTTTGGTCCCATTTACTTGTAATCAATACTTTTAAAAAATGTAATTTCTACTTGTAATTTACTTCTGGAAATAAAATTGTAATTGATACCATTTAGTAGTCGTTAGTATTAGTATCATTCTCGCTTGCTATATCGTCATCATTACTGTTTTTGCAACTAATATCCAAATTAGAGTTAATATTAACAAAAAGTTACTCAATGTTTCCGAAAATATTCTCATTGATGTGATTTTTTGTCTTTTCATTAATAATTTGGGCTTGTGCCAAAAACAAGGAATTTTTAGGTACTGCCATTTTGTAAAGTAATTTTAAATGTAATTGTAATTTTACTGATTACTTTTTGAAAAAAGTAATTTGTAATTGTAATTAAGTAAAATGTCTCTCAGGTAGGCTAATTGTAATTCAGCCCAAATACTTTCTTTTTGTACTTTTCCCATCACTATAGAAAATGTATGGGGCACTATATAATGTGTTGTAACAGCAATTTTCTCTTTAACCCTTAAATGCAAAATGTACCATTTAGCCTACGTAGAAAATAATTCCGAATGGTAATAGATAGGGTAAAAGCTAAGTATATATATTATTAAGTGCCAGTATGGTACTTTATGAGATTGTGTGGTGGACGAAAAATGGTCTGTCCCTCTGTCCGTGTGTCTGTACGCACCATAACTCAAATACGCTTTTTCGGATTTTCATGAAACTTGGAAAACACATTTATAATGTCCATGGGAAGAACCCTATTGATATTGAACCAAATCGGTTCACCGGTACCGGAGTAATGCCCAATTTAGTGCCTATTTTAATACAGCGTATTTCCATGAAACTTGGTATACCCATTTATGACGTCCATAAGAAGTGCCTTATTGAATTTGAACCTAATCTGTTCACCGGTACCGGAGTAAAACCCAATTTAGTGTATATTTTAAAGACGCGGTAACTCAAATACGCTTTACCGGATTTTTATGAAACTTGGTATACACATTTATAATGTCCATGGGAAGACGTCTATTCATAATGGATAAAATCGGTTGACCTGTTTCGGAGTAATGCTCAATTTAGTGCCTATTTTATGGTAATATACGTATTCGAAAGAATTTATAAAAAAAATGAAAATCAGTTATCTTGACAACATAGCCTATTGTTTTACTGTGATCGTATAAGGCCTTGGAAATTAAAATACAGGTAGCTATGACAAAAAACATATTGATTTACATGCGCTTATCCAACTAGACCGTTAAAATGACCAAGGTGGCCGAGATGTTAGACCTTTCTTCTTCCGTAAGCCCTGCTTAATGAATAAATCTGGAGCTTAACTTGGAAATCAATTAAAAAAAAACACATTCTGCATATCATAATTGCAGTCATAACTGATTAAAAAAAAACATACTGGCACTTTGTTACATCAGTTTACCTGACTTTTTTTTATTATTTCGTAGTTTTATTTAAATTCCCGGAGTTCTTGTGGAGTAGCTCTGGACATGGGGTCACGTCCCGGAGTGATGACGAGGGGCTGGTGGCTTCCAGTAGCCGCACGTCTCGCCGTGGAGTCGTTACTTTTCTCAACACTGGAATCCTTTCCTGACACGTGACATCGTAACACCTTTACAATCCTCCCCCTTCTCCCCGATCAATACACTAATCCCAACCCGATCTTATTTTAACTATCAAGGTCTCACTTGACATCAAGACGAATGTTGATTTATCAATAAAAAGAAGGGGAATTTTTTAGTAAATGTGCCCATAGGCGTACCGAGGGGGTGGTTTTGGGGGTTTGAACCCCCCCCCCCCCATTGATTAAACAAAGGAAAATTGTATAATTTTTTAAAGTCTGACCATAAATTACTTAATACAAGTATAAAGCGTGGGAAGCTTAAAACTCGTTATTTTGCGTCTTAATTTTTAAAATTTTCCGGGGGAAACCCCCTGGAAGCTTAAAACCCGTTATTTTGCGTTTTAATTTTTAAAATTTTCCGGGGAGGACCCCCGGAAGCTTAAAACTCGTTATTTTGCATCTTAATTTTTTTAATTTTCCGGGGAGGACCGCCGGACCCCCCTCTCCCTGGGGGGTATCCCTTTATAACCCCCCCCCCATATGGTCGCCTGGTTACGCCTATGAATGTGCCGTAAGTAACTGATGCGAAGCAATCTTCATCATTATAAAATTTATTTGCTGCATGTTTTAATTAAGACATGTAACAGATATCTATGAAATTCCTTTTATTTCTTCTTCTTCTTTCTAGTAATTCTGAATTTGTCTGAGATTTCAAAGCCAATCGTGGCATTATCTATGAAACCTCCAGTAACGAATCCAATAGGCTAAGTTATAAGAATACGTGGAATTTCAACCAATCGAAAGTGTCTATCATAATTTTATCGTTTTATTTTTATCAATTTCATTTTTTCGCATTTACATGCAGTTGATTTTATGTGAATTCACAAGGACTGAACAATAAAACATTTTCATACCTGTTTATATTGCTATTGTATCATGGCTAGTGTTCATGTTGACTGATAATGAATTTCAATTATTGTGATATTAAGTGAAATATAGAGAATTAATCAATGACTATAGTCCTATGATTTTTCCGGGTATAAAAACTATGTTCATACAGAATTTTAGCTCCATCAGGTTAATAGTTTTTGCGACAAAACGGTACAAAGTCAGATGAACCATTAGATTTTTATGTAGGCCTATGTATATGGTTATTCGTTAAATAGTTCTTATCAACGAAACTCGTGACTTGGAACTCCCCGAGCGACGTAGCATTATCTTTATTTTACCTGAACTTCTGTTGATTAAATACAATAGGCCTATGTTAAAAGCCTATCGGCCAATGGGAACCGTAATACACTGGCCTAGTATTGAATGGATTGAAGCATGCAAACATTAGGCTATTATTATTATTATTATTATTATTATTATTATTATTATTATTATTATTTTAATTCAGCTATAGCCTACTCCTTTTAGCTACGATGCCATATCAGGAGTTCGGGATCTGTGTCTATACAGCAGGGTAGGCCATGGAACTATTGATCGTCAATTGTTTCTACTGTCGGTGTATTTTTATGGAGTAATTTTCAACTTATATTAATTTAAATGTATATGATACAGGATAAAATGGTAAAGATGATTCATGATATGTAAATATCCAATTCGGCATTTGCCTTTACGACTGGGGAAACCATGAAAAAACCCGTGTCAAATTGGCCGACCATGGGATTTGAACCTGGGATATCCCGAATGCGAGTGCAAGACGTTACCATCTCGTTCAAATGAAATTATTGATCGAATAAAAGATACTATATTTCGTACAGAGTGAAAATCCCTGGAATGGTTCTTTACATCAAAGCATTTCGTTAAAAAATGGACAATCTCTTTTGGGGAATTTTGGCTTCCATTCGAAAGATTCAAAGTGATAAGAGAAAATGGACACCTGTGTATATGTGGCGAACAACAAACTGTTGAACATCTTTTATTTAACTGTCTAGGGTTTGAAAGAGAAAGAAACGTTTTAATAAGACATTTAGATTATTGTAAACTTCTTTACGCTAAACCATTATTTCATATAACTTATTCCTAAGAAAATGTTCTGGACAATATTATTTTCTTTCTTATGTACATAATCGATTACAGTTTAAAGTTACCAGGGTGATTGGGTGTTAATGCTCAGCACTGCTAGTTATAGAACGGAATGGTATATCATAGCCAAATAGAAAAATATAAATATGTAAATTACAAATTAAATTTGTTAAAGCTATAACCGTAATGTACCTTCGTGTAAAATAGGGTTCATAAAACTGTATATTCAATAAATTAATAAATAATAAGCAGAAATTACATAATTTAGTTATTAATTTGTCTTTCAGGTCGATACAGAGTGACATAAGTTCCACTCCTAGAGTTATAGTGAACACACGTTGGAGTGGATTGAATGTTTGATTTCCCAAATGGCATGCCGATCTGCTGAGCTGTATTCCAGCGAATTTCATGACGTCACAACTACTTGGGTTACATATTGATGGTAGGACTTCCTTCTGGAAAACGCGACTGTAATGTAATCGCATCGGAGAAAGGTTAATGTTTTCCAGGGAAATCATTCCAAGGTGTAAATAAGATGTTTTAAATTTAATTATGCCTGATTATATTTGTGTATTTCAAAAATTTCGATTACAATAAAAAATAGTCTGATATGAAAATCATATAACTTCCTCTGCCCAAATAAAAGTTAGCAGTATTCACATATCCTTGTACAGAATCGCAAAAGACAATTTTACGCTAATTATCCTATAAATAATTACCTCTTCTTTCAATGATGCGACTAAAAGCGCAGGATATATTATAACAAACTTTAAAAAAAACAAGTGACTGCAGACGTTTATTGAACTTTCCGCCGTAAAATATAATTTCCGAAATTTATCGAATATTTCCCTCCAATATGTCTTTCTCACTTCATTATTATATAGAATAAGAGGCCGTGAAAGAGTGTGTATTCAATTGTTAACCACACAACACAAACTTTTTACAATCAATGGGTGAACAGTAGGTGGCTTGTAACTGCCTTCAGAGAATTTTTTCGAAAAAAGTTTCAAATAAAAGTTTTAGGTCTTGATATAAGAAACTCGTGTGCAAAATTTAAAGAAAATCGTTAGAGCCGTTTTCGAGAAAATCGCGAAAAACGAAAATTTCTTCATGTAAAGTCCCCTTAAAAATAAGAGAAAATAGTCGCCAATCTTATCCTCACATCTTCAGAAGGTACCTGACCCAAATACGAAATTTTGTTTTCATACGATTTTCCGTTCACAGATATTCCACACAGACACACACACACAGACACACAGACATGTTTCCAAAAATAGCATTTTTGGAGTCAGGGGGCCTTGAAATGTGTATATATACTAAAAACTCAACTTCGAATTTTGGGGTCGAAAACAATACTTTCCTCTACCTATGGTACGGGCAGAGGAAGTAATAACTTATTTTCTGCACATCATAATTGCAATTAACACTAATTAGACAAAAGCCTTCTGTCACTTTGTTACTTCAGTTTACATGATTTTATTATGATTATAGTGTTGGTTACAATTAAAATAATAATCGTAACTGTCAGAAACAGAGTGAATTCAAAACATTTATTTTAAATTTCCTTGCCAATGAACATGTAAAAATCATCAAATCAAATCACACCAAGTACATCTTCTATACACCAACTTAATGGCTACACATTACAAATAACCAAGATTTGCCATATGAAATTTCAACACATAAAACCTCTTAGTTCTGAATAGTTTATGCTAAACCAATCCAAAACAAGAATTATAAGAACCAAATGCACATCAGAGCTAGTGTTACTTCTTCAAACTACACTTGTGTGGAAACTACACTTGTGTGGAAAATACATTTGTGTGGAAACTAAACTTGTGTGGAAAATACATTTGTGTGGAAACTACACATGTGAGGATACTACACCTTTATGGAAACTAAATTTGTGTGGAAACTACACTTGTGTGGAAACTACATTTGTATGCAAACTACACTTGTATGGAAACTACATGTGTGCAAACTACATTTGTGTGGAAACTACACATGTGAGGATACTACACCTTTATGGAAACTAAATTTGTGTGGAAACTACATTTTTGTGGAAAATGCATTTGTGTGGAAGCTACACTTTTATGGAAACTACTCTTGTGTGGAAGCTACACTTTTATGGAAACTACTCTTGTGTGGAAACTACACTTGTGTGGAAACTACATTTGTATGCAAACTACACTTGTATGGAAACTACATGTGTGCAAACAACATTTGTGTGGAAACTACATTTTTGTGGAAAATGCATTTGTGTGTGGAAATTACACTTTTATGGAAACTACTCTTGTGTGGAAACTACACTTTTATGGAAACTACATTTGTGTGGAAACTACACTTGTGTGGAAACTACATTTGTATGCAAACTACACTTGTATGGAAACTACATGTGTGCCAACTACACTTGTGTGGAAACTACATCTTTGTGGAAAATGCATTTGTGTGTGGAAACTTCACTTTTATGGAAACTACACTTGTACGGATACTACACTTGTGTGGAAACTACACTTATGTGGATCTTGCTTGTTGCAATCTACATACAGGTATCTTATTCAGTTACACATACAACATAACATGGTGATGAAGTTACATGAAAGCAATTCGTGTAATCACCAGTGACTCATTATCAGCTACTACTCGCATTCGGGAGGTTTCAGTTTCAAATCCCGTGGCAGCCTAATACCGAAATTTATATACCATATATCCTCAGTGAATTGACATGAAATAATATCATATAGATATGTAATTATATCCCAATAGGATATAATGCCCAATGCATATAATTACATATCCACATTATATTATTTCATGACAGTACACTATATGGCTATTGTAATAAATACTGTGTAAATGGGCAGAATATTGTTTTATATAAATATTCATGACTTTACCGTTGCCTATAATCCTAAGGTATACTTTTTAATGTAATAATCATTGTAAGTTCAATCACAATGTATCTTGTTAATTACATTCCAATGCCTATGGATGTTTTCTCTTTCATATTTTCAGTTTTTTCGAAGATATAACCCAAGTCATTATCAACAATATTTTTAAGATTAGTAGCAGATAAAATTTCTGCAGTTTACCAGACTTTGTGGCATGAGGTGGACATTATTTACTAAGTTACATTACATTTTCACCATAGATGATATGAAGTTCATTTCATATTTTTGGGTTCACAGCTCAAGCACGTATCCTCCTGAGAGAGAACCACTTACATTCCTATCAAAACCAAAACACGTGAGCTGTCAAGCTAATGTGTAAACATTGTTAGATATACATTATATGCATGGATAATTACTTCAAACATAAATGTTACGAAACTGAGCAGTAATCCTGCAAGTAGAACATAGAATGGGCTGTCTAGTATACCTAGTGCTAATGATTTTGGACGTAGATCTCCTCTTGGATAGTGTTTGTAATACCAGTAAGTTATATACCATGTAGCGTTCTTTATCATGTAGTCAGCAATTCCAGAATCCACAAGTCTTCCTGCAACTGAGTCCAAACGTTCAACTAAATTACAATCCCTCTTCATCACCAATATTTGATTTAATAAATGACGCTTGGGTTCAGTGACTCTCCACACCAAGGTCTCTCCATACAATGAAATCAATATAGGATTGAGATATTTATCCTTATATACATTATTGTAAACGGCCAACTGCTTCTTAAAATAGAGTTGTATCGAGTAATCATCTGGACATTTTCCGATACCTTCATCATCGAACCATTCTCCACCTATATCTAGGTTAGAACACATGCGCAAACCAGATTTTTCCAGTTCTCCCATGCTAGTTGCAAATGGATAATGCCCTGGATTAACCATAATCTCATACAGTTTAGCCGTATAAGCTGTGTAGATTTGAATGCAGCAAAACAACCAGATAGAAGAAAGGACAACACCAATCTTCCTCTTGAATGTATTGAGATCTCCAATGGAAATGCCAAGGTATGTTCCGAAAGTGTTAATAAATACAACAGCAAGCCTCGGGTTCGTGGCCTGCTCAGTTCTCTTAATCATCCAAAACGTAACTGAAACAAATATATATGCCAGAGCAGCCAGAATCCACATTTCAGGCGTGAATGTACGAAAAAGAGCTTTCCATCGAGGAACGTCGATCACTGGAACATACCAAGCATAAGAGATGGAGTAAAAAGGGTAAGTTTCCCCGCACCTTGTCCTGAATTCTGACATGGTATAAGGGAACATAACGTCGAATAAAGTTTGGTTGTAAACGTATGCGAATTGAATGTGATCATTACCTGTTGCAATTTTTAGCAAATAAAAAGGAAACCCATCTATTCCGTAAAAGTCATGAGTATAAGGCACCAAAATATTATAACTAGCTACTAATCTACACTTCCACTTGTCGGATACGTCCTTATGGGGAAACAGACTTGAATCAAGCAGGAATGTTTTCTCAGCAGAATCCCATGTATCCATCCTTGAAACCTCCGTTATGTTTTCTAGACATTTCATTTGCAACTGTGGTAACCATCCAAATATATCAAGTTTTTGGTTTCCCATTCTTCCCCACCCGGTTTGAGCTTGCAAAATTATAGCATTCCAAATGTTGTCTGTTCGCCACAGTACATCCAGTAGACGACTAGCCATTTCCGCTTGTTCTCTTTTTGATCTTGACAAGTTTGATACTGCTATGACCACGTGTGATATATGTTCAACCAATACAAAAAGAATTCTTTTAATCGTATATTGAAGCCAGTCTAAGATGTGTCTGTTATTATTTTTATTGTTATAAAATTTTGGCAATATTATTACAACGGACCCCACATAGGCTTTGCTTACACGGGGATGTTTCTTGTTATTGTATAGATCATAGCAACCCAGAATCATCACAGGATGCTCTGTACCATTGCTCAAAACTATCTTGGCCACGTCTTCTACTTCCCTATAGTATTTTCTTTGTGTACAATCCAGAATTGCTGATCCATCAACAAGTACCATCAAATCTGTAGGAAAGTACTTCTGGGCGATGGCTTGCACACATGAACCCATCGGCTGTAAACGATCTAGCTCTTTCTTTTCTCTCACATTAAGACTGGAGGAACTATGAACCAGCACAAGAACTACAATAGCTGTTAAACCCATTCTTGTGCCATCCACATTGAAAAATTGAGTAGAAATTTTCATTGTCCTACCTTCTTCAGTAAATTAGTTTTTATTGTATTATCCAATCAACTCTGAGTCAGGTAGAAAAAATGGAGTATATGACAATGATTCACAATACAGCCTTGATTTGCTGTTATATTTTCTGTTCCGAGACTAATAATTACTGTTCTGGCAGCGCAAATTGTCATCAACACACATTACTCTTTGGTGAGAAAATCCGTCAGACAGAATTCCAATTTCTTGGGATTCTAGGAAAACACTTTATAAGACTATGAAGCATGGAAATTAGTGCTTTTGAACATTGTGTATTGTATCTTCCATGGGAAGAATTGCCTTATTATAGTGGATCCAATTTCGAACAGAATTTTCCTAAATATTTCCAGTAGGCCAGGAATTCTCTTGTGAAAATATCCTAAAAAATGATCACTGTATTACCAAATGCTTTCTGTAGAATTTATGAATTTCATTTTTCCTTAATGTGTCTAGAATATTTTTAGAAATTCGGTAAAAATTATCGACTAAAAACTTATATTTCCACTTTATTTCAAAGAAATTTTCGCTCTGATCCGCTGTAACTTGATAAGTTTAAAACACTTGTTTTACTATCGAGTCCACCACTCAAACTGAGCTTCTGCCACCAAGTGTTGCGTTAATAAATCAATACTCAAGCGAACCGTCGTAGTTTCCAATGGAATATTCCAGAGTCGATAAACCCCATGTATTTCACAATTAAAGTCGATATTTCTATATGTGACCTACATTGTATTGCCTGGATACGCTGTACACAAACATGACACTTTGCTATTTAAACCATACAATTCTTATTTCCTTACTTACCAAATGACAATTGGCAATTTCTAATCAAGCTGAAGGAATACTATCTATTTTATGGAATCAGGAGGTTCGTTGCCACGCTTACCTGAGCCCGCCATTCAACCCTATTCTGTGCTAACTCTTTACATTCAACCCTCTGAAATCCTACTTCTCTTAAATCTATCCTAATATTCTTCTTCTCCCTACGTCTAGGTCTTTCAAGTGGTCTTTTCCCTTCGGGTCTCCCAGTCAATAATTTTGAGATATGTCATTCCTCCCCCATATCCGGCCCATTTCATCCTCCGTGATTTAATTACCCTTACTATATCCGGCGAAGAGTACAGGTTATGAAGCTCGTCGTTATGCAGTTTTCACATCTCTTAGGCCCAAATATTTTCCTAAGCCCCCTGTTTTAGAACTCTCTCAGATTATGTTCTCCCCGAAGAGTAAGGGGCCATGTCTCACATCCATATAATACAACCGGCAGGATAATTGTCTTACGAGAAGATAAGACTTTCTGAATCCTGATTAGTGTCTACACTTAACTTCTTCCTTAATATTATTTGTGTCTGTAATTATTGCTCGTATAGGCCTATATTTGAATATCTCCACTTATTCGAACGATTTACCAGTTATTCTAATATTTTGTAGCATATTAAGTTACTTATGTAATTGTGAATTATTGTAAATGACTAATAGGTAGGCCTACTGAGGTAATATTAGTGAAATTTTAAAATTGAGTTTTGGTTTACACTTTTATTAAGTGTGCAAACTTTCAAGTTTCTATTGCAACATTTTGGTCGTCCCTTAAGTTTTAGTTAAAATCTACGATGTGTTACACTGAACTCACCACATGGAATTTATTCCCACTGCATGGTATTCAAATCAATGTATAGTTTCCATGACAACACTATTGTCTGCAGTGTACACAGGTGGCTTGGCATATAATATAATAAGAGGCTAAATAATTCATTCCTATAAATCAATAAGAGTTATAGAAATTCAAGTGTATAAAATCTGATGTGAAAGTCACATAACTTCCTCTGCCCAAATAAAAGTTAGCAGTATTCACATATCCTTGTACAGAATCGCAAGACACAATTTTACGCTAATTATCCTATAAATACCTCTTCTTTCAATGATGCAACTAAAAGCGCAGTCTATATAACAAACTTTAAAAAAAAAACAAATGACTGCAGACGTTTATTGAACTTTCTGCCGTAAAATATAATTTCCGAAATTTATCGAATATTTCCCTCAGATACATCTTTACTCTATGCATGGCCAACAATACATAGGCTATTTCTCACTTCACATTCTTATATAAAATAAGAGGCCATGAAAGAGCGCGAATTCAGTTGTTCATCACGTAAGACAAACTTTCTACAAACAGTGGGTGAACAGTGGGTGGCTTGTAACTACCCTCAGAGAATTTTCTCGAAAAAATGTTTCATATAAAAGCTTTAGCTCTTAGTATAAGCAACATATGTGCAAAATTTAAAGAAAATCGTTAGAGCCGTTTTCGAGAAAATCGCGAAAAACGAAAATTTCTTCATGTAAAGTCCCCTTAAAAATAAAAGAAAATAGTGGCCAATCTTATCCTCACATCTTCAGAAGGTACCTGACCCAAATACGAAATTTTCTTTTCATACGATTTTCCGTTTTGGAGCTAGCTTGTTCACAGATATTTTCCACACAGACACACACACAGACACACAGACATGTTTCCAAAAATAGTATTTTTGGATTCAGGGGGCCTTGAAACGTGTACATATGCTAAAAACTCAACTTCGAATTTTAGGGTCGAAAATAATACTTCCTCTACCTATAGTACCTATGGTACGGGCAGAGGAAGTAAAAATACTGACGTGATGCGCTCACATAACTTTCTTTACCGTGGGAATGGACACATTTTGATTTAGAATGAGAGTCCATATTGCGGGGAATCGTATATGCCGTGGAGCAGTGGCGCTACAAACTGGAATTTCGCGGGTTCGAGTCTGGATGAAGTCAATAGAGCTTCTTCTGGTGGCATTATGGCCTGAGGTCTACTCAGCCTCTTACAGAAATGAGTTCCAGAGCAATCCTGGGAGTGAAGGCGGTCGGTGCGTAAAGCATGTGGTCAGAATGCCAACTTCCAAGGCTTTCGAGACCGGAGTCGCTACTTCTTTATGAAAAAGCTTCCTCTTACATCTGCATTTTAATACAAGACTTGGAAAATTTTAAGGACTTTAAACATTTTTTAAATGAGTTAAGAATTTTAAGTAGGTTTTGACTTTGTATTATATATACGTAAGTATTTTATTTATTTATAGACCAGTAGTTTATACAGGATAAGAAATGAGGAGTTAAGAAAAAGAAGTGAACTGGAAAACGCAGCGGTTGTTGTAAGAAAAACCAAATGGAATTGGGGAGGTCACGTCATCAGAATGAATCAAGAAAGATGGGCATATGCAACAACTGTTTGGGACCAGAGGAAGGGTAAAAGAAGCAGAGGCAGACCTCGACGCAGATGGGAGGACGAATTCAGGGAGGAGTTAGGAACGAGATGGACAAGACAGACCAAAGAAAGAGTGTACTGGAAACAAGTGATAAAACATTTAAATCATTAGGAAAACAGTGTCCTAGGAAAGTGTTGTTAATATATAGCCTAGGTCTTAACCCACCAGGAGGCAAAAACCCAACTCTCCAAGGAAGTAGCTCACCTTGGGAGAGTAAAACAGAGCCAGCCCTACCATGGTAGGAGACCCTTGCCCTATAAGGGATTGTGACGGGCTTATTTTTTTTTTTTTTTAATTTTTAGTTTATACTACTTTTTAACAAGGTAAAATGTCAATAGATAAATTATATATTTTTTAAATAGGCTAGATGTATCAAAATTGTAATACATACTGAGCATAGGTGGAGTGCATATTGATAAAATCAAATTACACAGCTCAGTAGGAAAATGAAAATAATTGAAATACCCTTGCAACATGTTGGTTTGCGGACCACAGGTAAAGTAACAAATGTGACTATTAATCGTACTTCTGGGTTGTGCAAACAAGTTGTATCATTGAGACTGCATAAATCAACAGCAGGGGGAAAAGCAACGAGGGAGGTTAAGTTATTAACATGGAAATTAATGTGCCCTCCCTCCTACATTCCACAGTCCTGACTTCGATAACTAATTGACACTTGTTGGTTACACAGCACATTGCTTCTTGCTTAATTGGAGAAGGTAGTTACCAGTGACAAAAAAATCGATTTTTTTTTTGGCTCATGTAATAAATCATAGTTTTGTGAACATTTTGATATATGCTGTAGGTTTTATATGTTTCGTTATTATTAAGCCAAGCAGAGCGACCTGGAGTTTTCTAAAATGGATAAAACACCATAAGGCACATCATTTTCTTTTCGCTCTCCTGTAAAATTACATTTATTGTACTTCAAGTACCATTTTCTTCAAAAGCTATTCATGCTAAAACAATGAAACTTTCAGGAATTCATTATAGATAGATGACAAATCTCCCTTAGCATAATTATGGGAAAAGTCTTAACTATACAGAATTTTCAACTATTTTTTTAAAAGTCTTCTTTTTTTAGACGTGATGTTTTCATGCAGCAATAATATAGCCTACATATTAGACGGATTGTGCTAGGGTAAATAGATAGTAGAACCTATTGTTAGTAAGTTTCCAAAGGTTCACAAAAATCTAAGCTACAGAAATTGAATAAAGCGTACTTATGTCAAGGGAAGTAACTGTAAAACAAAATTATCACCTATGTGTTAAAAAATTCTATCCTACCAAACAGCGAGTTCTAGAACAACCATTCTCTGCTTATTTTAAACTGCAGAGTGCACTTGCAAAGCATAAAAAAATTCAACTAAATCTGACTGTTAACACCTGAGTTATGGCTTCTTGAACATACGCTATATTTTCTATAATTTTGCTATCGGTAACTACCATCTCCCCTTAATGTGTCATGTAGATAAATACGAGAAGGAAGTATTTGTCTGTCTGTCTGTCTGTCTGCGATGTAGAGCCAAACCTACAGCACGCAGAGATCTCATATTTTAAACATAGACGGAAGGGTGCCGAATGCACCTCAAAGCCGGATTTTTAATTTTCACTTTCGATCACGAGTTATGAGCAAAAAATATCCAGAAAACGTGATATGATGTGCTATCTAAATACCAATTTTGGCTAATATAGGCCTATTTAATTTTAAAATAAGTGCAGGTGACCTTACTTTGCTGTCATGGTAACCGGAAAAGTAAGAGCATCGCGTAAATCGATTTGTTGATACATTGTAGATCGCTTCGAATTTGTTAATCCGTTCTGTTTTATTCATTTGTTTATAACATATTGATACGCAGAGAACTGAATTTGTTTATATAGTTGGACAGGAAGGAGAATCATGAATGCAGGCCTAAATGTGAGAAGATTATATAGTTTAATCGTGAAATGCAGCACAAAACCCGATTTTTAGGTTTTTAATTATAAATCGTTAAATACTCATTCAGACCTAAGCGTGATGAAAACAGGAACTGGAAAAAATTGCATAACGACGAGCTTCATAACCTGTACTCTTCACCGAATACAGTAATTAAATCACGGAGGATGAAATGGGCTGGACATGGGGGAGGAAAAATATAATTATCTAAAACATATTGACTGGGAGACCCGATGGGAAAAGACTACCAGGAAGACATAGACGTAGGTGAGAGAACAATATTAGAATAGATTTAAGAGAAGTAGGATTTGTGAGGGATGGTTGGATGGAGTTAGCACAGAATAGGGTTGAATGGCGGGCTCATGTAAGCGGGGCAATGAACCTTCGGGTTCGATAAAATATATAATATTCCTTTAGCTTGCTTAGGAATTGTCAATTGCCATTGAGTAAGCAAGCCAAGTAATCTCTCTCTCTATATATATAAGAGGCTTTGTCCTGACTGAATGACTGACTGACTGACAGGGAATCAACGTACAGCCAAAACTATAACAGGTAGAGACTTGGAATTTTGACAGTACCTTCGTTTCATAGTGTAGGTGCTCACTAAAAAAGGATTTTGAAAAATTTCGATTTTAAATGCCAAAAATCAAATGTTTTTGAGAATACTTAATCCCTTTTTACACAGAATTATCCAATCCAAATCACATTTGACATTAAAACATATTGTTGCCAGTGGGTCTCAGATGGGTTTGGAAAAAAAAATGAAACTCGAATTTGACACATTAGAGAACTATCAATATCCACGAAAATAATGCAGTCACATAACTTTCTTTACCCTGGACATAGAGAAAACAATACGAGGTATGGAAATATATATATATATATATATATATATATATATATATATATATATTAGTATATCGCAGGTTTTTGGAGAGAGAAGTATGAAAGGGATATTACATTCCTGTTTAATTTCATCCCCAAAACGGTTTTATGGTAACATGAGAGTGAGAAATAAAATATTCCGCAAAGACAATACAATTTTATGTTACCGGAATTTATGTGTACAAGCGATTGGATACAAAATTCGGTATAGGATAATTTCCACGCTTGAGAAAATTTTGTTGTGATCACAGGTATCGATGTAATTCATTAAGGTACTGTGGACCATGCGGTATCATTATTATTATTATTATTATTATTATTATTATTATTATTATTATAGGGATAATCAATATTAGTCTAAATATGGTCAAACGTTGTTCGATTTGGACGAAACTCACTATACAGAGGTTTTCTGGACCAAGGACCTCGAATCTGAGGTCGCTTTTAGCAGGCGATGCTATCTAATCGTGGTATGTAGTCCACGTGATTTAGGTGTTAATAAATATAATGATTTAACTATTATGCTCTTAATTTTTAATTTTTGAAATAATTATCGCGGGCGAAGCCGCGGGCACATGCTAATAGTTGTATAGTTTAAATACCAAAGCATCATATCACAGAACATATTGTTGCTAATGGTATCAGATGGCTTTGGAAAAAAAGATGAAAGTTTGACAAATAAGAGAAGGTAGTAGTATAGTTTGAATAGCAAAGTATCATGTTTGTGTTCAGTGTATCCAGGCAACACAATGTATGTCACATATAGAAATATCGACTATGATTGCGAAATACTTGTGGTTTATCGACTGTGGAATATTCCATTGGAAACTACGAAGGTTCGCATGAGTATTGAATGTTTTAACTCTTAGTAGGCTATACCTATAACATTTAAACAAAATCGTAAGAGCAGTTTTCGAGAAAATCGCGAACAATTTTCTTCATGTAAAGACCTCTTAAAAAAATCTGATGTGAAAGTCACATAACTTCCTCTGCCCAAATAAAAGTTAGCAGTATTCACATATCCTTGTACAGAATCGCAAGACACAATTTTACGCTAATTATCCTATAAATAGCCTACCTCAAACTTAAAAAAAGAACAAGTGACTGCAGACGTTTATTGAACATTCCGCCGTTAAGAATAATCTCCGAAATTTATCGAATATTCCCCTCAGATATTTCTTTAGCCTACAGCTTGGCCAACAACACATCTTTCTCACTTCATGTGCTTATATAGAATAAAAGGCCGTGAATGTCCGCGTATTGAGTTGTTCACCAGGCAAGGCAGAGTTTCTACAATCACTGGGTAGCTTACAACCATCCTTCAGAGAATTTCTTGAAAAAAAGTTTCAAATAAAATGTTTAGCTCTTGATATAAGCACTCCATGTCCAAAATTTAAAGGAAATCGTTAGAGCCGTTTTTGAGAAAATCGCGCAAAAAAAAAAAAATCATATGAAGTCCCATTAAATATAAGGGAAAGTCGTCGCCAATCTTCGTGTCACATTCCCTAAAGGTACCTAACCCAAATACAAAATTATGTTTTCGTACGATTTTCCGTTACAAGAGGCCGTATTGCAAAGAGCGGTTTTTTTAGACTGGGTGGCTTATAACTACCCTTAAGAGAATTTTTTAAAAAAAAAGCTTCAAATAAAAGTTTTAACTAGTATAAGCAACCCCTTGTGCAAAATTTAAAGAAAAACGGTAGAGCAGTTTTCGAGAAAATCGCAAGTCCCCTAAAAAATAAGATAAATTTGTCGCCAATCTTCGTGTCACATCTTCAGAAGGTACCTGACCCTAATACAAAATTTTGTTTTCATACGATTTTCCGTTCTGGAGCTAGACTATTCACAGACATCCACACAGACACACTGACATGTTTCTGAAAATAGTATTTTTGGATTCAGGAGACCTCAAAACGTATATTTATGTTAAAAACTCAACTTCGAATTTGGGGGTCGAAAACAATACTTCCTCTATCTATAGTACCTATGGTACGGGCAGAGGAAGTAATAAAAAATAGGCCTCTATAAATAAAAAAACACAAAACAGGTAAGCTGTTTTTTCAAAACTGAAACTAGCGATCGAAAACTTCGCGCCCTGTTATAGGGTATTAGTAGGCCTGCTTAATTTTGATTTTTAGATCTTTAATCCTTAAAATAAAAATAGTGGAGAAGAGATAAATTATTTTAATTTATTTTCAAACCAAATAAAACTGGTGGAGTCCGCAAATTACAATCTAAACCCACGTCCGATCTTCCCCTAATCTAGTAAGGTAGTACTCCCAGAGCAGACATGAAATGGAACTCAATTTGAGCGAAGAAGCTTGAGTGTGACCACAAAATGTACTCAATAACTCAGTTCACAAGAGTGTTTGAAATTCTTGTTATTGGCAGCGGATCAGTTTATGTCTCCCCCCAATACACAAATCTGGCGACAGCTCCCTCCGGACAATAAAACAGACAAGACCACGTCAGCACACCAAGGTGATTTCTTTTTATGCAACACATTCTTTATTTTATAACCGTGGGATTGAGTGACAACTGCAAAGCCAGAGTTGTTAAAACTCAAAGGGCCTACATAAATGTTTGCACTGACTGTTCCACTCATACGCCGCGTGTTTGATATTGACCAATAACAGTTATAGTAGGGGGCCCAAGAGGGGGATTTTGGGATACTCGAGTGTGTCAGATTAAGGTAAAGTGGGTTAATTACAGGCTGAAAAGTGTGCATTTAAAAAATCTCACGATTTGAGCCTGACATAAGGGCCATAAGCCTGACACAATCTTGCAAAATAAAAGTGTGCGTGTAACGCCACGCGACAGAAGTGAAACTTGTTTTAATTTTTGGATTTTTTTCAATTTTGGATTATTGGATTTTTCAATTTTGGATTGTTGGACTTTTTAATATTGGGTTTTTGGACTTTTTAATTTTGGATTTTTTCAATGTTGTATCTTTTAATTTTGGAATTTTGGATTTTTTAAATTTTGGATCTTTGAATTTTTTATTTTAATTTTTTTTATTTTGGATTTTTTAATTTTTAATTTTTGGAATTTTTAATTTTTGGATAAGCCTAATCATTGAGTTGATTGTTTCTGTGCAGTCCGTTCCGTCACACCTCACTGATTTCGTGACGATTTATGAGCGTTACACAAGCTCTCGATTTACCCCTACCGCGGCTAAAGAAGTTTCACTTCAAAAAGTCACCTTGGCATTCTCGAGCGCGGCCGAATTGTTTTTTATTTTGACGGAAATAATGCAAGAATAACGGAAAAAATATAATCAGCCGATTTCCACAAGCTTTACTCCAGCTGCACGCACTAAACTTTATTGACGATTTTTGCTACTTCGAATACGAGAAACGGCAAATCAAACTGCATAATAAACAAACCGTATTTAAGGGGAAACGGAATGGTCTATCTTTACAATGTTAAATACATGCAATCGTAATCAAAACCAAATTAATTTCCATTTCCAATCTATATTTCAAGCACTCCATTTCCAAAATTTAGGACTAGGCTAATATTCATACAATAACCATTAATAAAGCAACATCCCCACACGACTAGATAATGTAGTTAACGCCCCAGCATTATAACTAGGGGCGGATTTCTATGACATGTCATATTTTTCCCCTTTGCATTATTTCAGGTTTCCGACTAATTTATACCCGATTGCAAGCATCCTGGTGAAAATGGAACGGCTTTTATTGTGCATATAACTGCATATTTAGAAAATTTTCAACTATTGTTGCATATTTAGTATGAATATGCATATTTAGGTCATATTTTCGGCATATTTGTGTGCATATTCAAGAAATTTTTTAAGTTTCATATCATAATTTGTAAATTTTGCATTACAATGGTACTTTTCGAGAATTTACAGATATTTTAAATAATTAACAATATATTTTAATGAAATGATTGTAATGAAACTTAGGCCTAAATAAATATAACTTACATAACGTGTAAATGGTTGAGACATATTTTAAATTTTATTGGTCAAATATTAACGTTTTTTAGGTCATAAATGCATGCATATATCCTATTTTTTAGGTCATAGAAATCCGCCCCTTACTAGTTATAAGTTACTTCAGACACAGAGAACGTTCTTGGAGCGGGCAGTAAAGTTACATTGCGATAGCTGAGGCCTTCACAATGTGAAATGAGGGCGCGTGATTGATTACATCTACCAATACCAAGAAAACAAGGAACCATGCCAAACAAATTCTTCGTATTTAACCAAGAGGAAGAGCAGCTATGCGACGAGCAATAACGAACTGAACCAAAGGAAAGAAGAGAAGAATAACAGAGCAGAGGAAATAAAGAAGAGCAACATTAACTTATTGTCCTTACTTACGGTACTTACTTCATGGCAATAGACAATTCCTCAGCAAACTAAAGGAATAGGCTATTATCTATTTTATGGAATCCGGAGGTTCATTTTCGCGCTTACCTGATCCCGCCATTCAACCCTATTCTGTGCTAACTCCATTCAGCCATCCCTCGCAAATCCTACTTTCCTTAAATCTATCCTAATATTGTCCTTCCACCTACGTCTAGGTCTTCCAAGTGGTCTTTTCTCTTCGGGTCTCCCAGTCAATACATGTTAGATATGTCTTTCCTCCCCCATGCGCGCAACATGTCCAGCCCATTTCATCCTCCGTGATTTAATTACCCTTACTATATCCGGTGACGAGTACAGGTTGTAAAGCTCGTCGTTATGCAGTTTTCATCTCTCTTAGGCCCAAATATTTTCCTAAGCCCCTTGTTTTCGAACACTCTCAGATTATGTAAGGGGATATGTCTCACATCCATATAATATAATATTTTTAGATTTCTGGACAGAAGACGAGAAGAAAGAGTTTCAGAACTGCATAACAAGAAGTATTTCTTGATTTGAGTCTATTGCCTAATAATATTCTACATTCAATAGATCTACATTTAATACTAAAGTAGAGTCCCGTAACCCGGGTTATGAGACTGCACCCTATCCGGATCACCGAAAGTCCGGATTAACCGGAATTCGCCTTAAAATGCACGTAGTTGTTTACAAACAAGCGACTCATATATTAAGCAACTATAGGCCTACCGCATTTCATATTGGTAGGTAGGCCTTCGGTTCATTGTTGTTCTGCGATTCAGGCGGGTGTGAAAATATGACGTTACCAATTGGTAGACTATACCTTTCATTAGGCCTATAATTAGTTATACGGTATTTTTATTTCATTTTATATAATTTAGACAGCTTTTACTAAAAAATATTGTATAGCCTACACCTCGTACGTTAAAACTTTATCGAACTCAGCCAGTATTTCGGCCTCGGCCGCCAAAGCGTCATTTTGCGTACTTGATAGATAGGCCTAAATAGCTGTTATGAATTGAACTTGAGGTAAACAACACCCAGGCTCGCTTGGACTACTCTAAAGACCATGAAAGGGCAGTGAATTGATAACACAAATAACAGGTAGTCTGTGGAGCGGTCAAGTGACTGTTTTCAATTCAAAAGTTAACGCACCGATCAGACGTGAAATTGAATGGCATTCCTTTTCCTTGCATCACGCACTCTGCCCTAAATACACAAACACTTTGCGCAATCATGTGCTTAAAAACAACGTAAATATTAACTCTAGGTAGGGGGGTTTAACTCACAAATTATTATTTTACTTTCGTTTGTTTCAAACTATTTTCGCAGAACCAACCATGCATCTTTTGAATCATTTCCATATGTTTTATGTTCTAAAATATACCTTTCCACGCTGTAATATCAATCATGGTTCAATAATTTCAAATTAAGGGCAATAACAAGAACTAAAGCCTTTTTATCCGCATTAACTCCTTCCCCATCTTTTACAAATCCCTAATTCACGCCCATCTTATACCAGATCACGAAAATCAAATTTTATTTAAGAATAGGCTACTGTATGCTCAAATCCTTTATTTTAAAAAATTCTTTCAAAATTATAGGCTAACAACTTTTATTACCTGCAAATTTGTATATTTATAAATTTGACCCTATTATTATTATCTTATTATTAATATTGTTGTTGTTGTTATTGTTATTATTATTATTATTACTATTATTACTAAGTGCCAGAATGGTACTTTGTGAGATTGTGTGGTGGAAGGAAAATGTCTGTCCGTCCATCCGTCCGTGTGTCTATAAGCACGATAACTCGAATACCCTTTATCGGATTTTCATGAAACTTGCTATACCATTATTTTATAACGTCATGGAAAAAAGCCCATTGATATTGAACCAAATCGGTTGACCGGCACCACAAAAGCATTCTGGTACTTTGTTGCGTCAGTTTACCTGAATTTTTGTTTTTGACATCCTGTGCATGTGTTCTTTATGTTAATTTAAAACAGTTTTCTGGATGTAACACGTTAAAGTAGAATTACTGTTATTTCATTTTTTCAATTTAATGTTAATTACGTGGTTACTAATTTAATATTTAATTATTAGTTTTTATTAAACGGCGGAATTTATTATAAAATTTTTGGAAAATAGCAGAATTTTCAGTTTATTGTACGAGAAAATTAGCTATAGAACTTAATACCCTAAATGTCGCTTACGGAATACTTGAAATAACGTATAAAATGAAACCGACATTGCTCTACACTTAAAAACCAACGTTATTTGATTCAAAAGACTACTCCAAGTTTTCTAATGTGTGAATCACCACTAATGCTAATTGTGTTCTTTAGTTAATAACGTTCATTATTCAATATGACATTAACTTGAAATATTTATAGTAGTAATTATTGCTTTACTTTTCACACGTCAGTTAATGTGTATTTTTATTTACTTGCGTTACTTAGAGATCCGTGAAATTCTCGAAAAGCGATAATCCGAATAATGGTTCTATTTTCGTCGAATGTTCGCAAACTTTTCTTTTAATGCCGCTCATAGCCTATCCCGAAGAAACGTAGGCCTACTTTTGAACCGCGAAATAACGCTAAAAATAAACATATTCCTATATTTTAAACGAATTCTAGCAATCTTAGCATTAATTCACGGCCTACTATGAATCAATCATCCACGAATCGATTAGAGTTACCATATTGTGACCAATGCTACCAATGGTGTATAGGCTATAATTCAGGTAAGCTAACAGCAGAACAGAATAAAAGCACACCAACTGGCTTGCACTGAATCAAAATTTTGTTTTTTAATCAATGTACATTTCTAAGTCCACCGCTGTGGCTCAGGGGATGCGTTCAATCCTCTCACGTAGCGGGCCCGGGTTCGATTCCTGGTCGGGACAAGTTACCTAGGTGGGGGTTTTTCTGGGGTTTTTCCTCACCTTTGAGACAAATGTCGGGTAACTTTAGGCCCTTGTGGTCCCCAGATATCATCTGGCCGTCATTATCATCTTCATCCCATCCTCGCCTTGTTTGGAGTGAGTGTGTGTGTGAAAGGTGTGTCTCGTCCTATGTGTTCGTGTTGTCTCGGAGGTGGCCTCGGCATTGGGCTGATCACTCATCCGGGGAGGCCCTCCATGTCCTTGTCTGGTCAAAAAAGTATGTATGTGATCCAAAGATAATCCCTCTCCCGACAGGTCGCGGCCCTGTAAGGCCCTGGTGGCTTGGGTCGCTTAAATCCTAAAAGGGAGAGGTGAAACTGCGATAAAGAAAGAAAGAAAGAAAGTACATTTCTATTTTTTCATTTTCAAAAAAAGTTATGTTGTATAACATAGGCCTACTCTTTTTTATTGTATTCAGCTGGTAGCATGTGCGTATTAGTTCCATTAAAACTAAAATTAAGTTGTAGGAAAAGTTACATTTGTGAATCGCCCAAGATAATTCTTTTAAAAATTAAAAATTAAGAGCATAATAATAATTATTAAAGCATTATATTTATTAACACTTGCACGCGAATCATTCATAAACTAAGCCATTAATAATAATTAATGAAACAGCTGAAATTCCGGCTTTAAAGCGCCCCCTGGGAAAACTATATCAGAATCGATTATGCAGTTCCAAAGAACCTATAAAGGAGGCCATGAGTGAACACATAATACATATTGTTTCTCAACTGTTTATTGACATGAATATGATGTGAATTTTATTTTATCAATTCAGTGTAATTTTCAGAAATTATATAATGTTTCAAGGGAAGGAATGGTTTGTTTGGATTATTATTATCAGCGATATTTCAAGAGATAAAACCATCAATATTTTACAGCTGTTGCCCCCGGCTTCGCCCGCCATTATTCATTGACTCCATGATTTTTAAGAAAATTACACTGGTAGATTATTAAAAATGTTTGTGGTTCAGAGCTATGAAAATTGTAAGTAATAATAAAATTAGAATATTTGTTCATTGTGTTCATTTCACTTAGGCCTTATATAATAAAGAAACGGTTTTCCTTCCTAATTTTGTAGTCGTCATGAAAGTTTAGACTGCGAGAGACGAACATCGCCGAGTATACCCGATGTCTCACGAAGCGGGCGAGCAAGCACGCTATTTAGGGCCGTTGAATTGTATAAGAGTAGATAATGCATACGAACTAGTATTTAGCCTATGAACAGCTTTCCTCAAAGTTATTTGAAATGAATTAAAAAATAACGTGTAATTAATTATAATAAAATGTATAAGTTAGTCAGCCATACTAATACGAAATGAGTATAGAAGCATAATATATGAGTCGCTTTTTGTAAACAATAATCCTTACGAACTAGTAAGTTATTTATAAAAAGCTTGTGAAAATATGAGTGATAATCCCGAGGGAATTTCAATCCAAGCCAGAAACATTGAATAGAGCTGGTGCCAGTAAAATCTCGGCAGCAGTAGACTAGGAGAAGGAATAGCCTATATTGAATTTAAATGCTGGTGCATCCATGGTAAGCAATGTTTCTCTTGTGAACCAAGATGTGAAAATTGTTGGCTTTTATCTGTTGTTATATGATGAAGTAGGCTATCGTGCTTTGCGAAAAACCCTAGTAAAGTTTCTGATTATCATAAAGAAGCATGTTGGCTTAAATTTGTTGTTTTATGACCAAACAGCCTATGTACTTTGTTTGTTTGTTTGTTTATTTGAAGTTTATTGTTACATACATTATTACATTTCATTATTTACATTATTTCAACATTAGTGCAGGTAAAAACAAAAACCAACAGAAAATACTATTTCTAATTTAGCATAAAAATATGCAAGGTATGCCCCCTGGATGAGCAAAGCTCGTGTAGGCCTATAGGTTAATATAAATCTAATTATATATCAATGCACAGTAGGCCTAAACGAAAATTATAAATGTATGAGTACAATGTAAATTATATAAAATTATTTTGCATGTTAAAGTTGGTGTGACTGATAAATGCCATCTGGATTTTGTTTATAGATTGCCAATACGATTTTAGAGTCCTAGGCCGACAAAACTGACCGTTCGCCATGTTTGTTTACAACTTACCTTATGACAGTGCCATCTTGCGGCGATTTATGGCAAAACCAATGCTGAAAAAATTGCATTAAAACAGCTAACTGTGTATTCCAATATGGCTGGTGACACGGTATTTAATTCATTACAATAAATCTAACATTTACTATTATTTAACAAAGTTTAACGACTGTCTCAAAACCAGTGTATGAAACATGCGATTAAATGGTTTTATTTCGCTCGTAGGAATGCTACACTTGCCTTTAAGGGAAACATACCTACTCCCAAAATATAATCTCGTTTTTAACACTTGGATCATAAATAACAAATACAAAACTGACATATTGAAATAAAAGAATACTTTTTTTCACTCTTGAGTACACTTAAATTTAGTTATTTAATAACATGGGCTTTACCTGGTAAAATATTACTCTAGTTGATAAATGATTTGAATTAAGTTCTGATAAAACATCATTACCAGGGCCCGGATTCTGATGACTTAAAATTGTTTGAAAAGTGACCTATAAATGACCTTAGATTTAAAAGAAAATGACTTAATCATTATAAAAATGCCCTAAAAACTGATATTTTATTTACAAACAATTATTATAGTTCACACAAAGTTATAGACTAATTTGTACATAATTGTAAAAACTGTAAATAACTGTAATGTTATGAATGCTCTTTTCTCGCGGAAATTTAATCTGGCACTGAGGCACTGGCAAGTCGGCATTTCCTTCTGCGATCTGCCGGATTGTATTATTGTTTATTGAGGGTAAACAGTAGTTTGCACTCTCAAATCCAAGCAGGTGCCAAGTCAATCTAATAACAATGGTATTCTAATACAAAATTTTGGCGTTTCTTTGATTCTCATTTCCGACTGAGACATGGCAACACTTCAACACCGAGTGTGTCCTTCTTGCATTAAACAAACAACACTTCAAAGACAGCACAGCTAGCGACGAAAAAAAAGTTAATACACTCAATGTAAATACATGCAAATGACTAAATAAGGCAGGAAATGACATGAAAATGACAAAATAATGATCTAAAATTGAAATAAATGCACTAAAAATATAAAATTGCATAGAATGACAAAAAATGACCTAATAAAAATGTATTTCTGTAATCCAGAGGCCATGATTAGGATTTATCTACAAGTTGACAATGTCTATGCAGCATCAATAAAAAAATATGTCATCAGAATCCGGGCCCTGTCATTACAAACAGTGAAATAAAAACACAGTTATCCTCTTATTCAGTTTTACTGTCAGCGTTTTTAAAACACACATTTCATGCAGGCATGCAAATTTTACTAACCTCAGCATGCAAATCTGGTCTGCCAGCCATCCCGATATCATCATAACATAACTTACATAAGGTATGATATAAGGGCAATAGCTCTTATATTTTGATCAGTTGTGAATTCGCCAGTGGGAAAGGTAAGAAGCGGAGGAATCTGGCCAGTAAGATCACCGGACCATTTTATATTTTAATTTATGCTACAGCGGGAAGGGCTTCATTGTAAAACGGCTGTTCCCGCAATTGTGTTAGGCCTATAGTATGCTATTTTTCTGCGAAATATTATAAATTAATAGCCTATTTTCGAATCTGAATTACTCTGGCATTACTCTGGTACCGGTCAACTGATTTGGTCCAAAATCAATAGGCTTCTTTCCATAGACGTTATAAATGCGTATACCAAGTTTCATGAAAATCCAATAAAGCGTATTTGAGTTTTCGCGCGTACAAACACACGGACAGACGGAGAGACATTTTCCCGTCCACCACACAATCTCATAAAGTACCATTCTGGCACATAGGATAGGCCTAAAGTAGCAACCATACGTGAAAAAAATCTATTATATTTTAATGCTTTATGGTTAAGCTAGCAACCACATAGGCTACTTTGTAAGTTCATGAATTTATTTAAATAAATAATAAGTAGGTAGGCCTAATGATATAATGGGATAAAGTGATAGGCCTATATTTCTTAGGTTGAATCATAATTAACACACACAACTCTAATATGAACCAACCTTCCCAGTTCATCAAATTGCATTCAATAATTGAATAAGTTACGATCTATAATTCACTTTTATTGAGAAATTAATTGAGGAAGGCCTTGGTCGGATGCCATAGCAAACTTCTTTTTTTGAATGGATGGAAAGGGGATCATGAAAGTAGGCCTAAATGGGAAAACATCGAATGATTTTTATGAAACTCATTATGCGGGTTTTGTTGCGGGAGGGGGTGGGAGGGGGCTAGGAAACTCGAAACTGAGTTTTTTTTTGCGGAATATAGTGAAATGCACCTCAAATCCGGATTTTTAGCTTTTTAATGATCAATCGCTTTAATTGATTATGCATAATTTGGAAAAGGTTCTTGAATCTGTAGAATGTTTTATTTGTTTCATTTCGAATCTAGGCCTATATGCCATTATGTCAGCACAGGATTCGTTTTGTTCGTTTAACAAACAATCATGCCTAATTTCGCAGTACCCGTAATTTCGCAGTACCCGTAATTTCGCAGTACCCGTAATTTCGCAGTACCCGTAATTTCGCAGTACCCGTAATTTCGCAGCATATTTTTATTTTATTTATTGCAAAATTGGGAACAGTAGTGGAAATATTTCATCTTAGTCATCAAAGAGGGCATCTTCTCTTCTAGGCCTATTTTATACATTTTTTTAATTTTTTCCATTACTGTTCCTGATTTTGCAGTAGGCCTAAATAAAATAAAAAAGATACTGCGAAATTAGGTACGTTTGCCCTAATTAAGAATAAAATTATTTAATTCATGAAATTTATTTTAAAAGATGTCTTTCTTAATAAATATATTTTCTTATTAAATGAATTATTTAGGCCTAAATAAAACATCTAGCAGTAGAGTAAACTAATCGCATCGCAGACGAAGCCGCGGGCACCTGCTACTTTAAATATATCCTAAACGCAATGCCATTTTTTTACCAGATGGTTACAAGTTCTAAAATTATCGTAATGGAGAATAGCATTCTGGGGCCAGTTTCTCATATTCTGAAAATAAATAGGCCTATGTCATGAGTAGGGACCGGATTTTTAGGTTTTTAAAAACACTGTTTTAGGTTTTCCATTAGGTGAAATAGTTTTTTTAGGTTTTTTGTCCAAAATATCGTTTTCGGGTAGAATAATTGGTTTAATGAATTTGAATGCGGTACATAGGATGCAATACATAATTAACACGTCTTCTTAAAACTCACAGTGTCACCACTCAGTATGAATAACAGGGAAGTACTAAAGGCAAATAAGCGCTTTAAAACACAGAAATCTATATCCTTGTTCATACACGGCAACAATGGTTGTTCGTACGAATATTTTAAAAGGAATACGCCGGTACTCTTACACTTCGTCTCTTGATACTGTCCATCCTAGACGACAATGGGTTGAACGAAACGCTGGTGGTATTAATTTCAACCCGACAAAAATTGTCTCTCCGCAAAATATCGATTTCTCAACTGACAAACAAAAAAGACAAAAAAACAGCCTAAATTAGATATTTTAGGTTTTATATCCCGTTTAGGTATATTTAGGTTTTTATACCCCATTTAGGTATTTTTAGGTGCCACAGAATTAATGTGGGTGAAAAAGTGTATGAGCGCTTTTTGTTTTGGTAGCAAGGAAAAAAATAGGTAAAAACCTAAAAATCCGGTCCCTAGTCATGAGTGGACTTCGGATTTTAGGTAAAAACCTATTTTAATCTTTAAGTGATATATGGACGAAATCTCGTAGGCCTATATGTATGTTTCATAAGTGACTATGCCTAAAACTGATACTTTTATAGGACCTAAAACAGCCTATTTTTACGTTAGAGCCTAAAATTGCCTTTTTGCTTGTTTTTTCCTCTAAAGTTCACAATAAGTTATTTTTTGTTATAAATTCTTCTAGCATTTATTTTCAGTTCGTACTAAATTTTTAGCTCGGAATGTGCAGTACATGACACATTTGTGACATGGTTAAATAGTAAGGAATGTTTCGTCTTTAGGAGAAATATTCCTTGGAATTCCAAAGAAAATGTAGTGTATTTCTCACGACTCCCACACCCAGAAAAAAACCGTAGTTCTCTGAATCAGGGCGCAGGGATTAGGTTTTCACTGTTATGGTAGTAATACAGGCCCTAGTAATAGGTCTATATAATTCTGTGTATCATAGGCCTATATCTGTGTTTTATCATGATTATTGATTAATGGTGAATTCAATAAATATATATCAGAAAATTGGCAACTTAACGATTTTATAAGAGACTATTTTACGATTTTTAGAACCTATTTTCCAATTGTTAGAGCCAATTTTAGGTACCTAAAACAGCATTTTTAGCGACTTAAAAGTCCGAAGTCTAGTCATGAGTCCGAATTATATTATTTTCATAGAATCACACACAGCATTGAAGGTATGCGTAGGATTTTTTTTTTTTTTTTTTTTTTTATCTGACAGCCCTGGTTGAAACTTGACAAGTTACTTGGGAAGGATTAATTCGCATAAGTGAAGAGCGGATGGCAATTGTTTAGAGTAGAATCGATCCGGAGTTTAACTCTAAGATCGATTACAAAAATTAAAATTAACTAATAGGTCTAATCCTTTTCAACTTTTCGTCAACGATTGAACAGCTTCTTGCCATGTGAAGAAAACAACGTGGTTCTTCATCTCCGATCACTAAATATTAAGTAAAAATAGTAGATTTGTTTGTTCAAATTAAAAAAAAATTCTATTAAGAACAGAAAAAAGTATTAATTCCGATCAACTCAGTAATTTTTTTTTCATTTTTTAACAATAGATAGCGATAGTATATTGCGATACAAGTGCCGTAAGCGGTGCATACGGATCGAGGAAAGACTTTGAAAAAACGAGGCGCTTGCGCCGAGTTTTTTTAATTTCCGAGATCCGTTATGAGGTTACGGCACGAGTATTGCATGCTATTTTTTGCAAGATGATTATTTATATCAATTTATTTATATTAATTGAGATATTAGCTGAAAATATTATGTAAATAGGCCTACATTATTGAAGATAGATGTTTATTTCAGAAAGTGATTCGTAACTTAGGCTATATGTTGGTTGTTATGGAAACCGAATATTTGTCCTGTTAAAGTCGCCCCAAACTGGGGGGCCTTGGTTCCGTTCTTCGATAAAGGCTTCTATTGTGAAGGTTTTACTTACGGCACGTGAGCTTTTTATAATTTTTACCGCACGGAGATTTCTTTTGTTTTCATAGCAACCAGATTGCGTGCGGGAATGTCAAGTTACGATCCACGGCAACAATATTCGTAAGTATCACTAATTAGTTACGTCGTGCAAAAAAATATAAACGCAATACCATTATTGGCCGGATGTTCTGGTAACTGTTCATAAATACTAAAATTATCGTAATGAAGAAAAGCATTCTGGAGGCAGTTTCTCATATTCTGAAAATAAATAAAATCAGGTAAACTGATATAACAAAGTGCCAGTATGCTTTTGTTGAATCCAAGACGTTACCATTCGGCTAACTCAGTCAATTTGACGATGCAGTTTGATAAGCTTATGTGAAGGAATAGTGTTGCTTGTCAAATCTAAATGTATTGCAAATTGAAATTCTTAAAATATGTCAACATTTCACAAAATTCAGTGGCATATAACTCCGCTAATTATTCCACAGTAATGTACCTTCTATATACAACAGTATTCATGTAGTATCAAATACTATAGTATTTGGTAGTAGCCTACTCATGTCAGCTACATCAGCAAAATAAACAAACATCTGACTGCACTGCAGACAAAGCTCTCAAATGATTAAAAATGCGGCATTGTAGTAGGCCTATAGACATGATTTTGTTTTAATGAGACCTTTAATTATTAGTTGTTACTCTGGTACCGGTCAACCGATATGGTCCAAAATAAGTAGGCTTCTTGCCACGGACATTATAAATGCATTTACCAATTTTCATGAAAATCCGATAAAGCGTACTTGAGTTATCGCACCTTTTGCTATATAATACCATAAAAAGGCACTAAATTGGGCATTATTCCGGTCCCGATAACCGATTTGGCCCAATATCAACAGACATCTTTCCATAGACATTAAAAATGCGTATACCAAGTTTTATGAAAATCCGATATAGCGTATTTGAGTTATGGCGCTTTTAAAATAGACACTAAATTGGGTTTTACTCCGGTACCGGTCAACCGATTTGGTCCAATATCAATAGGGTTCTTCCCATGGACATTATAAACGTATATACCAAGTTTCATTAAAATCCGATCAGTCCGCCGCCGTGGGTGAGTCGGTAGCACGCCTGCCTTCCACTCCGGCGGCCCAGGTTCGATTCCCGGCCGGGTCGGGGATTTTTCAGTAGTCCTCCCCGGGTTCAGGACTGGGTAGGTTAAGTCTTAGGTTAAGATAATGCACATTGTGCGCGATTCCTTAATTATTATTATTAAAATCCGATCAAGCGTATTTGACGTATAGCGCGTACAGACACACGGACGGACGGACTGACGGACAGACATTTTCCCGTCCACCACACAATCTCATAAAGTACCATACTGGCACTTAATAGCCCTATTTCAAAATCCAAATTATCATATTGCGTAGGATCACACAGAGCATTAAATTAGGTCTATGGTATGCGTATGATTTTTATCTGTCAGTCCTGGTTGCAACTTGACAGCGAGATGGGAAAGATTAATTCACATAGTAAATAGCCGATGGCTTTGGTTTAAAGAAGAAACGATCCGGAGTTTAACTCGAAGATCGTTTGCAAAAATTCAAAATGTTCAATTCATTTATGAAAATGGATAATGTGATTAAACAGCTTCTTGCCACGTGAAGAAAACAACGTGGTTTTTCATCTCCGAGCACTAAAAATTAAGTCAAATTAGTAGATTTGTTTGTTCAAATTAAGAAAAGATTCCGTTAATAACAGATAGAAGGTATTAATTTCAATAAACGTCAGTAAAAATATTTTCATTTTTTTTACGATAGATTGTAAAATATTATAAAAAGAAGTACTTTACGATTACACAATAGACAGACTGCTGTAGCCTTATATTCATTATAATTTTAGGACCAGAAAGGCGTATCTTACACCTTAAAATAGGATAGGCCTAGCCATAGACTACACGTTAGAGATGAGACCAACTTATGGGTAGGGTTCGGATATTTATGACATGTCATATTTTTATCCTGACCTCCATACTAACCTCAATCACAAATTAAACACGTATGTATTGCACGCTTGTTATCCCAATCGGACCGTTTTTATTTTGCATATAAAGTCTTATTTTGATCATTTACACGATTTTGGTCATATTTCGGTCATATGTATAATTGAACGTCATATTTCAGTTATAAATTAGGTAAAAACAAACACAATCATGCAGTAAGTGCACTAAAGTTTTTCCTAATTCTTTTTCTCGAAAAAAAAAAGTCACGAATATTTTGGTTTTACTGAAATTGAAATGTGAAGGGACAAGAACAAGCAATAGCACAATTACTTCTTCCTCCTTGTTGTTAACAACTTCCAATAGGTCTACACATGTTTTAAAAATATTTTTAGATCACTATTTTGCAGTGGTATCTGGAAACATCAACAGATTGTAAATTCTTTACAAGTAAAACTGTAAATCACCTGTAAAATTGTTAAAAACTGATTATCTGATTGAATTAATGTGATGTAAGAATTTAGTGTCTTTAAACGTTTCAAATTGGAACATTTATTTTTAGAAAATAAGTTCCTTTATGTGGCCATATTTAGGATTTTTGGGTCATATTTAGTCATTTTTAAGGTCATATTTGCAGTCATATTTTCCACTTTTTTAAGTCATAAGTAGGGGCGGATTTCTATGACATGTCTCATTTTTCCCCTTTGCATCGTTTCAGGTTTCAGACTAATTTAAACCCGATTCCAAGCATCCTGGTGAAAATGGAACGGCTTTTATTGTGCATATAACTGCATATTTAGGCAATTTTCAACTATTGTAGCATATTTAGTATGAATATGCATATTTAGGTCATATTTTTGGCATATTTGTGTGCTTATTATATAAATTTTGAAGTTTCATATCATATTTTGTAAATTTTGCATTATAATGATACTTTTTGAGAATTTACAGCTATTTTAAATAATTAACACTATATTTTAATAAAATGTATTGCAATGAAACTTAAAAAAATATACATCATGTGTAAGTGGTAAAGTCATATTTTAAAATGTATTGGTCATATTTTAATGTTTTCTTAGGTCATAAATGCATACATATATGCTATTTTTTTAGGTCATAGAAATCCGCCCCCTAGCATCCGAACTCTATGGGTAACATTATTCATCTGCGTGAAATACACGTGCAATAAAAATTTCCTTTGATTGTCTGAGATGTTTTAAGCTACGATGAAAACAGAATTAAAAAGTTAATTTAGGGTAAGATATTTGATGTTATAGGCTATATACAAGAATGTTGAAAGATACTATTGTCATTCACACAAACCAGCTATTCTACTGAAATTATCTTTAGCCTATTGATTCACACTTAGAGCCACTGATCATTTCATTTGCTAAACATGCATTTCATTTAAACTAAACTCCGTGGCGCTACATCCCTGGAGGGACTTGGCCTACCACCCGACCGCTGCATCATCTCCCGTAGGCAGATGGCAGGATTGGGGGGCATGTGGTCAGCATGCCGACACCCACGGCCGTTAATGGTGGTTTACTGGACCGGAGCCGCTACTTCTCTATCAAGTAGCTCCTCAATTTGGAATCACGAGGCTGAGTGCACCCTTACCAGACCTCCCTACCTCAGAAAAATCCGAGGAGGTACCGGGAATCGAACCCGGGCCGACGGATCTGTAGTCAGCGACGCTAACCACAAGACCACGCCGGCGGACATGCATTTCATTTGCTTATACCAAATCTAATAGTCCATCTCTACCTGGACCGATTTATCGCAAAAGCTACTAACCTGATAGATGTGAAATTCTGCATGATCATAGTTTTTCCCGGGCGGAATATCGTGAAATTCACATACAAACCGGGATTTTAACTTTTTAATTATGAATTTTTTTAATTGTTTATGCATGATTTGGGTATGGTTCATGAATCTGTGTATTTTTTAATAGTTTCATTTTAAATCTGTATGCACATATGGCAGCACAAGATTAGTTTTTTTTCGTTTAATTATTTATATTTAGTACGTAAAAACAATATAGCCTAATCAAGAATAAAGTTATTTTATTCATGTAACTCATGTAGAAACGATTTCAGTGTTAATAAATATGCTTTAATTAATTTTCTGTTAAAAATTATTTAAATAAAAAGAACTAGCAGTTGAGTAAATAATCGCATGGCGGAGCCGCGGACACCTGCTAGTTTAAATGAGCCCCTCAAAGCCCAAGTGGTGTAACTCACATTACTGCTGTTCTGAGATATTTAAGGTTTTAGCTGTCACCAAATAGATGACTTTATTGACAGCATAAAATTGTGCTCCTACCTACAGGGTTGCTATGCAAGTTATGACATACACCACTTGCGCTATTAATAGAAGAACACTTTCTGAATAGGATCCTGACCATAACTAAAATAATAAAAAAACTGGAGTTACACCACTTGGGCTTTAAGGGGCTCATATATAAACGCAATGCCATTGCTAACCAGATGTTCTGGTACTGAAATATTAAAATTATCCTAATGGACAATAGCATTATGTAGATGATTTAGGGAGCAGTTTCTCATATTCCGAAAATAAATATGTCATAAGTCATAACTCCAAATTATCATGTTTTTGCGTATGATCCTTCAATATACGATCACACAGAGCATTAAATTATAGTATGAATATGATTTTTATCTGAGAGCCCTGGTTGCAATTTGACATCGAGTTGGGAAAGATTAATTCACTCAGTAAATAGCCGATGGCTATGTTTTAGAGAAGAAACGATCCGGAGTTTAACTCTAAGATCGATTACAAAAATTGAAGCTGAATATTACATTTCCTTTTGTCAAACAGTAATTGATCAGAACAGCTTCATGTTATGGAAACTATGTGGTTCTTCACCTACGAGTACTGAAAATAAAATACAAATTAGCAGATTTGTTTGTTCAAATTAAGAACAAATTCCGTTAATAACAGACAAAAGATATTAATTCTAATGAACTTCAAAAAAATATTTTCATTTTTTAACGCTAGATAGTAAAATATTGTAAAAAAGTACTTTACGCTTATACAATATCTCACAACTACTGCGAAATTAATTGAAGATGGCCTTGCTCGTTTGCCATTCCAAAATTCTTTTTTACACAGGTGGACGGAAGAGGGATCATGAATGTAGGCCTAAATGGGGAAACATTGAACTTATTATGTGGGATTTTCTTTGGGGGGGGGGCTCGGGATCTCGAATCTGCCTTAGTTCTTTTTCTCGACTGCAATGTCATTGCTGACTATGTAAGTTACTGGTACTGTTTATAAACATTAAAATTATCGTAATGGAGAATAGCATTCCGGGGGCATATTCTGAAAATAAATATGTCATAATTCCAAATTATCATATTATTGCAAAGGATCACACACAGAGCATTAAATTATGGTATGCGAATGATCTTTATTTAACCGCCCTAGTTGAAACTAGTGTTAGTATCGATGGCCGATGTTTTCATGTCGATGATCGATGTTTTGTACATCGATGGAAAACAACCGATGTTTATGCTATTATCGATGTTTCTCCCCGAAATCGATTTTTTTGTAATAAAAAAGATATTAATACTCATACCTTCGTTCTGAAATATAATTTTATTTAAAACAGCCTGATTTTCCAAAACATTGATTTTTTACATCGAGAGTTTTCATGGAAATATTTCAGTTTATTTATGAATTTTCCTAATATTATGAAACCATGACTTTTTTTTTAAATATATTTCGATGATTTAAAGTCGATATTACCGTCATCAATGGTTAGCTGCGATTTTAACATCGATGTTTTTACTGTCGATGCTCATCCCTAGTTGGGATAGATTAATTCATATAGTAAATAGTGGATGGTCGTGGTTTAGAGAAGAATCGATCCGGAGTTTAACTCTAAGATCGATTACAAAAATTAAAAACATTGTAATTATTACATTCTGGAATTTACAGTGATTGAACAGCTTCTTGTCATACTATGGAAACCACGTGGTTTTTCATCACGGAGCACTAAAAATTAAGTATAATTAGTCGATTTGTTTGTTCAAATTAAGAAAATATTCTTTTAATAACAGACAAAAGATATTAATTCAAATGTAATTCAGTAAAATTATTATAAATTTTTAACGCTAGATAGTAAAATATTATAAAAATAATTATTTGACGTTCACACAAAAACTCAGTTCGATTGCTGTAGCCCTACATTCAGTATTCAAACGAATTGAATTTTCTTTCCCGATACTGAAATTGACTTAGGATCAGATAGGCCTATCTTAACTTTAAAATAGGATAGGCCTACCCATTGACTAGGCCTACATGATAGAGGTAAGGCTAGCTTTTTAACATTTTTCATCTGCGTGAAATGCAATCAAAATTCCCTGTGATTGTCTCAGATATTTTAAGCTACGATGAAAACAGAATTAGAAAGTTAATTTAGGGTAGGCCTAAGACATTTGACTATTTTGCTTTTCTTATATAGGTTATGAAGGTTGAAAGAAAGCGTGTTATGATTGTCATTCACACAAACTTGCTATTCTACTGAAATTATCTTTATTGACTTCACACTTAGAGCCACTGATCATTTCATTACGGCTAATGATTGCTAAACATGCCTAATTGAAATAATTAGGCCTACATACATTAGGCCTAAGCAAAGTTCTCTGCCAGTGCATTTTGTGAAATTTTTACATACAGAGTGCACATTTTGAAGTGCCATAGAATCTATTTTCCGTTCTATAATGTTAAATTTCTGGAAATGTAAGGCTTAAAGTCCAATTTGAAAAATAAATGACTTATTTAAAAACGTAATAGTCTATCTCCATCTGGACCGATTTGTCTCTAAAACTAATAAGCTGATAGAAGTGAAATTCTGCATGATTAGGCCTATCGTTTTTTTTTCCCCAGGGCGGAATATCGTGAAATGCACATCGAAATCGGGATTTAAACTTCCATCAATCATTTAAATTGTTTATGCATGATTTGGGCAAGGTTCATGAGTCTGTGATACGTCTTAATCGTTTCATTTTGAATCTGTATGTCCATACGGAATTATTTATATTTGTTACGGATAAATAATATAATTTCTTCTCTTTCTTTGTCGTAGTTTTTTTACATCCCCCTTTTAGGATTTAAGCGACCCAAGCCGCCCGGGCCTTAGCCTACAGGGCCGCGACCTGTCGGGAGAGGGATTATCTTTGAATCACATACATACTTTTTTGACCAGACAAGGACATGGAGGGCCTCCCCGGATGAGTGATCAGCCCAATGCCGGGGCCACCTCCGAGACAACACGAACACATAGGACGATACACACCATTCACACACACACTCACTCAGAACAAGGCGAGGATGGGGGTGAAGATGACAATGGCGGCCAGATGATATCCGGGGACCACAAGGGCCTAAAGTTACCTGACATTTCTCACAGGTGAGGGAAAACCCCGGAAAGAACCTCACCTAGGTAACTTGTCCCGACCAGGAATCGAACCCAGGCCCGCTGCTTGAGAGGATGGAACGCATCCCCTGAGCCACAGCGGTGGACTAAATAATATAATTAAGAATAAAATTATATAATTCATGCAATTTATGTAAAAACGATGTATGTGTTAATAAATATGTTTTAATTATTTTTCTGTTAAAAAAATATTTAAATAAAACAATCTAGCAGTAACGTAAATAACCGTGGGAGAATCTGCGAGCACCTCTAATCTCTATATATATAAAAGGCTTTGTCCTGACTGACTGAATGAATGACTGACTGATTGACTGAATGACAGGAATCAACGTACAGCCTAAACTATAACAGGTAGAGACTTGGAATTTTGACAGTACCTTCGCTTCATAATGTAGGTGCTCAATAAGAAAGGATTTTGAAAAATTCTGATTCTAAATGCCAAAAATTAAATGTTTTTGAAAATACTTAATCCCTTTTTACATAGAATTATCAATTCCAAATCACAGAATATATTGTTGCCAAATGGTATCAGGTGGGCTTGGAAAAAACAAATGAAATGCACTTTTGACAAATAACAGAAGTTATCAAAATAATTCATGTTATAAATAAATATTACAGAATGAAATCCACTAAAATAATGGAATCACATAACTTTCTCTACCCTGGACATAGAGAAAACAAAACGAGGTATGGTAATGTGTATATTATGATATTATATCGCAGGTTTTTGGAGAGAAAAGTATGAAAGTGATAATGCTTCCTGTTTAATTTCATCTCCAAAACGGTTTTATGGTAACATAAGAGTGGGAAATTTCCCGCCTCAATATTACAATTTTATGTTACTGGAGTTTCTGTTTCTTCTTATTTAAACCTGTACCAGGCTTGCTGTGTACTGTAGGCTACAAGCGATGGGATGCAAAATTCTACATCCTCTATGAGTCATAAAAAGCTATAGGCCTACCAAGCGTTTTCTGAGGGAATAGTTTGAGTGTGATAAGTCGTTCTTCCTATTTCAAATTATAAATGCCTATATAAGGACCTAGAATTGAAAATTGAAAATCCTTCATAAGCTAATTTCCAATTACAAAATACAAAACCCGGGCGACGCCGGGTCTTTTAAGCTAGTTTAAATATAAACGCAATGTCATTGCTGGCTATGTACTGGTACTGTTTATAAACATTAAAATTATCGTAATGGAGAATAGCATTCCGGGGGTATATTCTGAAAATAAATATGTCATAATTCCAAATTATCATATTATTGCAAAGGATCACACAGAGCCAGGGCCGTAGCAAGGTCCTTCTGAGCCCTTGGCGAGTTTGACAAATCTGAGCCGTCCAATACTGGGGGGGTCTGAACAATTTTTTAAAATTTCTGTAAAGTTGTTTATTATTTTAATATAAAAACACTGTTATTATCAAGGAAAACCTAAACCTCAATTTGAAAATGGACTACTAAGTGTTGGACTTTCAAGGTACTAAAACCTTATTTTCAGAAGATTGAACTACTTAGAAATAATTAAATAACAAAATCTAGCTTCAAAAGTAAATTACATAATAGGCCTGAGGCCTACTAAAATGTTTAACACATTAATATAGGTAAAAGTTTTTTTTTTCGAATAGTTGAACCACTTTCATCTCAATAATAACGTACATTTTAATTTTTATTGTCGTTATATCTTTCCATACTGTTCATGATTTGTTACCATATTCTGTTAATGAAAGAACGTTGCTTTTTGTTTGTACGAATAGTTCACGTGCAGTAATTTTTAATAACCTGAAAGATTTCTTCCATTAAAGTGGAATTTTTATTACTTGATAAATTGTACAAGGCGGGATTTTTAATGGTTAATTTTGCGCCCTCTCTGTACCTGCGCCCTTGGCGGGAGCCCATCTCGCCACCGCCTAGCTACGGCCCTGGTCATAATTCCAAATTATATTATTGCAAAGGATCACACAGAGCATTAAATTATGGTATGCGAATGATCTTTATCTAACCGCCCTAGTTGCAACTAGTATTAAGCATCAATGGCCGATGTTTTCATGTCGATGATCGATGTTTTGTATAGCCTATCGATGGAAAACAACCGATGAATTTGCTACATCGATGTTTCTCCCTGACATCGATGTTTTTATAATAAAAAATATATTAATACTCATACCTTCGTTCTAAGATATAATTTTATTTAAAACAGCCTGATTTCCCAAAACATTGATTTTTTTACATCGAGAGTTTTCATGGAAATATTTCAGTTTATTTATGAATTTTCCTAATATTATGAAACCATGACTTTTTTTTTTAAATATAGGCCTACTTCGATGATTTCAAGTCGATATTACCGTCATCAATGGTTAGCGCCGATTTTAACATCGATGTTTTTACTATCGATGATCATCCCTAGTTGGAACTTCGCAAGCGAGTTGGGAAAAGATTAATTCATATAACTTAGTAAATAGTGGATGGTCGTGGTTTAGAGAAGAATCGATCCGGAGTTTAACTCTAAGATCGATTACAAAAATTAATATCATACAATTGGAGAATTCGGTGATCCTATAGTGATTGAACAGCTTCTTGCCATATTATGGAAACCACGTGGTTCTTCATCACGGAGCAATAAAAATTAAGTCAAATTAGTTGATTTGTTTGTTCAAATTAAGAAAAGATTCCTTTAATAACAGACAAAAGATATTAATTCAAATGAACTTCAGTAAAATTATTTTCATTTTTTTTAACGACAGATAGTAAAATATTATAAAAATAAGTACTTGGCGCTTACATAAAAACTCAGTTCGACTGCTGTGGCCCTATAGCCTATGCAGTATTCAAACGAACTGAATTTTCTTTCCCGATACTGAAATTAACTTTAGGACCAGATAGGCTTATCTTAACTTTAAAATAGGATAGGTCTATCTGTAGACTACAATATATTAAGAGGTGAGACTATGACGTAAAATGTGTATGCTACAGGGCATTAAAGTCATTGCAATTTGGTGCTCATAAGTCAATAATGAAGCGAAATAGGGTTTAACATTTTCATTAAATTGACTTCATGCCTTCTTAGTGATCGATAAAAACCTGATTATAGGGCAACACTCACCAATGTTTGTTGCCCAATAGGCCTAATCTATTTACAGTATATATCATTCCTCACCATAAGAAGAAGAATGTCATTCAGGAATAAAAACCTGATTCTTAATCATTCACCCACAGCTATAACTTATCATAATTTAATGCTTTCATAATCTGCAAAATTTACAGGCTAATCACATGACTGGCCGCCATTGCATTAGTTTTTTTTTTATTCATAACTCCAGTGTTAACAACAAATTCATTTGTTTTGCATTTTTTCAAATGTTAGATGTCAGTGGCGGCCATGCCCTGGGAGATTTTACGCTGTTAACAGGAAAAATTGAATCCATAGAGCAAAAATCTCCTAATAAAAGTTGCTTGTCTATATCTATACACAGGTAAAATATTTCGGTGTTATTCATTAACACCCTGTATAACTGTCTCACATCATAAGTGTGCCTAATTATGATTTTTTTAAAAACACAAACTGCTATAGGCCTATATCGTAACTAAGCCATCACTTCCTGTCCAAATGTCACTAGCAAAAAATTTGGAAAGTGTCCCAGGATTCACTGAAAAATCTAGGCAATCTTAACCTGTTCCACATAGGCTAAGCACAATCGTGGAGTATTGCTTCGAGAACAATATAGCCTGGGTTGAGACCCCGACAAGTGTTAGCGCATTTATCCTATAGTCTAAGGCCACTTACTCCACGAGGAAATGTGGGAACCCTAGCGTCACTTGTAGGTAAAGTTATGAGATATTTTTAACCCTTAAATGCCATTGTATCCCACGATACAATAATTCGCCTAAAATTTGTAATAAAAAACGGAAAGTAACTAGAAATGCTTGTAAAATTGACAGAAGAAAGTTCAAGAAATAAACTATGGACCTAATCGTTGCGTTAACTGTTTTCTTTGCAGTCCGTCATGGGTTTGTATATTGTGTGAGATACAGTTCCGGCTTAAATACTAATTCGATTCCGATTCACGGCTTGAATCTGTTTTTTTTTTTTTGTGTGTGGAATATTTCCATGCATTTCGGCTAAGAGTTAAATTTTTTTTTCGCCATTTACTTTCTCGCATATACGTGGTAAGTTAGGCCTATACAGAAAGTATTGTGATCGTGGTAAAAAATCGAAATGAAGATAGCACCGGAAATACATGTTTCACGATGCCTAGAAACCGAAAAAAGTGTTTTTGGAGTGACGTCTGCCAGTGGACAAGCACAGCGGGTAAACGGTTCATTGTATTTAAGTTAGGCCTACTTCATATTTTGAATTAAGGACTTTTTCGGAATTTCATCAAACCGCCCTGAATTTGGTTTTTATAACTGAAATTTTAAGGGGACTTTTCATAAAAACTTTTATCAAAATTTTGATCTAAAAAAATTACTCTAACGATTTTAATAAAAATGTAAAATCTGAAACTTTTATATACGACTAGTGAAATGGCTGTATCAGTTTTGTTGTAAAAATGACTTAGGGGGTACTTTATTCGTATCAATTTTCAATTTTTAAACACAGGCTTGGAGTCTTGCTTGGTTTGAGACTGCGACAATTTCTGCTATAAGGCCACTCTCTCCACGAGGAAATGTGAGAAGTTTAGTGCCACTTGGGAGATTTTTGAACCCTTAAATGCCATTTTATCCTAGGATATAATATTTCGCCTCAAATTCGTAATAAAAACGGGGAATAGACAAACTAGAAATGCCTGTAAAATTGACAGAATAAAGTTCAATAAATAAACTATGGGCCTAATCGTTGTGTTAACTGTTTTCTTTGCAGTCCGTCATGGGTTTATATGTTTTGGTGAGAAATAGTCCCGGCATTTAGGCTAAGGGTTAAGTATAACAGTCCTATTATAAACTTAATGGTATTCTTTTCAGTACGTTTTATATAGGCCTACCTTGCGCGTTTCTTTGATTTTTACTTCCTCTGCCCGGACCAAAGAGAGAAGGTAGAGGAAGTAGACCTATTGTTTTCGACCCCCAAATTCGAAGTTGAGTTTTTGACATAATGACGCGTTTTGAGGTCCCCTGAATCCAAAAATACTATTTTTTGGAAACATAGGCTATCTGTGTGTCTATCTGCCTGTATGGATGTCTTTGAACAGGCTAGCTCCAATATGGAAAATTGTATGAAAACAAAATTCCGTATTTGGATCAGGTACCTTCTGAAGATGTCAACCAAAGATTGGCGACAAGTTTCTCTTATTTTTAAGGGGACTTTACATGAAGAAATTTTCGTTTTTCGCGATTTTCTCGAAAACGGCTAAACGATTTTCTTCAACAACTGAATACGCGTTTTTTTACGGCCTCTTATTCTATATAAGAATTAAATGAGAAAGATGTAGGCTATTGTTGGCCATGCATAGAGTAAAGAAACATCGATAAATTTTGGAAATTATCCTTAACGGCAGAAAGTTCAATAAATGTTTGCAGTCACTTGTTTTGTTTGTTGTTTGTTTTTTTAGTTTGTAGCCTGCGTTTTTAGTTGCAACATTCAAAGAAGGGGCTATAAGGTATTTAGGCCTATTACAGGCCTACTTCAATTCTTGTAGTGCTTGTTCATTATAAATGTATTAATGATTGTGGTCGCTGGTCACCCTAGCTGTTAAAAAGCGACCTTAAATAGTAAATAAATTTACAAAAACTAGAAATGCCTGTAAAATTGACAGAATAAAGTTCAAGAAATAAACTACGGACCTAATCAATGTGTTAACTGTTTTCTTTGCAGTCCGTCATGGGTTTGTATATTTTGTGGGCAGTTAGGCTAAGGGTTATTATAATGAGTTTCTTTGATTTTTTTTTCTTATATCGGGATGGCTGGGTGGTGAACTAGTCTAAAGAATAATAATAATAATAAAGAGACAACATGCCCTGGCTCGAGTAGAGGAGACTGATTCTGTTTGTACGGGACACAGAGATCCGCTGGTACGAACCAGGAGTGAGTGAAAGCAGGATTCATGTTGAGGGCAGCGGCCGCCGGACTCTGACGCTGGAACGACGAAGACACGGCGTAGTCCATCGCCACGGCCTGGTACGGCAACATGGCGCCCACTCGCTACTACAAAATGGCCGCACAACACAGACACACACGGAACATTTCCAAACAACACAACTACTCTGCACTTTCCATGATACAACTGGCCGCGGAAACGTCTTTCAACTGTCACGAATTGTAAAGTTAGAAGGTGAAGGGGAGGGCTGCTGGGGGGAGGGGGTCGGGTGGGAGATGTCAACGTCCCGCTTCGAGATCAAGACAAGGAGATTTTTATGAATGAAGTAAGGAGAGACGTGGTTAGAGGATATAATAAAGTTTTTTTAGAGATGATACAGCTCACGTTTTCGAGATATATGCACTTTATCAAGTCGGGCTATCGCAGTGCACGAACAAAAGCCCTGTCGTGGGATGCGAACCGATCACTATATACAGCTCTCGCAACTTCAACTAACATTTGTATCGTCTTAATAAAAAAGACGGATTCTTGACGAACGTCGGGCGACTCCGGGACCGATCGGGCCGAGGAGGGAAGGACTGGGGCAGAGAGGGCGGGGAAACCGATAAGCCTCCGCGTCGCTGATTGGCTGGACTCACCTGAGCAGACCACGTGTTCGTCCCGCCTTCTCTCGTCCGTCAATCACTTTATAAACAATATCATTAACAATATGGCTGGTTACTCCCCCCTCCGCAAAGTCTAGCACAGTGACACCTTTACGTATTTGGTTACGAAATCAATCCGCGGAATATGACGAAATAGGCCTATGATGATATTAGCTTTCTAAATGAAGAGTAAGGTATCGCAGGAATATGAAAAACAATTCCCAGGAAAGCAAAATCCATGTAAGTTATCCTGTTTTAAAAACTGATTTTAACTGTAGTGTACGCCTACGAATAAGTAGAAATCCTATTTCACGACGAATAAAAATGTCAAATTTCTTTATGTGCCAGACAACTAAGTTAGGCCTATCTGCGTTCAATCTTACTCTGTATTCTTCCAAAGTATAATTCAATATGGTTCTTAATACTATGGGGCAACTCAAAACAATAGACAATAGATAATAGACAAGTTTATTCGTCACTAAGCGCTTCACAAGAAATGCAATAGGCTTCGTCATGCAACAGCCTATTGCATTGATACAATATGGCCTATTTTAAAAGGCTACGTAGCTTAACACATTTATGTTCTAACAATTCTTAAAACTAGGCCTACCTTGTTATTTAAAACTTGCTATTTAAAGCTAGTTATTTAAAAACTGTTTATTTAAAAAGTCATTAAACTGTACGAAACAGATTTAGGCTTATGCGTAAACAATTTTGAAGACTAACTTATTATTTAAAAATTGTGATTTAAAGTTATTAATACTAGACCTATAGTCTAATAGATTTCTTCAAAGAATTTTAGTTTATTAGAACATTATTAGTAGAATACAGTTATTGCAAAAAAAAAGGCTATCAGAGTCACAACTGGGTTCTTCTTATAGAGAACACTGCAAACCATAGTTTTCTCAATAGACTATAAAATACTAACCGTAGATAATTTGTACATTTATTCAGTTTTAGTGTAGCCTATATAAAAAACAAGTTACCGGAGCTACAATGTAGAAATAGTAGCCTATTCACTTTCATAATACCAGATCCAATACCCATAGGCCTATCTATATACAACACCATAGGCAATTACAATCTCTAAATAGTTATCAAGTTATTGGGCAGAAACTATTTAATGAATTACCAATAAATTATCAAAATTTACCTGTAGCCTAAATATCTTCAAGATAAGAGTGCATGACTGGTTAGCCAGGAATCCATTTTAAGTTATAATATAGTTGAACTTTTAAACTTAAAAGTAGTAGGCCTATATCGTAATAATATAGTCCTAATATTGTTTTATTTCTATGTATCACTAATCAGGCTGGTCTGTAATCCTGATACTTTGTTATTTTCTATTTTATTGTGTCTTGACAAAGCACTAACTTGGTCTATTGACAGGTTATGTAATAATTAGACTTCGGACTTTTAGGTCGCTAAAAATGCCGTTTTAGGCACCTAAAATAGGCTCTAAAAATCGGAAAATAGGTTCAAAAATAGTAAAATAGTCTCTTATAAAATCGTTAAGTTGCCAATGTTCTGAAATATCTCAATTGCAATGCAGAATAGTATAGGCCTATTTACTGATGTCACCATTAATCAGTAATCATTATAAAACAGAGATATATGCCTATGGTACAAGAATTATATAGACCTATTACTAGGACCTTTATTACTACCACAACAGTGAAAACCTAATCCCTGCGCCCAGAAGATACGCACGCTAGCATATTCAACCCCTTGTATCCCTCAACGATTCAGATATATATAGGCCTATATATATTTTTTAATACTGGTTGTGGGAGTCGGGAGAAAAACACTACATTTTCTACTGAAGACGAAACATTCCTTATTATTTATTATTTAACCACGTCACAAATGTGTCATGTAGTCTACTGCCATAGCCGTCTCTAGAGACGGTTATGCTACTGCACATTCCGAGCTAAAAATTTAGTACGAACTGAAAATAAATGCTAGAATTTATAACAAAAAATAACTTATTTTGAACTTTAGACAAAAACAAGTAAAAAGGCAATATTAGGCTCTAACGTAAAAATAGGCTGTTTTAGGTCCTATAAAAGTAGGCCTATCAGTTTTAGGCATAGTCACTTATGAAACATGCATAGGCCTATACAAGTTTCCGTCCATATATCACTTAGGCCTAAGGATTAAAATAGGTTTTTACCTAATATCCGAAGTCTAGTAATAATTGTAAAGAAGTAAGATCCTATGGCGTAATAGGCCTACTTGGCTCACTGCAACTTTGTATAATTTAAGTTTACTGTTACCTGACTCTATGTCTACTGCTAATTTGTATTGGTTTAATGAAAATAATTTTTTTTATTATTATAATATTATTTTTAATCATAAACATTCTTTAACAGAACTCTCTTCTATGTAAAATTTCATTTTACGGGCTGAGCCTTAGGCCTATAGACCAAAATTAATAATTATCCATTTCCATCATTTGAACCATTATAAAAATAGGCCTACTATTATTTCTACTGCTACTAGTATCGTCTAGACTACCTCTATTTACAATATTCAAAATAGGCTAACTATTTGGGAAGTAAAAATGTGGTCCATAATGTAGATATGCTACCGGTTGTTATGTTTCTGCCAGAGGACAAACGTAAGGCAACAAAAAGACCTATTGGATTTAGTTTCGCTCAAAACAGTAGTAGCCTACTTACGACCTTCATTTCTCTCCATAGGGAGAAAATATTTAGATTGCAAAAACTCTCACAGGGGAGTAGGCTATATGTAGGCTACTCGGGAAAGTGTTATATGGTAGACAATATTGATAAATTTCAAACTAATCACAGTTCTTACCGGATGACTATTTTTCTATGTCTCAAAATTTTCCTTGATAAATAAAATGTTGTTGCCTACTAAAAACGAAAAACAATTTCGTGAAAACACAAAATTGTGTTTTTTCGTGAATGCGAAAAGACAATATTTAATACTGGAAGGGAAATATGTATAGCCTATATTGACTGCAGTTATAATTGGATACTGTAATCTGCATTATCTTGTATAGGCCTATATATATATAGCCTATGTTATATAAACATTTCAATTGTTTTTAAGGGTTTTAATAGTTTTATGTACATTGTATAAACAATGACAATTAAGGTTTTAATTTACAACCAGTGTCAAATCGACACATTTCTAGTTAGCCTATAAGTATTAGCCTAGCCATGAATGTTAAATAAATTCATATATAGGCCTATGCACTTGATACAGGCCATTGAATATTCCCCATAAATCTTAAAACGCCAGTTAAATGAAAACAATATTATTAGCAACCTTGTATCAGGATATAAACTATGTGAATTAATAATTTGTGGTATAAGGTGGAACATTTCAAGTAGGCCTATTCGCCACAAACTGACATGAAATACATCAATCATGACAGAAGTGACAATTTAAGAAATAGGCCTATTTCTGATCGTTCTTTCTTTTTATTTTACAAATTGCACTCCAGAAATCAGTCGTATTTGTAGGGTAGTGTGCGAGTCCAGCGATGTATTTCTTAAACAATTTCCCAGCATTGTCTTCATTTCCCTTTAATTTAGTTCGGTAAAATATTCGGAAAAACTTCATAGTTTCTGAATGAGCTTAATGAGAACGTATGGATCTCTGAGCGGCCCTACGCAATTTATATACCACGCCGGACTGCACAGAAAACAATTATCATAATGACTTAATAAATGGGTCTACCATAGTTTATTAAAGGCTAGCTATCTTATTCTACCATTATTCTTATTAACTTTTAACTTTTGTAGCTATCATTACATTTTTAATATGAAACGACAGCTTTGAGGTGAAATAGCAAGGGATACAAAACCAGAATAAAATAGGCTATGTTGTAATGCTCTCATAACACTTTCTCCACCATAAAATATGGACAATACTGGAAAAAATGATATTTTACTGATGTAAAAAAGCATTAAAAGTAAGAAAAAGGCGTCGTCAATCGTCGTGTCACATCCCCAGAAGGCATCTAACCCAAATATAAACTGAAGCGTTTAGTTTAATAAGGGTCTAAGTGCCAAAATCATGATTGTGTAGAAAAGAAGACATAGAACCACAATAGACCCAGAGCTGTATCTTGAAATTATTGCTACTAACGTGGCTTTCCCTGGATCTTGGACCCTTCTGAAATGCATTGGTCTGGGTACATAGATCCATTTAACATTATCAACTGAAAAAATATAATTTTGTCACTTAGACCCTTATCAAACTAAAAGCTCCAAATTTTGTTTTGTAAGATTTTTCATTCTTGAGATATAGCTACTGATCACAAGACATGTTTTAGAAAGTAGTATTTTTAAATTGAGGGATCTCAAAATGTGTATTTATGTCGAAAAGTCGACATCGAAGTTAGGATGTAGGCCTACGGTACTGTCATAAGTAGACTTCGGACTTTTAGGTCGCTAAAAATGCTGTTTTAGGTACCTAAAATAGGCTCTAAAAATTGGAAAATAGGTTTTAAAAATCGTAAAATAGTCTCTTATAAATCATTAAGTTGCCAATTTTCTGAAATATCTCAACTGCAATGCAGAATATTATATTTATTGAATTCACCATTAATCAATAATCATGATAAAACACAGATAGGCTATAGCCTATGGTATACAGAATTATATAGACCTATTACTAGGGCCTGTATTACTACCATAACAGTGAAAACCTAATCCCTGCGCCCAGAAGCTACGCATACAGTATCACACTAGCATATTCAACCCCTAGTATCCCTCAGTGATTCAGAGTAGGGCCTACTACTTTTTGTTTTGTTACTGGCTGTGGGAGTCGGAAGAAATACACTACATTTTCTTGGGAATTCCAAGGAATTTTTCTACTAAAGACAAAACATTCCTTACTATTTAACCACGTCACAAATGTGTCATGTAGGCCTACTGCACATTCAGAGCTAAAAATTTAGTACGAACTGAAAATAAATTATAGAATTTATAACGAAAAGAAACTTATTTTGAACTTTAGAGGAAAACAAGCAAAAAGGCAATTATAGGCTCTAACGTAAAAATAGGCTCTTTTAGGTCCTATAAAAGTATCAGTTTTAGGCATAGTCACTTATGAATCATGCATATAGGCCTACAAGTTTTCGTCCATATATCACTTAAGGATTAAAATAGGTTTTTACCTAAAATCCGAAGTCTAGTAATAAGTAAGGCTTACACAAACACAAGATTGCGGACAAAGCGTAATCATTTGTTTCTCTTGTGACTAAAAAGAGACTCCCAGCATTGTAATGGGACTGAAGCTAGTCTTGTTGAAGTGATTTGCTCCCTTTCCTTCTAATTGGAATATCTTAATTCCCATCTTTATCTGTGTCTCAATCCCCGAGCTGGAGGGGTAAAATATGCGGGGAATAGCGAGCCCATTGCAAAGAAATGCACGATTAGCCTATCGGAACAACTTACACATAAATAAACTTTCACTTAGGGTATAGATTATGTTAGGGCCTTTAACGTCAAACATACGAGTTTTACACATGTCAGATTTCATATGAAGGATCCAGGAGAAAAAATGATCAAATAGGCTATAATTTTTTAAAAATTGAGTTAATGTGTCGAATTTCATTTAGAATGGTAGGCCATTATTAAATAGTGATCGAAGTTCAAAAATCTTACTTACTGAATGGCAATAGACAATTCCTAAGCAAACTAAAGGAATATTATCTATTTTATGGAACCCGGAGGTTCACTGCCGCGCCTACTTGAGCCCGCCATTCAACCCTATTCTGTGCTAACTCCATTCAACCATCCCTCTCAAATCCTACTCCCCTTAAATCTATCCTAATATGGTCCTCCCACCTACGCCTAGTCTTCCAAGTGGTCTTTTCCTTACGGGTCTCCCAATAAATATTTTTGAGATACGTATTTCCTCCCCCACGCGTGCAACATGTCCAGCCCATTTCACCCTCTGTGGTTTAATTAACTTTACTATATCAGGTGAAAAGTACAGGTTATGAAGCTCGTCGTTATGCAATTTTCTCCAGTCCTTATTTTTATCTCACTTAGGCCTAAATATTTTCCTAAGCCCCCTGTTTTCTAACACTCGCAGATTATGTAATACTAGGTTAAAAGACCCGGCGTCGCCCGGGTTTTGTATTTTGTAATTGGAAATTAACTTATAAAGAATTTTCAGTTTTAAATTCTAGGTCCTTATATAGGCATTTATAATTTGAAATAGGAAGAACGACTTATTACACTCAAACTATTCCCTCAGAAAACGCTTGATATAGTTTTTTATGGCTCATAGAGGATCTAGAATTTTGCATCCCATCGCTTGTACAGTGTACAGCAAGCCTGGTAGAGGTTTAAATAAGAAGAAACAGAAATTCCTGTAACATAAAATTGTAATATCGAGGCGGAAAATTTCCCACTCTTATGTTACCATAAAGTCGTTTTGGGGATGAAATTAAACAGAAAACATTATCACTTTCATACTTTTCTCTCCAAAAACCTGCGATATAATATAATAATATACACATTACCATACCTCGTTTTGTTTTCTCTATGTCCAGGGTAGAGAAAGTTATGTGATTCCATTATTTTAGTGGATTTCATTCTGTAATATTTATTTATAACATGAATTATTTTGATAACTTCTCTTATTTGTCAAAAGTGCATTTCAATTGTTTTTTCCAAGCCCATCATATAAAATTTGGCAACAATATATTCTGTGATTTGGAATTGATAATTCTATGTAAAAAGGGATTAAGTATTTTCAAAAACATTTAATTTTTGGCATTTAGAATCAGAATTTTTCAAAATCCTTTCTTAGTGAGCACCTACATTATGAAACGAAGGTACTGTCAAAATTCCAAGTCTCTACCTGTTATAGTTTAGGCTGTACGTTGATTCCTGTCATTCAGTCAGTCATTCATTCAGTCAGTCAGTCATTCATTCAGTCAGTCAGGAAAAAGCCTTTTATATAGGCCTATATAGAGATCAGCGGTTGAAATTTAATAATTTTACAGAATCTTTGAATTAGTGGGATCCAATAGCCTACTTCAGATTTCTTCAGCCTTCTGTAATACTGAATATTAACCTAACTTAGGCCTATGTCCTCAAGAGTCAATCAACATGCTACTGCGCACCGAATACCGGAAAATCTCTCTATATAAGAGGCTTTGTCCTGAATGAATGAATGAATAACTTAATGATTGACTTACAGAGAATCAACGTAGAGCCTAAACTATAAACTATAAATGGTAGACACTTGGAAGTTTGACAGTAGGCCCTACCTTTGTTTCGCAATGTAGGCCTAAGTCCAAACTAAGAAAGGATTTTGATTTTTTTTTAAATGACAAAATCAAATGTTTTCGAGGATACTTAAGACATGTTTACACAGAATTATCACATTCCATGTACAGTTCATATGGCAACAGTGTATTGTTGGCAGTGGTCACAGGTAGCTTTGGAAGTGCATGATACGGTACAAATTACAGAAGCTATCGATATAATTCATTGGTGTAAATAAATAATGAAATCCACGAAAATAATGCACAATGTGATGCAGTCATAACTTTCTCTACCCTGGACTTGGAGTAGGCCTACACCATTTTCTCACTTCACATTTTGATGTAGAATAAAAATTCGTATTGCGGGGACAATAGACTATTATCAGTTGTTTCAGTCTGAGTTTGTGGCAACGAGTATGCTATATCAGAAGTCGGTAGAAAATTCTATCCACTGATACGTCATTCATAGCTGTAGGCTTTGTAATTTTAGTTGAGAAATATGGATGTTTATCATAGGCACTAAGCATGTAAAAGGAGACAAAACAGGATGGAAAATTTATAAAGATGCTGGACGATTTTAATGTGATTTAAAAATAAAATAAAAATTAAACCTTTGTTCTTCCGTAAACTCTTTTTAATGAATCGATCTGGAGCTTAACTCGGAAATCGATTAGAAAATAACTTATTTTCTGCATATCATAATTGTAATTATCACTGATTAAACAATAGTATATTGCGATACAAGTGCCGTAAGGCACGTTTACGGGGACGAGGAAACAGATTGAAAACCCGAGGCGCAGCCGAGGGTTTTTAAGTTTTCGAGACCCGTAGGCCTAAATGCCTTTACGGCCCGTGTGTTGCATGCTATTTTTTGCACGACGGTTACTTATATCAATTTAATTATATTAATTGTGATATTACCTGAAAATATTATGTAAATACATTCTTGAAAATAGATGTTTATTTCAGAAAGTGATTCGCATGTGTTTGTTGTTATGGGAACCGAATATTTGTCCTGGGGGCCTTGTTCATAAAGGCTTGTATTATGAAGTGTATCGTAATGAATTATGACGTAGCGCTTGGACCGTAAGTAATTTAACCTCATCGCAACCGCCCTTAGCAACAAGACTGTGTGGGAATGTCAACTTACGACCCATGTAAACAACGTTCGTAAGTACCACTTACTAGCTAAGGAGTGCAAAAAGCATTATGGCACTTTGTTACATCAGTTTACTTGATTTGTTTTTTATATTTGTTACGGAAAAACAATGCAAGTAAAACAAAATTATGCAATACCTGCAATTTATGTAAAAAAGATGTCAGTGTTAAAAATTATAATGTTTTAATTATTTTTCTGTTAAATTAGTAATTGAAACAAAACATCTAGCAGTTGAGTAAACAATCGCAGCATCTGCTAGCATAAAACATAGATAGGTGGGGCACGTGCCACAGGTTGAGCACCTCTAGTGGCAGCTACATGTGTTCGGGGGGGTGGGGGGTGGGCCGTTAATCCCGGGTAAGAAAGAGCGCGGAATTTATACGGCGATAGGGGTTGACCATGGCAGACAATCCTATCTCTATTAGTGAGACTCCTTGAAACCAGAATTACAAGGAGCAGGGGGGGCGAGTTACTCTAAAGGGGAGGAAATTAGGTCGAGGGAGATGAAGGGTGGATAAGAAGTGCATAATGTTATTGTGTTTGTGACGCGGAAATTGCTTTGGTTTATTATTCACTCAGTTCCACTCTTATAAACCCCGCGACTCGCGTCTACTGCATCAACCACCACCTTCGCTAAGACTCAGACTAAGACCGCCAGATGTTTTCAGTAAATCCGCTCACACTTCGGTTTGAGGAATTCGAATAAGTTTGAGTTTAGAATTTTGTCTAATATTTTAAATTTAATCCTTCAGATTTCCTATATTATGGGGGCTTTGGTTATATAGAACTATTCGGGACTTTGAAACAAATGAATACAGTTACCGGTGTTATAGCAACAGACTGAAAAGTCAATAATAAAAGGCATAATAATTGTACGCTTTATCTTTTTTGCACTCCTTAGCTATTAAGTGTTACTTACGAAAGTTGTTTACATGGATCGTAAGTTGACATTCCCACACAGTCTTGTTGCTAAGGGCGGTTGCGATGAGGTTAAATTACTTAAGGTCCAAGCGCCACGTCATAATTCATTACGATACACTTCATAATACAAGTCTTTATGGACAAAGCCCCGAGGACAAATATTCGGTTCCCATAACAACAAACACATGCGAATCACTTTCTGAAATAAACATCTATTTTCAAGAATGTATTTACATAATATTTTCAGGTAATATCACAATTAATATAATTAAATTGATATAAATAATCATCGTGCAAAAAATAGCATGCAACACACATGCGAAAACTTAAAAACCCTCGGCTGCGCCTCGGGTTTTCAATCTGTTTCCTCGACCCGTAAACGTGCCTTTCGGCACTTGTATCGCAATATACTATTATACAAACAATTTTGAAGAGTTCATGACTTCTGTGGAATATTTCTGACATTAAAACACCAATTTCAGTGAAATAATGTTTCTACAAATAGGCCACTTTTGATTGCGTTATCATTCATATAGCCTATACATCAGAAATACAGATTACAAAAGAGATTTTTAAAACTTGTTTGAATATCTTGCTATTTCTCGTTGGCTGACCACAAAGGCATTTTATAACAAATTAATTTTTGAATGTGATCTAATTGACTTTTTTTTGCCATATTTTTATTTTTTTATTTAAATTACATTTACAAACTTATGTAGAAATACAAATACAAATACTAAAATACACAAAAACTTAATTTCATAGTTTTTATTATTTTTCCTCTGCCCGTACTATAGGTAGGCTAAGGGAAGTATTATTTTCGGCCCCAAAATTAGAAGTTGACTTTTTAATATGAATGCACGATTTGAGATCTCCTGAATCCAAAAATAGTATTTTCTGAAACGTATCTGTGTGTGTGTGTGTCTCTGTGAACAGCCAAGCTCCAGAACGAAAAATAGTTTGCAAAAATAATTTTGTATTTGGGTTAGGTATCTTCTGAAGATGTGACATGAAGATTGGCGACGACTTTCTCTTATTTTTAATGGGACTTGACATGAAATTTTCGTTTTTAGCGATTTTCTAAAAAAAATGGCTCAAAGGATTTTCTTTAAATTTTGTAAGTGCTAAAACTTTCATTTCAAGCATTTTTTCGAAAAAATTATCTGAAGGGTAGTTATAAGCAGATTGGAAGTGCTAAAAATGTGTGTCATACCAGTTCTACTATATGGCTGCCAGACATGGGCATTAAGAAAGGAACAAGTTAACATGATAGAGATTTGTCAGAGAAAGATGGAAAGAAAACTGTTGGGAATAAATCTAAGGGACAGGATAAGAAATGAGGAGTTAAGAAAAAGAAGTGGACTGGAAAACGTAGCGATTGTTGTAAGAAAAACCAAATGGAATTGGGGAGGTCACGTCATCAGAATGAATCAAGAAAGATGGGCGTATGCAACAACTGTTTGGGACCAGAGGAAGGGTAAAAGAAGCAGAGGCAGACCTCGACGCAGATGGGAGGACGAATTCAGGGAAGAGTTAGGAATGAGATGGACAAGACAGGCCAAAGAAAGAGTGTACTGGAAACAAGTGATAAAACATTTAAATCATTAGGAAAACAGTGATCTAGGAAAGGAAGAAGAGTTCAGGGAGGAGGCAGAAACGAGATGTTCAGGATAGGTCACAGAAAAAGTGAACTGAAAACAAATGATAGAGCATTTAATTCATTAGGAAAACAGTGTCCTAGGAAAGTGTTGTTAATATATAGGTCTTAACCCACCAGGAGGCAAAAACCCAACTCTCCAAGGAAATAGCTCACCTTGGGAGAGTAAAACAGAGCCAGCCCTACCAGGTAGGAGGCCCTTGCCCTATAAGGGATTGTGACGGGCTTATTTATTTTATTATTTATTTTTTAGTTATAAGCCACCCACTCTGAATACGTGCTCTTTGCAATATGGCCCCTTGTTCTATATCAGAATGTGAAGTGAGAAAAATCTATTGGCCATGCTTAAAGTAAAGAAAGTTAAGAGAGTACATTAATCAGATTTTATTTGGGTTATGTATCCTTCGGGGATGCGGTGTGGTAACGAAATTCTCTTCATTTTTACAACCAATTTACATGAAGAGAATGTCATACATATTAATTATAATGTACAAAGAGGCTAACTTTTATTTCGGCAGAGGAAGTTATGTGAATTTCACATCAGATTTTCTTTTTTCGTATGACAGTGTCTACGCACTCAGTGTTACCATGACAACTATGTCCTAATTGAAATGGAGACATATGAATGAAATAACCAACCTAACACAATAGAGAAGTAACAAAAGAGTAACGCATTGAAATCTAGTATCGCAAAATTCTGGCAGGACCTGGGGACAGGGTGGACAATGGGAATGTAACGGAGTCCAGCAGGAAGTGAGCCAAATCCGGGTCGCGGACCGTAATGTTCGCACCTTATCCAGACTTCCTCGTGACGTCACGTCAGTACCGGGTGTTCACGAAGTGACTCTCTGGACGCCAGACTGGGGGACTTCCACTGGGCCGTGAGACGAGTCAGTGAATCGGAAATTCTTTGCTCAACCTAATCCAATCACACCAACAAAAATAGTGGTGAGCACATGCCGGTTCCTTCACACAGGAATAATCTACAACTCTGACCATCAAAGTTAATGAATTATACGTGTAGATACGTGTAGAAAACAGGGGGCTTAGGAAAATATTCAGACCTAAAAGAGATGAAATGGGGACTGGAGAAAACTGCATAACGACGAGCTTCATGATCTGTACTCTTCACCGGATATAGTAAGGCAGCCATTTCATAATTACGGGTGGGACATTCTAGCAAAATATGAAAACTATTTTTGTTTATTACATATAATAAATAATAAAATAGAATTGGTTCTTCACATTCTGTAAAATTTACAATGCCTTCCCCTCCATACTACATGCAAAGCATTATTTAAAATTTATTTTAAATATTTTAAATTTGTTTTTCAAAATCTATTACGGGTGGGACATAATTTGAACTCTGATTTTAATGATGCAAAACAAAAGCTCTTTTCTGTTCTGCTATTACTGTTAGGGTCTTAATGTTGTTATTAATGAAGGTATGAGGGATTAAATACAAATTATAAACTGTTTCCAGGTTGTCAGAACATTTATTTAACTCATCAATAATAATTTAACAAAACTATCACTGTTACGGGTGGGACAAAAATTTTCTTGTTTGTTATTTTACATAGTAATTAACCACACATATTTTTTTAAGTTAATCTTATACCAAATTGTACCTTAAGATGTATATTTTCTCAAATGAAAATGGACATAGCTGATTACTCTTGACTACATGGTATTAAAGAGTGTTAAAGTCATGCTAAAAATGGCAAAAAAAAGTAACTCAACGCAATAAATAAGTAAAACGACGGATTATGCGCATGAAATGACTTCAAATACACCTAAGTCCTTAATATTCAGTGAATTTGAGGTTTTAAACTTATATTTGACCAGCCATTTACAATAATTTTGTAACTTCTCTCTTTGAGGGGAAAAATCCCATATTTTATGAAATGGCTGATTACCTTAAAAAAATTAAATAAAAAAATTTACTTCATAGACAGAAGGAAAAATCTCAAAAATATTAGACTGGGAGACCCGAAGGGAAAAGACCACCCGAAAGACCTAGACGTAAGTGGGAGGACAATATTAGAATAGATTTAAAGGAAGTAGGATTTGCGAGGGGTGATTGGACAGAGTTAGCACACAATAGGGTTGAATGGTGGGTTCTTTATGATCCTCAAATATAAAATACAGTGTACGTCGCTTATTGTGATCACTTCGGGACGCAGCTAATCTGATGATATTAACCGACTGATAACAGTAGATGAAATAATTAATTGAAGGATATTAATTCATAAAATACTACGTAACTGTGAATAATTGAACCACTCATATGCTAATACAGTAATAGACTCCAAGCAACTATTTTTTTGAACCAGTAACAAAGTTTTTAATTGTTTTTACTTTCCTTTAGGAGTCCATTAACCAATACCCTTTAGTCAGTTACGAGTATTTTTGGAAGTCTTTACTGATCTGTGGTGAACACCGCGTACCGAAACATCTATTGGCTGTCTGTTCAAGTCTTTTCATTTTACACTAGCAATCACTGCATGTCAGCACTGATATCTTAACAAATCAAAAGCTGCAGCTTAACTGTGGGTGAAACATGTTTTATTGCTTAAAATAAAAAGTTATTAATGCCACCCCCTCGAACTGGTCATCCTGTGAGCTGGGAACAGTATTGCTATTTCCAATACAATACAATACAGTTAGAAACGCAACCCTTAAAAACGAAATTTTGAATGACGTAAGTTACAGTACTTAGAAATAAAGCCGCTAAAAGGAAAGTGTGATAACATAAACCAAATCTTTGATCAGAATAAACATTTTTTTTTTCACTGTGTGAGTATTATTCCGTAAGGGACTTCAAAAAAGTGATAACATTACCCGATTGATAACATTATCCGCGATTACATTAAGCGGCGTTCACTGTATGACATAATATAAAACTGTGGCTTGGTTGTAAAAGGGCCAATGTCATAAAACTTGCTTTTGAGATAACTGACTATTTGAAGCCTTTATAGAAGTAACACTCTTTTTGCTGAGAACTTCCGACATTGGCCTCTAAGGTTTCTGTATTATGTCTATTAATAGCAAAATACATTGGCATTTTAATTATACGAAAGATAAAGACTAGCCGAGCTAATAATTCATAGATATAATTTTTGCAAGAATTGACATTGGCCCTTTTAGAAACCAAGCCACAGATATTACCTAATTTTACACTCTTTAATAAATAAGTTACAGTTTATTACGCCGTGGTGTTATGCAACTTCTCTGACGCTTGGTGTCATGTGGGAAGCGCACACATCAGGGGAAACAAGTATATTGGAAGAGCGGCGGTAGCGAAGGATATTTATTTAACACACATAGCATAGGATCGGGAGTATTTTCCTTACGCCCTCTCCCCAGTTGATTAAGCCAACTACATGTTACTTCAGCACAATGGTCAGCTTCTTTATTTCCTTCCACTGCCTCGTAAATCCACCCGACCCTACCAGAGTCTTGAAAGCCAATCACAACTTACAATCATAAGACGGCATTGCAACAGAAATTAATAAAGGATATTGTTATGATGATGTCGATGATTACATCAGTGACTTTCGTAATAGTAGGAATAATAATAATAATAATAATAATAACAATAAGTTAATAATAAATTCCTTCATTGCAACCAATGGTCATAGCATGAAGAATGATGCTCTTGTGGAATGATATATGGCAGGGAAAACAGGAAGACTCCGAGAAAACCTGCCCCGAACCCATTTTGTCTACCACAAATTCCACATGGATCTACCGAGATACGATCCCGGGTCCCAGCGTTGGAAAAAAAAAGATAATGATAATAATAATAATAATATTGATAATAATTGGAAGACAGTGAGGAGACGGGAAAGAGGTTGAGAAATAAACGTGAAGAGAAAGGTAAAAAATACGAGAAACGAAAACGATTGACACTAAGAAGAAGAAAATAACAGCAAGAAGGCGAAACAGATTTTGAAGTAACTTAAAGAAATCGAAGGTCAAAAACAAAGATGGAAGAAAGGTGATGAAGAGAAGTAAGAATATTATAAACAAGAAATAGGAGAGGAAAGAACAAGTTTATGAAGAGAACGAAGACAGATATGTAAAAAAAAAAGACAAGTTGAGGAAAAGGATGAAGAAGAAATAAGAAATAAAAGAAGACAAAGAAATATATAAAGAAGAAATAGGACGGGATAGAATAGGAGTATGTACAATGATCTGAAGAAGAAACAGGTGAGTAAAGAAGAGTATGAAGAAATAAGTGAAGTAAGAAAACTAAGAATTTAAATGAGAAGATAAAGAGGAAGTAGTTAAGGAAAGAATAAAGTGGAATGGATGAAGAAGAATATGGAGAAGAAGACATTAAATAATTTGAAGGAATAGCCTAGTATAATATGAGGAAGATAAAAGGATAAGATGAATAAGGATATAAAGAAGAAATAGGATGGGAAAGAATTGGAGTTTGTAGAATGATCTAAAGAAGAAATAGGAGGGGAAAGAATTGGAGGTTGTAGAATGATATGAAGAAGAAATAGGGAAGTAAAGAAGAGTATGAAGAAATAAGTGAAGTAAGAAAACGAAAAATTTAAATTAGAAGAAAGAGAGGAAACGGTTCAGGAAAGAATAAAGTGAAGTGGATGAAGAAGAATGTGGAGAAGAAGATATTAAATAATATGCAGGAATAATATAATATGAAGATAAAAAGGATAATATGAAGAATTTAAAGAAGTAGATGAAAAAGGAAATAAGATGAAGATAAACGAAAAAATAAGAAAATAGAAGCTATAGGAAATATAAAAATCAGAGAAGAGAACAGCAAGATATAGAAAGAGGTAAAATAGGAAGAAACAGAATCGAACGAGAAACAATATAAAAGAATAAGAAGATGTAATTCCCAGAGGACCGAGATGAAGATGCAGGTGTGACCGCAACTTGTTCATGGTCCAGTGATTCCTCAAATGACCGCTTGGTGCGCCTGTGAAGCGAATCCAGTCAGGATTCTCAATGTCACACATCTAGCTCCTTACTCTACCGCTTTGCTACACATAAGTTACTGTATAAAGTTTACAATCTCCCCACATTATTATCTTGTTCTAGTTACTGCGTCCTTAGGACGGGTGCATCAAGGGCACATGTCGGGTACCTTCAATATAGGATGACTACAAATTAAGTAAAACCCATGCGAAAATTTCTCACATTTAATCTTCCCCCTAAAATGATTTAGTTTTTCTTTGGTTGTTGAAATTAAATTCTCAGCGAATAATATACACAAATAAAATCAGGTAAACTGATATAATAAAGTGCCAGAATGCTTTTGTTTAATCAGTGATAATTGCAATCATGATATGCAGAAAATAAGTTATTTCTGTAATCGGTTTCAGAGTTAAGCTCCAGATCGATTCATTAAGCAGGGCTTAGAATACGAAAGAACAAAGGTCTAGTTTAAAAAAATTCAGATTAAAATCGTCCAGCATCAGCAGAACTATAGAGATTTGTGATATCATGACAATCGCGAACTCAATTAATAATAATATTAATAAAAATCAAACTGGCCGGCTACGGGATTCGAACCAGGAACGTCCAGAATGCGAATCCCAGACATTACCATCTCGACCACCTCGCTCGGGTTAACGGTCCAGTGAAGGTATAGTGTTATTTGTCATAGCTAACTGTATTGCAACTTCCAAAGCCGTACATGATCGCAGTAAAACAATATGTTGTCATGAGAACTGATATGCATTTGATAAATTCTTAGTTATGTAATGCCTAAAATAAGCACTAAATTGGGCTTTACTCCAGTACCGGTCAACCGATTTGGTCCTATATCAATAGGCTTCTTCACATGGACGTTATAAATGCATATACCAAGTTTCATGAAAATCCGATAAAGCGTATTTGAGTTATCGCGCGTACAGTCAGGCACACGGACAGACATTTTTCCCACTCGAGATTACGGGTTTTATATAATAAATTCTACTGCTAAACCCTCGCCCATGATTACCCCAGCCATAATACATGTAGGTAAAGTAAAAATGGCACTGAAGCTTTTCTAGCTAACACTTCTTCGTTTCCTTTGTTTAATCCCTCCCGTTGTAGGAACGTTTATGCTTCCCACGCCGCCAGGGCCTTACAGGATCACGACCTGTCGGGAGAGGAATTACCTTTGGATTACTTACATATTTCTTTTATCAGACAAGGACATGAAAGATCTCCCCTGCTGAGTGATCAGCCTAATGCCGGGGCCACCTCTGAGACAACACGTACACATAGGACGAGACACACCAGTCGCACACACACTGAACAAGACGAGGATGGGATGATGATAATGATGATGGCAGATGACATCCGAGGACCACAACAGTAGCCAGAAAATAATTTCGGGGAGAGTCGAAAGTACCGGAGGATTTGGGGGGTATGGAATACCCCAAAGAAACGGGGGTCCGGAGGGTCACCCCCGCAAAATTTTTAAATATTTAAAAATACCTTGAAATTTTTAAATTTTTGAGCTAATTAAATTCACATTTTAGGCTATTTTAGCACTGAAAAACTAGTTCAAATTTGTTTACTATACTCTAAGAACCCGAGGACCTCTAAAATGTCTAAAAATTTTACGGACCCCTAATTTTACATCCCATTTTTAAAAGAAGGCCTATATTCTTAATATTTGGGGTATTAAGTAATAGGTCATTATAACAAAATAAGTGAAAAAATTTTACTTCTTTACTTTCCACTTGCTTTATGATATTTTTTAATTATGTCTGAGGACCATCTGCACCGACTTCGCGGACCATAGGTTGAGAAACGCTGCTCTAAGACATGCCAACGTATGCCCGGTTTCTACAAACTTGAGAATTACCTATGGGTAAATTATCCATGGACAAATTAGTTCCATTTAACCTACAATGATATAATGAGCCTTGGAGTTGTACAGTTAATTTAATTCAGAAGGCTTTGATTCTCATTGTTTAAATATTACTATTGATCCTATGAAAGGTTAAATTTTATCCAGCCATCCATGAAAGGATAAATTAACCCGAAGATTTACCCTTGGAAAGATCTAGCCCGAGTTTGTAAGAACATTTTTTCTGTCATTTTCATATTTACCCAGAGGACATTTATCTAGAAACTCGCCACAAATGTATGTGATTGCTATCTTTAAATTATTTGTGTTTGTGTGGTGTTATTTTTGTGTAAATTCTGTCCATTGGATAATTTACCCATAGGTAATTCGCGAGTTTATAGAAACCGGCCATTAAACAAGCAATCGTTACCTAAGTTATAAGTCAACACTTAATACTATCTATAGGGAAAGTTAAATAACGCATGGAAATATGTATATAATAAGCGTACCTTTACAATTTAAGTAGTTTATTATAAAATAAAATAATATAATATTTGGCAAAATAAAGCTTAAATAACTTAAATGGAATTTTAGGTATAGATTTCGGGGGGTGGGGGTTTCCGGATTTTTTTTTTTGTGCCCACCCTTACCCCCGGAGAGCCCAACAATGAAGTTGATTACCTCCGGTCAAACCAAATTTTGATGATCATTTGTTTGACGTATGTAGGCCTACCTAGGGTTGCCCTTTTTCATTTTTCAGGACCCCCTGGACCCTCCCTTTCCCTATGCCACTTGACCACAAGGGCCTAAAGTTACCGGACATTAGTCTTAGAGGTGAGGAAAAACCCCGCCTAGTTAACTTGTACCGACCAGGAATCGAAACAGAGCCCGCTGCGTGAGAGAAGCAAAGTCTATTAGTTGAGAATTTGGAGCGCATCGCTTAATGTAGGCCGCTCTTACAATGACTGCCTTCACCCCCCCGGGTTCAAGGAGGTCTCATAAAGCTGAGGATGGAATTGATAAGGCTATCTGTACACCGACTCTAATTGAAAGCTAATTGTCTAAACTCCAGCCATTACCAGAGCTGTGTGTGCTCCAGGGATAATTTAGATTAAGTGGGTAGAAGGGTGAGAAGCCTTGTACGTAACTCCCCCCTCTTTATCCTTCCATGCAGGTGGCCTGGGTCACATTACAAGCAACATCTTGGTACAAATTTTTAAGCTTATTTATAAAAGCCAATTAACGTAGGTTTCTATGTGTTTTCCAATCACAAAAGAAAAAGCCGGATAGGAGATTTAATTTACTTAGGCTACCATAAAGTCCGGAAATTAATGCTCTATCAGAAAAGGAAATATGCATGCATTATTTTGTAAAATATGCTCTCTCGCTCTTTTTCGCAGTTTTACCTCCCCCTTTTAGGATTTAAGCGACCCAAGCCGCCCGGGCCTTACAGGGCCGCGACCTGTCGGGAGAGGAATTATCATTGGATCACATACATACTTTTTTGACCAGACAAGGACATGGAGGGCCTCCCCGGATGAGTGATCAGCCCAACGCGGGGCCACCTCCGAGACAACACGAACACACATAGGACGACACACACCATTCACACACACTCACTCAGAACAAGGCGAGGATGGGGATGAAGATGATAATGACGGCCAGATGATATCCGGGGACCACCTGGCATTTGTCTCACAGGAGAGGGAAAACCCCGGAAAAAAACCTCACCTAAGTAACTTGTCCCGACCAGGAATAGAACCCGGGCCCGCTGCGTGAGAGGATTGAACGCATCCCCTGAGCAACAGCGGTGGACAATGAAGTATGTATGTGTGTATATATACAGGGTGTTAATAAATAACACCGAAATATTTTACCCGTATACAGAGGAGACTTAGACAAGCAACTTTTATTAGGAGATTTTTGCTCTTTGACGTAAAATGTGCATGCTACAGGGCATTAAAGTCATTACAACTTGATGCTCATAACTCAATAATGTAGCGAAATAGGGTTAAAATGTTCATTAAATTGACTTCATGCCTTCCTAGTGATCGATAAAAACCTTGTTCTTAATCATTCGTCAACAGCTATATCATAATTTAGTGTTTTCCATAATCTGCAAAATTTACAGACTAATCACTTGACTGGCCACCACTGCATTAGTCTTCTTTTATTCATAACTACTGACTTCAGTGTTAACAACGAAGTTCCTTTGTTTTGTATATTTTTCTAATGTTAGAAGTCAGAGGCGGCCATGCCCTGGGCGATTTTATGCTGTAACAGGAAAAATTGAATCCATAGAGCAAAAATCTCCTAATAAAAGTTGCTTGTCTTACAGCCAGTAAGTTATTTCTTCTAGGTCTATTTATGAAATCCTCTTTAAATGAATTGTCATATAACCTTTAAAAATACGTATATAAAATAACACAATTAAATGATATAGTTTGTAGATTCACTTAAAATGAAGTATTGCCTAAAAAATTGTGTAACTCGATTCCACTATGTCTTGAATACCAGAACAAGTTTAAGTATGCTCTATCATTTAAGGAATTTTCATTACAAAACTTAAAAAAGTAGGTCAATGCAACAATTTTTAATAAACTGTAAACTAATTAAGTTAAGCGTCCTTAATTTTGTATAGCCTAATCAGTTCCGAAAACATTTGGCTACGCACTGTCAATGATTGTACAGTCGGTTCTCAAAACATTCACTTAGCCAATATGCTGTAAATATGCTGTAAATATTTGAATCCACAGAGATACGCAAAATATTTAAAATGTGTCAGAAATATGCCTTTAAAATGTGACAAATTAATAAAATATGAAAAATGGAAATATGCGGCATTATTTATCAAAACTAACAAAATATGCAACAATATGCAAGATGAAATCATCAATTGTCTGTGATTTCTTTCATGTTTTGTACACATTTAATAGGGTGCATGATTAAAAAAATGATTTTTCATAAATTTCTGGGCCCTAAACAATTAATACTATATTGAGATGTAATATTAAACACAAACAATAATATGTTTATCAGAATTTCACACAATTAAGTGTATAGCATCGTCATAAAAATAATATCAAACATTTACATTATAAAATTCGTCTACATAGTACACAGGGTTCAAAGTCAATGTTGACTTGACCAATCTCTTAAATACTTGAGTATTAGATTTCTGACATTAATAGAAAGGCTATTATAGATTTTATGTGATGTGAAATGAAACATTTTCTGAGTTAAACTACATTTACATTTACATTTACATTTACATTTACATATATATATATATATATATATATATATATATACACTCGCTTCGCCCGTTGGGGGCTCGGCCCCCCAGATAGAAGAAAATTTTGTCAGTTCTGGACAAAAAAATCTTAATTGGATTTAATTATTATGAACCTGAGACTTCATAATGCGAGTCCAAGAGTTACTATCTCGACCACCCCGTTATTATTATTTATTATTCTGTTTATTTATTCTGGCAGAGCTAAAGCCATTTGGCCTTCTCTTCCGCTCTACCAGTAAAAAAAAACTACATTACTATTACATAACACAAATACATAATATTACAGATAATTAATTAATACTTAATACTTAAATACCAAGAACTAAACATAGTTATAATTTATAAACTAGAGTGCTATAAAACATTAAATTACAAAAGAAAATTACAAAATTAAATTACAAAATATAAAAATAATAAAGAAAATAATTAGGATTATAGCCTAAGATATTTAAAATTATACTAACTAATACTAAAGAGAAAAACGTATAGTTACAAGAAGTTAGGCTACGGGTTACAAATATCAAAAAGAGCTCCAATTAAGATTTCTAGTTACTACGATGAAAAAAAAACTAAATTACATGGTTTAAAATTAATATGTTTACGGGAATAATTATTTCTAAACTTTCTGAGCCCTATGTGAACACTGTTTGATAATACCGTTGCCATGAAAACCGAGCCCTTTTTCGGGGGTTTTTAGGGCTAAAAATTAAACAAATAAACATTTGGGGAATTTTCCTGTGATTTACAGCTTAAAAGCTATATGTGTACCAAACTTCAAGTTTTTAGCTCATCTGGAAGTGGGCCAACATTAATGTCAGTGAGTGAGTGAGTCAGTCAGTCAGTCAGCCATGTGGATTTGTAGGCTATTATTGGGATTACAATTATTGCATGTAGAGTAATTATGCGCTGAATTACAGGTTCTGAATAAATATCATCTTAATATTTATACAGTTTTCTTCTTTTTTGATCCGTGGGCTGAAAAAACAAGATCCGCCAGTTGGACATGCCTGATCTATACTAACAGTGAGAGTCTACTGGTTTCAATTGTCGATTCCCTTAAAGAAAAGAAACAATGAAGAACAGTCAAGTTGGTGATTGAAAGAAAGTCGTGTTAATGAGCAGGCAGTTGAGCAGAACAAACAGGAGTGACAGCTATCCTGTTTGCTAACATAGACCCACCCCGGCTATCATGTCTATGCTAATCAGCAAAGAGGGGAGAAGAAGAGAATCAACCAACTTTTTCCTCGCAAGAAAGAATAATTAGTGTAATTCAGGGATGAAACAAGGGGAAGAGAAAGAAGATAGGGGGCGAGGACAGGCAGCTTTTTAAAAGTATTAAAAACCGAGCGATCATTTCTCGTGTGTACCTAATCATTACTTCAATTTATATTCATCATCACTTGCGCAAACTCGATAAACTGTTATATGCTAATCACCCTTGTCAGCTTCTCAATGATTTATCTCAAATGAAGGAGACAGAAGAATCTTCAATTTTTCAAGAAGCTCAAGGACTCATAATGTTCCAGCAGAAATATTTAGGTCCAGTGTTCCACGTTATAAATCCTACATATTACATAAATCTTATATATTACACTAGCTTAAAAGACCCGGCGTCGCCCGGGTTTTGTATTTTGTAATTGGAAATTAGCTTATGAAGGATTTTCAATTTTAAATTCTAGGTCCTTATATAGCCATTTATAATTTGAAATAGGAAGAACGACTTATTACACTCAAACTATTCCCTCAGAAAACGCTTGATATAGTTTTTTATGGCTCATAGAGGATCTAGAATTTTGCATCCCATCGCTTGTACAGTGCACAGCAAGCCTGGTAGAGGTTTAAATAAGAAGAAACAGAAATTCCTGTAACATAAAATTGTAATATCGAGGCGGGAAATTTCCCACTCTTATGTTACCATAAAGCCTTCACACTTTTCTCTCCAAAAACCTGCGATATAATATAATAATATACACATTACCATACCTCGTTTTGTTTTCTCTATGTCCAGGGTAGAGAAAGTTATGTGATTCCATTATTTTAGTGGATTTCATTCTGTAATATTTATTTATAACATGAATTATTTTGATAACTTCTCTTATTTGTCAAAAGTGCATTTCATTTGTTTTTTCCAAGCCCACCTGATACCATTTGGCAACAATATATTCTGTGATTTGGAATTGATAATTCTATGTAAAAAGGGATTAAGTATTTTCAAAAACATTTAATTTTTGGCATTTAGAATCAGAATTTTTCAAAATCCTTTCTTAGTGAGCACCTACATTATGAAACGAAGGTACTGTCAAAATTCCAAGTCTCTACCTGTTATAGTTTAGGCTGTACGTTGATTCCTGTCATTCAGTCAATCAGTCAGTCAGTCATTCATTCAGTCAGTCAGGACAAAGCCTTATATATATATATATATATATTACATAAATCTTACATATTACATAATTGTTTCATCCCAAAAGCAAATCATGCATTCCACGAGTGACGGACGGAACACTCAGAGTTAGAAAATTCAAAATTAATAGCATATTAGGTAGATTTCAAAGAAAAATCTTGCTATTGCAATCGATACCATGTCATGTTTTTCGAAAAATTCTTTCATATATTTACGTTTCATGCTTCCCTAAGTACGAAACCACCGCCCGTTCATTTTTTTGTGTGATATATATATATATAGCTTATATATATATAGTCCTATATATACATATATATAATTTTGAAGATATTTGAACCAAATTTTATTGTGTTATTTCTAGGCCCAATAGTTCGGACAAATTCGTTGATGAGCAAAATTGGCCCAAGGGGGGTCGGGGGTTGAAATTTTGAAAACTTTATATCTCGGCCCCTATAAAGTATAGAGGGAAACTTTATTTGAATAAATTAGAGTACTCCCAATGGAGTTCACAGTGACACCAACGATTCGGGGGTTTTGGGGGTACGAATGGGGGTGTGGGATGGAAATTCGAAATTTTTGAAACCACGTCTTGTGGGGTATCGTTAAAAAGATCTAGTTTCTCGATAGCTCTCATATAAGGCGAAATTTGAATGTTTGAAAAAGTGCTCTTTCCTCTTTTATTGCAGTTGCGGGATTGTCATACCAAGGCTAAAGAAGAGGAGTTGCTGGACAGCGATAATAAATTAAACCAAAAGCACTTCGAAATCTACCTCAGCCTGTAGGCCTGCCTGAAGGGATTTTTTTTATTTAAATCCTTGATTTATACCTAGAGTCCAAAGTTTTGTTATTTGGTAATTAAGAATAACGTGCAATTTTAATAATCAACCACCATTTCTGTCTGCAGTTCAGAAAAATAATGACGTGACGGACGGGGCAAATATTGAGCCTCAAGTGTTGGAGAGTATAAAACAAGACATTATTTCTGTGAGTTACGTAAGCATATAAAACCAAGTGTACCAACTTACATGGAATTAAAGCTCTAAGCATTTCACACAGCACGTTTTAATGTAGGCTCATTAACAATTTTAAGATTATTAAAAAATAATATCTCACGAACGGGACATGTCCAACAACTGTATTCCATAAAATTATTTTCAACACCTTTGAGACAGAAAACCCTAAACAGAACTACAGTAGAACAAAGATGGCACTTCAGTGAAAGACCAGTGTATAAAAAATAATCAACAGACTAAATTACACAACAGAAACACAGTCTACTTTTAAAGTAATCCAGTGCCAACCTGACAACCTACAACGTACCACTACCACCCAATGACTGCTATTTTCCTAAGTTGATGGTGGTAAACTAAAGAGAAAAAAAGAGTTGTGGAATGTTTCTTCCCCTTTACATGAAATTTCAATATCTTAGGATTTCACTACAGCTGCTTACAGCAATGATTTCAAGATTTTAATATTTCACTCATAGGTTCACTCATTCATGGAATGATTCCCATGACTATGATTTCCATTCGTATGCCGCGCGTTTGATATTGACCAATATCAAAGCCTTCATAAATTATCCGAAATCGGTCAATCGTTTTTAAAAGTTGATTTTATTTATCAATTGTAATTTATATAGATACGTGTTAAATATTTAATTATTATTTTATGTTACAAAATGATAAATATTAAATTTTAATTGGAAAATATTGTACATTTTTCAAATATAAAAAGGAAAATTATCTGCACAACATAATACCTCAAAACTCCCTTATTAAATTCCCCGAATAATGTTTAAATTAAAACTGACAAACGCAATTGTCAAAGGCAATATAGAATATTCCGCAATGTACATATGGCATCTAGTTTAACATATAAAGAATTTCTATAGGCTACAACATCTATACCACTGATTAAAAAAACAGATTCAGATTACTGAATGAAACGTTCCGGCTGAAGGTTCGCTCATTGGCCTAATAGCGTATTCTCTTTCTGTTTTGTTGTTGGTAATCAAAATATTAGAAGTTATTTTCGTATCTAGGTAATTAGTTCATTTGTCGACAAAGGGGATTGGTATGTTACATAAATTGATTTTGGCATTTTAAATGGAGGGAAAGAATTTAGACGTAGCTAAAAAAATTCCTTCGTTCTGATGTTTGAAGTGCATTTGCGATAAAATTACTGGGTTTTGTGACTTTGGAGTCCAGGGCCCTGTTTCATAGAACTTTTACACTCATATTAGGCCTATTAGCAAAAACATAATAGGCCTAATATTAGTTATTATTATTAGTCTTCTGTTTCATAAGAATATTTTCTAATAATAGGCTATTAGTTATGAGTTACTCCAAGCCTAAATTAGAGCCTCTGGACAAAATTTCTCGGCCATTTCACGTCCAAGTAATACCTTAGTATCCGGTGGGGGGTTAAGGGGCCATGGGCTTACCACCTGTCCCTCTGCCTTGTCTAGGAAAATAAGCGTAACAAAATTCACAGACGTAAACAGAAACCTCCACTTGGAGGCCCTTCGCCCCAACATGGGGGCATAGGATTCGAGAGAGAAAGTTATGAGTTCATGGGTCTAAATTATTAGTAAATATTGCTAATATTATTAGCAAACTGTTTCATATAGGCCTACTGCAGAACTAATAAAATTTACTGAAAATATTAGGTGTTTTCCTATAAGTGTATTTGTACCAATAACTTATTGTCAAACCCATGTAATTCTGATTTCGTGATCTTAAAATTGTGGAAAATGAATCAATCTGATTTAATTATCAATTTAGAAAAAGCTTACATACGCTATCAAAGGAATTTTTGTCATAACAAGTTTTTAGGATTTAAGGTTAGATTTTGGAACATAAGCCAACTGCTACCATGAATAAACTAAGTTATTTCTTAGAGCTAGTTATTATTTGTTACATTTATGAAGATATATGTAGGCCGTGCTGTTTTGAAATAGTATTGACAGAAAGACTAAGAAGGGAAAAATCACAAACAATCCAGACATAACCTCCAAATCAATCAGCTGACTAGTGAACTAATAATATTAGTGAAGACATTTTATAAGTAGTGTACATATATCTCTATGAAACAAGATTTTGATAACTAATGAATAATATTACGAGTTCTAATATTATTAACTAATATTATTAGCAAGTTGTATGAAACAGGGCCCAGGGTTAAAAATTTGCGTCAATACATACCACAGTTGTAATAAGATGAACGTCAACTTACCTGGAAAAAAAGAAAGAAAACAGATGTAAGTGAATGCTTTCATTTCAGACTTACAAATCCATAAAAAATTGCGAATCACAGACATGTTTCCAAAAATAGCATTTTGACATCATACAACTTATATTTATACTGACCATTCCTTTCATAGACTTCCTTTTGATACTGACCAATAACAATGTCTCTGGCATCTACCAATCACGGAAGTTTATCTTATAAAATGCTGGCTATTAATATGACGATGCTATTTTATCAAGTAAAATCATCTGCTCGTTACTGGACCCGTAAGCATCAGCGTGCAGTGATTGCTGCCATTAAGCAACACGAAACAGATTATTTTATACAACATAACTTGTTTGGAAATTGCAATAATATAAATATACATTGATTAAAAACACAATTTCGATTCGGTGCAAGCCAGTTCTTGTGTTTTTTTCTGTTCTGCTGTTAGCTTACCTGAATTAAGTTAACTATGTCTTATATGCACAATTGATAGCACTGGTCATAACATGGTAACTCGAATCGATTCATAGATGGTTGATTCATAGTATGCCGTGATCTCGCAGCTGTTAGTTTTGTTTTTATACAACAAAGCACGAAAGTAATTAATATTTGTATAATCCGTTACATTTTTATTCATGGAATAGTCCTAATAAATTCAACTCGAGATTACGAGTTTTATCAGATAAATTCGAAATCTCCTGTGGGATTACATATGACGTGGGATTTCAATACTTCGTCCAATTATAGTTGGCCTACCTATGGTATAGTACAGATTTTCATTGCATACCCAGGTGGCTTCAAAGGAATAAACTATTAATGGCCGGTTTCTATAAACTCGCGAATTACCTCTGGGTAAATTATCCAATGCACAGAATTTACACAAGAATAACACCACACAAACACAAATAATTTAAAGATATCAATCACATACACTTGTGGCGAGTTTCTAGATATGTCCTCTGGGTAAATATGAAAATGAAAGAAAAAATGTTCCTACAAACTCGGGCTAGATCTTTCCAAGGGTAAATCGTCGGGTTAATTTATCCTTTCATGGGTGGATGGATAAAATTTAACCTCTCATAGGATCAATAATAATTTAAACAATGAGAATCAAAGCCTTCTGATTTATATTAACTGTACAACTCCAAGGCCTTGCTCTTTATATCAATGTGGGTGATTAGGAACTAATTTGCCCATGGATAATTTACCCATAGGTAATTCACAAGTTTGTAGAAACCGGGCATAAGTCGGTGTTTCTATTATGTTAATTGATCTGACCAAGTCGGTCTTGGTTTCCGCTTTCCAAAACAAAAGGAACGTTGCAATATTCTCTCTTTGTTATCACTGACCTCAGTTCTTCCCTTGCTTTAATCAATTCACATGTGCTATTGTTTACTGTAACTAGATCTTACAAGCCCGCGTTTCACTCCGCGCGTAGTAGACGAGTAGCTGTAACAGCCGTCACAGGAATTTCTTAGATTTTTATTGGCTGAGGTAACTAGCTGATTGGTGTGGTAAAAATAAAGAGCAAGGGTTGAGATGTCGGTAAAGTTTTCCTCCTAACAAAAGGAACCGCCTGGGTATGGAAAGAATAACTGGACTATTCAGGCAGAGGAAGGAATAATCCATAGACGAGTTGATCCGGATTGTAATTCCCCACTATTTGTACACGACCTTTATGCTGGTTGTCGACAAAAAGCTAAGCTAAGCTAAGCTAACTTAGCTTAGCTTAGCTCACATACAGTGAGGGATTTCATTTATAGTTGTGCCGGATTTCATATGTAGTTGTGCCGACAAAACTACAAGTGAAATCCGGCACAACTATATATGAAATCCCTCACTGTATGTGAGCTAAGCTAAGCTAAGTTAGCTTAGCTCTTGGTCGACAACTGGCATTACGTATTACATGGGGATCGAACTTGGGAAGAAAATTCCACTGCCTTCTTGATCGCTTATTAACGCAGACTTCAATAATATTGTAGAATGATTCATCTATACAGAAACCCTTGCTTGGAACTAGCCTTACTATTTAACGCTATTGATTTTTACATATGTTTTGGAAGTTTTTACCACATTTTGTGGGAGACTGTACCGACGGGGGAACGTCGATCATTGTTTAAACTGGAGTGACATCTCCAACTGTTACCCATGTACAAGGCGACGCAACAAATATATGTACAATGTACAATAAAGTCAGTTTTTATATTATTAATAGCTATGGTACTTTTTAGACTATCATAAGATGTTTAGGCCTACGTAGGTGCAGACTTTTGTGATTATTAAGTGAGGAAAGTATCTTAGGGGTCCCTTATAGCAACTAATAATAATAATAATAATAATAATAATAATAATAATAATAATAATAATAATAATAATAATAAAATCAAGTAAACTGATATAACAAAGCGCCAGAATGTTTTGTTTAATGAGTGATAATTGCAATAATTATGATATGCAGAAAATAAGTTATTTTTGTACTCGATTTCCGAGTTAAGCTCCAGATCGATTCATTAAGCAGGGCTTACGGAAGAACAAAGGTCTAGTTTGATAAGCATATGTGAAGGAATATGTGGATAGTGTTATTTGTCAAAGCTATCTGTATCGCAACTTCCAAAGCCGTATATGAACACTTTAAAACAATATGTTGTCATGAGAATCTGATTTGCATTTCATAAATCCTTTCTAATATAGGCTATTACCATAAAATAGGCACTAAATTGGGGATTACTCCGGTACCAGTCAACCGATTTAGTCCAATATCAATAGCCTTCTTTCCACGGACGTTATAAATGCGTATACCAAGTTTCATGAACATTCGATAAAGCGTATTTGAGTTATCGCTCGTACAGACACACGGACAGACATTTTCCCATCCCCCACACAATCTCATAAAGTACCATTCTGGCACTTAATAATAATAATAATAATAATAATAATAATAATAATAATAATAATAATAATAATAATAATAACAATAACAATAATAAAAAATGGAATGAAGATTGTTATCAAGGTAACTTAATAGTGAAGAGTTTCTAAAATGTGGACATGAGGAATAAAAAAACTGAATGTGCACTTCGAGATTTTTATCTGTCTATCTTGTATGACGCAGGTAGTTACTTAAGCCGCCGCATGGCGTCGCCACTGATCGCCCACACATGAGGGGTTGCTACAGTAAATACAGTCTAATCAACCTCTCCCTCTCACCCCTACACGCTTGATTAGACCACAAGTCCCCCAAGTCAGTTGGAAATTCGCTTTTTTTTCCTTGTATGACAGTTGCACAACTTATTGAGTTAGAGCTGTCATTTGAAATTTAAGACTCATTGCAAGGGATGCAACCCCCCTACATGTGTGTGCAATCACAGCCCACCCCCTCCCCGCAATTAGAGCCCCCCTCCTGTCTGTTTACACCAACTCGATTATTTTAACAAAGAACAACTCGACCCCCTTTTCTTGTCCGATCCCGTTGTCATGACCATTGTTAACCCTTACCGGGTAATTGTTGGAGTTGGAGCTCATGTATTAAGGGCGTAGCTACAGATAGACTGGTCAACATTTGATAATTTTCATAAGAAATAAAATAAAAAATCTTATGTGAAATTCACATAAATTCCTCTGCCCAAATAAAAGTTAGCCTCTTTGTACATTATAATTAATATGTATGACATTCTCTTCATGTAAATTGGTTGTAAAAATGAAGTAAATGTTGATACCACATCACATCGCATCCCAGAAGGATACACAACCCAAATAAAATCTCATTAGTGCACTCACGTAACTTTCTTTACTCTAAAAATGAGCAATACATCTTTCTCACTTCACATTCTGATATAGAATAAGAGGCCGTATTGCAAAGAGCACGTATTCAGTTGTTTCAACCTGATGCAAAGCTTTATTCTTCACCAGACAAGACTACAAAGAGAGGTGACTTATTACTAGACTTCGGACTTTTAGGTCGCTAAAAATGGTGTTTTAGGTACCTAAAATAGGCTCTAAAAATTGGAAAATAGGTTCTAAATATCCTAAAATAGTCTCTTATAAAATCGTTAAGTTGCCAATTTTCTGAAATATTTCAATTGCAATGCAGAATATTATATTTCCTGAAGTCACTATTAATCAATAATCATGATAAAACACAGATATAGGCCTACGGTACACTGAATTATATAGACCTATTACTAAGGCCTGTATTACTACCATAACAGTGAAAACCTAATCCCTGCGCCCAGAAGCTACGCACACTAGCATATTCAACCCCTTGTATCCTTCAGTAATTCAGAAAAATATGTATATTTTTTTTTTACTGGATGTGGGAGTCGGGAGAAAAAACACTACATTTTCTTGGGAATTCCAAGGAATTTTTCTACTGAAGACGAAACATTCCTTACTATTTAACCACGTCACAAATGTGTCATGTACTGCACATTCCGAGCTAAAAATTTAGTACGAACTGGAAATAAATGCTAGAATTTATAACAAAAAATAACTCATTTTGAACTTTAGAGGAAAAACAAGGAAAAAGGCAATATTAGGCTCTAACGTAAAAATAGGCTGTTTTAGGTCCTATAAAAGTATCACTTTTCGGCATAGTCACTTATGAAACATGCATACACAAGTTTTCGTCCATATATCACTTAAGGATTAAAATAGGTTTTTACCTAAAATCCGAAGTCTACTTATTACTATACTACCCTTCAGAGAATTTTTGGGGAAAAGATTCAAATAAAAAGCTCTTAGTATAAGCGCACTTGTACAAATTTTAAACAAAATCGTTACAACAGTTTTCGAGTAAATCGCGAAAAAACAAAACTCCAAACTCCAAAAAAAAAAAAAAAAAACAAAAAAAAAAAAACAAAATCGTGAAAAAACAAAAATGTAAAGTGGCATTAAAAATAAGAGAAAGTTGTCGCCATCTTCGTGCCATATCCTCAGAGGGCACTTAACCCAAATACAAAATTTTGTTTTCACAGAATTTTTCGTTATGGAGCTAGACTGTTCACAGACAGACAGACACACACACACACAGACATGTTTCTGAAAATAGTTTGGATTCAGGGACATCAAAACGTGTATTTATGTTAAAAACCTAACGTCGAATTTGGGGGTCGAACACAATATTTCCTCTAGCTATAATAGGCTAACTTTGCTATGGGCAGAGGAAGTAAAACGTTATTTAGTCCTTAGAAACCTAAAGAAGAGATTCTTGCAGAAAAAGAAAAAAAAAGATTATATAAAACAGCTGAAAATCACAGACACGACACCCAAAAGAAGACAGCATTTTTATGGGCAGAGAAGACAGGAAGGCTTAAATTGTGAGACTTTCCCAGGCGGGTTGTGAAGCCGATACTTCACACGAAAGAAGAAAAGTGAAAAGGCAAGTAGGAGAGAAGCAGATTCTGATATTCAGTGCACGTAGCACTATCTCCTTTATTGCTGCAACCCACAAGCCCTCATTAATCCATGGCCAGGTATTACCAAGTTATGAAACACATGTGAAGAGATTCCCTTCCCTACCCTGTTACTAGTTACTTAGGCTATATCTAGAGAATCACATATCCAGCATCCCTTTTTCTCAAGGGCTTAGAATAGTAATAAAAAAACTTTTCGTTAATTTCCTATGTAGTGAAATTCAGGCTCTTTTTGTTGGCAACAATTTGTACGAAAAAAAATCACGTTTTGAAAACAGTTGAAAATTCAGACCTTCCACACTGTTAAAATTTATGGCCTGTCTCACATGTTAAATTAATGATGAAAGATGATATCATTCAGAAATGGAATGAACAATGGCGGAACAACGATAAAGGTGTTCTGACAAAATAACTGTATTTTCCTACGGCTTTTGATAGATTTAAGTGAAAATTGCTGACACCCAATTTTGTTTTGACTCAGTTTTTGACTGGACATGGTGGTTTTACAGAATATCTACATAGATTCCATCTTAAACCTAGCCCGGAATGCATCTGTGGAGAAGATACCCAAAATGTCACACGTATACTATTCGACTGTCCACTATTTCATAGTGAGAGATAAGAACTTAGATTGCTGTTAGAATCTGTGGACTGCACACTTTCTAAGCCACTCACAGATGTTTTAGTAAACCGTAAATCATATAAATACTTTATATCATTTTAAAATACAATATTTCCAAAGATAAAATTGTACCAGTAGTTAACTTCTATAGTTAGAAATTTATATCAGATACTGTATCAGCAACTAAGTTAACTATTAGCGTATGTTGTTAGTCATTTCATACACTATTTTTAAATGTAGTCATCTCATGTTAAATTGTTAGCCATCTCATTACTCAATACTCTTGTACATATATTACTTTCATATTTAGATATGTTAAGTGATTGTTAATAACTATAACCTTAATATACCTTCGGGTAAAATAAGGTTAAAACTTGGATAGTAAAAAAAAAATAAAAATAAAAAGTTATACAAAATACAAATGACAGACTAATATTGAAAAATCCTTCGCTATGATGAAGAATTGCAGAGTTTGAATCAATGGGGAGGAATGTAGTTCGTAAGTAATGTATAGGAGCGAAACTAAATATAGTGTTGGCTTACGTTAGTGTTTCTACGTTATGAACTAAATTTTTATTCCGCAAATAGTTATTTACGTTACTTACTTACTTACTCACTCAATGGCAATTGACAATTCCTAAGAAAGCTAAAGGAATATTATCTACTTTATGGAACCCAGAGGTTCATTGCCGCGCTTACAAGAGCCCGCCATTCAACCGTATTCTGTGCTAACTCCATCCAACCATCCCTCGCAAATCCTACTTCCCTTGAATCTATCCTAATATTGTCTTCCCACCTACGTCTAGGCCTTCCAAGTGGTATTTTCCCTTCGTGTCTCCCAGTCAAAACTTTTGAGATAATATGCCTTTCTTCCCCCATGTCCAGCCCATTTCATCCTCCGTGATTTAATTACCCTTACTATATCCGGTGAAGGGTACAGGTCATGAAGCTCGTCGTTATTCAATTTTCTCCAGTCCCCATTTTCATCTCTCTTAGGCCCAAATATTTCCCTAACCCCCTGTTTTCGAACACTCTCAGACTAGCGGCCATGTCTTACATCCATATAATAACAACCGGCAAGATAATTATCATAATTTTAATTTTTAGAATTCTTGACAGAAGACGCAAAGATAAGAGTTTCTGAACTGCATAAAAGCAGGCATTTCCTGATTTCACTCGAGACTTAACTTCTGCCTTAATATTACGATATTTGTGTCTGTAATTATGGTTCCTATATATTTGAATTTCTCCACTTGTTCGAACGATTTACCGGCTATTCTAATATTTTGTAGCACACTAAATTATTTATGATATTGTGAATTATACTAAATGACTAATAGCTACTGAGGTAATATTAGTGAATTTTAAAATTGAGTTTCGGTTTACATTTTTATTAACTGTGCAAACTTTCAAGATTCTAGGGCAGTATTTCAGTAATCCCTTAGGCCTAAGTTGAAGTTAAAATCTACGATGTGTTGCACTGAACTCACCACATGGAATTCATACTGCAAGGTATTCAAATCAATGTGCAGTTTCCATGACAACACTTGTTTGAAGTGTACACAGATGGCTTGGGAAATAATCTATATTAATAAAAGGAAGCGTCTGTCTTCCTTCTATCTGTCTGTCCGCGATGCCCAGAAAAATCTACTGAACGCAGAGATCTGAAATTTTAAACAAAGGTAGACTGGAAGCCGGAATTTTAATTTTAACTTTCGTTCGTGCGTTATGAGTGAAAAACGGGCAGAAAACGTGCATTTTTTGTGTTTTCAAAGCATCAGTTTTCAGTAATACATTTCAATGTCAAATCAATTACAGTAGGCTTTGGCTATTTTTGTCATACTTTGGACATAAAAGCATCGCGATCGCTTGAATGGTGTAAGCCCATGTTGGACGATTCATTTGTTTATAATGTCAAGGCACGCATATATCTGAAATTTTCAATCCACACAGAAGAGGGATAATGAATATAGGCCTAAATATGGTCAAACATTGTTTTATTTGGACGAAACTCACTATACAGGGGTTTTCTGGGCCAATGAACTCGAATCTGAGGTCACTTTTACCAGGCGAAACTATCAAATCGTGGTATTTAATTCACGTGATTTAGGTGTTAATAAATGCAATGATTTAACTATTATGCTCTTAATTTTTAATTTTTGAAATAATTACCGCCAGCACATGCTAGTAAGTTATAATAAGAGGCTACATAATAAATTCATTCCTATAAATAAATAACAGTGATAGAAATTAAAGTAAATAAAATAACAATACCCACATATTTCTTCACATATGCTTATCAAACTAGACCTTTGTTCTTCCGTAAGCCCTGCCTAATGACTTACTCTGAAATTTATCTTGGAAATCGATAATAAAAATAACTCATTTTCTGCATATCATAATTGCAATTATCACTAATTAGACAAAAGCCTTCTGGCAATTTGTTACATCAGTTTACATGATTTTATTATGATTATAGTGTTGGTTATAATTAAAATAATAATCGTAACTGTCAGAAACAGAATGAATTAAAAACATTTATTTTAAATTTCCTTCCCAATGAACACATAATAATCAAATCACACCGAGTGCATTTTCTATACACCAACTTAATGTCTACACATTAAAAATTACCAAGACTTGCCGTATGAAATTTTAACACATAAAACCTCATACTTCTAAATAGTTTATGTTAAACCAATCCAAAACAAGAATTATAAGAGCCAAATGCACATCAGAGCTATTGTTACTTCTTCTAACTACACTTGTGTGGGAACTACACTTGTGTGGAAAATACATTTGTGTGGAAAATACACTTGTGTGGAAACTACACTTTTGTGGATACCACACTTTTGTGGATACTACACTTTTGTGGATACTACACTTATGTGGAAACTACACTTTTATGGAAACTATATTTGTGTGGAAACTACATTTGTGTGGAAACTACATTTGTGTGGAAACTACATTTGTGTGGAAACTACATTTGTGTGGAAACTACACTTGTGTGGAAACTACATTTTTGTGGAAAATGCATTTGTGTGGAAACTACACTTCTGTGGAAACTACACTTTTATGGAAACTATATTTGTGTAGAAACTACATTTGTGTGGAAACTACATATGTGTGGAAACTACATATGTGTGGAAACTACATTTGTGTACAAACTACATTTGTGTGCAAACTACACTTGTGTGGAAACTACATTTTTGTGGAAAATGCATTTGTGTGGAAACTACACTTTTGTGGATACTACACTTTTGTGGATACTACACTTTTGTGGATACTACACTTCTGTGGAAACTACACTTTTATGGAAACTATATTTGTGTGGAAACTACATTTGTGTGGAAACTACATTTGTGTGGAAACTACATTTGTGTGGAAACTACATTTGTGTGGAAACTACACTTGTGTGGAAACTACACTTGAGTGGAAACTACACTTGTGTGGATCTTGCCTGTTGCAATCTACATATGTTATTCAGTTACACATACAACATGTAACTCGGTGATGAAGTTACATGAAAGCAATTCGTTGTAATCACCAGTGACTCAATAATGGCTCATTGGCAGCTACGACTCGCATTCGGGAGGTCTCAGGTTCAAATCCCCTGGCAGGCTAATACCGAAATTTATATACCATGAACTGCCATGAAATAATATAATAGGCCTATAGATATGTAATTATATCCCAATGGGATATAATGCCTAATAGATATAATTACATATCCACATTATATTATTTAATGACAGGACACTCTATGACTATTGTATTCAATACTGTATAACTGGATAGAATAATATTTTGTATAAATATTCATGACTTTACCGTAGCCTATGTGCCTAAGGTATATTTTTTAAATGTACTAATCACTGTATTTAAATCTCAATGTTTCTTGTTAATTACAATCTAATACCTCTGGATGTTTTCTCTGTCATATTTTCAGTCTTTTTCTAAGATATAAATTAAATCTTTATCAACAATAGTATTAAGACTGTAGTGCAAACTTGTCTCAGATAAAATTTCTGCGATTTACTATACTCTTTGGTATAAGGTGGACTTTAGTTACTACAAATATTTTCACCATGCTACATTCTCCTGAGAAAGAATCACCTACACTCCTATGAAAACCAACACATGAGCTGTCGAGCTAATGTGTAAACATTGTTAGATATACATTATATGCATGGATAATAATTTCACACATAAATGTTACGAAACTAAGCACTAATCCTACAAGTAGAACATAGAAAGGGCTGTCTAGTATAGTCAGTGGTAATGATTTTGGACCTAGGTCTTCTCCTGGAGAGTGTTTGTAGTAATAGTAAGTTATATACCACGTAGCGTTCTTTATCATGTAGTCAGCAATTCCAGAATCAACAAGTCTCCCTCCAATGGAGTCCAAACGTTCAACTAAATTACAATCGTGTTTCCTCACAAATATTTCCATCATTAAATGACGCTTGGGTTCAGTGACTCTCCACACCAAGGTCTTTCCATACATTGAAATCATTACAGGAATAAGAAATTCATCCTTATATACATTATCATAAACGGCCAACGTCTTCTTAAAATAGAGTTGTTTCGAGAAACCATCTGGACATCTTTCGATACCTTCATCATCGAACATTGATCCACCTATTTGTAGGTTAGAACACATGTGCAAACCAGATTGTTCAAGTTCTTCGATGCTAGATGCAGCCGGATAATGCCCTGGATGAACCATAATCTCATACAGTTTAGCCGTATAAGCTGTGTAGATTTGAATGCAGTAAAACAACCAGAGAGAGGAAAGGACAACACCAATTTTCCTCTTGAATGTATTGATATCTCCAATGGAAATGCCAAGGTATGTTCCGAAAGTGTTAATAAGTACAACAGCAAGCCTCGGGTTCGTGGCCTGCTCAGTTCTCTGAATCATCCAAAACGTAACTGAAACAAATACGTATGCCAGAGCAGCCAGAATCCACATCTCGGGCGTGAATGTCAGAAAAAGAGCTTTCCATCGAGGAACGTCGATCACTGGAACATTCCAAGCGTAGGAGAGCGAGTAAAAAGGGTAAGTTTCCCCGCACCTTGTCCTGTATCTTGACAGGGTATAAGGAAACATGACGTCGAATAAAGTCGGGTCTGAAACGTGTGTGATACGCATGTGCTCATTACCTGTTGCAATTTGTACCAAAGACAAAGAAAACCCGCTTAATCCGTAGAAGTCATGAGTAAAAGGGAACAAAATATTATATCTTGCTTCGAATCTACACTTCCACTTGTCAGACACGTCCTTATGGGGGAACAGATTTGAATTCAACAGGAATGTTTTCTCAGCAGAATCCCATGTATCCATCCTTGAAACCCTCGTTATGTGATGTAGACATTTGATTTGTAACTGTGGTAACCATCCAAATATATCAAGTTTTTGGTTTCCCATTCTTCCCCATCTGGTTTGAGCTTGCAAAATTATAGCATTCCAAATATTGTCTGTTCGCCACAGCACATCGAGTAGACGGCTAGCTATTTCAGCTTGTTCTCTTTTTGATTTTGACAAGTTTGATACTGTTATGACCACGTGTGATATGTGTTCAACCAATAAACCAAGAATTCTTTTAATCGTGTAATGAAGCCACTCTAAGATGTATCTTTTATTATTTTCGTCGTTGTAATATTCTGACAGTATTATTACAACGGACCCCACATAGGTTTTGCTTATATGGGGATGTCTCTTCTTATTGTATGGATCCATGCATCCCAGAATCATCACAGGCTGCTCTGTACCATTGCTTAAAACTATCTTGACCACGTCTTCTTCTTCCCTATGCTCTTCATTTTGTAGGTCCATACAATCCAGAAAAGCTGATCCATGAACAAGTACCATCAAATCTGTAGGAAAGTACTTCTGGGCGATGGCTTTCACACATGAACCCATAGGCTGTAAACGAGCTAGCTCTACCCTTTCTTTTAGTTTAAGACTGGAGGAACCATGAACTAGCACAAGAACTAGAATTATTGTTAAACCCATTCTTGTGCCATCCACACTGAAAAGCCATGCAGAAGATCTAATTATTCTTTCTTCTTCAGCAAATTAGCTCTTATTGTATTTTCCAAGCTACTTTGACAGTCAAGGAGAGAGAAAATGTAGAGTATATGACTATGATTCACACTACAATATTGATTTTATAATATATTTACTGTTCCGAGATTATTATTGTTCTGGCAGCGCAAATTGTCATCAACATTAATCCCTGGAGAGAAAATGAATCAGACTGAATTAAGAATTCTTGAGATTCTAGTAAAACACTTTATAAGACGTATCAAGCATTGAAATTAGTGCTTTTGAATATTGTATATTGTATTTAAACAAAAAACGTAGGCACTTCCATGGGAAGAGTAGCCTTATTATAGTGGATCCGTTCCGAAGAGAATTTCCCTAAATATTTCCAGTAGGCCGGGAATGTTCTTGTGAAAATATCTTAAAAAATAATTACTCTTTACCAAATGCTTTCTGAGGATTATTTTATTTTTATTTTTCCTTAAAGTGTCAAGGATGTTTTTAGAAATTCGGTAAAAATTATCGACTAAAAACTTATATTTTCAATTTATTTAAAGGAAATTTTCCCTCTGATACGCTCTTGCACTATTGACTCCGCCATTCAAACTGAGCTTCTGCCACGAAGTGTTGCGCTAATAAATCAATACTCAAGCGAACATTCGTAGTTTCCAATGGAATAGTCCAGAGTCGATAAACCCCATGTATTTCACAATCAAAGTCGATATTTCTATATGTGACCTACATTGTTTTGCCTGGATACGCTGTACACAAACATGATACTTTGCTATTCAAACTATATAACTATTACTTGCTTACTTACTCAATTGCTATAGACAATTTCTAAGCAAGCTAAAGGAATATTATCTATTTTATGGAACCCGGAGGTACATTGCCGCGCTTAACTGAGCCCGCCATTCAACCCTATTCTGTGCTAACTCTTTACAATCATCCCTCTGAAATCCTACTTCTCTTAAATCTATCATAATATTTTTATTCTCCCTACGTCTAGGTCTTTCAAGTGGTCTTATCCCTTCGGGTCTCCCCGTCAATATTTTTTAGATAGGTATATGTCTTTCCTACCACATGTCCAGCCCATTTCATCCTCCGTGATTTAATTACCCTTACTATATCCAGTGTAGAGTACAGGTTATGAAGCTCGTCGTTATGTAGTTTTCTCCAGTCCCCATTTTCATCTCTCTTAGGCCCAAATATTTTCCGAAGCCCCCTGTTTTAGAACTATCTCAGATTATGTTCTCCCCGAAGAGTAAGGGGCCATGTCTCACATCCATATAATACAACCGGCAGGATAATTGTCTTACGAGAAGATAAGACTTTCCGAATCCTGATTAGTGTCTACACTTAACTTCTTCCTTAATATTATTTGTGTCTGTAAATATTGCTCGCATGGGCCTATATTTGAATATCTCCACTTATTCGAACGATTTACCAGTTATTCTAATATTTTGTAGCATATTAGGTTACTTATGTTATTGTGAATTATTGTAAATGACTAATAGGTACTGAGGTAATATTAGTGAAATTTTAAAATTGAGTTTCGGTTTACACTTTTATTAAGTGTGCAAACTTTCAAGTTTCTAGGGCAACATTTTGGTCGTCCCTTAAATTTTAGTTAAAATCTACGATGTGTTACACTGAACTCACCACATGGAATTCATACTGCATGGTATTCAAATCAATGTATAGTTTCCATGACAACACTATTGTCTGCAGTGTACACAGGTGGCTTGGCATATAATATAATAAGAGGCTAAATAATTCATTCCTATAAATCAATAACAGTTATAGAAATTCAAGTTAATAAAATACTGACGTGATGCGCTCACATAACTTTCTTTACCGTGGGCATGGACACATTTTGAATTAGAATAAGACTCCACATTGCGGGGAATCGTATATGCCGTGGAGCAGTTGCGCTACAAACTAGAAGGTCGCGGGTTTAAGACCGGATGACATCAATAAAATTTCTTCTGGGGGTACTATGGCCTGAGGTCGACTCAGCCTCTTACGGAAATGAGTACCAGAGCAATCCTGGGGGTGAAGGCAGTCGGTGCGTAAAGGATGTGGTCAGAATGCCAACTTCCAAGGCTTTCGAGATCGGAGTCGATACTTCTTTATCAAAAAGCTCCTCAGTTTGTCATGAGGCTGAGAGTTCTATACACCAGAACAATTCCATATACCGGGAATCGAACCCAGATTTGCTGATCCGTAGTCTGGAAAGCTGCCCACTAGATCAAGTGGACCGTCTCATCCAAATACGTAAAATATTAGAAACAGAAATAGACCACATTAAACAAAATGCTTTTCCGCCTGAAACTTGTAACTGGACTACCCGCAAAACTTTCATGAATAGTGTAGCAAACAACAGAATCAATTTTTACTTTCTCGCATATAAGTAGTAAATTACAGAGAAAGTATTGTGATCGTGACAAAAAATCGAAATCGAGATAACACCGGAAATACATGTTTCACGATGCCTAGAAACCGAAAAAAAGTGTTTTTGGAATGACATCTGTCCATCTGTCTGTCTGTGTATCCGTCTGTGGATAAGCACAACGGGTAAACGGGCCGTTTTTACTTCATTTTTTTAAAATCATGGACTTGCTCAAAATGTTATCGAACCGCCCAGAATTTGGGTTTCATAACTGAAATATTAAGGGGACTTCTCATAAAAACTTTCTTAAAAATATTGATTTTTAAAAAATTGGCTGTAATGATTTTAATAAAAATATGAAATTGGAAACTCTTATCTGTGACTAATAAAGTGGCTATATCCGTTTCTCTAAAAAAATGACTTAGGGGGTACTTTACTCGTATCTCTTTTCAATTTTTCTAGATTATCTCCATTAAAGTAGGCGATATATAAAAACCTACCACAGTAAAGTTGTAGAGAAAATTAAAACGAACAGTTTTTGTTATATACATTTCTCTATAAAATTAATAGGTACCAACATAAAAACGAAATAACATGATTTGAATGCGAATTTCAGAACATCTACTCTTATACAATTCAACGGCCCTAAATAGCGTGCTTGCTCGCCCGCTTCGTGAAACATCGGGTATACTCGGCGATGTTCGTCTCTCGCAGTCTAAACTTTCATGACGACTACAAGATTAGGAAAACCGTTTCTTTATTATATAAGGCCTAAGTGAAATGAACACAATGAACAAATATTATAATTTTATTTTTACTTACAATTTTCATAGCTCTGAACCACAAACATTTTTAATAATCTACCAGTGTAAATTTCTTAAAAATCCTGGAGTCAATGAATAATGGCGGGCGAAGCCGGGGGCACCAGCAGTAAAATATTGATGATTTAACTCTTGAAATATCGCTGATAATAATAATCCAAATCAATCACTCCTTCTCTTGAAAAATTATATAATTTCTGAAAATTACAATGAATTTATCAAATAAAATTCACATCTCATTCATCTCTCAACAAACACAAACAGTTGAAAAACGATACGTATTATCCACCGCCGTCTCGAGAATTACGCACGAGAATTAGCCTATACAGTTTAGAAGGCAGTGGTTCACAGTTATCTTTGGAACTGCATAATCGAATCTGAGATCGTTTTCCCAGGTGGCAATTTCTAATCGTGGAATGTACTCTAAAGCCGGAATTTTAGCTGTTTCATTAATTATTAATGGTTTAGTTTAAGAATGATTCGCGTGCAAGTGTTAATAAATATAGGCCTAATGCTTTAATCATGATTATACTATTAATTTCTAATTTTTCAATTAATTATCGTGGGCGAAGCCGCGGGCACATCCTAGTAACTTACATTTCTATTAAAATATGAATGGTATTCTTTTGTTGCCCGTAGTAACAAGAATACTATAATCTAGATATTGTTGTGAAATGTAGTCAGTTTACCACAGTCGTAATGAACACACCAAAATCTATTAGAGCGAGGTGGTATAGGGTAATAGGGAAGAGATCCTGGGTTCAAATCAAACCTCGAGAACACCCAAACTTACCAATAAACTCTTGTAGTAACTCAGGTGCAGCATTTGCTTCTATTGTTCGGCTATATCTTAAAGTATCCTGCATTTTTGCCTTTGAGATTGAGGAAACCATGCAATCCCCAAGTTATTGTTATTATTATCATCATTACTATTATTATCTCATGGCAAAAGCATCGAACATAAAGATCGACCCTGATGCTTTGCGTTCTAGATACTTGTTAGTTTTATGACAATGTAATAAATAAAATTTAATTGTCTCTATAATTTATTTTTTTCTGTGCTAGCCTTTAACACGTATATGCGAGAAAGCTTGTGCAACATATTTTGCACCATTTATTTTGTTCGACCATAAGCCTACTGACATACGACATAACTGTACTATAATGACACTCATTTCAAAGCTGTTTTTCATTACGACATCGGTTTGGATCTTGAGACCTTGAGGGTAGAAGCTAAAAACAAAGTAATAAATAGCCTCTATTTAAAATAAAATCAATTCTGTTCATGTTAATTTTAATAAATTCGTGTTATCAAAATCAGTTGGTTTCAAGAAATCAACCATAAAGTATCTCCGATTTCACCGACGCGATGACCTGCCATCTCTCGTGGAAGACAAGAACTACTAAAATCAGCTGAAACGAAGGGCATGGAGGGCTCGTTGCCGTTTGTTTGAGTGAATCTTAAATCTGAAAATTTAAACATTAGACTGATTAAGGTCGAACAATAACAGTAGTATGTAACATAACTATAAAAGATAATTAAGATAACTCGTACGAAAATTAACATAAATTTACTCTATCTTAATAAACGCTATTATAGGCCTACTACGGTACAGTGTCTGATTTCCTTTCAATCTAAAACTAAAAACTAAACACCATGGCGCTGCATCTCTGAGGGGACGAGGCCTACAATATTGATGACTATTATTGCGGTGTAGGTGACTGTTAAAATAATAATCATAACTGTCAAAACTGAGTGAATTTAAAACATTTATTTTAAATTTCCTTGCCAATGAACATGTAACAATCAAATCACACCCTATACACCAATTTAATGGCTACACATTAAACAATACCAAGATTTCTAATATGAAATATCAACACATAAAACTTCATAGTTCTGAATAGTTTATGTGAAAACAATCCAAAACAAGAATTATAAGAACCAAATGCACATCAGAGCTATTGTTACTTCTTCAAACTACCCTTGTTTGGAAACTGCACTTGTGTGGAAACTTCACTTGAGTGGAAACTACATTTGAGTAGCAAATACATTTGTGTGGGAACTTCACGTGTGTGGAAACTACATTGCTGTGAAAATTACATTTGTGTGAAAACTACATTTTTGTGGAAACTACATGTGTGAAAACTACATTTGTGTGGAAACTTTACTTACGTTGAAACTACACTTGTGTGAAAATTACATTTGTGTGAAAACTACATTTGTGTGGAAACTTTACTTACGTTGAAACTACACTTGTGTGAAAATTACATTTGTGTGAAAACTACATTTGTGTGGAAACTACACTTGTGTGAAAATTACATTTGTGTGAAAACTACATTTCTGTGGAAACTACATGTGTGTGGAAACTACGAGTACATTTGAGTAGCAAATACATTTGTGTGGAAACTACATTTGTGTGAAAACTACATTTTTGTGGAAACTACATGTGTGAAAACTACATTTGTGTGAAATCTACATTTGTGTGGAAACTTCACTTGCGTTGAAACTACACTTGTGTGGAAACTACACTTGTGTGAAAATTACATTTGTGTGAAAACTACATTTTTGTGGAAACTACACTTGGGTGAAAACTACACTTGTGTGGAAACTACAATTGAGTAGCAAATACATTTGTGTGGAAACTACACTTGTGTGGATCTTGCCTATTGCAATCTACATATCTTATTCAGTTACATAAAACAATTAACACGGTGATGAAGTTACATGAAAGCAATTTGTTGTAATCACCAGTGACTCCTCGTCAACTGCGATTGTATTCGGGAGGTCTCAGGTTCAAATCCCGTGGCAGGCTAATGCCGATATTTACATACCATGAATCCTCAGTGTATTGTCATGAAATAATATAATTTGGATATGTAATTATACACAAAGGGATATAATGCCCAATGGGATTTAATATTACATATCCACATTTTATTATTTAATGACAATAGCCTACACTCTATGATCATTGTAATCAATACTGTATAGCTGGGTAGAATAACTTTATATATAAATAGTTATGACTATACCATAGCCTATGCGCCTAAAGTATAATTTTTTATGTAATAATAATAATTGTATTTTAGTTTCAATATATCTTGTTAATTACGGTCTACTACCTATGGATGTTTTATTTTTCGAATTTTCAGTTTTTTTCTAAAATATAACCTATACCTTTATCAATAATATTTTTAAGATTAGTAGTGTGACATTATATCATATAAAATTTCTGCGATTTACTATACTCTGTGGCATAAGATGGACATTAGTTACTATAAATATTTTCACCACAAACGATATGAAGTTCATATCATATTTCTGAGTTCACTGCTGAATCCTTTACTCTCCTGAGAAAGAATCACTCCTATCAAAACCAACACATGACTAGGGATGGTAGATTTCAGCAACTAAAAAATAAATATTTAGAATTTTATAACAAATTTAACGTTAAAAGTTAGCATTTTGTAGCGATTTGGGATGAAACAACTTATTATTATTTTTAGAAAAAAAGATTTTACAAATTATTGCGTTATCAAGTGCATTTTTATTGATTTTCCAGTTGTAAAAATTTCAAGCGTATAAGTAGGCATAAAGCAACATAAACTTGTAGTGAAATTGTGAACACTAAAACACATGTCAAAATATATGCACTGCTAACTTGTATTCAACGCATACATTACAAATTTAATATTGAAGCTATTTCAATAATACTCTCCTTTAACCAGTTTCGGCTATCTGTGACAATTAAATTGTATTTTCTGAAAAATGTTCTACGTCCACGCTATTGGTAGGTGAGCAGATTACCTGAATAGCTGCATTGACAAAGAATGGATATTTTATTTGCATTGCTAACAAAATATGCAGTCAGTAAACCACTTTTTGTCTCATACTGGTTATCAAATGTTTGTGAAATTAATCATAACCAAATAAGAAACTTAATATGGAATATGGAATTCTTCTCTTTAAATACAACGCTTTCTTAGGATTTATGGTACTCATCTGACCAGCCGCTATTGGATTAAAGAGATCAGTAACAGCTTAAAAAATTGATTTGTTTCATTTCCTCTGATATTATTAACATAAATGACCCTTACAAAGGAATTTCGCACTTATTTCGCATTTTAACGCTAAATGAAAAAAAAAAGAGTATAATAGATTTCACATGCTTCAAAGCCAAAATATTACTTATTTTGACAGCATTTGGGAGAATTCAGCATTTATCACGATTGGGAAAATCTACCATCCCTATACATGACCTGTCATTGATGGCTTCAATCTAATGTGTAAACATCGTTAGATAAACATTATATGCATGGATAATTATCTCACACATAAATGTTACGAAACTTAGCACTAATCCTACAAGTAGAACATAGAATGGGCTGTCTAGTATACCTAGTGGTAATGATTTCGGACGTAGATCTTCTCCTGAATAGGATTTGTAATGGCGAAAAGTTAAATCCCTTGTAGCGTTCTTTAACATGTAGTCAGCAATTCCAGAATCCACAAGTCTTACTGCAACGGAGTCCAAACGTTCCAGTAGATTACAATCCCTCTTCAACACAAATATTTGGACAAATAAACGGCGATCAGGTGGGGTAGCTCTAAACGACAAGCGCTTTCCATTGTATGCAATCACTATAGGAAAAGTAAATTCGTTCTCATATACACTATCATAAGCGGCCAACCGCTTCTCAAAAAGGACTTGTCTCGAGTAATCTTCTGGGCATCTTTCGATACCTTCAGCAGCGAAATACTCTCCACCTACTTGTAGGTTAGAACACATGGGCAAACCAGATTGTTCAAGTTCTTCCATGCTAGTTGCAGCCGGATAATCACCTGGTTTAACCATAATCTCATACAGTTTAGCCGTATAAGCTGTGTAGATCTGAATGCAGTAAAACAACCACAGAGAGGAAAGGACAACACCAATTTTCCTCTTGAATGTATTCATATCTCCAATGCAAATGCCAAGGTATGTTCCGAAAGTATTAATAAGTACAACAGCAAGCCTCGGGTTCGTGGCCTGCTCAGTTCTCTGAATCATCCAAAACGTAACTGAAACAAATACGTATGCCAGAGCAGCCAGAATCCACATCTCAGGCGAGAATGTACGAAAAAGAGCTTTCCATCGAGGAATGTCGATCACTGGAACATACCAAGCATAAGAGAGGGAATAAAACGGGTAAGTTTCCCCGCATCTGTGTCGGACATGTGACTGGGTAAGAGGGAAAGTGACGTAGGGCGATCTACTTCGGTGTGAATAGTGTTTGAATTCGATGTGGTCATTACCTGTTGCAATTTGTAGCAAAGATAAAAGAAAACCATATCTTCCGTCAAAAGCTATCATAAATGGCCACAAAGTATCATAACTTGCTATGAATCTACACTTCCACTTGTCGGACACATCCTTATGGGGAAACAGATTTGAATCCAACAGGAATCTTTTCTCAGAAGAATCCCATGTATCCATCCTTGAAACCCTCGTTATGTGATCCAGACATTTGATTTGGAACTTTGGTAACCATCCAAATACATCAAATTTTCGATTAGTGCCTCTTCCCCATCCAGTTTGAGCTTGCAAAATTATAGCATTCCAAATATAGCCAATTTGCCACAGCTCATCGAGTAGACGACTAGCTATTTCAGCTTGTTCACTTTTTGATTTTGACAAGTTTGATACTGCTATGACCACGTGTGATATTTGTTCAACCAATAAAACAAGAATTCTTTCAAGGATGTTAAAAAGCCCTTTTAAGATATACCTTTTATTATCTTCGTTGTTATTAAATTCTGGCAATACTATTACAACGGACCCCAAATTGGCCTTGCCTATACGGGGATGTCTGTTGTTATTGTATGGATCCAAGCATCCCAGAATCATTACAGGCTGCTCTGTACCATTACTCAGTATGATCTTGACCACGTCTTCTACTTCCCTATGCTGTTTATTTCGTCTACAATCCAGAAAAGCTGATCCATGAACAAGTACCATCAAATCTGTAGGAAAGTACTTCTGGGCGATGGCTTGCACACATGGACCCATCGGTTGTAAACGATCTGGCTCTTTCTTTTCTCTCACAATACGACTGGAGGAACCATGAACCAGCACAAGAACTAGAATTAGTGTTAAGCCCATTGTTGTGCCATCCACACTGAAAAGTTGTGCAGAAAATCTCAGTATCCTTTCTTCTTCAATAAATCTTCTTCTTCTTCAGTAAATTAGTTTTTACTGTATTTTCCAAGCAACTTTGACAGTATATGACAGTATATGACAGTGATTCACACTTCAAACTTGTTTTTTATAAATATATTTTCTGTTCAGTTATTAATTATTGTTCTGGCAGTGAAAATTGTCATTAAACAAGTAACTCTTTGGTGAGAAAATCCGTCAGACAGAATTCAGGTTTCTTGAGATTCTCTGAACACACTTCATAAGACATATGAAGCATGGAAATCAGTGCTTTTGAATATTGTAGATTGTATATATGGAAAAAATGTAGGCAATTCCATGGGGAGAATTGCCTTATTATAGTGAATCCACTGCAAACATAATATTTTTAAATAGCCTATTTCACAGTAGGCCGGGAATGCTGTTGTGAAAATATCCTCAAAATGATCACTCTTTTACCTAATGATATCTATAGAATTTATGAATTTTATTTTTCCTTCCAGTGTCAACGATATTTTTAGAAAATCTGTAAAAATTATCTACTAAAAACTTATATTTCCACTTTATTTCAAAGAAATTTTCGCTCTGATCCGCTGTAACTTGATAAGTTTAAAACACTTGTTTTACTATCGGGTCCACCACTCAAACTGAGCTTCTGCCACCAAGTGTTGCGCTAATACAATCAATACTCATGCGAACCTTCGTAGTTTCCAATGGAATATTCCAGAGTCGATAAACCACAAGTATTTCGCAATCATAGTCGATATTTCTATATGTGACCTACATTGTATTGCCTGGATACGCTGTACACAAACATGCTACTTTGCTATTTAAACTATACAATTCTTATTTGCTTACTTACCAAATGGCAATTTGTAAGCAAGCTAAAGGAATATTATATACTTTATGGAACTCGGAGGTTCATTGCCGCGCTTTCCTGAGCCCGCATTCAACCCTATTCTTTGCTAACTCCATCCAATTATCCCTCTCAAATCCACTTTTCTTAAATCTATCCTAATATGTCTCTTCTCCCTACGTCTAGGTCTTTCAAGTGGTCTTTTCCCTTCGGGTCTCCCCGTCAATATTTTTTAGATAGGTATATGTCTTTCCTACCACACGTCCAGCCCATTTCATCCTCCGTGATTTAATTACCCTTACTATATGCGGTGGCGAGTACAGGTTATGAAGCTCGTCGTTATGCAATTTTCATCTCTCTTAGGTCTGAATATTTTCCAAAGCTCCCTGTTTTCGAACACTCTCAGATTATGTAAGGGGCCATGTCTCACATCTATATAATACAACCGGCAGGATAATTGTCTTACGAGAAGATAAGAGTTTCTGAATCCTGATTAAGTGTCTACACTTAACTTCTGCCTTAATATTATCTGTGTCTATAATTATTGCTCCCAGATATTTGAATATCTCCCCTTGTTAGAACGATTTACCAGCTATTCTAATATTTTGTAGCATATTAAGTTACTTATGTAATTGTGAATTATTGTAAATGACTAATAGGTTGGCCTACTGAGGTAATATTAGTGAAATTTTAAAATTGAGTTTCGGTTTACACTTTTATTAAGTGTGCAAACTTTCAAGTTTCTATTGCAACATTTTGGTCGTCCCTTAGGTTTTAGTTAAAATCTACGATGTGTTACACTGAACTCACCACATGGAATTTATTCCCACTGCATGGTATTCAAATCAATGTATAGTTTCCATGACAACACTATTGTCTGCAGTGTACACAGGTGGCTTGGCATATAATATAATAAGAGGCTAAATAATTCATTCCTATAAATCAATAAGAGTTATAGAAATTCAAGTTAATAAAATACTGAAGGGATGCGCTCACATAACTTTCTTTACCGTGGGCATGGACACATTTTGAATTAGAATAAAGGTCCATATTGCGGGGAATCGTATATGCCGTGGAGCAGTGGCGCTACTAACTGGAAGGTCGCGGGTTCGAGTCTGGATGAAATCAATAAAGCTTCTTCTGGTGGCTTTATGGCCTGAGGTCTACTCAGCCTCTTACAGAAAAGAGTTCCAGAGCAATCCTGGGGGGTGAAGGCGGTCGGTGCGTAAAGCATGTGGTCAGAATGCAAACTTCCAAGGCTTTCGAGACCGGAGTCGCTACTTCTTTATGAAAAAGCTTCCTCTTACATCTGCATTTTAATACAAGACTTGGAAAATTTTAAGGACTTTAAACATTTTCTAAATGAGTTAAGAATTTTAAGTAGGTTTTGACTTTGTATTATATACGTAAGTACTTTATTTATTTATAGACCAGTAGTTTATACTACTTTTTAACAAGGTAAAATGTCAATAGATAAGTTATATATTTTTTAAATAGGTTAGATGTCTCAAAATTGTAATACATACTGAGCATAGGTGGAGTGCAAATTGATAAAATCAAATTACACAGCTCAGTCGGAAAATGAAAATAATTGAAATACCCTTGCAACATGTTGGTTTGCGGACCACAGGTAAAGTAACAAATGTGACTATTAATCGTACTTCTGGGTTGTGCAAACAAGTTGTATCATTGAGACTGCATAAATCAACAGCAGGGGGAAAAGCAACGAGGGAGGATAAGTTATTAACATGGAAATTAATGTGCCCTCCCTCCTACATTCCACAGTCCTGACTTCGATAACTATTTGACACTTGTTGGTTACACAGCACATTGCTTCTTGCTTAATGTGTCATTTAGATGAATAATGTCCGGTTTCTACAAACTCGCGAATTACCTATGGGTAAATTATCCAATGGACAGAATTTACACAAAAATAACACCACGGAAACACAAATAATTTAAAGATAGTTATCACTTACACTTGTGGCGAGTTTCTAGATAAATGTCCTCTGGATAAATATGAAAATTACAGAAAAAATGTTCCTACAAACTCGGGCTAGATCTTTCCAAGGGTAAATCTTCGGGTTAATTTATCCTTTCATGGATGGCTGGATAAAATTTAACCTTTCATAGGATCAATAGTAATTTAAACAATGAGAATCAAAGCCTTCTGAATTAAATTAACTGTAAAACTCCAAGGCCTTGCTCATTATATCATTGTGGGTGAAATGGAACTAATTTGCCCATGGATAATTTACCCATAGGTAATTCACTAGATAGTAGGAACCGGGCATAAGAGAAGAAAGTATTTGTCTCTCAGTCTGTCTGTCTGTCTGTCTGTCTGCGATGTACAGCCAAACCTACAGCACGCAGAGATCTCATATTTTATACATAGATAGACGGAAGGGTGCCGAATGCACCTGAAAGCCGGATTTTTAATTTTCACTTTCGTTCACGAGTTACGGGCATAAATACCCAGAAAACATGATATTTTGTGCTATCTAAGTACCAATTTTGGCTAATATAGGCCTATTTGATTTTAAAATAAGTGCAAGTGACCTTACTTTGCTCTCATGGCAACGGGAAAAGTAAGAGCATCGCGTAAATCGATTTGTTGATACATTGTAGATCGCTTCGTATTTGTTAACCCGTTCTGTTTTATTCATTTGTTTATAACATATTGATACGCAGAGAACTGGATTTGTTTATATAGTTGGACAGGAAGGGGAATCATGAATGCAGGCCTAAATGTGAGAAGATTATATAGTTTGGACGAAACTCACTATGCGTATTTTTAATTTTTATTTGTTTATTTCTGCTAAGGAACTGGAATCTGAGGTATTTTTCCCCACTCGACGAACTTTAATCGAGAAATGCGCCACAAAGCTAGATTTTAAGCTTTCGTTTAATACACATTCAGACCTAAGAGAGATGAAAACAGGAACTGGAAACAACTGCATAACGACGAGCTTCATAACTTGTGCTCTTCACCGAATATAGGCTAGTAAGGGCAATTAAATCACGGGGGATGAAATGGGATGGACATGGGGGAGGAAAAATATGATTATCTAAAACATATTAACTGGGAGACCCGATGGGAAAAGACCACCTGGAAGACAGACGTAGGTGAGAGAACAATATTAGAATAGATTGAAGAGAAGTAGGGTTTGTGAGGGATAGTTGGATGGAGTTAGCAAAGAATAGGGTTGAATGGCGGGCTCATGTAAGCGGGGCAATGAACCTTCGGGTTCCATAAAATAGATAATATTCCTTTAGCTATATGAGAAATTGTCCATTGCCATTGAGTAAGTAAGCAAATAATAAGAACTGTATAGTTTGAAAAGCAAAGTATCATGTTTGTGTACAGCGTATCCAGGCAACACTATGTATGTCACATATAGAAATATCGACTATGATTGTGAAATACTTGTGGTTTATCGACTCTGGAATATTCCATTGGAAACTACGAAGGTTCGCATGAGTATTGATTGTATTAGCGCAACACTTGGTGGCAGAAGCTCAGTTTGAGTGGTGGACTCGATAGTAAAACAAGTGTTTTAAACTTACCTAGTTACAGCGGACCAGACCGAAAAATTCCTTTAAATAAAGTGAAAATATAAGTTTTTAGTCGATAATTTTTACATATTTTCTAAGAATATTCTTGACACTGGAAGGAATAATGAAATTAATAAATTCTATAGGATTTGCGAGGGATCATTGGATGGAGTTAGTAAAAGGGTGATAATTTATTAGAATATTTTCACAACAGCATTCGCGGTTTACAGGAAATATCCATGGAAGTGCCTACGTTTTTTGTATAGATACAACTTATAGTATTCAAAAAGAACTTATTTCCATGCTTGATACGTCATATAAAGCCTGTTCCTAGAATCTCAAGAAATCTGAATTCAGTCTGATGGATTTTCTCACCAGGGAGTGACTTGTGTTGATGACAATTTGCGCTGCCCAAACAATAATAAATTTCGGAACAAAATATAACAACAGATCAATATTGTAGAGTGAATCATTGTCATATACTCCACTATTTGTTTCTCGCTGATTGCCAAAGTTGCTTGCAAATTCAATAAAAACTGAAAAAGAAAAGATAATGAGCTTTTCTGCCCAATTTTTCAAAGTGGATGGTACAAGAATGGGTTTAACAGCTATTGCAGTTCTACTGCTGGTTCATGGTTCCTCGAGTTTTCAACTGAGAGAAAGCGAAGAGCTAGATCGTTTACGACCGATGGGTTCATGTGTGCAAGCCATCGCCCAGAAGTACTTCCCCACAGATTTGCTGATACTTGTTCATGGATCAGCTTTCCTGCATTGTAAAGAAAGAGAAGAATATATGGCAGTAGAAGATGTGGTGAAGATAATTTCGAGTACAGAGCAGTACAGAGCAGCCTGTGATGATTCTGGGATGCGTGGATCCAAAAAATAAGAAGAAACATCCCCGTGTAAGCAAGGCCTATGTGGGATCGGTTGTAATAGTATTGCCAGAATATGATAATGATGAAAATAATACAAGATATATGTTAGAGTGGCTTCGTTACATGATCAAGAGAATTCTTTTTGTATTGGTTGAACATATATCACACGTGGTCATAGCAGTATCAAACTTGTCAAAATCAAAAAGAGAACAAGCGAAAATAGCGAGCAGTCTACTCGATGTGCTGTGGCGAACAGACAATATTTGGAATGCTATAATTCTGCAAGCTCAAATTGGATGGAGAAAATATGCGAATCGAAAATTTGTTATATTTGGATGGTTACCACAGTTACAAATCAAATGTCTAGATCACATTTCGAGGGTTTCAAGGATGGATACATGGGATTCTGCTGAGAAAAAATTCCTGTTGGATTCAAATCTGTTTCCCCATAAGGACGTGTCTGACAAGTGGAAGTGTACCTTCATAGCAAGTTATAATATTCTATGGCCATATATTCATTATTTTAAAGGAATAGGCCTATCTGGTTTTCCTGTATCTTTGGTACAAATTGCAACAGGTAATGACCACATTCAAATTGAACACTATTTAAAAGTAATTTCATCTGACGTTGCGTTCCCACTGACCCAGTCAAAATTCTGGACAAGATGCGGGGAAACTTACCCTTTTTACTCCCTCTCCTACGCTTGGTATGTTCCAGTGATCGACGTCCCGCGATGGAAAGCTCTTTTCCTGACATTCTCGCCTGAGATGTGGATTCTGGCTGCTCTGGCATACGTATTTGTTTCAGTTACGTTTTGGATGATTCAGAGAACTGAGCAGGCCACGAACCCGAGGCTTGCTGTTGTACTTATTAATACTTTCGGAACATACCTTGGCATTTGCGTTGGAGATATGAATACATTCAAGAGGAAAATTGGTGTTGTCCTTTCCTCTCTCTGGTTGTTTTATAGCATTCAAATCTACACAGCTTATACGGCTAAACTGTATGAGTTTATGGTTGATCCTGGAGATTATCCGGCAGCTAGAAGCCTGGAAGAACTTAAGCAATCTGGTTTGCCCATGTGTTCTATGCTACAAATAGGTGGCAAAATATTCGATGCTGAAGGTATCGAAAGATGTCCAGAAGATCACTTGAGACAACTCCATTTTCATAAGCGGTTGGCAGCTTATGATAACGTATATGAGAAAGAATCTATTGCTCCTATAATGATTTCATTGTATGGAAAGCGTTTGGTGTGGAGAGCCACTTCACCCAGGCGTCATTTATTAATGGAAATTGCTGTTGTGAAACGGGATTGTAATTTAGTTGAACGTTTGGACTCCATCGGAGGGAGACTTGTGGATTCTGGAATTGCTGACTACATGATAAAAAACGCTACATGGCATATAACTTACTGGTATTACAAACACTCTAGAGGAGAAGATCTACATCCAAAATCATTAGCACTAGGTATACTAGACGGCCCATTCTATGTTCTACTTGCAGGATTACTGCTTAGTTTCGTAACATTTATGTGTGAAATAATTATCCATGCATATAATGTATATCTAACAATGTTTACACATTAGCTTGATAGCTCATGTGTTGGTTTTCATAGGAGTGTAGGTGATTCTTTCTCAGGACAATGTGGAATGGAGAGGTGAAATCAATAATATGATATGAACTTCATACGTTTGTGGTGAAAATATTTATAGTATCTAATGTCCACCTTATACCAAAAAGTATAGTAAATCAAAGAAATTTTATCTGATACAAGATTACACTCTAAAATATTGTCGATAAAGATTTAGGTTATAACTTAGAAAAAAACTGAAAATATGAAAACTTCCATAGGCATTAGATTATCACTAACAAGATGTATTGAGATTGAAATACAATGATTATTACATTAAAAAAGTATACCTTAGGAACATAGGCTGCGGTAAAGTCATGAATATTTATATAAAACATTACTCTACCCAGTTATACAGTATTGATTGTAATTGTCATAGAGTATATTATCATGAAATAATATAATGTGGACATGTAATTATATCCCACTGGGCACACATCCATATTATATTTTTTCATGACAATACACTGAGGATTCATGTTATGTAAATATCCAATTCGGCATTTGCTTTTACAACTGGGGAAACCATGAAAAAACACATGCCAAATTCGCCGGCCATGGGAAATGAACCAAGGACATCCCGAATGCGAGTCGTAGCTGACAAGAAGTCAGGTGATAACAACGAATAGCTTTCATGTAACTTCATCACCGTATAATTTTATGTTTTAACTGTAGGCCTATAAGATACGTACAGAAATGTCTATAGTATGAAGGAAGATGATCCACATTCGTGTTGTTTCGTCATATTCTAGGACTTGATGTGCATTTGTCATTTGTCATTACGTCTTGTTTTGAAATCAGAACTATGAAGATTTATGTGTTGATGTTTCATATTAGAAATCTTGGTATTTTTTAATGTGTATCCATTAAATTGGTGTATAGAGTGTGATTTGACTATTATATGTTCATTGGTAAGGGTTTTTAAAATAAATGTTTTACATTCACTCTGTGTTTGACAGTTATGTTTATTACTTTAGTAGTCACTATCAACGTAATAACAGTATCAACATACTAGGCCTAGTCCCTCCATGGATGCAACGCTAAGGTGTTTAGTTCTTAATTTTATATTGAAAGGAAATCAGACACTGTACCATATGCAGTGTACCATATACACTGCCTATATATACATAAATATACTAGGCCTATCTCTATATCTCTTCTCTATATATAAAAGGCTTTGTCCTGACTGACTGACTGACTGACAGGAATCAACGTACAGCCTAAACTATAACAGGTAGAGACTTGGAATTTTGACAGTACCTTCGTTTCATAATGTAGGTGCACACTAAGAAAGGATTTTGCAAAATGTTGATTCTAAATGCCAAAAATTAAATGTTTTTGAAAATACTTAATCCCTTTTTACATAGAATTATCAATTCCAAATCACAGAATATATTGTTGCCAAATGGTATCAGATGGGCTTGCAAAAAACAAATGAAATGCACTTTTGACAAATAAGAGAAGTTATCAAAATAATTCATGTTATAAATAAATATTACAGAATGAAATCCACTAAAATAATGGAATCACATAACTTTCTCTACCCTGGACATAGAGAAAACAAAACGAGGTATGGTAATGTGTATATTATTATATTATATCGCAGGTTTTTGGAGAGAAAAGTATGAAAGTGATAATGCTTTCTGTTTAATTTCATCTCCAAAACGGCTTTATGGTAACATAAGAGTGGGAAATTTCCCGCCTCGATATTACAATTTTATGTTACAGGAATTTCTGTTTCTTCTTATGTAAACCTCTACCAGGCTTGCTGTGCACTGTACAAGCGATGGGATGCAAAATTCTAGATCCTCTATGAGCCATAAAAAACTATATCAAGCGTTTTCTGAGGGAATAGTTTGAGTGTAATAAGTCGTTCTTCCTATTTCAAATGCCTATATAAGGACCTAGAATTTAAAATTTAAAATCCTTCATAAGTTAATTCGTTGTAATCACCAGTGACTCAATAATGGCTCATTGGCAGCTACGACTCGCATTCGGGAGGTCTCAGGTTCAAATCCCCTGGCAGGTTACTACCGAAATTTATATACCATGAACTGCCATGAAATAATATAATATAGATATGTAATTATATCCCAATGGGATATATTGCCCAATGGGATATAATTACATATCCACATTATATTATTAATGACAGGACACTCTATGACTATTGTATTCAATACTGTATAACTGGATAGAATAATGTTTTGTATAAATATTCATGACTTTACCGTAGCCTATGTGCCTAAGGTATATTTTTAAATGTAATAATCACTGTATTTAAATCTCAATGTTTCTTGTTAATTACAATCTAATACCTCTGGATGTTTTCTCTGTCATATTTTCAGTTTTTTTCTAAGATATAAATTAAATCTTTATCAACAATAGTATTAAGAGTGTAGTGCAAACTTGTCTCAGATAAAATTTCTGCGATTTACTATACTCTTTGGTATAAGGTGGACTTTAGTTACTATAAATATTTTCACCAAAAACGGTATGAAGTTCATTTCATATTTTTGAATTCACCTCTCCATGCCACATTCTCCTGAGAAAGAATCACTTACACTCTTATCAAAACCAACACATGAGTAGAGATGGTAGATTTTAGCAATTAAAAAATAAAGATTTAGCATTTTACAGCAATTTTAACGTTAAAGTTTAGCATTTCGTAGCGATTTGGGATGAAACAATTTACTGTTATTTTTAGAAAAAAAGATTTTAGGAATTAGTGCGTTATCAAGTGCATTTTTATTCATTTTCCAGTTTGAAAAATTTCAAGCGTAAAGTAAGCATAAAACAACACAGACTTGTAGTGAAATTGTGAACACTAAAACAGACGTCAAAATATATGCACTGCTAACTTGTATTTAGCACAAACATTAAAAATTTAACATTGAAGAAATTTCAATAATACTTTCCTTTAACCTGTTTCGGCTAGCTGTGACAATTAAATTGTATTTTCTGAATAAGCGTTATACATCGACGCTATTGGTAGGTGACCAAGTCACCTGAATAGCTGCATTGGCAAAGAGTGTACTTTTCATTTGCATTGCTAACATAATTTGCATAACTTCTGAATTATCTTCTATACTGGTTATCAAATGTTTGTGAAATTAATCATAACCACATAAGAAACTTGATATGAAATATGGAATCCTTCTCTTTAAATCCAACGCTTTATGGTACTCACCTGACCAGCCGCTGTTGGATTAAAGAGATCATTAACAGCTTCATAAAATCGATTTGTTTCACTTCCTTTCATATTATTTACATAAATGGCCCTTACAATGAAATTACGCACTTATTTCTCCGAAATATATAGATTTAACATTTCATACTAATTTTGCATTTTATCGCTAATTCAAAAAAAAAAAAAACACAATAATAGACTTCACATGTTTCAAAACCAGCTTTTGGGGACATTCAACATTTATCACAATTGCGAAAATCTACCATCCCTAAACATGAGTTTTGAGTGATGGTTTCAAGCTAATGTGTGAACATGGTTAGATATGCTTTATATCCATGGATAATTATTTCACAAATAAATGTTACGACACTTAGCACTAATCCTGCAAGTAGAACATAGAAAGGGCCGTCTAGTATACCTAGTGCTAATGATTTCGGACGTAGATCTTCTCCTGAATAGTGTGTGTAATAATGATAAGTTAAGTCCCTTGTAGCGTTCTTTAACATGTAGTCAGCAATTCCGGAATCCACAAGTCTCCCTCCAATGGAGTTCAAACGTTCAACTAAATTACAATCCCTCTTCATCACATATATTTGGACAAATAAACGACGATCGGGTGGGGTAATTCTAAACGCCAAGCGCTTTCCATTGTATGCAATCACTATAGGCATAGTTAAATCGTGTTCATATACACTATCATAAGCGGCTAACCGCTTCTTAAAAAAGATTTGTAGAGAGTAACGTTCTGGGCATCTTTCGATACCTTCAGCAGCGAAATACTCTCCACCTACTTGTAGGTTAGAACACATGGGCAAACCAGATTGCTCAAGTTCTTCCAGGCTAGTTGCAAACGGATAATCTCCTGGATTAACCATAATCTCATACAGTTTAGCCGTATAAGCTGTGTAGATCTGAATGCAGTAAAACAACCAGAGAGAGGAAAGGACAACACCAATTTTCCTCTTGAATGTATTCATATCTCCAACGCAAATGCCAAGGTATGTTCCGAAAGTGTTAATAAGCACAACAGCAAGCCTTGGGTTCGTGGCCTGCTCAGATCTCTGAATCATCCAAAACGTAACTGAAACAAATACGTAAGCCAGAGCAGCCAGAATCCACATCTCAGGCGAGAATGTACGAAAAAGGGCTTTCCATCGAGGAATGTCGATCACTGGAACATACCAAGCGTAGGAGAGCGAGTAAAAAGGGTAAGTTTCCCCGCAACTGCGTCGGACTTTTGACTGGGTAAAAGGGTACGTGACGTAGGCGGATCTACTTCGGTATGAATAGTGTTTGAATTCGATGTGGTCATTACCTGTTGCAATTTGTAGCAAAGATAAAAAAAAACCATATCTTCCGTTATGAGCTTGCATAAATGGCCACAAAGCATCATAACTTGCTATGAAGCTACACTTCCACTTGTCAGACACGTCCTTATGGGGAAACAGATTTGAATCCAACATGAATGTTTTCTCAGCAGAATCCCATGTATCCATCCTTGAAACCCTCGTTATGTGATCCAGACATTTGATTTGGAACTTTGGTAACCATCCAAATACATCAAATTTTCGATTAGTGCCTCTTCCCCATCCAGTTTGAGCTTGCAAAATTATAGCATTCCAAATATAGGCATTTTGCCACAGCATATCGAGTAGACGACTAGCTATTTCAGCTTGTTCACTTTTTGATTTTGACAAGTTTGATACTGCTATGACCACGTGTGATATTTGTTCAACCAATAAAACAAGAATTCTTTCAAGGATGTTAAAAAGCCCTTTTAAGATATACCTTTTATTATCTTCGTTGTTATTAAATTCTGGCAATACTATTACAACGGACCCCAAATTGGCCTTGCCTATACGGGGATGTCTGTTGTTATTGTATGGATCCAAGCATCCCAGAATCATTACAGGCTGCTCTGTACCATTACTCAGTATGATCTTGACCACGTCTTCTACTTCCCTATGCTGTTTATTTCGTCTACAATCCAGAAAAGCTGATCCATGAACAAGTACCATCAAATCTGTAGGAAAGTACTTCTGGGCGATGGCTTTCACACATGAACCCATCGGCTGTAAACGATCTGGCTCTTTCTTTTCTCTCACAATAAGACTGGAGGAACCATGAACCAGCACAAGAACTAGAATTAGTGTTAAGCCCATTGTTGTGCCATCCACACTGAAAAGTTGTGCAGAAAATCTCAGTATCCTTTCATCTTCAATAAATCTGTTTCTTTTGTATTTTCCAAGCAACTTTGACTACAAACTTGTTTTTTATAAATATATTTTCTGTTCAGTTATTAATTATTGTTCTGGCAGTGAAAATTGTCATTAACACAAGTAACTCTTTGGTGAGAAAATCCGTCAGACAGAATTCAGGTTTCTTGAGATTCTCTGAACACACTTCATAAGACATATGAAGCATGGAAATCAGTGCTCTTGAATATTGTAGATTGTATATATGGAAAAAATGTAGGCAATTCCATGGGGAGAATTGTCTTATTATAGTGAATCCACTGCAAACATAATATTTTTAAATAGCCTATTTCACAGTAGGCCTGGAATGCTGTTGTGAAAATATCCTCAAAATGATCACTCTCTTACCTAATGATATCTATAGAATTTATGAATTTTATTTTTCCTTCCAGTGTCAACGATATTTTTAGAAAATCTGTAAAAATTATCTACTAAAAACTTATATTTCCACTTTATTTCAAAGAAATTTTCGCTCTGATCCGCTGTAACTTGATAAGTTTAAAACACTTGTTTTACTATCGAGTCCACCACTCAAACTGAGCTTCTGCCACCAAGTGTTGCGCTAATACAATCAATACTCATGCGAACCTTCGTAGTTTCCAATGGAATATTCCAGAGTCGATAAACCACAAGTATTTCGCAATCATAGTCGATATTTCTATATGTGACCTACATTGTATTGCCTGGATACGCTGTACACAAACATGCTACTTTGCTATTTAAACTATACAATTCTTATTTGCTTACTTACCAAATGGCAATTTGTAAGCAAGCTAAAGGAATATTATATACTTTATGGAACTCGGAGGTTCATTGCCGCGCTTTCCTGAGCCCGCATTCAACCCTATTCTTTGCTAACTCCATCCAATTATCCCTCTCAAATTCCACTTTTCTTAAATCTATCCTAATATGTCTCTTCTCCCTACGTCTAGGTCTTTCAAGTGGTCTTTTCCCTTCGGGTCTCCCCGTCAATATTTATGAGATAGGCCTATGTCTTTCCTACCCATGTCCAGCCCATTTCATCCTTCGTGATTTAATTACCCTTACTATATCCGGTGAAGAGTACAGGTTATGAAGCTCGTCGTTATGCAATTTTCATCTCTCTTAGGTCTGAATATTTTCCAAAGCTCCCTGTTTTCGAACACTCTCAGATTATGTAAGGGGCCATGTCTCACATCCATATAATACAACCGGCAGGATAATTGTCTTACGAGAAGATAAGAGTTAGTGTCTGATTAGTGTCTACACTTAACTTCTGCCTTAATATTATCTGTGTCTATAATTATTGCTCCCAGATATTTGAATATCTCCCCTTGTTAGAACGATTTACCAGCTATTCTAATATTTTGTAGCATATTAAGTTACTTATGTAATTGTTACTTATGTATTGTAACATTTTAGTCGTCCCTTAAGTTTAAGTTAAAATCTACGATATGTTACTCTGAAGTCACCACATGGAATTCATACTGCATGGTATTCAAATCAATGTATAGTTTCCATGACAACACTATTGTTTGCAGTGTACACAGGTGGCTTGGGAAATAATATAATAAGAGGCTAAATAATTCATTCCTATAAATCAATAACAGTTATAGAAATTCAAGTTAATAAAATACTGAAGGGATGCGCTCACATAACTTTCTTTACCGTGGGCATGGACACATTTTGAATTAGAATAAGGGTCCATATTGCGGGGAATCGTATATGCCGTGGAGCAGTGGCGCTACTAACTGGAAGGTCGCGGGTTCGAGTCTGGATGAAATCAATAAAGCTTCTTCTGGTGGCTTTATGGCCTGAGGTCTACTCAGCCTCTTACAGAAAAGAGTTCCAGAGCAATCCTGGGGGGTGAAGGCGGTCGGTGCGTAAAGCATGTGGTCAGAATGCAAACTTCCAAGGCTTTCGAGACCGGAGTCGCTACTTCTTTATGAAAAAGCTTCCTCTTACATCTGCATTTTAATACAAGACTTGGAAAATTTTAAGGACTTTAAACATTTTCTAAATGAGTTAAGAATTTTAAGTAGGTTTTGACTTTGTATTATATACGTAAGTATTTTATTTATTTATAGACCAGTAGTTTATACTACTTTTTAACAAGGTAAAATGTCAATAGATAAGTTATATATTTTTTAAATAGGTTAGATGTCTCAAAATTGTAATACATACTGAGCATAGGTGGAGTGCAAATTGATAAAATCAAATTACACAGCTCAGTCGGAAAATGAAAATAATTGAAATACCCTTGCAACATGTTGGTTTGCGGACCACAGGTAAAGTAACAAATGTGACTATTAATCGTACTTCTGGGTTGTGCAAACAGGTTGTATCATTGAGACTGCATAAATCAACAGCAGGGGGAAAAGCAACGAGGGAGGATAAGTTATTAACATGGAAATTAATGTGCCCTCCCTCCTACATTCCACAGTCCTGACTTCGATAACTATTTGACACTTGTTGGTTACACAGCACATTGCTTCTTGCTTAATGTGTCATTTAAATGAATAATGTCCGGTTTCTATAAACTCGCGAATTACCTATGGGTAAATTATCCAATGGACAGAATTTACACAAAAATAACACCACGGAAACACAAATAATTTAAAGATAGTTATCACTTACACTTGTGGCGAGTTTCTAGATAAATGTCCTCTGGATAAATATGAAAATGACAGAAAAAATGTTCCTACAAACTCGGGCTAGATCTTTCCAAGGGTAAATCTTCGGGTTAATTTATCCTTTCATGGATGGCTGGATAAAATTTAACCTTTCATAGGATCAATAGTAATTTAAACAATGAGAATCAAAGCCTTCTGAATTAAATTAACTGTACAACTCCAAGGCCTTCCTCATTATATCATTGTAGGTTAAATGGAACTAATTTGTCCATGGATAATTTACCCATAGGTAATTCACTAGATAGTAGGAACCGGGCATAAGAGAAGAAAGTATTTGTCTCTCTGTCTGTCTGTCTGTCTGTCTGTCTGTCTGCGATGTACAGCCAAACCTACAGCACGCAGAGATCTCATATTTTATACATAGATAGACGGAAGGGTGCCGAATGCACCTGAAAGCCGGATTTTTAATTTTCACTTTCGTTCACGAGTTACGGGCATAAATACCCAGAAAACATGATATTTTGTGCTATCTAAGTACCAATTTTGACTAATATAGGCCTATTTGATTTTAAAATAAGTGCAAGTGACCTTACTTTGCTCTCATGGCAACGGGAAAAGTAAGAGCATCGCGTAAATCGATTTGTTGATACATTGTAGATCGCTTCGTATTTGTTAACCCGTTCTGTTTTATTCATTTGTTTATAACATATTGATACGCAGAGAACTGGATTTGTTTATATAGTTGGACAGGAAGGGGAATCATGAATGCAGGCCTAAATGTGAGAAAATTATATAGTTTGGACGAAACTCACTATGCGTATTTTTAATTTTTATTTGTTTATTTCTGCTAAGGAACTGGAATCTGAGGTATTTTTCCCCACTCGACGAACTTTAATCGAGAAATGCGCCACAAAGCTCGATTTTAAGCTTTCGTTTAATACACATTCAGACCTAAGAGAGATGAAAACAGGAACTGGAAACAACTGCATAACGACGAGCTTCATAACTTGTGCTCTTCACCGAATATAGGCTAGTAAGGGTAATTAAATCACGGGGGATGAAATGGGATGGACATGGGGGAGGAAAAATATGATTATCTAAAACATATTAACTGGGAGACCCGATGGGAAAAGACCACCTGGAAGACAGACGTAGGTGAGAGAACAATATTAGAATAGATTGAAGAGAAGTAGGGTTTGTGAGGGATAGTTGGATGGAGTTAGCAAAGAATAGGGTTGAATGGCGGGCTCATGTAAGCGGGGCAATGAACCTTCGGGTTCCATAAAATAGATAATATTCCTTTAGCTATATGAGAAATTGTCCATTGCCATTGAGTAAGTAAGCAAATAATAAGAACTGTATAGTTTGAAAAGCAAAGTATCATGTTTGTGTACAGCGTATCCAGGCAACACAATGTATGTCACATATAGAAATATCGACTATGATTGCGAAATACTTGTGGTTTATCGACTCTGGAATATTCCATTGGAAACTACGAAGGTTCGCATGAGTATTGATTGTATTAGCGCAACACTTGGTGGCAGAAGCTCAGTTTGAGTGGTGGACTCGATAGTAAAACAAGTGTTTTAAACTTACCTAGTTACAGCGGACCAGACCGAAAAATTCCTTTAAATAAAGTGAAAATATAAGTTTTTAGTCGATAATTTTTACATATTTTCTAAGAATATTCTTGACACTGGAAGGAATAATGAAATTAATAAATTCTATAGGATTTGCGAGGGATCATTGGATGGAGTTAGTAAAAGGGTGATAATTTATTAGAATATTTTCACAATAGCATTCGCGGTTTACAGGAAATATCCATGGAAGTGCCTACGTTTTTTGTATAGATACAACTTATAGTATTCAAAAAGAACTTATTTCCATGCTTGATACGTCATATAAAGCCTGTTCCTAGAATCTCAAGAAATCTGAATTCAGTCTGATGGATTTTCTCACCAGGGAGTGACTTGTGTTGATGACAATTTGCGCTGCCCGAACAATAATAAATTTCGGAACAAAATATAACAACAGATCAATATTGTAGAGTGAATCATTGTCATATACTCCACTATTTGTTTCTCGCTGATTGCCAAAGTTGCTTGCAAATTCAATAAAAACTGAAAAAGAAAAGATAATGAGCTTTTCTGCCCAATTTTTCAAAGTGGATGGTACAAGAATGGGTTTAACAGCTATTGCAGTTCTACTGCTGGTTCATGGTTCCTCGAGTTTTCAACTGAGAGAAAGCGAAGAGCTAGATCGTTTACGACCGATGGGTTCATGTGTGCAAGCCATCGCCCAGAAGTACTTCCCCACAGATTTGCTGATACTTGTTCATGGATCAGCTTTCCTGCATTGTAAAGAAAGAGAAGAATATATGGCAGTAGAAGATGTGGTGAAGATAATTTCGAGCAATGGTACAGAGCAGCCTGTGATGATTCTGGGATGCGTGGATCCAAAAAATAAGAAGAAACATCCCCGTGTAAGCAAGGCCTATGTGGGATCGGTTGTAATAGTATTGCCAGAATATGATAATGATGAAAATAATACAAGATATATGTTAGAGTGGCTTCGTTACATGATCAAGAGAATTCTTTTTGTATTGGTTGAACATATATCACACGTGGTCATAGCAGTATCAAACTTGTCAAAATCAAAAAGAGAACAAGCGAAAATAGCGAGCAGTCTACTCGATGTGCTGTGGCGAACAGACAATATTTGGAATGCTATAATTCTGCAAGCTCAAATTGGATGGAGAAAATATGCGAATCGAAAATTTGTTATATTTGGATGGTTACCACAGTTACAAATCAAATGTCTAGATCACATTTCGAGGGTTTCAAGGATGGATACATGGGATTCTGCTGAGAAAAAATTCCTGTTGGATTCAAATCTGTTTCCCCATAAGGACGTGTCTGACAAGTGGAAGTGTACCTTCATAGCAAGTTATAATATTCTATGGCCATATATTCATTATTTTAAAGGAATAGGCCTATCTGGTTTTCCTGTATCTTTGGTACAAATTGCAACAGGTAATGACCACATTCAAATTGAACACTATTTAAAAGTAATTTCATCTGACGTTGCGTTCCCACTGACCCAGTCAAAATTCTGGACAAGATGCGGGGAAACTTACCCTTTTTACTCCCTCTCCTACGCTTGGTATGTTCCAGTGATCGACGTCCCGCGATGGAAAGCTCTTTTCCTGACATTCTCGCCTGAGATGTGGATTCTGGCTGCTCTGGCATACGTATTTGTTTCAGTTACGTTTTGGATGATTCAGAGAACTGAGCAGGCCACGAACCCGAGGCTTGCTGTTGTACTTATTAATACTTTCGGAACATACCTTGGCATTTGCGTTGGAGATATGAATACATTCAAGAGGAAAATTGGTGTTGTCCTTTCCTCTCTCTGGTTGTTTTATAGCATTCAAATCTACACAGCTTATACGGCTAAACTGTATGAGTTTATGGTTGATCCTGGAGATTATCCGGCAGCTAGAAGCCTGGAAGAACTTAAGCAATCTGGTTTGCCCATGTGTTCTATGCTACAAATAGGTGGCAAAATATTCGATGCTGAAGGTATCGAAAGATGTCCAGAAGATCACTTGAGACAACTCCATTTTCATAAGCGGTTGGCAGCTTATGATAACGTATATGAGAAAGAATCTATTGCTCCTATAATGATTTCATTGTATGGAAAGCGTTTGGTGTGGAGAGCCACTTCACCCAGGCGTCATTTATTAATGGAAATTGCTGTTGTGAAACGGGATTGTAATTTAGTTGAACGTTTGGACTCCATCGGAGGGAGACTTGTGGATTCTGGAATTGCTGACTACATGATAAAAAACGCTACATGGCATATAACTTACTGGTATTACAAACACTCTAGAGGAGAAGATCTACATCCAAAATCATTAGCACTAGGTATACTAGACGGCCCATTCTATGTTCTACTTGCAGGATTACTGCTTAGTTTCGTAACATTTATGTGTGAAATAATTATCCATGCATATAATGTATATCTAACAATGTTTACACATTAGCTTGATAGCTCATGTGTTGGTTTTCATAGGAGTGTAGGTGATTCTTTCTCAGGACAATGTGGAATGGAGAGGTGAAATCAATAATATGATATGAACTTCATACGTTTGTGGTGAAAATATTTATAGTATCTAATGTCCACCTTATACCAAAAAGTATAGTAAATCAAAGAAATTTTATCTGATACAAGATTACACTCTAAAATATTGTCGATAAAGATTTAGGTTATAACTTAGAAAAAAACTGAAAATATGAAAACTTCCATAGGCATTAGATTATCACTAACAAGATGTATTGAGATTGAAATACAATGATTATTACATTAAAAAAGTATACCTTAGGAACATAGGCTGCGGTAAAGTCATGAATATTTATATAAAACATTACTCTACCCAGTTATACAGTATTGATTGTAATAGTCATAGAGTATATTATCATGAAATAATATAATGTGGACATGTAATTATATCCCACTGGGCACACATCCATATTATATTTTTTCATGACAATACACTGAGGATTCATGTTATGTAAATATCCAATTCGGCATTTGCTTTTACAACTGGGGAAACCATGAAAAAACACATGCCAAATTCGCCGGCCATGGGAAATGAACCAAGGACATCCCGAATGCGAGTCGTAGCTGACAAGAAGTCAGGTGATAACAACGAATAGCTTTCATGTAACTTCATCACCGTATAATTTTATGTTTTAACTGTAGGCCTATAAGATACGTACAGAAATGTCTATAGTATGAAGGAAGATGATCCACATTCGTGTTGTTTCGTCATATTCTAGGACTTGATGTGCATTTGTCATTTGTCATTACGTCTTGTTTTGAAATCAGAACTATGAAGATTTATGTGTTGATGTTTCATATTAGAAATCTTGGTATTTTTTAATGTGTATCCATTAAATTGGTGTATAGAGTGTGATTTGACTATTATATGTTCATTGGTAAGGGTTTTTAAAATAAATGTTTTACATTCACTCTGTGTTTGACAGTTATGTTTATTACTTTAGTAGTCACTATCAACGTAATAACAGTATCAACATACTAGGCCTAGTCCCTCCATGGATGCAACGCTAAGGTGTTTAGTTCTTAATTTTATATTGAAAGGAAATCAGACACTGTACCATATGCAGTGTACCATATACACTGCCTATATATACATAAATATACTAGGCCTATCTCTATATCTCTTCTCTATATATAAAAGGCTTTGTCCTGACTGACTGACTGACTGACAGGAATCAACGTACAGCCTAAACTATAACAGGTAGAGACTTGGAATTTTGACAGTACCTTCGTTTCATAATGTAGGTGCACACTAAGAAAGGATTTTGCAAAATGTTGATTCTAAATGCCAAAAATTAAATGTTTTTGAAAATACTTAATCCCTTTTTACATAGAATTATCAATTCCAAATCACAGAATATATTGTTGCCAAATGGTATCAGATGGGCTTGCAAAAAACAAATGAAATGCACTTTTGACAAATAAGAGAAGTTATCAAAATAATTCATGTTATAAATAAATATTACAGAATGAAATCCACTAAAATAATGGAATCACATAACTTTCTCTACCCTGGACATAGAGAAAACAAAACGAGGTATGGTAATGTGTATATTATTATATTATATCGCAGGTTTTTGGAGAGAAAAGTATGAAAGTGATAATGCTTTCTGTTTAATTTCATCTCCAAAACGGCTTTATGGTAACATAAGAGTGGGAAATTTCCCGCCTCGATATTACAATTTTATGTTACAGGAATTTCTGTTTCTTCTTATGTAAACCTCTACCAGGCTTGCTGTGCACTGTACAAGCGATGGGATGCAAAATTCTAGATCCTCTATGAGCCATAAAAAACTATATCAAGCGTTTTCTGAGGGAATAGTTTGAGTGTAATAAGTCGTTCTTCCTATTTCAAATGCCTATATAAGGACCTAGAATTTAAAATTTAAAATCCTTCATAAGTTAATTTCCAATTACAAAATACAAAACCCGGGCGATGCCGGGTCTTTTAAGCTAGTATATATATAAAAGGCTTTGTCCTGACTGACTGACTGACAGGAATCAACGTAAAGTCTAAACTATAACAGGTAGAGACTTGGAATTTTGACAGTACCTTCGTTTCATAATGTAGGTGCACACTAAGAAAGGATTTTGCAAAATGTTGATTTTAAATGCCAAAAATTAAATGTTTTTGAAAATATTTAATCCCTTTTTACACAGAATTATGAAATCCAAATCACAGAACATATTATTGTCAACGGTAACAGATGGGTTTGGAAAAAAATGAAATGCAAGTTTGACAAATAAGAGAAGTTATCAATATCATTCATGTTATAAATAAATATTATAGAATGAAATCCACGAAAATAATGCAGTCACATAACTTTCTCTACCCTGGACATAGAGAAAACAAAACGAGGTATGGTAATATGTATATTATTATATCGCATGTTTTTGGAGAGAGAAGTATGAAAGTGATATTGCATTCTGTTTAATTTCATCCCCAAAACAGTTTCATGGTAACATGAGAGTGATAAATAAAATAACCCGCAAAGACAATTCAATTTTATGTTACCAGAATTTGTTTCTTCTTATTTGAACCCTTACCAGGCTTGCTGTGTACTGTACAAGCGATGGGATGCAAAATTCTACATCTTCTATGAGCCATAAAAAAAACTATATCAAGCGTTTTCTGAGGGAATAGTTTGAGTGTGATAAGTCGTTTTTCTTCATTTCATATTTTCAATACGTACATAAGGACCAAGAATTTAAAAATCGAAAATCCCTCATAAGTTAATTTCCAATTACAAAATAAAAAACCCGGGCGACGCCGGGTCTTTTAAGCTAATGCAACAAGGCTGTAATAGCATTTATTACGATAGAGTAAATTTACGTTAATTGTCATTAGGAGTAATTAAATTACCATTATAGACGAGTTGCATACGACTGTTTATATTCAACATTAATTAGCCTAAATATTTAAATTTTGAGATTTTAGATTCACTCTGACGATTAAATGGGCTGGACATGTTCCGCGCATGGGAGAGGAAAGACATATCTAATAAATGGTGCAAAAGTACGTTGCACAAACTTTCTCACATATACGTGTTAAAGGCTAGCACAGAAAAAATTAAATTAAAAAGACAATTAAATTTTAGTATTATGAAGAAACTCGAGATTGGACGTTGGAGGTGTGACGTCTTACCGCTAGACGAGAGGTGGCTGGCTGACAAACCTTGCGGGAGATATAATATGCCACATTTTCGAAACCTACAAACAGTGTATCGTACATTATTCGAAAATGCAAGGGCGCTTCGCTACGGCTGCCGCCTCCGCTTCGAGCACTTAACTATGTGGTTAGTCTTATGCATTATTTAGCTATATGTTGAGGTGGATACAAGACACTTGCGACAATATACAAGGGCAGTTGGTCACTCTACTTCGCTCAGAAACAAAATACATCACACAGTCCGTGCAAATGTGAATATCGAATGGGGGAGCTTAAGGGGCGACTTATCTTTGAATTTCGCCACTACTACTACTACTACTACTTAGGTTATATTGCACGCTTTAACTGCATGTAGGTCATATCACGTGTTTAGTATGTTTGCGTGAACCATTAGTCTATACCAGCGTTTCTTAACCTTTTTGAACCCGAGGACCTCTAAAATGTTTAAAAAACTTTACGGACCCCTAATTTTACATAACAGTGTTAAAAGTAGGCTATATGTAGGCCTATATTCTTAATATTTGGGGTATTAAAATATAGGTCGTTATAACGAAATACATTTTTTTTTTAATCCGACGGAAACACAGTTATTGAATTGGAATGAAACTATTGACAGTAAAATTATATTTGGAACAGACTTTAATATGTATTACCAATTTGATAATATAATTAGGAATTATGTTATTACTCACTTTTAATGAGACGGTTGAGCTTGTCACCTCTTGCAGAGTTCCTGGATATTTGGCTCATTATTAGTCAAATTTAGTCGAAGATCAGCAGATACATTAAGTCGGTTTCTGTATTATGTTTTCAGTTAAACGAGCGATGAAAATCCCTTCTCACAAAGATAGGTTGTTGAAAACTGCATGGCGCCTCTAATAACAAAATTCCGACGAAGTCTTATTTTTTAGACTGTGCAGTGCATCAGGGGTTTAAAACTGTGGTCCTTAACTGCAAAAGTAAGAAAACTTGCAATATGACCTGTATTTTCGAAAATTTTAAAAACTTTGACATCTAGTGTCCATTTTATGTGAAAAATTTCTACTTCTTTACTTCCCACTTGCTTTATGATAGTTTTAAATTAATTATGTCTGCGGACCATAGGTTGAGAAACGCTGGTCTATATTAACAACTAATTCGCGTCATGTTTCTATTGTTTAGTGATGTCTTTTTATGCGGTATTCAGTTTAAACGATTATAATATCCAGTGACATAGCGGCGATGAGTTATAGAAAATAAGCAAGTCCTACAAACTCGGCGTTCGCCTTTGCGAACGAGGAAACCCTGAAAAACCCAAGTCAATTTGGGCGGCCACGAGTTTTGATTTGAACTCAGGACCACTTCCCTGTTTGCCTATACCACCTCGCTGTAATTGGTTTTGGTGTGTTCATTTCGACTGAGCTAAACTGATTGCATTTCACAACAATAAGTACATTAGGCCTGTAGTTTTCTTGTTACTAGGGGCAACATAATGTCATTCATATTTAAATTGACATTTATGTTCTGAAATTCGCATTTAAGCTGTCCTTATTTCGTTTTTATCTTGATATCTACTACATGTACAAAGAAATGTGTTAAACAAAAAATGTTCATTTTAAATTTCTCTACAATTTTACTGTGGTAGGTTTTCATGTATCGCCTACTGTAATGGATATAATCTAGAAAAATTGAAAATGGATATGAGTAAAGTACCCCTTAAGTCATTTTTGCAGAAATACGGATATAGCCATTTTATTAGTCATAGATAAGAGATTCCAATTTTAAATTTTTATTAAAATCGTTAGAGCCATTTTTTCACAAATCAATTTTTTTTTTAAAGTTTTCATGAAAAGTCCCCTTAATATTTCAGTTATAAAACTAAATTTCTGGGCGGTTCGACAAAATTTCGAAAAAGTGCTTGATTCAAAAAATGAAGTAAATACAATGAACCGTTTACCCGCTGTGCTTGTCCACAGACGGACAGACGGACAGACGGACAGACGGACAGACGGACAGACGGACAGACAGACGGACAGACGTCAAACCAAAAATCCTTTTTTCGGTTTCTAGGCTTCATGAAACATGCTCTCCCGGTGTTATCTCGACTTCGATTTTTTGTCACGATCACAATACTTTCTCTATACTACGTATATGCGAGAAAGTAAAAAGTATTGACTGGGAGACCCGAAGGCAAAATACCACCTGGAAGTCCTATACGTAGGAGGGTGGACAATATTAGGATGTATTTAAGGGAAGTAGGTTTTGCGAGGTATGATTGGATGGAGTTAGCAAAGAATACGGTTGAATGGCTGGCTCATGTAAGCGCGGTAATGACCCTTCTGGTTCCATAAAATTGATAATATTCCTTTAGCATTCTTAGAAATTGTCTATTGCCATTGAGTAAGTAAGCAAGTAATAGTTGTATAGTTTGAATAGCAAAGTATAATGTTGGTGTTCATTGTATCCAGACAATACAATGTAGGTCACATGCAGAAATATCGACTTTGAATGTGAAATACAAAGGTTTATGGACTCTGCAATTTTCCATTGGAAACTACGACGGTTCGCTTAAGTATTGATTGCATTAGTGCAACACTATGTGGCAGAAATCCAGTTTTAATGGTGGACTCGATAGTGCTACAGGTGTTTTAAACTTATCAAGTTACAGCGGATCAAAGCGAAAATCTCCTTGAAATATAGTGAAAATAAAAGTTTTTAGTCGATAACTTTTACCAATTTTCTAAAAATAATTCTTGCCACAGGGAGGAAGAATAAAATTAATAAATTCTATAGAAGGCATTAGGTAAAATAGTGATCATTTATAGGATATTTCCGGCCTACTGGAAATATTTAAGAAAATTCACTTAGCAATGTATCCACTATAATAAGGCAATTCTTCCCTTGGAAGTACATACGTTTTTTGTATAGATGCAATCTACAATATTTAAAAGCACTATATCCCATGCTTAATACGTCTTATAAAGCGAGTTCCTGGAATCTCAAAAAATCTTAATTCTGTCTGACGGATTTTCTCACCAGGTAGTAACTTGTGTTGATGACAATTTGCGCTGCCAGAACAATAAATAATTTCGGAACAGAAAATATATAACAGCAAATCAAGTTTGTAGTGTGAATCATTTTCATATACTCCACCTTTTTCCCCTCCCTGACTGTCAAAGTACTTGGAAAATACAACAAAAACTAATTTACTGAAGAGGAAAGAATAATGAGATTTTCTGCACAACTTTTCAGTGTGGATGGCACAAGAATAAGTTTAACAGCTATTGTAGTTCTTGTGCTGGTTCATGGTTCCTCCAGTCTTAATGTGAGAGAAAAGAAAGAGCTAGATCGTTTACAGCCGATGGGTTCATTTGTGCAAGCCATCGCCCAGAAGTACTTTCCTACAGATTTGATGGTATTTGTTCATGGAACAGCTTTTCTGCATTGTACACGAAGAAAGGGGTATAGGACAGAAGAAGACGTGGCCAAGATAATATCGAGCATTGGTACAGAGCAGCCTGTGATGATTCTGGGATGCTTGGATCCAAACTATAAGAAAAGACATCCCCAAATAAGCAAGGCCTATGTGGGGTCAGTTGTAATAGTATTGCCAGAATTTAATAACAACGAAGATAATAAAAGATATGTCTTAAAATGGCTTCATTACACGATTAATAGAATTCTTGGTTTATTGGTTGAACATATATCACACGTGGTCATAGGAGTGTCAAACTTGTCAAAATCAAAAAGTGAACAAGCTGAAATAGCTAGTCGTCTACTCGATGTGCTGTGGCAAATTGGCTATATTTGGAATGCTATAATTTTTCAAGCTCAAACTGGATGGGGAAGTGGGGCGAATCGAAAATTTGATATATTTGGATGGTTACCACAGTTGCAAATGAAATGTCTAGAAAACATAACGGAGGTTTCAAGGATGGATACATGGGATTCTGGTGAGAAAACATTCCTGCTTAATTCAAATCTGTTTCCCCATAAGGACGTGTCTGACAAGTGGAAGTGTAAATTCATAGCAAGTTATGCTTCTTTGTGGCCATTTATGCAAACTCATAACGGAAGATATGGTTTTCTTTTATCTTTGGTACAAATTGCAACAGGTAATGACCACATCGAATTCAAACACTATTCATACCGAATTAGATCGGCCTACGTCACTTTCCCTCTTACCCAGTCAAAAGTCCGACACAGATGCGGGGAAACTTACCCTTTTTATTCGCTCTCCTACGCTTGGTATGTTCCAGTGATCGACGTTCCTCGATGGAAAGCTCTTTTTCTGACATTCTCGCCTGAGATGTGGATTCTGGCTGCTCTGGCATATATATTTGTTTCAGTTACGTTTTGGATGATTCAGACAACTGAGCAGGCCACGAACCCGATTCTTGCAGTTGTATTTATCAACACTTTCGGGTCATGCCTCGGAATTTGCATTGGAGATCTCAATACATTCAAGAGGAAGATTGGTGTTGTCCTTTCTTCTCTCTGGTTGTTTTACTGCATTCAGATCTACACAGCTTATACGGCTAAATTGTATGAGATTATGGTTAATCCAGGAGATTATCCAGCTGCAACTAGCATGGAAGAACTTGAGAAATCTGGTTTGCCTATATGCTCTAACCTTCAAATAGGTGGAGAGTTGTTCGAAGCTGAAGGTATCGAAAGATGTCCAGAAGATTACTCGAGACAACTCTATTTTAAGAAGACGTTGGCCGTTTATGATAGTGAATATGAGCAAGAATTTATTTATCCTATAATGATTGCATACAATGGAAAGAACTTGGCGTTTAGAGTCACTGAACCCACGCGTCATTTATTAATGCAAATATATGTGATCAAGAAGGATTGCAATTTAGTTCAACGTTTGGACTCCATTGGAGGGAGACTTGTGGATTCTGGAATTGCTGATTACATGATAAAGAACGCTACATGGGGTATAACTTACTGGTATTACAAACGCACTTCAGGAAAAGATCTACGTCTGAAATCATTAGCACTGAGTATACTAGACGGCCCATTCTATGTTCTACTTGCAGGATTACTGCTTACTTTCGTAACATTTACGTGTGAAATAATTACTCATGCATATAAAGTATATCTAACAATGTTTACACATTAGATTGACAGCTCATGTGTAGGTTTTGATAGGAGTGTAAGTGATTATTTTTTGGGCGAATGTGGGCTTGAATAGTGAACCCAAAAATATACCGTTTGTGGTGAAAATAATACTACGAATTATAGAAATTAAAAATAGATAACCCAAAACCCTCTCAAAAACCGGATAGGTTAAAAACACTATCACAAAAATAATTCATAACTCTATATATATTTAAATACATAAATATAGCAAGGTATACCAACAAAACAATAAATTCTAAACTGAAGAAGGTTACCAATAAAAGTTTCCGATTAGAAGAAAATACCCAAATACCACAAACAATAAACTGAAAGCAAATAAGTCATAATTAGTTTTAATAATTTAAATAAATAATTGGTCTTGTAAACCAATATTAAGATTTCATCCTTTAAAACATGATAGGTAAAATTTTAATGTTTCTTCTTTAATCTCCAAAATTAATATTCTTATAAAATGACCTCTGATATGAATATATTAATCAGAACCAATATAATTACCGGCCAAATATTTACTCAAATAAAACACCTACTCCCCATAGGATTAATACTATTAAGCCAAACGATATAATATCTTTAATTAGAGGAATATTATTTTAAAAAATTTGATAATTATATATCCTATTTTTAATGTTCTTAGGAGAAAAATTAATTCTATTAATTTATGTTATTAGTCTAGCTTCCAATGAAATATTTACTACATAAAATAATAATTATTACAATCACTATTCTCCTTCCAATCCTACTATTATTAACAAAAAAAATGATTAGAATTCAATATTCATAATCAATCAACTTTATGTTAAATAACAGTAATATCCCCTATATAAGAACTAAACTATATAATCAACCAACTAATCTAATTATCATATTAGCATCATATCTATTTCTAACACTAATTGTTGTAGTAAAAATTTCAAACATTTTCAAAGGTCCATTACAAAAAAAACTTACTAATGAACAAATCAGCCTTTATTAAAAATTATTAATAATGCTCTAATTGATTTACCAACGCCTACTAATATCAGTAGGCCTACTTGATGAAATTTTGGATCACTATTAAGCCTTTGTATAATAATTCAAATTCTATCAGGAATTTTTCTAGCTATAGGCCTACATTTTTGCTCTAATATTGACTTAGCCTTCACTAGAGTAAATCATGTTTGCCGTGATGTAAATTATGGATGACTTCGTAAATCGCCGAATTTTTTAGATATTGTTGATAAAGGTTTAGGTTATATCTTAGAAAAAAAATGAAAATATGAAAGGGAAAACATCCAAAAGCACTAGCTAGTAATTGACAAGATATATTGATATTAAATATAATGATTATTACATCAAAAAGTTTTACCAAAGGCACATGAGCAATGGCATAGTCACGGATATTTATATAAAAATGATTCTATCCAGTTATAGGCCAACAGTATTGATTACAATAGTTATAGAGTGTATTGTTATGAAATAATATAGGTGGTTATGGAATATTATATCCCATTGTGCATTACATCCTTTTGTATATAAATACATATCCATATTATATTATTTCATGACAATACACTGAGGATTCATGGTATGTAAATATCCAATTCGGCATTTGCCTTTACGACTGGGGAAACCATGAAAAAACACCTGTGAAATTCGCCGGCCACGGGATTTGAACCTAGGACTTCCCGAATACGAGTCGTAGCCTGCCAATGAGCCATTATTGAGTCACTGGTGATTACAACGAATTGCTTTCATGTAACTTCATCACCGTATAATTTTATGTTTTAACTATAGGCCTATAAGATACGTACAGAAATGTCTATAGTATGAAGGAAGAAGATCCACATTCGTGTTGTTTATTCATATTCTAACACTTGATGAGCATTTGTTTTGAATTGTTTTCACACACACAATTCAGAACTATGAAGTTTTGTGTGTTGATATTTCATATTATAAATCTTGGTATCTTTTTAATGTGTAGCCATTAAATAGGTGTATAGGATGTGATTTGATTATTATATATCCACTAGTAAGAGTATTTAAAATAAATGTTTTAAATTCACTCTGTGTTTTACAGTTATGTTTATTATTTTAGTAGTAGCTAACACCGTAATAACAGTATTTAACATAGTAGGCCTAGTTCCTCCATGGATACAACGCTAAGGTGTTTAGTTATTAGTTTTTTGCACTCCTTAGCTAGTAAGTGGTACTTACGAACTTCGTTTACATGGATCGTAAGTTGACATTCCCACACAGTCTTGTTGCTAAGGCCGGTTGCGATGAGGTTAAAACACTTACGGTCCAAGCGCTACGTCATAATTCATTACGATACACTTCATAATACAAGCCTTTATGGCCACGGCCCCCAGGACAAATATTCGGTTCCCATAACAACAAACACATGCGAATCACTTTCTGAAATAAACATCTATTTTCAAGAATGTATTTACATAATATTTTCAGGTAATATCACAATTAATATAATTAAATTGGTATAAATAATTATAATCATCGTGCAAACAATAGCATGCAACACACGGGCCGTAAAGGCATTTACGGGTCTCGAAAACTTAAAAACCCTCGGCTGCGCCTCGGGTTTTCAATCTGTTTCCTCGACCCGTAAACGTGCCTTACGGCACTTGTATCGCAATATACTATTATATTGAAAGGAAATCAGACACTGTACCATATGCAGTGTACCATATACACTGCCTATATATACATAAATATACTAGGCCTATAATACATAATGCAAAGCTCATTTATTAAGATAGAGTAAATTTACGTCAATTGTCATACGAGTATTTAAATTACCATTATAGACAAGTGGCATACCACTGTTTATATTCAACCTTGATTAGCCTAAATATTTAAATTTTGAGATTTTAGATTCACTCTGACGATGAAATGGGCTGGACAAGTTGCGTGCATGGGGTAGGAAAGACATATCTCAAAAGTATTCTATGGGAGATCCGAAGGGAAAGGACCACTTGGAAGACCTAGAAGTAGGTGGGAGGACAATAACAGGATAGTTTTAAGGGAAGCAGGATTTGCAAGGGATGATTGGATAGAGTTAGCAGAGAATAGGGTTGAATGGCGGGCTCATGTAAGCGCGGCAATGAACCTTCGGTTTCCATAAAATAGATAATAGTACTTTAACTTACAATATTCCTTGTATATTGCCACTGAGTAAGTAAGTAAGTAAGTAAGTAAGTCTTCTACGAGAAATGACAAACCATGGCGTCGGTGAAATGGTTTTCTTGAAATCAAGGATTTTGATAACACGAAATTAATTAATTTTAGTGTGATATTAAAATTAACACGAACAGAATTAATTTTATTTATTACGTACTTTTTAGCCTCTACCCTCAAGGTCTCAAGATCGTTTCGTGTTCGATAGTAATCGATACCACACCGATGTAGAAATGAAAAACAGTGTCGAAATGAGTGTCTTTATACAGTAGTACAGATACGTCACACGAAATAAGCGTAATACAGTATGGTCGAAAAATAAAATCGATTCCGTTGTTTGCTACAGTGTTCATGAAAGTTATGCGGGTAGTCTAGTTACAAACTTCAGGCGTAAAAGTTGAACTGTTTAATGTGGTCTATTTCTGTTTTTAATATTTTACTTATTTGGAAGAGAGGCCCACGTGATCTAGTGGCTAGCGTTCTTACTACGGATCCGCAAATCTGGGTTCGATTCCCGGTATATCGGATTTTCCTGGTGTATACTAAAATAGTTATTTTTGTATCAAGTACGCAAAATAACGCTTTAGCGGACGAATCTAGTATCGTGGCCGAGGCGAAAGCCGAGGCTGAAATACTGGATGAGTCCGATAAAGTTTTTGATGCATACAGTATTTTTTAGTAAAAGCTCTCTAAATTATATGAAATAAAAATACCTATAATGAAAGCTAGTCAGCCATTTGTTAATGTCATATTCTCACTGCCATCTGAATCGCGGATCAATGAACCGTACGTACCAATACGAAATGCGGTAGACCTTTATATGCATAATGTATGAATCGCTTTTTGTAAAAAATAATATTTATGAAAAGCTTGTCGAAATATGAATGATAATCCCGAGGAAATTTCAGTTCAAGCCAAAAACATTGAACTGGAGCTGGTTCCAGCAACATCACGGCATCAGTAGACTATGAGAAGGAGTATGTTGCAAGCAATCCAAGGTAAGCAATGATCCTCTTGTGAACGAAGATGTGGAAAGTTGATGGCTTATATTTGTTATTATAGCCTATGATGATGTAGGCCACTCTGTTTTGCGAAAAACCCTGGTAAAGTTTCTGATTATCATAAAGAAACATGTTGGCTTAAATTTGTTGTTTTATGACCAATTATATGCTTAAATCCATGTTAAAGTTGGTGTGACTGGCCAATGCCACCTGGATTTTGTTTATAAATTGCCATGACGACTTTAAAGTACAAGGTCGATAAAACTGCATTTTGAATGCAGTTTGAATGCAGTTTTATACAATTTTAAAGACCCTGTTTGGTAAAATGCAAATTTTCGGCGTGTTAACAGTCCGACAAGCAGTTGTTTTAGAGAGCGTGTATTATTCGCACACTTTATCTTGAGCTTCACACTCCATAATGCTGAAAGCCGTCCATATAAAGAAGGCCTCGCTCGAAAAAATGAAGATCGCGACCCGTCCCCAGTATTGCCATACCCAAAAACTTCCCGTTGAGGCATTCTTGAGCTACCGTCAATTTTTTTTATTTGTTTACATCATATTATTCTGAAAATGACAGAATAAATCCAGGAATATTAGAAGAACAGTACTGGTGTTGTGGAAATGGTCGATATAAGTGACAACGAAGTTAAAAATAAATATTCTTTAAACCAAGAAGTATCGGAAATCAGCGAAATAATGAACCAAATAAATGAAATGGAAAGAAAAGCAATTTAATGTGTTTCAAGCTGAATCTGTCGTTGGAGAAAAGAACAAGTCAAGTTTTATTATTTCGTTGTATGAATTGTGTTGTATTAATTACCTACAAACTTTCGCGAAAGGCATTTAGTTAAATTACATCAATTCAGGCATGTGAAAGTGCGTATTCAAGTAGGCCTACATGTATAATGCTACGACTTTTAAACGATTTTCTATATTCTGAAGACCGGGAGAGAAATTGTCTAAATAGGCCTAAATATATTACTTTATTCATTTCTCCAGCGATATATTCTACTATAATATCTGAATCAATATAAAATCTTTAGTTTGGTAGCGAGAGTTGAAAGTGCTACAGATTACAGTTAGTTCCATTGTGACCCAGCATAAAACTACACACGTTATATTTTCTGGTAATTGGCAACCCTTCAGAAACAAGGTCAATTTCAACTCACCGCCTTCTGCAATAGTCAATCTCTTATACTGCATGCAATATCAGCTCCCCTCACCACCGCATTTTTTTGGCTCAAGATAAAGTGTGAGCATAATACTAAATAGTATATTGCGATACAAGTGCCGTAAGCGGATCGAGGAAAGAGTTTGAAAAAATGAGGCGCCGAGCTTTTTCAATTTCCGAGATCCGTTATGCGCTTATGGCACGAGTATTGCATGCTAGTTTTTGCACGATGATTATTTATATTAATTTATTTATATTAATTGAGATATTAGCTGAAAATATGTTTATACACTGTAGAAGATGGATGTTATATTTCAGAAAGTGATTCGCATATGTTGGTTGTTATGGAGACCGAATATTTGTCCTGTTGAAGTCGCCCCAAACTGGGGGGCCTTGGTTCCGGTCTTAAATAAAGGCTTGTATTATGATGATTTTACTTACGGCAGTGTGCTTTTTGTCATTTTTACCGCACTGAGATTTCTTTTGTTTTCCATAGCAACCAAATTGCGTGCGGGAATGTCAAGTTACGATCCACGGCAACAATATTCGTAAGTACCACTAATTAGTTAAGTCGTGCAAAAAAGTATTTTAAACAAAAAGAAATAAATCCACAGGAGGCCATAAAACATGCACTATTGGTACAAGTTTTTGTTGCTTTCTTTGATACATAAATAGCTATTTTAAAAGAACTTTCCGATGATGTTTCTTTGGGAAGAATGGAGACAGCCTGTGTGGATAATCATGTATAGCTACGTTATTGAAATTGCGGCAGTCATGAATGAAGTAAGGATTGCATAAAGTGGTGGAAGATACGTTATTATTTCTGCAATTTATTCTGTTATTCAGCAATCACATACATTTACTGCTGTAGGAAGGGTGAACTGAAAGCTTCATTTCGCATGATGGGGTGATTACCACCTGTGATGGGGTTATTCTCTGCTTTTCCCCCTATTCACTCATTCTTCCCCCCACTCACTGCCTCTTTGCCTTCATGTCACTTCGAGTTAGCGTCGTCCGGGTCGCGCTCCACAAGGTAATCAACAACTGACTTCAGTATCAAATTGGAACAGAACAACTACGCAAATATTTATACTTTTAGGTAGATTTCAAAGAAAAATCTACCTATTGCAATCGAAACCATGTCATAACTTTCGAAAAAATTCTTTCATGTCGTTACGTTTCATGTCGTTACGTTTCATGCCTCCCTAAGAACGAAAACCACCGCCCGTTAAAAAAAAAAAGTGATATATATATATATTTATATCTTTACATGCTAGCTGTCGTAATTTTCAAGATATTTGAAGCAAATTTTATTACGTTATTTCTAGGCCCAATAGTTCGGACAAGTTCGTTAATGAGCAAAATTGGCTCAAGGGGGTGGTCTGGGGAGGGGGTTAAAATTTTGAAAACTATACCTCGGTCCCTATGAAGTATAGAGGGGAACTTTGTTTGAATAACTTAGAGTACTCCCTATGGAGTTCACAGTGACACCAACGATTCGGGGGTTTTTGGGGTACGGGTAGGGGTGGGGGGATGGAAATTCGTCATTTTTGAAACCACGTCTTGTGGGGTATCGTTGAAAAGCTCTTGTTGAGTACTCTAGAAGTCAATAACTAGTTTCTCGATAGCTATCATATAAGGAAAGATTTGAATGTTTGAAGAAGTGCTCTTTCCTCTTTTTTGCAGTTATTATTGCGGGTTTGTCATGCCAAGGCTAAAGAAGAAGAGTGCTGCGCGGCGATAAAAAATTAAACCAAAAGCACTTCGAAATCTACCTCAGCCTGTAGGCCTGCCAAAAGGGATTTTCTTTAAATTCAGCTGTGTTTATACTCCTTTTAACTATGAGGCCACATCAGGAGTTCGGTATCTGTGTCTATACAGCAGGGTAGGCCATGGAACAATTGATTGCCAATTGTTTCTATTATTGGTGTATTTTTATGGAGTAAATTTCAACTGATATTAATTTAAACGGATACGATACAGGATGAAATGGTGAGGATGATTCATGGTATGTAAATAGCCAATTTGGCATTTGCTTTTACGACTGGGGAAAGCATAAAAAACCCATGTAAAACTGTCCGGCCATGGGATTTGAACCTGGTATCTTCCGAATACGAGACCATGACGTTACCATCTCGGCTACCTCCCTTTTAACAAATAAATTTAAAAACAATGTTTCGTCGGCCAAGGTGATACCTCCGGATCCGAGGTCGCGGGTTCAAATCTGTTATATGGCCCATATTACACTACCACTTTTCTATGATGTCATGAAACTTTTATCATAGGTAATATAACAAGAGGTCTGCAAGTCATCTTGGGAGAATTAGGACGTCGAGCTATATTTTTGTTACTATTTATCGAATGCACAGTTTCGACGATGTGTTAATATTTTTCTCTCTCAAATGAATAGCTAATATATGCGAAAGCTTATTTAGTCATTCACATCAGATATTAATCACAGTTCACCATAATAAGTGCAGTAGCTTAACTTACAACATTTCCCTTTGGAGATTAGACATACATTCACTGCAAATTTTGCCGAAATAATTGAAGGGCCTAGTTCCGTAAGGGCGTAAGGCACAAGGAAATCTTGACTTTTTAAACAATGTTACCACTTACAAGTAGGTGGTTTAATGTTTAATTTTATAACATAGGCTACATTTTTGAAGGACAGGCTAAATTAATGTTCTCCAAATTTACAAGGTAGAATGTATTGGGATTATTTACAACTGGTGGTACATAAACATGTTAAACAAAAACTGAAGAACTTTTACAGTAGCAAAATCTTTTTACTTTGTATTATATCATTTGTTTTTATTTTATTTTAGTAAAAACCTGTATTATACAGCGACAACTGCACGTTTGCCAATACATACCGGTATAGTCGTTATTACAATAGATGATAAGCCATACAGTCTATTTTGAATGAAGTTACACTTCAGAAATGCAAGTTCAGTTTTTATAATCATTTGCTTGGATGGTAGCAATGCGGAAAATAAAAACAGTTGATAAACACACCTCAATAACAGATAGGAAGTGTGCCTTACGCCTGTATGGAACTGTTATGAAGTAGAATGAATGTGTAGTCTCACAGGTCTGTTGTTATAACTACTGTAGACCTGGGATTTTAAGGCAAATGCTTCTTTTGTTCTTTATGAAATGACATGAAAATTTTAAAATATGTTGACGTTTCATGATAAATCACTTACATTTATAGTGTTTTATAGTGCCCTAAATTGCCAATTTGGTCCTTTAGAGCCTATTTTTGTGCCTAAAATGCCTATTTTGTACATTTAAAATAAAATTCAACTTCTGTAATTTTTACAATCTTATAATGGACATCCCTCAATGAAAAGCAGAACAGCAGAGGTGGGTTTTTCACAGAAACTTGATTATTCCAAACAATTGTCGCTAAAGGAACGCTGACTGACGGGGGAGGGGGACGATTAAGGGGGAAGGACTACTGTGTCAAGTCACCAGTGAAAGAAAATCTGTTTAAGTGAATATAGTTTGCGATGCCTAATTTTGCAGTTAATTCTGTTAAGAATAGGTATACCACGTTTCTTGCAGTAAAAAAAGATCATGTTACAGTTTAAGTGTATATTGTAATATTTTAAAGGCTATTTTCTATCCAATTACACATTTTTAAAGCTTATTTTAAGTGCCTATTTCCTCTTTAGAAAGCCTATTTTAGGTGCCTAAAACTAAATTTTTTAGAACCTAAAATCCCCGGTCTAGTTATGAAGTAGAATGAATTTGCAGTCTCATAGGTCTTTCCTTATAACTCAGGAGAGGTTTAAGGCACAAGTACAAATAATTCACTGAGTATTTAGGAGATATGAGAAGGCATAACTTATATGTGAAAAAGTCAAAATTAAAGATTTGTGCTTTACGCCCTTATGGAACTAGGCCCTTCAATTAAAAGATAGTTACTACTTACATTTTAAGCACGGAGTACCAGTAAAGAACTATCCTACTTACCTGAAAAAAGATAAAATAAAATATTATCTCTATATACATAAAAGGCTTTGTCCTGACTGACTGACTGAATGAATGACTGACTGAATGACAGGAATCAACGTACAGCCTAAACTATAACAGGTAGAGACTTGGAATTTTGACAGTACCTTCGTTTCATAATGTAGGTGCTCACTATGAAAGGATTTTGAAAAATTCTGATTCTAAATGCCAAAAATTAAATGTTTTTGAAAATACTTAATCCCTTTTTACATAGAATTATCAAAACAAATTCACAGAACGTATTGTTACCAGTGGTATCAGGTGGGCTTGGATTAAATTAAATGGATGTTTGACAAATTAGAGAAGGTATCATTATAATTCATATTATCTATATTAATAAAAGGAATTCTCTTCGATGTCCAGCGATGTCCTCGATGTCTGAACGCAGAGATCTGAAATTTTAAACATAGGTGTGCTGAAGGGTCGGAAAATGCACCTCGAAGCCGGAATTTTAATTTTAGTTTTCGTTCGTGAGTTATGAGTGAAAAACTGGCAAAAAACGTGCATTTTTTGCGTTTTCAAAACATAAGTTTTCAGTTATACATTTCAATGTCAAATCAATTACAGTTGGCTTTGGCTATTTTTGTCAAACCTTGAAAACAAAACTTTCGCGATCGCTTGAATGTTGTAAGCCCTAAATATGGTCAAACGTTGTTTTATTTGGACGAATCTCACTATACAGAGGTTTTCTTGGCCAAGAAACTAGAATCTGAGGTCGCTTTTACCAGTCGATGCTATCTGATCGTGGTAGTAGTAGTAGTAGTAAATGATTTATTTTGCCTGGCAGAGTTAAGGCCATAAGGCCTTCTCTTCCACTCAACCAGGTTTCAGAAAATATATACAATGTAGGTTTACATAAATAGCAAATTAGTGAATAAGAGACTTATGACTAATACTAAGACTAAGGTTAAGGCTAATCATAATAATAAATTAAATAAGTAAAAAGCATAGGTTTCATAAAAAGCACAGGCTTCATAGAGAGCGTAAGTGTCATAAAAGAAAATAGTAATAATGTTACAAGTAAAACAAGGAATATGTAGTCCATGCGATTTGTGGTATGTAGTTTGTGGTATGTAGTCCATGCGATTTAGGTGTTAATAAATGTAATGATTTAACTATTATGCTGTTAATTTTTAATTCTTGAAATAATTATCGCGGGCGAAGCCGCGGGCACATGCTAGTTAAGTTATATTTTAAAAACTCGCAAATTATGTTACAATAGTGTCTCTAATCTTTTTCATACTAACCCAGCTCTCACAAACACTTCTTTTGTCATAGTGGCCTTCAATGTGTTGCTAAATCTACTTTTGTAAATATACAGGGTGTTAATAAATAACACCGAAATATTTTACCTGTGTATAGAGGGGACATAGACAAGCAACTTTTATCAGGAGATTTTTGCTCTATGGATTCAATTTTTCCTGTTACAGCATAAAATCTCCCAGGGCATGGCCGCCACTGACTCCTAACATTAGAAACAAATGCAAAACAAAGGAACTTCGCTGTTAACACTGCAGTCAGTAGTTATGAATAAATAAAAAAATTAAAAACTAATGCAGTGGCGACCAGTCATGTGATTAGTCTGTAAATTATGCAGATTATGCAAACTCTGAATTATGATATAGCTGTTGACGATTGATTAAGAATCAGGTTTTTATGGATCACTAAGAAGGCATGAAGTCAATTTAATGAACATTTTAACCCTATTTCGCTTTGTTATTGACTTATGAGCACCAAATTGCAATGACTTTAATGCCCTGTAGCATATACATTTTACGTCAGAGAGCAAAAATCTCCTAATAAAAGTTGCTTGTCTATGTCCCCTCTATATACAGGTAAAATATTTCGGTGTTATTTATTAACACCCTGTATAATTAAATTCAGAATTTGCAATTTTTAACATGCATAATATCTTTAGATGTTCGCCGACATAAGGAGTTGGTAGCTATAACCTACTGCATTCCACCCTAGTGGGCCCCGGTTCGATTCCCGGACGGGTCGAGAATTTTTCACCAACAGAAAAATTCCTTCCTGGGTTCAGGACTGGGTTATTGTTGTTGTTGTTATTATTATTATTATTATTATTATTATTATTATTTAATTTAGCTGTGTTTATACTCCTTTCAGCTACGAGGCCATATCAGGAGTTCGGGAACTGTGTCTATTACAGTAGGGTAGGTCAATGAACTATTGCTAGTCAATAATTTCTATTATTGGTGTATTTTGTGGGGTAAATTTTAAGTGATATTAAATTAAATGGATATAATACAGCATGAATGGAGGTACTTTGTACATGCTGATTTTAATTATCTGAATATATTAAGTGGCCACAATGAACCACACAATTTCTCTATGCATATAGGCCTACTATCTAATATTACTTTATATAAAAAGCTATCACAATAAATTAGTTTCGCTCCTAAAGTGTTTCAGTGTGTCGTCATTTGTTAATATTAGGGGGTATAAAGATAAAAAATATCTATTCGAACCATCCTTAACATTTCCATTTTATGGGGAAATTAGGAGCACTACTATAAATACTGTATTATAGGAGAAAAATTCCTCCGACACTGGGACTTCAACCCAGGACCTTTGGCTATTAGCGTCAATGCTCTACCGACTGAGCTAAGCCAGAGTTCACATCACAGCGCCAGATGGAACCTCTCTCCTTTGACTGATTGCCCTTAATGGTCTACCTCACTGACAGACAAGTTATGTCATATGCAGTACTGTGAGACACACTATTAGTGATTTTTGTGACCGGACTCCCACTGTTATTGTAGCCTACAGTTAACATTCAGTGTGTTGTTATTGTTAATATTAGATGATATAAGGAGAAAAAAGTGTGCGTGGAACGCTACGCGACAGAAGTGAAACTTGTGTTTTTTCATTTGTTTACTTTTACAATTTTTTATTATTGGATTTCAATTTTTGATTATTGGATTTCAATTTTTGATTACTGGATTTAATTTTGGATTATTGACTTTTTTGATATTTTGATATTTAGGATTTTTGGATTTTTTAATTTTGGATTTTTTAAATTTTGGATCATTGGTTTTCAATTTTTTGGATTTTTAATTTTAGATTTTATCATTTTTCAAATTTTGGATTTTTGGATTTTAAATTTTAAATTGTTTGTTTTTTTAAATTTTGGATATTTGGATTTTTAATTCTGGATTTTTTACTTTTAAAATTTTGTATTTTTGTATTTTTTAAATTTTGTATCTTTAAATTTTTAAATTTTGTATCTTTAAATTTTTAAATTTTGGAATTTTGGATTTTTAAATTTTGGATTTTTTAAATTTTTTATCTATGAAATTTTTATTTTTTTAATTTTTGAATTTTGGATTATCGATTTTTAAATTTTGGATGTTTAGATTTTTTCAATTCGGAATTTTGGATTTTTAAATTTTTTATTTCCCTTTGAGTTTTTTATTTTGTTCTTTAAATCGTATAGCAGCTGATTACTCCCAATCATTGAGTTGATTGTTTTCTGTGCAGTCCGTTCCGTCACATCTCATTAATTTCGTGACGATTTTTGAGCGTGACACATTTCTCGATTTACCCCCTACCGCGGCTAAAGAATTTCACTTCAAAAAATCTATTCGAAGCATCCTTAACATTTTTATTTTATGGGGAAATTAGGAGCACTACTATAAAGATAGGCCTATACCCCTTCCACGAAAAAATCCCTTCTTCTTTTATAAAAGGAGAAAAGAGCGAACTACGAGAGAGAGAGAGAGTAGGTATAATTACTTGCTGGTATCAACAAGTCGGTGTACGGGGTCATGAATCACTGGTTGGCAAACACGTAGCGCGCGGCGTGATGGATGACTGCAGTGCTGCGACCTGGCGGCAACTTATCTCAAGAAATCACCCCGCAGGGACCCACCCCAACAGTCCTCAGATGATAGTAAAAATGAATTAACAACAAAAATATTAATGCATACATTTTAAGTTTTTCCTCTGCGGGGAGAAGAGGGAAGTTTTTATTTAAGTGGGTGGCAATGTCGTAGAGCATGTCTCACATTCTTGACTCTCAGCAACAGTGGCGTAAGAATCAGTGTTACTTTCTTTGCAGAATTAAGGACTGTAGGTGCAATTTTAACTCTTGTAAAGGGATGGTATAATAGTATATTGCGATACAAGTGCCGTAAGGCACGTTTACGGGTCGAGGAAACAGATTGAAAACCCGAGGCGCAGCCGAGGGTTTTTAAGTTTTCGAGACCCGTAAATGCCTTTACGGCCCGTGTGTTGCATGCTATTTTTTGCACGATGATTATTTATATCAATTTAATTATATTAATTGTGATATTACCTGAAAATATTATGTAAATACATTCTTGAAAATAGATGTTTATTTCAGAAAGTGATTCGCATGTGTTTGTTGTTATGGGAACCGAATATTTGTCCTGGGGGCCGTGGCCATAAAGGCTTGTATTATGAAGTGTATCGTAATGAATTATGACGTAGCGCTTGGACCGTAAGTGTTTTAACCTCATCGCAACCGGCCTTAGCAACAAGACTGTGTGGGAATGTCAACTTACGATCCATGTAAACAAAGTTCGTAAGTACCACTTACTAGCTAAGGAGTGCAAAATAGTTTATTGCGATACAAGTGCCGTAAGCGGTCCATACGGTTCGAGGAAAGAGATTGAAAAAACGAGGCGCTTGCGCCGAGTTTTTTCAATTTCCGAGATCCGTTACGCACTTACGGAACGTGTATTGCATGCTATTTTTTTGCACGATGATCATTTATATCAATTTAATTATATTAATTGAGATATTAGCTGAAAATATTATGTATTATACACTATTGAAGATGGATGTTATATCTCAGAAAGTGATTCGCATGTGTTTGTTGTTATGGGAACCGAATATTTGTCCTGATAAAGTCGTCACAAACTAGGGGGCCTTGGTTCCGGTCTTCCATAAAGGCTTGTATTATGATGATTTTACTTACGACACTTGTGCTTTTTGTAATTTTTACCGCACGAAGATTTCTTTTGTTTTCATAGCAACCAGATTGCGCGCGGGAACGTCAAGTTACGATCCACGGCAACAATATTCGTAAGTACCACTAATTAGTTACGTCGTGCAAAAAAATATTTAAACTACGAGGCGGTTCATAAAGTAAGTTTCCATAGGGCCGTTTACACAAACAAAACAAAATTTTATGGAAGTATTTATTGCAACAGATATAGCAAGTGTTCAGCTATTTTTCAACATATTCGCCAAAGTAATTGAAGCATTTGTCATAACGTTGAACCAACTTTTGAACACTTGTCGAAGTCGAAGTCTGCCTGGGGGTTTTAACCATTGTTTGATAACCTTCTCCGTTTCTTTGCCTTTCTCAGTCCTTTATTGAGGTGTAGGAAAATATGGAAATCACTGGGAGCGAGGTCCGGGCTGTATGGTGGATTTTGAAACATCTAATAGCCGAACTTTTGCAGGAGACTTGCAGGGAGGTGTTGAAGTCTCCACCTACAGCTCGGACCGCGCACCCACAGATTTTTCTTATGGCGTGACCTGTATATTTAATCTAAAGACGTAATCCAAAACCGACAAAATGCCTCAAATGTTTACCCCTTAAATATCTCACGCAAATTAGAAACCCATGCCGGACTACGAAGAAAACAGTCAACACAATGATTAGGCCCATGGTTCATTTTTTGTCCTCTAAAGTGTAAATTTTACATGAATTTCAAGTATTTACTTCCTCTGCCCGTACCATAGGCGCGTTTACACAAACAGAACACAATTTCATGGAAATATTTATTGCAACAGATACAGCAAGTGTTCAGCTATTTTGCAACATAGCCTATTCGCCACCGGAATTGAGACATTTACCATACCGTGATACCAACTTTTGAACACTTGTGTCATAGGAGTCTGCTGCGTGGGATTAGAACCATTGTGTGATAATCTGCATTTCTCTGTCAATCTCTACCATTCTGTGTCATTCACTGTCATTTCTTGAGGGGTAGGAAAAGATTATAATCTCTGGGAGCGCGGTCCGAGCTGTAGGGTGGAGACTTCAACACCTCCCTGCAAGTCTCCTGCAAAAGTTCGGCTAGGAGATGTTTCAACATCCACCATCCATAATTGGACGAAACTCACTATGCGGAGGTTTTTTGAGCTAGGGAACTCGAATCTGAGGTAGATTTTTTTCCCCGGGCGGCGGACTTTAATACACCTCGAAGTCGGGTTTTTATTTTTTTAACTACTAATTGTTTTAATTTTTTATGAATGATTTGGGTATCTGTGATACGTTTTAATCGTTTCATTCTTTGCTAGTAATTTTTAAGAAATTTTCATTTTTCCGTTACATTTTCCCTATTTTGTCTTCAGAACGAACTTTTCCAACATTACAGACCTAGACGTAGGTGAGAGGACAATATTAGGATATATTTAAGAGCTGTAGGATTTGCGAGGGATGGTTGGATGGAGTTAGCACAGAATAGGGCGCGGCAATGAACCTTCGCGTTCCATAAAATAGATAAAATTCCTTTAACTTGCTGAGGAATTGTCTATTGGCATTGAGTAAGTAAGTAAGTGAGTAAGTAAGTAGTAAGAAAGTAAGTAAGTAAGTAAATAAATAAATAAATAAATAAGTTATAATTAGACCTGGGATTTTAAGGCAAATGCCTATTTTGTTCCTTATGAAATAACATGACAATTCTTAAATGTGTTGACATTTCATGATAAATCACTTATATTTAAAGAGTGCCCTAAAATGCCTATTTGGACCTTTGGAGCCTATTTTTAATTTAGTGGCTACAATGCCTATTTTGTACATTTAAAATAAAATTCAACTTCTGTAACTTTTGCAATCATTTAATGGACATCCCTGAATGAAGAGCAGAACAGCAGAGGGTGGGTTTTTCACAGAAACTTGATTTTCCCAAACAATTGTCGCCAAAGGAATGCTGGCTTAACTCAAAACAACAAGTTGTAGGTAGGCCTATATAGTAAGAAGAGACATACTGTGTCGATTGTTCATGTAATCCAAAACTGTTTTTTGATATGTATTTTTAATTCTGTCTTAACTTCGCAATTATTAGTGCCAGTATGGTACTTTATGAGATTGTGTGGGGGACGAACAAATGTATGTCCGTCTGTCTGTCTGTCCGTCCGTCCGTCTGTCCGTGCGTCTGTACGCACCATAACTCCAGTACGCTTTTTCGGATTTTCATGAAACTTGGTATAAACATTCATAATGTCGATGGGAAGAACCCTATTGATATTGAACCAAATCGGTTCACCGGTACCGGAGTAATGCCCAATTTAGTGCCTATTTTAATAGATTATGGCGCCATTCTCATAGAAAGGCGCCATCACTCAAATACGCTGTAACGGATTTCCATGAAACGTGGTATACCCATTTATGACGTCCATGAGAAGTGCCCTATTGAATTTGAACCTAATCTGTTGACCGGTACCGGAGTAAAACCCAATTTAGTGTATATTTTAAAGACGCGGTAACTCAAATACGCTTTACCGGATTTTTATGAAACTTGGTATACACATTTACAATGTCCATGGGAAGACGTCTATTCATAATGGATAAAATCGGTTGATCTGTTTCGGAGTAATGCTCAATTTAGTGCCTATTTTATGGTAATATACGTATTCGAAAGAATTTATAAAAAAAATGAAAATCAGTTATCTTGACAACATAGCCTATTGTTTTACTGTGATCTTATAAGGCCTTGGAAATTAAAATACAGGTAGCTATGACAAAAAACACGATTGTTTTACATGCGCTTATCCAACTAGACCGTTAAAATGATCCAGGTGGCCGAGATGGTAAACCTTTCTTCTTCCGTAAGCCCTGTTTAATGAATAAATCTGGAGCTTAACTTGGAAATCAATTTAAAAAAAAAAAAACATATTCTGCATATCATAATTGCAGTCATAACTGATTAAACAAAAACATACTGGCACTTTTTTACATCAGTTTTCCTGATTTTATTTCTGTTAAGAATAGGTAGGCCTATACCACGTTTCTTACAGTAAAAAAATCACATTACAGTTTAAGAGTATATTGTAGTATTTTAAAGTCTATTTTCTGTCTATTTACACATTTTTTGAGAATATTTTAAGTGCCTATTTTCTCTTTTAAAAGCCTATTCTAGGTGCCTAAAACTAATTTTTTTAGAGCCTAAAATCCCGTGTCTAGTTATAATTATTTCCCTGTTAAATAAATTATTGAAATAAAACATCTAGCAGTTGAGTAAAACACCTGCTAGTCTACGTATATACGAGAATATAAAGAATTGACACGAAGATTGCACGGGCTAGCATAATTTCACCTGTGTAATGCGATCTCGGCTTGTTAACACGTGTCAAATTGCATTGGGTCACGAGCCACGGCGTGGAGAATGCGTTTCGCGGACACGTACTCGTCCTGATCCGTTCCCACGCCCGCCTCCATTAAGGTAATTTAAAGAAGCTGGATCGCGGTCCACAGAGATGCTGCGAACACCATAACAACAAGGGTTGCAAAGTCGAAGAAGTCTTTTTATATTTCTGAGACTCTGAGCATCGTTTAAACTGAAAAAAAAAATACAATAAAATATCGGTAGCCGTACATTCCGATAGATTACACAATATTATATCAACGGCAGCTGGGATTAATTATCCAACGGCTAGATGTTTTTAAATCATTTATTTATATTTATGTACACTGAAATCGTTATAAAGAAACGAATCAATCAAGGCGGGCTAACAACATCGACAACCTGATACGTTATGTTTAGAATACAGTGGGCCATGCAATATTATTGCAGCATGTTATACCAATTACAATATGTATTAATTAATGTTTATATGCTGTCAAGTGGACAACTAATAAAGTTTATGTAAAGTAACAGCTGGATAGAGCTTCTGGAAATGAAAGCATGCCCTTTAGTAAGTAATTTAGTTTAATATTTGTACTGACAGAAAGTGATACATCTGAGCTTGCCTTGTTTACCTTAGTTACGAATACTAATGTTTGTGGCAGCTCGGCTGCTGATTGGCTGTCCTCGAGAACCAATCAAAATGCTTCGGGTCCCGGACATCGCCCTTTATACAGGGTGTTAACGAATAACACCGAAATATTTTAGCTATGTATAAAGGGGACATGGACAAGGAACTTTTTAAAGAGATCTTTGCTCTATCACGTAAAATGTGTACGCTGTGTACATATTTCGGTCATATTTGTAATTTAACGTCATATTTCAGTTATAGATTCGGTAAAATTATGCAGTAGCCTATGTGAACTAAATTGATGACTAATTTTTTCCGGAACAGAGTCACGAATATTTTGGTTTTACTGTAACTGAAATGTGAAGGAACAACAACAAGTAATGGCACAATTACCTCTTCTTCCTTGTTGTTAACAATTTCCAATACACATGTTTTTATAGTATATTGCGATACAAGTGCCGTAAGCGGTGCATACGGATCGAGGAAAGAGTTTGAAAAAAACGAGGCGCTTGCTCCGAGTTTTTTCAAATTCCGAGATCCGTAATGCGCTTACGGCACGAGTATTGCATGCTATTTTTTGCACGATGATTATTTATATCAATTTATTTATATTAATTGAGATATTAGATGAAAATATTATGTATATACACTATTGAAGATTGATGCTATATTTCAGAAAGTGATTCGCATGTGTTTGTTGTTATGGGAACCGAATATTTTTCCTGTTAAAGTCGCCACTAACTAGGGGGCCTTGGTCCATAAAGGCTTGTATTATGATGATTTTACTTACGGCACTTGTGCGTTTTGTAATTTTTACCGCACGGAGGTTTCTTTTGTTTCCATAGCAACAAGATTGCGTGCGGGAATGTCAAGTTACGATCCACGGCAACAATATTCGTTAAGTACCATTAATTAGTTACGTCGTGCAAAATAGTATATTGCGACACAAGGGCGGAAAGGCACGTTTACGGGTCGAGGAAACAGATTGAAAACCCGAGGGTTTGTAAGTTTTCGAGACCCGTAAATGCCTTTACGGTCCGTGTGTTGCATGCTATTTTTTGCACGACGGTTACTTATATGAATTTAATTATATTAATTGTGATATTACCTGAAAATATTATGTATATACAGTCTTGAAGAATGGTGCTTATTTCAGAAAGGGATTCGCAATTTGTTATTGTTTATGGCAACCGAATATTTATAAAGCGGGGAGGCCTTGGTCATTTCTGCTCGCAAATAAGCATTTGCGGGCGGTAAAGTAACTTTCCGCCCGTCGCCCCTAGCAACAAGATTGCGTGTGGTAATGTCAAGTTACGATCCATGTAAACAACTTTCGTAAGTAACACTTACTAGCTAAGGAGTGCAAAAAAATAGTTTCAGTTCACATTTGCAGTGGTATCTGGAAACATTAACAGATTAGAAGTTCTTTACACGTAAATCACCTGTAAAGTAGTTAAAAAGTGATTATCTGATTGAAGTAATAATTTAGAGTCATTAATAGCTATTTATGTATCAAGTACGCAAAATAACGCTTTAGCGGACGAATCTAGTATAGCGGCCGAGGCGAAAGCCGAGGCTGAAATACTGGATGAGTCCGCTAAAGTTTTTGCGTACGTGGTGCATACAATATTTTTTAGTAATAGCTCTCTAAATTATATGAAATGAAACAAAAATACCGTATATAATTAATTATAATGAAAGGCAGTCAACCATATTCTCAAGGCCCTCTCAAACGCAAGACAACAATGAACCGTACATACCAAAACGAAATGAGGTAGGCTATAGATGAGTTATATGAGTATCTGATTTGTAAACAATAATAAATACGAACTAGTATTTATGAAAAGCTTTGTGAAAATATGAATTATAATCCCGAGGAAATTTCACTCCAAGTCAAAAGCATTGAATTGGAGCTGGTACCAGCAACATCACGGCAGAAGGAATAGGGAATATATTGCAATTAAATGCTGGTGCATCCATGTAAGGTATGTGAACGAAGATGTGAAAAGTTGTTGGCTTATATTTGTTGTCATGTGATGAAGTGGGCTACCGTGTTTTGCGAAAAATCCTGGTAAAGTTTCTGATTATCATAAAGAAACGTGTTGGCTTAAATTTGTTGTTTTATGACCAATTATATGCGTAAATCCATGTTAAAGTTGGTGTGACTGGTCAATGCCGTCTGGGTTTTGTTTATAGATTGCCATGACGACTTTAAAGGACAAGGCCGCTAAAATTGCATTTTGAATGCAGTTTGAATGCACTTTTATGCAATTTTAGCGGCCTTGTCCTTTAAAGTGCAGCTTTTCGGCGTGTTGCCAGTCCGATAAGCAGCTGTTTTAGAGAGCGTGTACTAAAAACGTTTTAAATGGGAACGTTTATTTTTAGAAAATACGTTCCTTTATGAGGTCATTTCTAGGATTTTCGGATTATATTTCGTCATTTTTAAGGTCATATTTGCAGTCATTTTTTCCACTTTTTTAGGTCATAAATATCCGAACCCTACTCTATAGTCTACAACTGGTTTCCCTCAAGTTCGACATGCATTTTCTATAATATATAACCCACACATCCTCTTTGTAAGAAACATGTGTCTTGAGAAGGCATGATAATTGCGAAGGGATGGGGTGACTTTGCTTTTTATATCACTGAGGGGCACGAGGTAATTCGCGGCGTTTTATTTCGTGTAGAACAAGCGGTAGAGTGACATCCAGCAGGTTGCATACAAATCAGGGGCGCGATTCCCTCAAGTCGAGTATAAAACTTTGCATTTTGCAGTTGTAAAGTGGCTGGAATGGCACAAGCGTGTGTCGTAAGATTCCCAGCCTTCTTACTGGTGGAAAATAACAACCGAAGAAAAGTTTTAAGAGGTACCTTCGAGTTTAGGTAAATTTATATAACAAAGTGCCAGAATGCTTTTGTTTAATCAATGATAATTGCAATTATGATAACTTATGCAGAAAATAAGTTATTTTTGTAATCGATTTCCGAGTTAAGCTCCAGATCGATTCTTTAAGCAGGGCTTATGGAAGAACAAAGGTCTAGTTTGATAAACATATGTGAAGGAATATGTGGGTAGTGTTATTCGTCAAAGCTAACTGTATTGGAACTTCCAAAGCCGTATATGAACACTGTAAAATAATATGTAGCCATGAGAACTGATTTGCAATTGGTAAATTCTGTATACAGTAATATTATTACCATAAAATAGGCACTAAATTGGGCATTAGGCCTACTGCGGTACCGGTCAACCCATTTGGTCCAAAAAAATTGTGTTCTTCAAACGGACAATACAAATGCGTAACAACTAAAGAAAAGTTTGATTAATACGAGTGAGCGTAACAAAAATCATTCACTCTAAAGCATGGACAATACACCTCTTTTATTTCAAAATTAAATCAGGTAAACAGATGTAACAAAGTGCCAGAATGATTATGTTTAATCAGTGATAATTGAAATTATGATATGCAGAAAATAAGTTATTTTTGTAATCGATTTCCGAGTTAAGCTCCAGATCGATTCATCAAGCAGGGCTTACGGAAGAACGAAGGTTAAGTTTGATAAGCATATGTGAAGGAATATGTGGGTAGTGTTATTTATCTAAGCTAACTGTATTGCAAGTTCCAAAGCCTTATATGAACACTGTAAAACAATATGTTCTCATGAGATCTGATTTGCATTTGATAAAATATTCTTTCCTGTAGATTACCATAAAATAGGCACTAAATTGGGCATTACTCTGGTACCGGTTATCCGATTTGGTCCAATATCAATAGGCTTCTTCCCATGGACGTTATAAATGCATATACAAAGTTTCATGAAAATCCGATAAAGCGTATTTGAGTTATCGCGCGTATAGACACACGGACATACATTTTCCCATCCATCACACAATCTCATAAAGTATCAATCTGGCACTTAATAAAAGTTTTGGACTATAGCATAAGGACCTGATGTAAAACATTTTAACAAAATAGTTACGGGTATTTTCGAGAAAATCGCAATAAAGAAATTTTCTTAATGTATAGTGTAAAAATAAGAGAAAGTAGTCGTCAATCTGCGTGTCATATCTAACCCAAATATATAATTTTGTTTTTGTATGATTTTTCGTTAAGGCAAATATTGACGATGTAGACTTGCAGGAACATATTTCTTTAATTTAGTTTTATATATTTTTGCATATTTCGTATAATACTAAGATTTGATAACATATTTTAGGCCCATAATTTCACATATTTTAATCCAGACCTTTTGTTATTCTACCAAGACTAAAATAATTACCTCTGAAAAATCTAACACTGTCAATAAATAACATTATCCTAATACAGGCTACTACCCACATTTGTGTTGATAAATTTCATGTTATTTATCTCCTACAAGGGATTTGTATGTCGTGTATAAAATAATTCCACCCATTCCCTCGTATAAAATTTTTTTGTTAAAATATCAGCTCATAGCTTTGTCAAATCTAAAATCTATATTTGTCAATATAATGTAGTTAAACATAGTTAAAAATTACATCTGTCAATTTTATAAGATAATTTTCGTATATTGGACAATATATTTCGGCTATTCAGCCATCTTCATTACAATGGATTAACCAACAGAGTAAGATCATCTGGTGAAAGAAAAGGACCTGAAAATGGCTGAATAGCCGAAATATATTGTCCAATATACGAAAATTATATTATAAAATTGACAGATATAATTTTTAACTATGTTTTATAATATTGACAAATATAAATTTTAGATTTGACAAAATATGAGCCGATATTTTAACAAAAACATTTTATATGAGGGAATTTTATACACTACTAGCTGAAAAGGCCCGGGGTCGCCCGGGCTTTGTATTTTGTAATTTGAAATTAACTTATGGAGGACTTTCTATGTTGAAACTCTAGGTCCTGATATAATAATGTATGTAGAATTCGAAATGAGGAAGAACAACATATGGCACTCATACTATTCCCTCAGAAAGCTAAAACGCTAGATATAGCTTTTTATGGTTCATAGAGGATGTCGAATGCTGCATTCCGTTGCTTCTACTCATCATGCCTGGGAGGGGTTGAAATAAGAAGAAACATAAATTACATAAGATTGTATTGACTTTACGGAAAATTTTATTTCTCATTCTCATGTTAAACCGTTTCGGGCCTGAAATAATATAGAAATGCAGTATCACTTTCATACTTTCCTCCCCTAAAACCCGGGACATAATATACTGCGAGTATAGGACTCAAAATGTTCCATCCCATGCTTAGGGCCTATGATAAATCTCAACTAATACAAAGCCTACAGCTATGGATAACTGACTATTTACCGACTTCTGATAAAGCATACTCACACACTTAAGTTGCTCCTGCAATACGACCTCTTATTCTACATCAAAATGTGAAGTGAGAAAATATTTCTTATGTCGAGGGTAGAGAAAGTTATGTGACTGCATCACACTGTGCTTTATTTTCGTGTAATTCATTTTTCAGTAATTATTTTCGGCAATATATTACATGGAATCATAATTCGTTAAAGTCCAGCATTAGGCTATATAGTTGCCAAGGCCCTATTTAATCACAGTAAACAATTCACTGTTGCCATGTGAACTGAACAACATTTCATTTTTTTCAGTAGAATATTCACAGAAATTATATAATTTTCAAGGGAAGGACTGATTTGTTTCAATTTTAATGTTGACAGCTATACTTCCGGGCTTAACTGGGTATGTGTCCAAAATGTGTAAATTGGTAAAGAAATGTAGATTTGTATAAGGAACAAACATACATACATACATACATACATACACACTTTCGATTTTATATATTAGACATACTACCCACATCCCATGTAGGATTGTTCAGAATTTAAGTATAGAAGTAATGGGCCTATATTCTTGTTCTAAGAAACAGCTAATGTGTTATAGTACAAAGCTATAGAATAGATTCTAAGTGCATTCGTGCGAAAATTTTATTACCAAGAAATACAGGAGAGAGAGTTGGTCTAAGAAATTGAAGTTAAATCGAGTATACGAATATTTATCTCAATTACAAGGAGCCTCTTGAAGGACGACATCTTCTCCATACTTAAGTACGTTATCCTTAATCCAGGCTATTTTTATGAATTTTGATTGAGATGATATTCACCTTCCAAGGAAGCATGCAGATGCTCAGGCTTAGGTTCCCTGAGAGAACCTACCGGCATATCAAGCAAGCAAGGAGGAAAGAAGTCAAGACTCCGGGGAAGAACGGTCCATGTAACAACTCAGGTGTCAAGCACTTCCAGGTAAAGATATCTACCTCTATGAACTTCGACAGCTGTATTAAAAAACCTCTGTGTCATGCTTTACAATAAATAGAATTTCCCCAAGAGCCTATACTAGGCCCAAATTACGTTTTTTGCAAATCGGTTAGTTCTCTCTGGCTTTTATGAACATTCGATGCTCAGGATTAAGTCTCCTGCTAGAACCTACCGATATATGAAGGAAGCAAGAAGAAAAGAAGTAAAAATCCGAAGAAGAATGGCCCATGACTACACTCTGGCTTTCTTTGTCATTATGCACTTGAAGGTAACGAAAACAATACAACATATCTAGAAGCCTATGATTATGAATCTTGACAGGTTTAATAAGCAAGGAATATCTGCCTAACTCTATGCCATGCTACAGCTGTAGGCCTACAATAAACACAGTTTCCCCAAGAGCCTATGCTGGGCCCAAATTACGTTTTTTTAAGTCTGTTTGTTTTCTCAACCTTTTATGAACATTCGAATACTCAGGGTTAAGTCTCCTGTTAGAATCTACCGACATATGAAGCAAGTAAGAAGAAAAGAAGTAAAAATCCGAAGAAGAATGGCCCATGTCTACACCCTGGCTTTCTTTGTCATTAGGCACTTCAAGGTAACGAAAACAATACAACATATCTAGAAGCCTATGGTTATTAATCTTGACAGGTTTAATAAGCAAGGAAAATATCTGTTTTTCTCTGTGTCGTCATGCAATAGCTATACGATAAATACAATTTCCCCAAGAGCATATACTGGGACCAATTTATGTATTTGTAATTCGGTTTGTTTTCTCAGTTTTTTTTTGTGAACATTAGGTGCTCAGCCTTAGGTCTCCTTCTAGAACCCACCGGCATATGAAGCAAGCAAGAAGGAAGGAAGTCAAGCTCCGAGAAAGAACGGTTCATGTATCGTGTATTCGTCAGTAGGCACTTTCAGAGTAAAAATAAAAATTGAAGAGCATAGAGGCCTACGATTATAACATTTGGCAGTTGTAATAGGGAAGGAAAATCTGTTTACATCTGTGTCATGCTATACAATAAGTACCATTTCCTCAAGGGTCTATACTGGGCCCAATATAAGTAATTCTAATTCTGTTTGTTTTCTCAGATTTCATGAACGTCATGATGATTTAGAAGAGTTTGCAGATTTCTTTAGGATATTTTCTCTTCACGAAGAAGCTGTGACATGAGTAGTTTTTGCTCTAGCAGCTTACTGAAGAGGGTGCCGTCTCTCAGAGATCTTTTTGATGTGGTTTTGACGGGGGCTTGAACGCCCAGCGCATACTAAAGTCTTCACCGCACACCAAATCCTTGCGATTGCATTAGCTTAACGAGACTACACTCCATTTGCAAAATCCTTACCAGCTATAACTCTTTACAGTAAATATTTCCCGTCATTCGGGTTTTGTACAATGTTTTGACCATTTTTGTGTTATTTATATTCCCATAACAGTCACATGAAGGAGATATGCTAATCTAATGTCACAACTCATTTCCCCAAGAGCCTATACTGGGCCCATTTATATAACACTAGCATGTGCCCGCGGCTTCGCCCGCGATAATTATTTCAAGAATTAAAAATTAAGAGCATAATAGTTAAATCATTACATTTATTAACACCAAAATCGCATGCACTACATACCACGATCAGATAGCTTCGACTGGTAAAAGCGACCTCAGATTCGAGTTTCTTGGCCAAGAAAACCTCTGTATAGTGAGATTCGTCCAAATAAAACAACGTTTGACCATATTTAGGGCTTACAACATTCAAGCGATCGCGAAAGTTTTGTTTTCAAGGTTTGACAAAAATAGCCAAAGCCAACTGTAATTGATTTGACATTGAAATGTATAACTGAAAACTTATGTTTTGAAAACGCCAAAAATGCACGTTTTTTGCCCGTTTTTCACTCATAACTCACGAACGAAAACTAAAATTAAAATTCCGGCTTGGAGGTGCATTTTCCGACCCTTCAGCCCACCTATGTTTACAATTTCAGATCTCTGCGTTCAGTAGATTTCGCTGGACATCGAGGACAATTCCTTTTATTAATATAGATAATATGAATTATAATGATACCTTCTCTAATTTGTCAAACATCCATTTAATTTAATCCAAACCCACCTATACCATTGGCAACAATATGTTCTGTGAATTTGTTTCGATAATTCTATGCAAAAAGGGATTAAGTATTTTCAAAAACATTTAATTTTTGGCATTTAGAATCAGAATTTTTCAAAATCCTTTCTTAGTGAGCACCTACATTATGAAACGAAGGTACTGTCAAAATTCCAAGTCTCTACCTGTTATAGTTTAGGCTCTACGTTGATTCCTGTCAGACAGGACAAAGCCTTTTATATATATAGAGATATCTATTCTAAACAGGTAGATTTTTAAAATTTTATAGAATATTTCTAAGTTCTAAGTCATTTGGGTAGAAATCCAAGTAGAAGAGACACTTTACAGTTTAGAGGTGGAAATTCTGAAAAATTAAACGAAAGCAGGGGAAGTTCCTGCCTACCACTTCATAACTGTTTCCTGCTGCTATCCAGCGTCTTAATGTGTAACTATTTGTTGACCGGAAACGGGACAATCTTCCCCTAAGTTAAATGCAAAGAGAGCGTGGAAACTTAAAAAATGTATAAATAGTACAATTAAAATATCAAAGTACCATATGGCAGAATTGTTGAAGCTTATATGTAGGCACATAATTGTTATTCAAAGTTAAACTATTTTTAAAATGATTTAAACAATATGAATAAATGAAAACAAACTTGGAAAAAAGTAATTATTGGTAGCTTTGGAACTGAGTTTTTAACATTGTACTTGAGCCCTGTAAAATGGAAATGAAATATAAAAATATGAACAGAGAGTTTGTTGATATTTTCATACCTAATGTAAATATATACAAGCACTATCAAATGCAAATCAGTTCTCATGACAATACATTGTTTTACAGTGTTCATATACGGCTTTGAAAATTGCAATACAGTTAGCTTTGACAAATAGCACTACCCACATAATCCTTCACATATGCTTATCAAACTAGACCAGTTGTTCTTCCGTAAGCCCTGCTTAATTAATCGATCTGCAGCTTAACTCGGAAATCGATTACAAAAATAACTTATTTTCTGCATATCATAATTGCACTAAATCACTGATTAAACGAAAGCATTCTGGCATTTTATCAGTTTACCTGACTTTATTTCCACTGTTTCATATTGGACCAAATCGGTTGGCCTTTACTGGAGTAAGCCCAACTAAGTGCCTATTTTATGGTAATTTATTAGAAAGACTTTATCGAATGAAAATCACTGCTCATATACGGCTTTGGAAGATACAATACAGTTAGCTTTGACAAATAGCACTACCCACATATTCCTTCACATATGCTTATTAAACTAAAGTCCGGCCGTTCTAAGAAGGAAACCTGAAGTAAATAAAAACCAGTACATCTGTCTCACTCTAGAACATTACTCGTATGACTTAAGAGTGAGACAGACATACTGGTTTTTGTTTACTTCAGTTTTCCTTCTTAGCGCGTCTTTAGTATAGTCAGATGTTTATTTATTTCGTTGATCAAGTTGAAACGAGTACTGCATGAATACTGTTAGCCTATATACAGAAGATATATTACTGTGAAATAATTAGGCCTGCGTACATTAAGCGGAGATCTTTGCCAGTGTATTTTGTGAAATGTTAACATATTTTAAGAATTTCTTATAGCCTATCAGTGTATAGCATACGAGTTTGAATTAAGGTTAAGTATCAAACTTTAGATCTTTGTTCTTCCGTAAGCCCTGCTTAATGAATCGATCTGGAGCTTAACTCGGAAATCTATTACAAAAATAACTTATTTTCTGCATATCATAATTGCACTAAATCACTGATTAAACGAAATCATTCTGGCACTTTGTTATCATCAGTTTACCTGATTTTATTTTTCACTCAGAATATATGATATCCTGAGACGGGGTGTGTTTTATTTGTAGTGTTACGAAGAAGGGTGTAACCCACACTGATACGAGGGAAAGGGGTTTGTCCCCTGGACAGTCGTTAGTAAATAAGAAGACAGTGTAGAGGAAAAATAATAATTTCTTCATCTGTGACGGTAGGAGATAGTGGGAGAGAGTAACGCAGTGCCTGATAAAGCGGGCACGTTTATTTTCTGAAGTAGCTCCAGGAATGGGGGGGGGGAAGTCCTTACAGCAGGGACGTGCCTTACCCCCTAATGCAGTAATGTGCGATCCCTATCTGCAAGCAAGCCATTTAAATGAATACATAATTCCTCTCCACTATATTATTTCATAATTCTAATTTTCTGTTCGTTTTTGCTTGGGCAGACTTGTAACATAAATATCAGGCTGATTGTACTGCAGATAGCACAGCAAGGAACGGCCTACAGGGTGTGCCACAATCTCCTTCACTCTCTATTTACTAAAACTTGATCCAAGATGTGTCTGTCACCAGTGAAAGAACATCTGTTTAAGTGAATATAGTTCATGATGAATAATTTTCAGTTAATTCTGTTAAGAATAGGTATACCACGTTTCTTGCAGTAAAAAAAAAAATAATGTTACAGTTATTTACTTATACATTTTAAAGCATATTTTAAGTGCCTATTTTCTCTTTTAATAGCCTATTTACTTGTTCTAAAAGCCTATTTTAGGTGCCTAAAACTAATTTTTATAGAACCTAAAATCCCAGGTCTACCAATGACATGTCTTATACTTGATCCAAGATGAGTACGGTGCAAAAGTCCACCGTGTTAGTGGTAGTTTGTTTATTCTCAGTACAACTCACCCGCAGGGTCGTCGTGAACAATGAATCCTTTGTTTTGTTTGCCGCACTACAGAGATGGTTAAAATTACTTACAATACTTGATCCAAGATGTGTACGGAGCAAAAGTAAACAACAGACTTGCCTTGACTAACTGTGTCCTGTCGTTTCATTGGTTAATAGCACCAGCAACAAGCTCACTCAGATGTTTACTTCCATTCCAAACGCATCGTACGATTATTTATAACTTATGTAATTGTGAAAACATAAGTTCTGTTAAGTGAGTTGCTTCCTTTCGTATTTATATCATAGGCTTACATGTTTTACAACATATATATAGCAAACAAGATTTAATTTGTTTTTATCGTTGCCTTGGCAAATTTGTTGATTCTGAAGAAAAACAAGTGACATAAGTTACTAGTAGTAGTAGTGTGTATTTATTTTCACAAAAAAATTCTCACATATAAATCACATTATTTACATTAACCGGCGCACGGGTCGGTGTCGACCATACGTGCTCACTGCATACACTTAAATTATTACCCCATAAAAAAACCCAATTGAAAAAAAAAACTATATTCTATAATTTACATAACCCCAGACGTAACCCCCCACCCCCAAACAAGTAAAAATTTCATAGACACATAGACATTATTAAGACAAAAAACAAAAAGATAATAATAATAACAAAAAATAATAATACTTAGATTTCCTTAATTCTCTAAATCTAGGCTTTCTCTCATACATCTCACTTTCTGTAGAAAACTACAAGGCGTATAACATAATTAATTAACTGGTTGTAATTTTAATTTACATAATGTGTGATGAAGTAGGCCTACACCACATAGGCCTATTGTAAGTAAAAGTAATAGGCATGGCCTCTTAATAATTTGTATCATAGAAGAAACTTGCGAACCAGGGCCTACAGAACTTACGTTACCAATAAAGAAACATGCAAGGAAAGCGTTTGTCCAGCGGCGAGAAGATACACATATTGTAAATATATACAAAACATTGGGAATCGAACCGGGTCCCTTGGCGTTTAATCTAAAAAAAGAAAGCTCAATTGACTTTACTCTATGTAATCGACTAAAACAGTCTCAAAAACGACCTCTTGTGAACTGTGCTTTGTACTTTCACATTCAGTTGTTTATTTTGCTCCACACACACATCTTGGATCAACTATAGTGCATATTTCTGACGTGTTGTATTAACAAATTTTGAAGATTCTGAGTTCAGCTTATAACTCGCAAAATGAAAACAGCACTCTAAATGAGTTGATTAGTTTCAAAACTCAACATGTCCACAAATTAAATTAGTTGAATTCTTTCTTTCTTTCTTTCTTTCTTTCTTTATCGTAGTTTCACCTCTCCCTTTTTAGGATTTAAGCGACCCAAGCCGCCCGGGCCTTACAGGGCCGCGACCTGTCGGGAGAGGGATTACCTTTGGATCACATACATACTTTTTTGACCAGACAAGGACATGGAGGGCCTCCCCGGATGAGTGATCAGCCCAATGCCGGGGCCACCTCCGAGACAACACGAACACATGGGACGAGACACACCATTCACACACACACTCACTTCAAACAAGGCGAGGATGGGATGAAGATGATAATGACGGCCAGATGATATCTGGGGACCACAAGGGCCTAAAGTTACCCGACATTTGTCTCAAAGGTGAGGAAAAACCCCAGAAAAAACCTCACCTAGGTAACTTGTCCCGACCAGGAATCGAACCCGGGCCCGCTGCGTGAGAGGATTGGACGCATCCCCTGAGCCACAGCGAAATTAGTTGAATAAATAAAAAAAAATAAATAATAAAAAAAAAAAAAAAAAAAAAAAAAAAAAAAAAAAAAAAAAAAAAAAAAAAAACAGATAAAGCACAATGTGAATGTCATTCAATAATGTTGGCAGTAAATTGTCCTGTATGGTATAATGTTTTTTGCACTCCTTAGCTAGTACTTACGAACGTTGTTTACATGGCTCGTAAGTTGACATTCCCACACAGTCATGTTGCTAAGGACGGTTGCGATGAGGTTAAATTACTTACGGTCCAAGCGCTACGTCATAATTCATTACGATACACTTCATAATACAAGCCTTATGGGCACGGCCCCCAGGACAAATATTCGGTTCCCATAACAACAAACACATGCGAATCACTTTCTGAAATAAACATCTATTTTCAAGAATGTATTTACATAATATTTTCAGGTAATATCACAATTAATATAATTAAATTGATATAAATAATCATCGTGCAAAAAATTGCATGCAACACACGGGCCGTAAAGGCATTTACGGGTCTCGAAAACTTAAAAACCCTCGGCTGCGCCTCGGGTTTTCAATCTGTTTCCTCGACCCGTAAACGTGCCTTACGGCATTTGTATCGCAATATACTATTGTCCTGCAGTTTTCAGCCATTAAATACAAGAGCCTACTGGTAAACCTATACTCGTGACATGATCATTTGGAGGTTGTAGATTAATTTTTGAAAGATACATGCCGGTTTCTTGCAACGTATTTTGCACCGTTTGTAAATAAACTGTATGTTAAGAAGTTAAATGTAATTAAGCTTATTAAATGCCAGAATGGTACTTCTTGAGGGAAAATGTCTGTCCGTGTCTCTATACGCGCGATAACCCAAATATGCTTTATCGGAATTTTATGAAATTTGGTATACGCATTTATAACGTCCATTTGAACCAAATTGGATGACCGGTAATGGAGCAATTCCCAATTTAGTGTCTATTTTATGGTAATGTATTAGAAGGAGTTTATCAAATGCAAATCAGTTCTCATGACAAAATATTGTTTTACACTGTTCATATACGGCTTTGGAAGTTGCAATACAGTTAGCTTTGACGAATAACACTACCCACATATTCCTTCACATATGATTATCAAATTAGTCAGCTATTTGCTTATTTCGTTGACCAAGTTGAATTGAACACTACTATTTTATTGTATTATATTAGATAGAATTTATCAAATGCAAATCAGTTCTGATGACAACATATTATTTTACAGTGTTCATATACCGCTTTGGAAGTTGCAATACAGTTGGCGTTGACGAATAACACTACCCACATATTCCTTCACATATGCTTATCAACCTTTAGACCTTTATTCTTCCGTAAGCCCTGCTTAATGAATCGATCTGGAGCTTAACTCTGAGATAGATTACAAAAATAATTTATTTTCTGCACATCATAATTGCAATTATCACTGATTAAACAAAAGCATTCTTTCACTTTGTTACATCAGTTTACCTGATTTTAGTTTTAGTGAATTGAGCAAATCAGACTCTATAACATTTAAAAAGTTGCAGAGATTGTGAATATTTGGAAATTCTGCCGAAATACACGATAGACTATCAAATTCTGGAACAAGCATACTGCAAGAGTGCTACAAGTGGGGGGGTCGTAATTAAACCAGTGTTAGAGGGGAGATGTTATCAGGGGGCTCTGAAGAACTTCCGTTTCTCCTGCGCATGACGTCATCCCAGTTATTATCAACATAAAGGAAGCAGCTCTATACTCAAGACTATAATGCTCAAATTGAACATTTCGGACAAATAAAGATATTAAAGCTGTGCATATAGAGTTTGGCTAATAGATAAGTGGCTGGGAGGAGCTGCGGAGCGGCGCTGCGGAGAAAAAGCGGCCCGAGATAAAGTGGCTCACGTAGGAAGCATTAACTAAACACATGCAGTGTTACTAACTCTTATTAGCAGTGCTACAGCAGGTATCAGATTAGGCTGCACCACAACATGCAAAGTCCCGTTTGATTAGATAGTATAACATGAATAAGACATATCACTGACTGTAGTTAGAGAATGTATTTACATATTGTACTAGCATGTGCCCGCGGCTTCGCCCGCGATAATTATTTCAAGAATTAAAAATGAAGAGCATAATAGTTAAATCATTACATTTATTAACACCTAAATCGCATGGACTACATACCACGATCAGATAGCATCGACTGGTAAAAGCGACCTCAGATTCGAGTTTCTTGGCCAAGAAAACCTCTGTATAGTGAGATTCGTCCAAATAAAACAACGTTTGACCATATTTAGGGCTTACAACATTCAAGCGATCGCGAAAGTTTTGTTTTCAAGGTTTGACAAAAATAGCCAAAGCCAACTGTAATTGATTTGACATTGAAATGTATAACTGAAAACTTATGTTTTGAAAACGCAAAAAATGCACGTTTTTTGCCAGTTTTTCACTCATAACTTACGAACGAAAACTAAAATTAAAATTCCGGCATCGAGGTGCATTTTCCGACCCTTCAGCACACCTATGTTTAAAATTTCAGATCTCTGCGTTCAGTAGAGTTCGCTGGACATCGATGAGAATTCCTTTTATTAATATAGATAATAGCCTATGAATTATAATGATACCTTCTCTAATTTGTCAAACATCCATTTAATTTAATCCAAGCCCACCTGATACCACTGGTAACAATACGTTCTGTGAATTTGTTTTGATAATTCTCTGTAAAAAGGGATTAAGTATTTTCAAAAACATTTAATTTTTGGCATTTAGAATCAGAATTTTTCAAAATCCTTTCCTAGTGAGCACCTACATTATGAAGCGAAGGTACTGTCAAAATTCCAAGTCTCTACCTGTTATAGTTTAGGCTGTACGTTGATTCCTGTCATTCAGTCAATCAGTCAGTCAGGACAAAGCCTTTTATATATATAGAGATAACATGAATAAGACATATCACTGACTGTAGTTAGAGAATGTATTTACATATTATGTCTGTGATGATTAGAACTCGGAAGTTGATAACATAAAAATACCTGAAAAATGACCTATAATTAGAGATACCTAGTTTTCGCGAATGACGGATTCGTGAATTGTTGTTTTTGCTATTGATTAAGCAATAAACTTGTGTTTCAAACATTCCTACGTGGAATTATTGTCGGTATTTAACCGCGAAAAAACGCGAAATTTTGTGTTTATGCGAAATTGTTTTTTGCGAGAAATTCCTCTTTTTTTTTACGATTTTTTTTTTTTACTTTCAAGGGAAATCTCGGGTTTCAGAAAAAATAACTAAATAATTTGTGCTCATTAATACAACAAAAAAATCAATAATCTATGTTAATAACAATTCTTAAACATGTAGGCCTATGTTCTGAATATAAAAGCATTTTTATTCCGGTGAATAATGTAGATGCTCAGAGAGCTTTCTCAGGATATTCAGACATTCTAACCGATAAGAGGACAAGACTTCTTCCTCAAAATGTGGAGACTGCTTTAAGTTTGTACTTTGGGGATGGGTGCAATTTAGAATAAAATAGGCCTATAGAAATACTCTAAACTTTATTTTTATGGGTAATGGTGCACATTTTCCATTCAGGTTTTCTTGGTCATGCTCTTGTGCAGAAATACACAATTATTTTCACCACAAAGGCTAAAAACGTATTTAGTTTTTATGCGAAATAACACCGAAATTTACTTTTTTTTTGTGCAAAATAACACCGCAATTGACCCAATTTTTAAACCGAAATTTAACATTTTTATTCACCGCAAAATAGCATCTCTACCTATAAAATGATCTTATATTTACAAAAATATGTCATGAAAAAGTGAAAAAATCTTGATATGACCTGTACTCTTCACCGAATATAGTAAGGGCAATTAAATCACGGAGAATGAAATGGGCTGGACATGTTGCACGCATGGGGGAGGAAAGACATATCTGAAAAATATTGACTGGAAGAGCCGAAGGGAAAAGGCCACTTGGAAGACCTAGACGTAGGTGAGAGGACAATATTAGGATAGATTTAAGAGAATTAGGATTTGCGAGGGATGGTTGGATGGAGTTAACACAGAATAGAGTTGAATGGCGAGCTCAGGTAAGCGCGGCAATGAACCTCCGAGTTCCATAAAATGATAACATTCCTTTAGCTTACTTAGGAACCGTCTATTGCCACTGAGTAACTAAGTAAGTACTGTAAGTAATGTTCTAACATAGAATCTGTGAACGGAGAATATCATTGTCCTCACTCTGTTGGGAATCTCGTCCTCAAAAATGAAGATTTCTGGTAGAAGTTGGTGAGAGTGGGGCAGATTATAATGGAGTTTGTTGTGAGATTCTTCATCCCCTAAGCCACCAGGCAACCCGCCTTGCTTCCTTGCGTGTCTTGTAATCTAATTGAGATCGGCTAAAGACTTGCTACATCTTCCCGCAACTCCCGCACATCGCCGGAATTACAATCAGGTGGCAGGATTGAAACTAATTCCAAACTAACTTAACCTTGAGAATTAAAATCCCTAAGCCAACTGTGAAAAGAAATAAGTATCACAAGAGAAGAGCAAAGGAAACAGACCAAGAGGTACACCAAGATGTTCTCATTAGTACACTGGAACGTTAACCCCGATTGCTCGCGCTATAAGAATGGAACTAACAATAAATTGTCCATTCATTTTAATAAATAGTTTATATCTTGGAAGAGAAAGTTGTTTTGCTAGCAATGCCTTCTACAACAACTGTGCTTCGTTATTTGTGCAAGTCAGCTGTAACATGATATCACACACGTGTCAGCATTGGTATTATTAACAAAGCGGCGCATTCATCCAGTGTATAAGAGGTAAATTGACGCTAAAGGTCTTGAATAATATTATTTTGATAGTCTGCTTCATTTACACTTATACACTAACTTTTAAATGTTATAATAACACTATAATAATATATTAACATAAATTAAATGTTTATAATGCTAGAATCATATAGGCCTAAAATAGTTCATTTTTGCAAGATCAATTATTAAAATAAATTATTACCTCAAAACGTGTATTTATGTTTAAAAAAACCTAGATTTTTGGGGTCGAACACAATACTTCCTCTACCTAGAGTACAGTGACATTAAGAAGTCGCTCCGCAGCTCTTGTCCAGTCGAAATTAAGCTAAGAAACATAAAACCCACCTAATTAGAGATGATACAAAAAATGACTGTTTTCTTCAAGATACAATTTCAAGCTCTGTAATATATTTTCAAACGCTTTTTTTTTTATACAGTTCAGAAACTCTTATCTTCTAGTCTTCTGTCCAGAAATCTAAAAATAAATACTTATAAGACAATTATCCTGCCGGTTGTAATATGGGTGTGAGACATGGCCCCTTACATAATCTGAGTGTGTTCGAGAACAGGGGGCTTAGGAAAATATTTGGGCCTAAAAGAGATGAAAATGGGGACTGGAGGAAACTGCATAACGACGAGCTTCATGACTTGTACTCTTCACCGGATATAGTAAGGGTAATTAAATCACGGAGGGTGAAATAGACTGGACATGGGGAGGAAAGACACATAAATATTGACTGGGAGACCCGTAGGGAAGAGACCACTTGGAAGATCTAGACGCAGGTGGGAGGACAATTTTAGAATAGATTTAAGGGAAGTGGGATTTGCGAGGGATGGTTGGATAGAGTTAGCACAGAATAGGGTTGAATGGCAATGAACCTTTGGGTTCCATAAAATAGATAATATTCCTTTAGCTTACTTAGGAATTGTCTATTGCCATAGAGTAAGTATGTATTTATTAATATTATTTCACAGTAAAAGCATTGTGCATATAGATCGACCCTCTTACCTTCCGTTCTAAGTTAGATACCTGTTAGTGTTATAAAAATGTATTAAAAAATAATTTTCTCTATAATTTACTTTTTTCTATGCTAGATTTTAACACATAGACGAGAAATTTTGTGCAACAAATTTTGCACAATTTATTTAAATAAAAAAATGAATACCGAATATTGACCACAGAGACGCTACTAGGAGAAGAATGGCATGGCTTTGCATGGGCCATGGTCACGCCATGAGTAATGAAGTCTCTCTATCGCCCGGCGCGCTCGGACGCCCACCCCAACCTGTTTCATGGAGCCAAGCACACGAATGGACCTCTGACACTCCATTTTCTTATCGGCGAGGGCGCTACGAATAACAATACTTCCGATCTTCTCTTGTCAATCCGTCCGTCTTCCCCATTATGCGAATTCTCAATATTCCCTTCCCTCTAATTCTTCTCTTTTCCCTGTCGCATTATTTATCTTTCGTCCTCAATGATCTCTCCCTTCCTCTTTAGCTGTATATAAGTTATCTACTTACGAAGTTCGTATGTGGGCAAGGAGAGGAGAAGAGGGGAATGTGGGAGATGGATTCACTAGACAAATGACTAACCTATACTCAAAAGTTAGTACAGCAATGCCAGGAGGCTTAGAGATTTTCTGGTAATTTAATAGAGCTTAACAAATGTTTACTTACTTACTCAATGGCAATAGACAATTCCTAAGCAAGCTAAAGGAATATTATCTACTTTATGGAACCCGAAGGTTCATTGCCGCTCTTACCTGATCCCGCCATTCAACCCTACTCTGTGCTAACTCCATCCAACCAACCCACGAAAATCCTACTTCTCTTAAATCTATCCTAACATTGTCCTCCCACCTACGTCTAGGTCTTCCGGGTGGTCTTTTCCCTTCGGGTCTCCCAGTCAATACTTTTGAGATATGCCTTTCCTCCCCCATTCGCGCAACATGTCCAGCCCATTTCATTATCCGTGATTTAATTACCCTTACTATATCCGGTGAAGAGTTACAGGTCACGAAGCTCGTCGTTATGCAGTTTTCTCCAGTCCCCATTTTCATGTCTCTTAGGCCCAAATATTTTCCTAAGCCCCCTGTTTTCGAACACTTTCAGATTATGTAAGGGGCCATGTCTCACATCCATATAATACAACCGACAGGATAATAGTCTTATAAATCTTTATTTTTAGATTTCCACCGCTGTCATAGAGTAGGGTAAGGTGGTACATTTTCAAACACTTCACAAATAGTCTTATTTTATGAACACAATAAATGAAAGGGGTCGGGAAATAGGCTATAGTGATTACCCTCATTTTTGTAATCTTAAGCCAGACGCAGGAAGAAAGCAGTCGCGATGAACAAGACTGTTTAACCTCACACCACAGTCCACTGAATATACAAACCCCAGGCGGACCGCAGAGAAAACAATTATCATAATGATTAGGCCCATATTTAACTTCTACCTATCCTATAAAATATGATGGATGTTAATATTATGGAAGAAAAATTCCTCTGACAATGGGATTTGAACCCAGGACCTCTGGCTATCCGTGCCAATGCTCTACCAACTGAGCTAAGCCAGAGTTCACTTCACAGCGCCCGAAGGAAACCTCTATCCTAAGACTGATTGCTGTATTAAACTAGGTACTTTTCCTTTCTGTGTAATTTATGTGTGTTTTTTTTTTTATTGTTTAGAACGAATGGTCATAATCATAAGACCAAACCACCAATTCCCTACCATTTTCTTAAAGTCCTTTCCTAACAGCATTTGTTCCCCTAATTGATAATATTCCTAAAGAGCTAATGACCAAATGGATGTTTTCTAATGATAGAAATTCCTAACATATGTTTTTCTAACACTTGAAATAAGAATGGTGAAATTGTGACCATGCTGACAAAATGCGTCATTTTTAATAACTAAAATAAACTAATCTCCGTGGCGCTGCATGCCTTAAGGGACTAGGCCTACCACCAGTTCACTGCGTCATCTAGCACAGGCAGATGGCAGGATTGGGGAGCATGTTGTCAGCATGCAGACACCCACGGCCGTTAATGCCGGAGCTGCTACTTCTCTATCAGTAGCTCCTCAGTTTGATTCACGAGGCTGAGTGGATCCCGTTCCAGACCTTCCTACCTCAGATAAATCCGAGGAGGTATCGGGAATCGAATCCAGGCCGACGGAAGTGTAGTCATTTATACTAACCACAAGACCACGCCGGCAGTCTTTTTTTTTTTAATTTTAAATAACACTTGTTCTGAAGTTAGTGGATATAGTAATGATTAAATTTGCAGTTGAGTTCATGCTTTTGAGTTTTCTGGGGTAAATGTGCAAAATTTAAAGGCACGTATATAACTGTTATTAAAGTATTATTTTGGTTGCTCCAATGGTGAGAATGTAGCCATTTCTCAGAGAAAGAGGAAAATGGAATTTCATAACTGAACACAGCTAGTAGAATTCAAATTTCCCGCTTCTACTGTGTGTCTGGAGGGAGTTCGGGTCATCAATAGGCAATCAATGAGTGACAACCTTCAACTCCCCCTCCACCCCCCGAAGCCAATTCGGCGGAGCTGTGAAAAATGATGCAAGTGAAATTGCTTGGCTATATGATGAATGCACGCGAGGGGAAGAGAGTGTAGAATCATTTGACCGGACCCCAACAAGTATTGTACTCACTACCAGAGTTCATTCATCACGAGACAGCAAGTGCTTCAAAATAGTATATTGTGATACAAGTGCCGTAAGCGGTGCATACGGATCGAGGAAAGAGTTTTTTCAATTTTCCGAGATCAGTTATGCGCTTACGGCACGAGTATTGCATGCTGTTTTTTGCACGATGATTCTTTATATCAATTTAATTATATTAGCCTAATTGTGATATTACCTGAAAATATTATGTATATACATTCTTGAAGATAGATGTTTATTTCAGAAAGTGATTCGCATTTGTTGTTGTTTATGGGAACCGAATATCTGTGCTGGGGGACCTTGTCCATAAAAGCTTGTATTATGAGGTGTGGCGTAATATTCATAACAGCACGGAAACTCTTACCGCACATAGCAACAAGATTGCGTGCGGGAATGTCAAGTTACGATCCACGGCAACAATATTCGTAAGTACCACTAATTAGTTAAGTCGTGCAAAAAAAATGTGTTACATTCATATAACTTTCTCTACGTTACTTTCTCACATCACATTCTGATACAGAACTAGAGGCCAAATTGCAAAGAGCGCATATTACGAGTGGGTGGCTTATAACTACCCTTCAGAGGATTTGTTCGAAATAGAGTTTCAAATAAAAGTTTTAGCTCTTAGTATAAGCAACCCATATATAAAATTTAAATAAATTTGTTAGAGCTGTTTTCGAGAAAGTCCCCTTAAAAATAAGATAAACTTGTCGCCAATTTTAAGTCGCATTCCCAACAAGGTACATACCTAACCCAAATAGAAAATTTTGTTTTCATACGATTTTCCGTTACGATTCCGTTGCAGGCCGTATTGCAAAGAGCGCGTGAAAATTTTAGGAAAAAAAACGTTTTAGCCCTTAGGATATGGACCTCATCCAAAAAACGAATGTATATAACTTTATATATATATATATATATATATATATATAAAGATATTTTCAAGAAAATCGTGAAGAGGGAATTTTCTTCATGGCGAAGTGGTAGTAAAATTAAAAGGAAATCGTATGCGAGATGTTCTATTATTTTTAGAAGATGTTAGTTTAGATTATTTGTATGACTTCCCATCAACAAAGATTTGAATTTCGAACTTGGGTTAATAAAATACATGTTAGATACTGTTGAACTCGCTCAATGAAATAAAATAGAAGTAATACCAGCTGCTCAAGGATAATTTATTTTATAATTCACCGCCTAGGCCTTTCGGTGCGCTTGCACCATCTTCAGGTCATTTAAATTACAATGCTTTAACCGTATGATAGTTATGGAATATATTAATAATGGAATATATTATAAAGAAGTCATGGTACATGTTCTTTAGGTAAAAGTGCTTATAACTGTATAGTAAATATGCTTAGGACTAAAGGATACCATTATGTTGCGGGTATTAGGTTACTCTACAAGCAAAAGTGCAGCATCTTGCATTAAACTCAAAAGTTTAAAAATAGTCCAAATATTTAAATAATTTTTGCATCAAAATAATTTCAAGAAGGATATGTATACATTCATGAACCAAAGATTATTGTCTCTATTGGGCATTACATGGGAATATTATAGGAGAAAAATCCTCTGACACAGGGATTGGAACCCAGGACTTCTGGCTATCCATGCCACTGCTCTACCAACTGAGCTAAGCCAGAGTTCACTTCACAGCGCAAGATGGAACCTCTCCTATAATATTCTCAAACTTTGAGAAGTTGCGGCATATTTAAAAGAATAAATAAAAGTGTGCGTGGAACGCCAAGCGACAGAAGTGAAACTTGTATTAATTTTTGGATTTTTTCAATTTTGGATTATTGGATTTTTTCACTTTTGGATTGTTGGACTTTTTAATATTGGGTTTTTGGACTTTTTCAATTTTGGATTTTGATTTTTAAATTTTTTATCTTTTAATTTTTTAATTATGGAATTTTGGATTTTTAAATTTTGGATTTTTTATTTCTAAATGTTGAATTTTGGATTTTTAATTTTGGATTTTTTACTTTTTAAATGTTGGATTTTTGGATCTTTTAATTACGATTTTTTTATTTTTAAATTTTGGATATTTCAATTTTTAATTTTTTAAATTTTGGATTTAGGAATTTTTTAAATTTTGGATTTATTGATTTTTTAAATTTGGATGTTTGAATTTTTTAATTTTTTTCATTTTGGAACTTTGGATTTTTTAAATTTTAGATCTTCGATTTTTTTGGGATTTTTTAATTTTTAATTTTCGATTTTTTAATTTTAATTTTTTTATTTTTGGGTTTTTAAATTTTGGATATGCCTAATCATTGAGTTGATTGCTTTCTGTGCAGTCCGTTCCGTCACACCTCACTAATTTCGTGACGATTTTGAGCGTAACGCAAGCTCTCGATTTACCCCTACCGCGGCTAAAGAAGTTTCACTTCAAAAATATTTTGAAAAATCAAATTTCTGACGGTGATAAGCTGTACCTTAGGGAAGGACTTTAAATTCCAAGAGTGTTGAATAATGCACACATAATCTGAAATGCAGTCGATGTTCTAGAGACATTCTCGAAGCTGCTGGTGTTAGGGGTGCAGTGGGAGGGGTGATGAATGGCCCAGGGAGGGCGTTGGCATTCCACTTCCTCGGCTTTATTAAAATCTGTTTCTACATCGCCACTACACAACCTTGACAAATCGATCTTCTGCCCTAGTAAGGCTTTCTGTCACATTAGTGTTTATTGGCACATCTGGCTGGTTTCTGGTACCCCCACACATATCAAGTCAACTTGTAACATTACGTCTTTAAAATCGACTGTAGGGGGCCCTTCTTAAACTGCATGTAAGGTTAGGTTAGGTTGTGTTGTATCTCGCTCTAAGGAAAAGCTATTTTGACGAAAGAACGCTGTTCACATCTTGTCACATCCAATCTGCACGGCTTCTGACTCACTGCTTCTTCCTTCTGTGGGTATAAAATCCGCATTTTCCATGCGTTTACATAGAGACAAGTATTTTGATGACATTTTATTTATTTTTTGCACTCCTTAACTAATTAGCGGTACTTACGAATGTTGTTGCCGTGGATCGTAAGTTGACATTTCCACACGCTATCTTGTTGCTATGTGCGGTAAGTGTTTCCGTGCTGTTATGAATTTACTTACGCCACACCTCATAATACAAGCCTTTATGGACAAGGGCCCCCAGGACAAATATTCGGTTCGCATAACAACCAACATATGCGAATTACTTTCTGAAATATAACATTAAGGTTAGGTTCACATCTTGTCACATCCAATCTGCACGGCTTCTGACTCACTACTTAAGGGAATGCACCACTGAAATTACTAAAATCGAAAGTTTTCAAGCAATATAGCTCAAAATTTTACCATACACTTGTCTCGTGCATTTATTTTATGTTTTAAAATTTCATCCTAATATCTTGAAAAGTTTTTGAGCTATTAATTTTCATAGTATAAAAGTAGAGCGATCTTCAAAATACTCCACACGATGAAAATTTTCAAAAATTAATTTTTTTACAAATGCACTTTATTTATCTAACTATGAAGAAAAAATTTATCATATGATTTTTTTCTAAGGTTTATGGTTCCTGAGATAAAAAAAAGTGTAAGTTATATATATTTATATTTCAAAATTTCAAAAATATATTTATTTTGAAAATTCATAACTAATAAAATATTCATAATTTTAAAAATTCATATGACAGATTTTTATAACTTAACTATACCTTAAGAACATGTGCTGAAAATTTTAGAGAAATTGCATAAAGATTTCATCTTGTGGAGTGTTTTAAATTATGAAAAATGCTTTAAAAAATGTTAGATAAACGATCTTTAAAGGGCAGGCAGGTAGCAGTCAGGAACGTACGCAAGGCCATTTAAAAAGTCACCTGACGCCCTTTAATAACGCAGAATGTCATAAACGAAAATAGATTCTGAAACTAGAATGTTTGTAGAATTTTATCAGTACAAAAATGAAAAATGACTTTTTTTCAAAATTTTTAACAAATCTCAGTGGTGCATTCCCTTAATCCCTCTGTGCGTGTAAAATCCGCATTTTCCATGAGTTTCCATAGAGACAAGTATTTTGATGACATTTTATTTATTTTAACAATATTCCTCTACATCAGAGGCTGCCAATTGACAAAGAATATCATAACAGCATGCAGTATAAATGCGTTATAGGTTTATCACTAAAGAAGAAGAAGAAGAAATCTACTGTTTTGAATACAGATGGTATTTAAATATTCTTATAGAAAACTTTAAAGCCTGTAAGGCAATTTCTTTAATGCCGGTTGTCGACCAAGAGCTAAGCTAAGTTAGTTTAGCTTAGCTCACATACAGTGCGGGATTTCATATGTAGTTGTGCCGACAAAACTACATATGAAATCCTGCACAACTGTATATGAAATCCCTCACTGTATGTGAGCTAAGCTAAGCTAAGTTAGCTAAGTTAGCTTAGCTCTTGGTCGACAACCGGCATAAAGGTGGATGTTGGGACTCCCAGATCTTGAAGTAGTGTGACACACTTCTGAGGGATAGTACACAGTACAATTAAGTTTTGGGTCAGTTCCGTCCACATCGCTCAATGTTTGCCCATTTAGGCCTATTTGCATTATCCCTCTTCCGTCTGTGTTGAAAATTTCAGATGTCTGCGTGCCTTGACATTATAAACAAACGAATAGACCAGGGTGAGCGCACAGAAACGAAGCAATCGATAATTCCATGCGATATATCGAAAAAACTGCTATTATTTTATTTCCAAGTTATGACAAAAAAGGCAAGCCACCTGCAATTGATTTGACAATTGAAATGTAATACCCAATTCATGAACATTAACTCTGAAGTGAAGTTTTGAAAGCATGAAATTAATTTTCTCATAGTTTATATCTTTTATTTAACTTATCACATGGGATTTAAATGAATGGGGAAAATGAATGGAAAGTCAGTAAGGTCGAAACGCGAGATGCGGATGGACACATCATTTGGTAGCATTGTGTTGTAAGTTACAGTTATACGAATGGAGGCGAGGGTAATTTAGTTGTGAGTTTCCGCCATGCAGAATGTATGTGACAAGATGTGACGAAAATTTTAAAGAATGCTACAGGGATCTGGTGGAAGCCTTCGGAATAAGGACACTGAGGATTCTATATGTTGGGCTATGCTTGGTTTAACGTTTCCAACTACTGCAATACAGTAGAGTGGCACGATGGCGTCGTGTATGCATGTTAATGGGTGTCTGCTCTCTACTCTACGCTACATGTAGTACTCACAATCTACATCTTACACACATGCCATACCCTGCCCTTTTATTTGTATAATTCAAAATCTAAAAATGAACCCACATTTTTTTTAAAATAAAAAAGTGTGCGTTGAACGTCACGCAACAGGAGTGAAACTTGTTTTAATTTCTTTATTTTTTCAATTTTGGATTATTGGATTTTTGCAATTTTTGATTGTTGTACTTTTTTAATATTGGGTTTTTGGACTTTATAAATTTGAGATTTTGAATTTTTGATCTTTTAATTTTTTGAATTTTAGAATTATGGATTTTTTAATTTTGGATTTTTAAATTTTGGATCTTTGAATTTGTTATTTTTTGGATTTTTTATTTTCGAGTTTCGATTTTTTAATTTTGGATTTTTAGACTTTTTGAATTTTGGATTTACGATTTTTTAACTCTGGAATTTTTTTATTTTTAAATTTTGGATTTCTACTTTTTTGTTTTGGATCTTTGAATTTTTATGGATTTTTTATTTTAAATTTTCGATTTTTTAATTTTCGATTTTTAGATTTTTAAATTTTTGTATTTTTTAATTTTGGATTTTTTAATTGTGGATTTTTGGATTTTTTTAACTTTGGATTTATTATTTTTTAAATTTTGGATAAGCATAATCATTGAGCTGATTGTCTTCTGTGCAGTCCGTCACAGCCCCACTAATTTCGTGACGATTTTAGCTATGACACCACTTCCAAATCATACTCAAAATCATGGGGCAAATGGGCTTTGCCTAGGTACCCATTGCCTACTACATAGTAGTGGGCATAAAAGAGGAAGGAGCCACGTATCAAAAGTACGTTGCAGATATTCTCAATTCGATTCCGATTCGTAACGCAACTTTGGATTAGCTAGTTTCACTTCAAAAAGTTGCAATGACTTATGACTGGTATTATTTGTTAATTATGACAATATCATAGTACTAAAAGTAATAAAATCACCATAGCCTACATATGATTAATTGAGTTACTGTAGACAATACAATAATAAGTCTATATAAATGAATCTCGTTCAAGAGCTGTAGAAAACAAAGGCTTGTACTTTAGGTTATACAAGGGCCGTCCACAAAGTAAGTTTCCCTGAGGCCGTTTACAAAAACAAAACACAATTTCAAGGAAATATTGATTGCAACAGACACAGCCAGTGTTCAGCTATCATTCAACATATTCGCCACCGGAATTGAAACATTTGTCACACCATGAAACCACTTATGAAATCTTTATAATAGAAGTCTTCCGCATGGGATTTGAACCACTGTGCGACAACAACCTTCGTCTATCTGTCATTCTTTCTCATTTCGTAAGGTGTAGGAAAAGATGGAAGTCACTGGGAGCGAGGTCCGGGCTTTAGGGTGAATGTTTAAACACCTCCCAGCCGACCTTCTGCAGGAGACTTGCTAGGAGGTGTTTAAACATTCACCCTACAGACGGACTTCGCTCCCAGTGATTTCCATCTTTTCCTACACCTCAAGAAATGACCGGGAATGACAGAGAGGCGGAGATGTTTGTCACACAGTGGTTCAAATCCCAGGCGGCAGACTTCAAAGACACAGGTATTCAAAAGTTGGTCCCACGGTAAGACAAATGTTTCAATTCTGGCGGTGAATTTGTTGAAAAATAGCTGAACACTGGGTGTGTCTGTTGCAATCAAGATTCCCTTACTTTCTGGACGCACCTTGTATATTGAAATAATCAGAGTATGGAATTTTCATTTAAAAAAATCATGATTTCTTTCTCTTCAGTGCCCTTTTTCTTTCTCGTGTATGCTATTTCTTACACTACCCTCTGGACTTGTCATCGTGATGACGTCATAGTTTGGTAATAATATGTGAAGGAATATGTGGGTAGTGTTATTTGTCAAAGCTAACTGTATTGCAACTTCCAAAGCCGTATTATGAACACTGCAAAAACCCTGGTGTTTATATATTTGACTGGATAACATTGAGAAACGCACTTGTTCGCTACTGTACAGAGATTCTCTTGTTTCATTTCCGCGCATCATTTGTCTTGCAAACTGATTACTATTCATGCCACCGCTTCTATCGGCGCTGTCATTCCACTTTTTAAAACTAGACTCGCTTCCGAGCTTCGCTCCCATCATAGTTGATCATTTGTTTTTAGGGGGGAGGGGCTGTGTCGATGATGATGATGATGACGGTGATGGTGATATTGATGGTGATAATGTAAATCGCTAGACTTTCAATCATGTCACACTCTTCCTAAGGTTAGCCTATATAGGGTGCTAATAAATAACACCGAAATATTCTACCTGTAGGCCTATATAGAGGGGACTTATGGCCGGTTTCTACAAACTCGCGAATTACCTATGGGTAAATTATCCAATGCACAGAATTTACACAAGAATAACACCACACCAACACAAATAATTTAAAGATAGCAATCACATCCACTTGTGGCGAGTTTCTAGATAAACGTCCTCTGGGTAAATATGAAAATGACAGAAAAAATGTTCCTACAAACTCGGGCTAGATCTTTCCAAGGGTAAATCGTCGGGCTAATTTATCCTTTCATGGATGGCTGGATAAAATTTAACCTCTCATAGGATCAATAATAATTTAAACAATGAGAATCAAAGCCTTCTGAATTAAATTAACTGTACAACTCCAAGGCCTTCCTCACTATATCATTGTGGGTGATTAGGAACTAAGTTGGTCATAGATAATTTACCTATAGGTATTTCACGAGTTTGTAGACAAGTAACTTTTATTAGGAGATTTTTGCCCTATGACGTAAAATGTGTATGCTACAGGGCATTAAAGTCCTTATAATTTGGTGCTCATAAATAAATAATTACGCGAAATAGAGTTAAAAATGTTCATTAAATTGACTTCATGTCTTTCTAGTGATCGATAAAAACCTGACTCTTAATCATTCATCAACAGCTATATCATAATTTAGTGTTTCCATAGTCTGCAAAATTCACAGACTAATCACATGACTGGTCGCCGCTGCATTAGTCTTTTTTTTATTCATAACTACTGACTACAGTGCTAACAACGATGTTCCTTTGTTTTGCATGTTTTTTTCTAATGTTAGAAGTCAGTGGCCGCCATGCCCTGGGAGATTTTATGCTGTTACAGGAAAAATTGAATCCATAGAGCAAAAATCTCCTAATAAAAGTTGGTTGTCTATGTCCCCTCTATACACTGGTAAAATATTTCGGTGTTATTCATTAACATCCTGTATAGCTGACCAAACGGTAATCGGCAGGTTGATTCATGCTTTGTGTCGACCCTTTGGGTGCCGTATTCGAATCCCGGGGCAGGCAGACATGCCAGAGATGTGGTGGACGAGATCATAACGTAAGGGGATTTCTCTCTGGGGACGCCGTGGTGCATTATTTATTCAGGCACTTCGCCACAAACCGGAAGTCATTTATATTCAAAGTATTAATAGTGCATTAAATGCTTTCCAAAATACTATGACACCTAGACCTTTATACTTCATTGGTGTAGAAGCGGATATAATAGCCTACCTTAGAAACGAAAACCCGTATAGTCAATTATTAATTGCCAGAATGGTAGGCCTACTTTCTGAGATTGTGTGGTTGGCGGGAAATGTCTGTCTGTCCGTGTGTCTGTACGCGCGATAAGTCAAATACGCTTTATCGGATTTTCATGAAACTTGGTACACGCATTTATAACGCCCATGGCAAGAAGCCTACTAATATTGGACCAAATCGGTTGACCGGTACTGGAATAATGCCCAATTTAGTGCCTATTTTATGGTAATATAGGCGTATTAGTAAGAATTTATCAAATGCAAATCAGTTCTCATGACAACATAGTGTTTTACACTATTTGGAAGTTGCAATACACGTAGTTTTGACAAATAACACTACCCATATATTCCTCCACATATGCTTATCAAACTAGACCTTTGTTCTTCCGTAAGCCCTGCTTAATGAATCGATTTGGAGCATAACTCTGAAATCGATTAAAAAAAAAAACTTATTTTCTGCATATCATAATTGCAATTATCACTGATTAAACAAAAGCATTCTGGCACTTCGTTACATCAGTTTACCTGATTTTGTTCTACATCAAATTTTATTTCGGTTGTGTATCCTTCGGAAGCCAAAAAGTATGAAATAGTAACTTATATTGCGATACAAGTGCCGTAAGCGATGCATACGGATCGAGGAAAGAGTTTTTCAATTTTCCGAGATCCGTTATGCGCTTACGACACGAGTATTGGATGCTATTTTTTGCATGATGATTATTTATATCAATTTAATTACATTAATTGAGATATTACCTGAAAATATTATGTATATACATTATTGAAGATAGGTGTTTATTTCAGAAAGTGATTCGCATGTGTTTGTTGTTATGGGAACCGAATATTTGTCCTGGGGGGCCTTGTCCATTAAGGCTTGTATTATGATGTGTGGCGTAAGTAAATTCTTACCGCACGGAAACTCTTACCGCATGGAAATTTGCTTTGTTTCCACAGCAACAAGATTGCGTGCGGGAATGTCAACTTACGATCAACGGCAACAATATTCGTAAGCATCACTAATTAGTTAAGTCGTGCAAAAATGTTGTTTGTATAGCATGAATTCAATGGGCACGGCAAATTGATTTCACTACTCCATGGGCAGTGGTCATAATTATAACAGGGGGCGTTGGTTTAGATAAGAATCGATCCGGAGCCTAACTCTGAGATCGATTACAAAAATTAAAACTGATTTATGTTAAATACAAATAATAAGCCTGTCAAAATTGGACAGCTCGGTTTTTGTTAGGGAAACGAGGTTGTGCTTCATCTGGGAGTAATTATAATATAATACAACTTAACAGAATTCTTTACTAAAACTAGGAAAATAATCTGTTAAGTGCAGACAGAAGATATTAATTTGAATGAAATGCCGTCAAATTATTTTCGTTTTAGAAAAAACGTAGATAGCAAAATGTTATCAAACTCTAGCACTTTGTTACATCAGTTTACCTGATTTTATTATTAAGTGCCAGTATGGTACTTATGAGATTGAGTGGGGGACGGGAAAATGTCTGTCTGTTTGTCTGTACGCGCGATAACTCAAATACGCTTTAACTGGTTTTAATGAAACTTGATATACGCGTTTATAATGCCGATGGGAAGAAACCTATTCATATTTTACAAAATCGGTTGACTGGTATCGGAGTAATGACCAATTTAGTGCCTATTTTATGGTAATATATTAGAAAGAATTTAACAAATGCACTTCAGTTATCCTGACAACATATTGTTTTACACTGTTCATATACGGCTTTGGAATTTGCAATACGGTTTGCCATGACATAACCTTTACATTTGAAGTAGTCAGATGTTTATTTCGTTGATCAAGTTGAATACTGTTTATAATAGGCTACAGAAGGTAGGTATATTATTGTGAAATAATTAGGCCTACGTAAATTAAGTGGATTCTTCACCAGTATATTTTGTGAAATGTTGACATATTTGAAGAATTTATGTATCAGTGTATATGAGTTTGAATTAAGATTAAGTATGTTCTTCCAAAAGCCCTGCTTAATGAATCAATCTGGAGCTTAACTCGGAGATAGATTACAAAAATTATTTATTTTGTTCATATCACAATTGCAAATTAACTTATCACTGATTAAATAAAAGCATTCTGGCACTTTGTTATATCAGTTTACCTGATATTATTAATTAAAGGCTGTCTTTATAATTATAAAACCTAGAAACATTCTAAATTGACAATAATTATATAAACATTAGTTGACAGGGACTCAGTGTCCACATTCTGAGTTACGGGTACAAAGGCTGATCTGGTATGCTACAGTCATCTGTTTATTACACACAACAAATCGAGTTATTTCAGACAGCAGCGCTGCTCGCTTTGAAGCGGACGTGCAGAGAGTTATTAAATTCACACCTGATACAATATGTCCAACATGAATACACAAAACAGATAGAGACGAAGGAAAAAAAAGAAATGAAGAAAAGCAGAAGCATGAAAACTGAAACAGAAATGTGAATTATATGACTTTCTCTACCTTCATCATGGGCAACGCGATTGCATAGGTTAATTAAGGGGAGACGGTGGGGGATTTACACTGACATATTTGCAATTCCATATCTACTCTTATACAATTCAACGGCCCTAAATAGCGTGCTTGCTCGTTCGCCCGCTTCGTGAGACATCGGGTATACTCGGCGATGTTCGTCTCTCGCAGTGTAAACTTTCATGACGACTACAAAATTAGTAAAACCGTTTCTTTATTATATAAGGCCTAAGTGAAATGAACACAATGAACAAATATTCTAATTTTATTTTTACTTACAATTTTCACAGCTCTGAACCACAAACATTTTTAATACACTGCCAGGAAATTTCTTTAAAATCCTGGTGTCAATTAATAATGGCGGATGACGCCGCGGGCATCAAGTTAAATATATTGATAGTTTAATCCTCTAAGTATCGCGGACAGTAAAAATCCAAATCAATCACTCCTTCTCTTGAAAAAATATATAATTTCTTAAAATTACACTGAATTTATCAAATTAAATTCACATCATATTCATCTGTGCACAAACAGTAGAGAAACGATACGTATTATCCACCGCCGTCTCGAGAATTACGCACGAGAATTATACAGTTTAGAAGGCAGTGGTTCACAGTTATCTTTGGAACTGCATAATCGAATCTGAGATCGTTTCCCAGGTGGCGATTTCTAATCGTGGAATGTATTCTAAAGCCGGAATTTTAGCTGTTTCATTAATTTTAGCTGTTTCATTAATTATTAATGGTTTAGTTTAAGAATGATTCGCGTGCAAGTGTTAATAAATATAATGCTTTAATAATTATTATACTATTAATTTTTAATTTTTAAAAGAATTATCGTGAGCGAAGCCGCGGGCACCTCCTAGTCTACTACATTTTGGGACGTATCATACTGAAATTTGAAACATATATTTAGGAAGATTTTTTCTGCTTTTGGTGATTTTTCAAAATTTTTAAAGATTTATTAATGGTGTACTGAATTTTTTTTTCGCAATTCTATCTTTCGGTACACATTTTTCCTACATAAAAAAAATTAAATTCCATAAATAGAAAAATGATTTACACTAATAGGGACACATTTGCAGGGGCGTATTCAGAGGGGGGCTGAGGGGGCTGCATCCCCCCCGAAACGTTAAGTCATGCTAATATATTGCACATAAGGACACTTTAATTTCTCAGAAAGTAGACAGTTCAATTGCACATTTTGACTTAAAAAAGGTGAAATGCGTTATTCTAACATGTTCAGTATAATTGTGTGTGATAATTAGAGCTCAGGGGTTGATGATATGTCATATCCTTTCTGAGACATCACAGACAATGCAAGATGTAGTAGATAAGTTCGTCATCCGTCAAAACGAACAATAATACCTTACTCATATTTTGCATTTTATTTTCTACCAGTCATTTTTAGGAAATTTTAATTCGTTCGTTACATTTTTCCCCTATATTGTCTTCAGAATGAACTTTTCCAACATTTTAGACAAAGCAATCTCGTAATTCATTAATATAGTAAACATAATATTAAAATAGTCACATAACATACTTAAAATATTGTCCTTTGTTTATTAGTATATTAATATGCTACTGTATATTCCCTTTTTTAGATACATATTTAGAAATATTGTCATATTTTAAATTTTTCATGTCATAATTAATAAATTTAAGGTAATTTATAGGTCATTTTTAGGCGTTTTTAGATCATCAACTTCTGAACCCTTGTGATAGTAATGTTAGGATTATCACAGCCCCTCCCGAAAATAAATCTTGGATACGCCCCTGCACATTTAAGTGCAATGACGTTCTGTCATATTGTTTAAAATATTGTATGTGATTTTCCTATTTGATAGTTTTTTTTTTTTACAGAATTTTTATGATCTTTCAATCATAATATTGCATAAGTTATCTTCATTAAAGACATGACTGATTGCCTTTAATGGTCAAAGGAATTTTTATCTTATAATATTTAATTCTATTGAAGAGGAATTCATTAAATAATAATAATAATAATAATAATAATAATAATAATAATAATAATAATAATAATAATAATAATAATAATAATAATAATAAACGTCCTTGCGAACAATTTCACTTTACAAATCGTTCTCCATTGACAGACGCAGGAGCTGCACACAAGAAAATCTGCTGATAAACTTCCTTACAGACTGTAACAGAAGTGAAAATGATAAGATTTTTACGAACGTAATAATTTACTTACTTACTTACTCAATGGCAATAGACAATTCCTAAGCGAGCTAAAGGAATATTATCTATTTTATGGAACCGGAAGGTTCATTGCCGCGCTTACCTGAGCCCGCCATTCAACCCTATTCTGTGCTAAATCCAATCACCCCTCGCAAATCCCACTTCCCTTAAATCTATCCTAATATTGTCCTCCCACTTACGTATAGGTCTTCCAAGTGGTTTTTTTTCCCTTCAGGTCTCGAAGTCAATACTTTTGAGATATGTCTTTCCTCCCCCATTTCATCCTCCGTGATTTAATTACCCTTCCTATATCCGGTGAAGAGTACAGGTCATGAAGCTCGTCGATATGTATGAAATACATTCATTTTGTCTTAAATTTCTAATAAAATTATGGAAAAGGAATTTAAATAAAAACTTAAACGTCTTTTGAAATTACAGAAATAGAAATAGACATGGGCCTAAACATTGTGTTAACTGTTTTCTGTGAAGTCCGGAATGAGTTTGTATATGGTGAGAGAAATTGCATTTAAGGATTAAGATGGTTATTATAAACTTTTAATATATTGTTTAAGATGGGGAAGATACTAAAGTCACCTACTTACTTACTCAATGGCAATAGACCATTCCTCAGCAAGTTAAAGGAATATTATCTATTTTATGGAACCCGAAGGTTCATTGCCGCGCTTACATCAGCCCGCCATTCAACCCTATTCTGTGCTAACTCCATCCAACCATCCCTCGCAAATCCTACTTCACTTAAATGTATTCTAATATTGTCCTCCCACCTACGTTTAGGTCTTCCGCGTGGTCTTTTCCCTTCGTGTCTCCCAGTCAATGCTTTTTAGATATGTCTTTCCTCCCCCATGTCCAACCCATTTCATCCTCCGTGATTTAATTACCCTTACTATATCTGGTGAAGAGTACAGGTCATGAACCTCGTCGTTATGCAGTTTTCTCCAGTCCCAATTTTCATCTCTCTTAATAATAATAACTAGGGGGCGGATTTCTATGACATGTCAAAAAATTTTTCCCCTTTGCATTATTTCAGGTTTCCGACTAATTTAAACCCGATTCCAAGCATCCTGGTGAAAATGGAACGGCTTTTATTGTGCATATAACAGCATATTTAGGAAATTTTCAACTATTGTAGCATATTTAGTACGAATAGGCCTATGCACAATTAGGTCATATTTTGGCATTTGTGTGCATATTAAAGAAATGTTGACGTTTCATATCATATTTTGTAAATTTTGCATTATAATGATATTTTTTGAGAATTTACAGATATTTTAAATAATTAACATTATATTTTAATAAAATGTATTGTAATGAAACTTAAAAATATATACACATTGTGTAAGTGGTAAAGTCATATTTTAAATTTTATTGGTCATATTTTAATGTTTTTAGGTCATAAATGCATGCATATATCCTATTTTTTAGGTCATAGAAATACGCCCCCTAATAATAATAATAATAATAATAATAATAATAATAATAATAATTATTATTATTATTATTATTATTATTATTATTATTATTATTATTTTCGTGTAACTTTTTGCTTATTTCTTGCATTTTCGTAATAATTTCACTGTTTTATTTTGCTTACAAATCCGAGCTACTGAATTTATATTCAAGGAGCCAAATACAACTTGTCAAGTAGTATGTATGCCCTGAAGGAACCAATGCAATCGATTGTCATCTCGTGTAGATGGGGGAACTCTCACTGGCGGCGCTCCTGGTAAGGTCGAGGTCCTGTTAGTTTCCCAGACTCCCGCCAGATGTCGACACATGCCGCATCCTCATGCGTTCGTTCAGTCCGTTTTGTGATCAGTTTTTACTTTCTCGCATGAGAAGAAAACTTTGTGATGGTGACAAAATATCGAAACAGAGATAGTACATATATATTTTTAACTATTGACGATTCTTCTATAACATATGCTTCCAAATATTTCTTGTGTATATATCATATGTTCCGGCCAATTAATGAAATTTCTGTCTTTTGTGTTGATAAGCATTTCGAGGGCGCAGCTGCATATTTCCCTAGCCTTAATATTGTTTTCCTTACCATTTACAGATCACCAAATGGAAATTTCCCATTATTTTTAAAATGTCTTGAATGTGTATTGAATATTCTGTATAAAATATGTAACAGATTAGTTATATGCGGCGATTTCAATGTTAACCTTGCATACGATCAAAACTATAGTCAAGTCAATAAAAACAGAGATTCCCTTCTGGACGTCTTGTCAAAATATGACATAAAGCAAACAATTTTTAATTTCACCAGAATTTTTGGCTTGTCTAAATCTGTCATAGACAATATCTTCACCAATATTCCAGTGGAAATGATAAACGCATACAACTCAGAACCTGGTATATCTGACCATTTCGCTCAGCTTTTAGAAATTAAAATGACATTAATAAATAATATAAAAAAGGAAAGTAATAATTCAACTGTTCTTAAACGCAAATTCGCATCACAAGCAATCTCTCGATTCAATACACTTTTAAGAGATGTAAACTGGATCACAGATGCAAATGATACAAATTCACTTTTCGAAAACTTCATAAACATTTTAAAATTAAATTTCGACAAATGTTTTCCCTTAACAAACAAAAAATCATATAAATCACGACCCAAGAGCAAATGGATAACGCCAGGAATATTAAAATCCAGCAGGACATTAAGGAAATTATCGCTAGCTGCCAAACACAATCCCCGTAGACTACAACATTTAAAAAAATACAGAACTATTTATAAGAAAGTACTAAGGAACGCTAAGCTCCTTCACTATGATAGGAGAATCCAGCAAGCTACAAACCCAATGAAAGAAATGTGGGCCATTATCAAGGAAGCCGATCCTGGTGATAATAGCAAACCTCCCCCAGACATCAGTGAACTAGTTTACAAAAACGAATCAGTCACCTGTCCATTAACAATGGCAAACGTACTAAATCACCATTTTCTAAATATCCCCACTCCTCCCAAAATAAGCAGCCCCAGTGGCATTAATATACCTAGGCCTACGTTCCCAAACTCAATGGTACTCTTTGATGTCACTGAAGAAGAGGTTCTAGGAACCATAAAAAACATGAAATGTACGTTCTCTGCCGGATTAGACGAAATTCCACCTGCAATTTTAAAGAAAGTAGGACCACACATTGTGAAGCCACTCACTGTTCTTGTAAATAATTCGTTCAACAGTGGAATATTTCCGGATGCTTTTAAAACAGCGTTGATAAAACCTCTACACAAAGGAGGAGAGAAATCATGCCCGAATAATTATCGACCTATAGCTCTTCTTCCAGCGCTCTCTAAAGTTTTGGAAAAAATTATGCACACAAAAATTTCATCATTCTTAAAATATCAGAAATGCCTCTCGGAACACCAGCATGGGTTTGTTTCCAAGAAATCAACCACAACAGGGATATTTACAGCCTTGGAAAAAATCCACCAGCAACTGAATGAAGGCAAACAGACATTAGGCATATTCGTAGACCTGTCGAAAGCCTTTGATAGCATTCAGCATGATATCCTCTTTGGAAAACTTAGCAACTATGGAATTCGTGGAACTGTTCTTAAATGGATAAAATCGTATCTCTCTATGAGAATGCAAACAGTAGAGATAAGCCATAAATGTGGTAAATCTAGGTCTAATCCATCGCCAGTAACAAAAGGAGTACCACAGGGATCAATTCTAGGCCCATTACTTTTCCTTCTGTACATAAATGACCTTCCATCACACCTCCCTGATACCCAAACAATAATGTTCGCAGATGATTGTACATTAATTATTCAAGGAAAATCGCTCGACGATATCAAAATTTCGGCATCTCGTACGATGTCACACTTTCATAACTGGTGTACAAAAAATAGTCTAGCTATTAACACGTCTAAAACTAAATTCATTATATTTAAGTCCAGATTTTTTAAAGATACAGCGATCAATAATACCGTAGTGTTTAATAATATGGAAATTGAAGAAGTGGCGAACACCAAATTTCTAGGGCTAACGATAGATTGTCATTTAAATTGGAAGGGACACATACAAAATTTGTGTAAATATCTATCTAGTTATACCTTTTTATTCGTTAAACTATCATCTTATTGCAATAAGAAAACTCTTCTGCAATGCTATTACAGTTATATTTATTCTAAAATAAAATATAACATTATTGCTTGGGGATCAGCAGATCAATTCCACATAAATAGAATCTTTGTCCTGCAAAAACGCATAATACGTACCATTTACAATGCCAAGCCTCTCGATTCCTGCAAACCTTTATTTAAAACCCACAAGATCCTCCCACTACCATGTATCATTATTTTTGAAGCCGCCCTGTTTGCTTATTCTCATAGACTCCTTTTCAAAGTTAATTCTGACTACCACTCTTACAACACCCGACATAAAAACAGCATAGCACTGTCGAAACACTCTACCCATCTATTCGAATCTTCTCCATACTACTTATGCTCTAAAGTATTTAATTCACTCCCCTCTCATATCATATCACAAAAAACAGAAATTTCATTTAAGAAAATGCTTAAATCCTTTCTTTTATCAAACTGTTTTTATAATATAAGTGATCTCTATTCTTTGTAAGTGTGTATATACTATATTCTTAAATTTATCATTCAATTTGTATAATTCATCTTTCATATACTGTAAAAATAGAGCTAGAAATAATATTAAAATGAATAATGTAAAATGTAGCATGTTTAAATATTGAACATGCATTGAATATTTGTATGTAAATTATTAATTTGTAAATGTGTGTGTTAAACTTTAAGAAATGTAGTTTATAAGTATATGTAAACTATGTAAAACACTGTACTGTGTAAGAAAATAAACAAACTATAAATATACATATAACTAGGGTTCGGATGTTTATGACATGTGATATTTTTATCCTGACCTCCATTCTGACCTCAAACACAAATTAAACACGAATTGCACGCTTGTTATCCTAATCGGACCGTCTTTATTTTGCATATTAAGTCATATTTTGATAATTTTCATGATTTTTTTCATATTTATAATTTAACGTCATATGTAAGTTATAAATTAGGTTAAAAAAGCACAATTATGCAGTAAATGCATTAAATTTTAGCCTGATTTTTTTCCGAAAAAGAGTCACGAATATTTTGGTTTTACTGTAACTGAAATGTGAAGGGACAATAACAAGTAATAGCACAATTACCTCTTCCTTCTTGTTGTTAACAACTTTCAATAGACATGTTTTAAAAATATTTTCAGTTCACATTTGCAGTGGTATCTGGAAACATTAACATATTAGAAGTTCTTTGCAAGTAAATCTGTCAATCACCTGTAAAATAGTTTAAAAGGTTAGGCCCATTATCTGACTGATGTAATAATTTAGTGCCATTAAACGTTTTAAACTGGAAAATTTATTTTTAGAAAATACTTTCTATTAGGAGGCCATATTTAGGATTTTTGGGTCATATTTAGTCATTTTAAGGTCATATTTGGAGGTCATATTTTCCACTTTTTTAGGTCACAAACATCCGAACTCTACTTATAACCATCAACTATGTCAGACTGTGAATCTGCGTAGGCCCTAACAGTTTTTTATACAAGCTAACATACAAGTTTTAATTTTTAGCATCTACACCTTAAAATAAATATATATATATATATATATATATATATAAAAGGGTTTGTCCTGATTGACTGACTGACTGACAGGAATCAACGTACAGCCTAACTATAACAGGTAGAGACTTGGAATTTTGACAGTACCTTCGTTTCATAATGTAGGTGATCACTAAGAAAGGATTTTGAACAATTTTGATTTTAAATGCCAAAAATCAAATGTTTTTGTGTATACTTAATCCTTTTTACACAGAATTATCAAGTCATAATCACAGAACATATTGTTGCTAAAATTAGATGGGTTTGGAAATAAATGTACATTTCAATGTCAAGTCAATTACAGTTGGCTTTGGCTATTTTTGCCATACCTTGGAAATAAAACTATCGCTTGAATGTTGTAAGCCCTAAATATGGTCAAACATAGTTCGATTTGGACGAAACTCACTATACAGGGGTTTTCTGGGCCAAGGAACTCGAATCTGAGATCGCTTTTACCAGGCGACGCTATCTAATCGTGGTATGTAGTCCACGTGATTTAGGTGTTAATAAATATAATGATTTAACTATTATCCTCTTATTTTTTAATTTTTGAAATAATTATCGCGGGCGAAGCCGCGGGCACATGCTAGTTGAAAGTATAAAGTATATCTTGGTATTTGAACATTTGTAAAACTGAAGAAGAAAATATGATACGTTGCATATATGGCTTAGTAGCCTACTTTCCGACAATCCTTCTACAGTACTTTTAATCACATATGATGTACATAACATCTACATTATTATATAAGAAAGCTCTAAGATAATTAATAGTGTATTGCGATACAAGTGCCGTAAGTAGTGCATAAGGATCGAGGAAAGAGTTTGAAAAAACGAGGCGCTTGCGCCGAGTTTTTTTTTTCAATTTCCGAGATCCGTTATGCGCTTACGGCACGAGTATTGCATGCTATTTTTTGCACGATGATTATTTATATCAATTTATTTATGTTAATTGAGATATTAGCTGAAAATATTATGTATATACACTATTGAAGATGGATGTTATATTTCAGAAAGTGATTCGCATGTGTTGGTTGTTATGGGGACCGAATATCTGTTAAAGTCGCCACAAACTAGGGGGCCTTGGTTCCGGTTTTCCATAAAGGCTTGTATTATGATTTTACTTACGGCACTTGTGCTTTTTGTAATTTTTACCGCACTGAGATTTCTTTTGTTTTCATAGTAACCAGATTGCGTGCGGGAATTTCAAGTTACGATCCACGGCAACAATATTCGTAAGTACCACTAATTAGTTACGTCGTGCAAAAATCTCTTTAACATTCATAATATATAGCCTAAGATATGATAATAAATAAAACAGGTATTAGCCTATAAAGTTATCTAATAAATTATTTGTTAGCACCCTATCACATCAATTTCGAAAAAAGTACTAGTGCATCAAGGTGGAGAATATTTCATAATTACAAAGAAAGTAAAGTCAACTGCAATTAATTTGACAATTGAAATGTAATACCCAATACTGAACAGAATTAATGGAGGTGAAGTTTAATTGCATGAAATTAATTTTCTCACACTATTTATTAACCCTTAACGGACTGCAAAGAATACAGTTAACACAATGATTAGGCCCATAATTTATATATTTTATTCATTAGGTACATGGGATTTAAATGAATGGAGAAAAATAATGGAGGGCAGTCGAAACGCGGGATGCAGCGGAGGCAGTGGGGGGGGGGGCTACCGCTTTATGTATAGGCCTCTATATATATATATAAGTTATATATATATGTTTACGGGGATGGCGCATACTTCAGGGTGACTATACTTTTCTCAAAGTAAGGCAATGGTACCATGAGATGTTGTACGTCACGGAAGAGTGTGGCATCTCTAGTATATGAACACATTATTTGGTAGCATTGTGATGTACAGTTATACGAATGGAGGTGATGGTAATTTAGTTTTGAGTCAGCCGCCGTGCAGAATGGATATGACAAGATGTGAACAGCAATCTTACGCCAAAATAGTCACTATCCGAGAGAGATACGCGAGAAAATACAAGGAGCTGATGGAAGCTTTGGGGGAAAATGCCGAACTTCAAGGGGCTAAGGAGTGGGTATGTGTGCTTTCATGTCCGAACTACCGCAATTCATTAGAGTGGCACGATGCAGTCGCGTATGGATGTTTATGGGTGTCTGTTTCCTTCACTATCCTACATCTACGTTCCTGGAATCTTCTTCCCTCCAGCATCAGGGTCTGCTGTACGCTCTCAACATTTAAAACCAGGCTAAACGAATATCTCTCCAAAAAACGCTATTTTTTTTAGGTATTAAGCATTTGCGTTTTATTGTTTCTTGCAAATACTTGATCTCAGATAAGTTACTTATTTTTCTAGTGTGACACACTTTACTAAAATAGTTTTATTTCATGTAACATAGACTAAATTCATCACTGTAGGCTATATGTATGCATCTACCGTAGCGTATTCTTATTACTTATAGATAGGGGCGGATTTCTATGACCTAAGAAATAGGATATATGTATGCATTTATGACCTAAAAAAACATTAAAATATGACCAATAAAACTTAAAGTACGACACTACCACTTAAGTTCCATTACAATTCATTTTATTAAAATATAATGTTAATTCTTTAAAATATCTTTAAATTCTCAAAAAGTATCATTATAATGTAGAATTTACAAAATATGATATAAAACTTCAAAATTTCTTTAATATGCACACAAATAATGCCGAAAATATGACCTAAATATGCATATTCATACTAAACATGCTACAATAGTTGAAAATTTCCTTAATATGCAGTTATATGCACAATAAAATCCATTCCATTTTCACCAGGATGCTTGGAATCTTTCTTTCTTTCTTTCTTTCTTTCTTTCTTTCTTTCTTTCTTTCTTTCTCGGGTTTAAATTAGTCGGAAACCTGAAATAATGCAAAGGGGAAAAATATGACATGTCATAGAAATCCGCCCCCTACTTATAGAACTATGTTAGTGTATTTGTTTGTTTCTTCTTTTCTGTCTCTGGTTGAGTGTAAGAGAAGGCCCTAAGGCCTTAACTCTGCCAGATTAAATAAATATTTATTATTATCATTATTATTATTATTATTATTATTATTATTATTATTATCTAGTAGACATTATCTGCATTATACAAAGACTACATCTGTATTTTCAAACACCCTGTGTGCTAGGGGCAAGAGCTCACAGTATTTTCTTGTCATCTGTATTTGCAAGGCACCCGACACCTTCGCGTTAAGACGCTGGTGTCCCACCTTGTTATGACATGCAAATTCTGAGTATACATATGCAAAGACTTGCGACTTGAGAAGGTGGGGGAGATGCCTAATCAAACACTGCCGATACTCCCACTATATTCTGATACACTTCTTCCTTGTCTTATGTTCTTGGAAACTACTACTAAAAAGTTACACGCCGAAGCAATTTACTCTCCTAAAATACAGTCTGAAGATATTATAATAAGCAGGGCCCGGATTTTGATGACCTAAAATTACTTTTAAAATAAAAGTAATAAAATAAAATGCAAAGTTACAAAAAATGACTCAAAAAATTACCTGTTTATTCACCAGATATGTGTTCAGTTATAGGCTTGTAATTAGTTAATTGGTAATTGGTAATTGGTAAATGCAAACAGCAAACACCGTCTTTCTGTATCCAAATTAAAATTATATCAAGACCAATTTATTTATGCTTTTTTAGAGTTCCAATAATCTCTCCATATACAAAAGGCTTTGTCCTGACTGACTGACTTAATGACAGAGAATCAACGTAGAGCCTTAACTATAATAGGTAGAGACTTGGAATTTTGACATACCTTCGTTTTATAATGTAGGTGCTCACTAAGAAAGGATTTTGCAAAATTTTGATTTTAAATGCCAAAAATTAATTTAAAAAAAAATACTATTTACACAGAATTATCAAATCCAAATCACAGTTCACATGACAACAGTGTATTGTTGGCTTTGGTCTCAGGTAGGTTAGGAAATAAATGATACGGGACTTTGACAATTTAGAGAAGCTATTGATATAATTCATTGCTGTAATTAAATATTGAAGATGAGATGTATATTATTATATCCCAGGTTTTTGGAGAGGGAAGTATGAAAGTAAAATGGAATTACTTTTTAATTTCATCCCCGAAACGGTTGTATGGTAACATGAGAGTGAGAAATAAAATATTCCGCAAAGATAATACAGTTTTATGCTACCGGAATTTCTGTTTCTTCTTATTTGAACCACTACCAGGCTTGGTGTGTAGAAACAATGGGATACAAAATTCTACATCGTCTATGAGCCATAAAAAGCTATATCAAGCATTTTCTGCGGGAATAGTTTGAGTGTGATAAGTCGTTTTTCTTCATTTCATATTTTCAATACGTACATAGGCTAAGTTAAGGACCTAGAATTTGAAAATCGAAAGTCCTTCATAAGTTAATTTTTAATTACAAAATACAAAACCCGGGCGACGCCGGGCCTTTTAAGATACTATTCAATATAGCCTAAGTAAATACACCAACTCTATGTAATGCGAGAAAAAACACAAAGTAAGATAATAATTAATTTGTATTTTTAAAAATTGTCTAAAAAAATGAGATGTGCAAGAATAAACAGCAAAAGACTATAAAACGACGACATAATAACATTGAATTCTAAAAATGACCTGATAAAAAAAATGGGGAAAACGGCTAAAAAGACCCTAAAATTACCACTTTTATAATCTAGCAGTCATGAACAGAATATCTGCACTAGTGGGCACTCTGTATATAAAATATTTTTTATATGATAATATTACATGAGAAAAATTCCTCTGATACTGGGATTTGAACCCAGGACCTTTGGCTATTGGCGCCAATGCTCTACCAACTGAGCTAAGCCAGAGTTCACTTCACAGCCATATGGAACCTCTCTCCTATGACTAATTGCCCTTAATGGTAATGAGGTAGACTTTAATGGTAATGTGAAGTGAACTTTAGCTTAGCTCAGTTGGTAGAGCATCGGCACGGATAGCCAAAGGTCCTGAGTTCAAATCCTAGTGTTAGAGGAATTTTTCTCCTATAATATTAACAGAGACAATAATCTGTGGTTCATGAATGCTTAGATACTGTTATAGCCTAGGTAGACATTTTCCAGAAGTCGCACCATACGAGGTAACAATAGGCAACTGGTAGGGTTAAGATCTTGACAGTTGACAGAGACAAAGCGTAGTACACATGTAGTTGTGATGATGACGCGGTCTCCCCCAGCGGACACAATCTCCTCCTTCACTCTGCTCTGAATTTTTCATTCATATCTCTAAATGACACAAGATTCCCGATGCATTTCCATATAAATTACATCATATTTCGCGGCGTGGCTCCCCTTCTTGGCTGTTAGTCATTCCTAACAATGATTTATGGATTCCAACATATTGCCGAACTATGTCCATAGGGGGAGTAATCCGGCCCAAGTCCGTGGAATATTGCTCAAGATTGCTGCAAGGAAAGAATGGACAAGACTGTTGCCATGGTGAAGTGGCGGGGGGAAACGGGGAGGGTACGAGGCTATTGTTAAGTTTCCTTCTAACAAGTAAATTACTTCAAACGTGTTACTTTTAATGTTTCATTACTAGGGCAAGGCACTTAATGACCATAAAGTAGTGAAAAAGTGTAAAATACAAAAATCCACTTATAGCCTTAAAATAGTGAAAAAATGACCAGTAAATTTACTATTATTACTTATAATTAGTTTTTAAAAGTAATGAATTGCTAAATAGTAAATTGCCATACAAGTGCGGTAAGCGGTGAATACGGATCGAGGAAAGAGTTTTTTCAATTTCCGAGATCCGTTATGCGCTTACGACACGAGTATTGTATGCTATTTTTTGCACGATGATTATTTATATCAATTTAATTATATTAATTGAGATATTAGCTGAAAATATTATGTATATACGTTATTGAAGATAGATGTTTATTTCAGAAAGTGATTCGCATGTGTTGGTTGTTATGGGGACCGAATATTTGTCCTTTTAAAATCGCCACAAACTGGGAGCCTTGGTTCCGGTCTCCGATAAAGGTTTGTATTGTGATGGTTTTACTTACGGCACTAGTGCTTTTTGTAATTTTTACAGCACTGAGATTTCTTTTGTTTTCATAGCAACCAGATTGCATGCGGGAATGTAAAGTTACGAGCAAAATAAAACCATTTTACCATGTAGCCTATATTATAAGTCATTTTTAAGACATCTGTCAATATTAGTGACATAATTATTACAGAATTACGCACCACAGAACCATATTGGAACACGCAAACAGCTGTTATTGACTTTCTGGTGCACAGCAGCTAACATAACTAATGTAGCCTTCAGCGCTTTTAAACTTCCAAGTATGACGATTTTTGCGACCACCGTCAGAAATTAAACAATTAAGTAACCGGTGCACAAACTTTTTCACATATAGGCTACGTGTTTTTATTATTGCGATTTTTAGGATGACGAAAGAAACCAGTATCTATCATTGAAAAGTTAAAGTACAACCTCCATGTAAAATAGATACACCGAGTTCTTCATATAATAATAAATTTTTCTTATAGCACCACATCTTAACTGTTTTCTTCCTAACCTGGCCATGACTAATAAGGCTGAAGTGATGAATCCGCAAATATCTTATATACAAAATCTGAATTTAGACTCGATGGTTTTAAGTGGGATTATCTTAACCCATAAGTTGATAATGTATCCTAGGATACAGTCGTTTGTAATAAATTTATATTAAAAGGACAGAAAAGAAATTGAAAAAAAAATTAATTTCATGGATATTCTAGAATAAGGTAACAAGAAATAAACTATGGACCTAATAGTTGTGTTAATTGTTTTCTATGCAGTCCGACTCGGGTTTATGTATTAAGTGAGGAATAAAGTCACGAAAGTAATCTTCATATTAATAGAGGGAATAAAAGTCTCCCAAGAGTTAAAATCATTCATATAATGTAAAATCAATTCATAGTTTGTCAGTAGTTGCTAAATTACTTCCAGTCCTTTTTATGTTTAATATGTTGTTCTTCTTACTAAATTTAAAGTTGCATATATGTTTTTCTTCATACTTTACTTCTTGTAGCACTTGTTCAATATAAATGTATTAATTATTGTGGTCGCTGGTGACCCTGGCAGTTAAAAAGCGATCTTAAATAAATAAGTTTAAAAAAAAAAAGTCACGAAAAATAAAAGATCAATCAATAATCCTCAAGTGGTACCCTAAATCCTGGTGAGATGGCCAAGCTTTTTTTAAATGCTCGATAACTTGAAGGATTTTCAAGATAATTCGAGCGCAAAAAGTTCAATTTGGTCCTTGGATGTCCACATTCTTATAAAATAATGTTTTATGGAGGAGGAAAAAAGTAATTCAAGGTGAGAAATCCTAACATTTTAAAAAGATTACCATAGGACACACCATTTTCGAAGATAGAAAGTACAGGTAACAAAGTAGAAAGACTGTACATCTATAAAAATATACTTAAACAAAATTAACTTAAGTGCTAAAATAAGTTATCACAAGGTAAAAATAAACATATTCTCGTATTAAGAAAACTGAATCAATTCTGAGTAACTGAAAAGTTCTGATAGATTTCTGGAAAGATAACTAAACTCTACTTGCGTGCCTCTACATCCGATGGAGAGGAAGGGCCTACCATCTAATCTCTAGGTCATTTATCTCCCTAAAGGAATCGTAATTTATTTACAACTCAAAAGTTGAGGTAACAACAATTTAATTGCCTGGTTGATAAGATTTTGAAGAAGCTGCAACACGAATGAAATCATAGTGTAAAGGTTAGATAAATCAAAGTGCGTAAGCAGAAATGTCGCAGGGGCATAATTAGCATTGCCCACCTCGCTTACACGAGTGACAATCTATCATATCCAGCGCCTCATTTACATACATATAAAACAGGACAGGTTCCTGTCGATAGGGGAAGGGTGCACAACACTGTCTCGATATACTGTTGATCCCCTGTCATAATATGCGTTTTGGTTTATACAAAATTAAGGGGAACTACTTGTAAAATTTGGCAAAAAAAGGCACAAAAATAAGGCCTTCTTTGCATATTAATTAACACCAATTCTCGACTAGTCAAGTTTTAAAGATATAAGGCAGGGGAAACAGGAGTACCCCGAGAAAACCTGCTCCGACCCAATTTTGTCCACTACAAATTCCAATTAGATATACAGAGATTCGATACCTGGTTCCAGCGGTGGAGAATCCTATCATACATGGTGTTAATTAATAACACCAAAAAATTTACCTGTGTATAGAGGGGACATAGACAAGCAATTTTTATTAGGAGATTTTTTATCTATGGATTCAATTTTTCCTGTTACAGCATAAAATTTTCCAGAGCATGGCCACCACTGACTTCTAACATTTGAAAAAATGCAAAACAAAGGAACTTCGTTGTTAACACTGGAGTTATGAATATAATAACTACGGGGCGGATTTCTATGACCTAAAAAATTTATATATGCATGCATTTATGACCTAAAAAGTATTAAAATATTACCGATAAAATTTAAAATATGACTTTACCACTTACATATTGTGTACATTTTTTTAAGTTTAATTACAATACATTTTATTAAAATATAGTGTTAATTATTTAAAATATCTGTAAGTTCTCAAAAAGTATCATTATAATGCAAAATTTAGAAAATATGATAATTATGAAACTTCAAAATTTCTTTAATATGCACACAAATATGCAAAAAATATGATCTAAACATGCATATTCATACTAAATATGCTACAATAGTTTAAAATTTCCTAAATATGCAGTTATATGCACAATAAAAGCCGTTCCATTTTCACCAGGATGCTTGGAATCGGGTTTAAATTAGTCGGAAACCTGAAATAATGCAAAGGGGAAAAATATGACATGTCATAGAAATCCGCCCCCTAATAGGCCTAATAACTAATGCAGTGGTGGCCAGTCATATGATTAGTCTGTAAATTTTGCAGATTATGTAAACACTAAATTATGATATAGCTGTTGACGATTGATTAAGAATCAGGTTTTTATCAATCGGTAAGAAGTCAAGAAGTCAATTTAATGAAAATTTCAACCCTATTTCGCTTAATTTTTGACTTATGAGCACCATATTTTAATGACTTTAATGCCCTGTAGCATACACATTTTACGTCATAGAGAAAAAAATATCCTAATAAAAGTTACTTGTCTATGTCCCCTCTATACACAGGGGAAATATTTCGGTGTTATTCATTAACACCCTGTACAATTACACTTGGTAAAGCTCAGAACAGGAATATATCAGATTACTTACATTTATGTGACAAGAACTCAGAACTCACAGGATACATAGAACTTACCTGTAACACAGAAAAATTACTCTTTATAGAACACACGTAATTATGAGTGGTGTGCATAGTCGTCTTTTAAGATTTTCTTAACTAAGAGATGGACCATCTATAATACATTAAAACCATTAAGAGCGCAACCAGAAGAATCTTATTTTTCGTCTCTTTTTCTAACTCATCCTCTATTCTGTTAAACACTTCTCACACATTTACGTACTTTTTTTTAATAAATTATTTCGTTTATTTCGTAGCATACAGTACACTACAACTTTCCCAATTTAGGGGTTGCATAATACAAAGCTTACTAAGACAACTTAACAAGATAAACTGAATAATCTTAAAAGCTTCCAGTATACCACTATGTTTGTTCAATCACATCTGGAAGCTGAAGGAGAGTGTAATCATAAATACGCAAATTAATTTATAAACTTAGGCCTATATGTTTATGAGGCTACTATTTTAAAACAACACTGTAGGCCTATAATTACATTAAAATTTCATACAATAATTGTGGCCCAATGTGGCTTAATGCCACACTTCCACTTATTATTATAGTTTATTATAATTTGTATTGCATTTATTTAGCTTATTTTTTTTTTAAAATTTGAATTGAAATCATGTAAAGGATTTCTCCCATCTGTAATATGTAACTACATATAGCACCCTTTACTATAGTTACACAGATGTATCAGAGTCAAGGGGCTACTTAGACATTCCAGTTATATTTCCAGAGCAAACTCACAATTGGTTCGAGATTCGAACCCTCAGTGAAGCAGGTATAATGTAATCTCTCTCACCCACTGGAAGATAATGACAGCTTTGCCACCAGATGGAACTATAATCAAGCCTCTATTACACGCAGTCGCACTAGTTATTAGGGACCGCATTTTGGTAATGCCCACCTGCTTTTGTTTTCAAGCGTGCATGACCCCTACAACTCTATACCGCGTGTTCCATACATCCCACCCGTCAACAATCGCAAGACGGGAATATATAGCCGAAAAGGCGATAATAGTATATTGCGATACAAGTGCCGTAAGCCGTGCATACGGATCGAGGAAAGAGGCCTATATTCATTATCCCTCATTATTTCCGAGATCCGTTAAGCGCTTACGGCACGAGTATTGCATGCTATTTTTTGCACAATGATTATTTATATCAATTTATTTATATTAATTGAGATATTAGCTGAAAATATTATGTATATACACTATTGAAGATGGAAGTTATATTTCAGAAAGTGATTCGCATGTGTTGGTTGTTATGGGAACCGAATATTTGTCCTGTTAAAGTCGCCACAAACTAGGGGGCCTTGGTTCCGGTCTTCCGCACGGAGATTTCTTTTGTTTTCATAGCAACCAGATTGCGTGCGGGAATGTCAAGTTACGATCCACGGCAACAATATTCGTAAGCACCACTAATTAGTTACTTCGTGCAAAAACTCAATTAATTTATGCTCCAAGAGTCCCTAACGACGATACTACGCCGTCCAAGTTCTTTGATCAAATTCCTTTGATCAACTAAATTGGACAACTTTCGCTTCAAGAAGTAAGAGCGCTTGATGATTCTTCGACGGCTTTCTGCATGTCGATACCTATATTGGATCAAAGATTTCCCAGTTACCATGGCAACGGGTCTAAGATACCTGATAACTAAAAGCTGTTTTGAAAAATACTTAACGATTTCGATGTTTTTAAAAAATTTAAAAGCGCCAAAACAATTAATAAAACAGACAAATGATGTCATCAGCTAAACTTTTCTTGCCAGTAATGATTAAGTGCCAGGATGTGTGGTGGACGGAAAAATGTCTGTCCGTGTGTCTGTAAGCGCGATAACTCAAATACGCTACATCATATTTTCATGAAACTTGGTATACGCATTTATAACGTCCATGGGAAGAAGCCTATTGATATTGGACCAAATCGGTTGACTCGTACCGGAGTAATGCCCAATTTAGTGCATATTTTATGGTAATACTGTATATCAGAAAGAATTTATCAAATGCAAATCAGTTCTCATGATAACATATTGTTTTACAGTGTTCACATACTGCTCTGTAACGTCCTATTAGTTACGAGGTCATATCAGAAGTTCGGGATATGTGTCTATACAGTAGGGTAGGCCACGGAACTATTGATTGTCAATTCTAGACTGATAGGGGAAAAGCGAATAAGTCAAAATACGAAAGTTTTATTAAAGACAAATAACAATTTATTTCCACAGCATTGTTACAATATTTAGTTCAGTCCACCAAATATTTTTACACAGTATCTTATAGTAAGTAAAAATATATGGGTGGGCTGATCTAAATAGAGTAATAAAGCTGTGCAAATTAATTTTTTTGTCTTTCCTGAAACTCTGGTATTTTGACTTATTCGCTTTTTCCCCTATCACTCTAGAATTGTTTCTATTGTTGGTGTATTTTATGGAGTAAATTTCAACTGATATTAATTTAAATGGATATGATACAGGATGAAATGGTGAGGATGATTCATGGTATGTAGCCTAAATATCCAATGCGGCATTTGCCTTTACGACTGGGGAAACCTTGAAAAAACTCGTGTCAAATTGGCCGTCCACGGGATTTGAACCTGGATCTTCCCGAATGCGAGTCCAAGACGTTACCATCTCGGCCACCTCGCTCGGTATGTTTAGTGTACTGATAAAAAATAAACAAAGATAATAGTAAAAAGACAGTTGATCAACGAAATGAAAATGATCAAAGCCTGCTACAAATAGTGTTGCCACCCATACTGTACTGGGAAGAGAAAGAAACTGAAGGAATTTGGAGAGTGGAATGTACACCCCTAGTTCCTCAACAGGTTAGGCAGGGAGTAAGGAAGTGTTTGCTCTGTCTTTGTGGCTGGAGATTACAAACAAATTTTAGTTTATATAAGCCATTAACTTAACACTGGAGCTGCTTAATTCACCCCAGCAACCTCCACGTCTGCTCTCTTGAAATCACACACAACACTTCTTCACATAGCAGATGTTCTCCATGTACTTTCACTGAGGAATTCATTTCATCTTGACAGAATCATGTAGGAACCTTTAATAATCCATAATAATAAGAGGAAGTGTTTGCCTGTCTGTCTGTGCAAGATGCCCAGCGAAATCTATTGTACGCAGAGATCTGAAATTTTAAACATAGATGGACTAAAGGGTCGGAAAGTGCACCTTGAAGCCGGAATTTTAATTTTAGCTTTCCTTCGCGAGTTATGAGTGAAAAACGGGCAGAAAACGTGCATTTTTTGCGTTTTCGAAGCATCAGTTTTCAGTAATATATTTCAATGTCAAATCAATTACAGTTGGCTTTGGCTATTTTTGTCATACCTTGGAAATGAAACTTCCGCGATCGCTTGAATGTTGTAGCTCACGCTGGTCGATTCATTTGCTTTTAATGTCAAGGCACGCATACATATGAAATTTTCAACCTAATCCCGAAGAAGATTATTATTATTATTATTACTACTATTATTATTATTATTATTACTATTATTATTACTATTATTATTATTACTATTATAAGTGGGATAATCAATATAGGCCTAAATATGGTCAAACGTTGTTCGATTTGGACGAAACTCACTATACAGGGGTTTTCTGGGCCAAGGATTTCGAATCTGAGGTCGCTTTTACTAGACGACGCTATCTAATCGTGGTATGTAGTCCACGTGATTTAGGGTGTTAATAAATATAATGATTTAACTATTATGCTCTTAATTTCTAATTTTTGAAATAATTATCGCGGGCGATCGCTGGATTTTGTAAGTCCATCCTGGACGATTCATGTGTTTAGAATATCAAGGCCCGCAGACGTATGAAATTTTCAACCTAACACGGAAGAGGGATATTCAATATAGGCCTAAATATGGTCAAACATCGTTCGACTTGGACGAAAATCACTATGCAGGGGTTTTCTGGGCCAGGGAACTCGAATCTGAGGTCGCTTTTACCAGGCGACGCTATCTAGGCTTTGGCTATTTTTGTCATACCTTGGAAATAAAAACCCACGCAGGTCGATTCATTTGTTTATAATGTCAAGGCACGCATATATCTGAAATTTTCAACATAGACGGAAGAGGGACAATCAAAATAGGCCTAAATATGGTCAAACATTGTTAGATTTGAACGAAACTATACAAGGGTTTTCTGGGTCAAGCAACTCGAATCTGAGGTCGCTTTTACCTGGCGACGCTATCTAATCGTGGTATGTAGTCCACGTGATTTATTTGTTAATAAATATGATTTAACTATTATGCTCTTAATTTTTAATTTTTGAAATAATTATCGCGGGCGAAGCCGCGGGCACATGCTAGTAAACTATATTAATAAAAGGAAGTGTCTGTCTGTCTGTCTGTCTGTCTGTACGCGATGCCCAGTGAAATCCACTGAACGCAGAGATCTGAAATGTTAAACATAGATGAACTGAAGGGTGGGCGAATGCACCTCGAAGCTGGATTTTTAATTTTCGCTTTCGTTCGCGAGTTATAAGTGAAAAACTGGCAGAAAACGTGGATTCTTTTTGCGCTATCCAAGCATCAGTTTTCGGTAATACATTTCAATTGTCAAATCAATTGCAGGTGGCTTTGCTTTTTTTTTTTTTTTGTCATAATTTGGAAATATAAACATCGCGATTTTTTCATTATATCTCATTGAATTATGGATCGTTTTGATTCTGTGAACTCACCCTGGTCGATTCGTTTGTTTATAATGTCAAATACATTAGAGGCGTTTTCTAATGGTTGAATGCACTCTCCAAAGCCGAACTTTTAGCTGTTTTATTATAATTATTAACCGTTTAGTTTTTGGATGATTCGGGGGTAAGTGCTAATAAATACAATGTTTTAATTATTTTGTTCTTAATTTTTCATTTTTCAATTAATTATCGTGGGCACCTGCCAGTTTTAAAAAAGTAAAGAAAAAACATATGTGAAACATAACTTTCTCTACCCTTAATACCCTATTTTCCAGCATAGAGTACACATTGTATTGCACTAGTGCGCATTCAAATGCCTCAATCTCATTCAAAGTCGCATTAGTGCCTTGGCCAAGTTGAAAACTAAGTTTGTGTAAGAAACGAATAGCCTATAACTACCCTTCAGAGAATTTATAAGAAAAATTTTCTCAAATAAAAGTTTTAGCTCTTTCTACTAGCTATTGTATTGTACTGACGCTCATAATAATTCTCCTCTTTATAATGTACTCCGACTATACAATCAGTTGCACAAAATGGACAGTATAGATATTTTTAATACTAACAATAAGCGGTTTAAAAATATATGTGAAACAAATTTTAAAATTTTAAAATAATAATTATTAAAATTTGTTCCATGTCATTTTCTTTATTTGAATCTTTCTGATACATATATTTTCCTCCAAAACTATTACATTATTATTTATATTATTATTTGTTTTTTTATATTATGTTTCCTTGTGTAATTGTCATATTTTTTGTGTTTCTATTTTTCTTTTCTGTGTGTTTTTTCTTATTGTTATAGCATTAGTTTAATTATTTTTAATATCACTTTAAATATTTAATATTAGAATCTGGTGTATTAATATAAGCGAGAATATTGTAATAATTACCCAATTATTGGGCATTAGCCTCTAATATTCTTAGTACAATAAATAAATAACAATAAATAAATAACAATAAATAAATAATGATTAATATATCATAACTCTTGTTATTTTGGATATTCTTTCATAATCAACAGGTGTAAAAATCAAATTCAGTTGTTCATGCTCACAGTTTGAGAAGAGCGATGCCTGTCATCACTCCATCCCTTCTGCTTATCAATCACTCTTAGGGGGTATCAGGGTTCATGTCACAATCTGTCATATTAGAGTATCTTTAGGAAATAATACACCTGTTATCAGCGTTAACTTCCTTCTTTTTCGTCGGTTATTTCGCGAAATAAATTCTTTTTAGTACACGCTGTCGGACTGGTAACACGCCGAAAAATTGCATTTTAGCTAAAATTGCATAAAACTGTATTCAAACTGCATTTAAAATGCAGTTTTATCGGCCTAGTCCTTTAAAGTCGTCATGGCAATCTATAAACAAACCCCAGATGGCATTGACCAGTCACACCAACTTTAACATGGCTTTAAGCATATAATTGGTCATAAAACAACAAATTTAAGCCAACATGTTTCTTTATAATAATCAAAAACTTTACCAGGGTTTTCGCAAAACAGAGTAGCGTAGGCCTACTTCATCATATTACAACAGATACATTTTTACTTCCTCTGCCCGTACCATAGGTACTATAGGTAGAGGAAGTATTGTTTTCGACCCCAAAATTCGAAGTTGAGTTTTTAGCATATATACACGTTTCAAGGCCCCCTGAATCCAAAAATACTATTTTTGGAAACATGTCTGTGTGTCTGTGTGTCTGTGTGGAAAATATCTGTGAACAAGCTAGCTCCAAAACGGAAAATCGTATGAAAACAAAATTTCGTATTTGGGTCAGGTACCTTCTGAAGATGTGAGGATAAGATTGGCGACTATTTTCTCTTATTTTTAAGGGGACTTTACATGAAGAAATTTTCGTTTTTCGCGATTTTCTCGAAAACGGCTCTAACGATTTTCTTTAAATTTTGCACATAGGTTGCTTATACTAAGAGCTAAAACTTTTATTTGAAACATTTTTTAGAGAAAATTCTCTGAGGGTAGTTACAAGCCACCCACTGTTTGTAGAAAGTTTGTCTTACGTGATGAACAACTGAATTCGCGCTCTTTCACGGCCTCTTCTATATTAATAAAAGGAAGTGTCTGTCCTCCGTCTGTCTGTCTTCCGTCTGTCTTCCGTCTGTCTTCCGTCTGTCTGTCCGCGATGCCCAGCGAAATCTACTCAACGCAGAGATCTGAAATTTTATAAGTAGGCGGACTAAAGGGTCGGAATGTGCACCTCGAAGCCGGAATTTTAATTTTCGCCTCCGTTCGTGAGTTATGAGTGAAAAACTGGCAGAAAACGTGCATTTTTTTGCGTTTTAGAAGCATCAGTTTCAGTAATAAATTTCAATATCAAATAACTTACAGATGGCTTTGGCTATTTTTGTCAACATACCTCATAGCCTACCTTGAAAATAAAAGCAACGCGATCGCTTGATTTTGTAAGTTCATCCTAGACGATTCATTTGTTTAGAGTGTCAAGGCCCACAGACATATGACATTTTCAACCTACACGGAAGAAGGATAGTCAACCCTAAATATGGTCAAACATTGTTCGATTTGAACGAAACTCACTATACAGGGGTTTTCTGGGCCAAGGAACTCGAATCTGAGGTCGCTTTTACCAGGGGACGCTACCTAATCGTGGAATGCACTCCACGTGATTTAGGTGTTAATAATTATAATTTGAAATAATTATCGCGGGGGAAGCCGCGGGCACATGCGGGCACATGCTGTTTGTCTGTCTGTCCACGATGCCCATCGAAATCTACTGAACGCAAAGATCTGAAAATTTAAAGATAGATGGACTGAAAGGTGGGCGAATGCACCTCGAAGCCGAATTTTTAATTTTAGCTTTCGTTCGCGAGTTATGAGTAAGAAACTGGCAGAAAACGTGATTTTAGCGCTGTCGAAGCATCAGATTTCAGTAATACATTTCAATGTCAAATCAATTGCAGTTGGCTTTGGCTATTTTTGTCATACCGTGGAAATAAAAGCATCGCGATCGCTTGAATGTTGTAAGCCCACGCTGGTCGATTCATTTGTTTAGAATGTCAAGGCCCGTAGACATATGAAATTTTCAACCTACACGGAAGAGGGATAATCAACATAGACCTAAATATGGTTAAACATCGTTCGATTTGGACGAAACTCACTATACAGGGATTTTCTGGGCCAAGGAACTCGAATCTGAGATAGCTTTTACCAGGCAACGATATCTAATCGTGGTATGTAATTCACGTGATTTAGGTGTTAATAAAATAATGATTTAACTATTATGCTCTTAATTTTTAATTCTTGAAATAATTATCGCGGGCGATCGCTTGATTTTGTAAGTCCATCCTGGACGATTCATTTGTTTAGAATATCAAGGCCCGAAGACATATGAAATTTTCAACCTACACGGAAGAGGGATAATCAATATAGGCCTAAATATGGTCAAACATTGTTCGATTTGGACGAAACTCACTGTACAGGGGTTTTCTGGGCCAAGGAACTCGAATCTGAGGTCGCTTTTACCAGGCGACGCTATCTAATCGTGGTATGTAGTCCACGTGATTTAGGTGTTAATAAATATAATGATTTAACTATTATGCTCTTAATTTTTAATTTTTGAAATAATTATCGCGGGCGAAGCCGCGGGCACATGCTAGTATTCTATATAAGAATGTGAAGTGAGAAAGATGTGTTGTTGGTCATGCATAGAGTAAAGATGTATCTGAGGGAAATATTCGATAAATTTCGGAAATTATATTTTACGGCAGAAAGTTCAATAAACGTCTGCAGTCATTTGTTTTTTTTTTTTTAAAGTTTGTTATATAGACTGCGCTTTTAGTCGCATCATTGAAAGAAGAGGTATTTATAGGATAATTAGCGTAAAATTGTGTCTTGCGATTCTGTACAAGGATATGTGAATACTGCTAACTTTTATTTGGGCAGAGGAAGTTATGTGACTTTCACATCAGATTTTTATTTATGGAATAGTCTTAATAAATCCAACTCGAGTTGACGAGTTTCATCAGATAAATTCGCTCCTGCTGCGACTTTCAAAAGCACTCGTCATAAAGCCAAGCGGTGACAACGTGCATTCAAATTAGTTTGATTGTGACACCCCTGAGTATAAAGTGAACCCTGACTTGTATAATAAACTGGAGAGATGAGAGATTCTTAACAAGGGTTTGCACTCAAGACTTCTCACCACGTTATATAGATTTTTCTTTCTTTTTCCTCCCTCTACTATTTTATATGTTGGGGAGATTCTTAACACCCCCACCCCACTTCCCCACTGTTGCTCTAATCCCCCGCTTGCTTCATTAACTCCAACGCGGCTACCTGTGAGTTTAAACATATCGAACGCATGGTTCAGAAAATATGTCTTTTACTGCGATCTCACCTATCTCAGGGCAATAATAATAATAATAATAATAATAATAATAATAATAATAATAATAATAATAATAATAATAAAAGTAACTTATTCAATGGCAATAGACAATTCCTCAGCAAGCTAAAGGAATATTATCTATTTTATGGAACCCGGTGGTTCATTGCCGCGCTTACCTGAGCCCGCTATTCAACCCTGCTTCGTGCTAACTTCAACCATCCCTCTCAAATCCTACTTCCTTTAAGTCTATCCTAATATTGTCCTCCCACCGACATCTAGGCCTTCCAAGTGTTCTTTTTCCTTCGGGTTTCCCAGTCAATATTTTATAGATATGTCTTTCCTCCCCATTTCATCCTCCGTGATTTAATTACCCTTACTATATCTGGTGAAGAATACAGGTTATGAAGCTCGTCGTTATGCAGTTTTCTCCAGTCCTCATTTTCATCTCTTTTAGGCCCAAAATAATATAATAATAATAATAATTTACTCCATGGCAATAGACAATTCCTAAGCAAGCTAAAGGAATATTATATATTTTATGAAACCCGAAGGTTCATTGCCGCGCTTACATGAACCCGCCATTCAACCCTATTCTGTGCTAACTCCATCCAATCATCCCTCGAATAATCCTACTTCCCTTAAATCTATCCTATTAATAATAATAATAATAATAATAATAATAATAATAATAACTTTATTTAGCCCTTAGATACATTGTACAATAGGCATGGTCAGAGGATTATATAATGAAATTTTAAGTATCACAGAGAGATAGGATTTTCCATAAAATTGTAAAATGGATTATTGGACAGCCAAGTCTTTACATGAGATTTGAAAGATGAGTAATTTAACTGCTTGATTTGAACGGGTAACTTATTATTAGGGACCGGATTTTTAGGTTTTTAAAAACACTGTTTTAGGTTTTCCATTAGGTGAAATAGTTTTTTTTAGGTTTTTTGTCCAAAATATCGTTTTCGGGTAGAATAATTGGTTTAATGAATTTGAATGTGCTACATAGGATTCAATACATAATACTTTTAAAGTTTAACTTAACAAAATTGACTTAAATTTGTGTAAACTTGCTTTAAGACAATATTATACAATTGAAGAAAGAAAACATAAACAATCAAAAGAAGCAGTGAAAATAAGATTGCCTCACATTTCCTGGTTACAGCATATCACTTTATCTTTCAAGATTCTCAACTGTGAAGTTCTTCCTGTTATCTCTTAGTTAATAGTTAATACTGTATCTAGACACTACCTTCTCAGGATTCGAATCCGATGCTACTAATTTAGTGAGTAAAATACTTTATGGTTGGATGTGGATAATGTGAAACTGATTAGTTTCCTTTTTTCGGTTGTTACGCATGCTAACCGCACAATAAATCAACTAGGGACGAAAACTTCCCCCATTTCTAGAAAGGTAGGCCTAAATAATACGTGTTTCTGGCAGGCTTGACAAAATATTACTTTGCCATCTGTAGTAAAACTCAGATCATCGCCAATCCACTGCCGTAATAAATTCGATTTCATTTGTTTCGGCATAATTAACCCGTCTTCTTAAAACTCACAGTGTGACCACTCAGTATAAATAACAGGGCATTACTGAAGGCAAACAAAAAACAATCGCTTTAAAACATAGAAATCTATATCCGTATTTATACACGGCAACAATGGCTGATCGTATGAATATTTTAAAAGGAATACGCCGGTACTCTTCTCCTCTCTTGATACTGTCCAAACTAGACGACAATGGGTTGAATGAAACGCTGGTGGTATTAATTTCTACCCGACAAAAATTATTATCTTCCCACAAAATATCGATTTCTTAACTGACAAACAAAAAAGGAGCCTAAATTAGTTATTTTAGGTTTTATATCCCGTTTAGGTGTATTTAAGTTTTTATACTCCATTTAGGTATTTTTAGGTGCCATAGAATTAATGTGGGTGAATCCTATGGACATGATTCGAAAAAGTGTATGAGCGCTTTTTGTTTTGGATGTAAGGAAAAAAAATAGGTAAAAACCTAAGAATCCGGTCCCTACTTATTATACATGTCTAGACTTACCACACAGTGGCTGGATTGAACCTTTTCCAATCTAGCAAAAGGGACAAGGAAGTTGTTGTTATTTCTAATATCATAGCCATGGGTACAGTTTGACAGAGGAAATGTGCTTGCATTTTTATGTGCATAAAGCAGCAACTCTAAAATGTAATGATTAAAAACAGTTAAGATGCGGCATTGTATAAAAAGAGGTTTGCAGTGTTTTCTGGAAGTCTTGTTTGTTAGTATCCTGATGGCCTTTTTTCTGTAGAATTAAAATATCATTTAGCTTGGTGCTGTTTCCATACAATAAAAGACCATATTTAAAAACACTTTCAAATAAAGCATAATAAATTTGTATTACATAACAGAAAGTAACTTTAAAGCGAATGCTCCTTAACAAGTAAACAACTCTTGAAAGCTTTCTGCATACAGTATCAATATCAGCATGCCAATTTAGTTTAGGATCAATAATCATTCCTAATAGTTTTACGTTTCCTGGATTTACATCACGTGGAATTTGTCTTAGACTACATACAATTTTTTGAATTTTGTCAGTATTTACTAATGTTGCCCTGCCACTTACGGCTAGGTCTTCCGAGTGGTATTTTCCCTTCGGGTCTCCCAGTCAATATTTTTTAGATGTCTTTCTTCCCCCACGTCCGGCCCATTTCATCCTCCGTGATTTAATAACCCTTAGGCTACTATATCCGGTGAAGAGTACAGGTTATGAAGCTCGTCGTTATTTAGTTTTCTCCAGGTCCCATTATCATCTCTTTTAGGCCCAAAATAATAATAATAATCATAATAATACTTAGGCTACTTACTTACTTACTTAATGGCAATAGACAATTACTCAGCAAGCTAAAGGAATATTATTTATTTTAAGGAACCCGAAGGTTCATTGCCGCGCTTACCTGAGCCCGCCATTCAACCCTATTCTGTGCTAACTCTACCCAATCATCCCTCGCAAACCGTACTTCCTTTAAGTCTATCCTAATTTTGTCCTCCCACCTACGTCTAAGTCTTTCAGGTGGTCTTTTCCCTTCGGGTCTCCCAGTCAATCATAATAATAGTAATAATAATAATAACTTAGTATTAATAATAATAATAATAATAATAATAATAATAATAATAATAATAATACAGGGTCACAAATACAATTACAAGAGATTTACGAGGCAAGTACGAACAAATGAGATCTGCACTTAGCCACACGTTACTCTGGTTAATCCGAATTTATAAGAGACCTCTGACGGCCGGTCGTAAAACCACTCGTCTTGGGATTTACAAGGGGGAGTAAGACGCTTGCAAAGGGGTGGGGGTAATTTGGTAATGAAGACTGGGGGCTGAGTGACTGACTGGTCTTAAAAAGTTATTAGTGTACCTTGGCCGTGGGTCGTCAACTCTCCCAAGACAACATTAGTTGGTATTACTGCCCTACATCAGTGGCGTGGACACTGTAGTGCTTCAGTGGCGTGCAAATTAGTTATTATTATAACTTAGATTGGCTACCTCAACTCTCCCAAGACAACATTGGTTGGTATTACTGCCCTACATCAGTGGCGTGGACACTGTAGTACTTCAGTGGCGTGCAAATTAGTTTTTGCACGACTTAACTAATTATTGTTGCCGTGGATCGTAAGTTGACATTCCCGCACGCAATCTTGTTGCTATGGAAACAAAACAAATTTCCGTGCGGTAAGAGTTTCCGTGTGGTAAGAATTTACTTACGCTACTCATCATAATACAAGTCTTAATGGACAAGGCCCCACAGGACAAATATTCCGTTCCCATAACAACAAACACGTGCGAATCACTTTCTGAAATAAACATCTATCTTCAAGAATGTATGTACATAATATTTTCAGGTAATATCTCAATTAATATAATTAAATTGATATAAATAATCATCGTGCAAAAAATAGCTTGCAATACTCGTGCCGTAAGCGCATAACGGATCTCGGGAAATTGAAAAAAACTGGCGCGAGCGCCTCGTTCTTTTTTCAAACTATTTCCTCGATCCGTATACATCGCTTACGGCACTTGTATCGCAATATACTATATTATTGTATATTGGCTACCTCAACTCTCCAAAGACAACATTGGTTGGTATTACTGACCTACATCAGTGGCGTGGACACAGCAGTACTTCAGTGGCGTGCAAATTAATTATTAGTAGGGCAAGACATTTGATGATTTTGCATCTTTCTTTATATTATGGTTGAAACATAGCTCTATAAACGAACGAATCGACCAGAGTGAGCTTACAGAATTGAAACGAACGAAATATTGAAAATATCGCGATGCTTTAATTTCCAACTTATAACAAAGAAGGCAAAATCACCAGAAATTGATTTGACAATTGCAAGTAGGCCTATTACCGAAAACTGATGCTTCGAAATCACGTTTTGACGAAAACAAACGAAAAAAATCACGTTTTCTGCTAGTTTTCACTCACAACTCGCGAACGAAAGCTAAAATTAAAAATCCGGCTTAGAGATGCATTCGGCCACCCTTCAGTCCATCTATGTTTAAAATTTCAGATTTCTGCGTTCAGTAGATTTCGCTGGGCATCGCGCACAGACACACAAACACTTGCTATTATTATTATTATTATTATTATTATTATAGATTATTGAAATAAAGGAATAAGGTAGAACAAATAAAAACTGGGCCTAATCGTTGTGTTAACTGTTTTCTTTGCAGTCCGGCATGAGTTTGTATATTCTGTGACAAAATGAGTCTCATGCACTTAGCCAAAGGGTTATTTATCAAATGTCTATAGAATGGGGGTGAAAGTAACATTGAAAGAATAGCAACAGCTCATAAGTTCACGGCCCGACCGGTTGGTGCACTGTGATCGCTGTTGCCATGGCGGCAGGTTTGTTTCGAAACATATGACAGCAAATATACGAAAATGCGTAATATCTGGGTTTTTTCTGCAACGATCTGTATGCATTAGTGTTTGGAAAAGGAGGAGATATAATTAACATATTATAAAGATGTCAAGTAGCGAAGGTAAGTTAAAATACATTAACTGCTTAAAACAATCCTGAATTAATATTTATTCCATGTTCTACGAATATTAAGATTAATGTTTCGTATTCTTTGTTTCAGAAACGAGTGAAATATTCCTGTAAGTTCCCTGGCTGCGGAAGTAAATACTTCAGTATGAAATCCAACGTGAACTACAAAAACAAACATTTCTACAGGTTTCCGAAAAAATCAAACGTGAACCAACTGAAACATCAGTGCAATTTAGATGATAATGTGAATTGTGCTAATTATTTCATGTGTGAAGACCACTTCCTGGAGAAAGATTTCGTTAACCATACTAGACATAGTTAAATTACGAAGTTATCCCAAAGTAGCTGCGACTCGTGATTTACAGAGACCCAATCCCTGTGAACTCCCAAACAAATGTGGGAAGTGATCTCAAGCCTCGCCTAGTTTTTGTGAAAATAGAAAGTAAATTCATACCGCTGTGTATGACTGAGGTAAAAGAAATTCAAGTGGCAGGAAGCTACTAATATTTATGGTAATGTAATATTTTTAAAATCAGTTATTATAAATATAATTCATTAATGAAGGGTGTTTGTTTTTTATTTATAAAGTCATCTAAAGTAATACATATTTCAGCAATCACCGAGACATGTATGTTGTGAGTAGCAGAAATGTTCTAGAAGGTATTCTACACTACGGTTTGTATAAAATCCTACGCATATTGTTTGCAAATTATTGTTTTTTCTTATTTAAGGTGTTCATCATTTAGTGCATTCTGTGTTAATGCTTTTAAAAGATAATTGTTTGTATCACTATAGCCTGATGGTATTAATGGGCTATGGTCATTACCGTAGCCCGCTAATACTAGTGGGCTATGGTTTTACAGAATTTGGAATGCATTTTCATACATGTGTTCTGGCACGTAAATTTTTCATTCTTACAGCTTAACTGCCCGACCCCTTCGAGCGCTGTAATCGCTTTTTGTTTCCGAGTTTTGACATGCGCTGTTCACTTCTAATAATAATATTGGTGTTCTGTGGTCTATAGATGTTTTGTTCCCTGTGTTTTAGTCAATTATTGCTCTACTTCCTGTAGTAACAAACAATTTAGTTTGTGTGTTTGGTTGCTGTTTGTTACAGTCAATAAAGTATACGTCAGTTGAAATACTTCCAAAATAACACTGTACAACAAATTTGAACTTTAATCTGTCCTTAATATGAAACTATGTGATCCTTTATAAACAAAAGGTTCATGATTCATATATCAAAACCAAAATGGTCCACCACGTACCGTTTTCGTAGGAGACACACTTCTTATCTACTCTTATACAATTCAACGGCCCTAAATAGCGTGCTTACTCGCTCGCCCACTTCGTGAGACATCGGGTATACTCGGCGATGTTCGTGTCTCGCAGTCTAAACTTTCACGAAAAGTAGCCTACATAATTAGGAAATCCGTTTCTTTATTATATAAGACCTAAGTGAAATGAACACAATGAACAAATATTTTAATTTTATTTTTACTTACAATTTTCATAGCTCTGAACCACAAACATTTTTAATAAACTGCCAGCGTAATTTTTTTTTAAATCCTGGAGTCAATTAATAATGGCGGGCGAAGCCAGGGCACCACCTATAATATATTTATAGTTTAACCCTGGAAGTATCGCGGACAATAGAAATCCAAACAAACCATTCCATGCCTTGAAAAATTATATAATTTCTGAAAATTACAATGAATTTGTCAAATTAAGTTTACATCATATTCATCTGCCTACAAACAGTTGAGAAACAATACGTATTATGTGTTCACAGTTAGCTTCGGAACTGCATAATCGAATCTGAGATCGTTTTCCCAGGCGGCGCTTTCTAATCGTGGAATTTACTCTGAAGCCGGAATTTTAGCTGTTTCATTAATGATTAATGGTTTAGTTTATGAATGATTCGCGTGCAAGTGTTAATAAATATAATGCTTTAATTATTATTGTACTCTTAATTTTTAATTTTTCAATTAATTATCGTGGGCGAAGCCGCGGGAACCTGCTAGTATTTATACAAGCACAGTGATTTGAATGCCAGCTAGGCTGCTTTTTCTGCTTCTGACTGTTTATTTTCAAACTCTTCATCATTAAAAACTGCTTTCATTTGTGGGCCAATAAAAACCCCTTCTTTTACCTTTGTCTCCCTTAAATGTTTGAATTTGTTCCTGAGATGCAAGAAAGTCACTCCTCTGTCAAGAGTTTTTAATAGTATATTGCGACACAAGGGCGGAAAGGCACGTTTACGGGTCGAGGAAACAGATTGAAAACCCGAGGCGCAGCCGAGGGTTTTTAAGTTTTCGAGACCCGTAAATGCCTTTACGGTCCGTGTGTTGCATGCTATTTTTTGCACGACGGATACTTATATCAATTTAATTATATTAATTGTGATATTACCTGAAAATATTATGTAAATACAGTCTTGAGGCATGGTGCTTATTTCAGAAAGGAATTCGCATTTGTTATTGTTTATGGCAACCGAATATTTATAAAGCGGGGAGGCCTTGGTCATTTCTGCTCGCAAATAAGCAGATTACTAGGAGGCGGATTTCTATGACCTAAAAAATAGGATATATGCATGCATTTATGACCTAAAAACATTAAAATATGACCAATAAAATTTAAAATATGACTTTACCACTTATACAATATGTATATATTTTTTAAGTTTCATTACAATTCATTTTATTAAAATACTAGCGTGTGCCCGCGGCTTCATACGCGATAATTATTTCAAAAATTAAAAATTAAGAGCATAATAGTTAAATCATTATATTTATTAACACCTAAATCGCGTGAACTACATAACACGATTAGATGCGTCGCCTGGTAAAAGCGACCTCAGATTAGAGTTCCCTGGCCCAGAAAACCCCTGCATAGTGAGTTTCGTCCAAGACGAACAATGTTTGACCATATTTAGCCTATATTGATTATCCCTTTTATAATAATAATAATAATAATAATAATAATAATAATAATAATAATAATAATAATCCTCTTCGGTGCAGGTTGAAAATTTCATATGTCTGCGTGCCTTGACATTATAAACAAATGAATCGACCAGCGTGAGCTACAACATTCAAGCGATCGCGATAGTTTTATGTCCAAGGAATGACCAAAATAGCCAAAGCCTACTGTAATTGATTTGACATTGAATTCTATTACTGAAAACGATGCTTCGAAAACACAAAAAATAAACGTTTTTTGCCCGTTTTTCACTCATAACTCACGAACGAAAGGAAAAATTAAAAATGTAATATGCCAGAAACCTTCCCGGGAATGCACTCAACAACTTCCCAAAGTTTCATGGTGATCGGATGAATGGTGTAGTAATGCATAAAGGACACACACACACACACATACATTCATTTTTATATATATAGATAATGTAAAATATTTAAAATATCTGTAAATTCTCAAAAAGTATAATTATAATGCAAAATTTACAAAAAAATACGAAACTTCAAAATTTCTTTAATATGCACACAAATATGCCAAAAATATGACCTAAATATGCATATTCATACTAAATATGCTACAATAGTTGAAATTTTCCTAAACATGCAATTATATTATGCACAATAAAAGCCGTTTCATTTTCACCAGGATGCATGGAATCGGGTTTAAATTAGTTGGAATCTTGAAATAATGGAAAGGGGAAAAATATGACATGTCATAGAAATCCTCCCCTCTTTATTACATAATATTCGTTAAACAGTCATTAGAAATGTATCTCGGGGCTTGGAACTCCCCTACACAAATTCGACATAACCTATGAAAGTGCGACATCAAATTCCAGGGTCGAAGACAATACCTCTATCTATAATACGGGTACCTAGGGTACGGATAGAAGAAGTAGTTGGTCTAACATAATGCTGTAAAAATAAAGCCGTCTTATTCTAGTTTGAATTTGGATACAATTGTCATAAGGACCGCTTACGTCACCTCGTGGCTAGTGTCGGATTTTTCTGAGATAGGGAGGTCTGGGACGGGGTGCACTCAGCCTCGTGTTACAAACTGAGGAGCTACTTGATAGAGAATTAGCGTCACCGGTCACGGAAACCATAAGTGACATCCATGGGTGTCGACATGCGGAATACATGCCCCCAATCCTGCCATCTGCCTACGGTAGATGACGCAGCGGCCGGGTGGTAGGCCTAGTCCCACAAGGGATGCAGCGCCACGGAGTTTAGTTTTTTAGAGTGTCATAAAGGTAAATAATAGAAAGAAATTGAAGTATGTGTTTATCTGAATGTGGTATAGAATTTCTTTACATCATAAACTAGATCCCATGTGCATAGCAATAGAATACAGATTGAATCAACGGGATACGATATGAGAAATGTAATATTGCCTTTGGCAATTGCGTTTGTCTGTTTCAATTTAAACATTATTCGGGGAATTTCATAAGCGAGTTTTTAAGGTATTATGTTGTGCAGGTAATTTTTCGTTTAAATTTTCGAAAATCTACAACATTTTCCGATTAAAATATAATATTTATCATCTTATAACATAAAATAATAATTAAATATTTAACAATTTCCAATATAAATTACAATGGGTAAATCAAATTAACTTTTAAAAACAATTGACCGATTTCAGATAATTTGTAAATCTCTATATATATAAAAGGCTTTGTCCTGACTGACTGACTGAATGAATGACTGACTGAATGAATGACTGACTGAATGACAGGAATCAACGTACAGCCTAAACTATAACAGGTAGAGACTTGGAATTTTGACAGTACCTTCGCTTCATAATGTAGGTGCTCAATAAGAAAGGATTTTGAACAATTCTGATTCTAAATGCCAAAAATTAAATGTTTTTGAAAATACTTAATCCCTTTTTACATATAATTATCAAAACAAATTCACAGAACGTATTGTTACCAGTTGTATCAGGTAGGCTTGGATTAAATTAAATGGATGTTTGACAAATTAGAGAAGGTATCATTATAATTCATATTATCTATATTAATAAAAGGAATTCTCCTCGATGTCCAGCGAAATCTACTGAACGCAGAGATCTGAAATTTTAAACATAGGTGTGCTGAAGGGTCGGAAAATGCACCTCGAAGCCGGAATTTTAATTTTAGTTTTCGTTCGTGAGTTATGAGTGAAAAACTGGCAAAAAACGTGCATTTTTTGCGTTTTCAAAACATAAGTTTTCAGTTATACATTTCAATGTCAAATCAATTACAGTTGGCTTTGGCTATTTTTGTCAAACCTTGAAAACAAAACTTTCGCGATCGCTTGAATGTTGTAAGCCCTAAATATGGTCAAACGTTGTTTTATTTGGACGAATCTCACTATACAGAGGTTTTCTTGGCCAAGAAACTCGAATCTGAGGTCGCTTTTACCAGTCGATGCTATCTGATCGTGGTATGTAGTCCATGCGATTTAGGTGTTAATAAATGTAATGATTTAACTATTATGCTCTTAATTTTTAATTCTTGAAATAATTATCGCGGGCGAAGCCGCGGGCACATGCTAGTTTGATACAGCGTAAGTAAATTCTTTTTACTTTAAATGTTGTTGTTATTGTTACTGTTATGTTGGTAATTAATCATTTGTTTATTAAACGCCTTTGAGTATCCAGGTCATATCAGAACTGAAGTTAGGGCAATTATTGTATTCTGAATATGCCAGAAAGCACACGGTGAACTTCACATCGCATAGGTTGGTCTTAAGTTATTCCTTTCATGGCCTCCTGAGTCAACGTTTTGTTTTGGTTCGAAAAATTGTTTCTTTAGATGTGGAAATCCGATAGTGCCAAAGCGAAGGGGGTTGCTGAGAGCAGGTGTTTTGCTTCAACATGAAAACGCCCGTCCTCATGCTCCTCGTGCAACCATGAAAACCGTCGACGACATCCGCCATAATCGCCAGATTTGGGACCATAAGATTTCCACTTCTTTGGTTCATTAAAGGATCACCTTGGAGGGCAGAAGTTCAAGTCTTATGAAGACATCCAATAGGCGGTGCACGAGTGGCTACAACGTCAACCAAAATAATTTTTCTCACGCGGTATCAAAGCACTTCCCATCCAATGGCGTAGTTTTGCAATAATGCATCATATTTGTTTGATATTAAAATATTTGTGTACAATTTTAATGGTATATTTCCGACAGAGTTGAAATATTGTGCAAATCTCTGTTCATTGAAACATTTACAGTAGCCTATTATTGGCTAAGTAAATGTTTTGGGAACTGATTGTTTAATATTAAAGCGGAGTTTTCACTTGATTAATTGTCTTGCTAAAATTTGTATATCAGAGAAATTTATTACTTCCTCTGCCCGTACCATAGGTACTATAGGTAGAGGAAGTATTGTTTTCGACCCTAAAATTCGAAGTTGAGTTTTTAGCATATATACACGTTTCAAGGCCCCCTGAATCCAAAAATACTATTTTTGGAAACATGTCTGTGTGTCAGTGTGTCTGTGTGTGTGTGTGTGTCTGTGTGGAATATCTGTGAACAAGCTAGCTCCAAAACGGAAAATCGTATGAAAACAAAATTTCGTATTTGGGTCAGGTACCTTCTGAAGATGTGATTCGAAGATTGGCGACAAATTTATCTTATTTCTAAGGGGACTTTACATGAAGAAATTTTCGTTTTTCGCGATTTTCTCGAAAACGGCTCTAACGATTTTCTTTAAAATTTGCACATGTGTTCCTTTTACTGAGAGCTAAAACTTTTATTTTAAACTTTTTTTCGAAAAAATTCTCTGAGGGTAGTTACAAGCCACCCACTGTTCACCCACTGTTTGTAGAAATTTTGTCTTGCGTAATGAACAACTGAATACGCGCTCTTTCACGGCCTCTTATTCTATATAAGAATGTGTAGTGAGAAAGATGTATTGTTGGCCAGGTATAGAGTAAAGAAGTATCTGAGGGAAATATTTGATAAATTTCGGAAATTATTCTTTACGGCGGAAAGTTCAATAAACGTCTGCAGTCACTTCTTTTTTTTTTAAGTTTGTTATATAGCCTTGCGCTTTTAGTCGCATCATTGAAAGAAGAGATATTTATAGGATTATTAGCGTAAAATTCTGTCTTGCGATTCTGTAAAAGGATATGTGAATACTGCTAACTTTTATTTGGGCAGAGGAAGTTATGTGACTTTCACATCAGATTTTTTTTTTTTTTTAGAAGGCTTCGTAATAGAATTCACACTTCATAAAATTAACATTACTACTGTAGAACATGTCGTGTACTCTTATACTGGAAAACATTAAGGGGGACACATAACTTTCGGTGAAATTCATAGGTGAAGAATAGCTGGATTTCATTAATTTTTTTTCTTCAGCAATGAATTGCTTTATAATCTTGCATTCTGACGTACTCTTTATTGACTACTTCTACAATTTCATACTATTTTCAAAATTAATCAAACAGGTAAATTATGAGTAATTATCGTTACAAAATGGCAGCCACGTTTCGTGTGCTAAAATACCATTTCCGTGATAATTTCCACAAATGGGAATATTTTTTGTGTGAATCGTTTTTACTATATATTACAAACATCATATGAATAACATCATCATCTAGAATCTTTGGAATATCTACTGTACCGGACCGACTCTTGTAGCTGATTTCCGAGCCCTGTGATACGTAAATAAATGTAAGAGATGTAACGGAAACGTTTGTTTTCACAAACAATGCAAATTACGTGAAATTATTTCTCAATTCAAGCGATTTATCGGCTGTAGAACAAATTTTAATACATTTTCTGCTATATTGTGAATGCCGCTAGGCATGCGCAGTGGCTCATACCGGCAACTTAGATATTTTAGTCGGTCCGCTTTCTTTTTCCCCCCTACCTGTAAATAGTGTTGTTCATATGATATTAACAAATGCACAGAAAAATAATCACTCAGAAATATTGATATTTGTGGAAGTTATCAAGGAAACGGCATTTCAGTGCATGAAACGTGGCTGCCATTTTGTAACGATAATTATCCGTAACTGTAACAGTTTGATTAATTTTGAAAATGCTACGCATTTGTAGAAGTAATCAATAAAGAGTATATCAGATTGCAAGAATCTACTCTTATACAATTCAACGGCCCTAAATAACGTGCTCACTCGCTCGCCCACTTCGTGAAACATCGGATATACTCGGCGATGTTCGTCTCTGGCAGTGTAAACTTTCACGAAGAGTACAAAATTAGGAAAACCGTGTCTTTATTATATAAAGCCTAAGTGAAATGAACACAATGAAAAAATATTCTAATTTTATTCTTACTTACAATTTTCATAGCTCTGAACCACACACATTTTTAATAAACTGCCAATGTAAATTTCTTAAAAATCCTGGAGTCAATTAATAATGGCGGGCGAAGCCAGGGGCACCAGAGTAAAATATTGATGGTTTAACTCTTGAAATATCGCTGATAATAAAAATCCAAACAAACCATTCCTTCCCTTGAAACATTATATAGATTTCTGAAAATTACACTGAATTGATCAAATAAAATTCACATCATATTCATCTGTCAACAAACAGTTGAGAAACAATACGTATTATGTGTTCACAGGTTCCTTTGGAACTGCATAATCTAATCTGAGATCGTTTTTTTCAGGTGGCGCTTTCTAATCGTGGAATGTGCTCTGAAGCCGGAATTTTAGCTGTTTCATTAATTATTAATGGCTTAGTTTATGAATGATTCGCGTGCAAGTGTTAATAAATATAATGCTTTAATAGTTATTATATTCTTAATTTTTAATTTTTAAATTAATTATCGTGGGCGAAGCCACGGGCACATACTAGTGTAGAACAATCCATTACTGAAGAAAAAAATATTGAAATTCACCTATTTGTCTCACAGAAAGCTTTATGTCCCCCCATAAGGTAGAGGATGTTATGTGAGTGCTTCACAACAGGTGTTTCTAATAAGCAACACATTTCTTCACTCCATAACAAGTAAACGAAAACAATAAGAGTATTCTTTCTTCTACCTGAGAGGTAGGCTAAATGAAGGAGTAATAATATATCTAATTTAATACCTGACAACTGATATTATATATATGTTTTTGCACTTCATAAAACCTCATCAGTGCCTCGTGGAAAACAAATCTCGCAACTGGAGGAATTAAATCGATTTTGAGTAAGGTCGTAAAAATGTGCTTTCATGCTGATGTGGCCCTTCGCCCAGCTCAATAAAACGCTCTTTTACGACCGTTTCAAAAACACTTAAAAGTCCTACTCAAAGCTATATTTCTTATTCCTGCTGAACGGAAGGCACAAGGAATAAACATCAGCCTCTCTGCATGGCCCCCTGATTACTGCTAATTACGTAAAGAGAGAAAGGGGAGGCCGTGGCGAAATATAAATTATGTACAAGCATAAATACGTGTTAGAAATCAAGCATATCAGCATTGGGTTTTTTTTTATTTTTTTGAAGTGAAACTTCTTTAGCCGCGGTAGGGGTAAATCGAGAGCTTGTGTAACGCTTAAAATCGTCACGAAATTAGTGTAACGCTGAAAATCGTCACGAAATTAGTGAGGTGTGACGGAACGGACTGCGTGCAGAAAACAATTAACTCAATGATTAAGGCTCATCCAAAATTTAAAAAATTAAAAAATAAAAATCCAAAATTTAAAAATCTCAAAATCTATAATTAAAAAATCGAATGACCAAAATTTAAAAAATCCAAAATTAAAAAATTAAAAATTCCAAAATTTAAAAATTCAAAGATCCTAAATTAAAAAGTCAAAAAATCAATAATTTAAAAAATAAAAAATTTAAAAAATAAAAAACCCAAAATTTAAAAATCTAAATATCCTAAATTTAAAAAATAAAAAATTTCTAATTTAAATAAATAAAAAATAAAAAACTTAAAAAATAACAGATCATAAATTAAAAATATCCAAAATCCAAAATTAAAAAAGTCCAAAACCCAATATTAAAAGTCCAACAATCCAAAATTGAATAATTCAAAAATTCAAAATTGAAAAAATCCAAAAATTAAAACAAGTTTCACTTCTGCCGCGTGGCGTTCCACGCACACTTTTTTTTATTATTACTTTCTTTACAGAGTCCCCATAAATTTTGCTCAGTCCCCTGAATCCAAAAGTGCTTCTGTGTCAATCTGTAATCAGTAATGTAATCTCTCAGAAAATGTTCACAAGAAAATTATGCCCTTAAGAAAATATGCGTTGCTAATAAAAACTGATTATTTTATGTTTCTATTTATGGGTCATTGTTGACACACTGAATGTATAGTTAGTGTCCTTTTGATCATTATACAGAGTGTCCACAGAAATTTCAAAATAAATTTCCCTGGCTTTCCATGACCAGAAACTTACATTTCCCTGACTATATGAATTGAGATTTTCAAGGTTCTTCGTAAACTAAATCAAAGTCCGATTACGACAAAATTGTGCAATTGGTGTTTAATTTGTGTTTACGGCGAGAATGGTGATCAGCAGGGCCCGGATTCTGATGACCTAAAATTGTTTGAAAAATGACCTATAAAATGACCCTGAATTTTAAAGAAAATGACTTAATAATTATAAAAAATGACCTATAAAATGACCCTGAATTTTAAAGAAAATGACTTAATAATTATAAAAAATGACCTAAAACCTGATATTTTATTCATAAAAAATTATTATTGTACACACAAAGTTATAGACTAATTTGAACATAAATGTAAAACCTGTAAATAACTAATGTTGTGAATGTTCTTTTCTCACGGAAATTTATACTGGCACTGTGGCTCTGGCGAGTCAAAATTCGGCATTTCCTTTTGTGGTCCGCCGGATTATATTATTGTTTATTGAGGGTAAACAGTAGTTTGCACTCTCAAATCCAAGCAGGTGGCAGACTCCGGTGCCAAGTCAATCTAATAACAATAGTAATATAATACAAAATTTTGGCGTTTCTTTGATTCTCATTTCTGACTGAGACATGACAACACTTTAACGCCGAATTTTTCCTTCTTCCATTAAACAAACAACACTTCAAAGACAGCACCGCTAGAGACGAAAAAAAGTTAATAGGCCTACATGAAAATGACTAAATAAGGAAGCAAATGACACGAAAATGACAAAATAATGACCTAAAATTGAAATAAATGCCCTAAAAATATAAAATTGCATAAAATGACAAAAAATGACCTTGTAATTTTTACCGCACGGAGATTTCTTTTGTTTTCATAGCAACCAGATTGCTTGCGGGAATGTCAAGTTACGATCCACGGCAACAATATTCGTAAGTACCACTAATTTATTAGTACGTCGTACAAAAAACTTTTTGTAAAATTATTATGCGTTACTTTTCGATCCATACTCGTAGGCCTATATGATTCACTGAACATTTTGTTTTATTGAATGAAAAACTTTATTATGTAAGAATACCATCACAAGAACCAAATGAAGCTGACATTTGCTAACCGCCTAAATTACGCGACAAAATACAGACGTGACGCAATGTCAAACCTGGCAGAAATTCCCTGGACTACAGTGAGTTGCCAACAAAAAGCATTTCCCAGTGAGATGAAGTTTCAAACTGAATTAGGAGAGGATTTCAATCAGTTGTTCACACTATCATTACACCAGCGCCTCTGGCGGACACACCAGATGTTACAATGATTAACGACTGTGTTTTGTTTCACTGCTGCCACTTAGAGTTTGAAACGACAACCGACTCGCGAAGAGGGTGTTATTATCTTTGGAAATGATATTTTCAACAAGGCCCTCTCGTAACCTGGTTTCATTCAAGTCTTAGTTCCAAGACTGTGAACTATATACTTGAATATAATGATTAAGATAATCTAAATTTTAGAAAAAGACATCTCAAGCAATTTCCTGTTCGTAGACAACTCATCTTATAAATCCCCGATTTAAAAGAACTAGAACTGAGTTTTGAGATTTCTTAAAATACATGTTCAACATCGTTGAGCTCAATCAATGTAATAAAATAAGTAAGATAGGCCTACCAGTTGCTCAGCTAATAAATATATATATATATAGGCTATATAAATTTAGTATGTAGTGACTCTTTTGGTTGGCAACAATTTATTTTTAAAAATCACTGATTGAAACAGTTGAACATCGCAGAAACATTTGCGTAAAAGTTTGACCTATTTGTAAAGAAAGCTACGCCTATAGGCTATCTCTCTCGAAGTTAAAGAAAAAACAATAAGGAACTTAATATTGAAAATTCCTTATCACGTACGATAAGGAATTGCAGACTTTGAATAAATGGGGAGAAATGAAGGTCGTAAGTAAAGTTTTGAACGAAACTAAATATTGTTTTGGCTTACGTTTGTGTTTTGTCAAACTGCCGGTATCTAATTTATGGCCCGAAGTTTTACTGTCAAAATAATTATTTATGATATCGAGGGTGCCCACCAAGTAATGCTGAAGAAATTCCCGACTTATTCCCTGATTTTCATCGATCATTTCAGAAATTACCGACCAAAATATGAAGCACTTTCTAATAACTCTAAGAAAAATTATAGGATTATAGGGTATATACTTTAAATAAGAAAAACAAAAGTAATTGAAAACAATAATTACTTAGGCTATAACAGATACAAAAGTAAGAAACAGTAAAATAAATTAAATATACCTTCATATAGGCCTATTACTGTCTAGAAGTCTCTTTGATCCCACTTATTTTTTCTTCAGCAACTTAATTTGTTCATCTGGACCATCTGAAGCTTTTTCGGACTCTAATAGTAGTTTTCTTTTCTTCTCTTCAGCTTTGAAATTTTTCGAATTTTCCCGGATATTTTAACAAATTCATTGACTTTTCCTGGATTTTCCCGGTATCCCGGCTTTTCCCGACCAGTGGACAACCTGATATTTTGAATTGTAAATTGTTCTAGGTAAACAGAAAATGGATGAAAAAATCTATCGTAGAAAAAATAACACAAACTTTCATTTGCGTTTTTCTTGAAACGATCATTTTTCGTACAGGCCACATGAATTTCTTAGGACTATTTATGTAACGTATTATTGATTTTTAAAGCAAGAAAGCTATTTCTCAATACGTTATTGAGATTTTATGAAACCCGAACGGAGATCAGGAAGTTAGGGAAAAAAAAGTTTGCGAGATCAAATTTCTACTCAAGTGGCAATAAAGAGCATTATTAGCGAAGACCCGGAGAAAACTCCGTGTAATGGGAGCTAAGGCCGACGGAATGTAATACATTGTGTTTCAACGAGATGGCAGCACTGCATACTAATGAGGATACAGATCTGCCCAAGCTTCCTGCAACAGTCTTAAGCTGGCAAATGGAGTGTGCAAGAAAATTAAATCATTGACCTCTAGAGGATGGTGGTCTTTGAACACAAGGGTCGCGGGTTCAAACCAGGCCAGTAAAGATAGCGTTTTGTAAGTGTAAACAGTCTTCTCGAACCTTACTTACTTACTCAATGGCAATACACAATTCCTAAGGCAGCTAACGGAATATTATCTATCTTATGGAACCCGAAGGTTCATTGCCGCGCTTACCTGAGCCCGCCATTCAACCCTATTATGTGCTAACTCCATCCAATCATCCCTCGCAAATCCTACTTCCCTTAAATCTAGCCTAATATTGTCCTCCCACCTACGTCTAGGTCTTCCACGTAGTCTTTTCCCTTTGGGTCTCCCAGTCAGTACTTTTGAGATATGTCTTTCCTCTCCCATGCGCGCAAAATGTCCAGCTCATTTCATCCTCCGTGATTTAATTGCCCTTACTACATCCGGTGAAGAGTACAGGTCATGAACCTCGTCGTTATGCAGTTTTCTCCAGTCCCCATTTTCGTCTCTCTTAGGTTCAAATATTTTCATAAGCCCCCTGTTTTCGAACACACTCAGATTATGTAAGGGGCCATGTCTCACATCCATATAATACAACCGGCAGGATAATTGTCTTATAAATCTCTATTTACATTTCTGGACAGTAGACGAGAAGATAAGAGTTTCTGAACCGCATAAAAACAAGAATTTCCTGATTTGAGTCTACACTTAACTTCTACATTAATATTATTTGTGTCCGTAATTATTGCTCCCAGATATTTGAATTTTTCCACTTGTTCGAACGATTTACCGGCTATTCTAATATTTTGAAGAGGACTAGTAGGTGCCCGTGGCTTCGCCCACGATAATTAATTTAAAAATTAAAAATTAAGAGTATAATAACCATTAAAGCATTATATTTATTAAAACTTGCACGCGAATCATTCATAAACTAAGCCATTAATTATAAATGAAACAGCTAAAATTCCGGCTTCAGAGTACATTCCACGATTAGAAAGCGCCGCCTGAAAAAACCATCTCAGATTCGATTTTGCAGTTCCAAAGCTAACTGTAAACACATAATACTATTGTTTCTCAACTGTTTGTTGACAGATGAATATGATGTGAATTTTATTTGATAAATCCAGTGTAATTTTCAGAAATTATATAATGTTTTGAAGGGAAGGAATTGTTTGTTTGGATTATTATCATCAGCGATAATTCAAGAGTTAAACCATTAATATTTTACAGCTGTTGCCCCCGGCTTCGCCCGCCATTATTTATTGACTTCAGGATTTTTAAGAAATTTACACTGGTAGTTTATTAAAAATGTTTGTGGTTCAGAGCTAAGAAAATTGTAAGTAAAAATGATATTAAAATATTTGTTCATTGTGTTCATCTCACTTAGGCCTTATATAATAGCGGTTTACCTAATTTTGTAGTCGTCATGAAAGTTTAGACTGCGAGAGACGAACATCGCCGAGTATACCCGATGTCTCACGAAGCGGGCGAGCGAGCACGCTATTTAGGGCCGTTGAATTGTATAAGAGTAGATTATTATCTCGCTTTACCATGTATAAAACCTTGTATTGTCCTACAACAAGCTGATGCCAGTGGATTAGAAACAGAGGCTACTCTGTATTCCGAATTTCTTGTGAATAATGTGTGGATTATGAACAGCTTTTACTCACTCGAAGATAATTCACAAAACTTGCTCTACAAGTTCCTAGTCTCGAAGCACGGACATTAAAAAGCAAACTGATCACATGTTTTAACTGGTTCGATAGCTACCAGCATCGCACTGAACCATCCATCATTCTGGATTCCACAGAGCTCGAACCACGGACTCCCTCATCATACTAACTAAAGACATGTCAACTACTTTATCTTGATCTCCGCTTAAAAGATTTTCCGAAGTTTTACTTATATATAGTGAAACCAGAATGTTTAGACTAGAATAGAAAGGAAAGGAAAAAAAAAAGTGATGTGTAACTCATAACTTCCTCTACCGAAATAAAAAATTTCTGGTATAATATATTAATATATTATTCAGATACATGTGTGTGAATATATGTAATATATAGACACTTCTAATATTTTGCACGACGTAACTAATTAGTGGTACTTACGAATATTGTTGCCGTGGATCGTAACTTGACATTCCCACACGCAATATAGTTGATATGAAAACAAAAGAAATCTCCGTGCGGTAAAAATTACAAAAAGCACAAGTGCCGTAAGTAAAACCATCATAATACAAGCCTTTATGGAAGACCGGAACCAAGGCCCCAGTTTGTGGCGACTTTAACAGGATAAATATTCGGTTCCCGTAACAACCAACACATGCGAATCACTTTCTGAAATAAACATCTATCTTCAAGAATGTATATATACATAATATTTTAAGGTAATATCACAATTAATATAATTAAATTGACATAAATTATCATCGTGCAAAAAATAGCATGCAATACTCGTGCCGTAAGCGCATAACGGATCTCGGAAAATTGAAAAAACTCGGCGCGAGCGCCTCGATTTTTCAAACTCTTTCCTCGATCCCTATGCATCGTTTACGGCACTTGTATCGCAATATACTATTAGATTTTATCATACGGTTATATTCTCCAATATTACATTTTATTTTTTATAGTCTGATGCAAGGAATAATCTTTAAAAAACCTCATGTGAAACTCACATAACTTCCTCTGCCCAAATAAAAGGTTGCCTCTTAATATCGTATAATATACTATGTATGACATTCTCTTCACGTAAGTATATTGTAAAAATGAAGGGAATGTCTTACCACATCGTATCGCATCCCCGAAGGATATACAACATAAATAAAATCTGATTAATCTATTCACGTAACTTTCTTTACCATAAGCATGGCCAAAGCATTTTTCTCACTTCACATTCTGATATAGAATAACAGGTCATATTGCAAAGAGTAGGTATACAGGGGTGGGTAGCTTATAACTACTATTTAGAGAATTTTTTTGAGAAATTTTTCAAATAAAAGTTTTAGCTCTTAGTATAAGCACCCCATGTGTAAAATTCAAACAAAATCGTTAGAGTTATTTTCGAGAAAATTGCTACAAACGAAATTTACGTCATGTCAAGTCCCATTAAAAATTAGAGAATGTCGTCGCCAATCTTCGTGTCACATTCTCAGATTTTGTTTTTATGCAATTTTCCGTTACAAGAGGCCGTATTCAGAGTGGGGGGATTCAGAGAATTTTTTCCCAAAAAATATTTAATATAATATTTTTATCTCTCGGTATAGCCTAAGCTCCCCATGTACAAAATTTAAACAAAACTAGGCTGTTCACAGACATCCACACATAACCTACATACACAAACACAGACACAGACATGTTCAGGGGGCCTTTAAACGTGATTGGATGTATTCTATTAGCACCTTAATTTAAGGCAGCTACCCTAACAGGATTTTCTCTCTTTGACCTTATTCTCTTAGGACATTTAAAGAACACAAAATCCTCGGGTGTGTTCATTAACTTCTTTAATTGTAAATACTGTAAATGTAAGCGAATTTAAACTGAACAATACAAGAGGAAGTACAATGTTTTCTTCCTTTCACCTCCATTAAACTACACCCACTTCAGACTTACAGATATGCAAGTATACCGGTACCTTCGGAGCTGCTGGTCATGAGTATTAGATTCCATCGCCTGCGAATGTTTGACTAGACTACACGCAATACACGCTTGCCAGAGAAGTTGCCTGCGTGGTTTTGCACAGGCGTTACCCCTGGCGTTCCTCAATGCATTGCAGTGTTCACCTGTACACGCAGGGCTCTTACTGAATTACACATTTTACATTAATTATTAAAAACAGTGACTTCAGTTCTTAATACTATATTACATTTACCTCGGTACCCTCTCTTAAAATCTCACATCTGTCCCTATAATATAAAGCCACATGGCTGACTTACTCATTCACTCACTCACTGACATTAATGTTTGCCCACGTCCAGATTAGCTAGAAACTTGAAATTTGGTACACATATAGCTTTTAGGCTGTGAACCACAGGACAATTCCAAAAAGTATTTTTTTTTAATTTTTAGCCATGAAAACCCCCGAAAAAGGTTTCGGTTTCCAAGGCTTTGGTATTATCAAACTGTGTTCACGTAAGGCACTGAAAGCTTAGAAATAATTATTTCCGTAAACCTAATGGGGTAGTCGAGATAGTAACGTCTTGGACTCGCATTCTGAAGTCTCAGGTTCATAATAATTAAAACCAATTAACATATTTTTGTCCAGAACTAACAAAATTTTCCTCTAAAGAAATTTCATAATTTATATTCTTTAATCATAACTCGTAGATGAAATATCGCATTTTTACTTGTGTCTTTCTATGATTTTCCCGGTCGTAAAGGTAATGCTAAATTGAATATTTACATAGTTAGGCTATGAAATCTACGTAAATAAAATATTTAGCCAATAGAGCAGACTAAATACACGCACTCTATCTCCCACAGATCTTTTAAAAAACCTTTCCCGAGAACTTTAGTGGGGGTTAGGGGATGGAGCCCCAATGAGCGAAGCGAGTTTAGTTATAAAATCGCATTTTAATAAGAAAGAGAAAATGATTACCGCTACGAGATTTGGCTGTTAAATGCACGAGACTCGATTTCTCGCACAATTTACAAACTCGTGCCGGACTGCACAGAAAACATTTAACACAATGATTGGGATCATAGTTTATTTGTTGTAACTAATTAAATTTTCCTTCCAATTTGTTTTCCATTGTTAAGTGCTACAATATAACACAAAAAGTTAGTCTATGTAACGATAGCATTAAATTCTACAATAGTCTTCCCTACGAATTAAAAATATTTCAGTACCTGCATTTAAATGGACAATGAAATCGGTATTTGACCAAAACCTTCATTACGAATAATTTTTTTAAAAAATAACAGAATACTTTAATTTCACTAATTTTAATGCTTTCTTATATACTTGTATTTTAACATGTAGCCTATAAATTTTATTCAGGTATTGCTATACATTATAAAGATGTACTGACAAATGAAGATCGTTTCGAGTCATAACAGTAACCATGGCCTTCTGTAATAATGAATATTAACCTATGAACTTCATAGACAATCAAAGTGCCAGACTGGTACTTTCTGAGATTGTATGGTGGACAGAAAAATGTGTCCACCTTTCCAATGGCTTTGGAAGTTGCAATACAGTTAGCTTTGACAAATAACACTACCCACATATTCCTCCACATAGGCTATGCTTATCAAAATTTAGACCTTTGTTCTTCTGTAAGCCCTGCTTAATGAATCGATCTGGAGCTTAACTCGGAAATCGATTACAAAAATAACTTATTTTCTGCATAACATAATTGCAATTATCACTGATTAAAACAAAAGCATTCTGGCACTTTGTTAAGTTAGTTTACCTGATTTTATTGGTAAATAATAAGTTTTAAAAAATACACACGCTCTTCTTTATAAGTAGACCTGGGATTTTAAGGCAAATGCCTATTTTATATATATATATATGTAACATTCGTAAATATGACCACATAACACCGTCACTGGAATCACTTCGATGGGTACGCCTGCGTGAGCGAAGATATTTTCACTGTCTCATACTGCTCTATAGAATCCTTCATACCTCAACACCTAGCTATCTTTCCAGTCGCTTTCATTACCTTTCTTCCTACCATAACTTGGGCACGCGCTCTCAGCTTGACCCCTTACTATCCATGCCTCTTTACAGAACTACACATTATTCGAATTCGTTTACAACAACAGTTATTCGTCACTGGAATTCACTGCCTAGCCATCTCAGGAGGTGCCAAACGACTTCACAGTTCAAGCGCCATTTAATAAATTTAGTATACAATAACATGTAGGAATTGATGCTAATTAGTAATATATTTTAAGTTTTCATTATATTTTGTAATAACTAAGAATGTATTTGTTTAGACTTTCATCATTTTTTATTTCTTTACTTTTAGTCATTTGTATTACATATTCATATTATTCAAGTACTTATGTTCTAATTTTTTCTTTGTATTTAATGTTCGTTTCTTGTATTCATGTATATCAGTTCTTTTTTTTATTTATTATTAATCATTATTATTATTATCATTATGTATTTAATGTTTTTGCCCTGGCTGAGTGGTAGAGAAGGCCTTATGGCCTTAACTCCGCCAGGTTAAATAAATAAATAAAATTAAATAAATTATTTTGTTCCTTATGAAATAACATGAAATTTTTAAAATATGTTGACGTTTCATGTTAAATCACATACATTTATGCCCTAAAATGCCTATTTGGACCTATGGAGCCTTTTTATACTATTTTAGTGCCTAAAATATCTATTTTGCTCATTTAAAATAAAATTCAACTTCTGTAAATTTTAAAATCTTATAGTCGACATCCCTCAATGAAAAGCAAAACAGCGGAGGGTGGGTTTTTCATAGAAACTTGATTATTCCAAACAATTGTCGCTAAAGGAATGCTGACTGACGGGGGAGGGGGAGGATTAAGGAGGAAGGACTACGGTGAAAGAACTCTGTTTAAATGAATACAGTTCGTGATTTTGAAATTATTTCTGTTAAGAATAGGTATAGGCTACCATGTTTCTTGCAGTAAGAAAAAAAGACTATGTTACAGTTTAAGTATATATTGTAATATTATAAAGTCTATTTTCTATCTATTTACACATCTTTAAATCCACCCTTATATTCTCCTCCCACCTACGTCTAGGTCTTCCAAGTGGTATTTTTCCTTCGGGTCTCCCAGTCAATATTTTTTAGACATGTCTTTCCTCCCCCATTTCATCCTCCATGATTTAATTACCCTTACTACAATATATCCGGTGAAGAGTACAGGTCCTGAAGCAATTTTCTCCAGTCCCCATTTTCATCCCTCTTGGCCCCAAAAAGACTTCTAAGATTAAGGTAGGCATACAAGTAATGAACTACAAGCCTAATCATTGTGCTAAGAGTTTTCTATGCAGTCCGACATGGGTTTGTATATTGTGAGGGAAATTGAGTGTCATGCATAAGTCGATCTGTACTTTTTAAAAGCCTATTTAGGTGCCTAAAACTATTTTTAAACACTATAAAATCCCACACATTTCAAAGCATATTTTAAGTGACTGTTTTCTTTTTTAAAAGCCTATTTACTTGTTTTAAAAGCCTATTTTAGGTGCCTTATATTAATTTTTTTGAGAGCATAAAATCCCACACATTTCAAAGCATATTTTAAGTGATTATATTCTCTTTTAAAAGCATATTTACTTGTTTTAAAAGCCTATTTTAGGTGCCTTATATTAATTTTTTGAGAGCCTAAAATCCCACACATTTCAAAGCATATTTTAAGTGACTATATTCTCTTTTAAAAGCCTATTTACTTGTTTTAAAAGCCTATTTTAGGTGCCTAATATTAATTTTTTGAGAGCCCTAAATCCCACACATTTCAAAGCATATTTTAAGTGACTATTTTCTTTTTTAAAAGCCTATTTACTTGCTTTAAAAGCCTATTTTAGGTGCCTAAAACGAATTTTTTGTAGAGCCTAAAATCCCAGGTTTATTTATAAGATGGACTAGCAAACAGTTCACTTAATTCGACCGTCATTGGTTCAGATATGAAGATTACCGAGCTACAGTCAATTGTCTACATCCCATAAGATATGTAGTACGGCTGGGAGATGCTGTGAGCTCTAATCCCGGCTGATCTGTTGCTACACAGCCTCCAGCACGTTTCGGTCATCACTCAGTCCCAACTGGGTCACTTCCAATCAATTCCCTGTGTATGTAGGCTACCCGTTCGCTTCCTTCCACTCGTAAGCAGAGTTTCCCTTCTAACACTGCACCAAGCATGTAAATGGGGAGAGGACAACATGTACTGTTTCCTTGTCCAGAATCTACTCTTATACAATTCAACGGCCCTAAATAGAGTGTTCACTCGCTCCCTCACTTCGTGAGACATCGGGTATACTCGGCGATGTTCGTCCCTCGCAGTCTAAACTTTCACGAAGAGTACAAAATTAGGAAGACCGTTTCTTTATTATATAAGGCCTAAGTGAAATGAACACAATGAACAAATATTCTAATTATGTGATTTATGAATAGCGTAGAGCTTTATCACTGGTACTCACTACTAAATTGCGGTATTTTGTTACCTGTTGGAGCGCTTTCAACCGCATGGAGCGGCCATCTTCAGCAACTTCAGATTGCTGAAGATGGCCGCTCCATGCGGTTGAAAGCGCTCCAACAGGTAACAAAATACCGCAATTTAGTAGTGAGTACCAGTGATAAAGCTCTACGCTATACATAAATCATTAAGATTATCGCTACAGAATGGACAAAACTCAAGAATTCTAATTATTTTTACTTACAATTTTCATAGCTCTGAACCACAAACATTTTTAATATACTGCCAGTGTAAACTTCTTAAAAATCCTGGAGTAAATTATTAATAATGGCGGGAGAAGCCGCGGGCACCAGCTATAGATAGTTTGACTCTGAAAGTATCGCGGACAATAAAAATCCAAACAAACCACCCCTTCCCTTAATAAATTATATAATTTATCAAAATTACACTGAATTTATCAAATAAAATTCACATCATATTCAACTGTCAACAAACAGATGAGAAACAATACGTATTATGTGTTCACAGGTTCCTTTAGAACTGCATAATCGAATCTGAGATAGTTTTTCCAGGCGGCGCTTTCTAATCGCGGAATGTAGGCTACTCTGAAGCCTGAATTTTAGCTGTTTCATTAATTATTAGTGGCTTAGTTTATGAATGATTCGCGTGAAAGTGTTAATAAATATAATGCTTTAATAATTATTATACTCTTAATTTTTAATTTTTTAATTAATTATCGTGGCCGAAGCCACGGGCACCTACTAGTAGAAAACATACTATCCCACTTTAAATAATACATTGAAACAAAATATCTTCATACGGTCCTACTACCGTATTTTACGGACCATAAGACCCACTTTTTTACTTTGAAAAAAGAGCCTTGAATGTTGGGTGCGTCTAATGGTCCGAAGTACATTAAACAATTAAAATTATGGTAAATATTGCAGGAATTCCATAGTTATAAAGAAGGTGTAAACTATAAGATATTTACAAATTTTGGCACAGAAAAAAAAGAATGTTGAGTACTTTTATATAAAAGGAGTTGTCTCTGCCGGGTGGTTTAACAGCCTTGTCCCGTTACACTTACCGTATGCAAAATTGAAGGTCAGAGGGTGTAAAAGTATTTATGAGAAATAAGTTCAGTTGTTAAAATTTACTCGATGCCACCTGTACAGAAGAGATTTTTCGTACAACGCAGGTTTTTAAGTTAGAAGTGATTTACACTGATTCTATTGTACAAGGTTATCATTTGTTTATGTAATGAAGTATAGGGTAAATCCGGGTGAGATGGCCATGCTTTTTTTAATGCTTAATAACTTGAAGGATTTTCAAGATAATTCGTGTGCAAAATGTTCAATTAGGTCCTTGGATATCACATTCTCATAGCATAATTTTTTATGGAGAAAAAATTTAATTTAGGGTGAGAAATCCCAACATTTAAAAAAATGGTGCGTTGGCCATCTCACCCGAGGTGTCAGGGGGAGATTGCCATAGGACATAGGGGTAGTTTTCGAAGGTAGAAAGTACAGGTAAAAAAGTAGAAATACTAGTTAGCTCTTCTCCAATAAATATATACAAATAAAATAAACTTAAGTGCCAAATAAGTTATCACAACGTAAAAATAAACATATTTTGGAAAACAGAATCAAATCTGAGTAACTGAAAAGTTCTGATACATTTCTGAAAAGATAACTAAACTCTACTGCATGCCACTACTGCATGCATGGCGGGGAAGGGCATACCATCTAACCTCTACATCATTTATCTCCGTCTTTCGACTTTGTTAGTTGATGACAGGAAAACGTAAATATGAAAAATAATACAATATTATGGAGCCACCTTTGGCATAGAAACATGAGTCCAATCCACTTTTTAAGCACATAAATAATTTTGAAAATGAATTTAATAATGTATTTAATTAGGGGTACACTGTCAAAGTCGTTTCTATTTACATACATCTTTCCGGATTGGATTTTCAAAATTGTTTCATTAAGGTATACGTATTAATATGTTCGTTTATGTCAATTCCCTAGCAATAAAAATAAATAAGTAATTGAGAAGCGATGGAAATTAGTCTTAAATGAAAATTTTTACATTTCGCGTTAGAAAAAATCAGAAGATCTTGAAAATATGGCTCTTAAGTTGTTGGCCAACTCTCCCGGAAAAGAAGTGGGCCATCTCTCCTATTTGTAAAGGTGAGATGGCCATACTCAGTAGTTAAAAATTGAAAAGTTTAGAACAGAACACGTAATACAAGTGAAGAATATAAGGTTCACTCACCTCACACAGTGAGTATCGTTTAACTGTTAGTAATAATGTCGGACTTCTGCTTATTTCATTCCACATACAAAAAATAAATGACCAGTTAGAAAACAGTAATGTTAAATCAATCGCAGATTTCTAATTATAAACAGCGCAGGTGTTCAACAATCGACTCTTAGTACCAAAAGCTTGCCGCCTACCAAGTTACGTTCAAATATGTTTATCGGCCTTGAAATCAGAGCGATTGGTCGTCTCCCCAGCATGGCCGTCTCTCCCGGAATTACCCTATTATTCCCTTTAAAATGTTTAATTTATAATCACATTCAATTTCTTTTCCTTTAAACTTCCATCCTAAAACCAAGGTGCGTCTTATGGTCCGTAAAATACGGTAATAATCCAGTTGTAACATTTATACCAGGAATATACACAGCTGAGGAGAAAAAAAGTACTAATAATCCTTGCATAAGGCTGAATGTGTGCAACGCTTTACACAGCCTGGCCCTCTTGTATAGCCTAAGCTTGACGTAAATAATCAAGATGGCCGATATCCGTAACAGCCGGTCGTTTCGTAGATGTCAGAGATTGAATTTTGAGGCTATGCATATTCTGAGCTGCTTTTGCGGAATTATAAACATTGTTCCTTGTTTGCGGGACATATTTCCATACCTGTACCCATGATTACAGCTTTCTGAAAACAATATAATGAAATACTGAAACTATATTTTTTCTCGGCAGACGATGCACTGCTGGTTGTTCACTGCTCCGATAGATGGCGTTCCGCAGTCCTTCATAGCCAGGGGCTAGTAACGTCATGACTAGAGTGACGTGTTTGATGACGATTCACGTTGAAACCCGGTGTAACCCTTGGCAGTTATACTGCGTTTATTGGTAATACGGCTTATGTAGAACTTGCACGGTGAACAACCAAACAACCGTTCAACGCAGATATAAGCAGGTTTTATTAGTAAGGCTGTTGGTATACGGTCCGCAAAATAGCTGCTTATCTGACTGTTAACACGCCGAAAAGAAGCACTTTACCAGCCTAGGCCGATCAAGTAATTTTAACCGTACAAGGCCGGTAAATTCGTTATGGCAACTGAAAAATCCAGATGGCAATGACCAGAAATATCAACCATAACAGGGTTTGAAACAAAATACTTGACCGGAAAACAACAAATACAAGGCAACATTGTTTGTTTACGTTAATCAGAAACTTTACCAGGTGTTTTGTTTACAAAACACTTAATAACATAACAACAAATAGCCAACATAGTTATATTATTCATAAGAAACCCGCACTGCCATCTACATTAGCACTTAGTATTTGTTCATAGCATAGGATTCATGCGGCGGCTGTGAGAATATGGCATCAACAACTTTTACTAAAAACAAAAAAAAACAAAAACAAAAAACAAAAAACAAAATCTATGAACAAAGTAGCTACGCAAAAGCTTTCACGGACTTGTCCGCTAAAGCGTTAGGGATTTTGCGTACTTAATACATCTCTATATATATAAAAGGCTTTGTCCTGACTGACTGACTGACTGACTGACTGACTGACAGGAATCAACGTAGAGCCTAAACTATAACAGATAGAGACTTGGAATTTTGACAGTACCATCGTTTCATAATGTAGGTGCACACCAAGAAAGGATTTTGAAAAATTTTGATTTTAAATGCCAAAAATCAAATGTTTTTGAGTATAGGCTACTTAATCCCTTTTTACATAGTATTATGAAATCCAAATCACAGTTGGCATGGCAACATATTGTTTCAAGTTGTTTCTCAGATGGGTTTGGAAATAATTGAAGTGGGACTTTTATAAAAGCTACAAATATAATTCATGTTATAAATAAATATTAAACTATGAAATCCACGAAAATAATGCAGTCACATAACTTTCTCTACCCTGGGCATAGAGAAAACAGTACGAGGTATGGTTATATGTATATTATTATATCGCATGTTTTTGGGGAGGGATGTATGAAAGTAATATCGCATGTCTGTTTAATTTCATCCCCAAAACGGTTTTATGGTAACATTAGAGTGGGAAATAAAATATTCCGCAAAAACAATACCATTTTATGTTACCGGAATTTCTGTTTCTTCTTATTTGAACCCCTACCAGGCTTGCTGTGTACAAGCGATGGGATTCAAAATTCTACATCCTCTATTAACCGTAAAAAGCTGTATCAAGCGTTTTCTGAGCGAATAGTTTGAGTGTGATAGGTCATTCTTCCTCATTTCAGATTCTAAATACCTATAAAAGGACCTAGAATTTTAAAATGGAAAGTCCTTCATAAGTTCATTATGAATTACAAAATACAAAACCCGGGCTACGCCGGGACTTTTAAGCTAGTCAATTATATTTTAGCACACGCTCTGTAAAACAGCTGCTTGTCGGACTTTACTGGCCTAGGCAACGTTAGCAAGAAAATTGGTAGATAGCTTATTTATGAAAGGGCTTAAGTCTAAATACAGATGATGGAAGAAACACTTAAACCAGAGAGAATAAATTAAGTTCCAGCTGTAGAAAAATGTTACAACCATGTGTAACCTAATTTTGAAAATTAATATATATATATATTTATATTTGAGGGGGCCATGTTATCAGACACAAATTTTTACCACAAGAAATAACAAGAACGAAGTAGAATTAGAAAATAATTAATTGCAGGAGACTGCATTTCTCACACATATACAAACCCGTGTCGGACTGCAAAGAAAACAGTTAAAACAATGATTAGGCCTATAGTTTATTTCTTTTAACGTACCTTTTTCTATGATATTTTTTTACTTGAAATTTAAATGTTTTCTTCTAATTTCTTTTCCAGGGACATTATTAATTTAAGGGTTAATGTCTGATGCATTCGTTTTCTAGCCGATTTTATGGCATTTTTATCTGCCTTCAAATAAAAATGTTGGCCTGTAAATGGAGCTTTGTTTTAGGCTAATTGCTCCATCAGTTATAACTGAAGTTGCTTTAGCAACCCTCAGAGGATCTGTTTCAATACTGAGGAATCACATATATAAATCCTAATCGTAACTGTTAATGATTTTCTATTTTGTATTAATTTTTCCTTAATTTTATTCTCTTTTTCTTTTCATTGTTCTATGTTCAATTACCTTTTTGTTTTTCTTTTCTGGTACTCTTTGTCTGTGTAGGCAACCCATAACTATGGGAAGATTAAATAAATAATAACCAACACAGTTCCAATGGAATAAAGCTTATGAAGACAAATCATACGAAATATTACTGAATCACTATTTATCTTAGGTAATATAACGATAGGTCCAGATTTTTTTCGATAAATTCACAAGTAACTTGGAAGCGAACATATCTTGGGAGATTCCGGGCTTCAAGTTTCCAGGCGCGTCCATGAAGTAAGTGTCCCTGGGGCCGTTTACAGAAACAAAACATAGGCACAATCTGATGGACATATATATTCCAATAGATAACTTACAGCAAGTGAGAATATTATAGGAGAAAAATTCCTCGACACTGGGACTTGAACCCAGGACCTTTGGCTATTCGTGCCAATTGGGCTCAAGTCCCAGTGTCGAGGAATTTTTCTCCTATAATATTCTCATGTAATATCCAACAGAGACAATACATATATCCATCTTACAGCAAGTGTTCAGCTATTCTTTGACATATCGCCACCAGAATTGAAACATTTGTCTTACCGTGGCACCAACTTTTGAATGAAAGGAAAACTTTTAAATACTGAGCTATTTTTACACTGAAAAACTAGTTAGCAAATTTGTTTACTATACTCTAAAACACACTTAAACAAGAAATCGTTTCCTAAGCTATAAATAGACCTGGGATTTTAAGGCAAATGCCTATTTTGTTCCTTATGAAATAACATGAAATTTTTTTAATATGTGGACGTTTCATGATAAATCACTTACATTTATAGAGTTTTATAGTGCCCTAAAATGCCTATTTGGACCTTTAGAGACTATTTTACTATTTTAGTGCCTAAAATGCCTATTTTGTACATTTAAAATAAAATTCAACTGCTGTAATTTTTACAATCTTATAATGGACATCCCTCAATGAAAAGCAAAACAGCAGAGGTGGGGTTTTCACAGAAACTTGATTATTCCAAACAATTGTCGTTAAAGGAATGCTGACTGACGGGGGAGGGGAAGGACTAAGGGGGAAGGATTACTATGTCAAGTCACCAGTGAAAGAACATCTGTTTAAATTAATATAGTTCGTGATGCCTAAATTTGCAGTTAATTCTGTTAAGAATAGGTAAACCACGTTTCTTGCAGTAAAAAGAAAGGCCATGTTATAGTTTAAGTGTATATTGTAATCTTTTAAAGTATATTTTCTGTATGTCTACACATTTTTAAAGCATATTTTAAGTGCCTATTTTATCTTTTAAAAGCCTATTTACTTGTTTTAAAAGACTATTTTAGGCGTCTGAAACTAATTTTTTTAGAGCCCAAAATCCCAGGTCTAGTTATAACACTTATTAGGCCTACTATTTATAACAAAAGTTAAAAAACACACCGAACAGTGGAAATAATAGGCCTACATTTAGAAGCTCAGTATTTTATTATTCTTCTTCTCCGTTTCACCCAACTTTGGGGTACGTTGAATCACTCACTTCTTAGTGATTTGTGCTTTAATTTTAGCCCAGTATTGCTTCATTCTTTCTGTTCTTGCTTTTCTTTCGTCTTCACTGATCTGGATCATTCGTTTGGTTTTGATTTTGTCTTGGAACCTCTCTTTTGCAGTTTTATCTATGAGCATTTTTTCTGTGATTTTGAGTTCTTTTAAGTCCTTCTCCGTTTCCTTAAACCAATTTGGTTTAGTCTTTTTGTTGCGGAAATATTCAAAGATTTTTTCGGTCAGTCTATTTGGGTTCATTCTGAGGATGTGAACCATAAAAAATCAATTCTTCTTTTCCTCATTGTAGGCTATCTGAGAGTTTTTCAGTATTTTATTATTATTATTATTATTATTATTATTATTATTTTTGTTATTATTATTATTATTATTATTGTTATTATTATTATTATTATTATTATTATTATTATTATTATTATTATTATTATTATTATTATTAAGGAATATTCCACAATACAATGGTTTCCCTTCATCCCACAACAATCTTTTGCCTCCATAAGTCCCTGTCCATAGCATCTTCTTCACTTAACCCTCTTCTCTCCATATTCCTTTTCACCCCATCCATCCAACACTCTTTGGGCTTCCCTCTTCTTCTTTTTTCCTTCTACTTTCCAATCCAAAATTGTCTTGGGTATTCTATCCTCTGTCATTCTGAGTACATGTCCATACCATCTCAAGCGTCTTTCTTCTACAATTTCCAAAATATTCTTTTCACCTTGCATTATTTCCCTTATTCTACTATTCCGAACTTTTTCTTTCCTGGATTTTCGTGCTGAACGCCTCCAAAAATCCATTTCTAATACCATTAATTTGTTTGCTTGTTGTCTACTGATGGTCCAAGTTTCAGCGCCATATAATGTTGTACTTTGGAATAATGCCTGATATATTAATTTTTTAGTTCTATGTAAAATATTTTTACTCCATAAGATGAATTTAGCATTCCTATAATTCTCTTCCCATCCGTTATTCTTCTTTGAATCTCTAAAATTGTTGTTGCATCCTTTTATATAAAATATTCAACATGTATCTTTTGCAGTTTTACATATTACATATTAACTTTTCTTCCAAATCCATTGTCAAATAGTATTTTATTATTAAATAGAAAAATTAAACATTTGATAAAATAGAGCTAAAGTAGCCTAGCTTAAATAAAATTTTAAGATTTGATTTTGGGGGAGATCCGGACCCCTAGACCCCCCTTCCTAAGGACACTGCCCCCCTGAAAGGGTTCGGGATAAGTTTTTCACTGCTATGAAGACAAGATAGAAAATAACTCCCGACTATGTTGAGATTAAGTTTATATTAATGAATGTGTATCACAGTTTTTTTTTTCCAGTTATTACGTCCGGATGGGGATGGACTTAGGTCACTCGTTCACATGCCACTGATGCTGTAACTCATATGGGAGCAAAAGCACTCAAAGGGCCATCAATCTCTGTGAATAGGAGACGTCCGACCCAGCGGGGGACAAAAAAAAAACTAGATCAATCAAATAACAAATGACTGCAGCATCGTTGACAAGACAACGAGACGAACCTTATCTTTATTACCTGTCTATTCCTATAACTTGGCCATCTCTTGACAAATAACCTCTTTTTACTTGTAGTTTACCGACATTCTATACTCCTCTTTATTTATTCCATAATTTCTTACTTATTTGCCTAATTATTTATTCAATTTTCTTTCTTATCTTTCTTACTGATTCATTGCGGCGTTCTATCGTCCTTTTTAGCTTGCCATTTTCTTAAATTTAAAATTATGGTTTAAACCATGTCATTTCTACAACATAGTTTGTTTATTTTCAAAGAAAAATCTTACTTGTGCCCTTAATGAAGTACATGACCGTATTGTAGTAGCTTGTAACTATCCTTCAGAGAATTTAGCCTATTACGAAGAGATTCAAATTAAAGTTTTAGCTATTAATCTACTATACAGGGTGTTAATGAATAACACCGAAATATTTTACCTGTGAATAGAGGGAATATATAGAAACAACTTTTATTAACAAATTCTTGCTCTATGATGTAAAATGTGTATGCTACAGGGCATTAAAGTCATTACCATTTGGTGCTCATAAGTCAATAATGAAGCGAAATAGGGTTAACATTTTCATTAAATTTACTCATGCCTTCTTAGAGATAGATAAAAACCTGATTCTTAATCATGCATAAACAGCTATATCATAATTTAGTGTTTTCAAAACCTGCAAAATTTACGGACTAATCACATGACTGGCCGCCACTGCATTAGTTTGTTTGTTTGTTTGTTTTATTAATAACTTCACAGTTAATAACGAAGTAAAATTTAGGACTTACACTGGGCAATTACATGGTCTAAACTACGGTTTCAAACTTTATAATAGGCCTACGTTTAAGTTATTGCTGAGAATCCAGATTCCGTATGGTATCATCCGATTTAAAGGTAAAAATCAGTCTTTAAAAACCATGTAGGCCCTAATATTAAAAATGATATTTTATAAGTGTTTTACATAATTTGAGAGTATTCGAAAACAGGGTGCTAAGGAAAATATTTATACCTAAGAGAGATGGAGTAACTGCATAACGACGAGCTTCATAACCTGTAGCCTACTCTTCACCGGATATAGTAAGGGTAATTAAATCACGGAGGATGAAATGGGCTGGACATGGGGGAGGAAAGACATATCTCAAAAATATTGACTGGGAGACCCGAAGGGAAAAGACCACCTGGAAGACCTACATGTAGGTGGGAGGACAATATTAGGATATATTTAAGAGAAGTAGGATTTGAAAGCGATGGTTGGATGGAGTCAGCACAGAATAGGGTTGAATGGCGGGTTTACGTAAGCGCGACAATGAACCTCCGGGTTCCATAAAATAGATAATATTCCTTACCTTGCTTAGGAAATGTCTATTGCCATTGAGTAAGTGAATCAGTAAGTATAAGTGTTTTGTCTTTCAATTTGTTTCATCTTAATTTCATCAAACATCTAAATATAAACATATAAACAAAGTTGTAAAATACAGCTATATATTTTTTTTTCATCTCTGAGGGCTTGTCCTTAAGGATATAGTCTAATATGACTATGTAATGTATGATAATTTTGTTTGAAGATTTTCAATAAAATTAAATTAAATTCAATCAAAGAAAATAAAAATAAAAAAGTGACAAGTTTATTTTTACGAAAATTCTACGAATATTGAACAGCTTATGCTGTTAATAGGCCTAAATATGATAATTACGAGGCGGATTTCTTTGACATGTCATATTTTTCCCCTTTGCATTATTTCAGGTTTCCGACTAATTTAAACCCGATTCCAAGCATCCTGGTGAAAATGGAACGGCTTTTATTGTGCATATAACTGCATATTTAGGAAATTTTCAACTATTGTAGCATATTTAGTATGAATATGCATATTTGGGTCATATTTTCGGCATATTTGTGTGCATATTAAATAAATTTTGAAGTTTCATATCATATTTTGTAAATTTTGCATTATAATGATACTTTTTGAGAATTCACAGGTATTTTAAATAATTAACATTATATTTTAATAAAATGAATTGTAATGAAATTTAAAAAATATATACATAATTTGTAAGTGGTAAAGTCATATTTTAAATCTTATTGGGCATATTTTAATGTTTTTAGGTCATAAATGCATGCATATATCCTATTTTTTTAGGTCATAGAAACCCTCCCCCTAATGATAATGATTATGGGAATTAATCCTATTTAAGCTGTCAGTGGTACCACCTGTTGCAATAGTACACCTGGGCAGGGTTGCCACTCCTCTAATCCCAGCGGATTGGCGAGTGGCGTGACCGCGAGACCTGCGGATTGGAGCGACGTTGCCAGGTGGGCGCAGGCTCGGGTGGGGCGCCTCTTGACGCCCGGCGCCGGGTGGGTGGGATCAGAGATCCATCACGTGCGCAAACACAGCCAGAAACTGCTTCATTTTATATTCACTTTTCCAACAAAAAAAAAAGCAATATTTCAGTTTTCGAGTCAGAGCTGCCACAGGGCCGGATTCGAATGAAATGTCATCTTTTTATTGATGCTGCATAAACATTGCCAACTTGTCGATAAATCCTAATCATGGCCTCTAGATTATAGAAATACATTTTTGTTAGGTAATTTTTTTTTTGTCATTTCACGCAATTTTATATTCTTAGGGCATTTATTTCAATTTTACGTCATTATTTTGTCATTTTCGTGTCATTTGCTTCCTTATTTAGTAGGGCTGAAAAACGATTAAAATTTTTAATCGAGTTAACGTTTGACTTTAATCGATTAATCGACCGATTAATCGACAAAGAAGTCAGTATTTTAAACGAAACCAAAGTGTACATTTAATATTGTTTTTTGCACTCCTTAGCTTGGTTGTGGTACTTATGAACTTTGTTTACATGGATCGTAAGTTGACATTCCCACACAGTCTTGTTGCTAAGGCCGGTTGCGATGAGGTTAAAACACTTACGGTCCAAGCGCTACGTCATAATTCATTACGATACACTTCATAATACAAGCCTTCATGGACACGGCCCCCAGGACAAATATTCGGTTCCCATAACAACAAACACATGCGAATCACTTTCTGAAATAAACATCTATTTTCAAGAATGTATTTACATAATATTTTCAGGTAATATCACAATTAATATAATTAAATTGATATAAATAATCATCGTGCAAAAAATAGCATGCAACACACGGGCCGTAAAGGCATTTACGGGTCTCGAAAACTTAAAAACCCGAGGCTGCGCCTCGGGTTTTCAATCTGTTTCCTCGACCCGTAAACGTGCCTTACGGCACTTGTATCGCAATATACTATTACACGTCTAATAGATATTAGGCCTACACTACAGATAATCAGAAGGAATCCTGAATTAATGAATACCATTATTAGTTAAGTAGTGAATATATATAATTATACAAAACTTACATTTCCGGTTACTTTTTTAGCCAAGACTTGAGACACACGAGTTAGTTGACATTTGAATGTTCAAGAGACGATCGTAGCTTGTTTACAATAATACCGGCAGCACTAAAGCTCTCTCACTCGGCACTGAGAAAGGAGTTTGCTCATTTGACCCATTTCTCGAAAAAGTTTTTCAGAATTCGACTAAACCGATTAATCGGAAAATGTAATCGATCGACGCTTAAATATTTAATCGATTAATCGGTTAATCGGTACAGCCCTATTATTTAGTCATTTTCATGTATTTACATTGAGTGTATTAACCTTTTTTTTTTTTCGTCGCTAGCGGAGCTGTCTTTGAAGTGTTGTTTGTTTAATGCAAGAAGGAAAATTTCGGCGTTAAAGTGTTGTCATGTCTCAGTCGGAAATGAGAATCAAAGAATCGCCAAAATTTCGTATCATATTACTATTGTTATTAAATTGACTTTGCACCTGAATCTGCCACCTGCTTGGATTTGAGAGTGCAAACTACTGTTTACCCTCAATAAACAACAACATAATCCGGCAGACCACAAAAGGATGTGCCGAATTTTGACTCGCCAGTGCCTCAGTGCCAGTACAAATTTCCGTGAGAAAAGAACATTCACAACATTACAGTTATTTACAGTTTTCACAATTATGCACAAACTAGTCTATAAACTTTGTGTGCACAATAATAATTTTTTATAAATAACGTATCAGTTTTTAGGTCTTTTTTTTATAACTAACTTATTAAGCCATTTTCTTTAAAATTTAGGGTCATATTATAGGTCATTTTTCAAACAATTATAGGTCATCAGAATCCGGGCCCTGGTGATAAGTTTTGTAGTCACCGAACTGCTCAATTTTGAGCAACTTAGTATGATTTACATTTTTGAAGTACGTAGTTAAACCTAGAACGATATAAAAAAACTTTCGAAGTAATTTCTAGAGAATCATTTCCTTACACAATATACAAACCCACACCGGACTGCGCAGAAAACAGTTAACACAATAGTTAGGATCTTAGTTTATTTCTTGCTTAGTTGTTCTGTAATTTGAATGATGTTTAAATTTTTCTTCCAATTTCTTTTCAGTACTTTTAACAAAAATTTAAAATAAACAACTCTATCCTATAGGATAGGCTACACTATCAGTTTAAGGGTTAAATGGACTAAGCTGCTTTTATGTATATAGGCCTAAATAGACCTACTGTATATTCCAGGAGACATTTAAGTTATTTCCTCCAAATCGTTTGACGCTTTCCCATTAAGGCATGCATTCAGTCTTTTCTTCTATCCACCTAAGTTAAAAAAAAAATCAGATCTCTTCGAATCGTAAACAAATGAATCATAGCAACTGAGCAATGCCATCTTGAATTGAATAGTGTTTTCCACGAGAATCGAATTGCTGGTGTATTTCTTATGGAAGGTATTTCGTCTCCTCGAAAACATTTGATTTTTGGAATTCCAAATAAAAATTCTGCAAAATCCTTTTTTAGTGAGCACTTACATTATAAAACGAAGGCACTGTCAAAATTCCAAGTCTCTATCTATTTTAGTTTAGGCTCTACGTGTTTCTCTGTCAGTCAGGACAAGGCCGCTTATAGGCTATATAAATATATACGTACACACACACACATATTTATACATACAGTGGTTGAGGCACTGTTCTACAAACCGGAAGGTCGCGGGTTCGATTCCGGATGTGGTCGTTGGAGTTCTTCAATTGGCCTAATCCTTTTGGTGGCACTATGGCCCTGGGGTCGACTCAGCCTCCAACAGAAATGAGTACGAGGAGCAATCCTGGGGGTAAATGTGGCCGGTGTGTAAGGCTGACAACCTTACCATATTCACATGCCGAATGTACAAAGTCTGGGAGTCTCAACCTCCTGGAACCCTTTGGGCCTCCATGGCCTGAGTAGGGATCACTTTACCTTATATAGGCCTATATAGACCTATATTATTGGATAAATTTAAGCGATTTGCGACCCGCTCATTACTAGGGGGTGGATTTCTATTACATGTCATATTTTTCCCCTTTGCATTATTTTAGGTTTCCGACTAATTTAAACCCGATTCCAAGCAAACCTGGTGAAAATGGAACGGCTTTTATTGTTCATATAACTGCATATTTAGGAAATTTTCAACTATTGTAAGTTAGCATATTTAGTATGAATATGCACATTTAGGTCATATTTTTGGCATATTTTTGTGCATATTAAAGAAGTTTTGAAGTTTCATATCATATTTTGTAAATTTTGATTATAATGATACTTTTTGAGAATTTACAGATATTTTAAATAATTAACATTATATTTTAATAAAATTAATTGTAATGCAACTTTAAAAATATATACACAATGTGTAATTGGTAAAGTCATATTTTAAATTTTGTTGATCATATTTTATTTTTAGGTCATAGAAATCCGCCCCTTACTCATTACTTCTGTCCCAAACGGTGCAACAGCCACTGAGCAATGAAAGAAAAAAGATCTGATCAAGAACAGAAGTCCACCACACAATGGATTGCCTGGACATTTAATTGATCTGTAGCTGTGAATTCCAGATTTCTGGGAACACTGTGCGTGGGAAATCAGATGAACGCCTTGTTCTAGCTTTGGGACACAAAAACTTTCAATTACTAGGAGCCATCACACCGTGATGCATTTCTAATTGGGATCCACTGTCGATTCCAACAAAAGACTTCTAGTTGGCCACCCAGACCGCTTGCGTTCTCATCATCAACAATATTCAAATTTCAAAGTGATTGAGGTTAGAAGTGTTCTGAGAAAAGTAATATCTTGCTATTTTGTTTTGGACGTCAATTTATTATTTCTACGATTTTAATAGTTTATTTACAACGTGAGCCTGTTAACGGTCGAAAATCGTACGACCTTTTATGTTATTTTGAAGCCTGTTAACGGTCGAAAATCGTACGACCTTTTATGTTATTTTGAAGCATAATTTTTTTAAAATTTCAGTTCGCTTGTGCTTAAAGTAGTAATAAAGAATTATTGGTAATTTTTTACTGTAGCGGAATTCAGTATCTCTTGGTTGGCAACAACTTTTTTTAAACAAATCACTTATGAAAACAGTTAAACGTTGCAGAAACATTTCCGTAAAGTATTGGCAGAAACATTTCCGTAAAGTATTGAGCTATTAAAGAAATGTATATCTCCCTTGAAGTTATACGAAAGGCAAATAACAAACTGATATTGGAAAATTCTTCGCAATGATAAGATTGGCCTATTCCAGATTTTGAACGAATGGGAAGAAATTAAGGCCGTAAGTAATGTTTCGAGCAAAATTAGGCCTAAATATTGTGTTGGCTTGCGTCTATGTTGTATCATAGTATCATTGCGATACAAGTGCCGTAAGCGGTGCATACGGATCGAGGAAATAGTTTGAAAAAAACGAGGCGCTTGCGCCGAATGTTTTCAATTCCCGAGATCCGTTATGCGCTTACGGCACGAGTATTGCATGCTATTTTTTGCACGGTGATGATTTATATCAATTTATTTATTTATTTATATGATATATTAGCTGAAAATATTATGTTTATACACTATTGAAGATGGATGTTATATTTCAGAAAGTGATTCCCATATGTTGGTTGTTATGGGAACCGAATATTTGTCCTGTTAAAGTCGCCACAAACTGGGGGGGCCTTGGTTCCGGTCTTCCATAAAGGCTTGTATTATGATGATTTTACTTACGGCACTTTTGCTTTTTGTAATGTTTACCGCACGGAGATTTCTTTTGTTTTCATAGCAACCAGATTACGTGCGGGAATGTCAACTTACGATCCACGGCAACAATATTCCTAAGTAGCCTGCCACTAATTAGTTAGGTCGTGCAAGAAAACACTTCTCAAAAGTAAAATCTCATTTAACCTATTGTTGTGAAATTGAATAATAATGTTTATGTGTACAATAAAAAACAATGTGTTTCGCTTCGAACAGCTTCATAAATTTGCGGCTCCTAAATTTAAGGTTAGTGGCCACCCCCGATATAGACTTTGTTTTAGGGATGAACCCATAGAGTGTAAAATGAGACTGAAAACGGGCTTCAAGCCAACAAGTTATAATTCATTAATAGCTTAGGCTATACAAGTACAGCCCATTAAAAGCAAATCAGATGGTACGAATGTTTAAATCTTGTTTTTCTTCAACTAGAGTCTCCCACGCAGACAGAAATAACAAATGAAGGATTTAAGCGGCTATGAAAAATGAGTGAGTGTGTCTTGTGCGACGTTTTTCGTGAGTTCACTAATCCGAGTGCCATGGTTGTCCAAAATAACGAATTGTATGGGGAGGAGATCAGAGACTTTATATAATTTAATCAAGACAGCTTGAGTTAAAGTAAGACCTCCTAACACAAGACATAGGACGTAAAAGTACCAAGATTTTAATTTTACAGAAGAGAGCCATAAGATCAATCACAAACTCAGAACAGACTGTTTTTTAAGAACTTACAGATTATGACTGTTATTAATCTATACATTTTTAGTTAATTTTATACATTACACATAATCTTAATATATTTGATCAAAGAAAAGTTATGTACACTCTTATGGAACCAGAAATGCCCATTTGCTACAGACTCCTCAGGTTAGACTGCACAAGACTGTATATGGGCTGTAAAGCTTTATAACTGTTTGCCACCACACCATATAGCTTTTCCCAATATTGTATTCAAGAACAAACTCAGAACACGGATGCTCAATTATCCTTATGTATCAAGTTAAACAATTGTTTAATGTTGATTTGTCTGGTATGTAAGTTATGTGTTTTTATATACTGTATGTAAACTGTGTTTTTTATATATTGACAAAGTGGCCGGCTTCGGGATTTGAACCAGGGATCCCCACAACACGAGTCCAAAACGTTATCATCTTGACCACCTCGCTCAGCTTAACGGTGTAGTTTGGTAAGCGTATGTGAAGGAATAGTGATATTTGTCAAAGCTAACTATATTCCAATTTCCAAAGCCGTATATGAACACTGTAAAACAACATGTTGTCATGAGAACTACCATAAAATAGGCATTAAATAAGTTACTGGGCATCACTCCGGTACCGGTCAATCAATTTGGTCCAATATCAATAGGTTTCTTCCCATGGACCTTATAAATGCGTATACCAAGTTTTATGAAAATCTGATAAAGCGTATTTGAGTTTTCGCGCGTACAGGCAGACAGACATTTCCCGTCCGCCACACAATCTCATAAAGTACCATACTGGCACTTAATAAATCCATTGTAACCAACTTTGGTTTCATCTTGTGGAAAATACTCTATAGGTTAAGAATGTTTGTGCATGATTATTAAATAGACCCAGTTTGATAACAAACTGAATTTGTTAAAATTCATTACTCCTTTTAAGATATTACATTTTTGACGGTGGTCGCAAAAATCGTCATCTTTCATGATTGTAAAGCATTGTCAGCTCAACTATTTATGTTGGCAGGTGTGTACCAGAAAATTAAAAACCTCTGTCTGCGTATGTGCATGAGCATATGTGTGAGTAGATGGAAGTGCAGAGCCTTGTTGTTTTATATAAATTTAGCTGGCCATAGGCCAATTTTCCTGAAGTATTTACTTTGTTTACCGTTTCGTGTTCCCTCTTTCCCATTTTCCTTTTTGGGACTCGAACCCACAGCCTCCTTCGCCACGGCTCCAAGGCTACCGCGGCTAAACCGGGAAGGGATTTTTCATTACTGTAAACCCCCTACCCGGCGGGGAATCGAACCAGGACCGCCGGGGTGGAAGGTAGGTATGCTAATAATAATAATAATAATAATAATAATAATAATAATAATAATAATAATAATAACAACAGGCCTAATAATAGATAAATGAATTGGCATGTCTTCGAGCAAAAAAGAAATACTTCTGACATTGTCATGTTGTTAAATTAGATCTATATATCTACCTGTAGGCCTACATTTAAAAATTCGTCAGCATTATAGAAAGCCCGCTGAGTTGGAAAATAAGAAATACGACTTCTTAATATTTTTCTATCCCATTCATAGATGTCGTTTGGAAACTTGTTGCCTATTTTTGTGACCATTCCTGAAAAATTGCTTAGTGTTTTGTTTACTACCGATACACCCACGGCAGTGGATGACCACGGGATCTGAACCTGGGACCTCCAGAATGGGAGTCCAAGACGTTACCATCTCGGCCACCTCGTTCGGTTTAAAATTCAAGCTGTTAATAAATATGTGTTGCACAACTAGAGAAGCAGTTTTAAGAAATTAAAATACAGGCCATGGAGATTCTGAACGTGCGACGTGTCCAGGGGAAAAGCATGCGAGTATCCACCGAGAAATGACCAGCTCTAAACGAGTCCAAGTTGTTTTCCTTCTCTCATTCATAGGCGTTTCATCAGTGTCCGTATTATACGAGGGGAAAAAAACGAGTACAAATTACAGCAACATGCACTAATATCCCCACCCCCTACACCTCGCGCTGTTTCCTCTGTCTTTGCGCAACAGTGGCATAAATGCTAACACAGGACAGAATTCAAGATCAGGATGGGCCAGGGTTATGTCATGGATAGACCTGGGATTTTAAAGTAAATGCCTATTTTGTTCCTTATGAAATAACATGAAATTTTTTAAATATGTGGACGTTTCATGATAAATCACTTATATTTATAGAGTGCCCTAAAATGCCTATTTGGACCTTTAGAGCCTATTTTACTATTTTAGTGCCTAAAATGCCTATTTTCTACATTTAAAATAAAATTCAATTTCACAATCTTATAATGGACATCCCTCAACGAAAAGCAGAACAGCAGAGGTGGGTTTTTCACAGAAACTTGATTATTCCAAACAATTGTTGCTAAAGGAAGGCTGACTGACGGGGGAGGGGGAGGATTAAGGGGGAAGGACTACTGTGTCAAGATACCAGTGAAAGAACATCTGTTTAAGTGAATATAGTTCCTGATGCCTAAATTTGCAGTTAATTCTGTTAAGAATAGGTATTCCACGTTTCTTGCAGTAAAAAAAGACCATGTTACAGTTTAAGTGTATACTGTAATATTTTAAAGTCTATTTTCTGTCTATCTACACATTTTAAAAGATATTTTAAGTGCCTATTTTTCTTTTAAAAGCCTATTTTAGGTGCCAAAAACTAATTTTTTAGAGCCTAAAATCTCAGGTCTAGTCATGGAACAATACTGGATTTGGGCCTGATGTGTAATTGTTAAATAAGAGTTGTTTGTCCTGTGACACTCATGTAGGTAGATATATAGGCCTATGCATTCTTGAACTACATTATTGTATAATATTATTGTCAATATTATTGTCTCTGTTGTATAATGCATGATAATATTATAGGAGAAAAATTCCTCTGACACTGAGATTTGAACCCAGGAACTTTGGCTATCCGTGCCAATGCTCTACCAACTGAGCTAAGCCAGAGTTCACTTTAAAGCGCCAGATGGAACCTGTCTCCTATGACTAGGGACCGGATTTTTAGGTTTTTAAAAACACTGTTTTAGGTTTTCCATTGGGTGAAATAGTTTTTTTTTTAGGTTTTTGTCCAAAATATCGTTTTCGGGTAGAATAATTGGTTAAATGAATTTGAATGTGCTACTTAGGATTCAATACATAATATTTGTAAAGTTTAACTTAACAAAATTGACTTAAATTTGTGTAAACTTGCTTTAGGACAATAATATACAATTGAAGAAAGAAAGCATAAACAATCAAAAGAAGCAGTGAAAATAAGATTGTCTCACATTTCCTGGTTACACAGTATATCACTAAATATCTTTCAAGATTCTCAACTGTGAAGTTCTTCCTGTTATCTCTTAGAATACATTTGAAGGCAGAAAATGTCCTTTCAACCTCCCATGACTTCAACAATGGTTGTTCGTTCAAATATTTTAAAAGGAATACGCTGGTACTCTTACACTTCCTCTCTTGATACTTTCATCCTAGACAACATTGGGTTGAACGAAACGCTAGTGCTATTAATTTCAACCCGACAAAAATTGTCTCTCCGCAAAATATCTGACAAACAAAAAAGACAAAAAAGTAGCCTAAATTTGACATTTTAGGTTTTATATCCCGTTTAGGTCCATTTAGGTTTTTATACCCCATTTAGGTATTTTTAGGTGCCAAAGAATTAATGTGGGCGAATCCTATGGATATGATTCGAAAAAGTGTATGATCGTTTTTTGTTTTGGAACTAAGGAAAAAATAGGTAAAAACCTAAGAATCAGGTCCCTACCTATGACTGATTGCCATTTATGATCTATCTCACTGACAGACAAGTTATGTCATGTGCAGTACTGTGAGGCACACTAATTAGTGATTTTTGTGGGGTCAAACCCCAGTGTCAGAGGAACTTTTCTCCTATAATATTCTCACTCATGTAGGTACTGGAGAGGACTTTAATCAAAAGCACAAAAAAGTGTTCTTAAACTTTACTTAAAACAATAGGCCTACAACAACAAAATTCTTCTTGTATAGATGAATTATTCCCTCCTTCGAAAGGTTGAATTTTCTTAGAACCTTTCTCATTTTCATGTCCCTTTTCTATGCTCTTATGAAATGCCAAATATACTAAACTAGCTTAAAAGGCCCGGCGTCGCCCGGGTTTTTTATTTTATAACTGGAAATTATCTTATGAACGACTTCCGATTTTTTAATTATAGGTCATTATATACGTATTTAAAATTTGAAATACGAAGAACGACTTATCACACTCAAACTATTCCCTCAGAAAACGCTTGATATAGCTTTTCATGGCTCATAGAGGATGTAGAATTTTGCATCCCATCGCTTGTACACAACAAGCCTGGTAGGGGTTCAATTAAGAAGAAACATAAATTCCGGTAACATAAAATTGTATTGTCTTTGCGGAATATTTTATTTCTCACTCTCATGTTACCATAAAACCGTTTTGGGGATGAAATTAAACAGAAATGCAATATCACTTTCATACTTCTCTCTCCAAAAACCTGCGATATAATAATGTACATATACCATACCTCGTATTGTTTTCTCTATGTCCAGGGTAGAGAAAGTTATGTAACTGCATTATTTTCGTGGATTTCATTCTTTAATATTTATTTATAACATGAATTATGTTGACAGCTTCTCTCATTTGTCAAACTCTCATTTCATTTATTTCCACTGTGTTTTGGATGTGATAATTCTGTGTAAAAAGGGATTAAGTATTCTCAAAAACATTTAATTTTTGGCATTTAAAATCGGAATTTTTCGAAATCCTTTCTTAGTGAGCACTTACATTATTAAACGAAGGTACTGCCAAAATTCCAAGTCCCTACCTATTATAGTTTAGGCTGTGCGTTGATTCTCTGTCAATAAGTCTGTCAGTGAGTCAGGACAAAGCCTCTTATATATATAGAGATTAGAAATTTTTGACAGTGAGTCTTTGAGGGCTCTTAATTCTTGTTAGGACAGGGAAACTACACTCACAAGTATGTAAAAGTTTTAATTTTTTATTTCAGCTGAGCTTATACTCCTTTCAGTTACAGGGATAGACTTTCATCGAAAGCTACGTAAAGTTAGGCCTATATGATAAACATTTTTGCATATTTTGAAGACAATAACTTTCCCCCTCTCCACTGTTCGAGACGCCATAAGTGAATATGTGTAGCGTTAAGCCCTTCTAACATTAAGCAAGCAGATTGACCGCCTTGCTACAGGATCACATTTTCCACTTGCAGCCACAAATTAAAACAAATTCGCGATTAGCTCTCCAAATGGTGATAATGTATTTCTCACCTGCTTACATTATGTGTGCATTGCTATTAATAGAACCAAACAAGATGGTCAGTCTTGTTCAGCTATAAGAAACTTAATGAGTAGGGCAAGGCATTTGGTGATTTTGCCTCATTTTTGTATGAATTTTAAAACGGTAGCTCATATTTATATGAATATGAACGTACGTATATCATGAAATAATTGATTAAATAAGGGCAATTTGTTTTTGCATTTTTTGCTTCGTTTTGCATTTTTCCTCATTTTCAAGAAATAGGTCATTTTTGGGTAAATTTTAGGTCACTTTCGGCATTTTTAGTTTGCTGTGGAGGTAGAGAGGAGGTTTTCCATGCAAAAATCGTTACTTTCAGACAACAGACAATCGTTTTTATTTGAGAATCTCCGCCAAGTGTTCATAGTTCATTTAAATTCAGGTTTATTGTAAACACCATAGCTGTTTGTCTTGTAGCAATAAAGACCTCTTTATTCTTTATTTTTAAATTACACATATTTGCTAGAGGCAATTTGATGGGCATGCCAGTTCAGGAAGAATTTCTTTTTCGCTAAGGGTGTCCAAGTAGTATAAATTTACTTACTTCTATAGTAACGAAATAAGTGTGTTTTATATTGTAAATTCATATATAACGCACTGTCATCCAATAAATTGCTTTTAGCAATTCATAACTTAAAAAAAAACTAATTATAAGTAGTAATGGTAAATGTATTGGTCATTTTTTTAAATTATGCGTCTTTTTTTATTATTTTAGGTTATAAATGCATTTTTTATTTCGCGTTTTTCACTACTTTATGGTCATCAAATGCCTTGCCCTATTAATGAGTTCTAGAGCTGAGTTTGGGGGGCTGAAGGGGGGCTTATATCATATGCGGTGACCTGAAATTAACATAATTTCTATAGGAATTCAGAATCACTGAAGCTATTCATTGAAAAGGCAAATCTATGCACTACTTTGTGTGTTGGAATATCCTTTGTATTTATGGAAACTTTCATACAATTCGAAGCAAACTGAGTCGAAAAAGGACATAATGAATTATAAAATAGGCCTAATGTAGATTACTTTAATAGTTAAAAGCAACCTTAAATGAATCAATAAAAAAACAACGGAAAATAACTATAAACAAAATTAATATGGATGTAAAATTTAAATAATAACATTTACAAGAAATAAAATCATGTAAACTGATGTAACAAAGTACCAGAATGCATTTGTTTAATCCGTGATAAATGCAATTATGATATGCAGAAAATAAGTTATTTTTGTTATTGATTTCCGAGTTAAGCTCCAGATCGATTCATTAAGCAGGGCTTACGGAAGAACAAAGGTTTAAAGTTTGATAAGACATGTGAAGGAATATGTGGGTAGTGTTATTTGTCAAAGCTAACTGTATTGCAACTTCCTAAGCCGTATATGAACACTGTAAAACAGTATGTTTTCATGAGAACTGATTTGCATTTGATAAATTCTCTCATATATATATATTACAATAAAATAGGCACTAAATGGGGCGTTACTCCGGTATCAGTCAACCGATTTGGTCCAATATCAATAGGCTTCTTCCCATGGATGATATAAATGCATAGGCCTATACTAAGTTTCATGAAAATCCGAAAAAGCGTATTTGAGTTGTCGCGCGTAAAGACACACGGACAGACAGAGAGACAGGCGGACATACGTTTTCCCGTCTCCCACACAACCTCATAAAGACCATTCTGGCACTTAACAAACTACGAGCCTAATCATTGTGTTAACTGTTTTCTTTGCAGTCCGGCACGGATTTATAATTTGTGTGAGAAACTGAGTCTCATGCATAAGAGTTAACTGTTATTATATTGACATTTCTAAATATGAATCGGTTATTTATGAAAGGGCTCATGTCATGTTTTTTCGAAAAACGAGTTTATCATGAAAATGGATTGTGCGAACATCCACGCATCGTTTACTTATGAAAGATCTCTTGTCGCACCAATACTTTGCAAGATACAGCCATTGCAAATCTGTGTTTAGGTATGAAACGGCTCATGTCAATGACAAGAGTCCTTTCTTAAATAAAGCATGGTTGGCAGCATTATCCATTTTGTATCCACAACAGCTGTACTGACACAGCATCCTTTTACTTGTACCACCAAGGGGTTGCAGGAAAGGGCAGCAATGAAGTTTGCTCTTTTATAATTAAGTATATCAATGATAATATACCAGACAATGTTGATGAATTGTACCTGTACAGTGATAACTGTACAGGTCAAAACAAAAATCACACAATGATTAGGTTCCTACTTTCTCTTACAGACAGTGGACGATTCAAAAAGATTGTGAACAGACTGCCCATAAGGGGCCACTCTTATCTGCCCTGTGACAGAGTCTTTGGCCTTGTCAAAAGAAAATTAAGGAAATGTGACCGATATTACACAATAAAAGACGTATGTGAAATGATATTAATGTCTTCAGTACAGGGAAAATTTACTCTGCCAGGCGAGTGGCGAGTGAAAAGGGGGGCAGGGTGAGTCGTAAAGTACTAACTTGCCAAAGAGAATATTTTACTATTTCTAACTACCATGAATTCTCGTTCCAGCAATCAAGTAAAGGAAAAGTAACAGTATCAGCTTTTATTAGTGAACTCCTCTACAACACATTCAAACTAGCTATCCCGACACAATCATGCATTTCTCTACCCATACACAAAGCATACGCAGAAAAAATACATATTCCTAAAACGAAAATGGATTATATAAAGAAGCTTGTTCAGTGCGTCCCTGAGGAACACGGTTTCTTTTATGACGAGGTGATTCAGTGGCCTACAGTTGAAAAAGAACTGTGAAATGTAATGATATGAGACTTTACTGTAAATTTTGTGTTTGTTAAAAACCCATTCTCATGTATCTGTTATAGCCAATCTCATTTGTGTATATAATGTTTAATGTAAAATAAATAGCCTACATAAAGTCTCATTCATTGCATTGTTTGTTTTTACTTTTGTCTCTATGAATGGGCGCTTGTCAACCCTTTGTTTATGAAAGGACTCTTGTCAGACAACTTTGATATGCCCTATCATGCAACATAAACAACATAATTGTTTTTAGTCATCGTTATTATTAGCGGTTAGTAGAATCAAAATAACTAGAATAAAAAAATATTTCGTATTTATTAATAGTTGGAAAATAAACAGTTTTTTTTTAATTCCCCAACATTTTACTTTTCGTGACAAGAGCCCTTTCATAAATAACCGATTCATATATAAGAGGCTTTGTCCTGACAATGACTGACAGAGAATCAACGTAGAGCCACAGTATAGTATAACAGTAGCGAAGTTCCATACAGTTTTTTTTCAACCGGCGCGACTGCAGCGCTCGCAGCGGTGGGCAATAGGCAACACAATCTGTTACATTGTGCTTATGAAAAATGTCAACAATATTTTATGGAAATGCTTGTGGTGCTATAAACTGCACCAACAGCCAAAGGAATTCTCCCTATTTATCTTTCTTCAGGTTCCCTAAAGATCCTGAGAGGTAAGCAAAAACAGTTATTTGTGAAATTAAATTGCAAATTTGTGAATATCATGCTTGCATCCATACTAGTGTATTTACTCCTATTTCTTTTAATTTTAGGAGCAGAAAATGGCTTGTAAATGCTATATACATCATCATAAATGAAAATCCAAACGAAGCAAAAGTTTCTAAAAATATAGGCCTATTTACAAATACCCCATCTGACCCTACTAATTTTGAAAATGTTTTATTTATTTATTTATTTATTTATTTTAATTTTAGGAGCAGAAAATGGCTTGTAAATGCTATATACATCATCATAAATGAAAATCCAAACGAAGCAAAAGTTTCTAAAAATATAGGCCTATTTACAAATACCCCATCTGACCCTACTAATTTTGAAAATGTTTTATTTAACACGAGGTAATGTTAGGCCTATATAATTGGATTTAACAAAATTGAACTGTCCAGAGTAAAGATAACGTGTTTAATCCCTTACTTTTTAATAATTTATCGTGTTTAATAAAATGAAGAAAAAGACAAAAGTGTTTTGTTATTGCACCTGATATTGACCATATCGGGCTATAAGCCTAGAAATTTGTCAGAATTTTCAGTGTAAGTACAGTATATGTTAGTAGTAGGTCAATTAAATTCTTGAAAATTTGTCTTAGGGATGTAGCTTATATGGTGGACGGAAACCGGTCTGATACTTTATAAGATATACAATGTCATCGATCTTGAAACTACAACTTCTTTATATTACCATAAAGTCTAATACTTGGTGAGTTCACCAGTATGCCTTTACGGTAATAATCTGGTTCTAAGTTTTAAAAATAAGAAGAAATACAGCCATATATTCGTATCTTTCCAATGCTGGAAATGGCTGTTTGCTAGTTGCATCTTGCTGGCCGCTTGGGGTGCTAGTGTCGCACGATCTGTAAAAAGGTTGCATTTTCCTTTCATTAGAGCTTCGCTACTGTTTGTACTATACTGTGGTAGAGCCTAAACTATAACAGGTAGAGACTTGGAATTTTGACAGTACCTTCGTTTCATAATGCAGATGCTCACTAAGAAAGGATTTTGCAAAATTTTGATTTTAAATGCCAAAAATCAAATGTTTTTTAGTATACTTAATCCCTTTTTCACAGAATTATCAAATCCAAATCACAGTTGGCATGGCAACATATTGTTTCCAGTGGTCTCAGATGGGTTTGAATATAATTGAAGTGGGACTTTGACACTTTAGAAAAGCTATCAATATAATTCATGTTATAAATAAATATTAAATTATGAAATCCAAGAAAATAATCCAGTCACACAACTTTCTCTACCCTGGACATAAAGAAAACACTACGAGGTATGGTTATATGTATATTATTTTATCGCAGGCTTTTGGGGAGGTATGTATGAAAGTAATATTGTATTTCTGTTTAATTTCATCCCCAAAACGGTTTTATAGTAATATTAGAATGAGAAATAAAATATTCCGCAAAAACAATACAATTTGATGTCACCGGAATTACTGTTTCTTCTTATTTGAACCCCTACCAGGCTTGCTGTGTACAAGCGATGGGATTCAAAATTCTACATCCTCTATTAGCCGTAAAAAGCTGTATCAAGCGTTTTCTGAGCGAATAGTTTGAGTGTGATAAGTCATTCTTCCTCATTTCAAATTCTAAATACCTATAAAAGGACATCGAATTTTAAAATGGAAAGTCCTTCATAAGTTAATTACGAATTACAAAATACAAAACCCGGGCGACGCTGGGTCTTTTAAGCTAGTGTAATATAACGTACAAAAGGCTTTGTCCTGACTGACTGACTGACTGACTGACTGACTGACTGACTGACTGACTGACTGACTGACTGACTGACTGACAGGAATCAACGTAGAGCCTAAACTATAATAGGAAGAGACTTGGATTTTTGACAGTACCTTCGTTTTAGGATTTTGAATTTTTTTTATTTTGAATGCCAAAAATCAGATGTTTTTTAGAATACTTAATCCCTTTCTACACAGAATTATCAAATCCAAATCACAACAGTATATTGTTGCCACTGGTCTCAGATGGGTTTGGAAATAAATGAAACGTGACTTTGACAATTTAGAAAAGCTATCAATATAATAATGTTATAAATAAATATTAAATAATTAAATCCACGAAAATAATGCGGTCACATAACTTTCTCTAGCCTGGAAATAGAGAAAACAATACGAGGTAAGGTAATATGTTTTGGGAGGAGAAGTATGAAAGTGATATTGCATTTCTGTTTAATTTCATCCCCAAAACGGTTTTATGGTAACATGAGAGTAAGAAATAAAAATTCTCTGCCTCTATCCTAATACAATTTTATGTTACCGGAATTTCTGTTTCTTCTTATTTGAACCCCTACCAAGCTTGCTGTGTAGAAGCGATGGGATGCAAAATTCTACATCCTCTATGAGCCATAAAAAGCTATATCAAGCGTTTTCTGAGGGAATAGTTTGATAAGTCGTTCTTCCTATTTCAAATTATAAATACCTATATTAGGACCTAGAATTTAAAAATCTAAAGTCCTTTATAAGTTAATTTCCAATTACAAAATAAAAAAACCCGGGCGGCGCCGGGCCTTTTAAGCTAGTCTAATATGTGGACTCGTTTTTCCAAGCACATCCTACGCCACCTATTAACAAGACCTTGCTCTGTTCAATTTTGAAATTATTTGAAGATGGCCTTGCTCGGTTGCCATACTTGATTCAATTGTTTATAACATCACGCATAGATCTGATATTTTTACATAGGTGGACAGAATGGGATTATAAATGCACGCCTAAACAGAAAAATATTGAATCAATTGGACGAAACTCACTGTGCAAGAGATTTTTGGGCTAGGGAACTCGAATCTGACATAGTTTTCACTTTAAACGTGAAATGCACCAATGCTAAATCTTTTAATTGTTTATGCATAATATGGGTAGGGTCACTGCCTTCTATATCTTACAAGCCATGCTGCTTGAAATATGGCAACACAGGAGGTAGTCCTATCTGTGGTGGTCTGTGGGAAGCATTTGAATACGTTTTTATTGCAGATAATTTTCTTCATCACAAATACTGACTTTATTTAGGCCAAATCAGTAGGCCTATATTACATAGCCTATACTTGTGATGTGCATAATAACGTAATATGCGGTGACTCCCACATATCTGAAGGAATTCGTAGTTTTCAGCGTCTCCTCATTATACGTTATGATGTCGCGTTTTTTCTTATTTTATTAGTAATAACCTCACTTATCCTGTTAGGCCTACGAGCTCTGTTATTTGACCCACAACAGAGTCATATTTTATTAAGCTGCTACACGTCTCTGGGTCATTTTGTACCACCACTGAGCTAGTTGTCCCAGGTTTAATATAACCTAGAACACTGATATCTATTTTCTTGTCACATGCACTTTGTGGAAGACTACGCCCATGACTGTCACTGAAAAGAATAACTCTGCCTAATTCCTTGGGAACACTAAGCTTTCCGTTATTTGCTGTCAAGTCATTCATTCGTTCATCCTCCGGTGGTGAACTGTGTTGATTCGCCAGCACTTTTGAGGTTAAGGTTTGAATCCCGTTCATTACCTCCACCAAACTGTAGGAAAACGCTGGTAGTATATTGGGAGGATAGGAGATTGCATATACTACGATTTGGCGTCTGCCACATCAAGATGAATTAGGCCTACTGTGAGCAGCTTGATAAAAATTCATACCAGTAAAAGTGACTCTATTTCTCTTCAATTCTTCTTTAATACCAGCCAATTCTTCCTTCAGGACACTAATATCATACCGTACCTCACTCTGGTATTCGTTTGTAGCTGATGCACACGAAATTCTTCTGTGAAAAACTGTTCTCTGGTGTACTCAATTAGAGGTTACGGTTTATATAAATCTCTCATTATGTACACGGTTTTTACCTTCCCTATGCTCTCCAGTTGCTCTTCAGGTGTATCCAGATGTTCTCTAAACAATAGGCGATGACTGGGATTACTTTTAAGCTGAAATATGCTTAATTTTTCGATGATTCTGATTGAGTTCATTGCTTTATTTACAACATGTTCATAGCCGATAGGACTACCGATGCGATGTTGCCAGATTTAACAGCATGGCTTGTAAGAAATAAAGAAGGCAGTGGTAGGGTTCATGAATCTGTGGTTTATATTAATCGTTTCATTTCGAATCTGTAAGCCCATAAGGCAGTTTAATAGTTTAATTACTTATATTTACTGTACTAGCGTATGTAAAACACTATAATTAAGAACAAAATTATCTAATCAATGCAATTTATACAATAAAGATGTCTGTGTTAATAATATGTTTTAATTATTTTTATGTTAAATAAATTGTTTAAATAAAAACATCTAGCAGTTGAGTAAATAATCTCGGGCGAAACCCCAGGCACCTATTAGGATATTATTATTACGGCAAGGCTTTCAGCAATTCATTACTTAAAAAAAAACTAATTATAAGTAATAATGGTAAATTTATTGAACATTTTTTAAACATTTTGGGTCATTTTTTTACTATTTTTTGGTAATAAATTCATTTTTTATTTCGCAATTTGTTCACTATTTAATAGTGGTTAAATGCCTTGCCCTAATTATTATGATATGAGCTCGCAGCTAAGTTGCCGATTTGAGCCACTGCGCATGACTAGCGGCATTCAAAGGATAGCAGGGAATGTAATTAAATGAACATTGCTTGAATTGAGAAATAATTTCACGTAATTTGCTTTGCTTGTGAAAACAAACGTTTCCGTTACATTTCTTACATTTATTTACGTATCACAAGGCTCTGAAATCAGCTACAAGAGTCGGTCCGCTTTTTTTCCCCTACCTGTACCACACTAGACCAATCAATCAAATCAAATCATCTTTATTATAGAAATGTCTTGAGAACTTCAGGTGCATTACAAACGTCTATACTATTATAAAATACAATACAAAATAAAATACAAAAACATGAATTTTTACCTGAGTTTCTTTACTATTTCATAAAATTCATTAACATTATACATGGGGTTATTCAGTAAAACTGCTTAAGCGCTAATTTAAAACTGAGTATAGGTAGCAGTCTTTCAACTGGCTCACTTATACATATTGCAAGATCATACAAATAAATACCCCTTTGCTGATGGCCCTAGTATATTTGGTAAATCATTAATATAAATAAAATCAGGTAAACTGATGTAACAAAGTGCCAGTATGTTTTTTTTTAATCAGTTATGACTGCAATTATGATATGCAGAATGTGTGTTTTTTTTTTTAAATTGATTTCCAAGATAAGCTCCAGATTTATTCATTAAGCAGGGCTTACGGAAGAAGAAAGGTTTACCATCTCGGCCACCTGGGTCATTTTAACGGTCTAGTTGGATAAGCGCATGTAAATCAATATGTTTTTTGTCATAGCTACCTGTATTTTAATTTCCAAGGCCTTATAAGATCACAGTAAAACAATAGGCTATGTTGTCAAGATAACTGATTTTCATTTTTTTTATAAATTCTTTCGAATACGTATATTACCATAAAATAGTCACTAAATTGAGCATTACTCCGAAACAGGTCAACCGATTTTATCCATTATGAATAGACGTCTTCCCATGGACATTATAAATGTGTATACCAAGTTTCATAAAAATCCGGTAAAGCGTATTTGAGTTACGCGTCTTTAAAATATACACTAAATTGGGTTTTACTCCGGTACCGATCAACAGATTAGGTTCAAATTCAATAGGGCACTTCTTATAGACGTCATAAATGGGTATACCAAATTTCATGGAAATCCGATACAGCGTATTTGAGTGATGGCGCCTTTCTATTAGAAAGGCGCCATAATCTATTAAAATAGGCACTAAATTGGGCATTACTCCGGTACCGGTGAACCGATTTGGTTCAATATCAATAGGGTTCTTCCCATGGACATTATAAATGTGTTTTCCAAGTTTCATGAAAATCCGAAAAAGCGTATTTGAGTTATGGTGCGTAAAGACACACGGACAGACGGACAGACATTTTTTCGTCCACCACACAATCTCATAAAGTACCATACTGGCACTTAATAATGATTAAAAGAGGACCCAAAATGGACCCTTGGGGTACTCCATTAAGAACCTGTAGGTATTCAGACTCAGTGTCATTAAAATTAACCATTTCTAAACTTGAAGTTAAACTCTGTAACCGATTCTACCTATAGGTGATGAAGTCAGCACCACGCAGTATGTTGCATTTGTGTGGCACACAGCTGTACATTCCCGCCTATATGAAAGTTTTTCCTCTACTTGTAGTATCTGACAGAATCCCGCCTCCCCGCCATTGTTTTGTGTTTAATAATATATGGTTACCAGAAAACCAAAGATGCACTTTAATTAAAACGGAGCCTTATTGTTCAACAGGAATTCAATGAAACGCCTCACTTCTGTTCCCGCGGCTCCGAGCTGACCCGAGGCTGGGGGCTACCGGGATGGCCACTGAGGCAGCAACCTAACCCTTTCCTAGCCCTCAGCTACCGGGATCAGTACTAAACGTCTAGTAGTCTCTAAAAATAAAATCAGGTAAACTTGTGTAACAAAGTGCCAGAATGCTTTTGTTTAATCAGTGATAATTGCAATTATGATATGCAGAAAATAAGATATTTTTGTAATCGATTTCCAAGTTAAACGATATTTGGTCGGCACGAAAATTATCTTGGCAAATGTGATTTGTCGGTTTCGATTAAAAAATTTATAGGGGAATTCCATTAGCGGGTTTTCGTTTACTTTGTTCTACAATTAATTTCTTTTTTAAAATATTGAAAAAATGTACAATTTTTAAAGTACAATATAATAATTGTCACAAATTAATATAAAATAATATCAGGTAAACTGATGTAACAAAGTGTCACAATGCTTTTCTTTAATCAGTGATAATTGCAAATATGATATGCAGAAAATATATCGTTTTTGTAATCAATTTCCGAGTTAAGCTCCAGATAGGTTCATTAAGTAGGGCTTAGGGAAGAACAAAGGTCTAGTTTGATAAGCATATGTAAAGGAATAGTGTTATTTGTCAAAGCTAACTGTATTGCAACTTCCAAAGCCGTATATGAAACTGTAAAACAATATGTTGTCTTGAGAACTGATTTGCATTTGATAAATTCTTTCTAATATTACATTACCAAAAAAGTAGGCACTAAATTGGGCATTACTCCGGTACTTGTCAACCGATTTGGTCCAGTATCAACAGCCTTCTTCCCATGGACGTTATAAATGCGTATACCAAGTTTCATGAAAACCCGATAAAGCGTATTTGAGGTATCGCGCGTACAGACACATGGCCTAGACATTTTCCGTCCACCACGAAATCTCAGGAAGTACCATACTGGCACAAGGACAGTTAAAACCGTCAGCTCAACTACTTTTATTTTATTTTATGCTATATAGGCTTTTCGACATTCCTATGCTACCTTGAGGGCATCTTGCTGTAGGCTACTGGTGTAAGTCCAATTACGATTGAACATTAAAATTTCATTAATAGTATATTGCGATACAAGTGCCGTAAGGCACGTTTACGGGTCGAGGAAACAGATTGAAAACCCGAGGCGCGAGACCCGTAAATGCCTTTACGGCCCGTGTGTTGCATGCTATTTTTTGCATGATGATTATTTATATCAATTTAATTATATTAATTGTGATATTACCTGAAAATATTATGTAAATACATTCTTGAAAATAGATGTTTATTTCAGAAAGTGATTCGCATGTGTTTGTTGTTATGGGAACCGAATATTTGTCCTGGGGGCCGTGCCCATAAAGGCTTGTATTATGAAGTGTATCGTAATGAATTATGACGTAGCGCTTGGACCGTAAGTAATTTAACCTCATCGCAACCGTCCTTAGCAACAAGACTGTGTGGGAATGTCACCTTACGATCCATGTAAACAACGTTCGTAAGTACCACTTACTAGCTAAGGAGTGCAAAAAATATACAAAAGTATCATTGAAACTAGCGCTGACACATTTTCAAACATTTTTCGGGGAAGAAGGAAGGCGACCAATCGGTACCTGAGATTTGTCTCACAGGTGAGGGAATACCCCGGAAAAACCTCAATTTGGTAACTTGTCCCGACCAGGAATCGAACCCGGGCCCGCTGCGTGGGAGGAGCGAACACATCCCCTGAGCCACAGCGGTGGACTCGTTAGCCTACTTCTAAAAAGAACCTAATTATAAGAAATATAATTATCAGTTATTGGTCATTTTAAAATTCTGTGTCATTTTCTTACCATTTTAGGACATAAATGCATTTTTTATGTTGCATTTTTTTCGTTATTTTATGGACATTAATTTTTTTAAATTCTGCGTCATTTTCTTACCATTTTAGGACATAAATGCATTTTTTATGTTGCATTTTTTTCGTTATTTTATGGACATTAATTTTTTTTAAATTCTGCGTCATTTTCTTACCATTTTAGGGCATAAATGCATTTTTTATGTTTCATTTTTTCACTATTTTATGGATATTAAATGTCTTGCCTTAGAAATTAGTAATAGACTTAGTAATTAGTAATAGACTGAGCTATTAGCTATTTTAGCTTGGTGTAGTTAAGTTGGCAATGGCATGAAAAGCAGCTTTCCCACGCTGAGGCTAGTTCCCTCTTGGCCTCTACACACACGTCATACCCCGCGGGTCAGCTCCGACATTGACCCCTCCACCTGCCCTAACAACGCCCCAATTAACACGCTAACATAACACTCGCATTTATTACCATTATTACCCAAATTTACAGCATCCGCAAAAATTTAACACCTCGAAAAAATTATAATCTACCTGTAATGAAGCATAAATTCCTGATAAAGCTCTGATGATAGATCAGATAGCGTGATTCGGAGTCTATTTAACTTCATGTTGTTAAAACTTACCCACAATGCAGTGCTTGAATTGAGTCAGTCAAGTCTGCAGCATGACACTGTCAAATTATGCACTGGCTGGGTACTTTAAAAACTAAGTTCTTCTATAAAAAAAATATGACAGATGAGAGGTTAGAACAGGGAAATTTGATTTGCATGATTTTTTAAAATTCAGCTTATTTATACTCCTTTTAGCTACGAGGCCATATCAAGAGTTCGGGATCTTGTTCTATACAGTAGGGTGGGCCATGAAACTATTGATTGTCAATTGATTCTATTGTCGGTGTATTTTTATGGAGTAATTTTCAACTTATATTAATTTAAATGGATATGATAAAGGATGAAATGATGAGGATGATTCATAGTATGTAAATATCCAAAGTGACCGTCCACGGGATTTGAACCACAGACCTCCCGAATGCGAGTCCAAGACGTTACCATCTCGGGCACCTTAATCGGTTGTACCAACTTATTTAATTTAGAGTGAAGTGCAATCCAAAATATTTAACCGTTTTAAATATTATAAACAAAACAGGGGCCCAAAACAGACCCTTGAGGATAATCATACTCACTAAACACTAGTCCTACTATAGGCCTAATATTCCATTCGGTATCTGTAAGCTATTTCAGATTTTCATAAGCCGTTGTCGTTTTTAAGTAATTTTTTTCATGTCCATTTTTAATACTTTTTAGATCCTTTTCAAGTAAATTTAAAGTATTTTTATGCTATTAAAATTAGGCTCTTGTTAGTAGGGTTATTTACTCTATTATAGAGATAAAAACAGTCGACCACATAGGCCTGCTATGGGATTGCGAAATGTTAAAAGCCAAGAGACAAGAACTCCGAAACCATGTACTTAAATCTAAAAAATCCCTTTAGGCAGGCCTACAGGCGGAGGTAGATTTCGAAGTGCTTTTGGTTTAATTTATTGTCGCTGCATAGCCTAGGCATGGCAAACCTGCAGTAAAGAGGAAGAGCCTACAATCAATTGTTTTGACAACAATAATAGGATATAATATTCTGGGAGGCCGTGCGCAAGATCAGCAATGAATAAAATTAGCAAAGCCGCTAAACAAGACAAAATTATGATATAATAATTCTTTCAAGTGTTATTATTTTCAAACATTAAAATCTCGCGTCATATGAGAGCTATCAAGAAACTATTTATTGATTTGTAGAGTACTCATCAAGAGCTTTTCAACGATACCCCACAAGACGTGGTTTCAAAAGTTTCGAATTTTCATCCCCACCCCCACCCCCACCCTCACTCGAACCCCCAAATCGTTGGTGTCACTGTGAACTCCATAGGGAGTACTCTAATTTATTCAAACAAAGTTTCCCTCTATACTTCATAGGGGCCGAGATATACATTTTTAAACATTTCAACCCCCGACCACCCCCTTGGGCCAATTTTGCTCATTAACGAACTTCTCCGAACTATTGGGCCTAGAAATAACATATTAAAATTTGGTTCAAATATCTTCAAAATTACGGCCGCTATCGTGTAAAGATATAAATATATATAAATATCACAATTTTTTTTTTTTGAACGGGCGGTGGTTTCGTACTTAGCGGAGCATGAAACGTAAAGATATGAAAGAATTTTTCGAAAATCATAAAGTGGTATCCATTGCAATAGGTAGATTTTCTTCGAAATCTACCTAATAAATAATCACATATTTATTTTTAAAAATGCTAAAGCATTCCAAAAATTCATTAATATAGGCCTAATCAATTTCGACAATTGAAGACATAGGCCTAATATCCGCAAGGGAGAAATATGCACATTGATTTTTTTCTTTTAATTTATGTATCAAAAGATTATAGGCCTATATTAATTTTACTGAATGTAGTAGGCCTATTACATATGATTGTAATGGAGCATGCCGTAAATTAAAAAAAAAATTAAAACGATAGTCAGCTCTGATTTCGTGAAATTTATACATTCATAACATCTCTTTGGCAAGTCGTTATTTGATTACTCACTTTATTCCACAGTATTGAAGTTATAAGAGGTCACTCACCTGAAACAAAAGAAAACATTGATCAATTATTGTGCCAGAGGTAATGTTAGCTAGGCCAACTAAACTTGATCCAAGATGTGTACGGAGCAAAAATAAAATCAGGTAAACTGATGTAAAAAAGTGCCAGTATGTTTTTGTTTAATCAGTTATGACTGCAATTATGATATGCAGAATATTATTTTTTTAAAATTGATTTTCAAGTTAAGCTCCAGATTTATTCATTAAGCAGGGCTTACGGAAGAAGAAAGGTCTACCATCTCGGCCACCTGGGTCATTTTAACGGTCTAGTTGGATAAGCGCATGTAAATCAATATGTTTTTTGTCATAGCTACCTGTATTTTAATTTCCAAGGCCTTATAAGATCACAGTAAAACAATAGGCTATGTTGTCAAGATAACTGATTTTCATTTTTTTATAAATTCTTTCGAATACGTATATTGCCATAAAATAGGCACTAAATTGAGCATTACTCCGAAACAGATCAACCGATTTTATCCATTATGAATAGACGTCTTCCCATGGACATTGTAAATGTGTATACCAAGTTTCATAAAAATCCGGTAAAGCGTATTTGAGTTACCGCGTCTTTAAAATATACACTAAATTGGGTTTTACTCCGGTACCGGTCAACAGATTAGGTTCAAATTCAATAGGGCACTTCTCATGGACGTCATAAATGGGTATACCAAGTTTCATGAAAATCCGTTACAGCGTATTAAAATAGGCACTAAATTGGGCATTACTCCGGTACCGGTGAACCGATTTGGTTCAATATCAATAGGGTTCTTCCCATCGACATTATGAATGTTTATACCAAGTTTCATGAAAATCCGAAAAAGCGTAGGGCCTATTTGAGTTATGGTGCGTACAGACACACGGACAGACGGACAGACATTTTTTCGTCCCCCACACAATCTCATAAAGTACCATACTGGCACTTAATAAACAACCGAATGTGAAAGTACAAAGCACAGTTCACAAGTGTTCGTTTTTGAGACGGTTTAGTTGATTAGTCTACATAGTTTAGTTTACATACAAGTAAAGTCAATTGAACTTTCTTTTTTAGATTAAATGCCAAGGGTACAGGGTTCGATTCCCAATAGTTTTGAATATATATATACAATCTGTATCTTCTCGCCGCTGGACAAACCTTTTCCTCACACGTTTTCTTTATTGGGGACGTAAGTTCTGAAGGCCCTGGCTCGCAATTTTCTTCTATAATACAAATTATTAGAGATGATGCCTATTAATTTTACTTACAATAGGCTATGTGGTGTACTTCATCACACATTTTGTAAATGAAAAGTAGAATTAATTAATTAATCTCTATATATATAAAAGGCTTTGTCCTGACTGACTGAATGAATGACTGACTGACTGATTGACTGAATGACAGGAATCAACGTACAGCCTAAACTATAACAGGTAGAGACTTGGAATTTTGATAGTACCTTCGTTTCATAATGTAGGTGCTCACTAAGAAAGGATTTTGAAAAATTCTGATTCTAAATGCCAAAAATTAAATGTTTTGAAAATACTTAATCCCTTTTTACATAGAATTATCAATTCCAAATCACAGAATATATTGTTGCCAAATGGTATCAGGTGGGCTTGGAAAAAACAATTGAAATGCACTTTTGACAAATAAGAGAAGTTATCAAAATAATTCATGTTATAAATAAATATTACAGAATGAAATCCACTAAAATAATGGAATCACATAACTTTCTCTACCCTGGACATAGAGAAAACAAAACGAGGTATGGTAATGTGTATATTATTATATTATATCGCAGGTTTTTGGAGAGAAAAGTATGAAAGTGATAATGCTTTACGGTATCATAAGAGTGGGAAATTTCCCGCCTCGATATTACAATTTTATGCTACAGGAATTTCTGTTTCTTCTTATTTAAACCTCTACCAGGCTTGCTGTGCACTGTACAAGCGATGGGATGCAACATTCTAGATCCTCTATGAGCCATAAAAAACTATATCAAGCGTTTTCTGAGGGAATAGTTTGAGTGTAATAAGTCGTTCTTCCTATTTCAAATTATAAATGCCTATATAAGGACCTAGAATTTAAAATTGAAAATCCTTCATAAGTTAATTTCCAATTACAAAATACAAAACCCGGGCGACGCCGGGTCTTTTAACCTAGTAGCCTATAAGAGGCTTTGTCCTGACTGACTGACAGGAATCAACGTAGAGCCTAAACTATAACAGGTAGAGACTTGGAATTTTGATAGTACCTTCGTTTCATAATTTAGGTGCTCACTAAGAAAGGATTTTGAAAATTTTTTATTTTAAATGCCAAAAATTATATGTTTCTGAGAATACTTAATCCCTTTTTACACAGGTTTATCAAAACAAAATCACAGAACATGTTGTTGCCAGTGGTATCAAATGGGTTTGGAATTAAATGAAATGGAAGTTTGACAAATTAGAGAAAGTATCAATATAATTTATGTTATAAATAAAGTTATACACGAAAATAATGCAGTCACATAACTTTCTCTAGCCTGGAAATAGAGAAAACAATACGAGGTAAGGTAATATTTTTTGGGAAGAGAAGTATGAAAGTGATATTGCATTTCTGTTTAATTTCATCCCCAAAACGGTTTTATGGTAACACGAGAGTGAGAAATAAAATATTCCGCAAAGAGAATGCAATTTTATGTTACCGGAATTTCTGTTTCCTTCTTATTTGAACCCCTACCAGGCTTGCTGTGTACTGTACAAGCGATGGGATGCAAAATTCTACATCCTCTATGAGCCATAAAAAGCTATATCAAGCGTTTTCTGAGGGAATGGTTTGAGTGTGATAAGTCGTTCTTCCTATTTCAAATTATAGATCTCTATATATATAAAAGGCTTTGTCCTGACTGACAGGAATCAACGTACAGCCTAAACTATAACAGGTAGAGACTTGGAATTTTGATAGTACCTTCGTTTCATAACGTAGATGCTCACTAAGAAGGGATTTTGAAAAATTCTAATTTAAATGCCAAAAATTAAATGTTTTTTAAAATACTTTTGCCCTTTTTACATAGAATTATGGAAACAAATTCACAGAACATGTTGTTGCCAATGGTATAGGTGGGTTTGGATTAAATGAAATGGATGTTTGACAAATTAGAGAAGGTATCATTATAATTCATATTATCTATATTAATAAAAGGAATTGTCCTCGATGTCCAGCGAAATCTACTGAACGCAGAGATCTGAAATTTTAAACATAGGTGGGCTGAAGGGTCGGAAAATGCACCTCGAAGACGGAATTTTAATTTCAGTTTTCGTTCGTGAGTTATGAGTGAAAAACGGGCAAAAAACATGTATTTTTTGCGTTTTCAAAACATAAGTTTTCAGTTATACATTTCAATGTCAAATCAATTACAGTTGGCTTTGGCTGATTTTGTCATACCTTGAAAATAATACTTTCGCGATCGCTTGAATGTTGTAAGCCCTAAATATGGTCAAACGTTGTTTTATTTGGACGAATCTCACTATACAGAGGTTTTCTTGGCCAAGAAACTCGAATCTGAGGTCGCTTTTACCAGACGATGCTATCTAATCGTGGTATGTAGTCCACGTGATTTAGGAGTTAATAAATATAATGATTTTACTATTATGCTCTTAATTTTTAATTTTTGAAATAATTATCGCGGGCGAAGCCGCGGGCACATGCTAGTACCTATATAAGGACCTAGAATTTAAAAATTGAAAGTCCTTCATAAGTTAATTACCAATTACAAAATAAAAAACGCGGGCGACGCCGGGACTTTTAAGCTAGTTATGTTATAAAATACGTCTTGTATTTAGTAACTTCTATCTCCACTAGTAGGCACCAAAAATATATTCAAACCAAATAGGCATTTTCATAAACTACCGATGGCTGAGTAAGTTGAAGTATTGTTCACAAGTAAGGAAGGTTAACTCTCTGGGCTGAGAGAGAGAAAAAAAAAACATGCAGGGCGTCTTGTTCAAGACGGAGAAGTTTCTCTCCTTGAGATCCATGAAAGTGTAATGGCGTCCCACGAGAAGGGGGCAAGTTGTATAAATATTTGACACAAAGTGTTGTGACCACGATATTGAAAGTATGTCACGAAAACGCCGTTCTCCCCTGGGAAGTCGTACTGTCCGAACACCAATGATTTTTTGATCAGATGAGAAGTCTATTTCACAAATTTGCCCCCAGAGAACGCTCTGAGCGCGTGTCCAGTTTTATGGAAAACTCTTCCCCTACGTGTCCACATGCACCGACCGTCTTTATCCTTAATGTCATTTTCGTGGTGGTTGAATGTTCGATCCCACAAAAAAACATTCATCACAACCGCAAAACTGACCATCATACTTTAAATTTTTTAAACTTCGAATGGTAATTTTATATTATTCAATTCAATGATACAATTTAAAATAAAATCAGGTAATCTGATGTAACAAAGTGCCAGAATGCTTTCGTTTAATCACTTATAACTGGAATTATGCTATTCGGAAAATAAGTTTTTAGTTTTTTTTTTAATTTTTAAATTTTTTTTTTTTAATGATTTCAAAGCTAAGCTCCAGATCGATTCATTAAGAGGACTTACGGAAGAACAAAGGTCTAGTTTTTTGATCAGATTAAATTCGTCCAGCATCAGCAGAACTTGACAGATTTGTGATATCCTGACAATCGCACACTCACATAAAAAATAATCAGATTGGACAACTACGGGATTTGAACCGTGGACCTGCAGAATATGAGACGCCAAGAAATTACCATCTCAGCCACCTCGCTCGTTTTAATGGTCTAGTTTGATAGTTTGATAGCCTAAGCATATGTGAAGGAATATGGATTTTGTCATAGCTAACTGTATCGCCATTTCCAAAGCTGTATATGAACACTGTAAAACAATATGTTGCCATGAGAACTGATTTGCATTTGATAAATTCTTTCTAATATACAGTATTACCATAAAATATGCACTAAATTGGGCATTACTCCGGCACCAGTCAACCGATTTGGTCCAAAATCAATAGGCTTGTGAGCAAATGTGAGGAAATAAATGGGATAACGAGAATATTAACAGAACGAATTTATAAGAAATTCCTCACGAAATAGACCTATTCCTTTATTTTTGTAAAAACATCTGAAGCTGTACAAAGATGTGAACTAGGAAACTATAAAATAACCAAGTCAATTTGACTGGACACGAGGTTTGATTTGAGCCCAGGGCATCTTGCCTATTAACCTATACCACCTCTCTCCCGTTGGTTTTTATGTGTTCATTATGAAAGAGGTATACCGTATTTCACAACACCTAGTTTATTATATTGTTTGTTACTATAGTTTATTGTAAAGTTTTCTTGTTTAATGTTCAGTGATGCCTTTTTTCCTGATATTTTGTTTAAACGATTATAATATCCGGTGACATAGCGGCGATGAGTTGTGGAAAATAACCAAGTCCTTCAAATCCGGTAAGTGCAGTGTTTTTTTTTACTTCTCAATTCCGTAGTCCAAATTTTGCAATGATTTACTTTTATTTAATTAAATATGAAAATGACTAGGCCTACATGGTTCAAAGTGTAAAATAATGAAGTATCTAGTTCTAATAGTTTACAAAAAAAAATGTTCCTAATACGAGGAAAAAAATAACTTACAGGAATTGAATCTAAAAGCCTATAGTTAAAAAAAATATATTAAAATATTTATAAGCAAGCGTTTGAAAGAGGAAAGTTCATAATTATACTATACATAAAAAAGAAAAAATAACATTTTTTAAATTTTCACCTTAAGCTATAAGTTATACCACAGAACACCGATATTGTTATTCTTGTTATTGTTATTGTTATTATTATTATTATTATTTTTATTATTATTATTATAAGTGAACATCGCATGTCAAAGCTCGGAAACATAAAGCGTTCCAGGTGTGGTCAGGCAGTGAACTTATGAGCTGTTGCTATTTTTTTCAATATCACTTTCGCACCAAACCTCCCAAGGGCGAACAAGAATCGAAATAGTAGATTATTTTGTCTCAAATTCCCACGTAAATTATAAATCCGTACCGGACTTCGAAGAAAACAGTTAATACAATGATTAAGCCAATCTTGAATGCTGTACGTCTTTCGGGATGTAGGCCACATTCAAGGATTTCATATGGGGGAGGAAAGACATTTATCTAAAAACTATTGACTGGGAGACCCGAAGGGAAAAGACCACTTGGAAGACCTAGACGTAGGTGAGAGGACAATATTAGGATAGATTTAAGAGAAGTAGGATTTGGTTGGATGGAGTTAGCACAGAATAGGGTTGAATGGCGGACTCAGGCAAGCGCGACAATGAACCTTCGGGTCCTATAAAATAGATAATATTCCTTTAGTTTGCTGAGGAATTGTCTATTGCCATTGAGTAACTAAGTAAGTAAGGACAATAATGTTGCTTGTTTTTATGCAGTTCAGAAACTCTTATCTTCACCGGATATAGTAAGGGTAATTAAATCACGGAGGATGAAATGGGCTGGACATGTTGCACGCCTGGGGAGGAAAGACATATCTAAAAAATATTGACGGGGAGTCCCGAAGGGAAAAGACCACCTGGAAGACCTAGACGTAGGTGGAAGGACAATATTAGGGCAGATTTAAGAGAACTAGGATTTGCGAGGGATGATTGGATGGAGTTAGCACAGAATAGGGTTGAATGGCGGGCTCAGGTAAGCGCGGCAATGAACCTTCGGGTTCCATAAAATAGATAATATTCAGGGCCCGGATTCTATTGACATGTCATCTTTTTTTGATGCTGCATAGACATTGCCAATTTGTAGATAAATCCTCATCATGGCCTCTAGATTATAGTAATGCACTTTTACTGGGTCATTTTTTGTCATTGTATCCCATTTTATATTTTTAGGGCATTTATTTCAATTTCAAGTCATTATTTTGTCATTTTCTTTCTTATTTTGTCATTTTCATGCATTTACATTGAATATATTCTTATATTTAAATAAGTTACTAGGTTAAAATGATGAAACATTTTTGTAGGACCTACTTTAAAATCAACAATTTTCAAACCTATCTTCTCAAATGCTCCCATGAAGAACAAAGAACAAAGCTTTTAGATCTACAACATCCTTTCTGCATTTACAGTTTTTAAAATTATGTACAAATGTGTACAATAATCATTTTTATAAATAAAATATAAGTTTTTAGGTCATTCTTTATAATTATTAAATCATTTTCTTTAAAATTTAGGGTCATTTTATAGGTCATTTTTCAAACTATTTTAGGTCATCAGAATCCGGGCCCTGATAATATTCCTTTAGCTTGCTGAGGAACTGTCTATTGACATTGAATAAGTAAGTAATGCCCGGTTTCTATAAATCGTGAAATACCTATGGGTAAATTATCCATGGACAAATTAGTTCCATTTCACCCACAATGATATAATGAGGAAGGCCTTGGAGTTGTACAGTTCATTTAATTCAGAAGGCTTTGATTCTCATTGTTTAAATTATTATTGATCCTACGAGAGGTTAAATTTTATCCAGCCATCCATGAAAGGATAAATTAACCCGATGATTTACCCTTGGAAAGATCTAGCCCGAGTTTGTAGGAACATTTTGTCTGTCATTTTCATATTTACCCAGAGGACATTTATCTAGAAACTCGCCACAAGTGTATGTGATTGCTATCTTTACATTATTTGTGTTTGTGTGGTGTTATTCTTGTGTAAATTCTGTCCATTGGATAATTTACCCATAGGTATTTCGCGAGGTTATAGAAACCGGGCATCAGCATCAGTTTCTTACGATGTAAAGACATAGATATGCCAAAGTGCGTACTTGCATTTATACAATCTGAAATTTATCTTTAAGGCACCAAGAGAAAAGGTGGCCGACGGAAATAAACAAGCTATTAATTCAGTTTGAACGATGTGGCAACATTGTAATATATAGTTATTACTGCAGACGTCTGCAGGAGGGTGTTGGGGGGGGGGGGAGAGACTTTCTTATATTGCATTTTCATGTTTTCTCTCAACTGCTTACGCGGTTTACTGCTTTTTTATGTGTCGTCCTGCACTCGCGTTGCATTTAAAAAGAAATAAAGCTCCAGTCAGCTGTAAAATGTCGCACTTCCACAGCCTCCTATTATCACTGCACTATTACTATGAATACTTTGTTATTTCTACGATAGAGATAAAAATTATTATTTTTTAGCACGAGCTCTGTAAAACAGCTGCTTGTTAACACGCCGAAAAGTAGCACTTTACCAGCCTAGGCCGGTAAAGTAATTTTTACCGGTTTAGGCCGGTAAAGTAAGTTTTACCGGCTTAGGCCGGTAAAGTCATAAGAGTAAAGTGTTCCGTACATAGGCCATGGAGGCCCTAAGGGTTCCAGGAGGATGAAGCTCCCAGATTTTAGACGTAAGTAATTTCATAAATACTAATGGATATCTAAGAATAGTGTACGATAATTTGCACATGAAATAATTTTCGCTAGGATTGATAATTATTAAGGACATATACGCGCAAAAAAAAGGAGTAACCCCACCCTTTTAGGGAATTTTTGAAGGATTATGTGGTCATAAATACCTTGCCTATACGGCATTTTTTAGTAATTTATAGATAATCAAAATCATGGCCCTACCTATGTAGCCTATTTGGTGTTATTATTATTATTATTATTATTATTATTATTATTATTAATACTATTATTTTATTACTTTTATTTTCATTATTATCATTATCATTATTATTAACTTATTATTATTATCATCATTATTATTAACATTATTATTATTATTATTATTATTATTAATTTGTGGTCTAGTGGTTGGCTTTGCTAATTACGGAACCGCAGGTCAAGGTTCGACCCCAGGACGTGAGAGAACACAATCACCCAAGCCAACATAAAAGTTCACAATAAGAGTAAACGAATGATGCCACAACTACCCTATGATAATGTTGATACAGGGGCAGTTTTCAGACTTCCAAGTGAAATTAAAAAGCAGCCACTGAAGAAGTTCTCCGGAGCTGGGAGCGAAACGTCTATATTATATCCCAAGTAAGAATGATCCTATTCAAAACAAAGAGGTGTCGTAGTCGCAGCTGTTGTAAAGCTCCGCACATGAGAACGCATGTCATCACCGTGATAATGGTAGTTTGTTTATTCCCAGTACAACTCACTTCCTCTCTATCTTGAAATATGGATCCTTTATGTTTTGTTTGTTAATTGATATACTATAATGATGACGATGCCAGTGAGAGATTGTTATTTCAAGTGTAAATGTTGATATTATTGTTGCATGAACTTACGAACACTACTTCTCCACTAGCAAGCCACACCCTGGTAATGGCGCATGCTAAAGACATTAACCAATCACGTTTTGTCACATGATGCGAATTTTCCATGAATTCTCTGTGAGTTCTCCTCCCCTTTGTTTTGAACAGGATCAAACTTACTTGGGATATACTACAGTGAAATCCTCGAACGTGGCCTACATCCCAAAAGACGTCCAGCATTTAAGACTCAGGCCGTGAAAACCTCAGATTAATTATATGGGCTTAATCATTGTATTAATTGTTTTCTTTGCAGTCCGGCATGGATTTATAATTTACAGTGGGAATTTGAGACAAAATAATCTACTGTTTCGATTCTCTCTCTTAAAAACGTCAGGACTCGTATGCAGTTAAAATTAAAGTTTTAACGCATTAGTTCACAAGTTTCCTATAAAAAACATAAAATACAGGACATTCTCGGAACATATGAGGCCATGCGACAGGAGGGGAAAAAATGAACAACGAGGGAAAAATGAACTACGCGGAAAGCGCAACACACGATATTCAACTTAATGTATTGTCATAATTCATTTTGCTGTGTGTCATCGCGCCACATAGGCCTACAAATGCTAGCTTGAAAGAAAGTGTAGTTAGGGCTGTAACTGACCTGCATTTTTCGGCCTCTGAAGCATCGAGAAGGTTCCATATTTCTTAAAGACCATATTTCTTATTACGACCGGAAGTTTTCATAGGAATCGTGAATCTGGCCAGCCGCGTATTTCGATGCTAGATTGGTTGCAGAAGTTGAACGTAAGTTATTGGTTTTGCACTACAAGTACCGGTATTATAAAATAAAATCTTTAAAAAATGCTCCTTGAATAATCATATTCCTTGTGAATTTAATAATTATTAATATTATAAGAATTTGCAACCAAGAATATGGCGGATGTGAGACATATAGCCACAGCCTTCTATACATGTTCGTTTTGGAACAAAACTGACTAAATAATCAAGAAAATACATGGATAGACAAGAGGCGTGTGTGAGCCTAACCTTAAGTCTTCCTGTACATGCGCATGTGCTCGTTCGTTTTTTATTTGACCGACTGTATCATGGGGTGAAAGTGGCATTGAAAAAAAATTCTCTTTAGGCAGGCCTTCAGGCTGAGGTAGATTTCAAATCTCGCCTTATACGAGAGCTTTCGAGAAACCAGTTATTGATTTGTAGAATACTCATCAACAGCTTTTCAACGATACCCCATAAGACGTGGTTTCAACAATTTCGAATTTCCATCCCCCCCCCCCACTCGTACCCCATAAACCCCCGAATCGTTGGTGTCACTGTGAACTCCATAGGGAGTACTCTAATTTATTCAAACAAAGTTTCCCTCTATACTTGATAGGGGCCGAGATATACATTTTTCAAAACTTCAACCCCTTCCCCCGACCCTCCCCTTAGGACAATTTTGCTCATTAACGAACTTGTCCGAACTATTGGGCCTAGAAATAACATGATAAAATTTGGTTCAAATATCTTCAAAATTACGGCCGCTAGCGTGTAAAGATAAAACTTATATATGTATATGTATATGTATATGTATATATGTAGCCTACTGTACAGTATATAAATAGGCTATCGCATTTTTTTTCTTTCTTTTGAACGGGCGGTGGTTTCGTACTTAGGGAGGCACGAAATGTAAAAATATGAAAGAATTTTTCGAAAGTCAAGACATGGTATCGATTGCAATAGGTAGCAACAGCTAGTCAATTGATGGTGAAATTATTTTATTTTGCTCGTTGCTACACTCGGGCTTATCGACTCGTTTCCCAAACGTACTTGCTCGCAAAATAAAGTCCCATTTCAACAATTTGTATTATAAATAACTTAAGTCACTATTACCATGAGCATCATACAAATTTTTAGACAGCAATTATAATTTGTGAAATGATATACGAATACAGTGAACGCCGCTTATTGTGATCACTTCGGGATGCAGCTAATCTGATAATATTAACCGACTGATAATAGTAGCCGAAGGAATTAAATAAAAGTGATTTATTCATATATAAGATAATACACTACAAAACAGAATTAAACGTTATTTATTCATCAAATAATATGTAACTGTGAATCATTGAACCACTCATAGACTAATACAGTAATAGACAGTAACTATTTTTTCAACAAGTAACAAAGTTTTTAATTGTTTTTACTTTCCTTTAGGAATCCATTAACCAATACTCTTTACTCAGTTACGAGTGTTTTTGGAAGTCTATACTGATCTGTGGTGAACACTGCGTAGCAAAACATCTAACTTTTATCTTTTATTTTATTTATTTATATTTATTTACTCTTTTAAATTAATACAGAAAGAATTACATAAGTTACCCCAAAGGAGCAAAGCTCGTGTTTGGGGTTAGTTCCTTTTAAATTACATCAGTTAAAAAAAAAAAATACAAATACAAAATACAAATAACATGTAAATGAATACAGGTGCAATACAATCAAATTAAACTAAAAATACAATAAAATATAGTGATACTAGTACTATTCAGAAAAGGGAAAGAAGAACATATAAATCATTATAAAAGGGAAAGTGTGAAATGTGGTTAATATTAATGTGTCTTATATTAGTTTTTTAATTCTGGATTTGAAAATGAAATCTTTGTACATGGCTAATTCAGGGTGAAGTTTAATTATCGAGTTGTATAGCCGTGGACCAGAGTTCGAGCTGTGTAATAGCCCTGCCGATGTGAAACATTTAGGTTCAATTAGAGTAGGCATTTGATTGCGTCTTGTAGTGTAATCATGAGGATGCTTTTATTTTTTTCGATTTTTATGGTAGAAATTCAATATAGTGTGTTTATATATTTGCTCAATATTTAATACTTTAAATTCGTTATATATCCGGTTAGTGGGATAATAAATTCGTTTATTCAGGCATATTTTAATTATACGTTTTTGCAATGTGATCAGTGGCTCAATAGTAGTTTTTGCAGTACCTCCCCACCAACATATGCCATATTGGATTACCGATTCAACTATAGCTAGATATACAAGCCTTAAAACAGAGGTAGGCAAGTAATGACGTAGGCTTACAAATTTATAAATTGTTTTGCGGATCCTTGTAAACTTACATAAATATGATATTTGTTTGTTCCATTTTAAGTATTGATCTATAATGATTCCCAAATATTTCACCTCTGTAGATTCTTTAAGATAAGGGCAATTACACAAATAGGGTTTAAGTCTTTTCATTTTACACTAGCCATCACTGCATGTCAACACTGTTATCTTCATAAATCAAAAGCTGCAGCTTAATTGTGGGTTGAAACGTGTTTTATTGTTTAAAAGAGAAAGTTAGGGATGCCACTGACTGGTCATCCTGTGAGCTGGGAACACAATTGCTAGTACAACACAATACAGTTGAGTTAGAAACGAAACCCTTAAAAACCAAATTTTGAATGACGTACAGTACTTTGAAATAAAGCCGCAAAAAGGAAAATGAGATAATACAAAATAAATATTTGATCACAATAAACAGCATTTTTCAATGTATCAGTATTAATCCGTACGGGACCATTGTGGGTGATTAGTAGACCTGGGATTTTAAGGCAAATGCCTATTTTGTTCCTTATGAAATAACATGAAAATTTTTAAATAATGTGGATGTTTCATGATAAATCACTTACAGTTATAGAGTTTTATAGTGCCCTAAAATGCCTATTTGGACCTTTAGTGCCTATTTTACTATTTTAGTGTCTAGAATAGGCCTACCTATTTTGTACAGTTCAAATAAAATTCAACTTCTGTAATTTTTAGTCTTATAATGGATATCCCTCAATGAAAAGCAGAACAACAGAGGTGGGTTTTTCACAGAAACTGGATTATTCCAAAGAATTGTCGCTAAAGCAATGCTGGCTGACGGGGGTGGGGAAGGATTAAGGGGGAAGGACTACTGTATCAAGTCACCAGTGAAGGAACATATGTTTAAGTGAATATATTCGTGATGCCTAATTTTGCAGTTAATTCTGTTAAGAATAGGTAAACCACGTTTCTTGCAGTAAAAAGAAAGACCATGTTATAGTTTAAGTGTATATTGTAATATTTTAAAGTCTACATTCTTTCTATTTACACATTTTTAAAGCATATTTTAAGTGCCTATTTTCTCTTTTAAAAGCCTATTTACTTGTTTTAAAAACCTATTTTAGGTGCCTAAAACTAATTTTTTTAGAGCCTAAAATCCCAAGTCTAGTGATAACATTACCCGACTGATGAATTATCTGCGATTACATTAAGCGGCGTTCGATATAGTTTATTTAATTATTTAGCTCTCAGTTTTCTCGGGTAATGTACGATAGCTTCGCATTGATTGCTAGTTCAATATATTTATGGGAAGATAATTTACTTCTGTACGGAGTGGAAATGAATTTTCAAGCGGTTTGAGCAGGTGAGATTACATTCGTGTTATTCAAATGAAAAAGAATATTGTTGGTCAAGGCGGTGACCTCCTCCCACGCGACGTGAGATGCCTGCTAGGTTTTCCTCAGGCACTCCGTCAAAACAAGTGATTTCTGACAGTTACGCATCTCTATTAGGAAGAAAAGATGTCGCCCTCTGGAATGTTGTTTGTGCATCGCTCATATTTACAGTGACAAATGACAGTGCTTTAAATAAGAAGGCAGGCGGCCGTGGCTCAAAGACTAGAAACCACTGACATCTGCATATCTGGACTACAAGCATATGTGTACATGTTTACCAGTGTAGGAGAGACTTTACGGTGAGCCCGCTTACGTTATTCTGTAAAGATATCGTATGTCAACTGTCTACCTAGGCCTAAGTTCAATATATTAAAAACCTAGCAGATCCCCGTGGCTTCGCCCACGATAATTAATTGGAAAATAAAAAATTAAGAGCAAAAGAATCAAAACATTGTGTTTATTAAGTGCCAGTATGGTACTTTATGAGATTGTGTGGGGAAGGGAAAATGTCTGTCCGTCTGTCCGTGTTTCTGTACGCGCGATAACTCAAATAAGCTTTATCGGATTTTCATGAAACTTGGTATACGCATTTAAAACGTCCATAGGAAAAAGCCTGTTGATATTGGACAAAATCGGTTTACCGGTACCCGAGTAATGCCCAATTTAGTGCCTATTTTATGGTGATATATTAGAAAGCATTTATCAAATGCAAATTAGTTATCATGTATCAATATGACAACATATTGTTTTACAGTATTCATATACGGCTTTGGAAATTGCATTACAGTTAGCTATGACAAATAACATACGCTTATGAAAGTAGGTCGTTAAATTGAGCGAGGTAGCTGAGATGGTAACGTCTTGGACTCATATTTTGGTTGTTCCTGGTTCAATTCCCGTAGCCGGCCAATTTGACATAGGCTATCTTTTTTGTATTTTTATGTGAATGTGCGATTGTCAAGATATCACAAATCTGTATACTTCTGCTGATGCTGGACGATTTAAAGATGATTAAAACACTAGACCTTTGTTCTCCTTGAAGCTCTACTTAATGAATGAATCTGGAGCTTACCTCGGAAATCAATAAATAAAAAAATTTAAAAAAATAAAAAGACTTATTTTCTGCATATCATAATTGCTATTATAATTGATTAAACAAAAGTATACTGGCACTTTGTTACATCAGTTTACCTGATTTTTTAACATTCATATAGGCCTACTAAACGATTAATATAATTATTAATGAAACTGCTAAAAATCCGGATTTGACGTGAATTCCACGATTAGAAAGCGTCGCCTGGGAAAAACGACCTCATATTCGAGTTCTCTGGCCCAGAAAACCTCTGCATATTGAGTTCCGTCCAAATTGATCAATGTTTGCCCATTTAAAGTCTATATCCATTAACCCTCTTCCGACTATGTTGAAAATTTCAGATGTCAGCGGGCCTTGGCATTATAAACAAATGAATCGACCAGGGTGAGCTTATAAGCGATTCTTTACTTCCAAATCATGACAAAAGTAGGCAAAGCCATATGCAATTGATTTGACAAATGAAATGTATTACTGAAAACTGATGCTTCGGTAGCGTTAAAATCAAGTTTTCTGCCAGTTTTTCACTCATAACTCGCGAACGAAGGCGAAAATTAAAAATCCGGCTTTAAGACAATTATCCTGCCGGTTGTATTATATGGATGTGAGACATGGCCCCTTACTCTTCGGGAAGAACATAATCTGAGTGTGTTTGAAAGCAGGGTGCTTAGGAAAATATTTGGGACCAAGAGGGTTGAAAATGGGGACTGGAGAAAACTGCATAACGATGAACTTCATGACCTGTACTCTTCACCGGATATAGTAAGGGTAATTAAATCACTGAGGATGAAATGGGCTGGACATGTTGCGCGTATGGGAGAGGAAAGACCAATCTAAAAAAATATTGACTGGGAGACCAGAAGGGAAACGTCCATTTGGAAAACCTAGACGTAGGTGGGAGGACAATATTAGGATAGTTTTAACAGAAGCAGGATTTTCGAATGATGGTTGGATGGAATTAGGGTTGAATGGCGGGCACAGGTAAGCGCAGCAATGAACCTTCGGGTTCCATAATATACCGTATTCCACTAGCTTGCTGAGGAATTGTCTATTGCCATTGAGTAAGTAAGTAAGTAAGATATATACTTTGGCCTGGGATCTTACTTTAAAGTGTGTTAACACTTTAGATATGGAATAACATTGAAATACACGAATGAGATTTTGATTGGTTCTCCTAGGGGGAAAGTAATAGCTTCAGCAGCGACCTCCTAACAGACCAGCCATGAGCATTTCGTTGGGCCACCTGAAGAGTGGCAAATGACCGAACAAAATAGCTACACTAACGCCCCACAGCGGGAACAAACATAGCACTCCATCACACGCTTGGACACGGCTTATGTAAATCAGTTTGTTTCTACTCTTGTCTATTAGTTTTCTATTTACTGGACATTCCAATCTCTTCTAAACTAATACATTAATAAAATCAGGTAAACTGATGTAAAAAAGTGCCAGTATGTTTTTGTTTAATCAGTTATGACTGCAATTATGATATGCAGAATGTGTTTTTTTTTTTTAAATTGATTTCCAAGTTAAGCTCCAGATTTATTCATTAAGCAGGCCTTACGTAAGAAGAAAGGTCTACCATCTCGGCCACCTGGGTCATTTTAACGGTCTAGTTGGATAATTGCATGTAAAACAATAGTGTTTTTTGTCAAAGCTACCTGTATTTTAATTTCCAAGGCCTTATAAGATCACAGTAAAACAAGAGGCAGTGTTGTCAAGATAACTGATTTTCATTTTTTTTATAAATTCTTTCGAATACGTATATTACCATAAAATAGACACTAAATTGAGCATTACTCCGAAACAGGTCAACCGATTTTATCCATTATGAATAGACGTCTTCCCATGGACATTATAAATGTGTTTTCCAAGTTTCATGAAAATCCGAAAAAGCGTATTTGAGTTATGGTGCGTACAGACACACGGACAGACATTTTTTCGTCCCCCACACAATCTCATAAAGTACCATACTGGCACTTAATAACAATAGGAATACTAGGCTTAGACGTCGATGAAACTGCACTTTGAACCATAACAACGAGTTCTACATCAGGAAGTAAACAAGAACAGAACGTCATTATTATTAATCAACTTAAGATTGCTTATCTACAGCCACGTAATAGCGAAATGAAACGTTCATGTAGGGCCTATCTTCTATCTATATTAATAAAAGGAAGTGTCTGTCTGTCTGTCTGTGGGCGATGCCCAGCGAAATGTACTGAATGCAGAGATCTGACATTTTAAACATAGGTGGAATGAAGGGTCGGAAATTTCACCTCGAAGCTGGAATTTTAATTTTCGCTTTCGTTCGTGAGTTATGAGTGAAAAACGGGCAGAAAACGTGCATTTTTGAAGCATCAGTTTTCAGTAATACATTTCAATGTCAAATCAATTACAGTTGGCTTTACTTTGGCTATTTTCGTCACACCTTGGAAATAAAAGCATCGCGATCGCTTGAATTTTGTAAGCCCACGCTGGTCGATTCATTTGTTTATAATGTCAAGGCATGAATACATCTGAAATTTTCACCATAGATGGAAGAGGGATAATGAATATAGGTCTAAATGGGCAAATATTGATCGATTTGGGCAAAACTCACTATGCAGGTGTTTTCTGGGCCAGGGAACTCAAATCTGAGGTCGTTTTCCCCATGCTGCGCTTTCTAATCCTGGAATTCACTTCATAGCCGGATTTTTAGCCGTTTCATTAATTATTAATGGATTAGTTTATGAATGTTTCGCGTGCAAGTGTTAATAAATATAATGTTTTAATTAATTTGCTCTTAATATTTAATCTTCAAATTAATTATCGTGAGCGAAGGCGCGGGGATCTGCTAGTCTTAAGTAAGAGCACCATCTTTAACTAAGGAACTATATATAAGTTACAAGAAAAATTTAATCACTGATATAATAAAGAGTGTTCATATTGAACCGTTTATTCCAGACATCTCAAGTCTTAAATTTCATAATAACAAGCTACTACTAGCTTTTAATATAGGCCTACTAGACATGCTAGTGGCAGCAATTTTGTAACGATAATTGTAAAAGTTTTATTAATTCTGAAAATAGTATACAATTGTAGAAGTCATTAAGAGTATGTCAGATTGCAAGATTGTAGAGAAACTAGCAGGTGCCCGCGGCTTCGCCCACGATAATTAATTGAAAAATTAAAAATTAAGAGTATAATAATTATTGAAGCATTATATGCATTAAAACTTGCACGCGAATCATACAAAAACTAAACCATTAATAATAAAATCAGGTAAACTGATGTAACAAAGTGCCAGTATGTTTTTTTAATCAGTTATGACTGCAATTATGATATGCAGAATGTGTTTTTTTTTTAAATTGATTTCCAAGTTAAGCTCCAGATTTATTCATTAAGCAGGGCTTACGGAAGAAGAAAGGTCTACCATCTCGGCCACCTGGGTCATTTTAACGGTCTAGTTGGATAAGCGCATGTAAATCAATATGTTTTTTTGTCATAGCTACCTGTATTTTAATTTCCAAGGCCTTATACGATCACAGTAAAACAATAGGCTATGTTGTCAAGATAACTGATTTTCATTTTTTTTTTTTTATAAATTCTTTCGAATACGTATATTACCATAAAATAGACACTAAATTGAGCATTACTCCGAAACAGGTAACCGATTTTATCCATTATGAATAGACGTCTTCCCATGGACATTATAAATGTGTATACCAAGTTTCATAAAAATCCGGTGAAGCGTATTTGAGTTACCGCGTTTTTAAGATATACACTAAATTGGGTTTTACTCCGGTACCGGTCAACAGATTAGGTTCAAATTCAATAAGGCACTTCTTATGGACGTCATAAATGGGTATACCAAGTTTCATGGAAATCCGATACAGCGTATTTGAGTGATGGCGCCTTTCTATTAGAAAGGCGCCATAATCTATTAAAATAGGCACTAAATTGGGCATTACTCCGGTACCGGTGAACCGATTTGGTTCAATATCAATAGGGTTCTTCCCATGGACATTATAAATGTGTTTTCCAAGTTTCATGAAAATCCGAAAAAGCGTATTTGAGTTATGGTGCGTACAGACACACGGACAGACGGACAGACATTTTTTCGCCCACCACACAATCTCATAAAGTACCATACTGGCACTTAATAATTAATGAAACAGCTAAAATTCCGGTTATAGAGTACATTCCACGATTAGAAAGAGCAGCCTGGGAAAACGATTTGAGATTCGATTATGCAGTTCCAAAGCTAACTGTGAACACTGATAATACCACTGCAGCGCTGCCTTCTAGACTGTATTAGGCCTACTCGTGTGTAATTCTCGTTTCTCAACTGTTTGTTGACAGATGAATATGATGTGAATTTTATTTGATAGATTCAGTGTAATTTTCAGAAATTATATAATTTTTCAAGGAAAGGAGTGGTTTGTTTGGATTTTCATTGCCCGCGATACTTCCAGGGTTAAACATCAATATATTATAGCTGGTGCCCGCGGCTTCGCCCGCCATTATTAATTGATTCCATGATTTTTAAGAAATTTACACGGGCAGTTTGTTAAAAATGTTTGTGGTTCAGAGCTTTGAAAATTGCAAGTAAAAATAAAATTAGAATATTTGTACATTCTGGTCATTTCACTTAGCCCTTATATAATAAAGAAACGGTTTTCCTAATTTTGTACTCATTGACTGCGAGACACGAACATCGCCGAGTATACCCGATGTCTCACGAAGTGAGGGAGCGAGTGAGCACGCTGCTTAGGGCCGTTGATTTGTGTAAGAGTAGATTGATTGTTGAGAAAAAAATAAAATTCGCCTATTTCTCACCTATGAATTTCATCCAAAGCTGAAACTTATGTCCACCCTTAACGAAAGGGTTGATATTGCTGCTTTGAGATATCTCCTAGGCATAAAAAGTAAGAAAATATGATTTTCCTAGGTCCTCGTCTCTCTGCATGTGGGAACATACATTCACACGAATATAATGTCCCTCTACACAATAGCTCACGAACAAAGTGACGGGCTGAAACAGAGATCACCTTGTGTTGCAGTTGGCTCACTAAATTAAGCGGCTGAGATGCAATCTCAGTGAACTACTGGCTACTGCAAAGTGCCCCTCCGAGTGCAAGATCGCCCCAAGTCCAACCCATCTTCCCCTCTTGCACGGAAGAGCTGGAGCGGGACCTCTGTTCCCACGCTAAGAGATGATGGAGTCGTCTCGAGAATTCTGCACATTACCGGAGCTCCCGGTAAGAGATTACAGTCACGACCGGTAATGAGGAACTGAAATTAACACTCGATTGTGTGAATGCTGAATTTGTCAAAACCACATGCACACACCGCGGACTGCAATGAGGAGCTCGCAGAAAAAAATGTGTTTTCCTACTGTAGTGGTTTCTACCTAAGTTGGGATGAACTCTGGCCTTATGACTGTCACTAAACTTTATTTCCATGCAAAGTATAGCAAAAGTAAAGCATAGAGGCCCAGAGGGATCCAGGAGGTTGAGGTTCTCAGATTTTAAACATTCGGCCCGTTAACGGCCGGCCCTATGCACCGGCCGGCTTTATCCCCAGGATTTCTCCTGCTACTCATTTCTGTTAGAGGCTGAGTTGATCCCAGGGAGATAGTTCCACCAGAAGGATTAGGCCAATTGAAAAACTCCAACGACCTCATCGGGGATCGAACCCGCGAGCAAAGTATAATACAACACTATATTTGTGTCTACTTTATACACTTTAGGCTATCATTATTATAGGCTTATAATTATACTAGCTTAAAAGGCCCGGCTTCGCCCGGGTTTTCTATTTTGTAATTGGAAATTAACTTATGAAGGACTTTCGATTTTTAAATTCTAGGTCCTTATATAGATATTTATAATTTTAAATAGGAAGAACGACTTATCACACTCAAACTATTCCCTCAGAAAACGCTTGATATAGCTTTTTGTGGCTCATAGAGGATGTAGAATTTTGCATCCCATCGCTTGTACAGTACACAGCAAGCCTGGTAGGGGTTCAAATAAGAAGAAACAGAAATTCCGGAACATAAAATTATAATATCGAGGCAGAGTATTTTTATTTCTTACTCCCATGTTACCATACAACCGTTTTCAGGATGCAATTAAAAAGGAATTCAAAATCATTTTCACTCTTTCCTCCCCAAAAACCTGCGATATAGGCTAATAATATAAGTCACATATTACCATACCTCGTATTGTTTTCTCTATGTCCAGGATAGAGAAAGTTATGTGACTGCATTATTTTAGTGGATTTCATTCCTTAATATTTATTTACAACATGAATTATATTGATAGCTTTTCTAATTTGTGAAAGTCCCACTTCAATTATTTCCAAACCCATCTGAGACCACTGGAAACAATATGTTGCCATGCCAACTGTGATTTGGATTTGATATTTATGTGTAAAAAGGGATTAAGTATACTCAAAAACATTTGATTTTTGGCATTTAAAATGAAAATTTTGCAAAATCCTTTCTTAGTAAGCACTTACATTATGAAACGAAGGTACTGTCAAAATTCCAAGTCTCTACCTGTTATAGTTTAGGCTCTACGTTGATTCCTGTCAGTCAGTCAGTCAGTCAGGAGAAAGCCTTTTATATATGGAGAGATAAAATGAAAATGAATGATAAATAATTATCAAATAACATTCTGTACACTTACATATTTTTTCTTAATTGTCACTTAGATCAGTATGGTTCTCAAGGCCTCATTTGTAATATTTTGAGGAAGTACATGAAGATAACAGGTATTTTGTAAAGATGCTGCACCAGAAAATAGAATGTGCTGTAACCTAGTAAAGAAGCAGCAGCAGCAGGTATTGTAATATGGTATCGCATCATAGCTGAGTGGTGTGGTATAAATAAGTGAATAAGGTGGCCGTGGGCAGTAAATAAGGCCCCGGGTCAGCCACCAGCTAATGGGCAGCCCAATATCGTAAAAGTAACCCCTTGATGATGGTCTGCCGCTCCTGAATCATTTATCAAGCAATAACCAGCTCCCAACTGCCAAGCCGTAAAAATTGATCAAACTTTGTTTTTGGAGGGAAGACGCGTCTTTATGAGCCGGCGTGTCCATCAGGAATAAATACTTGGCAGGGAGTTCAGATGACCCCTAGGATATGCGGCCGTGCCTAGTTCTCCCTTCTTATTCTGTGACATTCTTATTGACATCCCTTTCGAACTTTCACACGAATTCCTCACTTCTGTAGACTTCAGCCATATTGTTGTTGTTGTTGTTGTTGTTATTATTATTATTATTATGTCGCGGCCCTGTAAGGCCCGGGCGACTAGGGTCGCTTAAATCCTAAAAGGGAGAGGTAAAATTACGATAAAGAAAGAAAGATTATTATTATTATTATTATTATTATTATTATTACTAGCATGTGCCCGCGGCTTCGCCCGTGATAATTATTTAAAAAATTAAAAATTTAGAGCATAATAGTTAAATCATCATATTTATTAACACCTAAATCACGTGGACTACATACCACGATTAGATAGCGTCGCCTGGTAAAAGCGACCTCAGATTCGAGTTCCTTGGTCCAGAAAACCCCTGTATAGTGAGTTTCGTCCAAATAAAATAATGTTTGACCATATTAGGGCTTACAACATTCAAGCGATCGCGAAAGTTTCATTTCCAAGCTATGACAAAAATAGACAAAGTCAACTGTAATTGTCAAACTTCCATTTAATTTAATTCCAAACCCATCTGAAACCAACTGGCAACAATATGTTTTAATGTCAAATGTGATTCGGATTCGATAATTCTGTGTAAAAAGGGATTAAGTATTCTAAAAAACATTCGATTTCTGGCATTTAAAATCAGAATTTTTCAAAATCCTTTCTTAGTGAGCACCTACATTATGAAACGAAGGTACTGTCAAAATTCCAAGTCTCTACCTGTTATAGTTTATGCTCTACGTAGATTCCTGTCAGTCAGGACAAAGCCTTTTATATATAGAGATTACTATTATTATTATTATTATTATTATTATTAACCTATTATTAGACTTCGGATTTTAGGTAAAAACCTATTTTAATCCTTAAGTGATATAAAGACGAAAACTTGTATATGCATGTTTTATAAGTGACTATGCCTAAAACTGATATTTTTATAGGACCTAAAACAGCCTATTTTTACGTTAGAGCCTAATATTGCCTTTTTGCTTGTTTTCCCTCTAAAGTTCAAAATAAGTCATTTTTTATTATAAAGTCTAGCATTTATTTTCAGTTCGTACTAAATTTTTAGCTCGGAATGTGCAGTACATGACACATTTATGACGTGGTTAAGTAGCAAGGAACGTTTCGTCTTCAAAGAAAATGAAATGTTTTTCTCCCGACTCCCACATGTAGTAAAAAAAAAGTAGTTCTCTGAATCACTGAGGGGTACAAGGGGAATAAGCTAGCTTTCGTAGCTTCTGGGCGCAGGGATTAGGTTTTCACTGTTATGTTAGTAATAAAGGCCTTAGTAATAGGTCTATATAATCCTGTGTACCATAGGCCTATATCAGTGTTTTATCATGAGTATTGATTGATGTGACTTTAGTAAATATAATATTCTGCATTGCAATTGAGATATTTCAGAAAATTGGCAACTTAACCATTTTATAAGAGACTATTTTACGATCTTTAGAAAATATTTTCCGATTTTTAGAGCCTATTTAAGGCACCTAAAACAGCATTTCTAGTTACCTAAAAGTCCGAAGTCTAATTATTATTATTATTATTATTAATTATTATTTATTATTTATTATTATTATTATTATTATTATTATTATTATTATTATTATTATTATTATTATTATTATTATTATTAAGTGCCAGAATGGTACTTTATAAGATATTGTGGGGGACGGGGAAATGTCTGTCCGTCTGTCAGTCAGTCCGTCCGTGTATCTTTACGCGCGATAACTCAAATACGCTTTATCGGATTTTCATGAAACTTGGTATACGCAGTTTTAGCCATTTTTAGTTTTTAACGTCTTATTTAGCCATTTTTAGGTTTTATAAGATTCGACTATGTGACTGCCATGAGAATGAAATGAATAATTGAAGCGTTTAGTTTTATAAGGGTCTAAGTGCCAAAATCATGATTTTTCGGCTGATAATTTTAAATGGATCTACGTACACAGACCAATGCATTTCAGAAGAGTCCAAGGTCCAGGGAAAGCTACGTTAGTAGCAATAAAATCCAAGATACAGCGCAAGGTCTTTCTGTGGGTCTATGACATGTTTTCTACACAACCATGATTTTTTCACTTAGGTCCTTATAACACTAAATGCCTAATTTATGTTAAAATATCACAGTTAGGTGGCAAGGAACAATAGTATATTGCGATACAAGTGCCTTAAGCTGTGCATACGGATAGTGATCCGTTATGCGCTTACGGCTCGAGTACTGCATGCTATTTTTTGCACGATGATTATTTATATCAATTTGTTTATATTAATTGAGATATTAGCTGAAAATATTATGTATATAGGCCTACACTATTGAAGATAGATGTTATATTTTAGAAAGTGATTCGCATGTGTTTGTTGTTATGGGAACCGAATATTTGTCCTGTTAAAGTCGCTACAAACTAGGGGGCCTTGGTTCCGGTCTTCCATAAAGGCTCGTATTATGATGATTTTACTTACGGCACGTGTGCTTTTTGTCATTTTTACAGCACTGAGATTTCTTTTGTTTTCAAAGCGTGTTGGAATGTCAACTTACGAATCCACGGCAACAATATTCGTAAGTACCACTTAATTAGTTACGCCGTGCAAAACATAGTTTAAAATTTAAGAATCCGGGCCCTAGAAACAAATCTACAAAAAGACGAAATGCCGGATGGTCAAGTTAGGCTAGGTCAATAAAAGCTGAATAAAGAACGCACACACAATAATCCTCTACAGACGCTTATTGTTATGATATCGTATTTTATTTAATAAATACAGAACGGGAAAGTCTTCCAGCTGTAGGGATTCAGAAAGCCGCAATAACGAACTGGTGGCGTTTCTTTCTCTCCCTAGCTATGTAGATACACATCAGATACTATTGGTTTATGTTGAATTCTTATGAAAAAGACATTTTGTCTGAGCGGCATTATGGCTGAATTGATCCTCTCCGCCTGTATAAAAACAAGAGCGACTCCGTTCAGGTTATTGGAAGGAACATCATTATGCAAACGAGACGGTCATCTCCAGTGCATTTGTGGTGGTCAAGCGGGTTCACTCAGACTGCCGCATCTCAACAACCCAGCCATACAGAAGGGGAGATGGAAGTTACCGCTAGCAAAATGATAGAAAATATAGCGTATGTTCAAGAAGCCATAACTCTTGTGTTAACAGCCAGATTTAGTTGAATTTTTTTATGCTTTGCAAGTGCACTCTGCAGTTTAAAATAAGCAGAAAATGGTTGTTCTAGAACGGACTGTTTGGTAGGAAAGAATCTTTTAACACATAGGTGATAATTTAGTTTTACAGTTACTTCCCTTGAAATAGGTACGCTTTATTCAATTTCTGTAGCTTAGATTTTTGTGAAACTTTGGGAACTTACTAATAATAGGTACTACTATTTATCCTAGCACAATTAGTTTAATATGAACAATATTACTGTATGAAAACTGCATGAAAACTTCACGACTAAAAAAAAAAGACTTTTTTTAAATAAAAATAGTTGAAAATTCTGTATAGCCAAGACTTTTCCCATAATTCTGCTAAGGAAGATTTGTCATCCATCTATAATGAATTCCTGAAAGTTTCATTATTTTAGCATGAATAGCTTTTCAGAAAATGGTACATGAATTACAAAAAATGTAATTTTACAGGAGAGCGAAAAGAAAATGACATGCATGTCACTAACCTTATGATATTTTATTTATTTTAGAAAGCTCTCCTTGGCTTAATAATAACGCAGCATATAAGACCTAGGCTATATATCAAAAAGTTCACAAAACTATGCTCTATTACATGAGCCAAAGAAAAAAAAACGACTTTTTGACACTGATAACTACCAGTTAGGGAGATAAAAGCGGACCGACTAAAATATCTAATTTGCCGATATGAGCCACTGCGCATGCCTACGGGCATTCACAGGATAGCAGGGAATGTATTGAAATTTGTTCTAGTGTCGACTGTTGACTTAGCCCAATTCGAAACCCATTAGAGGTAGGCCTAATATAAGAGGGTCGTAACTTGAGCTATAGCGTCACAATTATCTGTAAATATCCTCATCCTTCCCCCATCAGCTACAAGAGTCGGTTCGCTTTTTTTCCCCCTACCTGTACACTGAGTTTCACGCAATAGTTGGCCAATCATGCGGATTTCTGCGACGGGGCGGCCACATTTCTAACTCCCGAGCGATAGGATGAAATATCTACGCAAATAAAGCCGCTATTTCCGATTTTTGAATTTTGTATTTTTTTAATATTAAATTTTGAATTTAGGACTTTTAATTTTGGATTTATTATTTTTAAATTTTTTAATTTTTAATTTTTTTATTTTTAAATTTTGGATATTTTAGATTTTTTATTTTTTTATTTCTGAAATTTTGGATTTTTGGACTTTAAAATTTTGGATCTTTGAATTTTTATTTTTGAATTTTGGACCATTTAATTTAAAATGTTTTAAATTTTTGATCTTTGAATTTTTTAATTTTTTAAATTTTGGATTTTTTATTTTTAAATTTTGGATTTTTTATTTTGGGTTTTTTATTTTTTGGATTTTTTAAATTTTGATAAGCCTAATCATTGAGTTGATTGATTTCTGTGCAGTCCGTTCCGTCACACCTCAATAATTTCGTGACGATTTAGTAGTGGGCATAAAAGAGCCACGTATAAAAGTACGTTGCAGATATTCTCAATTCGATTCCGATTCCGATTTTAAGCGCTACACAAGCTCTCGATTTACCCCTACCGCGGCTAAAGAAGTTTCACTTCAAAAATGCCACTATAGTCTCGTTGCATAATGTGCTATTTAAGTTCTTCTGTTATCCAATAGGCCATTAGCTTTTTCCTGATATAAGCTGTCACAAGTAGGAGAAATTAAACAACACTGAAACCCGGATAAATATTTTGAAACACGGGGAGAGAGAATTGAAATTCGAGGGTGAAAGATAGTAGAATGTTTGTGCGACTCTGCATTTCTGAAAAAAGTTTATAAACCCGTGCCGGACTGCAAAGAAAACAATTAACAAACGATTACGCTCATAATTGATTAACTTTATTGTACCTTACTCTCTAAGTTTACACAAAATATAAAATGACTAGCTTAAAGGAACCCGGCGTCGCCCGGGTTTTTTATTTTGTAATTGGAAATTAACTTATGAATAACTTTCTGGTAGGGGTTCAAATAAGAAGAAACAGAAATTCCGGAACGTAAAATTGTATTGTCTTTGCGGAATATTTTATTTCTCACTCTCATGTTACCATAAAACCGTTTTGGGGATGAAATTAAACAGAAATGCAATATCACTGTCATACTTCTCTTCCCAAAACATATTACCTTACCTCGTATTGTTTTCTCTATTTCCAAGCTAGAGAAAGTTATGTGACTGCATTATTTTCGTGGATTTCATTCCCTAATATTTATTTACAACATGAATTATATTATTAATATAATATTCGATGCTATTTGGGAGTAAGATATATGAAAATGGAGACTGCAGAAAACTGCATAACGACGAGCTTCATAACCTGTACTCTTCACCGGATATAGTAAAAGTAGGCCTAATTAAATAAAAGATTAAATGGGCTGGACATGTTGCGCGTATGGGGGAAGAAAGACATATCTCAAAAGTACTGACTGGGAGACCCGAAGGCAAAAGACCACCTGGAATACCTAGACGTAGGTGGGAGGACAATGTTAGGATACATCTAAGAGAATTAGGATTTGAGAGGGATGGATGGAGTTGGCACAGAATAGGGTTGAATGGCGGGTTCAGGTAAGCACTGCAATGAACCTCCGGGTTCCATAAAATAGATAATATTTCTTAGCTTGCTTAGAATTGAGTAAGTAATTATGTAAGTAACTAAGTAAGGAAGTAAGAGTATAAGATTCGATGTTGTTTAACTACAGTCTACTCTAAAGAATGATATGAAGAATGAAAAAGGTCTTAATAAAATATGTTATATTTTTAAAATGGCGACTCCCAAACAACAGTCCCCAACCATGAACTTGCCGTGTCGGTCCGTATGACATCTATTTTTGTTAGTGGCCTCCGCGGTCTCCCGATCTTACACCATGTAATTTCATTTTGGTGGGGGTGTGTCAGGGCCATGTCTATTTCAACGGTACCTATCGATCTTAAGTAATTTTATAAAAGCAAAATTTGATTTTACTATGAAATTTGTGACCTATGTTTCGGGGTTTTATATGAAGAGAACAAGATATTAATTCAGTAGGAAAAAAAATCCTAAGCGAGTTTTTTCTCAGAGAAAAAAAAGCCCCTAAATATTAACCGTGCATTTCTTCATAACCTAAATAGGCCTATTGTTAATTAATTATACGAATCTTACTAAATTTTCTTCACGTGAAAAACAACCTACAAATAACAGCATAAATTTGTCATTTCCCCGAATATGATATCCATTACTAAGCTTAATTTAAAAACTGGTAGCGAACCGCACAGTAAACTATTGCAGTAGTTATTACCTGCCTCAGTGTAAACGTTTTCTATTACTCTCACACATAATAGACCCAATCTGATAAAAAAAAAAAGCGAATGCCGACAATAAAAATTACCCATTCTCATTGGGCATAAAAGTAAATACATGTATAGCCTAAGTAGGCTATATTAGCCTATTAAAAAGGAATCTCTTCAGCAGAGGAAATAATAAGGAATAAATTTTCCTTTAACGGGGTTTCAGTAAAGTAGACAGTTTTCGCGTAATTTTTAGCACAACGATTACTGCATGGACTACATACTCCGCGAAATAAGGCAACGTCGGTCGAGGCAAGTGTGCCTTCGTTCCGTTGCGTGTTGTTTTTTGTACGAGTGACGGGGGTGAGAGCCACCCGGAAGAGTTTATCTGGTAATGCGCTGTTGTCATTCTGCGGAATATCTCAACCTGATTATTACATTAACAATAGAAGTAATCACAAAACGAAAAGTAGGTTATATATTTGATGTAACGTTATCTACTTCCCCTTAAATACGTATAATAGGCTTACTTACTATAAGGTGTAACATGTTATATGAATGTGTAGGAATATACATAGGCCTATGCATTCATGAACCATAGATTATTGTCTCTGTTGGAAATTACATGATAATATTACAGGAGAAAAATTCCTCTGACACTGGTATTTGAACCCAGGACCTTTGGCTATCCGTGCCAATGCTCTACCAACTAAGCTAAGCCAGAGTTCACTTCACAGTGGCAGATGGAACCTCTCTCCTATATCTGATTACCCATAAGTGTTATATTTCTGTGTTTATTGGATAAGTAAGCATCTAGTGATGTTTTTTATGTAGACGACAATTAACTTGGTAACCAATTGGTGCGGCCCGGCTGAGACAGCAGTCAAGATATTTTAGCAAATAACAATAACAATAATTATTATAACTGTTAACCCTCATAAACAGATAAAAATAAATATTCAATGAACAAGACTGTTTAATCTCACACCACAGCCCACTGAATATACAAACCCCAGGCGGACTGCAGAGAAAACAATTATCATAATGTATGTCTGATTTTTAGTACATAGCTATCCGGGCCCTGATTATAACAACAATAAATTTAAAAAATGTATTGCGGGTTTCAGCCTACTCTCTTACACCGAAATCAGGCTTCCTATAAATTGAAGGGAAAATAATACAAATTAATCTAATACCATATTTGAGTTGTAGACCGAAATTCAATTGTGAGATTAATTGAAGGTTGCATTACTCAGCTGCTATAACAAACTGGGTAAGAAGAGCATTGCTTAAATATATCAATGGTTTAAAAAGTCGAGAGACAGAGCGAGAAGAAGAAGTGGCGTTGAGGTAAAGTTAAAAAATTTAAGAACAGAAACGTGGGTGAAGTTTGTAAAAGTGGAGACATGGAGAATCCAAATAAAAGAGCAACGAACACTCCCGATGAAAATTCATCGAAACGCACGAGAAAATCACATTATAGTAAAGATACTGTAATGCAAGATGAAAACTAACGGCGTGTAGCTAATCAAGGAGAAAATAAAATAAAATGAATGAGTCTGTGGTTGCTTTTCAAATTAAACAGTTACCTAGGACAGCGTTTCTCAACCTATGGTCCGCGGACCACCTGTGGTTGATGATGGTGCAGATGGTCATCAGACGTAAGTAAACAATATCATAAAGCAAGCGGAAAGTAAAGAAGTACAATTTTTCACATATTTCGTTATACTGACCTATAATTAATACCCAAAATATTAAGAATATAGGCCTTCTTTTAAAAGTGGGATGTAAAATTAGGGGTCCTTAACATTTTTTAGACACTTTAGAGGTCCTCGGGTTCAAAAAGGTTGAGAAACGCTGACCTAGGACAAAGGAACGTGAATTAGCTGTGTTTATACTCCTTTTAGCTATGAGGCAAGATCAGGAGTTCGGGATGTGTGTCTATTATACAGTAGGGTAGGCCATGGAACTATTGATTGTCAATTGTTTCTATTATTGGTGTATTTAATGGAGTAAATTTCAACTGATATTAATTTAAGTGGATATGATACAGGATGAAATGGTGAGGATGATTCATGGTATGTAAATATCCAATTCGGAATTTGTGTTTACGACTGGGGAAACCATGAAAAATCCCAGGTCAAATTGGCCGGCCACGGGATTTGAACCTTGAAACTCCCGAATGCGAGTCCAAGACGTTGCCATCTCGGCCACCTCGCTCGAGAACAAGATATTTTTAAGTTATAATATAATATATTATATATATAATTTAGAATAAGTTATAAATAATTTAGATAATCTACGTAATTATAAATTAGTAAGTTGAAAATTGTATAGTGCATAGGCCTATACTAGTGGCCTCTGATAGGAATCCTGGACAGGGATCAATAAGTATTAAAGTATTGTATTATATAAATAAATAAATAAATAAATAAAATCAATAATAAATTAACTAAGTTAGAAAAGTCCAGATGACTATATGGGTGTGTGTGTTTTATTGTATATTGCGATACAAGTGCCGTAAGCGGTGCATAGGATCGAGGAAAGAGTTTGAATGAACGAGGCGCTCGCGCCGAGTTTTTTCAATTTCCGAGATACGTTATGCGCTTACGGCATGAGTATTGCAAGCTATTTTTTGCACGGTGATTATTTATATCAATTTATTTACATTAATTGAGATATTAGCTGAAAATATTATGTATATACATTATTGAAGATGGACGTAATATTTCATGTGTTTGTTGTTATGGGAACCGAATATTTGTCCTGTTAAAGTCGCCACAAACTGGGGGCCTTGGTTCCGGTCTTCTATAAAAGCTTGTATTATGATGGTTTTACTTACGGCATTGTGCTTTTTGTAATTTTTACCGCACGGAGATTTCTTTTGTTTTCATAGCAACCAGATTGCGTGCGGGAATGTCAAGTTACGATCCACGGCAACAATATTCGTAAGTACCACTAATTAGTTACGTCGTGAAAAAATAAATTTACATTAATCTAGAAACCCGGAATTCCATGATGGGCCCACAACCCAGTTCTGAAATAAATTGATAGGATTATACGACAGGACTTTGGTAAGAAAACTAACTTAGGCAGTGGAGAAATGCACCACTGGCTGGCTCAATAGGGGAGGGATATATTGCAAAGGAGGACGCTGGGGTTGAGGTTAATGGTGGTCACTGCAGGGTCACTAAGACACCAAGGAATTAAGGGGGATGCCGATTGTCTGTTTCATATTTCCATGCATAGGACGAGCTCAATTTGTGTTAAAGCCACGCATGTCCTCTCACGTGCTATAATGGCATATCTACACCCTCAGCCATTTTCTAATAGTTATGGAAAATTATACAACAACTATATCACAATTACATGGTTAAAAATGACCTTGAACTAATGAATCTGAGAGTTAAAATACATGTTATCAATCAATAAAATCAGGTAAACTGATATAACAAAGTGCTAGAATGCTTTTGTTTAATCAGTGATAATTGCAATTATATGCAGAAAATAAGTTATTTTTGTAATAGATTTCCGAGTTAAGCTCCAGATCGATTCATTAAACAGGGCTTACGGAAGAACAAAGGTCTAAAATTTGATAACCATATGTGAAGGAATATGTGGGTAGTGTTATTTGTCAAAGCTCTTTGTATTGCAACTTCCAAAGCCGTATATGAACACTGTAAAACAATATGTTGTCACGAGAACTGATTAGCATTTGATAAATTCTTTATAATAATATTACCATTAAATAGGCACTAAATTTTGCTTTACTCCGGTACTGGTCAATCGATTTGGTCCAATATCAATAGGCTTCTTCCCATGTACGTTATAAATGCGCATACCAAGTTTCATGAACATCCGATAAAGTGTGTTTGAGTATCGCGCGTACAAACGGACGACAGAAAGACGAACAGACAATTTCCCGTCACCCACACAATCTCAGAAAGTACCATTCTGGCACTTAATAAACTATGAGCCTAATCATTGCGTTAACTGTTTTCTTTGCAGTCCGGCACGGATTTATAATTTGTGTGAGAAATTTAGTCTTATGCATAAGAGTTAAGCAAATTCCAGAAGGCGATTTCTTGCTATTGCCTTGTAGGCTATCTAATGTAATATTTGGACTAGTGTTTCCATGCACATCCAACGCCACCTATTAACAAGACTTTAGTCTGTTCAATTGTGAAATTAATTGAAGATGGCCTCGCTCGGTTGCCATACTTGATTCAATTGTTTATAACATCACGCAAAGATCTGATATTTTTACATATGTGGACAGAATGGGATTATAAATGCACGCGTAAACAGAAACATATTGAATAAATTGGACAAAACTCACTATGCGGAAGTTTCTGCAGCCGTACATGAAGACTGTAAAACAATATGTTGTCATGAGAACTGATTTGCATTTGGTAAATTCTTTTTAATATATTACCATAAAATAGGCACTAAATTGGGCTTTACTCCGGTGCCGTTCAACCGATCTGGTCCAATATTAATAGCCTTCATCCCATGGACCTTTATAAATGCGAATACCAAGTGATATGAAAATCTGATAAAGCATATTTGAGTTATTGAACCACCCAGGGAAATGAAATTATCAGGTACAAAATATGAAATATCTAGCCTATATATACAAAAGGCTTTGTCCTGACTGACTGACAAGGAATGAACGTAGAGCCTAAACTATAGAGACTTGGAATTTAGAAAGTTCCTTCGTTTCATAATGTAGGTGCTCACTAAGAAAGGATTTTGAAAAATTCTGATTTTAAATACCAAAAAGCAAATGTTTTTGAGAATACTTAATCCCGTTTTTACACAGAATTATCAAACTCAAATCACAGTTCATATGACAACAGTGTATTGTTGGCAGTGGTCTCAGGTAGCTTTGGAAATAAATAAAATTTCATTGCTGTAATTAAATATTGAAGATGAAATGTATATTATTATATCGCAGGTTTTTGGGGAGGAAAGTATGAAAGTGGTATTGAATATATTTTTAATTTCATCTCCGAAACGGTTATGGTAACATGAGAGTGAGAAATAAAATATTCCGCAAAGACAATACAATTTTATGTTCCGGAGTTTCTGTTTCTTCTTATTTCAACTACTACCAGGCTTGGTGGATAGAAGCGATGGGATGCAAATTTCTACATCTTCTATGAGCCATAAAAATGAATATCAAGCGTTTACTGAGGGAGTAGTTTGAGTGTGATAAGTCATTCTTCCTATTTCAAATTCCAAATCTCTCTATATATATAAAAGCCTTTGTCCTGACTGACTGACTGACAGGAATCAACGTAGAGCCTAAACTATAACAGGTAGAGACTTGGAATTTTGACAGTACCTTCGTTTCATAATGTAGGTGCTCACTAAGAAAGGATTTTGAAAAATTCTGATTTTAAATGCCAAAAATAAAATGTTTTTGAGAATACTTAATCCCTTCTTACACAGAATTATTGAATCCCAATCACATTTGACATTAAAACATATTGTTGCCAGTGGGTTTCAGATGGGCTTGGAATTAAATGAAATGGAAGTTTGACAATTACAGTTGGCTTTGTCTATTTTTGTCATACCTTGGAAATGAAACTTTCGCGATCGCTTGAATGTTGTAAGCCCTAATATGGTCAAACATTGTTTTATTTGGACGAAACTCACTATACAAGGGTTTTCTGGGTCAAGGAACTCGAATCTGAGGTCGCTTTTACCAGGCGACGCTATCTAATCGTGGTATGTAGTCCACGTGATTTAGGTGTTAATAAATATAATGAATTAACTATTATGCTCTTAATTTTTAATTTTTGAAATAATTATCGCGGGCGAAGCCGCGAGCACATGCTAGTACCTATATAAGGACCTAAAATTTAAAAATCGAAAGTCCTTCATAAGTTAATTTTGAATTACAAAATACAAAACCCGGGCGACGCCGGGTCTTTTAAGCTAGTAATTATATATTTCTTTACCAAAGAGCTGATCTTGCTCCAGAGTTGATAGGTGTGAAGTTACTACAAGTGACAAATCCAAAGCGAGATATGTTAATGTATCTCTGCTTCATCTGAGAGACTCTTGTACTGGCATTGTCTCCACGGCCCCCTGCGGACTCAGCCACCATCTTAATTACTGCGACATGTTCGTCATTAGCCCCGTCCCAGGGGGTATGCCCCGGCTCACGGCCCCCAGAATTAGAACTCGGCGCTACTGTACAAATCTCATGTATACTAACACTGTTTATTATGAATCCAATCAAAACCGTTTGCCAAGGATTAGGCCTACACTGCAACATCACCTGCAAAACCGGTCCAAGTACAGATCCCTGTGGTTATCGTTGGGTTCTTGTGAACTTACGGATACTTTAGGGGCTGAGAGGCATTAATAAAATTGACCTATTTCAAAAATATCCATCAATTTATAACAAAAGCATATTAAGTTACTAGCTGATTACTAAGCCTTTGGATTTTAGGCTCTAAAAAAATTAGTTTTAGGCACCTAAAATAGGCTTTTAAAAGAGAAAATAGGCACTTAAAACATGTTTTAAAAATATATGAATAGATATAAAATAGACTTTAAAATATTACAATATACTCTTAAACTATAACATGGTATTTTTTTACTGCAAGAAACGTGGTATACCTATACTTAACAGAATTAACTACAAAATTAAGAAAACGAACTATATTCATTTAAACAGATGTTCTTTCACTGGTGACTTGACACCTTTAGCGACAATTGTTTGGAATAATCAAGTTTCTGTGAAAAACTCACCCTCTGCTGTTCTGTTTTTCATTGAGGGATGTTCTTTATAAGATTGTGAAAATTACAGAATTTTAATTTTATTTTAAATGTACAAAATAGACATTTTAGGCACTAAAACAGTAAAATAGGCTCTAAAGGTCCTAATAGGCATTTTAGGGCACTAAAAAACTCTCTAAATGTAAGTGATTTATCATGAAACGTCAACATATTTAGAAAGGTTCATGTTATTTCATATAGAACAAAATAGGCATTTGCCTTAAAATCCCAGGTCTACTGATTACCCATCCTTCCTGTGAGTGAAAAAGTATTTTGCACGATTTTTAATCTAACACGAGAAACACAATAATAAAAACTAACCGTAGCCTACTTCATTTTTTCAGTGCGTCTGAAGTTCCTCAGGAGTTCTGTACGCATCTAACTTCATGCTAACCAGTTAGTTCATTTTTGCAGTATTAAGCTGTTTCAATATTTGAACCTTCGACTGTAGCATACATTAAATATTTGATCAAAAGCCAGAGCAATGTTATCTGCGTGAGAAAATGAGTCCGATCAAGTCGGCCACAGAGACGTAGGCCTAATTATTTCACAGTAATGTACATTCTGTATATAAACAGTATTCAACTTGATCAACGAAATAAAAATCTGACTAGTTTGATAATCAAATACAAAGGAATATGTCATGGCTAACTGTATTGCAAATTCCAAAGCCGTAAATGAACACTGTAAAACAATATGTTGTCAGGATAACCGATTTGCATTTGTTAAATTCTTTCTAATGTATTACCATAAAATAGGCACTGAATTGAGCATTACTCTGATACCGGTCAACTGATTTGGTTCAAGGTCAATAGGTTTCTTCCCATGGACATTGTAAACGTATAGCCTATACCAAGTTTCATTAAAATCCGAAAAAGCGTATTTGAGTTATGGCACCTTTTGTTATTTATATCACCATAAAAAGGCAGTAAATTGTGCATTATTCCGGTACTGGCCAACCGATTTGATCTAATATCAATAGACATCTTCCCATGGACATTATAAATGTGTATACCGAGTTTAATGAAAATCCGATAATGCGTATTTGAGTTATCGCGCGTACAGGCGCACGGACGGACGGACAGACATTTTCCCGTCTCCCACACAATCTCATAAAGTACCATATTGGAACTTAATAATAATTAATATTATTACGTATTAGCTACAATATCAGTGAAAGGGTTGCGGGCCCTGGCTTGCGAATCCATAGCCAGCGTTGCTAACCAAGAGAGCACACAGGCGGCAAAGGAACAAACATGATACAATACAACACGAAACTTGTAGCAGAGGGATTCTGAATCTGTTCCGTTAAGTAGATGTCTGTTTAGAGTATTTTCAACCGTAATAGACTTGTATGTTATATAAAACACATGTTAGAGAGCATAAATGCACCTCTAGAACGACTGCAAAGCAGATTATTTTCACACACAAATCGAGTGGGACATAACCAAGATGTCAGAACAGATCGGAAGGTAGGGGTGGTTCGTTTGAGCGTGTCTTCTTACAGTAAAGACTTCATCTTACCTCGTTTCTGCTGTAGTTAACCATAATACGATGCTTGTAGAACACAATAAGCACTGGTAACACTTCACAGATACATTAAATACACACTTTTTGTCACTATTAATTACACATAAACAAGCAAGCAGCAAATCACCTGAAGAGGAACACCCCGGAAACCGGAAGTAGGCTACTACCGAAGTCAAAAGATCCAGTTTTATGTCGCTGCCAATGAGATTATAATCGCTGGCTTAGATCGACTGAGTCATGACCAAATGATAACGTACTATGGATAGAGACGGCCTGTTTCTTCTTGTTCTTCCTCTACAGTAAAATAATGGGTATCATGAATATTTATCGTTGCAGAATCCAGGCTATTACCGGTATTAGCCTTAGATAATACACAATCAAATAAATAATGCATTATAACAATCAGTGATGGGAAAAGTACAAAAAGAAAGTAATAGGGCTGAATTACAATTACCTGAGAGACATTTTACTTAATTTCAATTACGAATTACTTTTTCAAAAAGTTACCTAGTTGGGGGTTTTTCTGGGGTTTTTTTCGCGCCTGTGAGACAAATGTCGGGTAACTTTAGGCCCTTGTGGTCCCCGGATATCATCTGGCCGTCATTATCATCTTCATCCCATCCTCGCCCGAGTGTGTGTGTGTGTGAATGGTATGTCTCGTCCTATGTGTTCGTGTTGTCTCGGAGGTGGCCCCGGCATTGGGGTGTCTTTGGTCCGGGGAAGGCTGTGACTTACACCCCCCAAAACTAAATGAAATCAACAACGGCTAAGAGAGACTTTCAACTTATCCTAAAATCTAGGCGCAGATAAATGTACCTTGGACGATTTTATCGCCTCACAATCCAATTGCGGAGTGTGTATTCAGTAAGACAAGGGAAGACCTCCACCCTTCCATCGAAATTTGACGCAAATTAAATTCCTCGTAGTCTATTTAAGCACTTGATGGAAATAAAATTCCCTGGTACCACTCAGTTTAAGCACTTATAAACAACCATCAATGATCCCGAAACAAGAAGGTGGTTCTCACACAACCCTTACCGCCCCAAGCCTTAATTAATATTTTATGTCGGTAAAGCAGACACCTGCAATACCAACCTTGACCACTCATCCGGGGAGGCCCTCCAATGTCCTTATCTGGTCAAAAAAGTATGTATGTGATCCAAAGATAATCCCTCTCCCGACAGGTCGTGGCCCTGTAAGGCCCGGGCGGACTGGATCGCCTAAATCCTAAAAGGGAAAGGTAAAACTAAGATAAAGAAAGAAATTATTATTATTTTTATTTTATTATTATTATTATTATTATTATTATTATCATTATTATTATTATGTTGATTATTACTACATGTGGCGAGGGTGTGAGAGAGGTTTAACTTAATTTCTTGAGGGAGCAAAGCGACAAGCACTTTCCCCGCGCGCAATAAAAAGTTTCATTAGTAACATAAGCAAAGTGTCGTCTCGACAATTACCCGTGTCAAATCTTTCTTCTCCCCTTCCGGAGCCTCCTGAGTGCAAAAAGCAGACAAGTGCCATGTCCAAGCACCGGCTTAAGGGGGCGTCTTGGTAAAGAAGTTTTTAAAGTCCCTAGCAGGAGATAGAGAAGAATTACCAACAACTCAAAAGGAAATTACCTCAGGGAAGTTCATTTCCGCGAAACAGTAATACTGCCATGAAGAGATGCACGCGTCCTAATCCAATCAACTCACCCCGATTCTTTTGCTCCCCCTTTTCTTGCATTTCCACAACTATTAACTATTTTTGGTCCGTAAGGCAGGACACACACACTCAATCCGACAATCTACTCTTATACAATTCAACGGCCCTAAATAGCGTGCTCACTCGCTCGCTCGCTTCGTGAGACATCGGGTATACTCGGCGATGTTCGTCTCTCGCAGTGTAAACTTTCACGAAGAGTACAAAATTAGGAAAACCCTTTCTTTAGTATGTAAAGCACAATGAACACAATATTCTAATTTTATTTTTACTTACAATTTTTCATAGCTCTGAACCACAAACATTTTTAATATACTGCCAGTGTAAACTTCTTAAAAATCCTGGAGTAAATTATTAATAATGGCGGGAGAAGCCGCGGGCACCAGCTATAGATAGTTTAACCATGGAAGTATCGCGGACAATAAAAATCCAAACATACCATTCCTTCCCTTGAAAAATTATATAATTTCTGAAAATTACACTGAATTGATCAAATAAAATTCACATCATATTCATCTGTCAACAAACAGATGAGAAACAATACGTATTATGTGTTCACAGTTAGCTGTGGAACTGCATAATCGAATCTGAGATCGTTTTCCCAGGCGGCGCTTTCTAATCGTGAAATGTACTCTAATTTTAGCTGTTTCATTAATTATTAAAGGCTTAGTTTATGAATAAATCGCGTGCAAGTGTTAATAAATATAATGCTTTAATAATTATTATACTCTTAATTTTTAATTTTTAATTAATTGTCGTGGGCGAAGCCGCGGGCACCTCCTAGTATACTACAATATGCAAACGAGCCTATAATGATATTTATCAAGATACGAATAGGATATGTTTAAGAAACGAGCAAAGTGAATTCTATAATTTTCATACGTGTTTCTTAATTACCTTAATAGGCAAGATGCATACGACTGTTGTTGTTGTTGTTCTTCTTCTTCTTATTATTATTATTAATTCAGCTGTGTATATAAGTTACTCCTTTCAGCTATGAGGTCATATCAGGAGTATGGGATCTGTGTCTATACAGTAGGGTAGGCCATGGAACTATTGATTGTCAATTGTTTCTATTATTGGTGTATTTTGTGGAGTAAATTTCAACTGATATTAATTTAAAAGGATGTGCGCAAAAATGTTTGTATTAACGAAATATCTAGTTATTAGTATAAATTTTTAAAAAATCGTTAGAACCGTTTTAGACAAAATGGTGTGAAAGGAAATTTGTTTAAAATGTGAAGTGGCATTAAAATAACAGAAAGTCGACGCCAAACTTCGAGTCACATCCCCAGAAGGTACCTCACCCAAATACAAAATTTTGTTTTCATTCTGGAGCTAGGCTTTTCACAGACACACATACAGACATGTTTATGAAAATAGTTTGGATTCAAGGGACCTGTATTTATGTTTATAGCAAAAAGGAGATTTAAAGATTGAAGATTTAGTTATTATAAAACAGAATTAGCCTAATTAGGTAGATTTCGAAGAAAAATCTACCTATTGCAATGGATACCATGTCATGATTTTCGAAAAATTCTTTCATATCTTTCCGTTTCATGCTCCCCTGAGTACGAAACCACCGCCTGTTCAAAAAAAAAAAATTGTGATATATATATATATATATATCTCTTTACACGCTAGCGGCCGTAATTTTGAAGATATTTGAACCAAATTTTAATATGTTATTTCTAGGCCCAATAGTTCGGACAAGTTCGTTAATGAGCAAAATTGGCCCAAGGGGGTGGTCGGGGGAGGTGGTTGAAATTTTAAAACATTTTTATCTCGGCCCCTATGAAGTATAGAGGGAAACTTTGTTTGAATAAATTAGAGTACTCCCTATGGAGTTCACAGTGACACCAACGATTCGGGGGTTCGAGTGAGGGTGGGGGTGGGGGATGAAAATTCGAAACTTTTGAAACCACGTCTTGTGGGGTATCGTTGAAAAGCTCTTGATGAGTACTCTACAAATCAATAACTAGTTTCTTGATAGCTCTCATATGACGCGAGATTTTAATGTTTGAAAATAATAACACTTAAAAGAATTATTATAATATCATAATTTTGTCTTGTTTAGCTGCTTTGCTAATTTTATTCATTGCTGACCTTGCGCACGGCCTCCCAGAATATTATATTCTATTCTTGTTGTCAAAACAAATGATTGTAGGCTCTTCCTCTTTACCGAATTCAGTTCTTATTACTGCAGGTTTGCCATGCCAAGGCTAAAGAAGAAGAGTGCTATGCAGCGACAATAAATTAAACCAAAAGCACTTCGAAATCTACCTCCGCTTGTAGGCCTGCCTAAAGGGATTTTTGTACCTCCGAACGAGTTTAAACCTTAAATGCACGAGACTAAATTTCTCGCAGAATATACAAACTCGTGCCGGACTGCACAGAAAACATTTAATACAATGATTAGGATCATAGTTCATTTCTTTTACCTAATTGAATTTTTCGTCCAATTTCTTTTTCATTATTAAGTGCCAGAATGGTACGGTACTTTCATAAGATTACGTGGTGAACGAAAAACGTGTCTGTACGCGCCATAACTCGAATACGTTTTATCAGATTTTCATGAAACTTGGTATACACACTTATAAAGTCCACAGTAAATTTGCATCATATTTGTACGGTCGATAGAACTGAATACTTTGTTGGGAACTGAAGACAGGTGACTGCGTATTTGTGCGCCTTCGTTTGTTTTGGAAATATTAAGGAATAGGCTATTAGGTTTGTTCCCAAAGCAAACCCATGACTGCTTGAGAATTTGCTGTACTGCGCATGTCCATTTTATAACTTATCCCATGTTGGGTAGAATTGGAGGTTTCTGTTACCTATGTGAATTTTGTTACGCTTATTTTCCGGGAGAGGGCAGAGGGACAGGTGGTAATCCCATCGCCTCCGAAAACTAAGATAAGACTTGGACGTGAAAGGGCCGAGGAATTTTGTCCAGAGGCTCTAATTTAGTCTAGGAGTTCTTTTACGTGCCGTAAATCTACGACACGGGCCCTCCAGGTTAAAGTCCCTTCCGGAGGACTCCGTGCCCAGGATTTTTACGTTCTGAAAAACCCATCGACTGCGGCCGGGTTTGATCCCGAGACCTTCGGATCTAGAAGCACTGGTAATAAAAAATTCTCATTTTCTTAATCCTTTATTCAATTCATTCCACTTTTTTTTTCCTCCCAACACTTTTACTATTTACTGTATGTTGGAGTTAATTTAAATGAAGACAAATAGCATCGAAAAAAGTTGAATGCGTAGGGATCTACCCTTGTCACACGTGCTGACATCTAACAAAGCAAGTTTAAATTGAATTTAGAGAAATAGATTGGATCACGTGACTCATGAGTATTCTAAAGAAACCAATTCCTCACACAGACAAACGGTTTCATGGCGATCAAACCAGTTTCATGCTTCCTGTCCAATCTAATTGAAATCCATGGCCCTAAGTATTAGTGTACAAAACTCCTACATTTCTGTATTTTTCTACCCTCTTATGAATCGTAGTAACTTTCGATTTTGGCATGGTGTATGTGCAAATGGCGCGTCCTCAGGTTGCGGACAGAGGATACGGCCTCCAAATATGGAGGGTAGCTGTGAATAAATTGAATAAGCAGTCTTGTATCGTACGTATGAGGATCTGGATGTGATCTAAAGCTTGAATTTCTATTAAGGTAACTTGATAGAAATACATTTACAAATCTTATAGGCACTCTACGTTAAATTGGAAAAATATCACAGGCCAACAATGAAAAAAAAACTTTTTGAATGAATTTGCCTTATTCTTATGGTTTTTAGTGTGTTCCTGAATTCACTATATATATATATATATATATATATAAATCAACTGCCACATGTATGACGCAGCATCACTTGAGAACGGCTCCACCGATTTGGCAATTTTTTGTTTGTTTGTTTGTTGTTTTTTTTTTTGTTTTTTTTTTTCGTTTTCTTTTTTTCCGAAATTGTCAGGACAAGGTTTGTACGAAAGAAATGTTTTGGAAAATCCACGGAAAAAGTCGGAAATCTGAAATGAGGCACAGTTTGAGAGTTCTGCTGTCACATGTTTAGGCCTACATAACAAAAAAATCTACATTTCTCGACCAACTTGCACGAAATTTTGAAAACATACCCACTTAAGCCCGGGAAGTAACAAGGTCAAAATTCAAATTAAAACAATTTGGGGATTTGATTGAGGAGTAAGGTGAGTGATTCCATCAAGATATCAAAATGATGGAAAGAAGATTTCAGGGCCGCTGGAATACCAGCACTACTGGTGGTCACTTCACCGAGAAGTTCAGCAAGCGTCTCACAGGATAAAAAGCTAGACCAGAAGCTTTAAGAAGAGGAAAATAAAATGGACACATAACCTATAGCCTATAGGCCTAATAAAGAGGTTTTTCTTGTTTATACTTAGAGAAAAGCTTTGTACGTATTGTAACATTAATTTAGTTTTCATTTCTATAGCAAGTTCCACTAACAAAGCCACATTGACGAAACTGAGAGTGGTAGAAAAAAATTGAGGTCAGATATGGAATCAGCAACAAAAATACCACGAGAATCACGTATTAACTTTAAAAAGAGTTTTTAAAAGTCTTTTTTCGTTGGCCTGTGTTTTCATTTATACGGATTGTAAAGAGGTTTAGACAGTCAAAAAAATTCATTTTTTTTTTTAAATTTGAAGTTTACCAGAGAAGGGAACACACTTTCGCTGCCTCCCTGTCTTAACAGAAAACACTTTCCTTAGAACTCGTTTGGTTGCGAAGACAATTGAAGATAATGAAAGACAAGCAACCGTTCAGAAATAATAGAGCTGGGAAAACATTTACTAGAAATGGTAATGAAAAATAAGAGGGGAACACAATAAAATAAAAAAATCTATTTTCTTCCTCGCATTGTGCCGATTTCCTTACAATCCTTGCTTCCAGTTGGGCAAGTTTATATCACAGGGCGAGCGCTAGATGTCTCTGCCGTCGTGACAGATGTTCCTAAGGCATTTAACACACCATTAGCGTTGCTAGCTCCAGAAATGAAAGAAAGGGAAAAATTAAAGAGCAAAGCGAAGAAGAACAGAAAGCGAACAAATGGGCAATACGCACCAGGAATAAAAAGTAGGGTGTACTGCAGTAAACAAATTGCACCCCCCCCCCACACTTTTTAATTAGTGCGGGCCTCCTTCATCTTGTACTCCATTCCAAGAAGTCAGGGGTGCCCAAAACAATCGTCATAACACACCTGATACGACGGACATTAGGAAGTTTTTGTCCAGTTACCGTAAACGTTATAAGTAGATTTCGAACTTTCAGGTCGTTAAAAGTGCTGTTTTAGGTATCCTAAAATAGGCTCTAAAAATTGAAAAATAGGCTCTAAAAATCGTAAAATAGTCTCTTATAAAATCGTTAAGTTGCCAGTTTTCTGAAATATTTCAATTGCAATGCAGAATATTATATTTATTGAAGTCACCATTAATCAATAATCATGATAAAACACAGATATAGGCCTATGGTACACAGAATTATATTTTATTACTACGGCCTGTTTTACTACCATAACAGTGAAAACTTAATCCCTGCGCCCAGAAGCTACGACGCTAGCATATTCAATCCCTTGTATCCCTCAGTGATTCAGAGAACTACTTTATTTATTTTATTTTTACTGGATATGGGAGTCGGGAGAAAAACACTACATTTTCTTGGGAATTCAAAGGAATTTTTCTACTGCAGACGAAACATTTCTTACTATTTAACCATGTCAGAAATGTGTCATGTACTGCACATTCCGAGCTAAAAATTTAGTACGAACTGAAAATAAATGCTAGAATTTATAACTAAAAATAACTTATTTTGAACTTTAGGGGAAAAAAACAAACAAAAAGGCAATATTAGGCTCTAACGTAAAAATAGGCTGTTTTAGGTCCTATAAAAGTATCAGTTTTAGGCATAGTCACTTATGAAACATGCATATACAAGTTTTCGTCCATATATCACTTAAGGATTAAAATAGGTTTTTACCTAAAATCCGAAGTCTAGTTATAAGTGATGCTCTGAGCATGCGTCAGTTATCCGCAACGCCAACCAGAGCAGGGATTCCTAAAGATACTGTTGGTGCCATTTTAAGAAGGCCTCGTCTCAAACCATCGTCTATCCACAAAAGAATATAATAGCAATGTTCCCTAATCCGAAAATCTGCACCGACAAAGAACAGGGGCTTTTGTAGTCGCGTGGATTTCCCCAGTGTTGCCGCTGCCATTCACTACATCTTAAGTGAAGTAAATATGTTGTGATATGTATTTGGCAACATTGTACTGGATTGGAGACAAGTGTGAATACGCCTAATTACCTTTCTATTCACTGATTGACAGGTCGAAGAGGATTAGGGTGGCAGTAAGTAGAGGCATTTTTACTTCCTCTGCCCGTACCATTAGGTACTATAGGTAGAGGAAGTATTGTTTTCGACCCTAAAATTCGAAGTTGAGTTTTTAGCATATATACACGTTTCAAGGCCCCCTGAATCCAAAAATACTATTTTTGGAAACATGTCTGTGTGTGTGTCTGTGTGTCTGTCTGTCTGTGTGGAAGTTTGTGAACAGGCTAGCTCCGAAACGGAGAATCGTATGAAAACAAAATTTCGTATTTGGGTCAGGTACCTTCTGAAGATGTGATTCGAAGATTGGCGACAAATTTCTCTTATTTTTAAGGGGACTTTACATGAAGAAATTTTCGTTTTTCGCGATTTTCTCGAAAACGGCTCTAACGATTTTCTTTAAAACTTGCACATGTGTTCCTTTTACTGAGAGCTAAAACTTTTATTTGAAACTTTTTTTCGAAAAAATTCTCTGAGGGTAGTTACAGGCCACCCACTGTTCACCCACTGTTTGTAGAAATTTTGTCTTGCGTGATGAACAACTGAATACGCGCTCTTCCACGGCCTCTTATTCTATATAAGAATGTGAAGTGAGAAAGATGTATTGTTGGCCCGGTATAGAGTAAAGAAGTATCTGAGGGAAATATTCGATAATTTCGGAAATTATTCTTTACGGCGGAAAGTTCAATAAACGTCTGCAGTCACTTGTTCTTTTTTTTAAGTTTGTTATATAGGCTAGCCTGCGCTTTTAGTCGCATCATTGAAAGAAGAGGTATTTATAGGATAGTAATAGCGTAAAATTGTGTCTTGCGATTCTGTAAAAGGATATGTGAATACTGCTAACTTTTTTTTGGGCAGAGGAAGTTATGTGACTTTCACATCAGATTTTTTAAAAAGTAGTCTTTAAGAAGTGGCACCCACAATAATACTGTTTACATTCAAACAATGGAAAAGCATATATGTCCACGAACATCATACACTGATTTAATGATGTTTATTTTTTCATATTTTATGCTAGCCTATGTTATTAAGTGCCAGAATGGTACTTTCTGAGATTGTGTGTCTGTAAGCGCGATAACTCAAATACGCTTTCTTGGATTTTCATGAAACTTGCTGTACGCAATTAAAACGTCCATAGCCTATTGATTTTTGACCAAATCGGTTGAACGGTACCGGAATAAAGCCCAATTTAATGCCTATTTTATGGCAATATATTAGAAAGAATTTATGAAATGCAAATCAGTTGTCATGACAACATATTGTTTTACAGTGTTCACATACGGCTTGAGAAACCTCCGCATAGTGAGTTTCGTCCAATTTATTTAATATTTTCCTGTTTAGGTGTGCATTTATAATCCCATCTGTCCACCTATGTGAAAATATCAGATCTTTGCGTGATGTTGTAAACAATTGAATCAGGTATGGCAACCGAGCAAGGCCATCTTCAATTCATTTCACAACTGAACAGACCAGGGTCTTGTTAATGGGTGGCGTTGGATGTGCATGCAAACACTAGTCCAAATATTATATTAGATACGAAAACTGGGAAAAATTGCAATTTGCTTAACTCTTATGCATTAGACTAAATTTCTCAAACAAATTATAAATCCGTGCCGAACCGCAAAGAAAACAGTTAACACAATGATTAGGCTCATAGTTTATTAAGTGCCAGAATGGTACTTTATAAGATTGTGTGGGGGACGGAAAAATGTCTGTACGTCTGTCCGTTTGTCTGTACGCGTGATAACTCAAATATGCTTTATCGGATTTTCATGAAACTTGGTATACGCATTTATAGCGTCCATGGGAGGATGCCAATTGATTTTGGACTATATCGGTTGACCTGTACAGGAGTAATGCCCAATTTAGTGCCTGTTTTATGGTAATATATTAGAAAGAATTTATCTAATGCGAATCAGTTCTCATGACAACATATTGTTTTACTGTGTTCATATACGACTTCGGAAGTTGCAATACAGTTATCTTTGACAAATAACACTACCCACGTATTCTTTGACATATGCTTATCAAACTTTAGACCTTTGTTCTTCCGTAAGCCCTGCTTAATGAATTGATCTGGAGCTTAAGTCGGAAATCGATTACAAAAATAACTTATTTGCCTGCATATCATAAATGCAATTAACACTGATTAAACAAAAGCATTCTGGTACGTTGTTACATGGGTTTACCTGATTTTATTATAATTAAAAAATTGTCCGGCGTGGTCTTGTGGTTAGCGTCGCTGACTACAGATCCGTCGCCCCGGGTTTGATCCCCGGTACCTCCTCGGATTTTTCTGAGGTAGGGAGGTCTGGTAGGGGTAGATATATAAGCATTCATGAACCACAGATTATTGTCTCTGTTGGACATTACAAGAGAATATTATAGGAGAAAAATTCCTCCGACACTGGGACTTGAACCCAGGACCTTTGGCTATTCGCGCCAATGCTCTACCAACTGAGCTAAGCCGGAGTTCAATTCACAGTGCCAGATGGAACCTCTCTCCTATGACTGATTGCCCTAATGGTCTACCTCACAGACATGGTCTACCACACAGTGCCAGATGGAACCTCTCTCCTATGTCTGTGAGGTAGACCATTAGGGCAATCAGTCATAGGAGAGAGGTTCCATCTGGCACTGTGAATTGAACTCCGGCTTAGCTCAGTTAGTAGAGCATTGGCGCGAATAGCCAAAGGTCCTGGGTTCAAGTCCCAGTGTCGGAGGAATTTTTCTCCTATAATATTCTCTGGTAGGGGTACACTCAGCCTCGAGATTCAAATTGAGGAGCTACCTGATAGAGAAGTAGCGGCTCCGGTCATGGAAACCACCATAAACGGTCGCGGGTGTCGGCATGCTGCCCAAATGCCCCCAATCCTGCCATCTGCCTATGGTAGATGACGCAGCAGTCGGGTGGTAGGCCTTGTTCCTTCAGGGATGTAGCGCCACGGAGTTTTTTTTAGTTCAAAATGTCTTAATATTATAATTTATTTCCGTTACATGCTTTTTACTTCCTCTGCCCGTACCATAGGTACTATAGGTAGAGGAAGTATTGTTTTCGACCCTAAAATTCGAAGTTGAGTTTTTAGCATATATACACGTTTCAAGGCCCCCTGAATCCAAAAATACTATTTTTGGAAACATGTCTGTGTGTGTGTGTCTGTGTGTGTGTCTGTCTGTGTGGAACTTTGTGAACAGGCTAGCTCCGAAACGGAGAATCGTATGAAAACAAAATTTTGTATTTGGGTCAGGTACCATCTGAAGATGTGATTCGAAGATTGGCGACAAATTTCTCTTATTTTTAAGGGGACTTTACATGAAGAAAGTTTCGTTTTTCGCGATTTTCTCGAAAACGGCTCTAACGATTTTCTTTAAAATTTGCACATGTGTTCCTTTTACAGAGAGCTAAAACTTTTATTTGAAACTTTTTTTCGAAAAAATTCTCTGAGGGTAGTTACAAGCCACCCACTGTTCACCCACTGTTTGTAGAAATTTTGTCTTGTGTGATGAACAACTGAATAGCGCTCTTTCACGGCCTCTTATTTTATATAACAATGTGAAGTGAGAAAGATGTATTGTTGGCCATGCATAGAGTAAAGAAGTATCTGAGGGAAATATTCGATAAATTTCGGAAATTATTCTTTACGGCGGAAAGTCTGCAGTCACTTGTTCTTTTTTTTTAAGTTTGTTATATAGCCTTGCGCTTTTAGTCGCATCATTGAAAGAAAAGGTATTTATAGGATAATTAGCGTAAAATTGTGTCTTGCGATTCTGTAAAAGGATATGTGAATACTGCTAACTTTTATTTGGGCAGAGGAAGTTATGTGACTTTCACATCAGATTTTTTAGGAAGTGTTTGCCCTTAAGAACCAATATCAAATACATTTCACGTAAAGAAACTCCAGAAAGGGCAGTTGATTACGATCTATAAGCCTGCGAGCTGTGTCTACACATTACAGCTGGGACTGTACAAAGAGTTAGAAACATTGTTAACTGGCAGGAAGTTAGCAATGTGTATGTGGAGTGTGTGTGTGAATTTGCATATCGAAAACAGAAGAGTGCTGTGGAAAGGCTCAATAATTAACAAAGAGAAGGGGAACACAAGAAAAAAAAAGTATAAAAAGGAAGAACAAGAAAAGGTTTTAAAAATGTCCAGACTTTTTAATTAAGGGGATTTAGTGCTGATAAACTTTCACCCTCCTTCCTTCAATGCAATTTGTGCAGTAATTAAAAAATTACAACAGGAGCAAAACATATTGAGTTATTTACGAGCTCAACTTTAATTGCTTCAGATAAATATCTAATTAGTTAGCGACACCTTCCATTATCAATACACTACTTAAGTCAAATTAAATTATATTAATCAATGAATTATAATCTGAAGATTTTTACCACCTTATTCCCTCAAAAATAAAATTCTATATCTTACAGGAAAAATAACCTTTAAATAAATGTTTAAGTCAAATTAAATTATATAAATCAAATATTTGATATCTGAAGATTTTTACCACCTTATACCCTCAAAAATAAAATCCTATGTCACCGGCAATGTGTGAAATCCCGGTATTCTATAGAATTCCTAGGTAATGTATAGAATGCCTGATGGTTTTAGGCAAACTATGAAATAATAGTATATTGCGATACTAGTTCCGTAAGCGGTGCATACGGATCGAGGAAAGAGTTTGAAAAAACGAGGTGCTTGCGTCGGGTTTTTTCTATTTCCGAGATCCGTTATGCGCTTACGGAACGAGTATTGCATGCTATTTTTTTGCACGATGATTATTTATATCAATTTAATTATATTAATTGAGATATTAGCTGTAAATATTATGTATATACATTATTGAAGATAGGTGTTATATTTCAGAAAGTGATTCGCATGTGTTGGTTGTTATGGGAACCGAATATTTGTCCTGTTAAAGTCGCCACAAACTAGGGGGCCTTGGTTTCGGTCTTCCATAAAGGCTTGTATTATGATGATTTTACTTACACTTGTGCTTTTTGTAATTTTTACCGCACGGAGATTTCTTTTGTTTTCATAGCAACCAGACTGCGTGCGGGAATGTCAAGTTATGATCCACGGCAACAATATTCGTAAGTACCACTAATTAGTTACGTCGTGCAAAAAATATTTATGATTTGTTGAAATTCCACATATTCCTATACATGATTGCTCACTGAATCATGGGCTAAATAGACAATTAAAACTAGAAACTATGTTGATAGAATAATTTTTTGCTGTCAGAAATGAAGGTTCCATGTTTGGCCCATGTTTTTACCGATGTCATAGTCTGAACATTGTAAACCGATTTGGTCGAATATCAATAGGATTCTTCCCATGGACGTTATAAATGTGTATACCAAGTTTCATGAAAATCCGATAAAGCGTACTCGAGTTATCACGGACAGACATTTTTCACTCCTCCACACAATCTCACAAAGTACCATTCTATATTGATTGGATAATTTTTGAAGTGAAACTTCTTTAGCCGCGGTAGGGGTAAATCGAGAGCTTGTGTAACGCTCGAAAATCGTCACGAAATTAGCGTAACGCTCAAAATCCTCACGCAAACAGCGTGGTGTGACGGAATGGACTGCATAGAAAACAATCAACTCAATGATTAGGCTTATCCAAAATTTAAAAAATCCAAAAATTCAAAATTAAAAAAATAGAAAATCGAAAATTTAAAAAATCGAAAAATCCAAAATCCAAAAAGTAAAACATTCAATGATCCAAAATTTAACAAAATCTAAAATTAAAAAATTAAAAATTAAAAATACCAAAATTCTAAAATTAAAAGATAAAAAATTTAAAAATACAAAACTTAAAAAGTCTAAAAACCTAATAAAGTAAACACTGACTCTCATAATAATTCTCCTCTTTATAATGTACTCCGACTATACAATCAGTTGCACAAAATGGACAATATAGATATTTTTAATACTAACAATAAGCGGTTTAAAAATATATGTGAAAAAAATTTTAAAATTTTAAAATAATAATTAATAAATTTTGCTCCATGTCATTTTCTTTACTTGAATCTTTCTGACATGTATATTTTCCTCCAATACTATTACATTATTATTTATATTATTATTTGTTTTTTCATATTATATTCCCTTGTGTAATTGTCATATTGTTTTGTGTTTGTGTTTTTCTTTTCTGTGTGTTTTTTCTTATTGTTGTAGCATTAGCTTAATTATTTTGAATGTCACTTGAATTTTTGAAACTGGTGTATTATGTAAGCGAGAATATTGTGATTGGGCATTAGCCTGTAATATTCTTAGTACAATAAATAAATAAATAAATATTAAAAAGTCCAACAATCCAAAATTGAAAAAATCATAAAATTAAAACAAGTTTCAGATCTGTCGCGTGGCGTTCCACGCACACTTTTTTTTTTGCTTTCAGAAATGAAGCTTCCATGTTCTTACCGATGTCATAGTTTGAACATTGTAAACAACTCAGACACGTGTGCGCATGTCCGAAGCCAGTTTTATCCAGGAGGGTAATTATCATAAAAGTTTTAATAACATATATTATTATGGAAATGTAAACCAACAAGCCTAGCTGTATCGGAGAGTTTTGATTTATGATGGCGTATGACAAGACGTGCTACAGGGTGACCCGAAATTCTCACACCCATACAACCTGCCCCACAAGGAAGTCACTAATCTCGTAATACGCCGCGTGTTTGGTATTGACAATAGTATATTGCGATACAAGTGCCGTAAGGCACGTTTACGGGTCGAGGAAACAGATTGAAAACCCGAGGCGCAGCCGAGGGTTTTTAAGTTTTCGAGACCCGTAAATGCCTTTACGGCCCGTGTGTTGCATGCTATTTTTTGCACGATGATTATTTATATCAATTTAATTATATTAATTGTGATATTACCTGAAAATATTATGTAAATACATTCTTGAAAATAGATGTTTATTTCAGAAAGTGATTCGCATGTGTTTGTTGTTATGGGAACCGAATATTTGTCCTGGGGGCCGTGCCCATAAAGGCTTGTATTATGAAGTGTATCGTAATGAATTATGACGTAGCGCTTGGACCGTAAGTGTTTTAACCTCATCGCAACCGGCCTTAGCAACAAGACTGTGTGGGAATGTCAACTTACGATCCATGTAAACAAAGTTCGTAAGTACCACTTACTAGCTAAGGAGTGCAAAAAATACGTTTAGCAATGCCTCTTACCGATCACTATCGTTTATCTTATAATCAGGGCTAGGATTTATGTGTACTAAAAAATGTCAAAATATATACATATATATGTACTAAAAATGCCACAATACGTACATATATATGCACTAAAAGTTCCAAAAAACATATATATAATATATATATATATATATATATATATATATAGCACAATGATTAGGATCATAGTATATTTCTTGTACCTTATTAAATATTTACTTCCTAGTTCTTTTCAATTATTATGTGCCAGAATGGTACTTTCTAAGATTGTATGGTTGAGGGAAAAAGTCTGTCCGTCCTTCTGTCTGTCCATGTGTCTGTACGCGCGATAACACGAATATGCTTTATCGGATTTTCATGAAATTTGGTATACGCATTTATAATGTCCATTGGATGAAACCTATTGATTTTCAACCAAATCGGTGGATATATATTATATATGCCTATATATGCAAATATATTTAAAATATGGACATCAAAAAAAATTTAACTACCAAACAATACATTTTGTTACTTTTAGAACCTATAAAAATGCATTACAAAAACTGGATTCATAAATTAAATTATTCAATTTTTTTTCAAATCACTTATTTTATTTGTATTCATTCATTGATTATTTCTGCTACCATAACAGTATGCCACAAAATGTTGTTTTAAATTTCAAACTTCTCCTGTTTTCTCACAAAAAGGGATGCTTGCTATTGTTACAGCCACATGCTTCGGAAATACTTCTTTACTCAAAGGCATTCATTTCTGTACATAACTGTAAAGTTATCCCTGTGTTGTCATATTTTCTGTCACTGAAAACGACAATTCTAATTTCTATAGTTTTACTCTTAAGAATAAAATATGTACGGATATTGCATTAAAATCACTAAATATGGACAAATATTTATTTTACATATAAATATGTACTAATGTCAGGAATATGGAAAAATATGTAAAATAAATTTGTTTAATTTGAATAGAGGACAAAATAATAGATGGAGATAAGTTAAAAAGAGTGTCTATCTGTGAAATTAAGAAATATGTAGGCCTAATTACATATAAATCCTAGCCCTGCTTATAATATCATTCCTCGGATCGCAAAGAAGCAATTTTATCTCATAAAACGTCAGCTCATTACTGGAAACGTAAGGTAGTGATTTATACGTCACAAATCTGTATTGCTGCCAGTGAACAGAATAAAAAGCATTTTATAAAACACTAGCAGTTGCCCGCCGCTTCGCACGCATTTATTAATTAAGCCGCTAGGTGTTTTAAATCACTTATTTAACAGGAAATTAATTAAAATACATCTATTAACAAAACTAATTCTCCCTGTGAAAATTACAGAAAATTATTTCTGATTGAAATTTAAAATATATCCTGTATAGAATTTCATGAAATCTGAAGAAAGATTTCATCTGACGAAGAAATTCATGCGATAGATTTATGAATTAAATAAAATCAAGTAAACTGATGTAACAAAGTGCCAGAATGCGTTCGTTTAATCAGTGATAGGCCTAGGCCTAATTGCAATTATGATATGCACAAAATAAGTTAGTTTTGTTATCGATTTCCAAGTTAAACTTCATATCGATTCATTAAGCAAGGTTTACGGAAGAACAAAGGTCTAGTTTGATAAGGATATGTGAAGGAATATGTGGGTAGTGTTATTTGTCAAAGCTAACTGTATTGGAGCTTTCAAAGCCGTATATGAACAGAGTAAAGCAATAGGCTATGTTTTCATGAGAACTGATTTGCGTTTGATAAATTCTTTCTAATATATTACCATAAAATTGACGCAAAAATTCGGCATTACCCCGGTATCGGTCAACCGATTTGATTGAAAATCAATAGGCTTCATCCAATGGACATTATAAATGCGTATACCAAATTTCATGAAAATCCGATAAAGCATATTCGAGTTATCGCGCGTACAGACACATGGACAGACAGAAGGATGGACAGACATTTTTCCCTCCACCATACAATCTTAGAAAGTACCATTCTGGCACATAATAATCGAAAAGAACTTGGAAGTAAATATTTAATTAGGTACAAGAAATATAGTATGATCCTAATCAGTGTGCTAGATGTTTTCTCTGCAGTCCGGCACGAGTTTGTATATTGTGCGAAAAATTAAGTCTCATGCATTTAAGGGTTAAACTTACTGTCCAATATAAAATCGACCCTCATATTACAATGTGGTTTTATAAGTAATCAATCCTCATATAAAAAATTGTTTTTTGCTATAAATTTCATTTTGGATATTTTTACTTCCTCTGCCTGTATCATAGGCACTTAGGTAGCGGAAGTATTCTGTTCGACCCCCAAATTCGACGTTGGGATTTAAATACGTATTGAGATACCATGAATCCAAACTATTTTCAGAAAAATGTCTGTGTGTGTCTGTGAAAAGCCTAACCCCAGAAAGAAAACAAAATTTTGTATTTGGATTAGGTACCTTCTGGGGATATGACACGAAGTTCTATTTACATTATAAATGCGTATACCAAGTTTCATGAAAATCCAATAAAGCGTAGGCCTATATGAGTTATCTTTCTAATATATTAACATAAAAATAGGCACTAAATTGGGCATTATTCCGCTACCGGACAACCGATTTAGTCCAATATCAACAGGCTTCTTCCTATGGACGGTATAAATGCGTATACCAAGTTTCATAAAAATACGGTAAAGCGTATATGAGTTATCGCACGTACAGACACACGGACGGACGACAGACACACAGATATTTTCCCGTCCACCACACAATCTCATAAGCTTAAAGGACCATTTTGGCACTTAATAAATAATTAATACAAAACTAATAAATTTCAGGTTTGAACTTATATATATATTTTTTTGTATCATGTTTTATTATATTATTATTTATGATATTATTATATGTATAATATATATTTTTTTTATATTTATTTATTTAAATTACATTTACAAACTTATGTAGAAATACAAATACAAATACAAAAATACACAAATTTCAAAATTAAAGTACAATACTTTTTAAGAAAAGAAAAAGAAAGAAAAGAACCAAATATTTATTTATAAATACACCCGAATGAGCAAACTGTTCGTGCTCGGGTGTAGATTCAGAACATCAGAGTGGAGAAAGAGGAGAAACAAAAAACAAAATGAGAAAGAATGATACACTTATAAAAAATGTGAAAATATTTATTTTGTATATATATTTTGTAATTTTGTATTATATATTTATTAAGTGCAAAAATTGCAATATATATATGTAGTGAAGTGTTCCCTATTATTATCATTTATATTATTATTACCTACAGGTATAGAAAGTAATAAGCTAAAGTAATAATACAGAATATGTAACGTTTGGTGAAGCATTATATAAGCTGGCTTCCATGACAAAAAGGTACATAATACTCTCCCGGAGACGAAGCCCGTATCAAATATACATGACGCCATTACTGGGGAAAGAAAGGATGGCTTATGTTTGTTTTATTGCGGGTTGCCGTGTCCCGGCATTGCAGGCGCGAGTTAGGCCGCATGTGTTGAATAAGTCTCACATATGACCAGGCGAATCATATGGGAAACAACTCACAACTCACAGCTCACTGTCAAGGGTGAACAAGTCGCAGGAGGCCTTGAAAAACAAAACACAAACTTTCTCAAAAACATTGATGCTTCCTTTACGAGTTAACTGACGTATTTTTTGATACTGTTTATACCTTTATTTAAAAAAAAGTGTGCGTTGAACGCCACGCGACAGAAGTGAAGCTTGTTTTATTTTTTTTTAATTTTTAAATATTGGATATTTGGATTTTTTAATTTTGGATTTTTGGACTTTTGAATTTTTGAATTTTAGATCTTTAAATTTTCGATTTTTTTTTAATTTTTGGATCTTTGAATTTTTTATTTTTTATTTTGGATTTTTTAATTTTAGATTTTTTAAATTTTGGATTTACGATTTTTTAATTTTTAATTTTTGGATTTTTAAACTTTGGATAAGCCTAATCATTGAGTTGATTGTTTTCTGTGCAGTCCGTTCCGTCACACCTCACTAATTTCGTGACGATTTTGAGCGTTACATTAATTTCGTGACGATTTTTGAGCGTTACACAAGCTCTCGATTTACCCTTACCGCGGCTAAAGAAGTTTCACTTCAAAAAGTAAGTATTTTATCCAGAAAAATGAAAAGTTAAAAACTGCTATACGATTGTACCATATATATATATATATATATATGATATGGTAGGCTATATATATTGGTGCCATTTTAAGAAGACCTCGTCCCAAACCATCATCTATCAACAAAAAATCATAATAGCATTGTTCCCTAATCCGAAAATCTGCACCGACAAAGAACAGGTGCTCTTGTAGTCGCGTGGATTTTTCCAGTGTTGCCGCTATCATTTACCACATCTTAAGTGAAGTAAATGTGCTGTGGTTCGTATTTTGCAACATTGTACTGGACTGCAGACAAGTGTGAATACGCCTAATTACCTTTCTATTCACTGATTGACAGGTCAAAGAGGATTAGGGTGGAAGCAGGTAGAGGCATTTCTTGGAAAAAATGTTTTTAAGAAGTGGCACCCACATCAGACTATATATATATATATAAAATATATAGACTATATATAGATATACATATACACACACTTACTTATTTACTTACATACTCAATGGCAATAGACAAATTATAAAAGCCAAAGGAATATTATCTATTTTATGGAACCCAAAGGTTCAATGCCGAGCTTACCTGAGCCCGCCACTCAACCCTATTCTGTGCTGACTCCATCCAACCATCCCTCGCAAATCCTACTTCTCTTAAATCTATCCTAACATTATTCTCCCACCTACGTCTAGGTGTTCCAAGTGGTCTTTTTCCTTCGGGTCTCCCAGTCAATACTTTTGAGATATGTCTTTCCTCTCCCATGTCCAGCCCGTTTCAACCTCCGTGATACCCTTATTATATCCGGTGAAGCTATTACGTGACAGCTTATCATTAACAAAATTAAGTTCGGGTTCCACTGACATGTCTTTTAGATAAAGATAGTGTTCTATCCACTCCAGAGTAAAAATCGATTAAACGAAAATCTTCTTTCTTTTATTCTCAGGCTTAGACTTGCACACTTACTTCGCCACACTTACGAATCTATGAGACTTTCACGTCAAAGCCCTAAAAGATGGAAAAGCTTGTGTCGAATGTGAACTTACTTACTTACTTACTTACTCAATGGCAATAGATAATTCCTAAGCAAGCTAAAGAAATATTATCTATTTTATGGAAACCGAAGCCGCGCTTACCTGAGTCCGCCATTCAACCCTATTCTGTGCTAACTCCATCCAATCATCCCTCACAAATCCTACTTTCCTTAAATCCATCCTAATATTGTCCTCCCACCTACGTCTAGGTCTTCCACATGGTCTTTTCCCTTCGGGTCTTCCAGTCAATACTTTTGAGATATGTCTTTCCTTCCCCATGTCCAGCCCATTTCATCCTCCGTGATTTAATTGCCCTTACTATATCCGGTGAAGAGTACAAGTTATGAAACTCTTCGTTATGTAGTTTTCTCCAGTCCCCATTTTCATCTCTCTTAGGCCCAAATATTTTCCTAAGCCCCCTGTTTTCGAACATTCTCAGATTGGATTACTGGCTAAAATGTAGTGAACTTTTAGTAAAGCCAATGCAGAAAATGTGATTAGTAATTTTATTAGTCACATTGTAGAGTACATTGCGAAAAAAAATCACAACTGTGTCTCTATTTTTGTGGCAGAAAATAGATTTTGAATGTTGCAAAATAGCGTGGAAGTTGAAATTGAGAAAACAGGCGATTAAAGTCCGCATGCAATGACAGTTGGAAGCACACTGAGGTTTAAAAATGGTGTCAAAACGGCATAAAATTTTTCTCAGTAGGCATCACATTGAGGGACAGAATCCCCAATACTACACTAATCCAGTCAGCAAAAACGACAGATATCGCTCACCTAGCAGAAAGCACTAAATGGAGATGGGGTGGCCATGTTTCAAGGTTGGTGGACGATAGATGGACATACAGGAGTACCATATGGGACCCCAGACAAGGAAGAAGGCTGCGCGGAAGACCAAAAAGGAGATGGGAGGAACTTTTCAAGGATAAAGTGGGCCAACAATGGACCAGGGTAGCCAAAAGAAGAAACGAGTGGAAAGAACTGGGGAAAACCCTGAACAATACGCAAGACTAAGTGCTCAAGACCAAGTGTTAAAGTTCAAGTGTACATGACGCTCAAAATCACGAACAACTTCACTAGCGTGGAGTAGCTCGCCGTGCTAGATAAGAGGAGCTAAACCCTTCTTAGGAGGCCTTTGCCCTACATGGGACACGATAGGCTTATTTTATTTATTATTTATTTATTTTATTTATTTATACCTTACTTCTATTTTTTTTTTTTTTACTAAAATCCGAAAACCTGATTTTTTGTTAAAATGGCTAAATGAAACCTCTGTCATCCCTTAAGGGAGAGCGAATATTTAAAACCAAGAAAAGAGGAGAAAAGAGGAGACGCAAATCAAGTCCAAGGACCTGCAATCGGGAAGAACAGTAATAGGCCTAACAATAAAATAATAATAATAACAATAATGATAATAATAAACAATAAAAATAATAATAACCAAGCGAGGTGGCCAAGATGGTAACGTTTTGGACTCGCATTCGGGAGGTCCCAGGTTTAAATCCCGTGACCGGCCAATTTGACATGGTTTTTTCATGGTTTACCCAGTCGTAAAGGCAAAACGCCGGATTGGATATTTACATACCATGAATCATCCTCACTATTTCGTCCTGTATCACATCCATTTAAATTAACATCAGTTGAGATTTACTTCGTAAAATACACCAACAATAGAACATAATTGAAAACAATAGTTCCATGCCCTATCCTACTGTATAGACACACATCCCGAACTCCTAATATGGCGTCGTAGTTAAAAGGAGTATAAACACAGCTAAAATAAATAAATAAATAAATAAATAATAATAATAATAATAATAATAATAATAATAATAATAATAATAATAATAATCTTACACGTGTGATGTGGTCATGAAGGGAATGGAACCAGGTCCCCCCGAATGTGCACCAGGCCATGAAGCACAACAATGTATAACACCCCTGAGCACCCCCTCTCCGTGGTCGAACAGAGTTGTTGCTCTTAATATTTCAAAAGATTGAAGGAAAGCACAAAAAATGAGGGCGGCTAAGAAAGAATGGATGTGGGGCGTTTTACATTAATATATTCTTCCATCTGCAGTGAGCCGTATATATATGCGTAATATTGGCAATCTCATGTGATTTGTAAAAAATAAAAAAGCCGATACTTGGAAGGGGAAGTGTGATTCACAAGGGAAACTACTTTACTATTGGCTGTGGTTACAATAACATTACTTTAAGCCTGTTCTTTGTCATACTTCCCAATATAAATTGTCTCCCAATGCGATCAGGGGAACAATATATTAACAGAAGCATACGATTTGGGGGCGAAACTATTGCTTTTAGTTGTGAAAAAACTAGGATTTGATTTTGGGGCATTCGTTAGGGTGTGAATTCATTTAAAGAGCTTTTAATATTAATCTAAAACTAGTACACTCTCTTCTTCTTATTTCAGGTAGATTTCGAAGAAAAATTCTTTCATATCTTTACGTTTCATGCCTCTCTAAGTACGAAACCACCGCCCGTTCAAAAGTTTATATATTCTTTTATTTTATTTATTTATTTATTTATTTAACTTGGCGGAGTTAAGGCCAAAGGCCTTCTCTACCACTCAGCCAGGGCAAAAACATGAAATACAGCAAATAATAAATTAAAACAAGAAATGATAGACCTGAATACAAGAAACGTACATTAGGGCCTAAATACAAATAAAAGATTCCAACATAAGTACGTGCATAATATATAACTTAATACAAATGACTAAAATAAAGAAATTTAAAAAAAGATGAAAGACTAAACAAATACATTCTTAGTTATTACAAAATGTAATGAAAATTAAATATATATATACAGTATATTACTAATTAGCATCAATTCTTAAATGTGCCTAGTGTTTATATATAAATTATATCTTTACACGCTAGCGGCCGTAATTTTGAAGATATTTGAACCAAATTGTATTGTGTTATTTCTAGGTCCATTAGTTCGGACAAGTTCGTTAATGAGCAAAATTGGCCCAAGGGGGGTTCGGAGGGGGGGTTGAAATATTGAAAAATTTATATCTCGGCCCCCATGAAGTATAGAGGGAAACTTTGTTTGAATAAATTAGAGTACTCCCTATGGAGTTCACAGTGACACCAACGATTTGGCGGTTTTCGGGGTACGAGTGGGGGCGGGGGGGGATGGAAATTCAAACTTTTTGAAACCACGTCTTGTGAGGTATCGTTGAAAAGCTCTTGATGAGTACTCTACAAATCAATAACTGGTTTCTCGATAGCTCTGATATAAGGCGAGATTTGAATGTTTGAAAAAGTGCTCTTTCCTCTTTTTTTTTTTTGCATTTTTTGCCCTTGGCGTCCTTGGCGCTTAATCTAAAAAAGAAAGCTCCATTGGCTTTACTGTACGTTAATACTATAGGAGAAAAATTCCTTTGGGACTGGGATTTGAATCATGTAATGTCCAGCAGCGACAATAATCTGTATGATGCATCTACATCCATCTTTACCGAACGTAATCGACAAAACAGCCTCAAAAACGAACTCTTGTGAACTGTGCTTTGTATTTTCACATTCAGTTGTTTGTTTTTGTTCCGTACACATCTTGGATCAAGTATAGATGTTCATTTACTAACCGCAGGTTATGCAGTGATGGAAAGATACTCAGAAACTGTATGGCTATGAGAAGAAGCAAGGAAGATCCTGGAAAAGCGATTAGCGGGGGTGAGGCAATCCGTCTCGAGGGTTAGTGGGTTACCCCGGCTCCCCAAATCATGACGAATGTGACGGGCTTGCGAATAAAAATGTAATATTTAAGAGGCCGGAGCTGAGCGGGAACTTAATGGCGCCTCAACCACACATGTGTTCTCTCCACCAGTCCCCTAGTGTTTACCCTAGTGACATTCATAATAATCATCAGTTCATTACGCTTTCCTTCATTACAATCAAGTAATGACTACATCCCGAAATGTTACATAGGCCTAAGTAAATAAATAAAAAACACATACTTTGGATTTATGGCTAGATCTTAATTTTTAGGGCCATAATACCACTCATAGGCACCTAAAATTGACTGTAAAACTAATAAAAATATTTGCTCTGGATTTTTGGCTAGGTCATTTGCTTTCAGGCTTATAAAAACCACTTGTAGGCATTTAAAATTGGCTTTAAAACTAACAAAAAATCATTGCTCTGGATATGGCTAGATCTTGGGTTTTTAAACCCATAATACTACTCTTAGGCTCCTAAAATCTGCTGTAAAATTAACAAAAAATATTTACTCTGGATATGGCTAGATCTTGGGTTTCTAGGCACATAAAAACTACTTTTAGCACTTAAAATCGATTGAAAACTAACAAAAAATATTTGATCTAGATATGGAGAGATCTTGGGTTTTTAGGCCCATAATACCACTCTTAGGCACCTAAAATTGGCTGTAAAGCTAACAAAAATATTAACGCTGGATATGGCTAGATCTTGAATTTTTAGGCTCATTAATGCCACTCTTAGGCACCTAAAATTGACAAAAAATATCTACTCTAGATACGGCTAGATCTTGGGTTTCTAGGCCCATAAAAACTACTTTCAGGCACTTTAAATCGATTGCAAAACTAACAAAAAATATTTGATCTAGATATGGAGAGATCTTGGGTTTTTAGGCCCATAATACCACTCTTAGGCACCTAAAATTGGCTGTAAAGCTAATAAAAATATTTGCTCCGGATTTTAAGCTAGGTCATTTACTATTAGGCTTATAAAAACCACTTGTAGGCACTTAAAATTACCTGTAGAACTAACCAAAAAGTTTACTCTGGATATGGTTATATCTTGGACTATAAGGCCCATAAAAACCAACACTTATACACTGTACTGTACTGTACTGTACTGTATTTAAGGATTTAGGCTCATAAAATCAGCTCTTAGGCACATAGAATAGGCTTTAAAAATCATATGAAATAAGCACTAGATCTTAGAAATCAGCATTGAGGCATTTAAAATAGACTGAAGCAACTAAAAACAGGCACTTTGAATTATGGGTAAACTGTGGATTTTAGGCTCATAAAACAGGTTCTAGGCACGTAAGTCTGAAATTCCTAATGTATTCTATAGGCTTCAATTGTTTGCCTTAATTTTGTAATAACTTGCAGTACATTTGTAATAAAGTAAAGAAAACTACTTCGAAAGAAAGTGAAAAATGCACGTAAGCTTTACAGAATAGAATAAAAGAATTAAACTGCGGGCCTAATCACTGTTTTAACCGTTTTCTGTGCAGTCCGGCACGATTTATAATTTAATGAGCAGTCGAGTCTCCTCCATTTAAGGGTTAAAAATGGTACCAAGACATCAAAATGTCGTACTTATATTCAAGTCAAACTTTAATCTCGTCTTAAGTTGAGTTTCTGGCACAAACAAGTCATACTTATGACGTAGTTACTTTATTAGTGAGACTTCACAAAGTCTAACTTATTGCTATTCATAGTCACTAAAGTACGTCTTATTAGTCGAAATAAGCTAAACTTTATCAAGTCAAGGGTCCCCCTGACTTATTTCAGTTTAAGCCAGAACCATGGACAGTTATTTTGAGGATCTTGGCGAGGTATTAGAATAAACCCGCGCCCCAAAGCGTTATTTGCGAAACATGATTGAAATTCTACAGTGACAATGAATTTAAAAAGAGATTTCATTTCAAGAAGACACAATTTTGCAAATATCAATCGCCTATCTTCCATCGGTATTTCTATTTGATGATATTTCATATCGGCCCAAAGCTTCCTAAGCTGTTTTGAATCTCTCTAAAACAATAATTAACAACGAAATAAATGCATAAGCGTACCGGTCTTTATTCTGAACGATGTCGAAGCTAATATATACACAAAATATTCTCAAGAAACTATGGATCAGCTTATTTACACGTTCCATAATATGACTGGATGAATTGAATTCTTTGTTTACAATGCACAGCGCCATCTGTATTTTGTATATATCGACAGCGAAATACGTATCCAGATGCTTAGCATTAGACGAAAACTGAAAAAAAAAATCTGAAATACGATTCACCGATTCAATTGTTATGACACTGAACGTGCTATTTTTCGTATTATCATGTTTGACTTTAATATGTAGAAAGAGTAAAGCTTTATGAAGTCAAACTTAACAAAGTAAGCCTTCAAAGAAGACTATGAATACGAAAAACATACAGAGTGTTAATGAATAACACCGAAATATTTTATCTGTGTATAGAGGGGACATAGACAAGCAACTTTTATTAGGAGATTTTTGCTCTACGGCGTAAAATGTGTATGCTACAGGGCATTAAAGACATTAAAATATGGTACTCATAAGTCAATATTTAGGCAAAATAGGGTTAACATTTTCATTAAATTCACTTCATGCCTTCTTAGAGATAGATAAAAACCTGATTCTTAATCATTAATCAACAGCTAGGGCCTATAGGCTATCATAATTTAGAGTTTTCAAAATCTACAAAATTTACAGACTAATCACATGACTGCCCGCCAGTGCATTAGTTATTTATTCATAACTACAGTGTTAACAATAAAGTTCATTTGTTTTGTATTTTTTTTAAATGTTAGAAGTCAGTGGCGGCCATGCCCTGGGAGATTTTATGCTGTAACAAGATAAATAAAATTCCTAGAGGAAAAATCTCGTAATAAAAGTTGCTTGTCAATGTCCCCTCTATACACAGGTAAAATATTTCGGTGTTATTCATTAACACCCTGTGTAAGTCGACTTGTCCAATAACTTTAGCTTTGTTAAGTCGTTCTAAGGTCGCTAATTAAGAATACCGACCTAAACAAGTTTCGTATGTGGGGGAAACGAGGAAAAGTTTGAAAAGACGATCCGAAGAGGAGAAATGGTATCTTCTCCGCCACTGCGATCGACTTATTCCCAGAACTGCAAATGACCCACAGATAGAATCTCTGCCAACCTGGACCGTTTGGCTTTATATTGAGACTTTCTTACTTTAACGCCAACGACTCTAGAACATCGTGACATGCTCTTCAATATAGGATGACAAGAATCTAGAGAATCCGAAAGCATTAACAGTCGAGTAAAGGTCTTCACTGTCTATTTAGATCCGATCTAGCGGTTAAAATTAGGGCAGAAGATGTCTTAGATCTAACGCAAATGTCGGAAGATGAACGTGGAATGTCGATTTATATGAACTATAAGATTGGCTACATTATACTAGCATGTGCCCGCGGCTTCGCCCGCGATAATTATTTCAAAAATTAAAAATTAAGAGCATAATAGTAAAATCATTACATTTATTAACACCTAAATCACGTGGACTACATACCACGATTAGATAGCATCGTCTGGTAAAAGCGACCTCAGATTCGAGTTTCTTGGCCCAGAAAACCTCTATATAGTGAGATTCGCCCAAATAAAACAACGTTTGACCATATTTAGGGCTTATAACATTCAAGCGATCGCGAAAGTTTTATTTCCAAGGTATGACAAAAATAGCCAAAGCCAACTGTAATTGATTTGACATTGAAATGTATAACTGAAAACTTATGTTTTGAAAACGCAAAAAATGCACGTTTTTTGCCAGTTTTTCACTCATAACACACGAACGAAAACTAAAATTAAAATTCCGGCTTCGAGGTGCATTTTCCGACCCTTCAGCACACCTATGTTTAAAATTTCAGATCTCTGCGTTCAGTAGATTTCGCTGGACATCGAGGAGAATTCCTTTTATTAATATAGATAATATGAATTATAATGATACCTTCTCTAATTTGTCAAACATCCATTTAATTTAATCCAAGCCCACCTGATACCACTGGTAACAATACGTTCTGTGAATTTGTTTTGATAATTCTATGTAAAAAGGGATTAAATATTTTCAAAAACATTTAATTTTTGGCATTTAGAATTTTTCGAAATCCTTTCTTAGTGAGCATCTACATTATGAAACGAAGGCACTATCAAAATTCCAAGTCTCTACCTGTTATAGTTTAGGCTGTACGTTGATTCCTGTCAGTCAGTCAGTCATTCATTCAGTCAGTCAGGACAAAGCCTTTTATATATAGTCTATAGAGATTGCGTTACTAGTTCCGGAAGCGGTGCATGTTTTGAATTTCTTTTTCACGTGAAAGGTAAAAGTGCATTATAAAAAAAGAGTTCAAAATTCAATTATTTTGACCCCCAAATGAGTGCCCCCTGATGTGAGCACCGGCACTCAGCTGAGGATTTAACGTAGTTGTCACTGGGGTCGGATAAACATCTCAAGAACTTCTCTGCTCAGGTCTTTGAGTTTAACGACTTTAACGACTAGGGATAAAAACCCTTCACAAAAATATCAAGTCTCATCAGCAAATCTCCTGGTTCTTTCTTCTTCTCATTCTTTCTTTTTATCTTTTTTATCTGTTTTTCTTTTATATTTCTCTTTCATTTTTACTATCTTTCTGTATTCCTTTCTATACAACTTTCTCTCTTTTCTCCCTTTATTCCTATTTTTCAATCTTTCATCCGTTCTTTCTGTATCTATCTTTTTTATCCTTCTTTTACCTTCGTTATAGTTCTTATAAATTGCATAATCTTTTTTCATCCCAAAAGCAAACACTGACTCTCATAATAATTCTCCTCTTCATAATGTACTCCGTCTATACAATCAATTGCACAAAATGGACAATATAGGCCTAGATGTATTTAATACTTAAAGTAAGCCGTTTAAAAATATCTGTGATCAAAATTTAAAAAACTTAAAACGGGAATAATTTCTGTACCTCAGAGCGAAACGAGCGTAACTGCCAAAAACTAAATTTTACAGGAGGAGCGAAAAATAAAATTATGAACAATAAAGGGGAATGGAGTTACTACTATTTGGCTCTCAATATCTTGGTTTCTAATGAAATTTTGGATTTAATATTAATTGGTTCTATAGAGGTCAAGAAGTTAGTAAAGAATATGAAAAAACCAAAAAATATGAAATTTGGAGTTACGTTCCATTGGTTCTGAGGTACAGATTTAAAAAGTGATAGTTAAAATATGTTTCATTTGATTTTCTTTATTTAAATCTTCCTGATATATATATATATATATATATATATATATCTTCCTCCAAAACTATTATATTATTATTTATGTTTTTGATGTGAACCCTTGTGTAGTTGTCATATTGTTTGTGTTTTTTTTCTGTGTCTTTTTTAGTTATAGTAGTACTTTAATTATTTTGAGTAGGCCCTACTACTTTAAATATTTAATACTAGAATTGTAAATCCGGTGTATTAATATAAGCGAAAATATTGTAATTGAGCATTAGCCTGTAATATTCTTAGCATAATAAATAAATAAATTTCTTATTTCTTCTCTTTTTTGCCTGGTCTTACTACTTCTTTTTCTTTCCCCCTCTTTCCTTCTTTTTCCTTTCTCTCTTTCTCTCCATATTTTCCTGTCCCGACCCCCTCTCTCTCATCCTGCATAAACACCTGAAAATGACGTAACTAACGTCGAAACGCGTAGAGGAAACAACATCTGCATTTTTAGTACAAGACTATATTATATTGACTTTAAGCACATTTTTAACAATTTTAATTAGTTTCTTAGTAATAATATTATGACTGACTGTTTGTACAAGATTTTATATTATTGGACTAGTGCTACTTATGCTATGTGTGTTAAATATAATAGGATATATTATCTATATATATAAAAATGAATGTATGTATGTGTGTGTGTGTGTGTCATTTAGGCATTACTACACCATTCATCCGACCGCCATGAAACTTTGGAAAGTTGTTGAGTGCATTCCCGGGAAGGTTTCTGGCATATTACATTTTTAATTTTTCCCTTCGTTCGTGAGTTATGAGTGAAAAACGGGCAAAAAACGTGTATTTTTTGCGTTTTCGATGCATCAGTTTTCAGTAATACCATTCAATGTCAAATCAATTACAGTAGGCTTTGGCTATTTTTGTCATTCCTTGGACATAAAACTATCGCGATCGCTTGAATGTTGTAGCTCACGCTGATCGATTCATTTGTTTATAATGTTAAGGCACGCAGACATATGAAATTTTCAATCTACACCGAAGAGGATTATTATTATTATTATTATTATTATTATTATTATTATTATTACTATTATAAAAGGGATAATCAATAGCCTATAGGCCTCAATATGGTCAAATATTGTTCGACTTGGACGAAACTCACTATGCAGGGGTTTTCTGGGCCAGGGAACTCTAATCTGAGGTCGCTTTTACCAGGCGACACTATCTAATCGTGGTATGTAGTCCACATGATTTAGGTGTTAATAAATATAATGATTTAACTATTATTCTCTTAATTTTTAATTTTGGCAATAATTATCGCTTGCGAAGCCGCGGGCACACGCTAGTGTCTTATAAAGCGGGTTAAGTTTCTACAGTTTTTAAATTACTGAGGATTGGTGGAAATTATAAGTAAAAAACAAAAAAGTTCAGTAGGAAAATGAAAATAATTGAAATATTTTTAAGATGCTATTCCCCCACCCCCCTTCACCGTGAGGATCGTATACGGACATAGACCAACACCAGTTTTCCTGATCCCGTAGCTATCCAAGAAGTGCAGGAAGTCAATTACAGGAAGTGAGACGTTCTTCTTGACTACACAGTTTTCTTACCAGTGAAGTTTCCTCTGGGAAGGAAATCAAGTATGCATTGGGATCAAAGTCGTAACGCAACCTTTTTTTTGGGGGGGGCAAGGGATCAATAAAACGAATTCATGAGTCAGAGACACAGCGTGATAAAAATTAGGGAGAATTAGAACAATATCTAACAATTTACTTATTTATTGGATCAGTACACCGACATCGTTGGCCACGGTGGTCTAGAGGTAGCGTGCCCGCCTCTAGATCCGCAGGGCGCGGGATCAAACCCGGTCGCGGTCGGTGGATTTTTCAGGATGTAAAAATCCTGGGCACGGAGTCCTCCGGGAGGGACTTTAAGCTAGGGGTCCCGTGTCGTAGATTTACGGCACGTAAAAGAACTCCAAGCCTAAATTAGAGCCTCTGGACAAAATTTCTCGGCCCTTTCACGTCCAAGAAATACTTAGTTTCCAGAGGGGGGGTTGCGAGGCGATGGGCTTACCACCTGTCCCTCTCTCGGAAAATAAGCATATCAAAATTAGTATAGGTGATGAAACCTCCGCTTGGAGGCCCCTTCGCCCCACCTGGGGATCATAGGGTACCAGATACAGATACACCGACATCGATTATTTTCAGCAGCTACATAAAAACTGTAAAATTTGGCGTGCAATAGTTTTAGATATAATCGCTTTATTTGGCGATACTCAATTTCTCTCACAATATATAAACGCATCACGGACTGCGAAGAAAACAGTTAGTACAATGGTTAGGCCCATAGTTTTTTCTTCTTCCTTTATTCTGTAATTTTACGTTAAATATGAATTTTTCTTCAGATTTCTTTTTCGCACTTTTAATACAAATTTAAGACAAACGACAAACGAACATGAATTAAAGATATGTATGTGACTACCCTGAAAGATTCTATCACCAAACTTAGAAGCCACCTTACTCCTGAAGCACGGCACATGAATGTTGTGCTTATTTATTGATTTATTTATAGTTGTATGTTCAATAAAATAGTTTTTTTTATTTATTTTTTATTTTTTAATTTATTCGTATTAACGTCGCTTTGTCGGCCGCGGTGGTCTAGACGTAGCGTGCCCGCCTCTAGATCCGCAGGGCGCGGGATCAAACCCGGCCGCGGTCGATGGATTTTTCAGGACGTAAAAATCCTGGGCACGGAGTCCTCCAGGAGGGACTTTAAGCTGGGGGTCCCGTGTCGTAGATTTACGGCACGTAAAAGAACTCCAAGCCTAAATTAAAGCCTCTGGACAAAATTTCTCGGCCCTTTCACGTCCAAGAAATACTTAGTTTCCAGAGGGGGGTTGCGAGGCGATGGGCTTACCACCTGTCCCTCTACCCTCTCTCGGAAAATAAGCATATCAAAATTAGTATAGGTAATGAAACCTCCATTGGAGGCCCCTTCGCCCCACCTGGGGATCTTAGGGTACCAGATACCAGATACCAGAACGTCGCTTTAACCTCAAAATTAAGAGAAGCTAAAATCGGAACAAAATAAAAACACTTTTTCCAAAAACGTAATTTATTTGTAAATTGCCACTGTCTACTTGAATGTAGGCTACATTCGTTAAAAAACACAATTTTCTTCTCCGTTTGATTTTCTCATATTGATAGGGCAATCTGCTGCGTTTGAGATTCCCTAGTCAATTCAATTCAATTGTACTTACGATCTTCACAGAGCTTTTGTAAATGAATCCATACACATTTTATATTTATTTCAGTATTACGTGGTTTAGCTTCATTTATGATAATATCAATTTCATCAACAGATGCACTACCAAACTTCCAGCTAGCCATTTTTGTTTTCAATTCAGCACCGACAATGGATGACGTAGTCTATTAATCACTGCATTAGCGACACTGACTGTTCAGTAACGAGCTGACTTTTTATCAGATAAAATCGCATCCTCACGCATCTTGCAGGGATTTTGTAAGATAAACGACCTCGATTGGTCTATATCCGTGGGATTGCTAAACGTTATTGGTCAATATCGAATACGCGGCGTATGAGTTGAATAGTCAAAAAATCTCCAGTCATCGTTTTTTACAAACTCAGGTTTGTGTGTTGAGAAGTAAATCTTTCAAAGAGGCTACTACAAATGAATACGCACCTTGCAATACGGTCTCTTATTCTATACCAGAATTATCTGAAGTAAGAAAAGTATTGCCCATGCTTTAGTGTAGATAAAGTTATGTAAGTGTATTAAATAAGATTTTGTATGTAGGAGGGAGAATCAAATGAAAATCGCAATTAATTTTACTGCAGGAAGAATGTTTGCTTGTACATTATTTTTCTACTTAGTCCCCTCCTAGTTCAACGCACTTAGGCCATCGGATAGGAAGTGCTTCGATATCGCGTGAGAAAAATTATTTTGGTTGACGCTGTAGCCACTCGTGCACCGCCGATTGGACGTCTTCATCACATTTGAACTTCTGCCCTCCAAGGTGATCCTCTAATGAACCAAAGATGTGGAAATGGGATGGTGATAAATCTGGCGATTATGGCGGATGTCGTCGACGGTTTTTATACTTGTACGAGGACAGGCGTTATCATGTTGAAGCAAAACGCCTGCACTCAGCAATCTCCTTAGCTTTGGCACTATCGGATTTCCACATCTTTGGCCCATTAAAGGAGCACCTTGGAGGGCAGAAGTTCAAGTCTGATGAAGACATCCAATCGGCAGTGCACGAGTGGCTACAACCAAAATAATTTTTCTCACGCGGTATCGAAGCACTTCCTATCCGATGGCTTAAGTGCGTTGAACTAGGAGGGGACTAAGTAGAAAAATAATGTACAAGCAAACATTCTTCCTGCAGTAAAATTATTTGCGATTTTCATTTGATTCTCCCTCGTGCAGTCGTGTGAACGAGAAAGCTTGTGAGTTTTATAGGTGGCCATGGTTTTATCACAGAGCATTACATACACCGCAGTGTGGCCATCAGTTACAAGAACGACCGAGGCGAGGTGGCACTGTCGTTCAATTACACATTTTAATCCTGGAAGAATAAGTGGGGGAGCTGACCACGTGGGGATGAGATGTGATCCCACTTAAATTAAACTGGATCCCAGCTCAAGGCAAATCCCAGCCGGTCACAGCCTCAATTAGCAAGGGGTTACATTCAATTACACCACAAGGCAGCCACAAATTAAAAAGAGCAAACCCCGCGTCGCACCTTACACCACATTTCAAATGTACGGCTTAACTCCGCTTACATGTGTATAGCTTTGCATCTGTGTAGATCCTGCATGCTTACCTAACACACGCCGGTAAGCTGTACTTTCTCTATGCCTGCTCATAGGGAGAGGAAGAATTCTGTTCGATTTTGAAACTCCAGTTTGGGTTTTCAGCTAAGGGCCTGCATAAACTACTGCTTAAAAAATATATGTTTAGACAGCTTGAATTAAAAATACGAGGGTGGCTCGAAAAGTAACGCACAATATAGGCCTACATATATTTTACAAAAGTTTAATAGGTACAATTACAAAAAATATACACATGAAGGGACATCTGTTGTCTATTTTTCTATATAGTCGCAAAGTTTTTCAAGACATTTCTTCCTTCGTGATACCAGTTTCAAAATACCCTGTACATAGAAGTCCGTTCGGTTGGAGTATAGCCATCTGCGGACTGCTGCTTTCACTTCTGCATCTGACGCAAAGCGTTTACCGGCCAGGAATTTCTTCATGGGACCAATCAGTCATGCTGACGGTGTCAAACTTCTTCACGACGATGCTCGCCCTAATGTCGCTGCAGCTGTTCGTGAGAAAATAAACAACTTTGGTTGGGAGGTGCTCCAGCATCCTCTATACAGTCCAGACCGTCGGACTTTCATTTGTTTGGTCCCATGAAGAAATTCCTGGCCGATAAACGCTTTGCGTCAGATGCAGAAGTGAAAGCAGCAGTCCGCAGATGGCTATACTCCAACCGAACGGACTTCTATGAACATGGTATTTTGAAACTGGTATCACGATGGGAGAAATGTGTTGAGAAACTTGGCGACTATGTAGGAAAATAGACAAGAGATGTCCCTTCATGTGTGCATTTGTTTGTAATTGTAGGCCAACCTATTAAACGTTTAGTAGGCCCTAAAAATTATTGTGCGTTACTTTACGATCCACCCTCGTAGAACATCTTGAGAAGACATACGAATTAAAAGTTGTACCTTATCGTACTAGTGCTATAATGTCCAGTAGCCTATAATAAACTTTGGTATCAGTTATATAAAAACTACTCCTTTAATTAAGAATACATTTTGCATTTACATTATTTTTTATATAATAAAATATATTTAATGATTATTAAATAGACTAAGTCTGATAACAATTGAAAATGTTGAATTCATTACGTCATTTCAAAAGTTAAATTTTTTCTCGGTGGTCACAAAATCCTCATGCTTTGTGGTTGAAAAGTGTTGTTGGCAGCTTAATGAAAAATTTAAAAAATTCAAGATTAGAACAGATTATCCACCAATTCAAATAAAACGAAAAAGATATAATTTCAACCGTTCTAAAATATTTTTAATAGAAATTAGATCAACACACTATTTAGTAAAACATTATTTAAATAAATATGTAACTAATTAGTGGTCATTGACTATAGAGTAAACTGACCTTGGTATCTTTAATTTATTGATTTTTAAATTAAATTAGTGTAGGGTTTAGATTTAACTTTTAGGCACCATTTTAATAAAGTAGGCCTATCAACCTACCTGTTTGGGACCTGTTCCTAATGGTAAATTTTGGACCTAAGGAGATCCGAACAAGCGCCTCGTTTTTTCAAACTCTTTCCTCGATCCGTATGCACCGCTTACGGCACTTGTATCTCAATCTACTATAACCACACAAATACACCTGAATAATTTGCTACTATTTTCAATTTTAAAACAATTGGATACCAAGTTAAGAAAACCTGCTATTTAAATTGGAAGTTCTCTGTACTGGTTGAGACTATCACAGACAACCCCCAGCTGAAGATCCCCTGCGATTCGCCCCCACAAGAAAATGTGGCAATTCTCTACATTGAAACAGATAGCATCTTGTGTATTCCAGAGCCAGTGGAGTGGACGGCCGTCGGATTTAAACTGCAAGGGTGAGGGAGAAGCCCAATGAATATATAAACATAGGCTAGATACAGTCAATAAACAAATGCATGCACTTAATGTACCGGTTTTCAACTGAATTAGGCTATCTCTTAGCTGTAGAGTTAAAAGTATTAAGTATGTAAAACTGTACAAAAAAATTTCTGATATAAAACAAAATTTGCTCTACCCTTAATACAGTGAACACCGCTTAATGTTATCAATGGGGTAATGTTATCACTAGGGTTCGGATGTTTATGACCTAAAAAAGTGGAACATATGATTGCAAATATGACCTTAAAAATGACTAAATATGACCCAAAGATCCTAAATATGACCTCATAAAAGAACGTATTTTCTAATAATATATGTTCCAATTTAAAATGTTTAATGACACTAAATTATTACATCACAATAATTCATTCAAATAATGTCTTTTCAACAATTTTACAGCTGATTTACAGTTTTAAATGTAAAGAACTTTTAATCTGTTAATGGTTCCAGATACCACTGCAAATATGAACTGAAATATTTTAAAAACATGTATATTGGAAGTTGTTAACAACAAGGAGGAAGAGGTAGGCCTAATTGTGCCATTACTTGTTATTGTCCCTTCACATTTCAGTTACAAAACCGAGACTCATTTTCAGAAAAAAATTATGTCAACAATTTAGTGCACATAAGCTTGCTGAATAATTTTGCCCAATTTATAAGTGAAATATGACGTTAAATTACAAATGTGACCGAAATGTGACAAAGACCAGGAAAATGACCAAAATATGACCTTATATGCGAAATAGAAACGATCCGATTAGGATAACAAATGAGCAATTCGTGTTTAATTTGTGTTTGCGGTGAGAATGGAGGTCAGGATAAAAATATGATCTGTCATAAAGATCCTAACCCTAGTTATCACTTTTATGAAGTCTCGTACGGATTAATACTGATATATTAAAAAGTATTGTTTATTGTGATCAAAGGTTCGGTTTATGTTATCACAAGGGCAATGCAATTTGATGATTCTGCATCTTTTTTATATGAGGGTTAAAAGATAGCCCGAATATAAATAAATATGTATCATTAAATAATTGATTAAATAAGGGCAATTTGTTTTTGCATTTTCTTTGCTTTATTTTGCATTTTTCGTCATTTTTAAGAGATAGGTAATTTTTGGTAATTTTTAGGTATTTTTTGGCATTTTTATGTCGTGTTTCAGTGGAGATAGAGAGGAGCTTTTCCATGTACAAGTCATTACTTTCAGACAACAGACAATCGCATTTTTTTTTAGAATCTCCGCCCAAGTGTCATAGTTCATTTTACATTAGGTTTATTGTAAAAACCACAGCAGTTAGTCTTTCTTTCTATATTTCTTTCTTTCTTTCTAAATCTCACATATTTGCTAGGAGTAATTTGATGGGCATACCAGTTCAGAATGATTTTTTTTTCTTCGCTACGGGTATCCAAGTAGTATAAATTTACTTACTTCTTTAATTATTATTATTATTATAATTATTATTCATTAATACTCTGTATAGTATCTATGGTACGGGCAGAGAAAGTAAAAAAGAAAAGACAGACATCTCATCGATCCATTCCATCGATTTAATTCATTTTTTAACAGAAATAATATCAGTTATCATTTCATAGATTTTTTGCATCACCCTGTATACGGGTAAAGGAAAATCGTGTGATGACCACATTATATAGTTCAATAGGCTTTGTGTAGTCTAAGATGAAGCATTGAGTATATTGAGAGTCTGGAATGCCAATATGCAAGGGAGCACAAAGAAATGTGAATTCCAGGGGAACTTTTTTTAAAGCAAAGGGAATAATGCCGTGTGAAAGAGGGAGGATTGCCCTGTCTTATTACAGTAATAATGAGAGGTGATTCTTAAAATAATTAATACCCAAGATTGCGGGTGAGAGTTCAAAACCATGCAGTTACAATGAATCATTTGACGTGTAAATTAGAGGATAATAGATGTTACTAATAAATTCGTGCACGTCAGATGTTAGTGCGAGCTACAAACAGCCGGACTTACACTGTATGCAAATACTTCAAACATTCAAACTATTTTATTCGTACGACGAGTATTTTTTGTTTTAAATTCGGCAGTGTTTATAGGGGGAGTCCGTGTATTTTGGACTGCTGTAGCAGATGCCAGGAATGTATATTAAGTGATAATAAAAATAAATATATAGTAAAATAAACTTCATTATTATTAACATTATCATCAACTTAATTTACATTATTATTATTAATTATAATATTACTATTATTATCATTATTACCATTACTTTTATTAATGTTATTGTTATCATTGTCACCACCATCATCATTATTATTTATACTATTGTTATCATCATTGTTGTTGTTGATCTTGTTGTTCTCCATGTGAAAAGTGACTAGATAAAAGAGTATTTAAGTACATAAATTGTTAGGAATACCATTAATAAATAGGATAACGTATATTTTAAGTGTTTGTGTGTACCAGACAAAATTACACGGACACACATTTTACTATAACCATACATTTTAAACAATTTCTCTTAATATTCTTGAAATTTATTTTCGCTAAAATACTTGACATAAAGGCTAGTAGTACCAATATACATATATATTTTGAGAATTTTCATTACAGTCAATGACTTTATGTCGTCTGAAGTTGAGCGGTCCAAATTACACGGACTTCCCCTACTATTAGCTTCGAGGCCATGTCAGGAGTTAGGGATCTGTGTCTATACAGTAGAGTAGGCCATGGAACTATTGATTGTCAATTATTTCTATTTTATGGAGAAAAGTTCAACTGATATTAATTTAAATGGATATGATACAGGATGAAATGGTGAGGATGATTCATGGTATGTAAATATTCAATTCGGCATTTGCCTTTACGACTTGGGAAACCATGAAAAAACCCGTGTCAAATTGGCCGGCCACGGGATTTGAACCTGGGATCTCTCGAATGCGAGTCCAAAACGTTACCATCTCGACCATCTCACTCGGTAATTTTTATCTTCGATTGGTTGACTTTGTATTTTATGAAATCAGGTAGGCCTAAATAAGTTAGAGATTCAAACAGCTTATTTGGACCGTGTGCAGAGTAAAGAATAGGAAACAAAATTTCACTTCGCAGTTTTTCAATAAAGTTGGCGGTTTTCGAGTAATTTTTTTTTTTTTTTTAATTTTTATTTCACCTGTGTTTGTATTCCTTTTAGCTGCGAGGCCATATCATGAGTTCGGGATCTGTGTCTATAAGCCATAGAACTATTGATTGTCAATTGTTCCTATTATTGGTGTATTTTTATGGAGTAAATTTCAACTGATATTAATTTAAATGGATATGATACAGGATGAAATGGTGAGGTGATTCATGGTATGTAAACATCCAATAAATTCGGCATTTGCAGGTAAGAAATTCCACAGACGAGCTATCCCGATAATAAAGGACGAAGAATAAAATACAATGTTTTTTTCTTTCTTTATCTTAGTTTTACCTCTCCCTTTTAGGATTTAAGCGACCCAAGCCGCCCGGGCCTTACAGGGCCGCGACCTGTCGGCAGAGGGATTATCTTTGGATCACATAGGCTACATACGTTTTTGACCAGACAAAAACATGGAAGGCCTCCCCGGATGAGTGATCAGCCCAATGCCGGGGCCACCTCCGAGACAACACGAACACATAGGACGAGACTCACCATTCACACACACACACACACACACCGAAATAGGCGAGGATGGGATGAAGATGATAATGACAGCCAGATGATATCTGGGGACCACAAGGGCCTACAGTTACCCGACATTTGTCTCAAAGGGTGAGGAAAAACCCCATAAAAATACCCACCCGACCAGGAATCAAACCCGGGCCCGCCACAGAGGTGGACTTTTTTTTTTGTAATTTATTATTACAGCATGCCCCATTACGGAGTAATATTACATGCATTACATGCCATAATTTCAAGTTGAATAATGATAATACAGTATATACATTGTTTAAAACAAAGATACTTAGAATAAATTCAAGTAAAATTACATAGAATAATAATAAATCCCTAAAGAAAGTCTTATTTACATTTTCCTTCAATGCTGCTCTTGTTCTTGTTCTTGTCCATGTTAGATGTGTACATGCCAATCTAAATGTTTACTTTCGCATTCTGTCAGTTGATTATAATTTAAAAGGTACTTAGGATAAATTAAAATAAAATTTCATAGAATAATATCAAATCCCTACAGAAAGTCTTATTTACATTTTCCTTATAGACTATACTGCTCTTCTTCATGTGTTAATTACAATATTTCAAATTTCGTAAATATTTTTCAATGAGAACGCTCGTAAGGGTAGTCAAAGGAGAGAGATTCCATCTGTGCCGTGACTCGAAGTCTGGTAGTTCAAATCCCGGTGTCAGAGGAGTTTTTTTTTTCCTACTAAATAGTTTATTTTTGTACGTCGAGATGGAACAGAAAGTAATGTTAGAAGTTGAAACCGATGTCCCGCCAATATTATTCAAGGTGGGGAAAAAACTGAAATGTAATGGGGCATGTTGCGAATGTCCAGCGAGGAAATCTTTCTTTTGTCTGCTCTGAGTGGACAGCATTCCTAGCGGCAACTCAAATAAACACAAAAAAAAAAAGAGAAGCTTGGGAATTAAGTAACTCCATTTGAAGGGAATTCTTGGAGAGTTTTGTAAACTGAAGAAACTGGACAGCTTGTTTGGGAACGACCGGCTGCTTCTGGGACAATTACCATGATCATAGGAGTGAATCCAATCAACATCCCCGTCTCAGGAAAATTATGAAAAATATGACGCAAGCAGACATGCTCCAGTAGCAGCAGTCAAGGTTATAATAAAATCAGGTAAACTGATGTTACAAAGTGCCAGAATGCTTTTGTTTAATCAGTGATAATTGCAATTATGATATGCAGAAAATAAGTTATTTTTAAATCGATTTCCGAGTTAAGCTCCAGATCGATTCATTAAGCAAAGGTCTAGTTTGATAAGCATAAAGAATATGTGGGTAGAGTTATTTGTCAAAGCAACTTCCAAAGCCGTATAAGAACAATGTTAAACTGTATGTTGTCATGAAAACTGATTTGCATTTGATAAATTCTTTCTAATATATTACCATAAAATAGACACTAAATTGGGCTTTACTCCGGTACTGGTCAACCGATTTAGTCCAATATCAATAGGATTCCTCCCATGGACGTTATAAATGTGTATACCAAGTTTTATGAAAATCCGACAAAGCGTACCATTCTGGCATTTAATAAAATCAGGTAAACTGATGTAAGAAAGTACCAGAATGCTTTTGTTTAATCAGTGATAATTGCAATTATATTATGCAGAAAATAAGTTATTTTTGAAATCTATCTCCGAGTTAAGCTCCAGATCGATTCATTAAGCAGGGCTTACGGAAGAACAAAGGTCTAAAGTTTGATGCTTAACCTTAATTCATACTCGTAGGCCTATACAGTGATATAAGAAATTCCTAAAATAAATGTCAACATTTCACAAAATGATTTCTACATGAATACTGTATTCATGTAGTAATCATCTCAACCTGATCAACGAAATAAGCAAACAGCTGACTAGTTTGATAATCATATGTGAAGGGATATGTCATGGCTAACTGTATTGCAAATTTCAAAGCCGTATATGATAAAACAAGTGAACGCAATATGTTGTCATGAGAACTGATTTGCGTTTGATAAATTCTTTCTAAATATTTTACCAACAAATAGGCATTAAATTGGGCATTACTCCGGTACCGGTAAACCGATTTGGTCCAATGTGAATAGGCTTCTTCCCATGGACGTTATAAATGCGTATATAAAGTTCCATGACAATCCGATAAGGCGTATTAGAATTATCGCGCCTTTCTAATATATTACCATAAAAATAGGCACTAAATTGGGTATTACTCCGGTACCGTTCAATCGATTTGCTCCAAAATCAATAGGCTTCGTCCCATGGATGTTATAAATGCGTATCCTAAGTTTCATGAAAATCAGATAAAGCGTATTAGAGTTATCGAGAGTACAGACAGACAGACGGACAGACATTTTCCCGTCCAAATCTCAGAAAGTAACTTACCATTCTGGCACTTAATAGTTGTGAAAGTATCCAGATTAACATGTACAAATCTGAGATCAATGGCCTTTATAACTTTTTTACTAATAGCCACTTAATGTACATTGTAAGTGTACTTAATATAAGTACTTTTCAGAAACAAAATAGCCAGAGTACCTTGTTCCCGTGAAAGTTGGCTATACTTTGAGAGAAGATTCAGTCTCTGAGGCAGAGAACATGGATTTTGTAATTTCACAAGCTTGGGAGCGATTACTGGCGAGCTAGCGAAAGCCTATTATGTCTGATGTATATAATTATTGGTATAAAGCCCGCCTGGAACAGGTTTGGGCAGCGGTATGGAGACCAGGCATTTTGACACACTGCAAGATGTATGCATTTAATTATACGTTAGGCGGGACCGATTCAAGGCTACTGAGTTCGACACCAGTCACTAGCCCTGGGCACAGGTCAAATAAACAGTAATAGTCATGAATATGTTGACAATGTGACGAGGAAATTTCAATCATAAGAGTTTTGTTTAAAAAAATATTTCACTCAGAAATAGTATATTGCGGTGCATACGGATCGAGGAAAGAGTTTGAAAAAATGAGGTACTTGCGCCGAATTTTTTCAATTTCCGAGAACGAGTATTGCATGCTATTTTTTTCACGATGATTATTTATATCAATTTATTTATATTAATTGAGATATTAGTTGAAAATATGATGTATATACATTACTAGCTTAAAAGGCCCGGCGTCGCCCGGGGTTTTTATTTTGTAATTTGAAATTAACTTGTGAAGGACTTTCGATTTTTAAATTATAGGTCCTTATATAGGTATTTATAATTTGAAATAGGAAGAACGACTTATCACACTCAAACTATTCCCTCAGAAAACGCTTGATATAGTTTTTTATGGCTCGTAGAGGATGTGGAATTTTGCATCTCACCGCTTGTACACAGCAAGCCTGGTAGGGGTTCAAATAAGACGAAACAGAAATTCCTGTAACTTAAAATTGTAATATCGACGCGGAAAATTTTATTTCTCACTCTCATGTTACCATAAAACTGTTTTGGGGATGAAATTAAACAGAAAGCAATATCACTTTCATACTTCCCTCTCCAAAAACCTGCGATATAGCCTAATAGGCTAATATACACATTACCATACCTCGTTCTGTTTTCTCTATGTCCAGGGTAGAGAAAGTTATGTGACTGCATTATTTTCGTGGATTTCATTCTGTAATATTTATTTATAACATGAATTATATTGATAACTTCTCTTATTTGTCAAACTTGCATATCATTTTTTTTTTCCAAACCCATCTGATACCACTGGCAACAATATGTTCTGTGATTTGGATTTGATAATTCTGTGTAAAAAGGGATTAAGTATAATAAAAAAACATTTGGTTTTTGGCATTTCAAATCAAAATTTTGTAAATTCCTTTCTTAGTGAGCACCTACATTATGAAACGAAGGTACTGTCTCTACCTGTTATAGTTTAGGCTCTACGTTGATTCCTGTCAATCAGTCAGTCAGTCAGGACAAAGCCTTTTTTATATATATTTAGAGATTGAAGATAGTTGGTATATTTCAGAAAGTGATTCGCATGTGTTGGTTGTTATGGGAACCGAATATTTGTCCTGTTGAAGTCGCCACAAACTAGGGGGCCTTGGTTCCGGTCTTCCATAAAGGCTTGTATTATGATGATTTTACTTACGGCACTTGTACTTTTTGCAATTTTTACAGCACGGAGATTTCTTTTGTTTTCATAGCAACCAGATTGCGTGCGGGAATGTCAAGTTACGATCCACAGCAACAATATTCGTAAGTACTACTAATTAGTTACGTCTTGCAAAAAAGTATTTTGTAAAATAAATTATTTTCTTCAATTCTATCTTACAGTGTGCAGAACTTTTGAAATGACTCTCGTATTTTTAAATACTTATTTAAGTAGGCCTATGTCTGCCAATAACGTAACTTTTTTATTTAGCGGAGAGAAGACTGGGGTTTGTTTACAGTGCAAGTGGTAGCAGGTATTGATCGAGAGAGGTCCTGTGAATTTTGATTGGTAAGATGCAGGACGTGATCGCTGGATCCTCATTTTGGATTCTGGTCTGGTACTCGTTGAGTCTGAATAACGGAGACTCCACTGCTGTGCCTCACTTCCATCAACAGAACTTATTATAAGTTAAACACTGCTCTAGGCAACTGATACGTCACAACTCCGTGCAGATTTCTATTTCTAACTTGACTCCTTACCTCATCTCATTCAGTCATAACTAGGGGGCGGATTTCTATGACATGTCATATTTTTCCCCTTTGCATTATTTCAGATTTCCGACTAATTTAAACCCCATTCCAAGCATTCTGGTGAAAATGGAACGGCTTTTATTGTGCATATAACTGCATATTTAGGAAATTTCCAACTATTGTGTCATATTTAGTATGAATATGCATATTTAGGTCATATTTTTTACATATTTGTGTGCATATTAAAGAAAATTTGAAGTTTCATATCATATTTTGTAAATTTTGCATCATAATAATACTTTTTGAGAATTTACAGATATTTTAAATAATTAACACTATATTTTAATAAAATGTATTGTAATGAAACTTAAAAAAATATATACACAATGTGTAAGTGGTAAAGTCATATTTTACTTTTTATTGGTCATATTTTAATGTTTTTTAGGTCATAAATGCATGCATATATCTTATTTTTTAGGTCATACAAATCCGCCCGCTAGTCATTACGTTAAGATGATTACGTGGGTGAGTCGGTAGCACGCCTGCCTTCCACTCCGGCGGCCCGGGTTCGATTCCCGGCCGGGTCGGGGATTTTTCAGTAGTGAAAGATCCCCTCCCCGGGTTCAGGACTGGGTGTTAGGTTAAGTCTTAGGTTAAGATAATGCACATTGTGCGCGATTCCTAAATTATTATTGTGACAACTTTCAGGACACCAGCATTAATATGACTATGCCGCGTGTTTGATATTGACCAATAACGTTTAGCATTTCCTCGGATATAGACCAATCACGATCGTTTAAATTATAAAATGCTGTCTATTAATATGAGGATGGTGTTTTTTTCGATAAAATCGTCAGCTCGTTACTGGACACGTAAGACATCAACGTGTAGTGATTAATACGTCACATACTGCCATTAAGCAGCACGAAAACACATTATTTTATACAACATAACTTGTTTGGAAATTGAAATAACGAAATGTGCATTGATTAAAAACACAATTTCGATTCGGTGCAAGCCAGTTGGTGTGCTTTTATTCTGTTCTGCTGTTAGCTTACCTGAATGAAGTTAACTATGTCTTAAAAGCACCATGGGTAGCACTGATCACCACATAGTAACTCGAATCGATTCATAGATGATTGATTCATAGTAGGCCATGATCTCGCGGCTGTTTTGTTTTTATACAACAAAGCAAGAAAGTATTTGTTATTTATAATCCGTTACATTTTTATTCATGGAATAGTCTTAATAAATCCAACTCGAGTTGACGAGTCTCGTCCGAGAAATTCGCTCCTGCTGCGCAGTCGCGAATTTATCGATAAACTCGTCAACTCTCGTGGGATTACCTATGACTATTCCAAACATACGCCGCGTGTTTGCTTTTTACCAATAACGTTTAGCATTTCCTCGGATATAAACCAATCACAATCGTTTATTAAGTGCCAGTATGGTACTTTATGAGATTGTGTGGTGGACGAAAAATGGTCTGTCCCTCTGTCCGTGTGTCTGTACGCACCATAACTCAAATACGCTTTTTCGGATTTTCATGAAACTTGGAAAACACATTTATAATGTCCATGGGAAGAACCCTGTTGATATTGAATCAAATCGCTTCACCGGTACCGGAGTAATGCCCAATTTAGTGCCTATTTTAATAGATTATGGCGCCTTTCTAATAGAAAGGCGACATCACTCAAATACGCTGTATCGGATTTACATGAAACTTGGTATACCAATTTATGACGTTCATGAGAAGTGCCCTATTGAATTTGAACCTAATCTGTTGACCGGTACCGGAGTAAACCCCAATTTAGTTTCTACTTTAAAGGCGCAATAACTCAAATACGCTTTATCGGATATATATGAAACTTCGTATACGCATTTATAATGTCCATGGGAAGACGTTTATTGATATTGGACCAAATCGGTTGGCCAGTACCGGAATAATGCCCAATTTAGTGTTTTTATGTTAATATAGAAGAAGTCGCGATAACTCAAATATGCTTTATTGGATTTTCCTGAAATTTTGTATACCCATTTATAATGTACGTGGAAAGACGTCTACTGATATTGGACCAAATCGGTAGACCGGTACCGGAGTAAAACCCAATTTAGTGTGTATTTTAAAGACGTGGTAACTCAAATACGCTTTACCGGATTTTTATGAAACTTGGTATACACATTTATAATGTCCGTGGGAAGACGTCTATTCATAATGGATAAAATCGGTTGACCTGTTTCGGAGTAATGCTCAATTTAGTGCCTATTTTATGGTAATATACGTATTCGAAAGAATTTATAAAAAATATGAAAATCAGTTATCTTGACAATATAGCCTATTGTTTTACTGTGATCTTATAAGGCCTTGGAAATTAAAATACAGGTAGCTATGACAAAAAACACTATTGTTTTACATGCGCTTATCCAACTAGACCGTTAAAATGACCCAGGTGGCCGAGATGGTCGACCTTTCTTCTTCCGTAAGCCCTGCTTAATGAATAAATCTGGAGCTTAACTTGGAAATCAATTAAAATATATATATATATATTCTGCATATCATAATTGCAGTCATAACTGATTAAACAAAAACATACTGGCACTTTGTTACATCAGTTTACCTGATTTTATTTTATAATATCCTTTATCGGATAAAAGTTAGCCTCTTAGTATAATATAATTATTATCTACTCTTATACAATTCAACGGCCCTAAATAGCGTGCTTGCTCGCCCGCTTCGTGAGACATCGGGTATACTCGGCGATGTTCGTCTCTCGCAGCCTAAACTTTCATGACGACTACAAAATTAGGAAGGAAAACCGTTTCTTTATTATATAAGGCCTAAGTGAAATGAACACAATGAACAAATATTCTAATTTTATTTTTACTTATAATTTTCAGAGCTCTGAACCACAAACATTTTTAATAATCTACCAGTGTAATTTTCTTAAAAATCCTGGAGTCAATGAATAATGGCGGGCGAAGCCGGGGGCAACAGCTGTAAAATATTGATGGTTTTATCTCTTGAAATATCGCTGATAATAATAATCCAAACAAACCATTCCTTCCCTTGAAACATTATATAATTTCTGAAAATTACACTGAATTGATAAAATAAAATTCACATCATATTCATGCCAATAAACAGCTGAGAAACAATACGTATTATGTGTTCACAGGTTTCTTTGGAACTGCATAATCGATTCTGATATAGTTTTTCCAGTGGGCGCTTTCATGTCGTGGAATGTACTCTAAAGCAGGAATTTTAGCTGTTTCATTAATATTATTAATGGCTTAGTTTATGAATGATTCGCGTGCAAGTGTTAATAAATATAATGCTTTAATAATTATTATACTCTTAATTTTTAATTTTTAAAAGAATTATCGTGGCGAAGCCACGGGCACCTCCTAGTGTATGACATTCTCTTCATGCAAATTGGTTGTAAAAATTAAGGGAATGCCCATACCAAATCACTTCGCTTCCCCGAAGGATAGCCTACATAACCCAAATAAAATCTGATTAATGTACTCTCTTAACTTTCTTTACTTTAAGCATGGCCAATATATTTTTCTCACTTCACATTCTGATATAGAAAAGAGGCCGTATTGCAAAGAGTGGGTATTCAGTTGTTTTAACCTCATGCTAAGCTTTATTGTTCACCAGGCGAGACTGAGTTTCTACAAACAGTGGGTGACTTATAACTACCCTTCAGATAATTTTTAAGAAAAAATGTTTCAAATAAAAGTTTTAGCTCTTAGTACAAGCACAGAATTTAACGAAAATCGTTAGAACCGTTTTCGAGAAAATGGCGAGAAACGAAATTTTCTTAATGTGAAGAAGCCTTAAAGTAACAGAAAGATGTCGCCAAACTTCGTGTCACATCCCCAGAAGGTACCTCACCCAAATTCAAAATGTTGTTTTCATTCTGGAGTTAGGCTTTTCACAGACACACACACACACAGAGATGTTTCTGAAAATAGTTTGGATTCAGGGGACCTCAAGACGGGTATTTTTGTTTAGAACCCAACGTCGAATTTGGGGGGTCGAACACTATACTTCCTCTACCTATAGTATCTATGGTACGGGCAGAGGAAGTAAAAATACCCAAAATTAAATTTATAGCTAAAGAACAGATTTAAAGATAGTTCTTATAAAACCGTGCGGTTAGGACAATCAACCGTCATTAGTTTAACCCTTAAATTCCAGAGACTCAGTTTCTTATACAATATACAAACACAAGCCGGACTGCACAGAAAACATTTAACACAATGATTAGGATCATAGTTTATTTCTTGTACCTAATTAAATATTTCTTCCAAGTTCTTTTCGATTATTATGTACCAGAACGGTGCATATGGTACTTTCTAAGATTGTATGGTGGAGGAGAAAATGTCTGTCACTCCGTCTGTCCGTGCGTCTGTAGGCGTGGTTACTCAAATACGCTTTATCGGATTTTCATGAAACTTGGTATACGCATTTATAACGTCCATGGGAAGAAGAAGCCTATTGATATTGGCCCAAATCTGTTGACCGGTACCGGAGTAAAGCCCAATTTAGTGCCTATTTTATGGTATTATATTGGATGGAATTTATCAAATGCAAATCAGTTCTCATGGCAACATATTGTTTTACAGTGTTCATATACGGCTTTGGCAGTAGCAATACAGTTAACTTTGACAAATAACACTGCCCACATATTCCTTTATATATGCTTATTAAACTTTAGACCTTTTTTATTCCGTAAGCCCTGCTTAATTGATCGATCTTGAGCGAAATAGTTTCATGTCCTACCCTACTGTATAGACACAGATCCAAAACTCCTGATATGGCCTAGTAGCTAAAAGGAGTATAAACACAGCTGAATTTTACAAAAATGCTTGTTGTGAAATTCTGATCTAAGGGAATTCTTGCACGAGGGACGCTAATGTTGGCCAGCCTGTAACATTCACATTCACCTTGAAAAGGGTCAATAAGGGCAGGGAATTTAGGCAGTTCTACACGCCAGTTATTAACGCAGGGCACTTATATGGAAGGTGGCCGGTTGATATATGCGACACACAACGGCCAAGTCAACAACTAAGCCGACTCGACACAAAGGTGGCACAAGTGCAGAGAGGTTTTGACATTTCCTTTCCAGTATCACCATCATCATGAAGTGACGTGGTTTAGGCTTTTTGGCATATTAGACATTTCATGGAAACTGGCTTAGCCAATTTCGTCTTGCTCTATTTATTTATTTATTTCTTTACGAATTATTATTATTATTATTATTATGACCGCCGGTGTGGTCTTGTGGTTAGCGTCGCTGACTACAGATCCGTCGGCCCTGGTTCGATCCCTCGGATTTTTCTGAGGTAGGGAGGTCTGGCAGGGGTGATTCAAATTGAGGAGCTACTTGATTCCCGGTACCTCCTCGGATTTTTCTGAGGTTGGGAGGTCTGGTAGGGGTGCACTCAGCCTCGTGATTCCAAACTGAGGAGCTACTTGATAGAGAAGTAGCGGCTCCGGTCCAGAAAACCACCATTAACGGCTGTGGGTGTCGGCATGCTGACCACATGCCCCCAATCCTGCCATCTACCTGTGGTAGATGACGCAGCGGTCGGGTGAAGTTTCTCCAGGGATGTAGCGCCACGGAGTTTAGTTTAGTGTATTATTATCTTTACGTGGTCGCTTACTCTTTGGGAAGAACGTAATCTGAGTGTGTTCGAAAACAGGGGACTTTGGAGAATATTTGAGCCTAAGAGAAATGAAAATGGGGACTGGAGAAAACTGCATAACGACGAGTTTCATAACCTGTACTCGTCCCGGATATAGTAATGGTAATTAAATAACGGAGGATGAAATGGGTTGGACATGTTGCGCGCATGGGAGAGGAAAGACATGTCTAAAAAGTATTGACTGGGAGAACCGAAGGGAAAAGACCACTTGGAAGACCTAGACGTAGGTGGGAGGACAATATTAGGATAGATTTAAGGGAAGTAGGATTTGCGAGGGATGATTGGATGGAGTTAGCACAGAATAGAGTTGAATGGCGGGCACAGGTAAGGGCGGCAATGAACCTTCAGGTTCCATAAAATAGATAATATTCCATTAGTTTGCTGAGGAATTGTCTATTGCCATTGAGTAAGTAAGCAAATAAGTAAGTATTATTATTATTATCATCATAAAGAAAATAGTAGGCGTAGATTAACTTACTAAGTTATATTTTCTTGAACACGCCTGAATTAAAAAATAATGAAATGTAACTTATTCAGATATTGTACGACATAAATACATCTCCACTTTAAAATATCAATAATTAAAGCATACTTAAGTCATTTAATAATAATAATAATAATAATAATAATAATGATTTTGTTTAATTTGCTTTCTGTTTCATAATTAATTTACTTGACCAAGGAAATCGAAATCTATCGAATAGTCTGAGCATAGTAATTTTTAAATGGTAGGCTACATTCTGGTAACCTCAATAATACAATTCTGAACATGTATATGTGAGAAATTTAGTGGAATTTTGCACCGTTTATTTTTCTTGGGAGGAGAGAAGAACTAGGAGAATAGTAAAAAAATCTTATGTGAAATCCACACATATTTCCTCTTCCCTGAAGCCTGGGAAATACAATTTTCTTGCTTCACATTCTGATATAAAGGGTGTTAATGAATAACACCGAAATATTTTACCTGCATATAGAGGGGACATAGATAATCAACTTTTAGTAGGAGATTTTTGCTCTATGACGTAAAATGTGTATGCTACAGGGCATTAAAGTCATTTAAATTTGGTGCTCATAAGTCAATAATGAAGCGAAATAGGGTTAAAATTTCCATTGAATTGACTTCACGCCTTCTTAGTGATCGATATAAACCTGATTCTTAGACATTCATCAACAGGTAAATCATAATTTAGTGTTTCCATAATGTACAAAAATAACAGACTAATCACATGACTGCTCAACACTTCATTAGTTTCTTTTATTCATAACTCCAATGTTAACAACGAAGTTCCTTTGTTTTGCGTTTTTTTCAAATGTTAGAAGTCAGTGGCGGCCATAACCTGTGGAGATTTTATGCTTTAACAGGAAATACGAGGGATGTTCTGAAAGTAAGTTTCGTCATTTTTTTTTTCACATGGAAACTTTATTACCAAAACAAATACACCATGCAATCATGAAATATACCCCTTGCACTATTTTTCAACATAGTCTCCACCGACATTGAGACATTTGTCATAGCTTGCAATCAGTTTGAAGAAACCACTCTGGTAAAACTCGGTGCCCTGCTATGCAAGGAATTGTCGCACAGCCTTCTCCACCTCAGCATTGTTTTGGAAGTGACGTCCCGAGAGTGCGGCTTTCATTGCATGGAACAGGTGCCTTCCTTCACTGAACATGCAACACCAGCGACCAACAATTTGATGAGACATGACCTCTTCACCATGCACAGTCTGTAGGCGTCCATGAATGATGGACACACTAGTCCTACATGCCCATTCATACCGGATAACAGCATGTACTTCCATTGTCGACCACGTTTTCAGTACACGTCCATCTGCCATCGTGATTTGTACTCAAATAACATCGGGCACGCCAGTCTACTGCTACTCTCTCTTCTTCGGGACTCTACTCATGCATCGTTTCTCCTCTGCTGACGCTCTTTCCGTCGTTGAACCAGCAATAGGTGTCGATTCTTATGGCAGTTGTTTGCTTCATCTGCTTTACCATCTTCACTTTTTAAAAAAACGACGAAACTTACTTTTGGAACATCCCTCGTATTAAAACCATAGAGCAAAAATCTCCTAATAAAAGTTGCTTGTCTATGCCTCCTCTATACATAGGTAAAATATTTCAGTGTTATTCATTAACACCCTGTAGAATAAGGACCGTATTGCAGGAAGCGTATTCAGTTTTTCAACCTGATGCAAAAATGTAACTTAGGCCTACTGTTCGCTATGCGACACTTAAAGCCTAAATTTATAAATACAATGGCTGACTTCACACAACTTTACGAGTAAATGTTTCAAATAAAAGTTTAAGCCCTTTGTATAAGGACATCATATACAAAATTTAAACAAAATCTTTAGATATGTTTTCGAGAAAATACGTGGAAAATGAAATGTTCTTCATATAAAGTGGTAGGCCTAGTAGTAGTAGTAGGCCGGTCTTCGTGTCATACCCCCAGACGATATCTCTCTCTCTCTCTCTCTCTCTCTCTCTCTCTCTCTCTCTCTCTCTCTATATATATATATATATATATATATATATATATATATATATATATATATATACTAGCTTAAAAGGCCCGGGTTTTTTATTTTGTAATTGGAAATGAACTTATGAAGGACTTTAGATTTATAAATCTAGGTCCTTATATAGGTATTTATAATTTGAAGTAGAAAGAACGACTTATCACACTCAACCTATCCCCTAAGAAAATGTTTGAAATAGCTTTTATGGCTATATGTAGAATTTTGCATCCCATCGCTTGTACAGTACACAGTAAGCCCGGGAGGGGTTCTAATAAGAAGAAACCGAAATTCCGGTAACATAAAATTGTATTATCGTGGCTGAAAATTTTGTTTCTCACTATCATGTTACCATAAAACCGTTTTCGGAATGAAATTCAACAGAAATACAATATCACTTTCATACATCTCTTCCCAAAACATATTACCTTACCTCGTATTGTTTTCTCTATGTCCAGGGTAAAGAAAGTTATGTGACTACATTATTTTCGTGGATATTGATAGTTCTCTCATTTGTTTCTCTCATTTGTCAAATTTATTCTACTTTCATTTTTTTTCCATGGCCATCTGAGACCCGCTGGTAACAATATGTTTTAATGTCAAATGTGATTCGGATTCGATAATTCTGTGTAAGAAGGGATTAAGTATTCACAAAAACATTTGATTTTTGGCATTTAGAATCTGAATTTTTCAAAATCCTTTCTTAGTGAGCACCTACATTATGAAACGAAGGTACTGTCAAAATTCCAAGTCTCTACCTGTTATAGTTTAGGCTGTACGTTGATTCCTGTCATTCAGTCATTCAGTCAGTCAGGACAAAGCCTTTGATATATATAGAGATATATATATACATATATATATATGTATATATATAAGGCTTTGTCCTGGCTGGCTGACAGGAATCAACGTAGAGCCTGAACTATAACAGGTAGAGACTTGGAATTTTGACAGTACCTTCGTTTTATAATGTAGGTGCTCACTAAGAAAGGGTTTTGCAAATTTTTTATTTTAAATGCCAAAAAATCAAATGTTTTTTAGAATACTTAATTCCTTTTTACACAGAATTATCAAATCCAAATCACAGTTGGCATGGCAACATATTGTTTCCAGTTGCCTCAGATGGGTTTGGAAAGATATAAGTGGGACTTTCACAAATTACAAAAGCTATAAATATAATTCATGTTGTAAATAAATATTAAAAAATTAAATCCACTAAAATAATGCAGTCACATAACTTTCTCTACCCTGGACATAGAGAATACCATACGAAGTATGGTAATATGTATATTATTATATCGCAGGTTTTTGAAGAGAGAAGTATGAAAGTGGTATTTAATTTATCTTTAATTTCATCCCCGAAACGGTTTTATGGTAATATGACAGTGAGAAATAAATATTCCGCAAAGACAATACAATTTTATGTTATCGGAATTTCTGTTTCTTCTTATTTGAACCCCTACCCGGCTTGCTGTGTACAAGCGATGGGATGCAGAATTCTACATCCTCTATGAGCCATAAAAAGCTATATCAAGCGTTTTCTGAGGGAATAGTTTGAGTGTGATAAGTCGTTGTCCTATTTCAAATTATAAATACCTATATAAGGACCTAGAATTTAAAAATCGCAAGTCCTTCATAAGATAATTTCCAATTACAAAATAATAAACCCGGCGACGCCAGGCCTTTTAAGCTAGTAGGCCTATAATATAAAATTTTATGAACGAATTTTTATTTTCGAGCAATGCTGTTCACACACACAAACAGACATGTTTCTGAAAATAGTATTTTTGGATTTAGGAGACCTCAGAACGTGTATTTATGCTGAAAACTTACATCCAACGACAGGGTGGAACTTTATGATAGTATTTAAAATCTTAAATGATATTAAATTTCTCCCACAATTTATAACTCTATAGCGGACTGCAAAGAAAACAAACAACACAATGATTAGGTTCACAGTTTATTTCTTGTACCATATTCTGACATTTTAAATTAATTTAAATTATCTTTAGAATTAAGTTGCATTATTTTTATTACAAACTTAAGGTGTAATCCTACATCTTACAAAACAGATTACACAATAAAGGGTTAATACGAGGCCGCATAGCTTATCGGCAGCCAATTAAAAATAGCCGTTGTTCCCAAAACCTTAATATTATGTTTTTCTATTTTCTAAGGAATAACAATGTTTATATTTTTAAGTCTCCATGGATAAATTACTGAGACACGATTAAATATATTTCTATAGATTTCTTTTATTTACTTCAGTTGTATTTATACTCCTTTCAGCTACGAGGCCATATCAGGAGTTCGGGATCTGTGTCTATACAGTAGAGTAGGCCATGGAACTACTGTTGATTGTCTATTGTTTCTATTGTCAATGTATTTTTATGGGTTAAATTTCGACTGATATTAATTTAAATGGATTTGATACAGGATGAATTGATGAAGATGATTCATGGTATGTAAACATCCAATTAGGCATTTGCCTTTACGGCTGGGGAAACAATGAAAAAACCCATGTCAAATTGCCAGGCCACGGGACCTCCCGAATGCGAGTCCAAGACGTTACCATCTTGGCCATCTTGTTCCCAGTGATTTCCATCATTTCCTTTACCTCAAGAAATGACAAAGAATGACAGAGAGGCGAAGGTGGTTGTCGTACGGTGGTTCAAATCCCAGGCGGCACACTTTACGACACATAGGCCTATGTTCAAAAGTTGGTGGCACGGTAAGACAAATGTTTCAATTCCTGTGGAGAATATGTTGAAAAATAGCTGAACACTGGCTGTGTCTGTTGCAATAAATATTTCCTTGAAGTTGTGTTTTGTTTCTGCAAACGTCCCAAGGGAAACTTACTTTATGGACGCGCCTCGTGATATTTGAGCTGGTGTTTTCGTGTATAATTGTGAAACTAATGGAAGGGGGCCTTTCTCGGTTGCTATAGCAAACTGGGTAAGAAGAACATTGCTGACATATATCACTCATAATTAAAAAATTAAGAAGGATGTGGATGCCTCTCAGTTTTTTTTTCTTTTTTCATAAATTGGCCCTTAATCTAGGAACCCTGAGTTCTGTGACGGGTCCATGAAGCTAGGATATTAATGTATTGATAGGAATAAAAACAAAACAAACGAGAAATGGTTTCCTGGGAAACATGCAATGCTATTTAAAAAAAAAAAAAAAAAAAGAAGTTTCATAAAAGGCCTTCTGTTTCTGTTTTCTTTCCTCCCCTTTCAATACAGCCTGATGTATTACTCCAATACTATAATGACCGGTATCATAAGGGCCTTGGATGATGTTATCTACACATATAGCGATAGCGGGTTGGACTTAAGGCGTTTTTGAGTTGGGAGACGACATCGCAGCCACCTTGAGGCCGACCTTGATGTCCGCTGTGAGCTGGCCCGGCTTAATCTCGGAATTAACTTCTGCCACTTGGAAATGCCTCACATACTTTTAGGGCCTCCAAATAGACCTCTTGGTTAAAATTTATCTAGCATTTACCAAACTAGATTTGAAACATGTGCTACGAACTTTCTTTAAATACGATATGGAAGAATAAAGTCTCCAAGTTTTGTTTCCTACATAGAGCCAAGATAATAAAAATAAAAAAATTAAAATAAATAAATAAAAAATAATAAATAAATAAATAAAAAATAAAAAAATTATAATATAAATTATAGGCCTATACAAAGTTTCGTGAAAATCCGATGAAGCGTATTTGAATTATCGCGTGTACAGACACACGGACAGATATTTTTCCGTCCACCACACAATCTCAGAAAGTACCATTCTGGCACTTAATCAAACCATTAGATATTTTATTATGAAGACTAGGGAGCGGATTTATATGACCTAAAAAAATAGGATATATGCATGCATTTATGACCTAAAAAAACATTAAAATATGACCAGTAAAATTTAAATTATGACTTTACCACTTACACATTGTGTATATTTTTTAAGTTTCATTACAATACATTTTATTAAAATAGGGTGTTAGGCGTAATTATTTAAAATATCTGTAAATTCCCAAAAAGTATCATCATAATGCAAAACTTACAAAATATGATATGAAACTTCGAAATTTCTTTAATATGCACACAAATATGCAAAAAAATATGACCTAAATATGCACATTCATACTAAATATGCTACTATAGTTGAAAATGTCCTAAATATGCAGTTATATGCACAATAAAAGCCGTTCCATTTTCACCAGGATGCTTGGAATCGGGTTTAAATTAGTCGGAAACCTGAAATAATGCAAAGGGGAAAAATATGACATGTCATAGAAATCCGCCCTCTAATGATGACACTTTCATGACTGCGTAAATGATTACAATTGTTAATATTATATACTGTACGCCTATGTCGTAATTGAGTTAAAACCTTCTACAATAGGCCTATATACATGAGGACTTTCTCGAAAATGGTTCTAAAGATTTTGTGCACGGGGTGCTTATAAAGTTATTCCTCAGGTTCGCGAGCGACCCCTGGTGATCCCGTAAGGGGATATTCTCAGCGGATTTGTTACCGGGGTGTGCGCCAGTCCCCTACCTACTTAAATCTAAGGACACACACACACACCCAGTCCTGAACCCGGGAAAGAAATTTTTCACTACTGAAAAATCCCCGACCCGGCCGGGAATCGAACCCGGGCCGCCCAGGTGGCTGGCAGTCACGCTACCAACTCACCCACGGCGGCGGACCTGGGGTGCTTATACTAAGAGCTTAAACTTTTTTTTTTTTTTTTATTATTATTTATTTTTTGTAAAAATTCTATGAAGCCACCCACTGTTTGTAGAAACTCAGTCTTGCCTGGTGAACAATAAAGCTTTGCATCAGGTTCAAACAGCTGAATACACGCTCTTTGCAATACGGTGTCTTATTCTATATCAGAATGTGAAGTGAGAAAGATGTATTGTTGGCCATGCATAGAGCAAAGAAAGTTACGTGAGTGCATGAATTAGATTTTATTTGGCTTGTGTATTTGTGTATCCTTCGGGGATGCGATACGATGTGGTAAGGTCATCTCTTAATCTTACAGCCAGTGGCTGGGTAAGTTATGTTTCACATTAGATTTTTTTTTTTAATCGAAGTCTACTGGTTATTGTAATACTGTTCCGAAATAAAGATTATTATATCCGAAATTGAAATTACTTTTTTCCTAGTTTAAATCCACTTTTTCAGAAACTAAAATTTTATTTTTTCTGGATGTAGATTAAGTTTTTTTCCAAAATTGAGGTTACTTTTTCTGAAATTAAAATTATTTTTTCCGAAACTTTTTCAGAAATTAAAATTTTCTTTTTTCCGAATGTAGATTAACTTTTTCCAAAATTGAGGTTACTTTTTCTGAAATTAAAATTATTTTTTCCGAAACTTTTCAGAAATTAAAGTTTTCTTTTTTCCGAATGTAGATTAACTTTTTCCAAAATTGAGGTTACTTTTTCTGACATTAAAATTATTTTTTCCGAAACTTTTTCAGAAATTAAAATTTTCTTTTATCCGATTGTAGATTAACTTTTTTTTTAAATTGAGGTTATTTTTTCTGAAATTATAATTACGTTTTCCTAATTTAAATCTACTTTTTTTTTAGAAACTAAACTTTTCTTTTCTCCGGATGTAGAATAACTTTTTTCCAAAATTGACATTACATTTCCCGAATTAAAATTGCTTTTTCCGAATTAAAATTACTTTTCAGAAACTAAAATTTTCATTTTTCGGAATGTACATGAACTTTTTTCCAAAATTGAGAATATTTTGTCTGAAATTAAAATTACTTTTTCCGAATTAAAATTACTTTTCAGAAATTAAAATTTTCTTTCTTCCGAAAACAGATTAACTTTTTCCAAAATTGAAATTACTTTTTTCCGAAGTTGAGTTGAAAAGGTGTAATTGCTTAAAGCGCCCTTCGCAATTAAAACTGCATACACCTTTAACATCACTCCCGGTTATACCTTCACATCAAGTAGTTATTGTTGTCTTTTCTCCATTGTTGAAAATTGAAATAGTGAAAATCTGACACTGAAAGTTGACACGCATATGTCGGGATATTTTGCACTACTTATTGGCAGTCAAGTTACATAATAAACAGCACCAAGTGCAGCAACATGACAAAACGAATGTACCCTTGACCCGGTCAAGATGCGTGCAGAATGCAGAACTCGCGGCACGTTCACTGCCCGGTACGTGACACAGCTGGGTTAGTTCCTTTTAAACCCGCCGAGCGGCGCTCCTGACGTCAGTAGACGTCCCGAAAATCCTTCACGATTCAGCCATTCGGCACGTCCCGCTAGAGCCCAGCACTTGAATTCCTAATCACGTGACCTGGAGTCCCATTCAGGTGCCGTCTGTTGCCTCCAGTGTATCCTAGGATTGCGTTAAGTGCCCAGTAAATTCCCCCGAAATTCGATTTCATTCGAACGTGCGGAAAGATGATGGCAACTGTTTTTTTTTTCTTCCTAAACAAACCTACCAACATTGGATAAGTTGTTATGCCAACTTAATGCAGGGGAAAACAATGGCGTAGCCAGAAAATAACTTCGGGGAGGGTCAAAAGCCCAAAAATTGTTAAATATTAAATTCATGAAAATCACATTTTACGCCATTTTAGCACCGAAAAATCAGTTAGCAAGTTTGTTTTCTATACTCTAAGACATGAAAACTTAAACAAGATATGTTATCTAAGTTATAACATAAATAATTTTTTTAAAGAAATGTTAAATAACACATGGTACAGTGGAAATAATAGGCCTACATTTACAATTTCAGTATTTTATTATTACTTACTTACTCAATGGCAATAGACAATGGCAATAGCAAGCTAAAGGAATATTATCTATTTTATGGAACCCGAAGGTTCATTGCAGTGCTTACATGAGCCCGCCATTCAACCCTATTCTGTACTAACTATATCCAGCCATCCCTCGCAAATCCTACTTCCCTTAAATCTATCCTAATATTGTCCTCTCACCTACGTCTAGGTCTTCCAAGTGTTCTTTTCTCTTCGTGTCTCCGAGTCAATATTTTTAAGATATGTTTTCCACCCCCATGCGCGCAACATGTCCAGCCCATTTCATCCTCCGTGGTTTAATTACCCTTACTATATCCGGTGAAGAGTGCAGGTCATGAAACTCGTCGTTATGCAGTTTTCTCCTGTCCCCATTTTCATCTCTCTTATGTCCAAATATTTTCATAAGCCCCCTGTTTCCGAACACTCTCAGATTATGTTCTTCCCGAAGAGTAAGAGGCCATGTCTCACATCCAACCGGCAGGATAATAATAAAATCATTAAGTTTTGACAAAATGGATCTTAAATAACAAATAAAATTTTAGATATTAATTTCGGGGGGTCTGAACCCCCCTGGTCCCTCCCTTCCCTACGACACTGCTAGTGAATAAAATACAACAACAAAAATAACAATTTTCATCTAAAAATCAATTTCATTTCTCCATAATGATTTGGTAATAAAATTCTCTTCATTTACTCTTTTAACGCTTATGAAAGAAAGAAAAACTAAATATAAATACTTGTCAATTGGCAACATGACAGTTTACAAGCCTACAGTGGGCATACAGAAATGTGGAAATAAAATTGAACAGTAGAAGTTTGTAACTACAGGTAGCCATATTGTCCGCAATATTAGAGTTAATTGCAACTTAGAGTTAAGAAGGAAGCACTTTGTCATTTCCTCAGTTTGCAGGTTAGAGCAGCTGCTAGAGCACGCGTGCTTCCCACTGCAACGCTTGACTGGAGCCCACTCATTTCCAGGGGTAGCACATTTTTCAATGCAGGAAAGACGCCCCCTGATTATTATTGGTACATCCTACAGGATAGGCTACAATAGTTTGCCTAAATTTGTAACAAAATAACGGAAAATAACTCGAAAGAAAATTTAAAATTAATTTAAATAGAGTACAAGAAATGAACTATGAGCCTAATCAATGTGTTATCTGTTTTCTTTGCGGTCCGGCAAGGATTTATAATTTGCGTGAGAAATCGAGTCATAGGCTCAAGAAATACTACAAGAACGCAACGAACGGTATAATAACACAAATGCTGGAGAGAGCCCCTCCAAAAACCCTAGCATGGAAGATAAAAAAACTTGGAAGTAAATCATAAAACCCCCTGCTGCCTGCGGTGTCCCCCCCCCCTTTTTCACTCTTTCTTGCCTTTGCTGCGAACCTGACAAATCGCAACGACAAATCAAACTTTCATCTTAACGAAGACATGTTTTAAAAGAAAGACAACTTATAATGCACAACAACATATTTATTAATGAAGCTGCAGAGGGCATAAAATAAGACCCTTATCAGCGGTATGTCCCAGGACATGCCATACATGATGATGATGATGATGATGAGTCATAGGCATTTAAGGGTGAAAATGACAGTTCGAAATCAGTTAGCTCACAATTTAAAATGTTCTTAAAACACTAAAATTCACTAGCCCTTCTTGATAGCCCTTATTTTTATGTGAACATAGAATAAGACCAAACCGAAAAGAATGGAAGAAGGTGGTTGAGAATGCCAAAACTTTCAATGGAGAGTTGTAGTGCTTGATTAAGAAGAAGAATGAGACCAAAGAATTAGGGCTACAAAACAGATGCCCTGATGATGGTTTCATGTAGCCAAAGACCTAAACAAAATAAAAGAAGATGGCAATAATGGTATTATTTTGATCGATCTCAACGCTACAACATAGCACATCTTTAAACACTTTGCCACATGAGAAAATCTGCTGCACTTCTGAGTATGAAAAAAATATTATTATCCGGTAATATTAATGTTGGGTTAGGCCTATGTTATCAGGGACGAAAAGATAGAAAAACCGAATCCATAAAAATAGAATATTTAGTGTGACTTCGACCTGAATTAGAAGAATCTTGATTCTTTAAAACAAAATCCTGAACGTACTAGGTTAAATATCCGAACGCTGCGTCTACCGTAGGCAAATGCACGTTAATTTTTATATTCAAAGCATTTTTATGTTTTATAACCATATTTGAACAACCTCCATTCATAATTATTTTTATGAACACTTTTCACGGCATTTGCCCTACTTCAGCCCACTTCTAAATCAACACTTCATTCTTGTACCTTGATAAAGCTGGGAGGAAACGAAAATTACGAACTGCTGGGCCAATTCTCGATGAAAATTAGGCTAAACGCAATCGTAAAACTTTGGAAGCTTACCCATATTATTTGATATAACCATTCACAATTATTTTTGTACCAAGCAATACAAGACAGTTCGTTATGGAAGAAAAATGAATGTGAAAGAAATGTTAAGGTAGGCCATGTCTATTCTTGCTTTTGCTTGTTTTAAAACAAAGCACAATCGCTTGCATTTCCATTATTAGCCACAGAGAGATGGAAATACGTTATTTCTAAAATTCCTACCATTATTATACAGGCCACTTACTGATTCTAAAAACTGTGCGCATAATTATATAATGCAATTATTCAAAGAGAGCTGTGTTTTGGAATTAAGACTTCTGCAGAGGACAAAAGTCAACTTCAACCAGTGTTTCTGTTTACATTAATTTTTTGATAAAAAAGAATCGGGTGCGTGGAACGCCACGCGACAGAAGTGAAACTTAGATTTTTTAATTTTTGGATTTTTTCAGTTTTGATTATTGGATTTTTTCAATTTTGGATTGTTGGACTTATTTAATTTTAAGTTTTTGAACTTTTTTAATTTTGGATTTATGGAGTTTTTAAATTTTTTATCTTAAATTTTTTTTAATTTTGGAATTTTGGATTTTTAAAATTTTGGATCATTGAATTTTTATTTCTTGGATTTTGAATTTTGAATTTTTATATTTTTTAAATTTTGGATTTTTTAATTGTGGGTTTTTTATTTTATAAATTTTGGATTTTGTATTTTTAAAATTTTATATTTTTTTATTTTTTAAATTTTGGATCTTTTGAGTTTTTAAAATTTTGGATAAGCCTAATCATTGAGTTGATTTTCTGTGCAGTCCGTTCCGTCACAGCCCCACTAATTTCGTGACGATTTTGTTTGTAACGCAAGTTTAGGTTAGCTCTCGATTTACTCCTACCGCAGCTAAAGAAGTTTCACTTCAAAAAGAGTATAGTTCGTATGATTTTCATGTTGACTGTGTTTTATTTTAATAGGTGACCATGGCATAACAAATGACGAATAAAGAAACACAGTTTGACGTATGATAAACGCGAAGATAGAAGAGGGCTTTGGTAGCTTAGGAAATAAAATTACCTACGTTGATTGCAAGTTATCAATGAAGGAATTATTTATGCTGTTCACATCATGAGCTCGGAGTGTAGCCGTTGACCTGGGGATTTTGATTAGTGTTAACGCACTGCAGACGTCATTTGTTTCGGCCATGTGTCCAATTATGTTGAGTAGTTGCTGTCCTTGCCACTAGGAAGCTCTGTAGCAAGTGACACTGCCTTGTTGTGAATGAAACTTAATGTACGCCTTCGCACATTCTTGCGAGTTAACTTGAGAGGTTAAAGAAGTCCCCCACCCCACTTCCGAGCTTCTTGCAGGAAGTATTATTCTATGCAGAGAAAAACAATAATAATGGGGGGCCATGGGTAGGACCATGTATGTCTTTCTGCGGGCATATTGCAAAAAATACTGCACGGTTTTAATCTTACTTAACGACGGGTGTATACTGCTATTTAAGTCTGTAATCTTCGCTGGAGTTTCGGAGTTCCGCAAGAGTTCTTGGAAAAGTCATTGTGATTAGGGCAAGACATTTAATGACCATAAAATAGTGAAAAAATGCAAAATAAAAAAAATGCATTTATGACCTTAAAATAGTGAAAAAATTCAAAATAAAAAAATGCATTTATGACCTTAAAATAGTGAAAAAATGCAAAATAAAAAATGCATTTATGACCTTAAAATAGTGAAAAAATGCAAAATAAAAAAATGCATTTATGACCTTAAAATAGTGAAAAAATGCAAAATAAAAAATGCATTTATGACCTTAAAATAGTGAAAAAATGCAAAATCAAAAAATGCATTTATGACCTTAAAATAGTGAAAAAATGCAAAATAAAAAAAATGCATTTATGACCTTAAAATAGTGAAGATATGCAACAAAAAATGCATTTATGACCATAAATAGTGAAAAAATGACACAAAACTTTAAAAAATGATCAATAAATTTACCATTATTACTTATAATTAGTTTTTTTTATTAATGAATTGGTAAACACAATTTAATGGATGACAGTGTCTTATATATGAATTTACAATATAAAACACACTTATTTTGTTACTAAAGAACTAAGTAAAATTATACTATTTGGACCTCCTTAGCCGGAAAAAGAAATCACTTCTTAACTAGCATGCCCATCAATTGCCCCTAGCAAATGTGTGCCATTTAAAATGAAAGAAAAAATATTTATTGCTACAAGACAAACTGCTGTAGTGTTTACAATAAACCTGAATTAAAATTAACTATGAAAACTTGGCGGAAATTCTCAAATAAAAACGATTGTCTGTTGTCTTAAAGAAATGATTTGTACACGGAAAAGCTCCTCTCTACCTCCACTCAAACATGACCTAAAAATGCTGAGAATTATCTAAAAATTGCCAAAAAAGTGACATATTTCTTGAAAATAACGAAAACTGCAACAACAAAAAAGAGCAAAAACAAATTGCCCTTTTTAAATCAATTATATCATGATACACATTTATATATATTCGAGCTATCTTTTAAAATTCACATAAAAAGATTCAAAATCATCAAATGCCTTGCCCCTAGTAATAAAGTTTATGACTTGAATTTGGATTTTAGGTAAAAACCTATTTTAATCCTTAAGTGATATATGGACGAAAACTTATATATGCATGTTTCATAAGTGACTATGCCTAAAACTGATACTTTTATAGGACCTAAAACTGCCTATTTTTACGTTAGAGCCTAATATTGCCTTTTTGCTTGTTTTTCCTCTAAAGTTCAAAATAAGTCACTTTTTGTTATAAATTCTAGCATTTATTTTCAGTTGGTACTAATTTTTTTAGCTCGGAATGTGCAGTACATGACACATTTATGACTTGGTTAAATAGTAAGGAATGTCTTGTTTCAGTAGAAAAATTCCTTGGATTTCCCAAGAAAATGTAGTGTTTTTCTCCCGACTCCCAAATCCAGTATAAAAAAATGTAGTTCTCTGAATCACTGAGGGTTACAAGGGGTTGAATATTCTAACGTGCGTAGCTTCTGGGCGCAGGGATTAGGTTTTCACTGCTATGGTAGTAATACAGGCCCTAGCAATAAGTATATATAATTCTGTGTACCATAGGCCTATATCTGTCTTTTATCATGATTATTGATTAATGTTGACTTCAATAAATATAATATTCTGCATTGCAATTGAGATATTTCAGAAAATTGGCAACTTAACGATTTTATAAGAGACTATTTTCCACTTTTTAGAGCCCATTTAGGTACCTAAAACAGCATTTTTAAAGACCTAAAAGTCCGAAGTCTATTTATGACATCAATATATAAATTTATTGTGTATTTACTCATAGGCGTAACCAGGCCGACCATATGGGCGGGGGGTTATAACATCTGGGGGGTATGGAGAGGGGGGTCCGGGGGTCCGGGGGCCCTCCCCCGGAAAATTTTAAAAATTAAGACGCAAAATAACAAGCTTAAGCTTCCGGGGTATGACCCCCGGAAAATTTTAAAAATTAAGACGCAAAATAACGAGTTTTAAGCTTCCGGGTCTCCCGGAAAATTTTAAAAATTAAGACGCAAAATAACGAGTTTTAAGCTTCCGGGGACCCCCCCCGGAAAATTTTAAAAACTAGGGCGCAAAATAACGAGTTTTAAGCTTCCGGGGGTCCTCCCCCGGAAAATTTTAAAAATTAAGCCGCAAAATAACGAGTTTTAATCTTCCCACGCTTTATACTTGTAGGCCTATTAAGTAATTTATGGGCAGACTTTAAAAAATTATACAATTTTCCTTTTTTTTAATCAATGGGGGGGTTCAAACCCCCAAAACCCCCCCTCGGTACGCCTATGTATTTACTACCAAACACTTAGTATCAAAGATTCAGAGGGAATGGACATTAGTACTATACAACAATTTTCACAAAAGCCCAATAGGCTAAGTTATGTTAAGTTAACGCCTTATCCTATATCTGATATAGAGATTGGCCTGATTCAGGAGATAAGCCGTGACGGAGTCATTGAACCGCAAGGTCAAGGGCTCATATCCCGGGGCGGGGAGTCGACTCGATCAAAACAATAACTTTTGCTTCATACTGTTAAATTAAATAATGCAGGCTTGAAGGCCTGTGAGATCAGATCCAGCCTTAATACCCCCGTCACTGATTTTAATAACTTGCAATAAAGATAAATCAGAAAGATAGCTCAAATATGAAATTCGTTAGATGGGCGTACAGACGCGGACAAGATTACTTGCAACACTAGCCCAACCTCATCTCGCTGGTGTTAGAACCTGTTAAAGTAACCTGACCCAAAACTGTAGGCCTACCTATATATAAAAATTAAATAAAAACTAAACAAAACTCCGTGGCTCTACATCCCTCAAGGAACTTGGCCTACCACCCGACCGCTGCGTCATCTATCACAGGTAACACACACTTATATATATTATATATATATATATATTGCCTAGCAAATATGTACCATTTAAAATAATAATAATAATAATAATAATAATAATAATAATAATAATAATAATAGTAATAGTAATAATTCTCCACTACAAGACAACCTGCTATAATAAACCTGAATATTATAAAACATTATTTTATATATATATAGCCTAATAAGTTATTTTTGTAATCGATTTCCGAGTTAAAATCCAGATCATTCATTAAGCAGGGCTTACGGAAGAACAAAGGTCTAGTTTGATAAGCATATGTGAAGGAATATGTGAGTAGTGTTATTTGACAAAGGTAACTGTATTGCAACTTCCAAAGGCGTATATGAACATTGTAAAACAATATGTTGTCATGAGAACTGATTTTCAATTGATAAATTCTGTCTTAATCTGCATGAGTGGTGTGTTCGTGTTGTCTCGGAGGTGGCCCTGGCATTGGTCTGATAACCCATCCAAGGAAAGCCCTCTATATCCTTGTCTTTAAAAAAGTGTATGTTTATGATACAAAGGCACTCCCTCTCCCGATAGATCGCGGTCCTGTAAGGCCCGGGCGGCGTGGGCCGCATAAACGTCCCTACAAGTTAGAGGTTAAAATAAGGACGTGAAATAACTATTTTGGATGTAAGGACATCTGTAGTTGAGTACAATATCAGATGAGGTTGTTTACTGTATTACAAAGAAGGAGATTGAAATTGAGAAGCTGTGGAGACAGACGCATGACCTTGCAGCCCGATGGGACCCAGGTCCCCTGTAGTCACTACACCTGTTGTTACAAGGCTAACCTCGCTCACTGCAGCCAAGCCGGCGAGAATTCCACGCAACAGCCACACTTACCCCGATTAGGCGAACGGCTTTCCTTACCTATAGGCCTATACTTTATATCACTATTAATAAAATTATATCGCGAAATTTGTCAGATTGCACGAATTGTATAGGCGTCTTCTCCAGGACGTATTTTGAGAATCGTGAAATAAAATATAATTTATATCGACTATTCCACTCGCACGCTGCCTCTTTGTTGCTGACCAATAACGTTTAGGCTTCCTTGGACATAGATCAATCACAATTGTTTATCTTATAATATTCATATCTATAAATACACAACATTCAAGTATACAAAATATCCCATGCACACGATCAGCCTTCTTATTAATAAGTTAGCCTACCATAAGAAATAATTAATGTAAATGACTTGAACTCATTCAAAAGAAAACTGAAGTATTTAGGCAGTAAGAAGTATTATACTTTCAATCATTTTTTTCAAGACTTCAGAAGTTCTGTAATTTTATATTTTTTGTTATTTTACTATTATATTTAAGTGCACTCTGTATTTTTTACATATTTTATTATTATTATCATTGCTATTGATTTATTGTATTGATTGTCATATTTTTTTTAACAAAGCAATTGTGTGTACTACTTTTGACTATGTCTACCTATACGTTGTATAAATCACTGACGTAAAAAATAATATTAATAATTATAATATCTAGGGATGGGTCCTCGATACTTTCGATGCCTCGATACTCTCGATACTTGCGTGGTATCTGCATCGAACGATACTTCAGAAAACTCGCTCGATACTTTTTCGATACTTTTGTAATTATGCAATTAAGTGAGAATGCTAGTATTTTTTTAACAAAAACTAGTAAGTGGACTGTTTAAAAAACTTATTTTAGTTTTAATGTAGAGTTTAAAAATAATTATAGGTTACCTGATGATATAAAATTTTGTCTCATTAATTATGCAGACTTAATAAATTAATTTAGTTGGTATTACACAGTTCTTTAAGATTTTAATTTTTAATGTACCTATTTATTGAAACTGGAAATGTTGAAGGTATCTAGTATCGAAGTATCGAGAATCGAGGAAAAAATCATGTATCGGTATCGAGTATCGAGTATCGTGAAAATGTGGTATCGACCCATCCCTAATAATATCCTTCCTCGGATCGCAAGGATGCAATTTTATCTGATAAAACATCCCCTCGTTATTGGACACGTAAGGTATCAACGTGCAGTGATTAATACGTCACATGCTGCCAGTGAACATAATGAAAATACTTACATTATTTTATACAACATAACTTGTTTTAAAATTGAAATAATATAAATGTCCATAGATTAAAAAACAATTTCGATTCGGTGCAAGCCAGCTGGCGTGCTTTTATAGCTTTTTGATGTAAGAAACTACCACGACACCCTCCATCTTGTGATGCGCAGCACTATTGGTAGCACTGGGAACTCGTATCGATTCATCGAATCGATTCGTGGACTATTCATTCATCTAGTATGCCGTTATCTTCCGGCTGACAGAATATTGACAACAAAGTAAGAAAATTATTATTATTATTTACAAAATTCGTTACATTTTATTCATGGAATAGTCTTAATAAATCCAACTCGAGATTACGAGTTTCATCAAATAGCCTACTTCGATAAGCTCATAATCAGTCGTGGGATTATCTGTGATAATTGTTTGTATTTTTAATGTATTTTTCAATTATAGTAGCCATTTCTCTCTTCATGCCGACTCTATGGACGCTGAAACGTTATAGAAACTTATGATCAGTTAAACTAATGATTGAAGGGTGCTATTGCGGTTACCGTTAGTACAGTATTATAAATTCAAAGTCTGCCTTACAGTCGATCGGTCTGCTTGACTTATAAAATAAACAGACTTAGTTAACATTCGCTCCTAGTTAACTGGACACGGCAAGAACGTCCACATAATATTGAAATCAGTCTAACCTTCAAATGCATGAGAATGAATTTCTCATGCAAAATATAAACCCGTGCCGGACTGCATAGAAAACAGTTAACACAATGATTAGGCCTACAGCTTATTTTTTGTACCTTTACTTATTTACTCAATGACAATATAGCAAGCTAAAGGAATATTATCTCTTTTATGGAACCCGGAGGTTCATTGCCGGGCTTACATGAGCCCACCATTCAACCCTATTCTGTGCTAACTCCTCGAAAATCCTATTTCCCATTCGGGAGGTCCCAGGTTCAAATCCCGTAGCCGGCCAATTTGACACGAGGATTTTCATGGCTTCCCCAGTCGTAAAGGCAAATGCCGAATTGGATGTTTACAAACCATGAATCACCTTCACCATTTCATCCTGTATCATATCCATTTAAATTGATATCAGTTAAAATTTAATAGATAAAATACACAATAGAAATAATTGACAATAGTTCCATGGCCTACCCTACTGTACAGGCACAGATCCCGAACTCCTGATATGGCCTCGTAGCTAAAAGGAGTATAAACACAGCTGAAATAAAATTTGACATGGGTTTTTTTCACGGTTTACCCAGTCGTAAAGGCATTTAAATCCATTTAAATTAATAACAGTTGAAATTTACTCCATAAAAATACACCGACAATAGAAACAATTGACAAGCAATAGTTCCATGGCCTACCCTGCTGTATAGACACAGATCCCGAACTCCTGATATGGCCTCGCAGCTAAAAGGACTAGCCTACAATATAACAGCAGAAATAAATTTTAAAAAAACCTACTTCCCTTAAATCTATTCTAATATTGTCCTCCCACGTAATATCTAGGTCTTCCAAGTGGTATTTTCCTTTCGGTTCTCCCAGTCAATATTTTTTTTAGATATGTCTTTCCTCCCCAATGTCCTACCTATTTCATCATTCGTGATATAACTGTCCTTAATAACAAAACAATTACTTTTTAATTCAAATCTTATATTACCCCCTCCCCCAGAGCTTTTACTTTCCTTCCTTCCTTCTTTCTTTTTTACTTTCCTTCCTTCCTTCTTTCTTTCTACCTTTCCTTCTTTCTTTATCTTAGTTTTACTTATCCCTTTTAGGATTTAAGCGATCCAAGCCGCCCGGGCCTTACAGGGCCGCGACCTGTCGGGAGAGGGATTATCTTTGGATCACATACATACTTTTTTGACCAGACAAGGGCATGGAGGGCCTCCCCAGATAAGTGATCAGCCCAATGCCGGGGCCATCTCCGAGACAACACGAACACATAGGACGAGACACACCATTCACACACTCACTCCAAACAAGGCGAGGATGGGATGAAGATGATAATGACGGCCAGATGATATCTGGGGACCACAAGAACCTAAAATTATCCGACATTTGTCTAATAGGTGGGGGAAAACCCCGTAAAAAAAGCCCACCTAGGTAACTTGTCCCGACCAGGAAATCGAACCCGGGCCAGCTGCGTGAGAGGAGCGAATAGAGCAGTTACTGTTAAGCTTAAATTTTAGTCCATTTCGATGGTAGATGCCAACATTGAAATGTAGGGAAGGTATTTCGCCATGTTTGAAGGCATCTTCATGAGGAGTTGAAGAACCTCCAGATGCGTGTGTTGTGTGGAATGCGAAACAATTGAGTGATGAAGCGCACGCCAGGTTTGTCATTAGCTCCTCAACACCGGTCATTACGATGCACGCATCTCATGGAACCTCTCGTGTCCAAACACTTCAACATAATGCATTTCATCACCTCAGAATCGTGTCCTATCAAGGTAAGGAAAAGGCTACCAATAGAAGTTATTTCACTGTGCACTTGATGGTTGATCATAAATTTCTTCCTCTTTGAGTTTCTCAGTGAGATGTTGGTTTTGGAGCGAAAATTTGATGAGAAATATTCTTCTTTGCTATTATGCAATAGTTGCATTCAATCCTGAATTTCTTCCTCTTTGACTTTGTCAGTGAGATGTTCGTTTTGGAGCGAAAAATCGATGAGAAATATTCTTCTATGCTATTATGCAATAGTTGCATTCAATCCTGCATTTCTTGCTCTTTGACTCTTTCAGTGAAATCTTTGTTTTAGAGCGAAAAATTGATGAGAAATAGTCTTCTATGCTATCATGCAATAGTTGGATCAATCCTTAATTCCTTCCTCTTTGACTTTGTCAGTGAGATGTTCGTTTTGGAGCGAAAAATTGATGAGAAATAGTCTTCTATGCTATGATGCAATAGTTGCATTCAATCCTGAATTTCTTCCTCTTTTGACTTTGTCAGTGAGATGTTCGTTTTGGAGCAAAAATGTATGCGAAATATTCTTCTATGCTACCATGCAAAAAATTATATTTGGAGCAAAAAATTGATGAGAAATATTCATGCAATAAATTGTACATCCTAAATTTCTTCCTCCTTGGCTTTCTCAGTAAGATGTTCCTTTTTTTGGAGCGAAAAACTGATGAGAATTATTCTTCTATGCTATCATGGAATAGTTGCATTCTATCCTGAATTTCTTCCTCTTTGACTTTGACAGTGAGATGTTCGTTTTGGAGCGAAAAATTGAAGAGAAATATTCGTCTATGCTATCATGCAATAGTTGCATTCAATCCTGAATTTCTTCCTCTTTGAGTTTCTCAGTGAGATGCTCGGTTTGGAGCGAAAAATTAATGATAAAGTAGTCTTCTATGCTATCATGCAAATTGCATTCAATCAGTCACCCACACAATCTCATAAAGTACCATTCTGGCAATTGATATATTAAGCCCGAACAATTATTAAGCCTACAACTTTAAATGACACATTCCTTCACTTATGAATATGAACGGTAGAAAAGTCACGGTATTTTTCAACATTATGTTTTTAAAATACCCTGATACTGTCATTTATATCAAGCCTATGATATTATCTCGCTGATAAAGTAACAATTACCCTATTCATAGATAACCCTAAACCCGTGGCCGGCCAATTTGACATGGGGTTTTTCATGGTTTCCCCAGTCGTAAAGGCAAATGCTGAATTGGATATTTACATACCATGAATAATTCTCACCATTCCATCCTGTATCATATCCATTTAAATTAATATCAGTTGAAATTTACTCCTTAAAAATACACCAACAATAGAAAATAATTGACAATCAATAGTTCCATGGCCTACCCTACTGTATAGACACAGATCCCAAACTCCTGATATGGCCTTATAGCAAAAAGAGTATAAAACAGCTGAATTTAAGATATTACGTGGCTTACATAGACATATTATTAGTGTTGGATGGGTTATTGTGGCCTAGCTTACAGTATGACAGTTGGCAATATGTGACACATCCATTGAACGGAACTAACGGTTTTTCAAACAACTCTCACACACAGAACAAACAAATGTGTTATATGAGAGTTCAAAACATAGGCCTATTAGCTTCGTTTATGAATGCTTTAACTGTATACAGGTCATATCACGTATCTGTGTGAACCATTAACTATTGATTTGCATCTTTTTCTATATACCGACTTATGCAATTGTTTTTAAATTTATTTTATTTTATTTATTTTTTATTTACGTCTTCTGCAAATTTTGTTTTTTTTTTATTTGATTTTGTAAATTTGATTTTTTTATTTTTATTTGATTTTTTAATCTACACTGACATATTTGCAATTTCTACCTTCTATAATTTGGGACAAAGGCCTATCATGCTGAAATTTGAAACATATTTAGGATGATTTCCCCGGATTTTGGTAATTTTTACAACCTTTTTAATGATTTATTAACGGTGTAGTGAAATTTTGATTTTTTTCGCATTTCTATCTTTCAGTACACATTTTTTCCTACATCCCTGAAGGGATAAGGCCTACCACCCGACCGCTGCTTCATGAAAACATAGGCAGATGGCAGGATTAGGAGCATGTAGTCAGCATGCCGACACCCACGGCCGTTAATGGTGGTTTCCATGACCGGAGCCGCTACTTCTCTATCAAGTAGCTTCTCAATTTGAAAAACGAGGGATCGAACCCGGGCCCACGGATCTGTAGTCAGCGACGCTAACCACAAGACCAGGCTAGCTGTCCATAATGTAGCCTACAAAATAAAATTTTAAATTTGTAATAAAATAATGGATAAGAACTCTAAAGAAAATGTTACATTTAAAATTTACAAAGTAGGGTTCAATAAATAAACTATGAGAGTGTTTTCTTTGCAGTCCAGCACAGATTTATAATTTACGTGAGAAATCGAGTCTCACGCAATTAGGGGAGTCTGATAATTCCACATGACTGGAATGAATGTGACATTGAACAAATAGTAACAGATCATAAGTTCTGTTTGTTTATGTTTGGGAACATATTATGACAGCAACTTAGGAAAAAGCACATTTTATGGACTCTTTCATAATATCTGAGCTTTATTCAGGGATACACTCCTGCAGGCATCAAAAAGGCTTTCTGCATTTCTCTCGATTGTGCTTGCGTCATCGCGCAACAAGCAAACGTCGTCTGCATAAGCTAAAACAGGGGAAGACAGAAGGTTGCTCTGTGACGTCACTGCTTTGTGCTCTGACTGCTCGTGTAATACCTCTGCGAGGAGCATGTGAAATGGTGGCATCAGTGAACAGGGGGGAAGAGAGGGGTATTAGTATTGCGGGCAGCGGGAATTTAGGGGGTTAGAACTTACGTAATACGTGTTTCCGAGTTAATGAAACATCAATCGATTTTCTTGATAGTTTATCGGTTAATTACAGCACAGTAGTTTAACATATTATAAATAATTTTATTTTTCTATTCTCTGAGAACAATTGCCTTTCCACAAAATCTATGTTCTTTGACAAAAATAGACAATACTATCATATGAATTAACAAAATTCACTACAATAAAAATAACAAAAAAAATGAACTGAATTAATTACCATACAAGCTCGTCTGCACCTTAGATGATACAAGATTACAGTAACAATTTTCTGACTTTCCTGTCTCTTTTTTTCTTTAACAAGTTTATCAATGTTGGGACGTAATGTTTGAGCAATATTTAATCGAAGACTACATTTAGGTTGTGATTTGACAATGTACTTCTTGATTTGAGCTTTGCACATTTCATTAGTGAAAAAAATTGTTCGGCCACATATGTCGATCCAAAATTACATAATATTCGTGCGGCAAGTTTCGGGAATCTGGTTTCAGAGAAATTTCTGAAAAAGTTACCCAAGACCACTTTACGTTCATATTTGTCCTTTAACAGATCGTCGCATTGTATGTTTAGCAGTTCCAACTGATACCGGCAAGGAACGTCTGACATTAACTGAATATGGGGTAGCAAAAAGTTTAAACATTGGAGAAAGGTTTTCCACATCCTGAAACCTCGATTCGAACTGAAGAAGAATGTTTTGCAGAACTAACACATGTTCTGCAGAGAGAACACTATCAGGATCGCATACTTGCATTAACTTTGAAAAATGCTCCGTATTTCCAACCAGAAGTTGTTCTACCCACAGAGCTAAAGTGAATAGGTCCTCTAGTACCCTATAGCGTACTCTAAACACCCCTACTATCGTGCGCTCTTGCTGACGTCACACACAAGCGATCCGCATGCTCTTGCTCCACAAACGTCATCACAAGACGTAGTTGACTTCCCCTGAGCTAAAATGTGGTGAGTGCCATTTAATTCTAGGCCTACCTTGTTTTCCTGAACTTTCCTAATGGCATACTCCAAAGCAAAATTAAAAAGTAACTTCGATAGAATGCATGTAAAATTATAATTGACAAAATAGATTTTCCCCACGCAATCCAGTAAAATCCAGACTGGTAAAATACCACGGGTCATGGCTCGCTTTGGTTTAGCCGTAGGCCTATGTCATAAATTTCAAACTCGTAGATGGTTAGAAGAGGGAAGTTTTAGACAAGACATAGCTAAGGCAAAACTAAAACAGTTGCTCCTTATGGTGTTTTAATTGCACATTAAGTAGGCCTACATGTTGAAGTAATAACCCAACTCACAGTATGTTTTTGCACACATAAGGAATGATTTTAGCCTCAGTGATCCTATTTTCCACCCCTCATGAACCTTTCTTTTCTCAAATTTCTAAGAAATGTAACACAGGTACACAGAAAACAATATTTGAAGCTGGGAAGGATACTGATCTGATACTATAGCTAACATCCATAGGGCTAAGCTACTGGTTTTGCAGTAACAGTTCAACATCCAAATATCGCTGTAAAGGGTCTCTATAAAATAGAGTTATCGTTCTAGTGACTTAACACTTAATGTTATTAAGATAGGGAATTCGCCGGGACCAAATAAAAATACAGTAGATTCCCGCTATTCCGAACTAATTGGGATCAAACACTGTTCGGTTTAGCGGGAATTCGGAATAGGCGGATTTCATGAATAATATCTTCGTCAGGAAAAAAAATCACTGACTTTACTTCTTAAGTGTGTGTAAATTAGTTATTTTTTTGTGTTTAGCAGTGATTAAAAATGATTCTACAGAATTGTATAAATAGAGCCGACATGTGCTGTAAGTAACCACCTTTCATTCCAATTCGGTTTCAAGGCGTTTTCATCAAGCTTAGGCTCTGTGTATGTCTCTATTTAACTTCGAACGTTTTTTCACGAACGTCTTTTTAATTCCTCCTGTTTTTAAGTTTAAAAAATCGGTATTTTTTCTGAACTCTGTTCGGAAAAGGCGGATTTTCGGAATAGCGGGACTCTACTGCATTGCTATATGCGGGTTTATCGTTATATAGATCTTCGTTATACAGAAGATTGACTGTAGTTAGTGGGATTTCTTTCGGTTTTGTATTGTTTTGTTTTTGCTGTTGTTTCTCAGACGTGCAAAGATTCTAGTAAATAGCCTACTCTATATCATGAATGTACTAATTAGGGATGGGTCGATACCAGATTTTCTCGATACTCGATACCGATACATGATTTTTTCCTCGATACTCGATACCGTTAACATTTCCAGTTTCAATAAATAGGTACATTAACAATTAAAAGTTGAGAGAACTGTGTAATACCAGCTAAATTATTTAAGTGTACATATTTAATGAGAGAAAATTTAATATCATCAGTAGCCTATAATTATTTTTAAACTTTAAATTAAAACTAAAATTAGTTTCTGAAACAGTCCACTTGCAAGTTTTTGTTAAAAAATTACAATGGGGTTTGGACAGTCAGCTTGCTTGTTGTTTGTTATTGAAACGTTTGACAGGAAACGAAACAATTAAGAATCTCTTCAGTATGGATTTTAAAAGTTGGAAAGTCTTTATTAACGACTAGAAAAAAGTCATAGAATGGTTTTCTCCATTTCAAGGAGAAATAGAAGTATTTACTATATTTATGCCCGGTTTCTACAAACTCGTGAATTACCTATGGGTAATTTATCCATGGATAAATTAGTTCCATTTCAAATACAATGATATAATGAGCAAGGCCTTGGAGTTGTACAGTTAATTTAATTCAGAAGGCTTTGATTCTCATTGTTTAAATTATTATTGATCCTACGAGAGGTTAAATTTTATCCAGCCATCCATGAAAGGATAAATTAACCCGAAAGGATAAATTAACCCGACGATTTACCCGTGGAAAGATCTAGCCCGAGTTTGTAGGAACATTTTTTCTGTCATTTTCATATTTACCCAGGGGACATTTATCTAGAAACTCGCCACAAGTGTATGTGATTGCTATCTTTAAATTATTTGTGTTTGTGTGGTGTTATTTTTGTGTAAATTCTGTGCATTGGATAATTTACCCATAGGTAATTCGGGAGTTTATAGAAACCGGCCATTAGTAGACTACTAAAAGCAGAAAGAGATACCGCATTTCCTTAAATTGCAGAATTACCAAAGTATCGAAAAAGTGTCGAGCGAGTTTTCTGAAGTATCGCTCGATGCCGATACCATGCAAGTATCGAGAGTATCGAAAGTATCGAGGACCCACCCCTAGTACTAATGCATGTAAAATTATACTTGACGATAGATTTTCCCCCAAATGACGCATAACGCAATCCAGTAAATTAAGTTTACTCACCGAGCATTGACAGAGGTGGGATTGCCGACTTCGTCCACGGATGGTTTCCTGGAATCACAAGAAAAGACACTGTTAGGCGCCCTCATCTTGTGTGGACTGACACCTTCTGGCTGCAAGACGCTGCCAGCAATCTCATCACCATCACAATGTCTTGCGGCACAATGACAGATAAACAACCCAAATGAAGGTTTGTTTGTGTTCTAAAAAACACCGTGTGAGGTGCGTTTACATGTCATCAGTCATCTCACTAAATAGAGGCCAAATTTCAGCACGTCATAGGCTTTCATCTGTCTTTTCAAACTGGTAAATATGGTCTTTTCTACCAACTCCCGATAAATGGTCTTTCTGTCAGAATCGGAATTCATCTGTCAAGAATTTCGTACTATGGAATCTCGATAAGAACTGTCTGGAAGGTAAATTTCCAGTTACAATGTTGTTAAAATAGAGGCATATCGACTTAGGCTACATGACTTCAAAATGAGGTAACTCCTCATTGTGAATATAAAAGTTCTAAAAGTTAAAAATAAGCTTACATATTTCGACAAGATTTTTTTTTTTTTTTTTTAATTCAGCTAGCCTATGTTTATACTCTTTTTAGCTACGAGGCCATATCAGGAATTCGGGATCTGTGTCTATACAGTAGGGTAGGCCATGGAACTTTTGATTGTCAAATTATCATTACAAAATGGAAGCCAAATTTTGTGCACTCATAACTCAAACATTTATTAACATATTGCAGTGAAATTTTGCATGCAAGTATATTTCATATTATTGAACAATACTATCTAGAATCATTGATGTAACTTTAATAGTCTTTTTAAAAATATATTTCTGACGTAAAAATTTATAAAAAAAATCAAGTGATGAAGTATTTTTAAAAAATATTTATAAGTTTACTGCAGATAATCCAAAGATTCTAGATGATGTTATTCATATGATATTTAAGAATATATAGGAAGAAGAATCACTCAGTAATATTGGTATTTATAAAAATTATCAGGGAAACGGCACTTCAGTGCACAAAATTTGGCTGCCATTTTGTAATAGTAAGTTATATTGCGATACAAGTGCCGTAAGCGAATCATACGGATCGAGGAAAGAGTTTGAAAAAACGATGCGCTCGCGCCGAGTTTATTCAATTTCCGCGATCCGTTATGCGCTTACGGAACGAGTATTGCATGCTATTTTTTGCACAATGATTATTTATATCAATTTATTTATATTAATTGAGATATTAGCTGAACATATTATGTATATACACTATTGAAGATGGATGTTATATTTCAGAAAGTGATTCGCATATGTTGGTTGTTATGGGGACCATAGGCGTACCGAGGGGGGGGTTTTGGGGGTTTGAACCCCCCCCCCATTGATTAAAAAAAGGAAAATTGTATAATTTTTTTAAGTCTGCTTATAAATTACTTAATACAGGTATAAAGCGTAGGAAGCTTAAAACTCGTTATTTTGCGTCTTAATTTTAAAAATTTTCCGGGGGAGGACCCCGGACCTCCCTCTCCCTGGGGGTTATTCCATACCCACAGTCCCCGCGGATGTTATAACCCCCCCCCCATATGGTTGGCCTGGTTACGCCTATGATGGGGACTGAATATTTGTCCTGTTAAAGTCGCCACAAACTAGGGGGCCTTGGTTCCGGTCTTCCATCAAGGCTTGTATTATGATGATTTTACTTACGGCACTTGTGCTTTTCGTAATTTTTACCGCACGGAGACTTCTTTTGTTTTCATAGCAACCAGATTACGTGCGGGAATGTAAAGTTACGATCCACGGCAACAATATTCGTAAGTACCACTAATTAGTTACGTCGTGCAAAAAAACTATTAATTATTGCCAGATAGGCAGACAGGAGATTCAAAGCCACCTGTAATTCGGAAATGATGTTGTGGGTCTCGTGTAAACGCAGCTTGGGATGTCAATATGAATAGAAACGGGGCCGCCAAGGTGAGTGACCCCAGCATTTTAAATGGCCCGCCATAGGCTCAGCCTCCAGGCAGAGGATTGACGGAATATAGGAAAGCAGATGAGACTTGTTGATCCCAGACAAAGCGTATCTCTCCCCTCTTCAGCTTTATTAACCCTATGTCTTGTGACTCCACTTCGCGGAAAAGCGGTCTACATGAATGTCGTATAAACTCTATCATCATTATATTACGGGCTTCAGGGGAAAAGTGATCTATATTTTGCTCTTGTAAAAAAAGATTACGTAAGCAATGACTAAGGTAAACAAAAGAATAACAGTACCCATGTAACTTATGTCATATATAAGTAGCCTTATCAGAGGGGAGAATCCAGCCAGCGAAATTGAAAATTCCGATATTTAAAGCCGGAGGAAATAATTTTGATTTCCTTTTGAGAATATATAATTAATAATTATTAAGTGCCAGAATGGTAGCCTACTCTATGAGATTGTGTGGGGACTGGAAAATGTCAGTCCGTCCGTCCTTGTGTCTGTACGCGCAGTAACTCATATACGCTTTATCGGATTTTCATGAAACTTGGTATAAACATTTACAACGTCCAAGGGAAAAAGCCTGTTTATTTTGGAGCAAATCGCTTGACCGGTACCGGAGTACAGCCCAATTTAGTGCCTATTTTATGGTAATACTGTATATTAGAAAGAATTTATCAAATGCAAATCAGTTCTCATGACAACATATTGTTTTACAGTGTTCATATGCGGCTTTGGGAGTTGCAATACAGTTAGCTTTGACAAATAACACTACACACATATTCCTTCACATATGCTTATCAAATTAGACCTTTGTTCTCCCGTAAGCCCTGCTTAATGAATCAATCTGGAGCTTAACTCGGAAATCGATTAAAAAAATAACTTATTTTCTGCATATCATAATTGCAATTATCACTGGATAGACAAAAGAAATCTGACACTTTGATACATCAGTTTATTTGATTTGATTTGTAATGGAATGCTCGCGCTGTATTGTATATAAGTTATCCAGTTATTTTAAAATCTAAAACGTATATCCAGCACCATGGGTTCCCACTACAATTAGGTTCACAACATTATGAATCATGTTGCTACTTGATCCTATATACTGATTTAAATAATTGCTTACATTGTTGCCTCCAAAGTCCACTATTTTGGTTTCATCTTGACCCTTGCAAAAGGAGTTGTACGGAGGCCGTGCTTTCGACATTCATTTGTTCAGACTTGTATTTCCATGACCACCCAATAACACCGATTTTAAAGACTTTACACGTCAAAAATAAGGCACAAGAAATGGACATAATCATTGTGTTAATAGTTTTCTGCGCAGTCCGGCACGGGTGCATAAATTGTAAGGAGCTGAGGTGTGAGATTAATTAGTGAATAACATTCTCCTTTCTTCTTAAAAAACAATAGGCCTACTTCTTTTACATTTATGGTACCTATGGGTACAGAAAATAGTAAGGCAGTTTTTCCTTGTTTCTTTACCTTAGTTTTACCATTTAGGGAACCTCGGCGCCCGGGCCTTACCAGAACCACGATCTATCAGGAAAGGGATTGTCTATGTATGACATACATACCTTTTTGGCCAGACAAGGGAGGGCCTTCCCGGTAGAGCGATCAGCCTAATGACGGGGCCACCTCCGAGACAACACATAGGACGAGATAGACCATTCACACACACACACATTCACTCTGTACAAGGCGAGGATGGGATGAAGATGATAATTACGGCCAGGGCCTAAAGGGCCTAAAGTAACCTGAGAGACACACAGGCAGATAGACGGACTTTTTCCATCCACCACACAGTCTCAAAAAGTACCATTCTGACACTTAATCATCTGTGAGCCTAATCAATGTGTTAACTGTTTTCTTTTCAGTCCGGCATGGGTTTATAATTATATTGTGTGAGAAATTTATTTAAGGGTTAATTTATTAGAAGGTTCATTTCAAACCAACCTAGACGGAACATTTTAAAAATCAACAGCGTGTTAAATCATTGAAAAAAGTTTTAAATAGATAAAATCAGGTAAACTGATGTAACAAAGTGCCAGAATGCTTTTGTTTAATCAGTGATAATTGCAATTATGATATGCAGAAAATAAGTTTTTTTAAAATTGATTTTCGAGTTATGCTCCAGAAAGATTCATTAAGCAGGGCTTACGGAAGAACAAAGGTCTAGTTGTCTGTCAGTGAGGTAGACCATTAAGGGCAATCAGTCCTAGGAGGGAGATTTCATCTGACGCTGTGAATTGAACTCCGGCTTAGCTCAGTTGGTAGAGCATTGGCGCGAATAGCCAAAGATCCTGGGTTCAAGTCCCAGTGCCGGAGGAATTTTTCTCCTATAATATTCTCATGGAAGCAGAATCCACAGTGGATTAGGAAAGGGGAGTCCAGGGGGAATGGACCCCTAAAATCAAAACCTAAAGTTCTTTTTTTGTATTTAAAAAAAATATTGAATTAAACAAACTTTGTTGGTGTGTCAAATATGATATAGCAGTTATTTTGTTTTCTTAATATAATAAGTAGGCCTATTATTTCCATTATTCCTTGTGTTATTTAACTTTTCTTATAAATAGTAATAACTATTATACCTTAGACAACGATTTCTTGTTTAAGTTGGCATTTCTTAGAGTATGGTAAACAAATTTTGTAACTAGTTTTTGAGTGAGAATATTATAGGAGAAAAATTCCTCCGACACTGGAACTTGAACCCAGGACCTTTGGATATTCGCGCCAATGCTCTACCAACTGAGCTAAGCCGGAGTTCAATTCACAGCGCCGGATGGAACCTCTCTCCTATGACTGATTGCCCTAATGGTCTACCTCACTGACAGACAAGTTATGTCATATGCAGTACTGTGAGGCACACTAATTAGTGATTTTTGTGACCAGGCTTTCCACTGTTATTGTACAGTAACATTCAAGATATATACGCTTTCATGAACCACAGATTATTGTCTCTGTTGGACATTACATGAGAATATTTAATAATTTAATAATATTCTCATGTAATGTCCAACAGAGGTTCATAAAAACGTAGTTTTTGAGTGCTAAAATAGCAAAAAATGTGATTTTCATTAGTTCAATATTTAAACATTTTCTGAGGTGGACCCCCGACCCTCCTTTCTTGGGGATATTCGATACCCACAGACCCTCCAGCACTTTCGACCCTCCCCGAAATTTATTTCTGGCTACATCATTGTTGCACTTCCTATATTATTAATATAATGTTACAAAGTGGCCCAAGAAGTTAAAGCGACAAAAAATAAATTAATTAAAAAATTGCCACCCCTAGAAAATGTCATATGGGTGCCCTTGTCCTCATTCAAAAAAGACCCCAGTCAAATAACTCCTTTCTGCACAGTTGATAAAAAGGGATAAATCCACTTGAAGTCTGCACTGCGGACTTGGCTCTGTTTTGCACACGGCGGCCGGCAGCCGGCCTGTCCACTTGTTCAGGGGCTCAAGTGCGACAAGAAGGAACTCCATTTAAAATTCAAACTCTGGTATTTCGGCGTTCCGAAGGTCGCGGGATGTAATGGGGCACCGGGTGTTCCACAAACCCGACACTGCTATCACCATCTGGTCGCTTTACATAAGATATATTTATACGTGTAAACACCAGTTAGATTCAAACTGGCTGCAGGCGATGGGACGTCCCATTGGTCCTTCTTACACTGTAATCCTGCCATTAAGAAATTACTCAAAATGTTATAAGTAGGGGGCGGATTTCTATGACCTAAAAATAGGATATATGCATGCATTTGTGACCTAAAATACATTAAAATATGACCAATAAAATTTAAAATATGACTTTACCACTTACAGATTGTGTATATTTTTTTAAGTTTCATTATAATTCATTTTATTAAAATATAATGTTAATTATTTAAAATATCTGTCAAAAAGTATCATTATAATGCAAAATTTACAATATATGATATGAAACTTCAAATTTTCTTTAATATGCACACAAATATGTAAAAAATATGACCTAAATATGCATATTCATACTAAATATGATACAATAGTTGAAAATTTCCTAAATATGCAGTTATATGCACAATAAAAGCCGTTCCATTTTCACCAGGATGCTTGGAATCGGGTTTAAATTAGTCGGAAACCTGAAATAATGCAAAGGGGAAAAATATGACAAGTCATAGAAATCCGCCCCCTAGACTTATCAGTAGGGTTCGGATATTTAGATTATTATAAACCCTGTTTTAGTTTTTAAAAATTTTTTAAACAATTTTTTTTGTTTTACCATTTCAGACAATTTAATGACTACAATAAACATCCGGCTTTAGAGTACATTCCACCGTATCTGGAGGGAGCAGGGGTGGAGAGTGGGCATGGCGGAGCCTGTTTAGTATCCCTTTACCAACATACGCCACTGCGCATTATACCGGATAGATCCCGTGCCGTCGATTGTGCTTTTTTATGTAACAGGACAAAGATACTTTCATAAAGAAAGATATAAGATCAAATTTTAAAAAAAAGACAGTTTTTTTACAAACACTTTGGCAATGTATTGTATAGGATACAACAGCGTGTCTGAAATCTGTAATAAAGGCAATGGAAAAATTGGAAGAAAATATTAAATTTCATAATTTCCAGAAAAGGGTAATATTATGGGCCTAAATGTCTTGTTAACTATTTCTTCGCAGTCCGGCAAGAGATTTGAAATGGCACTATGCTGTATTGGTTATTTATTCGGAGATGAATAATTTCAAGCAAAGTGAATTTACAAGGCTAAGAATATACTTTTTAATAAAAATAAAAAGACCTCTGAAAAGCTAACCCACTCCCGAACAAAAAGTATGATTAGCACATTGATAATAAAATAATTACTTACTTACTCAATGGCAATAGACAATTTCTAAGCAATCTAAAGGAATATTATCTATTTTATGAAACCCGGAGGTTCATTGCCGCGCTTACCTGAACTCGCCATTCAACCATCCCTCGCAAACGCTACTTCCCTTAAATCTATCCTAATATTGTCCTCCCACCTACATCTAGGTCTTCCAAGGAGTCTCTTCCCTTCGGGTCCCTCAGTCAATATTTTTTATAGCCTAATCTCTTTCTTCCCCCATGCGTGCAACATGCCCAGCCAATTCATCCTCCGTGATTTAATTACCCTTACTATCATAGGCGTAGCGAGGGGGGGTTTGAACCCCCCCCCCATTGATTAAAAAAAGGAAAATTGTATAATTTTTTTAAGTCTGCCCATAAATTGCTTAATACAAGTATAAAGCGTGGGAAGCTTAAAACTCGTTATTTTGCGTCTTAATTTTTAAAATTTTCCGGGGAAGGACCCCCGGAAGCTTAAAACTTGTTATTTTGCATCTTAATTTTTAAAATTTTCCGTGGGAGAACTCCCGGAAGCTTAAAACTCGTTATTTTGCATCTTAATTTTTAAAATGTTCCGGGGGAGGGCCCCCGGACCCCCCTCTCCTTCCATACTCGCCAGACCCCGCGGATGTTATAACCCCCCCCCATATGGTCGGCCTGGTTACGCCTATGCTTACTATATCCGGTGAAGAGTACAGGTTATGAAGCTCGTCGTTATGCAGTTTTCTCCAGTCCCCATTTTCATCTCCCTTAGGCCTAAATATTTTCCTAAGCCCCCTGTTTTCGAACACTCTCCGATTATGTTCTTCCCGAAGAGTGAGGGACCTTGTCTCATATCTATGTAGGCTATTATAAAATAATTACATAGGCAAATACATTTGTTCTCAGCGTCTTTTTTCCCTAGCCCCTTCGATTAACTTACATTATCCACATCTGGTTAGTGTAACCAACTCTGGTTGATGGAAGAGAAGGTCCTAAGGCCTTAACTACACGAGAGGGAAATATAAATAAATAATCCTTGCTTGCAGAAATACATTCAATAAGAACAAAACTGATTCACCACTGGAGTAAATTTTAATTAAAAATACAAAATTCATCTAATTACCATAAAAGACCTATGCGATTTCAGGAATTTTATAACTCTTCTGAGATGAGGAGCTTCTTTTCATAGCTAACTTCTTTAGCTTGTTCGATGTTGGGTCCAAAATAAGGCCTTTCCCCTCTTTCCTGTTAACGGCTATAATGTAGACCTCCTCACAGCCAGGATGTCTACAGGTCATTGTTTGTCGACTTCTCCCAGGTATTGATCTTATTAGCATGTTACATCAGAGTTTCTCAACCTTTTTGAACCCGAGGACCTTTAAAATGTCTAACAAAATTTACGGACCCCTAATTTTACATCCCATTTTTAAAAGTAGGCTATATGTAGGCCTATATTCTTAATATTTGGGGTATTTATTATAGGTCATTATAACGAAATAAATCTAAATACGGTACATTTTTTTTAATTCGACGGAAACACAGTTATTGAATTGGAAGTAAGCTATTGTTCTATGTTCAATTACCTTTCTGTTTTTTTTTCTGGTACTCTTTGTCTGTGTAGGCAACCCATAACTATGGGAAGATTAAATAAATAAATAATATATATAAAAGTTCTTCACAGGCTAACAGCCGAGTCAAGGGTTTAGCCTGTGAAGAACTTTTATATATTAATCGCCGAGAAAAATTCAAACCTTTTATAGTAAAATTATATTTTCAACAGACTCTAATATTTATTAACAATTTGATAATTTATAATTAGGAATTATAACACAGGTTTACCGGTATCAGACACTCGGGCACCCCCAACAATAAAACCCTTGTTAAAAGAGCGCCTCTAATAACAAATTCCGACAAAGTTTTATTAATCAGGGTTTTGAATGAAAGAGGGAACCATAGACGTCAGTGCATCAGGGGTTTCAAACTGTGGTTCGTAACTGCAAAAAGTAAGGAAACTTGCAATAGGACCTGTATTTTCTAAGATTTTAAAAACTTGGACATCTACTGTAGTGTCCATTTTGTGTGAAAAATTTTAACTTCTTTACTTGCTTTATGATATTTTTAAATTATGTCTACGGACCTTCTGCACCATCTTCCACTGGTGGTCCGCGGACCATAGGTTGAGAAACGCTGTGTTACATGATAGCTTTATGGTGTTGGTTCACTCAGAACAGGATAAGGTACTTCTATCATTTATCCAAGCTTTTTTGGATTTTCTTTATAAATCGCAACTTCCTTTTCCTTACGGGGTAATTTACACCACGAGTCAAAAGCCTGTAGGCCTAATTGCAACTGTTTACGCAACAAGCTCCTACAATTGACATATAATACCTAAACACCAAACCAATTGTCGAGTATCAATTTATCACACAATATACAAACTCGTACCGGACTGCCAAGAAAACACTGAACACAATAATTTAGACCACAGCTTATCTCTTAGTATATTATTCTTTAATTTAATTTTAATATAGGCTAAATGTATTGTATAGCTACATTATCAATTTCATGCTTTAAAAAATTATTTAAATTACTATCAATGGCTAAAAATTTCAGAAGTGAAATAATCCCGAAAAAAAAATGCTTAGGCCTATGTAAAGTGGTAGCAACATCTATTAGTAGTGTCACATCCTTAGAACATAATAATAACCCAAATAAAAAATGATTTTGTAAATATTTTTCTGCTCGATCATGTTGATCAGTCACACACACACATGTTTCTGTAAAAAAGATTTTTTTTAATTTATTCAGGAGACCTCAAAATATGCATTTATGTTGAAAACTAGACATGGATTTGCCAGGGTCGAATACACTATTTCCTCTATCTTTAGTAGGGGGTTATTTTAATTTTTAATTTTTTTAAATTTTAGATCTTTGAATTTTTTATTTTTTTATTTTAAAATTTTGGATTTTTTTAATTTTGGATTTTTTGAATTTTTAAATTTTGGATATTTTGATTTTTAATTTTTTTAATTTTGAATTTTTGTAGAACAAGTGAAAATAGGACAACTTAAATATTAAGTCACTTTATTTTTAAGGCACAGAAAATGTAGAAGGAATTAATTTCTACGTCCAAGATTCCAGATATAGCTAAGTGAGTGTGGTGGTTCAGAACCAGATGTGAATGTGGAATGCGATGAGAGTTTGTTTAGCAGGAAGTTATGTTTCGCGCCGCAAGAGGGTCAGAGGTCACGCACCTGCACCAAAACATCGTCTACTTCGTCACATCATCACAACCAATATAATACTATTTACTAATACTTATGTGAACAGTAGACCTAGCGTCAAATCTTGAAAAGAGTAAAAAATTAAAAACCCTTACACATGCGTATTTTTAATGACTTCAGGGAACATTCATGTCAAGACAACATAGAGTCGACAATAATTATAAATAACCAGCTTAAAAGAACCGGCGTCGCTCGGGTTTTGTATTTTGTAAATTCGAAAATAACTTAAAGGTCCTTTTTAGGTACTTAGAATTTGAAACGAAGAAGTACGACTTATCACACTAAAACTATTCCCTCAGAAAACGTTAAATGTAGCTTTTTATGGCTTATAGCAAATCCCTGCGGCTTCGCCCACGATAATTAATCGAAAGATTAACAAATAAGAGCAAAATAATAAAAAGATTATATTTATTAACACTTTGCACACGAGACATTCATAGGTCTAAACTAAACGAATGATAGGCATAATTAATGAAACAATTAAAAATCCGGCTTTCAAGTGAATTCCACGATTAGAAAGCGCAGCATGGGAAAAATAACCTCAGATTCGGGTTCCCTGGCCCAGAAAACCCCTGCACAGTGAATGTCGTCTAAATCGAACACTGTTTACGCATTGAGACCTATATCCATTGTCCCTCTTCCGTTTATGTAGAAATTTTCAGATATCTGCGTGCCTTGACATTATAAACAAATGAATCGACCAGCGTGGGTTTACACAATTCAAGCGATCGCGATGCTTTTATTTCCAAGGTATGACAAAAATAGACAAAGCCAACTGCAACTGATATGACAACTGAAATGTTTTACTGAGAACCGATGCTTCGAAAGCGCAAAAAATTCACGTTTCCTTCCCGTTTTTCGCTCATAACTCGCTGAAGAAAGTTAAAATTAAAAATGTACTATGCCAGAAACCTTCGCGGGAGTCTACTCAACAATTTCCCAAAGTTTCATAACGATCGGATGAATGGTTTAGTAATGCATAAAGGACAAACACACATACATTCGTTTATATATATAGATTATAGGAAAATCTACTATATAAAAAGCACGAACTGACAGCCAACGCCACCTTAAACAAGACAATCTCAACTGTGAGATTCTCATAGCAACCGGGGAAAGATGACTTGGACGAAACTCACTATGCGGGGTTTTCCGTTTCACGCCCCTTGCTTCCGAATATAGCCTATTAAACTTATAAAACCTTAAAAGGGCTAAATTGGAATGAAGGGCCTAAAAGGGGCTAAAGAGGACATTTGCAGAAAAACACGATTTTTAAATAGTTTTTTCCCGTTAATACAAAGGAAAATAAATATGTGAATTTGTGCATTTTAAGAATAGACACAACAAAAATAAATTTATACAACGCACTGAAATTAGCAATGTAGGCTATAGGCTATGTCGCTTTGTCGCTTGTCTTTGTAACTCGAAAATTTTCCGTCTCACCGTCGCGGGAAATGAAACTTGAGCCGTCTGCAATATTTTGAAATATAAAGGGTTAAATATCTCAATTGTTTTTGCTATTTTTCGAGTGCCGATAAGAGGAATAGTTACTTGTTTATTTCGTTAAAAAAAAAAAAAAAAAAAAAAAAAAAAAAAAAAAAAAAAAAAAAAAAAAAAAAAAAAAATAGAATAAATGTGTTAAAATTATAATACAATTTTCGGTGTTAATATTTATGTTCATTATATGTTTTATTTATGCCCGATTTCTATAAATTCGTGAAATACTTATGGGTATAATATCCATGGGCAAATTAGTTCCTAATCACCTACAATGATATAATGAGGAAGGCCTACAGTTAAATTAATTCAGAAGGCCGATTTGAAAGATTTTAAACATAAAAAAATGTTTTGATTGGTGCCTGATTTTTATGTATCGACCTAGTAACTTATTCGCTTAGAAATGTATAAAACTAGGAGGTGCCCGTGGCTTCGCCCACGATAATTAATTTAAAAATTAAAAATTAAGAGTATAATAACTATTAAAGCATTATATTTATTAACAATTGCCCGCGAATCATTCATAAACTAAACCATTAATAATTAATGAAACAGCTAAAATTCCTGCTTTAGAGTACATTCCACGATATTAAAACGCCCCCTGGGAAAACTATATCAGAATCGATTATGCAGTTCCAAAGAAACCTATGAACACATAATACATATTGTTTCTCAGCTGTTTATTGACATGAATATGATGTGAATTTTATGTGATCAATTCAGTGTAATTTTCAGAAATTATATAATGTTTCAAGGGAAGGAATGGTTTGTTTGGATTATTATTATCAGCGATATTTCAAGAGATAAAACCATCAATATTTTACAGCTGTTGCCCCCGGCTTCGCCCGCCATTATTCATTGACTCCACGATTTTTAAGAAATTTACACTGGCAGTTCATTAAAAATGTTTGTGGTTCAGAGCTATGAAAATTGTAAGTAAAAATAAAATTAGAATATTTGTTCATTGCGTTCATTTCACTTAGGCCTTATATAATAAAGAAACGGGTTTTTCCTAATTTTGTAGTCGTCATGAAAGTTTAGATTGCGAGAGACGAACATCGCCGAGTATACCCGATGTCTCACGAAGCGGGCGAGCAAGCACGCTATTCAGGGCCGTTGAATTGTATAAGAGTAGATAGATGGTATACGAGTAGTTTGTCTTAAATTTAGAGTAGGCTAAAATAATTGGAAGAAAAATTTCAATTTCATGTAATATTAACAGTATAAGGTACAAGCAATAAATTATGAGCCTAATCATTCTGTTAACTGTTTTCTGTGCAGTCCGACATAGGTTGATATATTGTGCGAGAAACTGTGTCTCGTGTATTTAAGGGTTAATTGGTCGGAAATGGGCAATTCATTTTTTAATGCATAAGACACTCCAAATAATATATTTGGAAAGCCTATAAGGTATAACTATTATTGTATCTTTTTACTACTTGATAATATAGGCTAATAATTTATATCAATTTATTATTCTTTGTAGCCTACATTCTGTTTTTATTTTTTAAAGTATGTGAACATATTCAGTGGCCCCAATGCACCACACAACTTCTCAATGTATATAGGCCAACTATTTTAATATCACTTTATGTAAAAAAAACCATCACAATAAATTAGGTTCGCTCCTAAAGTATTTTAGTGTGTTGTAATTTTTATCATTAGACAAAATAAGGAGAAAAAAACACATATTCGAATAAATTCACCCTTTTCGGATACAACGACATTTATTGATTGAAGGGTCTAGTCCCATAAGGGCGTAAGGCACAAGGACATAGTTTCGAGAAATCTTGATGTTTTTAAACAGTGTTACCACTCACAAGTAGGTGATTTAAAGTGTAATTTTATAACATATATTTTTGAAGGGCAGGCTAAATTAGTGTTCTGCATATTTACAAGGTAGAGTGTATTGGGATTTTTTACAACTAGAGGTACCTAAACATGTTAAACAGAACCTGAAGTACTTTTACAATAACAAAATCTTTTTACTTTGTATCATATTATTTTAGCAAAAACCTGTATTATACAGTGGCATTTGCATGTTTGCCAATGAATACCAGTCAAGTTATTAATACAATAGATGGCGAACAAAACAATCTATTCTGAATTAAGTTACACTTCAGAAATGCAAGTTCAGTTTTTATAAACGTTTACTCTGATGGTAGCACTGCTGAAAAAAAATCAGTTGGTAAACACATCTCAATAACAGATAGGAAGTGTGCCTTGCGCCTATATGGAACTGTTATGAAGTAGAATGAATGTGCAGTCTCACAGTCTTTTCTTATAACTAGACCTGGGATTTTAAGGCAAATGCCTATTTTGCTCCTTATGAAATTACATGAAAATTTTAAAATATGTTGACGTTTCATGATAAATCACTTACATTTGTAGAGTTTTATAGTGCCCTAAAATGCCTATTTGGACCTTTGGAGCCTTTTTTGCTCTTTTAGTGCCTAAAATGCCTATTTTGTACATTTAAAATAAAATTATACTTCTGTATCTTTTACAATCGTGTAATGGACATCCCTAAATGAAGACCAGAACAGCAGAGGGTGGGGTTTTCACAGAAACTTGATTTTCCCAAACAATTGTCGCCAAAGGAATTCTGTCTTAATTTTGCTGTTATTTCTGTTAAGAATAGGTATAGCCTACCACGCTTCTTACAGTAAAAAAAAGATCACGTTATAGTTTAAGAGAATATTGTGGTATTTTAAAGTATATTTTCTGTCTATTTACACATTTTTAAAGCATATTTTAAGTGCCTATTTTCTCTTGTAAAAGCCTATTTACTTGTATATTTTCTGTCTATTAACACATTTTTAAAGCATATTTTAAGTTGCTATTTTCTCTTGTAAAAGCCTATTTACTTGTTTTAAAAGCCTATTTTAAGTGCCTAAAACTAATTTTTTAGAGCCTAAAACTGATCAAAGGTTTAAGGCACAAGTACAAATAGTTCTCTGAGTACTTAAGAGATATGAGGAGAAGGAATAAATGTTAAAAACTGAAAATTAAAGATTTGTGCTTTACGCCTTTATGAACTAGGCCCTTCAATTGAATTGAAGGTAGTACAAAACAAAACACGCCAACTAGCAGGAAAGTGGGGGTACTAGCACCACCCCCTGCCCCCCCTAAGTCATTCATGCTGTTTACATAACTTACCACTCGATGTCGCCGCTATCTCGGCAGTACTTTTTCAGATCCATCACCACAAGAACACTTCAAATACACACTCATTGTCTTTTCAAAACACAAATCCCTTGGAAAAACACGCAAAGTGTAATTTTCTAATGACTAAAAACGTGGGCTAGACCCCGCGCCTGTGTATCGCCGCGTCTGATTAGTCTAGGTTTGTGTCGGAAAGATTCTTTCTAAGCCTCCCCTTCCCCTCCCAACCACATGAGCTTCCCCTCCCTCCCTCCTGACTCCGCTAGGTAGATCGCTGTCTCTCCACATCCCAGCCGAGGAATTGCCCATCATATGAATATTAACATACTCTACCGTCTCTTGTTTTATTTCTCTCATGCTTCATTTATTTGAATCGGGGGTTGCATTCTGCAATTTCAAATGGGAGGCGTTCTTTCTAACACCAGCTTTTCTTGCTTTATTTTACTTGTAGGCAGTGGCGGACGCAGAATTTTCTTTCGGGGAGGGATTTGAAGGGTTAGAAGAAGAAGAAAGTAAGAAAAAACAAGTTAAAGAAGAAAGAAGGGGATTTATGAACCTACAATCTCTTATTTTCTGGAAAAAATATAACCTGAACAAAGTAGAAGTTGTAGGCCTCTTAATTGGAGCACGTGGAGCTATTCCTAAATTTTTTGAAGATTTTCAGAAAAAGTACGGACTCCCTCCAACATTAAAAGATGACATTGTGACCACAGTGCTTAAGAAGTCTTGTCAAATTCTTCATAATCACATAAGTTACACATGAACTAACATTTTATTGGTACTTTTTGCTTTAATTTTTGTTTATTGTACTAATTGTTTACTTCAGTGTGTATTAATATATATATATATATATATATATACATATATATATACTAGCTTAAAAGACCCGGCGTCGCCCGGGTTTTGTATTTTGTAATTGGAACTTAACTTATGAAGGATTTTCAATTTTAAATTCTAGGTCCTTATATAGGCATTTATAATTTGAAATAGGAAGAACGACTTATTACACTCAAACTATTCCCTCACAAAACGCTTGATATAGTTTCTTATGGCTCATAGAGGATCTAGAATTTTGCATCCCATCGCTTGTACAGTGCACAGCAAGCCTGGTAGAGGTTTAAATAAGAAGAAACAGAAATTCCTGTAACATAAAATTGTAATATCGAGGCGGGAAATTTCCCACTCTTATGTTACCATAAAGCCCTTTTGGGGATGAAATTAAACAGAAAGCATTATCACTTTCATACTTTTCTCTCCAAAAACCTGCGATATAATATAATAATATACACATTACCATACCTCGTTTTGTTTTCTCTATGTCCAGGGTAGAGAAAGTTATGTGATTCCATTATTTTAGTGGATTTCATTCTGTAATATTTATTTATAACATGAATTATTTTGATAACTTCTCTTGTTTGTCAAAAGTGCATTTCAATTGTTTTTTCCAAGCCCATCTGATACCATTTGGCAACAATATATTCTGTGATTTGGAATTGATAATTCTATGTAAAAAGGGATTAATTATTTTCAAAAACATTTAATTTTTGGCATTTAGAATCAGAATTTTTCAAAATCCTTTCTTAGTGAGCACCTACATTATGAAACGAAGGTACTGTCAAAATTCCAAGTCTCTACCTGTTATAGTTTAGGCTGTACGTTGATTCCTGTCATTCAGTCAATCAGTCATTCATTCAGTCAGTCAGTCAGTCAGGACAAAGCCTTTTATATATAGAGAGATATATATTTTAAGTATACTGAGTCAATCTGGGCACCTCCGTTGGGAGACACGTGGACCTAAGCTGGCCTAATCGGAAGGAAAATATAAAAGTAAAAATAAAAAAATAATAAAAAAACAAAATAATAATAATAATAATAAAAACACAGAAGAAGAAGATTTGAAATTACTCAATATCAAAAAGGAGGATATTGCAAACAGAGAAAAGTTTAGGAAAGCAATATTTGATGGCGAATTTCCAGAGAAACCGAAGAAGAAAACGGGAAGTAAATGGACGGGAAGTAAATGGACGGAAGAACGGAAAAAGCAACACGCGAAAGAATGAAGAAGTTTTGGGAAGACAAGAAGAAGACAACTGTTTCACGTGGTCCTAAGCTGGCCTAATAGAAAGGAAAATAATAATAATAATAATAATAATAATTAAAAAAATAATAATAATAATAATAATTATTATTATTATTATTATCATTATTAAAAATAATAATTATTATTATTATTAAAAATAATAATAATAATATTTATTAAAAATATTAATAATTATTAAGGGGGAAAAATTAAAAATAAAAGGAAGACGAAGTCACCGCCAATCTTCGTATCATATCCCCAGAGTAGGGCTATAATTTTAAAAATTACATTTAATTTAGATATGATTTTTAGGCTACTTCCTCTGCGCGTATCATAGATACCATAGGAATTAAATTCAATGTCGAGCTTTTAACTTAAATACACGTTTTGAGGTCCTCTGAATCCAAAAACACAATTTTTACGAACATGCGATATCATCCTCAACTATGTTTCTTTACTCATCTTGAAACTTTTTACTGAATGGGTACTTTTCCGTGACGAATGCCGGTGAGATGAAGTCTTTCTTTGTTTTGATCACAAAAACAGGTTGGCTAAGGGTGAAGATGACTATCAGCTTTACTGTCGCCCGCCCAAAGCAACTATTCAAGTACCAGGACTTAATACGATGGCTTCAATCGAATCATGAAAACTTGTCAGCTTTTGTTGCAGATATAAACATAAAAAGCTAATATCAGAAACAGCCTATATCGTGTCAACTGTCCACATTATGTCAGGTATTTGGTTTCCACGTGCGTATGTCAATGTGAAGATATATTTTCATAACTAGAGGTCCAAAGTTTTTAGGTCATTCTTCCCCCCCCCCTTTCGATTAGGCCAGCTTAGGACCACGTGAAAAAGATGTCTTCTTCTTGTCTTCCCAAAACTTGTTAATTTTTTCGCAATGTTGCTGTTTCCGTTCTTCCGTCCATTTAGGCCTACTTCCCGTTTTCTTCTTGGGTTTCTCTGGAAATTCGCCATCATATATTGCTTTCCTAAACTTTTCTCTGTTTGCAATATCCTCCTTTTTTATATTCAGTAATTTCAAATCTTCAACTTCCTTGAAAAATGCTGGTTTTAGTTTTTTTACTTACATGGTGATGAAAAATTTGTTTGGTTAGTCTGTCTCTTTCCATTCTGAAAATGTGACCATAGAATCTTAATGTTCTTTTCCTGAAAGTATGGCCTATTTTTTCTGTTTGTTTGTATAGGCCTAACTCCTTTTCTGGTCTCAATTCGTTTATGTTATTCTCCCAAAATAGTCCCATAGTTTTTCTTAAAATTCTCTTCTCTGTTTTGCTGTCTATCTGAGAAGGTGTTTATACACTCTGTTGCGTACAGAGATTCTGGTAAGATTACAGTTTTATTATAATTATTATTATTTTTATTTATTTTTTGTTATTTCAGCTGTATTTATACTCCTTTTAGCTACGAGCCATCCCAGGAGATAGGGATCTGTGTCTACCAAGGTATACTGTAGGGTAAGTCATGGAACTATTGAGTATCAATTGTTTCTATTATTGGTGTATTTTATGGAGTAAATTTCAACTGATATTAATTTAAATGGATATAATACAAGAAGAAATGGTGAGGATGATTCATGGTATGTAAATATCCAATTCGTCATTTGCCTTTACGACTGGGGAAACCATGTACAAACCCATGCCAAATTGGCCGGTCAAGGGATTTGAACCTGGAACCTCTCGAATGTGAGTCCAAGACGTTTTATTAACACTTTTTATGGGGGATTTTTTTTTTCGAAAACACGCCTAACGATTTTGTTAAAATTTTTATCTGAGGTACTTACAGTAATATTAATGGAACTTTTATTTTTAAAAATTGCATTATGAGGGTTTTCACTCCTGTTTGTGAGGGTGGCACCCCTGGGAACATGATCTGGTCACCCCTGAATTGTGAGGGTGGCACCCCTGGGACAAGGATTCTGGTCACGTCGGCAGCGCAGTGCAGACAGCCGCCTCTGCAGGGGCGAAACAATCGTCACACGCTTTCAATTACGTCACAATCCATGCAAACCCACTTACTATTGGCGCCCTTATTGCCAGATGTTGTCGATCTACCAGAATTATTATTGTTATTGCTAATCTGTAGTTCTAATGTGCCACCTTTAATCTTGACTTATAACTAGGGACCGGATTTTTAGGTTTTTAAAAAAACTGTTTTAGGTTTTCCATTAGGTGAAATAGTTTTTTATAGGTTTTTTGTCCAAAATATCGTTTTCGGGTAGAATAATTGGTTTAATGAATTTGAATGCGGTATATAGGATGCAATACATAATTAACACGTCTTCTTAAAACTCACAGTGTCACCACTCAGTATGAATAACAGGGAAGTACTAAAGGCAAACAAGCGCTTTAAAACACAGAAATCTATATCCTTGTTCATACACGGCAACAATGGTTGTTCGTACGAATATTTTAAAAGGAATACGCCGGTACTCTTACATGCCTTCCTCTCTTGATACTGTCCATCCTAGACGACAATGGATTGAACGAAACGCTGGTGGTATTAATTTCAATCCGACAAAAATTATTGTCTCTCCGCAAAATATCGATTTCGCATTTGAGAAACAAAAAAGACAAAAAAAAAGTAGCCTAAATTAGATATTTTAGGTTTTTATACCCCATTTAGGTATTTTTAGGTGCCACAGAATTAATGTGGGTGAAACCTATGGACATGATTCGAAAAAGTGTATGAGCGCTTTTTGTTTTGGAAGTAAGGAAAAAAAATAGGTAAAAACCTAAGAATCCGGTCCCTACTTATAACCTATGTTCGTAAACACAAAAATTGCTTGTAAATAGAGGTATACATAATTATTGGAGTAATGTTTTTCTCCAACACATGAAGATTTTTATTAAAGTGCTATGAATGTCATTAATGGAAACCAATTATTCCACTGAAATTTTCCACCATGATTTAAAGCTTATGACTCACTGATAATATTGTTTGGCAGTTTATATTAAGGTAGGCCTATATGTACGCTCTGAAATGGTAAAAAAAAAAGGTATATTCATCATTTATTTGACATATTTACTTTTTAAATATAATTAGTATTTATTTTTATATTGTACATTTTCTAGTCATACTACGTAATTATTCACGCCCCTTTTCAAGCTGTGTCAAGTTTGATTAGCTGTATCTTCCTTCTCAAGAGAACAGCTGGTGCGACTATTAGGATGCTAAGGCAAAAGGTACGAAATACACCGTGTCCGGGAAAGACCTGACGAAAAAGAAATAATTATATGTCAGAAACTATCACAGTTACTGCCTCAGTATTTTCACAGTTAGAAAGACAAACTCAAAAAGTTTTGTTTTGTAGCATCCCGTAATGTGCATGAGCATGCACATTGTTGTTGCATGAGGAGAAACTAGAAAAAGTTTGTTCTGCGCAGCGTGTGTAGTCAGTCTTATTCTGAGAACTGGGAATGCAAGTTGTGCGTAGGCTACAACGTCGTTTCCAAACAGACAAAGGCCGAAATCCTCCCGCCCGAAACAGCAACCTTCATTGGCACAAGCAATTTCTGGAGATAGGTAATGTTGAGTCACGGCAGGGAAAGGCAAAGAAATCGCGCATAAACGACAATGACATTTTAAAGGGTACGGGCTGCTTTTGTAAGAAGCCCGAGGAAATCCATTCGTGAGGCAGCAACACAACTGCAAATGCCAAATTCCTCAGTCCATGGGAGAGAAGGATCTACACCATGGCCACCGAGGTCACCTGACATGACCTCACTGGATTTCTTTCCCTGGGGTTTTGTGAAAGACAAAGTGTATCGCACGCCTGTGGCCGATAATGCAGAACCTACGATGCAATAGCACTAGTCACACCGGAGATGCATTCGCGTGTGTGGCATATCATTTCTGCATATCATAATTGCAATTATCACTCATTGAAAGAAGCATTCTGGCACTTTGTTATTCTCAGTTCACCTGATTTTTTAAATTATTGTAATGTATTGTTAAATTTAACGACAAAGGCAGGTTGTATGAAGATGTGACGTGTAGGCGGCGCGGGAGGAGATGACACATCTCAGTTATGCCGACAAACGCATGCGCAGAAGACTCGTTTAATTGAGACATCTCCCTGCCAATTAGTAACTGCTATTAACTTACTAGATTCATATAAAAACACACCTTGCTCTTACAACTCCTACTTTCATCCTTCATTCATTCTTAAACCCAGTGCCGTATTTAAGCCAAGGAAGACCAGGCAGCTGCCTAGGGCGGCAGATTTGAAGGGGGCGGCTTTTAAGCTGTTACTGTATTTTTTTTAATGAATAACATTGACAACAGTATGTTTATTTATTTACTTATTTATTTATTTTACTTATTTATTTATTTATTATTATATATTATTGTAATTATCAGGGCCGGATTCTGATGACCCAAAATTGTTTGAAAAATGACCTATAAAATGACCCTAAATTTAGAAAAATGACTTAATGATTACAAAGAATGACCTTAAAACTGATATTTTATTTATAAAAATTATTACTGTGCACGCAAAGATATAGATTAATTTGTACATAATTGTAAAAACTGTAAATGTAGAAAGGATATTGTAGGTCTAAGAAGTCTGTTCTTCATTGGAACATTTGAGAAGAAAAGTAAGAAATAGTATATTGCGATACAAGTGCCGTAAGGCACGTTTACGGGTCGAGGAAACAGATTGAAAACCCGAGGCGCAGCCGAGGGTTTTTAAGTTTTCGAGACCCGTAAATGCCTTTACGGCCCGTGTGTTGCATGCTATTTTTTGCACGATGATTATTTATATCAATTTAATTATATTAATTGTGATATTACCTGAAAATATTATGTAAATACATTCTTGAAAATAGATGTTTATTTCAGAAAGTGATTCGCATGTGTTTGTTGTTATGGGAACCGAATATTTGTCCTGGGGGCCTTGTCCATAAAGACTTGTATTATGAAGTGTATCGTAATGAATTATGACGTAGCGCTTGGACCGTAAGTGTTTTAACCTCATCGCAACCGGCCTTAGCAACAAGACTGTGTGGGAATGTCAACTTACGATCCATGTAAACAAAGTTCGTAAGTACCACTTACTAGCTAAGGAGTGCAAAAATATTTTTCTCTTCCTAGGGGCGCTAAGTAGCTAAATACGAGCCTGCTTAAACCACGCTTACTATATCGTCTATTTTCGTTATTTTCCTCCCTTCTTAATTTAAGGGGAAATGGAAGTCATTCTTTGAATGAAAATTGTAATTATATTTTTATTGTTGTATTTTATTCTCTGAGCCCTGTGTCATAGAACTTGCTAATAATATCAGTTAATAATATCAGAACTCATAATATTATTCATTAGTTATCAAAATCTTGTTTCATAGAGGTATGTACAGGTAGGAGGAAAAAAGCGGACCGACTAAAATATCTAAGTTGCCGATATGAGCCACTGCGCATGCCTAGCAGCATTCACAGGATAGCAGGGAATGTATTGAAATTTATTCTACAGCCGATAAATTGCTTGAATTGAGAAATAATTTCACGTAATTTGCATTGCTTGTGAAAACAAACGTTTCCGTTACATCTCTTACATTTATTTACGTATCACAAGGCTCTGAAATCAGCTACAAGAGTCTGCCCGTTCCCCCCCCCCCCTTCCTATACACTACTCATAAAATCTCTTCACTAATATTATTAGTTCATTAGTCAGCTGATTGATTTGGAGGTTATGTCTGGATTGTTGTTAGTGTTTTTTCTCATCTTAGTCTTTTTGTCAATACTATTTCAAAGCAGCACGGCCTACATATATCTTCCAAATGTAACAAATAATAACTATTGTAGCTCTAAGAAACGAATAAATCTGCCAGGCACTTATTCAAGACAGCAGTAGGCTTATGTACTAAAATCTAACCTCAAATCCTAAAAACTTATGACAAAAAATCCTTTGATAGCGTATGTAAGCTTTTACTGAATAGATAATTAAATCAGAGTGATTCATTTTTCACAAATTGAAGGTCACGAAATCTGAATTACAGGGTTTGAGAATAAGTTATTGGTCCAAAAACACTTATAGAAAAACACCTAGTATTATCAGTAAATTTTATTAGTTCTGCAGTCTATGAAAGAGTTTATTAATAATATTAGCAATATTTACTAATAATTTAGAGTCATGAACTCATAACTAATATTAACTAGGACATTTTCTTATGAAACAGAAGACTAATAATAATAACTAATATTATTATGTATTTGCTAATAATATGAGTGTAAAATTTCTATGAAACAGGGCACAGTTTTCCTAGTCGCCTGCCAAAAGCGTGATGTACGAAAACTTCGAAGGGTTTATACTATACTTAAACATAATAAATTATGTAACACGTCAAATCACTCGATTATACAATTGATTTGTTAGTTGCGGTATTATCCACTAGGGTAGAAGCGTTGCCACTATTTCTAAGATCAAAGGGGAGCATAAATTGTCTTGAATTATGTCGTTTGAACCGTTTCCACCTGTGTTTGCTCAGGAAAGATTTCACGCCGTGGGAATTCAAACCCCAGCTGTTCAACTGCCCAATATACCTAAATCAATAAATGTGAAAACCTTTTAAGAATCTTTCTTTCAAATATTACAAAGCAGAAAATTAAGATTTCTTCAGTTGAGGCTCTAGCTACAAGAAGGGGGCTTTGAAAAATTTTAATAGCTACTGTTTTATTTAACAGCTAATCGGAACAGATTTTAAGGTAGGGTAGGCCATGGAACTATTGACTGTCAATTATTTCTATTTTATGGCGTAAATTTCAACTGATATTAATTTAAATGGATTTCATACAGGATGAAATGGTGAGGATGATTCATGGTATGTAAATATCCAATTCAGCATTTGGCTACTGGGAGAATAGCCTTTTAAAAACATGCTATATTATAGGTCTATTTATGAATTAGGCCTATTTATTACTTTGTCTCCAGTTGCCTACCATAGATAGGCTTACAAAAGGCACTGGAAGACTGGACTATTGTGTTCGGCCCTGAAATTCTATGTCGAGTATTATGTTTTAATATAGTCCTACGTTTTAAGGTTCCTTGAATAAATAAATAAATAAAGATTTTCATAAACATTTCTGTGTGAGTCTGTGAACAGCTAGCTGGAGAACAACAAATTTGAAACACATAACTTCCTCTACACAACAATATTATATTAGGACTAGGTTAAATGACCCGGCGTCGCCCGGGTTTTGTATTTTGTAATTGGAAATTAACTTATGAAGGATTTTCAATTTTAAATTCTAGGTCCTTATATAGGCATTTATAGTTTGAAATAGGAAGAACGACTTATTACACTCAAACTATTCCCTCAGAAAAAGCTTGATATAGTTTTTTATGGCTCATAGAGGATCTAGAATTTTGCATCCCATCGCTTGTACAGTGCACAGCAAGTCTGGCAGAGGTTTAAATAAGAAGAAACAGAAATTCCTGTAACATAAAATTGTAATATCGAGGCGGGAAATTTCCCACTCTTATGTTACCATAAAGCATTATCACTTTCATACTTTTCTCTCCAAAAACCTGCTATATAATATAATAATATACACATTACCATACCTCGTTTTGTTTTCTCTATGTCCAGGGTAGAGAAAGTTAACTTATGTGATTCCATTATTTTAGTGGATTTCATTCTGTAATATTTATTTATAACATGAATTATTTTGATAACTTCTCTTATTTTTCAAAAGTGCATTTCATTTGTTTTTTCCAAGCCCACCTGATACCATTTGGCAACAATATATTCTGTGATTTGGAATCGATAATTCTATGTAAAAAGGGATTAAGTATTTTCAAAAACATTTAATTTTTGGCATTTAGAATCAGAATTTTTCAAAATCCTTTCTTAGTGAGCACCTACATTATGAAACGAAGGTACTGTCAAAATTCCAAGTCTCTACCTGTTATAGTTTAGGCTGTACGTTGATTCCTGTCATTCAGTCAATCAGTCAGTCATTCATTCAGTCAGTCATTCATTCAGTCAGTCAGGACAAAGCCTTTTATATATATAGAGATTATAATTCTGTCATATAATTCATGAAAATGCTTAGTGGTATTTTTTTTATTTTATTTATTTATTTTTATTTATTTTAAAATAGTGATATCAACTTTTATATCCTTAAATCCTTGTAATTACATTGGAAAAAACTAAAATTCCCTAGCCCAAAAACCCCCGCATAGTGAGTTTCATCCAAGTCATACAATGCTCTTTTTTTCCTGGTTGCTATGGCATTTAATTTCACATATACGCTGGTATAGGCTACCTACTACGGGTCTGAAAATAAGTCAGGGAGAAATGCCAACCATGGGTGGCGAACATAACTAGAGCTGCGGAGTGACTTCTAGATGGCACTGAATTTCCCAAAAGACTCTAATGCAATAAGAAAAATACGAATAACGTGTTTGGTTTGGGTATTGCCTGCCCTTTAAGGTTGAGCATCGATAGCCGATGTTTTTTACATCGATGTTTCCTCCCGACATTGATATTTTTAAATATTTACAGTTCTAAAATAAGATTAATAGGCCTACCTTGGTATTTAAGATATATTTTTATTTACAGCAACCTAGTTTCAGAAAACATCGATTATTTTATGTCGATAATGGAAATATTTCAGTTTATTTATGAATTTTGCCTAATTTTCTCAAACAATTATCTTTTTTTTTTTAGTATGCTATACATCGATGTTTTCTCCGTCAAAATACATCGATGTTATCAGGTCGATATTATCGTGACATCGATGGTTACCGCCGATGTTTTAACAATCGATGCTCATCCCCAGGGCCGTGGAAAGAAAACAAGTGCCCTAGGGGCAAATTTTCCCGTGCCCCCGTCAAATATTAAATTCACTACCCAACTCGCTCTTTATAATGTATGCAACAAAAAAATTATGTAATGATTAGGGACCGGATTTTTAGGTTTTTAAAAACACTGTTTTAGGTTTTCCATTAGGTGAAATAGTTTTTTTAGGTTTTTTGTCCAAAATATAGTTTTCGGGTAGAATAATTGGTTTAATGAATTTGAATGTGCTACATAGGATTCAATACATAATACTTGTAAAGTTTAACTTAACAAAATTGACTTAAATTTGTGTAAACTTGCTTTAGGACAGAGCAGACGTAGAAATCCGCGGGATGCAACGTCATAAAATACCTCAGAAGAAGAAGAAGAAAAATATGAAATTTAGGTCATCGCCAATCCACTGCCGTAATAAACTCGATTTTATTTGTTTCGGCATAATTAACACGTCTTCTTAAAACTCACAGTGTAACGACTCAGTATGAATAACAGGGAAGTACTAAAGGCAGACAAAGGCCGAAACTCTTACACTTCGTATCTTGATACTGTCCATCGTAGACGACAACGGGTTGAACGAAACGCTGGTGGTATTAATTTCAACCCTACAAAGTTATTGTCTCTCCGCAAAATATCGATTTCTCAACTGACAAACAAAAAAGACAAAAAGTAGCCTGAATTAGATATTTCAGGTTTTATATCCCGTTTAGGTATATTTAGGTTTTCATACCCCATTTAGGTATTTTTAGGTGCCACACAATTCATGTGGGTGAATCCTATGGACATGATTCGAAAAAGTGTATGAGCACTTTTTGTTTTGGAAGTAAGGAAAAAAATAGGTAAAAACCTAAAAATCCGGTCCCTAGTAATGATATTACATAATTACTAAGTGCCAGAATGTTACCGGTACTTTACGAGATTGTCTGGTAGACAGGAAAATATCTATCCGTCTGACTTTCTGTCTGTCCGTGTGTCTGTAAGCGCGATAACTCGAATGTGCTTTATCGGATTTTCATAAAACTTTGTATACCATTTATAACGCCCATGGGACGAAGGCTTTTGATTTTGGACCAAATCGGTTAACTGATGCCGGGCACGAAATGGAAAAATACATTAAAATGTCCTAATTAGGAAAAATTTTATCTGTATGTACCGGTTCAATTTTTTGAAAGTTATGATTGAAATGCCGAACGTTAGTGAGGCCTGCTGTTGAGTCCAAAAAGGTTTCTGCTTCTACTTTTCAAAAATAGCTATTTTTCTTGCACAAAAATAAGTTTCAGATTAACAGATAGGCTAAATTCCCTGTAACCGTTATACGACAGGACAATGCTACCAATAATGCTACCAATGCTACCAATAGATAAAATAAACACATCAATCATAACTTAAGCTGTTTATTCACTTATAACCAATTTTATTTTAGAGGAAATTTAGAAAGTAAAAAATAAAACCTGGTCAGCCCGGCCCACTTTTGGGGCCTGCTCATCCCCACAGCCCTCTATGAGTAAGGAAGGCAAAGTGAAAAAGGCGGTAGGCCTATAGAGAGCATTGCATCGCAGCTGACGCAATAAAGAGGTGGTCAGCCCAACTTTATTATATTGTAAAGTAATAACAAGATGTCCCTGAAATGCCAGGGCGGTCTGCTGACCATAGCCAAACCGATCTCAGCTCAGATAGCTTATAATTAGAAATAGCGGCTTCGGCCTTACAAGTTGCGGCCATCAATTATTTATGTGACATTATCTATGCAATACAAGAACACAACTAATTTCATGTCGTCCTCTCTCATTGCATACAATACGCATGCGTAAGAAAGCTCCGTGAAGTTGGTAGCACAACAATGATGTGTAGGCTTGCCAACACAAGGAATGCGTAACAAATGACTGACACAGCCGCACCGAGCAGTGATTCAGAACCGGTCATTAAGATAATGGCTCCAAATCTCTTACAACAGCCTCAATGGCAGTTCACTTAGGTTTATATAGAAGTTAATACGCTTATTATTAGGGGCGGATTTCTATGACCTAAAAAATAGGATATATGCATGCATTTATAAACTAAAAAACATGAAAACATGACCAATAAAATTTAAAATATGACTTTAGCACTTACACATTGTGTATATATTTTTTTAAGTTTCATTACAGTTCATTTTATTAAAATATAATGTTAATTATTTAAAATATGTTTAAGTTATCAAAAAGTATCACTATAATGCAAAATTTACAAAATATGATACGAAACTCCAAAATTTCTTTAATATGCACACAAATATGCAGAAAATATGACCTAAATATGAATATTCATACTAAATATGCTACAATAGTTGAAAATTTCCTAAATATGCAGTTATATGCACAATAAAAGCCGTTCCATTCTCACCAGGATGCTTGGAATCGGGTTTAAATTAGTCGGAAACCTGAAATAATGCAAAGGGGGAAAAATATGATATGTCATAGAAATCCGCCCCCTATTAGGACCCGGAAGTTTATGAAAAATCATATTTTTAACCCTTAAAACAGGAATGTATGGTTTAGGACATAAGTGAAGGAAAAGAAATTGGAAGAAAATTTAAATTGTATAGACCCATACATTTTAAGAATAAGGTAGCAAGGAATAAACTATGGGCCTAATCATTATGTTAATTGTTTTCTTTGCAGTCCGGCATTGGTTTATAAATTGAGTCTCGCCTAATAGAAGGTTAATAATGCATATGCTAGTGTGTGTATAATACCAGCGCGCCATATCTTGGGCGCTGGTTTTACGGGGAAGTGAGGGTTGGGGGAACAAAACATAGCTAGGCCGCCAGTCTTTCTGCAGTGTTGTCAACCAACGTATTCACGTTTCAGCAGAATCGCGCATATGATATTTTATGTAGTGACTTTAATATACAACGATTTTAATGCAGTCCAATAATATAACGTGGTGACGGTATTGGTAACAATTAATTACACGTCATAAGTGTTTGGTTATCAAATAAGAATATTATACATAATAATTTTAAGCATAAAGAAGAGTCTTAGCAGAACATGCTTCACCATTTCGTGTTGTTAAACGTAAAAGAGGTAAGGAATCTAAAAGTGGAGAAAACTATAGGCCTACTTTTAAACGTATTTGATACGTTTTGTGAAAAGTTCGCTCAATTTTCAGTCCATGAAATTGACTTCAGAGTTCACGGGATCGTCAGAAATTAGCACATACGGAATTCTTAAAGAGGTGAGGAAGTGTTGGATGTACAATGACGTGTTTGTGAAATCAGCAGTTCGAAAGATTGTATTTTTCCCCATAACTCCATGCGTCAGAAAAGATAATGTCAATAAATAAATAAAATCAGGTAAACTGATGTAACAAAGTGCCAGTATGTTTTTGTTTAATCAGTTATGACTGCAATTATGATGTGCAGAATATGTTTTTTTTTAATTGATTTCCAAGTTAAGCTCCAGATTTATTCATTAAGCAGGGCTTACGGAAGAACAAAGGTCTAGTTTTTTTAATGAGATTAAAATCTTCCAGCATCACCTGAACTGTACAGATTTGAGATATCATGACAATCGCACACTCACATAAAAATACAAAAAAAATTCAAATTGGCCGGTTTCGGGTTTTGAACCATGGACTCCAGAATGTGAGGCCAAAGCGTTACCATCTCGGCCACCGGGGTCATTTTAACGGTCTAGTTGGATAAGCGCATGTAAATCATTATTGTATTTTGTCATAGCTACCTGTATTTTAATTTCCAAGGCCTTATACGATCACAGTAAAACAATAGGCAGTGTTGTCAAGATAACTGATTTTCATTTTTTTTTATATATAAATTCTTTCGAATACGTATATCACCATAAAATAGGCACTAAATTGAGCATTACTCCGAAACAGGTCAACAGATTTTATCCATTATAAATAGACGTCTTCCCATGGACATTATAAATGCGTATACGAAGTTTCATAAATATACGGTAAAGCGTATTTGAGTTATTGCGCCTTTAAAGTAGACACTAAATTGGGGTTTACTCAGGTACCGGTCAACAGATTAGGTTCAAATTCAATAGGGCACTTCTCATGAACGTCATAAATGAGTATACCAAGTTTCATGGAGATCCGATACAGCGTATTTGAGTTATGGCACCTTTCTATTAGAAAGGCGCCATAATCTATTAAAATAGGCACTAAATTGGGCATTACTCCGTAACCGGTTAACCGATTTGGTTCATTATCAATAGGGTTCTTCCCATAGACATTAAAAATGTGTTTTCCAAGTTTCATGAAAATCTGAAAAAGCGTATTTGAGTTATGGCGCGTACAGACACACGGACGGACGGACGGAGGGACGGACAGACAGACGGAGAGACATTTTTCGTCTCCACACACAATCTCATAAAGTATCATACTGGCACTTAATAAGGATCTTGAGACAGAATGAAAGCTTAGTATTGAAGCCACTAGATTTTAGGGTGTATAGCGTAGGCTACTTCGTGTTTAAATGTTGTCAGCTCTGCCTACGAAGTTGAACGAAACCTACCGAATGAGGACTAGGGAGCCGAGCGCCCAAGAAATCGCGCGCGGGTAGTACGTGTTAATATGTGAATAAGACATGATAGAAATTACAGAAAATTTATGGTGTCATTTTGCATGGAATGATAATTCTTTCACACTGGCCGTATGTAAGGCTAAAGTGGACAGTTAGATTCAGACTGAAAAATTCAATGCCATAGCCGGGATTTGAACCAGGATATTCGGCTCACCATGCTACTGCTCTTACCAAATGAGCTACCATGGCAACATGCCAGTACAACATTAATTTCTCCGATTTAAATAACCCGGTATTTTGCATTTTACATGTTGCTACATATTTTGATAATTTTGTGATAATGCATAGTATTTCCTTCATATCAAAATATATGCACATAACTACTATACAGGGTGTTAATGAATATCACCGAAATATTTTACCAGTGTTCAGAGGGGACATAGACAAGCAACTTTTATTAGGGGGAAAAAAAATGCAAAACAAAGGAACTTCATTGTTAACACTGTAGTCAGCAGTTATGAATAAAAAAAAAAAGACTAATGCAGTGGTTGGCAGTCATGTAAATTTTGAAGATTTTGTGAACACCAAATTATGATATAGCTGTTGATGAATGATTAAGAATCAGGTTTTTATCGATCACTAAGAAGGCATGAAGTCAATTTAATGAAAATTTTAACCCTATTTTGCTTTATGAGCATTAAATTGTAATGACCTTAATGACCTTTAGTATACACATTTTACGTCATAGAGCAAAAATCTAATAATAAAAGTAGCTTATCTAAGCCCCCTCTATATACAGGAAAAATATTTCGGTGTTATTTATTAACACTTTGTATAAAAACCACGAATGCACAGCCAACGCCACCTATTAACAAGAAAGTATTCACTTTTGAGATTAATTGCCATAGCAACCGGGTAAAATGAATGACTTGGACGAAACTCACTATGCGGGGGTATTTTGGACTAGGGAACTCGAATCTGAGGTAACATTTCCTCGGGGCATCGTACTTAATCCGTGAAATGTACATCGAAACCGGGATTTTAGTTTTTTAATTACCAAAAGATTAAATTGTTTATGCATTATTTGGGTAAATTTCACGAGTTTATGGTACGTTTTAATCGTCTCATTTAGAATCTTTATGCCCTTACGGAAGAACAAGATTAGTTCTATTCGTTTAATTATTTATATTTATTACGGAAAAAACAATATAATTAAGAACTAAATTATGTAATTCATGAAACTGATGCAGGCCTAAACACAATGTAAGTGTTACTAAATATAATGATTTAATTATTTTTCTATTAAATAAATGATTTTAACAAAACATTTAGCAGTTGAGTAAATAATCGCGGGAGAAGCTGATGGCACCTGCTTGTTTTGTATATTAAATATAAATAAATAAATAAATAGTATCAACTTTTAACGGGAAATTTCTGACAGATATTAAATATTGTAAAAACTAAACTAAACTAAACTCCGTGGCGCTACATCTCTGGAGGGATTTGGCCTACCACCCGACCGCTGCATCAACTCCCGTAGGCAGATGGGGGGCATGTGGTCAGCATGCCGACACCCACGGCCGTTAATGGTGGTTTTCTTGACCGGAGTCGCTACTTCTCTATCAAGTAGCTCCTCAATTTGGAATCACGAGGCTGAGTGCACCCCTACCAGACCTACCAGACCTCCCTACCTCAGAAAAATCCGAGGAGGTACCGGGAATCGAACCCGGGCCGACAGATCTGTAGTCAGCGACGCTAACCACAAGACCACGCCGGCGGACATTAAATATTGTAGGCTTACGTAATTATCTCTGTTAATTCAAACATTTATTTATTCAAACCAAAACTAAAATTCCTATTTCACCCAGGTTCAAATCCCGGGGCCGGCCAATTTGACATGATTCTTTTCATGGTTTCCCCCAGTCGTAAAGGCAAATGCCGAATTGGATATTTACAAACAAAATCTTTAAAGCCGTTTTCAAGAAAATCGCGAAAATGAAATTATCTTAAAGTAGAGTGATTTTCAAAACGAAGAGAACGTTGCGTAGATTTTGATTAAAATTTCTGCACGAATTGCATATTACAAAAGTCTAAAGCTTTTTTTGAAACACTTTTCCCAATAAATTCCCTGAAGTGGCGGATTTCTACAGAGAGGGTACCGAAAAGCTTGTGCCACGGTTTGATAAATGCCTTAATTTGAATGGCGATTATGTAGAAAAATAGCCTAAAGAGTCTACATTCAAAATGTATGTAGGCCTAATACATTTTTTCACTTTGTTTATTTTTTATTTCAAAACGTCTGGTACTTTCTACAAAAGCCCTCGTAAGTTATCATATTTCTTCACTTTTATAATAATTATAATAATTTAATTGTTAATATTAATAGGCCTACGTTATTCCGGCCAGCATAGTATATTGCGATACAAGTGCCGTAAGGCACGTTTACGGGTCGAGGAAACAGATTGAAAACCCTCGGCTGCGCCTCGGGTTTTTAAGTTTTCGAGACCCGTAAATGCCTTTACGGCCCGTGTGTTGCATGCTACTTTTTGCACGATGATTATTTATATCAATTTAATTATATTAATTGTGATATTACCTGAAAATATTATGTGTATACATTCTTGAAGAGAGATGTTTATTTCTGAAAGTGATTCGCATGTGTTTGTTGTTATGGGGACCGAATATTTGTCCTGGGGGCCGTGTCCATTAAGGCTTGTATTATGAAGTGTATCGTAATGAATTATGACGTGGCGCTTGGACCGTAAGTAATTTAACCTCATCGCAACGCCCTTAGCAACACGATTGTGTGGGAATGTCAACTTACGATCCATGTAAACAACTTTCGTAAGTAACACTTACTAGCTAAGGAGTGCAAAAAATTAATTACGAAAGCATAATCTAACCTTTCAGCCGAAAACAGTTGAACCACACAACTACAGAGTACAGTAGTTTGTGTTATAGTTGTAATAAAACGGCAGGGAAAACTGGAAGAAAGATTTAAATTTCATGTCTTCCCCCACTTGATGGCTGCCAAATGACAAAGAGTATATAGGCCTACTACAATTATTATTACCCCCGAAAGTGTGAGTATCCTCTGATGCTGTATGGTAGCTCCCTGTGCAGTCGTAAGAAACCCAAATTACCGAGAAGTGAACTATGGTCCTAATCATTTTACCAACTGTTTTCATTGCAGTCCGGCATGGGTTTGTATATTGTGTGAGGAATTAATTCTTACGCATTTAAGGGCAAAAAATTGGTATGAAATAAAATTTGTATTTACAAAATACATAAAATACAGAATTTTTAATATCCTAATGAACATTTTCACGATCATATTAATTAAATACAAATACCGTTAACTGACAATAATACGGGTTCGAATGCTTCGAATTGTTAGATTTCGATATATACGGGGTACATGATATCTAACTTAAGACGTAAAATGTGTATGCTACAGGGTATTTAAAGTAATTACAATTAGGTGCTCATAAGTCAATAATTAAGCAAAATAAGGTTAAAATTTTCATTAAATTGACTACAAACCTCCTTAATGATTGATAAAAACCTGATTCTTAATCATTCATCCACAGCTATATCATAATTTAGAGATTTCATAATCTGCAAAATTTACAGACTAATCACATGACTGGTCGCCACTGCATTAGTTTTTTTAATTCATAACTCCAGTGTTAACAACGAAGTTCCTTTGTTTTACGTTTTTTTTTCTAATATTAGAAGTCAGTGGTGGCCATGCCATGGGAGATTTTATGCTGTAATAGGAACAATTGAATCCATAGAGCAAAATTCTCCTAATAAAACTTGCTTGTCTATGTTCCCTCTATACACAGGTAAAATATTTCGGTGTTATTCATTAACACCCTGTATATATATATATAGATTAAGTGAACGCAATTTAAAGTCGGTTTGATGTACATCTATAAATCATCAGTCGTGCGACCAACGCTGGCCATCAATATAGGCCTACTCTTTTTTTTTTATCATTATTTACTTTGGACTCGTTTCGAATAACTCTGATAATTCCACTACGTCATAGGATGGTAAATAGCTGTGACATAGGGGATGCGTTCGCTCCTCTCACGCAGCGGGCCCGGGTTCGAATCCTGGTCGGAACAAGTTACCTAGGTGGGGTTTTTCTTCACCTGTGAGACAAATATCGGGTAACTTTAGGCCCTTGTGGTCCCCGCCATTATCTGGCCGCCATTATCATCCTCATCCCATCCTCGCCTTGTTCAGAGTGAGTGTGTGAATGGTGTGTCTCGTCCTATGTGTTTGTGTTGTCTCGGAGGTGGTCCCCAAATTGGACTGATCACTCATCCGGGGAGGGCCTCCATGTCCTTGTCTGGTCAAAAAAGTATGTATTTGATACAGAGATAATCCCTCTCCCGACAGGTCGCGGCAAGGGCCGGGTGGCGTGGGTCGCTTAAATGTCGCTAAAAGGAAAGAATACAGTTCAATTCTTAAGAATAGAACCCAGGACCATATATATTTACTTCGTGTCACAAAATAGTTTAGAAACATTTCTCATTACCAGGGGGCGGATTTGTATGACACTAGTAGGTGCCCGCGGCTTCGCCCACGATAATTAATTGAAAAATTAAAAATGAAGAGTATAGCAACTATTAAAGCATTATATTTATTAATACTTGCACGCGAATCATTCATAAACTAAGCCATTAATAATTAATGAAACAGCTAAAATTCCGGCTTCAGAGTACATTCCACGATTAGAAAGCGCCCCCTGGGAAAACGATCTCAGATTCGATTATGCGGTTCCAAAGATAACTGTGAACCACTGCCTTCTAAACTGTATAATTCTCGAGACGGCGGTGGATAATACGTATCGTTTCTCAACTGTTTGTTGACAGATGAATGTGATGTGAATTTTATTTGATAAATTCATTGTAATTTTCAGAAATTATATAATTTTTCAAGAGATGGAGTGATTGATTTGGAATTTTACTGTCCGCGATACTTAGAGGATTAAACTATCAATATATTAAACCTGATGCCCGCGGCTTCATCCGCCATTATTAATTGACACCAGGATTTTAAAGAAATTTCCTGGCAGTGTATTAAAAATGTTTGTGGTTCAGAGCTGTAAAAATTGTAAGTAAAAATAAAATTAGTTTATTTGTTCATTGTGTTCATTTCACTCAGGCCTTATATAATAAAGAAACGGTTTTACTAATTTTGTAGTCGTCATGAAAGTTTACACTGCGAGAGACGAACATCGCCGAGTATACCCGATGTCTCACGAAGCGGGCGAGCGAGCAAGCACGCTATTTAGGGCCGTTGAATTGTATAAGAGTAGATGTCATATTTTTCCCCTTTTCATTATTGCAGGTTTCCGACTGATTTAAACCCGATTCCAAGCATCCTGGTGAAAATGGAACGGCTTTTATTCTGCATATAACTGCATATTTAGGAAAATTTCAACTACTGTAGCATATTTAGTTTGAACATGCATATTTAGGTCATATTTTTGGCATATTTGTGTGCATATTAAATAAATTTTGAAGTTCCATATCATATTTTGTAAATTTTTCATTATAATGATACTTTTTGGGAATTTACAGATATTTTAAATAATTAACATTATATTTTAATAAAATGAATTGTAATGAAACTTAAAAAAATATACAAAATGTGTAAGTAGTAAAGTCATATTTTAAATTTTATTGGTCATATATCCTATTTTTAGGTCATAGAAATACGCACCCTACTCATCACTTTATATCTATTAGGCCTACATGAAATCACAGTGTCAAGAGTTATGTTCCTTAAATAACTGTAGTAGTAGGCCTAAGTTTTGTTTCTGTAAACGGCCCCAGGAACTAGCCTCGTTTTAACAATTTTTTTAATGAAACAGAAGACTAATATAATTACCTAATAGTATTATGTTTGCAAATTACAACTTAGTGTAATGGTTCTTAGTAGCCTATAATAGTTCTACGAAATAGGGCAGAGACATTAAGCTGGTAATAAGGGATATAACGACTATCACTTGTTTTCATCAAGCTTCCATTCATGTAAACAAGATCGGCCTTCCTTCTGCAAGATTTTTACAAATATTATTATTCCAGGACGGTTTCAACACTGAATCGCTCTAATGGAAACTATTTGCAAAAGAAGTCCATTCAAGTGACTAACAGACTGAGTTCGAGTCTTGGAATGGCAGGAGTCTGCAATTAAACATGTTCCTAGTTCTATTTATGTGAGTGTCCAGGGTTCGAGACTAAGCGTCTCAGAGATTCCACCACTTCTAAGTCATCAATCATGGGATCGATTCGCTGTTATCACTTGTTAAAACACAAGACGATCGAGTAAAAGGGAGCGCGTGACGAGGGAAATTTGCGTCAAAGAAGGGGGAAAAAGGGGGAAAAAGGTTGAAGTATGTGATGTTAGTCATTATATCAAGTGCTTGGCCACGTGACAGGAAGGATAATAAGGTTCAATATTATCAGCCAACACTATTTAGTATTGTCTTAAAGTACATCTCTTGCTACGTACGCGGCCCTCATTCTTTATTGCATGTTCTGCCAATGATATATTGCAGAAAAGACTTGTCCGTTGAAAATATGTGGCAAGCGCGTACCACGCCATTTTGGGAAACCTTGCAAGTGTATATAAATACTGCTACCAGTCTCAGCGAAGAGCAAAAAGACCAAACAGGCTTTGGCTATGTTATACTCCTGCGAATCAAAGTCAAACAAAAAGTTATTTGTCAATTAAAATATGTGATTCTTTTATAAGGAGAAAACGCAAGGCATTGACAATCTCCATTTCAGAAGAGTGCGGCAAAAGCCAGTCTTGTCAAGGCCCCTACAAGCGATCAGCACGTCGGCTCCTACACTGGATCATGTAATGCTCTATATAAAGTCTCATATCAGGACACTGTTTCATAGAACTTTTACACTCATATTATTAGAAAATACATTAGTTATTGTTATCAGTCTTCTGTTTCATAAGAATATTTTCTAATAATATTAGTTATGAATTCATGGCTCTAAATTATTAGTAAATATTGCTAATATTAGTAGTACACTGTTTCATAGACTTGAGAACTAATAATATTTACTAATAATATTAGGTGTTTTTCTATAAGTGTTTTTGGACCAATAACTTATTCTCAAACCCATGTAATTCAGATTTCGTGATCTTAAATTTGTTGAAAATGAATAACTCAAATTTAATTATCAATTTGGAAAAAGCTTGCATTGGCTATCAAAGGAATTTTTGTCACAAGTTTTTAGGATTTGAGGTTAGATTTTAGTACATAAGCCTACTGCTATCTTGAATAAGTGCCTGGCAGATTTATTCATTTCTTAGAGCTAGTTATTAAGTGCCAGTATGGTACTTTATGAGATTGTGTGGGGGACGAAAAATGTCTGTCCGTCTGTCTGTCTGTCTGTCCGTCCGTCCGTCCGTGTGTCTGTACGCGCTCTAACTCAAATACGCTTTTTCGGATTTTCATGAAACTTGGACAACACATTTATAATGTCAATGGGAAGAACCCTATTGATATTGAACCAAATCGGTTCACCGGTACCGGAGTAATGCCCAATTTAGTGTCTATTTTAATAGATTATGGCGCCTTTCTAATAGAAAGGCGCCATAATTCAAATACGCTGTATCGGATTTCCATTAAACTTGGTATACGCATTTATGACATCCATGAAAAGTACTCTGTTAAATTTGAACCTAATCTGTTGACCGGTACCGGAGTAAAACCCAATTTAGTGTATATTTTAAAGGCGCAATAGCTCAAATACGCCTTATCGGATATTTATGAAACTTCGTATACGCATTTATACTATCCATGGAAAGATGTCTGTTGATGTTCAACCAAATCGGTTGGCCAGTACCGGAATAATGCCCAATTTATTGCCTTTTATGTTAATATATGAGAAGTCGCGATAACTCAAATATGCTTTATTGGATTTTCCTGAAACTTTGTATACCCATTTATAATGTACATGGGAAGACGTCTACCGATATTGGACCAAATCGGTTGTCCGGTACCGGAGTAAAACCCAATTTAGTGTCTATTTTAAAAACACGGTAACTCAAATACGCTTTACCGGATTTTTATGGAATTTGGTATACACATTTATAGTGTTCATGGGAAGAGGTCTACTGATACTGGATGAAATCGGTTCACCTGTTTCGGAGTAATGCTCAATTTGGTGCCTATTTTATGATAATATACGTATTCGAAAGAATTTATATAAAAAAAAAAAGCAAATCATTTATCATGACAACATAGTCCATTGTTTTACTGTGATATTTTACGGCTTTGGAAATTAAAATAGAGGTAGCTATGACCAAAAACACTATTGTTTTACATGCGCTTATAACTTACAACTAGACCGTTAAACTGACCCAGGTGACCGAGATGGTAACGTTTTGGCCTCACGTTATGGAGTTTCATGGTTCAAATCCCGAAACCAGCCAATTTCACTTTCTTTTTCGTATTTTTATGTGAGTGTGCGATTGTCAAGATATCAATAATCTGTACAGTTCAGCTGATGCTGGAAGATTTTAATCTGATTAAAAGAAAACTAGACCTTTGTTCTTCCCTAAGCCCTGCTTAATGAATAAATCTGGAGCTTAACTTGTAAATCAATTAAAAAAACATATTCTGCATATCATAATTGCAGTCATAACTGATTAAAAAAACATACTGGCACTTTTTTACATCAGTTTACCTGATTTTATTATTTGTTACATTTATGAAGATATATGTAAGCCGTGCTTCTTTGAAATAGTATTGACAAAAAGACTAAGAAGAGAAAAAACACAAACAACAATCCAGACATAACCTCCAAATCAATTACCTGACTAATGAACTAATAATATTAGTCAAGAGATTTTATGAGTAGTGTTCATATCTCTATGAAACAAGATTTTGATAACTAATGAATAATATTATGAGTTCTAATATTACTAACTAACTTCTATGAAACAGGGCCCAGAAGCTGTAATTTTTCCAGTAATGAGTAAACTTAATTTACCTGAAACTTTTCTTAGTTGTAAGATGTAAGTCCTTTACAGAAATGTTTTATGACGAAATAATATGAAATGGCTAGGGCGTTTGGTAAGTATATTTTCATAATATTCATTATGCTTCTTTACCTCATAAATCAGTGAGCATTCCAGTGTGGAATTTCAATCAATCGCAAGTGTCTTTCGTCATATTTTATCGTTTTATATTTATCGTTCATTTTATCGCACGTAGGCCTATGTAAATTCACAAGGACTGAAACATCTTCATATCTATAGCTTCTTTAACGAAAAACAATAATTCAACACAGCGATTGGTTATAGGGGAAGGTTGCCTAAGTTGGACCGATTTTACATTTTGTTACCCCACGCCTTTATTATTTATTCAATTGATACAAAATATATTGTACAACAATATACATTTTATGCACTTTCATCTGGTAGTATTATATTTTGTATAGATATATATCTCCAAGGCCTACAATTTAAAATTTAGAAGTCTGTAAATGGTCCGAATTAGGAAACCGGTTGCTTAAGTTGGACCGATGTTAAAACTGTGAGTAAATAAAATAATAATTGTAATATTTTAAAGAACCTGTATTTTAACAAATGTATTAGGTACACATAGCATTTAAAGTAAGTTAGTTAGGGCCTACTATACAAAACCATTAATTATAATTTGTAAATTAGAAGCAAACTGTTTTGTACTGATAAAGTGCTTCAAATAAGAAACAAAGAATAACCTAGGAACAAATTGCATAAAAAAGTGTAAAATATACCAAATATACCAAAACTGCTTACATGCTGAGATCAAGAATACAAGTTATGGTGGTCCAAATTAGGAAACACGCAGTGGTCCTACTTCGGCAACTGGACGCCATGTAAAGAAATATAATGCTACAAGAATTCACAAAATGTAAAACTAGTTTTACGATATCTAGTTATTAACTAATGAAAAGCAATTGTAAAATATAATGTAGGTAACTGTTTTGCTTACTCTTACTCTGCACAATAGCTTATAATTTGTAGCGCGACTCTTGTTACACAAACGTGGAGAACACAATAATTGCAGTTATTCTTTCTTCATAGGCTGTAGCCAACTGACCGTTGGATCACGCGTCCTTGACAACATTTCTCACCAGTAGAGCCAACTTGAAGGTTTAAGTTACTACCCTATAGCGAAATATGAAGGAGGTCCAACTTAGGCAACAGTCCAACTTAGGCAACAGTCCAACTTCGGCAACTCTCCCCTATGTAACCTGCATATGAACAACAAGAGACATGAAAATAATAAGTCTATATAATATTATTGTGTGTGGGTTGGAAAAATTGAAGCGTTTAGTTTTATTAGGGTCTAAGTGCCGAAATCAAGATTGTGTAGAAAACAAGACACAGACCCACAGAAAGTCATGCCGAAAATAGACCCATCCCTATGTCTTGGAATTTATTGCTACCATCGTGGCTTTCCCTAGATCTTGGATCCTTCTGAAATGCATTGGTCTGGGTACATAGATTCATTTAAAATTATCAGCTGAAAAATCATGATTTTGGCACTTAGACCCTTATCAAACCAAACGCTTTAATTATAAATCTCGTATAAAATAGATACAAAATAATAGATACAGTATTAATATCACTACATAACTAATAGTAGTACCAGAAAATTTAATACAAAAAATAAGACATATACTCCATAACGAAAAGTGTTGGTATTAACGGCACTCATCGCGACAATCGCTTATCGCTTGTCTCGCCATGGGCTATCTCGCTTACATTGAATTAAATATCTAATGTTTTATTCAGTTTTTTTGTTTTAATTATTCATTACCTGCTTAGTTCCGTAAGTAAACTATTCGCTAAATTGTCACAATAAATAGGCTATAGGCTAACGCGAAATACTGAGTCTCTGAAATTCATTTATCGATAAAGTCTGGACCTTTCATTACATTACCTACGATAAAAATGTTAATATCTAAGGATTTAATACAGAAAACTTCATATTACTTCATACATTTGTTTCTACGTACAGTCGGTCAAATAAAAAACGTCGGGCGGTATTTGATTAAGTATCACGAACGAGCATATGCGCATGTACAGGAAGACTTAAGGTTAGGTTCACACCTGCCTCTTGTCTGTCCATGTATTTTCTTGATTATTTAGTCAGTTTTGTTCCAAAATGAACATGTATAGAAGGCTGTGGCTATATGCCTCAAATCCGCCATATTCTTGGTTGCAATTTTTTATAATATTAATAATTAATAGTTTCGCGAGGAATATGTTTATTCAAGGAGCATTTTTTTAAGATTCTATTTTATAAGACCGGTATTTGTAGTGCAAAATCAATAACTTACGTTCAACCAATCTAGGATCGAAATACGCGGCCGGCCAGATCCCTGTGAAAACTTCCGGTCGCATTATAGTGAAGTACCCACCTCTTTAAGAAATATGGAACCTTCTCGCTGCTTCAGAGGCCGAAAAATGCAGGTCAATTACAGCCCTAACTACACTTCCTCTCAAGCTAGCATTTGTATGTGATGCGATGACACAAAGCAAAATGAATTATGACAATACATTAAGTTGAATATCGTGTATTGCGCTTTCCGCGTTTTTCATTTTTCCCTCGTTGTTCATTTTTCCCTCCTGTCGCATGTCCTGTATTTTATGTTTTTTATAGGAAACTTATGAACTAATGCGTTAAAACTTTAATTTTAACTGCATACGAGTCCCGACGTTTTTTATTTGACCGACTGTACTGCCCAATTTTCAAAACTCCAGTTCTAGTGTATCTTAAAGGGACAACCCCCTTATAAGGCATTGTTCATAGGCTATTGAACACTTCACAACATCTTTTGTTCGTCTTGGACTAACAATCGGGAGGTCCCAGGTTCAAATCCTGTGACCGCCCAATTTGACATGGGTAAAGGCAAATGCCGAATTGCATATTTACGTACCATGAATCATCCTCACCGTTTCATCCTCTTTCATATCCATTTGAATTAATATCAGTTGAAATTTAATCCATTAAATACACCGACAATAGAAACAATTGACAATCAATGCCCTACGCTACTGTACAGACACAGATCCCGAACTCCTGATATAGCCTCGAAGCTAAAAGGAGTAGGCCCTATAAATACATCTGAACTAAGAAAATAAAAATAAAAAAGTTAAATTTGTTTTAATTTTTTGATTTTTTCAATTTTGGATTATTGGATTTTTTAAATTTTGGATTTTTTCAATTTTGGATTGTTGGGCTTTGAATATAGGGTTTTTGGACTTTTTAAATTTTTTATTTTTGATTTTTGCTCTTTTAATTTTGGATTTATTTAAATTTTAGATCTTTTAATTTTTATTTTCTGAATTTTTAAATTTTGGATTTTCCATTTTTTAATTTTGGTTTTTCCATTTTTTAATTTTGGATTTTTAATTTTTAAATTTTCGATTTTAAAATTTTTAATTAGTGGATTTTTTCAATTTTGGATAAGTCTAATCATTGAGTTGATTGTTTTCTGTGCAGTCCGTTCCGTCACACCTCATTAATTTCTTGACGATTTTGAGCGTTACACAAGCTCTCGATTTACCCCTACCGCGGCTAAAGAAGTTTCACTTCAAAAATCTTTTACTAACCATGACAGAGTGGCAGTGCGAGTACTGCAGCTAGTGCGGGAACAGACAAGGACAGCAGAGCATTCTAAATGATACCATTAAGTAGGTAGCATTGAATGCAATGAGACCGGCCTCATGTCTTGTATCTGGCTAAAGAGGTTTTTTTTTTCATCTAACGAATTCCGTGTAAAAGTGTTTTTCCAGACAATGGCAAGGTAGAAGTTATTTTGAGGGACAGGTCATTGGACATGGGAGGTGTTTGTGGACAATGTCCACGGTATCAATAACACACAACTGTCTATCCTTGCAAATAAAGTCTACTTGTCCCAAATCAACTCCAAGGCCTCCTGTAATGAATACGGATTCCCATTCTTTTAGAATTAATACTCCTAACGTAAAGTTATCAGACTATTTTTAATGAGACACTTTCAAAATTTTATGAAAATATTTTATAGACAGGAATGGACGACTTTTCATTATATTTATTTATTATCTGTTAATTATCAAACATTATAAAATGAATTCTAATATTAAACTTCTCTGACAACCCGCAGATGAGCAAATATCGTGTTTAAGGGCCGCCAATTTTCATATCTCTTAATAAGAGAGAACAGAGAAATTTATAAATCTCTATATATATAACTTTACGTCAGGCTTTGTCCTGACTGACTGACTGAATGAATGACTGACTGAATGACAGGAATCAACGTACAGCCTAAACTATAACAGGTAGAGACTTGGAATTTTGACAGTACCTTCGCTTCATAATGTAGGTGCTCACTAAGAAAGGATTTTGAAAAATTCTGATTCTAAAGCCAAAAATTAAATGTTTTTGAAAATACTTAATCCCTTTTTACATAGAATTATCAAAACAAATTCACAGAACGTATTGTTACCAGTGGTATCAGGTGGGCTTGGATTAAATTAAATGGATGTTTGACAAATTAGAGAAGGTATCATTATAATTCATATTATCTATATTAATCAAAGGAATTCTCCTCGATGTCCAGCGAAATCTACTGAACGCAGAGATCTGAAATTTTAGACATAGGTGTGCTGAAGGGTCGGAAAATGCACCTCGAAGCCGGAATTTTAATTTTAGTTTTCGTTCGTGAGTTATGAGTGAAAAACTGGCAAAAAACGTGCATTTTTTGCGTTTTCAAAACATAAGTTTTCAGTTATACATTTCATTGTCAAATCAATTACAGTTGGCTTTGGCTATTTTTGTCAAACCTTGAAAACAAAACTTTCGCGATCGCTTGAATGTTCTAAGCCCTAAATATGGTCAAACGTTGTTTTATTTGGACGAATCTCACTATACAGAGGTTTTCTTGGCCAAGAAACTCGAATCTGAGGTCGCTTTTACCAGGCGACGCTATCTAATCGTGGTATGTAGTCCATGCGATTTAGGTGTTAATAAATGTAATGATTTAACTATTATGCTCTTAATTTTTAATTCTTGAAATAATTATCGCGGGCGAAGCCGCGGGCACATGCTAGTATTGTATATACAAAAAACTAATATAACTTTTTATAAACTAAAAAAATTGAAAAATTTTCTCAAAAGAAAATTAAAATTGGAAGTTCAAAATTAAAAAAAAAAATTAAACGATCTGCGATTTACAAAATATATTTTTTATAACAGCTGCCCGTGGTTTCGCCTACGATAATTAATTCGAAGATTAAAAATGAAGAGCGAAACAAATAAAAAATTATATTTATTAACATTTACATGCGAATCATTCATAAACCAAACGATTAATAGTTATAACGACATAGCTAAAAATCCGGCTTTGGAGTGCATTCCACGATTAGAAAGCGTCTCTATTGTATTTGACAAATTGCTTATGGCTTGAAGGTGCATAACGACGAGCTTCATAACCTGTACTTGTCACCGGATATAGTAAGGCTAATTAAATCACGGTGGATGAGATGGGGTGGACATGCTGCGCGCATGGGGGAGGAAAGACACATTTCAAAAGTACTGACTGGGAGACCTGTAGGGAAGAGACCACTTGGAAGACCTAGACATGGGTGGGAGGACAATATTAAGATAGATTTAAGGGAAGTAGGGTTTGCGAAGGATGGTTGGATAGAGTTAGCACAGAATGGGGTTGAATGGCGGGCTCAGGTAAGGGCAGCAATGAACCTTCAGGTTTCATAAAATATATGATATTCCTTTAGATTTCTGAGGAATTGTCTATTGGCATTGAATGTGGCAGTAAAAATAACAGAAAACTGTTGATGTTTAGTGTGACGTCCCAAAAAGGTATCTAACATTTTGCTTTAGACCTAAACAATTTTTCATTTTCGAGCTATGCTGATCAGCATGGCAAGGCATTAAAATAGAGAAACCTAAAAATAGTGAAAAAATGTAACTAAATATAATTTTGGATTTTGGATTTTGGATTTTTTAATTTTGGATTTTTTTATTTTTAAATTTTGGATTTTTGAATTTTTAATTTATTAATTTATTTATTTTTTAAATTTGGATATTTCGATTTTTTTATTTTGGATTTTTTATTTTTTAAATTTTGCATTTTTGGACTTTTTAATTTTGGATCTTTGATTTTTGTTTTATTGTTTGGATTTTTTAAGCGCGGTAATGGACCTCCGGGTTCCAAGTAGATAATATTCCTTTAGCTTGCTTAGGAATGGTCTATTGCCATTGAGTAAGTCTTGTTATTCCCCCGATCACTATGCTTTCTCCGCGAGAAAGTAATAGTAGATAATTAAAGTGTAGAAAGCCAACTTGTAGACAAACACCCCGTCTTGTAGACTCGCAGACGGCGCAAGGAGCTCGGCAAGAATTTCATCATCTGAAGGAGAAGAGAATCGCGGAATTTTTATTCGTTCCGATGATTAAGCACTTCATATATGAAGAGCCCCTCCCTGCTCTTTATGAGAGCTCATAACGTCACCTATAAATCACACAAGTGTCCCTCAATTAAATGCTATCAGAACAAATTAAAATTCGAGGGGAGGCTGCGATCATGCACCTTGTTTTATAACAGGAATAACATAGGTACAAATGTAAACCAAATACGACTCTGAAGGGACCGCTATTTTATGGTCGTTATAGTAAAAAAAAAAAATCAATTTTGTTTCATGAACATTTCAAATCCGTAAGTTTTATATTTTGATTTATTTGTTATATGCCACTAGCTTATAACGCCCGGCGTCGCCCGGGGTATTTAAAAAAAAAAATTATACTTCGTAATTTTAAATTAACTTATGAAGCACTTTCGATTTTTAAATACTAGATCCTTATATAAGTATTTATAATTTGAAATAGGAAGAACGACTTATCACACTCAAACTATTCCCTCAGAAAATGCTTGGTATAGTTTTATTTATGGCTCATAGAGGATGTAGAATTTTGGATCTCATCGCTTGTTCACAGCAACCTGGTAGGGGTCCAAATAAGAAGAAACAGAAATTCCGGTAACATACAATTGTATTGTCTTTCCGGAATATTTTATTTCTCACTCTCATGTTACCATAAAACCGTTTTGGGGATGAAATTCAACAGAAAATAATGCAATATCACTTTCATACTTCTCTCTCCAAAAACCTGCGATATAATAATATAGACATTACCATACCTTGTATGGTTTTCTCTATGTTCAGGGTAGAGAAAGTTGTGTGACTGCATTATTTTCGTGGATTTCATTCTTTAATATTTATTTATAACATGAATTATATTGATATCTTCTCTAATTTGTCAAATTTTAGTTTCATTTATTTCCAAAGCCTTACGTGAAGACTGCCAACAATACTGTTGTCAAGTGAACTGTGATTTGGATTTGATACTTCTGTGTAAAAAGGGATTAACTTTTCTAAAAAACATTTCTTAGTGAGCACTTACATTATGAAACGAAGGTACTGTCAAAATTCCAAGAATCTACCTGTTATAGTTTAGGCTCTACGTTGATTCTCTGTCATTAAGTCAGTCAGTCATTCAGGACAAAGCCTCTATATATATAGAGAGAGACAATAGTCATTAATGAAATATTCTCGTTTCAGTTAAGGGGGACATAAAGCTTTCGATGCTGAAAAATAGGCGAAGTTCATTTTTTTTTTCAGCAATGAATTGCTCTGTAGCCTTGTAATCTGGCATGGTCTACATAGAGTAGTTCTACAATTGCGTACTATTTTCAGAATTAATATAACTATTACAGTTATGGGTAATTATCATTACAAAATGGCAGCCAAATTTTGTGCACTGAAGTGGCGTTTAACTGATAATTTTCATAAATGCCAATATTTCTTAGTGATTCTTTTTTCTATCTATTTTTAAATATCACATGAACAACATTATCTACAAATTACGGAGCTACTCAAAAGTTAATATGACGGAGAATGAATTTCTCACACAATATACAAACCCATGTCTGACTGCAGAGAAAACAGTTAACACAATGATTAAGCAACTGGCTTAGGTATTTTACTTACTCTGTAAATTTTAAAGTGATGTAAAATATTGTGTCCTATAGGTCGCATTATGCAGTTAAGGGTTAAGCGGATGTGTTAAACTGTTTCATTGTAAACATCTATCAATATATAAATAAATATAAAAAAAGACCCAAATAATGTAGAAAAAAATCCCTTTAGGCAAGCTTACAGGCTGAGGTAGATTTCGAAGTGCATTTGGTTTAATTTATTGTCGCTGCGTAGCACTCTTCTTCTTTAGCCTTGGCATTTCAAACCCGCAATAATAACTGCAAAAAAGAGGAAAGAGCACTTTTTTCAAACATTCAAATCTCGCCTTATATGAGAACTATAAAAGAAAAACTAGTTATTGATTTGTAGAATACTCATCAGGAGCTTTTCAATGATACCCCACAGGACGTAGTTTAAAAAAATTCTAATTTCTATCCCCCACCCCCACTCGTACCCCCAAACCCCCGAATCGTTGGTGTCACTGTGAACTCAATAGGGAGTACTCTAATTTATTCAAACAAAATTTCCCTCTATACTTCATAGAGGCCGAGATATAAATGTTTTAAAATTTCAAGCCCCTCCCCTGACCCCCCCTTGGGCCAATTTTGCTCATTAACGAACTTGTCCGAACTATTTGGCCTAGAAATAACGTAATAAAATTTGGTTCAAATATCTTCAAAATTACGGCCGCTAGCGTGTAAAGATATATTTCAGAATTTATTTATTGATTTATTTTTTGAACAGGCGGTGGTTTCGTACTTAGGGAGGCATGAAACGTAAAGATATGAAAGAATTTTTCGAAAGCCATGACATGGTATCCATTGCAATAGGTAGATTTTTCTTCGAAATCTACCTAATATAGCGTTCACGCATCAACCTTATTGATAGACCATGTTGAAATGTTGCACTGTAGATCTTATGGCTATGTTGAACATATCCTGCGAATTGAAAAAAAATAATGATCACCAGGACCCCGATTCTGATGACCTAAAATTGTTTGAAAAATGACCTGTAAAATGACTCTGGATTTTAAAGAAAATTACTTAATAATTACAAGGAATGACCTAAAAACTGATATTTTATTTATAAAAAATTATTATTGTGCACACAAAAACATAGACTAATTTGTACATAATTTTAAAAACTGTAAATGTAGGAAGGATGCTGTAGGTCTAACAACGTTGATCTTGATTGGAACATTGAGAAGAAAAGTAAGAAAATGGTTTTTAAACTAGATTCTAAAAAAATGTTGCATTATAGTAACTTAGTCATATATTTAAAGTAAATGCATGAAAATGACAAAATAAGGAAGCAAATGACACGAAATTGACAAAATAATGACGTAAAATTCAAATAAATGCCCTAAAAATATAAAACTGCTTAAAGTGACAAAAAATTACCAAATAAAATGCATTTTTATAATCTAGAGGCCATGATTAGGATTTATCTACAAGTTGGCAATGTCTATGCAGCATCAATAAAAAGATGATATATCATTAGAATCCGGGCCCTGATGATCACTTAGAAAAAATCTGATGTCACATAACTTTCTCTGATTTAAGAATGGGCAATACAACTGTCTGAAATCACATTCTCATATACAGGTGTTAATGAATAACACCGAAATATTTTACCTGTATGTACATAGAGGGGACATAGACAAGCAACTTTTATTAGGAAATTTTTGCTCTATGGATTCAATTTTTCCTGTAACAGCTTAAAATCTCCCAGGGCATGGCCGCCACTGACTTCTAACATTAGAAAAAATATTTCAAAACAAAGGAACTTCGTTGTTAACACTGGAGTTATGAATAAAAAAAGACTAATGCAGTGGCGACCAGTCATGTGATTATTCTGTAAATTTTGCAGATTATGAAAACTCTAAATTATGTAATAGCTGTGGATGAATGATTAACAATCAGGTTTTTATCGATCATTAGGAAGGCATGAAGTCAATTTAATGACTTAAGAGCACCAAATTTTAAGGACTTTAATGCCCTGTAGCATACACATTTTACGTCATAGAGCAAAAATCTCCCGATAAAAATTGCTTGTCTATGTCCCCTCTATGTACATAGTAAAATATTTAGGTGTTATTCATTAACACCCTATAGAATAAGAGGCCGCATCGCAAGGAGTGCTTATTCAGTTGCAAATCTGGAAGCCTCATTAAGTGCAAACTTTGACAGACTTACAACCAACCGACTTGAAAATATTACTTGTGGGGGGAGACAAAAATTCAATTTTTAATAGTTAAAATCGTCGAAGTTGCAGGGGCAGAAAGTATCTTGTCCCCCATAGTCGGCCCCAATGTAACCAACCCATCAAATATTGTTTCAAAAAAGTTTCTAATAAAAGTTTTAGCTCTTAGTATATGACTTAGTATAAATAATAATGAAAAAGTGTGCGTGGAACGCCACGCGACAGAACTGAAACTTGTTTTAATTTTTTGATTTATTCAATTTTGGATTATTGTAATTTTTCAATTTTGGATTGTTGGACTCTTTAATATTGGGTTTTTGGACTTTTTAAATTTAGGGTTTTGGATTTTTTAAATTTTTTATCTTTGAGTTTTTAAATTTTGGATTTTTTAACTTTCGGATCTTCGAATATTTTATTTTTTGAATTTTTTAATTTTGGATTTTTAAATTTTTTGGATCTTTGAATATTTTGTTTTGGGTTTTGGATTTTTAATTTTTAATTTTTAATTCTTGTATTTTTTAAATTTTTGATAAGCTTAATCATTGAATTGATTTTTTTCTGTGCAATCCATTCCGCCACACCTCACTAATTTCGTGACGATTTTGAGCGTAACACAAGCTCTCGATTTACTCCTACCGCGGCTAAAGAAGTTTCACTTCCAAAATCTTGTGGAAATCACTTAACTTCCTCCGCCCTTTTGTCTCCTAGTTAAGTATGACATTGTCTTCATGTAAATAGGTTGTAAAAATAAGGAAATGTCCTTACCATATCGAATCGCAACCCCGAAGGATACACAACCCAAATAAAATCTGATTAATTCACTCACGTAATTTTCTTTACTCTAAGCATGACCAACAATGCATCTTTCTCACTTCACATTATGATATAGAATAAAAGGCCGTGCTGCAAAGAGTGCGTATTCAGTTGTTTCAACCTGATGCAGAGCTTATCTTCAGAGAATTTTTGTGAAAAAATTTTTAAATTGTAATTTTAACTGTTAGTATAAGCACCTGATGTGCAAAATTTAAATAAAATGGTTAGAGCCGTTTTCGATTAAATCCCGATAAACGTCGTCGGCAAACTTCGTGTCAAATCATGCAAGTGTCTCAATTTCTCACACAATATACAAACTCGTGCCGGACTGCACAGAAAACATTTAACACAATGATTACGATTAAAGTTTATTTCTTGTAAAAAAAAAAGTAAAGTGTTCCCTATACAGACCATGGAGGCCCAGAGGGTTCCAGAAGGTTGACGCTCCTAGATTTTAGACGTTCGGCACATGAAGGTTGTCAGCCTTACGCACCGGCCGCCTTTACCCCCATGGGCCTTTACCACCCCCTCTCCCCATGAAACGTTAGGGATAGGGGCTGGGACTTGCAGTATGTTTTCCTCCTAACTACCTCCAACACATTCCTGAAGAAAAAATTCACCCCCTCTCCATGTCCTCTACAACCTTTTCGATTAGGCTATCTGGATTAATTGGGACCGGGCCGATCCGGATTATCAGATATCAGGATAATTAGATAAGTCATGAAGAAGGTCAACTCTTAAAAATCTACTCTTATACAATTCAACGGCCCTAAATAGCGTGCTTGCTCGCTCGCCCGCTTCGTGAGACATCGGGTATACTCGGCGATGTTCGTCTCTCGCAATGTAAACTTTCATGACGACTACAAAATTAGGAAAACCGTTTCTTTATTATATAAGACCTAAGTGAAATGAACACAATGAACAAATATTCTAATTGTATTTTTACTTACAATTTTCATAGCTCTGAACCACAAACATTTTTAATAATCTACCAGTGTAATTTTCTTAAAAATCCTGGAGTCAATTAATAATGGTGGGCGAATCCGCGGGCAGGATCGCGGACAATAAAAATCCAAACAATATAACTCCTTCCCTTGAAAAATTATATAATTTCTGAAATTTACACTGAATTTATCAAATAAAATTCACATCATATTCATGTCAATAAACAGTTGAGAAACAATACGTATTATGTGTTCATAGGTTCCTTTGGAACTGCATAATCGATTCTGATATAGTTTTCCCAGGGGGCGCTTTCATATCGTGGAATGTACTCTAAAGCAGGAATTTTAGCTGTTTCATTAATTATTAATGGCTTAGTTTATGAATGATTCGCGTGCAAGTGTTAATAAATATAATGCTTTAATAGTTATTATACTCTTAATTTTTAATTTTTAAATTAATTATCGTGGGCGAAGCCACGGGCACCTCCTAGTAAATTACAATTTAATATTCAAGTTACAGTGCTTAACTTACCTACGGACTATAAGACGCTCCGGACCATAAGACGCACCTTGATTTTAGGATGGAAATTTAAAGGAAAAGAAATTTAATGTGATTCCAAACGAAATATTTTAAAGCAATAATATATTTCATTACAAAAGCAAATTATAACCTTTTACAATGGAATCAGTACAAATCACTTCTAACTTGAAACCTGCATTGTACGAAAATCTCTTCTATAAGGTGGCATCGCGTAAATTCATAAAGGACTGAAAATACTTTTACAACCCTCCAACCCTCAATTCAGCATACAGTAAGTGTAACGGGACTAGGCTGTTTAGAGGTTATTTGCTTTTATTTAAACCACCTGTTGGAGAAAAACTCCTTTCATATAAGAGAACTCAACATTGCCTTCTTTTCGCATTGTATATCTGGCTTCCAGCTACCCTCATTTTACGATTGTGTCAAGTCCACTGATGTACAGTCTGTGCTAAAATTTGTAACTAATCGTTTATAATACCTTGTTTATAACTATGGTATTAGCGGCGATATTTACCATAATTATAATGTTTCTAGTGTACTTCGGACCATTAGATACATCCAACTTTCAAAACTCTGTTTTCAAGGTAAAAAAAAAATGCGTCTTATGGTCCGTAAAAAACGGTGGGCTACATAAAATATCACATCTTGAACATATCCCTCAGATTTAGTTGTTTTGCTGACAAACTATCGATTTTGTCAACTAAAAGTTTTGCTTTTTCGCAAATAATCGGCCCAGAAAGAGGGTTTCCCGATGCTCGCTGCTGCAAAAATTACTTGAATACGGCCTCAAAGCGATCCGGTTAGTTTTCGATCAGTATAATTGGAGTTCTACTATTCTACTATTTATATTAAGTTATGTGACCTGTTGTAAAACGAGCAAAAAACACAGGGACAGAGCGCGAACTTCCCTTCTCGGCAAGGAACTCAATTTGTGTTAATCCTTATCGTGTCGATGTTACAAGTCCTAGGAGGAGACAGATCTAGAAGATCGCATAAATACAATGTTCTAATTTATTAGTTAATGAAGTCTATGCATAATACACGCAAGATAATATCATCTGAGAGTAGGCTAAAATGTGTTGTTCAGCGTTCATCTGTAAATCCATGAACATAAGGGTTGGGGGAAAATCTTTAGTGATCTTATCATCATCCATGCTTGGAGGTGCCCGCGGCTTCATCCGCGATAATTAATTCAAAAATAAAAAATGAAGATCGACATAATTAAAACATTATATTTATTAACACTTACACTGAAATCATTCTTAAACTAAACGAATAAGAATTTTTTTGTTTGGTGTCTCAGATGTTTTACCGGATTTTGGCTATACTTAGTGTTCTTATTCCAAATATGTAAACAGTTTTTCTCTACCAGCTATACTTTTATATAGATTTTATTCGTGAACTCTTAGTTTAGCGAAACAAAATCTTGATTGAAAAAATAGCTAGTGAAGGTTCTTGACCATACTTTGGACACGTAGGACGAAAACTGTACAGAAAAACTAAAAGCAGGATTATTTTTTGGCTCTAAAATTGACATCTCATAAGTCATAAACGACCGTACAGTATGTGATAATATCAATTTGTTGAAAGACCCCATGTTATATTGTTATTGTAATCTTAATGTTATGTTAGTGTGTGAGTTGGAAACAGGGTGCTTAGGAAAATGTTTGGGCCTAAAAGAGATGAAAATGGGGACTGGAGAAAACTGCATAACGACGAGCTTCATCACCTGTACTCTTCACCGGATATAGTAAGGGTAATTAAATCACGGAGGATGAAATGGGCTGGGCATGTTGCGCGCATGGGGGACTAAAGACATATCTCAAAAGTATTGAATGGGAGACCCGAAGGGAAAAGAACACTTGGAAAACCTAGACGTAGGTGGGAGGACAATATTAGGATAGACTTAAAGAAGTAGGATTTGCGAGAGATTATTGGATAGAGTCAGCACAGAATAAAGTTGAATGGCGGGCTCAGGTAAGCGCGGCCATGAACCTTCGGGTTCCATAAAATAGATAATATTCCTTTAGCTTGCTGAGAAATTGTCTATTACCATTGAGTGAGCAAGTACGTAAGTAAGTAATTATATCTGTATATTCATGTATTTAGCCTATATTTATGTACTTTCTCCGACCAAAGCATGTGTTGATTCGAGTGGAGCGGTCAGAATAATTGTGTTTGTTTAACAATATAGGGAAATAACTTATATTAAATAGTAAATTATAAGACATCGAAGAAGCATAAGAAGAGATGGTATAAGAAGAATTTCCAGACTGATGTAAGATGGCCTCAGGCTAATACAGGAAACCTGTATCCAATTCATAATGATAATCAGGCAGCCTGGGGCTAACACAACTTCCTGCATTCTACACATCCTAGTTCACGCATTTCTCAAATTTGTGAATCCCAAATTAGCTCTCAATGGAGAGCGGGAAAGAATTTATCTGTACTCTTGAAAATTATGCTGGGGAAAAAGAGTTACATTGTATAACCTCCTACAAGACCAGACATAATACCAAGTATGTAGACAGAATTGTTAATTAGCCTACTTAACAATAGCATGAGGGTAGTACATCAGACTCGAACCAGGGCCACCTGCGACAAGGGAATGTAAACAAACCCGACATTTGTTTCCTGGTAGAAGCTTATTATACGCTGATATAACCAATTTATTTACTTAATTTTAATTTGTAGAGAATATAACAGGCCAATTACAACATTCTGTTATACTAATTACACCAGTTTTACAACTCTAATATTATGCGTTTAATCTAATACTAATAAATAGGGCAAGGCATTTAATGACCATATAGTATATTGCGATACAAGTGCCGTAAGCAGTGCATAAGTTACGGATCGAGGAAAGAGTTTGAAAAAACGAGGCGCTTGCGCCGAGTTTTTTCAATTTCCGAGATCCGTTATGCGTTTACGGCACGAGTATTGCATGCTATTTTTTGCACGATGATTATTTATATCAATTTAATTATATTAATTGTGATATTAGCTGAAAATATTATGTATATACACTATTGAAGATGGATGTTATAGCCTATTTCAGAAAGTGATTCGCATGTGTTTGTTGTTATGGGAACCGAATATTTGTCCTGTTAAAGTCGCCACAAACTAGGGGGTCTTGGTTCCGGTCTTCCATAAAGGCTTGTATTATGATGATTTTACTTACGGCACTAGTGCTTTTTGTAATTTTTACCGCACGGAGATTTCTTTTGTTTTCATAGCAACCAGACTGCGTGCGGGAATGTCAAGTTACGATCCACAGCAACAATATTCGTAAGTACCACTAATTAGTTACGTCGTGCAAAAAAATAGTGAAAAAATTACCCACATTTAAAAAAAAATTACCAATAAATTTACCAATATTACTTATAATTAGTTTTTTCCTTAAGTAATAAATTGCTAAAAACAGTTTATGACGGTGCGTTACATATGAATTTATATTATAAAACACACTTATTTTGTTACTAAAAAATAAGTAAATTTATACTACTTCGACACCCTTAGCGAAAAAGAAGTTCTTTCTGAACTGGCATGCTCATCAAATTGCTCCTAGCAAGTATGTGCCATTTAAAAAGTAAGAAAAAATCTTTATTGCTACAAAACAGACTGCTGTGGTGTTTACAATAAACCTGAATTAAAATGAATTATGAACACTTGGCGGAGATTCTCATATAAAAACGATTGTCTGCTGTCTGAAAGTAACGATTTGTACATGGAAATGGAGCTTCGTCCAAATCATTCAGTGTTTTCCCATTTAGGAGTATATTCATGATCCCCTTCCGTCTAACTATGTTATAAAATAATATCTCTGCGAGTGGTAAACAAATGAATCAAGATATCAACCGAGCAAGGCCATCTTCAATTAATGCACAATCAAATTGAATACAGTCTTGTTAACAGGTGGCGTTGGATGTTGCACGGTCACAGCCGGCAAGCTTTAAAGGGGGACAATGCTGGAAAATAGGTAATGTTCATTTTTTTTTCTCACCAATGAATTGTTCTGTAGCCTTGTAATTTGGCATATTGAATAGTTCTAAAATTGCATACTATTTTCACAATTAATTTAACTATTACAGTTATGGGTAATTATCATTACAAAATGGCAGCCAAATTTTGAGCATTGAAGTGCCGTTTCCCTTATAATTTGTATAAATACCAATATTTCTGAGTGATTCTTTTTTCTATCTATTTTAAAATATCATATGAACAACATAATCTAGAATCTTTGGATTATCTGCAGTATAAATATTTTTTTTTTAAATTATTAATCACTTGTTGATTTTTTGAGTAAATTTTTTACGTCAGAAATATTTTTAAAAAATAAACTATTAAAGTTACATCAATGATTGTAGACAGTGTTGTTTACTAATATCAAATATACTTGCATGAAAATTTCACAGCAATATGTTAGTAAATGTTTGAGTTATAAGTGAAACGGCACTTCAGTGGACAACATTTGGCTGCCATTTTGTAATGATAACTACCCATTAGCTGTAATAGTTAAATTAATTACAAAATTAGTATGCAATTGTAGAACTAGTCAACATAGAGCATGCCAGACTGCAAGGCTACAGAACAATTCATTGCTGTGAAAAAAATTACGAAACTTCACCTATTTTCCAGCATCGAAAGCTGTATGACCCCACTTAACATGTACATTGTTCTTAAATAGCTTATTTTTAGCATTACGTGAAGAATAACAAATAAATGAATTGAATGGAAATTTTCTTCATTATTCAAAGTAAAACATATGAGTTGACAGGCATGTATGAGAGTGTGCAGACTTAAGATGATATTGTCTCAGCAGAATGCGTATCGTATAGCTTGAAAACCTCTAAGAAGGTGGATTGGCTCCTGGATGTGATCATCTTCTGCTAGGAAATGGGGATTACTGTGAATAAGAATGTAAAGATCCCTGGGGAACTCCCGCCCCACCATATGACTCACATCAGTGGCGGCTCTGCCATCATAATTTGCTTCTATCACAAATTCATCAAAAAATCTTATCTATACTCTCTATCCTATGCAAACACAATACAACACAGTTCGTATCAAATTCCCCACAAACTAGCTGCATTCACGATACAAGAAATCGGTGCACTTTACCGTATCACGTGTACGCCTACTCTAAAAAAAATAATTTTGTTTTCCTTTGGTACTGGCGATATTTGTTTGCCTCTCGTAAGTTTTCGATTAATATTTCGAAAGAACCAACAATAAAAAAAAAATTGTAATTTTCGGTGAATGGGAGGTAGGCCTACATAAATAAACTAAGTACTAAAATGGTCAATTCTCCGAAAATAATAAAATCACGTAAACTGATCTAACAAAGTGCCAGAACGTTTTTGTTCAATCAGTGATAATTGCAATTAAGTTATGATATGGAGAAAATAAGTTATTTTTGTAATAGATTTCCGAGTTAAGCTCTAGATCGATTCATTAAGCAGGGCTTACGGAAGAACAAAGGTCTAAAGTTGGATGCTTAACCTTAATTCATACTCGTATACACTGATATAAGAAATTCTTAAAATATCTCAACATTTAAAAAAATGCACTGGCCAAGAACTGCGCTTAATGTACATAGGTCTAATTATTTCATAGTAATATACCTTATATACGTAACAGTATTCATGCAGTACTCAATCAACGTAGAGCCTAAAGTATAGGCCTAATAGGTAGAGACTTGGAATTTTGATAGTATCTTCGTTTCATAATGTAAGTGCTCACTAAGAAAGGATTTTGAAAAATGTTGACTTTAAATGCAAAAAAAAAAAAAAAAAAAAAAAAGTTTTACAGGAGACAATAGTTTTTTGCACAGAATTATCAAATCCAAATCACATTTCATGTACAGTTCACATGACAACAGTGTATTGTTGACAGTGATCAGAGGTAGGTTTGGAAATAAATGAAATGGGACTTTGACAAATTAGAGAAGCTATCGATAGAATTCATATTATAAATAAATACTGAAGAATGAAAATTATGAAAATATTGCACAACGTGATGCAGTCACATAACTTTCTCTACCCTGAAAATAGAGAATACCTTACAAGGAATGATAATATGTATATTATTATATCGCAGGTTTTTTGGAGAGGGAAGTATGAAAGCGATATTGAATATATTTTAAATTTCATCCCCGAAACGGTTGTATGGTAACATGAGAGTGAGAAATAAAATATTCCGCAAAGACAATACAATTTTATGTTACCGGAATTTCTGTTTTCTTCTTATTTTAACCCCTACCAGGCGTGGTGTATAGAAGCGATGGGATGCAAAATTCAAAATCCTCTATGAGCCAAGCCTTTTCTGAAGGAATAGTTTGAGAGTGATAAGTCGTTTTTCTTCGACAAATTTTTAATAACTTACCTATATAAGGATCTAGAGTTTGAAAATCGAAAGTCCTTCATAAGTTAATTTCGAATTACAAAATACAAATCCCGGGTGACGCCGGGCCTTTTAAGCTAGCAGGCCTATAAAGAGTGTGCCATATAAGCTGTCATTTAGGACCTTTAACTAAGCTTTTGGTTCAAAGTACATTTATATTTTCATAAAGTACACTTCAGTCTATGGAACTGAGAAATAAAATAAAAAATCGGTATTTCGAACCATGTCCATTATGTCAGGGTACCTTCTCCCCTAAAATAAAATTTAAAAAAAAACACCAAAATCGAGTAGCGGGAATAAAAAAATTCCCCATACGAAGCTACCTCTCAGAAAATTAAAGGAACATTTCACCCCAACGGGAATTATAAAAACCACTAAATGCAGCCCACACAACACGATTATTCTATAAATAGAAACACAATGTAGAGGAAGTGAAAGTCATTTGTTTTTTCAGAGAAGCTTAATGGGAGGAGATAGAGCAGTGCTTTCAAAACACAGTAGTTATCATGTAAAAGTATGAAAATATGCACATATGGCTGTGACATGAGCCGCCCCTGTAAATTAGGGAAGATAACCCCTGGAGCGGGATAGGGAGGGGTTAATCACCCTTGGATCTAATAGAAGAAGAAGGGAGGATGTAGGCCATCCCATAACACAGTCACACACTTATACAGAGGGAAGACACCCTTACAGTGGTCAAGAATTCATATTAATGGAAACATTACTGAAATTTAGATTCCGAATAGGCCTAGACTACTGAATATTGTTATCACTAGACTTCGGATTTTAGGTAAAAACCTTTTTTAATTCGTAAGTGATATATAGACGAAATCTCGTATAGGCCTATGCATGTTTCATAAGTGACTATGCCTAAAACTGATACTTTTATAGGACCTAAAACAGCCTATTTTTACGTTAGAGTCTAATATTGCTTTTTTGCATGTTTTTCCTCTAAAGTTCAAAATAAGTTATTTTTTGTTATAAATTCTAGCATTTATTTTCAGTCCGTACTCAATTTTTTGCTCGGATTGTGCAGCACACGACACATTTATGACGTGGTTAAATAGTAAGGAATGTTTCGTCTTCATTAGAAAAATTCCTTGGAATTCCCAGGAAAATGTAGTATTTTTCTCCCGACTCCCACATCCAGTTAAAAAAAAATAGTTCTCTGAATCACTGAGGGATACTAGGAGTTGAATATGCTAGCGTCCGTAGCTTCTGGGCACAGGGATTAGGTTTTCACTGTTATGGTAGTAATACAGGCCCTAGTAATAGGTCTATATAATTCTGTGTATCATAGGCCTATAGACTATCTGTGTTTTATCATAATTATTGATTAATGGTGATTTCAATAAATATAATATTCTGCATTGCAATTGAGATATTTCAGATAATTGGCAACTTCGATTTTATAAGAGACTATTTTACGATTTTTAAAACCTATTTTCCGATTTTTATAGCCTCCTATTTTAGGTACCTAAAACAGCATTTTTAGCGACCTAAAAGTCCAAAGTCGAGTTATCACTTCGGCATGCAGCTAATCTGATAATATTAACCGATTGATAACAATAGCCGAAAAAATTAATTTAAGGTGATTTATTCATATATAACATAATACTCTACACAACTGAATTAAAACCTATTTATTCATAACTAGGAGGCGGATTTCTATGACCTAAAAAATAGGATATATGCATGCATTTATGACCTAAAAAACATTAAAATATTACCAATAAAATTTAAAATATGACTTTACCACTTACACATTGTGTATATAAGTTATTTTTTTTAAGTTCCATTAGAATATATTTTATTAAATTATATTGTTAATTATTTAAAATATCTGTAAATTCTCAAAAAGTATCATTATAATGCAAAATTTACAAAATATGATATGAAACTTCAAAATTTCTTTAATATGCACACAAATATGCTAAAAATATGACCAAAATATGCATATTCATACTAAATATGCTACAATAGTTGAAAATTTCCTAAATATGCAGTTATATGCACGATAAAAGCCGTTCCATTTCCACCAGGATGTTTGGAATCGGGTTTAAATTAGTCGGAAACCTGAAATAATCCAAAGGGGGAAAATATGACATGTCATAGAAATCCGCCCCCTATTCATAACATAATACGTAACTGTGGATCATTGAACCACTCATAATACAGTAATAGACTGCAAGCAACTACTTCTTCAACCAGTAATAAAAGTTTTTAATTGTTTTTACTTTCCTTTAGGATTCCATTAACCAATCCTCCATAGTAAGCGAGACACGGCACTTTGTTATATCAGTTTAAGTGCCAGAATGGCACTTTATGAGACTGTGTGGTGGACGGGAAATATCTACGCACGATAACTCAAACATGCTTTATCGGATTTTCATTAAACTATGTATACGCATTTATAACGTCCATGGGTAAAAGCCTATTGATATTGAAAGAAATCGGTTGACTGATAGTGGAGTAATGCTCAATTTATTGCCTATTTTATGATAGTATATTAGAAGGAATTTATAAAATGCAAATTAGTTCTCATGACAACATATTGTTTTACAGTATTCATATAGGCCTACGGCTCTGGAAGTTGCGATACAGGTATCATTGACAAATAAAACTTCAAATAAGTTATGCTTATCAATCTTAGACATGTGTTCTTCCGTAAGCCCTGCTTAACGAATCGATCTGGAGCTTAACTCTGAGATCGGTTACAAAAAAAATCTGATGTGAAAGTCACATAACTTCCTCTGCCCAAAAAAAAAGTTAGCAGTATTCACATATCAAGACACAATTTTACCCTATTATTATCCTATAAATACCTCTTCTTTCAATGATGCGACTAAAAGCGCAGTCTATATAACAAACTTAAAAAAAAAAGAACAAATGACTGCAGACGTTTATTGAACTTTCTGCCGTAAAATATAATTTCCGAAATTTATCGAATATTTCCCTCAGATACATCTTTACTCTATGCATGGCCAACAACACATCTTTCTCACTTCACATTCTTATATAGAATAAGAGGCCGTGAAAGAGCGCGAATTCAGTTGTTCATCACGCAAGATAAACTTTCTACAAACAGTGGGTGAACAGTGGGTGGCCTGTAACTACCCTCAGAGAATTTTTTCGAAAAAAAGTTTCAAATAAAAGTTTTAGCTCTCAGTAAAAGGAACACATGTGCAAATTTTAAAGAAAATCGTTAGAACCGTTTTCGAGAAAATCGCGAAAAACGAAAATTTCTTCATGTAAAGTCCCCTTAAAAATAAGATAAATTTGTCGCCAATCTTCGAATCACATCTTCAAAAGGTACCTGACCCAAATACGAAATTTTGTTTTCATACGATTCACCGTTTCGGAGCTAGCCTGTTCACAAGCTTCCACACAGAGACAGACACACACACACAGACATGTTTCCAAAAATAGTATTTTTGGATTCAGGGGGCCTTGAAACGTGTATATATGCTAAAAACTCAACTTCGAATTTTAGGGTCGAAAACAATACTTCCTCTACCTATAAGTACCTATGGTACGGGCAGAGGAAGTAATAACTCATTTTCAGCATATCATAATTGCAATTATCATTGATTAAACAAAAGCATTCTGGCACTTTGTTATATCACTTTACGTGACTCTCAATCTGCTCTTCAGTCTATCTGTGATAAATTTAATTTGAATCCTAACTCCGTTCAAATTAGAAACAATATTATAAACCACACAAAACATCTGTGTTTGTGCTGGATACGTGGACACCAGGGACATGTTGGTAACGAACGTGCGGACACATTAGCTAAATCAGCAGCATCCTCCGGTCTACGTTATTCATATTCCAAGAGCCCCATATCTTACGTTAAAAAACCAAATGTTGCATTACATCTTTAGTTGTTGGAATGACATTTGGATAGAAAGTACAAATGGCGCCTTGACTAAAGAACTTTTCTTCCCTACAGTGCACTTTCGGCTAAATGTTAAAATGTTTACACCAAATTTTATTTTAACACAATTTATGATTGGCCATGGAAAATTTGGGAGTTATTTTTTTTACGATTTCATATTATTTCAGATAGTGGTTATGTATTTATGTTTTTATGTTTAATGTTTTTGTTTTACTTTCTTTTTTAGTTAAGCACATTATACACTCTATTTCTTTGTCTCTCCTCTTTCTTCACTTTGATATTTTTGAAACGGCACCCGAGCACGAGCAGTCTTGCTCATTCGGGTGTATTACTAAATGTAATACCTCTTGTAATATCTCTTGTAATAAATAAATAATAATAATAATAATAATAATTGTAAGTGTCAGGAATCCATACTAACTTTAAAACATGTTTTGTTCGATTGTCCTATGTTCGAAACGAAAATACTCCAGCTAAATTTGCTTTTTGAAGATTGTGACGAAATTTCCACGTGTCAAAAAATTTTCACGAAGCAATGTTATTATGATCATTTTATGCAGTATCTAAGATATATTCACAACCATATGTAATTAATATTCTATATTTTACTGTATATATTGCTGTGTAAGCTATAACCTTAACATGCCTTTTCTGGCAAAATAGGTTCATAAAGATTTGGAGACACAATTAAGAAATAAATACCTGATATTTTTAGATATACCGATAAGTTTATATGTTAGGCCTAAATTAAAGGATATTTGAGAGAAAAAGTTTAGTTTAGTATATAGCAAAGGCAGGTGAGAAGACAGGGTTGTGATAATGATTGAAGAAGGGAAGATGTTCTTATAGAGAGGCCAGGCAGGGGTTGGAATAGCAGATTAAGGCATTACCCTCTCACATTGTTGCTTCAAGGAGATGAAACTGCCGCAATGTTGCCAAATGCTAGGGCTCTAGGGATTTTCTCCCCATGTAGTCCTTTTCAATCTCTCTGCTCCTCTTCTCTTTGATTTCCGCATTCAATCCCAAACACATGCATTCCGGAAAACAAGGTGAGACAATATTGCTTTCCTCCCGAACTCTTCCACCAATATAAACACGTCAAAAAATACTTCGGAATTGAGTAGAATAGGACTCAGATTTCAACTAGCATTCACTTTCAGAAGTCCACTACGTATAATACTAACAATAAGCGGTTTAAAAGTATTTATATATATATATACACACACACACACATATGTCACTGGCAATGTGTGAAATCCCGGTATTCTATAGAATGCCTAAGTAATGTAACTTATACAGTGAGTCCCACGCAAGAGTTGGCCAATGACGCGGGTTTCTGCGTCGCGGCTGGCACAGCTCCAACTCCCGAGCGATCTCGTTGTAATGATTCAGGTTCTCACATTTACAGTTAAAATTACAATGAAAATAACCACGTACCTAATCACAAGAAATGTTGGAAATGTTCTTCTCTTGCATACGCGCAACATTGGCACCTTTTTTAGGGAATTTTCTTTCACGCGCGTAAGTTCAGCTTCCGAGATAAAGTTAATTTCTCTTGTGATATTGTCTTTAAGTTCTTCTTATGTATGGGAAATTGACCTATACACTTTATTTTTCAAGTTTCCCCATAAATAATATTTACATACTGTTAGAAGAACTTGATGACAATATCACATAGGCCTATCACAAGAGAAAGTAACTCTGTCTCGGAAGCTGAACTTACGCGCGTGAAAGAAAATTTCCTAAAAAGGTGCCAGTATTGTCTGGATCCAAGAGGAGAACATTTCCAACATCTTTTGTGATGAGGTACGTGGTTATTTTCATTGTAATTTTAACTGTAAATGTGAGAACCTGAATCATTACAACGACCGCGGCATTATTTGCGTAGATATTTGACGAGATCGCTCGGGAGTTGGAGCTGTGCCAGCCGCGACGCAGAAACCCGCGTCATTGGCCAACTCTTGAGTGGGACTCACTGTAGAATGCCTCATGGGTTTAGGCAAACTATGAAATATAAATTTTTTGTGAAAATGTTACATACTTTTCCTAGGCATTCTATACAATTCCTAGGCATTATACAGAATGACCAGCAAAGTGTTAAAAGGGAACAAGATGAAAAGCCTTTAATTAATACCAGTTTGAAACTGAAAGAACAAAACTACGAAATAAAGCACAGGATATTCTTACCGGAAAACAATGAAAGCAGAACTGAGATTGTAGTACTTGTTACAGTAAGTAGGTACTCTTGAATGAATGGGTAAAATAATAATAATAATAATAATAATAATAATAATAATAATAACAATAATAACTAGGGCTGAAAATCGATTAAAATTTCTAATCGAGTTAACGCTTGACTTTAATCGATTAATCGACCGATTAATCGCCTGATTAATCGACAAACAGGACGGTATTTTAAACGAAACCAAAGTGTACATTTAATATTGTTTTACACGTTTAATAACTACTACTCTACAGAAAATCAGAATAAATCCTGAATTAATGAATACCATTACTTGTTAACTAGTGAAAAAATATATACAAAACTTACATTTCCGTTTACTTTTTCAGCCAAAACTTGAGACACACGACTTTGTTGACATTTGAATGTTTAATGCCCGGTTTCTACAAACTTGTGAATTACCTATGGGTAAATTACCCATGGACAAATTAGTTCCATTTAACCTACAATGGTATAATGAGCAAGGCCTTGGAGTTGTACAGTTAATTTAATTCAGAAGGCTTTGATTCTCATTGTTATTGATCCTATGAAAGGTTAAATTTTATCCAGCCATCCATGAAAGGACAAATTAACCCAAAGATTTACCCTTGGACAGATCTAGCCCGAGTTTGTAGGAACATTTTTTCTGTCATTTTCATATTTACCTAGAGGACATTTATCTAGAAACTCGCCACAAGTGTAAGTGATTGCTATCTTTAAATTATTTGTGTTTGTGTGGTGTTATTCTTGTGTAAATTGTGTAAATTCTGTGCATTAGATAATTTACCCATAGGTAATTCGCGAGTTTATAGAAACCGGCCATAAGAGACGGAGAAGCGAGAGAAAGGAGTTTGGTCATTTGACCCATTTCTCGAAAAACGTTTTTCAGAATTCGACTAAACCGATTAATCGGAAAATTTAATTGATCGACGATTAAATGTTTAATCGATTAGTCGAGGCGATTAATCGATTAATCGGTTCAGCCCTAATAATAACCAAAGTGAAGAAAGAGAGGTTCCAAGTCAAAATCAAAACCAAACGAATGATCCAGATCAGTGAAGACGAAAGAAAGGCAAGATCAGAAAGAATGAAGCAATACTGGGCTAAAATCTCTATATATAAAAGCCAAAACCCACTGACTGACTGATCACAGTTTCTCAAAAACCATACAGCCTAGGAACGTGAAACTTGGTACACATGTTGCTACTAGACTCTAGATGCGCACTAAGAAAGGATTTCAAAATCTTTGGCCTCTAAGGGCCTATAAGGGCCAAAATAGGGTTGTAAAGTTATGATATTCACCAAAAGGAATTCATACTGCATGTAACCAATCCCCATGGCAACATTATTTTTTTTAAACTACACAGGTGGCTTTGCATGACACTATGATTTCATGTAGACCTAATAGATATAAAATTATGAGAAAGGCTATCAATAGAATTCCTATAAATGATTATCAACTATTTTTTGACATGAAGTAAATTTAGAAGGTCCTGGGTTCTATTCTTAAGAGTTGAACTCTTTTCTTATAGCTAGGCTAGGACTGCATTGCAAAATATAGTAAGTAAAGTGTTCCCTATTACAGGCCATGGGGGCCCAGAGGGATCCAACAAGTGTAGGCTCCCGGATTTTTAAACAATCGGCACGTGAAGGTGGTAAGGTTGTCAGCGTTACGCACCGACCGCCTTTACCCCCAGGTAGTTCATACAGTATCAATAGATATAATTTCATGATTAATTTCTATTTTCCAAATTATCTATCTATCTGTACCTTAGTTTTTACCCCTCCCTTTTGGTGTCATTTAAGCGACCCACGTTGCCCGGCCCTTACAGGGCCGCGACCTGTCGGGAGAGGGATTATCTATGGCTCACATACATACTTTTTGACCAGACAAGGACATGGAGGGCCTCCCGGATGAGTGATCAGCCAAATGCCGGGGCCACCTCTGAGACAACACAAACATATAGGACGAGATACACCATTCACACACTCACTCTGAACAACGCGAGGATGGGATGATGATGATAATGGCTGCCAGATGATATCCGGAGACCACCAGGGCCTAAAGTTACCAAACATTTGTCTCACAGGTGAGGAAAAATCCCGGGAAAAGCTCTACCTAGGTAACCTGTCCCCAAGATCAGTAAACTATACAGGTTGCGTATTCCGGGATAGACCAATCGCAGCACTTGAGTGTGTGACGTCACAAGATTCCAGATCTCGCAATTTTCAGATTTTACTCAGTCTAGAAAATCTTACACCGCGTGATTAAACTCGTAACCTTTAATTAACCCGTGGTCGGATTCCTGTGAAATTTATACAGAAATAATCTACACACATCAGCCCTACTGATGGTTAAAACAGAGCCTTAAAAAAGCGGATACAAATGTTTTTATTTCATTTTATAAACATCACCCGTTACACAAAATTCATGGAGGGAGAAGCAAATTTCACTATGCGACAATTTTTTGTATTTTTGTGTCCCGAAAAAACTTCAAGCGAGAAAGTTTTAGTGAAATAATTGAATTTTAATACAAATGAAGTTCCAGCCCCATATCTCGAATGGTTTACGAGTAATTAAGTGGTAATTATTTCATGCGCTTCAGTGTCGGAGTGATTTGTGACGACCGTGAAATGTTCAAGAAGAAGCATTGACTATGCGACAATTTTTTTATTTCTGTGACCAGAAAATGATTCAAGCATGTGAGCTTATTTTATTTCTCTGACCAGAAAATGATTCAAGCATGTGAGCTTTAGGGAAATATTTGAATTTTATTATACATCAAGTACCACGTTTATATTTTGAATGGTTTACGAGTAATAGAGTGGTAATTACTCAAGGCGATAAAGCTATCGGACGGTACAGAGGTCTTTTTTATTCTATAAAATAGGCCTACTAGCAATTACGTAAAAATCCTTAAATATTTTAATCGTGGACTCAATAATAAAGGATATTAACTGGCTACTTGTACCCATACTGAAAGATTGACCCGCTGGGGAAAAAGGAATGAATTGAACTTTTTCCCAATCTTGTAAATCTGCACTACTGTTATTTAGATATTTGTTGAATTATTTATTTTATTTTTTGATCCTTTGTGCTAGTAACTTTTATTTCTAATTACCTTATCAAATGCCTTATTAGTTTAATATCTTGTTACGCCCTTTTCATATTTTAATATAATTTATCAACATGAAAACGTATTACAGTTAAAATTGAATTGCCGAGGCTTTAAAAGCATGCTATCGGGTTATAGTTAGGGCAAGACGATGATTCTTTTTAATGAAAAATTCATGGAAAAATCCTTTGAAATATTGTGTGATTTATGTAGAATTAATTGCGAAGCAATTTGTGTCCTTTTTGTTATGTTGAGACGTCGATTTTAAAGATCCTGCTCCTCTTTTCGTTGTGCTGCTCATGAAAGTTTCCCTGCCCTGCAATTCACAAACCATCCCTTAGTTTATTAGGTCTATATTATCTCTGTCGTCACATAATTTGTATACAGATATACACTTTTGTCCGTGTTTCACCAATCATTACCTACATAACTACCCCATATAACCCGGAGAAAATTATTATTAATATAAATGTATTGCTTTGATTACAATATTAACACAAATTAATACTCTACAATAGTCTACGCAATGTAATAATAACATTAGTACTGTACATGTTAATATTGATACATAAAAATTGTTTTCTACCCTTATTATAAGGTACAATTTCTATACAAATATAGGATACATTCTTTAACAAATTTTCATCAAATTATACTAACATAACCTCTAGAATGAGGAATATTTTCTAGGCAACAAAATATTAGAACAAATCACCCTTTAGCTGTTATATAGGCCTACCTGTATTATATAATTTCTATTCAAATCTAGATCCTTTGGGAGATTTTTACAAGATTTTAAAGACAAATGGTGTAGAATCAGAAGAACATTTTAAGTAACTTGAATAACAGAACAGTTCACATCTTAGCTGTTTTCTACAATCTACAAAATTACTGTTACACACTGCCACAGTACATATCTGGCCCGGCATAATGGTTCAGTTAATTGCACTTCTAAAGCACCTTCCATTTGTATTATTAAAAACAGTATGTGCTGGTAATATCTATCCTAAAAGATTGCGGTCAAGCGGCCGAGATCAGTAGGTAGAAGCTTTGTCATGCTCTCTACTGTCGTGCTTGAAGCGCCAAATCATTCTGACACCTTGAAGCGCTCGGAATAATTACCACTCAATTACTCGTAAACCATTCGAGATATGGGGCTGGAACTTCATTTGTATTAAAATTCAATTATTTCACTAAAACTTTCTCGCTTGAAGTTTTTTCGGGACACAAAAATACAAAAAAATTGTCGCATAGTGAAATTTGCTTCTCCCTCCATGAATTTTGTGTAACGGATGATGTTTATAAAGTGAAATAAAAACATTTGTGTCCGCTTTTCTAAGGCTCTGTTTTAACCATCAGTAGGGCTGATGTGTGTAGATTATTTCTGTATAAATTTCACAGGAATCCGACCACGGGTTAATTAAAGGTTACGAGTTTAATCACGCGGTGTAAGATTTTCTAGACTGAGTAAAAACTGAAAATTGCGAGATCTGGAATCTTGTGACGTCATACACTCGCCTGCTCGCCGCAACCCCCTGTCCTATAAACTCGCCGGAATACGCTACCTCTGTAGTTTACAAGCCTTGACCTGTCCCGACCAGTATTCGAATCGGAGCCCGCTGCGTGAGACGAGCGAATGCATCCCCTACGCCCAGCTATTTACTGTATGTTTGCCAAAATTGAAAGAGAAAGATTAAATTTTTAAGACATAATCAGAGTAAACTACGGGTGAAGGAGTAAGTTATGTGGAATATAAATACGTCCACCGTGTTGGCTGGACGGCTGATGATTTATAGAAGTACATCGAATCGACTTTAAATTGTGTTCACTTAACCTATATATACATAAATCTAACAATGCGAAGCATTGATGGGTCAGCTAGTTAAAACATAAAACACAAAGAAGTGATTGATTCAACGTATCCCAAAGTTGGGTGAAACGGGAAATAAGAAGAATAATCCCAGTAACGCATCCATGCAAGTTGATAAATTATGTGAATAGAGTACAAAGACTCAATTTCTCACATAAACCCCTGTCGGACTGCTAAGAAAACAATTAACACAATGAAAGACTCATAGTTTATTTCATTCTGTAAATTTTACTTGTGTTATCTTCCCTTCGCTGCGCTACAAACCGGAAGGTCGCGGGTTCGATTCCCGATGAGGTCATTGAGATTTTTCAATTCGCCTAATCCTTCTGGTGGCACTATGGCCCTGGAGTCGACTCAGCCTCTAACAGAAATGAGTACCAGGAGCAACCCTGGGGGTAAAGGCGGCCGGTGCGTAAGGCTGACAACCTTACCACCTTCATATGCCGAATGTCCAAAATCTGGGAGCCACAACCTCCTGGAACCCTCTGGGCCTCCATGGCCTGTATAGGGGTCACTTTATCTTTACCTTTACCTTTGTCTTCCCTTACCGGTATTCTATTACAAATTTAGATAAATTGTTGTATCATTTAGGATACATTATGCATTTAAGGGTTAAAACGACTATGGGCAAAATGTGATACGAAGCATAGATAAACGACCGCATTGCAAGAGTACGCATTCAATTCTCTCAGCCCCATTCAAAGTTCAACATTTAGGCCTAAGCAAAATCTTTGGAGAAATTTTTGAGGAAATCGCTAAAATAGAAACTTCTTCATGTAAAGTAGTCTAAAAAGTAAGAGAAAGCCTTCACCAATCTTCGTGTCACAACCCCAGAAGGTAGGCTACTTAAACCAAATACACAGTACTGTATTATGATTTTTCGTTCCCGAGCTATATTGAAATACAGGCGGTACACAGATATGTTTCTGAAAATAGAATATTTTAAAATTTAGGAAGCTTCAAAAAGACTTACTTATATATCTTTAATCCGTCCTGTATGGTCCTTTGGGTGTGCTCTATGGGGATCTGCCTCCAAAACACAAATCAACAGAATTCAGACTCTACAGAACCGGGTTTTACGACTCGTCGCGGATGCACCTTGGTATGTCCGCAATGCTAACCTTCATGCCGATCTGCATTTATCCACAGTGGAAGCTACAGTCCAGTCCTGCTACAAAAGACTTTATAAAACATTCACTAATCATCCAAATGAACTAATTAATGAGATCCCTCATCATCTATCACCTGACCGCCACTTACGTCGACTTAAGAGGAAACGTCACAGCGATTGTTTATGTTAATTCCACCCTATACCTACTTTACTTGAGGACAATCATTGGATTGAGACCTCTCCTCATGTTCCACTTCTGTTAACAAACCATTATACTTATGAGCACAATTGAAAGATGCATTTGTATAATAAAATTTTCTTATATATTTAAAAAAAAAAAAAAAAAAAAAAAAAAAAAAAAAAAAAAAAAGGTAGCTTCAAAACGCGTTTTAATGTTGAAATTTCGACGCGGATTTTCACAGTACTTCCTGTTACTTATACGAGGGCCATCCGCAAAGTAAGTTTCCCTGGGGCCGTTTACAGAAACAAAACACATTTTCAAGGAAATATTTATTGCAAAAGACACAGCCAGTGTTAAGCTATTTTTCAATATATTCGCCACCGGAATTGAAATATTTGTCTTACCATGCCACAAATTTTTGAACACTTGTGTTGTAGAAGTCTGCCGCCAGGTATTTGAACCACTGTGTGACAAACATCTCCGCCTCTCTGTCATTTCTTTAGGTGTGGAAAACATGGAAATCACTGGGAGCGAAGTCCGGGCTGTAGGGTGGATGTTTAAACACCTCCTAGCAAGTCTCCTGCAGAAGTTCGGCTGGGAGGTGTTTAAACATCCACCCTACAGTCCGGACCTCGCTCCCAGTGATTTCCATCTTTTCCTACACCTCGTGAAATGACAAAGAATGACAGAGAGGCGAAGATGGTTGTCACACAATGGTTCAAATTCCAGGCGGCAGACTTTTACGACACAGGTATTCAAAAGTGGGGATCATGGTAAGACAAATGTCTCACTTCCGGTGTCGAATATGTTGAAAAATAGCTGAACACTGGCTGTGTTTCTTGCAATAAGTCACTATAAAACTTCATCATTTGTTAGAAATTTTCCTATTAAATGATACACTGTTTGGTGTCATTTTTCTTGTAATTATGTGTAGAATTCATATATAACAAACATTTTAAGATAAAATGACATGTTAAAAAAATCTAAGATTGACTGGTTTAAGTAGACTAGGTGACTCATGGGGCGGAAATTGCGGTCGGTACTAATCCCCTGCGCTTGTAAATGTGAGGGTGCTTGCGGGTGAAGGAACCTACCTGGCCTCAACCGCCATCCCTATTTGCTAAGGGTATAGTATTAACTTACTAAGATCACGGGTAGAGAAAGTAAAAGGTGAAATTTTCCTTACTGGAAAAAATATGTTGATCTGTCACGTATCTTGTATCACTTTTGCATTCATGTAATTACAAGTGGGGACGTTTAAAAAAATGCGTGGAGCACAAGGCAGCTTCTTTATATTGGAATCATATCTCAGACTCCACCCCACATCTCAGCCGGTATCAAATATTCGTTAAGAGGGGTGTAAATCAGATTGGAAATCAGGTTCGGGGGGTTGTCGTGCCATCGTTTTGTCTTTTGCCCCCCGTAACAACAGGAGCTGGCGCCCTCGTAAACTGTGACAAGGCACTAATATTGCTTTCGGCATGTTGTATCGGGCCTCGGTCCAAGGTTTAAACTCAGATTCTCACTTATAACCAAAGCTAGGATTTATGTAGTCTCATTTAGAAAATATGTATAGGCTACAAATATGTAGTGGAAGATGTTGGAATATGTAAAAAAATCCCTTTGGGCAGGTCTACAGGCTGAGGTAGATTTTGAAGTGTTTTTGGTTTAATTTATTGTCGCTGCACAGCAGTCTTCTTCTTTAGCCTTGACATGACAAACCCGCAATAATAACTGCAAAAAAGAGGAAAGAGCACTTTTCAAACATTCAAATCTCGCCTTATATGAGAACTATCAAGAAAATAGTTATTGATTTGTAGAGTACTCATCAAGAGCTTTTCAACGATTCCCCACAAGACGTGATTTCAAAAATTTCTAATTTCTATCCCCACCACCCCCACTCGTACCCCCAAAACCCCCGAATCGTTGGTTTCACTGTGAACTCCATAGGGAGTACTCTAATTTATTCAAACAAAGTTTCCCTCTATGCTTCATACGGGCCGAGATATAAATTTTTCAAAATTTCAACCCCCTCCCCGACTCTCTCCTTTGGCCAATTTTGCTCATTAACGAACTTGTCCGAACTATTAAGCCTAGAAATAACATAATAAAATTTGGTTCAAATATCTTCAAGATAACGGCTGCTAGCGTGTAAAGATATTATTATTATTATTATTATTATTATTATTATTATTATTATTTTTATTTTTTTTTTTTTTTATTTTTTTATTTTTACGGGCGGTAGTTTCGTACTTAGGGAAGCATGAAACGTAAAGATATGAAATAATTTTTCGAAAGTCATGACATGGTATCGATTGCAATAGGTAAATTTTTCTTCTTCAAAATCTACGTAGAAAAGTATGACAATGATATAAATATGTAATACCGAGCGAGGTGGCCGAGATGGTAATGTCTTGGGCTCGCATTCGAAGGTCTCAGGTTCTAATCCCGTGGCCGGCTAATTGGACGTGGGTTTTTCCATGGTTTCCCCAGTCGTAAAGGCAAATACCGAATTTGATATTTACATACCATGAATCATCCTCATCATTTCATCCTGTATCATATTCATTTAAATTAATATCAGTTGAAATTTACTCGATAAAAATACACTAACAATAGAAAATAATTGACAATCAATACACTTCTGTATAGACATATATCCCGAACTCCTGATATGGCTAAGCTTTGTTTTGTTTACTTCATACATAAATAGCTATTATTTCCTTATTTATATTTAAAATGAGAATCTAAAACTCAATCTAACATCTTTTAATTGTTTCAAGTTTAATTTTATACATTCAATTATCATAAAGTTTATTCCCAAAAATAACTGCCCTCTAAAAAAATTTGCCGCCCTTTTTAGGTTGCCGAGTCTGCCCATTTATAAATCTGGACATTGTGTTAGTTAATATTTTAAATATAGGCTAATAATTAGCCTATAATTAATTATTAAAGACATTCCCAGTCGAATTTATATAAGTTACATTTAAAGCAAGGCGAACATAAGTTTACAAACATTTGACTGTATTGTATTCAAGGCCTTCTCTATTCAATATTAAACATCGAATAAGGCCGTGGTTTTTACATTCACTTGTCCAGAATTGACATACGATTCCGCGTAAGATCGATTTTAAAGATGTTTACATCTGTGTTTTGGCTTGCATTGGCTAATGCAGCAGGTTTAGCATTTAATTTACTGTTCAACATTCATTTATTGCTGTCCGGTTTTTATTTAAGCTGATGCTAGCAACTTTCCTGTAAAATTCACGTTAAAATGCACTGTAAAATATCATTTTTATTAAGCCAGCACATTCAACAGCTGGATTTTAGAAATATGTAGGGAAAGTCTTGTAAAAGTCGTAAAGGGAAGCGTGCTCATACGGAAAGCAATCTGCAGTAATTGTTCAATAAATACTATTGCCGAGGCGGTGTAACGGCGACTTGAAAGACTGTAGCAGCATTCCTCACAAATATTTTAATATTTTTAATGCTGTGATATCAGAATATAAAACTGCTCATTTCAAAGACCCGCCAGCTTGGCTCCAAAGCCCCCTTACACAGCAGTTTAATTTATGCACAACTCCGAGTTCTCAAATGCAGTTCCAGTATTATATTTACATTTTAAGGGGCCCGAAAGTTTATGAAAAATCATATTTTAGGTAGATTTCGAAGAAAAATCTACCTATTGCAATGGATACCATGTCATGATTTTCGAAAAATTCTTTCATATCTTTACGTTTCATGCTCCCCTAAGTACGAAACCACCGCCCGTTAAAAAAAAAATTGTGATATTTATATATATATTTATATATATATAAATATCTTTACACGCTAGCGGCCGTAATTTTGAAGATATTTGAACCAAATTTTATTATATCATTTCTAGGCCCAATAGTTCGGACAAGTTCGTTAATGAGCAAATTTAGCCGAAGGGGGTGGTCGGGGGAGGGGGTTGAAATTTGTAAAAATGTATATCTCGGCCCCTATGAAGTATAGAGGGAAACTTTGTTGGAATAAATTAGAGTACTCCCTGTGGAATTCACAGTGACACCAACGATTCGGGGTTTTTTGGGGTACGAGTAGGGGTGGGGGGTATGGAAATTCGAAATTTTTGAAACCACGTCTTGTGGAGAATCGTTGAAAAGCTCTTGATGAGTACTCTACAAATCAATAAATAGTTTCTTGATAGCTCTCATATGACGCGAGATTTTAATGTTTGAAAATAATAACACTTAAAAGAATTATTATAATATCATAATTTTGTCTTGTTTAGCGGCTTTGCTAATTTTATTCATTGCTGATCCTCCCAGAATATTATATCCTATTCTTGTTGTCAAAACAAATGATTGTAGGCTCTTCCTCTTTACCGAATTCAGTTCTTATTACTGCAGGTTTGCCATGCCAAGGCTAAAAAAGAAGAGTGCTGCGCAGCGGTAATAAAATAAACCAAAAGCACTTTGAAATCTACCTCAGCCTGTAGGCCTGCCTAAAGGGATTTTTTAATAATGCACTGTATTACATGTTAGTGATGAAATGTGTGCAAGACACGAGAGAAATAACGTTTAATTTTGCATATAATTGCATTTTTTCTTAATTTTGCGACAATGCCTGATTATTGACTGATATTAAAGTATTTGTGTACCTTTTATTGATTTTTAGCATTGTAAACTGCATATTTCTGACAAATTTTAATTTTTTCTACTATCTCTGATACCATTACATTTACAGAAGGCCTATATTTGACTATGTGAATGTTTTGAAAACCGACTATAATTCAATATTGATAGTATATAGCCTAATGTGTTCGAAACTGAAGGTATCGTATTAAAACATTTCATTTCAATAGTTTTCAATTTACTAAAATTTGTTGCATTGACTTTTTTTCTTTCCAAATTATGTAATGTACGAGAAAGAATCAAATGAAAACCGCAATTAATTTTTTTCTGCAGGAAGAATGTTTGCTTCTGCATTATTTTCTACATAGTCCCCTCCCATTGAATGCCCTTGCGCCATCAGAAAGGAAGTGCTTTGATACCGCGTGAGAAAAATTATTTTGCTCAACGCTGCAGCCACTCATGCACCGCCAATTGGATGTCTTCATCAGACTTGAACTTCTGCCCTCCAAGGAGCTCCTTTAATGGACTAAAGATGTGGAAATCTGATGGTGCCAAACCCGGCGAATATGGCAGATGTGGGAGGCAGCTGAAGTATATGTCGTCGATGGTTTTCTTGGTTGCACGAGCAGCATGAGGATGGGTGTTATCATGTTGAAGCAAAACACCTGCTCTCAGCAATGCCCTTCGCTTTATCACCATCATACTTCCAAAACTTTGGTCAGTTAAAGGATCTCTTTGGAGGGCAGAAGAAAATCTGATGAAGACGTTCAATCGATGGTGCAACCAAAATAATTTTTCTCATGTGGTATCGAAGCTCTTCCTATACAGGCGTAAAGGTAAATGCCGAATTGGATATTTACATACCATGAATCATCCTCACCATTTCATCTTATATATCATATCCACTTAAATTAATATCAGTTGAAATTTACTTCATTAAATTCACCGACAATAGAAACAATTGACAAGTAATAGTTGCATGGCCTACCCTATTGTATAGTCATACATCCTGAACTCCTGATATGGCCTCGCAGTTAAAAGTATAAACACAGCTGAATTTTAAAAAATTGTTAACTAGTAAAAAATAATATGAGTCCTAATATTATTAATTAATATTATTAGCAAGTTCTACGAAACAGGGCTCAGATATTTATAATCAACTGTTACAATAAATCTCCTGCTTTTAACATCGCCATTAAGCCTATGGTGACATCATTCTGTATCCAGTTATCTTGTTACAGGTGGAACCAAAGCAAACAGAACTGGGCTCAATTATGCTAATTGCTACAATTAAGTCTCGAACCACGCAAAAACATGGCGAGATGTTACCGCGATAAGCGAGATCTCGCAAGATTGTGTCGTCGCGCAATTAAAACATATATTAGTGAGTTTAAATAATTGCGCTGATAGCGATCGGCAAGAAGAAATGCTTGCAAAAACGTTTTAAGTTACATAAACGACAGAAAACATGGCATGAAAAGGGATTAAGTGTCAAAGTATAGTAATTGCGATACAAGCATAGGCGTAACCAGGCCGACCATATGGGGGGGGGTTTAGAATACCCCCAGGAAGAGGGGGGTTCGGGGGCCCTCCCCCGGAAAATTTTAAAAATTAAGATGCACAATAACGAGTTTTAAGCTTCCCACGCTTTATACTCGTATTAAGTAATTTATAAGCAGACTTTAAAAAATTATACAGTTTTCCTTTTTTTAATCAATGGGGGGGGGGGTTCAAATCCCCAAAACCCCCCTCGTTACGCCTCTGGATACAAGTGCCGAGTATTGCATGCTATTTTTTGCACGAGGATTAATTATATCAATTTATTTATATTAATTGAGATACTAGCTGAAAATATTATGTATATACATTCTTGAAGACAGATGTTTATTTCAGAAAGTGATTCGCATGTGTTTGTTGTTATGGGAACCGAATATTTGTCCTGTTAAAGTCGCTAGAAACTAGGGGTCCTTGGTTCCGGTCTTCCATAAAGGCTTGTATTATGATGGTTTTACTTACGGCACGTGTGCTTTTTGTCATTTTTACAACACTGAGATTTCTTTTGTTTTCATAGCAACCAGATTGCGTGCGGGAATGTCAAGTTACGATCCACGGCAACAATATTCGTAAGTACCACTAATTAGTTACGTCATGGAAAAAATAAATATTGTGTTCTACCTTGAATAACCATAACGACTTTTCGAGTGTTAACAGTCCGACAAGCGCTGATATAGAGAGCTTGTACTAAAAAAAAAAAGCTCTTATTAAAACATGGTTTGTAATTGAAGGCATTGCTAGACTACCTGTTACATTTATTCGAAACTGCCATCTGACACGAGATTAACTCAGAGTGGACAGGCTGTGGTCAATTGAGAGCAATTGTCAGCTAGGGCTGTCCCTAACCCTGAGTAGCCAGACTGTAACACAGTAACCCTAGGAATTACAGTAGGTACCTGTTCAAAAGAAGTGGAGAAAACTACTTCATGACAGCTGCATAACTTGTACTCGTCACCGGATATAGTAAGGGTAATTAAATCACGGAGGATGAAATGGGCTGGACATGGGGGAGGAAAGACATAGGCTATCTCAAAAGTAGTGACTGGGAGACCCGAAGGGAAAAGACCACCAGGAAGACCTAGGCTCTGATGGAGGACAATATTAGGATAGATTTGAGGGAAGTAGGTTTTGCTAGGGATGATTGGATGGAGTTAGCACAGAATAGGGTTGAATGGCAAGTTCATGTAAGCGCGGCAATGAACCTCCGGGTTCCATAAAATAGGTTATACACCTTTAGCTTGCTGAGGAATTGTGTATTGTCATTGAGTAAGTAAGTAATTCCACAAAACTTGGTCATTAATATATCATATTAGTTAGTCTATTTGTTTTTGAAGGTGGCCTATGTTTTCAGACATAACTTTTTTTCCTCAAAATGAATTTTAATAACAAGAGAATAATAATTAATGTTAACCCTTAATTTCACACTGTACTTCCCACACAATATACAAACCCGTGGCGGACTGCGAAGAAAACAGTTAACCCAGTGTTTAAGCCTATACTTTTTTCTTGTAATGTACATTTTTCGGTGATTCTTTTACATGAAATTTCTCGAAGTTATTACCATTTTGTTTAAATTTTACATATGGGATGTTTATACGAAGAGTTAAAACTTTTATTTGAAACATTTTTTTGAAAAAAAAATAAATAACTGAAGCCACCCATTCTGAATACGTGCTCTTTGCAATTTGGCTTGTTGTTCTATATCAGAATCTGAAGTGATTTTTTTTTATATCGGCAAGACACATGATCATTGGTTTCGTAGTTCTTAAAAATCATAAAGTGTAGGCCTATTCACAAATTTATTTTATTTTCTTCTTCTTCTTCCTTTCGTAGTTTAGGCCACAGGACCTGTTCCGTTTTCTTGTCTCATTCTTTTACTTTCAATACGGTACATTAAATTACTTGTATAAAAGGTGGGTCAGGTATTTTCATTAAACATATATTTTTATTCATTTTTGTAATAAAATAAATGACATCCTAAAAGCCTAGTTTCGAATTGCAAATAGACTGAACTAGGTCTAAAGTTATATTAATTTTAGCGGTGGATTTGGCACAGGCCTCAATAATATGCTATAATAGGCCTATAACTCATATAACTCACTAGCAGGTGCCCGCAGCTTCGCCCACTACAATTAATTGGAAGATTAAAAATTAAGAGCAAAATAATTAAAACATTAAATTTATTAACACTTTTCACGCGAAACATTCATAGGTCTAAACTAAACGACTGATAGGCCTAATTAATGAAACAGCTATAAATCCGGCTTTGAAGTGAATTCCACAATTAGAAAGCGCAGCATGGGAAAAACGACTTCAGATTCGAGTCCCCTGGCCCAGAAAATACCTGCATGGTGAAATTCGTCCAAATGAAACAATGTTTGCCCATTTAGGCATATATTCATTATCCCTCTTCCTTCTAGGTTGAAAACTTCATATGTCTGCGTGCCTTGACATTAGGTTTGTTCGCAAAGCAGTCACAAACCAGGAACACATCGTTCGCACATTCGCTCTATCTCCACACGCGTTCGCAAAGCGAGAATCCGTGATTCTGATTTCAATCTTCTGTTCGCAAAGCTCTCACGGACAGTTTCTGTACTATAAGAAAAGTTTGCAGGCTCTAGCATGAATTGTTATCAGAGACATGCGCAGTAACCTATTTTCACGCGCCTGACTCCTCCCTCCAATAACATTGCGCCAGATTTATAAGCATAGGCTACTTATATGTATGAATAATGGAAGATAATTAAAAGTTTCCCAAAATATAGTTTATATTGCCGATATATATTGCATGTATAATATGTTAAAGGGAAATATATATTTTATTTGCATATCATATCGATTACACGCAGAAACTATCGATTCCAAATTCTTGTAACCGTTCGCAAAGTGCAAATCACGGGTAAGTTACGGACTGGACATGCGCAGTACAACAAATTCTCAAGTAGTCACGGATCTGCTTTGCGAACAAACCTATTATAGACAAGCGAATCGATCAGCGTGAACTTAAAACATTTAAGCGATCGCGATGCATTTATTTCCAAAGTATGTCAAAAATAGCCAAAGCCAACTGTAATTGATTTGACATTACTGAAAACTGATGCTTCGAAGGGGGAAAATGCACATTTTCTGTCCGTTTTTTACTTATAACTCGCGAACGAAAGCTAAAATTAAAAATCCGGCTTCAAGGTGCATTCACCCACCCCTCAGTCCATCTATGTTTAAAATTTCAGATCTCTGCGTTCAGTAGATTTTGCTGGGCATCGCGTACAGACAGACACTTAGACACTTCCACTTATTACCGTATTTTACGGATCATAAGACGCACTTTTTACCTTGAAAACAGAGCCTTAAATGTTGGGTGCGTCTAATGGTCCGAAGTACACTAAAAAAATTAAGATTATGGTAAATAATGCCGGAATACCATAGCTGTACACAAGGTGTTGTAAACAATAAGACAGTTACAAATTTTAACACAGATTGTACATCAGTGCGCTTGTCACAATCGTAAAATGAGGATAGCTGGAAGACAGGTATAGGCCTACAATGCAAAAAGAAAGGAATGTTGAGTTCTTTTATACAAAAGGCGTTGTCTTCGCCTGATGGTTTAAATGAATGCAATGACCTCTAAACAGCCTTGTCCCATTACACTTACCGTATGATGAATTGAGGGTTAGAGGGTGTTCAAGTATTATCAGTCTTTAATGAGAAATCAGTTTAGTTGTAAAAATTTATGCAATGCCACCTGTAGGCCTACAGAAGAGATTTTCGTACAATGCATATTTTAAGTTAGAAGTTATTTACACCGATTCCATTGTACAAGGTTATAATTTGTTTATGTAATGAAGTTTCCTTTAAAATGTTTCGTTTAGAATCACATTTTATTTCTTTTCCTTTAAATTTCCATCCTAAAATTAAGGTGCGTCTTATGGTCCGTAAAATACGGTATACAGAAGATGTGTAGGTCTACATAAGTTAGTCACACAAGTGTTACTCTCCACTTAGATCTCCTCTCCTTCCTTTGAACATATGTTGCCGTCCCACGTGTTGAGATGTGTTTAACTGAAGTCTGTTCTCCCCTGGGCCATGCGAACCTACTTGTTATGACAACTTATAAAGACATAAAAATCAACTGGTTGTGGGCGGGATGGCAAATTTGAGGCTTCTTGCGAGAAGATGAGGGGGTGGAGCGAATCTGGCCTCTGGTGGAGGTGTCATGGTCATTACTAAATACTCCCTTTTCCCGACCTTTCAAGTTAACACTTTACACTGCTGTCTTAAGGGGGTGAAACTTGTATTTAACACATTTTATTTATATACTTTACTATTTATATACTTTAATTTTCATACACATACTCGTGGTATAACTGATATGTCGTGAAGACGTTTCATTTCTGTTAGTTTATTAAGTGCCAGAATGGTACTCTATGAGATTGTGTGGTGGACGGGAGAATGTCTGTCCGTCTATCTGTCCGTGTGTCTGTACGCGCGATAACTCAAATACGCTTTATCGGATTTTCATGAAACTTGGTATACCCATTTTTAATGTACATGGGAAGAAGCCTATTGATATTGGACCAAATCGGTTGACCGGTATCGGAGTAAAACCCAATTTAGTGTCTATTTGAAAGGCGCGATAACTCAAATATGCTTTATCGGATTTTCATGAAACTTGGTATACGCATTTATAACGTCCATGGGAAGAAGCCTATTGATATTGGACCAAATCAATTGACCGTTACCGGAGTATTGCTCAATTTAGTGTCTATTTTATGGTGATATATTAGAAAGAATTTATGAAATTCAAATCAGTTCTCAAGACAACGTATTGTTTTACAGTGTTCATACACGGCTTTGAAAGTTGCAATACAGTTAGCTTTGACAAATAACACTACCCACATATTGCTTCGCATATGCTTATCAAACTTTAGACCTTTGTTCATCCGTAAGCCCTGCTTAATGAATCGATCTGGAGCTTAACTCGGAAATCGATTACAAAAATAAATTATTTTCTGCATAACATAATTGCAATTATCAGCGATTAAACAAAAGCACTTTGTTATATTAGTTTACCTGATTTTATTCTTTTTAAATGTGATTTTACAAATCATGATGCCCTGATGATGGTGCCATGTGACCGAAAGGCCTAGGCAAAATAAAAGAATAGATATATAAGCTTTCATGAACCACAGATTATTGTCTCTGTTGGACATTACATGAGAATATTATAGGAGAAAAATTCCTCCGGCACTGGGACTTGAACCCAGGACCTTTGGCTCACAAAAATCACTAATTAGTGTGCCTCACAGTACTGCATATGACATAACTTGTCTGTCTGTGAGGTTGACCATTGGGGCAATCAGTCATAGGAGAGAGATTCTATCCGGCGCTGTGGATTGAACTCCGGCTTAGCTCAGTTGGTAGAGCATTGGCGCGAATAGCCAAAGGTCCTGGGTTCAAGTCCCAGTGCCGGAGGAATTTTTCTCCTATAGGCCTAATATTCTCAAAATAAAAGAAGTTGAGGTTCAGGTATTATTATTATTATTATTATTATTATTATTATTATTATTATTATTATTATTATTATTATTATTATTATTATTATTATTGAAGATTTCAGGGCAATTGTAGCTATCACATTGAGTAATACCAATTTGTAAAGAGTAAGAAAATAAGATTTAGAGTTAACCTACGCACAAGTAATAAATTTCAGCAAAGAGTGTTCTTAGAGAAATAGTAAAAACTCCATGATGACAAGGAATGCGTACCCATTCCTTGTTTACGGACCAGAGCAGCTTGAATGCCAGGTGGTGAAGCAGAAAAGCTAACGTCCATTTAACTTGCAAATGACAATATTGTCACTCATAAAAGAAAGTGCTAAGTATGAAAAATTACACACTCGGACGTGTGAATATTTTTGAAATAATTAAAATAGCTTATGGCCATGTTGGCATGCTTCCAAAATGTGCCGCTAGGGGGACACGAATCCTGTTCAAGTGTAACAATTTATAAGCATAACCAATTATAAACAGTGCAGTATCTTTGCCTCATGCAAAGCCGTATTGTTCGCGGGGCAAAAGATCTTAGTAGGCCATGAGCATGTGAAAAAGATGACGATCTGTCCTCTCGTGAATTTCTTTAAAACAAGAGTTTTAAAATAAAAATACCAGCTCTTTTTAACCACTGCCCGTTCAAAAGTATATAAGCGTGTAAAGACATCACTGTAATTTTCCCTTCTAAATTTTTCACTTTATCAAGAATCTCGGTACGAATTTCCTCTCTTTTGTGGTTATCAACAAGTTCGTTAATGATCAAAATTGGCCCAAGGGGGGGTCGGGGGTTGAAATTTTGAAAAAGTTATATCTCGGCCCCTATGAAGTATAGAGGGAAACTTTGTTTGAATAAATTAGAGTACTCCCTATGGATTTCACAGTGACACCAACGATTCTGGGGTTTTGGGGGTACGAGTGGGTGGATGGAAATTGGAAATTTTTGAAACCACGTCTTGTGGGGTATCGTTGAAAAGGTCTTGAAGAGTACTCTACAAATCAATAAATACTTTCTTGATAGCTCTCATATAAGGCGAGATTTGAATGTTTGAAAAAAATCCTCTTTCCTCTTTTTTGCAGTTATTATTGCGGGTTTGTCATGCCAAGGCTAAAGAAGAAGAGTGCTGCGCAGCGACAATAAATTAAACCAAAAGCACTTCGAAATCTACTTCAGCCTATGGGCCTGCCTAAAGGGATTTTTTAAGCTTTTCACCGCTACTGACGTATAAATTTGTCACCTTAAAATTGTTATAAAAGCAGAGGTATAAAACCGGTACAGTATTTCTTTATACGAAATTAAGGATAATTTATTCACAAGTAAGATTTCTCATTTACGGAAACCAACTATTTCACTGAAATGTTCCTCATTGATTTCAAAATTAGAGCCCGCTGATGAACTTAATTGACAATTACATATAATCCTACAGAAATCTAGCTATTAAAGGATTGTTTTTTATTTTAAGAGACAAAATTTTCGCTTTGTCGTCTTAATACAAAGCCACCTTGCACAATTAATGATCCAATATAGCTTACTCCGTTTCTTTCTGTTCTCTAGAGAGTATTGAACAAAACACTGACTCACAAAACAACTTAGCATATACACGTCATGTACCAATGCTTCAAGGACTCATTTGTTTCAGAACTCTTTTAACATATGAAAGCACGGGTTTCTTGTTGTAAACACATGTTGGTAGTTGAGCAGCCTGCTAAGGCGCGGAAGTGGCGATTAAAGAGAGGTCAGAGGTCAATGAGTGTCGAGATTTCTTGCAAGTGGCGCCATCTCAACACGGGAATTCACTTCAAACTTTGTCCACTTGGTCGCTCGTCGGTTGTTTATCTTTGTTTCTTATAGTTCTGTTCTTACATTAAGACTAAGTATTTCCTACTATACTTGATCCAAGATGTTTACGGAGCAAAAGTAAACATCTGAATGTGAAAGTACAAAGCACAGTTCACAACAGTTCGTTTTTTGAGACTGTTTAGTCGATTAAATATCTTGGAACAAGTAGGCCTAGCCTATAGAATGTAAACCTATCAGAGAATAGACCTATGATGGATTACTAGGCATCCGAAGTTATGAAAATACCTATTTACTTTGAATTTATATATGTAGCCTATAGGGTGAAGTAAGATAGGCCTAATTTGGTGATATATTTACATAAAAATAATTTCTTTTAGCCAAAATACATAATTATTTTTTAGGAATTAGATTTCTTTTTTAATATCCGTTATAGATCGCCATTCAGATTAAAATACAGTGAACGCCGCTTAATGTAATCGCGGATAATGTTATCAATCACATAAGTTTATAACTTTTATGAAGTCCCGTACGGATTAATATTCATACATGGAAAAATGCTGTTTATTGTGATCAAAGATTCGGTTTATGTTATCACATTTTCCCTTTTACGGCTTTATTTCAAAGTACTGTACGTCTTTCAAAATTTCGTTTTTAGGGTTTTGTTTCTAAGTCAACTGTATTGTGTTGTAGCCTACTGACAATTCTGTTCCCAGCTCACAGGATGACCAGTTTCTCTTTCAAGCAATAAAACATGTTTCACCCCACAGTTAAGCTGCAGCTTTTGAATTATGAAGATAGGCCTAACAATGTTGACATGCAGTGATGGCTAGTATAAAATGAAATGACTTGAACAGACAGGCGTTAGATGTTTTGCTACGCGGTGTTCACCACAGATCATTATTGACATCCAAAAACACTTGTAACTGAGTATGGAGTATTGGTTAATGAACTCCTAAAGGAAAGTAAAAACAATTAAAAATGTTATTAGGCCTACTGGTTTAAAAAATAGTTGCTTGCAGTCTATTACTGTATTAGCCTAAGAGTAGTTCATTGATTCACAGTTGTGTAGGCCTATTATTTAATGAATAAATATTTTTAATTCTATTTTATAGTGTAGTATCTTATATACGAATAAATAACCTTAATTTAATTCCTTCGGCTATTGTTATCAATCGGTTAATATTATCAGATTAGCTGCACCCCGAAGTGATCACAATAAGCGGTGTGCTTTGTAGTCACTACAGTTTAATGTTGGTAGCCCTGCGACTTGAAGACTAGTTATTAGAGATAGGCCTATCACGTAAGTAATTTTTTTTATTATTCGTTATCGTAAAAAAATAGTATGCAATACAAACGCTTTCAGTGTATTGGATAATCTCGGAAATCGATGAAACTCATCCTAAACTTACCAGTTTTGTGTGGAAGATGAATACATAAATGAAAGTTTTTTAGAGAGATCAGGAAGATGGTTTAGGGTTCTGTTACATCATAGACTATTCCTGCAGTCCAATTCAAGTAATTGACTTGCGCAGAGAGACAATTCTTAATCAATGTAATGGGAAACTCGGCCGCTTAATTACCTGTATAAGACTTATCTGATGCCCAATTTTAGTTTCTCTCTTTTTTTCCATCTAGTTCCCTCCTTCCACATATGGTACAGTCTGTCTCATAATAAGTATTACACCTGCATAACGGATTCACACCTATTGCGTGCGACTGTTAGGGCCCGAAGTTTATGAAAAATCATATTTTTAATAATGTACATTATTACGGACTATCTTACAACTAGGGGGCGGATTTCTATGACATGTCATATTTTTCCCCTTTGCATTATTTCAAGTTTCCGACTAATTTAAACCCGATTCCAAGCATCCTGGTGAAAATGGAACGGCTTTTATTGTGCATATAACTGCATATTTAGGAAATGTTCTACTACTGTAGCATATTTAGTATGAATATGCATATTTAGGTCATATTTTTGGCATATTTGTGTCCATATTAAAGAAATTTTTAAGTTTCATATCATATTTTGTAAATTTTGCATTATAACGATACTTTTTGAGAATTTACAAATAGGCCTATTATAAATAATTAACATTATATTTTAATAAATTCAATTGTAATGAAATTTTTAAAAAATATACACAATGTGTAAGTGGTAAAGTCATATTTTAAATTTTATTGGTAATATTTTAATCTTTCTTTAGGTCAAAAATGCATGCATATATCCTATTTTTTAGGTCATAGAAATCCGCTCCCTACTTATAACAATAAGAGGAAGTGTTTTTTTGTGCGCGATGCCCAGCAAAATCTACTGCACGCAGAGGTCTGAAATTTTAAACATACATGGACTGAAGGGTGGCCGATTTGCACCTCGAAGCCGGATTTTTAATTTAAGCTTTTGTTCGCGAGATATGAGTGAAAAAGTGGCAGAAAACATGAATTTTTGCGCTATCGAAGCATCTGTTTTGTGTATGTCTCTAGGTATGAAGGCTATAAGTAGGCCTAAGGGCAATTAAATCACGGAGGATGAAATGGGCTGGACAAGTTGCGCGCATGGGGGAGGAAAGACATGTCTCAAAAGTATTGTCTGGTAGACCCGAAGGGAAAATACCACTTGGAAGACCTAGACGTATCTAGGGAGATAATATTAGGATAGATTTAAGAGAAGTAGGATTTGCGAGGGTTGGTTGGATGGAGTTAGCACAGAATAGGGTTGAATGGCGGGCTCAGGTAAGCGTGGCAATGAACCTTCGGGTTCCATAAAACAGATAATATTCCTTTAGCTTGCTTAGGAATTGAATTGTCACCGTTGAGTAAGTAAGTTATGGTAATTTAGGCCTACGTATTATAATATATTATTCTAAGAGCTGAAACTTTTATTCGGGTAGAAGAAGTTATGTGTTTACAATGGATTTGTTTATGGTTGTAATAATTGAATAATGTAAACCACTCGATATGGGAATTTATGAAGCTTCATGAGTAGACTTCGGATTTTAGGTAAAAACCAATTTTAATCCTTAAGTGATATATTGACGAAAACTTGTATATGCATGTTTCATAAGTGACTATGCCTAAAACCGATACTTTCATAGGGCCTAAAACAGCCTATTTTTACGTTAGAGCCTAAAATTGCCTTTTTGCTTGTTTTTCCTCTAAAGTTCAAAATAAGTCTCTTTTTGCTATAAATTCTAGCATTTATTTTTAGTTCGTACTAAATTTTTAGCTCGGAATGTGCAATACATGACACATTTGTGACGTGGTTAAATAGTAAGGAATGTTTCGTCTTTAGGAGAAAAATTCCTTGGAATTCCCAAGAAAATGTAGGCCTAGTGTTTTTCTCCCGACTCCCACATCCAGTATAAAAAAATAGTTTCACTGTTATGGTAGTAATACAGGCCCTAGTAATAGGTTTATAGCTATAATTCTATGTACCATAGGCCTATATCTGTGTTTTATCATGATTACTGATTAATGGTGACTTCAATAAAGATATTTCAGAAACTTGGCAACTTAACGATTTTATAAGAGACTATTTTACGATTTTTAGAACCTATTTTCCAATTTTTAGAGCCTATTTTAGGTGCCTAAAACAGCATTTTTAGCGACCTAAAAGTCCGAAGTCTAGTCATGAGTGATAGTATTTGCTTAACGAGTGAATACGCACAATATAGCACGGTTGTGTGAACTTTTGTTGAAGCCTGTAGTAAAAATTAAAGACTAATTTTGTAATATGATTGCGATGCACTTGAACAAGACTGTACTAGCAGGTGGCAGCTCATTTTCTAGTGTAATAGAGTCTAGAGTACGAATCTCTGGGAGATTGTTGAGCGCGATTACTGAGCCAGCGCACAAAATAACAGGGTAGCGATTATTACTGGTCTGCCCCCCTCCCGGCCCCCCTGCCCCCCCGGGGGCATCGGAGCCGCCCGCCCGCCTATAACAACCAGACAAGTGACAACACATCCTAATACACATCATTTCACAAATCTAAAACAAAGTAGCGAATCTTAAGTAGGAATATTTATCTGTGTTTCTAAACATGTGATGAGATTAGACAAGATAAGGAATGAAGCAATAATTTACTTACTTACTTATTCAGTGGCAATAGACAATTCTTAAGCAAGCTAAAGAAATATTATCTATTTTATGGAACCCGAAGATTCATTGCCACGTTTACCTGATCCCGCCATTCAACGCTATTCTGTGCTAACTCCATCCAGCCATTCCTCTCAAATACTACTTCCCTTAAATCTACCCTAATATTGTCCTCCCACCTACGTCTAGGTCTTTCAAGTTGTCTTTTCCCTTCGGGTCTCCCAGTCAATATTTTTTAGATACGTATTTCTTCCCCCATTCTCACGACATGTCCAGCCCATTTCATCCTCCGTGATTTAACTACCCTTACTATAACCGGTGACAGAGTACAGGTCATGAAGCTCGTCGTTATGCAGTTTTCTCCAGTCCCCATTTTCATCTCTCTTAGGCCCAAATATTTTCCTAAGCCCCCTATTTTCGAACACTCTCAGATTATGTCAAGGGCCATGTCTCACATCCATATAATACAACCGGGAGGATAATAGTTTTATAAATGAAGCAATAATTAGTGATGTTAATATATTATTTTCGGTGCTATCAAACCTGGCAACTACTTTTGAATTGGGAACGAAACGTTTGTCATTAAATATAGGGAAGAAGATTTAGATCTGTACCATACGATCAGTGAAAATTATTTTGATCTGCAAATCACTGATCCCCCAAGTTTTATTGGTTTGATTTTCTCATTTCTTCTCCGAATTCGCTACCTTAATATAGGCTGAAGTAATTTTGATTCGCTTTAGAGAAATTAAATACTGAAGTCATCTGTTGAAAAAGAATAACTTATGAAACGAAAATAACTTATAATCAAAGAATAGGCTACATAAAAGTTTGAAAGAAAGGAGTTACAAAAGGCAACATCTAAAAGAAAATGAATTATCCTTTACAGTGCTGAATTAATAAATGATAATATAATATAAGCCATCATCAACTGAAATCATCAGTGGGAACCAAGTTTGAAATCAATAGAGAGAATTGCAGTAGAATAACTGGTTACTATGGATTACAGTCAAAAGCAAGGATAAAAATTCTCACAATTTTACATGTAGCTTTACTCTATAAATATTACATTTCTGCTTCTATACAGTTTTTGAACGAACGAATTTATGCGTCAGTAGCAGTGAAAAGGTTAAAGGAAGAAATAAACACAAAGAAAGCACCAAAGAAGGAAAGAAAAAACATACAAGGAAAGAATTAATTAATTATGAGAGTAAAATGAATGAAGGGAAGAATAAGGCAAAGAAAGAAACAAGAAAGAATGAGTGAATGAATGAAAGAAACATGTAAGAATTCGTTTTATGATTTAAATGAATTTTTTAGCTTTTAATTGTATTGTACAGTCGGTCAAATAAAAAACGTCGGGCGGTATTTGATTAAGTATCACGAACGAGCATATGCGCATGTACAGGAAGACTTAAGGTTAGGTTCACACACGCCTCTTGTCTATCCATGTATTTTCTTGATTATTTAGTCAGTTTTGTTCCAAAACAAACATGTATAGAAGGCTGTGGCTATATGCCTCAAATCCGCCATATTCTTGGTTGCAAATTTTTATAATATTAATAATTAATAGATTCGCGAGGAATATGTTCATTCAAGGAGCATTTTTTTTAGATTTTATTTTATAATACCGGTACTTCTAGTGCAAAATCAATAACTTACGCTCAACTTCTGCATCCAATCTTAGCATCGAAATACGCGTCCGGCCAGATCAACGTTTGCTATGAAAACTTCCGGTCGCATTATAGTCAAGTTCCCTCCTCTGAGCTGCTCTTTGATAAATATGGAACCTTCTCGCTGCTTCAGAGACCGAAAAATGCAGGTCAATTACAGCCCTAACTACACTTTCTCTCACGTTAGCATTTGTATGTGGCGATGACACAAAGCAAAATGAATTATGACAATGCATTAAGTTGAATATCGTGTGTTGCGCTTTCCGCGATTTTCATTTTTTCCCTCCTTGTTCATATTTTCCCTCCTGCCGCATGGCCTCATATGTTCCGAAAATGACCTGTATTTTGTGTTTTTTATAGGAAACTTGTGAACTAATGCGTCAAAACTTTAATTTTAACAGCATACGAGTCCCGACGTTTTTTATTTGACCGACTGTACCTAGGTATTGTATTTGTTATTTTAATGTTATTTATTTGACGATTCTATCTGTACTGTACGTACGGCCAACAGATAATAAAAATTATTATTATTATTATTATTATTATTATTAAAAGGAAGAAAAAGAGGAGAGAATGATAGAAAATCCAATAAATGAAACGATCAAACAACATTAAAAAGAAAAGAAAGTAAGAGAATAAACAAGAAAGATAGATTTAAAGAATAGAAGAAAAAAATGAAAGGACAATTCAAGAAAGACAGAGAAAAAGAAAGAAACGAAACGAAAAATAAAAAATTAAAGAAATTTAAAACAGAAAATGGAACAGAAACAACGAACAAAGAGGATTATAACAAATGATCAAGTAAAGAAACACATAAATAGAGTAAAAGAGAGACAAAGAATGAAAGGAAGGAGGACAACGAAAGTTTGAAAAAAATATAATGAAGAATAAATATAGGCCTAACTTACCACATAATCTCTCTATATATAAAAAGCTTTGTCCTGACTGACAGGAATCAACGTACAGCCTAAACTATAACAGGTAGAGACTTGGAATTTTGATAGTACCTTCGTTTCATAATGTAGATGCTCACTAAGAAGGGATTTTGAAAAATTCTGATTCTAAATGCCAAAAATTAAATGTTTTTTAAAATACTTAAGCCCTTTTTACATAGAATTATCGAAACAAATTCACAGAACATATTGTTGCCAATGGCATAGGTGGGTTTGGATTGAATTAAATGGATGTTTGACAAATTAGAGAAGGTATCATTATAATTCATATTATCTATATTAATAAAAGGAATTGTCCTCGATGTCCAGCGAAATCTACTGAACGCAGAGATCTGAAATTTTAAACATAGTTGGGCTGAAGGGTCGGAAAATGCACCTCGAAGACGGAATTTTAATTTCAGTTTTCGTTCGTGAGTTATGAGTGAAAAACGGGCAAAAAACATGCATTTTTTGCGTTTTCAAAACATAAATTTTCAGTTATACATTTCAATGTCAAATCAATTACAGTTGGCTTTGGCTGATTTTGTCATACCTTGAAAATAAAACTTTCGCGATCGCTTGAATGTTGTAAGCCCTAGATATGGTCAAACGTTGTTTTATTTGGACGAATCTCACTATACAGAGGTTTTCTGGGCCAAGAAACTCGAATCTGAGGTCGCTTTTACCAGACGATGCTATCTAATCGTGGTATGTAGTCCACGTGATTTAGGAGTTAATAAATATAATGATTTTACTATTATGCTCTTAATTTTTAATTTTTGAAATATTTATCGCGGGCGAAGCCGCGGGCACATGCTAGTGCAATATAAACAATAAGGAGAGAAAATTAAATAATAATCATAATTATAAACAATTAAAGAAATAGAAAGATATATATTGTAAAGATTAAAAATGAAGTAAACAAATAAATAAATAAACAAAACAAACAAGGTAGGAACAAAAGAGAGAGAGAGAGGGGGGAAAAGAGAAAAAAGAGAGAGATAAAGCGAGAGAAAGGGAGAAAAAGAAAAAGAGAGAGAGAGAGAGAGAGAGCGAGAGAAGCAGTTCGCGTATTGTCGCGGAAGTTCTGGCGGCATTGGTTGATGTTAGTGGACATGTGTATATTTATCTAACAAAGTAGGCTCGCTTGACAGACTTTGTCCGCGCACTGTGACAAGACGCGCGTACTGCAAAAAAATGTACGATCCACCATTGTTTGAAATCCTATACTCCCTTATCGGGAAGAACAGCATAAATTAACATATAGGGGATTTCAGATACAATGGGAGGACGGTAGATAGGCAACTAAGTACTTCTGATAGAAAGAAATAAATCTCTCTGGCAAAGCAAGTAGGACGTTTTTGTGAGCCTCAAACCAGACGGTCGCAAGTTTATTGCTGCAACCGATAGACAGCGCTGCTGCCAGCATTCTTCGCATAAGCCCGCTCTAATGATCCTCCAATAATATTAAACTGTTTTTATATTTTCCTTCTGAAATCTTTTTGCCCTTTTCTTCGCCCCGATGCAAAAATTCCTGTAATATATTTTATTTCAGATTAAATCTGTAGCGACGAGGCACCTCCCTGTCTTGAGATGCTATCGGGAGTCCCGGCCGGACAAATTGGTCCAGGCCGCTAATCTTCACATCTCACGTCGTGATGCTTTTAATTTTCATGTAAAGCTACCTCAGACATTCCTGAGCTCTACAAACAACTCACTTGCTCAGACACACGCTACTGTTAACGGCTCAGATTTTTAAGTTCTAATCTATTTCCCTATTTGCTTGTTGGGCGATGACATAAACACAATCGAGAGAAATGCAGAAAGTCTTTTCGATGCCTGCAGGAATGTTGGATTGGAAATTAGTACAGAAAAAAACTAAGTAGGCCTATATGGTCATGAAACGTCAAAATAATGCTCTACAGAACATTAGAATAGGCGGTAAATCGTTCGGAGAAGAGGAGAAATTCAAATATCTCGGAGAAAAATTACAAACACAAATAATATTAAGGCAGAAGTTAAGTGTAGGCTCAAATCAGGAAATGCTTATCTTTATGCAGTTCAGAAACTCTTATTTTCTCGTCTTCTGCCCAGAAAATATCGAAAAAATTTTTTAAGACTATTATCCTGCCGGTTGTATTATATGGATGTGAGGCATGGTCGCTTACTCTTCGGAAAGAAAATAATCTGAGAGTGTACGAAAACAGGGGGCTTAGGAAAACGAAAACTGCATAACGACGAGCTTCATAACCTCTACTCTTCACCGGATATAGTAAGGGTAATTAAATCGCGAATTATGAAATGGGCTGGACATGTTGCACGCATGGGGAGGACAGACATATCTCAAACGTATTGACTGGAGAAACGCAGGAAAAAGACCACGTGGAAGACCTAGACATAGGTGTGAGGACAATATTAGAATAGCTTTAAGGAAAGTAGGATTTTCGAGGGATGGTTGGATGGAGTTAGCACAGAATAGGGTTGAATGGCGGGCTCATGTAATCACTGCAATGAACCTTCTGGTTCCATAAAATAGATGTTATTCCTTTAGTTTGCTGAGGAATTGTCTATTGCCATTGAGTAAGAAAGCAATCTATATTCCTTGCTATTTAACTATAGTACAAGGCCATCAATGAATTTTTCCGCAGCTCTGCTTATGTTCGCTACCCATACAAAGGTTGGTATTTCTCCCTATCTTCCAGGTATAACAGAGTAGGCCATGTTGACTATTGATGTTCTTATAGGTTACCGGCACTGGATTCTGGAAATCCGAATGTCCCACCATCATAGCAAGGACGGGAAATTGATTAAAGAAATCTATCATAGAAAAATAAGTTAGATATAGCTAATTAGAATAGGGAAAAGTAAAATTGTAATATACTGTATTAAGTTTTATTCAAAAAAATACGTCTTATTTTAAAGGTAAAATGGGCAAAAATGGACGGTTTCATCGAAATATGCTGTATTAGGTGATATAAAATTAACATCTTCTGCTTAATCAGCTATGAAACGCATAAGTACAATTTCATATGCAGCTAGGAAATCAGGAAAAGAATAGGTTTTAGCCTAAAGATGCGCCGTCTAGTTATAAGTTTCGAATCTTAAATTTTATAAAACTTAAAAACGTATTTTTTTTTTATACAGAACAGTGAATAAATTATTCCTCTAGATTCAAAACCCCCTAAACGCCATTCAAAAATAGAGGTGTTTTTGAAGTTTAAAGCAGTGGGATAGAGGGGTTTTTGAACTTAACTCTGATTTTCAACATGGCATTATATAGTACTTTAGGGGGTTTTGAACCTCACTTATAAATAAACCAATTTAAGCCATCCATACAAATCTGGTGATGTACAAAAGCAAGAAAATATAATTTGGCGTTTAGGGGATTTCGAATCTAGAGGATTCTGTAACATATAGAAATATATATACAGTCGGCCGCGGTGGTCTAGAGGTAGCGCCTCTAGATCCGCAGGGCGCGGGATCAAACCCGGCCGCGGTCGATGGATTTTTCAGGACGTAAAAATCCTGGGCACGGAGTCCTCCGGGAGGGACTTTAAGCTGGGGGTCCCGTGTCGTAGATTTACGGCACGTAAAAGAACTCCAAGCCTAAATTAGAGCTTCTGGACAAAATTTCTCGGTTCTTTCACGTCCAAGAAATACTTAGTTTCCAGAGGGGGGTTGCGAGGCGATGGGCTTACCACCTGTCCCTCTACCCTCTCTCGGAAAATAAGCATATCAAAATTAGTATAGGTAATGAATCCTCCATTGGAGGCCCCTTCGCCCCACCTGGGGATCATAGGGTACCAGATACCAGATACAGATATATATACACACACATTCAGCTGTGTTTATACTCCTTTTAACAACGAGGCCACATCAGGAGTTCGGGATTTGTGTCAATACAGTAGGGTAGGCCATGGACTATTGCTTGTCAATTGTTTCTACTGTCGGTGTATTTAATGGAGTAAATTTGAACTGATATTAATTTAAATGAATGTGAAATGGTGAGGATGATTCATGGTATATAAATACCCAATTCGGCATTTGCCTTTATGACATAAGAAAACACTTGCCAAATTGGCCGGCCACGGGATTTGAACCTCGGATCTCCCGAATTATATTTTATTTTTAAGTTACTACGAAGTCTACTGTATATACGAGAAAGCTATAACTGCACTTATCTGGATTATGTCCCAGCAATCAGATATCTGGATGTTTCTTCCAGCAAACCTAGTGCAAGGTGCATTTGAAAAGTAGATGCAGTGGAAGAAGGGGACAAGTGCGTATGCATTACGTAAGCGGGAAACCTGTTCCTACACCGACCAGTTGATATTGTCCATGTCCGTCACCTTATTTACATCATGCCACTTTTTACTCCTCATTCGCATTTTCATTTTCCCTTTTCTTCTTCTTCTTCTTCTTGCTTAACTTGTTTACTTTAGAGTTTGCAGAATATTGTCATCGGTGTAGTTATATAGGCTATCAGCATCATATAGGCTAGATTATCTCTTTTGCCATATTTTTACTCTTTTCAAAGCAAATACTGGGTCAATATGAAGGAGGTTTTAAATTTTATAAAACGTAAAGGAACTTTTTAAAAAGAAAACAGTGAATAACTATATATATATATATATATATATATATATATATATATATATATATATATATAGGCATAGGCGTACCGAGGGGGGGTTTTGGGGGTTTGAACCCCCCCCCCCCATTGATTAAAAAAAGGAAAATTGTATAATTTTTTTTAAGTCTGCCCACAAATTACTTAATACAAGTATAAAGCGTGGGAAGCTTAAAACTCGTTATTTTGAGTCTTAATTTTTAAAACTTTTCCGGGGAGGACCCCCGGAAGCTTAAAACTCGTTATTTTGCGTCTTAATTTTTAAAATTTTCCGGGGGGGGGGGAAACCCCGGAGGCTTAAAAATCGTTATTTTGCATCTTAATTTTTAAAATTTTCCGGGGGAGTACCCCGGAAGCTTAAAACTCGTTATTTTGCGTCTTAATTTTTAAAATTTTCCGGGGGTGGGGCCCCCGGAAGCTTAAGACTGGTTATTTTGCATCTTAATTTTTAAAATTTTCCGGGGGAGGACCCCGTATTCCATACCCCCCAAACCCCGCGGATGTTATAACCCCCCCATATGGTCGGCCTGGTTACGCCTATGTATATAGGCTAGGCCTATATATATAATTTCAGTTGTGTTTATACTAGGGGTGGGTCGATGCCAGATTTTCTCGATACTCAATACTCGATACCGATACATGATTTTTTTCCCTCGATACTGTCAACATTTCCAATTTCAATAAATAGGTAAGTTACATTAAAAATTAAAAGTTCAGAGAACTGTGTAATACCAACTAAATTAAGTGTGCATATTTAATGAGACAAAATTTAATATCATCAGTAGCTTATATTAATTTTTATACTCTTATTATTAAAACTAAAAATAGTTTTTTGAGACAGTCCTCTTACAAGTTTTTGTTAAAAAATTACTATATTTAGTAGACTACTAAAAGCAAAAAGAGATTACCACATTTCCTTAAATTGCAGAATTGCCAAAGTATCGAAAAAGTACCGAGCGAGTGCCGATGCCCATACCATGCAAGTATCGAGAGTATCTATGTATCGAAAGTATCGAGGACCCATCCCTAGTTTATGCTCCTTTTAGCTACGAGGCCATAGGAGTACGGGATCTGTGTCTATACGGTAGAGTAGGCCATGGAATTATGAGGTTATAATCGAAAGAATATTTCATTCCGGTTGAATAATTCGGGTCCTGTTGAGATTTAATAAGTATTTGAGCTAAAATATTCAATTTGAATTATATATTTTAAAGTCAAACAATGTTTTTTTATTTTTTTTCGATAATTCGATCCAAACAATTTAACGATTTAAACAATTGCTACTTTTACATGCGGGATTGAAATCTATCTGAATCCCAACTCAATACGCTCCCTGTTTACATGGAAAATTCTAGTAGGGAATTGAGATTGGTTGTACTATTGGCTAACTTGGTTATGTATGTCTATTTGTATTGCTAACTTGTTTAAACAATTGCCGTGTTTATTCCGTGACTGAAAATATTTTAAAATGTGTTCTATTAACAATTTCCAGTCACCATAAACACATTATAGCTTAAAAGAGTAACATAACAATATTAATATTCTATTGTGAGTAAGTGTTTTTGATTAAATTGACAGTCAGCTGATATAACAAATGACGATCAACAAGTGATAAATGTGATTGATTATGGTCATGTTTTGTGCTAAAATTACTATTAATATCCTCAAGCATTAAATAAGCCCAAAAGAAGAATTAATTATGTAATTTATTTTACTTATATATATACTAGCATGTGCCCGCGGCTTCGCCCGCGATAATTATTTCAAAAATTAAAAATTAAGAGCATAATAGTAAAATCATAATATTTATTAACTCCTAAATCACGTGGACTACATACCACGATTAGATAGCATCGTCTGGTAAAAGCGACCTCAGATTCGAGTTTCTTGGCCCAGAAAACCTCTGTAGGCCCTATAGTGAGATTCGTCCAAATAAAACAACGTTTGACCATATTTAGGGCTTAAAACATTCAAGCGATCGCGAAAGTTTTATTTTCAAGGTGTGACAAAAATAGACAAAGTCAACTGTAATTGATTTGACATTGAAATGTATAACTGAAAACTTATGTTTTGAAAACGCAAAAAATGCACGTTTTTTGCCCGTTTTTCACTCTTAACTCACGAACGAAAACTAAAATTAAAATTCTGGCTTTGCGGTGCATTTTCCGACCCTTCAGCCCACCTATGTTTAAAATTTCAGATCTCTGCGTTCAGTAGATTTCCCTGGACATCGAGGACAGTTCCTTTTATTAATATAGATAATATGAATTATAATGATACCTTCTCTAATTTGTCAAACATCCATTTAATTTAATCCAAACCCACCTATACCATTGGCAACAATATGTTCTGTGAATTTGTTTCGATAATTCTATGCAAAAAGGGATTAAGTATTTTCAAAAACATTTAATTTTTGGCATTTAGAATCAGAATTTTTCAAAATCCCTTCTTAGTGAGCACCTACATTATGAAACGAAGGTACTGTCAAAATTCCAAGTCTCTACCTGTTATAGTTTAGGCTGTACGTTGATTCCTGTCAGTCAGGACAAAGCCTTTTATATATATAGAGATTTTGAATTATGAAATGTGAGAAAATTAATTCCGAAATAGTTAAGTGTAAAATAAGTTTGAAAAACGAAACTAATTGCAACGTTTGATGACGCTTACAATAACATTGAAAGCCAGTCACAAAATTATTGCAATTTTTAACAAAAACGAACTAAATTACCGAAGAAAATATACTTCATATTTAAACAATAATTATTTACAAAATCCATGGTAACGTCTTGGACTCTCATTCGAGGGTTCTCAGGTTCAAATCCCGTGGCCGGCCAATTTTGCATGGGTTTTTTCATGGTTTCCCCAGTCGTAAAGGCAAATATTTACATACCATGAATCATCCTTACCATTTCATCCTGTAAGTTATCATATCCATTTCAATTAATATCAGTTGAAATTTACTCCATAAAAATACACCGACAATAGAAACAATTGACAATGAGTAGTTCCATGGCCTACCCTACTAAGCTTGTATAGACACAGATCCCGAACTCCTGATATGGCCTCGCAGCTAAAAGGAGGATAAACACAGCTGAAATAAAATAAAAAGAATTACTCGAAAACTGCCTCTGCACATGTGATTTTTTTTTGTAATAGGCCCGGATGTTTAGGCCTGTATTTACTTCTGGGCGCAATGAGAATGTTTGATAGGTTATTGATTTTCGGAATCCGATGTTTTTTATAAGATTGTAGCTATTATGTGCATGGGAAATAGAAAAGTTTGCGTACAGATAAGTAATAATTACTTGAGTAGTTTACTGTGCGGTTCGCTTCCAGTATTTAAATTAGTTCTCATTTACTGGACCTATACAAACTTGCTAAATAAATTTGTCTCAATGGAGAGAAGCTATAGTTATTCCAATTCCTAAACCTAATAAGGATCATTGCAAAGCTACAAATTTTCGTCCAATCTCCTTAACCAGTTGTTTATGCAAGCTTTTGGAAAAAATGGTTTGCTTTCGCCTCAGATGGATTTTGGAAACTAATGACTTACTATCACCTTATCAAAGTGGCTTCCGACCTTTTCATTCCACAAGTGATCATCTAGTGAACATCGACACTGAAATATGTGATGCACTAGTATTAAATCATCACGTAATTGCAATTTCTCTAGACATTGAGAAAGCTTATGAAATGATTTTCAAACCTAGACTAATAAAAATTCTTTCAGAATTAAAAATAAGAGGCAATACTTTAGCTTTTATCATCAACTTCTTAGCTCACAGATATCTAAGAGTGAGAATCCAAGATAAACTTTCTCCTCCTATGGAAATGGTGAATGGTCTGCCTCAAGGGTCAGTACTAAGTGTGCTTCTATTCCTCATTGCTATTAATGAAGTCAGCAGTTTGATTGAGAAGCCAATAAAAGCATTCCTCTTTGCGGACGATATCACTCTTCTCTGCAGTGGGAATAACATTAAGCTTACTGCTAATATTATTCAGAATTCTTTGGATAAAATCTACTCCTGGGCAAAGACTTCCGGCTTCACAATATCCAAATCAAAATCTGAATTTATAGTTGTTTCTAGAAGTAGAAAGCTTCACCAAATAGACGTTAACCTTAATATTGGTGGCCACAGGTTGCACAGATCAGATTCTTGCAAAATCCTAGGCGTACTGTTCGATAAAAATCACTCATGGAAACAACATATTACTTCACTAAAATCGGATTGTGCATCTAGACTGAACATAATGAAAACGTTATCTTCCATTAAGTGGGGTGCCGAATCAACATGTCTAATAAACGTCTATCGAGCTCTAATTCAGTCCAAACTGGATTATGGAGCTATAGTATACAGTTCGGCAAGCAAACGCCTTCTCCAAACGTTGGATCCAGTTATCAACACTGCAAGTCGTCTAAGTTTGGGAGCCTTCAGATCCAGTCCAAGTAGCAGTCTACTTGTGGAAGCTGGTCTTTTTCCCTTGGACCTGCGACGTAAACAACTATGTCTAAACTTTTCATACTCAACATTTTGTTCTCCTTCTAACCCGACCAACAATTACGTCTTTGGTGTTCCAAAATCAGAACTTTATAACTCTCACCCAAATTGTCCAAAACCATTAAGGGAAAGACTCCTGGATTATAACTCAGAATTCAACATTGAAAAAGCTAATATCCTCCCAAGGCGACTCCATCCCCTTCCTCCTTGGGAGCCTTTTATTCCCTCTATTAATACGAAGATTACACAAATTCCCTGCTCTACAACTATGCCTAAATCAGTGTTACAGCCTATGATCTCGTCACTCCTTGAAGAGTATAAGAATTGTCTCAAAGTATATACTGATGGCTCAAAACGTGACTCAAGATCAGGATGTGGCATAGTCATTTCCTCAAGTGTTCACTCCTATCGCTTACCAGATTACTTCTCCATCTTTTCATGTGAAGCCTGGGCTATTCTCAAAGCTATTGAAAAAAGCACTATGAGTAATAACTGCTCACAAATTGTTATCTTCTCAGATTCTATGTCAGCTCTCGGTGCCATCGGAAACAGATCTACAAGGAACCCAATCATCCAAACGATTCAGGAACGTTTGTTTTTCCACTCAAAAAATGGTACCAAAATCTCATTAGCATGGCTTCCCGCACATAAAGGTATTTCTGGAAATGAAAACGCAGATACAGCAGCCAAATCTGCAACAGTGTTATCACAAATTGAAAACGGTTTGGATGGTACATTAGAGGACACCAAAACAATGATCAGATCTGAAATTACGAAGCACTGGGATGAAACATGGAGATCCACTCCTTCAAAACTGCAGCTCGTCCGGAAATCAGTTACTGAGCCAGCCATTCCGAATTCTCTCCTCTGTAGAAGGCAACAAGTCTTGCTGACCAGGCTGCGGATTGGCCACTTCAACCTTAGCCATGGCTATCTTATGAAGAAAACTATTAAGGATCCATGCCCGAAATGTAATGGGGATGTAACTTCCTCCCATCTTATTCTGGAATGTCCACGGTTATTGCATGTAAGGCGTCTGTTAAATATCAAAGGAGACTTATACAATATATTTAAGAATAATGAAGGATGCCTTAAGGTTATCTCACTTTTGGAACTGTCACAGTTAAAATCATTCATATAATGTCAAATCAAATCATAGTTTGTCAATAGTTGCTAAAGTTTTAAGTTTAATATGTTGTTCTTCTTACTAAATTCCAAGTTGCATATGTTTTTCTTCATACTTCACTTCTTGTAGAACTTGTTCAATATATATATGTATTAATTATTGTTGTCGCTGGTGACCCTGGCAGTTAAAAAGCGACCTTAAATAAATAAATTTAAAAAAAAAAAAAAAAAAAAAAAATTTGTCTCAATACATTTTCGTCCATTTTTGCAACTTTTGGTCTTTTTATGGAAAATTTCTTGGGTAATGCATGTTTTGGAGATATAAGAGTACATTTAATGAAGCATATTTTCAAGTTCATCTTGCATATTACCGTCCATTCTTATATTTTGAGTGCATATTTTATATAAAATCGCATAATACTCCATTTAGGATCTGCATATTGAGAGGTGGGTATGACACTTAAAGTCATTTGCATAAAAATGTTGATTACAGAATTTAGCCTCACTTTGTCTCAAATACCATCATTTAAGTTCGCACCTGTGACTTTTTGTGACATGAAAAGGCCATTTTCCGCGAACAGAAACATTTTGGCAGATGAACGCATGGATTTAAACACCGAAAAGTTGGATAGACTGGTTAGATATCGTCACAGCAAACAATGAAATAACAACTATAGGCCTAAGCGAATGTCACATAATAGTGGTGATCGTCCATATAGGCGTGAAGTGAAGTAAAAAGCACCCTATTGAATAGACACACATCCCGAATTCCTGATATGGCCTCGTAGCTAAAAGGAGGAGGCCTATAAACACAGCTGAATTAAAAAAAAAAAATTGGGTGCGTGGAACTCCACGCGACAGAAGTAAAGTCTGGATTTCTTTTTCAATTTTTTCAATTTTGGATTATTGGATTTTTTCAATTTTTGATTGTTGGACTTTTTAATTTTGGGTTTATGGACTCTTTTAATTTTTTTAAGTTTTGTATCTTTAAATTTTTTTATTATGGAATTTTGGATTTTTTTTATTTTGATCTTTGATTTTTATATTTTGGATTTTCGATTTTTTTTATTTTTTTATTTTTCGATTTTTTAAATTTTGGATTTCGGTTTTAAATTTTCAAATTTTGGATTTTTTATTTTGGATTCTTTTTTTTTTAATTTCATTGAGTTGATTGTTTTCTGTGCAGTTCGTGACGATTTTGTTCGTAACGCAACTTTGGGTTAGCTCTCGATTTACTCCTAGCGCGCCTAAAGAAGTTTCATTTCAAAAAATCATGATTCGAACATATTAATCGGTAAAATATTGTTTTTTCGTAGCTCTAGCGCAGATTTAGAAATACGGGAGAGGCTCCATCTGGCTCGGTGAATCAAACTCAGTTGGTAGAGCATCAGCACAAAAAGTCAAATCTGATAGTTTCGAATCCTATTGAATATTTCTCCTAAAATATTCTTAGAATGAAAATGAACGTGAAGATTGGACATAGGTCGCTCTGGCACGCGGAAAGAACTCTAAGAACCTGTTCTCTTGGATGAATGAGAGACACTGACGATCTCCAAAATATCGGTTCCAGCGAATAATTGCTGGTTTAATGGAAAGCTGGCATCGTATTGCAAATGATTATCATCTCTGTGACACACACACACACACTCTCGACGCATGCGTACCGAGAGGGGAATCAATCACAGGCTTGCCACAACTCCCAAACAAAGGCATTAGCATATTAATAAAACTCACAAATTATAGCTTACAACTTAATGAGAATTAGAAAACACAGCCCAAGGTGGGCGCTTTGCCCGTGGGAAAATCTACTTACAATATGCTACACTCCTTCCTTGTACTTACTTTGTGAACTTCTCTGTTAATAGTCCCGTAACATTCCTCTAACTTACAGTAAAAATTCCAGATTATATAGCGTAAATATAATGAATTTTATCCACCTTATACCCTAAAAAAAATCTTATGTAACTTATACCATCCAACTAATGTTCTTGGGATTGCTTCGAAAAAAAAAAATTCTATATTTTTGCATACGTTTTTTATTTTCTATCTTATTGTAGCTAAACTTCCAAAATGTATGCGTTAAACAATTTAAGTGAGCATTCACACCGAAGTAGCGAAGCATGCGAATCGCACTACGTGGAAGCAAGCTGCACATCGAGTAGCATGATTCACAGTTTTTCATTCATACCGAAGTAGCAAATGCGATCTGCAGTTTAACGCACATTATATTATTTTCACTTGAACAATTGAGAAACCCATTTAAAGTAATGTAATTTACCTAAAGAGGATATAGTTCTAGCAATTTTAATCCAGGCTTTTTTCCTACTAATTTCGATTACCGTATCGTATAGTCTACGCATGTACAAATTATATGTTAAATAGCTCTCTTTCCAGCAGTTTTCAAGACATCTTTGCCATAATCTACCGCTACACAAGGAAATATGTGTTGAATTTTCTTAACAATCAGAAAACAGCTGAAAAGGCAACTGTACGCATGCGTCATCCCGAGTAGCGTCGCATGAAATAAGTCCAGATCTATCTGAAGAAATGAATGTCGCACTCTGCGAGATTCATTATTGCCACGCTACTTCGGTGTGAAGGCTCGAACTTGTTTATTTGGGATTTAAAATGAGTAACGTGCAGCGTGCATCCAGGTAGCAAGTCGCAAGTGGCATGCTACTTCGGTGTGAATGCTCCCTAAAACATATTACAGATAGCTAAAAAATTTAAATTAGAAGTTTTTTTGACATTTTACATATTACATTAAATTGGATTCACAAGTAACATTTGTTTAAAAATGTACAACATTAATTTAAACTTACCAATAAAATATTAAAATTCAGTCTTATGTATTTGTCATGTATAATAAATCTTTGTTATTAAAAATCCATGTGAAATGGAATAGTCATAGAATAAAACAATGATAATTATAGCAGTCTTGTGTTATGTATCGTAACTCCTGTATGTAGGTATTATTCAACCATAAGTACAATATTGATGTAACACCTGTACGTTGATTCTATTCAGCCAAAAGTGGAGTAATGTTCATTAATGCTTGCTTATGTATTATGCTCATGATCCAGCTAAAAATATAATATGCTGTGTACATTATTAAGTGTTCTTTCGCTGCAATCCCAATGTGGTTATATGTTACATGACGAGAAGCGAAGCAATCCCAAGAACATTAGTTGGATGGTATAAGTTACATAAGTTTTTTTTGAGGGTATAAGGTGGATAAAATTCATTATATTTACGCTATAATATTCACCCTCAAAAGGAAACATGAAATTTATTAATCCAGATTATATGTAAGTATTAAGAGTAATAAAGAGGGGCGGATTTCTATGACCTAAAAAATAGGATATATGCATGCATTTATGACCTAAAAAACATTAAAATATGATCAATAAAATTTAAAATATGTCTTTACCACTTACACATTGTGTATATTTTTTAAGTTTCATTACAATTCATTTTATTAAAATATAGTGTTAATTATTTAAAATATCTGTAAATTCCCAAAAAGTATCATTATAATGCAAAATTTACAAAATATGATATCAAACTTAAAAATTTCTTTAATTTGCACACAAATATGCAGAAAATACGACCTAAATATGAATATTCATACTAAATATGCTACAATAGTTGAAAATTTCCTAAATATGCAGTGATATGCACAATAAAAGCCGTTCCATTTTCACCAGGATGCTTGGAATCGGGTTTAAATTAGTCGGAAACCTGAAATAATGCAAAGGGGAAAAATATGACATGTAATAGAAATCCGCCCCCTAGTTATAAATCATTGCTAACTTATCATTGGAGTTACTTTAATAGACTACTATTTTAGATGGACAGTAATTTTCATATGTCGCGTGTTTGATATTGACCAATAACGTTTAGTAATTCATCTGATATAGACCAATCACGATCTTTTATCTTATAATATGCTTGCTATTATTATAAGGATGCAATTTTATCTTATAAAACGCCAACTCGTTACTGGAAATGTAGGTATCAACTTGCAGTGACTAATACGTCACATGCTGCCATTAAGCAGCAAGAAAACATATTATTTTATACAACATAACTTGTTTGGAAATTGAAATAATAGAAATGTACATTGATTAAAAGCTCAATTTCGATTCGGTGCAAGCCAGTTCGTGTGCTTTTATTCTGTTCTGCTGTTAGCTTACCTGAATGAAGTTAACTATGTGTTATATGTACATTGGTAGCACTGGTCACAACATGGTAACTCGAATCGATTCATGGATGGTTGATTCGTAGTAGGCCGTGATCTTGCAGCTGTTAGTTTTGTTTTTATACAAAAAAGCACTAAAGTAATTATTATTTGTATAGTCCGTTACATTTTTTGTTCATGGAATAGTCCTAATAGGCCAGCCAGTACAGATTCGAAACAGGTGTGTAAGTTGCAAAAGGTGGGGTAGAAGATTTTATTTGTTTAACTTGCATATATGGATACAAACATGTAAAAAACAAAAATGCTAACATCGGCGACCTCGAAAAAATTTTTGGCGGCAAAAAAAAAAAACCTTGAATTTTAGGACTTTTTTGTTTTACGCCTATAACTCCTAAACGGTGCATTCTAGCGAAAAAGTTACGATATAACTAATTAAAGAGCATTAAATTCTGCGTCGAATGAGTACCATAACGTAATAATTTGGTCAGGTAGTGTGGTCGAAAACAGCGGTCAAAGAACGACGATTTTTTCCAACTTTGCCAAAAACTGAGATATAGTAGGCCTACTAATGAGTCTGCAGCTTGGAAATGAGTACTCTGAGGGAAAAACTTGTGAAATAAAAGTTGTAGAGCATCAAATTCTGCGTCCACTGAGTACCGAAATTGTCAGTTTCGGTGAAGTACACCTATCGAAATTGGCGATCTCCCGGTGTATGGTAATTGGCATAAGAATCCCATGAAGGTACCGTACCTGTAAGTTGCAACTCTTTAATCCTATTCTAGTTTACGTGTTTTGTCAGATAAATTCGTAAACTCTGGTGGGATAACCTATGATAATACGCCGGTATCAGGATTCGAATGCGGATCAGGCCTATCAGATCGCGTGTGAAGCTTCTGTATTTTTGGTCTCCCTCAATAAATGTCTCATCCAGGGATCGCCGGTTCGAAAGCCAAGTTCACATATAATTACTGGTAATAAAAAGAGAATGTGGTGCTGTAACCAGGGCCCCAGGCAAGGAGGCGAAATCACCGGGCAGCAGAACAACCGGTCATCTTTAATCAATCACATGTATGCTAACAAGGGACACATGTATATCAGTAACCAGGGTGTCCAACAATACTGGCCCCTAGTCCATTCTTATGTATGTATTACAATTACCACGTAACCTGGTGATAAGTTCTAGGCCTACAACATAGAAAACAACACTCTACAAATGGGACCTAAATATAAATACATGTATGAATCTACTGTTTTTTTTTTACTTAGTTTTACCTCTCTTTTAAGGACATTCAGGCCAAAGCTACCCACGCATCCCGGGCATTAAAGGGCTGCGACCTGTCGGGAAAGGGATTATCTATGAATCACATAGGCCTATATATATTTGTGGCCAGAAAAGGACATGGAGGGCCTCCCCGGATGAGTGATCAGCCCAATGCTGGGACCACCTCCGAGACAACACGAACACATAGGACGAGACACACCATTCACACACACACTCACTCTTAATAAGACGAGGATGAGATGAAGATGATAATGATGGCCAGATCATATCCACTCCGAAAAAATCAACCTAAATAACTTGTCCCGACCAGGATCCAAACCCGGACCATCTGTGTAAGAGGAGTGATTTAAAGGAAGTAGGATTTGCGAGGGATGGTTGGATGGACTATTATCCTGCCGGTTATATTTGTACTAGCTGGTCAATTATTAATAACTTGACGAACAATGTTAACACCCAGTCTCTAAGCGGCCTGTCACAATTGAGCTTCGATCGATCAAGACCAACCGACTGCCACCGAGCGCTCTCGATTACATTTCAGTTCCTTGTCACACTGCATCGAGCGTCATCGATGAACGAAAATCTTATAGGTTATGTACCTATATGATTTTACTAGGTATACTCATCACTGTATATTAGAAGTAAAGTATATTAACTTATTAGGCCTACGTCTGCTTATCTCCTGCACAATATCATTCTATATGTGTTGGGATGTAGGGTTAAATATTAGGCCTACTGTCTCAGGCTACATCTGTTTACTTCAAGCTTCGGCCGAGCGAAGAGGTTTGTTATTTGTTGCAGTTCGATCGCCCACCGCTAGGTGCTACAACTTGATGTATATTTGTATTTGTACAATTAAATTACATAAGAAGATATCGTTTTAAGTGCCTTAATGGATTCGTGCAATTCTATTTCATTCAAATGTGAGTCTAAAACGACGTTATTGTGAAAGTTAAATCTTCCAGCATCAATTCTGAAATTCAGCTGGGTACCAAGCATCCGAGTGCTGCCACCGTTTGCCATCGACCGTCGATTGAAAAACGGACAGGTTTGATTTCACATACCAGTTGATCCCTCTCGCTAGTTGTTGATCGCTGGCGATCGATGCTATTTGACTGCAACCACTGCTGTCTATAGGTTCGTTATATCGGTCGGTCGATCGCTGTCGCTCGATCGATCCAGTGTGACAGCCCCCTAAGGGGGCTGTCACACTGGATTGATCGAGGGACAGCGTCCGACCGACAGGTATAACGAACCTATAGACAGCAGTGGTATCAGTCACATAGCATCGATCAACAACGAGGGTGAGAGATCATCTGGTCTGTGAAATCAAACCTGTCCGTTTTTCAATCGCCAGTCGACGGCCAACTTCGTACCCACCTGAAGTTCAGAATTGATGTTGGAAGATTTAACTTACACAATAATGTCGTTTTAAACTTATATTTGAATGAAATATAATTGCACGAATCATTTAAGGCATTTAAAACGATATCTTCTTATGTCGTTTAATTTTAAAAATACAAAAATAGATCGAGTTGTAAGCACCTAGCGGTGGGCGATCGAACTACAACAAACAACAAACCTCTTCGCTCGGCCGACTGAAGTAAACAGATGTAGCCTGATATAGTAGGCATAATATTAAACCATACATCCCAACACATGTAGTATGATAATGTGCAGGAAATAGGCATTCGTATTCCTAATAAGGTAATATACTTTACCTCTAATATACAGTGATGAGTAGACCTAGTAAAATCATATAGGTACATAACCTATAATATTTTCGTTGATCGATGACGCTCGATGCAGTGTGACAAGGAACAGAAATTTAGCCGAGAGTGCAAGATGGCAGTCGGCTGGTCTTGATCGATCGAAGCTCAGTGTGACAGCCCGCTTAGCCATCCACCTATTGGGGTCTGTGCATCCAACATGTAAATTGTTTTGTCTGTGAGTTCATCTTGATGAAATCCTAACAGTAGTCACTGTTAACATTTAAAAAAAAATTGGTTCATTGTAGGCCTACTTTGATTTTACCCTATGGGTATATCACAGGGGAAGAATTCCAACATAATTTAGGACCTCGGAACAAAATTTCTCGGTCCTTTAACTTTGAGTAATATTATAGTTTCATGTCGAGGGTTGTTAGGCGAGAGGCTCTTCCCTCTCTCGGAAAATAAGTGTAACCAAATTAGTCTAGGTACCGAATACTCCACTTGGAGGCCTTACGCTCACAACCAATGGGGTTATAAGGATATATGAATTTGAAACGAAAACTGTGCGACTTACGTTTCCACGGCAACACTGCGGCAGTGTCTGACACAGGTTAAGTATATTTGATATTTTTTTCGACCCGTCTGTGTCTCAACAGCCCGGGTCTGGAACCAGCTGTGTCACCCGACAGCGGACCATGCGGCATCACTGGATCCACCCAGCTCTATAGACACCGCCTTGCTGTAAGCTACCCTTACTGTATCGCGCCAGTAGGCCTACTTGGGTGCCCAGCGTTAAGTTGTTCTAAAATTCTCTCATTTATAAAGACCAATGCTGGACCGCACAGTAAACATTTTCCCAAATGGTTTCAGTACCCTCTCATCTATAAAGACCAATGCTGGACCGTACAGTAAACATTTTCCCAAATGGTTTCAGTGCCCTCTCATGAATAAAGACCAATGCTGGACCGCACAGTAAACATTTTCCCAAATGGTTCAGTGCCCTCTCATGAATAAAGACCAATGCTGGACCGCACAGTAAACATTTTCCCAAATGGTTTCACTGGACCGCACAGTAAACATTTCCCCAAATGGTACATGGTACATGGTGTGCTTATTCCAAGAACTAAATATTTGTTTGAAACATTTTTTTCGAAATATATTATTTGAAGGGTAGCTATAAGCCATCCACTGTTTGTAGAACCTTAGTCTTGCTTCGTGTACAATAAAGCTTTACATCAGATTCGAACAACTGAATACGCGCTCTTTTACGGCCTCATCAGAATGTGAAGCAAGAAAGATGTATTGGCAATGCTAAGAGTAAGGATAGTCAGGTTTTATTTTGGTTCTTTATCATTCGAGGATAAATGTGGTAACGACATATTCATTTTTGCAACCAATTTACATGAAGAGGCAAACTTTATTTGGGGAGGAAGTTCCAAATAAGATTTTTTCCACTTTTCTTCGCAGGCCGCCAAACCTTTGATGCATATAGCCTGCTGCCAGTAAAGATTATAGGTTAAGATTTTTTTTTCTTCAGAAAGTGTTTTAAGACATTTGATAGTGATTAAAACTATTTAAAACCAATCAAGTACAAAATAATTCTTTCACGGCCTCTTAGTCTAGATCAGAATGTGAAGCGAGAAAGGAGTATTGGCAATGCTTAGAGAAAAGAAAGTTACATGAGTACATTAATCAGATTTGATTCGGGTTTTGTAAGCCTTCGGAGATGCGATCTGGTGTCAACGTTCTTCATTTTTACAGCCGATTTACATGAAGAGAATTCCAAGAGGCAAACTTTATTTGGGCAGAGGAAGTTATGTGAGTTTCAAATCAGATTTTTCAAATTTTCTTGGCGGGTCACCAAACCTTTGATGCATAGAAGAAATAATAATCTACTTCTATCAGAACATCAGCGGGATTAAACCATAGTATTAATTTTGGTCCCCGCTTCTATAACTCTATGATCAGTAGATACCCCGATCTCGTAGTTTACCCCAATTTCAAATTTAATAAGTATGTAAAACATTTTTTGTAATTTTATTAGCTTTAAGTCATTTATTTGTATTATTATTTATTGTATGTATGTGTGTTTAATATTCTTGTCTCCTTTTTAAAAATTTGTCTTTTCTTTATCTAGCTCTGTTTAACATTTTTCACCTTTTTTTTATAAGTGTGTCATTCTTTCTCACTTTGTTTTTTGTTTCTCCTCTTTCTCCACTCTGATGTTCTGAATCTACACCCGAGCACGAGCAGTTTGCTCAGAAAATTTACTTGTTTTAAAAGCCTATTTTACCTTTAATGAATTTCATTTGTTGTTCTTTGAGGGATGTAATTGTTAATGAAATAGTAGCTACTGCAGATAAAAATTTCCTGGATTTATCGATCTCATTTTTGAGGGTATAGGGCGAAAAAGTGCCCACTATTTTATTACCTATTTTAGGTGCCTAAAACTAATTTTTTTAGAGTCTAAAATTCCAGGTCTACTCATAACCAGGGCTAGGATTTATATGTACTAAAAAATGTCAAAATATGTACAAAAATGTCAAAATACATACATATATATGCAAATATATTTTGTAAAATATGGACATCAAAACAAATTTAACCACTAGACACTACATTTTGTTACTTATAGAACGTATACAAATGCATTACAAATACTGGATTCATAAATTAAATTATTCATTTTTTTTTTCAGATCACTTTATTTGTATTCATTCATTGATTATTTCTGCTATCATAACAGTATGCCACAAAATGTTGTTTTAAATTTTTAAAAGTGATTTGTATTGGCTGAAGCTTCGTTCTACTGCAGATGAAGTGATTGGCGCGTGTTTAAAATTCACTGATTCTAGTTTTACATTTGACGAGCTACTTAAGATTGCACAGAGTTTACAAATTTCTTCAAAGCCTGGATTTCTTGAAAACACATTGTCCACTTTACATTTGATAAGATCGGCTAAATGTCCACGTATACATTTGAGTTCATGAATCATGTTTTTCACAATGTCAATATTTCCAGATAATGTCAGATTATTATTTTGTAGTTTCTGAATTATTTTTGTTATATTACAAAAATTTGATTCAATGTAACACAAATCATTTTTCACACATTCATTTCTGTACATAACTGTATACTTATCGTGTGCTGCCATATTTTCTGTCACTGAAAACGACAATTTTATAGAGTTTTACTCTTAAGAATGAAATATGTACGAATATTGCATTAAAATCACTAAATATGGACAAATATTTATTTTACATATAAATATGTACTAATGTCAGATATGTGGAAAAATATGTAAAATAAATTTGTTTAATTTGAATAGAGGACAACATAATAGATAGAGATAAGTGAAAAAAATGTGTCTATATGTGAAATTAAGAAATATGTAATTACATATAAATCCTAGCCCTGCTCATAACTGACGGGAAAAACTGATCTCATACTTGAAGTTGGAATGCAGCGACAAAGTTTCTTGAATGAAAATAGATCTACTTACGGTAAGGGCAGAGAATATACATAAAATCTTAATTTACGGCCTAGTCTGGTTTGACGCAATTAATTTGGCAGTTTGATTCACACACACACACACACGAAAGGAGGCGAGGTTTTGGTTGGGGCAAGCAATTATTCATGCCGGACTGATGGACGCGTCACACAGCCTATGTTTAGCTCCTGTGATGGACGAGCAAGTGTTTCAATCAGCTTTTTTTAAATTTCTAAATTTTTCTCTTATTTAAATAATCCAAGCCCTGCTCTGTAATTATGTTAATGTTATGGTACAGGGTGGAAAAATCTCACACACGCGCTATTCCGTTATCACGGGGACTAAAATAAACTAAACTCCGTGGCGCTACATCCCTGGAGGGCTTTGGACTACCACCCGACCGCTGCGTCATCTACCACAGGAAGATGGCAGGAACCCATAGGCGTAATGAAGGAGGGGTTTTGGGGGTTTGAACCCCCCATTCATTAAAAAAGGTAAAATTGTACTATTATTTCATTATTGTGACATATCACCTTTTTTAAAAATCTGCTTATAAATTCCTTAACATGAGTTTAAAGCGTGGGAAGCTTAAAACTCGTTATTGTGCATCTCAATTTTTAAAATTTTCCGGGGGAGGACCCCGGAACCCCCCTATCCAGATGTTATAACCCCCCCCCCCTATATGGTCGGCCTGGTTACGCCTATGCAGGAACCACGAGGACATGAACATCAATAAACCCTAGTTTACAATAGTAAATTACGAAGGAGAATCAAATGAAAAAACGCAATTATTTTTTTTTCCACTATTTTACTGCAGGAAGAATGTTTGCTTGTACATTATTTTTCTACTTAGTCCCCTCCCGGTTCAATGCACTTAAGCCATCAGATAGGAAGTGCTTCGATACCGCATGAGAAAAATTATTTTGGTTGATGCTGTAGCCACTCCTGCAACATCGCAGGATAAGTTATTTATCTGCCAAAAAAAAAACTGATCACGCAAAAGTAATGTAATTGTGAAAAATAGGCCTTGTATTCATTTTTTATCACCTTGCATTTAACTTAATCAGAAGGACCGAAAAATTCTCGATGAGACCACCAATCATTTTGTTACATTTATTTATTTATTTATTTATTTAGATAATAATCTTGTAGAGCACAAGGCTATAAGATTCGTCACACAAAGTAAAATAAGACAGATATCACTTAAAATAATCTTAACGTGTTTCGTAAAACCTTTGACATTATTTATCTGTTTAATCCTAGCAGGCAGGCATTTATACTGTTTAAGACCAAGCACCATAAATGGTTTATTAAATTTACTTATTCGATGAACAGTGGCGTACCAAGGCTACTTGGCGTCCAGGGCTAATTAGATGGTAGTCGCCCCCTAACACTAAAAAGTTCAAGGTTCAATGAGTTTAATTTAAACATAGTTTAATGTTCACAAATATATATTTTTAATAAGTTATATGTTACTTTAACACATTATAAAGAGAAAAATATGAATGAAATAAAACTGTAAGTATTATAGGCCTAAGGTTAGTTTGTTTGGAAAAAAAAAATAAAGAGAAAAGAAGTTTCAAGGTCATAACACAAATATAAAAATGTGCCTTCCTACCCTTGATGGATGCAAACTTATTTATATAATAGAGTTGAAGCCTGCAGTAGCAGCCACATCACGTTCAATTGATAAAATTGCTAAATTACACCGTAAACTTTTCCTGTGTGCTCGACGCCCACGACCTATTTCGCATTGTCTATAAATAGTTTAAAACGAAACGTTTATTTCATTTCTAAATGATATTACTGCAGTATTTAACAAAGTAATAAAGAAAATTTGACCAATAAAACCTTATTATTTTGCCTGAAAAAATTATTTTTTCTTCAACTAAATAAAGATTTTTTCAATTTTGGCGCCCCCCTCCTTACGGCGCCCGGTGCGGCCACCCCCGTTCGCACCCCCCTTGGTACGCCACTGTCGATGAACACTCGTTTATAGGGAAATTCGCAATTTCGGCGAGATAGAAAAGTAGGTAGCTACTTGCAGGACAAAGACGGCGAGAGAGATGCAAATATTATCTATCACCTAACTCCTTATTCTAAGAGACGCACTAGAGATCCCATACGGACTCAAACCCGAGTCTGAGCAACATTAATGTAATGCACGGGGTTTTGATAGCATACTCCATCAGGTTTCCCCCCTCCCCTTCACCTGAAGGTCGTGAATGAATTTACGGCCTGTTTTAAATTCACCCCCAGCTTCCCATCAAACGGATGAGGGCTCTGGTGATGCATTATTTAGCATTATGAGAGCATTCCTTTTATTGACATAGGTCTACTTCTTAAGTAAGGGTACTCACCTATCCGACCAGCAGAGGGCTTCTTCCCGGTATCTGTAAACACAAAAACAAACCAACTCTTATTTTTGTTCATGAAATAGTCAATATAATCTATATTAATAAAAATGAATTTACAAAAGGGTTGTTGCCGCATCACTTGAGAACGGCTCGACCGATTTGGCTGTTTTTTTTTTTTTTTTTTTTTTTTTTGTGTGTGTGTGTGTGTTCGTAATTGTCACGACAAGGTTTGTGTGAAAGAAATTTTTTGGAAAACTCACGGGAAAAGTCGGAAATGTGAAATGATGCAGAGTTAGAAGGTTCTGCTGTCAATTGTTTACATAACGAAAGTATTGTTTACGGTATTCACATAGGGCTTTGGAAACTATATTATAATACTGGGCTTTAACAAATTCTGATACTATCGATGTAATTAATAGTCTACATTTGTGAAAATAATTCTTGAAGAATAAAATTCACGAAAATAAAGCAGTCACATAACTTTCACTACTCTCGACATGGAAAATATCATTTTCTCACTTCACATTTTGATGTAGAATAAGGAGAACTTAAGTGTGTGCCAGTGAGTACGCTATATCGGAAGTCGGTAACAAATCCTATTCAGTGATACGTCACTCATAGCTTTAGGCTTTGTATTAGTTGAGAGGCCCTAAGCATCTAAAAGAAGACAAAATGGGATGGAACATTTTCAGTCCTACACGCGCAGTATATTATGTCCCGGGTTTTTGGGAAGGAAAGTATGAAAGTGATATCGAATTCCTTTTTTAATTCAGCCCGGAAACGGTTGTATGGTAATATGAGAGTGAGAAATACAATTTTCTGTCAAGACAATACAATCTTATGTAACCGGAATTTCGTTTTCTTCTTATTTGCACTCCTCCCAGGCATGGTGTGTAGAAGCAATGGAATTCAATATTCGACATCCTCTGAGAGCCATAAAAAGCTATATCTAGCGTTTTCTGAGGGAATAGTCTGAGTGTCATATGTCGTTCTTCCTCATTTCGAATTCTACATACATATTATATAAGGACCTAGAGTTTCAACATCAGAAGTCCTCCAAAAGTTAATTTCATATTAAAAGATACAATACCCGGGCGACGCCGGGCCTTTTAAGCTAGTAACAAATAAAATCATGTAAACTGATATAACAAAGTGCTAGAATGCTTTTGTTAAATCAGAGATAATTGCAATTATGATATAGAGAAAATAAGTTATTTTTATAACCAATTTCCGAGTTAAGCGCCAGATCGATTCATTAAGCATGGCTTACGGAAGAACAAAGGTCTAAAGTTCGATACTTAACCTTAATTCATACTCGTACACACTAATGTAAGAAATTCTTAAAATATGTAACATGTCCCCCACACAATCTCATAAAGTAGCATACTGGCACTTAATAATGAATTAGAGATGGGGAATATTTCTTGTAACTGTTACTTTGTAACTGTTACATGTATGTAACGGTAACGACCTGTTACAAAAAATCAAAAGTAACGGTTACTAAAGCTCCTCATAGGATATCTTATTTTCGTCTCAACCAAAGGCGGAACCAGAAAATACTGAAAGGAGGGACCGACACAGACGAAAGTTTGCTATTATTTGGAAATCCAAAAAATGGGGGTCCTCCCCCGGGATTTTTTATTAAAAAACGAGGGAAAAACAGGCCGTCCCTTTAGCTCTTCCCACTCGAGACATCTAGATGAGAATGGTGGAACTACTAGCAGTATTGGAAATTCTGACTTCCCCCCTTTCACCACTTCTTTACCCTTTCCTACTATTCAATCCGTTTTCTCCTTTACCCTACCTATCTATTCCTATCCTTTAAATGTTCGACCCAAGGAGATCCGAACACGGGACCGCTAGCATATTAGCCCTTCATCTTACCCACTACGCCATCGAGCAATCATTACAATGAGAAGCGAAAATTCATCTATTTAAGTTTAGACATCTGCATGAAATGGCGGAGATTGATGATTTCCTATTAATTGCATTTGTGTGAAGTGAAATAAAATCCCTTTAGGAAGGCCTACAGGCTGAGGTAGATTTCGAAGTGCTTTTGGTTTAATTTATTGTCACTGCGCAGTTCTCTTCTTCTTTAGCCTTGGCATGATAAACCCGCAATAATAACTGCAAAAAAAGAGGAAAGAGCACTTTTTTAAAACATTCAAATCTCGCCTTATATGAGAGCTATCGAGAAACTAGGTATTGATTTGTAGAGTACTCATCAAGAGCTTTTCAACGATACTCCACAAGACGTGGTTTCAAAAATTTCGAATTTCCATCCCCACCCCTACTCGTACCCCTAAAACCCCCGAATCGTTACTGTCACTGTGAACTCCATAGGGAGTACTCTAATTTATTCCAACAAAGTTTCTCTCTATACTTCATAGGGGCCGAGATATAGTTTTTTCAAAATTTCAACCCCCCCCCCCCCACTTGGGCCAATTTTGCTCATTAACTATTGGGCCTAGAAATAACATAATAAAATTTGGTTCAAATATCTTCAAAATTACGGCCGCTAGCATGTAAAGATATATAAATATATAAGAATTCTGTATAGTTTCTCCAAATTTCTCAGCAGCTCTCCTTTTTCTCAGGGTTTTTTTAATACTTTTATTTTTTGTATTGATTTTTATTTTATTTATTTACTTATTATTATTGTTATTATTAGTTGCGTTGAGAAATTTGTCGGTGTCGAGCGAATGTAACTGGTCTGGAACAAAGTAACGTGTCGAGAGTTACACCCGTTACATTATTTTCACCTGCTCCAGTTATACGGACCCGTTACTGTTATTTCCACCTGCTCCAGTTATACGGACCCGTTACTGTTATTTCCACCTGCTCCAGTTATTCTGACCTGTTACTGTTACTCTCGCCTGCTCCAGTTACTCGGACCCATTACTGTTATTTCCACCTGCTCCAGTTACTCTGACCTGTTACTGTTATTTCCACCTGCTCCAGTTACTCTGACCTGTTACAGTTAATTCTAATATTTCTGTTACAAATGTTTTATCCGTGACTTTCGCCTTTCGTTACATCTGTTACTTCCAATATTTGAAAAACAAAAATAATTTAAAAAATAAAAATAATAAAAAATAAAAAAAATAAAAAATAAAAAAAATAAAAAATAAAAAACAAAAAATAAAAATAAAAAATAAAAATAAAACAAAAAAATAAGAATAAAAAATAACAAAAAATAAAAATAATAAAATACATAAAATTAAAAAAAGTTATTTTCTTAATTATTAATGGGCGTAAAGAGTTCATGCATAGAATTCATGCTGTCTGATCTCATATATATTTCTTGCTTTACATACCACTTAAAAAATTTATCAAAATACGATATTGCCTTTACTAGATAATTTAAACTTAGAATGTGGGTATATAGCATGAAATATGAATTCAATAACTGTAGTAAGTTATTCGAAATAATATTGATAATTTTACTACTAATAATAAAATCCCTATAATACAAAGCCACACGGCTGACTGACTGACTGACTGACTCACTGACATTAATGTTTGCCCACTTCCAGATGAGCTAGAAACTTGAAATTTGGTACACATACAGCTTTTAGGCTGTAAACCACAGGAAAATTCCAAAAAAGTTTTTTTTTTAATGTTTAGCCCTAAAACCCCCGAGTAAGGGCTCGCTCACTCACATTAACGTTTGCCCACTTCCAGATGAGCTAGAAACTTTAAATTTGGTACACATATAGCGTTTTGGCTCTAAACCACAGGAAAATTTCAAAAAGTATTTTTTTAATTTTTAGCCCTAAAAACCTCCGAAAAAGGGCTCGCTCACTTCGAGATGAGCTAGAAACTTGAAATTTGGTACACATATAGTTATTAGGCTGTAAACCACAGGAAAATTCCAAAAAGTGTTTTTTTTTATTTTTGGCTCTAAAAACTCCCGAAAAAGGGCTCGCTCACTGACATTACTGTTTGCTCACTTCCAGAAGAGCTAGAAACTTGAAATTTGGTACACATGTAGCTTTTAGGCTGTAAACCATAGGAAAATTCCAAAAAAGTAATTTTTAAAAATGTTTAGCCCTATAACCCCCGAAAAAGGGCTCGCTCACTGACATTACTGTTTGCCCACTTCCAGATGAGCTAGAAACTTTAAATTTGGTACACATATAGCTTTTAGGCTATAAACCATAGGAAAATTCCAAAAAAAGTATTTTTTTAAATTTTTAGCACTATAACCCCCGAAAAAGGGCTCGCTCACTGACATTATAGCTAGAAACTTTAAATTTGGTACACATATAACTTTTAGGCTGTAAACCACAGGAAAATTCCAAAAAGTAGTTTTTATATTTTTAGCCCTAAAAACCCCCGAAAAAAGGGCTCGCTCACTGACATGAATGCTTGCCTACTTCCAGATGAGCTAGAAACTAGAAATTTGGTATACTTATATCTTTTAGGCTGTAAACCACAGGAAAATTCCAAAAAGTTTATATTCATGACGATAATCGATGTTTTTTACATCGACGGAAAACAACTGATGTATTTGCTACATCGATGTTTCTCCCCGACATGGATGTTTTTGTAACAAAAAGAAGATTAATAGGCTACCTTGGTTCTACGATATAATTTTATTTACATGAGCTTAATTTCACAAAACATTGATTTTTTACATCGATTGTTTTCATGGAAATACTTCTGTTTATTTATGAATTTTGCCTAATTTTCTGATACCAAGGCCTTTTTTAAATATACATCGATGTTTTTTGTCTAAATACATCGATGTTTTCAGGCCGATATTATCGTCATATCGATGGTTATCTCCGATTTTAACCTCGATATTTTAACTATCGATTATCATCCCTAATGGGAACCTTTCTGTCAGCGACTCCCGATAGGTGGCAGCAGGGTCAAAAGAGGGCCAAGCATGTCGTCTGCTGTCCATTGAACATAATGGAACAGACTATTTAAACATCAATCAGAATGCCAGAAAACATGTTGTGGCGATCCTCTGTGTAAAACAGAGGTGTACACATATGCTTTACGAAATATATGGTTATAAAATATAAGGAAGATTAAACGGATGCTAATAGTTAATAGTCTATGATTTCCTTCAAATCTCCTCGCTCAACACTTTCAAATCCTCAGAATTGACTCACTATCTTAATTATTTTTACAAAGAATAAAACTTAACAAGAAGTAGTATTCTCATTATCTACAACAGAAGGCCATGTTTCAAATATCTTCATCAAATGGACAAGATTCTCTTATGTTCTGTTGCTTTAAACAGAAAGTTCGCCCAGCAAGAAACTCAACCATTTATTCTCTTTCAAACTATGATACAAAATTACTTCTATGGACAGTATTTGATAAATACAACTTACTTAATTTATCAACTTCATAACAAAAATTCACATATTTCTGTTTCACATTTTTTATAATTTGTATAATAAAATTATTAATATTTTGTTTAAATTCGTAAGTTTTTTCATTGCAAACATTAAAACAAATCGTAAAATTGAAACAATTTCAAAACTGAATTATTCTTACAGACATTGGTTGTTCTTGTAAATTGAAGATTAAAATATATATATATTTTAAAGAAGACGTCAAAGCATATTTTTCCTTTCTATACTGGCAATTGGCACTGGCTATTTTTTCCCTCTAAATAATAAAAATAAAAAATAAAAAGATAAATAAATCAACTACACTGTTATTATATACAACTCACTTATATAATGCACATTAATGATATTTAAACACTATATTAGAACTGGAATTACCGATGCACGTAGATATTTTAACTCGAATCGAAGAGAACATAGTATTTTGAATTATTAGCATATGAGAACCCAGTACAATGAATAACAATTCCCTGCGAGCCATAATTCTGAAACTTATGCAATATAATTCTAAAATAAAAAGTATGAACCTATATTATGGATGGGCGTTGACGTTAAAAATATTACGCATTTAGGCCTATAGTAATAATCACAAGAAAATCATTTCCTTATTACCTTATTTTGACATTCCAGCTTCTTTCAAATTACGTTGACTTCATGAAAAGAACATTCTATTACTAATTTGATACACTATTCAAATACTTTTATTTTTATTTGTTTTCCACACAAAAACTTAATGACAGCTATAATTCTGGAGCATGTCTTATTCGTAAGCCTTTAAAGGATATTATTTAGAAGCAAGCAAACGTAACCTAAATTTATTTATAAAATATGAATGATAATAGGAACAAAATATTTACACATTTGTATCCAAGTTCTTTACTTTCTATAACTACTGTGTTATATTAATCAAATATTAGCATCTGTTTACCACACAGTAAATCCATAACCGAAAGCTGAAATATATACAGAATATTGTGAAAGCAAACAACCATCAACCTAAATTACTTTTAAAAAATGACTTACAGTATAAAGAATTTTTTTAACATATTTACGACTATGGTTATAAATCTAAAGAAGATAGGATGTTTTCTTTGTGAAGTACTGTACAACAAGTTTTAAATGTTTCATAAAATTTGAAATATTTCTTCACCATTTAACGAATACAAATGTCATCGCGATATACAGGAATAATTTTAATATTTTGAATTATTTGTCACTAAGCTACACATGTCTCTGCCACTGCAAAATAATTATTGTTCCTGTTTTTGCTGACACACCCCACGGGTTCTTTTCGACTTAATAATTACAACCAATTATTACTTCAGACAGACATTAATTATTTAATTCTTTTAACAAATCAATACTTTTTCTGGCGATCTCACACTCTCCTAGGCAGAATATAGGTATCTGATTTCTAGAATATAACTTAAACGTTATTAATCGCCAGTTTTTATAGGAAAGCCAACATTATTCACATCTATTGATACGCATAAGTATATGGCAGAACGAGATGGCAGGACCTCCTCAGACCCTGCTGCGCTCTGGTGGACAAATTTTTATCTGCTCGCAAAAGGTTCCCATTGAAAGCTAAATTTTACAACTGTTTTTTATTTCGGGGGGTCCCTCCCTAGAGCCCCAGCCTTGGCTACGTCCATAACCGTTATGGGGGGGGGGGAGATAAAGGGCATTCCCTTCAAGTGGGAAGTGATCTGGCGATTAACTACGTAATATACAAGAAAAGTAACAGGTAACGGTTATAAATAACAGTTACTTTCGTGTAACTGTAACAGTAACGTAACTGTTCCAAAAAAAGTAACATATTCCCATCTCTATAATGAATGTTATTAACTAAAGAACACAATTATTATCAACATTAGTGGTGATTCACACATTAGAATTCTTGGAGTAGTCTATACAACATCTGGACAGCAGTAAAAGTTCATTGGCTTGGCTTTTAAGTATTGAACGATGTCGGTTTCATTTTATACGTTATTTCAAATATTCTGGAAGCGAGATTTAGGGTATTAAGTTATATAGCTAATTTTCTCGTACAATGAACTGAAAATTCTGCTATTTTCCAAAATTTTTACAATAATTTCAGCCATTTAATAAAAACTAATACTTAAATAGTTGAATTAAAAACCTTGTAACTAACATTAATTGCAACGAATGAATTAACAATAATTCTACTTCAACGTGTTACATGCAGAATACTGTTGTTTTAAATTAACATAAAAACACATGAAGAGGATGTAAAAAACAATAAAATTAGGCAAACTGATAAAACTAAGTCCCAGAATGCTTTTGTTTAATCAGTGATAATTACATTTATGTTATGCAGAAAATAAGTTATTTTTGTAATCGATTTCCGAGTTAAGCTCTAGATCGATTCATTAAGCAGGGCTTACGGAAGAACAAAGGTCTAGTTTGATAAGCATAGGCCTTTGTGGAGGAATATGTGGGTAGTGTTATTTGTCAAAGTTACCTGTATTGCAACTTCCAAAGCCGTATATGAACACTATGTCATGAGAACTGATTTGCATTTGATAAATTCTTTCTAATATATTACCAAAAAACAGGCATTAAATTGGGATTACTCCGGTACCGGTCAACCGATTTGGTCCAAAATCAATAGGTTTCTTCTCATGGACGTTATAAATGCATAGGCTATACCAAGTTTCATGGAAATCTGTTAAAGCGTATTTGAGTTATTAAGCGTACAGACACACGGATAGACATTTTCCCATCCACACAATCTCAGAAAGTACCATTCTGGCACTTATTAAGTAGATTTTTTTTTTCTTAAATCGTGTGACTCTACATAGAATTTCCCTACGAGGAAAGGGAGCTAAGCTTTCAAAGCAGAAAATAGCGAAAAGCACAGAATTGCCAAAATTAATGAATTTTAGATTGATCCTTTGAGGGCAAATTTATATAATCAAGATCAAAATTGCCACCTTATTTCCTCAATAAGCCAACTTAGGATTACCTGAGAGTGAGAATAAGATATTTCAATAATATTCATCTATTTTATTAACTGTATATCTGTATATGAGGCTATATATAAGCCAAGTCAATAATTTAAAAAATGAAACTTGATTATAATTAAAATTATAACAGGTGTTTATATTAAAATCAAAATTCACCAAATGTTATGTACAAATATGGCAGGTTTAATATAAAAAGCTGTTATAATTTTAATTATAATCACATTTCATTTTTTTTAAATATTGACTTGGCTTATATATTATACAGAGTGTTAATGAATAACACGGAAATATTTTTACCTGTGTATAGAAGGAACATAGACAAGCAACTTTTATTAGGATATTTTTGCTCTATGGTTTCAATTTTTCCTGTTACAGCATAAAATCTCCCAGGGCATGGCCGCCACTGACTTCTAACATTAGAAAAAATGCAAAACAAAAGAACTTCGTCGTTAAAACTGTAGTCAGTAGTTATGAATAAAAAATACTAATGCAGTGGCGGCCAGTCATGTGATTAGTCTGTAAATTTAGCAGATTATGAAAACTCTAAATTATGATATACCTGTTGATGAATGATAAGGAATCATGTTTTTATCGATCACTAAGAAATCATGAAGTTAATTTAATGAAAATTTTAACCCTATTTCGCGTAATTATTGATTTATGAGCACCAAATTATAATTACTTTAATGCCCTGTAGCATACACATTTTACGTCATAGAGCAAAAATCTCCTAATAAAAGTTGCTTGTCTAAGTTCCCTCTATATACAGGAAAATATTTCGGTGTTATTTATTAACACCCTGTATAGCCTCATATACAGATATAGGCTACAGTTAATAAAATAGATTAATATTATTGAAATATCTCACGTAATCCTAAGTTGACTTACTGAGGGAATAAGGTGGCAATTTTGAACTTGATTATACAGAGTTGCCAACCAAAAATCTGGCATGTCGATTCGGATGTTACTAAGTCTGACTGGTTTGTGTAAGTTTTCATAGGTGTGTGTGTGTGTGTGATAGTAGTTAAGGTGGATTCCAATTTGTAGAAATCGGTGTTGGCAGAGAAATAAAATTAATTTGAGTCGCTGGCACCCCTCGGCACCCCGGAGTGCACCAGCCACTAATATGTGGGCTCCGACAGAATTAATGCCCGCTCATATTTCTTGTGACCAAACGAGAAGAAAATTCCATCCAACAACAATATGCGATGCGAGCGCAGCAGGTGGCCAAACATGCAACTAACTCGAGAATATATTTCCTCTGCAGGTCTTTGCTCTGATTACTGCCTCGACAACTTGTAATAATAATAATAATAATAATAATAATAATAATAATAATAATAATAATAATAATAATAATAATAATAATAATAATAATAATAATAATAATAATAATAACAATAATAGTAATAATAATAATAACAACAATAATAATAATAATAGTAGTAGTAGTAATAATAACAATAAAATAATAATAATAATAACAATGCAAAACAGAGAAGAGAATCTTAAGGAATATTATGGGACCAATTTGGGAGAATAACATATACGAACTGAGACCAGAAAAGGAGTTATACAAACAAACAGACAGACCATGGCCATGCTTTCAGGAAAAGAAGATTAAGATTCTTTGGTCACATTTTTTAGAATGGAAAGAGACAGACTTACCAAACAAATTTTTGATCACTATGTAAGTAAAAAAAACTAAAACCAGCATTTTTCAAGGAAGTCGAAGAAGATTTGAAATTACTCAATATCAAAAAGGAGGATATTGCAAACAGAGAAAAGTTTAGGAAAGCAATATTTGATGGCGAATTTCCAGAAAAACCCAAGAAGAAAACGGGAAGTAAATGGACGGAAGAACGGAAACAGCAACATTGCGAAAGAATGAAGAAGTTTTGGGAAGACAGGAAGATGACAACTTTCACAGCTTAGGCTGGCCTAATCGAAAGGAAAAATAATAATAATAATAATAATAATAATAATAATAATAATAATAATAATAATAATAATAATAAATATGTTTTATTTTACTGGCAGATTTAAGGCAATAGGGCCTTTTCTTCCACTCAACCAGAATGAATACAAAATACATCATAATTATGTAATGCCTACGAAAATACAATAAAAACATGTGTATCCAGTCATCAATAAATTGAAGAGGTTAGGGGAAGATAGTGCTAACTCATACATAGGCGTGTATATACATACATATATAGATATGACACCCTGAAGTTGGTATCGTTAAACCGAGAGGTCCAGATGTAAATAAAATTAATACTTGAGCAAAATATGTCATATTATTAAGTGACAGTATGGTACTTTATGAGTTTGTGTGGTGGAAGGGAAAATGTCTGTCTGTCTATGTGTTTGTATGCGCGATAGCCTAACTATAATGTATTTTATCGAATTTTCATGAAACTTAATAAGTTATACGCATTTATAAAGTCCATGGGAAGACGCCTATTGATTTTGACCTAAATCTGTTGTGTGGTGGAAGGGAAAATGTCTGTCTGTCTATGTGTTTGTATGCGCGATAGCCTAACTATAATGTATTTTATCGAATTTTCATGAAACTTAATAAGTTATACGCATTTATAAAGTCCATGGGAAGACGCCTATTGATTTTGACCTAAATCTGTTGACCGAGACCGGAGTAACGACTAACTAGAAGTCACATGCTTTTTAAAGGGAAAACATCACTATACTACAAAGCCGTGTTGCTAATCACTGAGGGCCTTAACTACAATGCAGTCACAAGTAACTTCTTTTCTGCATAAACGTATCATAAATGCAATTATCACTGATTAATCCAAAGCATTCTAGCACTTTTTTACATCAGTTTACCTGATTTTATTTATTTTATGAAAATATTCTTTTAAAAAAGCAATAAGGGCAGTTTTTGATAAACATTATTCATATATGGGTCAATCGTGGCATGGGTATGCACTAAAACCAACCCTCTGTGGCGTATTTTGTCACTAGTGGCTGAGGTAACGGAGAAATTCCAGGAGATGATAAATGCTAATTCCCGACTGATTTATGCTGTGTAATCCTTACAGTGATTGTACTCGTGCTATTACTTATTGTAACCATATTTATTGCTAGGAGACACTCAGTAGGGGACTAGCAGTGCGTGCCAAAATGGCGTAAAGCTCACAAACCATGCAATCTATGATATTACAGTAGGCTATGCCAGTCAATACCAAGTGATTATCTACTGTCATAGGTGGCCGTGGACAATACTCTGATAGCGTAGTATTCAATCAGCCAAACTGCATTTATTAAGACGCGTCCATCAAGTAAGTTTCACTGCGGGAAACAAAACAAAATTTGAAGTAAACAATTATTGCAACAGACACAGCCAGTGTTCAGCTATTTTTCAACATATTCACCACTGGAATTGAGACATTTGTCTTACTGTGGGACCAACTTTTGAATACCTGTGTCGTAGAAGTCAACCGCTTGGGATTTGAACCATTGTGTGACAAACATCTCCGCCTCTCTGTCTTTCTCTGTCATTTCGTGAGGTGTAGGAAAAGATGGAAATCACTGGGACCGAACTTCTGCGGGAGACTTGCTAGGAGGTGTTTAAACATCCACCTTCAGCCCGGACTTCGCTCCCAGTGATTTCCTCTTTTTCCTACACCTCAAGAAACGACAGAGAATGACAGAGAGAAGGATATGGTTGTCACACAGTGATTCAAAACCCTGGAGGCAGACTTCTACGATACAGGCATTCAAAAGTTGGTACCACGGTATGACAAATGTTTCAATTCCGGTGGAAAATATGTTGAATAGCTGCTGAATATTTGATGTATTTGTTGGAATATATGAGTGGCTTAATATCAAAGGCGAACATCTGTCGGAAAAATTGAAATTGAGTTAGAAGTGGATTCCTATAGGATTTTGTCACCCCTTTCCAATGGTGAAATCGGTTTCTGTCAGAAACGGACGCAAGGACATAATTTTTTGCTTCAAAGTTGAAGGTTTGTTTCAAATTAGGACTCTTGCTGTGCAAGTTGTTTTCAACATCGGACATCTACCAAAGCAGCCAATGCGGGAGCTAGAATCTGATCATATGACTTCCGATTTAGCAATGGCTGCCACTGTTCCCAGTGACAATCTGTTTTGCTCATGTTGTGACAATGTAGGCCCTACTAGTATTTAATTCATACTATATTTCAGTTTTCATCTCCTTATTTTTCTTAGCAATATTAGGGTTGGTCTGATATGGAATTTCTTATATGAGTCATTTGGACCAAAAACGGACACCTACCATCATATTTGTATCAAAAGCGGACATTTGCCAATTTTTGTTTCAAAACAGGACACCTGTATTTTCAAAGCTAATTTTCACTGACTTTCTTAATTATATTGATATCAGAAACAGAACATGGATAGCATGGATAATTACGTGCCATTTATTAATACAAATACAAATATAAATAATATAAACAAAATTATTACAATTACAAAAGAGCATTATTTATCCCGCATGAGCATAGCTCGTGTTCGGGGTCAGTTCAGTTATACTAAAATTATATTTTGAACATTATATAAAGTTTATTTTGGACTTCTAAGCAGAAATATGAAAAAGAAGCCATAAAAATATAAATATGTACATGAGGAACTGGCATTTTTCAGAATTTATTAATTTGTCAGATGTTCGCGTTTGATATTAAGCCACTCATATATGCCCATCAAATTGTGATTTGTTTGTGTAGGCCTAAACGGCTTCAGGGAAACTTACTTTATGGACGCGCCTTGTATATGTGTGAAATGAACGTAAGGAAATTTCATAATTTTCATACAATCGTATTGATTACATTAGAGGCAAGATGCATAATTAAACTCCGTGGCGCTACATCCCTGAAGGGACGTGGCCTACCACCCGACCGCTGCAAAATCTCCCATAGGCAGATGGCAGGATTGGGGGGCATGGGTTCAGCATGCATAGGGCTGCTTTGTATTCCCTCAGCCCGTACCGCAGGTATTCCTACTATAGATGTCTGTGTGTATATAAGCGTGTGTCTGTGAACAGCCTAGCTACAGAAAGAAAATACGTAGGAAAAATATTGTATTTCGGTCAGGTACTTTCTGAGGATTTGACACGAAGGTTGGCGACGATTTTCTCTTACTCTTAATGCCACTGTACAATGAAAACAAAAATCGTTTTTCAAGATTTTCTCGAAAACGTCTCTATAACGATTTTGTCTCGCTGCGCACCTTTCGCATTCATTCCTACTCGCAGAATAAAATCTCGCTTTTAACCCTTGTATCATAATTTTTTGTTGTTGTGATTTTTGAAATTTGTTTCGTTTAATTTTAGAATGTACAATTTACAGAATCCCGAACTGCGTAGGATTGCATTTGCAGTTAACGGCTGAGCAATATCCTCGGGGAAGGGGGAGATGCGAGAGGGATCGTCCCCTCTCATTCGCAACATGTGTAACACAGGAAAACAAAGAAGCAACGATAGAATACAAGTAACATGACTATTCTTTTGTAGTAGTTGAATCGAAATATGTTAACCCTTAATCTGCGTCTCCATTGATATACATTTAACGCCAACATGTTGCAGTTAACATATGTTAAATGTTTATCATCAACTTGTTGACGTATACAAGTCAAGTGGTTTGCCAATTAACAACTGTCTCCACTACAATGTTATAGGTTAACATGTGTTGGCGCGGTTATTCAAAAAGAAAACGCCTCTGAAGAGGGCAGCCAACATTACAAAATGAGAGTGGTTTTATATACTCGTTATTATCTTCTTGTTAACTGTCTATGACTTCATAAATACTAATTTTGTACACATGTCTTGATCTTTTCAAAATAACTATCATATTTTTCAACAATGGAGTATACCATAAGAAATAATTTTAAAAGTAGATGCAATACTATTGAGAATACTGATATACCAAATACTCACATAATACAAAATGGATGCCGGGAATATTGAGGAAGCTGTCGACTGCTTTTTGTTCACCCGGAAATTCCCGAACCAAAGCCGATTAAGCTGGCGATCGCTTTTCGTTTCCCGGAAATTCCCGAAACAAAGCCGATATTGACCGAATAGTCAGTTGACTTGACATGTTGTCCATTTTGTCCGGAAAACAAATTAACATCTGAAAATGTTAAGTGCAACACGCTGGGTTTGCATGTCATGTCAATTGGAACGCGAAATTGCAATATACATGTCAATATCAACTTGTTAATATTGACATGTTGGTGTTAAGGCTAGTTTACACGATGACACTAGGTTTCGTAACCACTTTCATGAAATTGATTTCGTGAATCTAATTACACACATTTTCTTTCCAATGCAACCGCACATTACATGTTATTTCTGAAGTTCAAGTTCTTAAAATCCCATATAAACGTTTGAAACATGTTTGAATACAGGCATTTCACAATTTCCTCACTTCCCCATTTCATTTTACGAAATGCGAACAAGATAAATAAGCGTATAATCTCAAAATTACAATTATAGTTTCGTGAAAAGATGGAATCAGCCGAAACTGCGTAGTGTCGTAACTCATTGTCGCCAGTACATCTAGCGCTTGCGCATTCAAGTAAAAAACAGTTGCGAAACTCAGTTACGAAACTTAATTTCGTCGTGTAAACTAGCCTTTAAATATAATCGATGGAGACGCAGCTTTATATGCGCAAGACTCAATTTCTCACGCAATATACAAACCCGTGCCGGACTGCACAGAAAACACGTAACATAACTATTAGGCCCATAGGTTCTTTCTGGTACCTTACTGTGTTTTTCTCCCTATCATTAAGTGCCAGTATGGTACGTTATGAGATTGTGAGGGGAAGGGAAAATGTGTGTCCGTCTGTCCGTGTGTCTGTACGCACGATAACTCAAATACGCTTTATCGGATTTTCATGAAACTTGGTATACGCATTTATAACGTCCATGGGAAGAACCCTATTGGTATTGGACAAAATCGGTTGACCGGTACCGGAGTAAAGCCCAATTTAGTGCCTATTTTACGATAATATATTAGAAAGAATTTATCTAATGGAAATTAGTTATCATGACAACATATTGTTTTACAGTATTCCAGTGGCGGCTCGTGACCGGAAAATTAGGTGAAGAGAAAAAAGTGTGTATGGAATGCCACGCGACAAAAGTGTTTTAATTTAGGGATTTTTCAATTTTGGATTATTGGATTTTTTAAATTTTGGATTGTTGGACTTTATAATATTGGGTTTTGGGGCTTTTTAATTGTGGATGTTTTTATAATTAATTTTAGATTTTGAATTTTGGATATTTTATTTTTGAATTTTTTTATTTTTAAATTTTGGATATTTGGATTTTTTATTTTATAAATTTGGATTTTTGGACTTTTGAATTTTGGATCTTTGAATTTTTAATTTTGAAATTTTGGATCTTTGAATTTTGGATTTTTTAAATTTTGGATCTTTGAATATTTTTTTATTTTATTTTGGTTTTTCGATTTTTTAATCTTAGATTTTTTAAATTTTGGATTTTGGGTTTTTTAATTTTTGGATTTTTGATAAGCCTAATCATTGAGTTGACTGTTTTCTGTGCAGCCCGTTCCGTCACAGATCACTAATTTCGTGACGATTTTGAGCGTTACATTAATTTCGTGACGATCTTTGAGTACTGGTTCTGTATTTTTACAGGACTCGTTGATACCAGCATCTTCAACAAGAGGGGTTTTAGCATAAATTGACACTCCACTATGATTTTCTCTACAGAAACTATTAATTAAAGTGAAGTCTTCCAAAAATTTCATTTTTCTTTAGTTATTAATATTATTTTTAAAAACGTGATCTCATGCCTCCTAAATATTGGAAAAGAATAAACTGTCCATGTTATGAACTTAACAACAGAACAAAATAATGTCGACTGCTGGATTATCGCGCATGCGTGGACAACAACAGAACAATTGTCGACAGCTGGAAGGTCGCGCATGCGTAGAAGGCACCGTGGACGCTTGACTATTCCTATATGCAGAAAGAAGTAATTATCACGTGACTTCTTGACAGAGAAATCTGGTGGAGACTGAGAGAACTGTTGGACACCTTCACGGGTAGTCTGGTCCCCTCAGCAAGAGGACAGTGGGATAGGCCAGAAAACTGCTTGTTTCCATGAGCCCACTCCCTCATTTTTAGTGGAACAGACTACCCATGCAGCTGGGGAAGTGAATACTTGTTCAGCTTCAATGCTAGCAGGACTTGGGAGCTCACTGCCTCCTAGCATTGACACCAGTCGTGGCGGGAAATTCAAAAATGTAGAAATACATTATAGTAAAAACCAACATCCGTGATATGGAAAATAAACTTTAAAATTGCCTATTGTAAAGGAAAAATACTGGTGAAGTGCTACTTCACCTACTTCCCCTGAATAGCCGCCACTGCAGTATTCATATACGGCTTTGGAAATTGCAATACAGTTAGCTATGACAAATAACATTAATATCATTAATTTTTCAAATTGTACGAACTATTTATAATGTAAAAACCTGGTAACTCCAAAGTCGTGGTGAATTTAATCTCTTCTCTTGTACTTAACTGATCAGGTACTCCCCTAATAATCACAACTGTGAGATGATACAGTAACAGGTCAGACAACGGAATGAGAGAGAGGGTGGAGAATGGGCTGGAATTTATTTGTCGCTACTGTGCAGATAAGACAGTGACATGGCATGACGTGATGAAATGTTACATTTTATGAAGTGGTCAAGGCTGTGAGGTCAGGTACACATCTGCCAGCAGTTATGTTAACCTGACTGCACAAATTCTGTTTCTACCTCCGCCATACGTACTTTGTGAAACTGTTAAATATTGTTATAAAGACACATATAGCCTACTCAACGGCTAGATGTTTTCTTTAAATTACTTATTTAACAGAAAAATAATTAAAACATATTTATTAACACTGACATCGTTTTTACATAAATTGCAGGAATTACATAATTTTATTAAGTGCCAGTATGATACTTTATGAGATTGTGTGTCTGTACGCGCGATAACTCAAATACGCTTTATCGGATTTTCATGAAACTTGGAAAACACATTTATAATGTCCATGGGAAGAACCCTATTGATATTGAACCAAATCGGTTCACCGGTACCGGAGTAATGCCCAATTTAGTGCCTATTTTAATAGTAATATATTATTAGAAAGGCGACATAACTCAAATACGCTGTATCGGATTTTCATGAAACTTGGTATATTCATTCATAACGTCCATCGAAAGAAGCCTATTGACAATGGACCAAATCGGTTGACCAGTACCCGAGTAAAGCACAATTTAGGTCCTATTTTAAGGTAATATATTAGAAAGAATTTATCCATTGCAAATCAGTTCTCATGACAACGTATTGTTTTACAGTGTTCATATAAGGCTCTCAAAGTTGCAATACAGTTAGCTTTGACAAATAACAGTATTCCTTCACACAGGCTTATCAAACTAGACCGTTAAACCGAGCGAGGTGGCCGAAATAGTAATGTTTTCAACTCGCATTCTAGAGGTCCCTGGCTCAAATCCCGTAACCGGCCAATTTGACATTTTTTTAAAAAAATAGCCTATATTTATATGTGAGTGTGCGATTGTCAAGGTATCACAAATCTTTATAGTTCTGCTGATGCCGGACGATTTTAATCTGATTGTTTATAAAGAAAACTAGACCTTCTTTCTTCCTTAATCCCTGCTTAATGAATCTATCTGGAGCTTAACTCGAAATCAATTTTTGAAGTAAAACTTCTTTAGTGGCGGTAGAGGGTAAATCTGGAAAATCAGTCACACTAAAACCGTCACGAAATCAGTCACAACCAGTCACGAAATCAGTCACACTCTTACTTGTTTCGGTGCGGACTGCACAGAAAACAATCAACTCAATGATTAGAAACAATTCAAAGATCGAAAATTTAAAAAAAACTCCAAAATTAAAAATTAAAAGATGCAAAATTAAAAAGTCCAAAATCCAAAATTAAAAAAGTCCAAAAACTTCATATTAAAAAGTCCAATAATGAAAAATTGAAAAAATCCAATAATCAAAAATTGAAAAAAAATATAAAAAAATAAAATAAAGTTTTACTTCTGTCGCGTGGCGTTCCACGCACTCTTTTTTTTTAACTTAATTTTCTGCGTATCTTAATTGCAACTATAACTGATTAAACAAAAGCATTCTGGCACTTTGTTACATCAGTTTACTTGGTTTTATTTTTAATTACATCGTTGAACGTTAAAAATATAAATAACTAAACGAAAAAAACGAATCATTATGTTCTCATTATGGACAATGGACTGAAATAAACCTAACTAAACCAAGCGAAGAACATTTATTGGTAGGCCTATTAATGGATTGGGTCTAGACATCTATAATTCTGATTTTTCTTGAACTGTCCCGATGTTACACATAAGGCTGATTGCTAAACCCGAACTAAAATCACGTGCTTAGACTCTGTTTTCGTATTCTAGCGCATTAATTAGACATGAAGGTGATTAATGGCCGGTTTCTATAAACTCCCGAATTACCTATGGGTAAATTATCCAATGGACAGAATTTACACAAGAATAACACCATACAAGCACAAATAATTTAAAGATTGCAATCACATACACTTGTGGCGAGTTTCTAGATAAATGTCCTCTGGGTAAATATGAAAATGACAGAAAAAATGTTCCAAAAAACTCGGGCTAGATCTTTCCAAGGGTAAATCGTCGGGTTAATTTATCCTTTCACGGATGGCTGGATAAAATTTAACCTCTCATAGGATCAATAATAATTTCAACAATGAGAATCAAAGCCTTCTGAATTAAATTAACTGTACAACTCCAAGGCCTTTCTCATTATATCATTGTGGGTGAAATGGAACTAATTTGCCCATGGATAATTTACCCGTAGGTAATTCACTAGTTTGTAGAAACCGGGCATAAATCTAGGCAATGAGATATATGGTATATTTTTTTCGGATTGAATTCCGGTATTTTTGCTTAATGGTAATGCATTGCTGTTTGTGGGAAGGAATCATTATCGCGATATAGCAATGTGGATCAATAGAAGAGTTTCTTGTTTGATGTCTCAACATTTGAGTTATTGCAACTGGAAACGTAATGGTCCATTGTCAACCCGATCTGGAGTTATGCAGTTTCTCTGTCCAGCAAAACATGACCATAACGATGGCAGTGTTATGTTTTCTCATTGCTATTATTGCTGTTATTGTTTTAATAATAATAAAACCATAATAATAACAATAATAATAAAATAAAATAATAATAATAATAATAATAATAATAATAATAATAATAATCAGGGCCCGGATTCTAATGACATGCCATATTTTTATTGATGCTGCATAGATATTGCTAACTTGTAGATAAATCCTAATCATGGCCTCTAGATAAAAGAAATACATTTTTATTTTGTCATTTTCTTGTCATTTGCTACCTTATTTAGTCATATTTCATGTATTTACATTGAGTGTATTGACTTTTTTTCGTCCCTCTCTTTGAAGTGTTGTTTGTTTAATGCAAGAAGGAAAAATTCGGCGTTAAAGAGTGTTGTGTCTCAGTCGGAAATGAGAATCAAAGAAACGCCAAAATTTTGTATTATATTACTAATGTTATTAAATTGACTTGGCACCAGAGTCTGCCACCTGCTTGGATTTGAGAGTGCAAACTACTGTTTACCCTAAATAAACAACAATATAATCCGGCAGACCACAAAAGGAAACGCCGAATTTTTACTCACCTCAGTGCCAGTTTAAATTTCCGTGAGAAAAGAACATTCACAACATTACAGTTATTTACAGTTTTTACAATTATGGACAAACTAGTCTATAACTTTGTGTGTACAATAATTATTTTTTATAAATAAAATATCAGTTTTTAGGTCATTTTCTATAATTATCAAGTCATTTTCTTTAAAATTTAGGGTCATTTTATAGGAAATTTTTCAAACAATTTTAGGTCATCAGAATCCGGGCCCAGATAATAATAATAATATAAGGAAAACTATCAGACACAGTGAGGAAAAGAAGAGTTGATTTTTTTATGGACATATCCTCCGATTGAACCGAAATGGACTGACCAAAAAAAAATCTTTGAACATTTTCTGTCATACATCTTTCTTTATGAAATTAACAGGTAGGTCTTTCAAGATAAAAACAAAATTCGTACGACTTAAGTCCAGAATGTCATTAATTAAAATATGAATGAAAATTGTAATCAATTTATGTCCCAAAATGTAAGAGATATGGGATTACAAATATGTCAGTATAAATCTCCCACCGTCTCCCCTTAATAGAACATACTTTTTAATCACAGAATCTCTATATATATAAAAGGCTTTGTCCTGACTGACTGACTGACAGGAATCAACGTACAGCCTAAACTATAACAGGTAGAGACTTGGAATTTTGATAGTACCTTCGTTTCATAATGTAGATGCTCACTAAGAAGGGATTTTGAATAATTCTGATTCTAAATGCCAAAAATTAAATGTTTTTGAAAATACTTAATCCCTTTTTACATAGAATTATCGAAACAAATTCACAGAACATATTGTTGCCAGTTGTATCAGGTGGGTTTGGATTAAATGAAACGGATGTTTGACAAATTAGAGAAGGTATAATAATTATAATTCATATTATCTATATAAATGAAAGGAATTGTCCTCGATGTCCAGCGAAATCTGCTGAACGCAGAGATCTGAAATTTTAAACATAGGTGGGCTGAAGGGTCGGAAAATGCACCTCCAAGCCGGAATTTTCATTTTAGTTTTCGTTCGTGAGTTATGAGTGAAAAACGGGCAAAAAACGTGCATTTTGTGCGTTTTCAAAACATAAGTTTTCAGTTATACATTTCAATGTCAAATCAATTACAGTTGGCTTTGGCTACTTTTGTCATACCTTGAAAATAAAACTTTCGCGATCGCTTGAATGTTGTAAGCCCTAAATATGGTCAAACGTTGTTTTATTTGGACGAATCTCACAGAAGTTTTCTTGGCCAAGAAACTCGAATCTGATGACGCTTTTACCAGACGATGCTATCTAATCGTGGTATGTAGTCCACGTGATTAAGGTGTTAATAAATATAATGATTTTACTATTATGCTCTTAATTTTTAATTTTTGAAATAATTATCGCGGGCGAAGCCGCGGGCACATGCTAGTATAATATATGGCAATTGTTTACACAGGATAGCCACACAAATAATTAAGAAATGAACCATGGGCCTAATTATTTTCTTTGCAGTCCGCAATGGGCTTATGAGATTGTATGGAACTCTGATGTGGGTTTCATTAATAATACCATGCTATGTTATTGCATTTTACGTCACTCTCTGTAGTCTCTCTGTAGTCATCAGTTTTACAACTGGTTTGATGCAATTCTCCAGTTCTTCCTATCTTGAGCCAGTCTCTTCATGTCTACATATTTTTACATCCAAAATCGCCAATAATCTGTCACTATGCACATTTATTATTAAATGCAAGAATGGTACTTTATGAAATTAAGTGGCGGACGGGAAATGTCTGTCCGTGTGCCTGTACGCGCGATAACTCAAATACGCTTTATGGAATGTTAATGAAACCTGGTATATGCATTCATAACGTCCTTGGGAAGAAGCCTATTGCTTTTGGATCAAATCGGTTGACCGGTACCGGACTAATGCCCAATTTAGTGCCTATTTTATGGTAATATATCAGAAAGGCGCGATAACTCAAATACTCTTTATCAGATTCTCATGAAACTTGGTATATTCATTTATAACATCCATGGGAAGAAGCCTATTCATTTTGGACTAAATCGGTTTACCGGTACCGGAGAAATGTCCAATTTAGCGCATATTTTATGGTAATATATTAGAAAGAATTTATCAATTGCAAATCATCTCTCATGACAACATAGCCTATTGTTTTACGGTGTTCATATACGGCTTTCGAAGTTCCTGCACGAATGCTTATCAAACTAGACCTTTGTTCATCCGTAAGCCCTGCGTAATGAATCGATCTGGAGCTTAACTCGGAGACAGATTAAAAAATAACTTATTTTGTGCATATCATAATTGCAATTATCACTGATTAAACTAAAGCATTCTGGCACTTTGTTATATCAGTTCAACTGATTTTATTTATAATGTTATTGTTGTAAAACTATCATTTTGCAACACTTTGTTGATGTGTTGATGTGAAACAAATAAACAGGGGAAAGATACAGAATAATAGGCCTAAAAACCTCAACATTTTCAAGAGAAAGTGATTTGCAATATCTGAGTTATTGTCTACCCTGTATTTCTGTTGTTATAGTATTTTTAACCAGCATTTATATAATCTACAAAATTACATCGACAGATACTATTTCCTTTGTTGTTGTCATAGTGAATTTTATATTCAGTGGCCTGATTGTAATAAGTTAAAGTGTAATAATATTTACAAGAAATGTCTCACATATGGGCCATTAGGCCTAATGCACTAATTGCAATTATGATATGCCGAAAGTAAGTTATTTCTGTAATCGATTTCCGAGTTTAAGCTCCAGATCGATTCATTAAGCAGGGCTTACGGAAGAACAAAGGTCTAGTTTGATAAGCATATGTGAAGGAATATGTGGGTAGTGTTATTTGTCAAAGCTTGCAAAGCCCTATATGAACACTGTAAAACAATATGTTGTCATGAGAACTGATTTGCATTTGATAAATTATCAAGGGCTGAAAAGTCGGGTTGTGGAAAGATTTCTCAGAATAAGTCCACAGGCTGTGGATGTCGGCTTTGCTTGTTTGTGGTGCACCTGAAGAAGTTTACGAGTTTTTAATCTGACGGAAGCTTGAAACTTAATATTCCGCTCATTAAAACGGACAATCCAACAGAGTTATGGGCAAAGCGGTACATCCGAGACTACTGTCATGAAATTCCATACTCGATATGTTTTACAGATAGTTCAGCTGCTCCAGTGCTCCAATGGTTATTCGGAATCACGTGGGTGAAATTTCCACAATCTACAATTTCCATTCAGTTTGGTTTAACTTAAAATGTACAGTATATTTCCAACAGATTTCATACATTTAGGTTTACAATGTGAGACCTTTATATAGAACTAGGGTTCGGATGTTTAAGACATGTCGTATTTTTATCCTGACCTCCATTCTCGACGCAAACACAAATTAAACACGAATTGCACTTTTGTTATCCTAATCAGACCTTTTTTGTTTTGCATATAAAGTCATATTTTGGTAATTTTTAATGGTCTTGGTCATATTTTAGCCATATTAATAAATTAACGTCATATTTGATATATAAATTCGGTAAAGGGGCACGATTATACAGTGTATGTACTAGGCCTACATGGTCCAGTTAAATTAAATTAAATTAATTTAATTTAATTTAATTTATTTAATTAATTAATTTGGTGTTTATGCCGTCCACCGCTGTGGCTCAGGGGATGCGTCCAATCCTCTCACGCAGCGGGCCCGGGTTCGATTCCTGGTCGGGACAAGTTACCTAGGTGAGGTTTTTTCCGGGGTTTTCCCTCACCTATGAGACAAATGTCAGGTAACTTTAGGCCCTTGTGGTCCCCGGATATCATCTGGCCGTCATTTTCATCTTCATCCTCATCCTCGCCTTGTTCTGAGTGAGTGTGTGTGTGAATGGTGTGTATCGTCCTATGTGTTCGTGTTGTCTCGGAGGTGGCCCTGGCATTGGGCTGATCACTCATCCGGGGAGGCCCTCCATGTCCTTGTCTGGTCAAAAAAGTATGTATGTGATCCAAAGGTAATCCCTCTCCCGACAGGTCGTGGCCTTAGGCCCGGGCGGCATGGGTGGCTTAAATCCTACAAGGGAGAGGTAAAACTACGAAAAAGAAAGAAAGAAAGTGTTTATGCCAATTTAATAGGTGACTTACATTTTAAAATTAATGCAATTGTTCATATTTTATAGCGACGCACAAGTCTACAAAATATTACGAGACGATGAAGCGAGCAAACTGGATAAAATTCTTTAAAAATTTAAGTTCATTACAAGTTAAAATACAAAATATAAATCACAAAAATTGTTAAAAAGTGATTGACCGATTGAATTCATGTGATGTAACAATTTAGTGTCTTAAAAAGTTTTAACATTTATTTTTTGAAAATACGTTATATTATTAGGTAGCATTTAGGATTTGTGGGTCATATTTCCCCCTTTTTTAGGACATATCACCGTTCGTCGCTCTCCTGAAGATTTATAACTGTAGGTGGGATTTTTAGATGTATAGTAGTTCTGGAGTTCTGATTAAAATAAGGGGTGCCGGGCGTAGTACTCAGGGGTAGTTATAAGCTAGAGAACTCTTATCTAGGGAAGTGGCTAGAGAAAATCGAGATAACAGTCAAAGGGCGGTGTCAGGAATAATGGTAACTAAAAGTTGAGTCGTCTTTTCAAATTAATATATATTTTCCAAAGTTTAGTATTTGCTGAAATGCTGAATTAATCGATTTAGTTCTATTAGATGATGTAAGTCCTGATATTTAGTAGTATTTAGTACGTCGTTAAGGTTCGTAAGTAACACTTTGTAACTTGCTAAATTGTAATAGTAATTACTTCACTTGTACGCGCCGTTGAACACTTCTATTTACTTTCACATTTACTCTCTCGTAGTTTCTATTTGTATCGCGCGGATAATAATATTCAATCCTACGTTCACAATTAAGGTTTCGTAATAATAAAACCAATGTCTTTACCAAATAATATAAATTACGCGCTTCGACGCTGCTAATAACTTCTATTTCTATCGCGCGGATTATAACGTTTAAATATCAATATATTGCAAAGTTACTTGAGTTTAATAATGTTTAACGTGGTCTTTTGTCTGAAGTGTGTCTTGAAGTTCTTTAGTCTAAGCTGTCGTGTGATCAATAGATGACGAGATGTCCGTGCTTTCTGCTAATATCTTTGTAAGGGGTAGTGGGGGTAAGTAGTTCCAATTGGTTGTGTCCGTGTCTAAGTCTGCTCTGATTGGGGTAAGGTAGTTTCTTCTGCTATCCGATTTGAAATATATTCCGTTTTTCGTCGTTGAAACAGGCAAGTTGCATCGGTCATTAATTACTTGAGCTGTCAAAATTGGCTAGGCGCCAGCCGGACGGCTCAAGAGGAAGTAGGCGTTACTAGGTTTATGTTTTTATCAATAACTCTGATAACTGAAAGTTATCATAGTTCTGGTTATTTAATCCTGATGGGCTATTTTACAGGGCTTCCAATGGTATTAATTTGTAGTGGGTGTGATAAAAATGAAGAGAGTTATTAAGGTTTTTATATTAAAATGATGGAACGGGTTAATAAAAAGTTATGTGTAATATATCAAACTGTAGGGGCTGTTATTGGCTGTTGATGGGTGTAATTGGTTTCCTTGTCGCTTTTTCCTTAATGGAGTAATTAATGTTTGAAGTTAGGTGTTATATGGGGAATGAATGTTTGAAGTTAGGTGTTATGTGTGGAAGTATAAACAGTAGGGTGCGTATTGTCAATCGTACAGGGGCTATATATGAGATTGTCGTCTGTGTTGAGTACAAAGTACGGTTACAAGATGTCCGCATAATGATTAAAAAACTCACACGATGTAGAGATGTCGACGTCAATACAAGCGGGATTTTATGATCATTATAATACCCAATCTGGAATTTGAAGAGTGGCGGTGTTTTGAAATATGGAAATTTAATTTTTCGATTCCCTAAAATACTTTTCCATGGCTAAAAGAATTTCGTGGGATTTTATCTATTGTGGTTTACTTTGATATTAGCTTTTCGATCAATTGTCTTTGTTTTCAATATCTGTTCTTGAAAAATTTAGATCCTTACATCATCTATACTTTTGATTAATTCTGCCGTAATTACACATACACAAATAAATTCATAATCAATAAAATACACTTTTAACATAATTTTACCTTGAATTGGTCACTTTTCTTCTTGGTCGTAGTACACATTTTGCTGAGTTCATAGTCCATTTGATTAACTAGTAAAACAAAATCATAATTATACCTTATACACAAATAAAATTATAAAATACACTCGAATTTCTTGATATTAATATTAATTTCAATAGCTTCTTGCATAACGCTGATTTTTGATGCTAATCCATATATTGTTGATGTCAAACGTTGGAGTACGCTAATCTTCCTCATTGGTCTACTTAATACACTGATATTATATTCAGATTACACATGTTTTCTTCCTACTCCTTTTTATCTATTTACCTCATTAATAATCATTTCTTAATGTTCCTTTTTATTCTTTCAATATTCTTTTACCTTGTTTCCATTATTCTAACTTCATCAATCATCTTTTATGTCTTACCTTCACAATTTCTTTATTAATCTCAATACTCATTATCATTCTTTTCTTTCATATTACTTTTAATACTCGTTATCATATTTCCTCATTTATTCTCATATTTCTCACTTCATAACCATCATTACTTCATATTTTCCTAGTAGACATATATTGTACCATCTTAATTATTCACTCATTTTGCTTATCATACATTTATTTCTTACCTTTTGTTATATTCCTCATTGTTTTACCTTCAAGATTCTTATTTGTTAACACACATATTTCTCAACAACTATTTCACTTTCAAATTCTTACTTAACTCTGATCATTCTTTTACTTCACTTTTGCTATACAATTCTACTTAATTAGTGTAGGGAGAGGGTTATTTCCTGTCCATATTGTTTATGTAAAATAATTTTTCTTTTTGAAAAATTAACAAAATTTAATTATTCTTACTCTGTGTACTACTCCAATAAAATTCAAATATGTCGAAATTTCAATGTTTACTTATTTACTACTTCAAATAATAGTGTGATTACCTTTGTCAAATGAATGTTTTAACTCTTCAGTTGAATAAATAAAGGGAGTGGCCTATCTTAAAATTACATATATACAAAGGTTCACTAACAATGGCAATAAGCTTATTTGTTGCACTTACATCTGTAGTGGAATGGCTGTTGTGATGTCTCACTCTATTTTATAGAATAAGAATCATTTCATCATAGTCTTTGCAACAACCACGGGGAGGCTAATTACACTCTACCTTGTAAGTATCACATTCGTTATATATAACGTCAGGTAAAACATTAATTTGAGAAGTATGAATCACTCTAATTATTTTACAATGTCAGTCTGATAAAACGTTTTCCTGAGTCCTGGTCGATAATCCTTTTTACTTCTCCTTCTGCTTTAAACTTTCTTAGGCATTTCTGTTTGGGGTTCATGACATAATATAGTTCTAACAGGTGATTGTTGTAGGTTACAAGAATTTCTTCTCAACAGTTTGTATTGGGGTCGTTGCCTGGTATTATACATGTGAAGTTCAATGTTTACTACCAGTTTACAGCACAGCGGGGTGTTTCCGGCCAAGGGTCGGTCGTACAATGAGTTGTAACTTGCTAAGGGGAGACTTGAGTTGAATGGGATTTTGTTCTCTTTGAATAAACTTTCTAAATTCTTACAATATCTGTTGCGTTGTATTGGGTTCCAAGGAGCATGTTGGTTAAAATAAAATTGGGGAAATTTTCTGAAATATTCACTGAATTAATAGGGGTGACATTCTACACATATATATATTATTTACATCTTAACTAAGGGGTGTGGTTATGTCATCACTATTAACAAAATGTTAATTTAATTTGATAAACTTCTTAAGTCATAAGTGTCCAAAAGAATTTCAATTTCCATGAATATTATTACTGTGGTCAAATATTTAATTAATATTCCAAACAAAATTTCAATTTATTTATTATCTAAAAGGAAAAATAACACTACTAACAATTAAATTGTTGTCAACAATGGGCAGGCCTTCCACATTGTTGGCATTGGCATTGTTATTCTCTTTAAATTATTGTTGTTTATAAAATTGCAAACATTCAAATTTATTTATAATAAGGTAATGCTGGTTCATTTTGATATTTACATTTCCTGGAATAATTTTAACATTCTATGCTGTTTTGGGAAGTTTCGTTTTGAGTTATTTAGCGAAGGAAAAATAAGAAAAATTATGATCTATCAATCTGGTCGTGGGGGTTAGGGGTCCTTATTTCATTCTGGGATGTGTCATTATTTCCTTGTCTGTCTTCCATGTTACTCGGGGAATTGTTGTTAGGTCTATTTCTCGGGCTTTCATAAGAATTGTTCCTTTCATATTGATTATTGTAGTTACGGCGGGAGTACCTGAAATTATTCCAGCCTCTATAGTAGGGGCGGAAAAAACCTTGGTTATACTGATTACGGTTAAACCAGTTAGGCCTATTTCCTGCATAGCCACGTCTGTTCTGACCACGGTAACTGTTCCCTTGCCTATTATTGTAATTGCCATACGGCCTGAAACGGAAACCACGGGTTTGCCAATTATTGCGGGCGTTTCGCACGTACTCTGTTTGGGGCCAATAAGGTCTGTTGTCCCTAGAATCATTGTTTTGCTGGTCCTCATTTGAAATTCCTGTCCGCGACCCAATCTGGAAATTTTCCTGATTGTCAGAAGTTTGTACCAGATTAATGTTTTTCCGGTGAGTTTGGTTAGCTGACACAATGGGGTGCGATGGTTTAGTGGAAGTGTAAGTTAGGTCCTGCATTGACTTTAGTAATTTTAACATCTCAGTGGTGGATTGAGGAGATGCGACAACAAGGCAATTCCTTATTACAGGCGGAAAGTGAGACGGGAGTGCCTTTAGAAAATCTTGCTCCAAAATTTCTGGTTTAAGCAGTTGGCGGCTTTCACACAAAGAAATGAAATATTGTAGATAGGTTTGGCCGTGGCTACGGTCGTACTTACCTTGAAATATTCGCGATCTCAAACGGCTTTGCTCGCTTTCGCTCCAATACTCAGATAAAAACATTTCCTCAAACTGACCTATGGACAGGAGGTTGTTGGGATCGATGACTTGGAGCCAGCGAGCTGCGTTAGCTTTCAAAGATTGATTCACAAAAATCATTTTTAGATGTTCTGGGACTCCTCGTAAAGCAAAATAAGTTTTTAGGTCCTTTAAATATCTGACAGGGTTTGTTTTCAAGGTATCTTCAAAATACGGTAATGGAAAATCCGAATTGTGCAATGAAAAACTATTGTTTACAACATTTTGGGGTGTTTGATTAGTGCTGGCAGCTCGTTGATCCAATCCATTGTTGGTTCTGGGTAATGGTGCAGGTGGTTCTGGTATTTCAGGGGCTTGAGGTACCGGATCAGGGGGGTTGGAAGAAGTAGAGGCAGATGTTGAGGGGGTATTACAAACATGAGGGATCAAAGCATTTTCCCTGGTTTGTTCGATTAGGCTTTCCTGGTCTCTTACCCTTTGCCTAAGTCGGTCTAGTTCTGATTGAAGGGATACCAATTTCGTAGAATTGCTAACAGTTACCCTTTCTACTGAGGTGACATGATTTTCTACAGAGGAAATATGATTTGTCAACACTTGTTCTGAGGTAGCAATTTGAGCTGTGACTCTACTGTCTAAATTTTGTAATTCAGACGTAACCTGAGTGCGGTGTTCAGTGATTAATGTAGTTAGTGTAGCATTCATTGTTGAGATTTGTTGATTTTGATTTTCAAGTGTTGAATTTATATTCGTGTTCATGTTAGCAATCTGACTTTCAAGTGTGGAGTTCATTGTAGTCATTTGTTGATTTTGACTTTCAAGTGTGGAGTTCATTGTAGCATTTTGTGTGGCCATTTCATTTCTCAATTGTTGGCTCTGTGTTTCTAGTGTGGAATTTAACTGTGTAGAGATTCCTACTATCATTGTCTGTAGTTGTGACAAAAAATCTGAACTGAAAGAAGGAAGGTTAGGGTCTAAATTTATGGTGTTATGAGTTGAAGTCGATGGGGTGGGTGCACTCACAGCTGGGATATTAACAGGGGTTTGTGTAACAGGCAAGCTAGCAAGGTCACTTTCGGTTTCATGCTGAGTAATTTCTAAGTTTTCAGAAATAGGAACAGATGCACTTTCATTATTTTCAGAAGTAGGATTCTGTTCTGAACATAATATCTGAGTATCAGAATTTGGCTCCATGATTTGGAATACTTTATTATTCCTTAATTTCATAAACTACTATAATACAATTGAATTTACAAAAATAAAATTAATTAAAATGCAAAAAAAAAATTTGAAATTTAAATTGAAAAAATTTACTTTGAATTCAAATAAAAATAGGAGCAAAATTCAATTTTCAACACTTAAGTTGGATTAACGATACCCTTTTGTAGTCCAGATGTCCAGCGGTAGGCCAAAGGTGATGTCCAGGTGCCCAGGTGATGAGGGAAAATGTTGTAGATGAAGATCCAGGGGGGGGGGGTATTGATGAAATGATGAATAATCCAATGGTGTGCTGACTCTAGTAAAATTTCTCACAGAATTTAAAACTTGGTGGTGTGTGGTTTAGTGTAATGTTCCTGAATTTTATTGTTGAAAAATTAAATTTTATTGACTGGTCCCTCGATCTTCAAATTCAAGCCCCACGTTGGGCGCCATTTATCACCGTTCGTCGCTCTCCTGAAGATTTATAACTGTAGGTGGGATTTTTAGATGTATAGTAGTTCTGGAGTTCTGATTAAAATAAGGGGTGCCGGGCGTAGTACTCAGGGGTAGTTATAAGCTAGAGAACTCTTATCTAGGGAAGTGGCTAGAGAAAATCGAGATAACAGTCAAAGGGCGGTGTCAGGAATAATGGTAACTAAAAGTTGAGTCGTCTTTTCAAATTAATATATATTTTCCAAAGTTTAGTATTTGCTGAAATGCTGAATTAATCGATTTAGTTCTATTAGATGATGTAAGTCCTGATATTTAGTAGTATTTAGTACGTCGTTAAGGTTCGTAAGTAACACTTTGTAACTTGCTAAATTGTAATAGTAATTACTTCACTTGTACGCGCCGTTGAACACTTCTATTTACTTTCACATTTACTCTCTCGTAGTTTCTATTTGTATCGCGCGGATAATAATATTCAATCCTACGTTCACAATTAAGGTTTCGTAATAATAAAACCAATGTCTTTACCAAATAATATAAATTACGCGCTTCGACGCTGCTAATAACTTCTATTTCTATCGCGCGGATTATAACGTTTAAATATCAATATATTGCAAAGTTACTTGAGTTTAATAATGTTTAACGTGGTCTTTTGTCTGAAGTGTGTCTTGAAGTTCTTTAGTCTAAGCTGTCGTGTGATCAATAGATGACGAGATGTCCGTGCTTTCTGCTAATATCTTTGTAAGGGGTAGTGGGGGTAAGTAGTTCCAATTGGTTGTGTCCGTGTCTAAGTCTGCTCTGATTGGGGTAAGGTAGTTTCTTCTGCTATCCGATTTGAAATATATTCCGTTTTTCGTCGTTGAAACAGGCAAGTTGCATCGGTCATTAATTACTTGAGCTGTCAAAATTGGCTAGGCGCCAGCCGGACGGCTCAAGAGGAAGTAGGCGTTACTAGGTTTATGTTTTTATCAATAACTCTGATAACTGAAAGTTATCATAGTTCTGGTTATTTAATCCTGATGGGCTATTTTACAGGGCTTCCAATGGTATTAATTTGTAGTGGGTGTGATAAAAATGAAGAGAGTTATTAAGGTTTTTATATTAAAATGATGGAACGGGTTAATAAAAAGTTATGTGTAATATATCAAACTGTAGGGGCTGTTATTGGCTGTTGATGGGTGTAATTGGTTTCCTTGTCGCTTTTTCCTTAATGGAGTAATTAATGTTTGAAGTTAGGTGTTATATGGGGAATGAATGTTTGAAGTTAGGTGTTATGTGTGGAAGTATAAACAGTAGGGTGCGTATTGTCAATCGTACAGGGGCTATATATGAGATTGTCGTCTGTGTTGAGTACAAAGTACGGTTACAGACATAAACATCCGAACCCTATATAGAACTAAACAAGTAATCACAATAGCGTTCATTATGTTATTCATGAAAGCCAGTTAAGTTCTTTATAACGTTCGAACCTCGTTCGAGGTTTTATGTTATTTTGAATTGTAGATATTAAAGCGAAAATAATTTCAGTTTTTATGCCTAAAATAGTAATAAAAAAAACTGTTTTGGTAATTTCGGTTATGAGGTTCTTTTGGTTGGCAATCATTGTTTTGGAAACAAAACACTGCATAAAAACATTTGACAGTTTTAAGGAAAAGAATGAATTGTGATCTATTTATAAAGAAATGGACATCTCTCTTCAATATTAATAAACTCCATTTTGTACAATGAGGGAATAGTTTTTTATTTTGTGTGAGTTTGTCCACATTATACCCTCACTATAGCTAATTAATAGACTTCGGATTTTAGGTAAAAACCTATTTTAATCCTTAAGTGATATATGGACTAAAACTTGTATAGGCTATGCTTGTTACATAAGTGACTATGCCTAAAACTGATACTTTTATAGGACCTAAAACAGCCTATTTTTACGTTAGAGCCTATTGCCTTTTTGCTTGTTTTTCCTCTAAAGTTCAAAATAAGTTATTTTTTGTTATAAATTCTAGCATTTATTTTCAGTTCGTACTAAATTTTTAGCTCGGAATGTGCAGTACATGACAAATTTGTGACATGGTTAAATAGTAAGGAACGTTTCGTGCTCAGGAGAAAAATTCCTTGGAATTCCCAAGAAAATAAAGTGTTTTTCTCCTGACTCCCACATCCAGAAAAAAAAAAAGTAGTTCTCTGAATCACTGAGGGATACAAGGGGTTGAATATGTTAGCGTGCGTAGCTTCTGGGTGCAGGGATTAGGTTTTCACTGTTATGGTAGTAATACAGGCCCTAGTAGGCCTAATAGGTCTATATAATTCTGTAATTAGGCCTATATCTGTGTTTTATCATGATTATTGATTAATGGTGACCAATAAATATAATATTCTGCATTGCAATTGAGATATTTCAGAAAATTGGCAACTTAACGATTTTATAAGAGACTATTTTACGATTTTTAGAACCTGTTTTAGGTATCTAAAACAGCACCAGCGACCTAAAAGTCCAAAGTCTACTAATTAATAATATTCACTAATATTAATTTGTTTTTTTGTTCTATGCAACAGGGCCTAAGGGTACTCTGACAGTAAGAAAGGATCGAACACAGATTCTTCCGGATATTTCATAGTCGGTTTGCCGTTGTACCTGAGGTCAGGACTTCACAATAACAAGGAATAGTATTATTGCCTAGTACCGGTAGATTGCGAAAAACTCGGTGTTGTTGAATGTTCGCAGGCAAACACTGTGTTGGACAGCCCTTGCAAGAAGGCACTGGCTCCTCAAGTGGTCTTATTTTGTAATCATGGCTATGAAATATCACTTCCTCTACTGTCGTCTGCTTCAATCAACATAATTACTGCCTCAGTGGACCAACCTCGGCACGAAAAGATAGGCCTACCTCTGCCGGCTCGCAGTGTTCACTTCCAAACAACTCGGACAAGTCAATAAATACATAGGCCTACCTGTTACAATTTCCATTTTATAAACTTTTTTGCACTCCTTAGCTAGTAAGTGGTACTTACGAACTTTGTTTACATGGATCGTAAGTTGACATTCCCACACAGTCTTGTTGCTAAGGCCGGTTGCGATGAGGTTAAAACACTTACGGTCCAAGCGCTACGTCATAATTCATTACGATACACTTCATAATACAAGCCTTTATGGCCACGGTCCCCAGGACAAATATTCGGTTCCCATAACAACCAACACATGCTAATCACTTTCTGAAATATAACATCCATCTTCAATAGTGAATAAACATAATATTTTCAGCTAATATCTCAATTAATATAAATAAATTTATATAAATAATCATCGTGCAAAAAATAGCATGCAATACTCGTGCCGTAAGCGCATAACGGATCTCGGAAATTGAAAAAAAAACTCTTGCCTCGATCCATATGCACCGCTTACAGCACTTGTATCGCAATATACTATATACCAACTGTTCATATTCTATGACAATATTATAGGAGGAAAACTCCTCTGACAATGGGATTTGAACCCAGGACCTTTGGCTATCCGTGCCAATGCTCTACCAACTGAGCTAATCTAAAACTACAAGTCTAGAACTTTATCTTGCTTTTTCTTTATTCTTTTTTAAAAAAGTGGCTTAGATTATTGTTGCACTGACTCCCTGAATTTTTTTACAAATTTCCAGAGCCCATAAGTTTGACCTATCGGGACTACCATATAGGCTACCACTGTACAGAACAGACTCAGGATGTGGCAGAAAATGGGACCACTTTATAGACCTGATGTGAACGAATTTTCTTTTAACAAATTGATATTACCTTCTAATGTTCATTTTAGATTAAATTAAAATGTTCCCGCGGCTTCGATCACTAATTTTTTAATCATTTATTTAACAGCAAAACATTTAATAAATATTTCCGGCTTTGGAATGCATATTGTGGGTTATATATATACATATATATATATATATATAACTTTTTCTGTTTATATATATATAAATATATCGATTATTGATATCGATGCAATATTGTTATTTTCATGCTTCGGTAGCGGAAAAAATCACGTTTTCTGCCAGTTTTTCACTCATAACTCGCGAACGAAAGCTAAAATTAAAAATCCGCCTTCAAAGTACATTCGGCCATCCTTCAGTCCATCTACGTTTAAAATTTCATATCTCTGCGTTCAGTAGATTTCGCTGGGCATCGCGTACAGACAGACAGACAGAAAGACAGAAAGACAAACATTTCCTCTTATTAAATAGATTATCGTTTATTTATTATATTGCTTAGGCTACACTTTATACTTACTATTACGAGATCTGTTGTATTTTTATATAGGCCTATAGGGCTATAATGATTGCCTTTTTAAAACATGTAAGTTCCTAATTGCAATAGATGATGAATAAATCCTGCTTAAATTCGCTGTAGCTGAGGATGACGTCACAGGGGTCATTGTTAGGGAAGCTGTTCCCATGGTCCATAAGGTGAGATGGTGCAAGGGAACCCACAATCACTGGGTCATGCGAAGTGTCTCCCCACAACATCCCCATTAAGGCAATTACCCCGTCGCGAGCAATCTTGTAGCGGCTTACAGACGCAAATAATAGCGTACAGTCTGTGGGCGAGAAAACCGACACCTCTCCTCTGACTTTACAAATAACCCGTTCGGCTCGAAACAAAGCCTCCTATTTAGTGGTTAAATATGGAATTATTTCGGAGGGAGATTTTCTAAGGTATGTTACATTTGACTTAATTTTCTCACAGCAATGAATCGCTCTCAATTAAAATTATGCATGGACGTTTAATTGTTTACAAATATAATTAACTAACAGGTGCCCGCGGCTTCGCCCGCGATTATTTACTCAACTGGTAGATGTATTGTTTATAGTATATTGCGATACAAGTGCCGTAAGGCACGTTTACGGGTCGAGGAAACAGATTGAAAACCCGAGGCGCAGCCGAGGGTTTTTAAGTTTTCGAGACCCGTAAATGCCTTTACGGCCCGTGTGTTGCATGCTATTTTTTGCACGATGATTATTTATATCAATTTAATTATATTAATTGTGATATTACCTGAAAATATTATGTAAATACATTCTTGAAAATAGATGTTTATTTCAGAAAGTGATTCGCATGTGTTTGTTGTTATGGGAACCGAATATTTGTGCTGAGGGCCGTGTCCATATAGACTTGTATTATGAAGTGTATCGTAATGAATTATGACGTAGCGCTTGGACCGTAAGTAATTTAACCTCATCGCAACCGTCCTTAGCAACAAGACTGTGTGGGAATGTCAACTTACGACCCATGTAAACAACGTTCGTAAGTACCACTTACTAGCTAAGGAGTGCAAAAAATAATTTTTTAAACAGAAAAATAATTAAAGCATATTTATTAACACTGACATCGTTTTTATATCAATTGCAGGAATTACATAATTTTATTTGTATATTGCTTGGCGTAGTAGATATAAGTAATTAAAAGAACAAAACGAATCACATGCTGCCATATAGGAATACAGATTTGAAATGAAACCATAGATTTATGAACCTTACCCAAATCATGCATAAATAATTTTATTATAGTAGTAGTAGTAGTAAGTATTCTGCCTTCCGGCAGGTTTTCAAACTTGGTACGCGAATTTTGTTTTCCAAAACTGTCTATCCTCTGCTTCCTCCTTCAGCATCCAATATTTCCGCTTTTCCCTTAAATCGTCCAACAGCTGAATTCTTCTTCTTCCAAGTCTAGTTGTACCCTCCAATCTTCCTTCTACGACATCATGTAATAAGCAGTTCCTTCTGAGAATGTGCCCAACCCAGTTTGCTTTCCTCTGACGAATTGTGTGTATGATTGACTTCTTCTCACCCACTCTACTCAGAACTTCTTCGTTTGTCACCATGTCCATCCACTTTATATTTTCTATCTGTCTCCAGCACCACATTTCAAAACTTTCTAAATATTTCTTCTCTAATTTCCTCAAAGTCCATGTCTCTGATCCATACAAAGCAATACTCCAAATATAACACTTCACCAGGTTTTTACGTAGCTCTAGGTTCAGACTACTAGTTAGCAGAGTTCTCTTCTTCATAAATGCTTTCTTGGCCATGGCAATTCTTGATCTTATCTCCTTGGTGCAATAGGCATCTTTCGTCAGTACACTTCCTAAGTATTTTTTATGTAACGACTAATAAATAAAAATCTAAAAACCTGGCTTTGAGGTGCGTTTCACGAATAAAATGCGTCGACCGGGAGAACAATACCTCAGATTCGAGTTCCCTAGACAAAAAAAACCGCATACTTAGTTTCGTCCGAATCATTCAATTTCCCCATTTACGCGTGACTTCATGATCCCCTTCTGCGAATCGTAAACAAATGAATCAACATAGCAACCGAGCAAGGCCATCTTGAATTAATTTCACGATTGAATACTGTCTTGCTAATGTTTTCCACAACAATCGAATTGTTCGTGTGTTTCCTATGGAAGGTATTTCGTCTCCTCCAAAACATTTGATTTTTGACATTAAGAATCAAAATTTTGCAAAATCCGTTCTTATGTTATGAAACGAAGAGATTCATTTGCACGCGAATCTACTGTTCACAGAACAAGTGGGCATAGTTAAATGTCATTTCAGACATTGATAAATAATTTTGAATAATTTAAGATAAAGTTGGTAAAGTTAAATTTAAAAATTAATATTTATAAGACTATTATCCTGCCGGTTGTATTATATGGATGTGAGACATGGCCCCTTACATAATCTGAGAGTGTTCGAAAACAGGGGGCTTAGGAAAATATTTGGGACTTCAAAAGAGTTGAAAACTTCATAATCACTAGCTTCGTAACCTGTATTCCTCACCGAATAAAGTAAGGGTAATTAAATGTGGAGGATGAAGTGGGTTGGGCATGTTGCGCGCATGGGGGAAGAAAGACATATATAAAAAATATTGACTGGGATATCCGAAGAGAAAAGACCACTTGGAAGACCTAGACGTAGGTGGTAGGACAATATTAGGATAGATTTAAGGGAAGTTGGATTTGCGAGGGATGGTTGGATGGAGTTAACACAGAATTGGGTTGAATGGCGGACTCAGGTAAGCGCGGCAATGAACCTCCGGGTTCCATAAAATAGATAATATTCCTTTAGCTTGCTGAGGAATTGTCTGTTGCCATTGAGTAAGTAAGTAATAAATAATTTTGAATAATTTAAGATAAATATGGTAAAATTTGAATATTCTATACGGCTTTTTTCCACCCATTATGTATAAAGTGACAGCAAAGAGAATTAGCACAGATTCATGTTTTCTATTACGTAAGAGAGATCATGTGATACAGTTAGCTTTTACTTGTATTCCACTGGTTTACACTTTCCAATTGCCATCTATGTAGTGTCAACAAAACCTGTAAAACACAACACTGTCTTATAGGTACAAGTTGATTTCCTAGCCATCACAAAAACGGCTCTACTTTCTGCTTTAATCGCTCCTATTACAACTGCCATTGAATGGGGAACCGTTGGAAAACTATTCAACAACTGAAAATGACGGATAGCTAATTTATTATGTCAGAAGTCGGTAAAAAAATCCTATCGACTTATACCTTATTCATTGCTGTAGTCTTTTTGTTAGTTGAGAAAAAACTAAATTTTGTTTTTGGTGGGGAAGGTAGGCCTACTAAAGTTACATACTTACATAATCAATGACAATAGACAATTCCTCAGCAAGCTAAAGGAAGATTAACTATTTTAGGGAACCCGAAGGTTCATTGCCGCGCTTACCAGAGCCCGCCATTCAACCATATTCTGTGCTAACTCCATCCAACGAACCCTCGCAAATCCTACTTCCTTAAGTATTATTTATTACAAGAGATATTACAAGAGGTATTATATTTAGTAATACACCCGAATGAGCAAGACTGCTCGTGCTCGGGTGCCGTTTCAAAAATATCAAAGTGAAGAAAGAGGAGAGACAAAGAAATAGAGTGTATAATGTGCTTAACTAAAAAAGAAAGTAAAACAAAAACATTAAACATAAAAACATAAATACATAAAAGGAGTGAAACAAAAATTACTTAAAAGCTAAAAAATTACAAAAAATTATTTACATATCTATTAAATTTAACAGTGGAGTATGCTGAGAGATCAGGATTTTTTCCGATAATTGAGTTATAGAAGCGCGGTCCAAAATTAATGCTATGCTTTAATCCTGCCGATGTGAGACATTTGGGTTCTAATAGGAGTAAATTAGTATTTCGTCTAGTTTTGTAGATATGATCACTGGAAGAGTATTTTATACGATGTTTGTGAAAATATTTTAATATAGAAAATTTGTAAATTTGGTCCAAACTTAAAACATTAAATTCCGAAAATATTAGGCTAGTTGGGTAATCAATGTGTTTTCTTAGACAGATTTTTATTATTCTTTTTTGTAAAAGGCAGAGGGGCTTAAGGGTAGTTTTCGCTAATCCTCCCCAGACGAGAATGCCATATTGAATAATGGACTGGAAAAGTGCTAGATAAACGGAACGTAAAACAGTAATGGGCATAGGCTACAGTGGCGTAAAATGACAAATTTATGAATTGTTCGGCGTAGTCTATTACAGTCTATTACAGTCTATTCTAATATTGTCCTTCCACCTAGTCTAGGGCTTCCAAGTAGTACCTTCGGGTCTCCCAGTCAATATTTTTGAGATATGTCTTTCCTCCCCCATTTCACCCTCCGTGATTTAATTACCCTTACTATATCCGGTGAATAGTACATACAGGTCATGAAGCTCGTCGTTATGCAGTTTGAATATCTAAAGTCAGGCTATAATCGCTTCTTGCAAGTTATAAGCCTAACACAGGCCTAATATTTAGTTAATAATTCAAAATTAGCTCTAATATGGATAAAATTTAACATAGCCTAGTTTTCATTGTTGAATTTGTACAAAGAAGGAAGGAGTGACATGATAAATTGACAAACATCTGACTGCATTTTATTCAAGGCCTTCTCTATTCAATTTCAGGAATGGAATACACCGACTGAGGCCGTGGTTTCTACATTCATTTGTTCTGATTTCGTTACATATATTTCCGTCACAGGTGGTTTTATCAGGATCCACATAAGAACGATTTTGAAAACGTTTAAAAGTAAAAACAATACTTTTTACAGTCGAAGGTAAAAGAAGCGCTTTATTGGTAGATGATATGAACTAAAGGGAGAAAATTTTGCCACTGAGTGGTTTAAAATTATAACATTCGAAAATAATTGACTTTGGTATTCGTCAGATGGAAAATACTCTTTTAGTTTAAAATATTTGCATATAAGAATTAAATAGGCTAAACTCAGTTTGATAAAAATTGCAAATTCTAAAACCAACTATGCCTTTATAAATGTGAAATTTTTCACGGTGGTGGTAAAAGTCGTCAAACATGGTGTGTGAAAAGCGTGGTCATATTAATAATAATAACAACAGTAATAAAAAATATCTATCTATCTATCCATCCATCCATCCATCCATGCATCCACATCAATCCATCCATCCACATCCATCCATCTATCTCTCGTCCTGTGTATCCCCAAAGTCTCGAGCCATTAGGGGCTATAACTGGAGGTTTCTGTTACCTATGTGAATTTTGTTACGCTTATTTCCGAGAGGGAAGAGGGACAGGTGGTAAGCCCATCGCCTCTCAACCCCCCTCCGGAAACGAAGGTATTACTTGGACGTGAAATGGCCGATAAATTTTGTCCAGAGGCTCTAATTTAGGCTTGGAGTAGGCTACTATAAAAATAATAATATCTGCAAAATAAATTCCTTCTTTTAAACCTTGCATCATAAACAGGGTCCGGATTTTGATGACATGTAATCTTTTAACTGGTAATCATGGACGTTGCCCACTTGTGCAGGTATTCTGATCTTGACTCCCTGATTATAAGAATTGTAATTTTTAGAGTCATTTTTTGGTCATTTTTTAACATCTTTAATTTTTGGAATTGAATGTCATTACATACATGGTCATTTTTTGGCCATTTTACGATCTTTTATCCCCACATTTCATATTTTAGGTGATTTATTAATTTTAAAGTCATTATTATTTCATTTTGTGTTTTTTTGTATTATATAGAGTTTTTGTGCATTTACTTGTATTTAATATATGAGAACACTAAACAATCATATTTAAATAAATCTTGTTATAATTTTAATTTGGATACTGAAAAACTATGTGTGTTGATTGCATTTAACCGTATGTGCTAAATAACTAATTACATGCCTATATAATTGGGACAAAAACATTACTATAGAATAGAAAAATCAGACGAATAAACCAGAAATTACATACGAATTTTTGGGTCATTTCTATTACTTTTTAGGTCATTTTTCTGTATATATATTTGTAATCCATTTTTGAAGTATTTTTAGGTCATTAAAATCCGGGCCCTGATCATAAATAACTAATAAATTTTTTGTGTGTACAAAATGTGTTCTGGACATGGTGAAATAAATACGTAAGTAAGTGATGTTGGAGATTGCGGCTTTCTCCGTTCACTTGTTTGCGATGCTGCACTGTGTGTACAGGGAGTTGAGTGCGTCAGTCAAGAAGTGAGGCAGTTTGCATCACAAAGAGTCAGACCCTCTTGGATCGTTTACTTGCTAATGTATTCGTAATTAGTGTGGTACAGTTAGTGTCTCCACCAAAAATGTAATTTAAACTTTGCAGACTAGCATCAAGTGTGTTATAAATAGAGATACCATCCCCCCACAAGATAGGGGAGCTCTAACCAGCCACGCCGGGTTCGAACGACATTTTCTCGAAATTTAATCCTTCATGTATCCCATACATTTATTATATATATATATATACATACATACATATAAGAGGCTTTGTCCTGACTGACTGACAGAGAATCAACGTAGAGCCTAAACTATAACACGTAGAGACTTGGAATATTGACAGTACCTTCGTTTCATAATGTAAGTGTTCACTAAGAAAGGATTTTCCAAAATTTTTATTTTTAATGCCAAAACTCAAATGTTTTAGAGGAATCATAATACCTTTTTACAAAGAATAATCAAATCCAAATCAGATTCTATGTACAGTTCCCATGACAACAGTGTATTGTTGGCAGTGGTCACAGGTAGCTTTGGAAATGAAAATGAAAATGGAAATGAAATCGGACTTTGAAACATTAGAGAAGCTATCAATATAATTCATGTTATAAATAAATATTTTGAGAATAATGCACAATGTGATGCAGTCACATAACTTCCTCTACCCTCGACATAGAGAATACCATTTTCTCACTTCACATTTTGATGTAGAATAAGAGGTCGTATTGCGGGGACAGCATTTTCAGTTGTTTCAGTCTGATTTTGTGCCAACGAGTATGCCATATCAGAAGACGGTAAAAAATTCTATCCACTAATATTTATTCACAGCTGTAACTTTGTATTTTTAGTTGAGAAATATGGATGTTTATCGTAGGCCCTAAGCATGTAAAAGGAGACAAAATACGATGGAACATTTTTGTAAAAACGATGTCATTGTTAATAAATATAATGTTTCAATTATTTTTATGTTAAATAAGTAATTTAAACAAAATATCTAACAGTTGAGTAAATAAGCGCGGGCGAAGCCGCGGGCACCAATATATATATATATATATATACATATGTTGTGAACTCAGATAACTTCCTCTGCCCAAACAAAAGTTATCATCTTAGTAGATAAAATGGCCTGAAATTTCAAAAAAGCTACAGGCTTAATCACTGCGTAAACTGTTTTCTATGCAGTCCGGCATTAGTTGGTATATTTTGTGATAGAATCTCGCGTATTAAAGGGTTAATAAGTTGTTTAAAAGGTATTACGGAAAGGCCTTTATATTTATGTATCAAGTACGAGAAATAACGCTTTAGTGGACGAAATACTGGATTAGTCCGATCAAGTTTTTGCGTACGTGGTGCATACAATATTTTATTTTTAGCACAAGTTATCTAAATTATATGAAATAAATTAAAAACACAGTATAATTAATTATAATGAAAGGAATTGTCATAAGTGATTTCTTAACGTCATATTCTCACAGCCGTCTACATCACAGAACAACAATTAACCGTACCAATACGAAATGCGGTCTAGATGAATAGGCTAATAAAGAAGTCGCTTGTTTGTAAACAATAGCCTATGCATACGAACTAGTATTTTATTTTTGGATTTTTTAAATTTTGGATTGTTGGATTTTTTAATATTGGTCTTTTTAAATTTAGATTTTTAATTTTTTAATTTTCGTTTTTTTAATTTTGGATTTTTTATTATTAAATTTTTTATTTTGAATTTTGGATTTTTAATTTTAATTTTTTTAATTTTTTTATTTATTTATTTTTTTTTTGAATTTTTGAATTTTTTTAATATTGATTTTTTTTTTAAATTTTGGATATTTGGATTTTTTAATTTTGGTTTTTTTATTTGTAAATTTTGGATTTTTGGACTTTTGAATTTAGGATCTTTTAATTTCGGATTTTTTAAAAATCTTGAATCTTTGAATTTTTGAATTTTTTATTTTTTAAATTTTGGATTTTTTATTTTTTTATTTTGAATTGTTTGATGTTTTAATCTTTGGATAAGCCTAATCATTGAGTTGTTTTCTGTGCAGTCCGTTCCGTAATACCATACTAATTTCGCCCCCAAATTTCAATATTGAGAAGCGAGCTGGCCTTCGAAGAGGAAGGACGTGCACGCTGGAGCAGCGTTAACAGGCAGACACCGTAATTATCTCAGCTGCAGGGCAGCCCTTGTAAGGGTAGCTAGGCTTTCTAAAGCCGGCAGTTCTTCACAAAAGAGCATTCCCCCCTAGCCCACCCTGGGCTAAGCCGTCACGGCCTGTCGCCCGTCACGGGCCCGCATAGGTCCACCTGTTTTGAAGACAGCAGTTGCAAGACGCCAGTGATTTTGTTTTCTCTAAATAAGGTGGTAAATCTTATGTGTAAGTCTGGTCTGAAGTACCTGCAGAAACCTAACGGTGACAACAAAAGCAATCTTCTAGCCTCCTTCATCCGCTGCGGGTAAGGCGAGCGGTGGGGGAGGGGACCAGTGTAGTAACTAACATCCCCCTAACATATATATTTTTAACGCTTAACAATAATAACTCCCAGGTTCTCTTTACTCCAACATGGTAGTAAAGAAAACCAATAAATCAGTGAAGGTACTGGACCCCCCCGGCATCAGACGAGAGTTGAACTTCACACAAAATACACCGCCATCTACACAAACAGCAGAAAAACACGAAACAACAGACAAACGTGTTACAAGGAGCACAGCACATGTAAACACATGCCCCCCTTCCGATAGCGTTGACACAGATGAATCTGTTCAGTCAGACACTTCTGGAGTCCGCTATGCTACGCCCTTAGGCAGGAAAAACTCGCACTCGGCTTCACCGGCTCCCCCACCCCCCAATTCACCGCCAAGGGACACGCTTGCATCGGACTCATCCTCCGATGAGCAGGTACCCTTTAAAACCGTAGTAAGAAGAAAACGTAAGGGCACGGCCAGTAAAAATTCCAGACCCTCCCATAGAATCTCGGAATCACACTCCGAGAGTTCAGGCCGGTCCCCCACCCACAACACTGAGTACATGCAACAACAAACACGGGACTTGCCTCCCATCACCATACTCAGGGAATATCGAGGTGATATGGTTCGTCTCAACAAAGAGTTCGAAAATCAGTATCATCCCCTTAGTATTACCTGTGTACTGAATAAAGTAGGTACAGCAGTGAGTACTAGTACCAGGAGAGACTATACGAACCTCCTGAAATTCCTGCGCGACAAACAGGTCCCATTCAAAGTAATCAACGCGCAGGAAAAAATTCTCAAAATTGTCATCCGAGGTGTCCCAGGGGAAACCAGCGCAGACACAGTAGCCGAGGCCCTTAAGGCCAAAAGCTACGCAGTAAAAAACATCAGAAATATGACGTCGCGTGAAGGCCATCCGTATCCTATGTTTGCAGTGGACCTGGAGGATACGGAACACTCCCGCACAATCTTGGATTTGTCAAGACTGTGCTATCATACCGTAAAGGTTGAAAACCGGTATGGACGTCAAAGCCCTCCCCAATGTTTGAACTGTCAGAAGTTCAACCATACCAGGGCAGTGTGTCGCGCTCAACCTCGCTGCAGACGCTGCGCAGGGAAACACTCTGAACAGCTGTGCAGGCACCCTGCGAACGAGCCTCCGAAGTGTGCCAACTGTAATGGAAGCCACACTGCGGATTCGAGTAGTTGCGAGTATCGCAGAGGTGTGATGGGAGAGAAACCAAGAACCTCGAAACGCCCCTCACACTCACAAACCACTAGACAACTGCCTCCTAAAACAACACAGACACCAACCACTTCTGCCATACACGCCGATCAGGCCCAGGCACTGAAAAGTGTGGAGGTAAGAGGTGAAACACAACAGAAAACTAGAGCTGGCTATAATCAGGTTGTAGCTAGAACTTCAACTCCAACACCAGCACCCAGGCACACAAAACAGCAGTCACCAACACACACACACGCCAGCAACACAGATGCGGTACCTGAACCTGATGCGACCAGTGCGCCAGTGAGTACACTGGAGAATCCAACCAGTCGGCCTGAGACGCACTCTCATGAAAATGAAGTGCAGACAGAACCGAGGGAGAAGGTTGTCCAGGAAGTGCGAAACAGGCGTAGGAGGTCGCGGGAGGGCCGCACCCATGTAAGCAGGCACACTCAAACCACACAAACACAACAGACAGAAACACTCCTACAGCAACACCAGCAGCAGCTTGAGGGGCAGCAGCAGCAGCTTGAGGAGCAGCAGCAGCTGATTATCAGTCAGCAGCAGCAGCTGAACGAGCAGCAGCAGCTCATAAGGCAACTGCGCAATCAGCTCGAAGTTGAAAGGCGGGAAGCCTTATTCAGGCAGCAGCAGCCCGAACAAGCGCAGCAGAGTCCACCAACACAAGGCACAACAAGATTTCCGAAAACTTTCAAACCTACTTACGCACCCACAATGCAATATCATGCATCCCCTTACTATGATGGCTTCGTAAAGGACCACAGTGAGTGGATACATAATAAATTGCGACAGGCAGACCCCGGTATTGCCATACGCAAGCTGACACTGGCTCTGCATGAGACAGCTGACATGCTTTCGGATATCAAAAGCTGGGAAATGGTACCCGCAGTGGCCTCGCACTTCTTGTACAGGCTAATATACTGAGGTCCATACTGCCTGTAAAACACAAAACAGAACACAAACACACACCCACACACACAAACATCTAAAACATGAACATTAAACATAACATGAAAATACTATTCTGGAACGCCCAGAGCATCAGAAACAAAAAACACGAGTTCCTCCAACTACTACAAGATAACAGAATACACGTAGCTCTCATTAACGAAACACATCTAAACACTAATGATAAATTTACACTTCGAAACTACAAAGTACACAGGTCAGACAGAGTTAACAGGAGAGGAGGAGGGACAGCAATAGCGGTACACAAATCCATCCAACACACAGCAATTCCTCTAACTCAACTACAGAGAACGGAAGCCACAGCCGTAAGGATTATCGTCGACAATAAACCGATCACACTAATCGCGGTTTACAACCCCCCAGGCGACATATCAGTAGACGAAATAGAAGCACTATTGCGAACTTCAAACTCCGTAATAATAGCCGGTGACGTAAACGCAAAGCACACATGCTGGAACAGCAGGAGTGTAAATCAGGCGGGTGTTGCATTGTTGGAAATGTTCGAAGAAACAGACACGCCCTTCGGAATTATAGCACCCAACGAGGTCACATACATTCCGCACAACGAAAACCAACAGTCTGATGTGCTTGACATAGCCCTTGTTAGGAATGTAAATATGAACATCCAAATTAGAGCTTTGAACGAGCTAAGCTCAGACCACTCACCAGTATTACTTACACTTTCGGGAAAGCTCAAGGAAATCAACAAAAAAGTGGTCCTAAATTACGCGCACGCGAACTGGGAACAATTCCAAAACGACATAATTGAAAACTTGCCTAATGGACAAATCGAGAACCAAGACGACCTAGAACGCAGCGTCCACATACTGACTGGCGTAATACAGAATGCGATAAATGAAAACATACCACAAAAGAAAATAAAGGAACATCGCCCTAGCATTACAGCCGAAATTAAGTGCCTCATTAGGCAAAGGAATGATGCGAGACGAAAATGGCAACGCCATAGAAACCCACATCATAAAGTACTAATGAACCGGCTAAAGTGGGACATCAGCCAGGCCCTTCAGGATCACATATCCAACACATGGGACAGTGTCCTCTCAGAATTGGATACGCGTAATATGAGTGAAGTCTGGAACCTAACCAAACGAGTAATGCATGTCCACACGCCGCTGCCTCCACTAATCCATAACAATGAAACAGCATACACAGGTGAAGAAAAGGCCGCAGTATTTGCAACACGCCTTACAAACACATTCACACCCAATGAATCCCACCATAATAACAATTTTATAAGAGAAACCGAACAAATCGTAACGAACTTCATGAACACGCCAAACACCACAAACATTCGAAATACCAGTGTCGGCGAAGTCGCCTGGCAAATCAAACATCTGAAAAATCGTAAGGCACCAGGCATCGATGGCATCCAAAACCAAGTATTAAAGTACTTACCACTTGTCGCGATCAGATACCTAGTGAACATCATAAACGCCATGTTCAGACTGAAACACTTTCCCCACATATGGAAAGAAGGAAGAGTACTCCTATTTCCCAAACCAAAAAAGGACTTATCGGATCCAGGCAATTACAGGCCAATAACACTACTCGATACAATGAGTAAAATAGCAGAAAAAATACTAAGTAAGCGCCTCAGTCATAATCTCAAAACTCTCAACGTAATCAGAAACGAACAATGTGGCTTCCGTCCAAAACACAGTGCGACGGCCCAGCTCATGCGACACGTTGAAAACATTTCAAGAGGTTTCAACGAAAATCGTTCCACCGCAGCCATTTATCTCGACATAAAACAGGCCTTCGACAAGGTCTGGCATGATGGCCTGATCAGAAAGATGATCGAACTGAATCTCGACGACGGTATAATCCGACTCGTGTACCACTATCTTAGCAACAGACGTTTCCACGTAACTTGCGAAAACAAACATTCTGACCTAAAAGATATCAGAAGTGGTGTGCCACAAGGAAGCATCCTGGGCCCCAGCCTGTTCAACATCTTTATAAATGATATTCCTCATCGGTCACAATATAATAATAGCAACATACACATATTTGCTGACGATACACTGATCACTGGACAATCAGTCAAAGCAACACATGCAGCAAACCAAATACGCCGAACAATACCTCTATTAGAGGAGTGGCTAACAAAATGGCGCGTAGAAATAAACACTGACAAATGTCAAGCAGTGCTATTCACTAAGAAATGGTCACAACTCAGAATCCTACCTCCTGAATTAATAATAACCGGAAAAGCCATCCCATGGAAAACAGAAGCCAAGTACTTGGGAGTAATATTGGATCAAAAGTTACTATTCAGGAAACATATAGACTCCTTGCGAGCTAAGGCGTATGCCCAATTAAGGAATCTATTCCCATTGTTGAACAACACTTCCAAACTAAACATTCGTACATCCTTAACGATCTATAAAGCATTGGTTAGGAGCATCATAACATATGCTAGCCCAGTGTGGGGCCACGCCAGCAAAACTCATATGAGTAAACTGCAAAAACTACAAAACAGAGTATTATACACTATCACTAAACTTCCGCGAGTCACTCCAATCTGGACCCTCCATAAGGAAACTAACATGGACACCATCCAAGAATATATAGCGACAAGCGCGGCGACATTCTACGAGAGTTGCAACGGGCACGAAAATCCCCAAATCGCGGAGCTGGGCCGTTATGACATAACACACGACAAACACAAGAGGCCGAAGTCACTCCTTCCACAGGAGATGATTGAAGCACTAGGACTCTAACAGAACACACAAGACCTTATATAAGGCGGATAACTGGTAATTCGGACTGGCAATACTCTGAACACGAGCCAAATAGCAGGGGAAAATTTTTAATTTGGTTCCCCGAGTAGAAATTAATAAGCATTTTGTGTGATTTCAGGAAATGGATCTCCAGACTAGAAGTCACCATGCATTAAGCCTACACTAAATAAAATCTGGTCCTATTGCTAAATCACTAAAGTCAAGCTATTCTGCCAAGGTTTTTTGCGGTTTTCCAAGGCCTCGCAACGAATGTTGGAATAGTTCCCTTGCAAAAGACGGGCCGCAACCCGCACAATAACACCCCCCCCCCCAAACTTCAAAATTTTTAAATAAAAGGACCCTCTGACCGCGTAAAACAAAATTTTAGAGCAAGAAATTGGATATACAAAATTACAATAGACTGTCTTTTCGGCTACAACAATAGAATGGAACATTCCTAACCACCCCTACTTTACAGCTATGACACCACTTCCAAATCATACTCAAAATCATGGGGCAAATGGGCTTTGCCTAGGTACCCATTGCCTACTACATAGTAGTGGGCATAAAAGAGGAAGGAGCCACGTATCAAAAGTACGTTGCAGATATTCTCAATTCGATTCCGATTCCGATTCCGATTTCAATATTATGGGGCAAATGGGCTTTGCCTAGGTACCCATTGCCAACTAGCCTACATAGTAGTGGGCATAAAAGAGGAAGGAGCCACGTATCAAAAGTACGTTGCAGATATTCTCAATTCGATTCCGATTCCGATTTTGAGCTCTCGATTTACCCCTACCGCGGCTAAAGAAGTTTCACTTCAAAAAGTATGACTCTTGTGATTGGTTTATATTCCACATATTCTTATACTAGATTGGTCACACATTCACGAAGCAAATAGTCAATGCAATAGGCCTACAGTAATGTACTAAATTGAGCGGCGAGGAACAGCTAAGGATAGTGAAGTTTATGAATGTTTCTTATAGGCAGACCACCCGAGTGAGTATAGAAATTCACTGAAGTATTTTGATAACTTTCACTGACGTAATTGCAGTAGCACATGCTCCTTGTTGAAAAGACGCAACCAACCGTGAAGTAGAGGACGCACTGGCATTCATCTGGATCAGTTCACTTTATCTGCATAGCGGTCTGGACATCGGTTCCTTGTAACAGAGTTTTATCTTGACACTTACTTACTTACTTACTCAATGGCAATAGACAATTGCTCAGCAAGCTACAGGAATATTATCTATTTTATGTAACCCGGAGGTTCATTGCCGCGCTTACCTGAGCCCGCCATTCAGCCCTATTCTGTGCTAACTCCATCCAACCATTCCTTTCAAATCCTACTTCTCTTCAGTCTGTCCTATTATTGTCCTCCCAAGTATGTCTAGGTCTTCCAAGTGGTATTTTCCCTTCTGGTCACCCAATAAATATTTTTTAGATATGTCTTTCCCTCCCTATGCGTGCAACATGCCCAGCCCATTTCATCCTCAGCGATGTATTCAAGTTTTACTTACTCAATAGCAATAGACAATTCCTAAGCAAGCGAAAGGAATATTATCTATATAAGGAAACCCGGAGGTTCATTGCCGCGCTTACCTGAGCCCTCCATTCAACCCTATTCTGTGCTAACTCCAATCATCCCTCGCAAATCCTACTTCCCTTAACCCTTAACTCTTTTGTTTTGTAATATTTCACGAGTTAAACACGAGATGTCGTTGAGACTTTTTGTATTCTTAGTAGGCCTATATATTATTATTTGACCTTTGCTGGAAGTGATGTGTATTATTGGCGCTCAAAAGTGAAATATCATAGTTTTTGACCGTTTGGACTCCACAAGTATGTTGTATTTGTCTACCGAGAGACAGAAAAACTAAAAATTGGTGTGAAAATGGGTGTTATTTCTATTTTTAGCCTATCTGCCCATTTTGGAAGTGAAAATTGTTAACAACCTTCTTTAACCATTAGCAGTTCTGTACTTTTTCATAATATTATGGTTTATAAATAATATTTTATTTATTTTACCTTTTTATTATTATTTTTATTTATGGTATATAAGACCCCACCAGCATATTAGCGCAACCTAAAAACACCAGCATAGTTAAGAGTTAAATCTGGCCTAATATTGCCCTTCCACCTACGTCTAGGTCTTCCAAGTGGTCTCTTCCCTTCGGGTCTCCCAGTCAATACTTTTGAGATATGTCTTTCCTCCCCCATGCGCGCAACATGTCCAGCCCATTACATCCTCCGTGATTTAATTACCCTTACTATATCCAGTGAAGAGTACAGGTCATGAAGCTCGTCTTTATGCAGTTTTCTCCAGTCCCCATTTTCATCTCTTTTATTTTCCTAAACCCCTGTTTTCTAACACTTTCACTACTTTCTTTATTAGTAACTTGCTTAAAAGGCCCGGCGTTGCCCGGGTTTTGTATAGCCTATAGTAAGCTTAGTTTGAAATTAACTTATGAAGGACTTTCGATTTTAAAACTCTAGGTCCTTATACAGGGTGTTAATGAATAACACCGAAATATTTTACCTGTGTATAGAGGGGACATAGACAAGCAACTTGAATAAGGAGATTTTTGCTGTATGGATTCAATTCTTCCTGTTATAACATAAAATCTCCCAAGGATATGCACGCCACTGACTTCTAATACTTGAAATGATGGGAAACAAAGGAACAGTGAATATTGTGTTGTGGTCGGGAAAATTGTAAAAAATGACGATCGATATCTTACAACTCTGATGGGAAAAAAGACAAACGAAACATTTTTGTTAGGTTTGGAATTAGGAATAAAAACATAATGCAGTGGCGGGCAATCATGTGATTAGTCAGTAAATTTTGCAGATTATGAAAATTCTAAATTATGGTATAGGCTAGCTGTTGATGAATTATTAAGAATCAGGTTTTTATCTATCACTAGGAAGGCATGAAGTCAATTTAATGAAAATTTTAACCCTATTTCGCTCAATTATTGAGTTATGAGCACCAAATTTTAAGGACTTGAATGTCCTGTAGCATACACATTTTACGTCATAGAGCAAAAATGTCCTAATAAAAGTTGCTTGTCTATGTCCCCTCTATACACAGGTAAAATATTTCGGTGTTATTCATTAACATCCTGTATAGCTTGTATTATATGGATGTGAGACATGGTCACCTACTCTTCTCGAATAACATAATCTAAAAGTGTAATTAGATACAGTAAGTAGTAAACTATTTAACATTTGTTTTTGTGTATTTTATTATCTCTAGAGAATTAGTTCTTAAGCCTTAAATGATAATAGTATAATCGTGTTTCTGTGAATCTGTAACTACCGTATATTGTACTCTTATCATACTCTCTATTGCAGTATTGTATAGTTCAGTTGTATTAATCCTGGTTGAATGGAAGAGAAGGCCTAGTAGTAGTAAGTATTTTGCCTTCCGGCAGGTTTTCAAACTTGGTACGCGAATTTTGTTTTCCAAAACTGTCTATCCTCTGCTTCCTCCTTCAGCATCCAATATTTCCGCTTTTCCCTTAAATCGTCCAACAGCTGAATTCTTCTTCTTCCAAGTCTAGTTGTACCCTCCAATCTTCCTTCTACGACATCATGTAATAAGCAGTTCCTTCTGAGAATGTTCCCAACCCAGTTTGCTTTCCTCTGACGAATTGTCTTCTCACCCACTCTACTCAGAACCTCTTCGTTTGTCACCATGTCCATCCACTTTATATTTTCTATCTGTCTCCAGCACCACACTTCAAAACTTTCTAAATATTTCTTCTCTAATTTCCTCAAAGTCCATGTCTCTGATCCATACAAAGCAATACTCCAAATATAACACTTCACCAGGTTTTTACGTAGCTCTAGGTTCAGACTACTAGTTAGCAGAGTTCTCTTCTTCATAAATGCTTTCTTGGCCATGGCAATTCTTGATCTTATCTCCTTGGTGCAATAGGCATCTTTCGTCAGTACACTTCCTAAGTATTTGAACTGGTTCACGTTCTCTAATTCTTGATTTCCCATGATAATTTGAAGCGGCTCTTCTCTCTTCGATATCCTCATCACCTTCGATTTACCTATGTTGATTTCCATTCCATACTTTCTTCCTGTTTCCACCAGCCTGTCAATCATTCCTTGCAATATTTCTTGTTTCTTTGCCAGAATCACCAGGTCGTCCGCATATTTGATGGTGTTAATAGCGTATCCTCCTATCACAAAATCCCTAACTCCTTCTAAGGCTTCTTTTGCTAGCCAGTCTCCATAAAGGTTGAACAAGATGGGTGACATACAACATCCTTGACGCACACCTCTTCCTATTTCTACACTGTTGGTCACTCCATGTTCTAGACGCCAGGTTAAATAAAACAATTCTAATTCTAATTCTAAAGACAACAGCTATGAATAGGCCTACCGCAATCCATGGCTGATAGATGTTACATAATTTTAACCCTTAAATGCACAAGAATCAGTTTCTATACAAACCCATGCCGGACTGCAAAGAAAACCGTTAACACAATAACTAAGTTCACAGTTTATTTCTTCTACCTTATCCTGTATTTTAACATTAAATTTACATTCTCTTTCAATTTCTTTACCATCATTTTATTACAAACTTAAGACAAAATACTCCCTTTCTTCTATTACCATCTTTGGCCTGATGGTGGGTGCAAGAGGAACAATTCCTTCATTCTTTGTAGATTTCTGCAGATTCTTCCGTCTGAACAGCATTTTAATAAAAGAAGTGTCTCTGACAGCCCTGAAAGGTTCCCTCTCAATACTCAGGAATCACTTATATTCCTAAATTGTATATATTTGTTTTCAATGTTCTTTTTTTCTTGTTTCATAAGTTTTCTTGATATATGTGAGTTTTTTCTTTATGTTTATTGTAAATACTTGTAAACACTTCTTTGTGGTGCAAATCATTTTCTTTTATATTACGCTTTGTCTTAGGGCAACCCTTAACTAAGGGAAGCTGAATGTAAATAAACATTAATATATATATATATAGGCCTAACAGATTATATTAGAAATTTAAGGGTTAAAATAGTTTAAACGTATTAAATAAAATAAGTGAAGTAAAGTTTTTCCTATTCAGACCATGGAGGCCCAGAGGGTTCCAGGAGGGTGAGGCTCCCAGATTTTCAGACATTCGACACGTGAAGGCAGTAAGGTTGTCAGCCTTACCTCCAAGACTGCTCCTGGAACGCATTTCTGTTAGAGACTGAGTCGACACCATTAACCACTACGCCACGGCGTATCCCATTAAATAAAATAAACATTAAATATTTAATAATTCTACAATTATCAGATACAAATAAAAGAATGTCTTCTAGCCTATAGATTATGTATTTTATTCACTGTCTGTTACTTGAAGGACCTATTATAGTGATTTAACAGACTCACACGAAAACGCTAGCGCTCGTTTTATTAACTTAGTGCTTGTCTGTTAAGTTCTTATAACGGTCGAACATTTTACGACATTTTATGTTATTTTGAACCATGGATTTTAAAAGGAAAATAATTTCAGTTCGCTTGTGCAATTTTGATTTACAGTTTTTGTTGTAGTGGACTGTTTTTAAAGAATTTTCTCCTGTTTGCTCTCTTCATCAGCTCTAAATACTCATAATATTTTGTTGATCTTGCGTGTCGCTATAAAATATGAACAGTTGCATTGATTTTAAAATCTAAGTTACTATTAATTTGGCCTAAAAATTAAATGAATTAAATAAATTTCAAATTTAACTCAAGCATGTAGTGCATAGGCCTACACTGTATAATTGTGCTCCTTTACCAAAGTTATAATCGAAATACTTTAAATTATATAAATATGGTTAAAATATGACCAAGACCACAAAAATTACCAAAATATGACTTTATATGCAAAATAAAAACGGCCCGATTAGAATAAAAAGCGTGCAATTCGTGTTTAATTTGTGTTTGCGGCGAGAATGGAGGTCAGAATAAAAATATGACATGTCATGAACATCCGAACCCTAATTATAATAGGCCAGCATCTTCTTCTGTACACTCACGGGCTAGCACCTTTTATTTACAGTTTATCCCGTAAAATGAAACTTTAGATAGAGGGAAAGGGTTCCGTTAAACAACGTTTAAGATTCAGAATGACATAGAATTACACCTTTTCAACCTCAATTTCGGAAAAAGTAATTTCAATTTCGGAAAAAGTAATTCCAATTTCGGAAAAAGTAACTTCAATTTCGGAAAAGGTAATTTCAATTTCGGAAAAAGTAACTTCAATTTCGGAAAAGGTAATTTCAATTTCGGAAAAAGTAACTTCAATTTCGGAAATGCGAGGGCTATGAAGAGGGTATAGTAAAGTTGGTACCACGCTAGGACAAATGACTCAATCGGAGCGAGATTATGTAGAGAAGTAGCTAGAAGGTGTACCTAAATGTTCCAAATAAAACAGTTTTGATTTTCACTGTGGTTTTCATTTTATGCCCCATCGAATGCTTTAAAAAATAGCCCTCGTATTTCCGAAATTGAAGTTACTTTTTCCGAAATTGAGATGACTTTTTCCGAAATTAAAATTACTTTTTCCGAATTTGAAATTACTTTTTCCGAAATTGAAATTACTTTTTCCGAAATTGAGGTTGAAATGGTGTAGATACAGACATGAATATGTTGTTACCCTCTGCACACCTGCTTGACTGATGTCGCTCTTGCACGCAGGTGACTACATGCGATGCGTATCTGTAACAGCGCATTTATTCTAATTAAAATGTTTATGCGTGTCAATTAAAATATTCACAGATACAATCGCGTGTTTACAAACGCTTTCACGCTTCTGTTAAGTGCTATATAGGGTGTCTATGTATTACAGTTCTCTTGTAAGAATGTGCACGCGTTTTGGGGGTCTTAACTGATTGACCATAAATTACTGACACCTTCCCTTCTATTGCGATACAAGTGCCGTAAGCGCTGCATACGGATCGAGGAAAGAGTTTGAAAAAACGGGGCGCTTGCGCCGATTTTTTTCAATTTGCGAGATCCGTTATGCGCTTACGGTACGAGTATTGCATGCTATTTTTTGCACGATGATTATTTATATCAATTTATTTATATTAATTGAGATATTAGCTGAAAATATTATGTATATATATACACTATTGAAGATGGATGTTATATTTCAGAAAGTGATTCGCATGTGTTTGTTGTTATGGGAACCGAATATTTGTCCTGTTATAGTCGCCACAAACTAGAGGGCCTTGGTTCCGGTCTTCCATGAAGGCTTGTATTATGATGATTTTGCTTACGGCCCTTGTGCTTTTTGTAATTTTTACCGCACGGAGATTTCTTTTGTTTTCATAGCAACCAGATTGCGTGCGGGAATGTCAAGTTACGATCCACGGCAAAAATATTCGTAAGTAGCCTACCACTAATTAGTTACGTCGTGCAAAACATATTTAAACAATTCAATACTTCTTATCCTAAATGTATTTCTTTATTCATAAAGGCATTATGCACTGTGTTCAGAGAAGAAACCTGGCAACTGCTGGAACCCAGAAGTGGCTAAGATTTTTTTTTTATATTATTATTAAATTGCAGTAATGTAGACTATCTTTTGTGTATTCTTATCTTTTGTATCTTTTGTTTTTTAATATTTTATGAATTGTATTTTTGTCATGGACATTGTAATTGGGTTTTCTACCTGTAATGTTTATTATTATTATTATTATTATTATTATTATTATTAAATAAAAATAAAAAATAACAACAAAAGAATCTGCTATAAAACATACTCACATAACTTCCTCTACCCTAAACATATTCGATCATAGAGTAGGCTACATGGCTATATTCAGTTGTCTAAGCCTAACCAAAGTGGTAACTCTTAAATTTTGTATATGAAAAGACTGATTTATAACTACCCTTCTGAGAATATGTATTTAGATATTAGTATTTGGGGGTCTTAACTAATTGACCAAAAATTACTGACACCTTCTCTTCTTGAGTGATACAAAACTTTTTAAAAATTAAATATTTTGGTGGAGTTCCGACCCCAGGGCCTTATTAAATCCATCCTTGCCTTCAGAGGATTTATAGAGGAAAATATCTCTATATACTGTATATAAATGGCTTTGTCCTGACTGACTGAATGACTGAATGACAGGAATCAACGTACAGCCTAAACTATAACAGGTAGAGACTTGGAATTTTGACAGTACCTTCGTTTCATAATGTAGGTGCTCACTAAGAAAGGATTTTGAAAAATTCAGATTCTAAATGCCAAAAATCAAATGTTTTTGAGAATACTTATTCCCTTCTTACACAGAATTATCGAATCCGAATCACATTTGACATTAAAACATATTGTTACCAGCGGGTCTCAGATGGCCATGGAAAAAAAATGAAAGTAGAATAAATTTGACAAATGAGAGAAACAAATGAGAGAACTATCAATATCCACGAAAATAATGTAGTCACATAACTTTCTTTACCCTGGACATAGAGAAAACAATACGAGGTAAGGTAATATGTTTTGGGAAGAGATGTATGAAAGTGATATTGTATTTCTGTTTAATTTCATTCCGAAAACGGTTTTATGGTAACATGATAGTGAGAAACAAAATTTTCAGCCACGATAATACAATTTTATGTTACCGGAATTTCGGTTTCTTCTTATTAGAACCCCTCCCGGGCTTACTGTGTACTGTACAAGCGATGGGATGCAAAATTCTACATATAGCCATAAAAGCTATTTCAAACATTTTCTTAGGGGATAGTTTGAGTGTGATAAGTCGTTCTTTCTACTTCAAATTATAAATACCTATATAAGGACCTAGAATTTATAAATCTAAAGTCCTTCATAAGTTAATTTCCAATTACAAAATAAAAAACCCGGGCGACGCCGGGCCTTTTAAGCTAGTATTAAATAAAAATTTTACTTCTAAGTATAGGGGAACTAATATACTGTAGGCTATATATATTTTTTATTTCAGCTGTGTTTATACTCTTTTTAGTTACAATGACATATCAGGGTTCGGGATCTGTATCTATACAGTAGGGTAGGCCATGGAACGTTTGATTGTCAATTGTTTCTATTGTTAGTGTATTTTTTATGGAGTAAATTTCTACTGATATTCATTTAAATGGATATGATACAGGATGAAATGGTGAGGATGATTCATGGTATGCAAATATACAATTCGGCATTTGCCTTAACGACTGAGGAAACCATGATAAAAACCCTTGTCAGACTGGCCGGCCACGGGATTTGAACCTGTGACCTCCAGAATACGAATCCAGGACGTTACCATCTCGGCCACCTCGCTCGGTATGATTTTTTTTTTTTTTGTGTGTCAATATTGTAAACATACGTAAAATCGCTAAGAAGTTCACACAAAATTAACCCAAAATGGCGCTTTGAAGTGATGTGTACTCAAGAGAATCGTCCTGCGGGAGGGGAAAGAGTAGTTGAGTCACGTGATCCAGAAACAGGGCTGTAAACTTGATGGCGATCAACACTAATATCACTGTTCCTAACTTAACTGCCACTTAAGCCTACTTAGAACCTGTGAATATAGTTTAGGCGGGAAAAAGGGCCATGTACAACGTAGCTAGCATGAATAAAGCTGTTTCCCAGCCAGTGCGTAAAGGACCAAAGATACAAAAGTTTGTCGGTAGCCAATGGAAATATTGGTATGCAATCTAGGGCCCACGTAACCACTTGGAACACCAGATAAGAGCTATAGTAAACCCCATTGATTTATTTGATAAGCAATTTACCTTAGAAAAGTGCACACATAAAAACCCTAACCATAGTAATATTAGCGTTGCGAAAGCAAGTAGAATGTCGGCTGGATAATTGCATGGGTACACACTTGTTATCTCGGGGAACTTGTGTATGTTATAATAGTATTTGAGTGAAACTGGTTGTAAATACATTCATCACAGAGATGAGTCGTGACTCACTTGACGGCTCACTTCTGCGCATGCTCGTACTTGTCTTGTTCATCATTTGTTACATCCCGTCAACACTGTACATTTCATGCATGAGACTTCGGAAACAAGGCCGCCTATGAGAATTATCCAATGTTGTATGTTATAGAACTGACTGTTACGAATCCTTATTGCGTTTTCGGCTTAATACCTTCTGAGAAAATAAATGCCAGTCGTTTTTATGATTTTAATTATTTATAATTTATTGTGTTGTAGTTAAGGCTTTATCTTCCACTAACCAGAGGTGGATACATTCAAACATAACCAATAAACTAATTTAAGAATAGAAAAGTGAAATATATTAGCCTACAATTATTTAAGTTAAAGTAGTTAACTAAGAACTAAAGACAATTATTCTAACTGTATTAAACTAGTACAATGTTTATTTTGTCATAGGTAATCCCATGAGAGATTAAGAATTTATCGATATATTTGCGAGAACTAAGTTCGAGCTTTCCTTATCTGGGAGTTTTCACGAAAGCCTACATAGGCTAAATATGATTTTGTATGTATGATAATTTTGTTTGTCTACGTTTGTTTGAAATTTTTTTATGTGAATAAAAAATTAATAAACCTTATAAGAGAACCGCCAGTACTACGTATTTGGCAACAGACAAGTGTGAATACGCCTAATTACCTTTCAATTCACTGATTGACAGGTTGAAGAGGATTAGGGTGGCAGCAGGTAGATACAGTTTTTAGGGAAAAAAGTCTTGAATTTTTTGGCACCCAAAATATAAGATCAAGTCCGCAAATTCCGCGTAGTATGACCTAAAATCCCGAAAATATGCAGAATATGAACAAATCTGCGAAGATGACATGTAGGCCTATATGCAAATAGATGATATATATAAAATATGCCTAAAAGCAATCAGAAACGTCCAATTCTTGTATACACCATTAATATGACTAAAATGAAAGTCAAGAAAAAATATGACATGTCACAAAGATCCTAACGCTAATAATAAGATAATAAAACAGGTAAACTGATGTAACTAAGTGCCAGAATGCTTTTGTTTAATCAGTGATAATTGCAAATATGATATGCAGAAAATATATATTTTTTTAACATTGATTTCCAAGTTAAGCTCCAGATTGATCCATTAAGCATGGCTTACGGAAGAACAAAGGTCTAGTTTTTTTTTAATTAGATTAAAGTCGTCTAGCATCAGCAGAACTATACAGATTAGTGGTACATTGGCAATCGCACATTCACATAAAACTACAAATAATAAATATGACATCTTGGCCGGTTTCGGGATTTGAACCAGGGACCTCCGGAAAGCGAGTGCAAGACGTTACCATCTCGGCCACCTCGCTCAGGTTGATGGTTTAGTTAGATAAGTATATGTGAAGGAGTAGTGTTATTTGTCTTAGCTAACTGTACTGCAATTTCCAAAGCCGTATATGAACACTGTAAAACAATATACTGTCATGAAACTGATTTGCATTTGATCAATTCTTTCTAATATATTACCATAAAATAGGCACTAAATTGGGCATTAGTCCGGTACGGGTCAACCGATCTGGTCCAAAATCAATAGGCTTCTTCCCATGGACGTTATAAATGTGTATACTAAGTTTCATGAAAATCCGATAAAGCTTATTTGAGTTATCGAGCGTACAAACAGACGGACAGACAGACGGACAGACGGACAGACAGACGGACAGACATTTTTTCGTCCACCACACAATCTCATAAAGTACCATTCTTGCACTTAAAATGCAAATTTCTAAACCTGTTCTATTTTCATAAACAAGAATTCAGAGTATAAACTATTTCTAGGGTAGTCTATAGGCAATTTAGAGAAATATGTATTATTCTCTGATTAATTATAATCCTATATGAAGGTAGGAGTATTCTTATTAAAACAGAATATAATAGCGACTTGACATCAACTTTTTACTTTCAAGACTTCGGCATTTCTGGTCCAGAAGAGTCGGTGTAATGACATCGGTAAGATCCAGACAAATCAATAGATAGAAATCTTATTTAGAAGTGGTGATGGTAAAAACTCACCGTTATACCTGATGGACAAGTCTGTCATTAATTACGTAGTATCCGGTCTGCTTACTTGCCTGCCTTCCAATTACGAAATACCAGGAAAAATGTTTGGGGGTTTGTGTACACAACGGAAGAAGGCAAAAAAGCAAACATTTACCGGACAAGTAGACTTGCTTGCACAACATTACTGCTTGCTCATGAATCATTGTCCGACCATCCATACTCTCTTCAGCTTATCTTGTACAATACCTATACTCCGTGAGGTACAGACTTGCTTCTAACATCCACATATTGAGTGTCAGAATGGTAATTTATGAGATTGGACGGGAAAATGTATGTCTGACGTGTGCCTGTATGCCCGATAAATCAAATATGCTTTATTGGATTTCCATGACACTTGGTATACGCATTTATAACGTCCATGGGAAGAAGCCTATTCAAATTGGACCAAATCGGTTGACTGGTACCGGAGTAATGCCCAATTTAGTGCCTATTTTATGGTAATATATTAGACAGAATTTATCAAATGCAAATCAATTCTCATGGTAACATATTGTTTTACAGTGTTCATATAAGGCTTTGGAAGCTGCAATACAGGTAGCTTTGACAAATAACACTACCCACATATTCCTTCACATATGCTTATCAAACTAGACCTTTGTTCTTCCGTAAGCCCTGCTTAATGAATCGATCTGGAGCTTAACTCGGAAATCGATTAAAAAAACAACTTATTTTCTGCACATCATAATTGCAAATATCACTGATTAAACAAAAGCATTCTGGTACTTTGTTACATCAGTTTACCTGATTATTATTATTATTATTATTATTATTATTATTATTATTATTATTATTATTAAGTGTCCTTCCCATTGAGGAGAGTGTCATTTCGTGAGGTTTAGGGAAAGATGGAAATCACTGGGAGCGAGGTCCGGGCTTTAGGGTAAATATTTAAACACCTCCCAACCGAACTTCTGCAGGAGTTGTTTAAACATCCACCCTAAAGCCCGGACCTCGCTCCCAGTGATTTCTATATTTTCCTACACCTTAAGAAATGACAGGGAATGACAGAGAATGACAGAGAATGACAGAGAGGCGAAGGTGGTTGTCACACAGTGGTTCAAATCCCAGGCGGCAGACTTCTACGACACAGGTATTCAAAAGTTAGTGCCACGGTAAGACAAAATATGTTTCAATTCCGGTGGCGATTATGTTGAAAAATAGCTGAACACTGACTGTGTCTGTTGCAATAAATATTTCCTTGGAATTGTGTTTTGTTTCTGTAAACGGACCCAGGGAAACTTACTTTGTGGTAGAGGAAGTAAAAATACCGGACTTGCATTTTCATTGTGTCGTGGAAGACTTGGAAAGCTTGTAATTGTGGAGGATGGTGACGGCTTTATTTATTTGTGAGAGCATCTGGCGTGACGTGGAGAAGTTCTAGTTAGAGTTGACAAATCATAAAATGAAATTGTCATTAAACTGTGGGGCTTGAATTAACAGTATTACCTTGAGGAGCGAGGGCAGGCCGTTACTGACACATGCCGGCCACTTCCAGACATGTGCTGCAAACTTTGCATATCCGCCAGGATCTACTTTATGCCACGGACATGCCACGCGCTCTCTCGCTCTCTTGTCTTCGTCACCTAGGTAACACTTTTAATAACATATTCAGTTAATAAAACAAATGCTTTTTGAAGTAAAACTTCTTTAGTGGCGGTAGAGGGTAAATCTGGAAAATCAGTCACACTAAAACCGTCACGAAATCAGTCACAATCAGTCACGAAATCAGTCACACTCTTACTTGTTTCGGTGCGGACTGCACAGAAAACAATCAACTCAATGATTAGGAGTAATCAAAGGAAAGTTTTACTTTTGTCGCGTGGCGTTCCACGCACTCTTTTTTAGTACACGCTCTCTGAAACAGCTATTTGTCGGACTGCTAACACGCCGAAAAATTGCATTTCAGCAACCAAGGCCGCTAAATTGCATAAAATTGCACGCAAACTGCATTCAAAATGCAGATTTATCGGCCTGCAGTTTTCCGTGCAGTCCGGTACGACTTTGTATAAGTTATTGTGTGATAATTCGCGTGCATTTAAGTGTTAAACTCATTCATTGTTTATATAGTTTAATGGGATTTCATTTCTTTTTTGGCATGTTTACTTCCTCTGCCCGTACCGTAGGTATTATAGGTAGAGGAAGTATTGTATTCGACTCTAAAATTCGATGTTGGGTTTTAAACATAAATACACATCTTGAGGTCTCCTGAATCCAGATTATTATGTCGTCATGGCAATCTATAAACAAAATCCAGAAGGCATTGACCAGTCACATCAACTTAACGTGGATTTTTGCATATAATCTCTAGCCTATCTCTCTATATATAAGAGGCTTCGTCCTGACTGACTGACTGACTGACTGACTGACTGAATGACTGACTGACTGACTGACTGACTGACTGACTGACTTAATGACAGATGATCAACGTACAGCTTAAATTATAGCAGGTAGAGACTTGGAATTTTGACAGTACCTTCTTTTCATAATGCAGGTGCTCACTAAGAAAGGATTTTTTAAAAAATTGATTTTAAAAGCCAAAAATTAAATGTTTTTGAGAATACTTAATCCCTTTTTAAACAGAATTATAAAAATTCAAATCAGAGTTCACTTGACAACAGTGTTGTTCGCAGTCTTCAAATAAGGCTTTGGAAATAAATGAAACGAGACTTGACAAATTAGAGAACTATCAATATAATCCATGTTATAAATAAATATTGAAGAATGAAATCCACGAAAATATTGCAGTCACATAACTTTCTCTACCCTGGACATAGAGAAAGCAATACGAGGTATGGTAATATGTTTTGGGGAGAGAAGTATGAAAGTGATATTACATTTCTGTCTAATTTCATCCCCAAAACGGTTTTATGGTAACATGAGAGTAAGAAATAAAATATTCCGCAAAGACAATAGAATTTTATGTCACAGGAAATTGTGTTTCTTCTTATTTGAACCCCTACCAGGCTTGGTGTGTAGAAACGATGGGATGCAAAATCTACATCCTATATGAGTCATAAAAAGCTTATATCAAGCGTTATCTGAGGGAATAGTTTGAGTGTGATAAGTCATTCTTCAATTCAAATTTCTAATACCTACATAAGGACCTAGAATTTGAAAATCGAAAGTTCTTCATAAGTTAATTTCGAAGTACAAAATAGAAAACCCGGGCGACGCCGGGCCTTTTAAGCTGTAAGAGTCAAAATGATAAAAATTAAAATCACTTACAATTATTATAATGTAAACACAGATCACTTGTCACCAATAATTGGAAAATAAAAATAATTGAAATATATGGGCTAACGTTCAAACCTACTATTTCTTTCCCTTAATTATTATTAATATTAATAAGCTTATTTTGCATTCTCTTAAACTATGATCTTAAATCATTGTGTTATACGTTTTCTGTGCAGTCCGGAACGACTTCATATATTGTGTGAGAAATTGAGTCGCTTGCATTTAAAGTAACTCAGTACTTATGCGTTTGGTTAGTGGGATTTTGTAAGAACTAAATTTATAATTAAAAAACATTTCATGTTCGGCATGTTTCCTTCCTCTGCCCGTACCATAGGTATTATAGGTAGAGGAAGTATTGTATTCGACTCCAAAATTCGATGTTGGCTTTTAAACATAAATACACGTCTTGAGGTCTCCTGAATCCAAACTATTTTCAGAAACCTATCTGTGTGTGAGCATCTGTGAAAAGCCTAACAGTAACGGGATTTGGACCGGGGACATCCCGAATGCGAGTCCATGACGTTACCATCTCGGCCACCTCGCTCGGTACAACAATATTGCTTGTAGCTTTCTTGTTACTATGGCAACAGACGGTAGTGAGGAATTTGAATTTTTAGGAGTGAAAATTGACAGGAAAACGATATTAAGAACAGCATATTGAGTAAAAGAGCAATACTAAGTGGTATTTTATTGGATAAAAATATAACTATAGAAGTAAAAATACTAATATACAACTCATAAGCGAAAATTACTGTTACATATTATGGAACTGAAACATGGTATCAAAATTTGTATCAATGGAAATGGATTTCTTACGGCGGTCAGCAAGGAATTCAAAATTAGAAAAAAGAAGAAATACAGTTAGGTCTATAAGAGGAAAAATTAATATCAAGAATTATATTTTGGATTCTGTAAGATATAAACCATTAAATCGGTAGAGAGATGTAACCAAACAAATTTTTGTTCACTATGTAAGTAAAAAAACTAAACCAACATTTTTCAAAGAAGATTTAAAATTTCTCGATATAAAAAAGGAGAATATTGCAAACAGAGAAAAGTTTACGAAAGCAGAAGAAAACGGGAAGTAAATGGACGGAAGAACGGAAACAGCAACATCGCGAAAAAATGAAGTTTTGGGAAGACAAGAAGACAACTTTTTCACGTGGTCCTAAGCTGGCCTAATCGATAGGGGGAAAATAAATATAAATATAATAATAATAATAATAATAAAATTATAATAAAAATTATTATTATTATTATTATAATCATTATTATTATATAATAATAATAATAAAATTATAATAGAACTTATTATTATTCATTAATATTATTATTATTATTATCATTATTATATAATAATAATAATAATAATAATAATAATAAAATTATAATAAAAATTATTATTATTATTCATTATTATTATTATGCTTTATTATTATTATTATTATTATTATTATTATTATTATGCAACTGTTTTTAAAGAATCAGTCACGTATAACCTTGACCGTTGCTGACCACTTACGGCAAATTGGTGCATCATGGGTAAACCATTATCTCGCTCAATAATGGCTTTTAATCACATCGCAGTTCGATACGCAGCATTAGCAAAATCGTGATAAACTCTGCGATGATAATAATATTAATAATAATAATAATAATAATAATAATAATAATAATAATAATAATAATAATAATAATAGACCTATTAATACTAGTAGTAGACCAAATATTATAAACAGGGAGCTTAGGAAAATATTTGGCCCTAATAGAGATGAAAATGGGTAGGCCTACTGGAGAAAACTGCATAGGCCTAACGGCGAGCTTCATAACCTCTACTCTTCACCTCTCCCTTGTAGGGACATTTAAGCGACCCAAGCCGCCCGGGCCTTACAGGGCCGCGACCTGTCGAGAGAGGGATTATCTTTGGATCACATACATAGGCCTACTTTTTTGACCAGACAAGGACATGAGAGATCAGCTCAATGCCTGGGCTACCTCCGAGACAACACGAACACATAGGACGAGACACACCATTCACACACACGCGAGGATGGGATGAAGATGATAATGACGGCCAGATGATATCCGGGGACCACAAGGGCACAAAGTTACCCGACATTTGTCTCACAGGTGAGGAAAAACCCCGGAAAAAAACCCCAGCTAGGTAACTTGTCCCGACCAGGATTTGAACCCGGGCCCGCTGCATGAGAGGAGCGTTCGCATCAAGGAGCGGTGGACATAAATAATAATAAATAATAGTACATTGCGATACAAGTGCCGTAAGCGGTGCATACGGATCGAGGAAAGAGTTTGAAAAAACGAGGCGTTTGCGCCGAGTTTTTTCAACTTCCGAGATCCGTTATGCGCTTACGGCACGAGTATTGCATGCTATTTTTTGCACGATGATTATTTATATCAATTTAATTATATTAATTGAGATATTACCTGCTAATATTATGTATATACATTATTGAAGATAGATGTTATATTTCAGAAAGTGATTCGCATATGTTTGTTGTTATGGGGACCGAATATTTGTCCTGGGGGGCTTGTCCATAAAGGCTTGTATTATGATGAGTGCCGTAAGTAAATTCTTACCGCACGGAAATTTGTTTTGTTTCCATAGCAACAATACTGCGTGCGGGAACGTCAACTTACGATCCACGGCAACAATATTCGTAAGTACCACTAATTAGTTAAGACGTGCAAAAATAAATAAATAAACTTTTAAATAATTGGCTTAGACCACTGTTGCGCTAACTCCCTCAATCTCGAATAAGGCATTTTATTCTATACTAGCTTAAAAGACCCGGCGTCGCCCGGGTTTTGTATTTTGTAATTGGAAATTAACTTATGAAGGACTTTCGATTTTTAAATTCTAGGTCCTTATATAGGTATTTATAATTTGAAATAGGAAGAACGACTTATTACACTCAAACTATTCCCTCAGAAAACGCTTGATACAGCTTTTTACGGCTAATAGAGGATGTAGAATTTTGGATCCCATCGCTTGCACACCAAGCCTGGTAGGGGTTCAAATAAGAAGAAACAGAAATTCCTGTAACATAAAATTGTAATATCGAGGTAGAAAATTTTATTTCCCACTCTCATGTTACCATAAAACTGTTTTGGGGATGAAATTAAACAGAAATGTAATATCCCTTTCATACTTCTCTCTCCAAAAACCTGCGATATAATATAATAATATACACATTACCATACCTCGTTTTGTTTTCTCTATGTCCAGGGTAGAGAAAGTTATTATTTTCGTGGATTTCATTCTGTAATATTTATTTATAACATGAATTATTTTGATAACTTCTCTTATTTGTCAAACTTGCATGTCTTTTTTTTTTTCCAAACCCATCTGATACAATTTGCAACACTACATTCTGTGATTTGGAATTGATAATTCTGTGTAAAAAGGGATTAAGTATTCTAAAAAATGTTTAATTTTTGGCATTTAAAATCAACATTTTGCAAAATCCTTTCTTAGTGAGCACCTACATTATGAAACGAAGATACTGTCAAAATTCCAAGTCTCTACCTATTACAGTTTAGGCTGTACGTTGATTCCTGTCATGCAGTCAGTCAGTCAGGACAAAGCCTTTTATATATATATATAGAGAGAAGAGATAGAGATTATCTGAAATGGGAAAGTATTGTTGCCCATGCTTTAATATACAGAATGTTACGTTGGTTTTTCACATCAGATTTTTGTTATTCTTGTAGATTCGTCAATTCCTCCGCTTGCATTACAAAGTGCAACTTGTCCAGATGGCTTAGCTAGTTAATATTCGGGGTTGTGCACGAGCGCTCGCTCTGGGCAAGGTACCTGGTCGGCCTTCGTGTGCGTGCGGCGATTCCGAAAACACTCTGCAGTCACTCCGCCAAAATCCACTGTCTAATTACATGAATCAATATAATCAAGTTGGTGGAGTGAATGGCACCCACCGGACTCGTAGCGATGAACCCCCCTTGCATACGTCATTGACCCTCTTCCCTAGGAACATCCCTCAACCATACTACGAGCCTCTGTTTTAAATATTCTTCAGTTTGTGGCAGGTAATATAAATGTGGAAACCATTTGTTAATAATAATCCACCTCAGTACAATTATTACTAGGGCATGGCATTTAATGACCATAAAATAGTGAAAAGATGCAAAATAAAAATGCATTTATAACCTAAATATAGTGAATAAGTTACACAAAAATTTTAAGAAGTGAGCAATAAATTTTTCATTATTACTTATATTTAGTTTTTAAGTAATGAATTGCTAAAAGCAATGACATTGTGTTATATATGAATTTACAATATAAATCATAGTTATTTTACTAGCCTACTAAAGAAGTAAGTATATCTACTGTATACTACTTGAACTTGGGCTACCCTAGCGAAAAAAATCCTTGACCCTAACAAATATGTGCCATTTAAAAATATACAAAAAAAAAATTCTTTATTGCAACAAGACAAACTGGTATGATATTTACAATAAACATGAATTAAAATTAACTAGGAACACTTCGTGGAGATTCTCAAATAAAAACGATTGTCTGTCGTCTGAAAGTAACAATTTCTACATGGAAAAGCTCCTCTCTACCCCCACTGAAACATGACCTAAAAATTCCGAAAACGACTTAAAAATGCAGAAAATAACCTAAAAGTTCCACAAAAATGACCTATCTCTTGAAAATGTCGAAAAATGAAAAATTAAGCAAAAAAAAAAAAAAAAAACTTCAGATGTAGAAGTCTACCGCTTGCAATTTAAACCACAGTGTGACAACCATTCCCTCTTCTCTGTTATTCCCTGTCATTTCGTGAGGTGTAGGAAAAGATGAAAATCACTGGGAACGAAATTCGGGCTGTAGAGTGGATTTTTAAACACCTCCGGCTGGGAAGAGTTTCAACATCCACTCTACAGCCCGGACCTCGCTTCTAGTGATATCCATCTTCTCCTACACCTTAAGGAATGACAGAGAAGAGGAAATGGTTGTCACACTGTGGTTCGAATCGCAAGCGGCTGACTTCTACGACACAGGTATTCAAAAGTTGGTCCCACGGTATAACAAACATTTTCAGTTCCGGTGGCGAATTTGTTAAAAATTGCTGAACAGTTGCTGTATATGTTGCGATAAATATTTCCATGAAATTGTGTTTTGTTTCTGTAAACGGTCCCAGGGAAACTTACTTTATAGACGCGCCTCGTATTTTATAAAATGGAATTAAAGTGGTCAAAAAAATAACTTGAAAATGACTCATGGGTTATGGGAAATTGAAATACAGTTGCCGAATGGAATCCTATATCAAACCAGTGCTTACATCAGAGAAAGTTTAAACAGTAGGCCTACTTAACATGTAGGCTAAGAAGGATTGCCAAAAAATCTGTGTCCTATAGGATGCTGTCTTGTATCGTAAATTTGTATTAAAAGGACTGAAATAGAAATCGAAGAAAATGTAAATATCATATAAACTACAAAATAGGGAAGTAAAATATCATTTACGTACCTAATCATCGTCTTAGCTGTTTTCTTCGCAGTCCGATTCGGCTTATCAAATAAAGGTTTAAATGGAATTTTCCTATTAAGCGTATTTTGGGCTTAATGGGTAGAAAATGTCCTCTAGGAAACAGTGTAAAATACTTACTTATTTACTTGCTCAATGGCAATACACAATTCTTAACCAAGGTAAAGGAATATTATCTATTTTATGGAACCCGGAGGTTCATTGCCGCGCGTACCTGAGCCCGCCATTCAACTCTATTCTGTGCTAACTCCACCCAACCATCCCTCGCAAATCCTACTTCCCTTAAATATGTCCTAATATTGTCCTCCCACCTACATCTAGGTTTTACAAGTGGTATTTTCCCTTCGGGTCTCCCAGTCAATACTTTTGAGATAGCCTATGTCTTTCCTCCCCCATGTAAAGCCCATTTCGTCATCCGTGATTTAATTGCCCTTATTTATACATTAGCCTACGTATAGACATAGGCCTACATATATATATAGGAAGCATGGATAGGCTGCCGTCATGTAGGCCTATCTCAAATTTGTATTAAAAGGACTGAAAAAGAAATCGAAGAAAAATTCAATTTTCATACAAACTACAGAATATAGAAGCAAAACATAATCCATGGACCCAATCATTGTCTTAGCTGGTTTCTTTGCAGTCCGGTTCGACTTGTCAAATAAGGGTTTAAATTGAATTATCCTTTTAAGAGTATTTTGGGCCTGAAGGATCGTAATCACGGGGGTGAAAGTAACATTGAAAGAATAGTAACAGCTCATAAGTTCACTGCCCGACCGGTTGGTGCACTGTGATCGCTGTTGCAATGGCGGCAGGTTTGTTTCGAAACATATGACAGCAATATACGAAAAGGCGTAATATCTGTTTGTTTCTGCAACGATCTGTATGCATTAGTGTTTGGAAAAGGAGGAGATTTAATTAACATATTATAAAGATGTCAAGTAGCGAAGGTAAGTTAAAATATTTTCTTATTTAAGGTGTTCATCATTTAGTGCATTCTGTGTCAATGCATTTAAAAGATAATTGTTTGTATCACTATAGCCCGCTAATACTAGTGGGCTATGGTTTTACAGAATTTGGAATGCATTTTCATACATGTGTTCTGGCACGTAAATTTTTCATTCTTACAGCTTAACTGCCCGACCCGTTGGAGCGCTGTAATCGCTTTTTGTTTCCGAGTTTTGACATGCGCTGTTCACTTCTAATAATAATATTGGTGTTCTGTGACTGTAATCTCCTCGACGAAACAGTGTAAAATACTGGTTAGTAAATTAGGATTACAATAACTACAGATGTGAGAGTCGGCAATAAACGTTTTAGGAACCTATAACGCAATTGGATGGTAGAATTTTAGTCCATAAATTTTTATTTAGGTTTTAACAATAGAATTAATGAGATAATCTCATATAGAATTTAACGAGAAAATAATGGGCAAACAAAAATGTACAAGTATAGGAAATGTGGGAGGAGAATCTGTTATAATTAGTTCCTAGCACTAAGGCAGTAATTACAGGTGCCTCGAATTGCTTCTCAAGGAGGGAGAGCAGGGGTTCTTAAACTGTGATACTTGTACCACCACAGTGTAAGAAAGCAATACCACTTAAACAGTATCAGAAGATCGTATATAAAATAATTCCACCTATTCCCTCGTATAAAATGTTTTTGTTAAAATATCAGCTCATAGCTTTGCCAAATCTAAAATTTTTACTTTTCAATATTATAAAACGTAACTAAAAATTATAGCTTTCAATTTTATAAGACAATTTCCGTATTTTGTGGACAATATACTGTATTTCGGCTATTCAGCCATCTTCGGGTCCTTTTTGTTTCTCCAGGTGATCTTATTCTGTTGGTAAATCCATTACAAGTCACAAGATCACATACTTCACATTCTGATATGAATAGAATAATATATAGAATAGAGGTCGGATTGCAAAGCGCACTATTCAAAGTGGGTGGCTTATAAATACCCTTCATAGAATTTTTTTTCGAAAAAAATAATTCAATTTAGGTCTTAGTACAAGAAACCGATGTGCAAAATTTAAAGCAAATCAAAAGCCCTTTTCGATAAAATCGCGAAAAATCAAAAATTTCTTCATTTAAACCTTAAAAACAAGAGAAACTTGTCACCAATCTTCGTGTCGCATCTTCAGAAGGTACCTAACCCAAATACAAAATTTTGTTTTCATACGATTTTCCGTTCTGGAGCTAGGTTGTTCACAGACAATGACACAAACACACAGCCATGTTTACGAAAATAGTATTTTTGGATTGAGGAGACCTTAAAACGTGTATTAAAAACTCAACTTCGAAGTTAGGGATCGAAAACAATACTTCCTCTACCTGTAGTAGCCTAGGCCTACCTATGGTACGAGCAGAGGGAGTAAAAATGGATTAATTCATCCAAATAAAACAATTTTTGCCGAAATTCGCCTAATAACTGGTGTTATGTCTACTTTTCGCGTTATTTCGCAATTCAAAAGTGCTGCAGCGAAATGAAATTCTGCAAATATTTGTCGAAATGAGAGCAAGTCGCGTCTCGGGAATTTCATGGACCTCTACTGATACTAACTCTTATGTATCTAGCTAGTATTCGTTTTGAAAAATACCATAAATAAGATTGGTCTAAAGCAGCATTTCTCAACCTATGGTCCGCGGACCACTGGTGGTTCGCGAAGATAGTGCAGATGGTCCGCAGACATAATTGAGTAAAAAATATCATATAGCAAGTGGGAAGTAAAGAAGTAAAAAAAAATTCACATAAAATGGACACTAGATGTCAAAGTTTTTAAAATCTTCGAAAATACAGCTGTCCTATTGCAAGTTTTCAGCAACCTATCTTTGTGAGAAGGGATTTTCATCGCTCGTTTAACTAAAAACAAAATACAGAAACCGACTTAATGTATCTGCTAATGTTCGACTAAATTTGACTAATATTGTGCCAAATATCCAGGAACTCTGCAAGAGGCGTCAAGCTCAACCGTCTCATTAAAAGCGAGTAATAACATAATTCCTAATTAAATTGTCAAATTGGGAATAAATATTAAAGTCTGTTCAAAATATAATTTTACTGTCAATAGTTTAATTCCAATTCAACAACTGTGTTTCCGTCGAATTAAAAAAATGTATTTCGTTATAACGACCTATAGGCCTAATTAGTACCCCAAATATTAAGAATATAGGCCTACATGTAGCCTACTTTTAAAAATGGATGTAAAATGAGGGGTCCCTAAAATATTTTAGACATTTTAGAGGTCCTCGGGTTCAAAAAGTTTGAGAAACGCTGGTCTAAAGGAAATCTACAACTGCTTCCTCACACGAGGGATTCTGCAGTACAAGCTCAGTCCGGGCTATTAGAAGCTATCACAAAGATGCTAGCAAAGGGAATTAACACTAAATTGCTCTCAGCCCTGAATAACCGACCGCTCTGTCTGTACACATCAGAGGGGGCCTTGGTTCACGCTATTTTCAGCCTTCACTCTAACACTACGGCAGTCAGAAGCAAAATTGAGCTATTTTATGTTTTGAATCGTAATCTATGTAAAGTTTCATTTTTCGGACGGAGCTGAAAAAAAAAGTGCTAGCCCGTTAAATGTAAATAAATAAATGGTGCAAAAACGTGGCACAAACTTTCTCGCATACACGTATTAAAGGTTAACACAGAAAAAAGTAAATTATAGAGACAATTAAATTTTATTTATTACATTTTCATAAAACTAACAAGTAGGCCCTATCTAGGACGGAAAGCACCAGGGCCGACCTTTATGTTCAATACCGTGAAATAATAGTAATAATAATAATAAGTTTCTAAAACTTCTAGAGAGAAATTCAATTAATTATATAAATAAATCACGATTAATTATTTTCAGCAAATGATTCTGGAACTTTCAACTGTTTTCATACAGTGATTTATTTCCAAAGAAATTGTTGCCAAACAAAAGAGCCTGAATTTCGCTACGATATCTGCAGGATTTTGATTTCCACACTTCGTTACATCATTATCAAAGGGTCATTACCGTTTCTTTGAAAGATTGTCTTCTCAATGCTATCACAACTTTTACGATTAGGGATTGTTCTACAGTGACGTGAGAGATTAGGACTGGATTCGAAGCCTGGTCATCAGCGTGAGACGTGACATAAGGTGAACTATGACAGCACGCAAGTAGCAAGAGCTGGAATTTGCCCTGAGCGATGATCGAACTAATGTCAATTACATGGAAGAGGTCGACAAACTGCGACACTCCGGTCAGCAGTCTATAGAGTCTGACACGATATCGTGTTGTCATGGTAACGATAAAAAATATGAATCTACAGTGCATGCCGCTCATTGTGATTACTAGGGGGCGGATTTCTATGACCCAAAAAATAGGATAGGTGCATGCATTTATGACCTAAAAAAACATTAAAATATGACCAATAAAATTTAAAATATGACTTTACCACTTACACATTGTGTATACTTTTTAAAGCTTCATTACAATACATTTTATTTAAAATATAATGTCAATTATTTAAAATATCTGTAAATTCTCAAAAAGTATCATTATAATGCAAAATTTACAAAATATGATATGAAACTTCAAAATTTCTTTAATATGCACACAAATATGCCAAAAATATGACCTAAGTATGCTACAATAGTTGAAACTTTCCTAAATATGCAGTTATAATATGCACAATAAAAGTCGTTCCATTTTCACCAGGATGCTTGGAATCGGGTTTAAATTAGTCGGAAACCTGAAATAATGCAAAGGGGAAAAATATGACATGTCGTAGAAATCCGCCCCCTAGAAATCACTTTGGAACGCAGCTAACCTGATAATATTAACCGATTGATAACAATAACCGAAGGAATTAAATGAAGACCATTTATTCATATATAAGATAATACACTAAAAACAGAATTAAAAATATTTTTTCCCTAAAATAATACGTAATTTTGAATCATTGAACCACTCATAATACAGTAATAGACTGCAAGTAACTGTTTTCCAACCACTAACAAAGTTTTTAATTGATTTTACAATTAACCAATACTCCATACTCAGTTACGTGTATTTTTGGAAGTCTATACTGATCTGTGGTGAACACCGCTGTCTATTCAAGTCTCTTCATTTTACACTAGCCATCACTGTAACACTTGATCTTCATAAATCAAAAGCTGCAGCTTAAAATATGGTCATCCTGTGAGCTAGGAACAGAATTGGTACCTCCAGTATAACAGAATGCATTTGAGTAAGACACGAAATGAAACTTTAAAAACGAAATTTTGAATTATGTATAGAACTCGGAAATAAAGCCGCAAAAAGGAAAATTTGATAACATAAACCGAACCTTTGATCAGCATTTTTTCAATATACCACTACTAGCTTAAAAGACCCGGCGTCGCCCGGGTTTTGTATTTTGTAATTAGAAATTAACTTATGAAGTATTTTCAATTTTAAATTCTAGGTCCTTATATAGGCATTTATAATTTCAAATAGGAAGAACGACTTATTACACTCAAACTATTCCCTCAGAAAACGCTTGATATAGTTTTTTATGGCTCATAGAGGATCTAGAATTTTGCATCCCATCGCTTGTACAGTGCACAGCAAGCCTGGTAGAGGTTTAAATAAGAAGAAACAGAAATTCCTGTAACATAAAATTGTAATATCGAGGCGGGAAAATTCCCACTCTTATGTTACCATAAAGCCCTTTTGGGGATGAAATTAAACAGAAAGCATTATCACTTTCATACTTTTCTCTCCAAAAACCTGCGATATAATATAATAATATACACATTACCATACCTCGTTTTGTTTTCTCTATGTCCAGGGTACAGAAAGTTATGTGATTCCATTATTTTAGTGGATTTCATTCTGTAATATTTATTTATAACATGGATTATTTTGATAACTTCTCTTATTTGTCAAAAGTGCATTTCATTTGTTTTTTCCAAGCCCACCTGATACCATTTGACAACAATATATTCTGTGATTTGGAATTGATAATTCTATGTAAAAAGGGATTTCGTATTTTCAAAAACATTTAATTTTTGGCATTTAGAATCAGAATTTTTCAAAATCCTTTCTTAGTGAGCACCTACATTATGAAACGAAGGTACTGTCAAAATTCCAAGTCTCTACCTGTTATACTGTAGTTTAGGCTGTACGTTGATTCCTGTCATTCAGTCAGTCATTCATTCAGTCAGTCAGGACAAAGCCTTTTATATAGATAGAGATTAATCCGTACGGGACTTCATAAAAGTGATAACATTACCCGAATGATAACAATATCCGCGATTACATTAAGCGGCGTTCACTGTATACGAAAAGCATTTTTCAAAAAAATTCCGAAAAACCAAACCGAATCTTCATCGTGTAAAATGAAAAGGGACCGGGTGTTTATGACCTAAAAATTCTAGACAAATGCAGGACAATATGACCTTAACAATAGTTCCCTAAAATGACCACCATGACCAAAAAATACGTAATTATTTAATGAATCACACAAAATATCAACATTATTTTGATTTTTTGTTGTTGACCCTCCACCTCACATGGAGCCCTCGACCACAGGCCATATATATATATAGCCTATTAAGAGTATTGTATTGTTTAATAAGAAGTACCTATTTTCACATTTTATTTTTGAACATTATACTATGAAGGGGAAGAAAAGACCTTACGGTTTAAATTTTCTCCGGGTTAAATAAAACTATTATTGTTGTTGTTATTATTATTATTATTATTATTATTATTATTATTATTATTATTATTATTATTATTATTATTATTATGCCACCATAAAACTCTTGAAAATTTTCCATCCAATTTTCATTGCTACTTGTACAAAAACTGACATAAGATGATTAATGATAAATGTTATATAATTCCAGTATAATTATATATATATATATATATATAAAATATATTCGTCAACTCGAGTTGGATTTATTAAGACTTTTCCATGAATAAAAATGTAACGGATTATACAAATAAAAATTACTCCTGTGGGATTACCTATAATAAACGATGGTTTGAGAAGAGGTCTTCTTAAAATGGCACCAACAATATGTCCCATAGCTTTTGTTTTTGTTATCATCACCATCACCATTTATAAACTTGACTGAGGTCTACTTGCATCGTCCCAGAGCATACAGGCAGGCCTATATCACATTAAAGTTGATGACCGTCGCACATCGATAAATCAGAGATCGACTGCAATTAGTGTCGATTTTATGCGGTGAAGATAAACAGTTGAATGCAATCAGAACCCATAAATTTATAATTTACAACCTCTCGCACCACTACACTCTTTACATCTGATGATGCCCTGGCCTTCAAGAGTTCCCTAATGTTTCTGTAAATCCTAATCTGTTATGCATGGTTCATATCTATATATCTTGCTAGACCTTACCATGCATTTCGTTCCACAATTCTCATGGCCATTCTCGATCAAAACACGCAATAACGAAAGGTCCCGGGATCGTGGTCAAACTATCACCACGGTCAAAATACAGTCACTTTCATCTGACCCGGCTGGCTCAAAAATCGCTTGATATTTTGTCAAAGGAAAACAACCATAGGAGAGCAAAGATAAAAAAATCCCTTTAGGCAGGCCTACAGGCTGAGGTAGATTTCGAACTGCTTTTGGTTTAATTTATTGTCGCTGCGTAGCATTCTTATTCTTTAGCCTTGGCATGACAAACCCGCAATAATAATTGCAAAAAAGAGGAAAGAGCCCTTTTTGAAACATTTAAATCTCGCCTTATATGAGAACTATCAAGAAACTAGTTGTTGATTTGTAGAGTACTCATCAAGAGCTTTTCAACGATACCCCACAAGACGTAGTTTCAAAAATTTCAATTTCCATCCCCCCACTTCCACTCGTACCCCCAAAACTCCCGAATTGTTGGTGTCATTGTGAACTCCATAGGGAGTACTCTAATTTATTCAAACAAAGTTTCCCTCTATACTTCATAGGGGCCGAGATATAAATGTTTTAAAATTTCAACCCCCTCCCCCGACCACCCCCTTGGGCCAATTTTGCTCATTAACGAACTTGTCCGAACTATTGGGCCTAGAAATAACATAATAAAATTTGTTTCAAATATCTTCAAAATTACGGCCGCTAGCGTGTAAAGATATATATATATACACACACACACAAATTTGAACGGGCGGTGGTTTCGTACTTATGAAGGCATGAAACGTAAAGATATGAAAGAATTTTTTGAAAGTCATGACATGGTATCGATTGCAATAGGTAGATTTATCTTCGAAATCTACCTAAAAACTGAATCCATAGAGCAAAAATCTCCTAATAAAAGTTGCTTTTCAATGTTCCCTCTATACACAGGTAAAATATTACGGTGTTATTCATTAACACCCTGTATAAAGTACAGCCCTCTCAGAAAGAAACAGCTTTTTCTGATAAAAGCATCGCCGTTTAGCAGAAGCTAAACATTAACAAATCACGGGTTCTCAGAGAGCGGGCAGGGTCACGCAGGTTAATAACAACACCTGGGGCCCTAATGTGAGATCCGTGTCCCTTATCTGCAGCGATGTGGTCAGCTTCACGAACCCCGTCAGTTAAACCCAAAATGATGCACGGGGCTTCCACTAACTCCTGCACTTAGAATAGTGTTTTCTTTGCTTCTTTATCTTCAAGAGTTGTAACGCCAGTGTTTTTTTTTTTTAATTAAAATTAATGTAATGTAATAGGGGGCTCTGAAATGTAGACCGTGTTTAAAATTACCTTAGTATACATGACTCACATAAAACTGCGTGTTAATGCATTTAAAACCCAGTGTTTTGATAGATATTTATGATACAAGTGGTAAAAACGAGATTTTATTTTGCGAGTAGATATGTTTTGCCGTGTGTACAGTCGTTAATATTTGCCATAGGTAATTCCACGAGAGTTTACGAGTTTATCGATAGATTCACGACTGCGCAGCAGGAGTGAATTTATCATAGGTAATCCCACGAGAGTTGACGAGTTTATCGATAGATTCGCGACTGCGCAGCAGGAGCGAATTTATCTGATGCAACTCGTCAACTCGAGTTGGATTTATTAAGACTATTCCATGAATAAAATGTAACGGATTATATAAATAATAATTACTTTCGTGCTTCGTTGTATAAAAACAAAACTAAAAGTTGTGAGATCACGGCCTACTATGGGTCAACCATCCATGAATCGACTCGAATTACCATGTTGTGACCAGTGCTACCGATGGTGCATATAAGACAGAACAGAATAAAAGCACACGAACTGGCTTGCACCGAATCGAAATTTTGTTCTTAATCGATGTACATTTCTATTATATTCAATTTCCAAACAAGTTATGTTGTATAAACTAATCTGTTTTTGTGTTGTTTAATGGCAACATGCGACGTTTAAATACTGCACATTGATGCTTATGTGTCCAGTAAAGAGCAGACGATTTTATCAGAAAAAATCCCTTCCTCATATTAATAGCAAGCATTTTATCAGATAAAAGATCGTGATTGGTCTATATCCGAGGATTTGCTAAACGTTATTGGTCAATATCAAACACGCGGCGTATGAGTGGAATAGTCATTAATAAATATCATATTTATATTAATGAATAGGGAAAGGCATTTAATAACCATAAAATAGTGAAAAAAAAGTAAAATAAAAAATGCATTTATGTCCTAAAATAGTAGAAAATGACACACTTTTTTAAAATTTGTGTCTTTAGATATAATTAGTTGATTTTAGAAATCATTTTAATGGATTTAGGCCTACAATGTAAAAAACACTTTTTTTTTTACCAACGAACTATGTAAATGCTACTTAAACACCCTTTGTGAAAAAAATCTGAACTGGCATGCCCATCAAATTGCCCATATTACGTACCTCTTAACTTACACAAATGAATGACACAGTGAAAGTCCTTCTGATATACCTGAAAACGAGTAACAATGGTATTGATAATTAATAATTTGTACGAAATGGAAGTGAATAACAGTGACATATGGTGATATGTATAATCTCTATCTAAGGTAATTCAGGTATATTCCCCGCACCATTCGACTTTAATCAATAAAAGTCACGAAAATAGTTTGGAATGTTGGCATCCTCGACGAGTGTTTTATTTATTCGATGTACTATCAATTAAAGTAAATGGAAACACAAAATTATAATATCTGATATGCAAAAAACTTTAACAAAAAAATCAATATTTTTTGCGGAATTGCCCGTAGTACGGGCTAATTTCCCGCACGGAGTAAGGGGAATTCCGCTAATGAACAAATATGTATTACTTAGTGAATACTTCGAAGTACTGCAGTTCAGAATAAAATTCAGATGCTAGGTTGAAGTTTAATGTGTTTTTGTCGTATCGCATTACTATTTGCTATTCTTCTCCCTTTTCTTCTAAAGCCTGTTTTTCCAACTGCATTTTTTTTCAATTTTCATTTATTTAATACTTTAGTAATAAATAATGATGACTGAGTAATTAAACATGATGTTAAAATCAGTACAAAATATAAATACATTTTTAATCTTAACGAAAATTAATTATTGTGTGCGGGGAATTACCCGATACCAAATTTTGCGGAATCTCCCACAGGATCTATAAAAAGCACAAGAAAACTATAACAATCCAACGGCCAATTGCTATTCCACAGTGCATTCGGAAGAAGAACTGCGCGCGCATCATAAATGTCTGTCTATCGAATTCGAACAATGCGGGATTTTCCCTGACGCGGGGAATTCCCCTGAAATACCTTATATCGTACTAGGCCCAAAATTTTTACCATAACGAACTCGGCCCGTAAAATGAAACTTTAGAGATGACGTTTGACAAACAAAGTCTTATGCCCGAGACTCAATTTCTTGCATCATATACAAACCCATTTCGGACTGCGAAGAAAAAAGTTAACATAATGATTAGGTTCATAGTTTTTTTTTTTACTGTAGGCCTTGTAATTTTTTTTCCAGTTATTTTCAGTTATTTTATTGTAAACTAACAGGTGGCCGAGGCTTCGCCCGCCATTATTTATTCAACCGCTAGATTTTTTTTTAAATCATTTAGGCCTATTTAACAGAATTGTATTTTAAATTTATTAACACTGACATCGTTTTTACATAAATTGGAGGAATTACATAATTTTATCCTTATTTATATTGTTTTACGTTAAAAATATAAATAATTAAACGAACAAAAGTCGGCTCCGATGGTCTAGAAGTAGCGTACCCGCCACTAGACCCGAAGGTCGCGGGATCAAACCCAGCCGCAGGCGATCGGTTTTTCAGGACGTAAAAATCCTGGGCACGGAGTCCTCCGAGAGGGACTTTAAGCTGGGGGGGGGGCCCGTGTTGTACATTTACGGCACGTAAAAGAACTCCAAGCCTAAATTAGAGCCACTGGACAAAATTTCTCGGCCCTTTCACGTCCAAGTAATAACCTTAGTTTCCGAAGGGGGGTTAAGGGGCGATGGGCTTACCACCTGTCCCTCTGCCCTCTCTAGGAAAATAAGCGTAACAAAATTCACATCGGTTAACAGAAATCTCCACTTAGAGGCCCTTCGCCCCAACATGAGGGCACAGGATTCGAGTGAGAGAAATGAACAAAACGAATATTTATTATTGTTACAATTATTATCATTATTATTATTATTTCAGCTGTGTTAATACTCCTTTTAGCTACGAGGCCATATCAGGAGTTCGGGATCTGTGTCTATAGGCTACAGTAGGGTAGGCCATGGAACTATTGATTGTCAATTGTTTCTATTATTGGTGTATTTAACGGAGTAAATTTCAACTGATATTAATTTAAATGGATATGATACAGGATGAAATGGTGAGGATGATTCATGGTAGACCTATGTAAACATCCAATTCGGCATTTTCCTTTACGACTGGGGAAACCATGAAAAATGAAGGGGAAAAAAATGTCAAATTGGCCAGCCACGGGATTTGAACCTGGGACCTCCCGACGTTACCATCTCGGCCACCTCGCTCGGTCGAATCAAGTATTATAAATAATAAAATGCACATAATCGTCTGTTTCCCAGACTGCAGCGTGGGTTTTGGGGTGGGACAATCTCAACCCTTGTCAGGAGAATCTTAGAAACACGTAATTTAAGCAAATGAGAGTGTTGGACATTATTCGGCACTTTTCGGCACCTTTACCAGTCAGGGAAGGGGTTGAGCGTTATCAGAGCAGCGGACATAAATCTGTCCGGAACTCATTACAAAACGTGTCCGGTTAATTGAAGTCTCGTGTTCCCCCACCCCCCTTCTACACTTCATTCATAAGACGAGGTCTATTCATTTCCATAAAAACAGGGAATCTCTCGCACACAAATCCCAAGAATAATGTTACTCTGAAACACGTTGTGTGGAAGAGCCACGGTTTTCAACTGTCTTGTAGAAAAATCCAAACTTCTTTCAGCAGGCTTTGAAATGAATAGAGGTAATTTTATAACAGAAAGAAATGCGCATCAATAGTTCCACGGCCTACTGGTGTACAGCCAACAATCCCAAGACATGTGATAGTTATGACATACGAGGCACGTCCATAAAGTAACTTTCCCTAGGGCCGTTTACAGAAACAAAACACAATTTCAAGGAAATGTTCATTCCAACAGACACAGCAAGTGTTCAGCTATTTTTCAACATATTCGCCACCGGAATTGAAACATTTGTCTTACCGTGGGACAAACTTTTGAATACCTGTGTCGTAGAAGTGTGCCACCTGGGAATTGAACCACTGTGTGACAACCACCTTCGCCTCTCTGTCATTCTCTGTCATTTCTTGAGGTGTAGGAAAATATGGAAATCACTGGGTGCGAGGTCCGGGCTTTAAGGTGAATGTCTAAACACCACCCAGCCGAACTTCTGCAGGAGACTTGCTAGGAGGTGTTTAAAAATCCACCCTATAGCCCGGACTTCGCTCCCAGTGATTTCCATCTTTTCCTACACCTCACGAAATGACAAAGAATGACAGGGAGGCAAAGGTGATTGTCACATGGTGGTTTAAATCCCAGGCGGCACACTTCTACGAAATAAGGTGTTCAAAAGTTGGTCCAACGGTATGACAAGTGTTTCAATTCCGGTGGCGATATGTTGAAAAATAGCTGAACACTGGCTGTGTCTGTTGGAATAAATATTTTCTTGAGATTGTGTTTTGTTTCTGTAAACGGCCTCAGGGAATCTTACTTTGTGGACGCGTCTCGGAACTTATATGAAGTAAAGCATATGTATAAATAATGTTACATAAAAAATCTGGTATGATATAGGCTACACATAATTTTCTCTACCCTAAAGCATGGCCAACAGTATACCTTTCTCATGTCGCATTCTGATATAGAATAAGAGGCCGTATTCAGTTGTTTCAACCTGATGCATGTACTGCGACCCCGAAATTCGAAGTTGAGTTTTTAACATAAATACACCTTTTGAGGTCCCCTGAATCCAAAAATACTCTTTTCGGAAACATGTCTGTGTGTGTAAACAGCCCAGCTCCAGAACTACGGGCCTAATCATTGTGTTAAATGTTTTCTGTGCAGTTCGGCACGAGTTTATATATTGTGCGAGAAATTGAGTCTCCTGCATTTAAGGGTTAAACTATATCCATATTAACTGTTTTTTGGCTATAAATTTCATTTTGGGTATTTTTACTTCCTCTGCCCGTACCATAAGCACATTGATAGAGGAAGTAGCCTATTGTGTTCGACCCCCAACTTTTTAATCATAAATGCACGTCTTGAGGGCCCCTGAATCCAAACTATTTTTCAGAAATATGTATGTTTGTGTGTCTGTGAAAAGCCTAATAACTACGGAATGAAAACAACATTTTGTATTTGGATTAGGTACCTTCTGGGGATGTGACACGAAGATTGGCGACTACTTTATCTTTTTTAGGGGGACTTTACATAAACAAAATTGAGTTCTTCGCCATTTTATCAAAAACGGCTCCAACGATTAGGCCTACTTTAAAATTTGTACACTAGGTGCTTACACGAAGACCTAAAACTTTTACTTGAAAATTTTTTTTCGAAAAAATTCTCTGAAGGGTAGTTAGAAGCCACCCACTGTTTGTAGAAACTCAGTCTTTCCTGGTGAACAATAAAGCTTTGCATCAAGTTCAAACAACTGAATACGCGCTCTTTCACGGCCTCTTATTCTATATCAGAATGTGAAGTGAGAAAGACGTATTGTTGGCCATGGTTAGAGTAAAGAAAGTTACGGAGAGTACATTAATAAGATTTTATTTTGGTTATGTATCCTTCGGTGATGCGATGTGGCAACGACATTCTCTTCATTTTTAGAACCAGTTTACATGAAGAAAATGTCATACATAATAATTATATTATACTAAGAGGCTAATTTATATTTGGGCAGAGGAATTTAAGTGAGTTTCATAACAGATTTTGGTAAAATATTTTGAAACTAAAATTTTGGCCCTTACTATCGGCACTCTGTATAAATGATTTATAAAAAATAGTTAGCCTTTTTTCAAGAAAATTGTGAAAAATTGGTCATTTCGTGAAAAATGGTAGTAGAAGTAAGAAAAAGTCGTAAATCTTTATGTCGTGTTCCCAGAGGGCTTATAACCTTTATACAAAATTTTGTTTTTATAAAGTTTTCGTTCTCGAACAATCCTGTTGACAGACACAAACACAGACATTTTTCTGAAAACTGTATTTTAGGATTCAGGGAACCTGAAAACCTTTATTAAGTGCCAGAATGGTAGTTTATGAAATTGTGTGGGGGACGGAAAAATGCCCGACCGTCTATCTGTCCGTTTGTACTCCGGGGTGCCTATATGCGCGATAACTCAAATGCGTTTTATCGGATTTTCATGAAACTTGGTATACGCATTTATAAAGTCCGTGGAGAAAGACCTACTGATATTGGATCAAATCGGTTGACCAGTACCGAAGTAATGCCCAATTTAGTGTTTTATGGTAGGCCTAATATATTAGAAAGACTTTATCAAATGCAAATCAGTTCTCATGACAACAGTGTTCACATATGGCTTTGGAAATTGCAATACAGTTAGCTTTGGCAAATAACACTACCCACATATTCCTTCAGATATGCTTATCAATTAATTAGACCTTTGTTCTTCCGTAAGCCCTGCTTAATGAATCGATCTGGAGCCTAATTCGGAAATGGTTTACAAAAATAACTTATTTTCTTCATATCATAATTGCAATTATCACTGATTAAACAAAAGCACTCTGGCACTTTGTTATATCAGTTCACCTGATATTATTTTATGTTAAATGGTGACAATTATTATATATTGTACTTTGAATTGTACATTTTTTTAATATTTAAAAAAAAAAATTAATTTTAGAACAAAATAAACTAAAGCCCACTAATGGAATTCCCTTATAAATTTTTTAATGGAAACCGACATGACACATTTGCCGAAAACAATTTTCATGCCGCCCAAACATCATTCAGCTTGGAAATCGATTACAAAAATAACTTATTTTCTGCACATCATAACTGCAATACAACTGATTAAAGATAATCATTCTGGCACTTTGCCATATCAATTGAATGTTGAATACTCATTTTTTAATTTCGGGGACGAAGACAATTCTTCCTCTGCCTACAGTGCCTATGGAATGTCTACACAAGAGTTTAGCTGAATACAATGTAAAACACAGTGCAAAACATACACAATGTAGAAAAAGTTTCTCGTTTTAGCCGCATGAGCAATAGACCATGAAACAGTGTTAAGATAGCAGGTGTGCCTATTTTCTTATAAATTATAAGCAGTTTAATGTTGAATTTCTCAGAACTGGAGATATACTGAGATACATTTGTATCTGCCTCGTGTGTCACATGTTTTTAATGACATGCGCATGACGCATTTTTTTCACGCGAATCGCTATTCTTTTATTTCATTTCATTTTTTTTATTTCGCGTTGTGGTTAACGCACGGCGATGATGTCAGAGTACAGTCGGCTCTTCGCATAACTGGAATTCCAGATGCAACAGGATAAATATTCTGCCGAAATCATACGTACAGGGTGTTTGTGGGCAAAGTTTCATATAACTGTTACACTATAGACCAGACAAGGAAGGAAAAATAGGGGGAAAAAGTCGTGTACTTTTGAAATTTGGCAGAAGTGTTGGAGAGAGTGTCCTGAAGAACATACTAAAAGTTCCCGGGGGGGCTGAGCGGGGGGCAGGGGGGCCGTACAAGGTCCCTAATGTAATATAATAGGTCTGTATATAAAATGACTAGCTTAAAAGACCCGGCGTCGCCCGGATTTTGTATTTTATAACTCGAAATTAACTAGTGAAGGACTTTCTATTTTCAAATTGTAGGTCCTTATATAGGTATTTAAAATTTGAAATGGAGAAGAACGACTTATCACCCTCAAACTATTCCCTCAGAAAACGCTTCATACAGCTTTTTATGGCTAATAGAGGATGTAGAATTTTAATGTATTTAAGACAATGTAGTTTCTACAGATTTTTTTTGACACTGTTAATGCCAATATCTGTGCCTAACGACAAAGAATTATTATCATATTTATTATTATTATTATTATTATTATTATTATTATTATTATTATTATTATTATTATTATTATTAGAATTTTGCATCCTATTGCTTCAACACAGCAAGCCTGGTAGGGGTTCAAATAAGAAGGAACAAAAATTCCGGAACGTAAAATTGTATTGTTTTTGCGGAATATTTTATTTCTCACTCTCATGTTACCATAAAACCGTTTCGGGGATGAAATTAAAAACAAATTCAATATCACTTTCATACTTCCCTCCCCTGCGATATAATAATATGCATATAACCATACCTCGTATTGATTTCTCTAGATCCAGGGTAGAGAAAGTTATGTAACTGCATCACATTGTGCATGTTTCTTGGCTTAATACACTGACAGTGGGGGCAAAACATCACCCCCAAAGTGCTTTGCTTGCAGCATTATGGGAACATCAGCTTCTAAGAAAGGAACAGGTAGAATGGGAGAAATAAATCACAGTTCGGCACAGCAATTAAGCACAAGAGTCAGAGCGGGTGGAGCTATGACATCACACGATGACGTAATCACATCGCGAACAATGCACATGTCTTTTCATATTCAGATTCCCAAATCCAGCCAGACAGGTGGAAAATTTGTGTGTGCAAGTCTCGCAAGAATGTAGCAAAACATCGACTAAAAGATCTCCAGTCTAATTCTATGAATTCTCCTATAATTATAATCCCACTTTACAGAGTGAGAAGAAGAAGAAGAAGAAATTATATTGAACTATATTAAGGCCTATAATACGTCGTATTTCTATGTGACAAAAATTTAATAAAACATACAGAGTGTTAATGAATAACACCAAAATATTTTACCTGTTTATAGAGGGGACATAGACAAGCAACTTTTATTAGCAGATTTTTGCTATATGACGTAAAATGTGTATGCTACAGGGCATTAAAGTCATTATAATTTGGTACTCATAAGTCAATAATTACGCGAAATAGGGTTAAAATTTTCATTAAATTGACTTCATGCTTTCTTAGTGATCGATAAAGAAACTTATTCTTAATCATTCATCAACAGCTATATCATAATTTAGTGTTTCCAAAATCTGCAAAATTTACAGACTGATCACATGACTGGCCACCACTGCATTAGTTTTTAATTCATAACTCCAGTGTTAACAACGAAGTTCCTTTGTTTCGAATTTTTTTCAAATGTTGGAAGTCAATGGTGGCTATGCCCTGGCAAATTTTATGCTGTAACAGGAAAAATTGAATCCATAGAGCAAATATCTCCTAATAAAAGTTGCTAGTCTTTGTCCCTTCTATACATAGGTAAAAAAATTTCGGTGTTATTCATTAACATTCTGTATATCAGGAATGGCCAACTGCCTGACATTTGGGAGCCGAAACTTTAAAAAGAGCCGTTCGGGTAAATAAGAATCTAAGTAGATCCTAACAGTATTTGAGTGATTAACTCCTATCTTAGATTGTAGACCAATGGTCTTCAATCTGCGGCCAGGGAGTTAATTTTTTTGCGGCCCGCAAACAAATGCTAATTTTGACAATTTAGGGACAAGGAAAAGACACAGTGTCAGGACTCACATGCAAAGTATAAGACAAAATATAAAGCACACATGTATACTGTATGAAGAACTTAAAGACAATGTCACAAGAGAAATTAAATCTATCTCGGAAGTTGATCTTATGCGCATGAAAGAAAATTTCCTAAAACGATGCCAGTAATGTGTGGATGCAAGAGGAGAACATTTCCAACATCTCTTGTGATGAGGTACTTGGTTATTTTCATTGTAAATTTAACTGTAGCTGTGAGAACCTGAATCATTACACCGTTAGCGGCTTTATTTGCGTAGATATTTCACCCGATCGTTCGGGAGTTAGAGCTGTGCCCGCCGCGACGCAGAAACCCGCATGATTGACCAACTCTTGTATGGGACACGCTGTATAATGTTAAGATATTGTAATATAATTGATATATTTGTGTTATTAATAATCAATAAGTCAATGCGGCTCGCTAGAATTTTACCAAAAAGAAAATGGCCCTCTATTTCTTAAAATTTAAAGACAATTGAGTGTTATTAATTATCAATATTGTAGGCCTGGTTATTGTTACAGGAGATGTATAATGCTTCACCACATAGAATTATACATAGGCCTACTGTATTTTCTATTTATTGAGAATATGAAAAATCGCAGCATATGGAGCGCACTAGATTTAGGCAGGACTCACAAGACGTTTCACATTCTGCGTCCCTGAAACAGCCTACTCATTCTTTTATGTGGCTGAGCCTATTTTATGCGACGACAATGAGTTTCTTATATCGGGATGGTAATCATTATTTTTATTGTTTACTGTGCGGTTCGCCTGTATTGTTTATAACAGATGATGAAATGTTGATAGAAAATACACTCTGTCCTTTCTATAAGGTCTTGCCTGAATAAGGATACTTTTCACAAATTAACTTTCATAAAATAAAATATAATATCACACACATAAGCACATTAAAACAATGTTGTTACAATCTTTAAAATAATCACATATCTGTGATTTTATTTACAGTAGCCTAATTTCTCAAAATATCGATGTTTCCTTACACAGTTTTCATGGAAATATTTGATTGTTTATGAATTTTGTATAATTTTCTGAAAAAATTACCTTTTTCAAAATGCTATACATCGATGTTTCCTGGTCGTTATTATAATGACATCGATGGTTACCATCGATGTTTTAACTATCGGTTCTCAACCCTATTTCAGAACTGAAAAATACTTCGATATAAGCATTCGTCTTCTGAAATCATCAGTGGCTCTAAGATTGAAGTCAAATAGAAAAATTTCGATAAAAAAAGTAGTTTTCTACGAACGACGATCTTAACACGTGGAAAGAAAAATCTTCACATTTTACATAAAGAATTACTCGATTAATCTTGTATCTCTGCTGTTATACAATTTCTTTAGGTAAATTTATACGTCAAAAGCAGTGAATTTTAAGAGTAATTTTTAATCTTGGGCAAAGAGACTCTCTAATGCCCGGTTTCTATAAACTCGCGAAGTACCTATGGGTAAATTATCCAATGGACAGAATTTACACAAGAATAACTTTTACAAACTCAAATAATTTAAAGGTAACAATCACATACACTTGTGGCGAGTTTTTAGATAAATGTCCTCTGGGTAAATATGAAAATGACAGAAAAAATGTTCCTACAAACTCGGGCTAGATCTTTCCAAGGGTAAATCGTCGGGTTAATTTATCTTTTCATGGATGGCTGGATAAAATTTAACCTCTTGTATGATCAGTAATAATTTAAACAATGAGAATCAAAGCCTTCTGAATTAAATTAACTGTACAACTCCAAAGCATTCCTCATTATATCATTGTGGGTGAAATGGAACTAATTTGCCCATGGATAATTTACCCATAGGTAATTCACAAGTTTGTAGAAACTGGGCATAAGAGAAGTTTTTAAAACTCAAAATATTTTAACATTAACAGGTATTTTAATATATAGGGCGGCCATGTTTTACACGAAAAACAAAAGCAGTTTTATAAGTAACAATGAAATCCATAACCATATCAATAAATACAGAACATTCAAGTACACAAAATCTCCCATGCACACGATTAGCCTTGTTATTAACAAGTTACCAACTGAAATAATTGATGTAAATGGAGTAAACTCGAAAGCTGAAACGTTATTTGTGCAGTAAGACATATTATACTTTTAATGATTTTTTGTCATGACTTAAGAATTTTTGTAGTTTTTGTGTTTTATTATTATTGTTTTAATATCATATTTAAGTTACTCTGTATTTTGTACATATTTAATTGTATTATCATTGCTTTCTTTGTTCATTGTATTGCATTTTATTGTATTGATTGTTGTTTTTACAAAGATACTGTGTATTTTGACTATGTCTATCTATGCATTGTATAGCTTATAGACGTAATAAAATAATAATAATAATAAATAAGTTAATCTACACACACTCTTAAAACAATGAAGAAGAAAAACTGAATCCAACCGACAACTAAATGCCTCTAACAATATTGTCAAATTCCTAAGGGCCTACTCACAGAATTTCTTGTCATAAAATGCATTTTTGCACGACTTAACTAATTACTGGTAGGCCTACTTACGAATATTGTTGCTGTTGATCGTAAGTTGACATTCCCGCACGCAATCTTGTTGCTATGTGCGGTAAGATTTTACTTACGCCACACATCATAATACAAGCCTTTATGGACAAGGCCCCCCAGGACAAATATTCGGTTCCCATAAGCAACAACAAATGCGAATCACTTTCTGAAATAAACATCTATCTTCAGTAATGTATAAACATAATATTTTCAGGTAATATCACAATTAATATAATTAAATTGATATAAATAATCATCGTGCAAAAAAATAGCATGCAATACTCGTGCCGTAAGCGCAAGCGCCTCATTTTTTCAAACTCTGTCCTCGATCCGTATGCATCGCTTACGGCACTTGTATCGCAATATACTATTACATGGCGCCTAAGTTGTGGGTTGCGATCCGCAATTAATTCACAAACCTGTTGCAGATACAATGGAGATTATCAGCTTGGCCTTACAACCTCTTGTAACAAATAGTGCAAGCATTTCCTGAGAACAGAGTGGTTAATTTTGTTGTTAAAAGCAAAGAGAGTAAGTCCCTCCACCCATTCACACCCACTGGACCAGCCATTATTTTATTGAGGCTAGCCCACGTGTGTTATCGGTGGGAAAACACCGCGCCTAAGCTTAGCACTGCTTTCCCGATCATTTCTTAGGTTTTTAGGTTTACCATTCAGAAATGTACATAAACTTCAGCTTAAATATATTTTTATCCGAATGAGGGAACCATGAAAATACAAGTAAATTTAATCTGACACAAGGTTTGAGATTTGAACCCAGGAACTCTTCCCTATTACCCTTTACCCAGGGCCGTAGCTAGGCGGTGGCGATATGGGCCCCCGCCAAGGGCGCAGGTATAAAGAGGGCGCAAAATTTAACCATGAAAAATACCACCTTTCTTAGGCAATTTATCAAGCAATAAAAATTCTAGATTTTATGAATTCATTATTTTTTAAGTAGTTCAATCGGCTGAAAATAAGGTTTTAGTACCTTGAAAGTACAGCACTTAGTTCATTTTCAAATTGAGGTATAGGTTTTCTTTGATAATAACAGTGTTTTTATATTAAAATAATAAACAATTTTACAGAAATTAAAACAAAAAATTGTTCAGACGCCCTAGTATTGGAGGGCGCAGATTTGTCAGACTCGCCAAGGGCGCAGAAGGACCTTGCTACGGCCCTGTCTTTACCACCTCGCTCTAATTGGTTATGGTGTGTTCATTACGACTGAGCTAAACTGACTGCATTTCACTGGGCCTTAGGTCCAGTTGCATAAAACATTAATCGAAGTTTAAGCGCTGAAACTAATCTACAGTCAAGCTAAACTTAGAATTTTGGTTGTATAAAAGCTAATCCAAGATTAATTCACCCTGTTCTAAGGTCAGATTTAACCGGCAAACTTTCTAAGGTTAATCTGTATTCAGAAATGTACAAACTTCAGCTTAAATAGATTTTTTTTTCCGAATGCGGGAACCATGAAAATACAAGTAAATTTTTTAGGACACAAGGTTTGAGATTTGAACCCAGGACCTCTTTCCTATTATGCTATACCACCTCGCTCTAATTGGTTTTGGTGTGCTCCTTACGACTGAGCTAAACTGACTGCATTTAACAACAATAAGTAGATTATAGTTTTTTTGTTACTATGGGCAACAAAATATCATTCATATTTTAATTGATATGTACTCGTATGTTCTGAAATTCACTTTTAAGGCGTACTTATTTCGCTTTTATCTTGATACCTATTAATTTTATAAAGAAATGTGTCTAACAAAAAAAAATACAGTTTCCTCTACAACTTTACTGTCTTAGATTTTTATGTAATGCCTACTATAATGGAGATAACCTAGAAAATAAAAAATGGAAAAGAGTCAAGTAGGCTACCCCCAAAGTCATTTTTACCAAAAAACGAATACAGTATAGCCGTTATTCATAGATACGTTTTTTAAAATTTTATATTTTCACTAAACTCGTTAGAGCTTTTTTTTTTTCAAAATTAAAAATTTTGTAAATGAAAAGTACTCTTAATATTTCATAAAAACCAAAATCTGGGCAGTTTGTATTTTTTTTTAAAGTCCTTAATTCAAAAAAATATACCGTTTAGACACTACGTTCGTCGACACACACACAGACAGACAGACACACGTCATTCCAAAACTTTATTTTTTTGGTTTCTAGGCGTCGAGAAACATATTTTCCTGGTGTTATCTCGATTTCGATTTTTCGTTACGAATACAGGACCTACTTTCTATATACTACTTAGCCTATATGGGAGAAAATAAAAATTAAAAATTGCAAAAAATCTTCAAATATTACCTTTGGCACATACCGTATTTTACGGACTATAAGACCATAAGACGCACTTTGATTTTAGGATGAAAATCTAAAGGAAAAGAAATTTAATGTGATTGTACCAAAAATGTTGAAGGGAATAATATAACTTACTTCATTGTATAAACAAACTATAACCTTGTACAATGGAATCACTGTAAATAACTTCTAACTTTAAACCTGCGTTGTACGAAAATATTTTCTGTACAGGTGGATTAGCGTATATTTTAACAACTGAACTGATTTCTCATAAAGACTGAAAATACTTTACACCCTCTAACCCTCAATTCAGCATACGGTAAGTGTGACAGGACCAGGAGAAAACTCTTTTCGTATTAAAGAACTCAACATTCCTTTATTTTCGCATTGTATAAGTTTACCTGGATTCCATCTGCCCTCATTTTAAGATTGTGAAAAGTGCACTGATGTACAGTCTGTGCCAAAATTTGCAACTAACCTATCTTTACTGCACCTTCTTTATGATTATGGTATTACCGGCAATATTTACCATGATTTTAATTTTTGAATGTATTTCGGACCATTAAACGCACCCAACTTTCAAGGCTCTGTTTTCAAGATAAAAAGTGCGTCTTATGGTCCGTAAAATACGGTATTCAAAATGGTAAAATATTGCAAAACTATGTAGGCCTAGAGCCCTTCATCTTGGTGATAAAACGGAGCAGCATTTCAGCCTAAATAGGCCATCTTCAGTCCTCTAATAGCCTATATGCAGTCTCAGCACTAATAGTGCATTTAGTACGTCTCCCAATTCTTTTTACGGAAGCAATGATTTCATTGATTGAAGAGACTTTATGAAGAGATAGACATGAATGAAGAACGAAAATTAAATTAGCCTATAGCCTATGTGTAGTCTTGGGTTACCGGAAAATGTAAATCGAATACATTGTAAAGTCGGATTTTAAAAAAATGATTAAAAAAAATGATTTCAAAGCATATTACACAGCCCAACAAAAATGAACTTTTGGTTTGGTATCTCAAATGTTTTACCGGATTTTGGCTATACTTAGTGTGCTTATTCCAAATAGCCTATGTAAACAGTTTCTCTCTACCAGCTCTACTTTTATAAAGATTTTATTTGTGATCTCTTAGTCTAGCGAAACAAAATCTTGCTTGATAATGTAGCTAGTGAAGGTTCTTGACCATACTTTGGACACGTAGGACGAAAACTGTACGAAGTACAGAAAAACTAAAAGCTGGATTATTTTTTGGTTCTCAAATCGACAGCTCACAGGTCATAAACGACCGTAAAATATGTGATAATATCATTTTTTTTAAAGACCCCATGTTAAATTGTTATTGTAATGTTAATGTAATGTTAGTGTGTTGCTTTTGTCTTCACGTGATTTAGAAGCTAAAAATAGGCACTGTTTTTTATTTATATCAAACGTAAAATGGGATAATATGCAAATGGTAATTCCATATCTCAAAAAACTAGGACAAAACTAATGACTAGACCTGGGATTTTAGGCTCTAAAAAAAATTCATTTAGGCACCTAAAATAGGCTTTTAAAACAAGTAAATATGCTTTTAAAAGAGAAAATAGGCACTTAAAATATGCTTTAAAAATGTGTAAATAGATAGAAAATAGGCTTTAAAATATTACAATATACACTTAAACTGTAACATGGTCTTTTTTTTTTTACTGCCAGAACAGTGGTAGGCTATTCCTATCCTTCATAGAATTAACTGTAAAATTAGGCATTACGAACCATATTCACTTAAACACATGTTCTTTCACTGGTGACTTGACACAGTAGTCCTTCCCCCTTAATCCTCCCCCTCCCCCGTTATTCCTAGCGACAATTGTTTGGAATAATCAAGTTTCTGTGAAAAACCCTGCTTTTCATTGAAGGATGTCCATTATAAGATTGTAAAAATTACAGAAGTTAAATTTTATTTTAAATGTACAAAATAGGCATTTTAGGCCCTAAAATAGTAAAATAGGCTCTAAAGGTCCAAATAGGCATTTTAGGGCACTATAAATCTCTATAAATGTAAGTGATTTATCACGAAACGTCAACATATTTTTTTAAAAATTCATGTTATTTCATAAGGAACAAAATAGGCATTTGCCTTAAAATCCCAGGTCTACTAATGACACATTTGGTATCAGCGACCTAAATATACCCAAGAATAAGTATATATTCTAAGGCACCAAAATGGCTGTTGGTCTGTGTTATCAGAAGACATGAACGCAAGAGTAACCTGTCCTTTGCAGTTTACGTTATGCATGATGTAATAATATTGAAGAAGAGAAGATGACAAGCAATGTTAAAAAAACATATGAAGGCGTTCCTCAAAGTGACGATGGCAATAAAGTTCACTTTATGATGGCTGTCTAGTTATACGTGTGCATCATTAGCTATAACAAGTCACTAACAAGTATTCTCCTCAAAATGATCCATTTTTTAGACCTTCACGAATTTCATATCTATTTTAGCTGGTATGGGTGGCATATTGTCCATTCATTCTGTACTCCCGGTTTTGATTGCCATTGCCATTAGTCGAACTTCCGCAGGAGACTTGCTGGGAGGTAAAAACCAAAATTCTGAATGATAAAAAAACTTTATTCTCCACTTATGTTTTTATCATTCAGAATTTTTGTTTTTATCAGTATACTCCACTGTTTATATAACTTCTTTTTATTGTGTTTTGCTGGGAGGTGTTTAAATATCCACCCTACAGCCCGGACTTCGCTCCCAGTGATTTCCATCTTTTCCTACACCTTAAGAAATGAGAAAGAATGACAAAGAGTCGGAGATGGTTGTCACACAGTGGTTTAAATCCCAGGTGACAGACTTCTCTAACACAGGTATTCAAACGTTGGTCCCACAGAATGAAAAATGTCTCAATTCCGGTGGCGAATATGTTGAAGAATAACCGAACACTTGCAGTATCTGTTGCAATAAATAATTTCATGAAATTCTCTTTTGTTTCTGTAAACGGCCATATAAGTTAAGTACGAAATAATCACTATTCCATACTGAGACTAAATGTCTCGCACAAATAGAAACTCGTGGCGGACTGCACAGAAAACATATAACACAATGATTAGGATCATAGTTTATTTCTTGTATTCAATTAGATTTTTCTTCAAATGTCTTTTCCATTATTATGTGCCAGAATGGTCACTTTCATAAGATTACGTAGTGATCGGGAAAAACGTGTCTGTACGCGCCATAACTCGAATACGCTTTATCAGATTTTCATGAAACTTGGTATTGTGGGTACCACTTCTTAAAGACTTTTTTCCAAGAACTGCCTTTACCTATTGCAACCCAATCCTCTTCTATATGTCAATCAGTGAATAAGAAAGTAATTAGGCGTATTCACACTTGTCTCCAGTCCAGTACAATGTTGCCAAAAACGTACCACAGCACGTTTACTTCACTTGAGAAGTGGTGAATGTCAGCGGCAACCCTGGGGAAACCCACGCGACTACCAGAGCACCTGTCCTTTACCGGTGCAGGTTTTCGGATTAGGGAGCAATCTCTATATATATATAAAAGGCTTTGTCCTGACTGACTGACTGACTGACAGGAATCAACGTAGAGCCTAAACTATAACAGGTAGAGACTTGGAATTTTGACAGTACCTTCGCTTCATAATGTAGGTGCTCACTAAGAAAGGATTTTGAAAAATTCTGATTTTAAATGCCAAAAATTAAATGATTTTGAGAATACTTAATCCCTTCTTACACAGAATTATCGAATCCTAATCACATTTGACATTAAAACATATTGTTGCCAGTGGGTTTCAGATGGGTTTGGAATTAAATTAAATGGAAGTTTGACAATTACAGTTGGCTTTGTCTATTTTTGTCATACCTTGGAAATGAAACTTTCGCGATCGCTTGAATGTTGCAAGCCTTAATATGGTCAAACATTGTTTTATTTGGACGAAACTCACTATACAGGGGTTTTCTGGACCAAGGAACTCGAATCTGAGGTCACTTTTACCAGGCGATGCTATCTAATCGTGGTATGTAGTCCACGTGATTTAGGTGTTAATAAATATAATGATTTAACTATTATGCCCTTAATTTTTAATTTTTGAAATAATTATCGCGGGCGAAGCCGCGGGCACATGCTAGTGTTATTATATTCTTTTGTAGATAGACGATGGTTTGGGACGAGGTCTTCTTAAAATGGCACCAACAGTATGTTATATTTTAGTAAGCTCTTTTCTGGGTACAGTAGATGCCCTGCAGATTTTTACAGTAGGGGAAGTAGAGGAAGTGTTGTTTTCGGTCCCCAAATTCGAAGTTGAGTTTTTTACATAAATACACGTTTTGAATCCAAAAATACTATTGTCGGAAACAAGTCTGTCTGTCTGTCTGTGTGGATATCTGTGAACAAGCTAGCTCCAAAACGGAAAGTCGTATGAAAACAAAATTTTGTATTTCGGTCAGGTACCTTCTGAAGATGTGAGCCCAAGATTGGCGAAAAGTTTCACTTATTTTTAAGGGGCTTTACATGAAGAAATTTTCGTTTTTCGCGATTTTCTCGAAAATGGCTCTAACGATTTTCTTGAAAATTTGCACACGTGTTCCTTATACTGAGAGCTAAAACTTTTATTTGAAACTTTTTTCGAAAAAATTCTCTGAAGGGTAGTTACAAGCCACCCACTGTTCACCCACTGTTGCGTGCTGAACTACTGAATACGCACTCTTTCACGGCCTCTAATATGAAAGAATGTGAAGTGAGAAAGATGTATTGTTGGCCATGCATTGAGTAAAGGAGTATCTGAGGGAAATATTCGATAAATTTCGGAAATTATTATTTACGGCGAAAAGTTCAATAAACGTCTTCAGTCACTTTTTTTTTTTAGTTTCTTATAACTTATAGCCTGCGCTTTTAGTCGCATCATTGAAAGAAGAGGTATTTACAGGATAATTAGCGTAAAATTGTGTCTTGCGATTCTGTACAAGGATATGTGAATACTGCTAACTTTTATTTGGGCAGAGGAAGTTATGTGACGTTCACATCAGATTTTTTTTAACAAGTCACGTGGAAGTAAAGTTAAATCTCGTGTTTTGTGAGATTCCCGCAGCCGTATGAAAAATGTTGAGGCTGCTGCGAGGTCGTCTTGTTGTGCATTTTCTGGAGGAATTTGCTCCCAGTCTGTGGTTTCGTTCCATTTCGACGATTCGATGGAACACGGAGCACTTTTTTTTTTTTTTTCTGCTCACACGTTTAGGAACTTGAGTGACTTTAATGAAGCAGTTTGCCACGAGCGGCGCTGGTATCCAGGTGTCAGGATTCCATCACTTGTCAACACTTCATATATTATTACTTAGCTACTACTCTGAGATTGCCACTTCTTTACAAGGTCTAAGTTGTTAACATAGGTGATAAATTCTTTTCTGAAAAGTGTAATAAAGCTGTGAAAGTTGTGTTATTTTTGGGGAAATTTCGTTTTAGGTTTCAATTTTGCAGTGTTGTTATTAATGGCGGTGTTCGTTTTAAAAATTATATAAGTTACTGTATTAATAACAATGTTAATCAATAAATTATAAAAACTGCATTATATGGTTTCTGTAATGTGTGTATCTAACATAGGCCTAATCATACAACCATTGTTTTTCGATATTTTTCTTTCTTCCTTCTTTATATGAATCTATTTTTGTGACCTGCTCTGAACTCACTAGCACATTTTATTAAGTGCCAGAATGGTACTTTATGAGATTGTGTGGTGGACGGGAAAATGTCTGCCCGTCTATCTGTCCGTCCGTGTGTCTGTACGCGCGATAACTCAAATAAGCTTTATCGGATTTTCATGAAACTTGGTATACGCATTTATAACGTCCATAGGAAGAAGCCTATTGATTTTGGACCAAATCGGTTGACCGGTACCGGAATAATGTCCAATTTATCACCTATTTTTTAGTAATACATTAGAAAGAATTTATCAAATGCAAATCAGTTATTATGACAACATATTATTTTACAGTATTCATATACGGCTTTGAAAATTGTATTATAGTTAGCTTTGACAAATAACACTAGTCACATAATCCTTCACATATAGGCCTAGTATGCTTATCATTAGGGGGCGGATTTCTATGACCTAAAAAATAGGATATATGCATGCATTTATGACCTAAAAACATTAAAATATGACCAATAAAATTTAAAATATGACTTTACCACTTACATATTGTGTATATTTTTTTAAAGTTTCATTACAATTCATTTTATTAAAATATAATGTGAATTATTAAAATATCTGTAAATTCTCAAAAAGTATCATTATAATGCAAAATTTACAAAAATATTATATGAAACTTCAAAAGTTCTTTAATATGCACACAAATATGCCAAAAATATGACCTAAATATGCATATTCATACTAAATATGCTACAATAGTTGAAAATTTCCTAAATATGCAGTTATATGCCTAATAAAAGCCGTTCCATTTTCACCAGGATGCTTGGAATCTGGTTTAAATTAGTCGGAAACCTGAAATAATGCAAATGGGGAAAATATGACATGTCATAGAAATCCGCCCCCTTATCAAATTAGACCTTTGTTCTTCCGTAAGCTTTGCTTAATGAATCGATCTGGAGCTTAACTCGGAAATCGATTTCAAAAATAACTTATTTTCTGCGTATTATAATTGCAATTATCACTGATTAAACAAAAGCATTTTGGCACTTTGTTACATCAGTTTACCTGATTTTATTAGTCTAATTACTGCAAAGAAAATTGGTCTGTGATTGATAGAAGCAGATAAAAATATTATAAACCTTAATTTTTTTAATATGTACTCGTATAGGAAAATGGAGTGAGCAGCTCTTGAGAGAACGCTTTGGTTGTGGAGTACGATACAGAAATCACTTTGCACATAAACGTCAGAGTCCGGATGATGTATGACAGGTACCCAGCTAGACATCAACACTACCCACTGCGTCTCACAAGGATTGCGTGTGTTCTGTCCATCTGTCTGCCAAGCGTGTTGGACCAACCTCTCTCTGTTCTCTACATCAAATCTTTCAATTCCATCGCAGTATCGTTCCTCAATCGTTAACTTGTTTTATATTCAAACAAGAATAAAATGCAAATACTCTAACCACCTGTACCTATAAAAAATTATTCTAGACTGTTAAGGCAAAAGAGTATAAGTCAAAACATATTGTTTTTCAGGAGAAACTTTTGTTTAACTTCCACATTATCTAATTTTAAATATTTTTGACTTATACTCTTTTGCCTTGACAGTTTTCATCTTGAAATGTCTCTTCTGGAAAATATATTTATTTATCAGTTTGAAGGAGGAGGAGAAGAAGAAGAAGCAGAGAAAAACACAATGGTCATTACCAGGGCCCGGATTCTAATGACATGTCATCTTTTTATTGATGCTGCATAGACATTGCTAACTTGTGGATAAATCCTAATCATGGCCTCTAGAAATGCATTTTTACTATGTCATTTTTTGTCATTTTATGCAATTTTATATTTTTAGGGCATTTATTTCAATTTTAGGTCATTATTTTGTCATTTTCGTGTCATTTTCGCTAGCGGTGCTGTCTTTGAAGTGTTGTTTGTTTAATGCAAGAAGGAAAAATTTGACGCTAAAGTGTTGTCATGTCTCAGTCGGAAATGAGAATCAAAGAAACGCCAAAATTTTGTATTATATTACTATTGTTATTAGATTGACTTGCTTGGAATTGAGAGTGCAAACTACTGTTTACCCTCAATAAACAACAATATAATCCGGCAGACCACAAAAGGAAATGCCGAATTTTGACTTTCCACTGCCTCAGTGCCAGTAAAAAAAAGAACATTCACAACATTACAGTTATTTACAGTTTTTACAATTTCGTACAAACTAGTCTATATCTTTGTGCGTGCAATAATATTTTTTTATAAATAAAATATCAGTTTTTAGGTCATTGTTTATAATTATTAAGTCTTTTTCTTTAAAATTTAGGGTCATTTTACAGGTCATTTTTCAGACAAGTTTAGGTCATCAGAATCCGGGCCCTGGTCATTAGATTCCGAAATTATTTATTAAAATTCAAGGTTAAGGAAATCTTGTAAAATTTTATATCCAGGGAGAATAAGGGGGACAAATTTTGTCCGGGGATTGAAAGATAAATTAGAGTTGTCTGGTAAGCTTAATGAAACTTGGCAACCTGATGTGGTTAAAGGGTTCAGAGATGAACATTAATTCATTAAGAGCAGTGTTTTCCTTGATTTACAATTTCTAGAAAGTTGTCTGCCACTGGAATATGACAGACTAGGATCACAACATTGTGACATTGTGAATCGCATGGAAACCTGTTCTTGGCTCAGGCAGACACTTTTATCTTTATTATGTTTATTAAAACACCACAAGTTGCTTCCACCGGGAGCATGAAAATACCATCACCTGCCACTCTGTCCAAGTAGGAAAGTTTTCAACTCAGAAACGTATTTTACGAACTGCACTAGTATACCTCTAGCTAGAATATAAGGAAAAAAGGGACTTCAACTTTAAATTACACTCTTGTTTAAAATAGAGGAAATTTAAGGTGCGACATACAGCTTTCGATGAAATTCATTGCTGAGAAATATGTGAATTTAATTTTTTTTTTTCCTCAGCAATGAATTGCTCTACAGTCTTGCAATCTGACATACTCTTTATTGACTACTTCTACAATTGCATACTATTTTCAAAATTAATCAAACTGTTACAGTTACGGGTAATTATCGTTTTAAAATGGCTGCCACGTTTCATGCACTGAACAGCCATTTCCCTGATAACTTCCACAAATATAGATATTTCTGAGTGATTATTAAGTGCCAGTATGGTACTTTATGAGATTGTGTGGTGGACGAAAAAATGTCTGTCCGTCTGTCTGGTCGTCTGTCCGTATGTCCGTGTGTCTGTACGCACCATAACTCAAATACGCTTTTTCGGATTTTCATGAAACTTGGAAAACACTTTTATTATGTCCATGGGAAGAACCCTATTGATATTGAACCAAATCGGTTCACCGGTACCGGAGTAATGCCCAATTTAGTGCCTATTTTAATAGATTATGGCGCCTTTCTAATAGAAAGGCACCATCACTCAAATACGCTGTATCGGATTTCCATGAAACTTGGTATACCCATTTATGACGTCCATAAGAAGTGCCTTATTGAATTTGAACCTAATCTGTTGACCGGTACCGGAGTAAAACCCAATTTAGTGTATATTTTAAAGACGCGGTAACTCAAATACGCTTTACCGGATTTTTATGAAACTTGGTATACACATTTATAATGTCCATGGGAAGACGTCTATTCATAATGGATAAAATCGGTTGACCTGTTTCGGAGTAATGCTCAATTTAGTGTCTATTTTATGGTAATATACGTATTCGAAAGTATTTATAAAAAAAATGAAAATCAGTTATCTTGACAACATAGCCTATTGTTTTACTGTCATCGTATAAGGCCTTGGAAATTAAAATACAGGTAGCTATGACAAAAAACATATTGATTTACATGCGCTTATCCAACTAGACCGTTAAAATGACCCAGGTGGCCGAGATGGTAGACCTTTCTTCTTCCGTAAGCCCTGCTTAATGAATAAATCTGGAGCTTAACTTGGAAATCAATTAAAAAAAAACACACATTCTGTATATCAGAATTGCAGTCATAACTGATTAAAAAAAACATACTGGCACTTTGTTACATCAGTTTACCTGATTTTATTTTTCTGTGTGTTTGTTAATATCATGTGAACAACATAATCTAGGATCTTTGAAGTATTTTCAGTATAAGTATTTTTAATATATATTTATATACTTAACGAAAAAGAAAATTTCAAATAAAATGATTTTAACAAATACTTTCACTGAACCAGGAGGAAAAAATGAAATACATACAGTAGGCTACAACTTACGAATTACATGTAAGGTCTTAACTCTGACAGGTAAAATAATATAACATTATTATTATTATTATTATTATTATTATTATTATTATTATTATTAAAGGATATGGGGATTATAAATAAATTTCAATAAAACTTAATATTTTACAATGGAATTGGAAGAAAAGTTAATATGTAATACTGAAGAAATTGCACATGTTGAATACTTTAAATATCTAGGGTCTATTATACAAAAGGATGGAAAACAAATTTAGAGATTCAAAGACGAATAACGGATGGGAAGATAGGCTAATTATAGGAATACTAAATTCAATCTTATGGAGTAAAAATATTTTACATAGAACTAAAAAAAAATAATATATCAGGCATTATTCCAAAGTACAACATTATATGGCGCTGAAACTTGGACCATAAGTAGACAACAAGCAAACAAATTAATGGTATTAGAAATGGATTTTTGGAGGCGTTCAGCAAGAAAATCCAGGAAAGAAAAAATTGGGAATAATTTCTATAAGGGAAATAATGCAAGTTGAAAAGAATAATTTGGAAATTGTAGAAGAAAGACGCTTGAAAGGGTATGGACATGTACTCAGAATGACAGAGGATAGAATACCCAAGAAAATTTTGGATTGGAAAGTAGAAGGAAAAAGAAGAAGAGGGAAGCCCAAAGAGTGCTGGATGGATGGGGTGAAAAGGAGTATGGCGAGAAAAGGATTAAGTGAAGAAGATGCTATGGACAGGGACTTATGGAGGCAGAAGATTGTTGTGGGATGAAGGAAAACCATTGTATTGTGGAATATTCCTTAATAAAAATATTATTATTATCATCATTATTATTGTTATTACTATTATTATTTTCATTTAGCACGCGTTTGCAGTGTAGATCTATTATTCCCTTTTGTATTTCACCAGGAAATTCATCAATAGCTACAGTGAAAGAAGTAGAAATCATTGATTTTTCAAATAATCTAAAAACTGAAAACCTATCACTGAATAACGTTTTCTGTTTTCTGTTTTTTTTTTTTTTTTTTTTTTTTGTGAAGCAACTTCTGAAGCATATTGTGCAGTGTTGGGGACATACATTCTGACAAAGAAGGAAAGTGTGTTATTTCCCGTTCTGAAACTAGAGTTCCCACAATTTGAGTTTATTTTCAACAAATCACCAAGGGCCAAATTGAACGTCTCGGCCAGTCGCTGGTTGAAGACCCATGCTATAAAATATATTCGACTCACGGCTTGCCTACTGGTTTGAATGAGAATCGAAGCAGGGACCTGGGTTGAACATTCACTTGTCCAGTTTGCCTTCTATACATGAATAAGTAGACCTTATCCGTACTTTGTGATTTATTGCTAACTCGTTCTATTAAGAGTTTTTGTTAACTGTAGCGCTTAGTGCTAGAACAGTACAAGTCACTACTCACTGTACAGTGGCGCCAACAGATGTCACTAACCTGCAACACAAGAAAACAGGATCTTAGTATTTCAGTATCAAAATGATAAACTCAACTATACTTGATCCAAGATGTCTACGGACATAAAGTAAATAAAATCAGGTAAACTGATGTAAAAAAGTGCCAGTATGTTTTTGTTTAATCAGTTATGACTGCAATTATGATATGCAGAATATGTTTTTTTTAAATTGATTTCCAAGTTAAGCTCCAGATTTATTCATTAAGCAGGGCTTACGGAAGAAGAAAGGTCTACCATCTCGGCCACCTGGGTCATTTTAACGGTCTAGTTGGATAAGCGCATGTAAAACAATAGTGTTTTTTGTCATAGCTACCTGTATTTTAATTTCCAAGGCCTTATAAGATCACAGTAAAACAATAGGCTATGTTGTCAAGATAACTGATTTTCATTTTTTTTTTAATTCTTTCGAATACGTATATTGCCATAAAATAGGCACTAAATTGAGCATTACTCCGAAACAGATCAACCGATTTTATCCATTATGAATATACGTCTTCCCATGGACATTGTAAATGTGTATACCAAGTTTCATAAAAATCCGGTAAAGCGTATTTGAGTTACCGCGTCTTTAAAATATACACTAAATTGGGTTTTACTCCGGTACCGGTCAACAGATTAGGTTCAAATTCAATAGGGCACTTCTCATGGACGTCATAAATTGGTATACCAAGTTTCATGAAAATCCGTTACAGCGTATTTGAGTAATGGCGCCTTTCTATTAAAATAGGCACTAAATTGAGCATTACTCCGGTACCGGTGAACCGATTTGGTTCAATATCAATAGGGTTCTTCCCATCGACATTATGAATGTTTATACCACGTTTCATGAAAATCCGAAAAAGCGTACTTGAGTTATGGTGCGTACAGACGTACGGACAGACAGACAGACGGACAGACTTTTTTCGTCCCCCACACAATCTCATAAAGTACCATACTGGCACTTAATAACCGAGAGTGAAAGTACAGAGCACATTTCACAAGATAATATTACAGGAGAAAAATACCTCTGACACTGGGATTTCAACCCAGGGCCTTTGGCTATCCGTGCCAATGCTCTACCAACTGAGCTAAGCCAGAGTTAACTTCTCAGCGCCAGATGGAACCTCTCTTCTATGAATGATTGCCCTCAATGGTCTGCCTCATTGACAGACAAGATATGACATATGCAGTACTGTGAGGCACACTAATTAGTGATTTTTCTCCTATAATATTCTCATGTAATGTCCAACACAGACAATAATATGTGGTTCATGAATGCATATGCATATATAAGAGAATAATAGGCTTTATTGCAAACAGCGCGAATACACTTGTTCTTACCTGATTCAAAACAATTCATTGTTCAACAGGCAAGACTGGGATTCTACAAACATTGGCTGGCTTGTTTTAATAAAAATTGTTCAAAATTGTACAAACGTTTTACAGTCACCTCATGTACAAAATTTAAACAAAACTTCCAAAGACGTTTTCGAGAAAATCGCGAAAAACTAAATTGTCTTAACGCAAAGGGCAATTAAAAATAATATATAGTTTTCGCCAATTTTTGTGTCACATCCTCAGATCACATCTAACTCAAATATTACTGTTAAAAAATTAGGCCTATGTACATTAAGCGGAGTTCTTTGCCAGTGCATTTTGTAAAATGTTGACATATGTTAAGAATGTCTTATATCATTGTATAAGAGAATGAATTAAGGTTAAATATCAAATTTTAGACCTTTTGTTCTTCCGTAAGCCCTGCTTAATGAATCGATCTGGAGCTTAACTGGGAAATAGATATCATAAATAACAATTATCACTGATTAAACAAAAGCATTCTGGCACTTTGTTATATCAGTTTACCTGATTTCATTACATTTATGAATGTCCGTGTGTCTGTACGCGCGATAACTCAAATACGCTTTGTTTTGCAGTGTTCATTAATGAATCGATCTGGAGCTTAACTCGGAAATCAATTTAAAGAAAATATTTTCTGCATATCATAATTGCAATTATCACTGATTAAACAAAAGCATTGTGGCAGTTTATTACTTCAGTTTACCCGATTTTATTTCAAGTGAGAATCTTTTATGAGCGTCTCAGTGGATCTCGGACCACAGAGTGCGAACCGCCAGGTCACACGTGCGGTGGAATCCATCAGCTGACCGAGAGACGCCGTTGTGCCGACGCTTTACGACCGGACGCCAGCCGCATACCTGAACAGTATCGGGGCTACGTGAGTAATACCAATTGGAAAGGGTAAAAGGTGATTACGATACCAGACAGCTGGGCGCTCAGTTCTCACTGGAACAGACTGTACCCGCAGGTAATAACATGAGGAGTCTAATAATCATATGTGAGTGTGTGTGACTCCACAATCCCAAATATGTAATACGACATTGCCATCTGGAAAACTTAAGTCTTCCTTTCGAGTAGTCAACCGTATGAACAAGCATTTCCCAACAAGGGCTAAACACAGGATGATTTATTTTTATTATTATTATTATTATTATTATTATTATTATTATTATTAATATTAATATTAATATTATTACACAGACCAACAGCCATTTTCGTGCCTTAAAATTTATACTTATTCTTTGGTATATTTTGGTCCCTGATGCCAAATGTGCCATTAGTTTTGCCCTATCAGCTTTAGTTTTGTGGAAATGGTATTACCATTATGCATATTATCCCATTTTACGTTTGATAAAAATAAACAGTACCTATTTTTAGCTACTAAATCACGTGAAGAAAAAAAGCAACACACTAACATTACATTAACATTACAATAACAATAGCCTATAACATGGGGTCTTTCAAAAAATTGATATTATCACATATTGTACGGTCGTTTATGACTTATGAGCTGTCAATTTGAGAGCCATAAAATAATCAAGCTTTTAGTTTTTCTGTACTTCGTACAGTTTTCGTCCTACGTGTCCAAAGTATGGTCAAGAACCTTCACTAGCTATATTATCAAGCAAGATTTTCTTTTGCTAGACTAAGAGTTCACGAATAAAATCTACATAAAAGTAGAGAAAAACTGTTTACATATTTGGAATAAGCATACTAAGTATAGCCAAAATCCGCTAAAATATCTGAGACACCAAACAAAAAGTTCTTTTTTGTTGGGCTGTCTTATTGGTGTATATTTATGGAGTAAATTTCAAGTGATATTAATTTAAATGGATATGATACAGGATGAAATGGTGAGGATGATTCATAGTACGTAAATATCCAATTCGGCATTTGCCTTTACGACTGAAGAAACCATGAAAAAAACCATATCAAAATGGCCGGCCACGAGATATGAACCTGGGATTTTCCGAATGCGAGTCCAAGACAGTAACATCTCGGCCATCTAGCTCGGTGACTTTTTTTCTTTCCAGTAAAATTTGTAATATGGTGATTACAGTACCAAGTTTTTCCCCTTAACTTTTCATATGTGAAGTATTTTCAAAAAAAAATAATAATATGTATTTGAAATTCTGTGGCTGAAACCTCGATTTTTCTTGAATTACAAATTCAACATATTAATACAAGAAAATAACTAGACTATAGCTACTCGCCCCATTTTTAATTGTTTCTTACGTGAATTTCAAAACAACAGGTGAATTTATTTCGTTGTGATTTAGTTAACGAAGGTTGTGTACTGCTACTTAGGCTTTTGACAGTCATTAATGTGCCAGAATTGTATCTAGAAAAATTCCTTTTACATGTCAGTAAATCAACAGACACAGTTATGCACAAATGAATGCAATCGACCAGGTCCGGGATCGAACCCGCTACCTTGGGCACAGAAAACTAGCTCTATACAGACCCATGTCCACAGAGTTCAGAATTGAAAATCAGTGTTCGAATAAAGTGTCTAAAATCCTGTTTTATTCTGCTAAAAGTGTGTTTTATTTGCATTTTCTAGTCTAGGAAATAGGAATCAGAGATATGAACGAGTGAGTAGCACACGAACTTCAACGTCACGGCCTCCTGCTGAAAAATGCTACAAATATAATATTACTAACTGACCAAGCTACCACGGTAATAGCTATTTATGTATCAAGTACGCAAAATAATGCTTTAGCGGACGAATCTAGTATAGCAGCCGAGGCGAAAGCCGAGGCTGAAATACTGGATGAGTCCGCTAAAGTTTTTGCGTACGTGGTGCATACAATATTTTTTAGTGATAGCTCTCTAAATTATATGAAATGAAACAAAAATACCATATATAATTAATTATAATGAAAGGCAGTCAACCATATTCTCAAGGCCCTCTCAAACGCAAGACAACAATGAACCGTACGTACCAAAACGAAATGAGGTAGGCTATAGATGAGTTATATGAGTCGCTGATTTGTAAACAATAATAAATACGAACTAGTATTTATGAAAAGCTTGTGAAAATATTAATTATAATCCCGAGGAAATTTCACTCCATGTCAAAAACATTGAATTGGAGCTGGTGCCAGCAACATCACGGCAGAAGGAATAGGGAATATATTGCAATTAAATGCTGGTGCATCCATGTAAGCTATGTGAACGAAGATGTGAAAAGTTGTTGGCTTATATTTGTTGTCATGTGATGAAGTGGGCTACCGTGTTTTGCGAAATATCCTGGTAAAGTTTCTGATTATCATAAAGAAACGTGTTGGCTTAAATTTGTTGTTTTATGACCAATTATATGCGTAAATCCATGTTAAAGTTGGTGTGACTGGTCAATGCCGTCTGGGTTTTGTTTATAGATTGCCATGACGACTTTAAAGGACAAGGCCGCTAAAATTGCATTTTGAATGCAGTTTGAATGCACTTTTATGCAATTTTAGCGGCCTTGTCCTTTAAAGTGCAGCTTTTCGGCGTGTTACCAGTCCGATAAGCAGCTGTTTTAGAGAGCGTGTACTAAAAAAGTATTAATACTTATACTGTGAAGCTACGCTATTGCTAGATTTGAATTATGAACGCTGGCCATCAATGCCATTCACTTTCTTGTTACTATTTACTTTGGATTCGTTTTCGATTACCATTATACAGGGTGTTAATGAATAACACCGAAATATTTTACCTGTTTATAGAGGGGACATAGAAATGCAACTTATATTAGGAGATTTTTGCTCTATGGATTCAATTCTTCCTGTTATAACATAAAATCTCCCAAGGATATGCACGCCACTGACTTCTAATACTTGAAATGATGGGAAACAAAGGAACAGTGAATATTGTGTAGTGGTCGGGAAAATTGTAAAAAATGACGATCGATATCTTACAACTCTGAGGGAAAAAAGACAAACGAAGCATTTTTGTTAGGTTTGGAATTAGGAATAAAAACATAATGCAGTGGCGGGCAATCATATGATTAATCAGTAAATTTTGCAGATTATGAGAATTCTAAATTATGGTATAGCTGTTGATGAATTATTAAGAATCTGGTTTTTATCGATCACTAGGAAGGCATGAAGTCAATTTAATGAAAATTTTAACCCTATTTCGCTCAATTATTGAGTTATGAGCACCAAATTTTAAGGACTTTAATGCCCTGTAGCATACACATTTTACGTCATATAGCAAAAATGTCCTAATAAAAGTTGCTTGTCTATGTCCCCTCTATACACAGGTAAAATATTTCGGTGTTATTCATTAACACCCTGTATGCTATGAAAATAAGGTAACTAGAAATTAATCAGGAAATTGTACTATTGATTTGTATGAACTATCTTCCGCAATACAGGCCTAGGCTAACTATAAGAAAACAACTCAACTCTAAACAATAGAACCCAAGACCATCTTCGTGTCACAAAATAGTTGAGAAACATAGGTTTCTCATTTTATATCTATTAGGCCTACATGAAATCACAGTGTAATGCAAAGCCACCTGTGTAGTCTGAAAAATGTTGTCATGGAGATTGTGTGCAAGCAGTATGAATTCCTTTTGATGAATACCGAAATTACATAATTTTACAACCCCATTTTGGCCTTTAGAGGCCAAAGATTTTGAAATCCTTTCTTAGTGCACTTCTAGAGCCAATCAGCATATATCAAGTTTCACGTTCCTACGCTGTATAGTTTTTTTAGATACTTTGATCAGTCAGTCAGTGTGTTTCGGCTTTTATATTACTTTCATATTTCCCTCCCCAAAGCCTGCGATATAATAATATACATATTATCATACCTCGTATGGTATTCTCTATGTACAAGGTAGAGAAAGTTATGTGACTGCATCACATTGTGCATTATTTTCGTGGATATTATACTTCTATATTTATTTACATCCATGAATTATATCGATTGTTTCTATAATTTGTCAAAGTCCCGTATCATTTATTTCCAAACCCATCTGAGACCACTGTCGACAATACACTGTTGTCATGTGAACTGTGATTTGAATTTGATAATAATTCTGTTTAAAAAGGTATTAAGTATCCTCAAAAACATTTGATTTTTGGCATTTAAAATAAAAATATTTCAAATCCTTTCTTAGTGAGCACTTATATTATGAAACGAAGGCACTGTAAAAATTCCAAGTCTCCACCTACTATTATAGTTTAGGCCTTACGTTGATTCTCTGTCAGTCAGTCAGGACAAAGCCTCTTATCTCTCTCTCTCTCTATATATATATATATATAAAAGGCTTTGTCCTGACTGACTGACTGACAGGAATCAACGTAGAGCCTAAACTATAACAGGTAGAGACTTGAAATTTAGACAGTACCTTCGTTTCATAATGTAGGTGCTCACTAAGAAAGGAATTTACAAAATTTTGATTTCAAATGCCAAAAATTAAATGTTTTTGAGAATACTTAATCCCTTTTTACACAGAATTATAACACCCAAATCACAGGACATATTGTTGCTAATGGTATCAGATGGCTTTGGAAAAAGAAATTGCAAGTTTGACAAATAAGAGAAGGTATCAATTTATAATTCATGTTATAAATAAATATTAAAGAATGTAATCCACGAAAATAATGCAGTCACATAACTTTCTCTACCCTGGACAAAGAGAAAACAATACGAGGTATGGTAATATGGTATATTATTATATCGCAGGTTTTTGGAGAGAGAACTATGAAAGTGATATTGCTTTCTGTTTAATTTCATCCCCAAAACGGTTTTATGGTAACATGAGAGTGAGAAATAAAATATTCCGCAAAGACAATACAATTTTATGTTACCAGAATTTCTGTTTCTTCATATTTGAACCCCTACCAGGCTTGCTGTGTACTGTACAAGCGATGGGATGCAAAATTCTACATCCTCTATGAGCCATAAAAAGCTATATCAAGCGTTTTCTGAGGGAATAGTTTGAGTGTAATAAGTCGTTCTTCCTATTTCAGATTATAAATACCTATATAAGGACATAGAATTTAAAAATCTAAAGTCCTTCATAAGTTCATTTCCAATTACAAAATAAAAAACCCGGGTGACGCCGGGTCTTTTAAGCTAGTAGGCCTATATTTAGAAAGAAGATGGATGTCTTGTAATAGTATTGTCTCACTCTGAAATGCTATTCAAATAATATTCAATTACAATATATTTTAATAATTATTCATTACATATTATTCGCTAAATAAATATAACCTTCGATCATCTCTTTGTAACATAAATCCAGCTTAATAACAACAAAAAAGAAAACATGTCAACTAGCTTCGCTCCTATTTATTTCGCAGCAAAGCTTCGGCTATGTCAATGTTATCATGTTATGTGTCAGTCTGGCTTCCGCACAGTCATGGTTACCTCATACAATAAGTTACAAGTGTTGCAACGACTCTTCACATTCCCAACACATGTTTACTGTAATGTAGTGCAATTTTCATATTTTAAAGGGGATGCAACTCATTTCTCACACTCGAGGGGAAGAAGAGTTTATCGTCCCCACTGATTCGCACCATCTGTAGCTAGTCACCACATAAAGAGAGACTTCTACTATCTCTGCTCAAATAAAAACACGCTACATATCGCTTCAGTATACAGAGACTAGCTTAAAAGACCCGGCGTCGCCCGGGTTTTGTATTTTGTAATTGGAAATTAACTTATGAAGGATTTTCAATTTTAAATTCTAGGTCCTTATATAGGCATTTATAATTTGAAATAGGAAGAACGACTTATTACACTCAAACTACTCCCTCAGAAAACGCTTGATATAGTTTTTTTTGGCTCATAGAGGATCTAGAATTTTGCATCCTATCGCTTGTACAGTGCACAGCAAGCCTGGTAGAGGTTTCAATAAGAAGAAACAGAAATTCCTGTAACATAAAATTGTAATATCGAGGCGGGAAATTTCCCACTCTTATGTTACCATAAAGCCTTCATACTTTTCTCTCCAAAAACCTGCGATATAATATAATAATATACACATTACCATACCTCGTTTTGTTTTCTCTATGTCCAGGGTAGAGAAAGTTATGTGATTCCATTATTTTAGTGGATTTCATTCTGTAATATTTATTTATAACATGAATTATTTTGATAACTTCTCTTGTTTGTCAAAAGTGCATTTCATTTGTTTTTTCCAAGCCCACCTGATATCATTTGGCAACAATATATTCTGTGATTTGGAATTGATAATTATATGTAAAAAGGGATTAAGTATTTTCAAAAACATTTAATTTTTGGCATTTAGAATCAGAATTTTTCAAAATCCTTTCTTAGCGAGCACCTACATTATGCAACGAAGGTACTGTCAAAATTCCAAGTCTCTACCTGTTATAGTTTAGGCTGTACGTTGGTTCCTGTCATTCAGTCAATCAGTCAGTCAGTCATTCATTCAGTCAGTCGGACAAAGCCTTTTATATATATATAGAGATATTACAAAATAAAATTCGAATACCAGTTTTTCTCAAGTGAGTACTTTTGATGGGATTTATTAGAACTATTCCACTCATATCCACCGCGTGTTTGATATTTGCCAATAACGTTTAGCAATTCCTCGGATATAGAAAATATCTTATAAAATGCGTCCTATTAAAATGAGGATGGAATTTTATCTGATATAAAATCGTCAGCTCATTACTGGACACATAAGCATCAACGTGCGCTGATTAATACGTCACATGCTGCCATTAAGCAGCCCGAAAACAGATTTTATACAGCATAACTTGTTTGGAAATTGAAATAATATAAATGTACATTGAATAAAAACACAATTTCGATTCGGTGCAAGGCAGTTGGTGTGCTTTTATTCTGTTCTGCTGTTAGCTTACCTGAATGAAGTTAACTATGTCTTATATGCTCTGGTGGTAGCACTGATTACACCAAAACAGCTCGAATCGATTCATGGACGGTTGATTCATAGTATGCCGTGATCTCACAGCTGTTAGTTTTGTTTTTATATAACAAAGCACGAAAGTAATTATTATTTATATAATCCGTTGCATTTTATTCATGGAATAGTCTTAATAAATCCAACTCGAGTTGACGAGTTTCATCTGATAAATTCGCTCCTGTTGCGCAGTCGCGAATCTATCGATAAACTCGTCAACTCTCGTGGGATTACCTATGAATGTTCTATGAATAAAATATAACGTGTTATTTAAAAATAATTACTTTGCTACTAAAAATTAAAGCTATCAGCTGCGAGATCACGGCATAGGCCTACTATGAATCGAATGAGTTACCACATTCTAACCAATGCAACACCAATAGTGCCGTACGAAAGATAGTTAACCTAATTAAGGTAAGCTAATATCAGAACACAATAAAAGCACACGAACTGATTCGAACCGAAACGAAATTGTGTTTTTAATCAATGCACATTTATACACATCTCAATTTCCAAACAAGTTATTCTGTAAAAGTAATGTGTTTTTCTTCTATTCACTGGCAGAATGTGACGTATTAATCACTGCATATTCATATTTTATGTTTCCCGAATCGAGCTGACATTTTACCTGATAAAATCACATCCTTGTCTTCCTATAAGCATAAGCATTTTATAAGATGAACGACTTCGATTAGTCGACATCCGAGACATTGCCAAACATTATTGGTCAGTATCAAATAGGAATCGTATGAATTCAATCTCTGTATATATAAAAGGCTTTGTCCTGACTGACTGAATGACTGACTGACTGACTGACAGGAATCAACGTAGAGCCTAAACTATAACAGGTAGAGACTTGGAATTTTGACAGTACCTTCGTTTCATAATGTAGGTGCTCACTAAGAAAGGATTTTGAAAAATTATGATTTTAAATGCCAAAAATCAAATGTTTTGAGAATACTTAATCCCTTCTTACACAGAATTATCGAATCCGAATCACATTTGACATTAAAACATATTGTTGCCAGTTGGTTTCAGATGGGTTTGGAATTAAATTAGGTATGGAAGTATGACAATTACAGTAGGCTTTGTCTACTTTTGTCATACCTTGGAAATATTCTTTCGCGATCGCTTGAATATGGTCAAACATTGTTTTATTTGGATGAAACTCACTATACAGGGGTTTTCTGGACCAAGGAACTCGAATCTGAGGTCACTTTTACCAGGCGACGCTATCTAATCGTGGTATGTAGTCCACGTGATTTAGGTGTTAATAAATATAATGATTTAACTATTATGCTCTTAATTTTTAATTTTTGAAATAATTATCGCGGGCGAAGCCGCGGGCACATGCTAGTAACTTATCCTTCATAATAAAGCCAGGGACTTTAACTGTGCTTTGGAGAGATCCAATTATGCACAGAATATGTAAAAAAAAAAAAAAGTGACGGACTGTGGTGAAACAGTTTCCATAGTGATTACTCCCGTAGTATATTTTCTTGTACAAAATTCTGTAATTTTGAATGAAATTTCAATTTCTTTTCGCTTATTCTCATTTTACGAATATAAGGTAACAGCTGTAGCCTAGATATAAATGGAGGATACATTAGTAATTTAGGGATTAATCATGGAACAACATCACGAAAGGGAAAATTTCGAGGATATCACTTAGAAAAAGAAAAAATCACAATAGTATATTGCCATACAAGTGCCATTATGCGCTTACGGCACGAGTACTGCATGCTATTTTTTGCACGATGATTATTTATATGAATTTATTTATATTAATTGAGATATTAGCTGAAAATATTATGTATATACATTATTGAAGATAGATGTTTATTTCAGAAAGTGATTCGCATGTGTTTGTTGTTATGGGAACCGAATAAGTCGCCACACACTAGGAGTCCTTGGTACCGGTCTTCCATAAAGGCTTGTATTATGATGGTTTTACTTACGGCACTTGTGCTTTATGTAATTTTTTACCGAACGGAGATTTCTTTTGTTTTCATAGCAACCAGGTTGCGTGCTGGAATGTCAAGTTACGATCCACGGCAACAATATTCGTAAGTACCACTAATTAGTTACATCATGCAAAAACAATTTTTTACAATGCATATTTTACGTGTATTTTACGTGCATATTACTCGCTGAAACTGTTTGAACGAGATTCATTTATAGTGTTACTGTTTGTCCCGATCCATTTCTCATTTACGAAACTTCCTGATATTTGAGAATGACTGTACCATGAATAAAAATCCCCAGAGATGGCGTTCTACAAGGACAATGAGCTAAAGAACTCTTTTTAAATTGGATTTCGAAGAGGAAAAAAATGCCAGCCATTTATAGTAAGTTGCCTGGATAGGAGTCTAGACATGAGGCATAGGATATTCCTAATTAAGTGCCGCGCATGCGTGTTTATGACTGCTCGATTAATACCGCCAATTAAAAAGTAGTTTAAAATCACGCACAAACACTTGTCTTCTATCAGAAGTAACATGACTTTTTAAACAAAGTGAAGTGGCTGGTACAAAAGCCACTAATGTGTGGGTGTGTTTTTGAAGTGAAACTTCTTTAGCCGCGGTAGGCGTAAATCGGGAGCTTGTGTAACGCTCAAAAATCGTCACGAAATTAGTGAAGTGTGACGGAACGGACCTCACAGAAAACAGTCAACTCAATGATTAGAGTTATCCAAAATTTAAAAAATCCAACAATTAAAAAATCCAACAATTAAAAAATCCAAAATTCCAATATTAAAAAATTCATAGATTCAAAATTTAAAAGTCCAAAAATCCAAAATTTCAAAAATAAAAAATTCAAATATAAAACATTTTAAACATTTAAAAATTCAAAAAATAATAATCCATAATTAAAAAATCCAAAACCCAAAATTTAAAAATTATAAATACAAAAAATAAACATTCAAAGATCTAAAATTCAAAAAATCCAAAATTAAAAAAATTCAAAGATCGAAAATTAAAAAATCCAACATTTAAAAAGTCCAAAAACCCAATATTAAAAAGTCCAACAATCCAAAATTGAAAAAAACAATAATCCAGAATTTTTAAAAAAAAATTAAAAGAAGTTTCACCTGTCGCGTAGCGTTCCACGCACACTTTTATTATTTATTAGGCTTGTTCCATCTGACACTCCTATCTTGACCCAAATATATAAATTTGTTTTCATTCGATTTTTAATTCTGGAGATAGGCTGTTCACAGATACACACACACATGACTTTGAATGAAAATATTATAGGAAAAAAATTCCTCCGACACTGGAACTTGAACCCAGGACCTTTGGCTATTCGCGCCAATGCTCTACCAACTGAGCTAATCCATAGTTCACTTCACAGCGCCAGATGGAACCTCTCTCTCCTATGATTAATTGCCCTAATGGTCTCCCTCACAGACAGACAAGTTAGGTCATATGTCTGCTATAATATTCTCATGTAATGACCAACAGAGACAATAATCTGTGGTTCATGAATGCTTATATGTCTTTGAATATTGTAAAACAAAATAGACTTAATACCAACAACTCAATAATTCTTTATTTTATTATTCGCCTAGGCCTTTCGGCGTATTTCCGGCATCTTCAGAGCATCTTCTTTTGCTGGTTTGGATGCCTCTTTAATTAAAACCAAAACTGCATTGTCTTACTTACTTACTTACTCGATGGCAATAGACATTTCCTAAGTAGGCTAAAGGAATATTATCCATTTTATGGAACCCGGAGGTTCATTGTCGCGCTTACCTGAGCCCGCCGTTCAACCCTATTCTGTGCTAACTCCATCCAACCATCCCCCGCAAATCCTACTTCCCTTAAATCTATTCTAATATTGTCTTCCCACCTACGTCTAGGTCTTCCAGGTGGTCTTTTCCCTTCGGGTCTCCCAGTCAATACTTTTGAGATAGACCTATGTCTTTCCTCCCCCCATGCGTGCAACATGTCCAGCCCATTTCATCCTCCGTGATTTAATTACCCTTACTATATCCGGTGACGAGTACAGGTTATGAAACTCTTCGTTATGCAGATTTCATCTCTCTTAGGCCCAAATATTTACCTAAGAACCCTGTTTTCGAACACTCTCAGATTATGTTCTTCCCAACCAGTAAGCGGCCATGTCTCACAAGTAGAGAGTAGATAGAAGGAATAAATCCTGTGATACAGAGATTCGAAACCGGAACCGTTAATGCAATCAGAGAATTTTTTTCCTTTAAACTACTATGATATGAGACTAAAAGATGCAAAATGGAAGAAAAAGTCAGTAGTTTTGTGAGAGACTTAGTATCTTACACTTTGTATAAACCTTTGGCGGACTGCGAGGAAAAAAGATTGTGTAATGATTAGGTCCTTAGCTTATTTCTCATACCACATTATGTAATTTCATATTGATTTTACTTTTTTCTTCCAATTAATTTTTCATCGTTTTAATTGTAAGACAAACTGCTGTACCCAATAGGAAATAATTTAATTGGGCCTAAGTCACATATTCCAAACTTTGTTTAATATGCTTTCTCTTTTATGATTTATTTTTTTGTTCGGACCAATAATTTATTCCGTTAATATGGGTGATGATATAGCCTAACCTAACGAGAATATCGGTAAGGTCCCTAAATACACGGTGTTAATGAAAAACACCGAAATATTTTACTTGAGTATAGAGGGAACATAGACAAGCAACTTTTATTAGGATATTTTTGCTCGATGACGTAAAGTGTGCATGCATTAAAGTCATTACAATTTGGTACTCATAAAGTCAATAATGAAGCAAAATAATGCTAGTGACTGAATTGAATCGAATCGAATCGAATGCTCGAGACAACATTTTTCCCGAAAATTATACACCCGTGTCGGACTGCAAAGAAAACAGTTAACACAATGATTAATATCATAGTTTATTTCTTTTATCCTGTTCTGTACATTTTACGTACATTTTAGATTCTTCGAGTTATTTTCCGTTATTTCGTTACAGATTTAAGGGAAACCATGCATCCTATAGGATATATTATGGATTTAACACTTAATATGAAAAATTACGCCTTGAAAAAAAATCGTTTGCGAGAGATGGAGAATCGAACCGTGGCTTAATTTCCCATACGCGCTGTTCTAAAAGTGGTCAAGTGTATTTTCTTTGAAAAATATTTCAGATGAACCATTACAAGTAACTGCTCCTCAGACACTCAGGGGTCCCCGAATCGACAAATAACTTGTCCCGACCAGCAATCAAACCCGGGCCCGATGCCTGAGAGGAGCGAACGCATCCCCTACGCCACAGCGGTGGACTTATACACCATTTGGGAAATTAAATGCATCAATGTAAAGAAAAAATAGTATTTTGTGTGTATTTGAGACGATCCACTTAGGGGAGATTGAAAAGTGCTTTTTAATAAGTTACCATCGAAACTTTGTCTATTTATAAAATGAGGTTTGTGAGGAAAGTTATAATTGGCGGAGAATTTTAAAAGCTCATCAATAACGTCATGTGTGGGGGGAAGCCACATCACTTCCCATTAGCTTGAGATCACCGTATGCTAAATAGCGCACGCAGCAACAGCCTATGTATATAGCAACCAGCGCTGAGGAAATAATGTACATGTACCGTACATGGGCGTACGGTAAGGGGGGGTTCAGGGGGTTGAAACCCCTCCCGAAACATCTGCAATATTTTGAAGATGATAAGTCATGGAACGAAACAAAAAAAAAAAAGAGTGCGTGGAACGCCACGCGATAAAGTAAAACTTTTTTTTATTTTTTTATTTTTTCAATTTTGCATTATTGGACTTTTTAATATTGGGTTTTTGGACTTTTTAAATTTTGGATTTTGGACTTTTTAATTTTGGATCTTTGAATTTTTAATTTTGGATTTTTTAAATTTTCAATCTTTGAATAGTTTAATTTTTTATTTTTAAACTTTTTTATTTTTAGATTTTTAATTTTTTTATTTTATTTATTAAATTTTGGATTTTTGGATGTTATAATTTTTAATTTTTTTATTTTGTAAATTTGTATTTTTCATTTTGGATTTTTAATTTTTTTAATTTTGGATTTTTGTATTTTTTAATTTTGGATCTTTGAATGTTTTAATTTTGGATTTTTAAAATTTTGATTCTTTGAATTTTTTATTTTTGGGATTTTTTAATTTTGTATTTTAGTTTTTTTAATTTTGGATGTTTAGATTTTTTTAATTTTTGGTATTTTTTATTTTTTAATTTTTAAATTTTGGAATTTGTTATTTATTAAATTTTAGATTTTTGGATGTTTTAATTTTTAATTTTTTTATTTTAAATTTTGGAAATTTGTATTTTTTAATTTTGGATTTGCGCGGTAATGAACCTCCGGGTTCCATAAAATACAGATAGATAGATGTAGATAATATATCTTTAGAGTGCTTAGGAATTGTCTATTGCCATTGAGGAAGTAAGGTCTGAAAATTTTCCTTTGATTACTGTACTCCTAATCATTGATTTGATTGTTTTCTGTGCAGTCCGCACCGAAACAAGTCGGTTTTGAGTGTGACTGATTTCGTGACTGATTGTGACTGATTTCGTGACGGTTTTAGTGTGACTGATTTTCCCGAATTACCCTCTACCGCCACTAAAGAAGTTTTACTTTAAAAAAACTGGTTCGGTTGTTAAATTTAGGCCTACATACTTTACAATTTCGTGCAAATCAAAGCATTATTTAAGATTTATCGTACCGGTAATTTATTTAAGATTCAAATTTCAAAACTTCGTGGTGTTGATAGTTTTTCAGCTTATTAACAGTGATGTATTACAAGTAAACAAAATCCCTTTGGAATCTGTCAAACGACAACTCGAATACTCCCGCCGAAATCCATCAAACCGTTTGTAAAGCCAACAGTAATCACGAGCTCATCACAAAATTATCATGAAGTAATCGGCATTAATCGGGCTTTTCTACCGGTGGATTTACAGATGACTTTAAAAACGTGCCCTCTACGCCATACAGAATTATGATAATTTTTCAAAAGAAAGTTGTAATTTATAGACTCTAGGTTATACGAGAAATGGATAGAAATCTCAAGAAAAAAAGTTTCAAAGACTGAGCTGCATATTAATTTATTACAGTGCATTAATTATCACAATACAATTGATTAGTAATTTTAAAAAAGTATTAGCCTAAATCTACCTATTGCAATCGATACCATGTCATGACTTTCGAAAAATTCTTTCGTATCTTTACATTTCATTGCCTTCCTAAGTACGAAACCGAAGTCATATGACTGCATCATATAAGAAAATCTGTGCATGAATATAATCTTGGCAATGCCTATAAGCAGCCGAGCTGACTGCGAACTCTAGAGTAGGCCTACATAGGTCGTTTTTCCAGGGACACTCGAGCTAAAGAAATAAGTAAGGGGCTCGTATGAACACCAACACCTCCCGTCTGTCCTTTCCCCTTCACCAGTTCAATTTGCGATGCAAATTCTGAAGCTGCAATTTTCTTAGGGTCTGGGGGGTGACTTACAGTCTGTTAACTGACTTCAAAGTTCAGTGGCACAGGACGTGTACTATAACCTTACTCATTTAATAATGATTTCAAAAATTAGTATAATATAAAATCCCTTTATGCAGGCCTACAGACTGAGGTAGATTTCGAAGTGCTTTTGGTTTAATTTATTGTCGCTTCGTAACACTCTTCTTTTTTTAGCCTTGGCATGAAAAACCCGCAATAAAAACTGCAAAAAAGAGGAAAGAGCACTTTTTCAAACATTCAAATCTCGCCTTATATGAGAGCTATCGAGAAATTAGTTATTGATTTGTAGAGTACTCATCAAGAGCTTTTCAATGATACCCCACAAGACGTGGTTTCAAAATTTTCGAATTACTTCATAGGGGCGAGATATAAAGATTTCAAAATTTCAACCCCCCCCTCCGACCCCTCTTGGGCCAATTTTGCTCATTAACGAACTTGTCCGAATTATTGGGCCTAGAAATAACATAATAAAATTTGGTTCAAATATGTTCAAAATTACGGCCGCTAGCGTGTAAAGATATATAACTTATATATATATATGATTTTTTTTTTTTTGAATGGGCGGTGGTTTCGTACTTAGGGAAGCATGAAACGTAAAGATATGAAAGAATTTTTCAAGAATCATGACATGGTATCGATTGCAATAAGTAGATTTTTCTTCGAAATCTACCTAAAAATAATCTACTTATGATGTTTCCAAAAATACGAGGGCCGTCCATAAAGCAAGTTTCCCTAGGGCCATTTACAGCAACAAAACAAAATTCCATTGAAATATTCATTGCAACAGATACAGCAAGTGTTGAGCTTTTTTCAAAATATTCCCTATCGGATTTGAGACATTTTTCATACCGTGGGACCAACCTTTTTAGTACCTGTGTTATAGAAGTCTGCCGCCTGGGATTTGAACCACTGTGTATCAACCATCTCTGCATCTTTGTCATTATCTGTCATTTCTTGAGGTGTAGGAAAAGATGGAAATCACTGGGTGTGAGATCCCAGCTGTAGGGTGGTTGTTTAAACACCTCCCAGCTAGACTCCTGCAGAAGTTCAACTGGGAGGTGTTGAACATTCACCCTACAGCCCGGACCTCGCTCCCTGTGATTTCCATCTTTTCCTACACCTCAAGAAATGACAGAGATTGACAGAGAGGCGGAGATGGTATTCTACAGCATTAGATATTTGGAATCCCATCAATTCTGCATCACATAATACAGTTTTGAAAGTGAGATGTGATGCGGGTATAGAATGATTGGAAAGATTTCTTAAACAAACAAGATATGTAATTTTAATTCCCCCTTCTTGTATACATTAGCATACTGTAACAGATCTTCCTCCCTCTCACAAGAAACAAATTTGAATATTTCAAAATAATATATGAATACTATATCAGCGGGGATGAGGGCGCCGAGAGAGTTAATTTTTTGTGAATAAGGGGTGGAAGGGGGGGTCTGTGATTCTTAATACACTTCTCCCCCCTTGGTTGTTAGAATTGTCTAGTTGCCCAATGCTCTGGCTAATGGCACAAAACGTGTAAACTTGCAAATTCCCTGTTTTTATTTCGCAGAGGGAAATGAAAGCAGCTTCTGTATACTTGGAATGCTGCAAAAAGTGTAATTGGACAATGTGTTTGGTACGTGAGTGTAAGAAGGCAGAACTAACATATTCTGTTATTGCTAGTATTGTGGATTGTGTGTCTAGCTTTCCTCAGGGTTCTGTTTTTTGATCCTTTGTCAATTTATTACTTCTTCAATATCCCCATTACGACATTCATTTTTTTTTTTTCAATTCACCCATGTCCTTTTATCAGGAGTACGGGATCTGTGTCTATACAGTAGAGTAGGCCATGGAAATATTGATGGTCAATTGTTTCTATTATTGGAGTAAATTTCGACTGATATTAATTTAAATGGATATGATACATGATGAAATGGTGAGGATGATTCATGGTATGTAAATGTCTAATTCGGCATTTGCCTTTACGACTGGGGAAACCATTAAAAAACCCATGTCGAATTGGCCGGCCACGGGATTTGAACTTAAAACCTCCATAACGCGGGTCAAATACTACTTAGAGCTGTGTTCACTAAGAATTATACAATTTATCGTTGGCTTGCATATCGAAAACCCAGTATTTCGGACGGTAAGTCTTTCGGGTTTCACCCCAACATTTCCTAAGACTATTAAGGGGCTTCTATTAACGAAAAAAAAAACTCACAAAATGTGATTCTTAATTATTTTAAAAGCAAATTTATTCCTAAATGTTAAAGCAGGCAATGAAATGCACAGTTTGGAAAATCTGTTAATATTTTTCAAATGAATAGCTAATATACACAAAAGCTTATTTAGTATCGTCATTCACATCAGATCACCATAATAAGTGCAGTAGCTTAACTTACAACATTTCCCTTAGAAATGAGACAAACAGTCATTCTCTCAATTGAATCACTGCAAATTTTCACAGAAATAATAATTTAGAGACTTAATAAAACTTTCGGCCTAGGTTTTTTTCTTTTTTTTTTACGGTCCCGGCCGATCTCTCATCGCTATCCACAAAATAATGAACAGAAAAATCATACGTATCCACGGACAAGAGGTCTCATAGACCGCTAAAAACAAACTGTTTGGTAGCATGGTTCCACCGACACGAATAAGTGACACATACGTATAGGGTGATAAATAGGGTTAGGATGTTTATGACATGTCATATTTTTATCCTGACCTTCATTCTCGCTGCAAACACAAATTAAACATGAATAGCACATTTACTAAGCTAAACGGACCGTTTTTACTTTGCATATAAAGTCACAATTCGGTCATATTTGTAATTCAACGTCATATTTCAGTTATTAATTCGGCAAAAGAGCACAATTATGCAGTTTGTGCACTAGATTGTCGACTTAAATTTTTTTACGAAAAAGTCACGAATATTTTGGTTTTACTGTAACTGAAATGTGAAGGGACAATAACAATTACCTCTTCCTTCTTGTTGTTAACAACTTCTAATAAACATGTTTTAAAATATTTTCAGTTCACATTTGCAGTGGTATCTGGAAACAATGACAGATTGGAAGTTCTTTACAAGTAAAACTGTAAATCACCTTTAAAATTGTTAAAAAGGGATTATCTGATTAACTTCATGTGATTTAATAATTTAGTGTCATTAAATTATTTAAATTAGTACAAATAATATTTAGAAAAATACGTTCAATTATGAGGTCATACTTAGGATTTTTGAGTCATATTTAGTCATTTATAAGGTCATATTTGCAGTCATATTTTCCACTTTTTTAGGTCATAAACATCCGAACGCTAGTGATAAAGGATCTTGAGAAGGGAAGGTAGTGTGAAGACGATATTCAGACAGTAGCAGCGATTATGTTTTACTGCGGTCTCACAGACCTCACGTCCTTGCTTAAGGGTTAATAAAGGGATGGGGATCTGTGCTTCTCCCTGCCCATTGTTTGCATTGCGCAATGCCCTGCTTAATGGTGCAAAGCGAGTAAACTTGCAAATTCCTTGTTTTTGTATCGCATAGGGAAATGAAAGCAGCTTCTGAATACATGGGATGCTGCAAAAAAGTGTAATTGTGTATTGTGTAACTGTAAGCAAAGCCGCAAGTACATGACTCACCATATTCAGCCAATAAGCAATTAGAGGTATTTGATCGGGTAGCATTAGAAAGTCAATAATATGCATATATTGGATTCCTGATTACTTGTAGTCAGTTTAATTGATTGAAAATAAGTAGGACAGCTTCTGTTAATTAATTGTAATAGTGATTTAATTGTGCAACAAAGAAGGGCAGTTAAGTAACGAAGTAAATGAAATGAAAGAGAATTTCATAACTTCTAGAATGTTTACGCTATGCAGGGTGTTAATAAATAACACCGAAATATTTTACCTGTGTATAGACAAGCAACTTTTATTAGGACATTTTTTCTCTATGACGTAAAATGTGTATGCTACAGGGCATTAAAGTCATTACAATTTGGTGCTCATAAGTCAATAATAAAGCGAATTAGGGTTAAAATTTCAATAAAATTGACTTCATGCCTTCTTAGTGATCGGTAAAAACCTGATTCTTAATCTTTCATCAACAGCTATATCATAATTTAGAGTTTTTAATAAACTGCACAATTTACAGACTAATCACATGACTGGCCGCCACTGTATTAGTTTATTATTCTTAACTCCAGTGTGAAAAACGAAGTTCCTTTGTTTTTCTTTTCTTTTTTCAAATTTTACAAGTCAAATGTGGCCATGCCCTGAGAGATTGTATGTTGTGTCAGGAAAAATTGAATCCATAGAGCTAAAGTCTTCTAATAAAAGTTGCTTGTCTATGTCCCCTCTATACACAGGTAAAATATTTCGGTGTTATTTATTAAGACATACGTACATAATTATTATCCACTTTAAATGTTTAATGCGGGAGATACAATTTCTCACAAAATGTATAAATGTATAATATTACTCCAGTGTTAACAACGAAGTTCCTTTGTTTTGCATTTTTGTGAAATGTTAGAAGTCAGTGGCGGCCATGCCCTGGGAGATGTTATGCTGTAACAGGGAAAATTGAATCCATAGAGCAAAAATCTCATAATAAAAGTTGCTTGTCTATGTCCCCTCTATGAACGGGTAAAATATTTCGGTGTTATTCATTAACACCCTGTAGTTCTGTGATAGGCCTGCCTCGCGTCCAAAAACAAATCTAAGATCTTGAAACTCTAAAGCCACCTCACACAAATTTCGTTTCAGCACAATGAAGGAACTGATGATGGCAAATACTTGTTGCCGAAATGCGTCTTCTTCTTAAATTCACACACAACTCACTGGGTACCAATATAGGAAGCTGCAACCCACCAATGGAAACCACTAGTCTATCATAGCTATCGCAAATAAAAAATTTGTACTTAAGAAGAATTCTTCTTCTGTATGTGTATGTGTATTTTTACAATTCTGAATCAGACTGGACTCTTATTTAAAGATCTGGACATTTCAAACCTAAACAAGTAATTTATAACGTATTCAACTGTGCAAGATACTCCATACATTAAGTTTGGTATGTCTATAAGGCCTAACTATTTTATTATAGTTTTATCTTTTAGCCATTTGACAACATAGCCCTATATAGTAATGTATCTCATTTTATTACTTTTTAATTTGTACATGTTGATTTTAACATTTTATATTCATTGGCCTCCAATGACCTTGACAATTTTTCTATGTATATAGGCCTAGTTCTTAATTTTAATGATACTTTGTGTAAAAAACTGCTACAGTAAATTAGGTCAGGAATCAGTGTGTTGTCATTGGTTAATATTAGAGGGTATAAAGAGGAAAACATATATTAGACCACAATGAAGTAGGCTATATCACTTCCTGTAACGAAATAAAAAAAACTAGAAATCCTTCCACCTATGTCGTTTTTATTACTTCAAGGAACATTAGTGCAAAACTGGAAGAAAATCCACCAACGTGTTTGGCTGTGACTGCGAAACGAACAGATTTAAAGGTAAAACAGGTGAAATTTCGGTAAACCATAGAATCACGTCAAAAATGTGCTGGAACAAATATAAAGAAAATTTTAAACTCGAGAGAGGAGGTATCTTCACATTTTTATAGCATGAACCGTTTGACTAGAATCGTTGAAAGAAGCTGAAAATTTCATGAAACGGAACAATAAAACGGTCACCATCTTGGAATGGAAACAAAAAACAAAAATCCTTACACATACGTAGTTTTTAATGAATTCAAAGAAAATTCATACCAAATTGGAAGAAAATAGGAAAGCGCGTTTTTTCGTAACTGTGTAATAAATAAAATCAGGTAAACTGATGTAACAAAGTGCCAGAATGCTTTCGTTTAATCAGTGATACCTGCAATTATGATATGCAGAAAATAAGCTATTTTTGTAATCGATTTCCGAGTTAAGGTCCAGAACGATTTATTAAGCAGAGCTTAAGGAAGAACAAATGTCTAGTTTGATAAGCATAAGTGAAGGAATATATGGGTAGTGTTATTGCCAAAGCTAACTGTATTGCAACTTCCAAAGCCGCATATGAACACTCTATAACAATATGTTGTCATGAGAAATTATTTGCATTTGTTAAAATCTTTCTAATATATTACCGAAAAATAGGTCCTAAATTGGGCATTACGCCGTTACCGGTCAATCGATTTGGTCCAAAATCAGTAGGCTTCTTCCCATGGTCGTTATAAATGGGTATACCAAGTTTCATGAAAATCTATAAAGTATATTTGAGTTAACGCGCGTATAGGCACAAGGACTGGCATGCGGAAGAACGGACGGACGGACAGACATTTTCCCGTAGAAAATCTCATAAAGTACCATTCTGGCACTTAATAACTAGTGTGATCCACTATGGACAAAGAACTTAATATCGTATTTTTAAATGTTTATGTAACTTAATAGAACAAACAAAAAAAAAACAAAAAAAACAAGTTAACACTTTGATTCACGGGATTCAGTTTATCACACCATGCCGGACTGCATAGAAAACATTTAATATAATGAGTGAAAAACTAAAAAATAAAAACTTGCAATAGCCAAATATTTACTTGTCTCGTCGCCTTAAGGGGGACCAGCTTTCGAAGCTGAAAAATGGGTGACGTTCATTATTTCTTTCTCGGCAATGAATTGTTCTGTATCCTTGCAATCTGGCATAATAATCTATATTGACTAGTTCTACAATTGCATGATATTTTCATAATTAATCTAACTATTACAGTTACTGAGTAGTTATCATTACAAACTGGCAGCCATATTTTGTGCACTGAAGGGCCATTTTCCTGATAACTCAAACATTTATTAACATATTGCAGTGAAATTTTGCATGGGAGTATATTTTGTATTAGTGAACAACACTATCTAGAATCATTGATGTAACTCTAACAGTTTATTTTCAAAAAATATTTCTTATGTAGAAATTTGTAAAAAAAAGAATAACATGTGATGAACTATTTTAAAAATATTTATACTACAGATAATCCAAAGATTCTAGTTTATGTTGTTCATATGATATTTACAAATAGATAGAAAAAAATCACTCAGAAATATTGGTATTTATGAAAATTATCAGGGAAACGGCACTTCAGTGCACAAAATTTGGCTGCCATTTTGTAATGATAACTACCCATTAACTGTAATAGTTAAATTAATTCTGAAAACAGTATGCAATTGTAGAACTAGTCATTATAAAGCATACCAGATTGCAAGGCTACAGAACAATTCATTGCTGAGAAAAAAAAATAGTGAACTTCACCTATTTTTCAGGTTCGATAGCTGTATGTCCTCCCTTAAGAAAGAACTTCAAACGTACTTCAAAGCAGATGAACTTCAAAAGTATTGTCTGCACCTTTTCTTGCTTGGATGAATAAACTGAACAGTGGATACACTAAACCGCAAGATTACCTCCAGATCATTTTTTTAAAAAAAGTCTTCACCGCATTTTCCGCATATACCCAGGGTACACATTAAATTATATAGAATTGCAACATTTGCAATGCCTTTATGTCATATTTCAAGATCGTTAACATTAGAAAACATTTTCTAAAAGCATCACACGTGTACTCTGGCTTGGAAAGTCTGTGAAAATTTGCGGTAGACGAAGGCTTATTTGTTTATTTTCCCTCAAGGTTCTCTTTTAGGACTTTTTAGCATAGCCTATGCGATTTTTTTGCAATATTTTCATAACTATGCAGTTAATCAAGCCAGATAACAGAAAGTAAATAGAGTCTCACACGTAAAATCATTGTAACAATGTTGGCAATAAAATAATAACAATAGTAACAACAATAACAAACATATGAAATACTAGGTGATCTCTAACAACAAAATAAAAAGCAAGATAAGTGCATGTTATGTGAAAAGTTTGTTTGAATGGTGTAATACTATTGATTCGATCCTCAGTATATCCTCGGATATTCCCGAGGTATACGAAGGCTAGAAACGGGAATCACTCGGTCTAGTGAGGACAGTTAAGGAGCTACTCGATATTATTCCATTGCTAATGAAGTCTAAAGATGGAGGTAGATGTCTTTTTTGCGATGTAGATTGAGTTTCTAGGAACGGAGACTGGCTTATACCTACCCTTTAGAGAAATCTCGAGAAAAAAGTTTCAAAAAAGTTTAGCTCCTCTTTTTTTCCAGAAAATCGCGAAGAACTTAATTTTCTTCATGTAAAGTGATTTTAAAAATAAAAGGTCGACGTGTTAAGTCATCCAAATAAAGATTTTGTTTCTATTGGCCTACTTTTTAGGTAGATTTCGAAGAAAAATCTACCTATTGCAATTGATACCATGTCATGACTTTCGAAAAATTCTTTCATATCTTTACGTTTCATGCTCCCCTGAGTACGAAACCACCGCCTGTTCAAAAAAAAAATTGTGATATATATATATATCTTTACACGCTAGCGGCCGTAATTTTGAAGACATTTGAACCAAATTTTAATATGTTATTTCTAGGCCCAATAGTTCGGACAAGTTCGTTAATGAGCAAAATTGGCCCAAGGGGGGGGGGTCGGGGGAGGGGTTGAAATGTTGAAAAATTTATATCTCGGTCCCTATGAAGTACAGAGGGAAACTTTGTTTGAATAAATTAGAGTACTCCCTATGGAGTTCACAGTGACACCAACGATTCGGGGGTTTTGGGGGTACGAGTGGGGGTGGGGGGGATGGAAATTCGAGATTTTTGAAACCACGTCTTGTGGGGTATCGTTGAAAAGCTCTTGATGAGTACTCTACAAATAAATAACTAGTTTCTCGATAGCCCTCATGTAAGGCGAGATATGAATATTTGAAAAAGTGCTCTTTCCTTTTTTAGCAGTTATTATTGCGGGTTTATCATGCCAAAGCTAGAGAAGAATAGTGCTGCGCAGCGACAATAAATTAAACCAAAAGCTCTTTGAAATCTACCTCAGCCTGTAGGCCTGCCTAAAGGATTTTTTTTCGTTTTCGAGCTATGTGCTCACAGATAAACAGACACTTATAGACATAGAAGAAAAGATGGAGATATGGTACTAAAATAGCATTTTTCATTTAAAAAGTAAAGCAAAAGCCGTGAATGCCCGTAGGATTTCAAGAACTTTAGATCCCCAAGTTTTTAGACAATCGATACATGAAGGTGGTAAGGTTGTCGGCCTTATGCATTGGCCGCCTTTACACCCTAGGATAGCTCCTGACACTCATTTCTGAAAGAGGCTGAGTCTACTCCAGGGCCATAGTGCCTCCAGAAGAATTAGGTCAATTCAAAACCCCAATAACCTCATGGAGGATCGAACCAGCGACCTTCCGGTTTTTAGCCCTGTACCTCAACCAACTGCGCCACGGTGTAGCCCTACTTTTGGAGTCAGGGGACCTCAAAGCGTGTGTTAATGTTAAAAAGTCAACATCAAAATTCAGGGTCGATCATAGACCTATTACTTACTCTATCGATAAAAAATTTAAAAATATTGGTAGCTTATTACTTATTATTATTAGAGATGGGTCCTCGATACTTCCGATACCTCGATACTCTCGATACTTGCATGGTATCGGCATCGAACGATACTTCAGAAAACTAGCTCGATACTTTTTCGATACTTTTGTAATTCTGCAATTCTGTAATTAAGTGAGAATGCTAGTATTTTTTAACAAAACTTGTAAGTGGACTGTTTAAAAAAACTAATTTTAGTTTTAATGTAGAGTTTAAAAATAATTATAGGCTACTGATGATATTAAATTTTGTCTCATTAAATATGCAGACTTAATTAATTTAGTTGGTATTACACAGTTCTCTCAAATTTTAATTTTTAATGTACCTATTTATTGAAACTGGAAATGTTGAAGGTATCGAGTATCGAAGTATCGTGGAAAAAATCATGTATCGGTATCGAATATCGAGTATCGAGAAAATCTGGTATCGACCCATCCCTAATTATTATTATTACTAGTATTAATATTATTATTAACGGCCGTGGGTGTCGGAATGCTGACCACATGCCCTCAATCCTGCCATCTGCCCGTGGTAGATGACGCAGCGGTCGGGTGGTAGGCCAAACCCCTCCAGGGATGTAGCGCCACGGAGATTAGTTTTATTAATATTATTAGTTATTATTAGGGGGCGGATTTCTATGACATGTCATATTTTTCCCCTTTGCATTATTTCAGGTTTCCGACTAATTTAAACCCGATTCCAAGCATCCTGGTGAAAATGGAACGAGTTTTATTGTGCATATAACTGCATATTTAGGAAATTTTCAACTATTGTAGCATATTTAGTATGAATATGCATATTTAGGTCATATTTTGTTAATATTTGTGTGTATATTAAAGAAATTTTGAAGTTTCATATCATATTTTGTAAATTTTGCATTAGGCCTACAATGATACTTTTTGAGAATTTACAGGTATTTTAAATAATTAACATTATATTTTAATAAAATGAATTGTAATGGAACTTAAAAAATATATACACAATGTGTAAGTGGTAAAGTCATATTTTAAATTTTATTGGTCATATTTTAATGTTTTTTACGTCATAAATGCATGCATATATCCTATTTTTTAGGTCATAGAAATCCCCCCTAGTTATTATTTATTATTATTATAATTATAATAATAATAATAATTATTATTATTATTATTATTATTATTATTATTATTATTATTATTATTATTATTATTATTATTATTATTATTATTATTATTATTATTATTATTGGAATTTTTATTAAAGCTATTGCATCGTACCAAGTACCTAAGGATTCTTAATAGTTTTTTTTTTTGTTAGTGAAGTGGTAACTATTTGGGCAGTTGTCATGCCAACAAGCAAGCAGTGTGTGAATCACAAAGTTATCTGGCCATGTTAATGCGGAGATAACAAACAGGGGGCTTAGTCAAGGAAATCGAGTCGGATTCCAGTGATAACCACAATGCAATGTTTTCACACAGCCACCTGCTACCACTGAATCGCCACAGTCCATTTCCTCTCATAATCACCACGCAAACTTCTTTTTTTTTTTTTTTTAACAGTCAGCACAAAACCAATCCTCCTCAAAATGGACCCGAATGGCGATCTTGCCCACCTTTCTGTATCGTGAACATTGTTCAGTCGAGACGAAATAAAAAGATGGTAAGACAATGTAAATTAATACTTGCAATATCTGCCGCAGTTCGTTTTATTATTATTTATTACTAGACCTGGGATTTTAAGGCAAATGCCTATTTTGTTCCTTACGAAATAACATGAATTTTTTTAAATATGTGGACGTTTCATGATAAATCACTTACATTTATAGAGTTTTATAGTGCCCTAAAATGCCTATTTGGACCTTTAGAGCCTACTTTACTATTTTAGTGACTAAAATGCCTATTTTGTACATTTAAAATAAAATTCAACTTCTGTAATTTTTACAATCTTATAATGGACTTCCCTCGATGAAAAGCAGAACAGCAGAGGTGGGTTTTTCACAGAAACATGATTATTCCAAACAATTGTCCCTAAAGGAATGATGACTGACGGGGGAGGGGGAGGATTAAGGCTGAATGACTACTGTGTCGAGTCACCAGTGAAAGAACATCTGATTAAGTGAATGTAGTTCGTGATGCCTAATTTTGCAGTTAATTTTGTTAAGAATAGGTAGGCCTATACCACGTTTCTTGCAGTTTAAAAAGACCATGTTACACTTTAAGTGTAGGCCTATATTGTAATACTTTAAAGTCTATTTTCTGTCTATCTACACATTTTTAAAACATATTTTAAGTGCCTATTTTCTCTTTTAAAAGCCTATTTACTTGTTTTAAAAGCCTATTTACTTGTTTTAAAAGCCTATTTTAGGTGCCTAAAACTAATTTTTTTAGAGCCTAAAATCCCAGGTCTATTTATTACCGAACAGGAAACTGAGAGTTCTATTTCAGCCTGAAGTATATAGGGCTCAAGTTATTAAAAATTTGACCTTTAAAAACAATATTCATTAGGGCAAGTCATTGTACTACCATAAAATAGTGGAAAAATGGAAAATGAAAAATGCATTTGTGCTCTAAAATTAGTAAAAAAAAAATTACCCAATTTTTAAAATTTACCAATATATAATCCATTTTACTTACTTACTCATTGGCAATAGACAATTCCTAAGCAAGCTAAAGGAATTTTATCTATTTTATGGAACCAGAAGGTTCATTGCCCCGCTTACCTGAGCCCGCCATTCAACCCTATTCTGTGCTAACTCCATCCAACCATCCCTCGCAAATCCTACTTCACTTAGGCTAAATCTATCCTAATTGTCCTCCCACCTACGTCTAGGTCTTCCAGGTGGTCTTTTCCCTTCGAGTCTCCCAGTCAATACTTTTGAGATATGTCTTTCCTCCCCATTTCATCCTCCGTGATTTAATTACCCTAACTATAGCCAATGACGAGTACAGGTTATGAAGCTCGTCGATTTCATCTCTTTTGTAGTCCCAAATATTTTCCTAAGCTCCCTGTTTTCGAACACTCTCCGGCTCCGGCTTCGAGGTGCATTTTCCGACCCTTCAATCCACCTATGTTTAAAATTTCAGATCTCTGCGTTGAGTAGATTTCGCTAGGCATCGGGGACAGACAGACAGAAAGACAGACACTTCCTTTTATTAATATAGAAAACCATGTATATAGGGGGCCTTGGTAATTTTTAAGTTAAAAAATAATTTGAGAGCTACTGTTGCCAACAGTTATGAGTTTACTTTTATTTTTTCCGAAATTAAAATTACTTTTTCCCGAAACTTTGGTTGAAAAAGTGTAGACACAAAAATTAAGAAAGTAGGCTAGAAATATTTCCCTTGCTTTAGAAGTAAGATTCGTTTTAGACACACGCGCTATCCTGCCCATGTTTGAACACCAGTTTCCTAATGAACACGAAGAATTAGTGAATATAACGGAAAGGCAGTGTGTTTGCTATGGTTTTAGTGTGTAGTGTTTGTATTTTTAAGTGAGAGGGCTTGTTAGTATTCCCGGCATGCCCTGTGTTGGTAACAAGCACTTAGCTGACATCTTCATTTACCTCAGACATCATCTCCATCACAATTCATACAACACTTAATCTCAATAACAATACACCTGCATGAAAAAAACTATAACTAATCTATATCTGACATATTTTTCACGTACTTTTAAAACTGACTGAAACTGCGGCTGAAATACAGTAGAAATCCGATTATCCGAGCTTCAACTATCCGGATAGTCATTATCAGGGCCCGGATTCTGATGACATGTCATTTTTTTATCGATAATGCATAGACATTGTCAACTTGTAGATAAATCCTAATCATACCCTCTAGATTGTAGAAATGCATTATTTTTTGTCATATTATGCCATTTTATATTTTTAGGGCATTTATTTCAATTTTACGCCAATATTTTGTTATTTTCGTGCCATTTGCTTCCTTATTTAGTCATTTCCATGAAGTGTATTAACTTTTTTTGTCGCTAGCGGTGCTGTCTTTGAAGTGTTGTTCATTTAATGCAAGAAGGACACACTTGGGTGTTGGAGTGTTGTCACGTCTCAGTCGAAAATGAGAATCAAAGAAAAGCCAAAATTTTGTATTATACTACTGTTGTTATTAGATTGACTTGGCCACCTGCTTGGATTTTAGAATGAAAACTACTGTTTACCCTCAATAAACAATAATATAATGCGGCAGACCGCAAGAGGAAATGCCGAAGTTTGACTCACCAGTGCCTAATACAGTTATGGGTAATTATCATTACAAAATGGCAGCCACGTTTCGTGCACTGAAATGCCGTTTCCTTGATAACTTCCACATAATATCAATATTTCTGAGTGATTATTGAGTGTATTTGTTAATATCATATGTAGTAGTAGTAAGTATTCTGCCTTCCGGCAGGTTTTCAAACTTGGTACGCGAATTTTGTTTTCCAAAACTGTCTATCCTCTGCTTCCTCCTTCAGCATCCAATATTTCCGCTTTTCCCTTAAATCGTCCAACAGCTGAATTCTTCTTCTTCCAAGTCTAGTTGTACCCTCCAATCTTCCTTCTACGACATCATGTAATAAGCAGTTCCTTCTGAGAATGTGCCCAACCCAGTTTGCTTTCCTCTGACGAATTGTGTGTATGATTGACTTCTTCTCACCCACTCTACTCAGAACCTCTTCGTTTGTCACCATGTCCATCCACTTTATATTTTCTATCTGTCTCCAGCACCACATTTCAAAACTTTCTAAATATTTCTTCTCTAATTTCCTCAAAGTCCATGTCTCTGATCCATACAAAGCAATACTCCAAATATAACACTTCACCAGGTTTTTACGTAGCTCTAGGTTCAGACTACTAGTTAGCAGAGTTCTCTTCTTCATAAATGCTTTCTTGGCCATGGCAATTCTTGATCTTATCTCCTTGGTGCAATAGGCATCTTTCGTCAGTACACTTCCTAAGTATTTGAACTGGTTCACGTTCTCTAATTCTTGATTTCCCATGATAATTTGAAGCGGCTCTTCTCTCTTCGATATCCTCATCACCTTCGATTTACCTATGTTGATTTCCATTCCATACTTTCTTCCTGTTTCCACCAGCCTGTCAATCATTCCTTGCAATATTTCTTGTTTCTTTGCCAGAATCACCAGGTCGTCCGCATATTTGATGGTGTTAATAGCGTATCCTCCTATCACAAAATCCCTAACTCCTTCTAAGGCTTCTTTTGCTAGCCAGTCTCCATAAAGGTTGAACAAGATGGGTGACATACAACATCCTTGACGCACACATCTTCCTATTTCTACACTGTTGGTCACTCCATGTTCTAGACGCACTTTCACTTTTTGTCCCAGGTACAAATTGCGGATTAGTCTCCTGTCCTTCCAGTCAATGCCTATTTTTTTGAGTATGTCATATGAACAACATAATATAGACTCTTTGGATTATCTACAGTATATATATTGTTTTAAATAATTAATCATTTGTTCATTTTTTTTACAAAAATTTACATTAGAAATAGGCTATTTAAAAAAAAACTATTAAATTTCATCAATGATTCTCGAAAGAGTTGTTCAATAATATCAAATATACTTGCATGCAAAATTCCACTGAAATATGTTAACAAACGTTTGAGTTATGAGGTAAACGGCATTTCAGTGCAAAAAATTTGGCTGCCATTTTGTAATGATAATTACCCATTAACTGTAATAGTTAAATTAATTCTGAAAATAGTATCCAATTGTAGAACTAGTCAATATAAAGCATGCCAGATTACAAGGCTACAGAACAATTCATTGCTGAGGAAAAAGATAATGAAACTTCACCTATTTTTCAGCATCGAAAGCTGTAGGCCCATGTCCCCCCTTAATATATTATTTCACATGTTTATTCTAGGACCTACTTATTAAAGTGAGACTATAAAAATCGTCTGAAAAATTGTTAAAAAAACTAAAATAAAATTATTTTAATATGTTTTTAGTACACGCTCTCTAAAACAGCTGCTTATCGGACTGGTAACAAGCCGAAAAATTGCATTTTAAAGGACAAGGCCGCTAAAATTGCATAAAAGTGCATTCAAATTGCATTCAAAATGCAGTTTTAGCGGCCTTGTCCTTTAAAGTCGTCATGGCAATCTATAAACAAAACCCAGATGGCATTGACCAGTCACACCAACTTTAACATGGTTTTACGCATATAATTGCTCATAAAAAAAACAAATTTAAGCCAACACGTTTCTTTATGAAAATCAGAAACTTTACCATGATTTTTCGCAAAACACGGTAGCCCACTTCATCACACGACAACAAATATAAGCCAACAACTTTTCACATCTTCGTTCACATAGCTTACATGGATGCACCAGCATTTAATTGCAATATATTCCCTATTCCTTCTGCCGTGATGTTGCTGGCACCAGCTCCAATTCAATGTTTTTGACTTGGAGTGAAATTTCCTCGGGATTATAATACATATTTTCGCAAGCTTTTCATAAATACTAGTTCGTATTTATTATTGTTTACAAATCAGCGACTCATATAACGCATTCATAGCCTACCGCATTTCGTACGGTTCATTGTTGTCTTGCGTTTGAGAGGGCCGTGAGAATATGGTAGACTACCTTTCATTACAATTAATTATATACGGTATTTTGTTTCATTTCATATAATTTAGAGAGCTATTACTAAAAAATATTGTATGCACCACGTACGCAAAAACTTTAGCGGACTCATCCAGTATTTCAGCCTCGGCTTACGCCTCGGCCGCTATACTAGATTCGTCCGCTAAAGCGTTATTTTGCGTACTTGATACATAAATAGCTATTAAAATCCTAAAACAGGGTTTATAAAAACATAGGGATGGGTCTTCTCTTCTGTTCACATTCTGATATAAATACTGCTATCAGTTTTCTTCAGACATCACTATCTTTAATGACGGAATGGTTCAAAATGTGGCGCATATCGCTAAATGTCAACAAAACAGAAGCAAAGATATTCTCTTTAAGATATTATCAAGATCCTGCTCTACTCTATCTTCTGAATGAACATATTCCATGGTTACAATCTCAATCTCCAGTTAAGTATCTAGGAGTACTACTGGACACAAAACTGACATGGAACGCACATATAACTCGTATTGTGGCACTTGCTTCTTCTCGAATTATAAAACTTTATCCCTTAGTAAATAGACGCACATCACTTGGATTGGAATGCTCTATGCTACTGTACACATCTCTTGTAAGACCTCTCATCACATATGCAGCACCAATATGGGGTGCAGCTAGCAAGACGCACATTCACCGATTACAAGTTGTGCAAAATAAATTTCTTCGTAAAGCTACAAATGCGCCTTGGTACGTAAGAAATAGTCAACTACATAATGAACTTGGAATCCTCCCGATTCAAGAATACATTCAAACCCTCTCAAAATCATTTTACAGTAAACTTCTAGATGTTCCTGGTGCATCTGTTTATAACATTGGACAAAAGTCATTGAACAGATCAAGACTGAAAAGAAAACTTCCCCAAGATGTACTAAGTGAACTAGAAGAAAGTGATAATCCTGTGTAAATAAGCCTACTATCTTAACTGTTAAATATTAGAAAACAGTACGTGCACTAACGAAACTTTTGTTATCAATTTGTGTTTTAGCTAGAGGAGCTGACTAAGGCGTACCTCAACAGGTTATTATTATGTTATAGAGTTTAACAATGGCCTGTATAGTTTTTTTTACTGATCGGTCAAAATATATATTAAAAAAAAAAAAAAAAAAAAAAAAAAAAGGGATGGGTCGATACCAGATTTTCTCGATACTCGATACGAATACATGATTCTTTCCTCGATACTAGATACATTCAACATTTCCAGTTTCAATAAATAGACACATTAAAAATTAAAAGTTGAGAGAACTGTGTAATACCAACTAAATTAATTAAGTCTACATATTTACTGAGACAAAATTTAATATCATCAGTAGCCTATAATTTTTCTTTAAACTCTACATTAAAACTAAAATTAGTTTTTTAAACAGTCCACTTACAATTTGTTGTTAAAAAATACTAGCATTCTCACTTAATTGCAGAATTACAAAAGTATCGAAAAAGTATCGAGCGAGTTTTCTGAAGTATCGTTCCATGCCGATACCATGCAAGTATCGAGAGTATCGAGGTATCGAAAGTATCGAGGACCCATCCCTAATAAAAACCTAAAAGTCCGGGTCCTATTTATGCAATATGTCAATAAATGTTTGAGTTATGAGGAAAACGGCATTTCAGTGCACAAAATTTGGCTGCCATTTTGTAAAGATAATTACCCATTAACTGTAATAAATAAATTAGCCTAATTCTGAAAATAGTAGGCCTACGCAATTCTAGAACTAGTCAATATAGAGCATACCAGATTGCAAGGCTACAGAACAATTCATTGCTGAGGAAAAAAAAATGAAACTTCACCTATTTTTCAGCATCGAAAGCTGTAGGCCCATGTCCCCCTTAATAGAATATTTTATGTGTTTATTCTAGGGCAGCGTTTCTCAACCTATGGTCCGCGGACCACTGGTGGTTCGCGAAGATGGTGCAGATGGTCCTCGGACATAATTTTAAAAAATCATAAAGCAAGTGGAAAGTAAAGAAGTAAAATTTTTTCACATATTTCGTTATAATGACCTATACTTAATATCCCAAATATTAAGAATTTAGACCTACTTTTAAAATGGGATGTAAAATTAGGGGTCCGTAAATTTTTTTTTGACATTTTAGAGGTCCTCGGGTTCAAAAAGGTTGAGAAACGCTGTTCTAGGGCGTACTTTTTAAAGTGAACTTAAAAAATCGTCCAAAAATGGTAAAAGAAATAAAATAAAAATAAATAAAATTATTTTAATATGTTTAAAAACCTAAAACAGGGTTTATAAAAACCTAAAAGACCGGGACTTTTTTAAGATTAATCATGCTACATTTCTCGCAGGCTCTCTCGGAAAATAATCGTAACAAAACTCACATAGGTAGCAGAAACTTCCACTTGGAGGCCCTTCGCCGCAACATAGGGGATATAGGAAAAAATACAGATTTCTCGCACGAGAAGCTAATGTAGGTGGTAGGCTATTGCGACAGATAGTTTATATTTTATTTGAATTCTTCACGAGTAGGCTCGGTTTCGCAGTAGCTAGCTTTCTATTGCAGCACACATAACCTACTTAATGCAACTGTGCTGACTTAATTACAGAACAGCCATTTTTATTTCTGCGTGATACAAAGTTGCAGTCCACACGTTCGTCAGCGGTCACGATGTTTCTTGAAGACTGTGCTTTACATCAAGAAAATTTTATTTTTTCACGATTTTCTTGAAAGGGCTCTAAAGAGCTTGTACTCGGGATGCTTATAGGCTACTAAGAGATAATACACTTATTTGAAACATGTTTTCATAGGTAATCCACGAGAGATTATGTATATATCGATATACTTGCGATGATTTATTAAGAATATTCCATGAATAAAATGTAACGGATTTTTCAAATCTCTATAGGCCCTATATATAAAAGGCTTTGTCCTGACTGACTGACTGACTGACTGTCAGGAATCAACGTAGAGCCTAAACTATAACAGGTAGAGACTTGGAATTTTGACAGTACCTTCGTTTCATAATGTAGGTGCTCACTAAGAAAGGAATTTACAAAATTTTGATTTTAAATGCCAAAAATTAAATGGTTTTGAAAATACTTAATCCCTTTTTACACAGAATTATCAATTCCAAATCACAGAATATATTGTTGCCAATTGTATCAGGTGGGTTTGGAAAAAAATGACATGCAAGTTTGACAAATAAGAGAAGTTATCAAAATAATTCATGTTATAAATAAATATTACAGAATGAAATCCACGAAAATAATGCAGTCACATAACTTTCTCTACCCTGGACATAGAGAAAACAGTACGAGGTATGGTTATATGTATATTATTTTATCGCATGTTTTTGGGGAGGGATGCATGGAAGTGATATTGCATGTCTGTTTAATTTCTTCCCCAAAACGGTTTTATGGTAACATTAGAGAGAGAAATAAAATATTCCGCAAAAGCAATACAATTTCATGTTACCGGAATTACTGTTTCTTCTTATTTGAACCCCTACCAGGCTTGCTGTGTACAAGCGATGGGATTCAAAATTCTACATCCTCTATTAGCCGTAAAAAGCTGTATCAAGCGTTTTCTGAGCGAATAGTTTGAGTGTGATAAGTCATTCTTCCTCATTTCAAATTCTAAATACCTATAAAAGGACCTAGAATTTTTAAATGGAAAGTCCTTCATAAGTTCATTATGAATTACAAAATACAAAACCCGGGCAACGCCGGGCCTTTTAAGCTAGTACATTTATATGAAACATGTTTTCATAGGTAATCCCACGAGAGGTGACGAGTTTATATCGACAGATTCACGACTGCGCAGCAGGAGCGAATTTATCTGATGAAACTCGTCAACCCGAGTTGGATTTATTAAGACTATTCCATGAATAAAAATGTACCGGGTTATACAAATAATAATTACTTTCTTGCTTTTTTATACAAAAACAAAACTGGCAGTTGCGAGATTTCGGCATACTTGAATCAACCATCCATGAATCGATTCGAGTTACCATGTTGTGACCAGTGCTACGAATGGTGCATATAAGACATAGTTAACTTAATTTAGGTAAGCTAACAGCAGAACAGAATAAAAGCACACGAACTGGCTTGCACCGAATCGAAATTGTATTTTTAATCAATATACATTTCTATTATTTCAATTTCAAAACAAGTTATGTTGTATAAAATAATCTGTTTTCGTCCCGCTTAATGGAAAAATGTTACGTATTAATCACTGCACACTGATGCTTACGTGTCCAATAACGACCTGACGATTTTATCAGGTAAAATCCCTTCCTCAAATTAATAGCAAGCATTTTAAAAGATTTGGTCTATATCTGAGGAATTGCTAAACGTTATTGGTCAATATCAAACACGCGGCTTATGAGTGGAATAGTCTATGTAAATTTATCTCATGAAACTCGTAATCTCGAGTAGGATTTATTACTCAATGACTTAGTCTTCATCGAGACACTTCTTCTACCATTAAGACTGAAGATGATATATCACTTGAATACCGAAATGTACATATCGCCCAACTAAGTAAGAAGCCAAGTTTCATCCTCAAATTCAATGCGGACAATCTTACTACGTATTCATAATATCAATGTGAATAAAAGTTAATACAGTGAATATATCAAAATTCAAGTGTAAATTTTCAATGACTTCAAATTACAATCTTGTAAGACCAAGTTTTTTTATCTATGTGAACTAAGAAGTTACTAAAGCATATATGAAGAACAACTGAAATTCATATGGTGATGATACTAACACACAAGTACTTTACTTATAAGATTATAACGTTTTAACGTGTACACGAGTCCATGACTTCTAATTTTAATTAATGATAGCAATTATAAGAAAAATTTTTTTACGCCAATACGTTGTAAAAACGATCATAAGTACAAATTATCATTGATATTAATAATCAAAGGTCAGATAAACCTTATTACTACATATGGAATAAATGTTTATTCAAATTGTCTTTTAGAACACTTCTCACCGTCCCATATATGTGGTAAACAAAGAATATTAGAAATCTATACACGTATTGGAAAATAATATCTGTAAAATAGATTATAATTTTATGACAAAGTTGACAATTTCCGACAATTGGATACAACAATTTTAACTGTAATTACAGAATATTTTATAATTTTATTGTATAAAGATGTACTTACGTCCATACTTCTAACCTAACACTTGAAGATACTGAATTTACGAATGTATTTATACGTACATCTATATTACTGCAAAACAATTTTAATATAAGTGCTTCGATTGTAATAACTTATAATAAATTATTGAATATACATACGTACAAGTATAATAAGAACTTCTCAAAACAATAATACCATAAACTAGTCAATGGGTATAGTATTCTACGACATGTACTTAAATAAGTTATATTAAATTATTAACTTACCAATTATATTATTATTAATTGTAAAAGATTGTCCCCATATCCATTGTTGTTGGCTTCTTATTTTTCGTTTTTGAGGGTATAAGACTAAACACTTCTTATACTTTTATGTTGTATAAAATAATGTGTTTTCATTCTGTTCACTGGCAGCATGTGGCGTATTAATCACTGCACATTTGATGCCTTACGTGTTCAGTAACGAGCTGGCGTTTTATCAGATAAAATTGCATCCTTGCGGCCCAAGGAGCATTTTATAAGATAAACTATCGTGATTGGTCTTTATACGAAGAATTGCTAAACGTTATTGGTCAACATCAAACACACGGAATAATTCTTATAAATACCACTGGTTACAAGTCAGTCGGCGTAAAACTCAAGCTTTGCCTTGCATGACTAACAATACAGGCCGTGGATAAGGCTGCTGAATACGCATTCCTTGCAATACGGCCTCTTATACTATACTAGCTTAAAAGACCCGGCGTCGCCCGGGATTTGTATTTTGTAATTGGAAATTAGCTTATGAAGAATTTTCAATTTTAAATTCTAGGTCCTTATATAGGCATTTATAATTTCAAATAGGAAGAACGACTTATTACACTCAAACTATTCCCTCAGAAAACGCTTGATATAGTTTTTTATGGCTCATAGAGGATCTAGAATGTTGCATCCCATCGCTTGTACAGTGCACAGCAAGCCTGGTAGAGGTTTAAATAAGAAGAAACAGAAATTCCTGTAACATAAAATTGTAATATCGAGGCGGGAAATTTCCCACTCTTATGTTACCATAAAGCCGTTTTGGGGATGAAATTAAACAGAAAGCATTATCACTTTCATACTTTTCTCTCCAAAAACCTGCGATATAATATAATAATATACACATTACCATACCTCGTTTTGTTTTCTCTATGTCCAGGGTAGAGAAAGTTATGTGATTTCATTATTTTAGTGGATTTCATTCTGTAATATTTATTTATAACATGAATTATTTTGATAACTTCTCTTATTTGTCAAAAGTGCATTTCATTTGTTTTTTCCAAGCCCATCTGATACCATTTGGCAACAATATATTCTGTGATTTGGAATTGATAATTCTATGTAAAAAGGGATTAAGTATTTTCAAAAACATTTAATTTTTGGCATTTAGAATCAGAATTTTTCAAAATCCTTTCTTAGTGAGCACCTACATTATGAAACGAAGGTACTGTCAAAATTCCAAGTCTCTACCTGTTATAGTTTAGGCTGTACGTTGATCCCTGTCATTCAGTCAATCAGTCAGTCAGTCATTCATTCAGTCAGTCAGGACAAAGCCTTTTATATATATAGAGATTAAAGTTAAAAAGTTATATTGCCTATGTTTTTTTTACTTAGAAAGTTATGTCAATGCATGGTAACTACTTTCTCTTCGTTCTTACAACCACTTTACACGAAGAGAATGTAATTTTACGCAATTTTCTCGAAAACGACTTTATGGATTTTCTTACAATTTTCTACGAGAATAAGTAATAACTAGGGGGCGGATTTCTATGACCTACAAAATAGGATATATGCATGCATTTATGACCTAAAAAACATTAAAATATGACCAATAAAATTTAAAATATGACTTTACCACTTACACATTGTGTATATATTTTTTTCAAGTTTCATTACAATACATGTTATTAAAATACAATGTTAAATATTTTAAATATCTGTAAATTCTCAACAAGTATCATTATAATGCAAAATTTACAAAATATGATATGAAACTTCAAAATTTCTTAAATATGCCAAAAATATGACCTAAATATGCATATTCATACTAAATATGCTACAATAGTTGAAAATTTCCTAAATATGAAGTTATATGCACAATAAAAACCGTTCTATTTTTACCAGGATGCTTTGAATCGGGTTTAAATTAGTCGGAAACCTGAAATAGCCTAATGCAAAGGGGAAAAATATGACATGTCATAGAAATCCGCTCCCTAGTAATAACCAATACAGCTGGGAACTCTAATATATATACCTTAAACTATGGGCCTAATCATTATGTTAACTGTTTTCTTTGCAGTCCGGCATAGGTTTATATATTGTGAGAGAAACTGATTCTCATGCAAATAAGGGTTAGGCTTTTACTTTTAAATTATCCACGTTTTAACCTTATTTTACCCGAAGGTATATTAAGGGTTAGGCGTTTGTCACAGCAAATACTAGTCTTTCATTTTTCAAGAACAAATCATTCTTAATTAACAAAAAGCACTTTATGTAATATTCCCTATACAGGCCATAGAGACCCAGAGGATTCTAGGAAGTTGAGGCACCCAGAATTTAGACAATCGGAATATGAAGGTGGTAAGGTTGTCAGCCTTTTACGCACCGGCCGCCTGGATGCCGAGTCGACCCCAGGGCCATAGTGCCACCGGAAGGATTACGCCAATTGAAAAACCCCAACGACCTCATCGGGGATCGAACCCGCGACCTTCCGGTTTGTAGCGCAGCGCCTCAACCACTACGATACGGCGTACCCACAAGTTTAATATAGTGTTATAAAATATTAACGTATTATATATTAGAGTAGCCTATATGTTAAGTTATACCAAGTCCTAAACTTATTTGAAACGGTTCCCAATGTATTGTGCGAGGGTTGGCCGCTTATTTCATACACAAACTTGGATTTTAAGTCTTGCCTCACAAATAATTTGACTTTGAATGAGACTCATTCAACTGAAAGCGCACAGGAAATACAGCCGGGAACTCTATTGTGGAATATATATACCTTAAACTATGGGCCTAATCATTATATGAATTGTTTTCTTTGCAGTCCGGCATAGGTTTATATATTGTGTGAGAAATTGAGTCTCATGCATTTAAGGGTTTGGCGTTTTTTCCAATACATATCATCCGTAATTAACAAAAAGCACTCTTTATGTAAGTTACCATTTAATTTCTTAGACTTATTAGGCTAAATATTTAAAATTTCAATTTAAATAAAAAAATCTGATGTGAAAGTCACATAACTTCCCCTGCCCAAAAAAAAAGTTAGCAGTATTCACATATCCTTTTACAGAATCGCAAGACACAATTTTACGCTATTATTATCCTATAAATACCTCGTCTTTCAATTATGCGACTAAAAGCGCAGGCTAGCCTATATAACAAACTTAAAAAAAGAACAAGTGACTGCAGACGTTTATTGAACTTTCCGCCGTAAAGAATAATTTCCGGAATTATCGAATATTTCCCTCAGATACATCTTTACTCTATGCATGGCCAACAATACATCTTTCTCACTTCACATTCTTATATAGAACTAGCATGTGCCCGCGGCTTCGCCCGCGATAATTATTTCAAAAATTAAAAATTAAGAGCATAATAGTTAAATCATTATATTTATTAACACCTAAATCACGTGGACTACATACCACGATTAGATAGCGTCGCCTGGTAAAAGCGACCTCAGATTCGAGTTCCTTGGCCCAGAAAATCCCTGTACAGTGAGTTTCGTCCAAATCGAACAATGTTTGACCATATTTAGGCCTATATTGATTATCCCTCTTCCGTGTAGGTTGAAAATTTCATATGTCTTCGGGCCTTGATATTCTAAACAAATGAATCGTCCAGGATGGACTTACAAAATCAAGCGATCGCCCGCGATAATTATTTCAAGAATTAAAAATTAAGAGCATAATAGTTAAATCATTATTTTATTAACACCTAAATCACGTGAATTACATACCACGATTAGATATCGTTGCCCGGTAAAAGCTATCTCAGATTCGAGTTCCTTGGCCCAGAAAATCCCTGTATAGTGAGTTTCGTCCAAATCGAACGATGTTTAACCATATTTAGGTCTATGTTGATTATCCCTCTTCCGTGTAGGTTGAAAATTTCATATGTCTACGGGCCTTGACATTCTAAACAAATGAATCGACCAGCGTGGGCTTACAACATTCAAGCGATCGCGATGCTTTTATTTCCACGGTATGACAAAAATAGCCAACGCCAACTGCAATTGATTTGACATTGAAATGTATTACTGAAATCTGATGCTTCGACAGCGCTAAAATCACGTTTTCTGCCAGTTTTTTTACTCATAACTCGCGAACGAAAGCTAAAATTAAAAATTCGGCTTCGAGGTGCATTCGCCCACCTTTCAGTCCATCTATCTTTAAATTTTCTGATCTTTGCGTTCAGTAGATTTCGATGGGCATCGTGGACAGACAGACAAACAGCATGTGCCCGCATGTGCCCGCGGCTTCCCCCGCGATAATTATTTCAAATTATAATTATTAACACCTAAATCACGTGGAGTGCATTCCACGATTAGGTAGCGTCCCCTGGTAAAAGCGACCTCAGATTCGAGTTCCTTGGCCCAGAAAACCCCTGTATAGTGAGTTTCGTTCAAATCGAACAATGTTTGACCATATTTAGGGTTGATTATCCTTCTTCCGTGTAGGTTGAAAATGTCATATGTCTGTGGGCCTTGACACTCTAAACAAATGAATCGTCTAGGATGGACTTACAAAATCAAGCGATCGCGTTGCTTTTATTTTCAAGGTAGGCTATGAGGTATGTTGACAAAAATAGCCAAAGCCATCTGTAAGTTATTTGATATTGAAATTTATTACTGAAACTGATGCTTCTAAAACGCAAAAAAATGCACGTTTTCTGCCAGTTTTTCACTCATAACTCACGAACGGAGGCGAAAATTAAAATTCCGGCTTCGAGGTGCACATTCCGACCCTTTAGTCCGCCTACTTATAAAATTTCAGATCTCTGCGTTGAGTAGATTTCGCTGGGCATCGCGGACAGACAGACGGAAGACAGACGGAAGACAGACGGAAGACAGACAGACGGAGGACAGACACTTCCTTTTATTAATATAGATAAGAGGCCGTGGAAGAGCGCGTATTCAGTTGTTCATCACGAAAGACAAAATTTCTACAAACAGTGGGTGAACAGTGGGTGGCCTGTAACTACCCTCAGAGAATTTTTTCGAAAAAAAGTTTCAAATAAAAGTTTTAGCTCTCAGTAAAAGGAACACATGTGCAAATTTTAAAGAAAATCGTTAGAGCCGTTTTCGAGAAAATCGCGAAAAACGAAAATTTCTTCATGTAAAGTCCCCTTAAAAATAAGAGACATTTGTCGCCAATCTTCGAATCACATCTTCAGAAGGTACCTGACCCAAATACGAAATTTTGTTTTCATACGATTCTCCGTTTCGGAGCTAGCCTGTTCACAAACTTCCACACAGACAGACAGACACACACACAGACACACACACAGACATGTTTCTGAAAATAGTACTTTTGGATTCAGGGGGCCTTGAAACGTGTATATATGCTAAAAACTCAACTTCGAATTTTAGGGTCGAAAACAATACTTCCTCTACCTATAGTACCTATGGTACGGGCAGAGGAAGTAAATAATTATAATAGGCCTAATTATAATTGAACTACTAAGCGATCATCAAAACCGAAATCCAATTAACAGCCATGAAATGGGAATAGGCCTACTAGGAAAAGGAATATCACGTAATATGTGAACAGATTGTGGAGAATGTCAGTTCAGTCCTGGTATTTACTGTACAATGGCGAAGGTCTTGAACCTATCGTGACTTCTAAATACCTCATATTTTCTTCTAATCTAATCAAAATAATGCTTTTCCGTCATTGTGTTCCTGGAAAACAGGAAAGTGCATATATTACTTTAAGTTTTTGCGAATTCTAATATAAGGAATTGCATTTAGTTACTCCAATTCCTATTTTATACAGGGTGTTAATGAATAACACCTAAATATTTTACCTATATAGAGGAGACATATACAAGCAACTTTTATTCGGGGATTTTTGCTCTATGACGTAAAATGTGTATGCTGCAGGGTATTAAAGTCATTATAATTTGGTGCTCATAAATAAATAATTAGGCCTACGCGAAATAGGGTTGAAATGTTCATTAAATTGACTTCATGCCTTCCTAGTGATCGATAAAAACCTTACTCTTAATCATTCATTAACAGCTAGCCTATATCATAATTTAAAGTTTTAATAAATTGCAAAATTTACAGACTAATCACATGACTGCCAGCCACTGGATTAGTCTTCTTTTATTCATAACTACTGACTACAGTGTAAACGAAGTTCGTTTGTTTTGCATTTATTTCTAATGTTAGAAGCCAGTGGTGGTCATGCCCTGGGAGATTTTATGCTGTAACAGGAAAAATTAGATCAATAGAGCAAAAATCTCCTAATAAAAGTTGATTGTCTATGTCCCCTCTATACACAAGTAAAATATTTCGGTGTTATTCATTAACACTCTGTATGTGACACCCAGAACCTTGAGTATTCCAAGTTTCCAGACGGTTTTGAAAAGGCTGAAGATACTTTAATGGATTACAGATAGCCTACGTGGACTTTAATTCCTCTACTCGTTAAATCCAATTTTTCAATCCCTTAAATGCAAGTTGTATCCTAAAGTAGGCCTATAGGCTACAGTAGATTTGTTTTGTTAAAAGACTAAGTACTGTTGGTGCCATTTTAAGAAGGCCTCATCCCACACCATCGTCTATAGACAAAAGAATATAATAGCATTGTTCCCTAATCCGAAAATCCACGCCGACACCGACAAAGAACAGGTGCTCTTGTAGTCGCGTGGATTTCCCCAGTGTTGCCGTTGTCATTCACTACTTCTTAAGTGAATTGAGTGCTGTGGTACGTATTTGGAACACTGTACTGGGCTGCAGACAAGTGTTAATACGCCTAATTACCTTTCTAGGTCGAAGAGGATTAGGGTGGCAACAGGTAGATGCAGTTCTTGGGAAAGAAATCCTTAGGAATTAGCACCCACAATAAGCATTAAGTACGCACAATAAGGCTTTAGCGGCCGAGGATTAAGCCAAGGCCGAAATACTGGATGAGTCCGCTAAAGTTTTTGCGTACGTGGTGCATACAATATTTTTTTTAGAAAAATCTGTCTAAATTATAAGAAATGAAATAAAAAATACCGTATAGACTAATTAATTGTAATATAAGGTATAGTCTTAGCAACGATTTTCTCTTCAATTTGGCTATCACTCTACTTGAAGATAGGATAATTTCCTTTCCGCGATTTTCTCGCAAACGGCATTAAAGATTTTGTTTGAATTTTCTGCACGAATTACATTACAAAAGCTTCTTTTGAAACACTTTTCCCTATAATTTCTCTGTAGTGGTTGAAATTGCAGGCGGCGAATTTCTACCGAGAGGGTATCGAAAAGTTGATATGATAAATGCCTCAATTTGAATGGCGATTATGTAGAAAATGTATGTAATAAAATTTGTTTTTTTCACTTTGTTTATTTTTTATTTCAAAACGTCTGTTACTTTCTGGACAGCCCTCGTAGATTTTTAAATGCATGTAAACTTTACAGAATACGAAGCAAGAAATAAACTGCGAGCCTAATAAGTTTGTTAAATGTTTTCTTCGCAGTCCGCTATGGATTTATAATTTGCGTGAGTCTCGCAACAATTTTATTGAGTAACTAATTTGCGTCTTTTCATCGCGGGTTAGCCTATAACAGATTACATTCTTTTTTGCACTCCTTAGCTAGTAAGTGTTACTTACGAAAGTTGTTTACATGGATCGTAACTTGACATTACCACACGCAATCTTGTTGCTAGGGGCGACGGGCGGAAAGTGACTTGTTGCTAGGGGCGACGGGCGGAAAGTTACTTTACCGCCCGCAAATGCTTATTTGCGAGCAGAAATGACCAAGGCCTCCCCGCTTTGTAAATATTCGGTTGCCATAAACAATAACAAATGCGAATCCCTTTCTGAAATAAGCACCATTCTTCAAGACTGTATATACATAATATTTTCAGGTAATATCACAATTAATATAATTAATTTGAAATAAGTAACCGTCGTGCAAAAAATAGCATGCAACACACGGACCGTAAAGGCATTTACGGGTCTCGAAAACTAAAAAACCCTCGGCTGGGCCTCGGGTTTTCAATCTGTTTCCTCGACCCGTAAACGTGCCTTTCCGCCCTTGTGTCGCAATATACTATTTTCAATTTTTAAAATAAAATCAATAGGTCAGTAGTTATATTTTTAAAAGTCAGAAATAAAATATTTCTTTTAATGAAAAAGAAGTGGGAAACTTACCCATTATACTTGCGATATTTTTCCTTTGGATCCCTATGACTCAGATATTCAGTGGCGTGAAGATGATTTTATTAAGTGACTTTAAAATTATTGGGAAGAAAATACATACATGGTATAGGCTAAGTTTTTAATTCGTTTTTATACTAAAAAGACATAAAAATCTGATGTGAAAGTCACATAACTTCCTCTGCCCAAATAAAAGTTAGCAGTATTCACATATCCTTTTACAGAATCGCAAGACACAATTTTACGCTAATTATCCTATAAATATCTCTTCTTTCAATGATGCGACTAAAAGCGCAAGGCTATATAACAAACTTAAAAAAAAAAAAGAACAAATGACTGCAGACGTTTATTGAACTTTCTGCCGTAAAATATAATTTCCGAAATTTATCGAATATTTCCCTCGGATACATCTTTACTCTATGCATGGCCAACAACACATCTTTCTCACTTCACATTCTTATATAAAATAAGAGGCCGTGAAAGAGCGCGAATTCAGTTGTTCATCACGTAAGACAAACTTTCTACAAACAGTGGGTGAACAGTGGGTGGCTTGTAACTACCCTCAGAGAATTTTCTCGAAAAAATGTTTCAAATAAAAGTTTTAGCTCTTAGTATAAGCAACCCATGTGCAAAATTTAAAGAAAATCGTTAGAGCCGTTTTCGAGAAAATCGCGAAAAACGAAAATTTCTTCATGTAAAGTACCCTTAAAAATAAGGGAAATTTGTCGCCAATCTACGAATCACATCTTCAGAAGGTACCTAACCCAAATACAAAATTTTATTTTAGTACGATTTTGAGTTACAAGAGGCCGTATTACAAGCGTATTAACAGTGGCTGGCTTATAACTACCCTTCAGAGAATTTCTTCGAAGAAATGTTTCAAATAAAAGTTCTAGCTCTTAGTATAAGCAACCCATGTGCAAAATTTAAAGAAAATCGTTAGAGCCGTTTTCGAGAAAATCGCGAAAAGCGAAAATTTCTTCATGTAAAGTCCCCTTAAAAGTAAGAGAAACTTGTCGCCAATCTTGGGCACACATTTTCAGAAGGTACTTGACCCAAATACGAAATTTTGTTTTCACATGGCTTTCCGTTTTGGAGCTAGCCTGTTCACAGACAGACAGACACACAGTCACACAGGTGTAGGCCAACATAGGTCCTCTAAAATGTGTACTTAAGTTTGAAAACGCGACTCTGGGGTCGAATACAATACTTCCTCTACCTATAGCCTAGTGCCTATGGCATGGGTATATGTCTAGTATCTGGCTTCCTATATCCCCTATGTTGGGGCGAAGGGCCTCCAAGCGGAGGTTTCTGTTATGTGAATTTTGTTACGCTTATTTTCGAGAGAGAGCAGAGGAACAGGTGGTAAGCCCATCGCCTCTTGTTAATTAAAATTGTTAAAAAGAAATTATCCGATTGAGTTCTTGTGATGTAGGCCTATGAATTCAGTGTCTTTAAACTTTTTAAACTGAAATATTTATTTGTTTGAAAATACGTTATTTTATTATGTCATATTTAGGATTTTTTGGTCATAGTTAGTCATTTTAAGGGCATATTTGTGGTCATATTTAGTCATTTTTAAGGGCATATATGTATTCATATTTTTCATTTTTTAGGTCATAAACATCCGAACCCTAATTATGATTATGATTAAAATGAACAATATGGCCTTAGACATAGGCGTAACCAGGCCGACCATATGGGGGGTTATAACATCCGCGGGGTCTGGGGGTATGGAATACCCCCCAGGGAGATGGGGGCCCGGGGATCCCCCCCGGAAAATTTTAAAAGTTAAGATGCAAAATAACGAGTTTTAAGCTTCCGGAGGCCCTCCCCCGGAAAATTTTTAAAATTAAGACGCAAAATAAAGAGTTTTAAGCTTCCGGGGGTCCTCCCCCGGAAAATTTTAAAAATTAAGACGCAAAATAACGAGTTTTAAGCTTCCCACGCTTTATACTTGTATTAAGTAATTTATGGGCAGACTTAAAAAAATTATACAATTTTCCTTTTTTTAATCAATGGGGGGGGGGGTTCAAACCCCCAAAACCCCCCCTCGGTACGCCTATGGCCTTAGACGTATTAAGGTAATATAAAGATGGTTTTAATAAACAAGTATGTTATTAAACATTTTATTAATAGGCCCATAATTAGCCAAAATATAATTTAACATAACTTACTTACTTACTCAATAGCAATAGACAATTCCTAAGCAAGCTAAAGGAATATTATCTATTTTATGCAACCCGAAGGTTCATTGCCCCGCTTACATGAGCCCACCATTCAACAACCTACATTATTTTATTAGGTCATAATTATAATTTTTTGGTCATATTTAGTCTTTTTAAGAGCATATTAATAGTCATATTTTTCACTTTTTAGGTCATAAACATCCGACCCTAATTTTGATTATTTTAAAATGACCAATATGGGCTTAGAACTCTAAGAATTGTTAAAAAGTAGCTATCCGATTGAATTCTTGTGATGTATGTATTCTGTGTCTTTAACTTTTTTAATAGGAACATTTATTTTTTGAAAATACGTTATTTTACTAGGTCATATTAAGGATTTTTGGGTCATTTTAGCCATTTTTAAGGGCATATTTGTAGTCCTATTTTTCTAATTTTTTCAACTTTTTTAGGTCATAAACATCCAAACCTAAATTATGATTATGTTTAGAATGAACAATATGGGTTTAGCATGCATTAACACACAACTGATCATGTATTAATACAGCCCGACAGAGCGAGACCACCGGTTCTGGTTGCAGAGATTTTGGAGACTCAAACACACTGTACAAAGTTCATAATAATATTTTTTTGTGAGAGGGGGGCCTGCTATCGCTATCCATGTGTGAAGCAACAATTTAAGTTTTTTTGTGCTGTAGTGAGGCCGCTTCATTCTTTTTTTTATTCCTTGTACTACCTTCACCTTGGTTATAGCGCTGTGCTCATTATAGGGTGCTCCAGAAATCGCTCCTCTACTGCCTGCAATTCAACTACAGAACTGGATTATACAACCTATCTGTTACTAGGGCTGAAAATCGATTAAAATTTCTAATCGAGTTAACGTTTGACTTTAATCGATTAATCGACTGATTAATCAAATAGGTCGGTATTTTAAACGAAACCGAAGTGTGCATTTAATATGGTATTACACGTTTCATAACCATTACACTACAGATAATCAGAAGAAATCCTGAATTAATGAATACCATTATTAGTTATCTAGTGAAAAAATATATATAAAACTTACATTTCCGGTTACTTTTTCAGCCAAGACTTGAGACACACGAGTTAGTTGATATCTGAATGTTCAAGAGACGATCGTAGCTTGTTTACAATAATACCGGCAACTTACGATCCATGTAAACAACTTTCGTAAGTAACACTAAAAACTCTCACAGTCGGCACTGAGAAAGGAGTTTGGTCATTTGACCCATTTCTCGAAAAACGTTTTACAGAATTCGACTAAACCGATTAATCGGAAAATGTAATTGATCGACGATTAAATATTTAATCGATTAATCGAGCCGGTTACTCGATTAATCGGTACAGCCCTATTTGTTACCCAAGCAAACTGGGTATTTCCCCAGGGCAGCCAACTTAAAAAGGTCGAAAAATATTTGAGGGGTAATTCTTTGTAAAATAAACTTCATTCCAATTGATTTTAAAGAACTAAACTTGAAATTATAAAAAAAAAGAAGTTAGATTCAGTTTTAGATTCTCGTTATAAAGTAGGAATAAGGCATAAAAATCTGTTTTTCTTTTTAAATGTTTGTTTTAATAAACCTGTAAGTCATTACACATTTTATTAATATAAATTAATATAATCTAACATACTTACTCAATGGCAATAGACAATTCCTAAGCAAGGTAAAGGAATACAGTATTATCTATTTTATGGAACTCAAAGGTTCATTGCCGCGCTTACCTGAGCCCGCCATTCAACCCTATTCTGTGCTAACTCCATCCAACCATCCCTTGCAAATCCTACTTCCCTTAAATCTATTCTAATATTTTCCTCCCACCTACGTCTAGGTCTTCAAGGTGGTCTTTTCTCTTCGGGTTTCCCAGTCAATATTTTTGAAACATGTCTTTCCTCCTCCATGCGTGCAACATGTCCAGCCCATTTCATCCTCGGTGATTTAATTACCCTTACTATATCCGGTGACGAGTACACGTTATGAAGCTCGTCGTTATGCAGGGCTTACGAAGGAACAAAGGTGTAGTTTGATAAGCATATGTGAAGGAATATGTGAGTAGTGTTATTTGTCAAAGCTACCTATATTGCAACTTCCAAAGCCTTATATGAACACTGTAAAACAATATGTTGTCATGGTAACTGATTTGCATTTGATAAATTCTTTCTAATGGCCTATACTGCCATAAAATAAGTACTAAATTGGGCATTACTGCGGTATCGGTCAACCGATTTGGTCCAATATTAATAGGCTTTTTCCTATGAACGTTATAAATGCTTATACCAAGTTTCATGAAAATCCATGAGTTATCGAGCACAGAGAGACATTTTCCGTCCACCACACAATGTCGTAATGTTCCATTCTGGAACTTAATAATAAATTTGATGATGATGATGATGATAATGATGATGATGGTGATGATGATAATGATAATGATGATGATAATGATAATGATGATGATAATGATGATAATAATAATAATAATAATGATGATGATGATGATGATGATGATGATAATAATAATAATAATAATAATAATAATAATAATAGTAATAATAATATGAAAATTTAACGTATGATTGGAATCTGGGACAAATAGCACAAACAGATTTCTAAAGTAACTTATTCTGCAGATTATGACTATTTCCTGTCGGAATAATAATTCTGATGTTGAGGCATCTATTTACATGTATGGAATGTAATAATTTAATAATTCGGGTGAAGAGAAAGTAGACAGATTGTCAGTTTGATTACCTCTCAGACAATGCTTCATGGCGTGAAATCACTAGTTGCTTTTGTTATTGCCTACCGGAACCCTGGCCTGTATTTACGTAGGCAACTTCAAGCGAGAAATTGTGCAGCTACCGCTGATATATCTAGTACAGGGGAAAACAAAATTATACAAGGCTAGACTAACTTCTAAATAAAACAGTTACTTATAAAGCGGGTCCATACGTAATAGATGTGACTAAATACTGTCTTGTAGAAAACTCCAAATTTATTTCAGCAGGCTTAGAAAAGAATAGAAGTAATTTTATAACAGAAAGAAATGCGCATCAATATTTCCACGGCCTACTGGTATTCCTACAGCCAACAATCCCAGACATGTGATAATTATGACGTACGAGGCACGTCCATAAAGTAACTTTCCCTAGGGCCATTTAAAGAAACAAAAAAAAAACAATTTCAAGAATATACGAGGGATGTTCTGAAAGTAAGTTTCGTCATTTTTTTTCACATGGAAACTTTATTACCAAAACAAATACACCATGCAATCATGAAATATACCCCTTGCACTATTTTTCAACATAGTCTCCACCGACATTGAGACATTTGTCATAGCTTGCAATCAGTTTGAAGAAACCACTCTGGTAAAACTCGGTGCCCTGCTATGCAAGGAATTGTCGCACAGCCTTCTCCACCTCAGCATTGTTTTGGAAGTGACCTCCCGAGAGTGCGGCTTTCATTGCATGGAACAGGTGCCTTCCTTCACTGAACATGCAACACCAGCGACCAACAATTTGATGAGACATGACCTCTTCACCATACACAGTCTGTAGGCGTCCATGGATGATGGACACACTAGTCCTACATGCCCATTCATACCGGATAACAGCATGTACTTCCATTGTCGACCACGTTTTCAGTACACGTCCATCTGCCATCGTGATTTGTACTCAAATAATCTCGGGCACGCCAGTCTACTGCTACTCTCTCTTCTTCGGGACTCTACTCATGCATCGTTTCTCCTCTGCTGACGCTCTTTCCGTCGTTGAACCAGCAATAGGTGTCGATTCTTATGGCAGTTGTTTGCTTCATCTGCTTTACCATCTTCACTTTTTAAAAAAACGACGAAACTTACTTTTGGAACATCCCTCGTATTATTGCAACAGACACAGCCAGTGTTCAGCTATTTTTCAACATATTCGCCACCGGAAGTGAAACATTTGTCTAACCGTGGCACCAACTTTAGAGCGCTTGTGTCGCCTGGGATTTGAACCACCGTGTGACAACCACCTTCGCCTCTCTGTCAATACTTGTCATTTCGTGAGGTGTAGGAAATGAGACCCGAAGGGAAAAGAAGACCTAGACGTAGGTGGGAGGACAATATTAGGATAGACTTAAAGAAGTAGGATTTGCGAGGGATTATTGGATAGAGTCAGCACAGAATAGGGTTGAATGGCGGGCTCAGGTAAGCGCGGCAATTAACCTTTTGGTTTAATAAAATAGATAATATTCCTTTAGCTTGCTTAAGAATTGTCTATTGTTAGGGGCCGTATTTTTTGGTAACAACGATAAGCGTGAAATTTTATAAAACAACTTCCCTTAGCTATATTTAGCTTTTATATGATTAAAATACCAATATGAACCAAATTGAATCCACGAAATATCGCGAAATTTACTCGATTCCGCGAAATGTGTCTATAAGCGCGAAATATGCCCCTTCTGTCCGTAAAGTGAGAAATGAGCACGAAAATGTGCCTTAAAATCACAATATTGTGTTTCGGTGTAGGCCTACTGTATTTTTTTATTTCTTAGCAGCATGCTTTTTTTCTGCTGTTTCTGTGGCTGTCGAAGATTTACCGATATATCGATATTTGTGATCGATTACAAAGATTGCAGAATTTACGCAAAGATTGTCTGTGACCTGGTTTGTACTGTTGAGTACACTCCTTTCCTGCTATGTCTTTGCCAAGTTAGCGATGCCTATGATCGATTACAGCAGAAGAGTGTAGAATGTTTGTTACTTGTATTCAACAGATTTCGTCTTTTATGGTGGACACTTCTGTTTGCAAATGGCTATCTGATGGTGTATAGTAGAAATTACGATAGTATTTCTCTTCATTATATTTGAACATTAACTCTAATCATGCCTAAATCGAAAGTTTTTTTCAGTTCTTACAAGGGCAGAAGAACATGGAAATGGGTGGGGGGGGGGGTGTTAGTTCATGTAAATAAAGAAGGAAAGTTTATCATTGCGCAATGTTCCCAATGTAGTATAAGTAATTTATTTCACGAAATACCTACCGAAATAGAAGGAAGTTAACACCGAAATCAGCCAATTTATTTCACCAATAAATCAGGGCCCTATCTATTGTTATTGAATGAGTACGTAATTTCGCAAAAAATCCACAATAGCGCTAATTGATTTATGAGTATTTGCTAGTATTTATGAGTATTTAACGACGGGGGAGCACTGCAACTTAGGCCTGTGACAATCCTCAGTTGATCCCACAGGAGTTCTTTTAAATGCCCGTAAATATACAGACGTGGGCCCATCACATAAATGTCATCTACCCTGGCCGGAATCAAACCCACTACCAAGTCAATGCGCTACCCAGAGAGACTTAATATCCAAAACATTCCTATTACTTAATACACGATAGCAATTATCAACTTAATCGGTTTTGTTTCCTGTCAGTTAATCTATGTCGAAGGTATAGTCAACCATAACTTCATAACAAATGACACATTGACATTGAACGGTAATAAAATAGAAGGCCTGTGGGTATTTTTCATTCTTATCTAAGTTTTTTCTTTCTTTCCCATTTCAAGGGACGCTGCTAGCGAAATCGAGTAGGCCTAAAGGTTTAATGTCTGAAAAACGAAGAAGCATTCAAAATCAAGTAGGCTACTAGGTAAAAAAACTCCTCCTTCCAATATACCTACATAATTAAAAACTAAATACCATGGTGCCATAGGCGTAACCAGGCCGACCATATGGGGGGGGTTATAACATCCGTGGGGTCTGGGGGGTATAGAATACCCCCCAGGGAGAGGGGGGTCCGGGGGTCCTCCCCCGGAAAATTTTAAAAATTAAGACGCAAAATAACGAGTTTTAAGCTTCCAGGGGTCCTCCCCGGAAAATTTTAAAAATTAAGACTCAAAATAACGAGTTTGAAGCTTCCGGGGGTTCACCCCCGGAAAATTTTAAAAATTAAGACGCAAAATAATGAGTTTTAAGCTTCCCACGCTTTATACCTGTATTAAGTAATTTATGGGCAGACTTAAAAAATCATACAATTTTCATTTTCTATTCAATGGGGGGGTTCAAACCCCCAAAAACCCCCCCCTCGGTACGCCTATGTGGTGCTTCATCCCTGAAGGGACAAAGCCTACCACCCGATCGCTGCGTTATGTCCCAGAGGCAGATGGCAGGATTGGGGGCATGTGGTCAGCATGCCGACACCTACAGTCATCAATGATGGTTTTCATGACCGGAGCCGCTACTTCTCTATCAAGTATCTCCTCAATTTGAGCCTCGAGGCTGAGTGAACCCCGTTTCAGACCTCAGAAAAATCCGAGCAGGTACCGGGGATCGAACCTGATCCAAGGGATCTGTAGTCAGCGATGGTAACCACAAAATATATAATGTGTAGGCCTATTATGGAATTCTTGAAGGAAATTTAAACAAGATCTACAAAAATGGGGAAAATGACAATCTCTTCATGCAAAGTGTTTGTAAAAATGAATCCCATCCCTCAAATAAAAATATGTAATACACTCATAACTTTTTTTACCCTAAGTATGGGCAATAACTTGCATTTTTCTCACTTCACAGTCTGATATAGAATAAGAGGCCGTGAAAGAGCGCGTATTCAGTTGTTTCAACCTGATGCAAAGATTTATTGTTCATCAGGCAAGACTGGGTTCTACAGACAGGGGATGACTTATAACTACCCTTCAGAGAATTTTTGCGAAAAAAAGTTTCAAATAAAAGTTTTAACCTTTATTATAACGATTTTGTGTACAAAATTTAAAGAAAATCGCTAAGCCAGTTACATTTTGCACAAACCAAGGTTTTGAAGACTTACATGAGGCTGAAAAAACTGAATATGCACTGCCTGCAATATAGCCTCATATTCTATATCAGAATGTGAAGAGAGAAAGTTGTATTGCCCTTGCTTAGGGTAGAGAAATGTATGTGGGTGGATCAAATCAGACAGTTTTACTTTCGGCACACTGCTAAAAAATTATCAATATGAACAAAATATATTAATACACAATAAATCAGGTAAATTTATATAACAAAGGGCCAGAATGCTGTTGTTTAATCTGTGATAATAGCAATTATGATATACAGAAAATAAGTTATTTTTGTAATCGATTTCCGAGTTAAGCTCCAGATCGGTTCATTAAGCAGAGCTTACGGAAGAACAAAGGTCTAGTTTGATAAGCATAGGCTATCCTATGTGAAGGAATATGTGGATAGTGTTATTTGTCAAAGCTAACTGCATTGCAACTTCCAAAACCGAATATGAACTCTGTAAAACAATATGTTGTCATGATAACTTATTCGCATTTGATAAATAATTTTACCATAAACTAGGCGCTAAATTGCGTTTTACTCCGGTACAGGTCAACCGATTTGGTCCAAAATCAATAGGCTTCTTCCCATGGACGTTATAAATGCGTATAACAAGTTTCATAAAAATCCATTACAGCATTTTTTAGTTATCGCGCGTACAAGCACACGGACGAACAGACATTTTCCCGTCCCCCACACAATCTCATAAAGTACCATACTGGCACTTAATAAAGGTTAATTATAATAAAATCAGGTAAACTGATGTAACAAAGTGCCAGTATGTTTTTGTTAAACAGTTATGACTGCAATTATGATATGCAGAATATGTTTTTTTTTAAATTGATTTCCAAGTTAAGCTCCAGATTTATTCATTAAGCAGGGCTTACGGAAGAACAAAGGTCTAGTTTTTTTTCATGAGATTAAAATCTTCCAGCATCACCTGAACTGTACAGATATGTGATATCATGACAATCGCACACTCACATAAAAATGTCAAAAAAAAATTCAAATTGGCCGGTTTCGGGTTTTGAACCATGGACACCAGAATGTGAGGCCAAAGCGTTACCATCTCGGCCACCGGGGTCATTTTAACGGTCTAGTTGGATAAGCGCTTGTAAATCGATAGTGTTTTTTGTCATAGCTACCTGTATTTTAATTTCCAAGGCCTTATAAGATAACAGTAAAACAATAGGCAGTGTTGTCAAGATAATTGATTTTCATTTTTTTTTATAAATTCTTTCGAATACGTATATTACCATAAAATAGGCACTAAATTGAGCATTACTCCGAAACAGGTCAACCGATTTGATCTATTATAAATAGACGTCTTCCCATGGACATTATAAATGCGTATACGAAGTTTCATAAATATACGATAAAGCGTATTTGAGTTATTGCGCCTTTAAAGTAGACATTAAATTGGGGTTTACTCCGGTACCGGTCAACAGATTAGGTTCAAATTCAATAGGGCACTTCTCATGAACGTCATAAATGAGTATACCAAGTTTCATGGAAATCCGATACAGCGTATTTGAGTTATGGCGCCTTTCTATTAGAAAGGCGCCATAATCTATTAAAATAGGCACTAAATTGGGCATTACACCGGTACCGGTGAACCGATTTGGTTCAATATCAATAGGGTTCTTCCCATTATAAACGTGTATACCAAGTTTCATTAAAATTCGACAAAGCGTATTTGAGTTATCGCGCGTACAGACACACGGACGGACGGACGGACGGACGGACAGACAGACAGACAGACAGACATTTTTCGTCCCCACACACAATCTCATAAAGTACCATACTGGCACTTAATAACGCGTTCGTATCAAGCCTGCTTTGTTGAGCTCAGTCCTGGGTTCATTTCGAGAGAACGGATTTCCTGGAAGAGCAGACTTTAACTTTCTGTTTACTTTCTAATTTTTATTGAATCCTTGTACTCGTTACTATAGTAACTGAGTGTCCGGAGTGTGGCATGCAGCGTACTGGCTTGATTAGCAGCTTGGTGATAATGTCTGATCACACAAACACAGACTTCCCTGCTGCCGACAGGTATTTAAAGCAATGGACCACAACACCAGAATTCTCGTGTCTCAGTTTCCGGAAGAAGACGTACAAGAAGGGCTTCATAAAATATGTAGCGTGTTACGAAAATTATCGTCAAATATCGTCATCTTCATGCTCTTATATTAATGACTAGCATGTGCCCGCGGCTTCGCCCGCGATAATTATTTCAAAAATTAAAAATTAAGAGCATAATAGTAAAATCATAATATTTATTAACTCCTAAATCACGTGGACTACATACCACGATTAGATAGCATCGTCTGGTAAAAGCGACCTCAGATTCGAGTTTCTTGGCCCAGAAAACCTCTGTCTAGTGAGATTCGTCCAAATAAAACAACGTTTGACCATATTTAGGGCTTACAACATTCAAGCGATCGCGAAAGTTTTATTTTCAAGATATGACAAAAATAGCCAAAGCCAACTGTAATTGATTTGACATTGAAATGTATAACTGAAAACTTATGTTTCGAAAACGCAAAAAATGCACGTTTTTTGCCCGTTTTTCACTCATAACTCAGGAACGAAAACTAAAATTAAAATTCCGGCTTCGCGGTGCATTTTCCGACCCTTCAGCCCACCTATGTTTAAAATTTCAGAACTCTGCGTTCAGTAGATTTCCCTGGACATCGAGGGCAGTTCCTTTTATTAATATAGATAATATGAATTATAATGATACCTTCTCTAATTTGTCAACCATCCATTTAATTTAATCCAAACCCACCTGATAACCACTGGCAACAATATGTTCTGTGAATTTGTTTCGATAATTCTATGCAAAAAGGGATTAAGTATGTCCAAAAAAATTTAATTTTTGGCATTTAGAATCAGAATTTTTCAAAATCCCTTCTTAGTGAGCACCTACATTATGAAACGAAGGTACTGTCAAAATTCCAAGTCTCTACCTGTTATAGTTTAGGCTCTACGTTGATTCCTGTCAGTCAGGGCAAAGCCTTTTATATATATAGAGATTAGGGCAAGGCATTTAATGGCCATAAAATAGTGAAAAATTGACCCATAATTTTAAAAAATGACCAATAAATTTACCATTATTACTTATGATTAGTTTTTTATTAAGAAACGAATTGCTAAAAACAATTTATGACGGTGCGTTACATATTAATTTATATTATTTTGTTACTAATGTAGTAAATTTATAGTAGTCCTACTTGGAGGCCTTAGCGAAAAAGAAATTCATTCTGAACTGGCATGCCCATCAGATTGCCCCTAGCAAATATGTGCCACTTAAAAAGGAAGAAAGAAAATTTATTGCTACAAGACAAACTACTGTGGTATTTACAATAAACCTGAATTAAAATGAACTATGGGCGGATATTCTCAAATAAAAATGATTGTCTGTTGTCTGAAAGTAATGATTTGTATATGGAAAAGCTCCTCTCTACCTCCACTGAAACAAGGCCTAAAAATGTTGAAAAGGGCCTTAAAAAGTCCAAAAAATGACCTATATCTTGAAAATGACGAAAAATGCAAAATAAAGCAAAATAATGAAAAAACAAATTGCCCTTATTTAATCGGTTATTTCATGATACACATTTATACATATTCGAGCTATCTTTTAACCTTCATATAAAAAAGATGCAAAATCATCAAATGCCATGTCCTATCCTTGCATAGGCCTATCCAAATGTTCGAAATCAGTATCGAAACTGATATTCATAATTATTTTTTACTAGCAGATTACTGCGGCTTCGCCCGCGATAATTAATTGGAAAATTAAGAGCAAAATAATTAAAACATATTTATTAACACTTGCACGCGAAACAACCATAAGCCTAAACTAAACGATTAATAATTAGTGAAACAGCTAAAAATCCGGCTTTGAAGTGCATTTCATGATTAGAAAGCGCTGCATGTGAAAAACGACCTCTGATTCAAGTTCTCTAGCCCAGAAAACCCCTGCATAGCGAGTTTCATCCAAATCGAACAATGTTTTTCCCATTTAGGTCTAAATTCACTATCCGTCTTCCGTCTAGGGTGAAAATTTCAGACGTCTTCGTGCCTTGGCGTTATAAACAAATGAATCGACCAGAGTGGGCTTACAAAACGAAGCGATTCTTCTATTTCCAAATTATGACAAAAAACGGCAAAGCCACCTGCTACTGATTTGACAATTGAAATGTATTACCGAAAACTGATGCTTGGATAGCGGGAAAAAAAAATCACGTTTTCTGACAGTTTTCCGGCCATAACTCGCGAACGAAAGCGAAAATTTAAAAAAATCCGGCTTCGAGGTGCATTTGCCCACCCTTCAGTCCACCTATGTTTAAAATTTCAGATCTCTGCATTCAGTAGATTTCGCTGGGCATCGCGGACAGATAAACAGACAGACAAACACTTTCTTGTATTAATATAGATTTACTGTATTTATTGTGCACATAGGCTATTGCAATTATAACTTATTAAACAAAAGCATCCTGGCACTTTGTTACATCAGTTTACCTGATTTTATTATATTTATAACCACTTATGGACTAGAAGACCTTTATAGTCTACTAGCTTAAAAGGCCCGGCGTCGCCCGGGTTTTTAATTTTGTAATTGGAAATTAACTTATGAAGGACTTCTGATTTTCAAATTCTAGGTCCTTATATAGGTATTTAGAATTTGAAATAGCAAGAAGGACTTATCACACTCAAACTATTCCCCCTGAAAACGCTTGGTATAGCTTTTTATGGCTCATAGAGGATGTAGAATTTTGCATCTCATCGCTTGTACAGCAAGGCTGGTAGGGGTTCAAATAAGAAGAAACAGAAATTCCGGTAACATAAAATTGTATCGTCTTTGCGGAATATTTTATTTCTCACTCTCATGTTACCATAAAGCTGTTTTGGGGATGAAATTAAACAGAAATTGAATATCACTTTCATACTTCCCTCTCCCCAAAAACCTGCGATATAATATTTATACACATTACCATACCTCGTATTGTTTTCTCTATGTCCAGGGTAGAGAAAGTTATGTGACTGCAATATTTTCGTGGATTTCATTCTTCAATATTTATTTATAACATGGATTATATTGATAGTGCTCTAATTTGTCAAGTATCGTTTCACCATAGACCAAATTTACAAGTAGGCCTACGTCATACTGGATTATTTTCATAAACATCGTGAGAATTACAAGTCAGAATCTCACGTATATAACACGCGATGGAATCAATTTAATTTATTACTTGAACCAAAAAATGTTACAACTGCTGGAGCTAAGCACTGTTCAAGTTTTGGCCTAAGACTATTCAATTCATTTATTACCAACCATCCTGATCTAAATAGCTTAAACAACAAACAATTTAGGTCTAAAATTAGAAATTTTATATAATTATTACTTCTGTTATCTACTAATACTGTTATAACATTTTTCATATTAAACTTTAAAATTTGAATAGAACTTAATTTCTTTGTTTTTTACTAAAATTGAACAAATAAATTGTTATGTATTATTATTGTATTACCTCGTACCTTTGTATTGTAAATAGAACATGTTCTAACCTATTATACATCATTTTTGTCATACTTCTCCAAATTATGTATTGCTTAAGTAATTGTTTAGTATAAGTTTTTTTTTTCTATATATTGAACTGAACCACCTCCGAACACAAGCTCTACTTCTTCGGGTGGTGTATCAACTTTTGTATTTTTCGTGTAATATGGAAAAATAAATTGTAATTGTAATTGTAATTGTAATTTATTTCCAAAGCCTTATGTGAAGACTGCCAACAATACTGTTTTCATGTGAACTGTGATTTGGATTTGATAATTCTGTGTAAAAAGGGATTAAGTATTCTCAAAAACATTTGATTTTTGGCATTTAAAATAAAAATGTTGCAAAATCCTTTCTTAGTGAGCACCTACATTATGATACGGTCAGTCAGGACAAAGCCTTTTATATATATAGAGATGTATAATATTTTACTGAGATTTTATATACAAATTCAAACTTACAATATGAGAACTGATAAAAATAAATATTCAACGATTTAGGCCTAGGACCAAATCCTTTAAAGCGTAGTAAAAGGCGGCTAATTATAAGGCGTTCTTGTTTAAATATTAGCAAGGTACATTGCATATCGCAGGCGTGGGCACATTCGGGCTGCGACAAACGAGTAAAGAGGCGGGAGACAAACTGTGAGGTGATTTATCAGTGGGCAGCATCCCACAAACAACTTCACAGAGACCGAATTAAAAAAGTAGCTATCAAATATATCATAAACATTGTACAAGCACTTCAGCCGCTCAAGTTCCCAACCTGTGCACGTGAGTCAAATGTCCTATCAAAATCAAATGTACAGACTTTATGTAGACCTGGGATTTTAGGTTTAAAAAAAATAGTTTTAGGCACCTAAAATAGGCTTTTAAAACAAGTAAATAGGCTTTTAAAAGAGAAACTAGTCACTTAAAATATCCTTTGAAATGTGTGGGATTTTAGGCTTAAAAAAAATTATTTTAGGCATCTAAAATAGGCTTTTAAAAGAGAAAATAGTCACTTAAAATATGCTTTGAAATGTGTGGGATTTTAGGCTTTATAAATAATTTTAGGCACCTAAAATAGGCTTTTTAAAACAAGTAAATAGGCTTTTAAAAAAGAAAATAGTCACTTAAAATATGCTTTAAAATGTGTGGAATTTTAGGCTCTCCAAGAATTAATTTTACGCATCTAAAATAGTTAAAACAAGTAAACAGACTTATAAAAGAAAAAATAGTCACTTAAAATATGCTTTGAAATTTGTGGGATTTTAGGCATTAAGAAAAATAGTTTTAGGCACCTAAAATAGGCTTTTAAAACAAGTAAATAGGCTTTTTAAAGAGAAAATAGTCACTTAAAATATGCTTTAAAATGTGTGGAATTTTAGGCACTCAAAAATTAATTTTAGGCACCTAAAATAGGCTTTTAAAACAAGTAAATAGGCTTTCAAAAGAGAAAATAGTCACTTAAAATATGCTTTAAAATGTGCGGAATTTTAGGCTCTCAAAGAATTAATTTTACGCACCTAAAATAGTTGAAACAAGTAAACAGACTTTTAAAAGAAAAAATAGTCACTTAAGATATGCTTTGAAATTTGTGGGATTTTAGGCTTTAAGAAAAATAGTTTTAGGCACCTAAAATAGGCTTTTAAAACAAGTAAATAGGCTTTTTAAAGAGAAAATAGTCACTTAAAATATGCTTTAAAATGTGTGGAATTTTAGGCACTCAAAAATTAATTTTAGGCACCTAAAATAGGCTTTTAAAACAAGTAAATAGGCTTTCAAAAGAGAAAATAGTCACTTAAAATATGCTTTAAAATGTGCGGAATTTTAGGCTCTCAAAGAATTAATTTTACGCACCTAAAATAGTTGAAACAAGTAAACAGACTTTTAAAAGAAAAAATAGTCACTTAAGATATGCTTTGAAATTTGTGGGATTTTAGGCTTTAAGAAAAATAGTTTTAGGCACCTAAAATAGGCTTTTAAAACAAGTAAATAGGCTTTTTAAAGAGAAAATAGTCACTTAAAATATGCTTTAAAATGTGTGGAATTTTAGGCTCTCAAAAATTAATTTTAGGCACCTAAAATAGGCATTTAAAACAAGTAAATAGGCTTTCAAATGAGAAAATAGTCACTTAAAATATCCTTTGAAATGTGTGGGATTCTAGGCTTTAAAAAAATTATTTTAGGCACCTAAAATAGGCTTTTAAAAGAGAAAATAGTCACTTAAGATATGCTTTGAAGTGTGTGGGATTTTAGGCTTTAAAACTAATTTTAGGCACCTAAAATAGGCTTTTTAAAACAAGTAAATAGGCTTTTAATAATAATAATAATAATAATTTTTTATTATCTGTTTGCCGTACATACAGTACAGATAGAGTCACTTAAGAAAATAGTCACTTAAAATATGCTTTAAAATGTGTGGAATTTTAGGCTCTCCAAGAATTAATTTTACGCACCTAAAATAGTTAAAACAAGTAAACAGACTTTTAAAAGAAAAAATAGTCACTTAAAATATGCTTTGAAATTTGTGGGATTTTAGGCTTTAAGAAAAATAGTTTTAGGCACCTAAAATAGGCTTTTAAAACAAGTAAATAGGCTTTTTAAAGAGAAAATAGTCACTTAAAATATGCTTTAAAATGTGTGGAATTTTAGGCTCTCAAAAATTAATTTTAGGCACCCAAAATAGGCTTTTAAAACAAGTAAATAGGCTTTCAAAAGAGAAAATAGTCACTTAAAATATCCTTTGAAATGTGTGGGATTTTAGGCTTTAAAAAATTATTTTAGGCACCTAAAATAGGCTTTTAAAAGAGAAAATAGTCACTTAAAATATGCTTTGAAGTGTGTGGGATTTTAGGCTTTAAAAATAATTTTAGGCACCTAAAATAGGCTTTTTAAAACAAGTAAATAGGCTTTTAAAAGAGAAAATAGTCACTTAAAATATGCTTTAAAATGTGTGGAATTTTAGGCTCTCAAAGAATTAATTTTACGCACCTAAAATAGTTAAAACAAGTAAATAGACTTTTAAAAGAAAAAATAGTCACTTAAAATATGCTTTGAAATGTGTGGGATTTTAGGCTTTAAAACTAGTTTTAGGAACCTAAAATAAGCTTTTAAAACAAGTAAATAGGCTTTTTAAAAGAGAAAATAGTCACTTAAAATATGCTTTAAAATGTGTGGAATTTTAGGCTCTCAAAAATTAATTTTAGGCACCTAAAATAGGCTTTTCAAACAAGTAAATAGGCTTTCAAAAGAGAAAATAGTCACTTAAAATATCCTTTGAAATGTGTGGGATTTTAGGCTTTAAAAAAATTATTTTAGGCACCTAAAATAGGCTTTTAAAAGAGAAAATAGTCACTTAAAATATGCTTTGAAATGTGTGGGATTTTAGGCTTTAAAAATAATTTTAGGCACCCAAAATAGGCTTTATAAAACAAGTAAATAGGCTTTTAAAAGAGAAAATAATCACTTAAAATATGCTTTAAAATGTGTGGAATTTTAGGCTCTCAAAGAATTAATTTTACGCACCTAAAATAGGCTTTTAAAACAAGTAAATAGACTTTTAAAAGAAAAAATAGTCACTTAAAATATGCTTTGAAATGTGTGGGATTTTAGGCTTTAAGAAAAATAGTTTTAGGCACCTAAAATAGGCTTTTAAAACAAGTAAATAAGCTTTTAAAAGAGAAAATAGTCACTTAAAATATGCTTTGAAATTTGTGAGATTTTAAGGTTTAAAAAAATAGTTTTAGGCGCCTAAAATAAGCTTTTAATGCCCGGTTTCTATAAACTCGTGAAATACCTATGGGTAAATTATCCATGGGCAAATTAGTTCCACAATCACCCACAATGATATAATGAGGAAGGCCTTGGAGTTGTACAGTTCATTTAATTCAGAAGGCTTTGATTCTCATTTTTTAAATTATTATTGATCCTACAAGAGGTTAAATTTTATCCAGCCATCCATGAAAGGATAAATTAACCCGACGATTTGCCCTTGGAAAGATCTAGCCCGAGTTTGTAGGAACATTTTTTCTGTAATTTTCATATTTACTCAGAGGACATTTATCTAGAAACTCGCCACAAGTGTATGTGATTGTTACCTTTAAATTATTTGAGTTTGTAAAACTTATTCTTGTGTAAATGCTGTCCACTGGATAATTTACCCATCCTATTTCTCCAGTTTATAGAAACCGGGCACAAAACAAGTAAATAGGCTTTTAAAAGAGACATTTTTTCCGTGGCGCTACATCCCTGGAGGGACTTGGCCTACCACCGACAGCTGCGTCATCTCCCGTAGGCAGATGGCAGGATTGGGGGTATGTGGTCAGCATGCCGACACCCACGGCTGTTAATGGTGGTTTTCTTGACCGAAAAGAGAAAATAGGCACTTAGGCCTAAAATAAGCTTCAAAAATGTGTAACAAGACAGAAAATATACTTTAAAATACCACAATATTCTCTTAAACTGTAACGTGATCTTTTCATTGTAAGAAGCGGGGTGTACCTATTCTTAACAGAAATAATTGCAAAATTAAGTGTTTAAGACACTTTTTTATTTATTTTGACACTGTTAATGCCAATATTTGTGCCTAACAACAAAGAATTATTATTATTAATATTATTATTATTATTATTATTATTATTACTAGGGATGGGTCCTCGATACTTTTGATACCTCGATACTCTCGATACTTGCATGGTATCGGCATCGAACGATACTTCAGAAAACTAGCTCGATACTTTTTCGATACTTTGGTAATTCTGCAATTAGGCCTAAGTGAGAACGCTTGTATTTTTTAACAAAAACTTGTAAGTGGACTGTTTCAGAATCTAATTTTAGTTTTAATGTAAAGTTTAAAAACAATTATAGGCTACTGACGATATTAATTTTTGTCTCATTAAATATGCAGACTTAATTAATTTAGTTGGTATTAAACAGTTCTCTCAAATTTTAATTTTTAATGTGCCTATTTATTGAAAATGAAAATGTTGAAGGTATCGAGTATCGAGGAAAAAATCATGTATCGGTATCGAGTATCGAGAAAATCTGGTATCGACCCATCCCTAATTATTACACTAGTAACTCCGAAATAGCGATCTGGCAGTGTGCTGTTGCAATTCTGTGGAGACCTAACTATCTCTTAAACCAAAGACTTAATGACAAAATACAAATTCATTTTTACATTTTTACATTTTTTTGTTTTTTTGTTTGTTTTTTTTTTGTTTTTTTTTTGTTTGTTTTTTGTTTGTTTGTTTGTTTTTTTTTTTTTTTTTTTTTTTTTTTTTAATTATCTAACTGGCTCTTATAATCTGCTAAGAGATGTTTGACAGCCTGATACGAAACATGTTCTCCCCGCGTTTAGGTCCTTGTTGCACACACTCAGAGTGTCCACAGTAAATTAGTTGGACATGGTTACAAAGAGGAAGGATCCCCATAGCGGACAAGCAACAGGTGTGGGTCAACAAATTATACTAACTACACGCTGTACGCTAACCTGAATACATTGGAGTAAAACACTGACGTAGCTTTCTGTGCCATATTTTCAATTGAAGGCATGAGATTGATATACAGAGTGTTAATGAATAACACCGAAATATTTTACCTGTGTATAGAGGGGACATAGACAAGCAACTTTTATTAGGAGATTTTTGCTCTATGGATTCAATTTTTCCTGTTACAGCATAAAATCTCCCATGGCATGGCCGCCACTGACTTCTAATATTAGAAAAAAAAATTCAAATCAAAGGAACTTCGTTGTTAACACTGTAGTCAATAGTTATGAATAAAAAAATACTAATCCAGTGACGACCAGTCATGTGGTTAGTCTGTAAATTTTGCTGATTATGGAAACACTAAATTATTATATAGCTGTTGACGAATGATTAAGAGTCAGGTTTTTATCGTTCACTAAGAAGGCATGAAGTCAATTTAACGAACATTTTAACCAAATTTTCCTTCATTATTGACTTATGAGGACCAAATTGTAATGACTTTAATGCCCTGTAGCATACACATTTTACGTCATAGAGCAAAAATCTAATAAAAGTTGCTTGTCCCTTCTATATACAGGTAAAATATTTCGGTGTTATTTATGAATACCCTGTATATAATTAGATAAAGACCAATATACTTTTGAGATAATAAAAAAACTATCAGTTTATCAGAAGACAGTAAGGGTAATTTTGATAACTCCTCAAGAACAGGACTGAAGATGGCGCATCAAATTCGCCGAAATGTATCTAATCTTCTAATATATAAAATCGAAAGTGTGTATGTGGATATGTCGGTATGTACGTTCCCTATACAAATCTACATTTCTTGACCAATTTGCACGAAAATTTGCACACATACCCAATTAAGCCCGGGAAGTAACGCGGTCAACACAAAAATTCGAACACACCACTCCTTCCCTTGAAAATTTATATAATTTCTGAGAATATTATACTAAAAAAAATGAACTGCAATTCAGTTGTCATGACAACAGTGTATTGTTTACAGTGTTCACATAGGGCTTTGGAACAAATTCTGATGCTATCGATGTAATATATTTGTGAAAATAATTCTTGAAGAATGAAATTCACGAAAATAAAGCAATCACATAACTTTCCCTACCCTGGACACGGAAAATATCATTTTCTCACTCCACATTTTGAAGTAGAATAAGCGGTCGTATTGCAGGGACTGCTTAAGGGTTTGCCAATGAGTATGCTATATCAGAAGTCGTTAAAAAATCCTATCCACTGATACGTTATTCATAGCTATTAGTTGAGAAATATGGATGTTTGTCATAGGCCCTAAGCATCTAAAAGAAAACAAAATGGGATAGCACATTTTCAGTCCTATGCCCACAGTGTATTATTCCCCGGGTTTTAGGGGAGGAAAATATGAAAGTGATATTGATTTCTTTTTATTTCAGCCCCGAAACGGTTGTTTGTTAACATGAGTGTGAGAAATAAAATTTTCCGTCAAGACAATACAATATTATGTAGTAGGAATTTATGTTTCTTCTTATTTCAACCCCTGCCAGGCATGGTGTGTAGAAGCAACGGAATGCAACATTGGACATATGGACATTGGACATTGGACATATGAGCCATAAAAAGCTATATCTAGCGTTTTCTGAGGGAATAATTTGAGTGTTATAAGTCGTTCTTCCTCATTTCTAATTCTACATTCATATTAGCCTATATAAGGACCTAGAGTTTCAAATCGAAAGTCCTCCATAAGTTAATTTCAAATTACAAAATACAAAACCCGGGCGACGCCGGGCCTTTTCAGCTAGTATTCTATATGACTGACACATCTGGAGCCTAAACAGAAGAACTGGAATCAATTTTCAGGCTCATAAAAATAATATGACTTTTAATGCTGTGACAGCATTGTGTATCTAACTTTGCCTATGTGTGTTGTTTTATGAAGGATATAAAGTTGAATTTTATCAAGATTTTAACTTTTTAATATTTTCATCGTTTTATTTGTACATGTAGTAGTCTCTGCAATGTACAATTATATGTTCTAACATTTTATATTTTGAAGAATATATAAATTTACTTTTAAGAGAGTTATTAACAGAAAATGACAATCAAAATTGGAAGCAAATTTAATTTCCATCTACATTTTCAGAACACGGCAGCAAGGAATAAACTATGGGTCTAATCATTATGTTGACTGTTTTCTTCGCGGTCCGGCACAGGTTTATTAATGTTCTGTGAGAAACCGAGCCTCGCTAAATAAAGGCCTTCATTATCATCAAATGCTTCGACTGCAATTTATTAAGTATCAGTATGCTATTTTATGAGATTGTGTGGGGGACGGGAAAATGTCTGTTCGTCCGTGTGCCTGTACGCGCGATAACTCAAATACGGTTTAATGGATTTTCGTAAAACTTGGTATACACATTTATAACGTCCATGGGAAAACCCCTATTGACATTGGACCAAATCGGTTGACCATTTCATGGTAATATCTTAAAAATAATATATCAAATGCAAATCATTTCTCATGACAACATAGGCTATTGTTTTACAGTGTTCATATACGGCTTTGGAAGTTGCAATACAGGTAGCTTTGACAAATAACACTACCCACATATTCCTTCACATGTGCTTATCAAACTAGACCTTTTTTCTTCCGTAAGCTCTGCTTAATGAATCGATCTGGAGATTAACTCGGAAATAGAATACAAAAATAACTTATTTTCTGCATATCATAATTGCAATTATCTCTGATTAAACAAAAGCATTCTGGCACTTCGTTACCTCAGTTTACCTGATTTTATTTTGTTTTAAGACGATTATGTATCTTGGTAGGCTGCATGTTCAGGTAACCTCGGACAGGGCAGCTTATGAACGAAACTGAATGTGCGTGAAGCCTGAACGGCTGCCGGGGAGGCCACGATCAGTCACCGAGCGAGTTGTAACCGGTTCCCCGCATACACAACAACCTGCTCCAGACTCGAACACTGGACCCTTATCTACCTCAATACAAATCAAATTAATGCCATGCAGTATTAATGAAAAACCACAACATCAGAGTCTTTAAAAATGTACCAGCTTTAATTTATAGGCCTATAATCAATACGGTAAGAATAAATTGTAGAAAACCTCATACTTTTAAAGGATGCATGCAGTAAATCTGCTTAAAAGAATCGACTCAATGACAAAAGACAATTCCTAAGATAGCTAAAGGAACATTATCTATTTTATGGAATCCGGAGGTTCATTGCCGCTCTTACCTAAGCCCGCCATTCAACCCTATTCTGTGCTAACTCCATCCAACCATCCCTCGCAAATCCTACTTCCCCTAAATCTATCCTAATAACCAGGGGCGGATTTCTATGGCTAAAAATATGATATATGCATGCATTTATGACCTAAAAAACATTAAAATATGACCAATAAAATTTAAAATATGTCTTTACCACTTACACATTGTGTATATTTTTTAAGTTTCATTACAATTCATTTGATTAAAATATAGTGTTAATCATTTAAAATATCTGTAAATTCTCAAAAAGTATCAGTATAATGCAAAATTTACAAAATATGATACGAAACTTCAAAATCTCTTTAATATGCACACAAATATTCCAAAAATATGACCTAAATATGCATATTCATACTAAATATGCTACAATAATTGAAAATTTCCTAAATATGAAGTTATATGCACAATAAAAGCCGTTTCATTTTCACCAGGATGCTTGGAATCGGGTTTAAATTAGTCGGAAACCTTAAATAATGCAAAGGGGAAAAATATGACATGTCATAGAAATCCACCCACCTACTAATAACTTATTGTCCTCCCACCTACGTGTAGGTCTTCCAAGTGGGACATTCGGATTTCCTTACTTACTTACTCCTTGGCAAAATACAATAATTCCGAAGCAAGGTAAAGGAATAGGCTATTATCTATTTTATGGGACCTGAAGGTTCATTGCCGCGCTTACCTGAGCCCGCCATTCAACCCTATTCTGTGCTAACTCCATCCAATCAATCCTATCAAATACTACTTTCTTTAAATCCATCCTAATATTCTCCTCGCACCTACGTCTAGGTCTTCCAAGTGGTCTTTTCCCTTCTGGTCTCCCAGTCAGTATTTTTGAGATAGGCCTATGTCTTTCCTCCCCCATTTCATCCTCCGTGATTTAATTACCCTTACTATATTCAGTGAAGAGTACAGGTTATGAAGCTCGTCGTTATACAGTTTTCATCTCTCTTATGCCCGGTTTCTACAAACTAGTGAATTACCTATGGGTAAATTATCCATGGAGAAATTAGTTCCATTTAACCTACAATGATATAATGAGCAAGGCCTTGGAGTTGTACAGTTAATTTAATTCAGAAAGCTTTGATTCTCATTGTTTAAATTATTATTGATCCTACGAGAGGTTAAATTTTATCCAGCCATCCATGAAAGAATAAATTAACCCGATGATTTACCCTTGGAAAGATCTAGCCCGAGTTTGTAGGAACATTTTTTTCTGTCATTTTCATATTTACCCAGAGGACATTTATCTAGAAACTCGCCACAAGTGTATGTGATTGCTATCTTTAAATTATTTGTATTTGTGTGGTGTTATTTTTGTGTAAATTCTGTCCATGGGATAATTTACCCATAGGTAATTCGCGAGTTTATAGAAACCGGCCATTAGTGAGCATTCACACCGAAGTAGCATAGCATGCAGTTTTCATTACGAGTTTTTGGAGCTGACGAAGCGAGAAAACAGAAGCATAGGCCTATTGTTTAAAATAATTAATTAAAAAAATAATGGAACACAGCGATTTACTATAAATTTGAATGATTGGTTAAAATAATAATAAAAATAATAATAACAATGTATTCATAGATATTAATATAATTATATGAATACAGTAAAGAGACTCAATTTCTCACATAAAACCCCTGTCGGACTGCTAAGAAAACAGTTAACACAATGATAGTCTCATAGTATATTTTTGGTACCTTATTCTTAGGTTCAAATATTTTCCTAAGCCCCCTATTCCGGAATAACTATAACATGTCAATAAAACTGAAATACAGGCAGTTTCTTGATACATGTAGGCCTAAATTTTCTGACAAAGTCAGGGAAACTTGTGATCCTTTAAGTTAATTTAGGCCTAGGCTGATTAAAAGTCTGTAAGGTTGAAAATAACCTTCATTATGCAGACATGTGTTGACAAGAACGGAACATACAGAAATCCTTGTTAGCTCAGTATGAAAAACTGCTGTTATTTAATTAACATGTATTCACTGCTTTAAAGACATACTTAACTTCAAGTTTATATAAATGCCACTTAAATCCTGTAATTTAGAGAAAAGACTGCAATTTAACAAAGAATTCCAAGTATAAGTTACATAATTGGCCCTCGCGTGCCTACAGACAAACAAAAACAAGAGATTCTTAACAACTTTGTTAGCTATTAGATAATTCACTAAGCAACTGAAAGCTCTGTTAATTGTATCTAGAAAATATATTAAAAATAGATGATTTTACATCTTCTTTATATGAAGGTTAGAAGATACCTAGAATAGGTTATACCTAGGTATATAAATGTCTATAAAGAAAAAATTGATTAAATAAAGGCAATTTGTTTTGCATTTGTTTTGCTTTATATTGCATTTTTTATTCATTTTCAAGAGATAGATAATTTTTTGGGGTGGGTTTTAGGTCATTTTCGGCATTTTTAGGTCATGTTTCAGTGGAGGCACAGAGGAGCTTTTCCATGTACAAATCGTTACTTTCAGACAACAGACAATCGTTTTTATTTGAGAATCTCCGCCAAGTGTTCATAGTTCATTTTAATTCAGGTTTATTGTAAACACCACAGCAGTTTGTCTTGCAATAAAGATTTCTTTCTTTCTTTTTAAATGGCACAAATTTGCTATGGGCAATTTGATGGGCATGCCAGTTCAGAAAGAATTTCTTTTTCGCTAAGGGTGTCCAAATACTATAAATTTACTTACTTCTTTAGCAACAAAATAAGTGTGTATTACATTGTAAATTCATATTTAATGCACTGTCATCCATTAAATTGATTTTAGGAATTCATAACTCAAAAACTAATTATAAGTAATAATGGTAAATGTATTGGTCATTTTATGTAAGCATTAGGTAATTTTTTCACTACTTTTAGGTCATAAATGCATTTTTTCACTATTTTACAGTGTTTAAATGCCTTGCTTTTTAGGCTTTCGTTACTTGGAATCGAGATGACGTTTTTTTAAATTTATTTATTTAAAGTGCTATTTAACTACCAAAGCCACCAGTGACCACAATAATTATTTATCGAACGATGTGACCGAGAGGTCCCATGTTCATATCCCGTGGCCGGGACATTGGTTTTTTCTTGGTTTCCCCAGTCGTAAAGTCGAATGCCGAATTGGATATTTACATACCATGAATCATCCTCACCATTTCAACCTGTATCATTTCCATTCAAATTAATATCAACTGAAATTTACTCCATACAATGCACCAATAATGGAAACAATTGACAATCAATGGTTCCATGGCCTACCCTACTGTACAGACACATATTCCGAACTCCTGATATGACCTCATAGCTAAAAGGAGTATAAACACAGCTGAATAAAAAAAATAGACCATGCAATTGCCCAGTAGTTAGGAGTAGATAGGGACACATACTGTCATCTAATGAACTTCGGTATCTGTATATATTAGATCTCAAGTAATGCGATTTGTTATTCATCGGCTGTTAAAGTCAGACTACAATAAGTACCTGAGTAATTTATGTGACAATACATAAATAACAATATTCAAAGCATAAAATCAAATTCATTATGCAAGGAAGCTCTTCGCTTCTTTCGCTCTAAGCACAATTCAGCTGATACTGATTCTGAATTCTCCAAAGCACTACTGAAATCTAGCGTATCTCAAGTTTCGACCCCCTAATGTTGATGTTTAAACCCATGGTCCTGTTTGATAGAACTTTTACACCATAGCCTAATAATATTAGTTATTATTATTAGTCTTCTTCTGGTTAATAAGAATATTTTCTAATAATATTAGTTATGAGTTCTTGGCTCTAAATAATTAGTAAACATTGCTAATATTATTAGTAAACTGTTTCATAGACTGCAGAACTAATAATATTAGATGTTTTTCTAAAAGTGTTTTTGGACAAATTAGTCATTTTCAAACCCATGCAATTCTGATTTCGTGATCTTAAATTTGTGGAAAATGGATCACTCTGATTTAATTATCAATTTAGGAAAGATTACTTACGCAATCAAAGGAATTTTTGTCATAACAAGTTTATAGGATTTGAGGTTAGACCTTCTGATATCTCTCTCTCTCTCTATATATATATATATATATATATATAAGAGGCTTTGTCCTGACTGACTGACTGAATGATTGACTGACTGACTGACTGACTGACTGACTGACTGACTGACTGACTGACTGATTGACTGACTGATTGACTGACTGACTGACTGACTGACTGACTGACAGGAATCAACGTAGAGCCTAAACTATAACAGGTAGAGACTTGGAATTTTGACAGTACCTTCGTTTCATAATGTAGGCCTAGGTGCTCACTAAGAAAGGATTTTGATTTTTTTAATTTTAAATGCCAAAACTCAAATGTTTTTCAAAATACTTAATCCATTTTTACACAGAATTATCCAATCCAAATAACATTGGACATTAAAACATATTGTTGCCAGCGGGTCTCAGATGGGCTTGGAAAAAAAATGAAAGTAGAATAAATTTGACAAATGAGAGAAACAAATGAGAGAACTATCAATATCCACGAAAATAATGCAGTCACATAACTTCCTCTAGCCTGGAAATAGAGAAAACAATACGAGGTAAGGCAATATGTTTTGGGAAGAGATGTATGAAAGTGATATTGTATTTCGGTTTAATTTCATTCCGAAAACGGTTTTATGGTAACATGAGAGTGAGAAACAAAATTTTCATCCACGATAATACAATTTTATGTTACCGGAATTTCTGTTTCTTCTTATTAGAACCCCTCCCGGGCTTACTGTGTACTGTACAAGCGATGGGATGCAAAATTCTACATATAGCCATAAAAGCTATATCAAACATTTTCTTAGGGAATAGTTTGAGTGTGATAAGTCGTTCTTCCTACTTCAAATTATAAATACCTATATAAGGACCTAGAATTTAAAAATTCAAAGTCCTTCATAAGTTAATTTCCAATTACAAAATAAAAAACCCGGGCGACGCCGGGCCTTTTAAGCTAGTCTTGAATAAGTGCCTGGCAGGTTTATTCATTTCTTAGAGCTAGTTATTATTTGTTACATTTATGAAGATATTATGTAGGCCGTGCTGCTTTGAAATAGTATTGACAAAAAGACTAAGAAGAAACAAAACACAAACAACAATCCAGACATAACCTCCAAATCAATCAGCTTAATTATGAACTAATAATATTAGTGAACATATTTTATGAGTAGTGTTCATATCTCTATTAAACAAGATTTGGTTAACTAATTAATAATATTATGAGTTCTGATAGGCTATTATTGACTGATATTATTAGCAAGTTCTATGAAACAGGGCCCAGGGTCAGACTGTCATATGGAAATTCGGGCGAGAGCCCGACGCGCCGGTTGACCAGCGTTTATAATTATTTTTTATAAGCTCAATAAATCAGTTAAACTAATAAAATTAACCGACAGATGGAGTCAATAGGCCATATTTCAGAAACCATTGAGTTTTAGCCTATGGTTTCTTGAGAAAGTTTGATCAGCGTATGTGAAGGAATAAGTGGGATAACTAGAATATTAACAGAATCAATTTACGACAAATTCCTCACATCAACAATATCCCTTTACTTCTGCCAAAGCATCTGAAGGCGTAAAAGTACGCAGTCACTTGTCATCAGTTGCCAACAGATTATAATATCTAACTTGCACCTTGCGACTTCCTGTTAAATATATTTAATAATAGACTACTGGTTATTATCAGTACATAAGAACCTCGAGAAAAAAAATGTTTGGACAGATGGAGGTGTAAATCTACAAATCATACAAGATGGAGTTTCGAGGATTTTTTTTAATCAGAGCGATGATTTGATGTCATACAGCGGTGGGAATTGAACGCTGAAAACTTTCACGACAGAACAGATTCGTTTGCGTGATTCTCTCACAAATATAGCTTGAATTTCGAATCCGGAGACCGTTAATTTTATATTAAGGTTTACTATTTTATGCCATTTGGTGGTAATTATTACATTATATTTTCAAAATTAAAGAGTTTTTGACAATTTTGACCGATAAATTATTTGCAATTAATAATTCCCTAAAACTCGCTAATGTAATTTCCTCAAATAATGTTCAAATTTAAGCTTACACTAGACAATTTCCAAAGGCAAACTTCCAATTTTACAGAATTGACTAGAGATGGGAACCTGTTACTTTTTGTAGAACAGTTACGTTACTGTTACAGCACAGTATTATACCACAGTATAGTATAACAGTAGCGAAGCTCTAATGAAAGGAAAATGCATCCTTTTGACAGATCGGTGCGACACTAGCACCCCAAGCGGCCGGCAAGATTGAACTAGCAAACAGCCATTTTTAGCATTGGAAAGATACGAATATATGGCTGTATTTCTTCTTATTTTTAAAATTACTAGAACGAGATTATTACCGGAAAGGCATACTGGTGAACTCACCAAATCATAGACTTTATGGTAATATAAAGAAATTGTAGTTTCAAGATCGATGACATTGTATATCTTATAAAGTATCAGACCGGTTTCCCGATGTGGTCTAGTATGGATGCAAGCGTGATAATCACAAATTGGCAATTTAATTTAACAAATAACTGTTTTTGCTTACCTCTCAGGATCTTTAGGGAACCTGAAGAAAGATAAATCGAGAGATTCCTTTGGCTGTTGGTGCAGTTTATAGCACTACAAGCATTTCCATAAAATATTGTTGACATTTTTCCACTGCCTTCTAGATTGTGCATTTTTCATAAGAAACAATGTAACAGATTGTGTTATCTCTCGCTCACCGCTACGAGAGCTGCAGTCGCGCCGGTTGAAAAAAACTGTATGGAGCTTCGCTACTGTTATACTATACTGTGATTATACTATACTGGGTTACAGTTACACAAAAGTAACTGTTATTTATAACCGTTACCTGTTACTTTATTTTTATATTACGTAGTTAATCGCCAGATCACTTCCCACTTGTAGGCATAGGCGTAACCAGGCCGACCATATGGGGGGGTCATAACATCCAGGGAGAGGTGGGTCCGGGGGTCCTCCCCCGGAAAATTTTAAAAATTAAGATGCAAAATAACGCGTTTTAAGCTTCCGGGGATTCTCCCGGAAAATTTTAAAAATCAAGACGCAAAATAACAAGTTTTAAGCTTCCGGGGTCCTCCCCCGGAAAATTTTAAAAATTAAGACGCAAAATAACGAGTTTTAAGCTTCCCACGCTTTATACTCGTATTAAGTAATTTATGGGCAGACTAAAAAATTATACAATTTTCCTTTTTTTAATCAATGGGGGGTTCAAACCCCCAAAACCCCCCCCTCGGTACGCCTATGCTGTGAAGAAAGATTCGGTTTATGTTATCAAATTTTCCTTTTTGCGGCTTTATTTGCAAGTACTGTACGTCATTCAATTTTTTTTAAGGGGTTCGTTTCTAACTAAACTGTATTGTGTTGTACTGTAGGTAGCAATTCTGCTCCCAGCTCACAGGATGACCAGTTCGAGGGGGTGGCATTGCCTAACTTTCTCTTTCAAGCAAAACATGTTTCACCCCACAGTTAGGGGGCTGTCACACTGGATCGATCGAGCGACAGCGACCGACCGACCAATATAACGAACCTATAGGCAGCAGTGATACCAGTCACATAGCATCGATCGCCAGCGACCAACAACAAGCGAGAGGGATCAACTGGTCTGTGAAATCAAACCTGTCCGTTTTTCAATCGACAGTCGATGAGTGAAGATGGCAGCACTTCCAAGCTTCGTACCCACTTGAGCTCCAGAATTGATGCTGGAAGATTTAACTTTCACAATAATGTCGTTTTAGACTCACATTTGAATGAAATAGAATTGCACGAATCCATTAAGGCACTTAAAACGATATCTTCTTATGTAATTTAATTTTACAAATACAAATATACATCGAGTTGCACCTAGCGATGGGCGATCGAATTACAACAAACAACAAACCTCTTCGCTCGGCCGAAGCTTTTAGTAAACAGATGCAGCCTGAGATAGTAGGCCCATTATTTAACCTACATCCAAACACATGTAGTATGATATTGTGCATACTAAGGTAATATACTTTAGCTCTAATAATCAGTGATGAGTAGACCTAGTAAAATCATACAGGTACATAACCTATAATATTTCCGTTGATCGATGACGCTCGATGCTGTGTGACAAGGAACTGAAATGTAGTCGAGAGCGATCGATGGCAGTCGGTTGGTCTTGATCGATCGAAGCTCAGTGTGACAGGCCGCTTAAGCTGCAGCTTTTGATTTCTGAAGATAACAGTGTTGACATGCAGTGGTGGCTAGTGCGTACCATCATGTGGTACGCACTATTCGTAGCATTGAGAACTCAAAGCGATTCGTGGACTGTTGGTTCATCTAAGTTTGTATCTAGTTGAGATTTGTGTTTGGCTTTCTAATGAGAAAAAAATTTCATCTTAACATTTGATTGATTTCTTCTTAACAGAATTTAAACATTTCAAAGTGTTTACATAAATTAACTTCAGACCACAGAGCCAACCCTTTATCACCTTCTTAAGGTTTTTTTTTTCGCAGTTTTTCGATATTTTTTTTTAAGTTTTCAAAACTTTGAAGCGCCATATCTCGGTACGTATTTGATTTTAAAAACGTTTAAACAATGCAAATGGTAGGAAATTTAATGCACTTTAACTTTTGTAATGGAATGTTTTAGGCTATAACGCGTTACTTAGGAGTTATAAGGGGAAAAAACTACAAAAACCCAAAAAATTCGAGGTTTTCGACTGCCCTGAAGTTCGCACAGGGTTCTCGAATTGGGAAACTTGGATTCTACACCACAAAATACCTACATACTATATTAAAGAAATATTAACTTCGGACCTTTTTCCAGGTAAAAGTAGGCTACCTGGTGACTGGACTATTCATATCACGTTACTAATGCCGGTTGTCGACCAACAGCTAAGCTAACTTAGCTTAGCTTAGCTCACATACAGTAAGGGATTTCACATGTAGGTGTGCCGACAAAACTACATATGAAATCCGGCACAACTATATATGAAATCCCTCACTGTATGTGAGCTAAGCTAAGCTAAGTTAGCTTAGCTCTTGGTCGACAACCGGCATAATGCTTCCGAGCTGGCTTAGCTCACTCTCTCACTGGACAAACGCCATTCCCTTAATTTATGAAAATTTCTTTCAAGAATAGATAAGGAAGGAACCAACACAAACCTTTAATATTAGGTTTACAGTTACACGACTGTATGTACTACACAGAGATGACAATAGATCAAATTTGAAAATGTTTCGCTTAGCCCACTCTCTCATTGCATGCCACATTTTATTCATGGAATAGTCCTAATAAATCCTACCAATATTAGGCTACGAGTTTCATCAGACAAATTTATCTCTCGTAGGATCATCTACGGTAATTCGTTCACTTGCAGAATTATGTTACAAAAATCAACTCATAAACTCATAAAGAACTAGACAACAGTTGCAGAACTTGTCTTCAAGCTTTGCCGTTACTATTGCCGCGTTGTTTAGCAAGAAACTGCCCCCGGTCTGCGACATATTGCATTTCATTTTCAACATAGAAAGCTAACACTGATAAACAGCTATTAGGAAGCAGAGAAGAACTTATTATTTTTTATGACATATTTGTTATGTCTAGGGCTAGGAATTAAACAGGTAAGTAATAAAAATGGCTAAATAATTACTTATAAGTAGGGGGTGGATTTCTATGACATGTCATATTTTTCCCCTTTGCATTATTTCAGGTTTCCGACTAATTTAAACCCGATTCCAAACATCCTAGTGAAAATGGAACGGCTTTTATTGTGCATATAACTGCATATTTAGGAAATTTTCAACTATTGTAGCATATTTAAGTCATATTTTTGGCATATTTATGTGCATATTAAAGAAATTTTGAAGCTTCATATCATATTTTGTAAATTTTGCATTATAATGATAATTTTTGAGAATTTACAGGTAGGCCTAATTTAAAGAATTAACATTATAATAAAATGGATTGTAATGAAACTTTTTTAAAATATAATAATAATGTTTTATTTTGCCTGGCAGAGTTAAGGCCATAGGGCCTTATCTTCCACTCAACCAGGATAAAGACAAAATACATTAAAAGGAAACAAAATACATAATATGTAAGTGGTAAAGTCATATTTTAAATTTTATTGGTCATATTTTAATGTTTTTAGGTCATAAATGCATGCATATATCCTATTTTTTAGGTCATAGAAAACCGCCCCTTATTTATAAGATAATAATTAATCATAGGGCAATCAGTCATAGGAGAGAGGTTTCATCTGGCGCTGTGAAGTGATCTCTGACTTAACTCAGTTGGTAGAGCATTGGCAAGGATAACCAAAGGTCCTTGGTTCAAATCCCAGTGTCAGAGGAATTTTTCTCCTATAATATTAGACTATCATGTAACGTCCAATAGAGACGATAATCTGTGGTTCATGAATGCATATAAGTTATCTATCTAATTACTTATAGGCTGAAAAATGCAGGAAGTATTTTCGATGCTGCAGGAATGTTGGGTTGGTAATTATCACACAAAAATTACGCAAGTTATATGGTCATGAAAGTTATAAAAATGTGCTACAAAATGTTAGAATAGGAAATAAAGCACTTGGGGAAATTCAAACATCTGGGAGCAATAATTACAGATGCAAATAATATTAAGGCAGAAGTTAAGTGTAGATCAAAATTAGGATTTTTTTTATGCAGTTCAGAAACTCTTATCTTCTCATTTTCTGCACAGAAATCTAAAAATAAAAATTTATAATTCCAATTATGATATGCAGAAAATAAGTTATTTTCATAGCCTAATCCATTTCCGAGTTAAGCTCCAAATCGATTCATTAAGCTGAGCTAACGGAAGAACAAAGGTCTAGTTTGATAAGCATATTTGAAGGAATATATGGGTAGTGTTATTTGCCAAAGCTACCTGTATTGCAACTTTCCAAGCCGTATATGAACACTGTAAAACAACATGTTGTCATGAGAACTGATTTACATTTGATAAATTCTTTCTAATACATTACCGTAAAATAGGCACTCAATTGGGCATTACTCCGGTACCGGTCAACAGATTTGGTCCAATATCAATTTACTTCTTCCCATGGACGTTATAAATGCGTATACCAAGTTTTATGAAAATCTGATAAAGCGTATTTGAGTTATCGCGCCTAGCAGATATACGGACAGACAGACGGACAGACATTTTCCCGTCCACCACACAATCTCATAAAGTACCATTATGGCACTTAATAATTATCCATTTCCTTCAATTTAACCACTACAAATACTATTATTCCTACTACTACTATTATCGTGTATCTATTAATTATTTAAAATATTCAAAATAACATAAATAACTAATTCGGCGATAAAAATTTGGTTCATACTCTAGATAGGCCTACCGGAAGTTAAATGTTTTTCACAAAACACAAACGTAAGCCAATAACTTACAATAGACTATTTAGTTTCGCACAAAACATTACTTACGAACTTCATTTCTCCCCATTCATTCAAAGTCTGCAATTCCTTATCATAGCTAAGGAATTGTAAATATTATTTCATTATTTGCCTTTTTATAACTTCAAGGGAAATATAAATTTATTTAGAAATAGTTCAGTTTTGTAAGAAAATGTTTCTGCGACGTTCAAGTGTTTCAAACGGTGATTTGTTTCAAACAAATTGTTGCCAACCAAAATAAACTGAATTCCACTACAGTACGAAATTACAGGAAAGTTTTTTGATTGCTATTCTATGCACAAGCGAACTGAAATTACTTCCGTTTTAAAATTTACTATTAAAAATAACATAAAACTTCGTACAATTTTCGCCAGTTAAAAGAACTTGAGAGGCTCAGACAAATAACAAACCGAACGCTAGCTTGCCTGTTAAATTCTATATCTGTGGTTTGGTTCTAAATGGGCCAATGTCATAAATAAAACTTGCTTTTGAGGTAACTGACTTTTGAAGCTTTTATAGAAGTAACATTTTAGGTAGATTTCGAAGAAAAATCAACCTATTGCAATGGATACCATGTCATGATTTTCAAAAAATTCTTTCATATCTTTACGTTTCATGTCTCCCTAAGTACGAAACCACCGCCCGTTCAAAAAAATATATATATTGTGATATTTATATAACTTACACGCTAGCGGCCGTAATTTTGAAGATATTTGAACCAAATTTTATTATGTTATTTCTAGGCCCAATAGTTCGGACAAGTTCGTTAATGAGCAAAATTGGCCCAAGGGGGTGGTCGGGGGTTGAAATTTCAAAACATTTATATCTCGGTCCCTATGAAGTATAGAGGGAAACTTTGTTGGAATAAATTAGAGTACTCCCTACAGAGTTCACAGTGACACCAAGAATTCGGGGGTTTGCGGGGTACGATTGGGGTGGGGGGATGGAAATTATAACTTTTTGAAACCACGTCTTCTGTGGTATCATTGAAAAGCTCTTGATGAGTACTCTACAAATCAATAACTAGTTTCTCGATAGCTCTCATATAAGGCGAGATTTGAATGTTTGAAAAGTGCTCTTTCCTCTTTTTTGCAGTTATTATTGCGGGTTTGTCATGCCAAGGCTAAAGAAGGAGAGTGCTGCGCAGCAACAATAAATTAAACCAAAAGCACTTCGAAATCTACCTCAACCTGTAGGCTTGCCTAAAGGGATTTTCTTTTCTATTAACATCATAATTCTGAGCCAAAAAAAAGTCCACATTCAACCCTTAAATGTATGAGAATCAATTTCTCACACAATATATACACCTAAGCCGGACTGCAAAGAAAACAATTTACACAATGATTAGCTCATAGTTTATTTCTTGTTATTTGAGTGTTCTGTTATGAAGAATTACATAGCTAGTTATGTAGCCTATCAAGTGGGGTTTAGCGGACAAATCAAGTATCCAGAAATAGGCCTACTGGATAAGTCCGCTAATGCTTTTGCATACGTGGTACATTCAATAGTTTTTAGTAAAAGCTCTCTAAATTACATGAAATGAAATAAAATAGGTAAATTTAATATAATAATTAATATAGTATTTTGAATTTAGAAAGTGTAATAAGTTACATGTTAATCTTTGTCAGTTTGGCAACCTTGATCTTAAGGAAGAGAATAAAATAAAATAAATCTACTCTTATACAATTCAACGGCCCTAAATAGCGTGCTTCCTCGCCCGCTTCGTGAGACATCGGGTATACTCGGCGATGTTCGTCTCTCGCAGTCTAAACTTTCATGACGACTACAAAATTAGGAAGGAAAACCGTTTCATTATTATATAAGGCCTAAGTGAAATGAACACAATGAACAAATATTATAATTTTATTTTTACTTACAATTTTCATAGCTCTGAACCACAAACATTTTTAATAATCTACCAGTGGAATTTTCTTAAAAATCCTGGAGTCAATGAATAATGGTGGGCGAAGCCGGGGGCAACAGCTGTAAAATATTGATGGTTTTATCTCTTGAAATATCGCTGATAATAATAATCCAAACAAACCATTCCTTCCCTTGAAACATTATATAATTTCTGAAAATTACACTGAATTGATAAAATAAAATTCACACCATATTCATGTCAATAAACAGTTGAGAAACAATAACGAGTATTACAGTCTAGAAGGCAGTGATGTGTTCACAGGTTGTTTGGAACTGCATAATCGATTCTGATATAGTTTTCCCAGGGGGCGCTTTGAAGCCGGAATTTTAGCTGTTTCATTTATTATTAATGGCTTAGTTTATGAATGATTCGCGTGCAAGTTTTAATAAATATAATGCTTTAATAATTATTATACTCTTAATTTTTTTATTTTTAAAAGAATTATCGTGGGCGAAGCCACGGGCACCTCCTAGTATAAAACATACAGAAGGCACAGTTAGGTATTTGTTCGTATATATTCTCTCAGCATCCTGAACAGAGCCAATTGGTTGGTATACGGTTATTTAATGACGGGGATGTACTGCAACTTAGGCATGTGACCGTCGCCGGTGTGCCGGAATTTTGTCCCGCAGGGACTCAGAGCCGATAGGAGAAAATAGCAAGAAGAAAATATTGGAAGTAGGCCTAGCCTAATAGATAGATAGAATGCAAAAAGACCGAATTATGAGAAGATTGAAAGAAGACAAAGTTTTAAATGGGAAGAAATGAGGTTACCATATTTTTTCGATGAGTTCGGAGATATTTTGAAAATTTTACGGAAGTAATTTTTTTACATAGCTTAAATAGACGGCTTAATAACAATCCACTTCTTACAGTATCTAGGAGTTGATGTCTTTAATTGAAGGGCTCAGATAAAAGGGGTGCAAGTAACATCAGTATAAAATTTTATTTCACGTAATAAAACTACTCTCAGATTATATGAATAGCTCTGGGAAAAAGTTTGTTTTTATTTTTAAATTGAAGAATATTATATTTTTAAACAGAAAAAATAACAAACCACTTTTCTTCCTGGTTCTTCACTGGTTGTCTGAGATTACTTTTATCACATGAAATAAAATTTTCTGTCCACCACCTTTTTTCTAAGCCCGTCAGTTACTTTATTCCTACTGTCTTACTGGACACATTTTTATATTTCAAATCAACGCAAACTTCTGACAGGATCTTCTTGTTTCTCTTTAGATATTGGTATATCAAATGAATATCCAAAGATCCACAGTTCAGTGATAGACTTTAAAACAAGTCCACTCTTTAAAACAAGACTATATGCGTGGCTAAGAGTCAACCCCTTCTATAGTCTAAGTGAATTCTTTGAAACTGACAGTATTGTCATTTAACATATATTTTGTTCTATTATATTATCCACGTGTTTTAAGTGTTTTGTGTTTTTTTTTTAATTTTTTATAGTTCCAAATTAGTATTTGAAGGAATAAATTCGTGACCCTCGAGTCTACTTATTTTTGTAGATCGGAAGTGAATTGAGAGGTGTATTGAATAAATGTAGGCCCTATCATTAAAGGGTAAATATCTCAATTGTTATGCTATTTTTCGAGTGCCGATTATTTTGTAAAAAAAAAAAAGTAGAATAACTGTGTCAAAATTAGGCTATAATACAATTGTTGACAGTGTTGTCATTTAATACATGTATGTTTTTCTATATATCCATCTTGTTTTTTTTAATTTTATTGTGTGTTTTTTAAATTGATTTATAATTTAAAATTTTCTAAACTGAGATTTTTATTGTGGGATTAATCGATTGAATATAGTGTATTTTTTTTTGTATAGTGTAGCCTATTTGTGTTTTATCATCTGATGTGTTCAATTGCATTCTACGTAAGTGGATGACATCGTCAGAAGAATCTTGAAGGGCCATGGAAACAGGATAGGCCTACAAATCCTACACCATACGCATCAACAAAACAAAATGTATTGAAATAAGACATAATGCCAGCTGCTCAACAATTTTTATTTTATAATTCGCCTAAGCCTTTCGGCGTGTTTCCGCCATCTTCAGGGAGTACTTTTATAGAGCTTTTAGAAATTTTATCTTATAGGCCTAAATGTGACAATATGCAGTTTTGGTTTTAATTATTGAGACTCCAAACCAGCAAAATATGGAGGGGCGTGAGACTCCATTTGAAATTCATATTTTGGTTCAGTGTTGTTGCCTTGTCGGTCGACAAGAATTTTTTATCGGGATAATCAATTTAGGCCTAAATATGGTCAAACATTGTTCTATTTGGACGAAACTCACTATACAGGGGTTTTCTGGGCCAAGGAACTCGAATCTAAGGTCGCTTTTACCAAGCGACGCTATCTAATCGTGGTAGCCTATGTAGTCCACATGATTTAGGTATTAATAAATATACTAATGATTTAACTATTACGCTCTTAATTTTTAATTTTTGAAATAATTATCGCGGGCGAAGCCACGTGCACATGCTAGTCTATAATAATAAAAGGAAGTGTTTGTCTTTCTGTCTGTCTGTCTGTCCGCGATGCCCAGCGAAATCTACTGAACGCAGAGATCTGAAATTTTAAACATAGGTGGACTAAAGGGTGGGAAAATGCACCTCGAAGCTGGATTTTTAATTTTTGCTTTTGTTCGCAAGTTATGACTGAAAAACCTGCAATTGATTTGACAATTGAAATGTATTACTGAAAATTGATGCTTCAAAAGCGCAATAAATGCACGTTTTCTGCCAGTTTTTTCACTCATAGCTCGCGAACAAAAGCGAAAATTAAAAATCTGGCTTCGAGGTGCATTCGTCCACCCTTCAGTCATCTACGTTTTCAGTTCTCTGCATGCAGTTGATTTCGCTGGGCATCGCGCACAGAAAGACAGACAGACAGACAGAAAGGCAAACACTTCCTTTTAGCCTATTATCATAGACTAGCTTAAAAGACCCGGCGTCGCCCGGGTTTTGTATTTTGTAATTGGAAATTAGCTTATGAAGGATTTTCAATTTTAAATTCTAGGTCCTTATATAGGCATTTATAATTTGAAATAGGAAGAACGACTTATTACACTCAAACTATTCCCTCAGAAAACGCTTGATATAATTTTTTATGGCTCATAGAGGATCTAGAATTTTGCATCCCATCGCTTGTACAGTGCACAGCAAGCCTGGTAGAGGTTTAAATAAGAAGAAACAGAAATTCCTGTAACATAAAATTGTAATATCGAGGCGGGAAATTTCCCACTCTTATGTTACCATAAAGCCTTCATACTTTTCTCTCCAAAAACCTGCGATATAATATAATAATATACATATTACCATACCTCGTTTTGTTTTCTCTATGTCCAGGGTAGAGAAAGTTATGTGATTCCATTATTTTAGTGGATTTCATTCTGTAATATTTATTTATTTATAACATTAATTATTTTGATAACTTCTCTTATTTGTCAAAAGTGCATTTCATTTGTTTTTTCCAAGCCCACCTGATACCATTTGGCAACAATATATTCTGTGATTAGGAATTGATAATTCTATGTAAAAAGGGATTAAGTATTTTCAAAAACATTTAATTTTTGGCATTTAGAATCAGAATTTTTCAAAATCCTTTCTTAGTGAGCACCTACATTATGAAACGAAGGTACTGTCAAAATTCCAAGTCTCTACCTGTTATAGTTTAGGCAATACGTTGATTCCTGTCAGTCAGTCAGTCATTCATTCAGTCAGTCAGGACAAAGCCTTTTATATATATAGAGATCAATCACACGATTTCCTTCGATACACGAAATATTTCTTCAGATGTCCTATCTTAATGGCTTTAGAAAGCATCCTCTCTTTCCACAATAACACTAATTTTACATATTTTACGTCATTCCATCAAGAACAGTGTCACAGTAAGTAATGCTTTCACTATTAAAGAAAATAATCCGTGGACTTAACCTTTTCATAAATGCAGACGTACAAACACGACGCCTCAAAAGTTATAGGCCTATAAAACCAGAGGTTATGATAATACTAACATAATGCTTTATGTAAAATGTGAGAGATTTTTATCCACACGTTAGGAGTGTCATTTATGGAAAACAGCTATTGCAAGGAAATCTTTAACTTTGATTTTAAACTTAATACCCCCTGATGTTCAGTTGAAGAATGTCTTATTTCCAGCGTAGCCTATAAAGTTTGCTCTGAAAGAGTTCTAAAGAACATCATACGCTTCCTGTGTGCGGATTTTGGCTATTTAATGGTCTCTTTTGTATCTATTTTCTTAACTACAGGCCTACTATTTAGGCCTATAGATTACTAGCAGGTACCCGCGGCTTCGTTCGCGATTATTTACTCAACAACTAGATATTTTGTTTTACATTATTTATTTAACAGAAAAATAATTAAAACATTATATTTATTATACATTGTACATATATTTGTAGGGAAGTTTGTAAATGTAATTTAAATAAATAAATAATAAATAAACAAAAAATATTAACACTGACATCGTTTTTATAGCCTATTAGTGTTAGGCCTATGAATAACATATCATTGGATAGGATGTTTTACCGACTTCTGATATGTCATACTCGTTGCCACAAACTCAGAGTGAAACAACTGAAAATGCTGTCCCTGCGATACGAACCCTTAAGCCTGTTGTCGACCAAGAGCTAAGATAACTTAGCTTAGCTTAGCTCACATACAGTGAGGTATTTCATATATAGGCCTAGTTGTGCCGGATTTCATAAGTAGTTTTGTCGACACAACTAAGTACATATGAAATCCCGCACTGTATGTGAGCTAAGCTAAACTAACTTAGCTTAGCTCTTGGTCGACAACCGGCATTATTCTACATCAAAATGTGAATTGAGAAAATGGTTATTCTCTATGTCCGGGGCAGAGAAAGTTTTGTGATTGCATCACATTGTGCATTATTTTCGTGGATTTTATTATTTATTTTCTCTGTATCAACATTTAGGCCTACAAGATTTTGTTCCTGGCAATATTCTCACAAAACTTGAAATAGTTATAATCTAACCTTAGGTCTACCTAGATGTAGATTAGCAAGTAGCCTATTTATAACAACCATATTGTCATGGCCATTAAAAATCTTCATAAAATTCCTTTTCATGCAAGAAATATTAGTAATTTTTTTTAGGTTAAGATACTTGGTCCTAAGCAAACAGTTTTTTACAATATAGGAGTGGGCCTGTATTTTGATTGTAATTTCTTAACCTGACTGTGATGGTAACTTTCTGTAACCGAATGCATTTTTTTAATCTAACTAATACTATTGTAATCATGTATTAGAGCTACTCGAAGACGATAGTCAATAGCTGTCTATTTATCTAGCCTATCTTACACGTCGCCATTTTTTTCAAACTTTACCCTCATCAGTTCCAGATGATGATTCCTTCACGAACGATTAAGTTATACTCGGCCAACACCACGTTTATCCATTTTCACTGCTACTGGCGTATAAATTCGTCGCCTCTAAAACTGTATAAAAGCAGAGATGTAAGATTAGCAGCAAAATGCTTTATGTCAAAAGTTAGGATTTTTACCCATGTGCCAGGATTGTCATTTATGGAAAACAGCTACTGCTCTGAAATTTTCCCCATCAATTTCAAACTTAGTACCCGCTGACAATTTGACACGATGAATGCCTTATTACCAGTGTATAAATATAATTAACATATAGACTAATTTTGTTTTTTATAGAACAGTTTCTTTCAAACAAATTGTTGCCAACCAAAAAGAAATTGAATTCCACTACAGTACGAAATTACCACAAAGTTTTTTATTGCTGTTCTAAGTACAAGCGATTTGAAATTACTTCCGTTTTAAAGAAATAAAATAAATGTGATATTAGTTGCTCAACTATGATTTATTTTGTAATTCGCCGCCTAGGCCTTTCGGTGTGCTTGCACCATCTTCAGGGGCATCTTTTTTGCTGGCTTGAAGTTCCAGCAATTAAAATCAAAACCAGGCGGCCAAATTACAAAATAAATAATAGTTGAGCAACTGGTAGGCCTATCACATCTATTTTATTCCATTCATCGAGCTCAAAAAATCGTATAACTTATGTATATGCGAATTTCAACAGTTTCAAATTTTCAAACAAATTGTTGCCAACCAATAGAACCTGAATTTCGATAAATACGAAATTACTAAAAAAAAATATAAAAGAAATTTTAAAAAATTAAAAAAAGTTTTTGATTACTATTCTAAGCAGAAGCAAACTGAAATTATTTTCCTTTTAAAATTTACTATTCAAAATAACATAAAGCGTCGTACAATTTTCGACAATTTTTCAGGCTCACGTGATTAACAAAACGATCTTAATACTTGATGCACTGCAAACACTAGATGATCAGGGTAAAATGCTAACTTTACCGCGGTAAAATTTCGCCCGAGAAAGTTGCACACGGCATTTAAACATAAATGCATTAACAGGCGATGTCACATATCAGTGCAAGAACGGCCTATGCCACAGCCACGTGACCACAATACCTGTAATAGGGGAATCCCTGAGGAACGTGAAGGTCCATGGGCATAGCAGCCGCCGCCGGGTGGTGTGCGTGTGCCGCCCCCGGATGAGGATAGCCATGGTGATCCCCGGCGGCGGCAGCCTGCATCATGGTGGTGCCGCCCCCCACAGCGGCAGCAGCGGCCGCGGCGGCGGCAGAATGGTGATGCCCCGCTAGGACCGCGGCGGCCCAGGGCGATGAAGCGAAGCCCCCCGGGTGATCCAGCTCAGCACAGTGCATAGAAAACACTAGCACTAACAACTACACATCACTCACTGCACTTTTCGGACACTACACTGCATGCTAACACGTGCTAGCGGCCCGGTCTGATGCCCAGGCTTGAGTGAAGCCCTGTCCCGCATCCCTCGGGCTCCAGTGGGCCGGGCTTGTGAAAGCCACGCCCACCGGCCTGCGCGCTACACTGGCCACGCCTCCGGCGGGCGGGGCGAACGCCAGACTGCCCAATCATTAATATTTCTGCCAGTCTTTAAAATCTCTTTTCCAATACAGTCGGCTTTTGTTTTATTCATGCACTTGTGTTAGAAGTGTTATTAAACATGCAATTATTACTGTTTGTTTTTTTAATTGTTTTTTATGTTTCTTTGCTAACCTATATTCACAAGTGGATGCGATTTTATTATCACTAAGAGTTACAAGTCTGCCTTAAGACACTAGAACTGAGTATTGAAAATCTGCAGTTTTAAATAAATGATTAATGCCCGGTTTCTACAAACTTGTGAATTACCTATGGGTAAATTATCCATGGGCAAATTAGTTCCTAATCACCCACAATGATATAATGAGCAAGGCCTTGGAGCTGTACAGTTAATTTAATTCAGAAGGCTTTGATTCTCATTGTTTAAATATTACTATTGATCCTATGAAAGGTTAAATTTTATGCAGCCATCTATGAAAGGATAAATTAACCCGACGATTTACCCTTGGAAGGATCTAGCCCGAGTTTGTAGGAACATTTTTCTGTCATTTTCATTTTTTCCTAGATGACATTTATCTAGAAACTCGCCACAAGTGTAAGTGATTGCTATCTTTAAATTATTTGTGTTTGTGTGGTGTTATTCTTGTGTAAATTCTGTCCATTGGATAATTTACCCATAGGTATTTCGCAAGTTTATAGAAACCGGGCATAAATGAGTTCTTTATTTTATATTTTTTTCTAGACATTGATTTCAAGTTGAAGTTATATTTTTTATTTATTTGTATTTAATTGTGTAGTTTTAATTTTTTATTTCAGCTGTGTTTATACTCCTTTTAGCTACGAGGCCATATCAGGAGTTCGGGATGTGTGTCTATACAGTAGGGCAGCCCATGGAACTATTGCTTGTCAATTGTTTCTATTATTGGTGTATTTTTTATGGAGTACCGCTTCAACTGATATCAATTTAAATGGAGAAATTACTGCCTTACGACACTAGAACTGAGTATTGAAAATTCTGTAGCTTTAAATAAATTATTTAACTTAATTATTTTTTATTTTTTCTAGGTATTGATTTTAAGTTAAAGTTATTTATTTGCATTTAATTGTGTAACCTTGACGTAGGTGGGAGGATAATAGGCCTATTAGGATAGATTTAAGAGAAGTAGGATTTGCGAGGGATGGTTGGATGGAGTTAGCAGAGAATAGAATTGAATAGCGGGCTCAGGTAAGAGTGGCAATGAACCTTCGGGTTCCATAAAATAGATAATATTCCTTTAGCTTGCTTAGGAATTGTCTATTGCCATTCAGTAAGTTAAGTAAGTATTAATTCTGTGTTATAAAATTGAAACCATGTAGCAAAAACTAGGCTATAAGATTGCAGCCTACTAAATACTTCATATCAGGATTGTACGACCAATTAAGAATTGTTATTAGCCCTATTAACATTTAAAAGGCTGAATTAAGTTAAGTTATATAAGCAAGTGAAATCATCAGTGGAATCTAAGTTTAAAATCTATGGAGAAAATTCCAGTAGAACAATTAGTTCCTATGGATTATAATCGTAACTCAATTATAAAATTTTCTTATTTTACATATCATTATTCTGCACAAATTAGGCTATATTTCTGCTTAACTTATAACTTATTTACACTTTTTGAAGCGACGAATTTATTCGTCAGCAGCAATCGAAAAGGTTAATATCACAAATTTACAATAATAAGAATAAATAAAAAAATCAGGTAAACTGATGTAACAAAGTGCCAGTATGTTTTTGTTTAATCAGTTATGACTGCAATTATGATATGCAGAATATGTTTCTTTTTTTTTAAATTGATTTCCAAGTTAAGCTCCAGATTGATTCATTAAGCAGGGCTTACGGAAGAAGAAAGGTCTACCATCTCGGCCACCTGGGTCATTTTAACGGTCTAGTTGGATAAGCGCATGTAAATCAATATGTTTTTTGTCATAGCTACCTGTATTTTAATTTCCAAGGCCTTATAAGATTACAGTAAAACAATAGGCTATGTTGTCAAGATAACTGATTTTCATTTTTTTTATAAATTTTTTCGAATACGTATATTACCATAAAATAGACACTAAATTGAGCATTACTCCGAAACAGGTCAACCGATTTTATCCATTATGAATAGACGTCTTCCCATGGACATTATAAATGTGTATACCAAGTTTCATAAAAATCCGGTAAAGCGTATTTGAGTTACCGCGTCTTTAAAATATACACTAAATTGGGTTTTACTCCGGTACCGGTCAACAGATTAGGTTCAAATTCAATAAGGCACTTCTTATGGACGTCATAAATGGGTATACCAAGTTTCATGGAAATCCGATACAGCGTATTTGAGTGATGGCGCCTTTCTATTAGAAAGGCGCCATAATCTATTAAAATAGGCACTAAATTGGGCATTACTCCGGTACCGGTGAACCGATTTGGTTCAATATCAATAGGGTTCTTCCCATGGACATTATAAATGTGTTTTCCAAGTTTCATGAAAATCCGAAAAAGCGTATTTGAGTTATGGTGCGTACAGACACACGGACAGACAGACGGACTGACAGACGGACAGACATTTTTGTCGTCCACCACACAATCTCATAAAGTACCATACTGGCACTTAATAATTATAGAAGTGTCATCTTAAAGCCATATAGGCTATGGTTTTATTCTAATGGATTATTTTTAAATCAAGAAAAAACACAGTCTAAGTTATTCTTTTTAGCCTAAAACCAACAAATAATGACATTTCTTCGACCAATAATGATGATTTAAAATTCTTATAAGTCTGCCTTGATAACTAACTAAACTGGGACAAGCATGTATCACTGTACCGGTATAAGAATCAGTAGGATTGTATTTTTATTAAGAAATATTAAGTATGTGTTACCAGCCCACCATTTGCGAATTACTTACTGTGCCTTCTTTCAGAGTGAAATAGCTTACGGTATTATTTTCTGGGGAAACTGTTGCTCAGTTTCCAAGATTGTAATTTTACAGAAGAGAGAGCATAAGATCAATCACAGACTGCTCGTTGTAGTCAGTTTTTTAAGAACTGAGAGATTATGGCTGTTATTAATCTATAAATAATTATATTTAGTTAATTTTATACATTAGGTGTAATCTTAAGAAATATTATACACTCTTATAGAACAATTTGCTACAGATACCTCAGGTACAAGACTGTAGGCTATAGGCCTATGGGCTGTAAGCTTTATAACTCCATAGCCTATAGCTTTGCCAAATATTGTATTCAAGAACAAACTCAGGACATGGCTTCTCAATAATCCTATGTGTGTAGTTAAAGAGTTTTTTTAATGTTGATTTGTCTGGTAGGCCTATGTACGGTATGTGTTTTCATATAAATTGCTTATGTAATTTGTGTTTTTTATATATTGACGTAGCCTATTGTTATTTTACTTAATGGCTTAATAATAATAATAATAATAATAATAATAAAACAACAACAACATATGCAAAATACTGAGTAGAAAGACTCGATGTGATTAAATGAATCCCTTCTACAGGTGGAACAGTGTGGCTTTCGAAAGGGCAGCTTCCGTTTAGATTCTAAAAGAACTCACTGTATCCTACAAACAATCATAAGCCTATGTTTTCAGACAATGAAAAAGATTCTGATTATATAGGCCTAAATAGGAAGAAACTGTTGGAGATCATGATTAAGGAGGACTTTCCAGGACATGTCGTTAAGAGGGGTAGTGGGGCGGGGGGTAAAATATTCACCATTTTTGGTCAAAACTAGCAATTTATGTTCTGTTTTTTTAATTATGAAATACAAGTCTAAAAACCTAAGTGTAGTCTATATAGGCCTATTGGATAAGTTTTAGTATCCTCAGGCCCTTTTAAGTCTCCCTAATTATGCGATATTAAAATGGCTATAGGCCTACTATTTAACTTAAACTGGACTAAACTCAGTGGCGCGACAACCCCGAAGGGACAAGGCCTACCACCCGATTTGGAGGCATGTGGTTAGCATGCCGACACCCACGGCCATTAATTGTGGTTTCCATGACCGGAGCCGCTACTTCTCTATCCAGTAGCTCCTCAATTTGAATCACGAGGCTGAGTTCACCCCTACCAGACCTCCCTACCTCAGAAAATTCCTCCTAGGATGTACCGGGGATCGAACCCGGGCCGACGAATCCGTAGTCAGCGACGCTAACCACAAGAGCACGCCGGCGGTCGCTATTTAACTCAACTTAAACATTTATAGACTATCTGAGTGATGAAAATAAATAACTTTCTAGAAAATTAAACTACCTTCAGAAGTTTAACCCTAAAAAATAAAAAATAAAATTAAAATTTGTTTATTTTTTTAAAAAGCATCGATTGTAAGGCTGAGTGGGCCTATTTCTAATGAGGCTGAAATAGGCTATAGGCCAAAGCTATGCATTTTCCATTTGTCATGCAAACTTTTAGTTAAAGTCGTTTTCCCACAGGCTACTTTTAGGCTATTTTCACTCCATTTGACATAAGTTAGGCCTATTCAGAGCTAAAATTAATCTCTTCCACAAGTTTAAAGGAAGGAGTCGGAAATGTCAACTGCAAGTTCTCTAGGATATCACTAACAAAATGCCTAGTCAATGTTTTTATTATGTCCATAGTTTTTACAATAAAACATATGGTGGTGACCATGATTTTTTTCTTAAATTTGTTATTTGAGACATGCATTAGATTTATTTGTAGTAGAGATACATTGGCCGTGTGTAGGCTGAAGGTAGAGTTAAACTGAAAAATTCAATGCCATAGCCGGGATTTGAACCAGGATCTTCTGCTATCCGTGCCGCTGCTCTACCATTGAGCTGCCATGGAAACATGCCGGTACAACATTAAATTGTCCAACTGACTCAGAAGATCCTGGTTCAAATCCCGGCTATGGCATTGTATTTTTCAGTCATGCTCTACCTTTCCTCCTAACGCGTGATATTTGTCTAAATATGTACTTACTTAAGCCTACTTAGGCCTACTCAATGGCAATAAACAATTCCTCAGCAAGTTAACGGAATATTACCTATCTTTTGGAACCCGTAGGTTCATTGCCGCACTTACCTGAGCCCGCCATTCAACCCTATTCTCTACTAACTCCAACCATCCCTCTCAATTCCTACTTCCCTTAAATCTTTCTTAATATTGTCCTCTCACCTGCGTCTAGGTCTTCCAGGTGGTCTTCTTCCTTCGGGTCTCCCGATTAATATTTTTGATGAAGGCCTATGTCTTTCCTCCCCCACGTCGATTTAAAAAAATCCATAGGCCTACATTTTACTGAAAAATTGTTTTTTAAATTATGAAAAATGTTGAAAGTTAATTTTTGAATAACTCAAAAACGAATATAATGGCAGAAAAAAGCAATAGGGCCTAGGTAGTTTCAAAAATGTAGAAAACAGAAGTTTCAAACACTACCCCGTTAAGACAAGGTGAAAATGAGAGACAAATCAGTAACAATCAGATGATAAAGAGCTCAAAAGAGCAAGAGGGCAACTTAGGCAAAATATGCCGGTTATCTTTGCGATACCATTCGGAATTCTGAAATTTGCACCCCACAGAATTCGTGAATCACTCTGTATTTGGATGACTTAACAGCAAGAAGCTGAGGGAACCCATTGGTAGTCACTGCGTCCACTCTGATAGATGTAGTGGGCAGGGACAGACAGGTCTACAAATATCTTACACTGCTACCACAAAAACGCAATCAAAAACTAACTCCCGATGACTCAATAACACCACTTCAGCATCAAAATCAGAGTTTCATTCCAAAGTTCATTTTTCCCGCAAGCAAAAACTCTATCGCTTTAGTAAACCATTAACAATCATGTCACCGTTATTCGCTTAAAATTCAGAACGTATGCCTACTAGGCTATGCGAAAAGAGCAAACTAGAGAGGAAAGTGTCTAGGCCTATTACAAGAAGAATAGTCAGTTTGATTTCAACACAAAAATAATTGAAGTTTGATGCCTAGTTCTTTGGACATTAACTTATATCTTGAAATTAACCCAAATATTATAGGCCTACCTGTTAATAGACAAACAATTTGACTTATCCTATAACTTATCACCAGGGTCCGGATATTGATGATTGATAAAATACTTTAAAAAAATGAGCAATAAAATGCCTGCAAAAGTACAAGAAAGACCCATAAACTACAAAAGAATGCACCAAAAAATTGTATGAATAAGCTAGTTTATTCATCGGATTTGTGTCTCTTCAACATTTGTTTGTTTGTTTGTTTGTTTGTTTGTTTTTTTTTTTCTTAATTGTAATTAGTTAATTGGTACATACGGTTAAATGCAAACAGCAAACACCGTCTTTCAGTATCCAAATTGAAATCATAATAAGATCTATTTATTTATGCTTATTTAGAGTTTCGCTAATATTCAATGTAAGTAAATGCACAAAAACTCTAGCCTAGCCTATATAGGCCTACTTAATGCAAAAAACAACACGAAATAAGAAAGTAATGACATTAGACCCTATATTTAAAAAAAACCTAAAAATATGAAATGTGGAAAAAAAAAGACCGTAAAATGGCCAAATAATGACATAGAAATACTAAAAATTACGTAAAAATAAAAAAAAATTAAGAAAAATAACCAAAAAAGAGCCTAAAAATTAACATTTTTATAATCAAGGAATCATTATCAGAATTTGTGCAGTAGTGGGCAACGTCCATGATGTTCCAGTTAAAAGATGACATGTCATCGAAATCCGTGCCCTGCTTATCACGTTTTGATAAAATTCAAAAAGCTTACAATACAATACAATACAGTAGGCCCTACAGAATACAATACATGTATCATTGAGTCTTGAGCATTAATCTCATAACATTTCTATTATAACTTCGTCTGCATTGTAGCCAAACTGATAAACCAGAGCTTGCATTCCACAAGAGGAGTTGTTTTTACTTTTGGTTTCGTTTGTCGGCTGTCTGACAGGCAGATCACGTAACACGGTTGTGCCATACCGCACTTCGGAATGCAATAGCGGCCCTAATGTGGAAAATGCGCGGTGATAAATTAATGAAACAGACTTCTTCCGATTGACATTGCTATAGACCAACTAAGCGTATATAAAAATGTATTTTAGCTTATACATAAGAAGGTTTCTTATAAGCAGTGTCTGAACTTTTCCAATCTTTGGGACTGCGAGTTACTACAATCAGCCAGAGATGAACTCCGCAGAGAAGTGCTTCAATCGGGTGGACGATGGCCTCCAAATAAAAGCGAACTTGTTATAAAACACTTAAAATATTTTTCCCAATTTGTAAATTCGATAGATTTTGAAACTTTACAAAATACTAATTAAGTGATGAAAAAAAAAAAAAAAAAAAAAAACTGAAAATATGAAATCAAAATTGTGACTGTTTTTGAAACTTTAACAAAATACTAACTAAGCGATGTTCAAAAAACTGAAAAGATTTTGAAACTTTACAAAATACTATTTAAGTGATGTAAAAAAAAAACTGAAAATAAGTATTGTGACTGTTCTCATAAGCATGTAGGCTAGTGTTACATTATGTAATGGAGCATGTAGCTATAAAACAAAAAACAAAAAAAAACAAAAAAGCCCCAGATCCACTGGGCCCAGTTTCATAGAACTAGATATTAGACCTAATTATGTTCGATCATAATAAAAATATAATTATGGTTTAAATTAACAACAACGAAATATTTTGTCTGTGTATAGAGGGGAATTCATAAAGATAGTGTAGAAACCAGTGTGTCCAACTGAAAAGTTTTAAAATAAAGGACAGACACACCGAGTGAAAGAGGGGGGTGTGGGGAGGGGCGAAGCTAAATGCAATGCATTATACTAATAGGCTATACCGTTAATAACAATATGGTCCAGTTTGGAGTTTGTTTTTATCACTGCTTTCATCTGTAGCAACTGAAAACGGACCTTGAATAGGCCTAGTCTAAGAGTATGAACAATCTGAAAACCTGCAGAGTTCTTTGGAGGAAAAATTTAGCTTAAATTTAAGTTTTTTAACGTATTATCTATTAAATAAAGGAAATAGTATATTCTTTTTTCAAAATAACCTCCTATTCACCCCTCATAGTTTTAATTCTTTACTTTTTATTTTTATAAGTTTATTTTCTACATTTATAATTGATTGTACACATTATACAATAACATAAGAATACAAAACTCTGCATGTTTTCAGCTTAAATCTGTGTTTAGACATGTTAAAAAAAAGAAAAAGCTTATTTTTTTAATTGCCTCTTGATAGACTATAATATGTATGTAAATTGAATACATTAGCCTATGTAAAAGAGAAAAGCACTAAAAAAAGGACAATTAAAGGACTTTTTTAATAGTCACCATTTTAAAGGCCAGTCCTTTTAAAAAAAAAAGGACTGTTGGACTCACTGAGAAACATACAATAGCTTCAACAGTTGCAACTGAGCCGCGGGTTCTGTTATTATTTTACAAGGCTAACTAATTTGTAAACCTAGCATGGTATAGGGCGCGAGGTGTGTAGCTGAGAACTATTTTCCAGGTAACGCTAAACGGTTGCAACACTATTAATCTGCAATGTCGTCGCATTGAACAAACGTCAGCCCCGATATTCGTCACGGCTGTTACCACAATACAAATCCCCCTGTCCCGTGGCACACAACAAATTAGGGCACCCGGAACCCATTAGCTTCATTCATCATCACATTTGTTATTGAGATATCGTGTCGATCTGCGATTTGTAATACACGGAAAATAAAAATCACTTCCTGCTGGGACGTATTTAAAGCAGCAAATGTCAAACGTTTTGAAGTCGACGTCGCTGGATTTAAAATGCCTCAACTGTATATTGTTCGGTCGTATGGAATCGAAAGACTGTTAGGATCTCCGATCCAATAGAAAAGGACAATGAAAGTTTTATGAATTCTTAATGTTCAGATCTGAACTATCATTCAATATAGCCTACTTGAAATATTAAACGCTTCTAGAAGTTTCTCAAAGGCTTAAAATGTTGGAGAAATAGCCAAGGATTAGACCTAATATTTCTCCACAAAACAATAGATTTAAAAATATATAGGAATATTTTTTTAATCAGCTGTGTTATGCTCCATTTAGCTACGATACCATATCAGGACTTCGGGATATGTAGGACTATCTATACAGTAGGGTAGGCCATGGAACTATTGCTTTTCAATTCCGGGGTGCGCGGGCAAAGAGAGTTAAGTCCACCATCCTAAAAAAGTGAGATGTGTCCATAGAGTTATAAATAAAAATGTTTTCTACATTTGTGTTATGTCTAGTAAGTCATATTCAAAATTAGCCTATACGGTAGTTATGGATGTGTGCCTCATGGGTTTATCCATCTCTAAAGCTATGTTGGGCTGGTATAGTGTGTTAAGTCACTCTAATTCTCAGTAACAAGAAAGTGGACTTAACTCTCTTTGCCCGCGCACCCCGGAATTGTTTCTATTGTCGGTGTATTTTTATGGAGTAGGCCTAAATTTCAACTCATATTAATTTAAATGGATATGAAACAGAATGAAATGGTGAGGATGATTCATGGTATGTAAATATCCAACTCGGTATTTGCCTTTACGACTGGGGAAACCATGAAAAAATCCATGTCAAATTGACCGGCCATGGGATTTGACTCTTGGACCTCCCGAATGCGAGTCCAAGACGTTACCATCTCGGCCACCTCGCTCGGTAAAAATATTAACTTATTATAACAATAATTGGTCGGGACAAGATTCCTAGGGGAGTTTTGCTTCACCTGTGAGACAGATGTCGGGAAACTTTAGGCCCTTATGGTCCCTGGATATCATCTGGCCGTCATTATCATCTTCTTTCCATACGCTTCTTGTTCGGCATGAGTGTGTGTGTGACTGGTGTGTCTCGTCCTATGTGTTCCTGTTGTCTAAGAGATGGCCCAGGCATCGGGCTGATCACTCATCCGGGAGGCCCTCTCCATGTCCTTGTCTGGTGAAAAATGTATGTGTAGGGCGACCAAATGTTGAAGGAAGGAATGGGGGGACAAGACAGTAAAAAAAGTTGAACATTCCACAATTTGGGGGGCAGCTACATTTTTTTAAAACCAAGAGTGCTCTTACTGAAGTAATAAAATCAGTAGGCCTAATAAAATACATTTTGCTTTATATGAACATACGCGTTTATTTTTTTTCCCTTTTGCCTTCTCGAGTTTAAGTGATGACTTTTTTTTTCGACGAAATAGAAGTACAGTCATCACTAGGGTTCGGATCTTTATGACATGTCATATTTTTATCCTGACCTCCATTCTCGCCGCAAACACAAATTAAACATGAATTACACATTTGTTATCCTAATCGGACCGTTTTTATTTTGCATATAAGGTCATATTTCAATTATATTTGTAATTTAACGTCATATTTCAGTTACAATTTCTGTAAAATAGCACAGTTATGCAGTATATGCACTAAATTGTCGACTTCCCCCCGCCCCCGAAAAAGAGTCACGAATATTTTGGTTTTGCTGTAACTGAAATGTGAAGGGACAATAACAAGTAATAGCACAATTACCTCTTCCTCCTTGTTGTTAACAATTGTTAATAGACATGTTTTAACACATTTGCAGTGGTATCTGGAAACACTAACAGATTAGAAGTTCTTTACGAGTAAAACTGTAAAATTTTTAAAAAGTTATTATTTGATTGAATTAATGTGATGTAATAATTTAGTGTCATTAAACGTTTTAAATTGATATATTTATTTTTAAAAAATACGTTCCTTTATGAGGTCATATTTAGGATTTTTGGGTCATATTTAGTCATTTTTAAGGTAATATTTTCAGTCATATTTTCCACTTTTTTTTCAATTTTTAGTAATTTTTAAGGTAATATTTTCAGTCATATTTTTCACTTTTTTTCCTTCTTTTTTTATTTGTCCATAGCCTGAGTTTTTAGTCGCAACATTCAAAGAAGGGGCTATAAGGTATTTGTAGCATAATTAGCGTAAAATTGTGTCTTGCGATTCTATACAAGGATAAGTTATGTGAATACTGCTAACTTTTATTTGGGCAGAGGAAGTTATGTGATTTTCACATCAGATTTTTTAGGTCACAAACATCCGAACCCTAGTTATAGCGTATTCGTAGAGCTCTGTACAACTAGGCTAATAGTTTTTGCGAGTTTGCGCATTGCCTCGTGCTGTTTATCATTATGATATAGATATATGCCTCTCTTACATTATAATGTGAGTGAATTAAAAATGGCGGAAATTAGCTTTTATAATGTAGCGAACCTAATTTAGCACACTGCACGAGTTTTTGCGGCTGCGCAGAACACGTTTATGTACTCTGTCAATATTATTATTGTACGCAGGTGAAAGCAATCCTAACTCATCTTCATTATCACCACAAGGGCTTGGGAGGGCCATTCTATATACGGTACAATTAATTGCTACAAATTTCCGATAGCTTTTTGACAGACAAGAAAGCAATTAATGTCATCATTTTTGCGAGGTTCTCCTTTAAGAAGCCATTACCTGTTATACAACTTCTACTGCGCACGAGTGCTTCATTTGGGTTGCATTATGCGCACATTATGGCATCTCAACCAGTTCGACACAGACGTGTTCTAGATTCTGTTTATTCAATGAAACCTTATCCATGAAGGCTAAATTCATAAGTCATAACTATAGACGTGAATATTCTGTTACATTAAAATGGAGTGAGGTCTGAGGTATCGCTCAGAGTTAAGGAGCTTTTAACAACGAAAACTAACAAAATATTAATTTTATTTATTATTCAAGCAAATTGATTCCTATTAGGCCTATTTAGTTTCCGAAGCATTAACTTATTCTTACACCATCAATTTACTGGATTTTGAGGGCACACATCTGAGTCACTATATCACAAATGCAATGAAATGCACAGTTGATTATTGAATTTGAGGATTTTTGAACTTCGGAAATGTTCGATTTTTGAAATTAGGAAATTTCCGATACATGATTTTTTGGAAATTTTGGTTTAGCCTATTGCAATTTCGAAGATTGGTTTATTGAATTTTGGAAGTTTGGTTGATTGAATTTTGGAAATTTAGGATTATTGAATTTTGAAAGTTTGGTTGAGGTTTTTTCGGGGTTTTCCCTCAACTGTGAGACAAATGTCAGAAAACTTTAGGCCCTTGTGGTCCCCGGATGTCATCTGGCCGTCATTATCATCTTCATCCCCATCCTCGCCTTCTTCAGAGTGAGTGTGTGTGTGAATTGTGTGTCTCGTCCTATGTGTTCGTGTTGTCTCGGAGGTGGCCCCAGCATTGGGCTGATCACTCATCCGGGGAGGCCCTCCATGCCCATTGAATTTTCGTTTTTATTTATTACACGCGGTGTGTGAACAATACCGTACTCACACAATACCGTAAGTAAAAAGGCAAGTGTAGGTCTATAATAAAATATATATTTACCAGACAATGCCATAGGATTTCGTTCAAAGTCTGCAGTTCACTAACCTGTAACAAAAAGAGACATGTCAAATTACACATTGCATTAGCCTATGCTAGATGTAGGATAATAATAAACTAAGCAATAGACCTAATATTTACGAGGCACGTCCATAAAGTAACATTTCCTAGGGCGTTTACAGAAACAAAACACAATTTCAAAGAAATATTTAATTCAACAGACACAGCAAGTGTTCAGCTATTTTTCAAGCCTATTCGCCACCGGAATTGAAACATCTGCCTTACCGTGGCACAAACTTTTAAATACCTGTGTCGTATAATTGTGCCGCCTGGGATTTGAACCAACGTGTGACAACCACCTACCTCTCTGTCATTCTTTGTCATTTCGTGAGGTGTAGGAAGAGATGGAAATCACTGGGAGCGTGGTCCGGGCTTTAGGGTGAATATTTAAACACTCCCCAGCCGAACTTCTGCAGGAGACTTGCTAGGAGGTGTTTGAACATCCACCCTACAGCCAGGACCTCGCTAGCAGTGGTTTCCATTTTTTCCTACACCTAAAGGAATTACAAAGAATGACAAGAGACCAATAGCTTTCCGCAATAGTTTTCTTCTAATGTCCCTGGATTTAATTCTGTCATTTTCAGAATAATATGTTGTTCACAGATAATAAAAAGTAGACGGTAGTTCAAGAATGCCGCTATGGGAAGTTTTTTGGGTAGGCTATGGCAATACTGGGAAGGGACCGCGATCTTCATTTTTTTCGAGCGAGGCCTTCTTGGTATGGTTTGTTTTCAGCATTATGAAGTGTTTAGCTCATGATAAAGTGTATGATCTTCAATTGATTCCAGAATTATAGTATATTGCGATACAAGTGCCGTAAGCGGTGCATACGGATCGAGGAAAGAGTTTGAAGAAACGATGCGCTTGCGCCGAGTTTTAACAATTTCCGAGATCCGTTATGCGCTTACGGAACGAGTACTGCATGCTATTTTTTGCACGATGATTATTTATATCAATTTATTTATATTAATTGAGATATTAGCTGAAAATATTATGTATATACACTATTGAAGATGGATGTTATATTTCAGAAAGTGATTCGCATGTGTTTATTGTTATGGGAACCGAATATTTGTCCTGTTAAAGTCGCCACAAGCTGGGGGCCTTGGTTCCGGTCTTCCATAAAGGCTTGTATTATGACGATTTTACTTACGGCACTTGTGCTTTTTGTAATTTTTACCGCACGGAGATTTCTTTTGTTTTCATAGCAACCAGATTGCGTGCGGGAATTTCAAGTTACGATCCACGGCAACAATATTCGTAAGTACCACTAATTAGTTACGTCGTGCAAAAAAAAAATATTTTCGGGCCTTATAAAGCTACAAAATGTTTGTGGAGTTTTCAGCTTTCAGTGCCAGGCTATAAGGGGTCGGTTTGCGTCTCATCAGCTATCAGGGAACCGACTGTTACATGTAGCAGGTAATTAATTCCACAATTACAACATTTGCGGGCCTTATAAGGTTGCAAACTGCTAGTGCAGTTTTCATTTTCTTACTCATTCCATTGATGAAGTCGGGTTGGTTTCTTGTGCGGTCATTCATGGAACTACTGTATAGGAATGCATTGCGGCTATGAGCGCAAGACTGGCGTATGTAGCAGGGCAGGACATCGCGAACTGAAGCTTTAAAACAGAAGTGATTTGTCGCAAAAGTCCAGGAAGACACAACGATGGCAGAAACACAACTAGAAATCGTCAAATTAGCTAACTTTTCTCATTTCAACAAATGTTTACCCAATTAATTTTTTATTGCGTTCTATACCCAGAAAAAAAGCTTATTTTTTTTTCAAATTCAACTGGGTTTATACTCCTTTTATCTACGAGGCCATATCATGAGTTCGGGATGTGCGTCTGTACAGTAGGGTAGTCCATTGAACTACTGTTTGTCAATTGTTACTATTGTCGGTGTATTTTAATGGAGTAGGCTAAATTTCAACTGATATTAATTTAAATGGATATGATACAGGATGAAATAGTGAGGATGATTCATGGTATGTAAATATCCAATTCGGCATTTGCCTTTACGACTAGGGAAGCCATGAAAAAACCCATTTCAAAATGGCCGGCCACGGGATTTGAACCTGGGACCTCCCGAATGCGAGTCCACCTCAATCATTTTAACGGTCTAGTAAAGGAATAGTGTTAATTGTCATAGCTATCTGTATTGCAACTTCCAAAACCGTATATGAACACTCTAAAATAATATAGGCCTATTGTCATGAGAACTGATTTGCATTTCATAAATTCTTTCTAATATAGCCTATTACCATTAAAATAAGCACTAAATTGGGCATTACACCGGTACCGGCCATCCCATTTGATGCACAATCAATAGTCTTCTTCCCATGGACGTTATAAATGCGTATGCCAAGTTTCATGAAAATCTGGTACAGCGTATTTGAGTTGTCGCGTGTACAGACACACGGACACAAGGACAGACAGTTTCCCGTTCACCACACAATCTCGGAAAGTACCAATGTGGTACTTTAGGGGGTGGATTTCTATGACATGTCATATTTTTTCCCTTTTCATTGTTTCAGGTTTCCGACTAATTTAAAACCGATTCCAAGCATCCTGGTGAAAATGGAACGGCCTTAGTATGAATATGCCTATTTAGGTCATATTTTTGGCATATTTGTGTGCATATTAAATAAATTTTGAAGTTTCATATCATATATTGTAAATTTTGCATTATAATGATACTTTTTTGAGAATTTACAGATATTTTAAATAATTAACACTATATTTTAATAAAATGTATTGTAATGAAACTTCAAAAAAATATACACGATGTGTAAATGGTAAAGTAAAATTTTTAATTTTATTGGTCATATTTTAATGTCAATCGATTTGATCCAAAATCAATAGGCTTCTTATCATGGTTGTCATAAATGCGTATAGGCTACCAAGCTTCATGAAAATCCGATAAAGCGTATTTGAGTTATCGCGCGTACGGACGAACAGAAAGACGGACAGAGATTTTCCTGCACACAATCTCAAAGTAGGCTACCATTCTGGCACTTAATAAACAAACAAATAAACAAATGCTGCTGGTAAAGGACAGGAGTTTTCGTGGTGTGAACACTGGGCATGCAGGGTAGAGATCCTGTAGATGCCAACTGCACCGAGGTTATTTATTAAAGGTTGTAGCAAACTGTAGATTCGGCCTGGCTGTAAAGATGAGGAGATGACAACCGCAGCATCAGATAGCAGGCCGTATGGACCACACTCTGTAATGATGCAATCCCGTGAGAAACCGACGCGCGGGTTCACGGACACCTGCTAGCTCCGTGCCATAGCCTACTCTATTCCTTCATATCAGCATCTCAAAATGACTTGGATAAATCCGGTATCTTACTGCCGGTTTCATAAACAGGAGTTAAATATACCTCAATCCCGGGTTTGTGGACTTCGGACTAAAATTTTAACTCTTCCTTATGACCAGGGGCCCAGATTTTGATGACCTAAAAATACTTTTAAAAATTAGCTATAAAATGACTTCAAAAGACAAGAAAATTACCCCAGAACTAAGGAAATTACCCAAAAGTTTCTATGAAAATAAGTTACAAGTTTATTTACGAGATATGTTGTCTTTTATATATGGGTATAACTTATATAAAGGCCTAGGCCTTTAGTGTTATATTTGGAGTATTGTTTTGTATGGATCAGAGACATGGACTTTGAGGAAATTAGAGAAGAAATATTTAGAAAGTTTTGAAATGTGGTGCTGGAGACAGATAGAAAATATAAAGTGGATGGACATGGTGGCAAACGAAGAGGTTCTGAGTAGAGTGGGTGAGAAGAAGTCAATCATACACACAATTCGTCAGAGGAAAGCAAACTAGGTTGGGAACATTCTCAGAAGGAACTGCTTATTACATGATGTCGTAGAAGGAAGATTGGAGGGTACAACTAGACTTGGAAGAAGAAGAATTCAGCTGTTGGACGATTTAAGGGAAAAGCGGAAATATTGGATGCTGAAGGAGGAAGCAGAGGATAGACAGTATTGGAAAACAAAATTCGCGTACCAAGTTTGAAAACCTGCCGGAAGGCAGAATACTTACTACTACTAGGCCTACAGGGTAGATATATAAGCATTCATGAACCACAGATTATTTTCTCTGTTGGACTCCGGTTTAGCTCAGTCGGTAGAGCATGGGTTTCCTACACCAAAAGAAGGAAAAAAGTTCATATGAACATAGGTTCAATAATCCTTTGTTTTCTCTTTAGGAACTGTTCAACACACAAAACACATAAGTATAACAAAATCAATATTTTTCAAAATCCTTTCTTAGTGAGCACTTACATTATGAAACGAAGGTACTGTCAAAATTCCAAGTCTCTACACATTATAGTTTAGGCTCTACGTTGATTCTCTGTCAGTCAGTTAGTCAGGACAAAGCCTCTTATAAATAACTTACAGAGATTATGGACATTGGATAAAAATATACTCTTAAATTTAGCTATTTTAGTTTTTGTAAAATTCAAATGAAATATAAGACACATAAAATACAGGATGAACTAATACCCAGCTGGACAGAATAGGGACCGCAAGGAAAAGCTCACGAATTCATCCATTTCAAAATGTCTCATTTCACAGCAATATATTCATTGGAATTCTGTGTTAATTACAGGCCTATGGATGTGGGTCAACATATTTAAGCATTATATTATGTGGTAGTAATTGGTGCATTATGTTTGGTAATCGTAGAACTTTTTTTGCGTAAACTATAATTTAGCTACAGAAAAATAATACTAAATACTCCCGAACGAAATTCTCCGAAATAATGTATAAATAAACCAGTCGTTTTACTATTGCCAAAGCAATACGAAATACGAAGGCGACATAATTATTTCTGTGTGTTACTTTTCCATAATACTAAGAAAGAAAACCTAGTCTATCATAAACTTTCAAATCAAGACAACACTGCCTAGAAGTATAATATATACAGTCGGTCAAATAAAAAACGTCGGGCGGTATTTGATTAAGTATTACGAACGAGCATATGCGCAAGTACAGGAAGACTTAAGGTTAGGTTCACACCTGCCTCTTGTCTCTCCATGTATTTTCTTGATTATTTAGTCAGTTTTGTTCCAAAACAAACATGTATAGAAGGCTGTGGCTATATGTCTCACATCCGCCATATTCTTGGTTGCAAATTCTTATAATATTAATAATTAATAAATTCGCAAGGAATATGATTATTCAAGGAGCATTTTTTAAAGATTTTATTTTATAATACCGGTACTTCTAGTGCAAAATCAATAACTTACGTTTAACTTCTGCCACCAATCTAGCATCGAAATACGCCGGTCAGATCCACGTTTCCTATGAAAACTACCGGTCGCATTATAGTGAAGTACCCACCTCTTTAAGAAATATGGAACCTTCTCGCTGCTTCAGAGGCCGAAAAATGCAGGTCAATTACAGCCCTAACTACACTTTCTCTCAAGCTAGCATTTGTATGTGGTGCGATGACAAAGCAAAATGAATTATGACAATACATTAAGTTGAATACCGTGTATTGCGCTTTCCGCGTTTTTCATTTTTCCCTCATTGTTCATTTTTTCCCTCCTCATATGTTCCGAAAATGACCTGTATTTTATGTTTTTTATAGGAAACTTGTGAACTAATGCGTTAAAACTTTAATTTTAACTGCATACGAGTCCCGACGTTTTATATTTGACCGACTGTACATACAGCGTGTTTCAAAAATACTTTAACAAATTCTGGCATGGGTTCCTTGCACCAAAAGAAGGAAAAAAGTTCATATGAACATATGTCCCATAATCCTTGTTTTCTCGTTAGGAACTGTTCAACACATCGATACACTCATAACACGTCAACACACAAAACTCATAACAAATGCTCGAAATGTCCTCCTCTTGCTTCTAGACATGCATGCACTCGTCGAATCATGGACTGTCGCACCCTTTCAAATACTCCGGGATGGTGTCGAATGGTTTCGCAGGCTTCCATGACACGTCGGTGAAAAGTTTCTTCATTCGGGGTGCGTTAAAGGGCGTTATAAGGAAGTGTGAAAAAACCAGAGGCGGTATTCCATATCAGTAGGCCTACATACCGCCTCACTTCCCTTAAAACCAGCAGAAAAGTTGTCGCCAATCTTCGTCCCACAACCCTAGAATATACCTATCCCTAATATAAGCTTTTTATAAGTCGCGATTTTTCGTTCTGGAGCTAGACTGTTTACAGATACACAGACGCACGCACAAACACAGACTTGTTGGTGCCATTTTAAGGCCTCGTCCCAAACCATCGTCTATCTAAAAAATAATATAATAGCCTTGTTCCCTAATCCGAAAGTCTGCACCGACAAAGAACAGGTGCTCTTGTAGTCGCGTGGATTTCCCCAGTGTTGCCGCTGTCATTCACCACTTCTCAAGTGAAGTAAACGTGCTTTGGTACATATCTGGCAACATTGTACTGGACTGCAGACAAGTGTGAATACGCCTAATTCAATGATTGGCAGATCGAAGAGAATTAGGGTGGCAGCAGGTAGAAACAGTTCTTGGGGGAAAAGTCTTTAAAAAGTGGAACCCACAAGTGGTTTTTTTTTTCAGGGACCTCAGAACTTGTATTTATGTTGAAAATGCGATATTGAATTTGTGGGTCGAAACAATACTTCCCCTATCTATGGTGCGGCTATGGTACGGGCAGAAAAATTAAAACTAAGAAACCAGGGTTTTCATAAGGTCTCTGTAGACCTGTACAAATATTATTTGAAGATTTGACAACTCTTTCTGAGCACTGGAGTTCCCCAACTTTAATAGAAAAGAAAATAAACATCAAGTTGGTCTTCACAGCAAGTGACACTTATAACAAACTGCAAGCAGACACGAAACGCACTAATCTAAACGCTACCCACAATTCCTGAAATGTAACGGGTACCCACTCCCTGGCATGAAGCTGTCGTAAACTTAAATTCACGTAGGCCTTGTTGTCAGCAGTCAAGAGTTCAAACCCTGAATCCTTGCTATGCCATAGTTGAATAATGCAGTGTTTCAGAATAGCCTAGTTTAGCGACTCCCAACCGGTGGGTCGCGGAAGGGTTACAAATGGGTCGCGACTCGCTCCTAAAAGTATCAGAAACCATCGAATAAACCATCAGAAAAGATAAGAAAAATCGAAACAAATCTAATTGTGTTTTGATTGTTTTCTTGATTCTTTGTGTACTTTTATAATTGTAGTTTTTATCTTCACCTAGGAACATTTGTTAGTGAGTATAAAACCACTTGTTGCATATATTGCAAACATATATCTATTGTTAAATAAATAACTGTTTTGCTACAAAGTGCTTATATTTTATCAATCATTTTCAAATCAATACACAAATTGTTTATCAATAATCAATCTGTATCTTCAAAAAAGCATATACAAGCTTATATATGTTTGCAATATTTGATGGTAAGTTATATATACATAAGAAAGGGATACGATACAAATAGGCCTAAGGGTTTTTACTCCACCATGGTCCGATGAACCATGGAGGTATTCCGATAAGAAAAGATGGGTCGCCAGCTGAAAAATGTCGGGAACCACTGGCCTAGTAGGTTTTATGATTGTGTCGGCCGCGGTAGAGGTAGCCTATTATTCGCACACTTTATCTTGAGCTTCACACTCCATAATTTTGAAAACGTCCATATAAAGAAGGCCTCGCTCGAAAAAAAAGGAGATCGCGACCCGTCCCCAGTATTTCCATACCCAAAAACTTCCCGTTGAGGCATTCTTGAGCTACCGTCAATTTTTTTTATTTGTTTACATCATATTATCACAGTACCGTATACTATACTGTGATATTATTCTGAAAATGTCAGAATAAATCCAGGGATATTAGAAGAACAGTACTGATATTAGTGACAACGAAGTTAAAAATAAAGATTCTTTAAACCAAGAAGTATCGGAAATCAGCGAAATAATGAACCAAATAAATGAAATGGGAGGAAAAGCAATTTAATCTGTTTCAAGCTGAATCTGTCGTTGGAGAAAAGAACAAGTCAAGTTTTATTATTTCGTTGTATTAATTGTGTTGTATTAATTACCTACAAACTTTCGTGAAAGGCATTTAGTTAAATTACATCAATTCAGGCATGTGAAAGTGCGTATTCAAGTAGGCCTACATGTACAATGCTACGACTTTTAAACGATTTTCTATATTCTGAAGACCGGGAGTGAAATTGTCTAAATAGGCCTAAATATATTACTTTATTCATTTCTCCAGCGATATATTCTACTATAATATCTGAATCAATATAAAATCTTTAGTTTGGTAGCGAGAGTTGAAATTGCTACAAATTACAGTTAGTTCGATTGTGTACCAGCATAAAACTACACACGTTATATTTTCTGGTAATTGGCAACCCTTCAGAAACAACGTCAATTTCAACTCACCGCCTTCTGCAATAGTCAATCTCTTATACTGCATGCAATATCAGCTCCCCTCACCCCCGCATTTTTTTGGCTCAAGATAAAGTGTGAGCATAATAGCGTGCCCGCCTCTAGATCAAACCCTGCCGCGGACGTAAAAATCCTGGGCATGGAGTCCTCCGGGAAGGACTTTAAGCTAGGGGGCCCGTGTCGTAGATTTACGGCACGTAAAGAACTCCAAACCTTAATTAGAGCCTTTGGAAAAATTTATCGGCCCTTTCACGTCCTATTAATACATTAGTTTCCAGAGGCAATGGGCTTCCCACCTATAAAAGACGAAATTGTCTCTTTAATCATAATATGCACGAGACTATTTCTCACACAATATACAAACTCTTAGCGGACTGCAAAGAAAACAGTTAACACAATGACTGGGCTCGAATTTTATTAAAACGCTGTGTATAACGAGACGAGTTATTTTTGTAACATGTAAAACATTAGGCCTACTATAAATTTGTAGCAGTGAAGGCTGGTGAACAAAGTATTCAGACTACGCAAATCATAGAGCATAGAATTAATACATTATGAAACCCTAAACCTCTGTCTTTAATAACAGCAGACCCTTCTCCACATCTCACATTGGAAATCAAATATAGAAAAGAAACATACGATGTGCAGTCGATATGTAAAACAGATGAATAACGATATTTCATAAATGTATATAGCCTACGTAGGCCGTGGAAGTACAGAAACAACAATCCATACTTAACCTCCAAATCAATCAGCTGACTAATGATCTAGAAATTGTGAGTTCTATGGAACATGACCCAGAACTTCCTAATAATATTAGTTAATCTCTATATATATAAAAGGCTTTGTCCTGACTGACTGAATGAATGACTGATTGACTGAATGACAGGAATCAACGTACAGCCTAAACTATAACAGGTAGAGACTTGGAATTTTGACAGTACCTTCGTTTCATAATGTAGGTGCTCACTAAGAAAGGATTTTGAAAAATTCTGATTCTAAATGCCAAAAATTAAATGTTTTTGAAAATACTTAATCCCTTTTTACATAGAATTATCAATTCCAAATCACAGAATATATTGTTGCCAAATGGTATATGATGGGCTTGGAAAAAACAATTGAAATGCACTTTTGACAAATAAGAGAAGTTATCAAAATAATTCATGTTATAAATAAATATTACAGAATGGAATCACATAACTTTCTCTACCCTGGACATAGAGAAAACAAAACAAGGTATGGTAATGTGTATATTATTATATTATATCGCAGGTTTTTGGAGAGAAAAGTATGAAAGTGATAATGTTTTCTGTTTAATTTCATCCCCAAAACAAGAGTGGGAAATTTCCCGCCTCGATATTACAATTTTATGTTACAGGAATTTCTGTTTCTTCTTATTTAAACCTCTACCAGGCTTGCTGTGCACTGTACAAGCGATGGGATGCAACATTCTAGATCCTCTATGAGCCATAAAAAACTATATCAAGCGTTTTATGAGGGAATAGTTTGAGTGTAATAAGTCGTTCTTCCTATTTCAAATTATAAATGCCTATATAAGGACCTAGAATTTAAAATTGAAAATCCTTCATAAGCTAATTTCCAATTACAAAATACAAAACCCGGGCGACGCCGGGTCTTTTAAGCTAGTAATATTATAATTCTTAATATTATTTGTTAGCTAACAAAATCTTGTTTCATAGAGATATGTACACTACTCATAAAATATATTCTTTTGGAAGTTAAGTCTGGATTGTTGTTTCTTCTTATTCTTTTCTGAGCTACTTCAAAGCACCACGGCCTACGTGTACTCGTAACAAATCACATTATTCACATAGGCTATTCGATGGCATTTGTTTTTACATATGACTGCACTTCTTTTCTATTTGCTTTCTGATGAACAATTATTTTTAATGATAGCATCTTGGACTCGTATTCAGGAGGTTGCAGGTTCAAATCCCGTGGAAGGCTAATTTTACATGTTTTTTTTTTTTTTCGTAAAGGCAAATGCCGAATTGGATATTTACATACCATGAATCATCCTCACAATTTCGTCCTGTTTCATATCCATTTAAATTAATATCAGTTGAAATTTACTCTAAAAATACACTGACAACAGAAACAAATGACAAGCAATAGTTCCATGGCCTAACCTACTGTACATACACAAATCCCGAACTCCTGATTTAGCCTCGAAGCTAAAAGGAGTATAACTTAATACAGATCAATTAAAATAAAATAAAAAAACTGTCTTGCGAATTGAAACAACATAGGCCTATATAGACCTAAAAATCAATAAACATATCAAGCACTTATTCAAGATAGTGGTAGAGCTTATGTATTAAAATTAAACCTCAAATTCTACAATCTTCTTATGAGAAATTCCTTTGACGGCTAATGAAGACATTTTCTTAATCGGTAAATGAATCAAAGTGATTCATTTCCCCACATTTTTAAGGTCACGAAATCTGTATCACATGAATTTGAAAATAACATATTAGTCCAAATACACTCACAGAAAAACACCTAACATTGTGAATTGATAACATTGTGTTTATGCTCCGTATAATAGACTCTGTTTAGGCATATATAATAGACTCGCTTCCCTTGGGGGTTCGACAACGGATAATTGATTTAATAATTATAATAATAATAACAATGATCATTAGGCCTACAGGTAGAAAACGCAATTACAATGTCCATGCCAAAAATACAATTCATACATAATACAAAATAATAGGCTAAAAGCAAAGGATAATAATACACAAAAGATACATTACACAATTTAATAAAAAGAAAAATAAATTCCTAACCACTATTGGGTTTTGCCACATGCACAGGTGGCAAACGAATAGACGATAATTATTATATTACAAACATAAATGTTTACCATACGAATAAAAATTGCAAACCTACCAAAATGTAAGACTTTAGCTAATTGAGTGTTAATTTAACAACAAATTTCAAATCAATGCAGTTTAATTGTTAAAAATTATTATAACGCATTAATTAATATATTTTCTAAATTAATACACACATCAGAAAATGTGTTTTGCCTAAAAATGAATTTTAAATTTAAATGAATCTTGCACTACTGAAAAGTCCCCAACCCGGGGCGGAAGGCAAGCAAGCACGCTACCGACCCACCCACGGCGGCGGAATAAAGCGAAAATAATAAAACGATCTGGAGCTTAGCTCGGAGATCGATTACAAAAATTGAATAATCTTAATCACAGAGTTTCAGAGTGCATGCTTCATTAAACGAAAGCTTGCCTTATGTCGTAAAGAATTCAAGACTTCATCTACGAGTTATAAATATAGAATATAAGTTACCAAATTTCTTAAATATAGATATAAGAAAAGTTTGTTATTTCTAGACAAAACATGTTAATTGGATTGAATTCCTGTATACCTTTTAATTTTGTAATTTGGCTATAATGGCTATGTCACACCACATAATTGAGTATTCCAACTTTTGAAGCTCTTTGTCAACACTGCTAGCAAATTTCAACAGATGATATTAAAGGATGAAATAGCGAGGATCATTCATGGTATGTACAAGTAGGCTATAGGGGGGGGGGGGGAAAGCGGACCTACTAAAATATCTAAGTTGCCGATATGAGCCACTGCGCATGCCTAGAACCCGCTACGCAAGCGCAGTGGCTCATATCGGCAACTTAGATATTTTAGTAGGTCCGCTTTTTTTCCCTACCTGTAAATATGACCGACCATGATCTCATAGTCATAACTAATAATATTAGGCTAACTACATGGTAATAAGTTATTATGGTGTACTAGCAATTCAGCTAAATCTAGCTAAAATTTAGCTAGATTCATTATGTTGGTGTGATTTTTATGAAAACGATTTTCCAGTACGAAGTGTGCATCTAATCAGCCATAGTATAGGCTACACAAATATTAAGACATGAATGATTTTGCATTTTGCAAAATGCTTTACTTTCTACTCTTATACAATTGAACGGCCCTAAATAGCATGCTCACTCGCTCGCTCACTTCGTGAGACATCGGGTATACTCGGCGATGTTCGTCTCTCGCAGTCTAAACTTTCACGAAGAGTATAAAATTAGGAAAACCGTTTCTTTATTATATAAGGCCTAAGTAAAATGAACACAATGAACAAATATTCTAATTTTATTTTTACTTACAATTTTCAAAGCTCTGAACCACAAACATTTTTAATAAACTACCAGTGTAAATTTCTTAAAAATCCTGGAGTCAATTAATAATGGCGGGCGAAGTCGCGGGCAACAGCTATAATATATTGATAGTTTAACCATGGAAGTATCGTGGACAATAAAAATCCAAACAAACCATTCCTTGACTTGAAAAATTATTTAATTTCTGAAAACTACACTGAATTTATCAAATAAAATTCACATCAAATTCATCTGTCAACAAACAGTTGAGAAACAATACGTATCATGTGTTCACAGGTTCCTTTGGAACTGCATAATCGATTCTGATATAGTTTTCCAAGGGGGCGCTTTCATATCGTGGAATGTACTCTGAAGCCGGAATTTTAGCTGATTTATTAATTATTAATGGTTTAGTTTATGAATGATTCGCGTGTAAGTGTCTCTTAATTTTAATTTTTTCAATTAGACTAATTATCGTGGGCGAAGCCGCGGGCACCTGCTAGTAACTTACATTATCATTAACTTACGTATAAATTTTACTCGGGCATTGCTATACATTATTATAATTATAAAGATGAACTGACAAATGAACATCATTTCGTGTGGCAACAGTGACCATGGCCTTCTGTTATACTGAATATTAACCTATGTCCTCGAGAGCCACTTTTTTGACAAAAGTCAGAAAAAATGGAATTTAGATAAGTAACTTATTTAGGTTCACCATTATAGGCTACAGTCGTTTGTAAATCACTGTCAGTTCACTGTCAGTTTCATTGTTTACTGTGCATTGAAGGAATCGTTTATGGGGTATTGGATCGAGATATCGGAACGAAACGTTCTGTTTGACTTTTAAAAGATAACATTTTAGTTTTAATATTTTAGCCAAAAAAACTTGTTAGGCCTAAAACTCAACGGAATGCAATTTAATGACACCGGAGCGAAAAAGTATTTCGATTAATACTTCACACGTACTTAATTACCAGGGCCCGGATTCAAATGACATGTCATGTTTTTATTGATGCTGGATAGACAATACCAACTTGTGGATAAATCCTAATCATGGACTCTAGATTATAGAAATACATTTTTATTAGGTCATTTTTTGTCATTTTATATTTTTAGGGCATTTATTCCAAGTTTAGGTAATTATTTTGTCATTTTCATGTCATTTGCTTCCTTAATTAGTCATTTTCATGTATTTAGGCCTACATTGAGTGTATTAACTTTTTTTTCCGACGCTAGCGGTGCTGTCTTTGAAGTGTTGTTTGTTTAATGCAAGAAGGAAATTCGACGTTAAAGTGTTGACATGTTTCAGTCGGAGTTGAGAATCAAAGAAACTCCAAAATTTTGTATTATATTACTATTGTTATTAGATTGACTTGGCACCCGAGTCTGCCACCTGCTTGGATTTGAGGGTGCAAACTACTGTTTACCCTTAATAAACAACAATATAATCCGGCAGACCACAAAAGGATGTGCCGAATTTTGACTCGCCAGTGCCTCAGTGCCAAAATAAATTTCCATGAGAAAAGAACATTCACAACATTACAGTTATTTACAGTTTTTACAATTATGTACGAAGTAGTCTATAACTTTGTGTGTACAATAATAGGGCAAAACCGGGTGACGCGCCGCACTTTTGTGTAAATTCGTCTACCTCAAAACAGGATTAAATATTCTGAAAACTCTTTTTGAGATTCCAAGCTATGATCTTCCCTCCCTTTATTTCAGCAACGAAAATATTTATAAAATAATAATTAAATATGTAAATACAATTATTAAATTGAAAGACAAAGCGGGAGAGATGACGCTTTACAGGGTGCTATGCCGCACGTATGGGAGACATGCCGCATTCATAATAACAGTCTAAATTTACATCAAAGGCACGTGTAAAACAAAAGAGAACCCATCTACACAATCTCTGGACATGGGTGACTAGCCTTTTTTCATTTTCTGTATCAAATAATCCTTCAGGCCCAAGTGAGGGTTTTCCCAATTTCCTGTGTCCATGCGCCTACGAATAGTCCTCTCTGGCATAAGATAGCAACGTTCGGCTTCCCGAATCTAAATTTCCCATGCCTTAATTCGCCGAACAGCTTCTTGTAGGTCATTGTCATTCCATAGGCCACAATGTTTAGCTCCTTCCCTTCCCCTATACCTAGTTGACATGTTTATTGTTGAAAAGAGCAGAAAAAATAATTTTGGGGGGTAATTATACTGCAAGACATTGTGAGGCGTGTCACCCTTGAAAGCTGTGCGGCATGTGACCCAAAACTCAGGGACACGCGCCGCACTCATCTGTAGAGCTTATTGTTATTGTTGTTATGGCTAACTTCACTCACAATATCTTTACAACCTCTAAATAGTCTATTAAAAGTAGTACACGCAGAAAAAATGGAACAAATACAGATCAGGAAAGAATAAAGTAATGCGTCCAAAAAAGTTTCGCAGTGAAACTAGTGCACTTACCTGATAAATGTCGCTACAACAATGAAATAAACACCACAAACAATGAACTTACGCGATCCAATTACTCTAGAGAGGGAACTGGAGATGGTATCACGACAACTAGCGGTATCTAGTGTCAAATGTCCGAGTTAGAGGGGGTGCGGCATCTATCCCGGTGCGGCGCGTCACCCGGTTTTGCCCTATTTTTTTATAAATAAAATATAAATTTTTAGGTCATTTTTTTATAATTATTAAGTCATTTTCTTTAAAATTTAGGGTCATTTCATAGGTCATTTTTTCAAACAATCTTAGGTCATCAGAATCCGGGCCCTGTTAATAAGTTTAACCCAATATTCGCTCTAAAAAGTGCAATTCATTTAACGGATTGTGGCAACATCGCCATGTCCTCGAGAGCCAATCAAAATGCTTCGGGTCTTCGGACATCGCAGTTTATGTAATTGGCTGGCTTCGTTTGTTGAGTTTGCCATCAACATACAAGCAAATTTTAACTGGTATTAAAGGATGAAATAGCGAGTATGATTCATGGTAGGCCTATGTAAATATCCAATTCGGAGTTTGCCATTACGACTGGGTTAACCATGAAAAAAAAAAAAAACCATGTCAAATTGGCCGGTTACGGGATTTGAACCTGGGACCTCCTGCTTGCGGCCTCCTTAATAACCCAGTAGGCCTATTCCCTTTAAAAAGTCCAATTCATTTAACGGATTGGGGCAGCTTCGCCATGTCCTCTAGAGCCAATCAAAATGCTTCTGGTCTTCGGATATTGCTGTTTATATAGGCTAATTGACTAGCTTCGCTTAATTAGCCTATAATAGGGCCTGTTATAATAGCTAGGGCCCGGATTTTTAGGCTTTTATATGCTTAAAAGGCACTTTAGCCTTTTATTTTCGTGAAATAGCCCTTTGTAAGCTATAAACAAACTATTTTAGCCATCTTAATAAAAGATACAATGAACACTAATATTAGCACCGAAAATTATAATATAATTTTGACACAGTTATTCTAGTTCTTTTTTTTTTTTTTTTTTTTTTTTTTACAAAATAAACAAGTATGGTAACTATTCTTTATATCGGCACTCAAAAAATAACATAAACAATTGAGATATTTACCCTTTAATGATACAATTATTCAATACACCACTCAATTCACTTCCGATCTACAAAATTAAGTAGACTCGAGTGTCACGAATTTGTTCCTTTAATACACTTCTCTGTCGTTGGTCACAACTTTGTTATTTTAAAGATTAAACAACAATGGATTAGTTGCAGATTTCAAAGTAGGCCTATTGCAGACGGCTCAAGTTTCATTCCTTCGACGGCGAGGTGGTACATTTTCGAGTTACAAAGATAATAAATTAATTTTTATTATGTCTTTTCTTAAAATGCACAAATTCAATTATTTTCCTTTGCATCAATTGGAAAATCTATTTATAAACCTTTTTTTCTGCAAAAGTCCTCTTTATCCCCTTGTTTTTCAGAAAAAATCCTCTTTAGCCTCTAGTTTTTCAGCAAAAGTCCTCCTTAGCCCCTTTTAGGCCCTTCAGTCCGATTTAACCCTTTTTAGGTTCTATAAGATTCATGTTGTATTTTCTAATTTGTAATTTGTAATCAATTTGTAATTTGTAATTGTGAAATACTAGGAGGTGCCCGTGACTTCGCCACGATAATTCTTTTGAAAATTAAAAATTAAGAGTATAATAATTATTAAAGCATTATATTTATTAACACTTGCACGCGAATCATTCATAAACTAAGCCATTAATAATTAATGAAACAGCTAAAATTCCTGCTTCAGAGTACATTCCACGACATGAAAGCGCCCCCTGGGAAAACTATATCAGAATCGATTATGCAGTTCCAAAGAACCTGTGAACACATAATACATATTGTTTCTCAGCTGTTTATTGACATGAATATGATGTGAATTTTATTTTATCAATTCAGTGTAATTTTCAGAAATTATGTAATTTTTCAAGGGAAGGAATGGTTTGTTTGGATTATTATTATCAGCGATATTTCAAGAGATAAAACCATCAATATTTTACAGCTGTTGCCCCCGGCTTCGCCCGCCATTATTCATTGACTCCAGGATTTTTAAGAAAATTACACTGGTAGATTATTAAAAATGTTTGTGGTTCAGAGCTATGAAAATTGTAAGTAAAAACAAAATTAGAATATTTGTTCATTGTGTTCATTTCACTTAGGCCTTATATAATAAAGAAACGGTTTTCCTTCCTAATTTTGTAGTCGTCATGAAAGTTTAGACTGCGAGAGACGAACATCGCCGAGTATACCCGATGTCTCACGAAGCGGGCGAGCAAGCACGCTATTTAGGGCCGTTGAATTGTATAAGAGTAGATATTCGGAAGCAAGGGGCATGAAACGGAAAAATACGTTAAAATGTTCTAATTAGGAAGATGGGGAAAAAATAGGTTAAAACCTTCAAATCCGGGCCCTAATAGGCCTAAAAGCCTATGAATGATGTTGCGGCTATTGGGTTTTGCCACATGCACACTGGCAAACGTATAGACGATAGGATATAGCCTAAATATTTATAATACGAATAAAAATTACAAACCTACCAAAATGTAAGTCTGTTGGTAATTGAGTGTTAATTTAATAGCAAATTTTAAACTAATGAAATTTAATTGTTAAGAATGATTTGAACGCATTAGCTACTTTTTAATCAATACACAAATCAGAAAATCTGTTTAGCCTAAAAAAGGAACTTCAAATTTGAATGGATTTTGCACTGCTGAAATGTGCCTAGCCCGGGCCACCGGGGCGGAAGGCAAGCACGCTACCGACTTCCCCACGGCGGCGGACTAAAGCCAAAATAATGAAACGATCTGGAGCTTAGCTCGGAGATCGATTACAAAAATTGCATAAAAGACAAATGGAGTTGCATTAGAATATTGATCAAACGAAAGCATGCCTTATTGTGTAAATAATGCAATATTTCATCTGCGAGTTATAAATAAGGCATATTATTATCAAATTTTTTAAACACAGATAGAAGAAAATCTTAATATTTCTAGACAAAACATGTTAATTGGATTGAATTCTTGTAAAAAAATTTATTTTAATCTGGCATTAATGCCTATGTCAACACAGCAAACATATTTAAACTGATATTAAAGGATGAAACAGCGAGGATGACTTATATTATGTAAATATGAACGACCATAAACTCATAACTATAATATTAACTAATAAGCTAATAAGGCCTACTAGCAATTCGTACTAGCTAAAATTTAGCTAGATTCATGACGTTGGTATGATTATTTTGAAAACGATTTTCCAGTGAGTAGTGCATCTACTCAGTCACAGTAGGCCTACACACAACATTAAGACAGAAATTATTTTGCATTTTGCAGAATTCTTTACTTTCACATAATTACTAATACTATTAGTGATCATGTCCACCTCTACATATAGCTAAATAATGCATAACACTAATCACATAGTTAAATGCGCGAAGCGGAGGCGGCAGCCGTAGCGAAACGCCCTTGCATTTTCGAATAATGTACGATACATTGTTTGTAGGTTTCGGAAATGTGGCATATTATATCTCCCGCGAGGTTTGTCAGCCTGTCACATCTCGTCTAGCGGTATGACGTCACACCTCCATTCGACAGAAGCGCTGTAACGTTACCTGTACAATTAACCGTGGGAAGCGATTTTTTATGGATAGACGATGGAGCTGATAACAGAGTATTAATATTTGCCAGCAAAATAGCTAGGGAAGCCCTTAAAGAATCAACACTAATGTTCGTCGACGGTACTTTCAAGAGTTGCTGTTCAATCAGATATGGTATTGGAAATGTAACTTTCGTAACTTACATATTATACTGGAAATAATAGTCATGTCTGAAACATAAACAAAGTATTGGAAATGAAGTATTGGAACTAACGCGTAATCGCCAATCAAAATGCTTCGGGGTAACGAACACCGGACTCCAGATTAGCTAATATAGGCCTAATATGAGTGTAAATGTTCTAGAAAATAGGCACTGGGTCCTGTTTCATAGAACTTCTACACTGATATTAGCCTATTAGCCAATATACAGGGTGTTAATAAATAACACCGAAATATTTTACCTGTATATAGAGGGGACATAGACAAGCAACTTTTATTAGGAGGCTTTTGCTCTATGGATTGAATTCTTCCTGTTATAACATAAAATATCCCAAGGATATGCACGCCACTGACTTCTAATACTTGAAACGATGGGAAACAAAGGAACAGTGAATATTGTGTAGTGGTCGGGAAAATTGTAAAAAACTAGAAGGTGCCCGTGGCTACGCCACGATAATTCTTTTAAAAATTAAAAATTAAGAGTATAACAATTATTAAAGCATTATATTTATTAACACTTGCACGCGAATCATTCATAAACTAAGCCATTAATAATTAATGAAACAGCTAAAATTCCTGCTTTAGAGTACATTCCACGACATGAAAGCGCCCCCTGGGAAAACTATATCAGAATCGATTATGCAGTTCCAAAGAACCAGTGAATACATAATACGTAGGCCTATTGTTTCTCAGCTGTTTATTGACATGAATATGATGTGAATTTTATTTTATCAATTCAGTGTAATTTTCAGAAATTATATAATGTTTCAAGGGAAGGAATGGTTTGTTTGGATTATTATTATCTAGTGATATTTCAAGAGTTAAACCATCAATATTTTACAGCTGTTGCCTCCGGCTTCGCCCGCCATTATTCATTGACTCCAGGATTTTTAAGAAAATTACACTGGCAGATTATTAAAAATGTTTGTGGTTCAGAGCTATGAAAATTGTAAGTAATAATAAAATTAGAATATTTGTTCATTGTGTTCATTTCACTTAGGCCTTATATAATAAAGAAACGGTTTTCCTTCCTAATTTTGTAGTCGTCATGAAAGTTTAGACTGCGAGAGACGAACATCGCCGAGTATACCCGATGTCTCACGAAGCGGGCGAGCAAGCACGCTATTTAGGGCCGTTGAATTGTATAAGAGTAGATGAGGGAAAAAAAGACAAACGAAACATTTTTGTTAGGTCTGGAATTAGGAATAAAAACATAATGCAGTGGCGGGCAATCACGTGATTAATCAGTAAATTTTGCAGATTATGAAAATTCTAAATTATGGTATAGCTGTTGATGAATTGTTAAGAATCAGGTTTTTATCGATCGCTAAGAAGGCATGAAGTCAATTTAATGAAATTGTTAACCCTATTTCGCTCAATTATTGAGTTATGAGCACCAAATTTTAAGGACTTTAATTCCCTGTAGCATGCACATTTTACGTGATAGAGCAAAAATGTCCTAATAAAAGTTGCTTGTCTATATCCCCTCTATACACAGGTAAAATATTTCGGTGTTATTCATTAACACCCTGTATAATAATATTGGTTATTATTATTAGTCGTCTGTTTGACAAGAATATTTTCTAATAATATTAGTTATGGCTTCATGGCTCTACATTATTAGTAAATATTGCTAATGTTATTAGTAAACTGATTCGTAGACTGCAGAACTAATAAAATTTACTTATAATATTAGGTGTTTTTCTAGAAGTGTATTTGGGCCAATAACTCATTCTCAAACCCATGTAATTCAGATTTCGTGATTTTAAAATTGTGCAAAATGAATCACTCTGATTTAATTATCAATTTAGAAAAAGCTTACATACACTGTCAAAGGAATTTTTTGTCGTAACAAGTTTTTAGGATTTGAGGTTAGATTTTAGTACATAAGCCTACTGCTATCTTGAATAAGTGCCTGGCAGATTTATTCATTTCTTAGAGCTAGTTATTATTTGTTACATTTATGAAGATATATGTAGACCGTACTTCTTTGAAATAGTAGGCCTATTGACAAAAAGACTAAGAAGGGGAAAAAACACAAACAACAATCCAGATATAAACTCCAAATCAATCAGCTGACTAATGAACTAACAATATTAGTGAAGAGAGTTTATGAGTAGTGTTCATAGGCCTATCTCTATTAAATAAGATTTTGATAACTAATAAATAATATTATGAGTTCTGATATTATTAACTAATATTATTAGCAAGTTCTGGAAAGCAGGGCCGTAGCAAGGTCTTTCTGCGCCCTTGGCGAGTCTAACAAATCTGCGCCCTCCAATACTAGGGGGTCTGAACAATTTTTTTATTTCTGTAAAGTTGTTTATTATTTTAATATAAAAACACTGTTATTATCATAGGAAGGCTAATCCCACGAGACTTGACGAGTTTATCGATAGATTCGCGACTGCGCAGCAGAAGCGAATTTATCTGATGCAACTCGTCAACTCGAGTTGGATTTATTAAGACTATTCAATGAATAAAAATCCACCAGATTATACAAATAATAATAACTTTCGTGCTTTGTTCTACAAAAACAAAACTAACAGCTGCGAGATCACGGCATACTATGAATCAACCGTCCATGAATCGATTCGAGCTGTTTTGGTGTAATCAGTGCTACCACCAGAGCATATAAGACATAGTTAACTTCATTCAATTAAGCTAAAAGCATAACAGAATAAACGCACACGAACTGGCTTGCACAGAATCGAAATTGTGTTCTTAATCAATGGGCATTTCTATTATTTCAATTTCCAAACAAATTATGTTGTATGAAATAATCTGTTTTCGTGCCGCTTAGTGGCACCATCTGACTATTAATCACTGCACACTGATACTTGCGTCTCCAGCAATGACCTAGCTCAATGGTCTCCAGTAACGACCAGACCATTTTACCCGATAAAATGCCATCCTCGCGATTCCTACAAGAATATTGTAAGATAAACGGCCGTGATTGGTCTATATCCGAGGAATTGCTAAACGTTATTGGTCAATATCAAGCACGCGGCGTATGAGTTGAACAGTCAAAGAAAATCTAAACCTCAATTTGAAAATGAACCAAGTGTTGGACTTTCAAGGTACTAAAACCTTATTTTAAGACGATTGAACTAGGCTACTTAAAAAATAATTAAATCATAAAATGTAGAATTTTTATTGCTTGATAAATAGCACCAGTCTATAAAAAGGTTGTATTTTTCATGGTTAATTTTGCGTCCTCTTTCTACCTGTGCCCTTGGCGGGGGCACATCTCGCCACCGCCTAGCTACGGCCCTGCTGGAAAGGCAATTTTCTGTTCCCGGTAGATGAAACATTTTCAGTCAAAATTTCGCTGAATGGGCACACTAAGCAATGCCAACACAATTCAGGTTTAGTCATAAATAGACCTGGGATTTTAGGCTCTAAAAAAATTAGTTTTAGGCACCTAAAATAGGCTTTTAAAACAAGTAAATAGGCTTTTAAAAGAGAAAATAGGCACTTAAAATATGCTTTAAAACTGTGTAAATAGATAGATAATATACTTTAAAATATTAGCCCTACAATATACACTTAAAGGGATAAACTGTAACATGGTCCTTTTTTTACTGCAAGAATCTTGGTATACCTATTCTTAACAGAATTAACTACAAAAGTAGGCATCACGAACTATATTCACTTAAACAGATGTTCTTTCACTGGTGACTTGACACAGTAGTCCTTCCCCCTTAATCCTCCCCCTCCCCCATCAGTCACTATTGCTTTAGCGGCAATTGTTTGGAATAATCAATAAGTTTCTGTGTAAACCCCACCTCTGCTGTTCTGTTTTTCATTGAGGGATGTCCATTATAAGATTGTAAAAATTACAGAAATTGAATTTTATTTTAAATGTATAAAATACGCATTTTAGTAAAATAGGCTCTAAAGGTCCAACTAGGCATTTTAGGGCACTATAAAACTCTATAAATGTAAGTGATTTATCATGAAATGTCCAAATATTTAAAAATTTACATGTTATTTCATAAGGAGCAAAATAGGCAATTGCCTTAAAATCCCAAGTCTAGTTCTTTCACTGGTGACTTGACACAGTAATCCTCCCCCTCCCCTGTCAATCAGCATTCCTTTAGCGACAATTGTTTCGAATTATGAAGTTTCTGTGAAAAACCCACCTCTGCTGTTCTGCTTTTCATTGAGGGATGTTCATTATGAGATTGTAAAAATTACAGAAGTTGAATTTTATTTTAAATGTACAAAATAGGCATTTTAGGCACTAAAATAGTAAAATAGGTTCTAAGCGTCCAAATAAGCATTTTAGGGCACTATAAAACTCTATAAATATAAGTGGTTTATCATGAAACATCCACATATTTAAAAATTTTCATGTTATTTCATAAGGAACAAAATAGGCATTTGCCTTTAAAATCCCAGGTCTAGTCAAAATACAATGTTAATCGGTATCCAACATTCTACGAATTAATTCAAGGCCGGGGCTTTTTTACTACGTCATTAACAGATAACAAATCTTGGCTGTGTCTGCCAGCACATATCAGATGTGAGACTCTGTATCAGAGGAGTATGAAGACATTGGCGCTAATTTATGCCTTAACCCTTCCTATATAAATTTTAAAATTTATTATGAGCCTAGTTAGATTCATCATAGAGCAGGTAGCGGCTGGGTGCAAGCGATCGTTATCAGGTGGCTCTGTATTAGGGACAGTCCTAATACGCTCAAGATGTTTTCACCTGAGACATTTTCGAGTGCGTTTTTCATAAAATTGGAACGAAGATTTTTGGGTTAGGTGAATTCTTACAAAGTTGCTGTTTGTAAGATTTTGATATGTGAATACAGGGTGGTGTGGTTAAATCTTTTATCTTTGTTCATTGTGTAAAATCATAATCAGGGCCCGGATTCTAATGACATGTCATCTTTTTATTGATGCTGCATAGACATTGCCAACTTGTAGATAAATCCTAATCATGGCCTCTAGATTATAGAAATACATTTTTATTAGGTCATTTTTTGTCATTTTATATTTTTAGGGCATTTATTTCAATTTTACGTCATTATTTTGTCATTTTCGTGTCATTTGCTTCCTTATTTAGTCATTTTCATGTATTTACATTGAGTGTATTAACTTTTTCACCATTAACGGCCGTGGGTGTCGGCATGCTGACCACATGCCCCCCAATCCTGCCATCTGCCTATGGGAGATGACGCAGCGGTCGGGTGGTAGGCCAAGTCCCTCCAGGGATGTAGCGCCACGGAGTTTAGTTTTTAGTTTAGGTCGCACAAATGCAATTTTTCGGCGTGTTACCAGTTCGACCAACAGCTTTTTTAGAGATCGTGTACTAAAAAAGAATTATTGTTTCTCCAAGAACAGGTAGATAAAAGGTCGCATAATCAACTCTGTTTTTTTTTTTTTTATGAGCTATTCACGCAAATGAGAGTAGGCTACTTTACGACATAAAATAAATATTCCAGCTGTTCTCACTTGTACCACCTCTTTCTGAGCCCTTCAATTTTGCTTCTGTTTTACTCGTGAAATAATCGTTGAGTAATATAATTTCAGAAATATTCGATACACTAGCAGGTAGGGGCCTACCTATGGCTTCGCCCACGATAATTAATTGGAAGATTAAAAATTAAGAGCAAAATAATTAAAACATTTTACTTATTAACAATTGGACGCGAAACATTCATAGGCCCAAACTAAACGATGGATAATTAATTAATGAAACAGCTAAAAGTCCGAAGTGAATTCCACGATTAGAAAGCGCAGCATGGGAAAAGGAACCTCAGATTCGAGTTCCCTGGTCCAGAAAACCCCTGAATAGTGAGTTTCGTCCAAATCGATCAATGTTTGCCCATTTAGGCCAATTTTCATTATCCCTCTCCCGTCTACATTGAAAATTTCAGATGTCTGAGCGTCCTGACATTATAAACAAATGAATCGACCAGCGTGGGTTTACAAAATTCAAGCGATCGCGATGCTTTTACTTCCAAGGTATGACAAAAATAAGCAAAGCCATCTGCGATTGATTTGACAATTGGAAACTGATGCTTGGATAGCGAAAAAAAAATCACGTTTTCTGACAGTTTTTTATTGATAACTCGCGAACGAAAGTGAAAATAAAAAATCCGGCTTCGAGGTGCATTTTCCAACCCTTCAGTCTACCTATGTTTAAAATTTCAGATCTCTGTGTTTAGTAGATTTCCTGTGCATCGCGCACAGACAGACAGACAGACAAACACTTCCTTTTATTACCTAGGTATTAGCCTATGCATTAACTTAGTTAATAGCCTGTATAGGCATAGGCGTAACCAGGCCGACCATATGGGGGGGTTATAACATCCGCGGGGTCTGGCGAGTATGGAAGGAGAGGGGGGTCCGGGGGCCCTCCCCCGGAAAATTTTAAAAATTAAGATGCAAAATAACGAGTTTTAAGCTTCCGGGGGTTCTCCCACGGAAAATTTTAAAAATTAAGATGCCAAATAACAAGTTTTAAGCTTCCGGGGGTCCTTCCCCGGAAAATTTTATAAATTAAGATGCAAGATAACGAATTTTTTTTTCTTCCGGGGGTTTTCCCTCGGAAAATTAAAAAAAATTAAGACGCAAAATAACGAGTTTTAAGCTTCCGGGGATCCTCCCCCGGAAAATTAAAAAAATTAAGACGCAAAATAACGAGTTTTAAGCTTCCCACGCTTTATACTTGTATTAATCAATTTATGGGCAGACTTAAAAAATTATACAATTTTCCTTTTTTTAATCAATGGGGGGGGGGGTTCAAACCCCCAACCCCCCCCCTCGCTACGCCTATGTGTATAGGCGATACCTGTAGCCTGAGAAATCAGTTATATAATTGCTGATGTAAGACATTAACTAAGAGACTTTAAGAATTTCATTCTTGAGTTTAATTTATGTTGAGATAAAAATGTCATGTCGGATAACGGACTCCAGCTTAGGGAATTTCTCTCATAATTGTTGAGACAAAAGACATGCGACATCAGAATTCTATTGCACTGTCCTCAAGTGGACAAGAAGCGAACCTCCATTCAATCAAGTTGCCATTACAGGCGAAGTTCCGAGAAATTAGCAGCTCAATGAAAACTCTTTGAGTTAATGTCATGCGTTCAATGTCAGACGGCGGACGGAAGTGGTTTGCAGCTCAAAGCTTTTGCGTTCAGCACGTCTGGAATCCAATTACAATCAGAACAACAACAACAACACCACCTAAGCTATAAAAATATTGATTCTAACGATAACAGGAGGCTTAGAAATGAAACGAGTCTTTTCGATTTCAAAAACACTAGTGTAGGTATCAGGGGGGTTTGGCTTGAGATGTACTATCGCCTTTACTTTTTAATTTAGCTCTGGAAAGTTCAGGAAAACAAGGTAGGCCTAGAATTAAATGGTAATCGTCTGTCTTAGCTTATGCAGATGACGTTTTTTCTGTCGGGCGATGACATAAACACATTTCCATGGCTCTGAACCACAAAACTATAGGAATACTTTTTGCTTAATTTTTAATAGTTTATAGAACACAATCTTAGAAGTACCTTTGTCATTTCAAACTCCACCATATAAATTCAAAAAAAGAACTTTTTGAAATGACCTAGTTTTAGAAAAGTTTATTTTCAGCATCTTACTTGAGCTAACACTGTGAATAAACTGCAAGTGTAAGCTTATTAAGAATGTATTTAATTTCCTTCTAAAGAAACCGGGATTTCGGCTGACTAACGATTTCCTTTACCGGGAGAATGGGATTAAAAAATGACAAAATGCAATGCTGTATACAAATCGAGGCAGATATTTTAAAAAGTAATTTATAGTAGAATATTGATTAGATTAATTATTACAATTATTATTGTCATTTTATTGTATTTTAATTTAAATGTTTTTTAGCTATTTTTGGTTTCTAACGTCTTATTTGGCCATTTTTACCTCTTATAAGATCGGACTATGTGACTGCCATGACAGCGAAATGGAGCTAAAACCTAAGAATTTGGTCCCTAGTTATGATGCCCCAAACCAGTGCTTTGTTGTTTGTTAGGGATGTACGGATGTTTAATTTATGAGTCTGGTAGTATTTACGGCAATTGTTTACTGTGCAGTCCGCTAGAAATATTTAAATTGTTGTCGGAATATGTGAGTTATACATCAAACTATGGTCTATTCATGAGTTGTCTACTCATATGCGATTCCTATAAGTGTCAATTATAAATTGTGAAATGACCAAAAACTTAGGCTACTCCAAAAACTGAGGGTCATTGACACACGAAATGGCTCACACCGACTCAGAATTGCGTTTTAATCAATGCACATTTTAATTGTTTAGTTTATATCTCTATATATATAAAAGGCTTTGTCCTGACTGACTGAATGAATGACTGACTGAATGACAGGAATCAACGTACAGCCTAAACTATAACAGGTAGAGACTTGGAATTTTGACAGTACCTTCGTTTCATAATGTAGGTGCCCACTAAGAAAGGATTTTGAAAAATTCTGATTCTAAATGCCAAAAATTAAATGTTTTTGAAAATACTTAATCCCTTTTTACATAGAATTATCAATTCCAAATCACAGAATATATTGTTGCCAAATGGTATATGATGGGCTTGGAAAAAACAAATGAAATGCACTTTTGACAAATAAGAGAAGTTATCAAAATAATTCATGTTATAAATAAATATTACAGAATGAAATCCACTAAAATAATGGAATCACATAACTTTCTCTACCCTGGACATAGAGAAAACAAAACGAGGTATGGTAATGTGTATATTATTATATTATATCGCAGGTTTTTGGAGAGAAAAGTATGAAAGGGATAATGCTTTCTGTTTAATTTCATCCCCAAAACGGCTTTATGGTAACATAAGAGTGGGAAATTTCCCGCCTCGATATTACAATTTTATGTTACAGGAATTTCTGTTTCTTCTTATTTAAACCTCTACCAGGCTTGCTGTGCACTGTACAAGCGATGGGATGCAAAATTCTAGATCCTCTATGAGCCATAAAAAACTATATCAAGCGTTTTCTGAGGGAATAGTTTGAGTGTAATAAGTCGTTCTTCCTATTTCAAATTATAAATGCCTATATAAGGACCTAGAATTTAAAATTGAAAATCCTTAATAAGCTAATTTCCAATTACAAAATACAAAACCCGGGCGACGCCGGGTCTTTTAAGCTAGTTTTATATGACACTCAACTTTCAATATCATTTTATATAGGCGTAAATATAGTTATAAGCCTAAGTAAAAAGTAATTGATTTTGTTTTGTTCACAACCAACGTTTCAGACAGGGGACATAGCAACTACTGCTTAGTGATATTTTGACGTATTCAGTTACAAGGAGGCGTTTATCATAGGTAATCTCACGAGAGTTAACGAATTTATCTGATGAAACTCGTCAACTCGATTTATTAAGACTATTCCATGAATAAAATGTAACGGATTATACAAATAATAATTACTTTCGTGATTTGTTGTATAACAACAAAACTAACAGTTGTGAGATCACGGCCTACTGTGAATCAACCATCCATGAATCGATTTGAGCTACCATGTTGTGACCAGTGCTACCAATGGTGCATATAAGACATAGTTAACTTCATTCAGGTAAGCTAACAGCAGAGCAGAATAAAAGCACACGAACTGGCTTGCACCGAATCGAAATTGTGCTTTTAATCAGCGGACATTTAAAAATACATTCAATTTCCAAATAGGCCTACAACCATGTACTGTGTACTGGAATATATTAATGGTTACTTGCTTTGCCTCACATTTTTAGGTAGATTTCGAAGAAAAATCTACCTATTGCAATGGATACCACTTTATGATTTTCGAAAAATTCTTTCATATCTTTACGTTTCATGCTCCCCTAAGTACGAAACCACCGCCCGTTCAAAAAAAAAATTGTGATATTTATATATATATATATATATATATATATATACATATATATCTTTACACGACAGGGGCCGTAATTTTGAAGATATTTGAACCAAATTTTATTATGTTATTTCTAGGCCCAATAGTTCGGACAAGTTCGTTAATGGGCAAAATTGGCCCAAGGGGGTGGTCGGGGGAGGGGGTTGAAATTTTAAAACATTTATATCTCGGCCCCTATGAAGTATAGAGGGAAACTTTGTTTGAATAAATTAGAGTACTCCCTATGGAGTTCACAGTGACACCAACAATTCGGGGGTTCGAGTGAGGGTGGGGTGGGGGTGGGGGATGAAAATTCGAAACTTTTGAAACCACGTCTTGTGGGGTATCGTTGAAAAGCTCTTGATGAGTACTCTACAAATCAATAAATAGTTTCTTGATAGCTCTCATATGACGCTAGATTTTAATGTTTGAAAATAATAACACTTAAAAGAATTATTATAATATCATAATTTTGTCTTGTTTAGCGGCTTTGCTAATTTTATTCATTGCTGATCTTGCGCACGGCCTCCCAGAATATTATATCCTATTCTTGTTGTCAAAACAAATGATTGTAGGCTCTTCCTCTTTACCGAATTCAGTTCTTATTACTGCAGGTTTACCATGCCAAGGCTAAAGAAAAAGAGTGCTATGCAGCGACAATAAATTAAACCAAAAGCACTTCGAAATCTACCTCCGCCTGTAGGCCTGCCTAAAGGGATTTTTAATGTTGGTACTCATCTAAGTTGACCATTAAGGCGAATACCTGCTAGTGATTATATAGGGTTCGGAAGTTTACATGTCACATTTTTATCCTGACCTCCATTCTCACCGCAAACACAAATTAAACACGAATTGCACGCTTTTATCCAATCGGACCGATTTTGTTTTGCATATAAAGTCATATTTCGGGCGTTTTTGTGGTCTTGGTCATATTTTGGCCATAGGCCTTTTTGTAATTTAATGTCATATTTCACTTATAAATTCTGTAAAAGAGCACAATTATAATACAGTGTATGTACTATAATGTAGTAGGCCAATATAGTTAAACTACATGATTGAGTTAAATTTGGAATTTATTTCAATAATTTAATGTTTATGCCAAATTAATAGTAACTTAAAAATATGTAAAATGAATTCAATTGTTCAGGGACAAGCAAGGTCTACAAAATATTACGAGTATTTGGAGCCGATGAAACGAGCAAACAAGAGAAAATTCTTTAAAAATAGAAGTTCATTACAAGTAAAGCTGTAAAGTGATTATCTGACTGAACTTATGTGGTGTACGAATTTAGTGTCTCTAAACCTTTTAAATTGGAACGTTTATTTTTTTTTTTTAATACGTTATTTTATCAGGTCACATTTAGGATTTTTGGGTCATAAGTTAGCCTATTTCGTCCTTTTTAAGGGCATATTTTTAATCATATTTTCCACTTCTTTAGGTCATAAACATCCGAACCCTACTAATAACGAATATATTATTATTATTATTATTATTATTAATATTGTTTAGTATTAAGTTTAGTATTATTATTTGGGTCTAAGAGAGAAAACTGCATAACGACGAGCTTCATGACCTGTACTCTTCACCGGATAAAGTAAGGGTAATTAAATCACGGAGGATGAAATGGGCTGGACATGTTGCGCGCATGGGGATGAAGGACATATCTCGAAAGTATTGACTATGAGATCCGAAGGGAAAAGGCCACCCGGAAGACCTAGACGTAGGCGGGAAGGCAATATTAGGATAGATTTAAGTGAAGTAGGATTTGTGAGGGATGGTTGGATGGAGTTAGCACAGAATAGGGTTGAATGGTGGGCTCAGTTAAGCGCGGCAATGAACCTCCGGGTTCCATAAAAAAGATAATATTCCTTTAACTGGCTTAGGAATTGTCTATTGCCATTGAGTAAGTAAGTAAGTAGGCCTAATTATTATTATTATTATTATTATTATTATTATTATTATTATTATTATTATTATTAGAATTATTAAGTGCATATTAGAGTCTTGAAAATAAAAATAAAAATACTCCGTGCAAACGCTTTTTTTTTAACTTCCTTTTGCCTCTGTTATAGAGCATTTCCCAACATAATATCGCAATATACTCTACAGAAATAATAGCATTTTAGAATAATTTTATTTGCTTGGACTGTATCGGGCTGTAATGTGCTGTAGCTGTCATCACTGGGTACACGGGACCCCCAGCGTGTCCCATCGCTCACACGGCTGACAGGTGTAACTTCACACTTCCCGGCTGCACCAACCAAAGTGGCTTTGTCCCATCTCGAATAGCAATACATTCTATTTCCTGAAGGCTGCCAGGGAGTATTACATTCCAGTTGTTTGTAACTGATAACATGATAAGCCTGGTATCAGAATCTACAATTTACAAAACTTAGATTTGTAAGGAGTAAAATTCGACCCGGGAGGGAATTTAATAAAATCAGGTAAGCTGATGTAACAAAGTGCCAGAATGCTATTGTTTAATTAGTGATAATTGCAAATATATTATGCAGAAAGTAAGTTATTTTTGTAATCCAAAAATGATATTGGAAATTATGAAAATTGTCTTTAGGAAATGTGATTTGTCGGTTTTGAGTTAAAAATTTATAGGGGAATTCCATTAGCGGGTTTTAGTTTGTTTTGTTAAACAATTAATTTCTTTTTTTAAATATTGAAAAAATGTACAGTTTTTAAAGTACAATATAATAATTGTCACAATTTAATTTAAAATAATATTAGGTAAACTGATGTAACAAAGTGCCAGAATGCTTTTGTTAAATCAGTGATAATTGCAATTATGATATGCAGAAAATAAGTCATTTTTGTGATCGATTTCCGAGTTAAGCTCCAGATCGATTCATTAAGAAGGGCTTACGGAAGAACAAAGGTCTAGTTTGATAAGCATATGTGGGTAGTGTTATTTCTCAAAGCTAACTGTATTGCAACTTCCAAAGCCATATATGAACACTGTAAAACAATATGTTGTCAAGAGAACTGATTCGCATTTGATAAATTCTTATTACCATAAAATAGGCACTAAAATGGGCATTACTCAGGTACCTGTCTACCGATTTGGTCCAATATCAATAGGCCTAGGTTTCTTCCAATGGACGTTATAAATGCGTACACCAAAGTTCATGAAAATCCGATAAAGCGATGTATGTCCAACGGACATACATTTTCCCGTCCACCACACAATCTCATAAAGTACCATTCTGGCACTTAATAACAATACCCACATATTCCTCCACATGTGCTTTTCAAACTTTAGACCTTTGTTCTTCCGTAAGCCCTGCTTAATGAATCAATCTGGATCTTAACTCGGAAATCGATTTCAATTTTTCTGCATATCATAATTTCAATTATCACTGATTAAACAAAAGCATTCTGGCACTTTGTTACATCAGTTTACCTGATATTATTTTATATTAAATTGTGATAATTATTATATTGTACTTTAAAAATTGTACATTTTTTCGATATTTTAAAAAAGAAATTAATTGTAGAGCAAAATAAACTAAAGCCCACTAATGGAATTCCCATATAAATTTTTAAATTGAAACCGACAAGTCACATTCGCCAAAGACAATTTTCATGCCTCAAGAACATTTTTCAGCTTGGATACCGATTACAAAAAAAAAAAAACTTATTTTCTGCTTATCATCAGGGCCCAGATTCTGATAACCTAAATTTGTTTGAAAAATGACCCTACATTTGAAAGAAAATGACTTAATAATTACAAAGAATGACCTAAAACTTATATTTTATTTATAAAAATTATTATTGTGCACACAAAGATATAGACTAAAGTGTACACAATTGTAAAAACTGTAAATGTAGAAAGGGTGTTGTAGGTCTAAAAACTTTGTTCATGATTGGAACATTTGAGAAGAAAAGTAAATTCTACAAAAGTAAAGTAAAGTAGATTCTACAAAAATGTTGCATTATAGTAACCTAGTCATTTATTTAAAATAAATTCATGAAAATTACAAAATAAGAAAGAAAATTACACGAAAATGACAAAATAATGACATAAAATTGAAACAAATGCCCTAAAAATATAAAATTGCATAAAATGACAAAAAAATTACCCAATAAAAATGTATTTCTATAAACTAGAGGCCATGATTAGGATTTATCCACAAGTTGGCAATGTCTATGCAGCATCAATAAAAAGATGACACGTCATCAGAATCCGGGCCCTGCTTATCATAATTGCAATTATTACTGATTAAACAAAAGCATTCTGACACTTTATTACATCAGTTTACCTGATATTATTTTATGTTAAATTGTGACAATTATTATATTGTACTTTAAAAATTGTACTCTTTTTCATTAGTTCAAAAAGAAATTAATTGTTTAACAAAATAAACTAAAACCCGCTAATGGAATTCCCCTATAAATTTTTAGCTCAAAACCGACAAATCACATTTCCCAAAGACAATTTTCATAATGATCAAATATCATTTTGGGTTACAAAAATAACTTATTTTCTGGATATCATAATTGCACTTATCACTGATCAAACAAAAACATTCTGGCACATTGTTACAACAGTTTACCTGATTTTATTCACTCTGTACATCATGGAACTTCAGCAGAGCAATTTTAGGCCTATAATATGCTCATAAATAGGAAAATAAATTTTATTACGTCATATGAGTGCTTATTAAAGAGGGTCAGGTTTCAGAGGGAGAGTTTTCCATTATACACACATCACACAATTGCTCTGTGAAATGAGGTACTTTTTTTTATATAGGAGGGGAATTATCAATTGTAGTATAGCGTACACAACATAACAATTTTACATGTAGTCAGCCCTGCGTAATGGCTATTTTTATAACTCGAACATCCGAGGTCCAACCGAGTGATTCGCCACAAATGTCGCTTTTAGAGGCTCGTATAATAAGGGTTAGATACCACCACAAACCTACTTCCTTCTTTACCAGCGCCATGTTGAATATATGAAACTGTTTTTACGATATGTTGTGTGGCATGACTGTCATACGAATTGCACTAATTACGAATGTGCTGCCCTCTGTCAAACAGGCATCACTCGTGTTGTGTTTTTACAAACAGCACATGTCCCCGTGATAAAGTGGTACATGTCCTATACTTCAGCTTTTTCTCCACTCTCTCCGATTAAAGTCAGCCAATCTCTTGTGAGTAATATTCCGCCTACATAGTTAGAAATCAGATCACTTACAGATCAAGAGTTCTTGATTCATAGCAAATAAATTGTCCCTTCATGTACATCATAAGATAAATAAAATTAGGTAAACTGATATAACAAAGTGCCAGAATGCTTTTGTTTAATCAGTGATAATTACAATAAATTATGATAAGCAGAAAATAAGTTATTTTTGTAATCGATTTCCAAGTTAAAACAACAGTTTCATGATATTTCATCGGCATGAAAATTATCTTATGTGATTTGTCGGTTTCGATTTAAAAATTTATAGGGGAACTGCATTAGCGGGTTTTAGTTTATTTTGTTCTACAATTAATTTCTTTTTCAAAATATTGAAAAAATGTACAATTTTTTAAGTATAATATAATAATTGTCACAATTTAATGAAAAATAATATCAGGTAAACTGATGTAACAAAGTGCCATAATGTTTTTTTTATCAATATTATCAATTTCAATATTATGATATGCAGAAAATAAGTTAGGCCTATATTTGTAATAGATCTCCGAGTTAAAGTCCAAAAACAAAATGCACTGGCAATAATATTAATGATTTAGGCCTACGATTCGCTGACATGTTTGTTTCAAGTTTAAAGCAGCCGTGTAGGTTATGAATGAAAAAGAAAAAGTCAATCTGAAATCTGTCAGGATTACAAGAGCGAATAAAAAAAATAATAACATTAAAATATATTGTAGATATTGTTAGTCATACTTATCGCTAGAATGCACAATATTATATTAATTTTCAACTGCTAGTTGTGTTTTAAATCTTTTGTTTACATTATTATTTACATTGACATCGTTATGAAGAAATAAATCAATCAAGGCGGGCTAACAGATGAATAAACGATTGGCAATTTGTTAAATATAACTTACTGTGAGCCACGCGTTAATATTGTAGCGTATTATATTCATTACAGAATTAATATTGATATACTCGTTATTTTTGGATTCAGACGACCTCAAAACGCGTATTTATGTTCAAAACTGAACGTCGGACTTCAGGATGAAACAATGTTTTCCTCTACCTATAGTACCTATGGTACGGGCAGAGAAAGTGAAAAAAAAAAGCTATGCTGAGTTAAATGATGAAGCAGAAGTTGGAGAACGGAATTTCACATGGGATCTATACTTATAGGCCTAATTGTCCTTAGGAATAATAATAAATAATAATGGCTAAAACCAAATATAAGGTGCCAAATAGGCTCCGCCCACTCGATATTAGCATTTTGTTTCTCAGCGAACAGGGTGACCAAACTATCCTTGTATATTGTCGCCAACACTCCCGACCATACCAAATATTAAAAAATCCCTTTAGGCAGGCCTACAGGCGGAGGTAGATTTCGAAGTGCTTTTGGTTTAATTTATTGTCGCTGCATAGCACTCTTTTTCTTTAGCCTTGGCATGGTAAACCTGCAGTAATAAGAACTGAATTCGGTAAAGAGGAAGAGTCTACAATCATTTGTTTTGACAACAAGAATAGGATATAATATTCTGGGAGGCCGTGCGCAAGATCAGCAATGAATAAAATTAGCAAAGCCGCTAAACAAGACAAAATTATGATATTATAATAATTCTTTTAAGTGTTATTATTTTCAAACATTAAAATCTCGCGTCATATGAGAGCTATCAAGAAACTATTTATTGATTTGTAGAGTACTCATCAAGAGCTTTTCAACGATACCCCACAAGACGTGGTTTCAAAAGTTTCGAATTTTCATCCCCCACCCCCACCCCACCCTCACTCGAACCCCCGAATTGTTGGTGTCACTGTGAACTCCATAGGGAGTACTCTAATTTATTCAAACAAAGTTTCCCTCTATACTTCATAGGGGCCGAGATATAAATGTTTTAAAATTTCAACCCCCTCCCCCGACCACCCCCTTGGGCCAATTTTGCCCATTAACGAACTTGTCCGAACTATTGGGCCTAGAAATAACATAATCAAATTTGGTTCAAATATCTTCAAAATTACGGCCGCTATCGTGTAAATATATATATAAATATATATATATATATAAATATATATATATATATATATATATATATATATATATATATATATATATATATATATATATATATATATATATATATATATATATATATATATATAATATCACAAATTTTTTTTTGAACGGGCGGTGGTTTCGTACTTAGGGGAGCATGAAACGTAAAGATATGAAAGAATTTTTCGAAAATCATAAAGTGGTATCCATTGCAATAGGTAGATTTTTCTTCGAAAATCTACCTAAAATGCGAGAGTGGCCCTTGTACCTACTATTAATAATTCGAGAGTGCCCCTTGTACCAAATATTAAAAATTCGAGAATACCCACAGGTTTGCCTTGTACCCAACAGTTTGTCAGCCTGTTTATCCTCGAAGAATTCGCTAGATCGTGGTATTAAAGAAAGTGCTTCGCTGGGGGCGGGTCAGGGCGGGTTATACCTCATGCGACGATGCACCTTATATTTGGTTTTTCCCATAATAATAATAATCTATAATATTAAAAGGAAGTAACTTATTTGTCTTTTTGTCTTTCTGTCTTTATGTTTCTCTGTCTGTCTGTGCGCGATGCCCAGCGAATTCTACTCCACGCAGAGATCTAAAATTTTAAACATAGGCTAAATGGAGTAAAGAGTGGCTGAATGCATCTAGCAGGCGGATTTTTAATTTTCGCTTTCGTTCGCTAGTTATGAAAGAAAAACTGACAGAAAACGTGAATTTTTTGCGCTATCGAAGCATCAGTTTTCAGTAAACATTTCAATTGCCAAATCAATTGCAGGTGACTTTGCCTTTTTTGTTATAACTTGGAAATAAAATTTTCGTGATTTTGTCAATATTTCGCATGGAACTATCGATTGTTTCAACTGGTCGATTCGTTATTTAATAATGTCAAATACAATAGAGGCGCTTTCTAATCGTGGAATGCATTCTAAAGCCGGATTTTTAGCTGTTTCATTATAATTATTAATCATTTAGTTTATGAATGACTAGCTTAAAAGGCCCGGCGTCGCCCGGGTTTTTTATTTTGTAATTGGAAATTAACTTATGAAGGACTTTAGATTTATAAATTCTAGGTCCTTATATAGGTATTTATAATTTGAAGTAGAAAGAACGACTTATCACACTCAAACTATCCCCTAAGAAAATGTTTGAAATAGCTTTTATGGCTATATGTAGAATTTTGCATCCCATCGCTTGTACAGTACACAGTAAGCCCGGGAGGGGTTCTAATAAGAAGAAACCGAAATTCCGGTAACATAAAATTGTATTATCGTGGCTGAAAATTTTGTTTCTCACTGTCATGTTACCATAAAACCGTTTTCGGAATGAAATTAAACAGAAATACAATATCACTTTCATACATCTCTTCCCAAAACATATTACCTTACCTCGTATTGTTTTCTCTATGTCCAGGGTAAAGAAAGTTATGTGACTGCATTATTTTCGTGGATATTGATAGTTCTCTCATTTGTTTCTCTCATTTGTCAAATTTATTCTACTTTCATTTTCTTTCCAAGGCCATCTGAGACTCGCTGGTAACAATATGTTTTAATGTCAAATGTGATTTGGATTCGATAATTCTGTGTAAGAAGGGATTAAGTATTCTCAAAAACATTTGATTTTTGGCATTTAGAATCTGAATTTTTCAAAATCCTTTCTTAGTGAGCACTTACATTGTGAAACGAAGATACTGTCAAAATTCCAAGTCTCTACCTATTATAGTTTAGGCTGTACGTTGATTCCTGTCATTCAGTCAGTCATTCAGTCAGTCAGGACAAAGCCTTTTATATATATAGAGATTCGCGTGTAAGTGTTAGACTAATAAATATGTTTTAATTACTTTTCCCTCGATTCATGTGTTTATAATGTCAAGGCCTGCAGCCATAGGCTATGACATTTTCAACCTACACGGAAGAGGGATAATCAATATAGGCCTAAATATGGTCAAACATTGTTCGACTTGGACGAAACTCACTATACAGGGGTCTTCTGGGCCAAGGACTTCGAATCTGAGGTCGCTTTTACCAGGCGACGCTATCTAATCGTGGTATGTTGTCCACGTGATTTAGGTGTTAATAAATATAATGATTTGACTATTATGCTCTTAATTTTTAATTTTTGAAATAATTATAGCGGGCGAGGCAGCGGGCACCTGCTAGTAGGCATAATATTAATAAAATTGTCATCTATCTGAGCCGGGATTGAACCCGCAACTCAGGAACAGAAAGCCAATTCCTCACTGGCAATACCAGGGTGCCAATGTAAACGATAATTGGAAGCAATTTACTTGTCCCAATATCAGTTGAATTGGCCATTTGTACCACCGGCTACAAACTAGACCAGATGGATTTCACGACTCTGATTCACGACCTCATTGAATAGAGTTGGATAATGAAGTGCACCCTATTGGTTTAATAGTAATGGGTTTGCTCTAATCGGTTCTAAAACCCAGAAATATGCTCCTATACTTACAAGCTTATCACTAGACCTGGGATTTTAGGCTCTAAAAAAATTAGTTTTAGGCATCTAAAATAGGCTTTTAAAACTAGTAAATAGGCTTCTAAAAGAGAAAATAAGCACTTAAAATAAGCTTTAAAAATGTGTAAATAGACTTTAAAATACTACACTATGCTCTTAAACTGTAACGACGTGTAATCTTTTTTTACTGTAAGAAATTAGTAGGCCTTTACCTATTCTTAACAGAAATAATTGCAAAATTAAGACAGAATTAAAAATACATTTATCAAAAATAGTTTTGAATTATCTGAAAAATTGACACAGTATGTCCCTTCTTACTATCTGCTACTTGATGTTTTGAGCGAATCCTCCCCCGTCAGTCACCATTCCTTTGGCGACAATTATTTGGAATAATCAAGTTTCTGTGAAAACCCCACCTCTGCTATTCTGCTTTTCATTCAGGGATGCCGATTAAATGATTGTAAAAGTTATAGAAGATGAATTTTATTTTAAATGTACAAAATAGGCATTTTAGGCACTAAAATAGTAAAAATAGGCTCCAAAGGTCCTAATAGGCATTCTAGGGCAGTATAATAGTCTATAAATATGAGTGATTTATCACGAAATGCCAACATATTTAAAAATTTTCATGTTATTTCATAAGAAACAAAATAGGCATTTGGCTTAAAATCCCAGGTCTACTTATCACACAATAGGCCTAACTGCATTAATATTAGATTATTTGTGTTTATCTCGATTCGGAGCTTACTTGGTAGCCTGATATCAAAAATACGTTTTTTGTAGGCCTACACGCTCTCTAAAACAGCTGGTTGTCGAGCTGGTAACAAGGCGAAAAATTGCATTTTAGCGACCAAGGCCGCTAAAATTCCATAAGACTGCATTCGAAATGTAATTTTACCGGCATAGCACGCTAAAGTCGTCGTGGCAATCTATAAACAAAATGCAGATGACATTGACCAGTCACACCAACTTTAACATGGATTTAAACATACGTATATCTGGTCATAAAACAACAAATTTAAGCCAACATGTTTCTTTATGATAGGCTAATCAGAAACTTTACCAGGGTTTTTTTTTTTTCGCTAAACACGGTACCCTAATTCATCACATAGGCCTAACAACAAATATAAGCCAACAACTTTTCAAATTGTCGTTCACAAAAGAAACATTGCTTACCACAGGTGCACCCAGCATTTAATTACAATAGGCTATATTTCTTCTCATAGTCTACTGCTGCCGACATTTTACTGGCAGCAGCTCCAATTCAAAGTTTCTGGCTTGGATTGAAATTTCCTCGGGATCATCATTCATATTTTTACAAGTTTTTCATAAATATTAGTTCGTATGCATTATTGCTTACAAACAAGCGACTCATATAGGCCTATTATTCATCTATACCCTGTATAAATATTTCGTATTTTAAGTCTTATCTTCCGAATCATTTTTCTGTAGCTAATTTATAGTTTACGCAAAGTATTTTTGAAACACTCTGTATAAACTTGTATTTTAAGTCTTATGTCGCGAATTATTAGACTTTGAATGAGGTGAATGCGCAGTAAAGCAATGCAGCCGAGTGCTGGAACATGTTAAGGGTGGAGGAAGTTATGTATTTAACAGCATTAACTTTTTTGTAAGAAGGGAAGGCAGTAGCGGGGGAGTTGGTGGGTTTTTCTGCTATGCAGGTGATGTTTTAAACATGGCGAGACGCGCATCAGAGTGACGTGACGCTCATGCATGTGACTCTCATTAGGCGCCGCGTGGAAGTCATTGCCAACCCCATCAATAGCAATACACTATTTATTTATACCACAATATTCAATAAGCCACCAAATCCAAGAGGGATATGTCATCTATTTGTATTATTTTAATGCATCTAGGCTACCTTTGTGGAGTGCAGTGAACGCCGCTTAATGCAATCGCGGATAACGTTATAAATCGGGTAATGTTATCGCTTTTATTAAGCCCCGTACTAATACCATGAAAAATGCTGTTTATTGTGATCAAAGATTCGGTTTATGTTATCACCAGGACCCGGATTCTAATGACATGTCATTTTTTATTGATGCTGCATAGACATTGACAACATGTAGATAAATCCTAATCATGGCCTCTAGATTATAGAAATAGATTTTTACTAGGTCATTTTTTGTCATTTAATGCAATTTTATACTTTTAGGGCATTTATTTCAATTTTACGTCATTATTTTGACATTTTCGTAACATTTGCTTCCTTATTTTGTCATTTTCATGCATTTATTTTAAACTAGCTGACCCATCAATGCTTCGCATTGTTAGATTTATGTATATATATAGGTTAAGTAAACACAATTTAAAGTCCATTAGATATACTTCTATAAATAATCAGCCGTCCAGCCAACACGGTGGATGTAGTTACTCCTCCACCCGTAGTTAATTCTGAATACGTCTTAAAAAATGTAACCATTCTGTTTCAATTTTGGGAAACATAGAGTAAATAGCTGGGCGTAGGGGATGCGTTCGCTCCTCTCACGAAGCGGGCTCTGGTTCGAATACTGATCGGGACAAGTTACCTAGGTAGGGTTTTTTCCAGGATTTTTCCTCACCTGTGAGACAAATGTCTGCTAACTTTAGGCCCTAGTGGTCCCCAGATATCATCTGGCCGCCATTATCATCCTCATCCCATCCTCGCCTTGTTCAGAATGAGTGTGTGAATGGTGTATCTCATCCTATGTGTTTGTGTTGTATCGGAGGTGGCCCCGGCATTGGACTGATCACTCATCCGAGAGACCCTCCATGTCCTTGTCTGGTCAAGAAAGTATGTATGTGATCCATAGATAATCCCTCTCCCAGGCCCTGTAAGGCCCGGGCAACGTGGGTCGCTTAAAAGACCCCAAAAGGGAGAGGTAAAAAGTAAGGTAAAGATAGAGAGATGATATGGTAAATGGAAATTAATCAGGAAATTATATCTATTGATATTGTATGAACTATCTTTCGCAATACAGTCCTAGGCTAACTATAAGAAATGAGTTCAACTCTTAATAATAGAACCCAGCATAGGCGTGCCGAGGGGGGGTTTGAACCCCTTGAAAAGGATTAAAAAAAGGAAAATTGTATACATTTTTTAAGTCTGCCCATAAATTACTTCATACAAGTATAAAGCCTGGGAAGCTTAAAACTCATTATTTTGCGTCTTAATTTTTAAAATTTTTAAAATTTTCCGGGGGAGAACCCCCGGAAGCTTAAAACTCGTTATTTTGAATCTTAATTTTTTAAATTTTCCGGGTGAGGACCCCCGGACCTCCCTCTCCCTGGGGGGTATTCCATACCCCCCAGACCCCGCGGATGTTATAACCCCCCCCCCATATGGTCGGCCTGGTTATGCCTATGGAACCCAGGACCCTCTAAATTTACTTCGTGTCACAAAATAGTTGATAATAATTTATAGGAATTTTATTGATAGCCTTTCTCATAATTTTATATCTATTAGGTCTACATGAAATTATAGTGTAATTCAAAGCCACCTGTGTAGTTTAAAAAAATAATGTTGTCATGGGGATTGTGTACATGCAGTATGAATTCCTTTTGGTGAATATCATAACTTGACAACCCTATTTTGGCCCTTATAGGCCCTTAGAGGCCAAAGATTTTGAAATCCTTTCTTAGTGCGCATCTAGAGCCTAGGAGTAATGTGTGTACCAAGTTTCACGTTCCTAGGCTGTATAGTTTTTGAGAAACTGTGATCAGTCAGTGAGTCAGTGGGTTTTGGCTTTTATATATAGAGATAAATGACTAGGTTACTATAATGCAACATTTTTGTAGAATCTACTTTTTAAAAAAATCTTATTTTTCTTCTCAAATGTTCCAATCGAGAACAAAGTTTTTAGACCTGCAACATCCTTCAAATTACAAATTACAAATTATTCTGTCCTATTCTGTACTAGGCCTATGTGTGCACAGTAGAATAATAATTCTTATAAATAAAATATATTTATTTATTTATTTATTGAATATCCACATTACAGGTTTTAGGTCACTCTTTGTAATTATTAAGTCATTATTAAATTTAGGGTCATTTTATAGGTCATTTTTCAAACAATTTTAGGTCATCAGAATCCGGGCCCTGGTTATCACATTTTCCTTTTTGCGGCTTTATTTCCAAGTATTGTACGTCATTCAAAATTTCGTTTTTAAAGGTTTCGTGTCTAACTCAACTGTATTGTCTTGTAGCCTACTGGAGGTAGCAAATCTGTTTCCAGCTCACAGAATGACCAGTTCGAGGGGGTGGCATTCCCTAACTTTCTCTTTTAAGCAATAAAACATGTTTCACCCCACAGTTACGCTGCAGCTTTTGATTTCTGAAGATAACAGTGGTGACATACAGTGACGGCTAGTGTAAAATGAAAAGACTTGAACAGACAGATGTTAGATGTTTTGCTATGCGGAGTTCACCACAGATCAGGATAAACTTCCAAAAACACTCGTAACTGGGTATGGAGTGTTGTTAATGGACTCCTAAAGGAAACTAAAAACAATTAAAAACTTTGGTTACTAGTTGAGAAAATAGTTGCTTGCAGTCTATTACTGTATTATGAGTGGTTCAATTATTCACAATTAGGCCTACGTATTATTTTATGAATAAATATTTTTAATTCTGTTTTGTTGTGTATTATCTTATATATGAATAAATAACTTTCATTTAATTCTTTTGGTTACTGTTAAGGGTATATGTACGCATAGGCGTAACCAGGCCGACCATATGGGGGGGGTTATAACATCCAAGGGGTATGGAATACCCCCCAGGGAGAGGGCGGTCCGGGGGTCCTCCCCCGGAAAATTTTAAAAATTAAGATGCAAAATAACGAGTTTTAAGCTTCCGGGGCTTAGCCCTGGAAAATTTTAAAAATTAAGATGCAAAATAACGAATTTTAAGCTTCCGGGGTCCTCCCCCGGAAAATTTTAAAAATTAAGACGCAAAATAACGAGTTTTAAGCTTCCCACGCTTTATACTTGTATTAAGTAATTTATGGTCAGACTAAAAAAAATTATATAATTTTCCTTTTTTTAATCAATGGGGGGGGGGTTCAAACCCCCAAAACCCCCCCTCGGTACGCCTATGTATGTACGTGAACAACGACAAAAAGATAAAAAAAAACGCAGGTTCTAAAATATTAAAATTTTACAAAAAAATGAACTCAGAAGTGGACAAAAATTACACGATCCTATAACAAGGCTTACTAGAACATAACTAGCAGATAAAAGTATAAAAAATTGACCAAGTTAATTTTAAATTACACGTTTTATAGGAGCATGAAAAAAATTAATTCAGATTCACTTATCACTTCCTATGGGAATAGCATTTTTCTGGTTTCTCTGACGCCTTTTATTTTTTGAATGCAAATAATGAACATATTTTTTTACAAAGTAGACTACTTTTATACAGCTGAAGTTAGTATTTACAGAGATGCCAACCTTGAAAGTTGGTTATCAGTAGTGTGATAACTCCATGTTTAACCGAAAAATCATAATTATCGGTTTCACAAAATATGTGATTCGGTGAAATTTTTGAAGGTCCGAGGCAAGGAAACTCTTCCGTACACTGCTTTCGATACTGCTGATTTGCCGCAGTTCGTTTTTGTCCATCAGACTCATCACTGATTTTACGTTTACACGACATATTTCCTCAATATTCTATAATACTTCCACTGCAACACTCAATAAAACTTCTAGCAAGCAACGGCGTCGGCAGTCGTCAGCGGCATTACAGTGATAATAAAAAAAGAGGAAATATGTTCACACCAAAGATGTTATAACTACAATTATGTTATAACTGTATGATATAACATCTTTGGTTAACACACACTCACGTCAAAGATTGTAGTGTCCAATGTCGCCAACACAATGGAGTTTTTTTTTACAAACTATTTCTCATGATAAGAGTTGGCATCTCTGCTGATACATTAACTTTTTTTATGTTCGCGGGAGAAATGAAACATTTTTAAAAATAGATATTGGGATTCGAAAAATCCGTAATATTCAGTACAATTTCCGTAATGCCGTAGCAAATTCAAGAAAATCGTAGAAACTACGGACATTCCGTAGCAGTTGGCATCTCTGCTATTTATAATGCAATTAATTTTTACATATCGCATATAAAATATCTTGAAATTTGATCAATATTTCATGACACATTTTCTTTAATTTTATACCTATGGGCATCATTGTAGTCTACTTTATGCATATATGCATGTAAAATTAGTGTAAAAAAATTCAGCCTTCTATCTCTAATGGTTGTGGAGCTATCTAACAATATGTGTGAAAAATAAGAGTTACCGGGAAATTCAATTTTAAGTTCATAGTGAATAGTAGCTCAGAGCACGTAAACATATTTAAATGTCCATTTAAATGGCAGCAATAATTTCTAAACCTATACAAACTATATACCAATGGATGCAGAGAATTCAGCACAATTTTTTAGTGCTATAAACAAAAAAACATAAATTTCAAAATAATTCACGTACATATACCCTTAACAGTCGGTTAATATTCTCAGATTAGCTGAATCCCGAAGTGATCACAATAAGCGGTGTGCACTGCACTGAAATGGTAATTGAGATACTCGTATGATAATTAAGAAACGAGCAAAGCTATCTTAATAAATGTCATTATGGGCTCTTGCATAATATGCTATTTCACAATCATGTGCAGTAATTATTTTGCCTCTTCTAGCGCCAATCATCATAATTATTATGGCCCAAGATTCTTAAGTTCATTAGATCAGACCAGAATGACCAAATACCAGGGTTGCCAGATCAGAAACATAGGACAGTCGTACCAATATTGGAAAATAGTCGTATTCTAGTTAAAACTGTCGTATACTTCATGATTTTTCAGTGTAATAAACGTATTGCGTTAATAATAATAATAATAATAATAATAATAATAATAATAATAATAATAATAATAAATAGTCGGCATTATACACCTATGTATGTCATGCAATTATTGTTGACAAATCATCTTATTTCTAAACGATTAGGCGTGTTTCATGATCTTCCGATGTGCTAAATTTGATCAAAATACAATCAAATTAAGTAAACAGTAGTTGCCACAACGCTGTAATTATTGCAAAAAGAACAGGACTTCATTCCAATCACATTGATTTTAGCAACATGCTTACAACAAAAACCACGAGCAAAGGAAAAGCTGGATATAGACTATATCAAAATTTAAAATTCGTCAGTAGATTGATTTAAAAAATAAAACGCTATGTTAAAAATAGTCGTACAAATTGGCGTGCGACTCATGGTTGCGTCGTACGTCGTACAAATCTATGAAATAGTCGTATGTGTACGACTATAGTCGTACGTATGGCAACCCTGCCAAATACGAACAGCAAAAATAGGAAGGCATAATAAGAGACTTTAAAATTTTTAGCTGTTTCATAGGTGAATTTAGCCTATATGATCGTAATAAGCAATCAACATGCAAAATCATCAGCGGGATTTAAATTTAAATTCAAAGGAAAAAATTTAAGCACAATATCTGGCTTCCATAAATAATAAATGTAATACTCGGATAAAAATCCTTGCATTTCACTTAAAGCCTTACTCTAGAAATCTCATATATCTGCTCTAAATAACTGTTCCAAGTGACACATTTATAAGTTAGTAGCAATTGAAACTCTTTATCTTCTCGTCTTCTGTCCAGAAAACTAAAAATCCCTTTAGGCAGGCCTACAGGCGGAGGTAGATTTCGAAGTGCTTTTGGTTTAATTTATTGTCGCTGCATAGCACTCTTCTTCTTTAGCCTTGGCATTGTAAACCTGCAGTAATAAGAACTGAATTCGGTAAAGAGGAAGAGCCTACAATCATTTGTTTTGAAAACAAGAATAGGATATAATATTCGGGAGGCCGTGCGCAAGATCAGCAATGAATAAAATTAGCAAAGCCGCTAAACAAGACAAAATTATATTATAATAATTCTTTAAGTGTTATTATTTTCAAACATTAAAATCTCGCGTAATATGAGAGCTATCAAGAAACTATTTATTGATTTGTAGAGTACTCATCAAGAGCTTTTCAACGATACCCCACAAGACGTGGTTTCAAAAGTTTCGAATTTTCATCCCCCACCCCCACCTCCACCCCCACCCTCACTCGAACCCCCGAATCGTTGGTGTCACTGTGAACTCCATAGGGAGTACTCTAATTTATTCAAACAAAGTTTCCCTCTATACTTCATAGGGGCCGAGATATACATTTTTAAAAATTTCAACCCCCTCCCCCGACCACCCCCTTGGGCCAATTTTGCCCATTAACGAACTTGTCCGAACTATTGGGCCTAGAAATAACATAATAAAATTTGGTTCAAATATCTTCAAAATTACGGCCGCTATCGTGTAAAGATATATATAAATATATATATATATAAATATATATATATATAAATATCACAAAATTTTTTTTTGAACGGGCGGTGGTTTCGTACTTAGGGGAGCATGAAACGTAAAGATATGAAAGAATTTTTCGAAAATCATAAAGTGGTATCCATTGCAATAGGTAGATTTTTCTTCGAAAATCTACCTAAAAATAATGATTTATAAGGTTATTATCCTGCCGGTTGTATTATATGGATGTGAGACATGGCCCCTTACATAATCTGAGTGTTCGAGAACAGGGGGCTTTGGAAAATATTCAGACCTAAGAGAGATGAAAATGGGAACTGGAGAAAACTGCATAACGACGAGCTTCGTAACCGGATATAGTAAGAGTAATTAAATCACGGAGGATGAAATGGGCTGGACATGTTGCGCGCATGGGGGTGGAAAAACATATCTTAAAAATATTGACTCGGAGACACGAAGAGAAAAGACCACTTGGAAGACCTAGACGTAGGTGAGAGGACAATATTAGGGTAAATTTAAGTGAAGTAGGATTTGCGAGGGATGATTGGATGGAGTTAGCATAGAATAGGGTTGAATGGCGGGCTGAGGTAAGCGCGGCAATGAACCTCCGGGTGCCATAAAATAGATAATAGACTCTATTCCTTTGGCTTGCTGAGGAATTGTCTATTGCCATTGAGTAAGTAAGTAAGCAGTGGAAAGGCTAATATCTTGCATAAAGATAGTGAAGTACTAGCTATGTACCATGTTAGAGGGGAGGGGGGGGGGAAAGGAAGTTTATTGACACGAGGGAGGAAGTAATTGAGACGCGATATCCCCAGACACTAACACAATTAACTTGGAGGTAAATAAGACAGAAGGGAAAGGTCGTCATTCGCCCTTAAAATAACCCTAATAGAACCTCAAAGAGGGCGAAAAAATATTCTGAGCTATTTAGAATACATTCCCTCGAAATGCTCCATTCTCTCAAAATGCTTCAACATCCCCCAGAAATCACGAGCAATGAATATTCTCACAATAGCAATTTTTTTGAAAAGCCATCTGATATAATATCTAAGCTTAAGATTCCGTCTAGACCGCATTCAATGTGAAATTAATAGAAGAGGTGGCTTTGCGTGGTTGCCATGGCAAATAATTACATTACTTAAAAGATTCAGGGAGGGTATTTACAAGTAATGTGATAGGCCTCATAGGCGTAACGAGGGGGGGGGTTTTGGGGGTTTGAACCCCCCCCCCCCATTGATTAAAAAAAGGAAAATTGTATAATTTTTTTAAGTCTGCCCATAAATTACTTAATACAAGTATAAAGTGTGGGAAGCTTAAAACTCGTTATTTTGCGTCTTAATTTTTAAAATTTTCCGGGGGAGGGCCCCCGGAAGCTTAAAACTCGTTATTTTGCGTCTTAATTTTTAAAATGTTCCGGGGGAGGACCCCCGGACCCCCCTCTCCCTGGGGGATATTCCATACCCCCCAGACCCCGCGGATGTTATAACCCCCCCCCCATATGGTCGGCCTGGTTACGCCTATGATAGGCCTATACCATGAAATATTTAAAATTCAGACATTGACTAGCTGGTGCCCGCGATTATTTACTCAACGGCTAGATGTTTTGTTTAAATTACTTATTTAACACAAAAATAATAAAAACATTATATTTTTAACACTGACATAGTTCTTACATAAATTCAATGCCACAGCCGGAGATCCTGGTTCAAATCCCGGCTATTGCATTGAAGTTTTCAGTCTGACTTCACCTTTCCATCTTAGTCTACACACGGCCAGTGTGAAAGAATAATTATCGTTCCACTTCGGAAAATTGCTGTACAATTCCGTAATTTCTGATATTATAACAAAAATAGGAAGATGTTCCGAAATTTCAGAAGAAACCAGAATATTTTTCACAGGGAATATTCAAGCCGCAAGGGAATATGCATATGAAATTTAATATTTCAACATTGTGTGCATTACTTTGTATGCTATTCAGAATATTCCAGTAGCGACTTTCAGCGTATAGTGTTCTGTAGGTAATTTTCAGGTTCAGTAATTTTAAAATGCTACAATTTTCCAGATATAATTAAATTATTGTCACCATATAACGTAAGTTAATCATTAAAAACCTAAATAGGGAAACTTCTAATTCACACTAAATTGTTATCTTCTAATATATAAAATCGAAAGTGTGTATGTATGTATGTTCCCTATACAAATCTACATTTCGTTACCAATTTACACGACATTTTGCACACATACCCAGTTAAGCCCGGGAAGTATAGCTGTCGACATTAAAATTGAAACAAAATACTCCTTCCCTTGAAAATTATATAATTTCTGTGAATATTCTACTGAAAAAAATGAAATGTTGTTCAGTTCACATGGCAACAGTGAATTGTTTACTGTGATTACATAGGGCCTTGGCAACTATATAGCCTAATGCTGGACTTTAACGAATTATGATTCCATGTAATATATTGCCGAAAATAATTACTGGAAAATGAATTACACGAAAATAAAGCACAGTGTGATGCAGTCACATAACTTTCTCTACCCTCGACATAAGAAATATTTTCTCACTTCACATTTTGATGTAGAATAAGAGGTCGTATTGCAGGAGCAACTTAAGTGTGTGAGTATGCTAAATCAGAAGTCGGTAAATAGTCAGTTATCCATAGCTGTAGGCTTTTTATTAGTTGAGATTTATCATAGGCCCAAAGCATGGGATGGAACATTTTGAGTCCTATACTCGCAGTATATTATGTCCCGGGTTTTAGGGGAGGAAAGTATGAAAGTGATACTGCATTTCTATTTTATTTCAGCTCCGAATCGGTTGTATGGTAACATGAGAATGAGAAATAAAATTTTCCGTCAAGTCAATACAACCTTATGTAATTTATGTTTCTTCTTATTTCAACCCCTCCCAGGCATGATGAGTAGAAGCAACGGAATGCAGCATTCGACATCCTCTATGAACCATAAAAAGCTATATCTAGCGTTTTCTGAGGGAATAGTCTGAGTGCCATATGTCGTTCTTCCTCATTTCGAATTCTACATACATTATTATATCAGGACCTAGAGTTTCAACATCGAAAGTCCTACATAAGTTAATTTCAAATTACAAAATACAAAGCCCGGGCGACGCCGGGCCTTTTCAGCTAGTTAATTGAATAAAAATTAGTAATTCTAAAAGTTTAACATGGTTATCATGGTTACGCTTTTTATATTTTCATATCGAACAGCTGAGAATCACCTCATTGAAGAAATGGCATCATTCATATTATAGGATGCTTTATGGAGATGGTAGACTCCAATAAATTTGTTCTTATTCCATAATCATTAATTAGAAATTTTATATAGTTACTTTTATTTCCATACTTCTGCAATTACTACAGCACTTGCAATATTAAACATTAAAATATAAATATACTGTAATTGCTTTGTCTTATCTTAAAATCTGTTTAACAAGAAAATTATATATTATTATTGTATTTGATTAGTACATTTCCATTGTTATAAATATAACATGTTCTGTCCTTACTGTAAATAACATTAACCGAAACTTATCTATGTTTGTAAATCAATTTGTTGAATTAGTGTAACCTAAATAATTATTTTAGTCTAAGTTACTTTCCAATATTATGAGATTTTATAGGAGAAAAATTCCTCTCACACTGGGATTTGAATCCAGGACCTTTGGCTATCAGTGCCACTGCTCTACCAACTGAGCTAAGCCAGAGTTCACTTCACAGCGCCAGATGGAACCTCTCTCCCTATGACTGATTGCCCTTAATGGTCTACCTCACTGACAGACAAGTTATGTCATATGCAGTACTGTGAGGCACACTAATTAGTGAGTTTTGTGACCGGGCTTCCACCATAGTATAAGTATTAATACAGTAAGGAAACTGTGTGTTAAAAGTCCTATGACAACTTGTTAGCTGGGCGCTCCATGCGGCGGTTGAGTAAAACTGCATTCTCACCATATAAAATAACTTGGGAAAATGCATAAACACATAACAAAATATGTTATAATAAGAGAAAAAAATCTTCTTTCAAAACTGAATTTTAAATTTAAGAAACAATGAAGCATGTATTATATTTTAGTTAAGATCAGGCACAATTTTTAAATGCCACTTACCTGTAACTTGCACTGCAGTTCCTAGGGCTATTCTTATTACAAGTTTTAATAACTTCAAGATGATTCTTGGAAAACCAATTATAACTCATTTTTATTTTTAAAAGTAGCCTAATTAGCCTAATTAGAATAGAAACGTCATCATTTTATAAAAATAATACAATATTACATAAGATACAATACAAAATTCAAATAAAAATATAGGTTTCTATCAATATTTCCCAATTTCTAATACTCCAAAACTGCTTTTAGTATACAGTCGGTACAGCAGTTTTAATTAAAGAGTTCTTATTGGAATTCATAAACTGGCTGTTTTCGAAGTGTTCCAAACATAGGCGGCAATTTACATTTAAATATTTTACAGTTTTTGTTAGTAGGTCTTCTCGCCGACTATTGATGACCCATTTTTTACACCTGAAATCATTACAACAATTGAAGGTAGATCGAAGCCGTAAGATACAGAAACAAAATACAATCTCAACAATGAAGTTGAGGACGAGCAGTGTGACAAACCTATATTCAAAGGTCACTCTTTAATATAATTTATAACTTAAACGTTGATTTTAAAAGTGGGAAAAACCTTGGACTAGATACGCTTCTTAACAGTAGCCTATTTTAGGTAAGCCTATTGCTTGCCTAGGTTTGGATAATGATGTCATGTTAGTTTACTGTCGCAAACACCTTAATGGCACATGTATCCGAGAATTTATGATGTAAGATTATGTTTTCGTCATCTTTACGCCTACATCGTGTTCGAGAAAATAAATATCGTACCGCCTGTAAAATCGGCTATGTGCACTTTTTACGAAATTGAGTTATGTGCACTGATATTCCTTAGCATTGATCCTTACAACCGGGCATGTGGATCTTTGATTGTCAGGTTTGTGCATGCAAGCAAAGAAAAAAAATCGGCTACATGCTGCAAAATGGCCATGTGCATTAGAGCTCACATAGCCATTCTTGACTGCCAACACGGCACACATGTTTGTATACATAACCGGCCCTGACATATACATTACAATGCTCATAGGAAATAAGCTGCACCGCAGCAAATATTGTGTTATCTTAAGCGATCACAATACGACATCCTAAATATTGTTATCTTTAACCGTGATATAGACTGCTGGCATTTTCATTTCATTAGTATCTATTGTTAGAAATTACAACATAATTAAAGATAAAAATATTACATTAAAGTAAATGTAAACATAACCACACCAGAACATGTGTCAAGAGTAAGCCAGCAGGCATACAATAAATATTACGTATTTTTCTTCTTACCTTTCTGGATCTTTTGGGAAAGTGAAGAAATGCAATTCAGGATTTCTTCCTTTATTGTTACTGCAATTTATAGCAGAACAATAACATCCTTTCCAAACACGCATTGCTATAAAAATTCAAGACTCCTATTTATTTCCATTCTTCCCGCAGTAGTGATTGTAGTATTACTCAATGGCCGGTAGGATCGCATGGAATCTGCGCGCGCATGTCCGTATGGCAGAAAAACGGACTGAGTTTCTTTACTGTATTAATACGTATACTGTGCTTCCACTGTTATTGTATAGTAACATTCAAGATAGATAATGCATTCATGAACCACAGATTATTGTCTACGTTGGACATTACATGAGTATATTATAGGAGAATAATTCCTCTGACACTGGGATTTGAACCCAGGACTTTTGGCTATCCGTGCAAATGCTCTACCAACTGAGCTAAGCCAGAGTTCATCACTTCACAGTGTCAGAGGAATTTTTCTCCTATAATAATCTCATGTAATGTCCAACAGAGAAAATTATCTGTGGTTTATGAATACATATTCATATAGCCTATATATACATATAGACTATATATATATATACAGGGTGACCGGGAAAGACCTGACGAAAAAGAAATAATTATATATATGAAACTATTGCATTTATTGATGTGATGTTTTCACGGTTACAATGAGAAACACGATGAGTTTTAATAAGCCTCTATGTGAGCATCATTTATGGCCCGATACTCAATTTCCTGCCACACGCGCGAAAGCATCTCCGGTGTGACTAGTGCTATTGCATCGTAGGTTCTGCATTATCGGCCACAGGCGTGCGATACACTTTGTCTTTCACAAAATCCCAGAGAAAGAAATCCAGTGGGGTCATGTCAGGTGGCCTTGGTGGTCATGGTGTAGGTCCTTCTCTCCCATGGACTGTGGATTTTGGCATTTGCAGTTGTCTTGCCGCCTCACGAATGGATTTCCTCGGGCTTCTTACAAAAGCAGCCCGTATCCTTTCAATGTCATTGTCGTGTATGCGCGATTTCTTTGACTTTCCCTGCTGTGACTCCACATTACCTATCTCCAGAAATTGCTTGTGCCAATGAAGGTTGCTGTTTCGGGCGGGAGGATTTCGGCCTTTGTCTGTTTGGAAACGACGTTGTAGCCTACGCTCAACTTGCATTCCCAGTTCTCAGAATAAGAACAAGCTGCGCAGAAAAAAACTTTTTTTCGTTTCTCCTCGTGCAACAGCAATGTGCGTGCTCATGCGCATTACGGGATACAACAAAACAAAACTTTTTGAGTTTGTCTTTCTAACTGTGAAAATACTGAGGTAGTAGGGGAGACCGGACTTGGTTGTCACATGGGATGGTTGTCTCACTAGTATGTAACTGGATACACAGTTGGCAGGAGTGATTGGTTTAAAGTGGGAAAGATGCTCCCTTGACCATTAGCACCCCTTGCAGTTTCCCACGAAGCAGGTGTTAGTTTTGTGTCCATTGTTGAAAGATTTGTGATTTGCTGTGTTGAAAATAAAATATTTGCTCTGAAGTTTACTTCTACTTCTTCGTAAAGGGATAAGTTTACAAATATCTCCTATATTACGTTAAGCAATACATTTATTTAGGAGTATATTGCTACATTCTTTTCGGATTTTGCTTGGTAGAAAAGCTCGCTAGAGCAATGGAATTCCGAAATGGCGTCAAGGGTTTGGTTGTCACATGTGACTTCCATTCCCGTCCGGATTGGTTGTCTCGTGTTACAACAGACCAAATTAGAAGCCTAACATAAGAGATTGAAGGTCATGCAAGATTTCTATGCTATAATAATGTTTATTCATTTCTCTATCAATTTTAAAGAAACAAAAAGTTCCTTGTTAGACTCAACCCCATGTATCAGTCAAAGGTTTAATCTGTCACATGATACAACACTTTGTTTTTGTCAACAGTTTAATAATATTGATGTTATATTATGGGAATGCTTTCCTTGCTTTCCTGAGTATTAAATACCACACAGTTGAACTTACAACATTTTTATTCCAGTTATTTTTTTGCAATGTGACAACCAACCCCAATGACTGTGACAACCAACCCTGAGCTGGGGTTGGTTGTCACATTTTGCTTTTTTTTTTAAAGATGATATTTAAATACTTTTTGTTTCATTGTTTGTTTTGAACTTTCTTTTTCAATAAGCCAAAGAGTTGAAAGAACATATATGATAATTAGATAAATAAAAAACCGATAGGAATATTAAAAAAATATGTTTGATTGAAAAGTGTGACAACCAAGTCCGGTCTCCCCTAACTGTAATAGTTTCTGACATATAATTATTTCTTTTTCGTCAGGTCTTTCCCGGACATGGTGTATATAAATTGCTTTGCTATATTGAACTGTACCGCCCCCGAGCGGCATTCGAAATCACATTTGTATACTATATTGTAATTTGTAGCAATAAAATTGAAATTGAAATTGAAAAAAAAAAATATAGCCTATATGTAGGCCAACTTTATCCAGAAGGTTCTTAGGCTTATACTAACTTTTATTTGAAACCAGGCCCTGTGCTCTGAAGGGTAGTTATAAGCCACCCACTGTTTGTAGAAACTCAGTCTTGAGAATTCTTTATTAGGCTACCCGTAAAATAATAAGTAAAATAAAATCATGTTAGATGGAGAAACTGTAAGTTTAGGCCACTTATTCTTCAGAAAGTTTGATCAGCATATGTGAAAGAATAAGGAGAAAACTACAGCAAAACAATATTTGTTGTAAATGCTTGTTCCTTAGTATTTCCAAAACAAACGAAGGCGCACAAATACGTAGTCACTTGTCTTCAGTTCCCAGCACCGTATTCAGTTCTATCGACTGCCACTGCCTTCTTTATTTCTTACAAGCCATGCTGTTAGATCTAGCTTCCCACAGACCGCCACAGATAGGACTACCTCCTGTGTTGCCACATTTCAAGCAGCATGGCTTGTAAGAAATACAGAAGGCAGTGACTGTGCAAAATTAAAGAAAAGCATGTGTCCGTTAATTAGTCGTTACTCCGGTAACGGTCAACCGGTTTGCTCCAATATCTTGTTCTTCTTATGAACTTTATAAGTGTGTATAGCCTACTGATCGAGCCATTTAAAGAAGGCCTCGTCCCAAACCATCGTCTATCTACAAAGGAATATAATAGCGTGGATTTCCCCAGTGTTGCCGCTGTCATACACCACTTCTCAAGTGAAGTAAACGTGCTAACGTACGTATCTGGCAACATTGTACTGGACTGCAGACAAGTGTGAATACGCCTAATTACCTTTCTATTCACTGATTGACAGGTCGAAGAGGATTAGGGTGGCAATAGGTAAAGGCAGTTCTTGGGAAAAAAGTCTTTGAGAAGTGGCACCCGCAATACCAAGTTTCATGAAAATCTGATAAAGCGTATTCGAGTTATGGCGCGTTTTTCCCTATCACTATGTAATCTTATGAAAGTACCAATCTGGCACATAATAATAGGCCTATAATAATGGAAAAGAAATTGGAAGAAAAATTTAAATAGGCCTATATACAAGAAATAAACTAAGATCCTAATCATTATGTTATATGTTTTCTGTGCAGTCCGCCACGAGTTTTTATAGTGTGCGAGAAATTGAGTCTCATGCATTTAAGGGTTGTATTCCAGATATTTAGTTTCACTTCTGTTCAGAGAAAAAGTAATACACGTGTAGGTCCAGTCAGTAGGTGATGGCTAGTGTAAAATGAAAAAACTTGAACAGACAGGTGTTAGATGTTTTGCTATGCGGTGTTCACCATAGATCAGTATAGACTTCCAAAAACACTTGTAACTCGTAACTGAGTATGGAGTATTGGTTAGTGGACTCCTAAAGGAAAGAGAGGGGAAGATGGTTGTCACACAGTGGTTCAAATCCCAGATGGCACACTTCTACGACGAAGGTGTTCAAAAGTTGGTGCCACGGTATGACAAACGTTTCAATTCCGGTGGCGAATATGTTTAAAATAGCTCAACACTGGCTGTGTCTGTTGCAATAACTATTTACTTGAAATTGTGTTTTGTTTCTGTAAATGGCCCTAGGGAAACTTACTTTGTGGACGGCCCTCGTAGTTTATAACAAGGGCTAGGACTTTTAGGTAAATACATATTTTTTTTGCTACTACTTATGATTTCTGGACTTTGTCAAAGTTTCGGTTGGGACCTTTGGATTCAAAATACTGAGTTGCATTTCACATAAAAAAAATATATTTTCGATATTTCTTATTTGAATAAATATTTTTGGTAACTTAATTATTTTTACATATTTTACCACATATCATGTTTAGAAATGAATATTTTGACAGTTTTTGTAAAATTGCGCCATATTTTCAATGTGTTGCGCTGTTATGTTCAGTCAGAGAATAAATCAGGGCTGATTAGGCCTTCATTAGTGCAAATTTCTGTCTCCTCTCACACTGCATTACTAAGTTGGAAACAACAAAACAATTGTTGACAGAATCAATAAAAAGAAATCAAACACATTGAAAACAAACTTAACAAAATCAGTGGTTCAAAAGCAAACAAAATTAAAGAAAAATTCCTGTCATGCCTAAATAAGAATGAAGGGTTACAAGTGTTGCGCAAGATTTCAGAAATTTTAATGGATAACAGTGTAGAGAACTTGGAGCAGATGGAACATCTGAGTGTCAGTGTTACAAATATGCAAGATGTTGAACGTACATTTTCAAGATACAAGTCTCTGTTCCGTGATAATCGTCACAGCTTTAAGATGCACAACTTAAGATCTACTTTTGTCGTTCACTGCAACAGTTCTACACTTGCTGACTAGAAAGACTAGATGAATAGGGCTACTTCTGTAAATATTGGTTAAATAAGTTAATTAAAATATTTTCATATTTTTTAACATATTTTCGACTTTTTAAACACATAAAAAATAAATATTTTCGTTTTTATAAGCACCTAAAAGTCCGAGCCCTAGTTATCTTGCTACTCTTGGCTTTTTTAAGCTCAAAGCCACGTACATTAAAAAACACGAAATGAACTTCATTTTAAAATTAATACGACACGAATTGATTTTATTTTAATTTAATTTCAAGGCTTGAAGACTATTTCGTGTTCGATATTAATTAATCGATATCACAACAATGTTTTAATGAAGTTCTGTATCTTAATTAATGTCATGAAAATTAAATTAAATGTGTCTGTTGCGACTCGCAACTAGGGGTCAATTATATTTTGTGACTGAGAAATAAACCATACTAGACCATACTAGTTGAGTCAGTTGCAATAACTATTTACTTGAAATAATGTTTTGTTTCTGTAAACGGCCGCAGGGAAACTTACTTTATGCACTTCTTCTGTTCGATACAACCGTATTATTATTATTATTATTATTATTATTGTCATTATTTATATTGTTATTATCAGGCCCGACGAGAGGGAGGGGCAGCCGGGGCTATAGCCCCGGGGCCCGGGCTCCAGAAGGGGGCCCGGCCGACCAGGTTTTATTTTTACTTTCTAAATTTACTCTAAAACTGGTTATAAGTCAGTAAACAGCTTAAGTTACGTTTTACGTGTTTATTTTATCTGCGTTGTCCTGTCGTAGAACGATAACACGGAATTAATAAGTTAATCTGAAACGGATTATTCTTGAAGAAAAATTGCTATTTTTGAAATGTAGAAGCAGAAATCCTTTTCGACTCAATAGTAGGCCTCACTGACGTTCGGCATTTAAAATCATAATTTTCAAAAGATGAAACTGGTACATACAGATAAAATTGTTCCTAATTAGTAGGGACCGGATTCTTAGGTTTTTACCTATTTTTTTCCTTACTTCCAAAACAAAAAGCACTCATACACTTTTTCGAATCATGTCCATAGGATTCACCCACATTAATTCTGTGGCACCTAAAAATACCTAAATAGGGTATAAAAACCTAAATATACCTAAACGGGATATAAAACCTAAAATATCTATTTTAGGCTACTTTTTTGTTTGTCAGTTGAGAAATCGATGTTTTGCGGAGAGACAATTTTTGTCGAGTTGAAATTAATACCACCAGCGTTTCGTTCAACCCAATGTCGTCTAGGATGACAGTATCAAGAGAGGAAGTGTAAGAGTACCGGCGTATTCCTTACTGTAACCAGGAAATATGAGGCAATCTTATTTTCACTGCTTCTTTTGATTGTTTATGCTTTCTTTCTTCAATTGTATAATATTGTCCTAAAGCAAGTTTACACAAATTTAAGTCAATTTTGTTAAGTTAAACTTTAAAAGTATTATGTATTGACTCCTATGTAGCACATTTAAATTCATTAAACCAATTATTCTACCCGAAAACGATATTTTGGACAAAAAACCTAAAAAAAACTATTTCACCAAATGGAAAACCTAAAACAGTGTTTTTAAAAACCTAAAAATCCGGTCCCTACTAATTAGGATATTTTAATGTATTTTTCCGTTTCGTGCCCGGCATCAGTTAACCGATTTGGTCCAATATCAATAGGCTTCGTCCCTTGGGCGTTGTAAATGGTATACCAAGTTTTATGAAAATCCGATAAAGCGTACTTGAGTTATCGCGCTTACAGACACACGTTCAGACGTCCTGTCTACCAGACAATCTCATAAAGTTCCGGTACCATTCTGGAACTTAATATATATATATCATTACATATCTTTTTTTGCAAATATTATAAAGGGCGAGTTGGGTAGGGAATTTAATATTTGACGGGGGGCCCGGGAAAATTTGTCCCTGGGGCCCTTGCTTTCTTATTATTATTATTTGTATTAATATTATTGTCATTATTACTATTAACTTACCATTATCATCATCATTGCTATTATTATTGTTATTATTAATACTGTCATTGTTATTATTAATATTATTGTCATTATTATTATCATTAAATTCATTGCTATTATTGTCATTATTGTTATAATCATCAACATCATTGTTATTATTAGAATTATCATTATCATTGCTATTAATATTGTTATTTTTAATAATATTATTGTCATTACTGTTATTATTTTCATCATGATTGCTACTGTTATTACTATTATTATTATTATTGCTGCTATTATTGTCATCATTATTATTATCATTGTTATTAATATTATTATATTATTACTGTCTGTAGCGTCTAAAATTAGGTGTCAATTAAATTTTGTGACTGAGAAGTAAACCATACTAGAAAATTCTTTACTTTCCGTTACAAACTGTTTTAGCACTTGACTACTTAGTGGAACTGCACAGAGTCACTGGATGATGTTAAATATTAACGCTAATAGCCAACCAGAGTACAGACATCAGGATCTTCATTCTGAACGCATGAACCATCTTTAAAAGTCCCCCAAGAACAGTTTTTCTCAACCCCTCACTGACTTTTATGCCCTCAACTTTCGCGGAACTTGCATAAAACAGCTTTTTTTCCTTTACTTTTTATAGAAATTTAGAATTAACAGCCGCATTTTAACTTCAGAAGGGTGAGCGCTTACTGAAGGGTGAAGGGGGGGTGGGGGGGTTGCGGTTTTTGAGCTTTCCGGACGTAGAGTTTTATTTGCGTACAGAGAAACGTAGTCTTTGATGTTACTGTAAAACCGTTCTGGACCAAATTGTGATTTTTTTAAAAAGTTGTTGACTTCATTCAAAAGAACGTTATTTATGGTCTTCAAAATTATATTATTATTATTATTATTATTATTATTATTATTATTATTATTAATATTATTTTATTTCAACTATGTTTAAACTCCTTTTAGCTACGAGGCCATATTAGGAGTTCGAGATATGTATCTATATTAGGAGGAAAAGTTTGCCGACAGCTCAACCCATGTTCTTTATTTTTGCCGCACCAATCTGCTAGTTACCTAAGCCAATCAAAATCTAAGAATTGTCCTGTGACGGCTGTGACAGCTACTCGTCAACTCCATGTGGAGTGAAACGCGCGGTTGCAAGAGATCTAGTTAGAGTAAAGAATAACACGTGTGAATTGATTAAAGCAAGGGAAGAACTGAGGTCAGTGATAACAATGAGAGAATATTGCAACGTTGCTTTAGTTTCAGAAAGCGGAAGCCAAGACCGATTTAATCAGATCAGTTAACATAAAGGAACACCGATTTAATGGTTTGTTCCTTTGAAGCCGCCTGGCCATGCAATGAATAACTGAACCATAATGAGTAGGCTATTCATTATGACTGAACTATACAGTAGGGTAGGCCATGGAACTATTGATTGTAAATTGTTTCTATTGTCGGTGTAGGCTATTTAATGGAGTAAATTTCAACTGATATTAATTTAAATGGATATGATACAGGATGAAATGGTGAGGATGATTCATGGTATGTAAAAATAAATTCGGCATTTGCCTTTACGACTGAGGAAACGATGAAAGAAAACCCACGTCAAATTGCTTGGTCACGGGATTTGAATCTAGGACTTCCCAAATGCGAGTCCAAGACGTTACCATCCCCCTACCACCTCGCTCGGTTTTTTTTTAAAGTTCATTTAAAAGAACGAAAATTTATGGACTTCAAAATTGTATTTCGGACAATAGTTTTCTTATATCGGGACGGTAATCATTACTTTTTTTGTTTACTGCACGGTTCTGTATTGTTCATTATATAAATGTCCACTGTAAGCTGATGAAAAGCTCACTGCAAATCCATGATTTTATTCCATCTCTGCGAACGAAACCAAGATAATTATAAAATAAATTTAAAGAAAAACAATTAAAATCAAAATACATAGGCGTAGGCTATAAAGGATGAAAAGCGCTTTAGAAGATTACTAAAAAAACTGCAGTACAATGCAAAGAAAGGAGAGGAAAAGGGGGATTGTGGATATGGTGGAGAAATAGGAGATGAAAATCCTAAAAAGGCGGAAAATGTGCTAGAAAATTGTCTCAAAGCTGTAACAACGTTTCATATTGTAATTTCTTTCACAGGAACTACACCTTTTCGACCTCATTTTCGGGAAAAGTAATTTCAATTTCGGAAATTTCTATTGAAGAATTTCAAAACTCTTCAAAATGCCGTGAAGGCCCTTTTCAATACGCTCGCGGCAAGCTTCTATGAAGAGGGTATAGTAAAGTTGGTACCACGCTTCGACAAATGACTCAATCGGAGCGAGATTAGGCTATTGTAGAGAAGTGGCTAGAAGGTGTACCTAGCCTAAATGTTCCAAATAAAACAGTTTTGATTTTCACTGTGGTTTTCATTTTATGCCCCATCGGAGCTTTTAAAAAAAAATATCCCTCGTATTTCCGAAATTGAAATTACTTTTTCCGAAATTGAGGTTGAAAAGGTGTAGAATTTGCCCTTTAAAACTCAGATCCTTCTAAATCACTTAATTGCAATAGTAAAATTAATACAAAAAATAAATAATAATAATAACAATTTAATAATAATAATAATAATAATAATAATAATAATAATAATAATAATAATAATAATAATAATAATAATAATAATAATAATAATAATGATGAAGTTGAGGACAGGTAGCAGCGGGTTGTTATGCACTGCACATGCGCGGCAGACGTACAGGAGATGTGAGCTTGTTGATAGTGCCATGCTATGGTTAACAATGTCTTCACCAGGCTTGTTTATGGCACTTGACAAGTCTTCTCACGGCTCCCACCCACTCCTTCTGATCGACACAACCATTTCATTATTATTATTATTATTATTATTATTATTATTATTATTATTATTATTATTATTAGTATTACTATTAATATTATCGCCATTATTAATATTGTCATTATTATAGTCATTATTAAATTGCCATTTCTATTATTGTCATTATTATTATTGTCATTCTTGCTATTATTAGTATTAATATTATTATTGTTAATGTTATCATTATTGTTATTATTATTATTGTAATCAATATTTGTCATTATTATTGTCATTATTATTATTGTATTTCTTCCTATTAATATTAGTATTGTTAATATTGTCATTATTATTATTATTGTCATTATTATTATTGCCATTAATATTTGTCATTATTATTGTCATTATTGTTATTATTATCATTATTGTTATTATTATCATTATTGTTATTATTATTAATATTATTATTGCCAGTATTATTATTGTCATTATTATTGTCATTAATATTATTATTAGTGCCATTATTATTGTTGTCATTATTATTATTATTATTATTATTATTATTGTTATTATTATTATCAACATCATTATCATCTTTGTTTTATTATTGTTATTATTAGTAATATTACTGTCAATGTTATTGTTATTAATATTACTGTCATTTTTATTATTATCATTACGCCTATCATTGCTTTTATTATTTGTTTTATTGTCATTGTTATTGATATTATTATAGTATTATTGTCTGGAGTATCTAAAAAGAAATGAAAAGAAATTAAATATTAGCAGTGTTTACTATATCTAAGGTTTTGAAATTGCAATTTTTTTTCTAGTAATACAAAAGCATAGCTGTTTTTGTATTCGTATATTTTATGTTAAATGTAGCATTTTTTGTCTCGTAAGAGCATTTTTTTATGCATTTTATCATTTTTAGTGCATTTTACTCAAATTTTATGCAAAATCTCTATTCATTTTTCTATTAAAATCCATTTTTGTACAATTTTTAATACAAATTCCCCCATTCCAGTCACCCCTTCAATATAGTTTGTCCGGCTAAAAGCGTTTATTGTCTACTGTAATTCAAGTAAAATTGGAAACCAACGACAAAAAGGTCTACCAGTAATTATTATTAACTATAATTTCGAAGGTAAAATAATTTGTGCAGCATTTTCAATAATATTACACATACAGTAGTAAAATAAACAATAGCCTACTTCAGCATACAGTTTCCAATGTTGTTACGGTACATGAATCCAATAATGCAATTGTTAGTTTAAATTACCACTATAAATAATAAAATCAGGTAAACTGATGTAACAAAGTGCCAGATGGAGTTAATAGGGCGTATTTCACATGCTTCCGATACATTTTGAAAGTCGCGATGCATTTATTTCCATATTCAGACCAAAAACGGCAAAGCCACCTGCAATTGATTTGACATTGAAATGTATTACTGAAAACTGATGCTTCGATAGCGCTAAAATTCACGTTTTCTGCCAGTTTTTTTACTCATAACTCGCGAACGAAAGTGAAAATTAAAAATCCGCTTTCTAGGTGCTTTCGGCCACCCTTCAGTCCATCTATGTTTAAAATTTCAGATCTCTGGATGCAGTAGATTTCGCTGAGCATCGCGCAGAGACAGACAGACAGACAAACACTTCCTCTCATTGTTATAATAGACTACTTTCAAATACGATAGTACGAGCGGAGGAAGTAAAAAAACTATAACGCATTATAGGGTATTATGAATTAGTTTATGGACCAAACTTTCAAAAGCTGAAATAGTTATTTATGTTATTTTGGATAATGTAAATGATTAATAGATATACGATAATCATAGTAGGAATAATAGTATTTTTAGTGGTTAAAATGAAGGAAATTTATAAATATTCATTTGTACGAAAGGGAAGACAACGACAGTGACATCTGGTGATATTCTCAATAATTCCGGGGTGCACGGGCAAAGAGAGTTAAGTCCACTTTCTTGTTACTGAGAATTAGAGTGACTTAACACACTATACCAGCCCAACATAGCTTTAGAGATGGATAAACCCATGAGGCACACATCCATAACTACCGTATAGGCTAATTTTGAATATGACTTACTAGACATAACACAAATGTAGAAAACATTTTTATGTATAACTCTATGGACATATCTCAATTTGTTAGCATGGTGGACTTAACTCATTTGCCCGCGCACCCCGGAATTGCTAGCATCGTTTTCTTTACCCTTAACGGGCTTGCACTCTTTTTTTTCGAGCCCAACCCGTAAAAAGAAACTTTACATAGGCGTAGAGACTTCTGTTACACAATGTTTAGGCCTACTACAGGTGATACAAAAAGTTTAAGGCCACCAGCATATTTGAAAGAAATGCGTATTGGCTTTATACTTTTGGGCTGTATTAACTGATTTCTTGTTTGTTTATTGTGATTGTTATGAGATGCTTGGAAATAAAAATAAAATGGAATTACTGCTATTTTCTTCAATTTTACTATTTTTTGAAATATATATCGATAATTTAAAATTACTACATTTTATAACGTTTCAGGGCATGAGAATTCTATAATAATACAAGTAACGGGTTACTTTTTTGCATGATGGTACATGTATAGTTACACAACAAATTGATACCTAAGGGCACTATCTGGATGTGTTTTTATAAAAATTAACACAGGTGAAACTGTTTTTAATATTCCAGAAAAAGTTACTACGATTAACACATTTGAAAGGGTGAATGTCGGGTATTCTCAATGGAGCTATTGATACCGTAACTCTGACGGATACTAGTCTGGAGCTACTCAGGAGAGTGCAGCAAGGTCCACATTTAAAATTATTCATTTCCTGTACTCGACATTCACTCTTTCAAATGTAGTAATGTAGTAATGTAGTAACTTTTTCTGGAATATTAAAAACAGTTTCACCTGTGTTAATTTTTATAAAAACACATCCAGATAGTGCCCTTAGGTATCAATTTGTTGTGTAACTATACATATACCATCATACAAAAAAGTAACCCGTTATTTGTGTTATTATAGAATTCCCATGCACTGAAACGTTATAAAATGTAGTAATTTTAAATTATCGATATATTTTTAAAAAATCGTAAAAGTGAAGAAAATAGCAGTAATTCCATTTTATTTTCATTTCCAAGCATCTCATAACAATCACAATGAACAAACAAAAAATCAGTTAATACAGCCCAAAAGTATAAAGCCAATACGCATTTCTTTCAAATTTGCTGGTGGCCTTAAACTTTTGGTAGCACCTGTATTCAAAATAACATAAAAAAGTAATGCGTCGTGTCACATTCATACCAAAATATACTAAATAAAATATAAATTTTCGTTTCTATATGTTTAACTTTCGTTATTCACGGACATATTTCATAAACTTTTTATTATTATTATTATTATTATTATTATTATTATTATTATTATTTTCCTTTCGATTAGGCCAGCCTAAGCAGTGAAAGTTGTCTTCTTCTTGTCTTCCCCAAACTTCTTCATTCTTTCGCAATGTTGCTGTTTCCGTTCTTCCGTCCATTTACTTCCCGTTTTCTTCTTGGGTTTCTCTGGAAATTGGCCATCAAATATTGCTTTCCTAACTTTTCTCTGTTTGGAATATCCTCCTTTTTGATATTGAGTAATTTCAAATCTTCTTCAACTTCCTTGGTAAAAGCTGGTTTTAGTTTTTTTTACTTACATAGTGATCAAAAATTTGTTTGGTAAGTCTGTCTCTTTCCATTCTGAAAATGTGACCATAGATTCTTAATCTTCTTTTCCTGAAAGTATGGCCTATTTTTCATGTTTGTTTGTATGTGTTATTCTCCCAAATTGGTCCCATAATTTTCCTTAAGATTCTCTTCTCTGTTTTGCTTATTATTCTATCTGAGAAGGTGTTTATACACTCTGCTGCATACAGAGCTTCTGGTAAGATTACAGTTTTATAAAGGCTCAATTTAGCATTTTTTGATAATGATTTTTTATTATTATAAATATTCATTATTGCATGGTATGCTTTTTCCATTTTGTAAACTCGTGCTTTCATGCCCTCATATTATTATTATTATTATTATTGTTATTATTATTATTATTATTATTATTATTATTATTATTATTATTATTATTATTATTATTATTATTATTATTATTATTATAACTTTTGTTGATGTTGAAACTCATCGGGCGAAGTTGATTTCTTCTACCTGCAATATCTTACCAATGGTAGGGCCTACAAGGTGGAAAGTTTGGTTGAGGTAATAAAAAAATACCTAACTAAACCCGTTGAGATCCCACTGTAGTATATTATGAATCGATCTAGAGCTTAACTCGTAGATCGATTACAAAAATTCAAAATAAGAATAAGTGAACTGTGTTGAGATGTTCATTAAACGCTTCATGCCATGTTATGAAAACTATGTATTGCTTCACCTACGGGTTGTGAACTTAAATTATATATTTGCAGATTTATTTGATAAACACAAGAAAAATATTTGTTACTTGTAGATAAAATATATTAATTGAATTAAAATAATGTAGTTTTTGTATAGGCTTATTTTCATTTATACTCGCTTAGACTTGTGAAAGTCTAATCACGACTGTCAAATTTTATACATGATTGCGGAAGTAAAGATTTCTTTTCTTTTATTTCAGATAGAAGGAGAATAGAGAGGCTTGGAGAATGAGAATACGAAAGATGTTGACATATTTATTATTATTATTATTATTATTATTATTATTATTATTATTATTATTGTATTCAGGATAGGACACCTGAAAACGTTTGTTGATGTTGACAACTCTTCATCGAATTTCACGGGCGAAGTTTATTTCCTCTACCTGCAATATCTTATATCTCACCAACGGTACGAGGAAGAAAGTTCGGTTGAGGTAATACAAAAAGACCTAACTAAACTCATTGATATCTCAATGTAGTGTATTATGAATCGATCTAGAGCTTAACTCGTAGATCGATTACAAAAATTGAAACTTAATTGAACATTGATAATGCAGGAATGTGTTGATTAAACGCTTGAAGCCATGTTACGAAAACTACGTATTGCTTCACCTGCGGGTTATGAACTTAAAAAATAAATTTGCAGATTTATTTGATAAACACAAGAAAATTATTTATTACTTGTAGACAAAATATATTAATTGAATTTAAATAATGCAGTTTTTTGTATAGGCTTATGTTCATTTTTAGTCGTTTTTGACTTGTGAAAGTCTAATCACGACTGTCAAATTTTAGACATGATTGCGGAAGTAAAGATTTTTCTTTTATTTCAGAGAGAGAGAAAAGAGAGGCTTGGAGATTGAGAATACGAAAAAAAAGTTATTATTAGGTCTATTATTATTATTATTATTATTATTATTATTATTATTATTATTATTATTATTATTATTATTATTATTTGGTTTATCGGGATACAGGAAGACATGAAGGAGAAAAGCATTCCTGAGAAACTTTGTGAGAATAGAGGCTTGGAGATTGAGAATACGAAAGATGTAGACATACATAAAAACTGTGATTATTATTATTATTATTATTATTATTATTATTATTATTATTATTATAAAAAGGAATTTTATGGAGTTATATTATCCATAAATTATTATGGAGTAAATATTATTATTATTATTATTATTATGTAAAAATATTTTACATAGAACTAAAAAATTAATATATCAGGCATTATTCCAAAGTACAACATTGTATGGCGCAGAAACTTGGACCATAAGTAGACAACAAGCAAACAAATTAATGGTATTAAAAATGGATTTCTGGAGGCGTTCAGCAAGAAAATCCAGGAAAGAAAAATTTCGGGATAATAGAATAAGGGAAATAATGCAAGTTGAAAACAATATTTTGGAAATTGTAGAAGAAAGACGATTGAAATGGTATGGACATGTACTCAGAATGACAGAGGATAGAATACCCAAGAAAATTTTGGATTGGAAAGTAGAAGGAAAAAGAAGAAGAGGGAAGCCCAAAGAATGCTGGATGGATGGGGTGAAAAGGATTAAGTGAAGAAGATGCTATGGACAGGGACTTATGGAGGCAAAAGATTGTTGTTGGATGAAGGAAAACCATTGTATTGTGGAATATTCCTTAGTAAAAAAATTAAAAATATATTATTATTATTATTATTATTATTCTCCGTTTCACCCAACTTTGGGGTACGTTGAATCAATCACTTCTTAATGTTTTGCGTTTTAATTTTAGCCCAGTATTGCTTCATTCTTTCTGATCTTGCTTTTCTTTCGTCTTCACTGATCTGAATCATTTGTTTGGTTTTGATTTTGACTTGGAACCTCTCTTTCTTGACTTTGGTTTTTTTTTCAGTTTTATCTATGAGCATTTTTTCTGTGATTTTAAGTCCTTCTCCGTTTCCTTAAACCAATTTGGTTTGGTCTTTTTGTTGCGAAAATATTCAAAGATTTTTTTTTGTCAGTCTATTTGGGTCCATTCTGAGGATGTGTCCATAAAAATCAATTCTTCTTTTCCTCATTGAGTCCGAGAGTTTTTCAGTCTTTTGGTAGAGTGTTTCGTTTCTGATATGGATTAGTTTGTTGTTATGGAACCTAGGGCCTAGGATTTTCCTTAATATCTTTCTTTCTTTGATCTCAAGTCTTTGAATTGGACCATGATTATTATTATTATTATTATTATTATTATTATTATTATTATTATTATTATTATTAATATTATTATTGCTAGTATTATTTCAATATAGCATTGTCGTCTAGACTCCACACCAAAGGAATGGCATGTCTCATGTTTTCGTGTTATGACATTGGGTATGTGCCAGTGAGTGTGCTATACCACCCATACCAACAAGCTACACCTGAGTACCTATGCCACTCTCGCAGGCTGGTTATGTTGTTTTTATTCATGAGCCACAAAGCCTGTGGTTGCGCCCTCTATGTGCATAAATCTCCCTTCTCGTATCATTTCCATCAACTCAAATGTCAAAGTTTCTATTTTATGTTATACATGCATAGAGGTCACTTAAGAGAAGACATCCGGTGGCATCTTTCAACTATTTCCTGTGGCTGATAAGACTAACAAAATAAGGAAAATGTACATTCATTATTTCTAGAAATTTGTCTCAAAATAAACTCTTTATGTTGCGCCTAATCATAGAAGCACGAGGGTTGGTCGGAAAGTTACGTTCGATTTTTTTGCATTTAAAAACAAAATTTTGCAAAATCCTTTCTGTCAAGGTCAAAATTCCAAGTCTCTACCTATTATAGTTTGGGCTCTATGTTGATTCTCTGTCATTAAGTCAGTCAGGACAAAGCCTTTTATATTATTAGCTTAAAAGACCCGGCGTCGCAAGGGTTTTGTATTTTGTAATTCGTAATTAATTTATGAAGGACTTTCGATTTTAAAATTCTAGGTCCTTTTATAGGTATTTAGAATTTGAAATGAGGAAGAATGACTTATCACACTCAAACTATTCGCTCAGAAAACGCTCGATACAGCTTTTTATGGCTCATAGAGGATGTAGAATTTTGTATTCCGTCGCTTCTACACAGCAAGCCTGGTAGGGGTTCAAATAAGAAGAAACAGAAATTCCGGTGACATAAAATTGTATTGTTTTGCGGAATATTTTATTTCTCTCTCTAATGTTACCATAAAACCGTTTTGGGGATGAAATTAAAAAGAAATGCAATATTACTTTCATACATCCCTCCCCAAAAACCTGCGATAAAATAATATGCATATAACCATATCTCGTACCGTTTTCTCTATGTCCAGGGTAGAGAAAGTTATGTGACTGCATTATTTTCGTGGATTTCATTCTTTAATACTTATTTATAACATGAATTATATTGATAGCTTCTCTAGTTTGTCAAAGTCCCGTTTCATTTATTTCCAAACCCATCTGAGACCAGTGGCAACAATACACTAAGACAGTCAGTCAGTCAGAACAAAACCTCTTATATATAGAGAGATATAGAAGAAGGTTTTATATTTTATTTTATGAATGCTAATGTGTGCATTTTACCCCTGTGCAAATTCAAAAAAGTTAAGACGATAGACCCAGTGTATTTTTTTATCAGTTTTCGTCATCTAATATAAACAATATAAGCGAACCGCACAGTAAACAATAAAAGTAGCCTAATGATTACCGTCCCGACATAAGAAACTTATTGCCGTCGCATAAAATAGGCTCAGTGCTGCCTAATCTACCACAAAACTGGTCATATATCAGACATGGTAGGCCTATAGATGACTGTTGATGTTGAATAGAGAAGGCCTTGATTACAAACAGTCAAATGTTTGTGAATTCATAATGCCAAGTCTTGCTTTAGACGTACAAATTTAACAAGGCATCAATATCAAATTTTAGCTAGGCCTATTTTAATTTTAAAATATTAACTAATTAGTAGGTTATAAACATAGGCCCTAAAAGAAACGATTATACATACTGCTGAGGAATCACGTCAATTCAAAAAGGGAAATACAAAAGTAAGAAAATAATCATCTATTAAGTTATTAGTGTAAATAAATATAATTTATTGTATTTTATTTAGTGTATTTATATTAATTTCTGAACTGTCCCGACCACGAGCATGTGCGTATTGATGAAGGAATAATGGGGAAAAACTAAAACTAAACTTAAAAAAAAAATCTGTATTACATGTTTCGATGTTCGGTTCCCCGAAGCATTTTGATTGGATTTCGAAGACAGTCAAGTAGCACACTGTTAAGTTGTAATAAGTATTTTTGCACTCCTTAGCTAGTAAGTGGTACTTACGAACGTAGTTTACATGGATCGTAAGTTGACATTCCCACACAGTCTTGTTGCTAAGGGCGGTTGCGATGAGGTTAAATTACTTACGGTCCAAGCGCTACGTCATAATTCATTACGATACACTTCATAATACAAGCCTTTATGGGCACGGCCCCCAGGACAAATATTCGGTTCCCATAACAACCAACACATGCGAATCACTTTCTGAAATAAACATCTATTTTCAAGAATGTATTTACATAATATTTTCAGGTAATATCACAATTAATATAATTAAATTGATATAAATAATAATCGTGCAAAAAATAGCATGCAACACACGGGCCGTAAAGGCATTTACGGGTCTCGAAAACTTAAAAACCCTCGGCTGCGCCTTGGATTTTCAATCTGTTTCCTCGACCCGTAAACGTGCCTTACGGCACTTGTATCGCAATATACTATTTTTCAGAAATAATAAAATTAAAGTGTTATAATTTGTAGTCGAATAGAACGTTTCCATTCGATCCAAAGCCCCACAGACAGTTCATAGGCCTAACAATGAGACAAAAAATAATGGTCAACGTTGAAGCCTATATTTCATTTTAAACACTCCTTACTTATTTATGTGCCAGTAGCCTATTAATGTAGCCTATTCGCTGACGGATTGTACAGCCTACAGCCTGGATTCGGTTTCGCTACGCTATATTAATATAACATGTACCGCAGGGCTAAAGATATGGTATAACCTACATGTTCAGAGAATCATATACAGACATAATTAATTGCCAGTGAATTCTGTGATATCGGCATATTTTTTCAAGCATTCTTTTTATAATTCAGCTGTATTTATACTGTTGGTGACATTTTAAGATGATCTCGCCCTAAACCATCGTCTATCTACAAAAGAATATACAGTAATAGCATTGTTCCCTAGTCCGAAAATCTGCACCGACTGCGACACCGACAAAGAACAGGTCCTTTTCTAGTCGCGTGACTTTCCCCAGTATTGCCGCTGTCATTCACTACTTCTTAAGTAAATTAAATGCTGTGGTACATATTTGGCAACATTGTACTGGACTGCAGACAAGTGTGAATAGGCCTAATTACCTTTCTATTCACTAATTGACAGGTCGAAGAGGATTAGGGTGGCAGCAGGTAGAAAAATCTTCCAGAAGTAGCACCCACAATTAGGGCTGTACCGATTAATCGGGCCGATTAATCGATTAAATATTTAATCGTCGATCAATTACATTTTCCGATTAATCGGTTTAGTCGAATTCTGAACAACGTTTTTCGAGAAATGGGTCAAATGGCCAAATTCCTTTCTCAGTGCAGAGTGAGAGAGTTTTTAGTGCTGCCGTTATTATTGTAAACAAGCTACGATAGTGTCTTGAACATTCAAATGTCAACAAACTCGTGTATCTCAAGTCTTGGCTGAAAAAGTAACCGGAAATGTAAGTTTTGTATAATTATATATTTTCACTACTTAACTAATAATGGTATTAATTAATTCAGGATTTCTTCTGATTTATCTGTAGTGTAATGGTTATGAAACGTGTAAAACCATATTGAATGTACACTTTGGATTCGTTTAAAATACCGACTTTTTTGTCGATTGATCAGTGGATTAATCGATTAAAGCCAAGCGTTAACTCGATTAAAAATTTTAATCGATTTTCAGCCCTTCCCACAATACTTCTTTTAACTACGAGGCCATACAGGAGTTCGGGATGTGCTTCTATACAGTAGGGTAGGCCATGGAACTATTGATTGTCATTTATTTCTATTATCGGTGAATTTTTATGGAGTAAATTTCAACTGATATTAATTTAAATGGATATGATACAGGATGAAATGGTGAGGATGATTCATGGTATGTAAATATCCAGTTCGGCATTTGCCTTTACGACTGGGGAAACCATGAAAAGATAATGTCAAATTGGCCGACCCCAGGATTTGAACCTGGGACCTCCAAAAATGCGTTAGGCATTTGTTGTTTCATTATAAACGACTGGAAATTGGTGAGCCTAATTAATTATTTAGCTAAAATCCTGGGGCTTTCGCACGGAGTCACTCTAGTCTTTCATATTACGTAACATTTATTGAAGAAAATAATCCAACTTTAAACTTGAAACTGGGGGAATTGAATCATCTTCCAGATAGACAAGAAGGCACAAGCCTCAGAATTAATACAAAACTTCACGCGATAGTGGTCAGAATGGGTCATGGTGCTGATACCGCCTGGGGCAATCGCTAGCTTACCAGAGGCCATCCGAGGGCAATAATCTGCCTGACCGGTCATCCATTGTTAATAAACCCAACACCATGTGAACAATTTCATTAGACTAACTCCAATGTGCGAGATTTATGCTCTTATACTCCGTAAGTTAACAAAACAAAAACGTCAAGCCCTGTTTGATAGAACTCGATAATATTATTGGCTACACAGTAGGGTAGGCCATGGAACTATTGATTGTCAATTGTTTCTATTATTGGTGTATTTTTATGCAAGAAATTTAAACTGATATTAATTTAAATGGATATGATACAGAATGAAATGGTGAGGATGATTCATGGTACGTAAATATCCAATTCGGCATTTGCCTTTACGACTGGGGAAACCATGAAAAAAAAAACCATGTCAAATTGGCCGGTCACAGGATTTGAACCTAGTACCTTCCGAATGCTAGTCCAAGACGTTACCATCTCGGTCACCTCGCTCGGTACGAGTATCTTAATTGTCATAGTAGGTAAGTTATGTACGACTGTTTTGGTTCGACCATAATATGTTCTGTGATTTGGATTTGATAATTCTGTGTAAAAAGGGATGAAGTATTCTCAAAAACATTTAATTTTTGGCATTTAAAATCAAAATTTTGTAAATTCCTTTCTTAGTGAGCACCTACATTATGAAACGAAGGTACTGTCAAAATTCCAAGTCTCTACCTGTTATAGTTTAGGCTCTACGTTGATTCTCAGTCAGTCAGGACAAAGCCTTTCATACATATAGAGATAACTTGTTTAGAAATTGAAAGAATAGAAATTTACATTAAGAACACAATTTCGATTCGGTGCAAGCCAGTTCGTGTGATTTTATTCTGTTCTGCTGTTAGCTTACCTGAATGAAGTTGACTATGTCTTAAATGTGCCCTTGGTAGCACTGGTCACAACATGGTAACTCGAATCGATTCATGGATGGTTGATTCATAGTAGGCCGTGATCTCGCAGCTGTTAGTTTTGTTTTTATAACACAAAGCATAAAAGTAATTATTATTTGTATAATCCGTTACATTTTTATTCATGGAATAGTCTTAATAAATCTAACTAGAGTTGACGACTTTCGTAAACTCGTAAAATCTCGTGGGATTACCTATGATAAAATGCTTCAAATAACTTAAGTACATTTATTTTCAACCAAATGTTTAATTTCTTTGCTAATCAGCTGGGGGCGGATTTCTATGACACGTCATATTTTTCCCCTTTTGCATTATTTCAGGTTTCCGACTAATTTAAACCCGATTCCAAGCATTCTGGTGAAAATGGAACGGCTTTTATTGTGCATATAACTGCATATTTAGGAAATTGTCAACTATTGTAGCATATTTAGTATGAATATGAATATTTCGGTCATATTTTTGGCATAATTGTGTGCATATTAAATAAATTTTGAAGTTTCATAACATATTTTGTAAATTTTGCATTATAATGATACTTTTTGAGAATTTACAGATATTTTAAACAATTAACATTATATTTTAATAAAATTAATTGTAATGAAACTTTAAAAAATATATACACAATGTGTAAGTGGTAAAGTCATATTTTAAAAATTTATTGGCCATAGTTTAATGTTTTTTAGGTCATAAATGCATGCATTTTTTAGGTCATAGAAATTCGCCCCCTACTGATCAGTTTATGATACCTAGGTAAGTAGGTATGACTTTTCGGAGTTAAGCGTAGAAGGGCATAGCCTACACAGCTATTTATTAATGTTGAAGTAGGAATTTTTAAACTTGATAATATGATATGCATTTTCTATCTCTCCGAATACCAGCAAAGGTCGTGTTGAGAAATAAAAAGCTCCCGGTGGCCTGTTCACAAAGCTAACGTGGATTGGCGTGGATGACATACTACTGTGCTGGTGATAGGCGTGATGATAATTGTGATGACGTCACGGGGGCCCACACACGTCGCGCAGCATCCGCATGTCACTGGTGCACAGCTGTAGTCACCTATGTTCCAGAAATTAGGCAGTTAAGAAGACAGGGGAGTGTAGAAGATGATGTCTTAAAGGTGTCTTGATACGATTTAGTAGAAGAGCAAGTAGCAGTTATTAAAAATGAGATGTGAAACTCTCTACCCTTAAGGACTGATGGGTGGTTTTTTCGCCTTATACCCCCAAACACGAAACAGATAAACCAAGGAAATATTTTATCAGCAATAGCCTCAATTATTTATTAATAACACAAAGTTCAGCAGCTTCAAGTAAAGATCTATTTCTCTCCAGGTCACAAGTGGACTGAAGATGGTGCACGATTGCACCGAAATGCATCTCATCTGAACGATAAGCCGAGGAAATAATAAAAATTTTGTTACGCTTATTTTCCGAGACAGGACAGAAATTTGGATGTGAAAGGACCGAGAAATTTTGTCCAGAGACTCTAATTTAGGTTCGGAGTCCTTTTACGTGCCGTAAATCTACGATACGCCCCCCCCCCCCCAGCTTAAAGTCCCTCCCGGAGGACTCTACATCCTGAAAAATTCATCAACTGAAACCAAAATAGAGATATATTACTGTTAATAGTATCATTGAATTTTTATTCCATTTAGGGTTTGATCCCAGGACCTTCAGATCTAGAGGCCCGTACGATGCCTCTAGACCACCGCGGCCGACTACTTACTTTATGTATCCTAACTTTGTGTAAAAATGTTTATACAGTCAAACCTATTTCTGGGCCCTAGAAGGTTGTAAATAAGGGATACAGGCCTAGTTATATTGAGGGACTGAAATCCGAATCAATTAAGGGCGCTAATTTTGTATTCAAATTTACTTATTTACAGCGAGCAGACGTCACAACCGAAAAATTAATAGGAAGTTTGGTTTAACATTGTGGGTCATGCCAAGCTTTGAGCCTAGTTCAAAAATTTCAACCTCAAAGACGTTGGAAAGAGGGAAGTAAAAGAAATTTCATCAAATAGCCTATCTAAAGCAAAACAAAAACCATTTGGTCGATGTGGCACAAGCAACAAAACTCATTGTATTATGTTTTGCACATATAGCAGACCCTACCCTGCTATAATTGCACAATAATCCAAACTCTAGTCGTGAAATAATCTCTTCCACGAACTGCGGACCACGAGTTGAAATCCTGCATCTCGAACACTAAATCTCCGATCATTTAAAATGTTCTCGTACAGTGACTACTGAATTTTATAGCGACTTCATAAAAAGTGCCTTTGAATAAAATCCCTCCGCCACTTTATCCTAAAGGATTAATTTTTTTACACGAGGGGAGAAGGGCCCCCGTCGCGCTGACCCCCTGCGGCTCCTTGGAGGGGTCTGACCGTATGGAATTACTGGGTCAATTAGGTCACACATAAATAACATTGTGGTCACTAATGCAGGTGAATGCTTCCGTTGAAATACCTGGTTCACTTTTATAAACAGCCTTAATCAAGCGTTTTGCCAGACGTCATTAGTCACCCAATCAAGAGATTAGAAATTACTTTTTTATTCGACTATGCCTCTGTATAACGAAGATAAACCGGCCTTTAAAATAATTTTGTTTGGTCCGGGCAAATTTCCTTTCTTAATCGTGCTAAACGTCATCGGAAGATTGCCAATTTTGAGAGGTGCATTAATTAAATATTTTGGTCACGAAGAGTACAAAATTAGGAAAACCGTTTCTTTATTGTATAAGGCCTAAGTGAAATGAACACAATGAACAAAAATTCTAATTTTATCTTTACTTACAATTTTCATAACTCTGAACCACAAACATTTCTAATAAACTGCCAGTGTAAATTTCTTAAAAATCCTGGAGTCAATTAATAATAGTGGGCGAAGACGCGGGCACCAGGTATAATATATTAATAGTTTAACCCTGGAAGTATCGCGGACAATAAAAATCCAAACAAACCACTCCTTCCCTTGAAAAATTAAATAATTTCTGAAAACTACACTGAATTTATCAAATAAAATTCATCTGTCAAGAAACAGTTGAGAAACGATACGTATTATCAGTGTTCACAGTTAGCTTTGGAACTGCATAATCGAATCTGAGATAGTTTTCCCAGGCGGCGCTTTCTAATCGTGGAATGTACTCTAAAACCGGAATTTTAGCGGTTTCATTAATTATTAATGGTTTAGTTTATGAGTGATTCGAGTGCAAGTGTTAATAATTATAATGCTTTAATATTATTATACTCTTAATTTTTAATTTTTCAATTAATTATCGTCTGCGAAGCCGCGGACACCTGCTAGTACGGAACAAATTAAGGATGACATAAACTGTAAAACGTACGAAGAATTAAAAAGGAAGGTAGAAAGAAGATCAGAATCCAGAATCGCTGTAAACCAATCCAAGGATTGACTAAAGAAGTAGAAATGCCTTGCCCTCCTATTTCTTTAGCTGCACAATCAGCAGACTCATATTGCTGACATGATCTATTCTGCTGATTTCATGGAAACATGTTTTTGGATCACATGACGGATTCTCTCAACGGAAATTTATTCATGGGGCGCATAAAAACAACGACAATAGTAAAATTCAATTAGCTGTGGCCCAGGCACCCTGTGGCCCGCGCCTTGCGCCACCACAAATCACGTTTGAAATATATCTCACACAGCACTGCCTGTATATTAATTGTCAAGAATGACAACAGTCAGGGGTGTACAACACGCTGACACGTAGGAAGAAAACTGTACAAAGTACAGAAAAACTAAAAGCTGGATTATTTTTTGGCCCTCAAAATGACACCTCATCTCTATACATATAAAAGGCTTTGTCCTGACTGACTGACTGACTGACTGACTGACTGACTGACTGAATGAATGAATGACTGACTGACAGAGAATCAACGTAGAGCCTAAACTATAACAGGTAGAGAATTAGAATTTTGACAGTACCTTCGTTTCATAATGTAAGTGCTCACTAAGAAAGGATTTTGCAAAATGTTGATTTTAAAAGCCAAAAATCAAATGGTTTTTAGAATACTTAATCGCTTTTTTACACAGAATTATCAAATCCAAATCACAGTTCACATGACAACAGTATTGTTGCAAGTGGTATCAGATGGGTTTGGAATTAAATGAAACGAGACTTGACAATCGTTATAATAAAATTGTTTTTGCATGATTTTGGCAAGGTTCATGAATCTATGGTTCATTTTAATAGTTTCATTTCGAATTTGTATGCCCTTATGGCAGCATATGATTCGTTTTGTTCGTTTGTTTATTTCTATTTTTAACGTTAAACAAAATAATTAAGAGTAAAATTATTTAATTCCTGCAATTTATGTAAAAACGATGTCAATGTTAACACATGTAATGTTTTAATTATTTTTCTGTTAAATAAATTATTTAAACATAATATCTAGCATCTGGGTAAGTAATCGCGGGCGAAGCCGCGGGCACCTGCTGGTAAGTCATAAACGACCGTACAATATGTGTTAATAACAATTTTTTTTAAAGACCCCATGTTATGTTGTTATTGTAATGTTAATGTAATATTAGTGTGTTGTTTTTTCTTCTCATGATTTAGAAGCTAAAAATAGGCAATGTTTTTTATTTATATCAGGTGTAAAATGGGATAATATGCATAATGGTAATATCATATCTCACAAAACTAAAGCTGATAGGGAAAAACTAATGGCACATTTGGCATCAGCGACCTAAATATACCCAAGAATAGGTATAAAATCTAAGGCACCAAAATGGCTATTAGTCTGTGTTATTGGAGTAGCTATTTAGTGGAGTAGGGCTAAATTTAAACTGACATTAATTTAAATGATACAGGATGAAATGGTGAGGATGATTCATGGTATGTAAATATCCAATTCGGCATTTGCCTTTACGACTGGGGAAACCATGAAAAAACCCATGTCGAATTGGCCGGCCAGGGGAGAAAATGCAAGTTACAGAGATGGACTTCTATACAGTTCAGAGACTTCTATACAGTTCAGAAAGTCAGATGCGTACCAATAAGTTAATTATTTATGTAAAAAGAAATACTTCTGCCAAAAACTCAATCCTAGTTTTGCTTAACTGAGAGTTATACAGAGTTCAGTATTTATTGTAAACCCCTGGTAACAGACACCTTATAATAAATCTCAACTAATTGCCGCTTTTCGTCGCCAGTGATGCATTCCCAAGTCACAGCAATAACAACCAGCTGGTGGTAGTACTGACAATTTCGGCGATCTTAGCCAATTCTATTTATTAAGTGTCAGAATGGACTTTCTAAGGTTGTAGCCTATGGTGGACGGGAAATTGTATGTCCGTTTGCCCGTACGCGCGATAACTTGAATTCGCTTTATCAGATTTTCATGAAACTTGGTATACGCATTTATAACGTCTGTAGAATAAATTATATTGATTTTGGATCAAATCGGTTGACCGGTACCGGAGTTATGTCCAATTAAGTGGAGGTTGTAAGCTGTATCTCTGCCATGTTAAATTATTGATGTTCATGTTCCTTTTTCTCAAAAAGTATTTGATAAATTGAAACAAAATTTGGTAGACTTTTAGATCTGTATCTTTTCCTTAAACATTGGTTTTTAAAAAAGAATATGTTTGTAAACAAATATTTTATAACTTTCTTTGTAAAGTTCAATTTCTTTATTCTTTTTTTTTCTCATTTATGTCCAATTAACTACAAAGCCGCGTGGCTAACCAACTCACTATTATTAATGCTTGCCCATTTCCATATGAGCCTGAAACTTGAAATTTGGCATATAGTTTTTAACTAAAGGAAATATTCCAAAATGATCCTATTTCTAATTTTTTACCCCGAAAATCATTCAAAATGGCATATGCAACTTTAAGATCTGTGAAGACTTTCTTGGAGGTTTAATGGTAGCTAAACGGTAAGTCGTATCAAAAAACTGATTGCACCACCAGTAAGGGATACTGAGAGATCTATAAGTTTGGTCCTATATGACTTTGTAGTAACTTCATCGGATATACCTAACGTTAGATTGAGTTAGAAGTTTTACTTTAAGTAAATTTTGTATTTTTTTCCCTCACATTATGTAATTTTTTCACACTTATAGGACAGACCGGATCTTAAAGTTTGGCAAAAATATTGGCATAATAGACAACAGTAAAATGACAACAATAATATATGATTACCGAGCGAGGTGGCCGAGATGGTAACGTCTTGGACTCGCATTCGGGATGTCCCAGGTACAAATCCCGTGGCCGGCCAATTTGACATGGGGTTTTTTTCATGGTTTCCCCAATCGTAAAGGTAATTTCCGAATTGGATATTTACATACCATGAATCATCCTCACCATTTCATCCTGTATCATATCCATTTAAATTAATATCAGTTGAAATTTACTCCATTAAATACACCGACAATAGAAACAATTGACAAGCAATGGTTCCATGGCCTACCCTGATGTGCAGACACAGATTCCGAATTCGTGATATAACCTCGAAGCTAAAAGGAGTATAAAATTATATATAGCCTAAGGTAAAGTGATCCCTATTCAGGCCATGGAGGCCCAGAGGGTTCCAGAAGGTTGACGCTCCCAGATTTTGGACATTCGGCACATGAAGGTGGTAAGGTTGTCAGCCTTACGCACCGGCCGCCTTTACCCCCAAGATATCTCCTGGTACTCATTTCTGTTAGAGGCTGAGTCGACCCCAAGGCAATAGTGCCACCAGAAGGATTAGGTCTCAGTGACCTCATCGGGAATCGAACCCGCGACCTTCCGGTTTGTAGCGCAGCGCCTCAACCACTACGCTACGGCGTACCCCAAAATTATATATATATATAACTTTATAATACAACATTTTTTTTAACAAAACTATATTAACTTTTAATGTAGGTTTTAGATTAGATATTTGTTCAAAATTATGGTGCCAGCATGATTTTTTTGATGACGAAGTCTATTGCATTTTTATATTTAATGACGAATATCTTATTATTATTATTATTATTATTATTATTATTATTATGATTACAAATGCCACTTAGGCCAAGAGTAGAAATACCCTTGCTGCAGAATTTACCGTATTTTCGAAAGTGCGTTGCTTATAATAAATTCATAATGTGATAGAAACGCATTTTTATTATTAAAGTGGCCGCGTCGCAGCTGATGGCAGTCTCAGATTCCAATCAACTTTATTATATTATTAAGCTGGCTCCCCCTTCTTCATATTTCTTCTTCCCTCCTGACACACTTCTCCCCGCCGGTAATTCTCGTAAGTACAAGTGTCCCTTCTATTCTTGATCTTTCTCTCGCTCTCCCTTCTTCTTGTTCTTATTTTGTCTCCAATTCAATTTCTTGCTATCTTATCCTTCCTATTTTCTATATTCTTTTGTATCTTTTTCTTTTTTATGTAAAATTTCTTCTTTGGTTTCTTTCTCTCTTGTCATTTTTTCTTCAACTTCTTTCACTTTTGATCTACTTTTTAGGTAGATTTCGAAGAAAAATCTACCTATTGCAATCGATACCATGTCATGACTTTCGAAAAATTCTTTCATATCTTTACGTTTCATGCCTCCTTAAGTACGAAACCACCGCCCGTTCAAAAAATAAAAAATAAAAAATTGTGATATAGCTTTACAGGTTAGAGGCCGTAATTTTGAAAATATTTTAACCAAATTTTATGATGTTATTTCTAGGCCCAATAGTTCGGACAAGTTCGTAAATGAGCAAAATTGGCCCAAGAGGGGGTCGGGGGAGGGGGTTGAAATTTTGAAAAGTCTATATCTCGGCCCCTATGAAGTATAAAGGGAAACTTTGTTTGAATAAATTAGAGTACTCCCTATGGAGTTCACAGTGACACCAACGATTCGGGGGTTTTGGGGGTACGAGTGGGGGTGGGGATGGAAATTATAAATTTTCGAAACCACGTCTTATGAAGTATCGTTGAAAAGCACTTGATGAGAAATCTACAAATCAATAACTAGTTTCTCACTAGCTCTCATATAAGGCGAGATTTGAATGTTTGAAAAAGTGCTCTTTCCTCTTTTTGCAGTTATTATTGCGGGTTTGTCATGCCAAGGCTAAAGAAGAAGAGTGCTGCGAAGCGACAATAAATTAAAGCAAAAGCACTTCGAAATCTATCTCAACCTGTAGGCCTGCGTAAAGGGATTTTTTTTTCTTTTTCTTCTTTACGTAAAATTTCTTCTTTGGTTTCTTTCTCTCTGTCATTTTACTTTCTCGCTTATACGGAGTATAGAGAAAGTATTGTGATCGTGACAAAAAATCGAAGTTGAGTTAACACCGGGAGAGCACGTTTCATGAAGCCTAGAAACCGAAAAAAGTATTTTTGGAATGACGTCTGTCCGTCTGTCCGTCTGTCCGTCTGTCCGTCTGTCCGTCTGTCCGTCTGTCCGTCTGTCCGTCTGTCCGTCTGTCCGTGGACAAGCACAGCGGGTAAACGGCTCGTTGTATTTACTTCATTTTTTGAATTAAGAACTTTTTCGAAATTTTGTCGAACCGCCCAGAAATTTAGTTTTACAACTGAAATATTAAGGGGACTTTTCATGAAAACTTTTTTAAAAAAATTGTTTTTTGAAAAAATGGCTCTAACGATTTTAATAAAAATTTAGAATTGTAAAGTCTTATCTGTGACTAATAAAATGGCTATATCCGTATTTCCGCAAAAATGACTTAAGGGGCACTTTACTCGTATCCATTTTCAGTTTTTCTAGATTATATCCATTACAGTAAGTGATACATGAAAACCTACCACAGTAAAGTTGTAGAGAAAATTAAAATGGACATTTTTTGTTTAAAACATTTCTTTATACAATTAATAGATATCAAGATAAAAACGAAATAAGTACAGCTTAAATGCGAATTTCAGAACATACATATCAATTAAAATATGAATGGCATTTTGTTGCCACTAGCAACAAGAAAACTATAGGCCTAATGTACTTATTGTTGTGAAATGCAATCAGTTTAGCTCAGTCGCATTGAACACACTAAACCAATTACAGCGATGTGGTAGGCCTATGGGCTAACAGGGAAGAGGTCCTGAGTTCAAATCAAACCTCGTGGCCGCCCAAATTGACTTTGGTTTTTCATGGTTACCTCGCAAAAGCAAACGCCGGGTTTATAGGACTTGCTTATTTTCCATAACTCATCGCCGCTACGTCACTGGATATTATAATCGTTTAAACTGAATGCCACATACGAAGACATCACTAAACAATAGAAACAGATGACGCGAATGAGTTGTTACAATAGACTAATAGTTCACGCAAACATACTAAACACATTACATGACCTACAATGCAGTTAAAGCGTGCAATATAACCTAAGTAGTAGTAGTAGCAGTAGGACCGCCGGCGTGGTCTTGTGGTTAGCGTCAGATCCGTCGGTCCGGGTTCGATCCCCGGTACATCCTTGGATTTTTCTGAGGTTGAGGGGTCTGGTAGGGGTACACTTCCTCGTGATTCAAATTGAGGAGCTACTTGATAGAGAAGTAGCGGCTCCGGTCATGGAAACCACCATTAACGGTCGTGGGGGTCGGCATGCTGACCACATGCCCCAACCCTGCCATCTGCCTGTGGTAGATGACACACCGGTCGGTTGGTAGACCAAATCCCTAAAGGAATGTAGTGCCACGGAGTTTAGTTTTAGTTTTAGTATAGCGAAATTCAAATATAAGTCGCCCCTTAAGCTCCGTCCATTCGATATTCACATTTGCATTTACTGTGTGATGTATTTTGTTTCTGAGCGAAGCAGAGTGACCAACTGTCCTTGTATTGGTGGGTGGGTTGGGTGGTGCCGATTTATCCCAAGGTGCGACTTATATTTTAATTTTCCCCTTAGTAATACTAGTAGTACTAATAATATGCAGTTTTACTGTCATTCATTATTATTATTATTATTTCACGGTAAAAGCATTAAACATGAAGATCGACTCTGATGGTTTCCGTTCTAGATACTTCTTAGTTTTATGAAAATGTAATAAATAAAATTTAATTGTCTCTTTAATTTAATTTTTTCTGTGCTAGCCTTTAACACGTATATGCGAGAAAGTTTGTGCAACGTATTTTTGCACCATTTATTTTCTTCAACTTCTTTGACTTTCGATCTTCTACTTTTTTCTTTCTTCTGGACTTTTTCTATTGCATTTCTTCCTTTCTTCTCCTACTTTTGTTTTTTTAATTTTCGTTTTAATGGTTCCATTTCATGTTTCCGTTTTCGTTTCATCTAGCCAAACAGTTCATACAGTGACGATCAAATCCGATACTCGATTTTCTTAAAATTTCTCATAAATGTTTCTTCAAGTCATTAAATATTTTTTACGTGTAAACATTTTAATTTTTTGATTCTGTTTCAATATGATGGTCAGTTTATCGGACGAAGAGTAATACTTAGTATAATTTAACCCTTAAATGCACTATGTATTCTACACTTTTCCATAAATTAGTAACAAGGTAACGTTCTTTATTGAATAATTGTTTAATTATAGAAATTTATTTTATTTGATAAAAATTATGGACTTTTTGCTTAAAATACCAATTTTTGTAGTGAAAATATTCTTCTTTAGTCTTCAATCCTTGGATTGGTTTGCAGCGATTCTCCATTCTGACCGCCTTTCTGCCTTCCTCTTTACTTTTACATTTTTTCATAGGTAATCGCATGAGAGTTGACGAATTTATCTGATGAAACTCGTCAACTCGAGTTGGATTTATTAAGATTATTCTATGAATAAAAATGGAAACGGATTATACAAATAATAATAATTATTATTTTCATGGTTTGTTATATAAAAACAAAACTAACAGCAGCGAAATCACGGCATATTATGAATAAACCATCCATGAATCGAATCGGGTTACCATGTCCATGCTGTGACCAGTGCTACCAATTGTCGATATAAGACATAGTTAATTTCGTTCACGTAAGCTTGCACCGAATAGAAATTGTGTTTATAATCAATGTACATTTATATTATTTCAATTTCCAAACAAGTTATGTTGTATAAAATAATCTGTTTCCGTGCTGCTTAATGGCAGCATGTGACGTATTAAACACTGCACACTGACGCTTTCGTGTCCAGTAACGAGCAGACGATTTTGCCCGATAAAACGCCATCCCAAGAATAGGCATATTGTAAGATAAACGGCCGTGATTGGTTTATATCCGAGGAATTGCTAAACGTTATTGGTCAATATGAGTGGAATAGTCTTACAAAATAATATACTGGCAACAATGAGCAAGATTGAAAATGTAGGCAGTTTTTTTTTTAATTATTGTTATTGTTATTTTACTTGAAAAAAAGTTTTAGCCAAGTTTTTAGTTTTTAAAGTCTTATTTAGCCATTTTTATTTTTTATTAGATTCGACTATGTGACTACCACCGCCGTCTCGAGAATTACACTGCCTGTCCTATGCTTTATTTTAACATGGAGTTCAGAGTATTGTTAAATTGCCTAATTTATCCAGTAGAGGCGACACAGTTCACACCCAGATTGCAGCAATCACTAATCAAAATAAGCATTAAACAGACACAGATACTTGTGTTATTTGTTTAGAACGTAATATTATTCCAGTATATGACACTTACCTTGAAATGGAATGCAATAATTAAAATAAATGTAAATTAATTAGACGTATTGATAGACTATATTATGAGCACCGCCGTCTCGAGGAGTAATACAGTTTAGAAGGCAGTGATTATGAGACGGCGGTGACAGCACTACATAATCAACAATGTCGTAGCAAAAAAACAAGAAGCAGTCTGGGTGTGAAAGGTGCTGCCATCTGTAATGTCGCCGAGTACGCAGAATTAGCCGTATAGGACAGGCAGTGTATACACGATTAATACAGTTTAGAAGGCAGTGGTGACTACAATGGCAATGAAATGAATGATTAAGCTAAAATATCCCAGTTAGCTAGCAAGGAACAAAATAGTGTAAAACCTAAGAACACGAGCATCCTGAATGAATGGAAAAGTAAACTAGGATGTTTGTGTGGCTGAGAGAGAGGTGATAACCACAGAGTGGGTGCAGTGTTAGAAGCGACAGCAGTTTTCTCGCCCCCTTCCGTCGTATATTAACCCCCGACCACCCCAGCCGGTACTTCAATTTCACTTTATTGTTTATATATTTTATTTTCACGGGTCGTTATTACATCACTTCCGTGACCCACCCGGCAGTTATGACTTCTCCGAGGAAAACCTCTCCCCATAAACATCGGAAAGTTCTCCCGGCCACAACAAAAAGTCTCAATAAAGGAATTGGAGTCTGCGTTATGAACCTGTTGAATTAACCACAATAATCTCAATGTTTGTGACTCTTCCTTGCTTAGCTTTTATTTTAGGGAAAAATCCGTTCTTCATAATGACTAGGGCAAGGCATTTAATGATCACAGAATAGTGAACAAATGCAAAATAAATAAATGGTGCAAAAATATGTTCCACAAGCTTTCTCGAATATAACTTACGTGTTAAAAGCTAGCACAGAAAAAAGTAAATTATAGAGACAATTAAATTTTATTTATTACATTTTCAGAAAACTAATAAGTATCTAGAACGGAAAACGTCTTTATATTCAATGCTTTTCCCGTGAAATAATAATAATAATAATAATAATAATAATAATAATAATAATAATAATAATAATAATAATAATAACAATAAGAACAATATTAACTTGGGGTTTGCATGGTTTCCTCAATCTACACACCATGGCTAACTCATTCACTCGCTCACTGGCATTAATGTTTGCCCACTTCCTGATCAGCTAGTATCTTGAAATTTGTTACACTTATAGCTTGTAGCCTTTAACAGACGGGTAAATTCCAAAAAAAAAAAACTTTTTTTTTTTTATTTTTACCTATAAAAAACCTTTAAAAGGACGGGTGCACTTTAAAGTCTCTTCTCAGTTCCCATGACTACAATTTTAGGCTACCTATAGTGTTCTCATAGGGCTTTGGAAGTTGCAATACACTGGCCTTTGAAGACATGCTAGCGATAGGCATAATTATTTCCGTAAACCAAGCAAGGAGGCCGCAAGCAGGAGGTCCCAGGTTCAAATCCCGTAACCGGCCAATTTGACATGGTTTTTTTTTCAAGGTTAACCCAGTCGTAACGGCAAATTCCGAATTGGATATTTAAATAGGCTACTTATGAATCATCCTCGCTATTTCATCCTTTAAAACTAGTTGAAATTTGCTTGCTGTGTTGACAAAGGGCTTCAAAAGTTGGAATGCTCAAATATCGTGTGTCATAGCCATTAATGCCAAACTTCAAAATAAAAAGGCATATAGGAATTCAATCCAATTAACATGTTTTGTCTAGAAATACCAATATTTTCTTCTATCTGTGTTTTAAGAATTTGATAATTTATATTCTTTATTTATAACTCCTAGATGAAGTCTAACATTCTTTACTTAATAAGGCATGCTTTCGTTTAATCAATTACCCAAGGTTGAAATTTTTCATTGAATTTGTTCAATTTTTGTAATCGATCTCCGAGCTAAGCTCCAGATCGTTTCTTTATTTTGGTTTTAGTCCGCCGCCGTGGGTGAGGCGGTAGCGTGCTTGCTTGCCTTCCGCCCCGGCGGTCCGGGGACTTTTCAGCAGTGCAAATTTCAAGTTCCTAAGGTTAAGTACATATATCTACATAAGTAGCGAGTACATATATCTAGGCCAAGCAGTCAGTCTGACAGAAAATGGGGACAATGAGATCCAAAGAAGAATAAGGCAAGCATGGGGGAAATTCTGGGAACTCAAATTCTTACTCCTAGACAAAGACATTAACAGAGAACTAAGATTGGAAGCACTACAGACCTGCATCATACCGACACTAACATATGGAAGTCAAACCTGGACGCTGACTAAACAACAAGAACTGAAGATACAAAGATGCCAGCGCAGAATGGAGAGAAAAATCTTAGACATTAAACTAGTAGACAAAGTAAGAAACGAAGAACTGAGGCTAAGAAGTGGTATCAAAGAGGCACATAAACAGACAAGAGAGCTCAAATGGAGGTGGGGAGGATATGTGGCCAGACTACCTGCAGACAGATGGGCCTATGTCACCACGATCTGGGATCCAAGAAGAGGGAAAAGAAGAAGAGGGAGACCGAGAAGGAGATGGGCTCAGGACTTCAAAGAAGTGATAGGACCGCAATGGTCACGAGTAGCAAGGGATAGGAGGGAGTGGAAAATCACAATTTTAGATTTAGAATAAAATGTTGACATAATTTATAAACTGAAAGTGAAGTGAAGTGAATTAGGGAAAAAGTACAGGACACTCATTCTAGACTCAAAATGGAACACAAGCTACACACAGTAACTAACAGTTAAAGTAAAAGCTCAAAATCCGAGCATGCACACAGGAAATAGCTCACCCCGTGTGTACAAACTGAGCTACGTTCTATCCTAACTTACAACTATTAAGGGTATAAGGAGAATTGAAATATTTTTCTAACAAACTGAGCTAACCCTACCGATAGTAGGAGGCCCTTGCCTGAAAAGGATTCAGTGGCTTTTTCTAATTTCTAAGGCTAAACACATTTTCTGATTTCTGTATTAATTAATGCATACACGTCATTTTTAACAATTAAATTTCATTACTTTAAAATTTATTATTAAATAAAAACTCAACAAACGAAGTCAGCCAATTACATAAACTGCGATGTCCGAAGACCCGAAGCATTTTGATTGGCTCTCGAGGACATGGCGATGCTGCCACAATCCGTTAAATGAATTGCACTTTTTAGAGCGAATACTGGGTTATTAATAGGGGCGGATTTCTATGACATGTCATATTTTTGCCATTTGCATTATTTCAGGTTTCCGACTAATTTAAACCAGATTCCAAGCATCCTGGTGAAAATGGAACGGCTTTTATTGTGCATATAACTGCATATTTAGGAAATTTGTAGCATATTTAGTATGAATATGCATATTTAGATCATATTTTTGGCATATTTGTGTGCATATTAAAGAAATTTTAAAGTTTCATATCATATTTTGTAAATTTTGCATTATAGTGATACTTTTTGAGAATTTACAGACATTTTAATATTTGTAATGATTTATTTGCTCTTCCTTCCTTTTTCTGAATGGTACTAGTATCACTATATTTAATTGTATTTTTAGTTTAAATTGATTGTATTGTACCTGTATTCATTACATGTTATTTGTATTTTGTATATTTATTTGTATTTTTATTTTTAACTGATGTAATTTAAAAGGAACTAACCCCAAACACGAGCTTTGCTCCTTTGGGGTAACTTATGTAACTCTTTCTGTAATAACTTAAAAGAGTAAATAAAATAAATGAATAAGTAAATAAATAAAATAAAAAATACAATAAATAAAAATAAAATAAATTTTAAATAATTAACATTATATTTTAATAAAATGTATTGCAATGAAACTTTTAAAAAATATACACAACGTGTAAGGGGTAAAGTCACATTTAAAATTTTATTGGTCATATTTTAATGATTTTAGGTCATAAATGCATGCATATATCCTATTTTTTAGGTCATAGAAATCCGTCCCCTAATTATCAGTTGTATAAATAGAAGCCTACAATGTGCTCTCAAAGACAATCAGTACATAATTCTGATCGCCTTATTTTGAAAATAAACACTTGTTTGATGTATGGTTGTCCCACAATAGGGCGAAGAAGGGGCCCTTCTTTGCAATACGGCCTCTTGTTCTATATCAGAATGTGAAATAAGAAAGTTGTATTGCCCATAGTTATGTTCTTGCATTGACACACGTATATTCGGTAATTTTGATTCGCTTAGCTGAGCTGTCGGCTAGGAGTTCTAAATTAGCGGGCAGAGAGATCAGCAGATTATCCATCAATAACACAGCCTCCTTGCACGACCGATCCTCCCACCGGCTGCTTGCTCCATCGGTGTCATGCGAAATTACCACATTACCCGCTCTGAGCTTGTGTCAAGTAGGGTACACGAAACAGCTGCTCGAAACAGAAAATGCTCATCAATTATATAGGTGGGAGATGCAAATGGTAAAATATCAAAATGCTATATTGAGATACAAAAGTCTGTAGAATCGAGGAAGAATTTGAAAATATGAGACAAAAGCAATTTTTTTTTTACTTTTTTAGTGGCCAATATTCTCCCATATACTTAAAATTTGTATCGCATTATATTTTTTCTACGATAGCAATTTAACGGTTAATAAAACCCTTATTTTGATAATGAGACCAAAGCCAATTTTTATTTTTATTTTTAAATGGCCGATATTTTAGCATGTACTTAAAACTTGTATTGCATTCTATTTTTTCTACTACAGTATACCAATTTAGTGAATAATATAGGCCTAACCCTTATTTTGATAATAAGACCAAAGAAAATTTTTATTTTAGCGATTAATAAAACCCTAATTTTGATAATGTATGATATAAGATACAGCAGTTTGTCTTAAATTTCTATCAAAAGGACGGAAAAGAAAATGGAAGAAAAATATAATTTGATCTAATATATAAAGTCGAATGTGTGTTTGTGGATATGTGGGTATGTATGTATGTATGTATGTATGTATGTTCCTTATACAAATCTACATTTCTTTACCAATTTACACGGAATTTTGCACACATACCCAGTTAAGCCCGGGAAGTATAGCGGTCAACATTAAAATTCAAACAAAATACTACTTCCCTTGAAAATTATATAATTTCTGAGAATTTTATACTGAAAAAAATTAAATGTTGTTTAGTTCACATGACAACAGTGAATTGTTTACTGTGATGACATAGGGCCTTGGCGACTATATAATGCTGGACTTTAACGAATTATGATTCCATTGATGTAATATATTGGCGAAAATAATCACTGAAATTGAAATCCACGAAAATAACGCACAGTGTGATGTAGTCGCATAACTTTCTCTACCCTCGACATAAGAAATATTTTCTCACTTCACATTTTGATGTAGAATAAGTCGTATTGCAGGGATAACCTAAGTGTGTGAGTATGCTATATCAGAAGTCGGTAAATAATCCTTTCCGCTGATACGTTATCCATAGGCTTTGTATTAGTTGAGATTTATCATAGGCCCTAAGCATGGGATGGAACATTTTGAGTCCTATGCTCGCAGTATATTATGTCCCGGGTTTTAGGGGAGGAAAGTATGAAAGTGATACTGCATTTCTCTTTTATTTCAGCCCCGGAACGGTTGTAACATGAGAATGAGAAATAAAATTTTCCGTCAAGCCAATACAATCTTATGTAATTTATGTTTGTTCTTATTTCAGCCCATCCCAGGCATGATGTGTAGAAGCAACGGAATGCAGCATTCGACGTCCTCTATGAGCCATAAAAAGCTATATCTAGCGTTTTCTGATGGAATAGTTTGATAAATAGTTTCCTTCATTTCAAGTTCTACATACATATTATATAAGGACCTAGAGTTTCAAAATAGAAAGTCCTCCATAACTTAAGCTAATTTCAAATTAAAAAATACAAAGCCCGGGCGACGCCGGGCCTTTTCAGCTAGTAACGTATAAATTACACAACAAAGCTGCAAGAAATGAAATAAGATAAACTGATGTAACAAATTGCCAGAATGCTTTTGTTTAGGCTAATCAGTGAAAATTGCAATTATGATATGCAGAAATTAAGTTATTTTTGCAATCGATTTCCGAGTTAAGCTCCAGATCGATTCATTAAGCAGGGCTTACGAAAGAACAAAGGTCCAGTTTGATAAGCATATGTAAAGGAGTATGTGGTTAGCGTTATTTGTCAAATCTAACTGTAGGCTATTGCAACTTCCAAAGCCGTACTTATATGAACACTGTAAAATATTACATTGTCATGAGAACTGATTTGCATTTGATAAATTCGGTAGAATATATTACCATAAAATAGGCACTAAATTGGGCATTACTCCAGTACCAGTCAACCGATTTAATCCAAAATCAATAGGCTCCGTTCCATGGATGTTATAAATGTGTATATACGAAGTATCATGAAAATCTGGTACAGCGTATTTAAGTTATCCCGCGTACAGACACAAGGGCAGAAGGACAGACATTTTCCCGTTCACCACATAATCTCGGAAAGAACTATTCTGGCACTTATGCCCGGTTTCTATAAACTCGTGAAATACCTATGGGTAAATTATCCATGGGCAAATTAGTTCCTAATCACCCACAATGATATAATGAGGAAGGCCTTGGAGTTGTACAGTTAATTTAATTCAGAAGGCTTTGATTCTCATTGTTTAAATATTACTATTGATCCTATGAAAGGTTAAATTTTATCCAGCCATCCATGAAAGGATAAATTAACCCGACGATTTACCCTTGGAAAGATCTAGCCCGAGTTTGTAGGAACATTTTTTCTGTCATTTTCATATTTACCCAGAGGACATTTATCTAGAAACTCGCCACAAGTGTATGTGATTGTCACCTTTAAATTATTTGTGTTTGTAAAAGTTATTCTTGTGTAAATTCTGTCCATTGGATAATTTATCCATAGGTATTTCGCAAGTTTATAGAAACCGGGCATTAATAACTTTGTGGACAGAAGTAAAAATTTAAGGGGCGATCATATAAAGCTTTGCCCAGGGTGCAAGATACCTATTTAGTGAGACTCAAAGTTAAAAAATCAGCCCTTGCATATGCAGTGAAATCTAGAGGTTGATGTACAGCGATATAATTATAGAGCTGATGAAATCGTGATGTGGCAGTTTGTTTGCCGGAGACTGTACTATCGAGGCGAGAACAGGGGGCGTACCGAAGTGGCCCTAATAGCGACCCAGGCCTGTGATTTGGACGGGAACAATTCCAGCCATAATTACGTCTGTTCCGGGAACGTAAATGTGCAAGTGACACTGGTGCGTTTAGATTTCACTTCGTATCACTTCTAGCATTAGTTCTGGTTTCCCAATAATAATAATGCTCCAAACACAACCGTACATCATCACTTACCTGACCTTTCTTGCGCAAGTAATTTTGAAATTGGTCCTTTCACGAAAGTAGAAAGAAAACTGCTGGTGCATGGAAATAGCTATTTATGTATCAGGTACGCAAAATAACGCTTTAGCGGGCGAATCTAGTGTAGAAGTACTGGAGTCGGATATAGTTAGGGGCCGTATTTTTTGGAAATAACATTAGCGAGAAATTTTATAAGACAATCTCCCTTAGCTATATTTAGCTTTTATATGCTTAAAATACCAATATGAACCAAATTGAATCCACGGAATATAGCGAAATTTAGGCCTACTCGATTCCACGAAATGTGTCTATAAGCGCGAAATATGCCCCTTCTGTCCGTAAAGTGAGAAATGAGCACGAAAATGTGCCTTAAATTCACAATATTGTGTTTTGGTGTAGCCTACTGTATTTTTTATTTCTTAGCAGCATGCTTTTTTTTCTGCTGTTTCTATGGCTGTCGAAGATTTACCGATATATCGATATATGTGATCGATTACAAAGATTGCAGAATTTACGCAAAGATTGTCGTGACCTGGTTTGTACTCTCCTTTCCTGCTATCTCTTTGCCAAGTTAGCGATGCCTATGATCGATTACAGCAGAAGAGTGTAGAATGTTTGTTACTTGTATTCAACAGATTTCGTCTTTTATCCACAGTGGTATGGTTGGTACTTCTGTTTGCAAATGGCTATCTGATGGTGTTTAATAGAAATTACGAAAATATTTCTCGTCATTATATTCATGCCTAAATCGAAAGTTACTTCAGCTCATACAAGGGCAGAAGGATATAGAAATGGGGGGGGGGAGTGTTAGTTCATGTAAATAAAGAAGCAACATTTATCATTGCGCAATGTTCCCAACGTAGTATATTAATTTATTTAACTAAATACCCACCGAAATAGAAGTAAGTTAACACCGAAATCAGCCATTTTATTTCACAAATAAATCAGGGCCCTAGTTATAGTATATTGCGACACAAGTGCCGTAAGCGGTGCATACAGATCGAGGAAAGAGCAAGCGCCTCGTATTTTCAATTTCCGAGATCCGTTATGCGCTTACGGCACGAGTATTGCATGCTATTTTTTGCACGAAGAATATTTATATCAATTTATTTATATTAATTGAGATATTAGCTGAAAATATCATGATTATGCACTATTGAAGATGGATGTTATATTTCAGAAAGTGATTCGCATATGTTGGTTGTTATGTCCTCTTAAAGTCGCCACACACTAGGGGGCCTTGGTACCGGTCTTCCATAAAGGCTTGTATTATGATGATTTTACTTACGGCACTTGAGCTTTTCGTAATTTTTACCGCACGGAGATTTCTTTTGTTTTCATAGCAACCAGATTGCGTGCGGGAATGTCAAGTTACGATCCACGGCAACAATATTCGTAAGTACCACTAATTAGTTATGTCGTGCAAAAAAATATAAAAATGCATGTAAAATTTGCAGAATAGGATAGGAGAAAATAAATTATGAGCCTAATAATGGTGTTTTTTATTTTCTTTGCAGTCCGGCACTGATTTATAATTCGGATGCATGCATTTAAGGGTTAAAATTGGTCTTTGGTGATTTCGAAAACTTATAGGGAAGTCTTGGTTAAAATACAAGATATGTAGAGTTTATTACTAAATTATATTACATGGATATAACATTACAATGTGATTAGCCTGTATTAGGCCTACTCGAATAAGAACTTCAAAAATAGGGAACAAGAATTTTGCATTGGTCCCATAATACTCCCTACCTTGCCGCGTTATACAGCTATAGGCCTACCTATACGCTGCCGAAGGTAATCAGTGGTTAAGATGTGATTAAAATTAACTGGAAAATAAAAACTTACGGCACGAGTATAGCATGCTATTTTTTGCACGATGATTATCTATATCAATTTATTTACATTAATTGAGATATTTAGCTGAAAATAGTATGTATATACATTATTGAAGATAGATGTTTATTTCAGAAAGTGATTCGCATTTGTTGTTGTTTATGGGAACCGAATATTTGTCCTGGGGGGGGGCCTTGTCCATAAAGGCTTGTATTATGAGGTGTAGCGTAAGTAAATACTTCCCGCACGGAAACTCTTACCGCACATAGCAACAAGATTGCGTGTGGGAATGTTACGATCCACGGCAACAATATTCGTAAGTACCACTAATTAGTTAGGCCTACGTCGTGCAAAAAATACTTTTTTAGTGAAAGCTCTCTAAATCACACGAAATGCAATAAAATACCGTATAATTAATTATATTAAAATGTATATTCGGCCATTTGTTAACGCCAAATTCCCACAGCCGCCTGAGCAATAATGAACCATACCAATACGAAACGTGGTATAGGCCTAAATGCATAGGCCTAATAGGAGTCGCTTGTTTGTAAACAATAATGCATACGAACTAGTAGGCCTATTTATGAAAAGCTTATGAAAATATGAATGGTAATCCTAAGGAAAATTCAATCTAAGCCAGAAACATTGAATTGTAGCTGGTGCCAGTAAAATCTCGGCAGCAATAGACTATGAGAAGGAATATTATTGCATTTAAATGCTGATGCATCCATGGTAAGCAATGTTTCTCTTGTGAACCAAGATGTGAAAATTGTTGGCTTTTATCTGTTGTTATATGATGAAGTAGGCTACCGTGTTTTGCGAAAAACCCTAGTAAAGTTTCTGATTATCATAAAGAAGCATGTTGGCTTAAATTTGTTGTTTTATGACTAAATATATGCTTAAATCCACGTTAAAGTTAGTGTGACTGGTCAATGCCATCTGGATTTTGTTTACAGATTGCAATAGCGACTTTAGCGTCCTAGGCCGATAAAACTGCAATTTTAACTCAATAAATTTGTTTTTGTTTCTGCCTTTTTAAATGAAGTTTTATGCCATTTTAACGGCCTAGGTCGCTAAAAAAGTAATTTTTCGGCGTGTTACCAGCCCGAAAAGCAGCTGTTTTAGAGAGCGTGTATTAAAAATAATTCAAACTTACCGAGCGGAATTTATATGTTAATGTATGCATTCATCAATTAAAGTGACTAGTGGGTAATAAGTTTGATCTCAACTAGGAAAATTTTAATGAAGTGGCTGGTTTACGTTGATAACAGTTTTATTACCTGGAAAATATTGTCATATTTTAAAATAAAGCATTGTTCTATTTTACTAATTTCTCGGCTTTTACGGCAATTTTTCCTGTGAACGCATGTGTATATCTGTAGCAGTGAATAGGTCAAAGATAATGGCGAAATAAAATGTTTAATTAGTTTTTAATCTTTACACTGCGGTTGACGAATAATTGTGTCACTTCAAACAATTATCATAAGGAGAGATATAAAACAAATAGAATAATGTTTAATGTAAAAAGTGACAATTTTTATTTGCTTATTATGTTTATTATTTATGCAAGATAGCTAATCTATTGAATTTTTTAAATAGATTTCAAACTTAAAGCTCACTGGTGGTTTCAAGTAATGATTGCTTATAACTAATTGAGCTCTAAAAGAGTTAAATTGTTAATTTGTTAGTTTGTTAGAGTTTCCAAGTCTACTTATTTTGAAGGAGATTTCCTTTTTTTTTTAACTTTGTTTACTTTAAAACTTTTAGAAACATAGCAAATCTCCTTACTTTATGACATTTTCCTTTTAAAATATGTATTTTTCCTTTTTTTTCTGATCTTACTTTGTCATGGAATGTAGTTAAACGGAAAACGAGATCAAAATCAAAATCTAGTTCGGTGCTGAAACATGGAGAATCGACATTTTTGTCGAATAGGTTTTTGACGGTGAGAGTGGACATGTATGAGAGCGAGGACAATTAAGTTAGAAGTGACAACCCTGTAAAATGTGTGGATGCAGCTATGAGAATGAAAAGATGGAGTCTCTTACATTAAACATTACATCACTTATAACTCTGTATAAGTCTATAATTAGGTCACATCCAGAAATAGTACATATGAACAACAAAAAATTCAATAAGTTTATAAAAAATCTTATTTCATAGTTCAAAAGTTACTTCACTCTGTACTTAGTAGACAATTAAGGAACGATTTTATTTTTAATAACTCGGGGTTTCAATTTTTGTTCTTACTACTTTTCCTTTTTTTCTTTTTACTTTTCTGTTCTTTCTTTTTTATTATGATTTTTTAGGTATTGATTTAATTATATTTTCTTTATGTATTTGTAATTTATATTTTGTAATGTAAATGGCTGAACTGTGCCCGAGCAGGAGCGCTTGCTCATTCGGGTGGTCTTCTTTGTGTTATAAATATTTAAATAAGAATAAAATATCTCACAAAATCTCACTTTAGACGTTTTGATGTGAATTTTAGGATATGTTTTTGAAAACTACCAATATTTTCCGTGTATATTTATGGAAAAGTGGTACCCATTTAAATTTGAAAATCTACTTTAATCTCCTTTTTTTTTTAGTACCAATCTCCTTTTTTGGTCAAACAGGGGTTGGCAACACTGGTCCCAATCAAATATGAGGATTCTGAAACCATCCAAATTAATATTTTAATAGATTATCACTGCAAAATAAAAATAATTGTCATTAATATAGGTCAACTGAAATATATAATTTATTTTTATTCTAACATTATTGTTTGGTAACCTATTTTATTTCATTATGTTTTGACGACTTTAAAATCGGTTAGAAAGTCACTTTCAAAAACACCATGTAACGGAAATACAACGCCATGTAGAGACCACGGCCTCGATAGGCTTATTAGGTCTTTTTTAGGTAGATTTTCGAAGAAAAATCTACCTATTGCAATGGATACCACTTTATGATTTTCGAAAAATTCTTTCATATCTTTACGTTTCATGCTCCCCTAAGTACGAAACCACCGCCCGTTGAAAAAAAAAAATTTGTGATATTTATATATATATATATATTTATATATATATATTTATATATATATATTTATATATATATATTTATATATATATATTTATATATATATATATTTATATATATATATATCTTTACACGATAGCGGCCGTAATTTTCAAGATATTTGAACCAAATTTTATTATGTTATTTCTAGGCCCAATAGTTCGGACAAGTTCGTTAATGGACAAAATTGGCCCAAGGGGGTGGTCGGGGGAGGGGGTTGAAATTTTAAAACATTTATATCTCGGCCCCTATGAAGTATAGAGGGAAACTTTGTTTGAATAAATTAGAGTACTCCCTATGGAGTTCACAGTGACACCAACAATTCGGGGGTTCGAGTGAGGGTGGGGGTGGGGGATGAAAATTCGAAACTTTTGAAACCACGTCTTGTGGGGTATCGTTGAAAAGCTCTTGATGAGTACTCTACAAATCAATAAATAGTTTCTTGATAGCTCTCATATGACGCGAGATTTTAATGTTTGAAAATAATAACACTTGAAAGAATTATTATAATATCATAATTTTGTCTTGTTTAGCGGCTTTGCTAATTTTATTCATTGTTGATCTTACGCACGGCCTCCCAGAATATTATATCCTATTCTTGTTGTCAAAACAAATGATTGTAGGCTCTTCCTCTTTACCGAATTCAGTTCTTATTACTGCAGGTTTACCATGCCAAGGCTAAAGAAAAAGAGTGCTATGCAGCGACAATAAATTAAACCAAAAGCACTTCGAAATCTACCTCCGCCTGTAGGCCTGCCTAAAGGGATTATTTTATTTTAAATAAATCATTTTTATTCCTGCATGCGCCATTACATTAGTAATATTACATGCGGCTTATTAGGTCTAATAATAATAATAGAGGGGGGCCTTGACTACAATGGAGTCAGATGTTGGTAAATTTATTATGTCACGCCTTAATTTACATGTACAAATTTAACAGGGAATGTATGTTAAATTTTAGCTATATTAAATATTAACTAAACTAGGAAGTCTCCGCGGTTCTTCCAGCTATTATTTAATCAACTGCCAGATGAATTTTAAATTATTTATTTAACGGAAACATAACTAAAACATTATAACTTATTAACACTGACATCGTTTTCACATAAATTGGAGGAATTACATAATTTTACTCTTAATTATATTATTTAACGTTAAAAATATAAATAAACAAACGAACAAAATGAAACGATTAAAATGAACCATAGATTCATGAACCTTACCCAAATCATGCATAAACAATTAAAACTATTAATAATTGAAAAATTAAACACCCGGCTTCAAAGTGTATTTCACAATTGAAGTGCGTCGCCTTGGGGGGAAAAACTACCTCAGATTCGAGTTTCCTAGCCCAAAAATCCCCAGCATAGTAAGTTTTGTCCAAGTAATTCAATGTTTTCCCATTTAGTCATGGTTTCATGCATAAGCGTAACCAGGCCGACCATATGGGGGGGTTATAATATCCGCGGGGTTTTGGGGGTATGGAGAGAGGGGGGGTCCGGGGGTCCTCCCCCGGAAAATTTTAAATATTAAGATGCAAAATAACGGGTTTTAAGCTTCCGGGGGTTCTCCCCCGGAAAATTTTAAAAATTAAGACGCAAAATAACGAGTTTTAAGCTTCCCACGCTTTATACTTGCATTAAGTAATTTATGGGCAGACTTTAAAAAATTATACAATTTTCCTTTTTTTTAATCAATGGGGGGGGGGTTCAAACCCCCAAACCCCCCCCCCCTCGGTACGCCTATGGTCTCATGATACACTTCTGTCCACCTACGAAAAAAAAATCAGATCTCTGCGTGTCCTAATTATATAAACAAATGAACCAAGCAAAGCGGGTTAACAGAATCGAAGCGGTTGACAGATTTATGCATTAAGCACCGCCGTCTCGAGAATTATACTGCCTGTCCATGCTTAATTTTAACATGGAGTTCAGAGTATTGTTAAATTGCCTAATTTCTCCAGTAGAGGCGACACAGTTCACACCCAGATAGCATGAAATTCCAGCATATTTCAGTTTCCGAGTTTATACTTCAGAGGGCAACACAGAGCATACGGTAGGAATGCAAAGGGTGTGAAAGGTGCTGCCATCTGTAATGTCGCCGCGTACGGTACGCAAAATTAGCCGTATAGGACAGGCAGTGTATACACGAGTAATACATTCTAGAAGGCAGTGGATTGACGTAATGTTATAAACAAATGAATCAAGTAGAGCGGATTAACAAAATCGAAGCGATTGATTAATTTTGTGTTAGATCTATATGTTGCTGTGGCAACCAAGCAAGGCCATCTTCAATTAATTCCACAATTGATACGGTCTTGTTAATAGGTGGCGTTGGGTTTACGTGGAAATACCATTAGAAACTAGGCCTACTCTATCTCTGCAGATTTTGCAGAAAAAAGGTATACTCAATTACTCATAGGATGTCCTAACAGACTGTAGTGTAATTGGAAGTGGCGATTTTGCTGGATTCTGGAACACATCGGATTAGGAGGTAAATGTCGTGGGAACGCTTGTATCAATTTGTCAGGGTGCTGATTTGCAAGTAGTGCTGTGCTATTCATAAGTGTGTTGGGAACATCATAATTTGGCGATTCAGGTCGAGTTAGCGTTGTACGCCCAGTACGTGCTAGTGATGTCCCCCTAGGCGACGTGTGGGGTGACAACTAGACATGATGTCACGTCCCGACGTCTCAACAACACCCAAACATTGTTAGGGGAAATGCAACGTCAACATGTAGACTTAGGGTGGTTATTAGGGCAATGCATTTAATGATCATAAATTAGTGAAAAAAAGCAAAATAAAAAATGCATTTATGACCTTAAAAATAGTGAAAAACTGACAAGACATTTTAAAAAAATTACCAATAAATTTACCATCGTTACTAGACCTGGGATTTTATGGCAAATGCCTATTTTGTTCCTTATGAAATAACATGAAAAATTTTATATATGTTGATGTTTCATGATAAATCACTTACATTTATAGAGTTTTATAGTGCCCTAAAATGCCTATTTGGACCTTTAGAGCCTATTTTACTATTCTAGTGTCTAAAATGCCTATTTTGTACATTTAAAATAAAATTCAACTTCTGTAATTTTTACAATCTTATAATGGTCATCTCTCAATGAAAAGCAGAACAGCAGAGGGTGGGTTTTTCACAGAAAATTGATTATTCTAAACGATTGTTGCTAAAGGAATGCTGATTGACGGGGAAGATTAAGGGGGAAGGACTACTGTGTCAAGTCACCAGTGAAAGAACATCTGTTTAAGTGAATATAGTTCGTGATGCCTAATTTTGCAGATAATTCTGTTAAGAATATGTATACCACGTTTCTTGCAGTAAAAAAAGACCATGTTACAGTTTAAGTGTATATTGTAATATTTTAAAATTTATTTTCTATCTATTTACCCATTTTTAAAGCATATTTTAAAGTGCCTATTTTCTCTTTTAAAAGCCTATTTACTAGTTTCAAAAGCATATTTTAGGTGCTTAAAACTAATTTTTAGAGCCTAAAATCCCAGGTCTAATCATTACTTATAATTATTTTTTTAAGTACTTAGGCCTACCGGTAATGAAGTGCTAAAAGCAAATATCGAAAACGAAATCCTTTCTGAACTGGCATGCCCACCAAATAGCCCAATAGTGTCTTTTGAAAAGAAAGAAAGAATTTTTTATTGCTACAAAACAAACTGCTATGGTGTTTACAATAAACCTGAATTAAAATGAACTATGAACACTTGGCGGAGATTCTCAAATAAAAACGATTGTCTGTTGTCTGAAAGTAACGATTTGTAAGTAGGCTACATGGAAATGCTCCTCTGTGCCTCCACTGAAACATGACCTAAAAATGCCGAAAAATTACATATCTGTTGAAAATGACGAAAAATGCAAAGTAGGCTAAAGCCAAAAAATGCAAAGCAAATTGCCCTTATTTAAACAATTATTTCATGATACAGATTTATTTATATTCGAGCTGTCTTTTAAACTTCATATGAAAAAGATGCAAAATTATCAAATGCCTTGCCCTACTCATTACTAGGGACCGGATTTTTAGGTTTTTAAAAATGCTGTTTTAGGTTTTCCGTTAGGTGAAATAGTTTTTTTTAGGTTTTTTATCCAAAATATCGTTTTCGGGTAGAATAATTGGTTTAATGAATTCGAATGTCTTACATAGGATTCAATACATCATTAACACGTGTTCTTAAAACACAGTGTGACCACTCAGTGTGGATAACAAGACAGTACTAAAGGCAAACAAACGCTTTAAAACACAGAATTCTATACCCTTGTTCATACACGGCAACAATGGTTGTTTGTACGAATATTTTAAAAGGAATACGCCGGTACTCTACACCTCCTCTCTTGATACTGTCCATCCTAGACGATAATGGGTTGAACGAAACGCTGGTGGTATTAATTTCAACCCGACAATAATTATTGTCTCTCCGCAAAATATCGATTCCTCAACTGACAACCAAAAAAGACAAAAAAAAGTAGCCTAAATTAGATATTTTAGGTTTTATATCCCGTTTATGTATATTTAGGTTTTTATACCCCATTTAGGTATTTTTAGGTGTCACAGAATTAATGTGGGTGAATCCTACGGACATGATTCGAAAAAGTGTATGAGCGCTTTTTGTTTTGGAAGCAAGGAAAAAAATAGGTAAAAACCTAAGAATCCGGTCCCTAGTCATTACAGTACGAGGGATGGGCATAGGCTAAGAAATGGTAAGTTTTATTTTTTGAAAATGTGGAACCATTATGAAATTTTGAAATCAGATAAACAAATGAAAGGGCAGGGTATGAAATATATGTATAATGCAGATTACGATTACTAGATGTAGGATAGGGAAGGAAACAGACACCCATGAACATTGATACACGACGGCATCGTGCCACTCTAATGTATTCCTGTAGTTGGAAGCATGAAAGCAGGGCCGTCGCGTGGGCGGGGCGAGCGGGGCGATCGCCACGGGCGCCGCGACCAGGGGGGCGCCGTGGCAACGGCAAAAATAAAACAACAAAATTTGAAAAAATAAGTAGGATGTACATAACATATTTTTAAAGTTAGGTATACCTGAATTTTGAATATTACGGTGTATGTTTTTATTGAACAAATAAATATTTGACACCAATAACTTTAGGCCTATAGCCTATTTGCTAAGTTATCCCAAAATAAATATTTCTTTATAAAAACATATTTACGATCAACTACATCACAGGAAAGACTGAATTCTCTGGACATCTTGTCCATTGAAAACGATGAAGCACAAAAAATAGACTTGAAGGGAATTCAAACGACATTTGCTCGTACAAAAACCAGGCGAATGCCATTTAATGTTTAGTACCTTGTCCTAATTTGATAAACGCGGTTCCATTTTCTATATTCTATGCAATGTATCGAGGTTTCCCACACAATTAATTTGTAGTCCATTAATAACGCCTATAGTATTTTTTTATGATTGTTAAGATTTTCTAAAATTACTAAACTTGTATTAATTTGATTTTCAATGCAATGTTTTTAAAAAAATTTAAATAAATTTATTTCTGGTATTTTTGTAAGGTAATCCGATTAGGTGTCTCTTTTGGGCACAAAAACACAGACAGCGACGCAACCCGACGCGCAACTTGGCTAACGAGCGACTGGACGCGATGCGGCTTGGAACTTGTCCAGTCCACGTCGCTCCAAGTCGCGTCGCTCATTGCGTGTTTAATCCCAAATGTTTATATGTACTTGATAGTGTCGCGTCACGTCGCTCGCTGTGTGTTTGTGTTTGAACCCTTTACAGATAGGTGGAATGTCGGGTGGGTGCACGTGGGATTGAGTTTTTTTTTTGGGGGGGGGGGGGGCGCCTGACGAAATCTTGCCCCGGGCGCCAACAAACCACGCGACGGCCCTGCATGAAAGCACACACCTATAAAACCCTTGAAGTTCGGTACGAATGGGCATTATTCCTCAAAGCTTCCACCAGGTACCTATGACATTCTCGCTCTAAGAAAAAGCTATTCTTACGTATATAAGAACGCTGTTCATATCTTGTCACATCCATACTGCACGGCTTCTGACTCACTTCTTAATCCCTCTGTGGGTATAAAAATGCCATCGAATTTCGTGTCAGTAAATTTTGGAGCAGCTGACGCTATCCTATTATGAATCGGAATCGAATTGAGAATATCTGCAACATGGCTCCTTCCTCTATGTAACTTAGTAGGTTATGGGTATATAGGGAAAGCCCATTTTCCACATCATTTTTAGTATAATTTTGACAAAATATGAAATTTATATCCTATTATTCTTTGCATGCAGGCGTCCTTTTAACTTACATAAATATTGGAAGCGGACCGCACAGTAAACTACTCAAGTAACTATTACGTGACTCAATGTAAACTTCTTTGTTGCCTTCGCACATAGAAGGCACAATCTGGAGAAAAAAAAAAAAAAAAAAAAAAAAAAAAAAAAAAAAAAAAAAAAAAAAAAAAAAACCAGCAGAATCCGAAAATTAATATTATATATTCTCATTGGACATAGAAGTAAATATAGGCATAAGCATATATCTATATTATAAACAGTCACGTGAGCAGACTAAAGAATAAGGAATAAATATTCCCTTTGTGGTTTTCAATCAAGTTTGTAGTTTCCACGTCAATTATGGACCACATAATCTACGACATATGGCAACGTCGAACCCAGCGTGTCTTATTATACGCGTGCCTATGTGTGAAGGAACGTAGCCTATATGGGTTTTGAAGTAAAATTCACAGACAACTGATAAGAATTGCTAAACTCTACAAAAGAAAAGCCTAAAATTCCTTTGATGATCTGTTTTTGTCGAAGTATGCAATATTTTGCACTATATCATTTATCTGATAAAATTCGTAAACTTGAGTGGGATTTATTAAGACTATTCCATGAATATAGGCCTATTGCAAGAGATTATATAAATATAATAATTACTTTCTTACTTTATGTGAAAATAAATCTGTCAGCTGCGAGATCACGGCATAGCCTACTATGAATCAATAATGGATGGAACGATCGAATTATCAGATACTAACCAGTGCTACCAATGGTGCAAGTAAGACATAGTTAACCTAATTCATGTAAGCTAATAGCAGAACGAACTGGCTTACACAGAGTCGAAATTCTGATTTCAATCAATGTACATTTACATTAGCCTACTTCAATTTCGTAAAAGTTATGTTGCATAACATAATGAGTTTTTATTCTGTTCACTGGCAATGTGTAACTTATTAATCACTGCATATTGATACCTACATTTTCAGTCAAAGGCAGACTTTTATCAGATAAACTCGCATCCTTGTGTTCCTAGGAAGCGTATAATGAGATAAATTATCGTAATTGATTTCATTCGAGGAAATGCTAAACGTTATTGGCCAATATCAAACTCGCGGCGTATGAGTGGAATAGTCAGTTGAGGCAACGTAGGAAAAATAGAAGAAAAAAAATCATGTAGTTCTGAAATATGGCAAAGTTATCGGAGGGAGTGTCCCGAACAACATAGGCCTACTAAACGTCCCCGTGTGTAGGGTTGAGCGGGGGGCAGGGGGGCCCGTTGAAGGTCTCTTTTATTGATTTTCGATTATATCTAAGGAAAAGTTACTGTATGCAAAATTCAAGTTGATAAAATTTCCTACAAGTTTGATCGTATACATTTTTTTCTATTCCTAATAGCTTTCGATATATTCGCCAGCGAAAACAGGAAATTTTCGAAAAAAGCTCTTTCGCCTCACGCTTTTCGACACACTTTGCCGTCTAGCGCTTCACCCCTTAGGTATACAGCAATGCCCCCCTAAAAGAAGTTGAAGGGCAATAAATTCCCTTTAAAATGAGTAGTCATTGTTATTTTGTCTTTTGTTTTGACTGGAATAAATGGTAGTAACCACCATTCGTGAATCCGTCAATCATGAAAAAAGTAACCCTAAGGCAATGGCCTATTTGGAAGTAAGATAGGCCAATACTGGCTAAGTCAAGCTGAAGAACTGCCGCGCCAAGCGGTCGGACCGACTTCAAAACAACAAAAGAATACAATGCTTCAAATTGAATACGATAAACAGACCGACCGATCAGTAACCATATCCGGCTGCATGTAAATGATTCACTCTAACTGAAACCGTATTGGCATGCGTGATCACGCAAAATGTCGTCAGCACATCCGGAATCGGTGTTGATGATTAAATCAAATCCATAAATAATAAAATAAGAAATAAGATGCCTTCACATCCCATCGACTCGGAGGGAATGACCCAGCCAGGCCATTGTTATGGACGGACATTATCGAATTACGTGATTTGACCGCTAGAATGAGCCACATCACTCACACACACCCGCACATACATCGTTATGATGTCACCCTGCTTGTAGGGGGAGCAAAAAAGCCTGGCGCCTCTGACACACACCTTACATTGTATCGCTTGTAAACAAAAGAACGCGAGAAAACTGAGTAACTATGGATACAGTTTGTAGGGGATTTTTATATGAAAGAAAATAATGGAACAAGTGCTGAAATAAGAATAAAAAATCTCAAGTGACACACATAACTTTCTCTACCCAATTAAAAGTTTTGGATGTTATTTTAATGTAGACTACTATAAGAAATATGTAGAAATAGCCTATACGAGGGTCATTCAATAATCAAAGAGACAAATTGGTCTGGGGAATAGACGGTTGGTCGTACAAGTTTGATACATTTAGGATTTTAAGTTTGCATCACTGGGATGAGTTCTAATCAGCTGATGGATCAACATTGCTCTGTTTATAGCCTCAAAATTAAGTATAACAATGTCGGGTCTTCTTGAAAATTCCACATTGGTTGAACAACGTTCTGTGATTAGTTTTTTGATTGCTGAAGGGGAAAAACCGGCTAATATATACTCTAGAATGACTAAAGTGTATGGTGAAAGTTGTATGAACCGTGGACATTTTTACAAGTGGGTAGAACAGTTCAAAAGTGGTCCAGAATCAATGACTGACGAACGCCGTTCTGGCCGGCCTGTTGAAGTTGCAACTTCCTCACTTGAAACTCGAATTGTTTGGTCCACTGAAGGAGGCATTACGTGGGAAGAAGTTCCAGGATAACGAGGATGTCAAGAAATTTGTGGGAAATTGACTTCGATACCAAGACAAAGAGTTCTTTGTAGCCGGTATAAAAAAGCTAGTAACCCGTTGGGACAAGTGCATAAATGTTGATGGGGATTATGTTGAAAAGTAGGAAAAGTCTTGTTTTGTAAAAATAAACTGTTTTTTTTTCTCCAGGTCAGTTTGTCTCTTTTTTGTGTTGAATGACCCTCGTACCATATAATATTCTGTGGCATTAAAACTATAGACAGTCGTCATCAATCTTCGTGACACATTCCCAGAAGGTACCTAAGAACATTTTGTTTTCATACGATTATTCAAAATCTATTTAGGGTACATATTAAAACATTGGAAAAACCGTGGGAATGTGGATAGAAGATGATATGATCTATGTACATTACATTTTGCCGATGACCAAATAATAATGGCACAAGATTATGAAGATATTGAATTCATGACAAGGAAATTGATTTCAGAGTATGAGAAGGGTGGTTTGACAATCAACCAGGGGGGGGGAAAAAATATATATAGCCTATACATGTGTGTGTGTGTGCGTAGGAGGTATTCAGCAAGATTTAACGTTAAATAATAAAGTGATTAGCCTATTAAAAACACAGAGAACTACAAATATTTAGGCATAACGATTCATAAGATGGTGGAATGGAGAAAGAAATTCAGAATAGAAACACTCTGGGCAGAAAAACGATATCCCTATTAAATGGAGTATTGTGGGACAGACATATCACGAGAAAAAATGCAATATATTTATGATTCAATAGTTAAGAAAATAGTATAGTACGGTTCAGAAATTTGGCCAATTGAAAAGGGAGAGGAAAAAAAATTATTAGCAACAGAAATGGATTTTTGGATAAGAGCAAATAGAACTTCTAGGATGGAAAGAATTAGAAATGAAGCAATTCGGGAACAAATGGAATTACAACACACTATAATAGATGAAATTAAAGAAAACCAACTCGTGTGGTATGGTCATGTTAGAAGGATGGGGGAGGAGAGATTACCAAAGAAGATCTTCAGATGAAATCCTTCGGGCAGAAAGGACAGAGACAGACCAAAGAAGACATGAAGGAGAAAAACATTCCTGAGAATCTATGGGAGAATAGAGAGGCTTGGAGATTGAGAATACGGATATTACAGGCCTATATTATAATGCATACTATGGAATTCATTTAGGAAATCTAAATAAAATGGTTAGAGAAAAACTACGGGAAACGAAATTGTGTCAATGTACAGAGGCATTAAAAGTAGAGAAAGTTGTCGCCATCTTCGTATCACATCCTCAGAAGGTACCTAACCCAAATATAAAATTTTGTTTTCATACGATTTCCCGTTCTGGAGCTAGACTGTTTACAGACACACAGACATGTTTCTGAAGAAAGTATATTTGGATTCAGGGGAACCTCAAAACGTGTATTTAGCCTATGTTATAAACAACTTCTAATTTTAGGTGTCGAACACAATACCCCCTCTACTTATGATAGGCCTACCCATGGTGCATTAGAGGAATTAAAAATCTTATTGCTAACATGCACATTGTGCGATTTTCACTCTAATAATAAAAATCTTATTGCGTTATATTTTTAATAAAATCAGGTAAACTGATGTATCAAAATGCCAGAATGCTTTTGTTTAACCAGCGATAACTGCAATTATAATATACAGAAAATAAGTTATTTTTGTAATCGATTTTCGAGTTAAGCTCCAAATCGATTCATTAAGCAGGGCTTACGGAAAAACAAAGATCTAAAGTTTTATAAGCATATGGGAAGGAATATGTGGGTCGTGTTATTTGTCAAAGCTAACTGTATTGCAACTTCCAAAGCCGTATATGAACACTGTAAAACAATATGTTGTCATGAGAACTGATTTGCATTTAATAAATTCTTTCTAATATATTGCCATAAAATAGGCACTAAATTGGGCATTATTCCGGTACCAGGCAACAGTTTTCGTCCAAAATCAATAGACTCCGTTCCATGAACGTTAAAAATGTAAATACCAACTTTCATGAAAATCCGATAGGTCTAAAGCATATTTGAGTTATCGCGGGTACAGGCACACGGACAGACAGACAGACGGGCAGACATTTTCCCGTCCCCCACAGTGTCTCACAAAGTATCATTCTGGCACTTAATAAACGTAGATAACAAAAGAGAACTTGGACTGTTGTTACCATAATAGTATATTGCGATACAAGTGCCGTAAGGCACGTTTACGGGTCGAGGAAACAGATTGAAAACCCGAGGCGCAGCCGAGGAATTTTAAGTTTTCGAGACCCGTAAATGCCTTTACGGCCCGTGTGTTGCATGCTATTTTTTGCACGACGGTTACTTGTATCAATTTAATTATATTAATTGTTATATTACCTGAAAATATTATGTGTATACATTCTTGAAGAGAGATGTTTATTTCAGAAAGCGATTCGCATGTGTTTGTTGTTATGGGAACAGAATATTTGTCCTGGGGGCCTTGTTCATAAAGGCATGTATTACGAAGAGTATCGTAATGAATTATGACGTAACGCAAGGACCGTAAGTAATTTAACCTCATCGCAACGGCCTTAGCAACACGTATGGCAGTGAATGGAAGGTTCAAAGGATGATATGAAATAAATGGTGATAGCATTCACCTAAAACTTGCAACTTGGTACAGAGACTGAAAGTGACATAGATGACTAGATTTTCATTCTCTAGCATTGTTCTCTTATTGCAGTGTGCTCTTGTATAACTTAATGTTGTTTTCGTAACACAAACTTACTTTACTGTCACAGAATAGCTTTTTATGTACCAAGTACGCAAAATAACGCTTTAGCGGACGAATCTAGTATTGGCCTAGTATTTCCTACTGGAAATACTGGATAATATATGAGTCGCTTTTTGTAAACAGTAATGCATATGAACTAATATTTATGAAAAGCTTGTGGAAATATGAATGACAATTCCGAGAAAATTTCAATCCAAGCCAGTAACGTTGAACTGAAGCTGGTGCCAGCAACATCACGGCAGCAATAGACTACGAGAAGGGATATATTGCAAGCAATCCATGGTAAGCAAGGATTCTGTTGTGAACGAAAATGTGAAAAGTAGTTGGCTTATATTTGTTGTTATATGATGAAGTAGGCTACCGTGTTTTGCGAAAAACCCTGATAAAGTTTCTGATTATCATAAACATGTTGGCTTAAATTTGTTGTTTTATGACCCAATATATGCTTAAATCCATGTTAAAGTTGGTGTGACTGGTGAAGGCCATGTGGATTTTGTTTATAGATTGCCATGGTGACTTTAAAGTACTAGGCCGATACAACTGCATTTTGAATGCAGTTTGAGTGCAGTTTTATGCAATTTTAGCGGCTTTGGTTGCTAAAATGCAATTTTTCGGCGTGTTACCAATCTGATAAGCAGCTGTTTTAGAGAGCGTGTACTAAAAAAAATCATTTAAGGTATAGAAGTTTATTTGTATGAAAGAAATTATGAAAAAGCATAACGCGGGCTGCTCTAAACATCACTATAGTCTGGAGCAATCCTCGTTCTTAGTTGTTAAGGTAATTGTTTCATTTACAAGTAGAGCTCAGTGACATCTTGTGGTGTTGATAGTAACACCTGTCAGAGCATGGGAATCGCAGACCGCACGTCTCCACACAATTTCACGGGCATGAACACGAGAACTGCAATTCCCGCCGCATTATTTACGTGCTTGTTTAAATCAACATTGCAGTTCTGTCTCGCCATGCAGCAGCGAAATGAGGATGCGACAGGCGATTTTATTAACATTTAGTTTGCAAAAATGTGTATTTACTTTGTTACTTAAACAAATATTGTCCCCGATATTTATTTATTTACTAGCTTAAAAGGCCCGGCGTCGCCCGGGGTTTTTATTTTGTAATTGGAAATTATGAAGGACTTTAGATTTTTAAATTCTAGGTCCTAATAGAGGTATTTACGTATAATTTGAAGTAGGAAGAACGACTTATTACACTCAAACTATTCCCTCAGAAAACGCTTCGTATAGCTTCTTATGGCTCATAGAGGATGTAGAATTTTGCATCCTATCGCTTGTACACAGCAAGCCTGGTAGGGGTTCAAATAAGAAGAAACAGAAATTCCTGTAACATAAAATTGTAATATCGAGGCGGAAAATTTAATTTCTCACTCTCATGTTACCATAAAACCGTTTTGGGGATGAAATTAAACATAAATGCAATATCACTTTCATACTACTCTCTCCAAAACCTGCGGTATAATAATATACACACTACCATACCTCGTATTGTTTTCTCTACGTCCAGGGTAGAGAAAGTTATGTGACTGCATAATTTTCATGAATTTCAATCTTTAATATTTATTTATAACATGAATTATATTGACATCTTCTCCCATTTGTCAAACTCTCAACTCTCATATCATTTGTTTATAAATCCATCTGAGACCACTGGCAACAATACGTTGTCATGTGAACTGTGATTTGGATTTGATAATTCTGTGTAAAAAGGGATTAAGTATTCTCATAAACAATCAATTTTTGGCATTTAAAATCAGAATTTTTCAAAATCCTTTCTTAGTGAGCACCTACATTATGAAACGAAGGTACTGCCAAAATTCCAAGTCTCTACCTATTATAGTTTAGGCTCTACGTTGATTCTCTGTCATTAAGTCAGTCAGTCAGGACAAAGCCTCTCTCATAGCCTATATATAGAGATTATGTTGAGAATATAACAGGCTCAATTGCCCAATTACAAAATTCTCTTATACTAATTACACCAGTTTTGCAATACTAATATTATACGTATAATCTAATAGTAATAAATAGATCAAGGCATTTAATGACCATATAAGTTATAATATACAGGATGTTAATGAATAACACCGAAATATTTTACCTGTGTATAGAGGGGACATAGACAAGCAATTTTAATAGGAAATTTTTGTTCTATAGATTCAATTTTTCCTGTTAAAGCATAAAATCTTCCAGGACATGGCCGCCACTGACTTCTAACATTTGAAAAAAAAATGCAAAACAAAGGAACTTCGTTGTTAACACTGTAGTCATGAATAAAAGAACATTGGCGGCCAGTCATGTGATTAGTCTGTAAATTTTGAAGATTATGGAAACACTAAATTACGATATAGGCCTAGCTGCTGATGAATGATTAAGAATCAGGCTTCTATAGATCACTGAGAAGGCGTGAAGACAATTTAATGAAAATTGTAACCCTATTTCACTTTATTAATGAATTATGAGCAGCAAATTGCAAAGACTGTAATGTTCTAGGCTATAGCATACTGTACACATTTTACGTCATAGAGCAAAAATCTCATAATAAAAGTTGCTTCTCTTTGTCTTCTCTAGACACGAGTAAAATATTTCGGTATTATCCATTGACACTCTGTATGTTTACTATAATACTAAAAACATTTTAACTAATACTAGAACTATTATCTAGGCTATTTTATGGAACCCAAAGGTTCATTGCCGCGCTTACCTAAGCCCTCCATTTAACCCTATTCTGTGCTAACTCCATCCAACCATCCTACTTTCCTTAAACCTATCCTAATATTGTCCTCCCACCTACGTCTATGTCTTCCAAGTGGTATCCCAGTCAATAATTTTGAGATATGTCATTCCTCCCCCATGTCCGGCCCATTTCATCCTCCGTGATTTAATTACCCTTACTATATTCGCTGAAGAGTACAAGTTATGAAGCTCGTCGTTATGCAGTTTTCATCTCTCTTAGGTCCGAATATTTTCCTAAGCCCCCTGTTTTCGAACGCTCTCAGATTATGTTAGCGACCATGTCTCACATCCATATAATACAACCGGAAGGATGCAAAATACAATAAAAACACATATAATGAAATGTGATTTTAACAGCCTAAAATTTGTCACAATGCTCGTCATAGGCGTAGCCAGGCCGACCATATGGGGGGGGTTATAACATCCGCGGGATCTGGCGAGTATGGAAGGAGAGGGGGGTCCGGGGGCCCTCCCCCGGAAAATTTTAAAAATTAAGATGCAAAATAACGAGTTTTAAGCTTCCGGGGGTTCTCCCACGGAAAATGTTAAAAATTATGATGCAAAATAACAAGTTTTAAGCTTCCGAGGGTCGTTCCCCGGAAAATTTTAAAAATTAAGACGCAAAATAACGAGTTTTAAGCTTCCCACGCTTTATACTTGTATTAAGCAATTTATGGGCAGACTTAAAAAAATTATACAATTTTACATTTTTTATTCAATGGGGGGGGGGGGGTTCAAACCCCCAAAACCCCCCCCTCGCTACGCCTATGATGCTCGTTATACTGGGAGTTTTAACCCTTTGCGATTGCAATGCAACCGACTGCGAGATTTTGAATTTCCCGCACTTTATTTCGCAATATCATTTATGGTAGAATTGGATGGGAAGGAACTTAAAACGGCAATATATCCTACAAGAAACACTCCCTTTTTTTCACAAATTAATAAGTTATTAAAATTAAGGGGGGAAAATGAAAATTAAATTTCATGTCAGAAAGGGTGGACTAAACCATTCTCAAAATTATTATGTTACCTGTTTTCTCAGCAGTCCGGCGCAGATACATTTTGTATGAGAAACTGAGCCTTAATAATATTATTATTTCCCAAGTTTATCCTATTACATATATCTGACTTTCCTAGAATTTTATGTGAGTTAACATTAGACTTTTCAGAACTGAATTTACTCATTAATATAAGGAATCGTCAAGTAAAAACATCAGTGAATTATAAGTTTAAGATCAATACGAAAAATTGCACTGAATAGCTAGTTTCCATTAATGACAACCCCTGGCACGAGTATAAAAATCTACACATTTTGAAATAAATTATTACTTTATTAATGTAATAATTCCTCTTTTATGCAATCTTTTCTGTGACATTTATACGTATCCAGCAGTGAAAAGGTTCAATAGATATTCAAGCTTTAGACCACATTCCCATGCGTACGATACAAGACGAAACCAAACAAATTCTTCTAAAAGTTTTACATATGCAGGTAGACACAGCACTAGTTTTTGTCCAGTATTATACAATTAGGCCTACATTGTTCAAAATAACCCTCAAATAATTAATCTGAACAGTTAAGCTTAATAATAATTGTAGAATATAATTAAGCTTAAGCTATTAAGTGCCAGTATGGTACTTTATGAGATTGTGTGGGGGACGAAAAAATCTCTGTCCGTCTGTCTGTCTGTCCGTCTGTGCGTCTGTACGCACCATAACTCAAATACGCTTTTTCGGATTTTCATGAAACTTAGAAAACACATTTATAATGTCCATGGGAAGAACCCTATTGATATTGAACCAAATCGGTTCACCGGTACCGGAATAATGCCCAATTTAGTGCCTATTTTAATAGATTATATTAGAAAGGCGCCATAGCTCAAATACGCTGTATCGGATTTCCATGAAACTTGGTATACGCATTTATGACGCCCATGAAAAGTACCCTATTGAATTTGAACCTAATCTGTTGACCGGTACCGGAGTAAAACCCAATTTAGTATCTATTTTAAAGGCGCAATAACTCAAATACGCTTTATCGGATTGTTATGAAACTTTGTATACGCATTTATAATGTCCATGGGAAGACATCTGTTGATGTTAATATAATTATAAAGAATTTAACAAATGCAAATCGGTTATCCTGACAACTTGTTTTCACTGTTCATATATGGCTTTGGAATTTGCAATACAGTTAGCCATGACATATCCTTTCGCATTTGATTATCAAATGTTTATTTTCCTGATCAAGTTGAATACCGTTATATACAGTGAAATAATTAGGCCTACGTACATTAAGTGGAGTTCTTCGCCTGTGTATTTTGTGAAATGTAGACATATTTTAAGAATGTCTTACATCAGTGTATACGAGTTTGAATTATGGTTAAGTATCAAACTTTAGACCTTTGTTCTTCCGTAAGTCCTGTTTATTGAATCGATCTGCAGCTTAATTCGGAGATAGATTACAAAAATAACTTATTTTCTGTATATCATAATTGAAATTAATTTATCACTGAATAAACAAAAGGATTCTGGCGCTTTGTTACATCAGTTTACCTGATTTTATTTTGTTTACGTTTCTCTCTTGTCTTTAAAATTTCCTTCCTATTAATTATTAATAATAATTAATAGGCCTATATGCATTCATTAACCACATATTATTGTTATTATTAATAATATTAATGTTGCAAATGAATTAATTGCTTTATCTAATGTATTTGTATTTTTATTTAATGTTTTTATATCCATCCCCGATCAAGATCATGTGTCATTAGGTAGCACTTTAATTAATTAAAAATTATGAAAATTGTTAATCAACTCTTTCATGTTATATAACATTAAATTAAAGAAAATAAAACTTCCAACAAAAGAAACTTCGAACTTTCAACAATTACATAATTATTTCAAATCTCGTTCTCGTTCACATTTTTAATAATATTGAGGGCATAAAGTGGAAAAGCTTACATTAATCACCTTTTAAATGCTGTGGCCGTGAGGAAAAAATTATTAAATATGTCCCCAAAGAGTCGACAATTACAATTATACAGTAATATTTGTTTTAAAAGGTTCAAATTGATACTGTTGTGTTGCAAACATCATTTATATAACATAGAAATATTACTGAAATTTTCTTTGGCAACTTAAAAATTATTTTCCGCAAGCAGTGTGACAGCTACAGCTCTTAAAAGATTAAAGTTTCCAACGTGTTCAAATTTGTCTCAGCTTTTCCTTTTTTCCTATTAGGTTACTACTGCACAATATTTTGTCTACTTAGTCATTTTCCCTAGTACTACCACAGTATAATAATAAGAGAACTCGCACAAATGTGCACTTAAACTAAGTCTTTGCTGTAGTCCATCAATGACTTCACTCTGTTTGGACATAGAAAAATGGTATCTTGTGCACTTATTGTCACATAGTTTACACACGCAGTCTTCTGTAGGATCATGATACTCGGTTCTTCTGCAGAGCTTATGGTGAAAACCATGTATTGCCAGTCTTGTTATGGCACTGCGGAATTTATTGTTTGGACCTATCCAGTTTCGGTTCACCATTTCTTCAGTTGAGTAAAACTCTTGCCAAATTTCTCTTCTTTTCTGCTGCCTGTCCTCTTTTAGTTGGCATTCTTGTGGCGTAGAAGGAAGCAGGAATCTGATGCGTAGGTCTTCTATTAGGAATGTCTCGCGTGCCAATTCGTATGCCAATCTCGATGGAGCTAATTTTGAAATCCCCAATGCTGCTTTTAGGAATCTTGCTTTCACCTTTTCTATGGTGTTTAGGTCTCCGTAACTAAGTTCTTTCCACATTAGCTCTATCCCATATGTTAGAACAGGCATTATCTTAGCGTAAAATAGTTTCATCGCTGTTGAGAGAGAGATCTGTGTGATGTTATTTATGTCATGTATAGCAATGATGTCGGCTGCTGCCCTTTCTTTGATATGTATTCGGAAAGATTTTGCCGTTGTTTGGAGCGTCACTCCTAGGTATTTGAAGGCATTTGTAATTTGTAGTGGTTCGTTTTGCAGTTGGATGAGGTCATCTCCTGCCACTCTTCCACCTTTTCTGAAGATCATTTGCAGGGTTTTTGTTTCATTGATCTTAAAGTCGTTTCTTGCAGCCCATGCTGCGAGGTTGTTGATAGAGTTCTGTATTTCTTTCTTGTCTGTTGAACCTAGAACCATATCATCAGCGTATATGTACATTTTTGTTGCTGATTTGCAGATGTCTGTTATATCTGCCGTCATTATATTGAAAAGTAGTGGACTTAGAGGGTCCCCCTGTAGAACTCCTCTGGTTTGAGTGACTTCTTTTGATTTCTGCACTGTGTCGTCTATCTTTATGAAATTCTGTGCCAAGATGTTATGTATAAGTGTGATGGTGTATGTATCTAGTTCGTCAGTGTTTTCCAGTTTGGTCATCAGCTTCTGTCTATTCACATTGTCAAATGCTTTGCAGTAATCAACGAATACTGCGTAGTATTTCTTTTTCGGCTCTCTCAATGCATCTCTAATGTCATCAATCAGACATTCTACTGCTTGTAACGTGGAGCGACCTTTCCGAAAGCCAAATTGTTGTTCTGGGATCTGCGCATCCAATGCTTTAGACAATCTTGTATTCAGGATGATTGATAGTAGTTTAAAAGGGTTGTTTTCTAACGCTATCCCTCGGTATGCGTTCGGATCGTCCGAGTTGCCTTTGCCTTTATACAGCATTTTCAGGGCGGCATGTCTCCAAGAGTTTGGAATATCACCTATTTCCAAACATTTGTTAAAAAGTTCTGTCCATGTTATGACTAGATCTGGGCTAGAATCCTTTATGAATTCATTAAATATTCCATCTGGACCTGCTGCTTTGTTTCGCTTCAGTTTTTCTATTGCTTTCCGGACCTCTTGGGTTGTGATTTCTTTTATTGTTTCTTGACTTGGAGATATTTTTTTGTCGTAAGCTTGTTGGTTCTTCTGTGGGTTTAGGATTGATTGGAAATGCGCTTGCCAGGTTTCCATTCGTATGTTTGGCGAATGTGTTGATTTTCTTCTTCGTAGCGCTAAATAGGGGTCCTTTTCCGCTTCTGCTGCTGCTTCTAGCTCTGTTCTTTCTGTGAATTCATTTCTCTTTTGTTTTAACAACAGTTTGTATTTTCTTCTGGATTCTGCGTAGGCTCCTAGGTCTTGGATACTGCTTGTCCTCCTTGCTTGATGTAGGGCTTTTATTGTTTCATTCCTCTGGCTGTAGCACTTAGCATCGAACCAAGGTTTTGCTTTGCGCTCTTTCAATTGATTTGTTGCTGAGGCCATGAGGGCTTCTATTTTTTCAGTTGCTTCTGTTATTTTCTTTTCTTGCAGGTCTTCTTTTATTTGTTGAATTCTGTTTGTGGATTCTTTTATCTTCTCTGTGTTTATCCGTCTTGAAGTTTTAGCTATCTGCCGTTCTTTGTTCTTCTCTGTTACCACTTGTACCTCAAAAGTTGTTACGACTGGTACATGTTTTCTGAGTGATGCCATCATTGATGTTGTGAGTATCTCTTGTTTTGTTACTTTCAAGTTAGTTCCTCTCACGAACACTAGGTCGATTGTGCTGCTGCCGTTTTTGACAAAGTATGTCTTCTGGTCCGGTTGGTTTACCAGATTGAAACCTTCTTCCTCTAGCGTTTCAGTTAGAATCCTGGCTCTCTGGTTATATGTGTCTAATCTGCAGTTGAAGTCTCCTGCTATTATGATTGATTTTTCGTCTTTGGCGATTTTGAGGAGATTCATGAGCGAGTCGATGACTTGCACAATGTCTGTCTGTGGGTTGCAGTACATGCCTATTATGGTCACTGTTTTGGTTATCACAATTACTGCATTTCTTTCCGTGTGTTCGTAGACTTTTTGCCCTATTCTTGGGCTGATGTAGCATGAAACTCCTCCAGACGGTCTGCCTCCGGTTCCTTGTGTTGCCAGTGCATGGGTAGAGTATGTTCCTATTATTTCTATTGGCGTTGTTGCCATGGTCTCTGTGAGTATCAGTATCTCGTGTTCTTTTAAAGTTGCTTCTGGAACTATGTTCATTATGTTTCGTTGTCCTTCTACATTCCATAGGGCCAGACTGACCGTTGAGCTGCATGCTACAGTATTTTCTTTATTGTAATGTTGCTCCCTCTCTTCCTCGGAAGAAACGAAAGCGCTTTACTACCACCCCTAGTGGCCAAAAGTCTGTAATTTTTGTTATTTCTAGGGAATCAAAGATAACGTGTATTTACTACCACAGTATAGTATAACAGTAGCGAAGCTCCATACAGTTTTTTTCAACCGGCGCGACTGCAGCGCTCGTAGCGGTGAGCAAGAAGCCACACAATATGTTACATTGTTGCTTATGAAAAATGTCAATAATATTTTATGGAAATGCTTGTGGTGCTATAAATTGCACCAACAGCCAAAGGAATTCTCCCGATTTATCTTTCTTCAGGTTCCCTAAAGATCCTGAGAGGTAAGCAAAAACAGTTATTTGTGAAATTAAATTGCAAATTTGTGATTATCATGCTTGCATCCATACTAGTGTATTTACTCCTATTTCTTTTAATTTTAGGAGCAGAAAATGACTTGTAAATGCTATATACAATTAATTATTTTTATATGCACTGTATATCATAAATGAAAATCCTAAGGAAGCAAAGGTTTCTAAATATATAAGTTAGGCCTATTTACAAATACCCCACCTGACCCTACTAATTTTGAAAATGTTTTAACACGAGGTTATGTTAGGCCTATATAATTGAATTTAACAAAATTAAACTGTCGAGAATAAAGATAACGTGTTTAATCCTTTGGTTTTTAATAATATATCGTGTTTAACAAAATGAAGAAAAAGACAAAAGTGTTTTGCTATTGCATCTGATACTGACCATATCGGGCTATATGCCTATAGAACTTTACTTCCCCCCCTAATTTCTGAACTAGTACTACTACATGCTTATTGAAATTATTAAGTTTTCTTATTTGTCAAAATTTTCAGTGTAAGTAGTAGGTCAATTAAATTCTTGAAGATTTGTCGTAGGGATGTAGCTTATATGGTGGACGGAAACCGGTCTGATACTTTATAAGATATACAATGTCATCGATCTTGAAACTACAACTTCTTTATATTCCCACAAAGTCTATGACTTGATGAGTTTACCAGTATGCCTTTCCGGTAACAATCACGTTCTAGTAATTTTAAAAATAAGAAGAAATACAGCCATATATTCGTATCTTTCCAATGCTGGAAATGACTGTTTGCTAGTTGCATCTTGCTGGCCGCTTGGGGTGCTAGTGTCGCACGACCTGTCAAAAGGATGCATTTTCCTTTCATTAGAGCTTCGCTACTGTTAGGCCTATACTATACTGTGGTACTACTGCAGAATATTTCGTCTACTTAGTTCTAAGATAATTTTACTGTAGGTTAAGAATATATTTCAGTATTGTAAAAATTCGGGGTTTCAGGACCTTATACCCAGGTATATTTTATCTATGTATTTATGGATTTTAAATAAATAAAAATAAAACCGAGTGAGGTGGCAGAGATGGTGACGTCTTGGATTCGCATTCGGGAGATTCCAAGTTCAAATCCCGGGGCCGGCCAATTTGACATGGTATTGTCATGGTTTCACCAGTCGTAAAGGCAAATACCGAATTGGATATTTGCATACCATGAATCATCCTCACCATTTCATCCTCACCATTTCATCCTGTATCATATCCATTTAAATTAATATCAGTTGAAATTTACTCCATTAAATACCCCAATAAAAGAAACAATTGAGAACCAATAGTTCCATGGCCTACCCTACTGTACAGACACAGATCCTGAACTCCTGATATGGCATCGTAGCTAAAAGGAGTAGTAGTAATAATAATAATAATAATAATAATAATAATAATAATAATAATAATAATAGTAATAATAATAATAATAATAATAATAATAATAATAATAGTTTTATTTATTCTGCATGGTATAATTCATTTTATACAGAAGAATATCGTCATTAATACAAAATCTAAAATTACAAAAAAAAAAAAAAAAAAAAGTAAGGAAAATGATAACCGTATATATTAAAATATCTGTATAATTGCACTTACAAAACGGTTAATACCGATATATCATACAAACAACTGTAATGCAGTAAATACAAATTAAATACAAGTTAGGCCTATAATGGAAATATAGCTAACAAGAATCATTTAAAAACTCATTTCTGCTATAATAAGCTTTTTTAGCAAGAAATTTAAATAATTCTGCATCAAAATTCTTTACAGCAATTCTTTGTCGTAGGGCATTAGGTAAGTGTCTAAAAAATTTCGGACCAATATAACTTGGTTTTCATTCATACATGGAGTAAAAACACAGCTAAAATAAAATCAGGTAAACTGTTGTTTGTTTAATCAGTTAGCCTATGATTGCAATTATGATATGCAGAATACAAACAAAAAAAGTCAAATTGGCCGGTTTCGGGATATGAACCATGGAACTCCAGAATGTGAGGCCAAGACGTTACCATCTCAGCCACCTGGGTCAGTTTAACGATCTAATTGGATAAGCGCATGTAAAGCAATAGTGTTATTTGTCATAGCTAACTGTATTTTAATGCCAAAGCCTTATAAGATCACAGTAAAACAATAGGCTATGTTGTCATGATAACTGATTTGCATTTCATAAATTCCTTCGAATACGTATATTACCATAAAATAGGCACTGAATGCAGCATTACTCCGAAACAGGTCAACCGATTTTATCCAATATCAATAGACGTCTTCCCATGGACATTATAAATGTGTATACCAAGTTTCATAAAAATCCGGTAAAGCGTATTTGAGTTACCGCGTCTTTAAAATAGACACTAAATTGGGTTTTACTGCGGTACCGGTCTACCGATTTGGTCCAATATCAGTAGACGTCTTCCCATGTACATTATAAATAGGTATATAAAGTTTCAGGAAAATCCAATAAAGCATTTTTTTGAGTTATCGCGACTTCTTATATATTAACATAAAAGGCACTAAATTGGGCATTATTCCGGTACTGGCCAACCGATTTAGTCGAATATCAATAGACGTCTTTCCATGGACATTATAAATGCGTATACGAAGTTTCTTAAAAATCCGATAAATAGTATTTGAGTTATTGCGCCTTTAAAATAGACACTAAATTGGGTTTTACTCCGGTACCGGTCAACAGATTAGGTTCAAATTCAATAGGGTACTCCTCATGGACGTCATAAATGCGTATACCAAGTTTCATGGAAATCCGATAAAGCGTATTTGAGATATGGTGCCTTTCTAATATAATCTATTAAAATAGGCACTAAATTGGGCATTACTCCGGTACCGGTGAACCGGTGAGTTTCATGAAAATTCGAAAAAGCTTATTTGAGTTATGGCGCGTACAGACACACAGACGGACAGACATTTTTCGTCCCCACACACAATCTCATAAAGTAAGTTACCACACTGGCACTTAATAAAATAAAATAAAAAGTAGGCTATATAAAAAATTCAACATTTTGATTTCCACTGTAGTTTGATGGTGAACTGTTTGGTACTTGCAGAACAGTCGAAGTAACCATAAACCAAATTGCAAGGTAAAAATGAACATCTTTCCCCGAACAGTGTAATTACTGTTAGCAGAAGACCGGTCAGGACTTGAACCCGGCTCCTTGGTAGTTATTACCGCTCGGGTCGGAGGTCACTGGCAATTACTTGCCTCTCTCGCACAGGTGCGCAGATTTGCCTACAGCGCATGCGTATTCTGACTCCGGAAGAGAACTAGCCATCCTCGGGCTATCACCCGAATTGCATGAACCTCCAGCAGAATTACACTACCAAACGTCAAAATTATTCTTTTTCCGTTATCAACTTCGAGAAAGAATTCTAACAGTGTGACAAACAACACACCACATATTAAATTACCAGAAACTGATTAGCAGAAATCACTATTCTCACCCACATGTCCATACGATACAAATCCTTTAATTGCAGATAGGTATACAGGGTGTTAATGAATAACACCGAAATATTTTTCCTTTGTTTAGAGGGGACATAGATAATCAACTTTTATCAGGAGATTTTTGCTCTAGGGATTCAATTATTCCTGTTACAGCATAAAATCTCCCAGGGCATGGCCGCCACTGACTTCTAATATTTGAAAAAAATGCAAAACAAAGGAACTTCCTTGTTAACACTGTAGTCAATAGTTATGAATAATAAAAAAAGGACTAATCCAGTGGCTCCCAGTCATGTGATTAGTCTGTAAATTTTGCAGATTATGGAAACACTATATTATGATATAGGCTAGCTGTTGTATGATTAGGCTAAGAGTCAGATTTTGTATCGATAACTAGGAAGGCATGAAGTCGATTTAATGAACATTTTAACCCTATTTCCCGTAATTATTGATTAATGAGCTGTATTTCTACTCCTTTAGCTACTAGGCCATATCAGGAGTTCGGGATCTGTGTATACAGGGTGTTAATGAATAACACCGAAATATTTTACCTGTGTAAAGAGGGAACATAGACAAACTTTTGTTAGGAGATTTTTGCTCTATGACGTAAAATGTATATGCTACAGGGCATTAAGTCATTACAATTTGGTGCTCATAAGTCAATAATGAAGCGAAATAGGGTTAAAATGTTCATTAAATTGACTTCATGCCTTCCTAATGACCGATAAAATCCTGACTCTTAATCATTCGTCAAGAACTATATCATAATTTAGTGTTTACATAATCTGCAAAATTTACAGACTAATCACATGACTGGTCGCCACTGCATTAGTCTTTTTTTTATTCATACCTATTGACTACAGTGTTAACAACGAAGTTCCTTTGTTTTGCTTTTTTTTCTGTTAGAAGTCAGTGGTGACCGTGCCCTGGGAGATTTTATGCAGTAACAGGAAAAATTTAATCCATAGAGCAAAAATCTCCTGATAAAAGTTGCTTGTCTATGTCCCCTCTATAGCCTAAACAGGTAAAATATTTCGGTGTTATTCATTAACATCCTGTATATAGGCCTATATGCATTCATTAACCACAGATTATTGTCTCTGTTATTGTCTCTCAGGACAAGATAATATTATAGGAGAAAAATTCCTCCGACACTGAGATTTGAACCCAGGACCTTTGGCTATCCGTGCCAATGCCCTACCAACTGAACTAAGCCAGAGGTCACTTCACAGCGCCAGATGGAACCTCTCTCCTAAGACTGATTGCCCTAATGGTCTACCTCACAGACAGACAAGTTATGTCATAAGTTATGTAATGTAATTAATGAATTTAATGAAAAGAGGTTATTGTTAAGATATATAACGTTCTAATTATTTTTGTGTTACAAATCTACTGTTTTCCATTTCAACGGCCCTAAATAGCGTGCTCACTCGCTCGCCCACTTCGTGAAATATCGGGTATATTCGGCAATGTTCGTCTCTCGCAGAAGAGTACAAAATTAGGAAAACCGTTTCTTTTTTATATAAGGCCTCAGTGAAATGAACACAATGAACAAATATTCTAATTTTATTTTTACTTACAATTTTCATAGCTCTGAACCACAAACATTTTTAATAAACTGCCAGTGTAAATTTCTTAAAATTACTGGATTCAATTAATAATGGCGGGTGAAGTCGCGGGCATCAGCTATAATATATTCATAGTTTAACCCTGGAAGTATCTCGGTTAATAAAAATCCAAACAAACCACTCCTTCCCTTGAAAAAGTATATAATTTCTGAAAATTACACTGAATTGATCAAATAAAATTCACATCATAGGCATATTCATGTCAATAAACAGTTGAGAAACAATACGTATTATGTGTTCACAGGTAGCTTTGGAACTGCATAATCGAATCTGAGATCGTTTTCCCAGGTGGCGCTTTCATATCGTTGAATGTAGCCTACTCTAAAGCAGGGATTTTAGCTGTTTCATTAATTATTAATGGTTTAGTTTATGAATGATTCGCGTGCAAGTGTTATTAAATATAATGTTTTAATAATTATTATACTCTTCATTTCTAATTTTTCAATTATTTATCGTGGGCGAAGCCGCGGGCAACTGCTAGTTACTTAACAAAGGAACGAGAAGGAACGTTAAGACGGAAGAAACAAGAAGTTTGGAAAGTACAAATAGCCCTAAAGAAGAGAACTAGAGAAAGACAGACATGGGTAAGATGAAGACGCTTAGAGATAGAGTATAGGGTTACATTGATAAGTCACATGAGCAGTTTTCAATTTAAACAACTTCGTGAGCCGAGGAGCGCATGCGCAATAAATAACAGGTTAATATTACCAGATAAGCAATGTGCATGTGAACACGGGCCCCCATCAATAACCAGAGTGGCCCCCCTGACAACAGGTGCATGTCTACTGCTCTGCTCACGCGAGATGATCCCATTACGATAAAAAGCTGGGAAATGTGTCGAGTCTATAGAATTAATGGAGTAATGATTTATGTTTAAAAAATCCCTTTAGGCAGGCCTACAGGCTGAGGTAGATTTTGTGTGCTTTTGGTTTAATTTATTGTCGCTGCGCAGCACTCTTCTTCTTTAGCCTTGGCATCAAAAACCCGCAGTAATAACTGCAAAAAAGAGGAAAGAGTACTTTTTCAAACTTTCAAATCTCGCCTGATATGAGAGCTATCGAGAAACTAGTTATTGATTTGTAGAGTACTCGTCAAGAGCTTTTCAGCAATACCTCATAAGACGTGGTTTCAAAAGTTTCGAATTTTCATCCCCCACCCCCACCCCCACCCTCACTCGAACCCCCGAATCTTTGGTGTCACTGTGAACTCCATAGGGAGTACTCTAATTTATTCAAACAAAGTTTTCCTCTATACTTTATAGGGGCCGAGATATGAATTTTTCAAAATTTCAACCCTCCTTGGGTCAATTTTGCTCATTGCTCAATTTTTTAACGAACTTGTCCGAACTATTGGGCCTGTATGGAGGATGCTGGAGCACCTCCCAACGAAATTTGTTGATTTTCTCATGAACAGCTGCAGCAACATTTTCGTGAAGAAGTTTGACACCGTCAGCATGAATGTTACAGTCCAGACTTTCATTTGTTTGGTCCCATGGAGAAATTCCTGGCCGGTAAACACTTTGCGTCAGATGCAGGAGTGAAAACAGCAGTCCGCAGATGGCTACACTCCAACCGAACGGACTTCTATGAGCAGGGTATTTTGAAACTGGTATCACGATGGGAGAAATGTGTTGAGAAACTTGGCGACTATATAGAAAAACAGACAAAAGATGTCCCTTTATGCGTGCATTGTTTGTAATTGTACCTATTAAACTTATTGTAAAAAAAAAATTATTGTGCGTTACTTTTCGATCCACTCTCGAAAAGGGTAATGGTCAGGGCCCGGATTCTGACGACCTAAAACTGACCCTAAATTTTAACGAAAATGACTTAATATTTATAAAAATGACCCAAAAACTGATATTTTATTTATAAAAAATTATTATTGTATACACAAAGTTATATACCGGTACTAGTTTGTACATAATTGTAAAAACTGTAAATAACTGTAATGTTGTGAATGTTCTTCTCTCATGGAAATTTATACTGGCCCTGAGGCACTGGAGAGTCAAAATTCGGCACATCCTTTTGTGGTCTGCCGGATTATATTGTTGTTTATTGAGGGTAAACAGTAGTTTGCACTCTCAAATCCAAACAGGTGGCAGACTCTGGTGCCAAGTCAATCTAATAACAATAGTAATATAATACAAAATTTTGGCGTTTCTTTGATTCTCATTTCCGACTGAGACATGACAACATTTTAATGCCGAATTTTTCCTTCTTGCGTTAAACAAACAACACTTCAAAGACAGCACCTCTAGCGACGAAAAAAAAAGTTAATACACTCAATGTAAATACATGAAAATGACTAAATAAGGAATCAAATGACACGAAAATGACAAAATAATGACCTAAAATTGAAATAAATGCCCTAAAAATATAAAATCGCATAAAATGACAAAAAAACCTAATAAAAATTTATTTCTATAATCTAGAGTCCGTGATTAGGATTTATCTGCAAGTTGGCAATGTCTATGCAGCATCAATAAAAAAAGATGACATGTCATTAGAATCCGGGCCCTGGTAATGGTCAATAGCTACTTTGCTCACAGTGTCTATGCTACGGCCAGGGCCGTAGCAAGGTCCTTCTGCGCCCTTGGCGAGTTTGACAAATCTGCGCCCTCCAATACTGGGGGGTCTGAATAATTTTTTAAAATGTCTGTAAAATTGTTTATTATTTTAATATAAAAACACTGTTATTATCAAAGAAAACCTAAACCTCAATTTGAATATGAACTAAGAGTTGGACTTTCAATTTACTAAAACCTTATTTTCAGACGATTGAACATCTTAAAAATTAATTAAATTATAAAATCTAGTATCAAAAGTAAATTACATAATAGGCCTGAGGCCTACTAAAATGTTTAACACTTTAATATAGGTAAAAGTATTTTTTTTCGAATAGTTGAACTCCTTTCATCTCAATAATAACGTACATTTTAATTTTTATTGTTATATCATTCCATACCTACTGTTCATGATTTATGTTATCATACTCTGTCAATAAAAATCGAGTTAATTAAAGAACAGTGCATGAATTTTTTTTTTTTTTTTTTGTAGACAATCGGCATAATACTGGAGATAGTTCACGTGCGGTAATTTTTAATAACCTGAAAGATTTCTTCCATTAACGTGGAATTTTTATTTCTTGATAAATTGCACCAGTCTAAAAGAAAAAGACGGGATTTTTCTTGGTTAATCTTGCGCCCTTGGCGGTCGCCCACCTAGCCACCGCCTAGCTACGGCCCTGGCTACGGCTAGAAAAAAAAACATTTAAAATGTAAACATGACAGAGTTAATGAAAAAAGAAACTGTTCATACTGAGAAAATGGATATAAGAAGAGATAAGAAATCCAGGATGAAGAGAGAAATATGAGTGCATCTGACCCCGTGGTGGACCAGATCGTGCTGCGTGAAAATTGCGTTTGACACTCGTGAACCCCGTGTGAACTTATTTTTACAATTCCGTGCATGAGAAATGAGAGTATCTGCGCATGGGCAGTCGATAATTTAATTAGCGCCAAATGCGACGACCCCAGGGGTCGCGACCCACACGGTATAAATCACAAGAGAACTACTGTGCTTCTGAGAGTGGAAGAAACCGAACCTGCCTGGTTATGAATGCTACAAGGAGGCTCATAAATTCGTGTACCATAGGTACTATAGCTAGTGGAAGTATTGTTTTTGACCCCCCAGAATTCAACATAAGTTCAGAATCTATATTAATAAAATCAGGTAGGCCTAAACTGATGTAAAAAAGTGCCAGTATGTTTTTGTTTAATCAGTTATGACTGCAATTATAATATGCAGAATATGTTTTTTTTAAATTGATTTCCTAGTTAAGCTCCAGATTTATTCATTAAGCAGGGCTTACGGAAGAACATAGGTCAAGTTTTTTTAATGAGATTAAAATATTCCAGCATCACCTGAACTGTACAGATTTGTGATATCATGACAATCGCACACTCACATAAGAATACCAAAAAAAATCCAAATTGGCTGGTTTCGGGTTTAGAACCATGGACTCCAGAATGTGAGGCCAAAGCGTTACCATCTCGGCCACCGGGGTCATTTTAACGGTCTAGTTGGATAAGGGCATGTAAATCAATAGTGTTTTTTGTCATAGCTACCTGTATTTTAATTTCCAAGGTCTTATAAGATCACAGTAAAACAATAGGCAGTGTTGTCAAGATAACTGATTCTCATTTTTTTAAATGAATTCTTTCGAATACGTATATTACCATAAAATTGGCACTAAATTGACCATAATTCCGAAACAGGTCAACCGATTTTATCCATTATAAATAGACGTCTTCCCATGGACATTATAAACGTGTATACCAAGTTTCATTAAAATTCGACAAAGCGTATTTGAGTTATCGCGCGTACAGACAGACGACGGACAGACATTTTTCGTCCCCACACACAATCTCATAAAGTACCATACTGGCACTTAATAAAAGGAAGTGTCTGTCTTCCGTCTGTCCGCGATGCCCAGCGAAATCTACTCAACGCAGATATCTGAAATTTTAAACATAGGTGGGCTGAAGGGTCGGAAAATGCACCTCGAAGCCGGAATTTTAATTTTCGCTTTCGTTCATGAGTTATGAGTGAAAAAAGGGCAAAAAACGTGCATTTTTTGCTTTTTCGAAGCATCAGTTTTCAGTTATACATTTCAATGTCAAATCAATTACAGTTGGCTTTGGCTATTTTTGTCATACCTTGGAAATAAAAAGCATCGCGACCGCTTGAATGGTGAAGGCCACGCTGAGCGATTCATTTGTTTATAATGTCGAGGCACGCAGATATCTGAAATTTTCAACATAGACGGAAGAGGGAATAAGGCCTATAGGCCTAAATGGACATTGAGCACTATGCAGGGATTTTCTGGGCCAGGGAACTCGATCGCTTGATTTTGTAAGTCCGTCCTGGACGAATCATGTGTTTAGAATGTAAGGCCCGTAGACATGAAATGTTCAACCTACACGGAAGAGGGATAATCAATATAGGACTAAATATTTTAAAAAACATTGTTCGATTTGGACGAAACTCACTATACAGGGGTTTTCTGGGCCAAGGAACTCGAATCTGAGGTCGCTTTCACCAGGGGACGCTATTTAATCGTGGTATGCAGTCCACGTGATTTAGGTATTAATAAATATAATTATTTAACTATTACGCTCTTAATTTTTAATTTTTTTAATACTTTTCGCGGGCGAAGCCGCGGGCACATGCTAGTTTAACATAAATACACGTTCTGAGGCCCCCTGAATTAAAATATGCTATTTTCAGAAACATGTCTGTGTGTGTGTTGGTGAACAGTCTAGCTCCAGAACGGAAAATCATATGAAAACAAAATTGTGTATTTGGGTGATCTGAAGATGTGACACGAAGATCGGCGACGACTTTCTCCTATTTTTAGTGCCATTTTACGTTAAGAATTTTTTTTTCTTCTGCATTTAATCGAAAATTCCTCTAACCCTTTTGTTAAAATTTTGCACATCAGGTGTTTACACTTACAGTTAAAATTGTAATCTACTCTTATACAATTCAACGGCCCTAAATAGCGTGCTTGCTCGCCCGCTTCGTGAACCATCGGGCATACTCGGCGATGTTCGTCTCTCTCAGTCTAAACTTTCACGAAAAGTACAAAAGTAGGAAAACCGTTTCTTTATTATATAAGGCCTAAGCGAAATGAACACAATGAACAAATATTCTAATTTTATTTTTACTTACAATTTTCATAGCTCTGAACCACAAACATTTTTAATAATCTACCAGTGTAATTTTCTTAGAAATCCTGGAGTCAATGAATAATGGCGGGCGAAGCCGGGGGCAACAGCTGTAAAATATTGATGGTTTTATCTCTTGAAATATCGCTGATAATAATAATCCAAACAAACCATTCCTTCCCTTGAAACATTATAGGCCTATAATTTCTGAAAATTACACTGAATTTATCAAAGAAAATTCACATCATATTCATGTCAATAAACAGTCGAGAAACAATACGTATTATGTGTTCACAGGTTCTTTGGAACTGCATAATCGATTCTGATATAGTTTTCCCAGGGGGCGCTTTCATGTCGTGGAATGTACTCTAAAGCAGGAATTTCAGCTGTTTCAATTATTATTAATGGGTTAGTTTATGAATGATTCGCGTGCAAGTGTTAATAAATATAATGCTTTAATAATTATTGTACCCTTGATTTTTAATTTTTAAAAGAAGCCACGGGCACCTCCTAGTTTGAAACATTTTTTCCAAAAATTCTCTGAAGATAAGCTCTGCATAAGGTTGAAACAACTGAATACGCACACTTTGCAATACGGCCTTTTTGTTTTTAATTCCGACGTACAAACATCCCTGCAAGTAGCCAACGCTACGAGTAGCCTACGCGACTACCAATGCATGTAAATTTATGCTCGAGAGTAAATATTACTATTGATATTACTTAAATTCATAATATAAATCGTTATAGTAGGCCTAGTTAGTCTTAAATTTTAAATAAAATGATGATAAAGAAATTGAAAACAAATTTAAATTCTATGTAAAATTACAGGATTAGGTACATGAAATAAACAATGGCCTAATCATTGTGTTAAATGTTTTCTGTGCAGTCCGGCACGATTTATAATTCAATGAGACGTCGAGTATCCTCCATTTAAGGGTTGGAATTATATAACAACGAACTTTCTCTGCCTTTTCTACCTAGGGAAAAAGTAGAACAAGTAAAAAAAAAAGTAAAAAAAAAATACTTCTGGTTTGAAATTCACATAAGCTTAACTTCTTCTGCCCAAATAAAAGTTAGCCCTTTAGTGTAATACGATTATTGTGTATGACATTCTCTTCATCTAAATTGGTTGTAAAAATTAAGACAATGTCGTTACAACATTGCATCCTCGAAGGATACACAACCCAAATAAAATCTTATTAATGTACTCTCGTAACTTTCTTTATTTTACTCTTAAGAACGACCAATACATTTTTCTCACTTGACATTCTGACATAGGAAGAGAGGCCATATTGCAAATAGAACGTATTCAGAGTGGGTGGCTTATAACTACCCTTCAGATAATACTTTTGAAAAAAAAAGTTTCAAATAAAACTGTTAGCTCCTAGTATAAGCACCCCACGTGTAAAATTTAAACAAAATCATGAGGGTTGTTTTCGAAAAAATAGCAAGTACGAAATTTTCTTCATGTATAAAATGTCATAAAAAATCTCCGTGCCACATCCCCTAAAGGTACCTAATCCAAATACAATTTTTTTGTACGATTTTCCGTTACAAGAGGCTGTATTGCAAAGAGCGCGTATTCAGAGTGGGTGTGGCTTATAACTACCCTTCAGAGAATTTTAGCGAAAAAAATGTTTTGAATAAACGTTTTAGATTCCAAGTATAAGCAACCAATATTCAAATTTTAAAGAAAATCTTAGAGCCATTTTCGAGGAAATGGCAAAAAACAAAAATAAGAGACACTTGTCGCCAATCTTCACATCACATTCTCAGAAGGTACCTGACCCAAATACAAAATTTTGTTTTCATACGATTTTCCGTTCTGGAGTTAGACTGTTCACAGACAAACACAGACATGTTTCCCAGGGAACCTCAAAAACGTGTATTTATGATAAAAACTCAACTTCGAATTTGGTGATCAAAAACAATACTTCCTCTACCTATAGTGCGGGCAGAGGAAGTAAAAAAATCTAAGATCTAGGGGGTGAAATTTTTACTTCCTCGACCCGTACCATAGGTAGCCTACTTCATGTAGAAGAACTATTGTTTTCAACCCATAAATTCGAAGTTGAGTTTTTATCATAAACACAAGCATTGAGGTTCCCTGAATAAATAAATAAAAACTATTTTCAGAAACATGTCTGTGTTAGTGTGTCTGTGAACAGCCTATGTACATTACGAAAAATCGTACGAAAATAAAATTTCATATTTGGGTCAAGTACCTTCTGAAGATGTGACAGGAAGATTAGAAGACAAGTTTCTCTTATTTTTAAGGGGAAGTTACATGAAGAAATTTTCTTTTCTCGAAAACGGTTCTAACGATTTCCTTTAAATTTTGTACATGGAGTCCTTATACCAAGAGCTAAAACTTTTATTTGAGACATTTTTTCGTAATAATTCTCAGAAGGGTAGTTATAAGCCACCCACTGTTTGTAGAAACTCAGTCTTGCCTGGTGAACAATAAAGCTTTGCATCAGGTTGAAACAACTGAATACGCACTCTTTACAATACGGCCTCTTATTCTATATGAGAATGTGAAGTGAGAAAAATGTATCGCCCATGATTAGAGTAAAGAAAGCTATGTGAGAGCATTAAGTCAGATTTTATTTCGGTTGTGTATCTCTCGGGGATGCGATGTGATGTGGTAACGATATTTTCATTTTTACAACCAATTTAGATGAAGAGAATGCTGTACATAATAATTATACTAAGTGGTTATCTTTTATTTGGACAGAGGAAGTTACGTGAATTTCACATCAGAATTTTAAAATCTGAATTCAAACAAGATAAAATTAAGGGGTAAGGTTGTGTTATTCATCAACTAGGGAGCTAGTAGAAGTAAGAATATCGCAAAGAGTTTAACTCAATCTGTCCAGCCAAAATTAAGCCCAGCTTCCTATGATAATAAGAATTTTGTTCAATACGATTACGCAATGAGAATTAATATTATAGACAGGTGATATCCGAATTCGAGGGTGTGAAAGTGACGCTCATGTCGTCACATTTGGCAACTAATCCTTCTTTCAAATGTTTGGTACTGAGCCCAACAATTCAACATTGCAAGCTATCGTATATTTCAATTATTGATCTTTTCATACGACGTGATCTGTATTCTTAATCTGAAGACATAGCCTATTTCCAAGACCATAACCATTTTCAAAAAAATGCTTCAAGTGTTTACCCCTTAAATATCTCACGCAAATTAGAAACGCATGCCGGACTGCAAAGAAAACAGTCAACGCAATGATTATGGCCTTGGTTTATTACTTTCTCCCATATACGTAGTATAGAGAAAGTATTGTGATCGTGACAAAAAATCGAAGTCGAGATAACACCGGGAAAGCATGTGTCATTAAGCCTAGAAACCGAAAAAAGTATTTTTGGAATGACGTCTGTCCGTCTGTCCGTCTGTCCGTCTGTCCGTCTGTCCGTCTGTCCGTGGACAAGCACAGCGGGTAGACGGTTCATTGTATTTACTTCATTTTTTGAATTAAGCACTTTTTCAAAATTTTGTCGAACCGCCCAGAAATTTAGTTTTATAACTGAAATTTTAAGGGGACTTTTCATGAAAACTTTTTTTAAAAATTTGATTTTTGAAAAAATGGCTCTAACGATTTTAATAAAAATTGAAAATTGGAAACTCTTATCTATGACTAATAAAATGGCTATATCCGTATTTCTGCAAAAATGACTTAAGGGGTACTTTACTCGTATCCATTTTCAATTTTTGTAGATTATATCCATTACAGTAGGCGATACATGAAAACCTACCACAGTAAAGTTGTAGAGAAATTTAAAATGAACATTTTTTGTTTAACACATTTCTTTATAAATTTAATAGATATCAAGATAAAAACGAAATAAGGACGGCTTAAATGCGAATTTCAGAACATACATGTCAATTGAAATATGAATGACATTTTGTTGCCCCTAGCAACAAGAAAACTATAGGCCTAATGCACTTATTGTTGTAAATGCTGTCAGTTTAGCTCAGTCGTAATGAACACGCCAAAAACCAATTACAGCGAGGTGGTATAGGCTAACAGGGAAGAGGTCCTGAGTTCAAATCAAACCTCGTGGCTGCCCAAATTGACTTGGGTTTTTCATGGTCTCCTCGTTCGCAAAGGCAAACGCCGGGCTTGTAGGACTTGCTTATTTTCCATAACTCATCGCCGCTATGTCACTGGATATTATAATCATCTAAACTGAATACCACATAAGAAGATATCACTAAACAATAGAAACAGATGACGCGAATGAGCTGTTACTATAGACTAATGGTTCACGCAAACATACTAAACACGTTATATGACCTACATGCAGTTAAAGAGTGCAATATAACCTAAGTAGTAGCAGCAGTAGTGGCGAAATTCAAATATAAGTCGCTCCTTAAGCTCGCCCATTCGATATTCACATTTGCACGGACTGTGTGATGTATTTTGTTTCTGAGCGAAGCAGAGTGGCCAACTGTCTTTGTATATTGTCGCAAGTGCCTTGTATCCCCATCTACATATAGCTAAATAATGCATAACACTAACCGCATAGTTAAAGTGCGCGAAGTGGAGGCGTCAGCCGTAGCGAAGCGCCCTTGCATTTTCGAATAATGTACGATACACTGTTTGTAGGTTTCGAAAATGTGGCATATATCTCCTTCTCTCCAAACTCCCGATCGTACCAAATACAAGCTACCAACCCATACACCAAAATGACAACCCTCTAGCTTACTCGGCACTCCCGACCAGACCACAATCACCTCTTCACATAATCTAAATAATGCAAAACACTAACCACATTAGTTAAGTGCGCGAGCGGAGGCGGCAGCCGAAGCGAAGCGCCCTTGCATTTTCGAATAATGTACGATACACTGTTTGTAGGTTTCGAAAATGTGGCATATTATATCTCCCGCGAGGTTTGTCAGCCTGTCACCTCTCGTCTAGCGGTATGACGTCAAACCTCCAACGTCCAATCACGAGTTTCTTCATAATACGAGGAGAGAAGAATTCGCTAGATCGTGGTAGAAAAGAAACTGCATCGGTGAGGGTGGGTTGGGTGGGACCGATTCATCCCAAGGTGCGACTTATATTTGAATTTTCCCGTAGTATTAGTACTAATAATATGCAGTTTTACTGCCATTGATTATTATTATTATTATTATTATTATTATTATTATTATTATTTCACAGTAAAAGCATTGAACATAAAGATCGACCCTGATACTTTCCGTTCTAGATATTTGTTAGTTTTTTATGAAAATGTAATAAGTAAAATTTAATTATCTCTGTAATTTACTTTTCTCTGTGCTAGCCTTTAACACGTATATGGGAGAAAGTTTGTGCAATATATTTTTGCACCATTTATTTATTGTACTCTACCGTGTAAATTTTACATGAATTTCAAGTATTTACTTCCTCTGCCCGTACCATAGGCGCATTTACACAAACAGAACACAATTTCATGGAAATAATTATTGCAACAGACACGGCAAGTGTTCAGCTATGTTTTAACATATTCGGCACCGGACCTGAGACATTTGTCATAACGTTGGACCAACTTTTGAATATCTGTGTCGTAGAAGCCTGCGATTGGAACTACCTTCGCCTCTCTGTCATTCGCTGTCATTTATTGAGGTGTACGAAAAAATGAAAATCTCTTGGTGCGCGGTCCAACACCTCCCTGCAAGTCTCCTGCAAAAGGTGATATTTCAACGTCCACCCTACAGAACGGACCTTGCTCCCAGGGATTTCCATTTTTTCCTACACCTCAATAAATGACAGAGAAGCGGCTAGCTCAAAAGGCCCGGCGTCGCCCGGGTTTTTATTTTGTAGCCTACTTTGAAATTAGCTTATGAAGGACTTTCGATATTCAAACTCTAAGGCCTTGTAGCCTATAATATGTACGTAGAGCTTGAAATGAGGAAGAACGACTTATCACACTCAAACTATTCCCTCAGAAAACAAAGTTCCCAAAGCCCTATGTGAACACTGTCGTCATGATAACTGAATTGCATTTCATTTTTCCAGTATAATATTTTCAGAAATTATATAAATTTTCAAGGGAAGGAGTGTTTGAATGTTAATGTAGACCGCGTTACTTCCTGGGCTTAACTGGGTATGTGTGCAAAATTTCGTGGAAATTGGTCAAGAAATGTACATTTTTGTTTTGTTATGTAAACATGTGACAGCAGAACTCTCAAACTGTGCCTCGTTTCATTTCCGACTTTTTCCGTGGATTTTGCAAAAAATTTCTTTCATACAAACCTTGCCCTGAACGTTGCGGGTTCGATTCCCGATGAGGTCGTTGAGATTTTTCGGGTCTCCATAGCCCATACAGGGATCACTTTACCTTTTTTACCAGGTAACTAATTACAAGCCTATACAAGCCTTACGTAGAATAGACTCAAACCTGATGAATAAACAAGTATTTTCAAACAAATTTTTGGGTCTTTTTTATATTTTAAGTATTTTAGGTCATCTAAATCCGGGCCCTGGTCATAACTAGAATTTGTTGGAAGAGAAAAAGCGGTCTAAACGTATCTAGTCAGAGTGTCTGTGACTGTATCAAGAGCGGGGACGAAGGATCCTATTTTAATTTGTGTGGGGGAAATTGCTTCGTAAGAAAATTGATGCTAGCCGCGAAATGGGCCTTGAAATCAAACGTGGAGGGAGTTGAATTCCGTCTCCTCCCCCTCCTCACACCCGATCCAGAGACAAACCACCGCCTTCTCTACTTCAAATCGAAATTGAAGGAGGTAACAACAACAACAAAAAAGCGTAGATAGACTTGGAATGGAAAAGTTTTTATAGAGGGAGCAGCCGTTAAAAAAGTTAAATTGGATATGCACATATTACCTGCTGTAAAGCGTCTTTATAGCTCTCAAAGTCTAATTTATCAACTCAAATAAACAACATTGTCTTTCTAGAGATGCATGATGCTCTAACTTACATCAATAAAACATTGCTTTCAAGCTCCAACGTCTTATTGAACGAGTTTTCTTGCATATGTATATCTGTCTGTGAATTGCCTACCCTGATCTACGCCACACAGAGTTTTGAAATTTTTAACACAGATGGACTGAAGGGGTCCAGATGCACCTCCAAGCCGGATTTTTAATTTTCGCTTTCGTCCGCGAGTTATCAGCGAAAAACTGTCAGAAATCGTGATTTTTAGTACTTTCGACTAGATTTCGCTAATAGACTACTTTAAATAATTGTTGCAGGTGGCCTTGTTCTTATTCCCATAGCAACTGGGGAAAAAAAAAAGAATATCGCGGAAATAGAAAACTCATCACAAAATATAATAAAATCAGGTAAACTGATGTAACAAAGTGCCAGAATGCTTTTGTTGAATCAGTGATAACTGCAATTAAGTTAGCCTATGATATGCATAAAATAAGTTTTTGTTTTTTTTAATCGACAAGTTAAGCTCCAGACCGATTCATTAAGCAGGCTTAAGGAAGAACAAAAGTCTAGTTTGATAAGTATATGTGAAGGAATATGTGGGTAGTGTTATTTGTCAAAGCTAACTGTATTGCAACTTTCAAAGACATAGATTAACACTGTATAACAATATTTTGTCATGAGAACTGATTTGCATTTCATAAATTCTTTCTAATACACACACTGTGTGTACATATATATATATATATATATATATATCTTCCTCCAACACTATTATATTGTTATTTATGTTTATGATAAGTTTCCTTCAATGTGTCATTGTGTAATTGTCATATTGTATGTGTTTCTTCTTTATTTATTTTGTCTGTGTGTGTGTCTTTTTTAGTTGTAATATTAGTTTAATTATGTTTAGTATTATATCTAATATCAGCATTGTAAATTAGGTTTATTAATATAAGAGAGAATATTAGCATGTTATTTTCTCGGCACAGTAATAGGCCTGAATAAATAAATAAACTAGGCCTATTTGACTTTAATACGAAATAACACAAAATTTGTATGCTTTTGTATGAAATAATACAGAAATTGACCTAACTTTTGTACAGAAATGTATCGTTTTTATTTACTGTAAATTAGGATTCCAGCCACAAATTGTTGACCGAACACTTCATCATCATCATCATCATCATCATGGGCAATAAATGAATACAAAGCGATGTCTGACTTGATTAGGCAACCGGAGTAACAGCTAAGCCACATGGGTGGTATCTAAATGGTTCCTCAGGAGAAATCACCTATTCAACTTTCATTCACTCACATTTCACAAGTAATTTGAATCTGCAGAAATCAATCCGTTAAATATGGCGAGGGCCACCTTTCAAGAGCTTGTAATGGTCTACAGAAATTCTGAAAATAGCTGACTACACAAGAAAAAGACAGCAAATGCTACTTGCTTAGTTATTCTTGGCTGTGTACTACATATCTGTACATTTATGCAGTTGAGAAAACAATATGCTTAAATATGAGATACATTAATAAATGAAATCAGGTAAACTGATGTAACAAAGTGCTAGAATGCTTTTGTTTAATAAGTGATAATTGCAGTTATGATATGCAGAAAATAAGTTACTTTTGCAATCGATTTCCGAGTTAAGCTCCAGATCGATTCATTAAGCAGGGCTTATGGAAGAACAAAGGTTAAGTTCGACAAGCATATGTGAAGGAATATGTGGGTAGTGTTACTTGTCAAATTTAACTGTATTGCAACTTCCAAAGCCGTATATGAACACTGTAAAACAATATGTTGTCATGAGAACTGATTTGCATTTGATAAATTCTTTCTAATATATTACCATAAAATAGGCACTAAATTGGACCTTACTCCGGTACCGGTCAACCGATTTGGTCCAAAATCAGAAGGCTTCTTCTCGTGGGCGTTATAAATGCGTATACCAAGTTTCATGAAAATCCGATAAGGCGTATTTGGGTTATCGTGCCTACAGGCATACGGACGGAAAGATAGACATTTTCTCGTCCCTCACAGAATCTCTAAAATACCATTCTGTATGTCCCCCCTTAAAAGATCGCCAATATAAAAGAAAAGTTTGCGTGGAACGCCACGCGACAGAAGTGAAACTTGTTTTAATTTTTGGATGTTTTCAATTTTGGATTATTGATATTTCAATTTTGCATTGTTGTAATTTTTAATATTGGTTTTTTGTACTTTTTTAATTTTGGATTTTTTATTTTTTGTCCTTTAATTTTTTAATTTTGGAATTTTGGATTTTCTAAATATTAGATCTTTGATTTTTTTATTTTTTGGATTTTTAAATTTTGGATTTTTTATTTTTAAATTTTAAATTTTGGATTATTAGTTTTTTATTTTTTATTTTTTAAATTTTGGATCTTTGAATTTTTGAATTTTGGATTTTTATATTTTGAATTTTTGATTTTTAATTTTTAATTTATTTTTTATTTTTTAAATTTTGGATAAGCCTAATCATTGAGTTGATTGTTTTCTGTGCAGTCCGTTCCGTCACACCTCACTAATTTCGTGACGATTTTTGAGCGTGACACAAGCTCTGGATTTACCCCTACCGCGGCTAAAGAAGTTTCACTTCAAAAATGAAACTTTAATTCAAAGCATTCTAAGGCAAGAAAAGCGTAAGTCCCCAGTTCACGGTAAAGTTACAGAGGGTCGCGGTGTCTTGTCTTCACTCTGCTGATGGGCTATCTTAACTGTCTGGACATGTGGGTAATTAATTGGTTATTATCCCGGGTGACGTCACGGGGCGTGTCAACAGGTGAAAGTGATGGGGCAGTGACCTTGGATATGAGTATGGGAAACAAGAGACTGGAGATATGCCCGGGGCATCACAACAGCCTCTAGCTCCATCCCATATTAAAATCAAACAAATGAATTTACAGTGGCTAGGCTCCGAAAACTATGACCAGATACAGTGCACGCCGCTTATTGTGATCACTTCGGGACGCAGCTAATCTGATAATTAGAGACCGGATTTTGAAGGGAATTCCTTTTTTTATATTTCATCACAAAACGTGATAAAATTGAACAGGACATTACTAAGTAACTTTCAACTGCAAATGACCTGGTTATAACGTCCCTTTTTTTCCTTTTTTAGGCCCATTTCCCTTTTTTTTTTAGAGACTTTCCCTGTTCAGTACCTTTTTTGCTAATTTATTTTGAAAAATTCGTAAATTACCCAGTATTTGGTAATATGAAAACATTAAAAATTGTTTTCACTGATTCATCATTGGAAAAAGAATTCCTCCCAGCAGAATAGAGCATTACAGGGAAATCACAGGCTTGCCATTGCCTAAGTTTCCCATTATAACAAGGTGGGGAACATGGATTTCGTGTGCTATTTTCCTCTGTGAGAATTTCAACAAGATCAAAAAATGTCTTCACTCATTAGATGTTACAGAATAAACAGCTGTAGAGCAAGCAAAGGCTTTACATAAAACAAAGATGTATCTCTCTGTTGAATTTTTACACTCTCTTACTTTTATATCCCTTTTTTCCCACCTTTTTTTGCAATAATTTTCCCTTTTTTCCCGCAAAAAGGAAAATGTGATAACATAAACCGAATCTTTGATCACAACAAACAGCACTTTTTCAATGTATCAATATAAATCCGTGCGGGACTTCATAAAAGTGATAACATTATCCGCGATTACATTAAGCGGCGTTCACTGTAGTTATCAATTAAATGCAATTAGCAATTGAAATAATTAATTTTCAAGTTCTATTTAACCATTTAGGCATACTGAATTTATGCAACGATATAAGCAATCGTCAAATGAAATTATCAGTGGGATCTAAGTTTCAAATCAATGGAGAGAATTGCGGTAGAACAACTGGTTTCTATTGATTACAGTCATAACACAAGAAGAAAAATTCTCACAATTTTACATGTAGTTTTACTCTTTAAATATTACATTTCAGCTTTTACACAGTTTTAGGACGATCGAATTTATAAGTCAGTAGCAGTGAAAAGGTTAATAAGAAAGCAGAAATGATATCCCTGAGGTCCACCATTTAGAATATGACGTCAGAATTAAGGGGAAAGTGGCAGTAAATTACACACTTGAAATCATACGATCAATTTTAATGAACAGTGTCATTTTCGGGGAAAATTTTCAAGGATAAGTGTGCAAAATTTAATTTAAAAAAAACTAAACTCCGTGGCGCTAGATCCCTGGAGAGACCAGGCCTACCACCCGACCGCTGCATCGTCTACCACAGGCAGATGGCAGGGTTGGAGAGCATGTGGTCAGCATGCCGACACCCACGGCCGTTTAATGGTGGTTTCCATGACCGGAGCCGCTACTTCTCTATCAAGTAACTCAATTTGGATCACGAGACAAAGTGCACTCCGTTCCAGACCTCCCTACCTCAGAAAAATCCGAGGAGGTACCGGGGATCGAACCCGACGGATCTGTAGTCAGCGACGCTAACCACAAGACCATGACAAATTTAATTAAGATGGGAATAAAACTGCAGATATGTACTTAGAAAACATGCATTTTCCATGTTTTAGATTGATTGACCCCGAATTCAGATGCAAGTACAAATGCTGGAATAAGTCGTGACGGATGACGTCACGTGCGTGACATGTCGTGAAGTGCACTTCCGTCGTCACAGACAAACAGGCAGAGACATCTTGTGACTATTAACAGCAGTTAATGAGGGGTCACTCTTACAGGAATCAATTTACAACGACTTGAAATAAAGGATATTTTCGGATTCCCGGATATTTTTCCCAATAATTTTTTTGCATTAAAAAATCAAGCTATAAAATACAATTTGAAACAAACATATTTATTTTACATATGGACGAAAGATACTGTTGCAAAACTTTATTTTCATCCTGTACTCTTCACCGGATAGGGAAGGGTAAATTGGGCTAAATCACGGAGGATGAAATGGGCTGGACATGGGGGATGAAAACATATCTCAAAAGTATTGACTGGCAGACCCGAAGGGAAAAGTCAACTTGGAAGACATAGACGTAGGTGGGAGGACAATATTAGGATAGATTTAAGTACGCTTGCCAGATTTCTGAAATATTCAACCGAGACACCGGAATGCCACCCCAGCGTCGCGGGTATTCAAGGGTAGCCTACACACCATTGTCGGGCTTTTAGAGGGTAGTTTATTCTCAATGCTATGAATAAATGGTTACAGATTAGGAACCTAAACCAGGGGTAGTAATAAATGACATAAGCATATAAATTTAAACATCTTATTTCTAGCATGTTAATATTTAAAAGTTACTTAAGTAAGAAGAAACACTTTGAATTAGGAATAAAAATTTGAACAATATTTACATGTACTTTTCATTGGCTAGGACTTCTTTTTAGGCTTTTTTGGTCATCTAGAAAATCAAATTTAATTTTTACGGGACGTGAAGTAAACCGGCCGGGACACCGGGATTTTGTCTGAAAACCGGGACTGTCCCGGTCAAACCGGGACGTCTGGCAAGCCTAGATTTAAGGGAAGTAGGATTTGCGAGGGATGTTTGGATGGAGTTAGAACAGAATAGGGTTGAATGGCGCTTAAGCGCGGCAATGAACCTTCGGGTTCCATAAAATATATAATATTCATTTTAGCTTGCTTAGGAATTGTCTATTGCCATTGATTAAGTAAGTAACCAGAGTCTCCTCTACGTGGGGGGGAAAAATCATGTCATAGTATCGCGTCAGATTTTTTTTTCCCCCCCTCGATTTACTGAGAACAAAATATGTCGTGAGAGGTAAAGGAACAGTGCTGGCTGGTTTCCAGATGCACTTGCACCGCGAAGTCTTTCAGAAGCTTTGCCGGCGGCGGCGATTTGAAATGCACGGGGCGCGCAGGACCGGAAGTCCCTGATAAGATTCTTATTTTTAAACTTCCCGACGTCACGTAGGTTGGTGCATCTTTTGTCTCACGAATATAAACACGTACGCAATCTCCATGGAAACATTCCCATATTCGTTTGTTTCATAAAAACAAAAGACTCCTGTCAAACCCTAAAATGAATTACCAGGAGGCCTGGGTTAAAAATATTCCGCCAACTTCATCATAATCCCAAGAAAGCATAACTTTGTTGTACCAAATATCTGGTATTCAATCAGTTATTTCAAGAGGGGGTACAAAGAACTTAATTTCCAATTATTTCTACTCTATTCGTACTATAATAGTACAATTTGTAAGCAGCCCACAATGGCATTTAAGAGGGTCGTCCATAAAGTAGGTTTCCCTGGGGCCGTATAAAGAAACAAAACACGATATCATAGAAATGTTTATTGCAACAGATACTGCAAGTGTTCAGCTATTTTTCAACATATTCGCTACCGGAATTGAGACATTTTTCATTCCGTGGGACCAACTTTTAAATACCTGTGTCGTAGAAGTCTTCTGCCTGGGATTTTAACCATTGAGTGAGAACCATCTCCACTTCTCTGTCATTTTCTGTCATTTCTTGAGATGTATGAAAAGATGTACATCACTGGGAGCGAGGTCCGGGCTGTAGGGTGAATATTTAAACACCTCGAACTTCTGCAGGAGACTTGATAGGAAGTGTTTAAAAATCCACCCTTAAGATTGTGCAGTTTTACGCATTTTTATACTGACAAACTTGCTTCGCTCATTGGGGGCTCCGTCCCCAAACCCCCCTCCCGAGGTTCTCGGGAAACGTTTTTGTAATTTTCCTGTGGTTTACAGCCTAAAAGCTATATGTGTACCAAATTTCAAGTTTCTAGCTCATCTGGAAGTGGGCAAACATTACTGTCAGTGAGTGAGCCCTTTTTCAGGGTTTTTCGGGCTAAAAATGTTTAAAAATGTACTTTTTGGAATTTTCCTGTGGTTTAAAGCCTAAAAGCTATACGTGTACTACATTTCAAGTTTCTAGCTCATCTGGAAGTGGGCAAACATTAATGTCAATGATTGAGTCCTTTTTCGGGGGTTTCTTGGGTTAAAAATTTAAAAAATATACTTTTTGGAATTTTTCTGTGGTTTACAGCCTAAAAGCTATGTTTGTACCAAATTTAAAGTCTCTAGCTCATCTGGAAGTGGGCAAAAATTATTATCAGTGAGTGAGCCCTTTTTCGGGGATTTTTGGGCTAGAAATTTAAAAAAATAATTTTTGGAAATTTCCTGTGGTTTACAGCCTAAAAGCTATAAGTGTACCAAATTTCAAGTTTCTAGCTCATCTGGAAGTGGGCAAACATTAATGTCAGTGAGTGAGTGAGTGAGTCAGCCATGTGGCTTTATATTATAGGGATGCATGAAGTCCCACCTTTAAGTTAGTCCCCATATTATATAATGTAGAAATATTATCTTCATATACTACGAGGCACATCTATAAACTAAGTTTCCCTGGGACCGTTTACAGAAACAAAACACAATTTCATGGAAATGTTTTTTGCAACATATACAGCAAGTGTTCAGCAATTTTTAACAAATTCACCACCGGAATTGACAATGTTTGTTTTACCGTGGGACCAACTTTTGAATACCTGTGTCGTAGAAGTCTGCCGCTTGCAATTTGAACCACAGTGTGACAACTATTTCTTCTTCCCTGTCATTCCCCGTAATTTCTTGAGGTGTAGGAAAAGATGGAAATCACTGGGAGCGAAGCCCGGGCTTTAGGGTGGATGTTTAAACTCTTCCCAGTCGAACTTCTGCGGGAGACTTGCTGGGATGTGTTTAAAAATCCACTCAACAGCCCGAATCTCGTTCCCAGTGATTTTCATGTTTTCATACACCCCAAGAAATGGCAGAGAATGAAAGAGGCAGTGATGGTTGGCACACAGTGGTTCAAATCCCAGGCGGCAGACTTCTATGACACAAGTGATCAAAAGTTGGTCCCACGGTATGACAAATGTCTCAATTCCGATGGCGAATATGTTGAAAAATAGCTGAACACTGCTGTATTTGTTGCAATAAATATTTCCATAAAATTGTGTTTTGTTTCTGTAAAAGGTCCCAGGGAAACTTCCTTTCTGGACGAGCCTCATATATCACACATTTCATTGGCCAGGGTCGGCTGTGATCTGAAGATTTCGGTATAGGTTATGTGTAACAGTTTTCAAGAGTTTGTTACTTCATCTAACTCGTTTCAAAGGTTTAAAATAGTTCGGAATCTAGTAACACATTCGGAATTGGCATTTTACATGGACGCTGCTACGTCATGAAATGGACTGGGGGACCTCTTGGCTGACTTCTTGTATGGGAACAAACCTAATATCAGACACTAAAAGACAGCCGAAACAAAGACACAGGCTACTAGAGTTGATGTTTACCGTATTTATGTCGTATTCCGAAAGCAGTGAGACCTGTTTTTATATCACATTGAGATTTGCTAACATAGTAGGCCATGTGGTTGCTATGGGGGCATGATGAACTCGCCTCGTGGTAGGGGGTGAATTCATTTCAGTTTGATGTTTCCTCAGACCAGGCCATCTGATACAATTATTTAATAATGATAGACATGCCATTTACTACTGAATGCATAGTTTGCTTTGCTAATATAGTGGGCTACGGCTGCTATGTGGCTGTGATCAAGGTCCCTACAAGGTTAGGGGTTAAGCCATGTTGGTTGTTACCAAGGCATGGGCATCAGAAACAAATCTTAATATTACACACCTGGCCTTGTCTCCAGATCCCCCTGATATCGTGTTGTCTTCCAAACTTGATATAGAAATGTCTTTGAACAAAAATCACACGCTAAATGCTATTTATACACTAGTTTTAAATATAAAAACACGCGAACTTTCACCACCGCACAAGACATTTTTTTGTCCCACCACAGCTATCAGTTTCTTTATCTTCCCGCTTGGGAGCGCATACACCGCGCGCCACGTAGTATCAATCTAGTGCATCTGTTAGCATAAACTGACGACGAATTTTCACTTTATATTAATGCAATGTGCAAATAATAATATAAATGAGTATTTTGTCTCTTCGTATATTCGTCTCTTATCGGAGGTTGGCTAGCAATTTTGCTGATTCCGTCTCTCCTGGATCCAATTTCAAATAAAGAAGATGGCTCGTTGCTGAAACCAGGTATTCAAATTCCCTCGCTTTTCCCAATACAGTGGCGTAGGGAATGGGGGGGAGAGGCGCCCACCCAAATCAAAACCTAAAATTTTATTTTTGCATCAGATTAGTGCTGTAGTTATTTAAGCGCCATTTGTCAAGTGTTTAATTATTTTACTTAATAATAAAATACTGAACTTGTAAATTTAGGCCTATTATTTTCACTGTCCCATGAGTTATTTAATTTTCCTGATAAATAGTGGGGTCCTCCCAGAAATTATTTTCTATGCCACTGTCCCAATAGTTTTAGAAAATCTAATTAATATATATTTTTTAAATTGGTGTGTTATCATAACGGAAAGAATGTAACGGGAATACTTAAAATCTGGACGAATGAATGTAAAACTACGGCCTCAGTAGGTTTATTCCATTCTTGATTTTCAATAGAGAAAGAGCGTTGATCCAATGTGGTCAACCCCTTTGGCTATGAAAATAAGTAAAATTTTTCTGGCATAGGAGACATTTTATAGCACTCTCATGTTCAAATGCCATACAAATCAGGATTGATAAATTGATTCCAGTTTTTGTTATGAAAACAATAGAAAAATAGGAATAAGTTTACTTAGAGCAGGCTTATCGAGCAATACTCCAAAGGTGTGAAGTCATTCCCTGCTTCCCCTCCCTTCATGATCTCCAAAGCATAGCGATTGCTTCAGTTACAAAACTATGATGTCATTCCCAAGTATAGCGTCTGCTTCAGTTGCAGAACTATGATGTCATTCCCATCCCTTCATAACCTCCAAAGTGTAGCGATTGGTTTAGTTGTGCTTTGGAGATCATGAAGGGAGGCGAAACATGACTTCACACCTTCAAAGTACTGTTCGACCCACCTGACTTAAAGACTTGCCACGGCAGTACACTCCTTGCAGGCACGACTCATGGCTAGGAAGTTAGGCGAAGAGCTAGAGAGTGGTCTAAGTAGAAAGACGCCTGGCCCACTAAGGGTAGATTGAATGCATTGGAAGTCTACCATTGCATTGCGCCGTACCAAGAGCGCTTTCCCTGAATAACCACCATTGACTCCTTGTGGGACAGGGTGTACCATCCAATCAACGTGTCATCTGCCATGCAATTAGGAAGTTAGGCGAAGAGCTAGAGAGCGGTGTACCTAGGAAGATGCCTGGCCCACTAAGGGTAGTTTGAATGCAATGGAAGTGTACCATTGCATTGCTCCATACCAAGAACGCTTCCCCTAACTCCTTGTGGGACAGGGTGTACCATCCGATCGTGTCATCTGCCATGCAATTGGGAAGCATGTAATCAACACCCGTACCAATGCAATCTGAAACCAGTATTGTGCAAATGAATGATTCTTTACTTGTAATAAAAAATCCTAAAATATAGTTCTGATGCAAATTGTCAAATTTGGGATCTGGTGAAGGATTTGTGACAGCTCTATTTCCAAAGTGACATATCTCCAATTCTGTATATCTTTGAGTTTGACAAATAGCTCAAATAACTTTCTATGAATGTTTTACTTCTATAGTCAGGAAGCACTGAATGTTTATGTTATAAAGTGTTACATTACATAATAAATTAGCATAACACTTTTACGTTTACAATGTACAGAGTGGTCGCTAGCATTCTGGGCGAGCTTTGGAGCTCTGCTCCCTGGCGCGGTCATGCTATGTCAGTGGCTAATTCGAGTCGCCAATACCCGGTCCTTCCAATACCACACATTTTTGGCACATTCTTAGAAAATTTCCATTTACATGCATTAATTATTCTTCTGTGACCTTGTCTAGCTCAATTACGATACTATATCTTTCAACTCAAGTGTGTGGGGATTTCTTTCATACCTGTACAGCTAAGAAAGCTGATGTTAGCGTGCCTCCTCACACCCCAACTGTCAGTCACGGGGCAATACGACATTCATCTCGTTATTGTGTGTGGATGTTTCAGAGTTGTGGTTAGGAATGGCACCAAATAAAGATATGTTACGTCAAAGAATAGTTATGGTACAGACTTATTTTTAGAAAGTTATTGTGGAAAAGTGTGTGGGTCCACAAAGAAGCACTATAAGTAATCTTGTAAACAAGTTTTATGAAACTGGTTCTATGTCGAGTAAAAAACCAAGACAAGATAATCATGGGCTTACTGAGGAAAAGCTTGATGAAAAAGGAAAAAGATCACAGTAGAAAAACTTCTGCGTGTAAATGCAAAATCCCTGTGTAATGGAATTTTTTTAAGAAGGTGTCATTAATGGAGGCACAAGACTTCTAGCCCCTCTTATAACCAAGGTAAGAAAAATTATATAGAATGCTTAAATACGTAAAGGCTAGTTTACATAACAGAACTAGGTTTGGTAACTAAGTTTCACAACCAGTTTTTGATTGAATGCATATGCTCGAGATGTACTGGCGACAACGACTTACAACACTCAGTTTCAGCTGATTCCCACTCTTTGCAAAACTATAGCAGTAATTTTGAGGCTTATTTAGCTTTTTAAATTGAAGTACGGAAGTGAATAATTGTGAAATGCCTGGGATATAAGGTTTCAGTCACTTGAACTTCAAAAATAAGGTGAAAAATGCAGTTACACAGCAATTAGTTTTGAAGAAAATGGGTAGCCTATAATGTTTCTTGAAGTCACTTTCATGAAAGTAGCTACAAAACCTAGTGTTATCATGTAAACTAGCCTTAACACTGTTATTTTGTGAGATTAAGGGCCTTTTCACACTGGGTCACTTGTGACAGTCACCGCTAGTACTGCCAATAGTAGCTCTACATGATAAATCAATTTGTAATCGCTTTTGACATCCTAAATGGCAGGTAGACATTCCACTTCACTTATAAAATCTTCAGTATTAATCAAATCTAAACTCATGGCTGAATAACTAGTTATGCTGAACTCGACTATACAACTGAATTATATATCAGAGTGCTTCAAAAAAATGTATACATACTTTGAAGTGTCATAGAAAATCTATTTTCCGTTCTACAGGGTTAAATTTCTGGAAATGGAAAGCTTAAAAGACCAACTTGAAAAATAAATGTCTTTCTGATGAAAATGTGATTAATGTTCAAATGTTCAAAATTGGTGGCCTTCAGCATCAATACATTTCTGAGAAGAGTCACCACTGATTCTGTACATCGTACCAAAGTGTCCAATGAGATTTTTGAACATACCGCTTGAATCTCATTCCAAAGGGTGTCTAGGTTATGTGGTTTACGTCTGTACATATCTTTTACTGTGCCCCATAAGAAGAAATCCAGCGGCGTAAGTTCTGGAGAGCGTGCAGGAAACTTGATTGGCCCCCATTCCTATCCACTGCCTTGGCAAATTTCGATCCAGGTATACTCGTACGTCCCTATGATAGCGGCGGGGCGCCATCTTGTTGGTAATAAAACCGTATAATGCATGAATGGCAGGGAATATGGAATCAGCAAGCATTGTTACGTACTTTTCATTGTTGGATGATTATTGGCACGATTATTGGACAAGTGTTGAAACTATTCTGCTGTCATCTGTTGAAGAAATATAACATTACTTCCTCCCAGAAATTTAACCTTGTAGAATGGGAAATAAATTTTCTATAACAGTTAAAAGTGTGTATACATTTTTCTGAAGCACTCTGTATATAACTTGCAGTGTTGACGATCATAAAATGCGGTGACCGTCACAAGTGACCCAGTGTGAACGCTCCCATTTAAACCAATGCTTCTTCGCCAGTGACCGTCACATGTGTTCGGAGTAGACACTGCAGCGTCACTTGTGTTTAGGTGGGTCACCGCGGTGACCTGACCTGAATTAGTTGCTGACATAGCGTGACCGTGGCAGGGAGCAGAGCTCCGAAGCTCGCCCAGGATGCTAGCATCTGCTCTATACATTAGCTTTTGTATATAGTCAGAGTAAAAATGGTGTACTTTATTCAACTTTCTCCATTAACCGATAAATCATATTTGACAGCATAAAATCGCATACCCTTTCTTGTTAAGTTTAGTTGTGGAGATGCATTTTGGAATTTTAAGGTTATGTCATCTTCAGTTGTTGATGTGTTTACATAATTGTCCCTATCTTGAACATTCATTGCATTTATTTAAAAAAACACACAATTTTCAATCTCAAGAAAAGCTAGTCCACAATACAAAAATAAAAGTTTACATTAATTTATTATGTAATGTAAAGGAAAGTTATGTGAGCATTTCATACGCATATAGCTCAGTCGCAAGCTTTGTGTTTGCTATCCGGCACAGTCACGTAACGACAGTCAACATTTCTGCACTCATGCAGGAAAGAATGGGCGCGTTTAATCTCGCAAAGTAAGAATATTACCTAACAAAATTGCACATTATTGTGCTGACTTTGATTATAAGACGTTGTACGACAGCCGGAGAAGTGAAGCTCCGAACCTTGCACATAATACTTGCGACCGATCTGTATTTAAACACTGTAAATGTAAAACATGGTAATACCAACCCTCTAAACTAAAATAAACTCATGGTGCTACATCCCTGAAGGGACTACCACTCAACCGCTGCATCATCTACCATAGGCAGATGGCAGGATTGGGGGGCGGCATATGGTCAGTATCCACAACTGTTAATGGTGGTTTCCGTGACCGGAGCCGCTACTTTTCTATCAAGTAGCTCCTCAGTTTGCTACTGTTATGATATTCATTAATGCTTTGAGATGTAACTTTTTTTAAAATGACAGACTCATCTGACCGGTGGAACTGAGATTTCTTTTGATATTAAACAAACATTTCAAACATGTTTGCGCTGCATTAAATAAAGAAGTCAATATTCAATATTATAGGCATTCTGCAGTGGCATACCAACAGTGGTGGGGACCTGGGGCGCTAATCAATATGGGGGCCTACACAGCGTTTACAATTATTTATACCATTCATACAATCTACCCATATATACGATAGTAAGCTGCCTAATTCATTAAATTTCCTGGACCCTCAATAAATTATTTAATAATGGTAATAATAATAATAATCTTGGCTCTCCGGGTGGTGCCGTGTCATCATGGATTACTTTCTTCTTCATTTAGGATTTACAAGTTATGCATTAAATAAAATAAATAAAATAAAAATAGCCTTCAATCCCTAAAGGGCAATGGCCTCTCCTAAAAGGAGGGTAGCTCGATTGTTCTTCCCACATTTGAGCTACGAATGTGGAATTTTCCTGTCTTTGTCCTTCTGAATTCGTTTGTCTTGGTCTCTGGTAACTTTTAGTCTACACTTTCTCCTTTTCACTCCACTATTCACTTATTTTCACTTTCACTGTCTTAGTCTGTTCTTAGTATTTTATGAGGTTTACGTGTTCCTTCCAGACTTCTCGGTTCCTCGCCATCCTAGTCCAGGTGCTGCCAGCGTTCCTCTTTATTTCGTCCGCCCATCTGGCAACTTAAAATTTTTATCATAAGTTTGCTTAGAATACTGAAATCAGTACTGACATGCGGCCAGAGAAAATCCACAATAGTATGCAATTCCTTCAGCCATGGTATATTCAAAAGGTATTTCAACTAAGTAGTTGTGATTTCACAATATTATTTTATGTAAAAAGAAAAAAGAAAAATACAAAATGAAAAAGTAATAAAAATAAAATAAATAAATAAATAAAACTCTAAACAGCAAAGATTTAAAAAGTAAATTAATAATAAATTAAACAGTACATAAATGAAAAATCTTTCTTGCGAGATTTTGCATCTATAAATTTTGTTTTTACATCATCAACATTGACTCTTTTTGCAACAGAGTTATAAATTTATATTACGCTAAGCTTGACAAACGAGATTGACCTCTCTTCTCTTGCTCGTCAGGGCTTATATTATTATAATAGGCCTATGGTTGACCTGTGGTTGTTTCTAACCTGTTTTTTAATTAATTAATTGTTTTAAAAAATGTATAATGTTCAGGCGCGGCTCGTGGCTGGGAAGTTAGGTGAAGAGCTAGAGAGCGGTCTAACTAGGAAGACGCCTGACACTGGTAAGGGTAGATTGAATGGAATGAAAGTCTACCATTGCATTGCATTGCGCCGTATGAAGAGCGCATGCGTAGGTGAAGTGCTACTTCACCTACTTCCCCTGAATAACCGTCACTGATAATGTTGTTTAATAGACAACTGTTTATTCGCTCAAACCAAGACTCGTCTCTGCTGGTAAAAATCAATAAATACATTTTTGGGGCCAGGGGCCCCTGCCTTGGTACACCACTGACATTCTGCCATATCATAAAAAAATGTTTAATTGAATATAAATGTAATAAGAAAGCTTTCCTGGCATTGCTTCTTGAGATTCCGGTCGTGTTTGCAGGCTGAAGTTGTCCGAGCTTTCGGTTGCTACTTGCTCTGCAGCCATTGCCAAGGAAGAAATGAGCTCCTTCGTACTATGACAGACTTGAATGGCAGCCAATCAGGAGTGAAGAAACCTTCTAGTGAAAAATTGATGTCCTATTGGTTGCAATTGAAGGAACAGCTGGAATTCATTAACTGTGATTCGCTGCTCAATTCCAGACCAGACTTAGTTCAAGTGGTCACGTTACGTCCCCAATAGGTGGCCTGTTTTCCTATTGGAAGTTGACGTAGTGGCCAATCTCCTATAGGTGTGCTTCTGCAGACTTGTCTGGGCAGTGCGTCTGGCCTCAATGGTGCAGCTGCCTGCCCAATGTATACTGCTCCACACCAGCTGATGATGGCTGCAGAGCAACTAGCAACTGAAAGCTTCACCTTTTCACTCAGATGGAATCTGAAGCAGTTATAATACAAACAAATGTATATTGAATTCACTGTTTGTTAATAATTTCAAAACTACTGCGATTTCTTTTCATACTTAACATTTTGAACTCTTACTAAACTTCAACATACATGTTATAGATTCTCAAACAAATGAAGGATGACTGCTAAAATCGACCACAGTCACATTTTTTTAAATTCGTCAGAATTTGAACTTTTTGTCTTTCAAGTTGCAATTGTAGCATTAAAATACTGTGAGCAAAATAATAATTAAATAATAATCTATCGTCCGCCACCATGGATGAGTTGGTAGCATGACTGCCAGCCACCTGGGCAACCCGGCCGGGTCGGGGATTTTACAGAGATGTAAAATTTCCTACCTTGGTCAGTCACTGTAGTCACTGGTGACCCTAGTGGTTAGAAACTTTAAATAAATCAATTAAAAAAAACTAAACTAAACTCCATGGCATTACATCCTTGAAGGAACAAGGCATAACACCCGACCCCTGCGTCATCTACCATAAGCAGATGGCAGGATTGGGGGTATGTTGTCAGCATGAAATAATTTTAAAAAAAGTAACTTAAATTCTAGTCATGTGATTTATCAGTTCTACTATTCCCATGGTTCCGTAATGTTTTTCGCTTACATCTGTAAACTTTCCATCTGCCAAAAAATAAGTGACTATGTTAAAAATTACAATAAGTTGTCTTAGGTTTCTCTTTTATAACCATTTCATTTCATGGAGATATCACTTTGGAATTGAGCCTTTCGTCACACTAAGGCTTTTATCCTATAAAAACAGGTATGTAAGGGTTTTAACGTTTATTTTATTAAGAATTTCTCCAGAATACATTAACCTGTCAATACAACATACAAATCTATAAAGAAATAATAAGACCCTTGCAGGTAACTTCAAGCTCTCTGAAGGCACATACCACAATTCCAATTCGTCATCATATCAATGGGGAAGGGGGAATAATACCCAGAGCAGTGTTGCCAGATGGAAGAAAGTTACTCAAGACTTCAAAAAATTTCTCAGAGAAAAAAAGAAAAATTTCCTTCATCTGATAATGTAACAAGGTAGACCTAATGAGAGATAAGGCAACATTTTCATCTGTCAAAATTATTTAAAAAGTCATAGATCTACGTATTTTGAAGTTTTCTGCAAGTCATGGCTGACTTTTCGTTAATCAAATTTGCTCTTTTGAAATGTAAAATTGGTTTAACTTTATTAATAAAAAATTTTATTATTTTAGAAATGTGTTAAGATCTATTTGATTTATGCGTTATATCTTGTATTTGTTAAAGCGATAAACAGATTCTAGGGGAAAAGATGGAAAAAATCTCATTTATGTAAACAGAAAACAATTAATTACAAGCCTATAATTGGGCCAACAACATAAATGTAGAATAGACAAAAATCTGACGAATAAACTAGCATTTTCATAAAAAAAATTGGGTAATTTTTTTTTTGTATTCAGGTCATTTTTTTTAATTGTTGAAGTCATTTTATAGCCCATTTACGTATTTTTGGGTCATCAAAATCCAGGCCCTGGAAAAATAAAATAAATTCACATTTAAAAAAACAGAAACTTAGTTTTATATTAGGCTTTCCAGGTGATGAGGAGAGGAAAATGATTTTTCGGATTTCCAACCTGGTAAGTTGGAGGATTGATTCCGAGCTTTCAACAGCTTGCACCGTTGCCATCTTTAGGGAAAAGTGAGTTAATTGGTAAGGTCTGTATTATATAGAAAAGACGAAGAGAGGATAAGTGGAATGAGGGCCAATAGGAAAGCCGGAAGAGAAACAGAAGAGCTTGGATTGGTCTTGTATGAAAATTTCCCTTACTGAGCTCTCCGTCTATCTGTTTGACTTCCCGGATTACCTATTGATCCTCATTCCACCTAGTATTTCTTCATATTTTCTATATGATACAGACCTTTTCCCAATCCAGCTCACTTCTCCCAGAAGATGGCAGCAGAAATAGCTGCCGAAAGCTTGGAACCTAACCTCCAACTCGCCTGGGTGGAGGCTCCATAAACTTCATCTGGCAACACTGATACAGGATTTCTTACCTGGATACACCAAACTATTTTTACATTTCATAACCAAACACTTTCAATTATCTGAAACAAAAGTACAATCGATTAACAGTTGGTTCAAGTAAAGTTCATAAATAATACAAAAACAGGTACCAATTTGATTATTCATAAAAATATAAAATTGTCCACTCTCATCCGTTATCATTTTTAGTCTCAACAACAGAAGTTAAATGTGCACATCCTCAACATGGTCAGGAATCGTAAATGTAATCCTAAACGAACACACTTAAGATAAGTGAATAAATATAAAGTACTCACATATATTCTATAGCTACCTCTACACAAAAACTTCTAAACATTAGGAGAAGTGATCTCCTTGGCTGCCAAATCATCACTTTGAAAATATGTGCATTGCTCGGCGGAAGAAACTGCACCATATAGAATGTTTTAGAACCCGTACGCGAGCCTCCTCAATAACGGAGACTGTCATTTCTCGTTTCACGAATGTAGTAACTATTAATGTAATATACGAATAGCAATGGAGACGGATTCGTTCGAATCACTCACAATCTCTTGGAGATCCTTTCTCTACGTTCAGGATTTAAAAGCATGCAACTTAGTCTGTTCCCACATTTACATGTCGTATTTAAATGTAACTGAGTTCGCTGAACGTATTTAGAGACCAGCTTCAATGAAAAATATCTCAATTCCCCATGTCACCTGTTTTTACTAAATGCTAATGTAGATATCCCATGATCCAATTTTTGTTCAACATTTCTATAAACCACCAAATTGGACCGCGACATCATCGACTGGCATTGCACGCAATTTCATCAGTGGCATAACTAACAAACCCATACGGCCTGCAGATTCAAGGGGCCCAAAAAGAATTTTTAGAGAAATTAATAGAGAAATATATACTATTGCTAATGTACTTTTAATGTAAATAGTATTATTATTACTACTATTACTATTACGCTTATTGTTATATAAAACTCCAGAAGAAACTTTTCGAACATTTATATTTAATGGTTTTGTGGATATAATAATCCAGAAGTTTATAAGGTTGTGTCGGACATGGTGCTCTAGGTAGTATGTCCTCCTAGGAAAAAATAGGAGAAAGATCCTTTTTCTGCTTAATTTTGCTCATTTTTCCCTTTCTTTTGCACAGCACATAGCCTGAATATGAAGAAAAACAGAGTAACAATGCTCTCGCCTCTCGATGCCCAGCTATTTCTGCAATGTTGCCAAGTGTACAAACTGGGATCAAAATTGAACTTCATTAGCTAATCATAAGTCAGTGTTATAAAACACGACTCCAGTCTGAACTCATATCATTTTCTGAACTTAGATCATAATTGTCCACCCTGGCAGTCCGGGTTCGATTCCCGGCCGGGTAGTGGGCTTTTCAGTAACGAAAAATCCCCGGGTTCAGGACTGGATATCACCCAGGAAAAATTATAGGATATATTAAAAAAGCCTTAAATTAAAGTGGTGACTGCTAGAAAAGGGGATCCTTACAATAGATCTATTATGGTCGCAGTGTTGAGAAACCGAAGGGCTTACACTAACATAACTGATCACCAGTCAATGACGTTTATACACTCTGTCCTTACAGATATATCACTATAATTCACACATTCTGCAGGTAATTGTGTTCTACACAGACGTTAGTATCCTATCATTGAGAGCATAGGCGTAACCAGGCCGACCATATGGGGGGGGGGTTATAACATCCAAGGGGTATGGAATACCCCCGAGGGAGAGGGCGGTCCGGGGGTCCTCCCCCAGAAAATTTTAAAAATTAAGATGCAAAATAACGAGTTTTAAGCTTCCGGGGGTAAAATAACGAATTTTAAGCTTCCGGGGGTCCTCCCCTGGAAAATTTTAAAAATTAAGACGCAAAATAACGAGTTTTAAGCTTCCCAAGCTTTATATTTGTATTAAGTAATTTATGGGCAGACTTAAAAAAATTATATAATTTTCCTTTTTTTAATCAATGGGGGGGGGGGGGTTCAAACCCCCAAAACCCCCCCCTCGGTACGCCTATGATTGAGAGTGGGCTACTATAATTGTTCTCAATAAGATCTCAGTACGTGTTTCCCTATACGGTACTAAAACAAACCAAATATGAATCAAACCCTCCATAAACTATTGACCTTGAAACGGCATTGAACCCCAATCTCACAGGATGAGCTACTCAGTTTCATCTGAATACGCCACGTGAACGTGGTATGTGTTAGTTGGACGCAAGTACAGGCTGTTGTGTCCAGTTGGCGTTGCCTCGCTGAACACTAGGCACAACTCGCTACGGGTAACTATCTAATGCCGTGCGGCGATCCCACATCTGAGATTTACATCAATCAAGAAGCTGGGAACCAACTCTCGATGTTGCAAGACTCAGATTTACCCCACAAACACATGCAATTGTTAATTTTATAAAAATAGCTTCTCATGCAATACCGGTATGAACTTCAAACATTTCAAGAAAAGCATAATCCATTCTTTCAGGATTTCTTCTGAGAAAGTGCCAAAATCTTTTTTTTTAAAAACTCATGGCTAGAGTCCAGATTTTAGGTAACATGATACAAAGAATAATACATAAATATGTAACAAAGAAACCTCAAATATGTAATATCAAACTTGCATATTATTATTTATTTAAAAGAATATTTTTACTGAAAAAAAAAAATTATAAATAAGAAAATCACTCAGTAGTAGTTTATATAGCATGGGGCACCGTTTAGTCGGTGGTGGAAACGGGAGTCCCAGAGAAACCCTCCCTCTCTCTTTAATGTCCAGGGATAGATATTTATTTTTACAACATATTTAATTAAACAACCTTTGGCATGGGTGTTAATTTTTTGTAAAAATATGTTGGTCATGATTTTTTAATTATCCAGTAAAGAACAAATATGTAATTATATGAAATGCTACGATTTAGCGATGGCTTTCTAAAATATATTTGCGCAACAATCTCTGAAAACACTTTGGGCCACTGGAATTCAAAATTGTATGAACTGTTATTCATACATTTGCATTTTTCTGACATTTTAGATCTGATGATCTGTATCTTCTTTCTCTTAAGAGGAAAATTTTGGCACTTTATGCTTTTAGAATAGAATTGTCGCCAAAAAAAATTTTCAAAATATTTTGAAATATCTTTAATAATGTTTGAAATTCACTTCATCCATTCACACAAAGGCACGGGGTAGAGGAACCCCTGAAACATGCAACATGCATCGTCATATCCGGTTCAGCCTCAAATATGAGACGATTTCCTACTTGTACTAGAAGGATTCTAAATGGAAACGATCTTCTGCACTCAAACCAGGTCCCAACAAGGGGACTCAGCTCGTAAGTGCATCAGAAAATTACTCCTTAAACATCTCCCATCGATTGCATCGTCTAGTCCTGTTTCAACTTTCATCAGAAAGTCATTCCTGACATTGAATATATTCAATGCTCAGGGCATATGAAGCCCACATAGCTCCTCTCTCTGTTCCCAGTCTGGTTTACCCTCAAAAGGGACACATATTCAAAGTCGTACTGGAGAGCAATCGTGGCGTTTCTGATCCAGAGCTCAATCCAGTCTGTGATATGTTACATAATTAACTATAAACAGCTAAGTTATGTTGTCTTTACATCTGCTTCGACTCTTCTTGTCAGCTTGGCCAATGAACATCAAGCAAATACCAGCTAACAACGATGATCTTATTTGGTAAATGTTTTTGGAAAGGAAATTCCATTTTCCAAAGTCCACAAATTGTGAGACAAATGTTAAGTGGTATGTATTTGGAATATAATCCTTCATTTACCAAGGAACGTGAACTTATCATTTGGAAAATATTTTGGAGGAAACTACCCATTTTCCAAAGAGTGAGATCTCTCATTTTGAAGGAATAAAGCAATGCAAAACATGCATTAAAAAACAAGCCAATCACCAGATGACTATTTTTGTTTGGAGACTATTTTTGGGAACAAATTCCGATCTTCCAAAATTTACAGTACTGAAAGTAGTCATAGGAAAAATTTCCAAAATCCTACCCATCAACCAGTGATTGGGTAATTTTGTTTGGAAACTATTTTGGGAAACGCATTCCCACTTCCCAAAACTCACAGTAATGGAAGTCATCTTAGGAAAAATTCCCAAAATCCAAACTCTACAATTCCTCTCGGAACTGATATTTTTCATCCTTCAAGAAAGACTAAACTTTAATTTGGAAAATTTCTGGGTAAAAGCTTCCACTTTTCGCTATATTCCACTGCCTATTAAATATTTTCCACTTCTCGCAACCGTTAATGTCACAGCCAAGCAGAAAGAAGAGCGTGCGTAGTTAGAGCATTTGCAGCCAGCTCTACAACCAGCCTCTATTGTTAATGATCGTCTTTGAGCAATTCCTTTAAGTATCGAACTCAATCAAAGTGTTATTCATTAGAGAAAAAACAAATGAAACATGCACATTATTCCTGACACACATATGTACACAATAAATTATTATTATTATCGTTAACTCTGCTATTTTATAAATAACTATCTAGTATGAATATAATTCATAGAATTTATTATAAACAATATTACCTTTGATTTCTCAAAGATATTCTGGTTTCTCACTCAGTATTGGTGGCAGTGATCAGTCTATGAAATTTATTCTTCCAGTAGCATAATCTTATTGTATGATACACAATGATACTGAAAGATCTCCTGATGAAATTTTCTAACGCAGGGACAGAAAACTCCATTCCAATTGTCTTCGCTACCAATTCCTATCTGTTGTGCTTTTCAACTAGAACTTGAACTACCCAGATAAAAGATAATGCATTAACTGAAAAATTATTACTCAAATAAACAGTGCTTTTTTTTCCTGGAGGTACTCAGGGGGTAAGCATAACGCTTAAAGATTTTTCCAGTTTCATGTAGGAGAAAATCATTTCCACAATTTTGAAATCTGGATAAATTTGTGCCAAACAATAGTATATTGCGATACAAGTGCCGTAAGCAGTGCATATGGATTGAGGAAAGAGTTTTTTCAATTTCCGAGAACCGTTATGCGCTTATGGCATGAGTATTGCATGCTATTTTTTGCACGATGATTATTTATATCAATTTATTTATATTAATTGAGATATTAGCTAAAAATATTATGTTCATACACTATTGAAGATGGATGTTATATTTCAGAAAGTGATTCGCATGTGTTCGTTGTTATAGGAACCGAATATTTGTTCTGTTAAATTCACCCCAAACTAGGGGGCCTTGGTTCCGGTCTTCCATAAAGGCTTGTATTATGATCATTTTACTTACGGCACTTGTGCTTTTTGTAATTTTTACCACACGAAGATTTCTTTTGTTTTCATAGCAACCAGGTTGCGTGCGGGAATGTCAAGTTACGATCCACAGCAACAATATTTGTAAGTACCACTAATTAGTTACGTTGTGCAAAAAAATAATAAATGTGTTTATACATATCGTTTGAATTAAAGTAGCTATTCTTAGTGTTACGTTCATTATCTATAGATCCTATCATGATTTTTTAGAAGTGGGGCCTGACATTAGCGCTGCAATCAGGAAAACAAGTGAGCGCTACAGCAGCGTTGCAACGGTAACCATGACTAAACATTACCATGTGCTCAATGTTGTATTCCTCTGAATAGAGGACTAAAATCATGTACCTTTATGTGTTGTAGGAACTGACTTCGAATATAAAGGACTACGAATTGTGTTCCCTTATGTGTTTGTGGAAGGTGCGAGAAACCCTGTGGACTTAAGTGCAGCTTACAGGCAGGATTGGTATGAAGGCCTATGAACTGACTCCACCACAGAGGATTTACAAGTTATACAACCCGATGAATATCGTCTGTGATTCGACTATATTTATCAACATGTGGGTGAGTCTAGCTACGTTCCGTTAAATCAAAATTGAGAGTACCCCTTAAGATTTTTTATTTTTTTAAATAGAAAAAATCACTGCAAATAACCATTAGGTCTTTTATCCAATTAATAGGATAAGAGTTAGGGCCTATACTACCACCTTCCAATAAAGTCTCTAGATAGCTTCTTAAATGGAAGCAAATACTATAGAGAACAATACAGGACACTTTGCGATATATCGAGGGACAATATCTTGAGCACCATCTAGCCGCTCAACTACTGAATACAGATGCAGTAACTAGATACAAAGATATCAACCAATTTCTATCAGACGAGCTGAAGTAGCCAACCTCGGCATGTTATGTATAAGGGATATGATTTTTCTATCTATCTATGGTCCATAAAAATATGCTGGCTTGGATAAATGACCTAAAAAATTAAAACAAAAAAGCAACATTGAAAAAAGAGAAAGTTGTTGTTGTTAGCAACCGCTAAGTTGAAATATTTGTGTTTTCATTGATATTTTGATAACTATTTGGGAAGTTCTGTGTTTTGTTTGCTCATTATTATTCTTATAATTACTTAAACAGTGTTTTGGTCCTTAGTGTTTGGTGAAATTGCAGTTTATATGTGTTTTGAATATTTTAATTTGCCCCCAAGTTTGCAGGTTGTGCCACCAGGAGTGCTGCAAAATCTGTCCCCCATTTTTCCATTGCCAAAGCAGTTAAGTGTCCGGTATTGTCCTCTATAGTATTTTATGGAAGCCTTGTATTACAATCACTGAAATGCTATTGGGAAGAATGCCGTAAAATTTCATAGGAATACACAAACCATTTTCAAAGCTTATCAGGTCGACTGGCACATAAGAAAAGAAGTGGTAACAAAGACAAATATACCACACAATTGATTCAGAGTTTGGGAATGGAGTTTGAAGTCCCTGTCTAAATAAGAAGTTTGTTTCTGCTCTAAAATAATACCTGACTTGTACTATGTTCAAATGTTGTCACCACTGACCACCATTATTTTGGTACCATACCCTTTACAAAAATTTACACAAGGATTTATAAACATAGCGTACTCTTAGACTAGAAATTACGGTATAAAGGGGATGGTATCAATTCACACTGGGGGTGGGCCTCTCACGTAGCGTAGCTGGGGCGTTAGAGATAGGTTGAGGTTGTTGATAGCATCACAACAATGAGGCTCTAGCAGACAAGCTACACAGAAAAGAGCTACAAGGGCCATTTGGAACGGAAGGGCCGCACGCATCACCCGCCACAGCCAGGGCCTTCGCTTTCCTGGCTCGGGGTCGTCTGGATCTGCTCCAGGACTTACCAGGAACTGACGTCCGTTAGTTGCCTGATGTTTCTTCCTACGACTGAAAAAGAAAAGAAATATAGCATTCAGCTCAGTTCTACATCATTCAGGATACTTGTGGCATATGCAGTGTATACGAATAGAGGCGATGGTAATTTAGTTGTGAGTTAGAATGGATTATGACAGGACAGAATTCTTACATCCAAATAATCACTATCAGAGAAAGAAATGCCAGACAATACCACAAGGAGCTGAAGGAAGCTTCGAGGAATAATGTACAGAATTTTAAGGGATCATGGAGTGGGTATGTATGCTTTCATGCCTCCAACAACCGCAACACATTAGAGTGGCACGATGCAGTCGCGTATGGATGTTTATGGGTGTCTGTTTCCGTCACTATCCTATAGCTAAAACTAAACTCCGTGGCGCTACATCCCTAAAGGGACAATGCCTACCAACCGACCGCTGCGTCATCTACCATATACAGATGGCAGGATTAGGGGCATGTGGTTAGCATGCCAACACCCACGGCCGTTAATGGTGGTTTCCATGACCGCAGCAGCTACTTCTCTATCAAGTAGCTCCTCAATTTGAATCACGAGGCTGAATGCACCCCGTTCCAGACCTCCCTACCTCAGAAAAATCCGAGGAGGTACCGGGGATCGAACCCGGGCCGACGGTTCTGTAGCGACGCTAACCACAAGACCACGCCGGCGGTATCCTATATCTAGTGGCCATAATCTTCATTAGACATACATTCCATACCCTGCCCTTTGATTATTATCTGCTCTTATACAATTCAACGGCCCTAAACATTGTCCCTCGCTCCCTCATTACGGGAGACATCGGGTATACTCGGCGATGTTCGTCTCTCGCAGTCTAAACTTTCACGAAGAGTACAAAATTAGGAAAACCGTTTCTCTATTGTATAAGGCCTACGTGAAATCAACACAATGGACAAATATTCTGGTTTTATTTTTACTTACAATTTTCATAGCTCTGAACCACAAACATTTTTAATAAAGTGCCAGTGTAAATTTCTTAAAAATCATGGAGTCAATTAATAACGGCGAGTGAAGCCACGGGCATCAGCTATAATATAATTATAGTTTAACCCTGGAAGTATCGCGGACAGTAAAAATCCAAACAAACCCCTCCTTCCCTTGAAAAATTATACAATTTCTGAAAATTACACTGAATTTATCAAATAAAATTCATCTGTCTAGAAACAGTTGAGAAACTATACTAGCACGCAATACAATAGAATCTCAGGAATTAAAAAAACTCGTCCCTAGCGTCCTAGCGTCGCATTATACACAAGTTTTTGCTGCAGGAAACTGTCTTTTGAAGTTCCTGATTTGAGATCTCGCTAGGATATACACCCAACGCAATTAGCGGGCCCCGGAATTAAGTTGAAGGCCCAGGCAAGAGATGGCGTTTACGACGAAATAAACGTCCAAACAAATGAAGCAGGTTCATAAATTACCAATACCTTTAGTGGAAGCGGAGACAAATAAAAATGAATTTACATAAATGCCGAAGAGGTCTTGAATATATGTGTCAGTTTTTTTGTTAAAAGCCTTCACCTCTCGCCTTTAAGGGCGTATTTTGTCTTCTGGTTATGATTGCTTTGGGTTGACAATCTGTTAACAGGGTACGCGGGAGTACACTCTGTTATGGTGCAACTGGGCCCCTAGTCCCCAATATAAGCTATAGATAGGGTCTGCAGCACAATCTATATTAATAAAAGGAAGTGTTTGTATGTGCGCGATGCCCAGCTAAATCTACTGAACGCAGAGATCTGAAATTTTAAACATAGGTGAACTGAAGGGTCGGAAAATGCACCTAAAAGCCGGATTTTTTATTTTCGCTTTAGTTCGCTAGTTATGAGTGAAAAACGGACAGAAAACGTGCATTTTTTGCGTTTTCGAAGCATCAGTTTTCCGTAATAGGCTACATTTCAATGTCAAATCAATTACAGCTGGCTTTGGCAATTTTTGCCATACCTTGGACATAAAAGCATCGCGATCGCTTGAATTTTGTAAGCCCACCCTGGTCGATTCATTTGTTTATAATATCTGGATTTTTCAGTTGCCATGACGACTTTACCGGCCTAGGCTGGTAAAGTGCTACTTTTCGGCGTGTTAACAGTCCGACAGGCAGCTGTTTTACACAGCGTGTACTAAACAGTTAATTTTAACTGACTTTACCATTCAATTGTGCCAGGTTCCCATCGAAACTGAGACGGCCTAGAGAAGTAAAAAAAAAAAAGAGACAGTCAAGTAATCACAGAAAAAAAGAGTAGCCTACTTCCATTTGATTAGGTATTGATAGAAGTTTCGAAATTTTTCATCTTGTAATAAAATAGTTAGAGCCAATTTTTCAAAACTTTTCGTGAAAATCCCTCTTAATATTTCACTTACAGAAAACAAAAATTCGAGAAGGGGGCAATAAAAAGTCTAACGCAAAAATGTAAATCCAATAATCCGTTTGTTTAGAGCTAGCTATTAAATTGCGCCTAGCAAACAACACGACTTCGCATGTGAAGCGAGAAAATAGCAATCTACGCTTACAATAGGGAAAGACTTGTTATTGTTAGCGTTTTCACTTTGTTTTGTTAGCGATTCAAAATCCTTCTTTGCGATCGCAGAACGTTTATTCTCGATTCCGTATGATTAGATTGGACCCTTATGCTGGTTAGAGGAACCAGAGCGACCTGATATCCAAGGCCGCCTTGGACTTTACTAAAAGTAATTAACTCAAATCAGAAGCGGCTCGTGTTTTTTTCACCTCAATCAAGTGCTAGAGATGACAGAATCAGTTTTACTTCTTGAATGTATATTTAAACCAACATGACAGACTGATCAAATTAAGGGGAAAAGGTACCGTTAACAGGGATCAAAATACCAAATATTATTTTATTTCTTAATGTCATAGTTTGAAGTATGCTTTATGAAAATATAAATGTATTTTGAACTACAAGCATAATTAAAGGTCCTAAATGACTACTTAAAGGCTTATAATCTACTTATATTACATGCCTATTTTATTCTATTCTGTGCTTTAATTATGTAAATGTCTATTCCTTTTCATGTAGATCATAACGGGTAAACATAAAAATCAGGTAAACTGATGTAACAAAGTGCCAGAATGCCTTTGCTTAATCAGAGATAATTGTAATTATGATATGCAGAAAATAAGTTATTTTTGTAATCGATTTCCGAGTTAAGCTTCATATCCATTCATTAAGCAGGGCTTACGGAAGAACAAAGGTCTAGTTTGATAAGCATATGTGAAGGAATATGTGGGTAGTGTTATTTGTCATAGCTAACTGTATTGCAACTTCCAAAGCCGTATATGAACACTGTAAAACAATATGTTGTAATGAGAACTGATTTGCATTTGATAAACTCTTTTTAATACATTGCTATAAAATAGGCACTAAATTGGGCTTTACTCCGGTACCGGTGAACCGATTTGGCCCAATATCAACAGGCTTGTTGCCATGGACGTAAAATTTTTTGACCTTAAATTGTTTCAATTTAATTTCTTCCAACTATTTATATTTCTAAACGAGAAACAAATATATAGTACATCTCTGTAATAAAATTATGAGAAAAAAAAACTGTAAGAAAAATTTAAATTTCACGTCAAATTATAGAATAAGCTACAATAATAAACTACGGGCCTAATCAATGTATTAACTGTTTTCTGTGCAGTCCGGCATGGGTTTATAGTTTGTCTGAGATTGTCTCAAGCATTTAATAGCTATTTATGTATCAAGTACGCAAAATAACGCTTTAGCGGACGAATCTAGTATAGCGGCCGAGGCGAAAGCCGAGGCTGAAATACTGGATGAGTCCGCTAAAGTTTTTGCGTACGTGGTGCATACAATATTTTTTAGTAAAAGTTCTATAAATTATATGAAATAAAACAAAAATACCGTAATTAATTATAATGAAAGGCAATCAGTCATTTCTTTAAGTTATATTGTCATGGCCATCTAGATCATAAAAAAACAATGACCGTACGTACCAATAACAAATGTGGTAGTAGCATAATATATGAATCCCTTGTTTGTAAAATATATTGCATACCAACTAGTATTTATGAAAAGCTTGTGAAAATATAAATGATAATACCGAGGAAATTTCAATCCAAGCCAGAAACATTGAATTGGAGCTGCTACCAGCAACTTCACGGCAGAAATAGGCTATGAGAAGGGATATATTACGGCATTTAAATGCTGTTCGTCCATGGTAAGGAATGTTTTTCATGTCAACCAAAATGTGAAAAGTTGTTGGCTTATATTTGTTGTCATGTGATGAAGTGGGCTACCGTGTTTTGCGAAAAATCCTGGTAAAGTTTCTGATTATCATAAATAAACGTGTAGGCTTAAATTTGTTGTTTTATGACCAATTATATGCGTAAATCCATGTTAAAGTTGGTGTGACTGGTCAATGCCGTCTGGGTTTTGTTTATAGATTGCCATGACGACTTTAAAGGACAAGGCCGCTAAAATTGCATTTTGAATGCAATTTGAATGCACTTTTATGCAATTTTAGCGGACTTGTCCATTAAAGTGCAGCTTTTCGGCGTGTTACCAGTCCGATAAGCAGCTGTTTTAGAGAGCGTGTACTAAAAAATATTATTTTAACTCATGACGAAGGACGGACTTCTATGACCTAAAAAATAGGATATATGCATGCATTTATGACCTAAAAAACATTAAAATATGACGAATAAAATTTAAAATATGACTTTACCACTTACACATTATGTATATATTTTTTTAAGTTTCATTACAATTCATTTTATTAAAATAATGTTAATTATTTAAAATATCTGTAAATTCTCAAAAAGTATCAGTATAATCAGGGCCGTGGAAAGAAAGCAAGGACCCCAGGGACAAATTTTCCCGGGCCCCCGTCAAATATTAAATTCACTACCCAACTCGCCATTTTTAATGTATGCAACAAAAAGATTATGTACTGATATTACATAATTATTAAGTGCCAGAATGGTACTTTATGCGATTTCTGGGAGACAGGACTGTCTGACTGTCTGTCCGTGTGTCTGTAAGCGCGATAACTCAAATACGCTTTACACGATTTTCATAAAACTTGGTATACGCATTTATAACGTCCATGGAACGAAGCTTATTGATTTTGGACCAAATCGGTTAACTGATCCCGGGCACGAAATGGAAAAATAGATTAAAATGTTCTAATTAGGAATAATTTTATCTGTATGAACCAGTTTAATCTTTTGAAAATTATGAAAAAGCTTTCTGCTTCTACTTTTCAAAAATAGCCATTTTTCTTCAAGAATAATCCATTTCAGATTAACTGATTGATTCCGTGTCACCGTTATACGACAGGACAATGCAGATCAAATAAGCACATAAAACATAACTTAAGCTGTTTGTTGACTTATAACCAATTTTATTTTAGAGCAAAATTAGAAAGTAAAAAATATAACCTGGTCAGCCACTTTTGGGCCCGGCTGCCCCTTCCTCTCGTCGGGCCTGAGTATAATGCAAAATTTACAAAATATGATATGAAACTTCAAAATTTCTTTAATATGCACCACAAATATGCCAAAAATGTGACCTAAATATGCATTTTCATAATAAATATGCTACAATAGGTGAAAATTTCCTAAATATGCAGTTATATGCACAATAAAAGCCGTTCCATTTTCACCAGGATGCTTGGAATCGGGTTTAAATTAGTAGGAAACCTGAAATAATGCAGAGGGGAAAAATATGACACGTCATAAAAATCCTCCCTACTCATGACTTTAATGATTGAACTGGAAGGCCTAATGTACATTCCAGAAAAGAGGATGCAAATCTTACGCTTTACTCTCCTCAGAGGATCCGACTTGCGTTTGTTCACAACACGACTGGGTTTGAATTCCTGACCTATGGATTCAGAGGGCAGCAACCAGTCCTGCTTCCTCTCGGTGCTGAAGGAATCTGGAATGGACTATTTTTATTTCTCACACAATGTATGCTAATTAGAAACGACTCATCAATATGTGATCAGATCTGTTCCCACACACCATTACAGTGCACTTCTCAACAACGAGCGTAATATAATAGTGTTTTCATTGTTTTATTTACTATTATTATTATTATTATTATTATTATTATTATTAAGTGCCAGTATGGTACTTTATGAGATTGTGTGTGGGGACGAAAAATGTCTGTCCGTCTGTCTGTCTGTCTGTCCGTCCGTCCGTGTGTCTGTACGCGCGATAACTCAAATACGCTTTGTCGAATTTTAATGAAACTTGGTATACACGTTTATAATGTCCATGGGAAGAACCCTATTGATATTGAACCAAATCGGTTCACCGGTACCGGTGTAATGCCCAATTTAGTGCCTATTTTAATAGATTATGGCGCCTTTCTAATAGAAAGGCGCCATAACTCAAATACGCTGTATCGGATTTCCATGAAACTTGGTATACTCATTTATGACGTTCATGAGAAGTGCCCTATTGAATTTGAACCTAATCTGTTGACCGGTACCGGAGTAAACCCCAATTTAATGTGTACTTTAAAGGCGCAATAACTCAAATACGCTTTATCGTATATTTATGAAACTTCGTATACGCATTTATAATGTCCATGGGAAGACGTCTATTTATAATAGATAAAATCGGTTGACCTGTTTCGGAGTAATGCTCAATTTAGTGCCTATTTTATGGTAATATACGTATTCGAAAGAATTTATAAAAAAAATGAAAATCAATTATCTTGACAACACTGCCTATTGTTTTACTGTTATCTTATAAGGCCTTGGAAATTAAAATACAGGTATCTATGACAAAAAACACTATCGATTTACAAGCGCTTATCCAACTAGACCGTTAAAATGACCCCGGTGGCCGAGATGGTAACGCTTTGGCCTCACATTCTGGAGTCCATGGTTCAAAACCCGAAACCGGCCAATTTGATTTTTTTTTTTGACATTTATATGTGAGTGTGCGATTGTCATGATATCACATATCTGTACAGTTCAGGTGATGATGGAAGATTTTAATCTCATTAAAAAAAAACTAGACCTTTGTTCTTCCGTAAGCCCTGCTTAATGAATAAATCTGGAGTTTAACTTGGAAATCAATTTAAAAAAAACCATATTCTGCATATCATAATTGCAGTCATAACTGTTTAAACAAAAACATACTGGCACTTTGTTACATCAGTTTACCTGATTTTATTATTATTAGTATTACTATGTCATATTTTTATCCTGATCTCCATTCTCGCTGTAAACACAAATTAAACACGAATTGCACATTTGTTATTCTGATCGGACCGTTCTTGTTCCTCCCTATAAACATAAAGCCAAATGGCTGACTGACTCACTGACTCACTCACTGACATTAATGTTTGCCCACTTCCAGATGAGCTAGAAACTTGAAATTCGGTTCACATATAGCCTTTAGGCTATTAAACCACAGGAAAATTCCAAAAAAGTTATTTTTTTTTTTTAAATTTTAGCCCTAAAAACCCCCCGAAAAAGGGCTCGCTCACTGACAATAATGTTTGCCCACTTCCAGATGAGCTAGAAACTTTAAATTTGGTACACGTATAGCTTTTAGGATGTAAACCGCAGAACAATTCCAAAAAGTTAATTTTTTAAAATTTTAGCCCTAAAAACCTCCCGAAAAAGGGCTCGCTCACTGACATTAATGTTTGCCCACTTCCAGATGAGCTAGAAACTTGAAATTTGGTACACATATAGCTTTTAGGCTGTAAACCACAGAAAATTTCCAAAAAGTTTATTTTTTTTATTTTATCCCTAAAAACCCCCGAAAAAGGACTCGGTTTCCATGCCAACTGTATTATCAAACAGAGTTCATATAGGGCTCTTAAATTGGCAAAAAGGTAATAGCCAATACAGCAGACTAAATACAAACACTCTATCTCCCATACATCTTTTAAAAAACCTTTCCCGAGAACCTCAGCGTGGGTTTGGGGGCAGAGTCCCCAATGAGCAAAGCGAGTTTTGCATATAAAGTCACTAGCTTAAAAGGCCCGGCGTCGCCCGGGTTTTGTATTTTGTAATTATGAAGGACTTTTGATTTTCAAATTATAGGTCCTTATATAGGTATTTAGAATTTGAAATAAAGAAAAAACGACTTATCACATTCAAACTATTCCCTCAGAAAACGCTTGGTATATTAGCTTTTTATGGCTCATAGAGGATGTAGAATTTTGCATCCCATCGCTTGTACACAGGAAGCCTGGTAGGGGTCTAAATAAGAAGAAACAGAAATTCCGGTAACATAAAATTGTATTGTCTTTGCGGAATATTTTCTTCCTCACTCTCATGTTACCATAAAACCGTTTTGGGGATGAAATTAAACAGAAATGCAATATCACTTTCATACTTCTCTCTCCAAAAAACCTGCGATATAATAATATACATATTACCATACCTCGTATTGTTTCTCTATGTCCAGGGTAGAGGAAGTTATGTGGCAGTATGTGGTAATCTATTAGAAAGAATTTATGAAATGCAAATCAGTTCTCATGACAACATATTGTATTAGCGTGTTCACAGACGGCTTTGGAAGTTCCAATACAGTTAGCTTTGACAAATAACACATATTCCTTCACATATGCTTATCAAACTAGACCTTTAATCTTTCGTAAGCCCTACTTAATGAATCGATCTGGAGCTTAACTCGGAAATCGATTACAAAAGTAACTTATTTTCTGCTTATCATAATTGCAATTATCACTGATTAAACAAAAGGATTCTGGCACTTTGTTACATCAGTTTACCTGATTTTCTTGTTATTATTATTACATAATCTCGGAAATCTGAAAATACTCTCTTTTCACTCGTCTTTTCAAACTACTCCTAGATTATCCAATTATACATTTACTTCCCGTATTTCAATATCTAGTCTATCTAGTCTAGTCTAGTCTTATACAATTCAACGGCCCTAAATAGCGTGCTTGCTCGCCCGCTTCGTGAGACATCGGGTATACTCGGCGATGTTCGTCTCTCGCAGTATAAACTTTCATGACGACTACAAAATTAGGAAGGAAAACCTTTCTTTATTATATAAGGCCTAAGTGAAATGAACACAATGAACAAATATTCTAATTTTATTTTTACTTACAATTTTCATAGCTCTGAACCACAAACATTTTTAATAATCTACCAGTGTAATTTTCTTAAAAATCCTGGAGTCAATGAATAATGGCGGGCGAAGCCGGGGGCAACAGCTGTAAAATATTGATGGTTTTATCTCTTGAAATATCGCTGATAATAATAATCCAAACAAACCATTCCTTCCCTTGAAACATTATATAATTTCTGAAAATTACACTGAATTGATAAAATAAAATTCACATCATAGTATATCTCAATATACTAAATAATATGTTCCATTAAGATAAACTCTATAATAATAATAATAATAATAATAATAATAATAATAATAAACGCATTGTTTTATTTTTGGCCGTATATTTCAAGGTAACTTTAGCACGTAAGAAATAAAATATTTCATCGCTATTTAGGATCTAAAAATCCGCCCCCTACTAACAATATAACATAGGAGGCCACGATTACTTGTTCGCTTGGATCACACCTGGGAAATAATTAGTCCCAGCTCTCCATTACACAGGGTCAGGTCGACTTAATATTCGATAAAGTACCGCTGTCTGTCGGTCAAACCTTGAAGCTGATGAGGCCACGTGACCCCGGGCAGTAATCAGTGGCGGATCACGTTTCCAACTGATAATCATAAATACCGAGTTAAGGTCTTTGCTGTTTCCCAGGAGAATAACGCAAAGTAGGCTGCCAGGAAAGAATGATACTGTACCCTCTGCTGTCGCTATATAATTATGTATACGGTAAAATACGAGGGCCGTCCACACAAACAAAACACAATTTCATGGAAATATTTAGTGCAACAGATACAGCAAGTGTTCAGCTATTTTTCAACACATTCGACACTGGAATTGAGACATTTGTCCTACCGTGGGACAAACTTTTGAACACGTGTCGTAGAAGTCTGCCGCCTGGGATTCGAACCACTGCGTGACAATCATCTATGTCATTTCTTGAGGTGTAGGAAAAGATGGAAATCACTGGGAGCGAGGTCCGGACTGTAGGGTGGATGTTGAAACATCTCCTAGCCGAACTTTTGCAGGAGACTTGCAGGGAGGTGTTGAAGTCTCCACCCTACAGCTCGGACCGCGCACCCAGAGATTTTCATCTTTTCCTACCCCTCAAGAAATGACAGAGAATGGGAGAGACTGACTGAGAAACGGATACAAAAGTTGGTCCCACTTTATGACAAATGTTTCAATTCCGGTGGTGAATATGTTGAAAAATAGCTGAACACATCCTGTATCTGTTACAATAAATGTTTCCATTAAATTGTGTTTTGTTTCCGTCAATGGCCTGTGGGAAAGTTACTTTATGTGCGCGCCTCTTAGTAGCCAATCAGCTTAGTAACCAATAAAATTGTCAGGAAAAGTTTTTTTTTTTTTTTTTTTCATTAACTGACCCTGTAATCGGAGATAAGAGACCGTCATAGTTGTCAATGACGTCACGGCTACGCAGTCTTCAAACATTATTTAAGTATTTTCCATACTTATAACTAGAGACCGGATTTTAAAGGGAAAATTTTCACCCAAAAAAGGACGAAAAAAGGGAAAATAATTGCCAAAAAAAAAGGTGGGGAAAAAAGGGAAAATTATTGCCAAAAAAAGGTGGGAAAAAAGGAATATAAAAGTAAGAGAGTGTAAAAATTCAACAGAGAGATACATGTTTGTTTTATGTAAAGCCTTTGCTTGCTCTACAGCTGCTGATTCTGTAACATCTAATGACTGAAGAAATTTTTTGATCTTGTTGAAATTCTCACAGAGGAAAATAGCACACGAAATCCATGTTCCCCATCTTCTTATAATGGGACACTTAGGCAATGGCAAGCCTGTGATTTCCCTATTCTTCTGCTGGGAGGAATTATTTTTTCATTGGTGAATCAGTCAAAACAATTTTTAATGTTTTCATATTACCAAATACTGGGTAATTTACGAATTTTTCAAAATAAATTAGCAAAAAAGGTACTGGAAAGGGAAAGTTCCTAAAAAAAAAAGGGAGATGAGCCTAAAAAAGGGAAAAAAGGGACGTTAAAACCAGGTCATTTGCAGTTGAAACTTACTCAGTAATGTCCTGTTGTGATGAAATATAAAAAAAAGGAATTCCCTTTAAAATCCGGTCTCTACTTATAACACCTAGAACCATCAACTTTGATAAGCCTATGCCATTGGATGTGTCAATATGCCTGCCAAATTTTATGATTCTAACCATCCTATAAATGTGTAAAATATTACATAATATAATGGAAATGCACAACATTTAACGACAGTAAAGAAAAAAGGCGTATTTATCTAATGTACACTCGATGCTATGCCTAGGCCTTTTTCCTACAAACGATTAAAAGTCGTAGAATCAATTTTGTAGATAATTCGATTCGGCTCGTGCAAAGTATTTCTTTCACGAATTAAAGTTCAGATACAATAAAAATCAGGTAAACTGATGTAAAAAAGTGCCAGTATGTTTTTGTTTAATCAGTTATGACTGCAATTATGATATGAAGAATATGTTTTTTTTTTTTTTTTTTAATTGATCTCCAAGTTAAGCTCTAGATTTATTCATTAAGCAGGGCTTACGGAAGAAGAAAGGTCTACCATCTCGGCCACCTGGGTCATTTTAACGGTCTAGTTGGATAAGCGCATGTAAAACAATCGTGTTTTTTGTCATAGCTACCTGTATTTTAATTTCCAAGGCCTTATAAGATCACAGTAAAACAATAGGCTATGTTGTCAAGATAACTGATTTTCATTTTTTTTATAAATTCTTTCGAATACGTATATTGCCATAAAATAGGCACTAAATTGAGCATTACTCCGAAACAGATCAACCGATTTTATCCATTATGAATAGACGTCTTCCCATGGACATTGTAAATGTGTATACCAAGTTTCATAAAAATCCGGTAAAGCGTATTTGAGTTACCGCGTCTTTAAAATATACACTAAATTGGGTTTTACTCCGGTACCGGTCAACAGATTAGGTTCAAATTCAATAGGGCACTTCTCATGGACGTCATAAATGGGTATACCAAGTTTCATGGAAATCCGTTACAGCGTATTTGAGTGATGGCGCCTTTCTATGAGAAAGGCGCCATAATCTATTAAAAAGGCACTAAATTGGGCATTACTCCGGTACCGGTGAATCGATTTGGTTTAATATCAATAGGGTTCTTCCCATCGACATTATGAATGTTTATACCAAGTTTCATGAAAATCCGAAAAAGCGTACTTGAGTTATGGTGCGTACAGACGCACGGACAGACAGACAGACGGACAGACATTTTTTTCGTCCCCCACACAATCTCATAAAGTACCATACTGGCACTTAATAAACCTAAAAAGGTTTGTAGCGAATTAATTATTGCATCAGCTTTTTTTTCTTTATTCCGGGTAACTAACTTCAAGTTGGAACTTTTTTGGGGAATTTTATCGTCAGTTACAGGCTAAAAGCCACAATTCTGTCATATAATTCACTCTTATGCCTATGAGTGAGCGGTATAGACTGTCGTAGATGTTAATGACGTCACGGTTAGTTTTCCGGTACCAGTCAACCGATTTGGTACAATATCAATAGGCTTCTTCCCATGGACATTATAAATGGGTATAAGTTACAAGGTTTTATGAAAATCCGATAAAGCTTATTTCAGTTCTCAGGAAAGCCATGAAAGCTTCAAATCTTATATTATATTTGAGTTATTGCGTATTCTTATATATTACCATAAAAGGAACTAAATTGGGCATTACTCCGGTACCGACCAACTGATTTTGTCAAAGATCGATAGACGTCTTCCCATGGACATTATAAATGCGTATACCAAGTTTCATAAAAATCCGGTAAAGCGTATTTGAGTTACCGCGTCTTTAAAATATACACTAAATTGTGTTTTACTCCGATACCGGTCAACCGATTAGGTCCAAATTCAATAGGATTTTTCCCATGGACATTATAAATGCGTATACCAAGTTTCATTAAAATCCGATAAAGCGCAGTCTATTTGAGTTATCGCGCGTACAGACACAAGGACAGACATTTTCCCAACCACCACACAATCTCATCAAGTACCATTCTGGCAATCTCAGAACGTGCCATTCTGGCACTTAATAAACAGGAAAATAAATAAACATATCAATAAAAAATTAATCAGTTACTAAAATAATTTTCTATAAGAGTATCTCTATGAGGAACAATGTGGGTTTAGAAAAGGTCGAACATGTATGGATGCAATCTGTAATAATTGTTTAAAAGTAAACAATGAACAGGTATTTTAAATATGTTAGTTCACAAACTTACCTTACAGTAGGAGTGTGAGGTGTAGTGTTGGTACCCACGCACACGGCCGTGCGCACGATAAGGTCACGACATTCTCTCTGCAAGGCTCGCAGTTCGCTCTCAGTCTGCTCTATGCGCTTGGCCATGTTGACTAGTGCCTCACTGCCGGGAGCCAGCACTGCCTCAAGTTGCCTCGCCAGTCGCCTCAGAGCTGCGAGTCGTCGCTCCCGCTCGCTGAGCTCCTGCTCAGAGCCAGAGTCTGAGATCCCGCTGTCTGAGAGCGAGCCACCTTCCCCGCTAGGACTTGTGGTCAAACTTACGTCAGTCACAACCACTCCACTCTGTAACAACAAGGAGCAAACCTGACCTTAAGTGGATAGCAAATCGAAACTATTACTATTATTACCACTATTATTATTACTACTATTAAAACAAAATATATTATATACAATGACACTTATTTATAATAGTGGATAAAACAATCCACTGCAGGATGTTTACGATTAAGTACACTTGAGAAAGGCCTGGAGGGCAGGTTGAAACGTTGTGTGTTGTAAAAAGACTGTTTTATCCACTATTATAAATAAGTGTCATTGTCTATATTATATTTTGTTTTAATAAAAGTATAGTGGAAAGAATAGGACCATAAATTATTTTCAATTGAATATTACTATTATTATTATTATTATTATTATTATTATTATTACTTGGGCTGGACATGTTGCGCGCATGGGGGAGGAAAGACATCTCAAAAGTATTGACTGGGAGACCAGAAGAGAACAGACCACTTGGAAGACCTAGACGTAGGTGGGAGGACAATATTAGGATAGATTTAAGCGAAGTAGGGTTTGTGAGGGATGATTGGATGGAGTTAGCACAGAATAGGGTTGAATGGCGGGCTCAGGAAAGCGCGACAATGAACCTTCGGGTTCCATAAAATATATAGTATTCCTTTAGCTTGCTGAGGAATTATCTATTGCCATTGAATAAATTATTATTATTATTTAATTACATTTTGGCAATAGACAATTATTCCTAAGCAAGCTAAAGGAATACTAATATTTTATGGAACCCGGAGGTTCATTGCCACGCTTACCTGAGCCCGCCATTCAAACCTGTTCTGTGCTAACTCCATCCAACCATAACTCGCAAATCCTACTTCTCTTAAAACTATCCTAATATTGTTCTCCCACCTATGTTTAGGTCTTCCAAGTGGTCTTTTCCCTTCGGGTCTCCTAGTCAATATTTTTTACGTGACTTTCCTCCCCCATGTCCAGCCCATTTCATCCTCCGTGATTTAATTACCCTTACTTTTTCCGGTGACGAGTACAGGTCATGAAGCTCGTCGTTATGTACAGAATACATTAATTTGTCTTAAATTTGTAATAAAATGATGGAAAAGAAATTTAAATAAAAACTTAAGCTTCTTTTGAAATTATATAAAAGAAATAGACATGGGCCTAATCATTGTGTAAACTGTTTTCTGTGCAGTCCGGAATGAGTTTGTACATTGTGTGAGAAATTGAGTCTCGTATATTTAAGGATGAAGATAATTACTTTGTACTTCAACAATGATATTTTCTTCAAGAAAATCTTACGAAAACAAGAGAAGTATTCGCAGTAATTCCTCTCAGATCCCCATATTTCATATACACAATTGGTAGCACTGGTCACGACATGGAAACTCGAATCGATTCATGGATGGTTGATTCATAGTAAGTTAGCAGCTGTTAGTTCCTTTTTATATAACAAAGCACGAAAGTAATTATTATTTGTATAATCCGTTACAGTTTTATTCATGAAATAGTCCTAATAAATTCAACTCGAGTTGACGAGTTTCATCAGATAAATTCGTAAACTCTCGTGGGATTACCTATGATAATACAACTTGACGCTGTGCGCAGGAAAGTGGGCCAAGTCCTGTTTCTTGAAGATTTCTTTTTAATTCTGTGCACAGGAGCAGGATATCCCCCTTAACAAAGGCCGGGGGGGTGAGCGCCTGCGGGAAGGGGAGGGGGGTGCGCTCGACGACCGACGGGCATGGCAGGATAATGAAAACCATGGCCCCGCATACAAAGCAGTCGTGCGACGTCACAGGAACACGCTGTATAGCAAGTCGTGATACAACGGCGTCATATTTCTCTCAGACAGGTGAAATGAGGGAGGAATTGCTTTCACTTGACTTTATATGCAAACTAGAATAAAATGTAACAAAGTGCTAGTATGTTTTTGTTTAATCAGTTATGACTGCAATTATGATATGCAGAATATGTTTTTTTTTTTTATTGATTTCCAAGTTAAGCTCCAGATTTATTCATTAAGCAGGGCTTACGGAAGAAGAAAGGTCTACCATCTCGGCCACCTGGGTCATTTTAACGGTCTAGTTGGATAAGCGCATGTAAATCAATATGTTTTTTGTCATAGCTACCTGTATTTTAATTTCCAAGGCCTTATAAGATCACAGTAAAACAATAGGCTATGTTGTCAAGATAACTGATTTTCATTTTTTTTATAAATTCTTTCGAATACGTATATTACCATAAAATAGGCACTAAATTGAGCATTACTCCGAAACAGGTCAACCGATTTTATCCATTATGAATAGACGTCTTCCCATGGACATTATAAATGTGTATACCAAGTTTCATAAAAATCCGGTAAAGCGTATTTGAGTTACCGCGTCTTTAAAATATTCACTAAATTGGGTTTTTCTCCGGTACCGGTCTACCGATTTGGGCCAATATCAGTAGACGTCTTTCCACGTACATTATAAATGGGTATACCAAATTTCAGGAAAATCCAATAAAGCATATTTGAGTTATCGCGACTTCTTATATATTAACATAAAAACACTAAATTGGGCATTATTCCGGTACTGGCCAACCGATTTGGTCCAATATCAATAAACGTCTTCCCATGGACATTATAAATGCGTATACGAAGTTTCATAAATATCCGATAAAGCCTATTTGAGTTATTGCGCCTTTAAAGTAGACACTAAATTGGGTTTTACTCCGGTACCGGTCAACAGATTAGGTTCAAATTCAATAGGGCACTTCTCATGGACGTCATAAATGGGTATACCAAGTTTAATGGAAATCCGATACAGCGTATTTGAGTGATGGCGCCTTTCTATTAGAAAGGCGCCATTATCTATTAAAATAGGCACTAAATTGGGCATTACTCCGGTACCGGTGAACCGATTTGGTTCAATATCAATAGGGTTCTTTCATGGACATTATAAATGTGTTTTCCAAGTTTCATGAAAATCCGAAAAAGCTTATTTGAGTTATGGTGCGTACAGACACACGGACAGACGGACAGACAGACGGACATACATTTTTTCGTCCACCACACAATCTCATAAAGTACCATACTGGCACTTAATAAAGTGGGTTTTGGATTTTTAATACTTTACACGGCCTTCTATTATCCATTCGCTTTGAGAGTTCCTATGCATGTAAACAAATGCATGTGATTTGAACCGCAGCACGCATCATGCTACAAGACAAAATAGTCGCATAGTAAATGTGATTTTTATAATAGTAAAAGGCCATATCCTGCAAGGAAAATTAGTAACTTATATTTTTCAGCCTTTAACGAGACTACTAGAACTCACAATACAATTATTGAGTACGGTACTAGCATGTGCACGCGGCTTCGCCCGCGATAATTATTTCAAAAATAAAAAATTAAGACCATAATAGTTAAAACATTATATTTATTAACACCTAATCCACGTGGACTACTTACCACGATTAGATAGCGTCACCTGGCAAAAGCGATATCAGATTCGAGTTCCTTGACCCAGAAAATCCCTGTATAGTGAGTTACGTCCAAATCGAATAATGTTTAATCATATTTAGGTCTATGTTGATTATCCCTCTTCCGTGTAGGTTGAAGATTACGTATGTCTACGGGCCTTGACATTCTAAACAAATGCACCAGCATGGGCTTACAACATTCAAGCGATCGCGATGCTTTTATTTCCACGGTATGACAAAAATAGCCAAAGCCAAATGCAATTGATTTGACATTGAAATGTATTACTGAAATCTGATGCTTCGACAGCGCTAAAATCACGTTTTCTGCCAGTTTTTCACTCATAACTCGCGAACGAAAGCTAAAATTAAAAATCCGGCTTCGAGGTGCATTCTCCCACCTTTCAGTCCATCTATGTTTAAAATTTCAGATCTCTGCGTTCAATAGATTTCGCTGGGCATCGCGGACAGACAGACAAACACGTCCTTTTATTATTATAAGATAACATGTGCCCGCGGCTTCCCCCGCGATAATTATTTCAAAACTTAAGTGCATAATAGTTAAATCATTATATTTATGAACACCTAAATCACGTGGAGTGTATTCCACGATTAGGTAGCGTCCCCTGGTAGAAAAAGCAACCTCAGGTTCCAGTTCCTTGGCTCAGGAAACCCCTGTATAGTGAGTTTCGTTCAAATCGAACAATGTTTGACCATATTTAGGGTTGATTATCCTTCTTCCGTGTAGGTTGAAAATGTCATAGGCCTATGTCTGCGGGCCTTGACACTCTAAACAAATGAATCGTCCACGATGGACTTACAAATTCAAGCGATCGCGATGCTTTTATTTCCAAGGTAGGCTATGAGGTATGATGACAAAAATAGCCAAAGCCAGCTGTAATTGATTTAACATTGAAATATATTACTGAAACTGATGCTTCGAAATCGCAAAAAATACACGTTTTCTGCCCGTTTTTCACTCATAACTCACGAACTAAAGCGAAAATTAAAATTCCGGCTTCGAGGTGCACATTCCGACCCTTTAGTCCGCCTACTTATAAAATTTCAGATCTCTGCGTTGAGTAGATTTCGCTGGGCATCGCGGACAGACAGACGGAAGACAGACAGACGGAGGACAGACAGACGGAGGACAGACACTTCCTTTTATTAATATAGATATATAGATGAGCCAAGCATTGTTATATATGTATTGTTACTAGACTTTGGAATTTTAAGCAAGAAAAATTGACATTTTGGGTACCTAAAATCAGTTACAAAATTACGTAGTTAGGCACTATTCTTTAATTTTAGCCAAAAACGTTTCTATTCCTGGTATCTACGAGGCGCGTCCATAAAGTAAGTTTCCCTGGGGTCGTTTACAGAAACAAAACACACTTTGAAGGAAATATTTATTGCGACAGACACAACCAGTGTTCAGCTATTTTTCAACATATTCGCCACCGGAATTGAAACATTTGTCATACCGTGGAACCAACTTTTGAACACCTGTGTCGTAGAAGTCTGCCGACTGGGATTTGAACCACTGTGTGACAACCATCTCCGCTTCTCTGTCATTCCTGTCATTTCTTTAGGCGTAGGAAAAGATGGAAATCACTGGGAGCGAGTTCCGGGCTTTAAGGTGAATGTTTAAACACCTCCCAGTCGAACTTCTGCAGGAGACTTGCTAGGAGGTGTTTAAACATCCACCCTACAGCCCGGAGTTCGCTCCCTGTGATTTCCATATTTTCCTACACCTATAGAAATTATAGGGAATGACAGAAAAGCGGAGATGGTTGTCACCCAGTGGTTGAAGTCCCTGGCGACAGATTTCTACGACACAGTTGTTCAAAAGTCGGTTCCACAGTATGACAAATGTTTCAGTTCCGGTGGCGATATGTTGAAAAATAGCTGAAAACTTGATGCATCTTTTGGAATATATATGTCCATGAAATAGAGTTTTGTTTTGTGTAAACAGCCACAGGGAAACTAACTTTATGGACGCGCCTAGTACATTTCTTAAAATTAGGTTCATTTTTAGCCGAGTGTTAGCCTTAAATAATCTGAAAATATCACTGAAAACTAATAAATTTGTTACCAGTTTGTCTATCCTGCTTAATCTTATGTTATTTATTCATTGTAGGCGGCTGTTATGTATTTAAAGTATGTAATTATGCAATTTTAAAAAATAAAATTTATTTCTGTTGCAAATGTTCACGCAATTTTACGTTCACTTGTTCTCTAACGATCTGCTAAGCGAGTTACACGCAAACTGCCTTAAACTATGTGCGAGTTGGTTGGAAGATGGTCTGGGTTATTTGGTAAATATGGTGGCATTCCAATTTCTTCCACTACAAGATGTGATGAAAGCAGTAAATCACACCGGGTCCCCCCCTCTACATATCTATGAGCCTAATAAAGTGAGCATCGCATTCCGCACCCGCTCCATATGTGAGGCCACATTTACATCTCTATGCGGATTCACCACCTCTAGAAGCCTATTGTCTCTCCGCCTAGAAGGCAAGTGTAGGAAGTCGGAATTCCAAAGCAGCTATTCTAAAATTCTTTCAACTATTGCTATGTCCGCTAGCCTAACTACCATCTCTATATATATAAAAGGCTTTGTCCTGACTGACTGACTGACAGGAATCAACGTAGAGCCTAAACTATAACAGGTAGAGGCTTGGAATTTTGACAGTGCCTTCGTTTCATAATGTAGGTGCTCACTAAGAAAGGATTTTGAAAAATTTTGATTTTAAATGCCAAAAATCAAATGTTTTTGAGAATACTTAATCCCTTCTTACACAGAATTATCGAATCCGAATCACATTTGACATTAAAACATATTGTTGCCAGTGGGTTTCAGATGGGCTTGGAATTAAATTAAATGGAAGTTTGACAATTACAGTTGGCTTTGTCTATTTTTGTCATACCTTGAAATAAAACTTTCGCGATCGCTTGAATGTTGTAAGCCCTAATATGGTCAAACATTGTTTTATTTGGACGAAACTCACTATACAGGGGTTTTCTGGACCAAGGAACTCGAATCTGAGGTTGCTTTTACCAGGTGACGTTATCTAATCGTGGTATGTAGTCCACGTGATTTAGGTGTTAATAAATATAATGATTTAACTATTACGCTCTTAATTTTTAATTTTTGAAATAATTATCGCGGGCGAAGCCGCGGGCACATCCTAGTTGTATATAAATCATTTCCAAGACAATTACAGTGCACGCCGCTTATTGTGATCGCTTCGGGACGCAGCTAATCTGATAATATTAACCTACTGATAACAGTAGCCAAAGGAATTAAATTAAGGTTATTTATTCATATGTAAGATAATACACTACAAAAACAGAATTAATATCTATTTATTCATAAAATAATACGTAACTGTGAATCACTGGACCACTCTTAGGTTAAAACAGTAGTAGACTGCAAGCAACTATTTTTTCAACCAGTAAAAAAGGTTTTAATTGTTTTTACTTTCCTTTAGGAATCCATTAACCAATACTCCATACTCAGTTACGAGTGTTTTTGGAAGCCTATACTGATCTGTGGTGAACACCGCGTAGCAAAACATCTAACGCCTGTCTGTTCAAATCTTTTCATTTTACACTAGCCATCACCGCATGTCAACACTGTTATCTTCATAAATCAAAAGCTGTAGCTTAACTGTGAGATGAAACATGTTTCATCGCTTAAAGCAGAAAGTTAGGTAAATTCATCCCCTCGGACTGGTCATCCTGTGAGCTGGGAACAGAATTTCTACCTCCAGTATAACACAATACAGTTGAGTTAAAAACGAAACCCTTAAAAAGAAATTCTGAATGACGTACAGTACTTGGAAATAAAGCCGCAAAAAGGAAAATGGGATAACATAAACACAATATTTTATCACGAGTTGACGAGTTTATCGATAGATTCGCGACTGCGCAGCAGGAGCGAATTTATCTGATGCAACTCGTCAACTCGAGTTGGATTTATTAAGACTATTCAATGAATAAAAATCCACCAGATTATACAAATAATATTAACTTTCGTGCTTTGTTCTACAAAAACAAAACTAACAGCTGCGAGATCACGGCATACTATGAATCAACCGTCCATGAATCGATTCGAGCTGTTTTGGTGTAATGAGTGCTACCACCAGAGCATATAAGACATAGTTAACTTCATTCAATTAAGCTAAAAGCAGAACAGAATAAACGCACACGAACTGGCTTGCACAGAATCGAAATTGTGTTCTTAATCAATGTACATTTCTATTATTTCAATTTCCAAACAAATTATGTTGTATGAAATAATCTGTTTTCGTGCCGCTTAGTGGCACCATCTGACTATTAATCACTGCACACTGATACTTGCGTCTCCAGTAACGACCAGACCATTTTACCCGATAAAATGCCATCCTCGCGATTCCTACAAGAATATTGTAAGATAAACGGCCGTTATTGGTCTATGTCCGAGGAATTGCTAAACGTTATTGGTCAATATCAAACACGCGGCGTATGAGTTGAATAGTCACAATAAACAGCATGTTTGCAATGTAGGCTATCAGTATTAATTCGTACTGGACTTCATAAAAGTGATAACTAATAACATTATCCCCGATTACATTAGGCGGAGTTCACTATACTTGAATAAAAGAGATAGGTGAATGTTTGTTCATTTCAGGGCAAAATATATTTTTACTGAAAATACAGGGCTAACTTGCACTCTAAAGATTATGTCTATTCGTAATAAAGACGCGAGGCTGTTTTTCGCGTAAAATATAAATGTGTGGCGGACTGCAAAGAAAACAGTTAACACAATGATTAGGCTACTCTATCTGTATATTTTACATGCATTGTAAATTTTTTTCGCGTTATTTTTCATTGTTTTATTACAATTTAAGGTAAAGTATTGTATCCTATTGGATATATTATGCATTTAAGGATTAATAAATTACAAAAGGAAAGCTAAAGAATTATTTATTCATATATTATGCCCATATTCATTCCTATTTCATGTAGGCCCTAACTCCAATAGCATTAACTTATTTATGTTGACGTTTCCCACAGCTGCATTAGCCTTAATGGAAATTATTATTATTATTATTATTATTATTATTATTATTATTATTATTATAGAACGCCACTTAATGTAATCGCGGATAATGTTATCACTTTTATGAAGTCCCGTGCGGATTAATACTGATACGTTAGAAAAATGCTGTTTATTGTGATCAAATATTCGGTTTATGTTATCACATTTACCTTTTGCGGCTTTATTTCCAAGTACTTAAAGTCATTCAAAATTTAGTTTTTTAAGGATTTCGTTTCTAACTCAACTGTACTGTGTTGTACCTGGCAATAATGTTCCCAGCTCACAGGATGACCAGTTCTAGGGGGTGGCATTACCTAACTTTCTCTTTTAAGCAATAAAACATGTTTTACCCCTCAGTTAAGCTGCAGCTTTTGATTTATGAAGATAACAGTGTTGACATGCAGTGAAATGAAAAGACTTGAACAGAAAGGCGTTAGATGTTTTTCTAAGCGGTGTTCACCATAGATCAGTGTAGACTTCCAAAAATACTCGTAACTGAGTATGGAAGGGGGACCCTTGACTTGATAAAGTACGACTTATTTCGACAAATAAGTCGTGCTTTAGTGACTATGAATAGCAATAAGCTCGACTTTGTCAAGTCTGACTTTATAAAGTAAATACGTCATAAGTCCGACTTGTTTGTGTCAGAAATTCAACTTAAGATGAGATTAAAGTTCGACTTTGATATAAGTACGACTTATTGAGACTATGAATACCTGCCTAAGATGAAATTAAATTCATGGCAGAAGATGTAGGAGGAAGGTGTGTTAAAATTAACCGATTCCAATAAAAAATAGTGAAGTTATAAATAGGCCTGGGATTTTAAGGCAAATGCTTATTTTGTTCCTTATGAAATAACATGATTTTTTTTAAATATGTAGACGTTTCATGATAAATCACTTACATTTATAGAGTTTTATAGTGCCCTAAAATGCCTATTTGGACCTTTGGAGCCTATTTTACTATTTTAGTGCCTAAAATGCCTATTTTGTACATTTAAAATAAAATTAAACTTCTGTAATTTTTTACAATCTTATAAAGTACATCCCTCAATGAAAAGCAGAACAGCAGAGGTGGGGTTTTTCACAGAAACTTGATTATTCCAAACAATAGTCGCTAAAGGAATGCTGACTGACGGGGGAGGGGGAGGATTAATGGGGAAGGAGTACTGAGTCAATTTACCAGTGAAAGAACATCTGTTTAAGTGAATATAGTTCGTGATGCCTAATTTTGCAGTTACTTCTCTTAAGAATAGGTATACCACGTTTCTTGCAGTAAAAAAAAGACCATGTTACAGTTTAAGTGTGTATTGTAATATTTTAAAGTCTATTTTATATCTATTTAGACATTTTTAAATCATACTTTAAGTGCCTATTTTCTCTTTTAAAATGCCTATTTACTTGTTTTAAAAGCCTATTTTAAAACTAACTTTTTAGAGCCTAAAATCTCAGGTCTAGTTATAAAATACGACTGAAGAGCGGGCAACAGGGTGCTTATAAGAGCCGATCCCATATGTGTATCAAAGCATGGGAATTCATTACAAATGAAGTTTTTATAGGATTGTCATTAATGGACTAGATTAGTTGTGATGAGGAGCGGTCACGAACTGGGCGCACGATCTTCCCCCTCACACGCGGGGCGCTTTTATCTTGTCAAATCTGCATCAGCCGCGCTAAGTAGTTCCCAGGCTCATCTCATCTAACCTGTATCATCGGTACTAGCCTGTATTCCAATATGAAATTCTAGGCCTATATCATGTATTCTGCATGAAATCCTTGAAGTCCAAACACATCTGGTGTGTCTGTGAATAAAAAATCCCTTTAGGCAGGCCTACAGGCTGAGGTAAATTTCGAAGTGCTTTGGTTTAATTTATTGTCGCTGCGCAGCACTCTTCTTCTTTAGACTTGGCATGACAAACACGCAATAATAACTGCAAAAAAGAGGGAAGACCAATTTTTCAAACCTTCAAATCCCACATTATACGAGTATGAGAGACATCGAGAAACTAGTTACTGATTTGTAGAGTACTCATCAAGAGCTTTTCAACGATACCCCATAAGACGTGGTTTCAAACATTTTAAATTTCCATCCCTCACCCCCACTCGTACCCCCAAAAACCCCCGAATCGCTGGCGTCACTGTGAACTCCATAGGGAGTACTCTAATTTGTTCAAACAAAGTTTCCCTCTATACTTCATAGGGGCCGAGATATAGAGTTTTCAAAATTTCAACCCCCTCCCCCGACCCACCCCGTGGACCAATTTTGCTCATTAACGAACTTGTCCGAACTATTAGTCCTAGAAATAACATAATAAAATTTGGTTCAAATATCTTCAAAATCACGGCCGCTAGCGTGTAATGATATATATAAATATTTTTAAAAAAAATTGAACGGACGGTGGTTTCGTACTTAGGGAGGCATGAAACGTAAAGATATGAAAGAATTCTTCGAAAGTCATGACATGGTATGACATGGTATCGATGGTAAAAACGAAACTTTACTTTTAAAATGTATATTGCAAACTAGGCTTATGGCCGTCGCCGTTGTGTCGGAATTTTTACCCTGCAGGAGTTCTTTAACATGCAAGAAAGTCTACAGATATGACCTGTTACACTTACGATCACACAAATACCATCGAATTGGGCCGGGATCGAATCCACGACCTTGGGCACAGAAATACAACCGACATACACAGAGAAAGGGAAGAAATAAATAGAGAGTGTAAGAGATACAAAGTGGAAGCATACAAAGAAAAACAAAAAAAATAAAATTCATAATTAAAAGATGAACGAGAAAAGACAAACAAAAAAAATGAAAAAATGAAACAGAGGAACGGAGAAAGGAAGAAAAGGAAGCTAAAAAGAAATAAACAAAGGAAGAACAGGAAGAGAAAAGAAAAAAGGAAGAACGAAAGAAAGGATAGAAAGAAGAGATGCAACAAAATTAAGAGTAAATATAAAAGGAAAGAGAGACAGAAGAAAGGAAGCAAATACAGAAAGAAGGGAACATAGTAGGAAGGAAGCCAATAAATAAAATAAGAAATAATTTCGCAAACAAACAAAGGAAGTATAAATAAAGAAAAATAGATTAAATAAAAGAGAAATAATTAAAGGAAGGATAGACGAAAAATAACGGAGAAGGAATTATAGGAAGAAAGCCGAAAGAATGTAAAAATAGGGGGCGGATTTCTATGACCTAAAAAAATAGGATATATGCATGCATTTATGACCTAAAAACATTAAAATATGAGCAATACAATTTAAAATATGACTTTACCACTTGCACATGTGTATATTTTTTTAAGTTTCATTACAATTCATTTTATTAAAATATAATGTTAATTATTTATAATATATCTGTAAATCCTCAAAAAGTATCATTATAATGTACAAATTACAAAATATGATATTAAACTTCAAAATTTCTTTAATATGCACACAAATATCGTAAAAATATAACCTAAATATGCATATTCATACTAAATATGCTACAATAGTTGAAAATTTCGTAAATATGCAGTTATATGCACAATAAAAGCCGTTCCATTTTCACCAGGTTTGCTTGGAATCGGGTTTAAATTAATCGGAAACCTGAAATAATGCAAAGGGGAAAAATATGACATGTCATAGAAATCCGCCCCCTAGTATTAATAAAATATAAACAAGAAAAGCCAAATGAACAAAGGCAAGGAAAATGATAAAAATAAGGAACTGCTAATAACAAAATAAACAGTAAAAAAGAAGACACAGCAATATGACTCTTGAAGTTAAAGCTGGGAAATCAGTCTCACCTGACATAAGATCTCATCGGTGTCGCTGTCCTGTTTCTCTGACAGGACCTTAGCGACATCACGGACGGATGTGGCGACATCAGGAGAGACAGCACCACCCTGAAGAGCAGAGTCCAGCATCTTAAGGGTGTCCTGGTCTGATCTCAGGGCACCCTGTAGTTCTGATAAGTGGACTTCGAACTGGTGCCAAGCTTGGGACACACGCTGCAAATTGGTCAACTGCAGCGACACACTGTGGACAAAAGATACCACTTTCAGTTTAACAGAAACACTCTGCATTTTGACAAACTGAGCATCCTCTCTGAAGGTCTTATAAGTTGATTTATGGTTAATAATCTTACTAAATCAATGATCTTCAGAGGTTCCGCCTAGTATAACTTACTATATACTATAATCAATTACAGCTGGAAGCTGAAGGAGAATGTAATCAGGAATACAATACAAAAGATCACATCTGCTAAGCAAATTAATTTATAAACTTATATGTTTATTACAATTAGACAACTGATGTAACAAAGTGCCAGAATGCGTTTGTTTAATCAGTGATAATTGCAATTATGATATGCAGAAAATAAGTTATTTTTAATCGATTTCCCAGTTAAGCTCCAGATCGATTCATGAAGCAGGGCTTACGGAAGAACAAAGGTCTAGTTTGATAAGCATATGTGAAGGGATATGTGGGTTGTGTTATTTGTCAAAGCTAACTTCCAAAGCCGTATATGAACACTGTAAAACAATATGTTGTCAGGAGAACTAATTTGCATTTGATAAATTCTTTTTAATATAGCCTACTGCTATAAAATAGGCACTAAAATGGGTTTTACTCCGGTACCGGTCAACCGATTTGGTACAATATCAACAGGCTTGTTGCCATGGACGTTATAAATGCGCATACCAAGTTTATAATAAAATCGTATAATTTTAATTTCTTTCAACTATTTATATTTCTACACGAGGAACAAATATATAAGTTAGTACATCTCTGTAATAAAATTATGAAAAAAAATTGTAAGAAAAATTTAAATTTCACGTCAAATTACAGAATAATGTACAATAAATTACGGGCCTAATCATTGTGTTAACTGTTTTCTGTGCAGTCCGGCTTGGGTTTATATTTTGTCTGAGATTGTCTCAAGCATTTAATGGTTCAAGTTACGTAATTCATGACGTTCTAATATATCACCAAAAAACAGCCGCTAAATTGGGCATTACTCCGATACCACTCAACCGATTTGGTCCAAAATCAACAGGCTTCTTCCCATGGACGTTACAAATGCGTATACCAGTTTCATGAAAATCAGATAAAGCATATCTGAGTTATCACGCGTACAAACAGACGGACAGACATTTACCTGTCCATCACACAATCTTAGAAAGTACCATTCTGGCACTTAATAATTTGTAGGTGTAGATACGTACGTTGAAGCCTCGATTCATGACAAATATTGTACAATTTCGGCGACTGAAATGTTTGGAAGAAGGTAAGTAAAGTCATTTAGTCCACCGACTGAAGCCAAGTTGTGCAAATACATGTTAATGACAGGGCAGGGCAATAACAAAACAAATTAATGTTTAAACTATTAAAACGCAGGAGGTTATGAGTGTTTGTCCATCAGAGTGGCGCTTGCGCAAACACTGGAGCACTCCAGGCGTGACGATACAATTAACTCCAGTCAGGGGGCAGCATCGAGTCATTCCTATCAATTTATATGAACCTTGTTCTTTGGTCTCAATCAGGGGTTGAACGAAGCTCAATTCAAGCTAGTCAAGAGGTGACTAATTCTGTTTAGTTACGTTTTGACAATAAATAAATAATAATAATAATAATAATAATAATAATAATAATAATAATAATAATAATAATAATAATAATAATATGGGGACTGGAGAAAACTGCATAACGACGAGCTTCATGACCTGTACGCTTCACCGGATATAGTAAGGGAAAAAATCACGGAGGATGAAATGGGCTGGACATGTTGCGCGCATGGGAGAGGAAAGACATATCTAAAAATTACTGAGTGGGAGACCCGAAGGGAAAAGACCGCTTGGAAGACCTAGACATAGGCGAGAGGACAATATTGGAATATATTTAAGGGAAGTAGGATTCGCAAGGGTTTATATATATATATATATATATATATATATATATGTGTGTGTGTGTGTGTGTGTGTGTTCAAACTTTTCTAAACCGTATCCCTGAGAGTGAGTACAGATCGACTTATGCATGACACTCAATTTCTCTCACAATATATAAACCCATGTCGGACTGCATAGAAAACTCTTAATACAATGATTAGGCTTGTAGTTCATTACTTGTAGGCCTACCTTAATCTTAGAAATATATTTGGGGCCTAGAGGGATGAAAATGGGGACTGGAGAAAATTGCAAAACGACGAGCTTCAGGACCTACTCTTCACCGGATATAGTAAGGGTAATTAAATCACGGAGGATGAAATGGGGAGGAAAGACATGTCTAAAAAAATATTGACTGGGAGACCCGAAGGGAAGAGACCACTTGGAAGACCTAGACGTAGGTGGGAGGAGATTATAAGGATGGATTTAAGGGAAGTAGGATCTGCAAAAAGATGATTGGATAGAATTAGCACAGAATAGGGTTGAATGGCAGACTCAGGTAAGCGCGGCAATGAACCTTCGGTTTCCATAAAATAGATAATATTCCTTTAGCTTGCTGAGGAATTGTCTATTGCCACTGTGTAAGTAAGTAATAAAATCTGTGTGAAACTCACATAACTTCCTCTGCCCAAATAAAAGTTTGCCTCTTAATATAAGGTTATAAAATGAAGAGAATGTCGTTACCACATTGTATCGCATCCCCGAAGGATACAAAACCTAAATAAAATCTTATTAATGCACTCATGTAACTTTCTTTACTTGAAGCATGGGCAAAACATTTTCGTCACTTCGCGATCTCTGATACAGAAAAAGAGGCCGTCTTGCAAAGAGCACGTATTCAGAGTGGGTGGCTTATAACTACTCTTCAAAGAATTTTTTTTCGAAAAAATGTTTCAAATAAAAGTGTTAGCTCTTAGTGTAAGCCCCCCATGTGTAAAATTTAAACAAAATCCTAATAGCCGTTTTCCAGAAAATCGCGACAAACGAAATTTTCTTCATGTAAAGTCCCCGAAAGTCGTCACAAATTTTGGTGTCACATCCCCAAAAGGTACCTAACCCAAATACAAAATTTTGTTTTCGTACGATTTTCCTTTACAAAAGGCTGCATTGCAAAGAGCTCGTATTCAGTTGTTTCAACCTAAAGCTTTATTTACCAGGCAAGACAGATTTTGTATAACTGTCCTTAGTGGCTTATAACTACCCTTCAGGGAATTTTTACGAAAAAGAAAGTTTCAAATAAAAGATTTAACTCTTTGTGTAAGGACCCCATAAGAAAACAAAATTTAAAGAAAAATGTTAGACCCGTTTTCGAGAAAATCGCAAAAAAAAGCTAAGTTGTCATGTAAAGTCCCTTTAAAAATAAGAGAAAACCGTTTGCCAATTTTGGTGTCACGCCCCAGAAAGTAGGCCTACCTAAACCAAATACAAAATTTTGTTTTCATACGATTTTCAGCTGTGGAGCTAGGCTGTTCACACACACATACACAGACACACACAGACATGTTTCTAAAAATAGTATTTTTGGATTTGGAAAATAGTATTTTCATCCAGTATTTTGGCCTAGGCTTACGCCTCGGCCGCTATGTTAGATTCGTAAGCTAAAGATTTATTTTGCGTACTTGATACATAAATAGCTATTCTGCTCATATGCTGGCATGCAGCTACTTTGCGTGGGAATGTGAAGTAAGAAAATGGAATACAGTGTGTCCAACTGAAAAGTTTTAAAATAAAGGACAGATTCACCGAGTGAAAAGGGTGGTGTGGGGGGGGGGGATGAAGCTAAATACAACACATTATACTAATATACCGTTAATAACAATATGGTACAGTTTGGAGTTTGTTTTTATCACTACTTTCATCTGTAGCAACTGAAAAGGGACCTTGAATAGGCCTAGTCTAAGAGTATGAACAATCTGAAAACCTGCAGAGTTCTTTGGAGGAAAAGTTCAGCTTAAATTTAAGTTTTTTAACGTATTATCTATTAAATAAAGGAAATAGTATATTCATTTTTCAAAATGGCCTCCTCTTCACCCCTCATAGCCATTCCGTTCCTACCACAGTTTTAATTCTTTACTTTTTATTTTTATAAGTATATTTTCTACAGTTATAATTGATTGTACACATTATACAATAACATAAGAATACAAAACTCTGCATGTTTTCAGCTTATATCTGTGTTTAGACATGTTAAAAAAAGAAAAAGCTTGATTTTAATGGCCTCTTGACAGGCTGTATGTATACAAATTTAATACATTATGTAAAAATAGTTAAGGTACAAATAAAACAACGTATATCATGGTATACAAGTATGAAAAAGAGAGGACAATGTAGATTACAAGTTGGTTCCATTTGAAGAACTTAAATAGATCTCAATGTCACATCTTCAGAAACACATAATGCTTTATTTCAAACAAAACTTCTGTGTAATATTAGCTTATTTACTCTTAATAATTCTGGAAACTGTTCTCAACTCGCTGAAAAAAAAGGACAGCACTAAAAAAAGGACAATTAAAGGACTTCTTTAATAGTCACCATTTTAAAGGACAGTCCTTTTTTTAAAGGACTGTTGGACACACTGGGAATAGTCTATGCTTCAAAGAATAGAGAGAATCATGTGAATAAATCACACCAGAAACTAGGAATAGCCACCCCTGTATAAGACAAGTGATAAAAGAGCAAATATTGTCACTAGTAATGAAGTCGTGTGAGTGTCAATCCCAGCTCCGAGCAAATACAGGCCTGCCAATAACTGTCAGTACGCTACTGCCCCCTTATTGCCTCTGTCCGACCCCAACTCATTATGCAACCCAACATACACACTCCAAGAGATCTCTCATTCGCAATAAACACTCATAAGTTTATTTGTTTGTGGGCCATGGGCATTGTGACGTGTCATTAGTAGACCTAGGATTTTAAGGCAAATGCCTATTTTGTTCCTTATGAAATAACATGAATTTTTTTTAATATGTTGACATTTCATGATATATCACTTATATTTACAGAGTTTTATAGTGCCCTAAAATGCCTATTTGGATCTTGGGAGCCTATTTTTACTATTTTAGTGCCTAAAATGCCTATTTTGTACATTTAAAATAAAATTCTACTTTGTATCTTTAACAATCATTTAATGGACATCCGTGAATGAAGGGGAGAACAGCAGAGGGTGGGTTTTTCACAGAAACTCGATTTTCCCAAACAATTGTTGCCAAAGGAATGCTGACTGACGGGGGAGAATTCGCTCAAAACAACAAATATCAGGTATAGGGGACATCTGTGTCAATTTTTCATGTAATCCAAAACTGTTTTTGATAAATGTATTTTTTTTATTCTGTCTTAATTTTTCAATTATTTCTGTTAAGAATAGGTAGGCTATACAAGTAAATAAAAGAACACGTTACAGTTTAAGACCATATTGTAGTATTTTAAAGTCTATTTTCTGCCTATTTACACTTTTTAATGCTTATTTTAAGTCCCTATTTTCTCTTTTAAAAGCCTATTTACTTGTTTTAAAAGCCTATTTTAGTTGCCTAAAACTAATTTTTAGAGCCTAAAATCCCAGGTCTAGTCATTAGGGACAAAACAACTGACCGGGTGAGAAATCACTGCTTTTCTACGCTACGGGTGTATTAGAAGCATATCTACGATGAAAGCCCGTTATACAGGGTGTTAAGGAATAAAACCGATTTTTTTAAATTTCACCTGTGTATAGAGGGGGCATAGACAAGCAACTCTTATTAGGAGATTTTTGCTCTATGACGTAAAATGTGTATGCTACAGGGCATTAAAGTCATTACAATTTGGTGTTCATAAGCCAATAATGAAGCGAAATAGGGTTAAAATTTGAATAAATTTGACTTCATGCCTTCTTAGTGATCGATAAAAACCTGATTCTTAATCAATCGTCAACAGCTATATCATAATTTAGTGTTTACATAATCTGCAAAATTTACAGACTAATCACATGACTAGTCGCCAGTGCATTAGTCTTTTTTTTTTTATTCATAACTACTCATTACAGTGTTAACAACGAAGTTCCTTTGTTTTGCATATTTTCAAATGTTAGAAGTCAGTAGCGGTCATGCCCTGGGGTATTTTATGCTGTTACAGGAAAAATTGAACCCATAGAGCAAAAGTCTGCTAATAAAAGTTGCTTACCTATGTCCCCTCTAGGCCTATACACAGGTTAAATTAATTCGGTGTTAATTCTTTAACATCCTGTATAGAACTTAAAGGCAAACACGAAATTAACAAAACGAGCTCTAGCTTGTGCTTAGAAAAGCAATCGAAAAGCCTTTTGGTATTCCGTATTGTAGCGGAATTCAGGCTATTTTGGTTGGCAACAATTTGAGAAAAAAAAATCGCTGTTTGAAAAATTTGAACATATCAGAAACAGCTGCGTATATTCAATCATGATCTATTAAATTTCCAATCCTCGAATGTACACAATCGTAAGAAGTGAACAAAGGACATAGACAAACCAATATGAACCACTTTGTATCATATCGGAAAGTTTCTATAGATTCGCCGGTAACACATTTGAGTGGAAAATGAAAATAGGCTTTATTTAGATATCGAAATTTCACTGAGTATTTTCTTACCTTTGGAAAGTTTCGTCCCACACCCGGTAGAGGTCAGCCACATCGTCCTTGAGTTTGGAAGCAGGATGACCTGTGTCGGTGAGAAACCTGTGGACCGCAACATTGACCTGCAGAAGTTGAGTCTTCCTGTCCCTTAGCCCTGCCAGTTCCATCTGCAACAAGGAAAATAATCGTTCATTATCCCATTCATTTCTTTGTGAAGTACAGTCGGTCAAATAAAAAACGTCGGGACTCGTATGCTGTTAAAATTAAAGTTTTGACGCATTAGTTCACAAGTTTCCAATAAACGACACAAAATACAGGTCATTTTCGGAACATATGAGGCCATGCGGCAGGAGGGAAAATATGAACACGGAGGGAAAAAATGAACAACGCGGAAAGCGCAACACACGATATTCAACTTAATGCATTGTCATAATTCATTTTGCTTTGTGTCATCGCCACATACAAATGCTAACGTGAGAGAAAGTGTAGTTAGGGCTGTAATTGACCTGCATTTTTCGGTCTCTGAAGCAGCGAGAAGGTTCCATATTTATGAAAGAGCAGGTCAGAGGAGGGAACTTGACTATAATGCGACCGGAAGTTTTCATAGCAAACGTTGATCCGGCAGGACGCGTATTTCGATGCTAAGATTGGTTGCAGAAGTTGAGCGTAAGTTATTGATTTTGGACTAGAAGTACCGGTATTATAAAATAAAATCTAAAAAAAATGCTCCTTGAATAAACATATTCCTCGCGAATCTATTAATTATTAATATTATAAAAATTTGCAACCAAGAATATGGCGGATTTGAGGCATATAGCCACAGCCTTCTATAGGCCTACATGTTTGTTTTGGAACAAAACTGACTAAATAATCAAGAAAATACATGGATAGACAAGAGGCGTGTGTGAACCTAACCTTAAGTCTTCCTGTACATGCGCATATGCTCGTTCGTGATACTTAATCAAATACCGCCCGACGTTTTTTATTTGACCGACTGTACCTCATTTTCAGATAAAGTAACTCCCGAGCGCTGAACGGCCCAAAAAATCTGTTGTGAAACATAACTTCCTCTGCCCAAATAAAAATGTTCCGTCTTATATATATATATATATATAATGTATGACATTTCATGTAAAGGTTGTAAAATGAAGACAATGTCATTATCAGCGCATCCCCGAAGGATACACAACCCAAATAAAATCTTATTATTGCACTCACATAACTTTCTTTACTCTAAGCATGGCCAATACATCCTTCTCAATTCACATTCTGATTATAGAATAAGAGGTCGTATTGCAAAGAGTGCGTATTCAGTTGTTTCAAACCTGATGCAAAGCTATATTGTTCACCAGGCAAGACTGTGGGTGGCTTATAACTACCTTTCAGAGAATTTTTGCGAAAAAAGTTTGAAATAAAAATGTTAGGTCTTGCTATAAACACCCTAAATACAAAATTTAAAGAAAATCGTGCAGTTTTCGAGAAAATTGCGAAAACCCAAATTTTTTTCATGTAAAGTCCCCTTAAAAATAAGAGAAAGTCGTCGCCAAACTTCGTGTCACATTTGTTTTCATACTATTTTTCATTCTGGAGCTAAGCTGTTCCCAAACACACACACACACACACACACACTACATGTTTCTCAAAATAGTATTTTTGGATTTAGATGACCTCAAATCGTGTATTTACATTAAAAATTCAACTTCGAATTTGGGTGTCGAAAACAATACTTGTAAAAAAAAAATCCTTGTGTTACACCTGCTGTACTCTTAAGGCAGCCGTTTCAAACACTAAAAATAATTTGGAAATAAATTTAAGGAAAATTAACGAAAAAATTTCCTTGCTGTTAAAATACCAAGATAAACTGATTAAGTTATCTAAAATGATAACTTTGTCCTACACGACACTGAAGTTTTTGAAATTTGAGTGTCATATAAAATTACAGAATAAGGTACTAGCACAGTATAACTTATACTGTGGTACTAGGCTCCAAGAAATAAATTATGAACCTAGTCATTGCGTTAACTGTTTTCTTTGCAGTCCGGAACGAGTTTATGAAGGTCTAGTATGGTAATTGTAGGAAAAGATCAAATGAACTAAATTATACAGCTTTCTCCAGTGAGATTTTGGATTAACAATAAGTTAAATAAATTAGTCCACTACTATAGCGTAGGGGATGCATTCTCTCCTCTCATGCAGCGGACCCAGATTCGAATCCTGGTCGGGGCAAGTTACCTAGAAGGGGTTTCTTCCGGGTTTTTCCCCCTCACCTGTGAGAGAAATGCCGGTCCCCGGATATCATCTGGCCGTCATTATCATCTTCATCCCATCCTCGCCTTGTTTGGAGTGAGTGTGTGTGTGAATGGTGTGTCTCGTCCTATGTGTTCGTGTTGTCTCGGAGGTGGCCCCGGCATTGAGATGATCACTCATATCCTTGTCTGGTCAAAAAAAGTATGTACAGTAGAACCTCGGTAATTCGAGCCCCGGTATTTCGAGGTTCCGTGTAATTCCAGCTGGTCTTAAGAAAATTAAAATTTTGCATAAAACTAGAGTAAAATCCCGTTTTTATACGGTGTCCGCATGTAAGTTTTACGCACTTTCGAATGTGTTACATTTTGAGCTTTCTTTCAATTTTTCCATGTACAAAAATGCAGGTAAAACTGTCCCACTTAGGGTTTTTGTTCATAATACACAGAAATAACCTTGGCTTCAGACTGCTAACACTTTTCTATGACAGATTGACAGAAACCGTTTGGTTCGATTTTTCGTGTCAATCAATTGTACAGTGCATATTTCCCCATTCTTTCAGAAAATAATACTGTATTGTTACAGTAATCCCTACAATGGTAGTTAAAAGTGTTTTCCTAGTAGCGCCGCTTTCCCGTTCCACTCCATTAAGGGTCAGACAATGGCTTAATCCATAAAGGATGCCGATGTAGAAAATTGGAAATGTTTGACAATATATATATACAAGCGTAACACAGGTAAGTAGGCCTACCATATTGTTTATTTTTTTTTTTATTTAAATCATTATTGTGCTCATTAAAACTTATTTGCGATTTACCCATTGATTTAGTGATATTTCCGTATATTAGAGTTTTTTGTAATTCGAGGTAGCCTCAGCCCCAATTAGCTCGAATTATCGGGGTTCTACTGTATGTGATCCACAGATAATCCCTCTCCCGACAGGTCGCGGTCATGTAATGCACGGGCGGCGTGGGTAGCTTAATGGGGACATACTACAGCTTTCGATGCTGGAAAATAGGTGAAGTTTCATTATTTTTTTTCTCTCGGCAATGAATTGCTCTGTAGCCTTGTAATCTGGCATGCTCTATAATGACAGGTTCTAGAATTGCATACTGTTTTCAGAATTAATTTGACTGTTACAGTTAATGGGTAATTATCATTACAAAATGGCAGCCAAATTTTGTGCAGTTTCCCTGATAACTCAAACATTTCTTAATATATTGCAGTGAAATTTTGCATGCAAGTATATTTGATAGAATCATTGATGTAACTTTAATAGTTTTTTTTTTTTTTTTTTTTTTTTTTTTTTTTTTTTTTTTATAATATTTCTGATGTAAAAATTTATTTAAAAAATTAACAAGTGATGAATTGTTTAAAAAAAATGTATACTGCAGATAATCCAAAGATCCTAGATTATGTTGTTCATATGATATTTACAAATAGATAGAAAAAAGAATCACTAAGAAATATTGGTATTTATGAAAATTATCAGGGAAACGGCACTTCAGTGCACAACATTTGGCTGCCATTTTGTAATGATGATTACCCATTAACTGTGACAGTTAAATTAATTCTGAAAATAGTTTGCAATTGTAGAACTAGTCAACATAAAGCATGCCAGATTGCAAGGATACAGAATAATTCATTGCTGAGAAAAAAAATAATGAAATTTTATCTATTTTACAGCGTCGAAAGTTGTATGACCCCCTTAAATGACCCTAAAAGGGAGAGGTAAAACTAAGCTCAAGAAAGCAAGACAAATGAATTAACTTAATCGTTAGTTTTCAGTGCCCTAGTGCCTTATATGAGGCTAGGCTAGGCACTGACGAGCATAAGGCAGGATTAATAAGAAAGACCTCAGAGCCCATATTAGGCCTAACCACTTTAGGATTTAGTTGTTAAATATTCAAAAAAATTAGGTCTATGTTTCTTATGAAGCCCTGTAACTTATGAGATCGATTTTCGTACTATAATCGATTGTAGTGTTTTTATTTATTTATTTATTGTAAGAAAAACCCCAACGAGCAAAGCTCACCTTAAGGGGCTATATACAACATGACATGCATTGTGATACATAAATTTTCAATTACAAATAACTTATAAATATACAAGAGGTGCAATATATACAAGAGGTACAAGAGTGAAGAGGTACAGAATATAGGAACACAAAACAAAATGACTTGATTTTAAGAGTGAAGTGAAATGATAGATGATGAAGGGAAACATAGTTACATAGTATAATAGTGATCAATATACAGTATGTATTTATTACCATATCAAAGAACTTAATCTTAGATTTTAAAAAGAGTTTTATTTGTGATTTAAATTTGTTATAATTTAATATATTCTTTTGTTCTTGTGGTAATTCATTATATGTTTTGATCAAATAATATTTTAATCCCTTTGTCCCATAAGTTAAAGTTGAAGAATGTGTGAGGTATATGTTCTGTTTTTGCCTTGTTTCATAGTTATGAATGTCTTTGTTATATTCTATTGGAAAATTACTGTGGATGTTACCATGTACTACTCTGTGCATATATGTAATGGCATTTACTTTAACTAAGGTCTCAAACGGCAAGATTTTCGATTGTTCATAAAGAATGCGAGTTGGTGTCAAATAATGTGCACCTAGTAAAATTCTGAAGTTAAGTTGGAAGTCGCAAATAATTATCGAATGAAAATATCAAGTGTCTAACTATAGCTTCAGTGGTGAGAAGGAGCTAAGTAAGGACTCTGAAAAGTTGCCATTTTGGAGGTCGTCTCTATACCAACTCTACTGTATTTCGTATTATCACAGTTTCCAGCTATATTAGGTAGTCTTAGTTCACAGTATTAATATCTTTCTCCATCGGGACAGCACGTCTGTGAAATCCCTTGCCTGAGGATATAAAAATCTACCGAACACTCAGAACGGTGAAAGTCAAGTTGTTTAACCACCAATCACAAATAAGCATATCTTACACTTCTTTCATGTATTTTTTTTTTATTATTAGTTTTTTTTTTAAATAATTTTTCATTCCTTCTTATTTACCATATCGAATTTTCATTATTATAGTTTAATTTAGTTTTAATTACAGTTTGTATAAATATAGTTTGCATTAATATAACTATATTTACGCCTATATAAAATGATATTGAAAGTTGAGTGTCATATAAAATTACAGAATAAGGTACAAGGAATAAACTATGAACCTAGTCATTGTGATAACTGTTTTCTATGCAGTCCGGCACGGATTTATAAAGGCCTAATATGTTTAATTGTACGGAAAGATTAAATAAACTAGGTCTTACCGGTATGCTTTTCCGGTAATAATCTCGTTCTAGTAATTTTAAAAATAAGAAGAAATACAGCCATATATTCGTATCTTTCCAATGCTGTAAATGGCTGTTTGCTAGTTCCATCTTGCTGGCCGCTAGGGGTGCTAGTGTTGCACCGATCTGTCAAAAGGATGCATTTTCCTTTCATTGGAGCTTCGCTACTGTTATACTATACTGTGGTCTTACTACGTCGGGGATTTAGGATTAACAATAAATAAATTAGTCCATCGCTGTAGCATAGGGGATGCGTTCGCTCTTCTCATGCAGCGGATCCGGATACGAATCCTGCATGGGACAAGTTACCTAGGTGGGGTTTCTCCCGGTTACAATCCTGCATTTCCGCAGGGGCATTGATATACGTCAGCTGTACATCCTCCGTGATTTAATTACCCTTACTATATCCGGTGAAGAGTACAGTTTATGAAGCTCGTCGTTATGCAGTTTTCATTTCTCTTAGGCCCAAATATTTTACTACGCCCCCTGTTTTCCAACACTTTCAGATTATGTAAGGGGCCATGTCTCACATCCGTATAATACAACCGGCAGGATAAAGGTCTTATAAATCTTAATTTTTAGATTTCTGGACAAAAGACGAGACGATAACAGTTTCTGAACTGCATAAAAATAAGCAATTCCTTATTTGAATCTACACTTAACTTCTACCTTAATCAGGGTGTCCACCAAGTAATACTGAAGAAATTCCCGGCTTATTCCCTGATTTTCATTGATCATTTCAGAAATTCCCGACTAAAATATGAAGCACTTTCTAATAACCGTGTAAGAAAAATTACAGGATTATACATACTTTAAATAAGAAAAACTTTTAGTAACAAAAGAAATTGCAAAGAATAATTACTTAGGCTATAACAGATACAAAAATTAGGAACAATAAAATAAATTAAATATACTTTCACATAGGCCTATTATTGTCTAGAAGTCTTTTTGATCCCACTTTGCAATTTTTCGAATTTTCCCGGATATTTTAACAAATTCATTGACTTTTCCCGGATTTTCCCGACCATACGAAATTCCCGGCCTTTTCCCGGATTCCCGGATTTTCCCGACCAGTGGACACCCTGTTAATATATTCGTGTTAAATAAAATAAATAAACAGGCCTAATCTAAGTTTAGTAGGTATCTGTCACCCATCTCAAAAAAAAAGGAACTATAGTACTTCGTGTTAAATAATTTTTCTTTAAGAATGCGTGAGGTATGGTAAGGAATATTTTGAGAGGATAGAGGATGGAGGCTGGACCACATCTCATCTCGCTTGACCTGTTTCCGTGAACAGGCCATTCCTAAGCGAAGCTCTCCCCACAGGCTGACCATATCCAGGGCTTTACTGCCCCTGCATGTTCCTCAGGGACTGCCAACACAAACACGGGACTGCAACTCGAGGTTCGCGAGCCCTCGTGTTTCTAGGGGGAGGATTTCTATGACATGTCATATTTTCCCCCTTTCAATCGACCTGTCAATCGGTAAATAGAAAGGTAATAAAGCATATTCACACTTGTCTGCAGTCCAGTACAATGTTGCCAAATACGCGATTACTTCCATTTGAGAAATGTTGAATGACAGCGGCAACATTGGAGAAATCCACTCGACTATACGAGCACCGTCCTTTGTCGGTGGAGATTTTCGGATTAGGGAACAATGCTATTATATTCTTTTGTATATAAACAATGGTTTGGGACGAGGCCTTATTAAAATTGCATCAACAGTATGACTTTATCCCTGAGGCCCTTATAAGTTGTTAAACAAAAAAGAAAAAAAACTATATACTGCTGGTGCAATGTTAAGAAGACCTCGTCCCAAACCATCGTCTATCTACAAAAAATGTAATAGCATTGTTCCCTAATCCGAAAATCTGCACTGACAAAGAACAGGTGCTCTTGTAGTCGCGTGGATTTCCCCAGTGTTGCCGCTGTCATTCACCACTTCTCAAGAGAAGTAAACATGCTGTGGTACGTATATGGCAACATTGTACTGGACTGCAGACAAGTGTGAATACGCCTATTACCTTTCAAGATAGATATATAAGCTTTCATGAAACACAGATTGTCTCTGTTGGACATTACATGAAAATATTATAGGAGAAAAATTCCTCCGACACTGGGACTTGAACCCAGGACCTTTGGCTATTCGTTCCAATGCTCTACCAAGCCGGAGTTCAGTTCTCAGCGTCAGATGGAACCTCTCTCCTATGACTGATTGCCCCAATGGTCTACCTCACAGATAGACAAGTTATCTCATATGCAATCATAGGAGAGAGGTTCCATCTGGCGCTGTGAACTGAACTCCGTCTTAGCTCAGTTGGTAGAGCATTGGCACGGATAGCCAATTTTCCTGGGTTCAAGTCCCAGTGTCGGAGGAATTTTTCTCCTATAATATTCTAATTGCCTTTCTATTCATTGTATGAAAGGTCGAAGAGGATTAGGGTGGCACCCACAATAGGTCTAATTATCACTTTGGGAGTACGAAGAATCTATTCTGAAAGATGTCAGTGTGGAAATCATTTCAGTATTTCTGTCTTAGTGACAGGGACTCCACTGGTCACGCTATACGGCAACGTCTAGGCACACTCGTCATGTCTGTTTGCAATGCAAGGCTATGGAATTTCTGTCTAACTCAATTCGCAATCAACAGTCGATCCAGCGATTGTACAGATGTATCTGGCCTTGCATAGCTGATCAGCTTCCCTGCTCCAGCATCAATGGGCTATTAGCGGCCTTAAAAGGGAGCCCTGCACATTGCATCGAGCTGCGTGCAAAAACCCTACAAGTTCAAAAATACTGTATTAGGGGCCTACACTTAGAAGATAACAAAACATACAGTTTCAACAAATGCTTAAAATATATGCAGTTTCTAGAGAATGAACTGACAAATAGATCATATTCTCTGACGTGTGGGTTATAGGTTTTAGAGCTTTAAGAATGGGGAACAGGGAAACCTATAAGCTTAAAACAATCCGGCAGGGAATTATATTAATATCTGCAAAAAATAAAATCAGGTAAACTGATATAACAAAGTGCCAGAATTCTTTCATTTATGCCCGGTTTCTACAAACTAGTGAATTACCTATGGGTAAATTATCCATGGACAAATTAGTTCCATTTAACCTACAATGATATAATGAGCAAGGCCTTGGAGTTGTATAGTTAATTTGATTCAGAAGGCTTTGATTCTCATTGTTTAAATATTACTATTGATCCTATGAAAGGTTAAATTTTATCCAGCCATCCATGAAAGGATAAATTAACCCGACGATGTGCCCTTGGAAAGATCCAGCCCGAGTTTGTAGGAACATTTTTTCTGTCATTTTCATATTTACCCAGAGGACATTTATCTAGAAACTCGCCAAAAGTGTATGTGATTACTATCTTTAAATTATTTGTGTTTGTGTGGTGTTATTTTTGTGTAAATTCTGTTCATTGGATAATTTACCCATAGGTAATTCGCGAGTTTATAGAAACCGGCCATTAATCAGTGATAAGTTAATTGCAATTATATGAACAAAATAAGTTATTTTTGTAATCTATCTCCGAGTTAAGCTCCAGATCGATTCATTAAGCAGGGCTTGTGGAAGAGCATTATTCACCTTAATTCAAACTTGTATGCACTTGTTTTTTATGTATTGTATTATCTCTAGAGAACTAGTTCTTAAGCCTTAAATGATAATATTATAATCATGTTTCTGTGTATCTGTAACTTTGTATTGTACCTGTATCATACTTGTTCTATTGTAATATTATAAAGTTCAGTTGTATTAATCCTAGTTGAATGGAAGAGAAGGCCTAAGGCCATAATTCCACCAGGTAAAATAAAACAATTCTAATTCTATAGGCCTACACTGATATAAGAAATTCTTCAAATACGTCAAAATTTCACAAAATACACTGGCGAAGAACTCCACTTAATGTACGTAGGCCTAATTATTTCACAGTAATATCGTCAACTTGATCAACGAAATCTGATTAGTTTGATAATCAAATGCGAAGGGATATGTCATGGCTAACTGTATTGCAATTTCCAAAGCCGTATATGGTCAGTGTAAAACAATATGTTGTCAGGGTAACCGATTTGCATTTGTTAAATTCTTTATAATATATTACCATAAAATAGGCACTAAATTGGGCATTACTCCGAAACCGGTCAACCGGACATTATAAACGTGTAGGCCTATACCAAGTTTCATTTAATATCTGATAAAGCGTATTTGAGTTATCGCGCGTACAGACAGATAGACAGACGGACGGACGGACAGACATTTTCCCGTTCCCCACAAAATCTCATAAAGTACCATTCTGGCATTTAATGAGTTTTTAAGTAAAAAAGATTTATATACATATGTAGATATGGTTATTGTAGATGTACATGTTTCGATAAAAGCAACGGCCAAGTTGACAAGTTGATGACAAGTCATTAACATTCATCATTTGTTTAAATTGCTAATTTCTATTGGAATTAGAGAACAGAGTACTACCTAAAGATTAAATGCGAGATATTCAATTTTCAACACAATACATAAACACTTTCCGAACCGCAAAGAAAACATGCTACATAATGATTAGGTGCATGCTTTATTTCTTGTAAAACGTTAGGCCTATGTGATTTCATATGAGATTTAAATATTAATTCTTTAATTTTCTTTTCCATCATTTTATTAGCGATTTAAGACAAAAGTACTGTATCCCATATATACAGGGTGTTAATGAATAACACCGAAATATTTTACCTGTGCATAGAGGCATAGGCGTAACCAGGCCGACCATATAGGGGGGGGGGTTATTACATCCGCGGGGTCTGGGGGGTATGGAATATCCGGAAAAAATTCAGATGCAAAATAACGAGTTTTAAGCTTCCGGGGGTGCACCCCCGGAAAATTTTAAAAATTAAGACGCAAAATAACGAGTTTTAAGCTTCCGGGGAACCCCCCGGAAAATTTTAAAAATCAAGACGCAAAATAACGAGTTTTAAGCTTCCGGGGGTCATTCTCCGGAAAATTTTTAAAATTAAGACGCAAAATAACGAGTTTTAAGCTTCCAACGCTTTATACTTGTATTAAGTAATTTATGGGCAGACTTAAAAAATTATACAATTTTCCTTTTTCTAATCAATGGGGGGGGGGTTCAAACCCCCAAAACCCCCCCTAGGTACGCCTATGCATAGAGGGGACATAGACAAGCAACTTTCATTGGGAGATTTTTGCTCTATGACGTAAAATGTGTATGCTACAGGGCAATAAAGTCATTACACTTTGGTGCTCATAAGTAGGGGACGGATTTCTATGACATGTCATATTTTTCCCCTTTGCATTATTTCTGGTTTCTGACTAATTTAAACCCGATTCCAAGCATCCTGGTGAAAATGAAACGGCTTTTATTGTGCATATAACTGCATATTTAGGAAATTTTCAACTATTGTAGCATATTTAGTATGAATATTCATATTTAGGTCATATTTTCTGCATATTTGTGTGCATATTAAAGAAATTTTGAAGTTTCATATCATATTATGTAAATTTTGCATTATAATGATACTTTTTGAGAATTTACAAATATTTTAAATAATTAACAATATATTTTATTAAAATGAATTGTAATGAAACTTTAAAAAAAAAAAAATACACAATGTGTAAGTGGTAAAGTCATATTTTAAATTTTATTGGTCATATATGTTTTTTTAGGTCATAAATGCATGCATATATCCTATTTTTTAGGTCATAGAAATCCGCCGCTAGTGATAACTAGACTTCGGATTTTAGGTAAAAACCTATTTTAGTCCTTAAGTGATATTTGGACGAAAACTTGTATATGCATGTTTCATAAGTCACTATGCCTAAAACTGATATTTTTATAGGACCTGAAACAGCCTATTTTTACGTTAGAGCCTAATATTGCCTTTTTTGCTTGTTTTTCCTCTAAAGTTCAAAATAAGTCATTTTTTATTATAAATTATAGCGTTTTCAGTTCGTACTAAATTTTTAGCTCGGAATGTGCAGTAGATGACGTGGTTAAATAGGAAGAAATGTTTCATCTTCAGTAGAAAAATTCCTTGGAATTCCCAAGAAAATGTAGTGTTTTTCTCCCGACTCCCACATCCAGTAACAAAAAAAAAAGTAGTTCTCTGAATCACTGAGGGATACAAGGGGTTGAATATGCTAGTATGATATGCGTAGCTTCTGGGCGCAGGGATTAGGTTTTCGCTGTTATGGTAGTAAAACAGGCCCTAGTACTAGGGTCTCATAATTCTGTGTACCATAGGCCTATATTTGTGTTTTATCATGATTATTGATTAATGGTGACTTCAATAAATAGCCTATAATATTCTGCATTGCAATTGAGATATTTCAGAAAATTGGCAACTTAACGATTTTATAAGAGACTAGTTTACGATTTTTAGAACCCATTTTCCAATTTTTAGAGCCTATTTTAGGTACTTAAAACAGCAATTTTAGCGACCTAAAAGTCCGAAGTCTAGTGATAACATTACCCGATTGATAACATTATCCGCGATTACATTAAGCGGCGTTCACTTTATATATACTTACGGTAGAAAAAGTCATTGTAAGCGTATCGCTTCTCTTGATACTCAAGGCGAAAATTTTATGAAATATACAACAATAACGCTGAATGTGATTGTTTGAGAGTGTCAGCGTCAGCCGCGAGTGGCGGCAGATTAGATGATTCTTGAGCTGCCGGGGCTGCATTTCATTAAAAATGAGGGGAGGGGGTGTTGGAGCAAGAAACGCCGGTAAAAGGGTAGTTGTGTTGCACGCGCGGAGGTCCTACGTGCCCCGCATGGCGAGAGGCCCCATTACAAAAACCCTCGCTCGCCTTCTGCTGCCGGTGGTTAAAGAGAACAGACTCATGCCCAGGTAACATGTAAAAATTGCAAAATGAAAAATTAATTTTTAATAAAAAAATATTTAAAAAATGACACATTTAAAAAAAAAATCAATAACTTATACCTTAATAACTTATACCTTATAACTTATACTCAATAACTTATACTTCAGACTTTTAGGTCGCTAAAAATGCTGTTTTAGGTACCTAAAATAGGCTGTAAAAATTGGAAAATATGTTCTTAAAATCGTAAAATAGTCTCTTATAAAATCGTTCAGTTGCCATTTTCTGAAATATCTCAATTGCAATGCAGAATATTATGTTTATTGAAGTTACCATTAATCAATAATCATGATAAGACACAGCTATAGGCATATTGAACACAGAATTATATATACCTATTAATAGGGCCTGTATAACTACATAACAGTGAAAACCTAATCCCTGCGAGCAGAAGCTACCCCTTGTATCCCTCAGTGATTCAGATAACTTTTTTTTTTTACTGGATGTGGGTGTCGGGAGAAAAACTCTACATTTTCTTGGGAATTCCAAGGAATTTTTCTACTGAAGACGAAATATTCCTTACTATTTAACTACGTCACAAATGTGTCATGTACCGCACATTCCGAGCTAAAAACTTAGTACGAACTAAAAATAAATGCTAGAATTTATAACAAAAAACAACTTATTTTGAACTTTAGAGGAAAAACAAGCAAAAAGGCAATGTTAGGCTCTAACGTAAAAATAGGCTGTTTTAGGTCCTATAAAAGTATCAGTTTTAGGCATAGTCACTTATGAAACATGAATATACAAGTTTTCGTCCATATATCACTTAAGGAATAAAATAGGTTTTTACCTAAAATCCGAAGTCTACTATCAGTCAGTTACCCGCCTTTCGTAGGGTGAAAATAGCTATTTATGCATCAAGTAGGCAAACTAACGATTTAGCGGACGAATCTAGTGTGGCGGCCGAGGCGTAAGCATACAATATATATATTTTGCACGACGTAAAAAAAAAGAGGCGCTTGCACCGAGTTTTTTCAATTTCCGAGATCCGTTATACGCTTACGGAACGAGTATTGCATGCTATTTTTGCACGATGACTATTTTTATCAATTTATTTATATTAATTGAGATATTAGCTGAAAATATTATGTCTATACACTATTGAAGATGGATGTTATATTTAACAAAGTGATTCGCATATGTTTGTTGTTATGGGAACCGAATATTTGTCCTGTTAAAGTCGCCACAAACTAGGGGGCCTTGGTCCATAATGGCTTGTATTATGATGATTTTGCTTACGGCACTTGTGCTTTTTGTTATTTTTACCGCACGGAGATTTCTTTTGTTTTCATAGCAACCAGATTGCGTCCGGGAATGTCAAGTTACGATCCACGGCAACAATATTCGTAAGTACCACTAATTAGTTACGTCGTGCAAAATAGTATATTGCGATACAAGTGCCGTAAGGCACGTTTACGGGTCGAGGAAACAGATTGAAAACCCGAGGCGCAGCCGAGGGTTTTTAAGTTTTCGAGACCCGTAAATGCTTTTACGGCCCGTGTGTTGCATGCTATTTTTTGCACGATGATTATTTATATCAATTTAATTATATTAATTGTGATATTACCTGAAAATATTATGTAAATACATTCTTGAAAATAGATATTTATTTCAGAAAGTGATTCGCATGTGTTTGTTGTTATGGGAACCGAATATTTTTCCTGGGGGCCGTGGCCATAAAGGCTTGTATTATGAAGTGTATCGTAATGAATTATGACGTATCGCTTGGACCGTAAGTAATTTAACCTCATCGCAACGGCCCTTAGCAACAAGACTGTGTGGGAATGTCAACTTACGATCCATGTAAACAACGTTCGTAAGTACCACTTACTAGCTAAGGAGTGCAAAAAGTTTTTTAAGGTGTTTTTGTGAGTCCAGAACTGTAGATTCGGTGCCCATTCTTCGTCCTCCTCCCTAGCAGATTCGCGTAGGTGATGTCTGGCTTCCCAATAACGAGGGGAAATCATGGAAAAATGTAATTTAATTTTTTAAAAAAGCTAAATTGTACAATAGGCTACTGTACTTACATGAAGTGTCACATACTGAATATAGGCTATCGGTCATAGTCAAACTGTCAGCTAAAAGTTTTGATTTTTCGCAAATAATCGGCCCTGAAAGAGGGTTTCTCAATGCTCGCTGCTGCAAAAACCACTTGAAAATTGCCTCAAAGCGATCCGGATAATTGGAGTTCTACTGTATTAAGTTTATTACGTTAATTAACTTATGCGTTTTATGCGTATTTTTCATGTCATGAAGAAACTTTTGAAGTAAAACTTCTTTAGTGGCGGTAGAGGAGTAATCAAAGGAAATTTTTCAGACCTTACTTCCTCAATCGAAAATACCAAAATTGAAAAAATCTAAACATCCAAAATTTAAAAAACTAAAATACAAAAAAATAAAAAATTCAAAGAATCAAAATTTAAAAAATCCAAAATTAAAAAATTCAAAGATCCAAAATTTAAAAATCCAAAAATCCAAATTTAAAAAAATTAAAAATCCAAAATTAAAAAATACAAATTTCCAAAATAAAAAAAAACAAAATTAAAAATTATAACATCCAAAAATCCAAAATTTAATAAATAATGAAATTTAAAATTTAAAAATTCAAAAATCAAAAATTTAAAAAATAAAAAAATAAACATTTCAAAGATCGAAAATTTAAAAAATCCAAAATCCAAAATTAAAAAAGTCCAAAAACCCAATATTAAAAAGTCCAATAATGCAAAATTGAAAAAATCCAATAATAAAAAATTGAAAAAAATAAAATAAAATAAAGTTTTACTTCTGTCGCGTGGCGTTCCACGCATTCTTTTTTTATGCGTCAATTCCAACTTTGTAACTTATATGGTACAGGTAGAAGAACTGAATAAAACTTGGAATTTTAAAAACTGATTCCCAGAAGCTGTTTTTCAAGCTGTACTTCATTCATTCTCCTAAGGTACTAGTATTCTAAACATTCCCGGAATGGTGTGACAGGAAATAGAAAAAAAATACTAACATTTTATGCGAGAGTTCTCGCTAGCCAGGGCATTAATTGTAAAATTAGAGCAAATAAGGCAGTCGTCTAGCAACCACAAAGCTAGATATAGAGAATGTAATAGCGTCAACTTTATAGAATGAACTTAGAGAGATTGAATCAGTGGCGTAGCTTCAAACTCGCAAAAATATGTACAGGTAGACCTAAGGGGGAAAAAAGCGGACCGACTCTTGTAGCTGATTTCAGAGCCTTGTGATACGTAAATAAAATCAGGTAAACTGATGTAAAAAAGTGCCAGTATGTTTTTGTTTAATCAGTTATTACTGCAATTATGATATGCAGAATTTTTTTTTTTAAATTGATTTCCAAGTTAAACTCCAGATTTATTCATTAAGCAGGGCTTACGGAAGAAGAAAGGTCTACCATCTCGGCCACCTGGGTCATTTTAACGGTCTAGTTGGATAAGCGCATGTAAATCAATATGTTTTTTGTCATAGCTACCTGTATTTTAATTTCCAAGGCCTTATAAGATCACAGTAAAACAATAGGCTATGTTGTCAAGATAACTGATTTTCATTTTTTTTATAAATTCTTTCGAATACGTATATTACCATAAAATAGGCACTAAATTGAGCATTACTCCGAAACAGATCAATTGATTTTATCCATTATGAATAGACGTCTTCCCATGGACATTGTAAATGTGTGTAACAAGTTTCATAAAAATCCGGTAGACCGTATTTGAGTTACCGCGTCTTTAAAATATACACTAAATTGGGTTTTACTCCGGTACCGGTCAACAGATTAGGTTCAAATTCAATAGGGCACTTCTCATGGACGTCATAAATGGGTATACCAAGTTTCATGAAAATCCGTTACAGCGTATTTGAGTGATGGCGCCTTTGTATGAGAAAGGCGCCATAATCTATTAAAATAGGCACTAAATTGGGCATTACTCCGGTACCGGTGAACCGATTTGGTTCAATATCAATAGGGTTCTTCCCATCAACATTATGAATGTTTATACCAAGTTTCATGAAAATCCGAAAAAGCGTACCGTACTTGAGTTATGGTGCGTACAGACGCACGGACAGACGGACGGACAGACAAGACAGACAGACGGACAGACATTTTTTCGTCCCCCACACAATCTCATAAAGTACCATACTAGCACTTAATAAATGTAAGAGTTGTAACGGGAACGTTTGTTTTCACAAGCAATGCAAATTATTTCACAATTCAAGTAATTTATCGGCTGTAGAACAAATTTCAATACATTCCCTGCTACCCTGTGAATGCCGCTAGGCATGCGCAATGGCTTATATCGGCAACTTAGATATTTTAGTCGGTCCGTGTTTTTTTGTACAGGTGCAATAATAATTATTTATTATTATATTTCTGATTTTAGGTCAAATCCTATTTTAATCCTTAAAAAGATATATACACAAAAACTTGTATTTACGCATTTCACAGGTGATTATACCAGAAACAAAATCGTTAGAGCCGTTTTCAGGAAAATCGCGAAAAACGAAAATTTCATCATGTAAAGCCCCCATAAAAATAAGAGAAACTTGTCGCCAATCTTCGTGTCACATCTTCAGAAGGTACCTGACCCAAATACAAAACTTGTTTCCATATGATTTTACGTTCTGGAGCTAGGCTGTTCACCGACATCCACACAGACACAGACATGTTTCTGAAAATAGTGTTTTTGGATTTAGGGGTCCTCAAAACGTGTATTTATGTTGAAAACTCAACTTCGAATTTGGGGTCGAAAACAATACTTCCTCTACGTATGTTACGGGCAGTGGAAGTAAAATGCAGTTTCATATTTTAATATCAGTTTGAGCGGATAGATTTTATTGTTTATTTTAGTTACTAACTTACTCAATGGCAATAGACAATTCCCGCGCTTACCTGAGCCCGCCATTCAAGCCTATCCTGTGCTAACTCCAACCATCCCTCCCAAATCCTACTTCCCTTAAATAATATTAGGATTAATTATTAATCCTAATATTGTTCTCCCACCTACGTCTAGGTCTTCCAAGTGGTCTTTTCCCTTCGGGCCTCCCAGTCAATACTTTTGAGATATATCTTTCCTCCCTTCCCCCTCCTTTCCTAAGCAAGGTAAAGGAATATTATCTATTTTATGGAACCCGGAGGTTCATTGCCGCGCTTACCTGATCCCGCCATTCAACCCTATTCTGAGCTAACTCCATCCAACCATCCCTCGCAAGCCCTATTTCTCTCAAATTAATCCTAATATTGTTCTCCCACCTACGTCTAAGTCTTCTAAGTGGTCTTTTCCCTTCGGGTCTCTCCGTCAATATTTATTTTTTAATTTTAAACAAAATATTTTTATTAATTATCAGTATTAATTTTTTTTTTTAAATCCTGGGCACGGAGTCCTCCGGGAGGGACTTTAAGCTGGGGGGCCGGTGTCGTAGATTTACGGGACGTAAAAGAACTCCAAGCCTAAATTAGAGCCTCTGGACAAAATTTCTCGGCCCTTTCACGTCCAAGTAATACCTTAGTTTCCGGAGGGGGTTAAGGGGCGATGGGCTTACCACCTGTCCCTCTGCCCTTTCTAGGAAAATAAGTGTAACAAAATTCACATCGGTAAACAGAAACCTCCACTTGGAGGCCCTTCGCCCCAACATGGGGGCATAGGGTTAGAGAGAGAGAGGGAGAGAGAGAGAGAGAGTTTTAATTCAAAAAGAAAATGAGATGTTAAAATAAAATTTAAAATGCTTAATTTATGTTTTGAATACATTATGTGCAAAATTTAAAGTTTTGAGGGCAAACAGTTAAGAAAATCACTTGGGTCATCTCTTAAAGAACAGGATATAGCGAGTGGAGACTCACTTTGACTTGCTGTATTCTGTTCTCCAGTTGGTCTCTGTTCCGGAGATCAGACTCCATAGCGGTCACTCTGGAGTGGAGATCCAGTAATTCATCACGCAGTGCTGCCATCTCGCGCTGAAGCGAGCGAACTCGCTGCAGATCCTCTGCCCTCGCTTGTAACATGTCCCAGCGCTCCACTAGACCTGAAAGCACAAGCAACGCCATCTATGACCGAATATCACAATTTCCATGACTGACCTTTTCAATGCTACTGTGTGTAGGCTAAAAACTGTGTAAAAACAAGACAGTCTAACTTGATTATTAAGTGCCATAATGGCACAGTTGGAAACAGGGGCGTATTCAGGGGGGCTGAGGGGGCTGCAGCCCCCCCCGAAACGTTATGGGTATATATACGTGAACAACCACAAAAAGAAAAAAAAATGCAGGTTCTAAAATATTAAAATTTTACAAGAAAATGAACTCAGAAGTGGACAAAAATGACAGGATCCTATAACAAGGCTTACTAGAACATAACTAGCAGATAAAAGTATAAAAAATTGACCAAGTTTATTTTAAATTACACGTTTTATAGGAGCATGAAAAAAATTAATTCAGTGTGTGATAATTAGGGCTCAGAGGTTTATTTATTTTTTTTTTTTTAAAGGTTGACGATATGTCATCTCTTTTCTGAGACATCACTGACAATGCAGGATGTAGTATAAGTTCGTCTTCCGTCAAAACGAACAATAATACCTTACTCATATTTTGCATTTTATTTTCTACCAGTCATTTTTAGAAAATTTTCATTCGTTCGTTGCATTTATTTCCTATTTTGTCCTCAGAATGAACTTTTCCACCATTGTACACAAAGCAATCTCGTAATTCATTAACATAGTAAACATAATATTAAAGTAGTCAAATAACATACTTAAAATATTGTCTTTTGTTTATTATTATATTAATATGCTACTGTATATTCCCTTTTTTAGATATATATTTAGAAATATTATCATATTTTAAAATTTTCATGTCATATTTTCATAAATTTAAGGTAATTTATAGGTCTTTTCAGGCGTTTTTAGATCATCAACTTCTGAAGCCTAGTGACAGTAAAGTTAGGATTATCACAGCCCCTCCCGATGGAAAGATGGGAAAGGAAAATATTAAGGAAAATATATGGACCGTTAAAGGATAAAGACAGGTGGAGAATACGGTCAAATATGGAACTAAAATTACTATATAAAAGACCTAACATAATAACACTGAAGTGAATTGAATGGATTGGGCAGGGTCCTTTTTTAAAATTATAAAACGACTAAAATTATACGTTCAATCCTTAAGTTGATAAATTATCCTATAGTATACATTAGGTTCTGTTCAATTTGAAATAAAATGTCAGGATAAAAATAGGAAAACGAATTTAAATTCCATATAAAATTACAGAATATCTCTCTCTCTCTCTCTCTCTCTCTCTCTATATATATATATATATATATATATATATATATATATATATATATATATATATATATATATAAGAGGCTTTGTCCTGACTGACTGAATGACTGACAGACCTAAAGCCTAAACTATAATAGGTAGAGACTTGGAATTTTGATAATGCATTCGTTTCATAATGTAAGTGCTCACTAAGAAAGGATTTAAAAAAAATTGATTTTAAATGACAAAAATCAAATGTTTTTGAAAATACTTAATCCCCTTTTACACAGAATTATCAAATCAAAATCACAGTTCACATGACAACAGTGTATTGTTGGCAGTGGTCTCAGGTAGGTTTGGAAAAAATGATACGGGACTCTGACAAATTAGAGAAGCTATCGATATAATTCATCTAATACACAATGTGATACATTCACATAACTTTCCCTACCCTTGACATAGAGAAAACATTACGAGGTATGGTAATATGTATATTATTATATCGCAGGTTTTTTTTTTTGGAGAGGGAAGTATGAAAGCGATATTGAATATGTTTTTAATTTCTTCCCCGAAATGGTTGTAAGGTAACATGAAAGTGAGAAATAAAATATTCCGCAAAAACAATACAATTATATGTTACCGGAATTTCTGTTTCTTCTTATTTGAACCCTTACTAGGAATGGTGTGTAGAAGCGATGGGATGCAAAATTCTACATCCTCTATTAGCCGTAAAAAGCTATTTCAAGCATTTTCTGAGGGAATAGTTTGAGTGTGATAAGTAGTTCTTCTTCGTTTCAAATTTTAAATACCTATATAATGACCTATAATTTGAAAATCGAAAGTCCTTCATAAGTTAATTTCCAATTACAAAATACAAAACCCGGGCGACGCCTTTTATTCTAGTGCCATATAAAATTACAGAATAATGTATAAGAAATAAAGTAAGTGGCTTATCGTTGTATTAGTTGTTTTCTTTGCGGTCCGTAACAGGTTTATAAATTGTGTGATGAATTGAGACTCCAGAATTTTAGGGATAATTACAAAGTTCCGTTTAGGTGTCGAGGGCTAAAATACAGTAGGCTATATTATATCCGTGACATTAGTGAATAACGGCGACAAGTGTAAATCATAAGATATAAACACAACAAAGAAAACAAAGGAAGTAATTATCCATTACTGAAGCTAAGGCCGAACAATACAATTCTTATCACACAGTTATCAGGGAAACATAAATAATATAATAGCGTAATAGTTCAGAATTCAAAGTACGCAATAAGAAACCTATATAAGTTTCCAATATAATTCATATTTCAAGCTATCTAACAAATATTCTGAAAATTTCAAATAATACTTTAAACAATCAAGTGTGTTACACTAAACAGCTATCTCTACCCTAAATCATGGGAAATACACCTTTCTCGCTTCACACTCTGATATAGAATAAGAGGTCGTATTGCAGGGAATTCGTATTCAGTTGTGTGCAAAGGTGTAGGCCTGTTGTTTACTATGCAAGCCTGAGTTTGTGCTGGGCTGGCTTATAGGCCGAACTACAATTCGGAGAAAGCTTTCGAGAAAATGTTGCAAATAAAAAGTTTAGTTCTTTGTATAGAAACCTCCTTTGTAAATTTTAAAGAAAATATTTTGACATGTCTCATTCCCAAACGGTATCTAACCCAAATATAATCTTTTGTTTTAATACGATTTTTCGTTCATGATTTATGCTCATTAACCGACGCACATAAACAGACAAGTTTCCGAAAAATTGAATTTTTAGATTCAGAGAGCCTCAAAACGTGTATTTATGTTGAAAACTCGATATTCAATTCTGGGGTCGAACCCTGAACTTCCTCTACCTAAGTATGACTATTTGAAAGCAATAAGCAGGGCAAGGCATTTGATGATTTTGCACCTTTTTTATATGAAGGTTAAAAGATGGCTCGAATATATATAAATGTGTATCATGAAATAGTTGATTAAATAAGGGCAATTTGTTTTTGCATTTCTTGCTTCATTTTGCATTTTTTGCTTCATTTTGCATTTTTTGCTTCGTCATTTGCATTTTCGTCATTTTCAAGAGATAGGGTTTTTTTTTTTGCAATTTTAGGTTATTTTCGGCATTTTAGGTCATGATTCAGTGGAGGTAGAGAGGAGCTAATCCATGAAACAAATCTTTACTTTCAGACAACAGACAATCATTTTTATTTGAAAATTTCCGCGAAGTGTTCATAGTTCATTTTAATTCAGGTTTATTATAAACACCACAGCACTTTGTCTTGTACTAATAAAGAATTTTTCTTTCTTTTTAAATGGCACATATTTGCTAGGGGCAATTTTATGAGCATGCCAGTTCAGAAAGAACTTCTTTTTCGGTAAGGGTGTATAAATTTACTTACTTCTTTAGTAACAAAATAAGTGTGTTTTATAGCCTAATGTAAATCTATATTAATAAAAGGAAGTGTTTGTCCAGCGAAATATACTGAACGCAGAGATCTGAAATTTTAAACATAGGTGGACTGAAGGGTCAAAAAATCCACCTCTTAGCCGGAATTTTAATTTTTGCTTTCGTTCGCGAGTAACAAGTAAAAAAACTGCCAGATAACTTTATTTTTCGCTATCCAAGCATCAGTTTTCAGTATTACATGATCATTTTAAATCAGTTGTAGGTGGCTTTGCCTACTTTTGTCACGATTTGGAAATAAACGTATCGCTTCATTTTGTAAGCCCACCCTAGACGATTCATTTGTTAAAAAATTTCAAGGCCCGAAGACATATGGAATTTTCAACCTACACGGAAGAGGGAAGTTCAATATAGGCCTAAATATGGTCAAACATCGTTCGATTTGGACGAAACTCACTATACAGAGGTTTTCTGGGCCAAGGAACTGGAATCTGAGGTCGCTTTTACCAGACGATGCTATCTAATCGTGGTATGTAGTCCACGTGATTTAGGTGTTAATAAATACAATGATTTAACTATTATGCTCTTAATTTTTAATTTTTCAAATAATTATCGCGGGCGAAACCGCGGGCACATGCTAGTACATAATAAAGGTAAATTATTGGTCATTTTTTAAGATCTGGTGTTATTTTTTCACTATTTTAGGTCAAAAATGCATTTTTATTTTGCGTTTGTTCACTATTTTAGGGTCGCTATTTCACTATTTAGGCTTTGCCCTAGTAATATGTAAATTTATCACAGTGGACTCAAGCAATATCGTTTTGTTAGGTTATATTGCAGGTTGACCTCTCAAGACTCGCCAGTGGTATATTTGCATCAGAAAGAAATGAAATGATTGTGAGTCACGCAATCCGGTTTGACTGCCGGGTTATTTCAGTCACAGTCTAGTTTATACAGATGTAGAGTCGAGCTAAGCAACCACATGTTTAGAAAGACTCGCTACACACGCTACCTTATGCTGAAACATGTCAAACGCGGACGGTGATGAAGTATTTAAAGAGCTCGGAGAAAATGGACAAGATTTCTGACCAGAAATCTAAAAATAAAGATTTATAAGACAACTAGCATGTGCCCGCGGCTTCGCCCGCGATAATTATATCAAAAATTAAAAATTAAGAGCATAATGATTAAATCATTATATTTATTAACACCTAAATCACGTGGACTACATACCACGATTAGATAGCGTCGCCTGGTAAAAGCGACCTCAGATTCGAGTTCCTTGGCCCAGAATACCCCTGTACAGTGAGTTTCGTCCAAATCGAACAATGTTTGACCATATTTAGGCCTATATTGATTATCCCTCTTCCGTGTAGGTTGAAAATTTCATATGTCTTCGGGCCTTGATATTCTAAACAAATGAATCGTCCAGGATGGACTTACAAAATCAAGCGATCGCCCGCGATAATTATTTCAAAAATTAAAAATTAAGAGCATAATAGTTAAATCATTATGGCCCAGTTGTATAAAAATCGCTAACTGTAGTTCAGTTTTAATCGAAGTTCAGAATTGATCCTAGATTAATTCGCTGCTCGAGTTGTATAACGCTAATCGTAGATCACACGAATTTGGTTTAGTACTAATCGAAGATCACAGAAAGACGTTTGACAACAGCGCCAAGTTCGAGGGAAATGCGAGGGAAATACATAATATTATCGCATCGAATGTCAGTTGTCTGCGCTGTTCGATTTTCTTTTGTCTCAGTTAATGTTACGTAATTGTCTGTTGTTGTTATAGCTAATTATTAAAAGGAAAATAGATAACAGAACACCAGGAAAATTACACATGTCATAAAAGCATCGCATTACACGGCTTTTTCATTCTCGTCAGTAGGCATCTTGATGAACTGGGGTTAAAATTTGCAATCTCTCTTGCTACTTATTGTATGGTTCTACTTGCAGTTCCTTTATTCATATGGAAAATATTCCCAATTACCATCCGGAAGCTACCATTGCAAATAATCGCAGGGTGAGCAGAATTATAAACATTGAATTCGATGCATGATTTCTTTTAGTTTGAGTTTCTAGCTGTGGACGCAGTCTTTGTTCTACAGTGCTTTTACTGTACGACTTGGCCGGCAATCGCGTGGGCCGACTATCTGTGACTCATGCATCAAGCGCCCAAGTGATGCCTCGTTGTCTCGTCGCTGAAGTCTAGCATGTGATCTGATTGCGTTCACACGTGAATAATTATTACAGCAGTGTTTGTGTTTTTTTATGGTTAAAGTAGTTTTTAATTTTGCTTGAAGTGTTTTTAAGTGTTTTAAAAATGCCACGACATAATTATACATTAGAACAAAGAATGTTTATGTACGATTCGTATGGACGGCATTTCCAACATCTCCTGTGATAAGGTAAATTTATATTTTAATTTTATATTTCATATTTTCATATTTTATTGTGATTACCATTACGGAAATATATACGATTCGCCGGGAGTACCGTGATATGACACGCTCCTGGCCCCGCATGCGGTTTATCTGTGACGGTGGAGCGGCCCGTGCGATTGCCGGCCAAGTCGTACAGTAAAAGCACTGTAGTTCCTCGACTATATGTTTACATAATCGAAATCTCATTTTAAAGTGGTGTTCACTGAGTTCTGTGTTGAAATACACGAGGGTCCCGAGGAAACTAAAAACCTTCATTTTCGGATGAACCATCCTAGTTATCTAAAAATAACATAACCTAAAAATGCATCCTATGTGTAGCTCATAAGCTCGAAACAATGCGTTTAGCGAATAGTTGAAATGCGAAATTTTTTTATACAAATTCTGTATACAAGTAATTAAATACAAAACGACTTACCATTTCAGTTTTATTTACTTTAAAAATATATAAAAGCAATTTCGTATCTTAGCTAATCTAAGTTCATATAGATTAACCTTAGAAAGTTTGCCGGTTAAATCTGATCTTCGATCAAGGTGAATTAATCTTGGATTAGCTTTTATACAACCAAAATTCTAAGTTTAGCTTGACTGTAGATTAGTTTCAGTGCTTAAACTTCGATTAATGTTTTATGCAACTGGGCCTCAATTTATTAACCCCTAAATCACGTGGACTACATACCACGATTAGATAGCGTCGCCTGGTAAAAGCGATCTCAGATTCGAGGTCCTTGGCCCAGAAAACCCCCTGTATAGTGAGTTTCGTCCAAATCGAACAACGTTTGACCATATTTAGGCCTATATTGATTATCCCACTTAATAATAATAATAATAATAATAATAATAATAATAATAATAATCCTCTTCGGTGTAGGTTGAAAATTTCATGTCTGCGTGCCTTGGTATTAAAAACAAATGAATCGACCAGCGTAAGCTACAACATTCAAGCGATCGCCCAAAGTATGACAAAAATAGCCAAAGCCAACTGTAATTGATTTGACATTGAAATATACTGAAAACTGAAGCTTCGAAAACGCAAAAAATACACGTTTTCTGCCCGTTTTTCACTCATAACTCAGGAACGAACACAAAAATTAAAACTCCGGCTTCGAGGTGCATTTCCCGACCCTTCAGTCCACCTATGTTTAAAATTTCAGTTTTCTGCGTTCAGTAGATTTCGCTGGGCATCGCGGACGGACAGACAGACAGACAGACGGAGGAAGACAGACACTTCCTTTTATTAATGTAGATTATCCTGCCGGTTGTATTATAAGGATGTGAGACATGGCCCCTTACATAATCTGAGTGTTCAAAAACAGGGGGCTTAGGAAAATATTTGGGCCTAAGAGAGATGAAAACTGCATAACGACGAGCTTCATAACCTGTACTCTTCACCGAATATAGTAAGGGTAATTAAATCACGGAGGATGAAATGGGAGAGGAAAGACATAGCCTATCTCAATTGCCATTGAGTAAGTAAGTAAGAAGAGTGGACATGTCATAAACATCTTATACTACTTAGGCTATAAGTATTGACTGGAAGACCCGAAGGGAAAAGATCACGTGGAAGACCTAGACGTAGGTGGGAGGACAATATTAGGATAGATTTAAGGGAAGTAGGATTTTCAAGGGATGATTGGATGGAGTTATGACAGAATAGGGTTAAATGGCGGGCTCATGTAGTCGCGGCAATGAACCTTCGGGTTCCATAAAATATATAATATTCCTTTATCTTACTGAGGAATTGTCTATTGCCATTGAGAAATTAAAACTGCATAACGACGAGCTTCATGACCTGTACTCTTCACCGGATATAGTAAGGGTAATTAAATCACGGAGGATGAAATGGGGGAGGAAAGACATATCTCAAAAATATTGACTGGGAGACCCGAAGGGAAAAGACCATTTGGAAGACCTAGACGTAGGTGGGAGGACAATATTAGAATAGATTTAAGGGAAGTAGGATTTGCGAGGACACATTTGTTGGAGTTATCTATAATCCTTAAAATTGTCGAAACTCAATTCGTCACACAATTTATAAACCTGTTACGGACTGCAAAGAAAACAACAGATAAAATGATAAGACCCTTAGTTTATTTCTTGTAAATTATTCTGTAATTTTATATGAAGTGTAAACTTGTTTTCCTATTTCTTTTACGACATTTTATTTTAAACTGGAAGCAATCTAATGTATCCTATAGGATAATTTACCAAAATAAGGGATCAGCGTATAATTTTAGACTTTTTATAATAAAAAAGGGATCCTTCCAAATCTCGAGATTTCCCTCAAAAAATAAAGTTTCGCCAAAAAAAGGGTATTATATTGAACATTTCATGTTTTTTTTTCGGCTTAGAAATGTTTGAAACGAAATATATCCGCTTTATGAATGGTAATAATCAAAATTGTGAATCCGTCACACACATGAAATATGTTTCTGACAGAAGTAAGTTGTTGAGCAACAGACCGGGTTGGCCAAGGCTGTATCTTTGAGAAATGTCAACAAACTGGCCTTTCTGCCATTCACATAATAATAATAATAATAACAACAATAATAAAATCAGGTAAACTGATGTAGCAAAGTGCCACAATGCTTTTGTTTAATCAGTGACAATTACAATTATGACAGACAGTTATGTTGTATACTAGCTGATGCCCGCGGCTTCGCCCACGATAATTAGGTTGAAAAATTAAAAATTAAGAGTATAATCATTATTAAAGCATTATATTTATTAACACTTGCATGCAAATTATTCATAAACTAAACCATTAATAATTAATGAAACAGCTAAAATTCCGACTTCAGAGTACATTCCACGATTAGAAAACGCCGCCTGGGAAAAGGATCTCAGATTCGATTATGCAGTTCCAAAGCTAACTGTGAACACACAATACGTAGCCTATTGTTTCTCAACTGTTTGTTGACAGATGAATATGATGTGAATTTTATTTGATAAATTCAGTGTCATTTTCAGAAATTATATAATTTTTCAAGGGAAGGAATGGTTTGTTTGGATTTTTATTGTCCGCGATACTTCCATGGCTAAACTATCAATAATATTATAGCTGGTGCCCACGGTTTCGTCCGCCATTATTAATTGGCTCCAGGATTTTTAAGAGATTTACACTGGCAGTTTGTTAAAAATGTTTGTAGTTCAAAGCCATGAAAATTGTAAGTAAAAATAAAATTAGAATGTTTGTTCATTGTGTTCATTTCACTTAGGCCTTATATAATAAAGAAACGGTTTTCCTAATTTTCTACTCTTCGTGAAAGTTTAGACTGCGAGAGACGAACAACATCGAGTATACCCGATGCCTCACGAAGTGAGGGAGCGAGTGAGCACGCTTTTTAGAGCCGTTGAATTGTATAAGAGTAGATTAAAAGTAAATATTCTTAGGGTCCATGTGGTGCTAGACATTGCATACAACTGTCCTCCCTCCCCCCCCCCCCCAAAAAAAAATATTAAAGGGATTTTTGGCCTTTGATTTTGTAGATTTATCTAAATATTGTTATCACAATTCTTACTAGATGACTATTACCACAATCTCCGTGACCTACATAGGCTAGCGAGGATATAACTACTGGGCATCAAAATACAGCTATTTATATAGGCCTATTGAAAAACACGCACTAGGAATGAAGTGTAGTGCTAAATTAATACAACTTATGCTATAGCAAGTATAAATTTTCATGAACATCTCTACATGTAAGATTATTCCACTGGCAACTTTTAAGTAATTGATTGAATATTTATTTTGCATTGGACTAATGTTTACATCACAGAACACAAACGAAACCAAATCTTTTTTTTAATAATCCTTAAAATTCTAGAGACTAAATTCGTCACACAATTTATAAACCTGTTACGGACCGCTAAGAAAACAACTAATACAATGATAAGCCCCTTAGTTTATTTCTTGTAAATTATTCTGTAATTTTACATGGAATTTAAACTTGTTTTCCTATTTCTTCTCTGACATTTTATTTGAAATGGAACACAATTTACTGTATCCTATGGGATAGTTTACCAAATTAACAGATGAGCGTATAATTTTAGTATTTTTAAAATACACAAAGGGACTCTTCCAAAACTAGAGATTTCCCTTCAAAAATAAAATTTCTCCACACAAAAAATGGCATTATCTACTCTTATACAATTCAACGGCCCTAAATAGCGTGCTTGCTCGCCCGCTTCGTGAGACATCGGGTATACTCGGCGATGTTCGTCTCTCGCGGTCTAAACTTTCATGACGACTACAAAATTAAGAAAACCGTTTCTTTATTATATAAGGCCTAAGCGAAATGAACAAATATTCTAATTTTATTTTTACTTACAATTTTCTTAGTTACTTACAATTTTCTTAGCTCTGATCCTCAAACATTTTTTATAATCTACCAGTGTAAATTTCTTTAAAAAATCCTGGTGAGGATGAATAATGGCGGGCGAAGCCGGAGGCATCAGCAGTAAAATATTGATGGTTTAACTCTTGAAATATCGCTGATAGTAATAATCCAATGGCTACGTCCATGGGAAGTAGCCTATTGATATTGTAACAAATCGGTTGACCGGTATTGCTATAGGCCTAGTATATTGCGATACAAGTGCCGTATCGCAAACACTGAAACATTATATAATTTCTGAAAATTACACTGAATCGATGAAATAAAATTCACATCATCACAAGTGCCGTATCGCAAACACTGAAACATTATATAATTTCTGAAAATTACACTGAATCGATGAAATAAAATTCACATCATATTCATGTCAATAAACAGTTGAAAAACAATACGTATTATGTGTTTACAGGTTCCTTTGGAACTGCATAATCGATTCTGATATAGTTTTACCAGGGGGCGCTTTTTAATTGTAGAATGTTCTCTGAAGCCGGAATTTTAGCTGTTTCATTAATATTATTAATGGCTTCGCGTGCAAGGGTGAATAAATATAATGCTTTAATAATTATTATACTCTTAATTTTTAATTTTTAAAAGAATTATCGTGGGCGAAGCCACGGGCACCTCCTAGTAATAAACATTTCATGTGTTTTTCGGTATGGAAGTATACTGTATTTGAAACAAAATATTCAATTTATGAAAACTAATACCCATAATTCGTGATTCCGCCACAAACATGCAATATGTAAATGTTAAACAACAGATCGGGTTGGCCAAGGCGGTATCACTGAGTTATATATAACTCCGTGGCGCTAACATCCCTCGAAGGGACAAGGCCTACCACCCGACCGCTAAATAACTGTTAATAAAACAACGAGTTGGAATATGAAATTCGCTGGCCTTTTTGCCGTTCACATAATGATGATAATAATAACAATAACAATAATAATAATAATAATAAAATCAGGTAAACTGATGTAACAAAGTGCCAGAATGCTTTTGTTTAATCAGTTATAGGCTAATTGCAATTATGATATGCACAAAATAAGTTATTTTTTGTGATAGATCTCCGAGCTAAGCTCTAGATCGATTCATTAAGCAGGGCTTACGGAAGAACAAAGGTCTAAAGTCTGATAAGAATATGTCAAGGAATATGTGAGTAGTGTTATTTGTCAAAGCTAACTGTACTGCAACTTCCAAAGCCTTATATGAACACTGTAAAATAATATGTTGTCATGAGAACTGATTTGCATTTGATAAATTCTTTCTACTATACTATCATAAAAGAAGCACTAAATTGGGCATTACTACGGTAACGGTCAACCGATTTTGTCCAAAATCAATAGGCTTCTTCCCATGGACGTTATAAATGCGTATATCAAGTTTCATGAAAATCCGATAAAGCGTGTTTCAGTTATCGCGCGTACAGACATATGGATAGACACACGGACGGACGGACAGACATTTTCCCATCCACCATACAATTTCAGAAAGTACCATTCTGGCACTTAATTTATGGGAAGTATCGAAACAGGAAGAGGAAGGTTAATTATTAATGAAATAGGCTATCACAGTCCCACACAATCTCATAAGCTCATTGCGGACTGCAAAGAAAACACTTAAGCCCATAGTTCATTTCTTAATTATTTGTGTGGCTATCCTGTGTAAAGACAAATCGCCATATAAATTCTGTGATTAAGAAGTGTGTGTTCTATTAATAATTTATAGTCTCCATAAACAAACCATGTCATAAATGGTAGTTTTAAGTGCCAGTATGGTACTTTATGAGATTGTGTGGTGGACGAAAAAATGTCTGTCCGTCTGTCTGTCCGTCTGTCTGTCCGTCTGTCCGTGTGTCTGTACGCACCATAACTAAATTACGCTTTTTCGGATTTTCATTAAACTTGGAAAACACATTTATAATGTCCATGGGAAGAACCCTATTGATATTGAACCAAATCGGTTCACCGGTACCGGAGTAGGCCTAATGCCCAATTTAGTGCCTATTTTAATAGATTATGGCTCACTCAAATACGCTGTAGCGGATTTCCATGAAACTTGGTATACCCATTTATGACGTCCATGAGAAGTGCCCTATTGAATTTGAACCTAATCTGTTGACCGGTACCGGAGTAAAACCCAATTTAGTGTCTACTTTAAAGGCGCAATAACTCAAATACGCTTTATCGGATATTTATGAAACTTCGTATACGCATTTATAATGTCCATGGGAAGATGTTTATTAATATTGGACCAAATCGGTTGGCCAGTACCGGAATAATGCCCAATTTAGTGTTCTTATGTTAATATATAAGAAGTCGCGATAACTCAAATTATGCTTTATTGGATTTTCCTGAAATTTTGTATACCCATTTATAATGAACGTGGAAAGACGTCTACTGATATTGGACCAAATCGGTAGACCGGTACCGGAGTAAAACCCAATTTAGTGTATATTTTAAAGACGCGGTAACTGAAATACGCTTTACCGGATTTTTATGAAACTTGGTATACACATTTTTAATGCCCATGGGAAGACATCTATTCATAATGGATAAAATCGGTTGACCTGTTTCGGAGTAATGCTCAATTTAGTGCCTATTTTATGGTAATATACGTATTCGAAAGAATTTATAAAAAAAATGAAAATCAGTTATCTTGACAACATAGCCTATTGTTTTACTGTGATCTTGTAAGGCCTTGGAAATTAAAATACAGGTAGCTATGACAAAAAACATATTGATTTACATGCGCTTATCCAACTAGACCGTTAAAATGACCCAGGTGGCCGAGATGGTAGACCTTTCTTCTTCCGTGAGCCCTGCTTAATGAATAAATCTGGAGCTTAACTTGGAAATCAATTTAAAAAAAAAAAACATATTCTGCATATCATAAATGCAGTCATAACTGATTAAACCAAAACATACTGGCACTTACATAGAATAAGAGGCCGTGAAAGAGCGCGTATTCAGTTGTTCATCACGCAAGACAAAACTTCTACAAACAGTGGGTGAAAAATGGGTGGCTTGTAACTACCCTCAGAGAATTTTTTCGAAAAACGTTTCAAATAAAAGTTTTAGCTCTCAGTAAAAGGAACACATGTGCAAATTTTAAAGAAAATCGTTAGAGCCGTTTTCGAGAAAATCGCGAAAAACGAAAATTTCTTCATGTAAAGTCCCCTTAAAAATAAGAGAAATTTGTCGCCAATCTTCGAATCACATCTTCAGAAGGTACCTGACCTAAATACGAAATTTTGTTTTCATACGATTCTCCGTTTCGGAGCTAGCCTGTTCACAAACTTCCACACAGACAGACACACACAGACACACAGACATGTTTCCAAAAATAGTATTTTTGGATTCAGGGGGCCTAGAAACGTGTATATATGCTAAAAACTCAACTTCGAATTTTAGGGTCGAAAACAATACTTCCTCTGCCTATAGTACCTATGGTAGGGGCAGAGGAAGTAATAGTATTTTTGGATTCAGGGGGCCTTGAAACGTGTATATATGCTAAAAACTCAACTTCGAATTTTGGGGTCGAAAACAACTCTTCCTCTACCTATAGTACCTATGGTACGGGCAGAGGAAGTAAAAAGCAAATCAGTTATCTTGACAACATAGTCAATTGTTTTACTGTGATATTATAAGGCTTTGAAAATTAAAATACAGTTAGCTATGACAAAATAATAACACTATTGCTTTACATGCGCTTATACAACTAGACCGTTAAACTGACCCAGGTGGCCGAGATGGTATCGTCTTGGTTACATTCTGGAGTTCCATGGTTCAAATCCCGAAACCGGCCAATTTCACTTTTTTTTTTTTGTATTTTTATGTGAGTGTGCGATTGTCAAGATATCACAAATTTGTACAGTACAGCTGATGCTGGAAGATTTTAATACGATTTTTTTTTTTAAACTAGACCTTTGTTCTTCCGTAAGGCCTGCTTAATGAATAAATCTGGAGCTTAACTTGGAAATCAATCAAAAAAAAAAAACATATTCTGCATGTCATAATTGCAGTTATAACTGATTAAACAAAAACATACTGGCACTTTGTTACATCAGTTTACCTGATTTTATTATTTATATAACCCGTTACATTTTATTCATGGAATAGTCCTAATAAATCCAAATCGAGTTGATGAGTTCCATCAGATAAATTCGCTCCTGCTTCGCAGTCTCGAATCTATCGATAAACTCGTCAACTCTCGTGGGATTACCTATGATAAAACGGCATCCTCGCGAGGAATTGCTAAACTTTATTGGCCAATATCAAACACGCAGTGTATGAGTGGAATAGTCAGTACAAATACTTACCGAGATAGATGCTTGGAATGATCTGTCTGAAATCACTGACTCGCTAGATCGTAACGCGGCCGACACAGAGAGAACTGTCTTTCAAGCTCTACTAACACTCCACATAACTGTAAGGTGATAATTAGGTGGATAATCAGAGATAAGCACGCTTTCCTTCACACTTAATGAAATAATAATTGCAGCGGCCGCTTTCTATAAACAGGTTCACGCACAATGAGTGAAACATCACCTCGAGGTCACACAGAAAGTGGCATGAGTTGGTAATATTCTCAATAGAATTGGGATTCCCTGCTAGGCATGCAAGATTTCTCCACAAATTCCCACAGTATTTTTTTTAATCCAGCTGTGTTTATACTAGGGTTGGGTCGATACCAGATTTTCTCGATAGTCGATACCGATACATGATTTTTCCCTCGATACTCGATACTTCGATACCGTCTACATTTCCAGTTTCAATAAATAGGTACATTAAAAATTGAAAGTTGAGAGAACTGTGTAATGCCAGCTAAATTAATTAAGTGTGCATATTTAATGAGAGAAACTTTAATATCATCAGTAGCCTATAATTATTTTTAAACTCTACATTAAAACTAAACGTTTGACAGGAAACGAAACAATTAAGAATCTCTTCTGCTTGGATTTTAAAAGTCGGAAAGTCTTTATTTATGACTAGACAAAAGTCACAGAGTGGTTTTCTCCATTTCCAGGAGAAATAGAAGTATTTACTATATCTAGTAGACTGCAAAAGGCAGAACGAGATACCGCATTTCCTTAAATTGCACAATTACCAAGTATCGAAAAAAGTATCGAGCTAGTTTTATGAAGTATCGCTAGGGGCCGTATTTTTTGGTAACAACGATAAGCGCGAAATTTTATAAAACAACCTCCCTTAGCTATATTTAGCTTTTATGTGCTTAAAATACCGATATGAACCAAATTGAATCCACGAAATATCGCGAAATTTACACGATTCCGCGAAATGTGTCTATAAGCGCGAAATATGCCCTTTCTGTCCGTAAAGAGAGAAGTGAGCACGAAAGTGTGCCTTAAAATCACAATATTGTGTTTTGGTGTACTGTATTTTTTATTTCTTAGGAGCATGCTTTTTTCTGCTGTTTCTGTGGCTGTCGAAGATTTGCCGATATATCGATATTTGTGATCGATTACAAATATTGCATAATTTACGCAAAGATTGTCTGTGACCTGGTTTGTACTGTTGAGTACTCTCCTTTCCTGCTATCTCTTTGCCAAGTTAGCGATGCCTATGATCGATTACAGCAGAAGAGTGTAGAATGTTCGATACTTGTATTCAACAGATTTCGTCTTTTATCCACAGTGGTATGGTTGGCACTTCTGTTTGCAAATGGATATCTGATGGTGTTTAATTGAAATTACGATAATATTTCTCGTAATTATATTTGAACATTAACTCTAGTCATGTCTAAATCGAAAGTTACTTCAGTTCATACAAGGGCAGAAGAATATAGAAATGAGGGGGGGGGTGTTAGTTCATGTAAATAAAGAAGCAAAGTTTATCATTGCGCAATGTTCCCAATGTCGTATAAAGTAATTTATTTCACGAAATACCCACCGAAATAGAAGGAAGTTAACACCGAAATCAGCCATTTTATTTCACCAATAAATCAGGGCCCTATATCGCTCGATGCCGATGCCATGCAAGTATCGAGAGCATCGAGGACCCATCCCTAGTTTATACTCCTTTTAGTTACGACGCCATATTATCAGGAGTTCGGGATCTGTGTATTCAGGGTGTTAAAGAATAACACCTGTGTATAGAGGGAAATCTTTTCTCTATGACATAAAATGTGAACGGTACAGGGCATTAAAGTCATTATAATTTGGTGCTCATAAGTCAATAATTAAGGAAAATTGGGTGAAAAATGGCATTAAATTGACTTCATGCCTTCTTAGTGATTGATAAAAACCTGATTCTTAATCATCCATCAAGAGCTGTAGTGTTTCCTTAATCTGCAAAATTTACAGGCTAATCAAATGACTGGCCGCCACTGCATTAGTTTGTTTTATTCATAACTCCAGTGTTAACAACGAAGTTTCTTTGTTTTGCATTTTTTCAAATGCTAGAAGGGCGGCCATGCCCTGGGAGATTTTATACTGTAACAGGAAAAATTGAATCCTTAGAGCAAAAATCTACTAATAAAAGTTGCTTGTCTATATCCCCTCTATACACAGGTAAAATATTTTGGTGTTATTTATTAACACCCTGTATAGCCTACAGTATGGTAGGCCATGGAACTACTGACTGTCAATACTTTCCATTGTTAGTGTATTTTATGGAGTAAATTTCAACTGATATTAATTTAAATGGATATGATACGGGATGAAATGGTGAGGATGATTCATAGTATGTAAATATCCAATTCGGCATTTGCCTTTACGACTGGGGAAACCATGAAAAAAATCCATGTCAAATTGGCCGGCCCCGGGATTTGAACCAGGGACCTCCCGAATGCGAATCCAAGACGTTACCATCTCGGCCACCTCGCTCGGTAGGCCTATATTATGTAAAAAAAAGTAAGTAAATTTAAAAATGAATCATATTTATCTGTACGTAATGAATAATTACTTTAAAAACTCCTTTAAATTAGAACAACATAACTTTGTATTGGGATGAATGACGTCAAAGACACGATGACCTTCTGTTTATGGAAACTGATCATTTGAAGGAGTTCAATTGGCATAATTGTTACTGGAGTCGAACCCCGGTCTTGTACGTGGCCGTCCTTGTTCCCGTTGCACAGAGGTCGCGAATTGACCTCCTGGCTGGCCTCAGCAGGAGACAACAGTTGTTATACTTTCTCTGCATGAGTAACTTACCACGTGTTTATGTGGCTTCATGACCATAGATGACCAAGATAACTGAAACAGCTGGATTTAACTGTCCGTTTGCCTGTACGCGTGATAACTCAAATACGCTTTATCAGATTTTCATGAAACTTGGTATATGCATTTATGACGTCCATGGGAAGTAGCCTATTGATATTGTAACAAATCGGTTGACCGGTATTGCTATAGGCCTAGTATATTGCGATACAAGTGCCGTAAGCGGTGTATACGGATCGAGGAAAGAGTTTGAAAAAACGAGGCGCTTGCACCGAGTTTTTTCAATTTCCGAGATCCCTTATGCGCTTACGGCACGAGTATTGCATGCTATTTTTTGCACGATGATTATTTATATAAATTTAATTATATTAATTGAGATATTACCTCAAAATACTATGTAAGTTATATATACGTTATTGAAGATGGATGTTATATTTCAGAAAGTGATTCGCATGTGTTGGTTGTTATGGGAACCGAATATTTGTCCTGGGGGGCCTTGGCCATTAAGGCTTGTATTATGATGAGTGCCGTAAGTAAATTCTTACCGCACGGAAATTTGTTTTGTTTCCATAGCAACAAGATTGAGTGCGGGAATGTCAACTTACGATCCAAGGCAACAATATTCGTAAGTACCACTAATTAGTTAAGTACCGGTACTGCAAAAAACCTAAACACCAAACCAATTGTCGAGTATCAATTTATCACACAATATACAAACCCGTACCGGACTGCAAAGAAAACACTTAACATAACAATTAAGGCTCCCTAATGTAAATTCAGAGATTTGTCAGAGAAAGATGGAAAGAAAATTGTTGGGTATAAATCTAAGGGACAGAATAAGAAATGAGGAGTTAAGAAAAAGAAGTGAACTGGAAAACGCAGCGATTGTTGTAAGAAAAACCAAATAGAATTGGGGAGGTCACGTCATCAGAATGAATCAAGAGAGATGGGCGTATGCAACAATTGTTTGGGACCAGAGGAAGGGTAAAAGAAGCAGAGGCAGACCTCGACGCAGATGGGTGGACGAATTCAGGGAGGAGTTAGGAATGAGATGGACAAGACAGGCCAAAGAAAGAGTGTACTGGAAACAAGTGATAAAACATTTAAATCATTAGGAAAACAGTGATCTATGAAAGTGTTGTAAAAAAACTGTATAGGTCGTAACCCACCAGGGCCCTATTTCATAAAACTCTACAGGTGTGACATATATGACAAATATGTCAAATCTGACAAATTTGTCAATATGTTATGACAATTGTATTTTTCATAAATATTACAACTTTTCCTTACATTACAGGTAAATTAATGTAAATTGTCAAGACTAAAAGAACCCTTTTCATAAACACGACAATTTTATGTCACCTAAAGATTACTTTAGTACACTGTAGATGTTTCTCATATACGCGTGCGATAATCGATCTCAACATCGAATGTGCTACCTAAGCAATCGATTATTGCTATCGAAAATATTTGATTTATATTTCTCTTTTAATGCAAAGTCACCGAAATTGAAGGTTAATCCGTTGACTAAAAACCCTGCGTGGTCTCAGGTCTATTTTGTCATCACTTTCACTGCTACCAATATCACTATTACTAGTTTTCATTATTAACAAGACAATTTAGCAAGTTTATTAACAAGAAAGTTTAAATCACAAAAATCAGTTTGCCAAGTTATGCCACACATTTACATAACCTACTGACTTGGCCTACATATGAAAGATTGCCTCTCACTTCTGTAATGACAATTCTACATTTTTTGTAAACTTGTAAATATGTCAACAAAAATTAATGTTTCATAAATGGTAGGTATCCTAAGATTTGACATATTTGTCAGATTTTTACCTGTAAACTCAAAAGTTTTGAGAAACAACAATATGTAAAATTGTCATACAAATCTACAAAATTGTCATGACATTTTTGTAAAGTTGTCAGCTTTTATGAAAAACGCAATTGTCAAAATGTAAACTTGTAAAACAATTATATGTCACTTGTCACCTGTAAAATTGTAACTTTTATGAAATAGGGCCCAGGAGGCAAAAACCCAACTCTCCAAGGAAATAGCTCACCTTAGGAGAGTAAAACAGAGCCAGCCCTACCATGGTAGGAGGCACTTACCCTATAAGGGATTGTGTCGGGCTTATTTATTTATTTTATTTATTTAATGTAAATTCGGGGGAAAAAATATCTGGGGCAGAAAAATAAATACGTAGCCTATTTACCCGCCGTAAGGAGAGTCGTCCGGTAACAGTATTGAAAGACACGATATACACAGAAGTAAAGAGGGATACGGGCCTTTACACTTCCGGTCATTCGAAGCGTCATAACGGACTGACCAGCGTCAGGTGTAAAAACTCGCCATCTGTAGCTAGCTTTCCTAATGACAGGAGCCGGGTTGATGCCCTCGGGTTGATAAAATTAATACAGAAACCTTTGCCAGCTCGACTCGCCAACTCGTGTTGCATAATCCCAACCCACACATGATTTGACCTTGAGTTCTTGCAGCGTGTGTGAAGTTTCCGTATTAAGTCAACGTTGCAAATGGCACCGCACCCGAATCGCACTTCATACTGCGTCATTTTATGTGCATTTAGAATACACGTCATACTTACAACAAGAATTTAGCAAAACCAATAAAATCAGGTAAACTAATGTAACAAAGTGCCAGAATGTTTTTGTTTAATCAGTGATAATTGCAATTATGATATGCAGAAAATAGCCTAGCCTAGCTAAAGGTCTAGTTTGATAAGCATATGTGAAGGAATATGTGGGTAGTGTTATTTGTCAAAGTTAACTGTATTGCAACTTCCAAAACCGTATATGAACACTGCAAAATAATATGTTGTCATGAGAAATTATTTGCATTTGATAAATTCTTTCTAATATATATTACCATAAAATAGGCACTAAATTGGACATTACTCCGGTACCAGTCAACCGATTTGGTCCAAAATCAATAGGCGTCTTCCCATGGACGTTATAAATCCGTATAGTAAGTTTCGTGAAAATCTGATAAAGCGTATTTGAGTTATCGCGCGTACAGACAGACAGATAGACAGACATTTTTCCGTCTCCTACAAATCTTAGAAAGTACCATTCTGGCACTTAATGATTTTAGTCGCCACTATTATTTCATAATGGTACAGCCTTCGGGTATATATGAAAAACTACCCCTCCCTTATTTTTACTTTACGTATGAAGTAGTACAGCATATATAATGTCCCTTTTAAATAGCCTACGCAAAATTTAAAATAAAATGTTATTTCTTTAACAAAAGTAAAACAAAGCTACTTTTCAGTAGTTCTGTGCACAGTATCCCTTGCGAAAGATCTGCTCTTCATCTTAAAAAAGGGAATAGAAATAAATAAAAATCGTTTGCAAATTTACATATACAAAAAGACAAAATCCGGGTAAGTAATTACTAATTAGTTATGTCAAAAATGTACTGGAACAAAAGTAAGAAAATTAAATTCGAGAATGAAAGTAACCTTCATATTTTCATAACATGATACAAGCTAAACATGAAACGGAGCCATCAAAACAGTCACTATCTCGAAACTGAATAAAAAATAGCCTATAAAAAACTTACACATAGGCCTACGTCGTTTTTGATGGCTTCAAGAAACATTCATATCAAATTCATGCTCGATAAATTAATTTCTAAATAAAGTGCTCAACTTTTCTACAAATCACAGAAAACGGAAGACGCATTTTACTGGTATTATTCTTTAGGTCTACACTTTACAGTTTTCTTAATTTAGCAACAATAAATTTACAGAGAAGCATTTAGTATGGATAGACCTATTTTCTGAAGAGCAAATGGGTGCTATTCGAAAATATATTAGGTATTCCCTTAACTGTTGGAGTTACTTCTGGTTTAACTGAAAACCCCCAAAAAATAAAAAATAAATAAAAATATAAAAAATTGGAAATGCAATTTCTGAGTTGTCAGTAGGCCTATACAACACACTGAGTTTCATGTCACTGGACCACATGTTTCAACGGTTTTTTTTTTAGATAGTACGGGACTTTTAACTAAACCTGTATAGTAAAAAAAGAAAAAAGAGAAAAATTCCTCTGACACATGTATTGTAAAGTCCAACAGAGACAATAATCTGTGCTTCATAAATAGACATGCATACATCTAATCTCTATATATATAAAAGGCTTTGTCCTGACTGACTGAATGAATGACTGACTGAATGACAGGAATCAACGTACAGCCTAAACTATAACAGGTAGAGACTTGGAATTTTGACAGTACCTTCGTTTCATAATGTAGGTGCTCACTAAGAAAGGATTTTGAAAAATTCTGATTCTAAATGCCAAAAATTAAATGTTTTTGAAAATACTTAATCCCTTTTTACATAGAATTATCAATTCCAAATCACAGAATATATTGTTGCCAAATGGTATCAGGTGGGCTTGGAAAAAACAAATGAAATGCACTTTTGACAAATAAGAGAAGTTATCAAAATAATTCATGTTATAAATAAATATTACAGAATGAAATCCACTAAAATAATGGAATCACATAACTTTCTCTACCCTGGACACAGAGAAAAGTATGAAAGTGATGATGCTTTCTGTTTAATTTCATCTCCAAAACGGCTTTATGGTAACATAAGAGTGGGAAATTTCCCGCCTCGATATTACAATTTTATGTTACAGGAATTTCTGTTTCTTCTTATTTAAACCTCTACCAGGCTTGCTGTGCACTGTACAAGCGATGGGATGCAACATTCTAGATCCTCTAGGAGCCATAAAAAACTATATCAAGCGTTTTCTGAGGGAATAGTTTGAGTGTAATAAGTCGTTCTTCCTATTTCAAATTATAAATGCCTATATAAGGACCTAGAATTTAAAATTGAAAATCCTTCATAAGCTAATTTCCAATTACAAAATACAAAACCCGGGCGACGCCGGGTCTTTTAAGCTAGTCCTGTATATATACATGGTGTTAAAAACGAGATGAGTAACGCTTTATCTCACTTTCCTGTCGAATGACCTTGACACTGCATCGAACTCTAAACCTACTGACTCCACTGTGCGGAACTCGACCATTCTACTAAATTCCATTTGAATATACAATTTAAGCATAATAAATGTAAACATTCCCTCTTACCTCAAAATGAATTCCCGTTCACTCGCACTGAAATGTAGTGAATGGAGTGTAGGAACACCCTGTAGCAGGATAATGACGCAACACGATAACACACGAACTATGTGAAGGTCGCACTGTATGCAAAAGAAGCTCTCTTACGTATGTTTCTTGCTCTATATTCGTATCTCAATCTGATGATAGTTTAGCCAGCTGATTGAATATACCCGCCATGTTCCGAAGCACGCCACACACTGACTGGTACCGAATGGGGCCACACTTCATAATAGAATTACAGTGGGAGGTGTTTTTGTTACGCCACGCGACCTCTACCTCCAGTGCTACCGCCAGGTGTCACTGTAGTCACTTTATCCTTGTAGGGATTAACACATTGCTTAACTGAATAATTAACACAGTGGCAATAGATAATTCCTAAGCAAGCTACAGGAATATTGCCTATTTTATGGAACCCGGAGGTTCATTGCCGCACCTACCTGAGCCCGCCATTCAACCAGGGGGGGATCCACGGGGAGGGATGGGGGAAATTCCCCCCCCCCCAAAATTTGTAACATTAAGCACAAATTATTCAAAATTTATTAGAACATAACCCAAATACTTAAATTAAAGCAACGACATTCATTATTTTGAAGTACCTTTGTAAGAAAATGCTGAAATGTACATTTTGTTTTCAATTGTGTACTGGGAATAATTAATTTTTATGAGTAAAAACTTCCCTCTCTACTTTGGTTCCCCCCCCCCCCAAAATGTCTCTCTGGATCCGCCCCTGCATTCAACCCTATTCTGTGCTAACTTCATCCAACCATCCCTCACAAATCCTACTTCCCTTAAATCTATCCTAATATTGTCCTCCCACCTACGTCTAGGTCTTCCACGTGGTCTTTTCCCTTCGAGCTCCCAGTCAATATTTTTGAGATATGTCTTTCTTCCTCCTTTTCCAGCCCATTTCATCCTCCGTGATTTAATTACCATTACTATAGGCCTATTTGGTGAAGACTGCCGGCGTGGTCTTGTGGTTAGGGTCGCTGATTATAAATCCGTCGACCCGGGTCCGATCCCCGGTATCTCCCCGGAATTTTTTTGGGTAGGGAGGTCTGGAACGGGGTGGACTCAGCCTAGTGATTCAAATTGAGGAGCTACTTGATAGAGAAGTAGCGGCTCCGGTCATGGAAACCACCATTAATGGCCGTGGGTGTCGGCATGCTGACCACTTGCCCCCAAATCTACCATCTGCCTACGGAAGATGACGCAGCGGTCGGGTGGTAGGCCTAGTCCCTTCAGGGATGTAGCGCCATGGATTTTAGCTTAATTTATATTCGGCCACTAAATTTATAAATTAAGCAATTAAAATTTAAAAACACTTTTCATTTCCCCCATATATACATATATTTTCTACAAATAAAACAATTAGCAAAATTCTGAACAAGTCATTCTTATCATTCTTCAATCATTCTTAAAAGAATATCTATTCCAAATTTCATCTATGCATTTTAATATTCAGAAGATGTATCAATTTTAGTCTGGAAATGCTTTAAAAAAGTTATGGGGAACAGCAATGCAAGTTTCAGGAATCCTGCTTTGAAACTTCCATAATATTTTCCTTCTAAGCTGTTGTCCTTTACGATGTCATCTTTCACTTCTGGCATCACCATATTCCACAGTTGAATTAGGCCCTAGGCAATGTAATATGTCTGTCCGTCTGTCTGTCCGTGTGTCTGTACGCACCATAACTCAAATACGATTTTTCGGATTTTCATGAAACTTGGAAAACACATTTATAATGTCCATGGGAAGAACCCTATTGATATTGAACCAAATCGGTTCACCGGTACCGGAGTAATGCCCAATTTAGTGCCTATTTTAATAGATTATGGTGCCTTTCATCACTCAAATACGCTGTATCGGATTTCCATGAAACTTGGTATACGCATTTATGACGTACATGAGAAGTGCCATATTGAATTTGAACCTAATGTGTTGACCGGTACCGGAGTAAAACCCAATTTAGTGTCTATTTTAAAGGCGCAATAACTCAAATACGCTTTATCGGATATTTATGAAACTTCGTATACGCATTTATAATGTCCATGGGAAGACGTTTATTGATATTGGACCAAATCGGTTGGCCAGTACCGGAATAATGCCCAATTTAGTGTTTTTATGTTAATATATAAGAAGTCGCGATAACTCAAATATGCTTTATTGGATTTGCCTGAAATTTTGTATACCCATTTATAATGTACGTGGAAAGACGTCTACTGATATTGGACCAAATCGGTAGACCGGTACCGGAGTAAAACCCAATTTAATGTATATTTTAAAGACGCGGTAACTCAAATACGCTTTACCGGATTTTTATGAAACTTGGTATACACATTTATAATGTCCGTGGAAAGACGTCTATTCATAATGGATAAAATCGGTTGACCTGTTTCGGAGTAATGCTCAATTTAGTGCCTATTTTATGGTAATATACGTATTCGAAAGAATTTATAAAAAAATGAAAATCAGTTATCTTGACAACATAGCCTATTGTTTTACTGTGATCTTATAAGACCTTAGAAATTAAAATACAGGTAGCTATGACAAAAAACATATTGATTTACATGCGCTTATCCAACTAGACCGTTAAAATGACCCAGGTGGCCGAGATGGTAGACCTTTCTTCTTCCGTAAGCCCTGCTTAATGAATAAATCTGGAGCTTAACTTGGAAATCAATTTAAAAAAATATATATTCTGCATATCATAATTGCAGTCTTAACCGATTAAACAAAAACATACTGGCACTTTGTTACATCAGTTTACCTGATTTTATTATTATTATTATTATTATTATTATTATTTTGCAGGGCAGGGAGATGTTCATAAGCAGCTGTGCAAAAAATAGGGGGCGCAGTATCTTTAAAATAACCGATGGGGAAATTCCAGAAAGTTCAAATTTTAAATTTTTTACCCTCCGAAAGAAACTTTGAAAAGTTTTGACTGCGTATTTGTAAGCCTTCAGATGTTTAAAAAAAATAAAGGAATATTGTTGACGTGAGGAATTCGTAGTAAATTCGAAGTTAATGCTCTAACTTTCCCACTTATTCCTTCACATATGCTGAACAAACTATTTCAAGAAAACGTGGTCTAAAACTCAATAGCTTCTGAAATGTTCTATTACATTCATCAGGCACTTATCAGATTTACCTTGTTTTATTTGTTACTAGCCCGCGATAATTATTTCAAAAATTAAAAATTAGGAGCATAATAGTCAAATCATTATATTTATTAACACCTAAATCACGTGAATTTCATATCACGATTAGATAGCGTCGCCTGATAAAAGCGACCTCAGATTCGAGTTCCTTGGCCCAGAAAGCCCCTGTATAGTGAGTTTCGTTCAAATCAAACAATGTTTGACCATATTTAGACCTATGTTGATTATCCCTCTTCCGTATAGGTTGAAAATTTCATATGTCTACGGGCCTTGACACTCTAAACAAATGAATCGTCTAGGATGGACTGACAAAATCAAGCGATCGCGTTGCTTTTATTTCCAAGGTATGACAAAAATAGCCAAAGCCAACTGTAATTGATTTGACATTGAAATGTAGTACTGAAAACTGATGCTTCGAAAACGCAAAAAAAAAAAAATCACGTTTTCTGACCGTTTTTCACTCATAACTCACGAACGAAAGCGAAAATTAAAATTCCGGCTTCTAGGTGCATTTTCCGACCCTTCAGTCCACCTATGTTTAAAATTTCAGATCTCTGCGTTCAGTGGATTTCGCTGGGCAGACAGACAGACAGACAGACAGACAGAAGGAAGGCAGACACTTCCTTTTATTAATATAGATTGTGTCTTTGGTTCTCTTCATTTTAACTGATATTGAACTTTAATGATTGTGTTATTAGGTAAAATATCAAGGATGACTCAATGACTACAGTCATATGTTCTTTCCGAGTATACAAACTATGTCAATGTAAAATTTAAGTTCTATCAGTCTTTGCAGGGGAAAAAAATCGGGAAAGAGACCTGTTTTTAAAATTATATAAAATGAGTTTTAAAACTTTATTTATGTTAAATCCATTTTCAAATTTTGTGTCTGTATTTTTGTTTCCTTAGAAGTCATTGCAATGAAAATTGGTATTTAGGGTTGGCCTAAAGTAAATTAGAATAAAATAATGTTCTTTCAAATGGAATTTTTAACACTATGTTAAAAATGCTTTGTATTGATTTAAGGTAATTGAGCTAAAGTTTTGGCAGTTTGAATTTGAACAATACTCGGGAAATTCCGTTAGCGAGTTTTAGGGTATTATGTTCTGCAAATAATTTATCTTCTAAGATTTTGGAAAAACTTTCATGTTTTTATATTTAAAGTTATAATAACTACCATGTAACATAATATAACAATTAATATCTAATCATGTAAATATATAATTAACAGAAAATAGCAATGAAATAGAAAAAGATATTTGCACTATAGACATCTAACTCGACAGCTTGTGTCGGTCGGTCATTGAGGAATTTTCATACGATAATGTCGACAGATTAGACCTAGAACAAATGGTTAGGAATATTTGTTAGGATCCTATTTCCTGTGCAGAGTTCATAACAGAATATGGTTCATAATACAAACCAACTTCTGATTGGGGCTAACTGGATCCATCGTTACTACCAGGGGCGTATTCAGGGGGGGGGGCTGAGGGGGCTACAGCCCCCCCCGAAACGCTAAGTCATGCTAATTTGTTGCACATGAGGGCACTTTAATTTCTTAAATTGTAGAAAGTTTAATTGCAATTGTAGAAAATTCAGCCTGGCTCGAAAGTTCAAGAAATGTCATCATTTTCTCTGAGACATCATAGGCAATGCAGGGTGTAGTATAAATTCGTCTCACCTCAAAATGAATAAAAGTAATGTACTTTTATTTTGCATTTTTCGTTACTTTATTCTTCACTAGTCCATTTTAGGAAATTTTCATTCTTTCGTTGTATTTTCCCTATTTTGTCTTCAGAATGAACTTTTCAAACATTACAGACAAAGCGATCTCATTTATGGGACATTCTGGCATAAATTATAATAGAAAACGTGGTAATAAAGTAGTAATATAAAATACTTAAATCTTGTCCATTGTTTATTGTTTTTACACTAGGCTACTTTTTAAAATATGTATTTAGAAATACTGAGTCATTTTTTTCAATTCCTGTCATATTTTCATAAATTTAAGGTCATTTTATAGGTCATTTTCAGGCATTTTTAGGTCATCCACTTCTGAGCACTATGGTACTATTGTTAGGCTTATCACAGCCCCTCCCGAAAAAAAAATCTTGGATACGCTGCTGGTTACTACTAAGGAAAATCTGATACTTTCACGCAAAACTACTCAACATTATGAACATAGTTTTTATACCGGAAAGAACCTATGACTTTAGCCATTTCGAAATATTCAAACATTTTAGGATAATGGCCGTTTTATTGGCTTGGGGTGAAAACCTTTATTTTTCTTGCCCATATTCAAGTTTGCTATGATCATACGGTTGGTAAAATCGAATTCGGAGACCACAAGCAATATTTGAAATTAATTTTTTTACAACAAAGGTATCTTGGTATTTTTCGATATATCTTGTGGTTATCGTTTTTAATGGCTTCCGGTAAACAAGAGGATTACGCTCATTGCCGATGTTTCTTTGTTTTTTCGACAAGCAAAAAAAATTTCCATGTAGAAGGCATAGCATCTTTCTACAAAGCCTACAAAAGCCAGAGCAATGTAGTCTGTGCGAGAAATTGAGATGGTCTGGCAACAGACATTACAATTAGAAACTGCAATGCATGTTACCCACTACCCAGCTATATACTTAGATTTTAGACACTGAGAAAGTGTTAGACATTTATTTATTTATTTATTTAATAATAATAATGAACATTACAGGTATAAAACCCAATTACAATGTCCATGCCAAAAATACAATGCATACATACAAAATAATAAAAACATCTCCTCTAGTCGTAGTCTAATGCGAAGCTATGTCGAACTCAGAACAGAGATTGGTGTTGCTTTGTCTTGGATTGCACACGTGTGAGAATTATTCTTTAAAATATAAATGTTATTTTATTGAAATGTACAGACTGTTAGTCGGCCGCGGTGGTCTGGTGGTAGCGTGCCCGCCTCTAGATCCGTAGGGCGCAGGATCAAACCCGGCCGTGGTCGATGGATTTTTCAGGACGTAAAAATCCTGGACACGGAGTCCTCCGGGAGGGACTTTAAGCTGGGGGTCCCGTGTCGTAGATTTACGGCACGTAATAGAACTCCAACCTAAATTAGAGCCTCTGGACAAAATTTCTCGGCCCTTTCACGTTCAAGAAATACTTAGTTTCCAGAGGGGGGTTGCGAGGCGATGGGCTTACCACCTGTCCCTCTACCCTCTCTCGGAAAATAAGCATATCAAATTAGTATAGGTAATGAAACCTACATTGGAGGCCCCTTCGCCCCACCTGGGGATCATAGGGTACCAGATACAGATACAGATACAGACTGTTAGAGAGGATTACAACGAACAGAAACACTGTAAACATGGCACTTTATTCCTACCACAAATGTGTGTAACCGACCTAACAGAGTCACCGTGTTGGCAGAAATCAACACAAATTGCTCCATGGGAATGGCTTCGTAGCAGAGTAACCACGATATATTCGAGCATTTGGAAACCGCGGTATTGTAGCAATAGTGCATAGGTTTTCTTAGAATACCCCGGTATTACTTTTTCCCCGGTTACAAAACAGCTGAGAAAACCGGAGAATGGTGCACTCGGGCATTAGAACATTGTGACTGCCAGAATTTATCTACAAATGTGGGTGAAATATTGAATGGATACCTTTCTGTCATTGCATGAACGGAAATATAGGGTCTCTGATTGGAGGTTTCATAACTGCAGACTAATTTAGTTGCACTTATTTTCCTGTAGAAGATGGATGGACCGGTGGTAAGCTCATTGGCTCGATGACCAACTAGGGGAAACTGAAGTATTACTTGGATGTGAAAGGGCTGGGAAATTTTGTCTGGAGGCACTAATTTAGACATGGATTCTTTAACATCGTGTATAATCCCTCATGTAGGTCTTTGTGCCCAGGATTTTTATGTCCAGAAAAATCCATCAAAATCCAGGTATGAACTAGGAACCTTTGTATTTGGAACTGAGCAAGCTACTTCTTTACCACTGTGGTCAACGGGGAATTATTGGCTATATCCTTCTTTGTGTTTATTCTGTATTCTGCTTCATATTCCTGTCATATTGATCAGATGTTCCAATCCCCTAAACGCCATCTTGCTGAAGAATAAGTTTGGTTTATCCTGTTTACTTTTATCAGTAAAAGTGTTAGTCTAAATTATAAACTAAACTAAACTCCGTGGCGCTACATCCCTGGAGGGACTTGGCCTATCACCCGACCGCTGCGTCATCTCCCGTAGGCAGATGGCAGGATTGGGGGCATGTGGTCAGCATGCCGACACCCACGGCCTTTAATGGTGGTTTTCTTGACCGGAGCCGCTACTTCTCTATCAAGTAGCTCCTCAATTTGAATCACGAGGCTGAGTGCACCCCTACCAGACCTCCCTACCTCAGAAAAGTCCGAGGAGGTACCGGGAATCGAACCCGGGCCGACGGATCTGTAGTCAGCGACGCTAACCACAAGACCACGCCGGCGGACAGTCTAAATTATAAAGAGAAACAAAGTTACTCTAGCTGGTGAAAAAGCAAAATGAACAGTCTCAGAACCAGGATGAAAGGGATTATTAGCATCAGTAATAAATACACCCATAAGAGCTAATCATTGGCACACCTTTGTGTTACATTGCTAAAAGAAGCTTAACAGAAGTGTAACTGACACAAATACAGTTGTATCAATAAGTCTCTCCGCAGCTCAAGTTATGTTCTCATAGCCGACATTGAATTTTTCATTCTGATTTCACATGTCCATCTTAGCCTACACACGGCCAGTGTGAAAGAATTATCATTCCAACTTTAATCAATGTTTTTGAAAATAAATTAAAGGGCTTGAATTTGTGTCGTCAAGAAAACGGTAAATATTTTCAACATCTTCTTTAAATAGATGAGTTTTATGTTACTTTTATTTCTGACTTCAAAAATGCTTGTAGCAGAACATTATACCCATACCAACTGAATTCAGTTTCTTAGCGGATTCTCGCCTGCACAAGAGCTGCGGAGCGACTTTTCATGGCACTGCTCTTCATAGTAAACAGGATGTAAAGTTAACTCACCCTTGATTTCCTTGCATTCCTGGGCAGACAACAGACCTCCCTCCTCTTCCACATTATCCAGAATCACTCGAAGGCAGCGAATGTTCTCTTTGCACGTCGCCACGATCTCAGCCTGCAACAATAATAGCACAATCATTATTATAATGTAGGGATAAATCTCATAAAAACAATGGTTCTGGAGTTAACATTTAAGAGAATACCTGTACAGATGGCAGATTATGAAGACTTTCTTCCTACAAAATAAAATTGTAATAAAATCAGGTAAACTGATGTAACAAAGTGCCAGAATGCTTTTGTTTAATCAGTGATAATTGCAATTATGATATGCAGAAAATAAGTTATTTTTGTTATCGGTTTCCGGGTTAAGCTCCAGATCGATTCATTAAGCAGGGCTTGCAGAAGAATAAAGGTCTAAAGTGTGATGTTTAACCTTAACTCATACTCATATACACTGACATAAGAAATTCTTAAAGTATCAGAACATTTCACAAAATGCACTGGCAAAGAACTCCGCTTAATGTACGTAGGCCTGATTATTTTGCAGTAATATACCTTTTGTATATAACAGTATTCATGTAGTACTCATTTCAACTTGATCAACGAAATAAACAAACATCTGACTGCATTGGAGTCAAGGTCCTCAATGATTAGCAAAGCGGCATTGTAGTAGAGTCATGGTTACCCATTTAAAAAGCACGTGACCTTTAATTAGTCGTTACTTCAGTACCAGTCAACCAATTTAGTTCAATATCAACAGGCTTCTTGCCATGGATGTTATAAATGTGTATACCAAGTTTCATGAAAATCCAATAAAGAGTACTTGAATTATCACGCATACAGACACACGGACAGATGGATGGCTGGACAGACATTTTCCCTTCCACCACACAGTCTCATAAAGTACCATTCTGGCATAACAGATCCATAATACTTCCAGACTAGGGAAAGGTCTGATATTGTTTTGTTACAATGCTCTATCACTATTAAGACTTAGATTCAGATTATTAAGTTACAATTGCATCACAAATAATATGTCGACTCACAAATAGAGTCCAAAGTGATTCTATTGTTCTGACATTCATGTTACTAATTAACAGAATTCCAATTTCAACAAATTAAGTCCTACAATAGAGTGACGAAGTGCTATCAAGATGTTTTCCAGAAAATTGCTTACTAAGATGAGGTTTTATTGTGCTATTATATCCACGAATTTGACTATCGATAGCTCATTTTACTGTTTGTGAATTTACTATCTGCAAGTGGAAAAAAACGGAAACTTTTTTTATAATTTCAGCACTCATTCCAGCATACAGCTGATAACGTACTGTACATTCATCTGAATCTACTCTTATACAATTCAACGGCCCTAAATAGCATGCTTGCTCGCTCGCCCGCTTCATGAGACATCGGGTATACTCGGCGATGTTCGTCTCTCGCAGTGTAAACTTTCATGACGACTACAAAATTAGGAAAACTGTTTCTTTATTATATAAGGCCTAAGTGAAATGAACACAATGAACAAATATTCTAATTTTATTTTTACCTACAATTTTCATAGCTCTGAACTACAAACATTTTTAATAAACTGCCAGTATAAAAATCCTGGAGTCAATTAATAATGGCGGGCGAAACCGCGGGCACATACTGTAAAATATTGATGGGTTAACCCTTGAAATATCGCTGATAATAAAAATAAAAAAACAAACCATTCCTTCCCTTGAAACATTACATAATTTATTAAAATTGCACAGAATTGATCAAATAAAATTCTCATCATATTCATTTGTCAACAAACAGTTGAGAAACAATACGTATTATCAGTGTTTAGGTGGCTTTGGGACTGCATAAAACTTACGATATAATTAATTTCTGTAATCTACATACTGATAGGAACGTATTTTGAAGGAAAAAGCGTAAGATATCCAGATAAGGAAGCATTAAAACATGGTTGACCATAATGCCTGCGTTCCTTCCAAGAGGCCAAGATTAAATATTGGGGAATCGATTATAGAACAGAATGAAAAAGAAGAACAGAAAAGAGCTGCAGATACTGGCCTGCCATTTAAACTTAGAAGAAGGCAGCCTCCTGTAAGGGTAGCCTTAGCAATGACAATTAATAAGTCCCAAGGACAGACTTTAGATAAGGTCGGGATTTATTTGCCAGAACCAGTGTTTATGCACGGACAACTAATATGTAGCATTTTCGAGAGTGAGGCGTTCAGAGGATGTAAGAGTTAAGGTGGAAAACACATCAGAACAGGGGAAGCTACTTGACTATTCTGATGCAGTTTTCACAAAAAATTTAGTATACGATGATATATTTTAAATAAAAATTGATGAAGCCAGCGCTGACTTTTGTAAATGTATTGTCAGTGCCTTCAGGATTGTAGACCTGTAAGTTTCGTATTTAAGCATCATTTTAACTGTGGCAAAGCCACGGGCTATTTCCTAGTAATATACAATTCAAGTAAGAAAAAACTTGCTTTCATCTCTTCTACACCACCTCTGGTTCAAATATTTTAACTGCAAGACATTCAAAATTGGCACATTTTTTAAACACCGTGCATCATCTGTTGTTATTTCAGAGACCTGCGTTATGTACCTAAAGCCAAACCCGTTGCTCTGATGCATTTGGGGTTCACAGTGAGGTGGATAGATGGCGAGAGTATTGCCAATTTTTTAGTAATGTACCAATCGGTAGAGCGGTGGCATGGACAGCCGTAAATCCTGGTTCATATTCCAGCTACGGCATGAATTTTTTAGTCTGACTCTACCTTTCCATCTCATCCATGATGTTTTAAGCTATTATACTTTTGCACAATGAACAAAGGTCTTTCGATTCACAGTATCTTCTCAAGCTTTAAGGTGCAAATGAAACCATCGCATGTCATCTCATTTATTTGAAACTTTGGGGATCTTTCTTAGCAGTTTTAATTACATTTGCCCAGTGGCTTGGAATATAAATTTCAGGATTGTAGTTCTCAGCTTTTTCTAACGTGGAAAACAGTGGATATCTATGCATTTGTTTTTGCTTCTGGAAATCTGAAATGATTCATCCTGGATGGTCAACTATAGCTTGATAGACTTAGCATTTCCTGTAATGTTCTTATCCCATTTCACAGATGGCAGCATGTTACAACATAATAATTCAACCATAACAACAACCCAATTTTCCTACTCTCGCACTGTCCTTCACAAGCAACAGATAAAACTCAACAACAGCCTACAAGCTATTTACAACAACACAGCTACTTACAAAGTCTGAAGCCAGGAGGAGTTCCGGTGATGCTTTCGCTAGCTGTTTGTTAAACACATGCTCTGAGAACAGCAGTTGTGAACGTGATTGCTGGATAACGTGACGGATCTCTTCCAGGTCTGAATCACTGTCAAGAACAGAGCTGTCACCAGGTGCTCCCTAAAAATATAAATGAAGAACATAATCATTATTTATTTTTTATAATCTTGTGCAAGGTGTTACAAACTGGGTTTAGATAAGCTATTTGCATAACAGACTTGAATATGCTAAATGTGGGGAAAGAGGCAATAAAGCCATTGTTGTCCATGGGACAGGGCTATGGGGTAAAACATTACATAGACTTTTGTTTTGTAAAAAAACATACAAATGTGCAAGCTCACTGAATCACATGTAATAGTGGATGATCATGGAGGAGAATAGCGTTATTTTAATCATATTGCTAAATGTCTCAGTACAGTAAAATACCAGTATAACAAAATGTTCAGTACTACAAAATTATGTACTGACCCCTTCTCTTTTTCCTATTTAATATGTGTAAAAACATTTCATTATAACAAATATACAACATTCAGTATAACAAAATAAAATTTTGCTTATTTGCCTGTATATAATTTTATTTTTTCCGGCGTATGCTGTGTAATATTGCCTCAGGGAGAGATATTAATGCTGAGTGTTGAATGCTGAATGGAAATAGCTTAAAGAAAAAATAACTGCTAACTGCTTTAGAAAAGCTGGAGTGAAGAGCTAGATGACTTAGGAAGAGACAAGAACCGGAAAAGTAAGATGGTCCTACAAGGGTGAATCTTAATGACTATGTCAGTGAGGACTGTGATGTGATAGTGTAACAAGAAATATCAGATGATGGAATTGAGGCAGACATTTTGAGTGATGATGAGGTTGAAGAGGAAGGTGTGCAACACAGTGATCAACAGAGTTTGACTCTTGTGTAGGCAACACATGGCACCTAGTCTTCAAGATTTTTTTCTATCACAAGATTCCAGATTCCGTTTTAAATTCATGTGCAGTGGTTGGTGACTATTTTGACTTTTTCAAAAAATTAAAGCCCAAAACATTGTACACCTGTAAAATTTCAGTATAACAAAATTTCACTATAAGAAATTCATTTCTGAGGTCCCCTAAATTTCGTTATACTGGTATTTTACTGTATGTGAACGCAATGTTCCTTTAAATATTAAACTTCAATGAACTTATTAATTAAGTGGAGGGAAAGGAAATAGACATTAAATCCATGTCTGGGATATTAATACAAGTAAGAATCAGCTTGAAAAATTTTATGTCATAACCGGGATTTGAACACGGATCTCCAGCTTAACGCGCTGATCCGTGAAAAAAACATCCGAATTGAATGTATGGGAAAAAATCTTCATCATCAAGAATGAAGACCATGCCATGAACTTCGAGATCCCGCCCGCAGATGACGTAATGAGACTCACCACTAAGAAAACAGATGGCAGCACACAGAACTTCACACAACACAGTCGCCAGAATGCCAGTCGACCGCTAGCCGACGATGGGAGGGTACTTACCTCTTGAAACATGTCCTAGTAAAGGTATGTAAGTGAGCTAAAAGTGTTACAAACGTTCGACTACTTTGAATAATTAGTATAGTTTCACTGTCAAAAAAACTTCATTCCTAAACCTTGTATTCAATGAACTTGTTTCTGTACAGTGCTGAAGATACTTTATTTAGTTGCCGTGCTCGCGAGCTATCTGTTGAGATATGCTTACACTACCTGACAATACAGATCAAGGAAACGTCATAGATATTTGTTCCATGAACATCTCGTTTCACAAAATGTAACATAGATGTATGTTTGCACATATGCGTCAATTGTAGGAAAATTTATATTTCTTTTTTATATAGGCATGGGGAGTGATAAAAAACATGGAATCAAATCGGGTTTCAGTAAAATGTATTGCCACACTTCATCAAGACAAAAGAAACAAAATTCAATGATTATTTCTACAAACAAATTTATTTTAAATTTCTGGCATAACTGTACATTCTCTTTTAATTGTGCTACGGTGAATTATATGTAGTTTATGAGGTACAAGATTATGTACAAATGTGATCTAGGTGTATTTGTAAAAAAAATCAAGAATCTACTCTTATACAATTCAACGGCCCTAAATAGCATGCTCACACGCTCACAAGCTTTGTGAAACATTGGGTATACTTGGCGATGTTAGTTTCTCGCAGTGTAAACTTTCACGAAGAGTACAAAATTAGGAAAACCGTTCCTTTATTACATAAAGCCTAAGTGAAATGAACACAATGAACAAATATTCTAATTTTATTTTTACTTAAAATTGTCATAGCTCTGAACCACAAACATTTTTAATAAACTGCCAGCGTAATTTTTTTAAAAATCCTGGAGTCAATTAATAATGGCGAGCGAAGCCGGGGGCACCAGCTGTAAAATATTGATGGTTTAACTCTTGAAATATAGCTGATAATAAAAATCCAAATAAACCATTCCTTCCCTTGAAAAATTATATAATTTCTGAAAATTACACTGAATTGATCAAATAAAATTCACATCATATTCATCTGTCAACAAACAGTTGAGAAACAATACGTATTATCAGTGTTAACAGGTCGCTTTGGAACTGCATAATCGAATCTGAGATCGTTTTTTCAGGCGGCGCTTTCTGATCGTGGAATGTACTCTGAAGCCGGAATTTTAACTGTTTTATTAATTATTAATGGCTTAGTTTATGAATGGTTCACGTGCAAGTGTTAATAAATATAATGCTTTAATAGTTATTATACTCTTAATTTTTAATTTTTAAATCAATTATCGTGGGCGAAGCCACGGACACCTGCTACTATGTAAACATTTCATCACCTGAATAATTGATCTGTACCATGTCCATCAAGGTAAGATTTGAGAAAATTAAGGAAGAAGATACAAATACTGAGAAGACTCAAACTTAACGTGACATAGAACAATATATTATTTTGGTATTTAGAGGGTGAAAATTTGTTTCACAGTGTAAGCATATGATGCATACCTAAGCTAAGAGTTTGAAATGTACAGTCCAACACTCAGCTGAAGATTTGTACAAGTTAATACATCCCCACTTTAAGAGAGAGGAGGGACCTCAAACTTACCAGAATCCTCCGCCTTCTGAAGGGAGAGTTGACACGATTTGCACTGAGGCTCGATGCACAGTCTGACTGGCTGTCAATGAAATTGCGATAGTCATCTCCAAACTCCAACAGTCTGCGAGCTGCTTCCTCTGCGAGTTCCTCGCTGTAAGGCTCGCTCATGTACTTCTCCTGCAACCACAATCACCATATCACAACTTGTTCAATTTTTATGTACATTACGTCTTTTTTGTTTGGTTTTTTTAAAGTGTTGTAATATTCAACTGTCTTTTTTTTTTTTTTAATCTGGTTACCATAACTTCTGATTATATCTGTTCATTGAGGCCATCACAAGCATGAATAATAAAATATAAAAAATATTTTAAAAGAAAGTGTGCGTGGAACCCCACGCGACAGGTTCCACGCGACAGAAATGAAACTTGATTTTTTTTTTTTTTACTTTTTCAATTTTTGATTATTGGATTTCAATTTTGGATTATTGAACTTTTTGATATTGGGTTTTTGGACTTTTTAAATTTTGGATTTTTTAATTTTTTAATTTTGGATCTTTGAATTGTTTAATTTTGGCTTTTTTAAATTTTGGATCTTTTAATTTTTTCCATTTTGGAATTTTGGATTTTTTAATTTGGATGTTTTAAATTTTGGATCTATGAATTTTTTATTTTTTGGACTTTTAAATTTTGGATCTTTTAATTTTTTCCATTTTGGAATTTTGGATTTTTTAATTTGGATGTTTTAAATTTTGGATCTATGAATTTTTTATTTTTTGGACTTTTTAATTTTGGATGTTTAGATTTTTTCAATTTTGAATTTTTTATGTTTTTATTTTTTATTCCCCTTTGAGTATTTTATTTTGTCCTTTAAATCGTATAGTAGCTGATTACTTCCAATCATTGAGTTGATTGTTTTCTGTGCAGTCCGTTCTGTCACAGCTAATTAATTTCGTGACGATTATTGAGCGTGACACATTTCTTGATTTACCCCCTACCACGGCTAAAGAAGTTTCACTTAAAAAACCTAATGTTAGAATTATTACTAAAGATTTTAGCTTCAAGCAATTTGTTATGTGAGAAAATTTAGGAGACGAATTCCTCTGACTATATAGTATTCAAACCAAGATATTTAGATTTACTTGTCGAGGTTCTACCAACTATGCTAGTCAGAATTCAATTTACAGCACCAGATGGATTCTCTCTCCTGTGACTGTTCATTCAGCTGTTTCATGAACAAATATCTACATCAACGTCTATTAATACTCGAGATGGAGATTTTACATACACTAATTACAGAAAACTAACCTGAACATGTTTCGAGCCTGCCTCCAGACTCATCCTCAGCTATACTGAGCTATGCAAGCTATATTGGTTATATAAAAAAAAAAAATTCGCGAACCACAACTACACAACGATAACCAATATAAGGCTATATAAAATACAGCACATATTTTTCATATGCCTTTCAAGAATTTTATTGTGTTCAAATGCCTTATATTTCTTATATTGAAAAAAGTTTAATTTTTCCCGCCCTTTTTGCAACCCACCGAAATTACTCCCGTGACCCACCAGTGGGTCGTGCCCATAGTTTGGGAACCACTGATCTATAGGCCTACTCTGTCTGATGTATGGACAGTTTTATGGTAGATTTAGGCAGCACTGAGCCTATTTTACGCTATGGCAATAAGTTTCTTATATCGAGACGGAAATCATTACTTTTATTGTTTACTGTGCAGTCCGGTTAAATTCTTTATATCAGATGATGAAACCTTAATAGAAAATACACTATTTCCTCCTGTATGCCCTGGCCTGAATCACACATTAGTATTCATAAAATAAAATATAACATCATATGTAAGCACATTAAAACAACGCTGTTACAATTTTTAAAATAATCACATATCTATGAAGCTGTTAACAATCCATCAACGAATACATTAATACTGGCACATAAATAAGTAAGGAGTGTTTAAAATGAAATATAGGCTTGAACATATGAGATGTCTAGTTTCAAGCATGGCCAAGTCCATTTTTTAAAACTTTGGAGATTTACGGCAATATGGAATCTCCTATGAACAAGGAATATGCCATGGTGATATCAAGCTTCAAAACCAGCCAAAAACAGCTTTAAAAAGCTGTTGAAAATAGCAGTTACTTTCAAAGAACGGCCAAGTCCTAAGAGATTAGTTTCAAATTCGACCAAGTCATAGAGAAACCGTATTTAGCCAATGAGAAGGCAGATATCAATCACGTGACCGCTGATCAGTGTTTGTTAGCAATATGGCTGACATTGTGTTGTAGGTGAAGCTATTTATTGGCAAATTTATTCTGTTTTTAGTGAAAACATAGTATATTCTGTGTGTACTTGGGTTTTTATTAACATATTATTATGGAGGAAAGTGGAAAAAGTCGTTCTAGGAAGGGCCAAGTCCCTATATATGAGTTTCAAAATTGGCCAAGTCCAACATTGAGTTTCAAAATTGGCCAAGTCCAACATTGAGTTTCAAAATTGGCCAAGTCCAACATTGAGTTTCAAAAGTGGACGAGTCCTTTCTGTTTTTACTCATATCTCCCAAATTAAAGGACTGGTTTTCTGTAAAATGTGTTATGAAGGCTCCAGAAGAAGTAAACTAAAGTTCTGGAAGTCATCAAGAGTCAGAATTTGGGGCTGAAATGTATGTATTAGTATTTCAGATCTCCTGAAAAAAATGTGTTGATGGACTTGGCCATCTTTGTAACTAGACACCTCATATATTGGTCAGAGTCGTTTTGCTGACAAACTGTTGATTTTGTCAGCTACAAGTTTTGTATTTTTGAAAATAATCGACTCTGAAATAGGGTTTCCCAATGCTCACTGCTGCAAAACACCACTTGAATACAACCTCAAAGCGATAGTTGGAGTTTGGATAATTGGACTTCTACTGTAGTATATAACATCGGCATGTCCCACCGATACAAGGCAAACAAACTTATGGTATAAAAACTTAATTTTTACACTCAAACTTCACTTTTAAGTGTTTACTTACACATAACGCGTTTCACAAGCGACCTGCTTGCATCTTCAGATGAGGTTTTGATATTGTTACTTATATGAAGGTAATCACCTAAAAGTGAAGTTTTAGTGATAAAATTAACACTTTCCGCACCACGCCATCTTTCAGCGTTTTCATCCTTTGAACCGGGCGTTTTCTTCCGATTTTGTGATTTTTTTTTAAAACATACAATATGTTTTACAAAATAATGAATTACTTACCCATGAAGATTGAAACTTCCTCTTTCTAGAAATGATATTCTTTATTGTATTCACTCTCATATAAATATATCACAGGCAAATAAATGGGAGGCTCTTTTGAGGATTTACTTTTTTCGGAAGTAATTTTTTGAAGGTTTGGCGGGTTGAAAACCTATTTATTGCAAAAGTACTAACTAAAATTAGTGAAACAATACATAATATAGAATTCTGACAACATTTTGGTTGCATATTGTCTAGTAATTAACACGTTTGTGATATTATTGGACATCTTCACGAATTCTAACCTAGCTTCTTGTTGATGTTTTGGTAATCGCAGTAGGCCGATATAAATTCGATAAAAAAGTCGATATAAATTGATACAAGAATCGATAAGTGTATGAAGCGCATTCTGTTGGGAAGTTTATAAACTAAGCTTTGTGTTTATCTGTTCAAATCCTGTATTACACCAGTATTCTCCTATTGCTTAGCACGGGATCACGCGCAACATAAGGGATACGGTCTTGGTTCACACGGAAGTAAAATGCGGAACGTATCATGTACGGGCATGGTGCGGAAAGTGTTAAGTTTTTTTTTTTTTTTTTATTTTTTTTATTTTTTTTTATGATTTGACCTCTTCACTGTGAGTCCCGCAATATGTTATATATGTTATAATTTGAGTTGGGAAGATACACAGTGAAGTGATTTCAAGCTTACAAATTGTTTAGGTATATTTACCTCAGAATGCATTTCGATGGACACATTCCACCATCATCAGCTGATCCAATCATAGTCTGATCAGCTGATGATTGTGGAAAGTATCCATTGAAATGCATTCTGAGGTAAATATACCTATTAAGTGAAGTTTGTGTGCAAATCCCAATCTCAACAATCTGTACATTATGGCAAATTTTCTCACCTGGTAATTATCCCAAGCTTGCTCTGAGAAGGAGCTCAGCTGTTCCTCCACCCCTACAGCACTGTTCTTCTCGACATCGCTATCACCCTCTCGCTTCACACAACCTGGCATGCCCATGCTCACAGCTCCCGCAACCGGCCCCAGTTTGAACATCGGCACAGGTTTCCTGGGAGCCTGAATCTCTTCGTCAGTCTCCGTCTCGCTCGTGAGGTCACCGGGAGCTGTGATGGTGTACGCTAGCATTGCAGGGTCGCTCCTGGCGAATCTGTCCGTGATTTTCCTGCCTGCTGTGGGGCTGCCAGAGAATGATCCAGACTTGCACAGAATCCTTGCTAGACTGCTCCTAGGACTGATGTCTGTGCGTGCACTGCGCACTGTACCTTCTGCTCCAGAGCTGCTGGTTAGTTTGTTGCTCTGGTGTTGATTGTCGCTGCCCACTGTCATTCCGTCTGACCCGGATTCGCTCTTGCGTGCCTGTGGATAAGCAGCACATCTTTAACCACAAATGTTCACTTTCACTAACTTACAAATTAGCATAATGAAAATCTACAACAGTTGTGCTTTTATTTTTACATTATAAGATACTTTTGTTAAAAAGATTTTTGCATGATTTTAAAATGAATGTTTAAGGGAGAAATATTAACCTAACTGAAGAATTATTTTCAAAGTTACACATCTCAAAGAAATCAAGATATTCACAAAAGATAAGTTACTTTAAATTCACTTGTAATAGGAAACTCTACAAAGGGATAACACATGCAGTTTCAGAAGCCATGGTGCCATGGACCTTGGAGCATGGAGATTTTGCCTTTGAAAGTTATATCGAAACAAAGTCTATAATTGCAGTTCAGCGCTGTTTTCGTATACATTCTAATGTGGAGCGCCATGGAATCATCCCACGTCGTAACACGATATTGAGATGGGTTGAAGCTCCACCTCAAAATGTATGCTCCAAGGTCCATGGAACCATGGCTTCTGAAACTGTTTGGAAAAAACATGCGTTTCCTCTGCTAATAATAAGATTGTATGTTAGATAATTTCATTGTTCCGTCACTTGACGGTAATTCTGAAATAGTCAACAGAAACTGCATTATACAAGCTTCGTTTCTTTGTACAGTCGAATTTGGTTAATTCGACGTTGGATAATTCGAAATATTGTATAATTCGAATAAATACTAATTCCCCTTGAAATTCCTATATAAACGTATGTTAAAAAATTACAATTAATTCGAATTTTTTAAGCTTCATTTGGATAATTCGAAGCCAAAATTTGTCTCATGTTAATGTTGTAAGGATTCCAAGAGTTCATTGTTTCCACGAATTCCACAAAAATTCTCTATTTCGCAGATGAACCCTAGTCGCAGGTACCATACTAAAGTGTATTTTTAACCACCGTTATCTTTCTCCTGCTGAATAGATGTTCAATGGAATGTGAAGTTCACCCCCTCCGCTACAGAACTGGAGGGATTCAACAGTTCTGTGAAAATTTTAGTGTTCATTCTATCCTCAAAGTGTGACTGTGTTTGAAAATGTCAAAGCGTGGAGCATACACCAGTTCCTTTAGGGTTATAGTTTTAGTGTGGAAAAAATGGCTTCATTTAACATCCTAACAACAGAATGGCAGTCATTAAGGTAAGATTTGCTATACAATTATTATTTATTGCAATGAGTTTATTTTTAACATTTTTACGGTATTTTTCTTTAAAAAATCACAGTTTTGGTTAATTCGAAATTTCGATAATTCGATTTTTTTCTAATTCCCCTTGGGGTTCGAATTACTAAGAGTCCACTGTAATTAAATTTTGTTTAACTTGAAAATCTTCTGAGTTATGGTTATTTGAAACACATCCGTTTCCTCTGCTGCACCTTGTATATATGAGCTATCTTTCAACCTTCATAGAAAAAAGATGCAAAATCATCAAATACCTTTCCCTACATATAGTCATACTAATACAGTAATACCTGCGACTTTATCTGGCTGAGAGATCTCTCCTCTATAAGTCAAGAGCACAGACTGAAGCAGATTCACTGAGAGAAAGCTGTGGAGTTTATAAAGATGCAATCTCTGAAGCATTGCACAAGAAAGTAGTGTATTGTTCATTGTATGCAGTCCTCCTCATTAACAACAGTATCTTAATTGTATGTTAATGACTTACAGACGTAAACATTATAATTTTTTTCGCTTACAATGAGGATACGAGACATTTCAGAATGAGACATGGTTAGGAATCAGATATAGTTGCTTCTCTTATTATCATCAAGCTTATCAACTTTTGTAAGCAAACATCAAGGATGCAAATTTTACAGACAGTACCTTATAATAATTACAATTTGAGTTGAACTTAGACACTTATGCTTCACTTACCAACTTTTTGGTAGAACATGTTTCAAGGACCCTTGTCCCCATCCTCGGCTACGTGTCCAACTGACAAGTCCTGCTTTTGAAGGTCATGAAGTGTCCCTGGTGGTGGTTTTATGAACTTCTTGATGAGGTTCTCATCCTCTGGTATTTCGAAATTCATGAGATTCCTCTCAAATTTCTTTATATAGATTCTCTCCCAGATGTCCAGTTCTTTTGGTTTGCTTACTGATTTTAACAATTTTGGTTCTCTACAAATTCTGTGGTCATTTTCCCAAGAATTTGTAGAGAACCAAAATTGTTAAAATCAGTAAGCAAACCAAAAGAACTGGACATCTGGGAGAGAATCTATATAAAGAAATTTGAGAGGAATCTCATGAATTTCGAAATACCTGGGATGAGAACCTCATCAAGAAGTTCATAAAACCACCACCAGGGACACTTCATGACCTTCAAAAGCAGGACTTGTCAGTTGGACACGTAGCCGAGGATGGGGACAAGGGTCCTTGAAACATGTTCTACCAAAAAGTTGGTAAGTGAAGCATAAGTGTCTAAGTTCAACTCAAATTGTAATTATTATAATATAGTTGCTTCACTGTATATGTTCCATCATTTTTTTAAATAAGACAGTACCTTATTGATTTACATATGCTATTCCATTCATACGACGTGTAATGATTAGTAATGGCTTGGATATCGACCAATCATGATCATTTCTCTCATTTACTTACTTACTAATGGCAATAGACAATTCCTCAGCAAGCTAAAGGAATGTTATCTATTTTATGGAACCCGAAGGTTCATTGTCGTGCTTACCTGAGCCCGCCATTCAACCCTATTCTGTGTTAACTCCATCCAATCATCGCTCTCAAATCCTACTTCCCTTAAATCGATCCTAATATTGTCCTCCCACCTACGTCTAGGTCTTCCAAGTGGTCTTTTCCCTTCCGGTCTCCCAGTCAATACTTTTGAAATATGTCTTTCCTTCCCCATGTCCAGCCCATTTCATCCTCCGTGATTTAATTACCCTTACTATAATCTGTGAAGAGTACAGTTCACGAAGCCCGTCGTTATGCAGTTTTCTCCAGTCCCCATTTTCATCTCTCTTAGGCCCAAATATTTTCCTAAGCCTCCTGTTTTCAAACACTCTCAGATTATGTTCTTCCCAAAGAGTAAGCGACCATGTCTCACATCCATATAATACAACCAGCAGGATAATTGTCTTATACATTTTTATTTTTAGATTTCTGGACAGAAGACGAAAAGACAAGAGTTTCTGAATTGTGTAAAAACAAGCATTTCCTGGTTTGAGTCTACACTTAACTTCGGCCCTTAATATTATTTGCATCTGTAATTATTGCTTCCAGATATTTGAATTTTTCCACTTGCTTGAACGATTTACCAGCTATTAGTTTTTTCTGTATTAATTTCCAATCCATATAGTTTTAAATTGCATCCGCCTTATCAATATAAAAGCCATAAAATGTTAAAAATCAAATATATTTCGACCAACTTGTGGTCACCTAGAGTGAATACTTGAACAAAATAAAATCATAGCCACATCAAACCAACATGATATGTGGTCAAGCAGCCATGTTGGCTATCATTGCTGAAGAAATATTTCTAAACTAGCTTAAAAGGCCCAGTGTCGCTCGGGTTTTGTATTTTGTAAATTCGAAAATAACTTATAGGTTCTTATAAAGATATTTAGAATTTGAAATGAGGAAGAACGACTTATCACACTGAAACTATTCCCTCAGAAAATGATAAATATAGCTTTTTATGGCTTATACAATTCCCTGCGGCTTCGCCCACAATAATTAATCAAAACATTAACAATTAAGAGCAAAATAATAAAAATATTATATTTATTAACGCTTTGCACACAAAACATTCATAGGTCGAAACTAAACGATTGATAGGCCTAATTAATGAAACAACTATAAATCCGGCTTTGAAGTGAATTCCACGATTAGAAAGCGCAGCATGGGAAAAATAACCTCAGATTCAAGTTCCCTGCATAGTGAGTGTCGTCTAAATCGAACAATGTTTACGGATTGAGACCTATATTAATTATCCCTCTGCTGTCTACGTTGAAAATTTCAGATATTTGCGTGCCTTGACATTGTAAACAAATGAACCAACCAACATTCAAGCGATTGCAATGCTTCCAAGGTATGACAAAAATAGACGAAGACAACTGCAACTGATATGACAACTGAAATGTATTACTGAGAACCGATGTTTCAAAAGCGCAGAAAATGCATGTCTTATCACTCATAACTCGCGAACGAAAGCTAAAATTAAAAATGTACTATGCCAGAAACCTGTGCGGGAATGTACTCAACAATTTCCCAAAGTTTCATGGCGATCGGATGAATGGTGTAGTAATGCATAAAGGACAGACACACATACATTCGTTTTTATATATAAAGATTAAGTTAGTATATTCACATACAAAGACTTTTCACACAACTAATATCAGAACCCAGACTCATAACTCACCAGAGTTCTCTTGCGGAGTCTAGTTTTGCGTCGCCTTAACGATCCTGTGCGAGACCCAGAGCCTTCTGGTGCGATCATTGTGATCTCGTCGACAGTGGATGAAGACAAATTGGCCCCTGATCCACTCTTGCCTGCAGACGGGCTGGTTATCATCTTGTGTAGAGCTGACTCTGATATGGAGAAGTGCGCCAGAGGTTCTTTCCCAGTCTGTGGAGTTCGACTACCAACCACCTGCGAGATCCCTGAAACACTCCATGGCCGCTCACTTGTCGCTTGGCGTCGCTTCGTCCTCAATATCACCTATAAAGAAGGAACATTTTCAATTGGTATGTTGATGCAAATCATAATCTACAGCAATAAGCTACTGATTCATATTATTTTTTGTGTATCAGTGATTTATGGTATCAGGGACAGAGCCAAGGAAGAGGGGGTCCAAGGGATCAGTCCCTGCCAAAAAAAAAAACAAACAAACAAACAAACAAACAAACAAACCAAGGAGAATAAACCAAATAATGATAATGATTTTTAACTTTACACAATGAACAAACAGTTTTTTCTTTTTTTAATTCATTGAGGTGGCCAAGATAGCATCGTCTTGGACTCGTATTTGGGAGGTTCTGGGTTCAAATCCCGTGAAAGACAAATGCCGAATTTAATATTTATTTACCATGACTCATCGATGCTGTTTCATCCTGTCTTATCCATTAAAATAATCATTGACTATTAACTGAAATTTACAAGCCCTAACACAACCAACAATAGAAAAGAGAAGCATTTCAGTAGTTGAATGGCCTACTCTGGTACACCTACAGAACATTACCTCCTGAGGAGACGTTCATGTTCAAAGGAGAACAAATAAAGCTGAATTAAAAAAAAAAAAAAAGATTTTGCTACTTCCATAAGCAGCCTACGTGTATTTTAAAACTTCAACTTTTTAATAATGATATCTTTAAATATAATAAAATCAGGTAAACTGTTGTAACAAAGTGCCAGAATGCTTTTGTTTAATCAGTAATAATTGCAATTATGATACACAGAAGATGAGTTATTTTTGTAATTGATTTTCGAGTTAAGCTACAGATCGATTCATTAAGCAGGGCTTACAGAAAAACAAAGGTCTAAACCTTGATAAGCATATGTGAAGGAACATATGGGTGGTGTTATTTGTCAAAGCTAACTGTATTGCAACTTCCAAAGCCGTATATTAACACTGTACAACAATATATTATCATGAGAACTGATTTGCATTTGATAAATTCTTTCTAATATACTACCATAAAATAGGCACTTAATTGGGCATTACTCCGGCACTGGTCAACTGATTTGGTTCAATGTCAAGAGACTTATTTCCATGAATGTTATAAATGCATATACCAAGTTTCATGAAAATCTGGTAAAGCATATTTGAGTTATCGTGCGTACAGATACAGCGGACAGACAGAAGGACATTTTCCCGTCCACCACACAATCTCAGTGTGGTGTCACCATTCTGACACTTAATAACAGTGTCAAGTCAGAAATTTAACCTCAAAACACTTTATGGAAATGCCGCAATATTTGCTGAGTATAAACAAACGCCAACTGGCAGTTTAGCTTATCAGTCGAACATGAGACATGCAACTGTTTTGTATTTCAAAGTGGATAAAATTGCTGTATTTTAAATTGTTTTAAGACATTACCTCTTCTTTCTGAAGAGAAATTCTATAGCCTACTAATATAGAATTCTAGTAGTTCCTATAAGACTGTGTTTTCCTCTTTCATGCAAAAACTACTCAACTGACAGCTGAAATTTTGCATGAATGTAGTTTTTATATCTTGAAAGAACACAGTACTGTAGCTCTTTCAAAATATTTTACTGTTTAACTACAGTGACTGTTTCAGTATCTTGCGGTAACAAATCCATTATGTTCCTTGTCAATATTTAATTTTACTTTAAATGTTGGTCATTTCCGTTACCTTGCTGGCACTGGAGTTGCCGCTGTGCTCGGGTGATAGAGGCAAGCTGCGTTCAGCCACTGGGGTGGTTTCAGTGTCAGGAATGGCTTCAGCCGAGCTGCCGAGTAGAAGCTCTAGTTGCCGACACGTTGTGATGCTGCAGTTGAGATCCTCAGAACTCTGTGATGCCCTGTCGTCATCAGAATCTCCTGTAGTGTACTCGCCACTAGCGTCACAACTGTCAGCTGGCTGGAAAACCAAAACATAGTATGTAAGAATTAACTCAAATAGGGTCAATTCCACTAGCTAAGTGCTCATTACATGTCAATTAAAACAACAAATCAATATATGTGATAGCTTACCCACGTAAACTACAGTGTGTTTCATGTACGAGTTGGCCAATCATATGGGTTTCTGCATTGCGGTGGCCACAGCTCTAACTCCCGAGTGATCGGGTGAAATATCTAAGCAAATAAAGCCACTAACGGTGTAATGATTCAGGTTATCACAGTTACAGTTAAAATTACAATGAAAATAACCACGTACCTCATCACAAGACATGTTGGAAATATTCTCCTCTTGCATCCACACAACACTGGCACCTTTTTAGGAAATTTTCTTTCACGTGCACAAGTTCAGCTTCCGAGATATAGTTCATTTCTCTTGTGATATTGGCTTTAAGGTCTTCTAATGTATGGGGGTTTGACCTATAGACTTTATTTTTCAAGTTCCCCCATAAATAATAGCTACATACTGTTAGAAGGACTTAAAAACAATATCAGAAGATAAATTAACTCTATCTCCAAAGCTGAACTTATGCACATGTAAGAAAATTTCCTAAAAAGATGCCAGTGTTGTGTGGTGCAAGAGGAGGATATTTCCAACACCTCTTGTGATGAGGTACGTGGTTATATTCATTTTAATTTCAACTGTAATCATGAGAACCTAAATCATTACATCGTTAGCAGCTTTATTTGTGTAGATACTTCACCCGTTCGCTCGGGAGTTGGAGCTGTGCCCGCCACAACACAGAAGCCTGCACAATTGACCAACTGTTATGTGAAACGCACTGTACCATTACAATTTATGTTTCTGAAATTTAGAGAAACGGATAAACCCACAATACCAACTCATTTTTGGTAGGAAGCACATGAAATAGAACAAGACGTCAGGCTACTGAAATCTGTAGAAAGGCCACAAGAATTAACAGTTGGGAAAAATTATCCATCGAGAAAAATAATCTTAAATTAATTAATTTTGATAATTCGGTAGAGCACAGTTTGATAAGAAGATATATTCACCACCAAAACCCATCCAGCAACTAATATCAGCTGAGAAAAGGAGCAGTTGTATGTAGGACCACAATGGTTGCTGAAACTTTTTCCAAGGTTCTTCTTTCAAAGTAAATTTCTTTGTCTTATTCCCAATATTAGTTATCTAAAGGAAAATTTGTTGAGCTCTACAAAGAGTCTACTCCAAAAAATAGAATTATGAAAGATCATTGGAGGCTATCTTGCATGGAATGGAGAGGAATAATCAAGATGACTGCTAACGGTTGCCAGAACAACACCCTCTGTCAGCGCTGCCACAGACAGCACAAAACCCTTGCCCACATCCTGGGCCCTATTTCATAAAACTCTACAGGTGTAACAAATACAGCAATTATGTCAATATGTCATGACAATAAATTGTATATTTCATAAATATTACAACTTTGTCTTACATTGCAGGCAAATTAATGTAAATTGTCAGGCTAAAAGAACCCTTTTCATAAATGCGACAATTTTATGTCAAACCTAAAGATGATGATGGCTCTTATATACATGTGCAATAATCGCTCTCAACATCGAATGTGATACCTAAGCAATCGATTATTACTATCGAAAATAACTGAATTATATTTCTCTTTGAATACAAAGTCACTGAAATTGATAGTTAGGTTAATCTGTTGCCTAAAAACCCTGCGTGATCTCATGTCTATTTCTTCATCACTTTGACTACTTTGACCAACTTTTATGAAATAGGGCCCTGGGTGATTGTTCACATGGGGAAGCCCTGAGAAACCACTGTCATGTACCATATGACACATATGATAGCCAACTCAATGAGAGAAACGGTGTACAAAGAAATGTCTGACAGGAGTAATAGGCACATAGGTATCTGGGCAGCCTTCAGACCAACCAGTACAGAAGGTATTATCCTAGACCCAACTGTTCGCTTTGAGTCGTACAATGGCCAGTTGGTGGAAGTAGACATCAAATAACTTCCTTCTGTGTAAAATGAAAATAGGCAAACTGATTGCCAAAATATTAGAATGCCACCATCAGAGACAAGACTTGCTTTATTCAAGATTTTTACCTGTGTAAAGGACTTTGCATCAGCCTGTTCTTGCAGATGTTGCTTTAGCCATTGCTTGATGCGAGTGTACTTTGCTTGAGAGCTTGCAGAGATCTTACTTCCATCACCGAACACGAGTGGTTCGAACACTCGAGCTGCTCTAGCAGCGGCAGCTATCTTGTCTGGTGATGCATCTTCTCGAACCAAATCTTCAGCTTTGCTTACAAGTCTCTGGATCCGCTCCAAACTCTTCCTCACATGCGATTCCTCCGCTTCCTTCTTCACTGCTTCCTTTCCGTTTTGTTCGATCGCTTCATTGTCTGTTGCCTTATCAGAACAGCTACCAAATTCCAGCCTCACCGCCACAGAATTGCGCTTACTTTCGCTCCGCCTCCTCACTGACGAAGCTGTTTCTGACGAAGATCCAGAGTTATCGCTTTTGCCATTCATTCTCACTGGAGATGGACTTCCTTGCTTGTATGTCCATTCATCTTCAGATGAGTCGTCATTCGACTTTGTTTCGGAATTCAAGAGTCTTGCCTGTTCCGCAGCATCCACATGCTCGCGGTCGGAGTCTGTATCATGGTGTTTGAAGTAGAAAGTAGCACAGTTTGGTCCCTTGCGGTTGGATTTGTTGAACTTGGAGGAGTCTTCGTGCAAACGGCGCCCGGCTGTAGGCTTCCTCTTACAAGAGATGCTGCAGTCGTTGTCGTTGACGTCTGTGAGCTCAGTCTGTTCCAGAGGCAGCTTCATGCTTTTGTTGTGCTTCTTCTTAAGTGCGCTTGATGGACCGACCATGGCTGACTGATCTGTTTTTGTGTCGCTGGAAGTAGATTCCGATGGTGGGGTCGTATCCATCACACACAGTTCCTCCAGATCGTCCTGCAAATACAAGATAAAACAGATAATTTAATGCATCGCTACAGTTTATATGATATTGGCGTAATTCTGGCAGAAGTCACAATCTCCAAAAATTGCCATTTTGAGTCATATATTATACAACTACAATGATGAAGGGATGGCAGGGATGGCAGATAGAACTCACAAATTTGCGGGTGCGCAGGCAAAGAGAGTTAAGTCCACTTTCTAGTTACTCAGAATTAGAGTGACTTAACACATTTTACCCGCCCAACATCGCTTTAGAGATGGATAAACCCATAAGGCACACATCCATAACTACCGTACAATTTTGAATATGACTTATTGGACTTAACACAAATATAGAGAACATTTTTATTTATAATTCTATGGACATATCTAAATTTTTGAGGATGGTGGACTTAACTCTCTTTGCCCGCGCACCCACGAATTAATATTCTGACTCATTTCCATGTGTTTTCATTACGTTCATATAAACAATGGTTTACTGAAACTTTAAAACAGCTGTATCCCAAAACTAAGATTTTGGACTTTGTGACTTCTGCCAGAACTGATGAGTATCACATTCATGACATCATAAGGGTTTTTAACTGTCCAAAAGACTTCTCTCATAAATTTATTATTTTTAAAAATTATCTGTTACTTTCTCAATCTCCTTTTTAAATTTATTTTAATTTTTGAAATATATACTTCTTATTTTCAAATTTGTCACTTTTATAATTTTATAGTTTATTTATAATTTTTAAAACTTTTTACTATACTTGTAAATTACTGTAGTTTTTATTTACATATTTTTAATCTCAAATCTTTAGTTAATTTCTACATTTATTATTTCTAAATTGCATGAAATAAATGCATTTATTTAAACAAACATTATTTGTTTTATATTTATCTATTCTAAAAGAGAATTATTTTGGGTCTACTTCAACAATACTGCCAACAGAACAGCAAGTAATTGTGAGGTTTGCCTATGTTAACTAATTGCAAGATTAAAAATTAAGAGCAAAATAATTAAAACATTGTATTTACTAACACACACGAATCATTCATAAACTAAACAATTAATAATTATAATGAAACCGTAAAAATCCGGCTTTGGAACGCATTCCACGATTAGAAAGCGTCTCTATCGTATTTGTCATTATAAACAAAGGAATCGACCAGGGTGAGCTCACATAATAGAAACAATTGATAATTCCATGCAACATATTGAAATAATTGTGATGCCTTTATTTTCAAGTTTAAAGAAAAAAGGCAAAGGCACCTAAAACTGATTTGACAATTGAAATGTATTACCGAAAACTGATGCTTTGATAGTCCAAAATATTCACGTTTTCTGCCAGTTTTTCACTCATAACTAGCAAACGAAAGCAAAAATTAAAAATACAGCTACGAAGTGCATTCGGCCACCCTTCAGTCCATCTATGTTTAAAATTTAGGATAATTGTGTGCAGTAGATTTCGCTGGGCATCACCCACAAAAAGACAAACAGACAAACACTTCCTCTTATTATTATAGATATGAACACAATTCAATTGTTTACAGAGAGTGCCTGGAATCTGAAAGCTTCACAGCCGTTAAAATTTGAACATGTCATTGGCAGTGCGCATTTTTTTTTTTTTTTTTTTTTTTTTTTTTTTTTTAAGATATATACAATGATGTAATACTACATGCCTTTCCCTCTATTATAAGTCTTTTCTATAATCTAACTATTATTATTTTCTTGTTCACTTTCATACTATGGCTTTTTGACTAATTTTTTTAATCTAGGTGGCAGTGCGCATGTGTGGAGTTCTCAAGTCCACAGTGAAAATAAAGTCCACGGCTCCACACGCTTTACTTAACCAAGTGAATACTAGCGTGATACCGTCAATGTTTTCCACTCAGCACGTTTCGCTTACATACAAATTCCCACTGCCTCTGCCTCTGACGTGGTCCATGCTTTCAGTTTGCGGGTGAGCTCTGTACTTAAGTTACAATGTGTACAAGGAATGGCACTGAGAGAACTTTTCACTGAACACCCCCCCCCCCAAATACAACATTTCACTGTAAGCTAACAAGAAATGTGCATTATTACTAGGGACCGGATTTTTAGGTTTTTAAAAACACTGTTTTAGGTTTTCCATTAGGTGAAATAGTTTTTTTTAGGTTTTTGTCCAAAATATTGTTTTCGAGTAGAATAATTGGTTTAATGAATTTGAATGTGCTACATAGGATTCAATACATAATACTGGTAAAGTTCAACTTAACAAAATTGACTTAAATTTGTGTAAACTTGCTTTAGGACAATATTATACAATTGAAAAAAGAAAGCATAAACAATCAAAAGAAGCAGTGAAAATAAGATTGTCTCAAATTTCCTGGTTACAGTATATCACTAAATATCTTTCAAGATTCTCAACTGTGAAGTTCTTCCTGTTATCTCTTAGAATACATTTGAAGGCAGAAAATGTCCTTTCAACCTCACATGACGTCAGCAATGGTTGTTCGTACGAATATTTTAAAAGGAATACGCCGGTACTTTTACACTTCCTCTCTTGATACTGTCATCCTAGATGACATTGGATTCAACGAAACGCTGGTGCTATTAATTTCAACTCGACAAAAATTGTCTCTCCGCAAAATATCGATTTATCAACTGACAAACAAAAAAAGACAAAAAAGTAGCCTAAATTAGATATTTTAGGTTTTATATCCCGTTTAGGTACATTTAGGTTTTTATACCCCATTGAGGTATTTTTAGGTGCCACAGAATTAATGTGGGTGAATCCTATGGACATGATTCGAAAAAAGGTATAATCGCTTTTTGTTTTGGAAGTAAGGGAAAAAATAGGTAAAAAAATAAGAATCCGGTCCCTAATTATTACCAACTCACCTCAAAATATGAGCCATCATCCGTGAGTTTGTCGCTACCTCCTTCACCCTGTTTGCTGAGTCTCGGCAATTTGCTCACTGGTTCCTCATCACTGTCCGAAATGAAGGCTCCAGTTGGGCTCTGCAACAAATCAAATCATGGAATTCAATACTGAAACTTGAGATTAATATTAAAGAAATCAAGGTAACAGAGCAAAGTTGCTCAGACATAAAAAAGACAAAGAAAATCTGACTATAATAAGGAAGAAAAGATCTTTAATATTTTTATATCACTATTTCTTAAAATATAGGTCGCTGGGAGCCAACCCATAGACTCCCGAAATTATTTTTTACTAATGCACTGAAGGGTCAAAACAGTCAGTACTTTTTTAAGGTTGGTACATTGCTACTTGATGATCATACTGTACAGCCATTAATGATTAATTTATACAATAAAACTTCAATTCTCCGAAATCCAACCATAAGGATCGCAGCTTTGAGGATGTGTTCAAGTAGTTTTTGCAGCAGTGAGCATTGGAAAACCCTCTTTCAGGGCCGATTATTTCCAAAAACGCAAAACTTTTAGCCGACAAAATCGACAGTAACAACTGACTCAGATCGATATGTTCAAGATGCTATACTATAATTATGTAAGTACAGTATTGTACAATGTATTATAGTTTTTTTATTTTTTATTTTTAAAGAAATTACAATTTTTGATGATTATCCAATTATCCGGATATTTTCCAGCTCGGGTCCCAATCAATCCGGGTAATTGGTGTTCTACTGTATATCAAATAAGCAATATTTTTGTCATTCACTATCATTGAAAAAATAATATGCAATAAAAGTGCATAACAGAGTCTTGGGAAACATTATTAGATGCTAGCCTCAGATATATTTTGGACAGCTTGAATTAAAAATAGAACGTCTAACACAAGACACAAGAAGTAAAGTTGCACAAAATGCCACTAGTGCTAAAAATTCATTGTAACCAACTTTCAATCATGCTTTTATCTAATGACTAATCTATATCTAGACTAATCTATATCTAATGCTCAACTCGAGCGCACCTTTCCACTATTATAATCATGAGAAAATATACTCTTTTAATTAAAAATATTTGGAAAGGATTATTAAATAGACTCAGTTTTATAAAAATTGGAAATGTTAAAATGTTTAACACGTTTTTAAATGTTGCATTTCTTACAGTGGTCGCAAAAATCGTCATACTTGTGGCTGAAAAGCGTTATCGACTCCATTCCGTATGTTGGCAGCCATGGAGCATAACATCAATAACATCAACTTCGCACGTGCATGTGTTTATGCGGCAATAGACTGCAGGGAAGGTGCAGGCTCCAATACGGCTCCACGGTATGTCATTCAATAGAATAAATCTTTAATATTATTATTATTAGGGGGCAGATTTCTATGACATGTCATATTTTTCACCTTTGCAATATTTCAGGTTTCCGACTAATTTAAACCCGATTCCAAACATCCTGGTGAAAATGAAACGGCTTTTATTGTGCATATAACTGCATATTTAGGAAATTTTCAACAATTGTAGCATATTTAGTATGAATATGCATATTTAGGTCATATTTTTGGCATATTTGTGTGCATATTAAAGAAATTTTGAAGTTTCATATCATATTTTGTAAATTTTGCATTACAATGATACGTTTTGAGAATTTACAGATATTTTTAATAATTAACATTATATTTTAATAAAATTAATTGTAATGAAACTTTAAAAAAAAAATCTGATGTGAAAGTCACATAACTTCCTCTGCCCAAAAAAAAAGTTAGCAGTATTCACATATCCTTTTACAGAATCGCAAGACACAATTTTACGCTAATTATCCTATAAATACCTCTTCTTTCAATGATGCTACTAAAAGCGCAGGCTAGCCTATATAACAAACTGAAAAAAAGAACAAGTGACTGCAGACGTTTATTGAACTTTCCGCCGTAAAGAATAATTTCCGAATTTATCGAATATTTCCCTCAGATACTTCTTTACTCTATACCTGGCCAACAATACATCTTTCTCACTTCACATTCTTGTATAGAATAAGAGGCCGTGAAAGAGCGCGTATTCAGTTGTTCATCACGCAAGACAAAATTTCTACAAACAGTGAGTGAACAGTGGGTGGCCTGTAACTACCGTCAGAGAATTTTTTCGAAAAAAGTTTCAAATAAAAGTTTTAGCTCTCAGTAAAAGGAACAGATGTGCAAATTTTAAAGAAAATCGTTAGAGCCGTTTTCGAGAAAATCGCAAAAAACGAAAATTTCTTCATGTAAAGTCCCCTTAAAAATAAGAGAAATTTGTCGCCAATCTTCGAATCACATCTTCAGAAGGTACCTGACCCAAATACGAAATTTTGTTTTCATACGATTCTCCGTTTCGGAGCTAGCCTGTTCACAAACTTCCACACAGACAGACAGACACACACACAGACATGTTTCCAAAAATAGTATTTTTGGATTCAGGGGGCCTTGAAACGTGTATATATGCTAAAAACTCAACTTCGAATTTTAGGGTCGAAAACAATACTTCCTCTACCTATAGTACCTACGGTACGGGCAGAGGAAGTAATATACACAATGTTCAAGTGGTAAAGTCATATTTTAAATTTTATTGGTCATATTTTAATGTTTTTTAGGTCATAGAAATGCGCCCCGTAATTATTACTATTATTATTATTATTATTATTATTATTATTATTATTATTATTATTATTATTATTATTACACAAATATTAATGACTGTCTAAAACGATTTTATTTCGCTTGTAGGATTGCTACAATAGGTGTTATATGCTTGTTTCGCAAACATATCTTCTCGACAAATAAAATCTCTCTTATACTGCTTGTATCATATACAAATGTTAACTAAAAAATATTTTCCATAAGAAGCTATCAAAGTTGGTCACCCTGGAGTGTTATAATTTTATACCACTCGGTGTCATAATTTTCTCCTTTTATTTAACAGACCTATCATCTGCCGTTAAAAGTTTTTATTAAGTGCAAGAATGGTACTTTATGAAATTGTGTGGGGGACGGGAAAATGTCTGTCCGCTTTACCGGATTTTCATGAAACTTGGTAAACACATTTATAACGTCCATGGGAAGAAGCCTATTGCCATTGGACCAAATCGGTTGACCGGGACCGAAGTAATGCCTAATTTAGTCCCTGTTTTATGGTAATATATTAGAGAGAATTTATCAAATACAAATCAGTTATCATGACAACATATTGTTTTACAGTGTTAATATACAGCTTTCGAAGTTGCAATACAGTTAGTTTTGACAAATAACACCACCCACATATTCCTTCAACTATGCTTATCAAACTTTAGACCTTTGTTCTTCCGTAAGCCCTGCTTAATGAATCGATCTGGAGCTTAACTCGGAGATAGATTACAAAATAACTTATTTTCTGCATATAAGTTAATTGCAATTATCACTGATTAAACAAAAGAATTCTGGCACTTTGTTACATCAGTTTACCTGATTTTATTTTACCCTCGACTGTTTAAAAAAAATCTGATGTGAAAGTCACATAACTTCCTCTGCCCAAATAAAACTTAGCAGTATTCACAAATCCTTGTACAGAATCGCAAGACACAATTTTAGGCTAATTATCCAATAAATACCTCTTCTTTCAATGATGCGACTAAGAACAGGTGACTGCAGACGTTTATTGAACTTTCCGCCGTAAAGAATAATTTCCGAAATTTATCGAATATTTCCCCAAGATACTTCTTTACTCTATGCATGGTCAACAATACATCTTTCTGAGTTCACATTCTTATATAGAACAAGAGGCCGTGAAAGAGCGCGTATTCAATTGTTCACCACCAACACAAACTTTTACAAACAGTGGGTGAACAGTGGGTGGATGGTAACTACCCTTCAGAGAATTTTTTTTGAAAAAAAGTTTCAAATAAAAGTTTTAGCTCTCACTATTAGCTAACCTTGTGTAAAATTTAAAGAAAATCGTAAGAGCCGTTTTCGAGAAAATCGCGAAAACGAAAATTTCTTCATGTAAAGTCCCCTAAAAATAAGAGAAACTTGTCGCCAATCTTGGGCACACATCTTCGGAAGGTACTTGACCCAAATACGAAATTTTGTTTTCATACGATTTTCCGTTTCTGAGCTAGGCTGTTCACAGACAGACTGACAGACAGACATGTTTCCAAAAATAGTATTTTTGTGTATATATGCTAATAACTCAACTTCAAATTTGGGGTCGAAAACAATAGTACTTCCTCTACCTATAGTAACTATGGTACGGGCAGAGGAAGTAATAATATTACGAGGATTGAAAGCATTTACCATGAGGAGTGGATTAAAAGATCAAGTGAATGATTTGTAAAGTTAGTAGCCACTTTTGCCGACATTGCAAAGGAATTCTGCGGAACCTGGCATTTTCGCCGAGCCAAGGTGCGAGTTTACGCTTTGTGGTAATTACAAGGTGTTTCTTGATTCCTCAGCTGATGTTTCTATCTCGCTAACCACCGCTTACAACTCTACAGTAGGTATAAAAAGCCACGCAACGAGTGGAAGAACTTGTAAACTATTTGTAGCAATTAGAAGAGAATAATAATTTGAAGTTATATAATACTCCTGTTTGCTGTAAACAACTTTATCATAGTTAAGGAGTTTATCTGATGAAACTCGAAAACTCGTAGGATTTATTAAGACTATTCCATGAATAAACAATCCCTTTAGGCAAGACTACAAACTGAGGTAGATTTCGAAGTGCTTTTGGTTTAATTTATTGTCGCTGCGTAGTACTCTTCTTCTTTAGCCTTGGCATGACAAACCCGCAATAATAACTGCAAAAAACCAAGAAAGAGCAGTTCTTCAAACATTAAAATTTCGCCTTATATGAGAGTTATCGAGAAACTAGTTATTGATTTGTAGAGTACTCATCAAGAGCTTTTCAAGATAACCCACAAGACATAATTTCAAAAATTTCGAATTTCCATCCCCCCACCCCCACTCGTACCCCCAAAACCCTCGAATCGTTGGTGTCACTGTGAACTCCATAGGGAGTACTCTAATTTATTCAAACAAAGTTTCCCTCTATCCTTCATAGGGGCCGAAATATAAATGTTCTAAAATTTCAACCCCCTCCCCCGACCACTCCCTTGGGCCAATTTTGCTCATTAACGAACTTGTTCGAACTATTAGGCCTAGAAATAACATAATAAAATTTGGTTTAAATATCTTCAAAATTACGGCCGCTAGCGTGTAAAGATATATTATACATATATACACCACCCTACAGCCCGGACTTCGCTCCCAGTGAATTCCATCTTTTCCTATACCTCACGAAATGACGAAGAATGATAGAGAAGCAGAGATTTTGTTACACAGTGGTTCAAATCCCAGGCGGCAGACTTCTACGACACAAGTGTTCAGAAGTTGGTCCCACGGTATGACAAATGTTTTAATTCCTGTTGAGAATATGATGAAAAATAGCTGAATACTTACTGTATCTGTTGTAATAAATATTCCCATGATATAGTGTTTTGTTTCTGTAAACAGCCCAAGGGAAACTTACTTTATGGACGCGCCTTGTACCTCTGTCACTTTTTCTCGTACTGTAGAGAACAAATTCATTATGCAGAATGTTATGCGTTTCTGATGGGTAATTGCAGAGTGGTAAAACACTAATACCTCTAATAAATACGTTCGCGTTTTTACAGCAGCACATTAGCATTTTACACTTCAAGTTAGAACAAACACTTGTCATAATGTAGGACATCGCTACCGGCTACTTTAGCTATGAGGTGCGTTTATTTTCTCTATCCATACCATAGAGGAAATGTTGGGTTCAATCCTGAAATTCCATCGCTGTTTTCCATATAAAAAAGTTATACGTTTTGAGGTTCCCTGAATGAAAAAATTATATTTTCATAAAAATGTCTGCGAGTTTGATCAGCAGGGCCAGGATTTTGATGACCTAAAAAAACCTAAAATATGAGCTTTAAAATGAGTACAAAAAAAATAAAAAAAGACCCGAAAACTAATATAAATCACTAAAAAATTTGTATGAAAATATTAGTTCATTCATTAGATTTCACCTAATATTATGTTGTTGACCCAGTTATAGGCTTGTAATCAGTGAATCGGCCCATATGGTTAAATGCAAACAGCAAACACTGTCTTTCTGTATCCAAATTAGAATTATAACAAGATTTATTTATTTATGCTTATTTAGAATATTAATGTAAGTAAAAAGTAAAGTATTCCCTATTACATGGAGACCCAGAGGGTTCCAGGAGGTTGAGGCTCCCAGAGTCTTAGATAATCGGCACATGAAGGTGGTAAGGTTGTCTTACGCACCGGCCGCCTTTACCCCCAGAATTACTCCTGGTATTAATTTCTGTTAGAGGCTGAGTTGACCCCAGGGCCATAGTGCCACCAGAAGGATTAGGCCAATTGAAAAACTCCAACGACCTCATCGGGGATCGAACCCGCTACCGGTTTGTAGCGCAGCGTCTTAACCACTACGCTACGGTGTACCCCATATTGATGTAAGTAAATCCACAAAGCTCTTTAGGCCTATAATGCGAGACAACACAAAATAACAAAATAATGACTTTAAATATTTTTAATTACCTAAAAGTACGAAATGTGAAAAAAAATACCGTTAAATGACAAAACAATGACACTGAATTGTAAAAATGACTAAAATAAAAAATTGGTGTAAATGGCAAAAATGGCCCTAAAATTACCATTTTTACTTCCTCTGCCTGTACCTTAGGTACTATAGGTAGAGGAAGTATTGTTTTCGACCCCCGAATCCCAAGTTGAGTTTTAAGCATATTAAGAGCTGAACCTTCTATTTAAAACATTTTTGTAAGAATGAAATAGTGCTGTGAATACAGGCTATAAGTTAGTGCCAACTAAAAACAGATGAACACCAGTTGTTAGCTCGGAGCTGAGAGCAGGAACTGGACTAGGTCGAGGAGCTGAGCAAACTTGAGGATGACCTTGAGCTGGTAATCACTTCTTAACCACTTTAAATACCTTTTCTTAAGAGCTGTCATCAAGGAACCAACTCTTACGCCAGATAGTAATTATAGGTTCCGAGATTAGGTTTCCCATGTAAGACCAGTAATAAAACATATTTTGCACCCGCATCCGGAATTTCATACTCGTTGGGCAATGAAGCCCTTCCAGCACTAGTAGGGCTATTACAACATATTATTGTACTGTTCGTGCCATTTTAAGAAGACCTCGTCCCAAACCATCGTCTATCTACAAAAGAATATACTGTAATAACTAGAGACCGGATTTTAAAGGGAATTCCTTTTCTTATATTTCATCACAAAACGTGATAAAATTGAACAGGTCATTACTGAGTAAGTTTTAACTGCAAATGACCTGGTTTTAACGTCCCTTTTTTTTTCCTTTTTTAGGCTCATCTCCCCTTTTTTAGGAACTTTCCCTTTCCAGTACCTTTTTTGCTAAATTATTTTGAAAAATTCGTAAATTACCCAGTATTTGGTAATATGAAAACATTAAAAATTGTTTTCACTGATTCACCATTGAAAAAAATAATTCCTCCCAGCAGAATAGAGCGTTACAGGGAAATCACAGGCTTACCATTGCCTAAGTTTCCCATTATAACAAGGTGGGGAACATGGATTTCGTGTGCTATTTTCCTCTGTGAGAATTTCAACAAGATCAAAAAATGTCTTCAGTCATTAGATGTTACAGAATCAGCAGCTGTAGAGCAAGCAAAGGCTTTACATAAAACAAACATGCATCTTTCTGTTGAATTTTTAAACTCTCTTACTTTTATATCCCTTTTTTCGTACCTTTTTTTGGCAATAATTTTCCCTTTTTTTGGCAATAATTTTCCCTTTTTTCGTCCTTTTTGGGTGAAAAATTTCCCTTTAAAATCCGGCCTCTAGTAATAACATTGTTCGCTAATCTGAAAATGTGCACTGACACCGACAAAGAACAGTGTTCTTGTAGTCGCGTGGATTTCCCCAGTGTTGCCGCTGACATTCACCACTTCTTAAGTGAAGTAAGTGTTGTGGTAAGTATTTGGCAACATTGTACTTGACTGCAGACAAGTGTGAATACGCCTAATTACCTTTCTATTCACTGTTTGACAAGTCGAAGAGGATTAGGGTGGCAACAGGTAGAGGCAGTTCTTGGAAAAGATGTCTTTAAGAAGTGGCATCCACAATACACTTGTACTGTTTTACAAAGAAGAGAAATATAAACGAAAAAAAAATTAAATAAATAAATTATAAGAAGTGAAAAATCTGATGTGAAATTCACATGACTTTCTCTGCCCAAATATAAATTAGCCTCTTAGTATAATATAATTATTATGTATGACATTTTCTTCGTGTAAACTGGTTCTAAAAATGAAGAGAATGTCGTTGCCACATCGCATCACCGAAGGATACATAACCAAAATAAAATCTTATTAATGTACTCTCCGTAACTTTCTTTACTCTAACCATGGCCAACAATACATCTTTCTCACTTCACATTCTGATATAGAATAAGAGGCCGTGAAAGAGCGCGTATTCAGTTGTTTCAACCTGATGCAAAGCTTTATTCTTCACCAGGCAAGACTGAGTTTCTACAAAAAGTGGGTGGCTTATAACTACCCTTCAGAGAATTTGTGCGCAAAAATGTTTCGAATTAGAGTTTTAGATTTTAGTATAAGGACCTCATTTACAAAATTGAAACAAAATCATTAGAGTCGTTTTAGATAAAATCGCGAAAAACGAATTTTTCTTCATTTTAAAATGGCATTAAAAGTAAGAGAAAGTTGTCGGCAATCTTTGTGCCACATCCCCAAAAGATATTTAACCTAAATACAAAATTTTGTTTTCATACGATTTTTCGTTTTGGAGCTAGGCTGTTCAAGAACACACACATACAGACATTCTTCTAAAAATAGTATTTTTGGATTCAGGGGGCCTTGAAACGTGTATTTATGTTAAAAACTCAACTTTGAATTTCAGGGTCGAGCATAATACTTCCTCTATCTTTGGTACGGGCAGAGGAAGTTATCAAAGTAAAAAGAAACATTAATACCAATTGAATTAATAATTTCGGCAGGATGTACGCCTCCGTTTTAAGATTACCGTATCAACAAGTTCATGAACCAAACAGAGAGAGTAGCTGAATTTCAGGGCAGCCTGTATTAATGGACAGATCTATTAGTTTTTTTACGATAATGTATAGTTCATACCGGAGTAACTGGGTCAATGATCAAAGCACTTCCGTTCATACCAGGGCGGTGCCAATTAATAATTATATCACACAAGCAGCCAGACCTACTTCACACCTGGAGATGCCCAGGTGAGTGTACGTCTATAATACGAGTCCATAAAGTATGTTTCCCTGGGACCGTTTACAGAAACAAAACACAACTTCATGGAAATATTGAACCACTGTGACACAACCATTTCCTCTTCTCTGTCATTCCCTGTCATTTATTGAGGTGTAGAAAAAGATGGAAATCACTGGGAGCGAGGTCCGGGCTGTAGGGTGGATGTTTAAACTCTTCCCAGCGGAACTTCTGCGGAGACTTGCTAGGAGATGTTTGAAAATCCACTCTAAAGCCCGGATCTCGTTCCCAGTGATTTCCATCTATTCCTACACCTCAAGAAATGACAGAGAATGAAAGAGGCACAGTAGTTTAATTCCCAGGCGGCAGACTTCTACGACACAGGCCTTCAAAATTGGTCCCACAGTATGACAAATGTTTCAGTTTCGGTGGCGAATATGTTGAAAAATAGCTGAACACTTGCTGTATCTGTTGAAATAAATATTTTCATGTAATCATGTTTTGTTTCTGTAAACGGTCCCAGGGAAACTTATCCTGGGCGAAGATGAGGGGACCTGCTAGTAAAATACACATTTCAGTCTAGTTAAAAAGTTTTGATGTAGGCCTACAGTATTTTGTTAAGCCAGGGCCGCCTGTACAAAATTGTCGAGAACCATTACCACCTCTGCATTTTTCTCACTTCGATCTCAAGGTTTTAGAAGTAATGTTTCTATTTACGTAAGAAATAAAAACTAAATGAAGATATTAATTAGCCAAACTTTTGACATTTCGCAAATGAAGGCTGAATTTAATTGGAGCAGCCAGCAGCAAGGCGAGTTAGGCCTGGTTTCCACACCCATGCGTACATTTCTATGCTATCATTCTATTCCTTATTGATGACAAACAAAGAGATTAGATAAGGGAAGCTCAATCTAAATAGGCCTACGTGGATGAGTGATGTATTAAACCGTCCAAGATTTAGAGAATTATTCCGTTAGCTTGTCAATCCGTAGAACCCAGAAGTTTATAAAAAAAATCCCTTTAGGCAGGTCTACAGGCTGAAGTAGATTTCGAAGTGTTTTGGTTTAATTTTTGTCGCTGCGCAGCACTCTTCTTCTTTAGCCTTGGCATGACAAACCCGCAATAATAACTGCAAAAAAAGAGGAAAGAGCACTTTTCAAACTTCAAATCTCGCCTTATATGAGAGCTATCGAGAAACTAGTTATTGATTTGTAGAGTACTCATCAAGAGCTTTTCAACGGTACCCCACAAGACGTGGTTTCAAAAATTTCGAATTTCCATCCCCCCAGCCCCACTCGTAGGCCTACCCCCAAAACCCCCGAATCGTTGGTGTCACTGTGAACTCCATAGGGAGTACTCTAATTCATTCAAACAAAGTTTCCCTCTTTACTTCATAGGGGCCGAGATATAAAGTGTTTTTATAATTTCAACCCCCTCCCCCGACTCCCCCTTGGGCCAATTTTGCTCATTAACGAACTTGTCCGAACTATTGGGCTTAGAAATAACATAATAAAATTTGGTTCAAATGTCTTCAAAATTACGGCCACTAGCGTGTAAAGATATATATATATATTAGGGATGGGTCGATACCATATTTTTTCGATACTCGATACTCGATACCGATACATGATTTTTCCTCGATATTCGATACTTCGATATTCGATACCTTCAACATTTCCAGTTTCAATAAATAGGTACATTAAAAATTAAAATTTGAGAGAACTGTGTAATACCAACTAAATTAATTAAGTACCTGCATAGTTTAATGAGACAAAATTTAATATCATCAGTAGCCTATAATTATTTTTAAACTAAAATTAGTTTTTTAAACAGTCCACTTACAAGTTTTTGTTAAAAAATACTAACATTCTCACTTAATTGCAGAATTACAAAAGTATCGAAAAAGTATCGAGCGAGTTTTGTGAATTATCGTTCGATGCCGATACTATGCAAGTATCGAGAGTATCGAGGTATCGAAAGTATCGAGGACCCATCCCTAATATATATATATATATATATATATATATTTTTTTTTTTTTTTTTTTTTTTTTTTCGGGCGGTGGTTTCGTATTTAGGGAAGCATGAAACGTAAAGATATGTAAGAATTTTTCGAAAGTCATGTATGGTATCGATTGCAATAGGTAGATTTTTCTTCGAAATCTACCTAATAGTGGAAAACAAATTAATTGTGGTTTTCATTTGATTCTACCTCGTATCTACGGCAAGACTACAGGACGTACGAATACAGAGCTCATAAATCTATTTGTGAATATAACCTGTCTGTCTACGCACTTTCTTCCGCTTCCCCGGGAGCGGACTTTTTTCCACTTGACGGAATTCTAGACAGAGATTGATGCAATCGCTAATGTGGGAATTGGAAAGTTGTATAATATTCCCTCACTTTCAGTTTTGTTGCTAATTTGCCTTCGTGTGCAGTCGTGGGTGACCGGGAGCACTTACTAAGCGCTAATTAATATTGCACTTGTGTGCAAGATAAGGTACGGTGGGAATTATTGTAGGTATTGGGCGATATGCAATTAAGTTTGCAGGGCTGAGCGATGTATTGTGTGATTAATAGGGCTCGAACTTTTAGGTGCTTATAAAAAAGAAAATATTTATTTTTTATGTGTTTAAAAAATCGAAAATATGTTAAAAAATATGAAAATATTTTAATTAACTTATTTAACCAATATTTACAGAAGTACTCATCCAGTCATTCTAGTCAGCAAGTGTAGAACTGTTGCAGTGAACGACAAAAGTAGATCTTAAGTTGTGCATCTTTAAGCTGTGACGATTTTCACGGAACAGAGACTTGTATCTTGAAAATGTACGTTCAACATCTTGCATATTTGTAACACTGACACTCAGATGTTCCATCTGCTCCAAGTTCTCTACACTGTTACCCATTACAATTTCTGAAATCTTGCGCAACACTTGTAACCCTTCATTCTTATTTAGGCATGACAGGAATTTTTCTTTAATTTTGTTTGCTTTTGAGCCACTGATTTTGTTAAGTTTGTTTTCAATGTGTTTGATTTCTTTTTATTGATTCTGTCAACAATTGTTTTGTTGTTTCCAACTTAGTAATGCAGTGTGAGAGGAAACAGAAATTTGCACTAATAAAGGCCAAATCAGCCCTGATTTATTGTCTGACTCAACAAAACGTAACACATTGAAAATATGGCGCAATTTTACAAAAACTGTCAAAATATTCATTTCTAAACATGATATGTGGTAAAATATGTAAAAATAATTAAGTTGCCAAAAATATTTATTCAAATAAGAAATATCGAAAATATTTTTTTTATGTGATATGCAACTCAGTATTTTGAATCCAAAGGTCCCAACCGAAACTTTGACAAAGTCCAGAAATCATAAGTAATAGCAAAAAAAATATGTATTTACCTAAAAGTCCTAGCCCTAGTGATTAATAAAGCACGGAAGTTAATGCTGTAACAGAAGACGAAATATGCATGCAATAATGCTCTAAAATATGTAAAACATGCTCCGGAACTAATGAAATATGCTCTATCATTTAAGTGATTTTAATAGGCCTACTTAACGTTCTCTTGCTAGCTGATTTACATTATAAGTTTAACATCAGGTAAACTGATGTAGCAAAGTGCAAGAATACTTTTGTAATTGCAATTATGATATGCAGAAAATAAGTGACTTTTTTTTTTAATTTAAGTTCCCGGTTAAGCTCCAGATCTATTCATTAAGCAGGGCTAACGGAAGAACAAAGGTCTAGTTTGATACGCATATGTGAAGGAATATGTGGGTTGTGTTATTTGTCAAAGCTAACTGCATTGCAACTTCCAAAGCCGTATAAGAACACTGTAAAACAATATGTTGTCATGAGAACTGATTTGCATTTCATAAATCTTCAATAAGTGAAATGCGAATTTAGTTACTTCGCACACTTTGGCTATGGAAATACTTCCTCCCGATCTGCCTGATAATAAAATCAGGTAAACTGATGTAACTAAGTGCTAGAATGCTTTTGTTTAATCAGTGATAATTGCAATTGTAATATGCAGAAAATAAGTTATTTCTCTAATCTATCCCCTAGTTAAGCTCCAGATCGATTCATTAAGTAGGGACGAACAAAGTTCGACAGTTTGATACATAACATTAGGCCTAATTCATACTCATATAGGCTACACTGACAAGTGCCGTAAGTGGTGTTTACGGATCGAGGAAAGAGTTTGAAAAAACGAGGCGCTCGCGCCGAGTTTTTTCAATTTCCGAGATCCGTTATGCGCTTACGGCACGAGTATTGCATGTTATTTTTTGCACGATGATTATTTATATCAATTTATTTATATTAATTGAGATATTACCTGAAAATATTACGTATATACATTCTTGAAGATAGATGTTTATTTCAGAAAGTGATTCACATGTGTTTGTTGTTATGGGAACCCAATATTTGTCCTGGGGGGCCTTGTCCATAAAGGCTTGTATTATGATGTGTGGCGTAAGTAAATTCTTACCGCACGGTTACTCTTACTGCGTCGAAATTTGTTTTGTTTCCATAGCAACAAGATTGCGTGCGGGAATGTCAACTTACAATCCACGGCAACAATATTCGTAAGTACCACTAATTAGTTAAGTCGTTGAAAAAAAAGTTAAACAGTGTAAACTAATCTGTATTACAACTAGGTCCTACGTCAATGATTGTAGATAGTGTTGTTCATTCAATTTGTAATAAAATAACAGAAAAGAACTAGAAAGAACTTTTAAATTACATGTTAATCTTACATAATAGTGTGCGAGAAATAAACTATGATCGTAGTCATTTTGTTAAGTGTTTTCTTTGCAGTCCGGCACAGATTTATAATTTGCGTGAGAATTGAGTCTCGTGCAACTATTCCAGGGTATTTACTTCGATGAATTACACTTGTGATTAAACGTATACACCGGTAATAAGGCAGACACGAAGTGAAAGCCTCAGGAAGTTCTAAGTTTGAAATTGATCAGGAAAATTTCAGTGGAATAGCTGGTTTACATGAATGACAATCATAACATAACAGTAAAAATCCTCATATTTAAAAAAAAAAAAATATTAATGGTTTCATTTCGAATCTTTATGCTCATACGGAAGCACAAGATACGTTCTATTCGTTTAATTATTTATATTTGTTACGAAAAAAAATTAGAATAAAATTATGTAATTGATGAAATTTTTCTAAAAACAATGTAAGTGATAATAAATATAGCCTATAACGTTATAATTATGTCTCTGTGGTACGCCGTAGCGTAGTGGTTGAGGTGCTGCGCTACAAACCGGAATGTCGCGGGTTCGGTGGCACTATGGCCCTGGGGTCGACTCAGCCTCTAACAGAAATGAGTACCAGGAGCAATGCTGGGAGTAAAGGCGGCCGGTGCGTAAGGCTGACAACATTACCACCTTCATGTGCCGATGTCTAAAAATCTGGGAGCCTCAACCTCCTAGAACCTTCTGGGCCTCCATGGCCTGTAATAGGGAACACTTTACTTACATAATTATGTAAGTACCTCTAAAATGTCTAAAAAGTTTTACGGACCCCCAATTTTACATCCCATTTTTAAAAGTAGGCTATATGCAGGCCTATATTCTTAATATTTGGGGTATTAATTGTAGGTCATTATAAAAAATAAATCTAAATACATAAAACCCTTGTTAAGAGAGCGCCTCTAATAACAAATTCCGACAAAGTCTTATTTTTCAGGGTTTTGAATGAAAAAGGGAACCATAGACGTCAGAGCATCAGGGGTTTCAAACTGTGGTTCGTAACTGCAAAAGTAAAGAAACTTGCAATAGGACCTGTATTTTCGAAGATTTTAACAACTTTGACATCTAGTGTCCATTTTATGTGAAAAATGTTCACTTCTTTACTTTCCACTTGTTTTATGATATTTTTTAATTATGTCTGCGGATCATCTCCGCGGACCACCAGTGGTCATAGGTTGAGAAACGCTGTGTTAAATAAATTATTTAAATAAAACATCTTGTAATTGAGTAAATAATCGCGGGAACCTGCTTGTCTCTAAATATTACTCAACATTATTTTTTAAGAACAAAATTAAGTAAAGAATAATCGGTATATAGGGACTGTATTTTTAATCCCTTCGTCCGTAGCATAGGTAACTTACTATAGATAGAAGACGTATTGTGTTCGACCCCAAAATCGAAGTTTAGTTTTTAACGTAAATACATGTTTTGAAGTCCTCTGAATCCAAAAATATTATTTTCAGAAGCACATCTGTGTGTGTGTGTGTCTGTGAACAGCCAAGCTCCACCACGGAAAATCGTATGAAAACACATTTTGTATTTAGGTTAGGTATCTTCTGAGGATGAGACACGAATACTGGCGACTTATTTGTCAAAAGTGCATTTCATTTGTTTTTTCCAAGCCCACCTGATACCATTTGGCAACAATATATTCTGTGATTTGGAATTGATAATTCTATGTAAAAAGGGATTAAGTATTTTCAAAAACATTTAATTTTTGGCATTTAGAATCAGAATTTTTCAAAATCCTTTCTTAGTGAGCACCTACATTATGAAATGAAGGTACTGTCAAAATTCCAAGTCTCTACCTGTTATAGTTTAGGCTGTACGTTGATTCCTGTCATTCAGTCAATCAGTCAGTCAGTCAGTCATTCATTCAGTCAGTCAGTCAGGACAAAGCCTTTTATATATATATATATAGAGATATAAGAAATTCTTAAAATGCACTGGCAAAGAACTCTGCTTAATGTATGCAGGCCTAATTTTTTCACAATAATATACCTTCTGTATATAGGCTAACAGTATTCATGTAGTAGGCCTGCTCATTTCAACTTGATCATTGAAATAAACATCTGACTGCATTGGAGTCAAGGCCTTCAATGATTAAGCAACGCATTGTAGTATAGTCATGATTTCCCATTTAAAAAGCATGTGATCTTTAATTAGTTGTTACTCCGGTACCGGTCAACCGATTTGGTCCAATATGAATAGGCTTCTTGCCATGGACATTATAAATGTATATACCAAGTTTCATGAAAATATGATAAAGCATATTTGAGTTATCACACGTACAGATACGCGGACAGACAGACAGACGGACAGACAGACTTTCTGTTCCGCACACAGTTTCATAAACCATACTGGCACTGAATAAAACAGCATTACAAAATTTAAAGAAACCCGTAAGAGCTGTTATCGAAAAAATAGCGAAAAACTACATTTTCTTCAAGTAAATCCCCCTTAAAATATATAAAAAAATCCCTTTAGGCAGGCCTAAAGGCGGAGGTAGAATTCGAAGTGCTTTTGGTTTAATTTATTGTCGCTGCATAGCACTCTTCTTCTTTAGCCTTGGCATGGCAAACCTGCAGTAAAGAGGAAGAGCCTACAATCAATTGTTTTGACAACAATAATAGGATATAATATTCTGGGAGGCCGTGCGCAAGATCAGCAATGAATAAAATTAGCAAAGCCGCTAAACAAGACAAAATTATGATATTATAATAATTCTTTCAAGTGTTATTATTTTCAAACATTAAAATCTCGCGTCATATGAGAACTATCAAGAAACTATTTATTGATTTGTAGAGTACTCATCAAGAGCTTTTCAACGATACCCCACAAGACGAGGTTTCAAAAGTTTCGAATTTTCATCCCCCACCCCCACTCGAACCCCCGAATCGTTGGTGTCACTGTGAACTCCATAGGGAGTACTCTAATTTATTCAAACAAAGTTTCCCTCTATACTTCATAGGGGCCGAGATATACATTTTTAAAAATTTCAACCCCCTCCCCCGACCACCCCCTTGGGCCAATTTTGCTCATTAACGAACTTGTCCGAACTATTGGGCCTAGAAATAACATATTAAAATTTGGTTCAAATATCTTCAAAATTACGGCCGCTATCGTGTAAAGATATATATATAAATATATATATAAATATCACAAATTTTTTTTTTGAACGGGCGGTGGTTTCGTACTCAGGGGAGCATGAAACGTAAAGATATGAAAGAATTTTTCGAAAATCATAAAGTGGTATCCATTGCAATAGGTAGATTTTCTTCTAAATCTACCTAAAAAAGCAGTTCTACAAAGCTTTGTCCAGGATGCGAAGTAGACCTACCTGAAATCGGGTCCTTCATGTGGCAATAGGAACACACTTGCGTTAAAACAATGACCTCTTTTTTGTGTTTCTGGTCTTACAATTATTAATGGATTTCAGACAGCACCGTTACGTTATTATAAGTGTGCTGCCAACTTGACGAAACGAAATTACTCTTAGCACACTGACTGCACTCCAAACTCATTGTCAACCGATCTCATTACTTTGCTAATAACAGCAATGGCGGTGGGGGGGGGGGGGGCGGAGAGGGGGCAGCTAATGCGAATTTAAGTATGACGTGAGTCGGGGATGAAAAAAAATTCTACAACAGGAAGTTGTGTCTCAGTTGGTTAGCCAAGGCCTTCATATACACAAGTACAGAATGGTTGCTATGGAAACGTTACTGCATATCCAACCAACAATGGTATCACTCATTTATATCTGCTTTGGTGAAATGAAAGAATAATTCCAGCAGTTTGAAGTGATATTTAGGGCACCAAAATATCCCGTTTTCAAAATATTCTCGCATTTATCACTTCCTCTACGAGTACCATAGTTACTATAGTCGTACTGTATCAAGTCAAGGGCCCCCCTGATTTATTTCAGTTTAATTCAGCGTACCATGGATAGTGATTTTCAGGATCGCTCCCCAAAGCGTTATTTGCGAAACATGATGAATCCATTTAAATTCTACAGTGACAGTGAATTTAAAAAGAGATTTTTGCACTCCTTAGCTAGTAAGTGGTACTTACGAACGTTGTTTACATGGGTCGTAAGTTGACATTCCCACACAGTCTTGTTGCTAAGGGCGGTTGCGATGAGGTTAAATTACTTACGGTCCAAGCGCTACGTCATAATTCATTACGATACACTTCATAATACAAGCCTTTATGGGCACGGCCCCCAGGACAAATATTCGGTTCCCATAACAACAAACACATGCGAATCACTTTCTGAAATAAACATCTATTTTCAAGAATGTATTTACATAATATTTTCAGGTAATATCACAATTAATATAATTAAATTGATATAAATAATCATCGTGCAAAAGATAGCATGCAACACACGGGCCGTAAAGGCATTTACGGGTCTCGAAAACTTAAAAACCCTCGGCTGCGCCTCGGGTTTTCAATCTGTTTCCTCGACCCGTAAACGTGCCTTACGGCACTTCTATCGCAATATACTATTTTGTTCCAAGAAGACACATTTTTGGAAATATCAATCGCCTATCTTTCTTCAGCATTTTTTTCTGCCATACCGTGTGGCCAACTTTTTAATGCTTGTGTCGTAGAAGTGTGCCGCCTGGGATTTGAACCACTGTGTGACAACCATCTCTGCCTCTTTCATTCTCTGTCGTTTCTTGAGGTGTAAGGAAGATGGAAATAACTGGGAGCGAGGTTTCGGGTGTAGAATGTATTTTTAAACACTTCCCAGCAAGTCTCCCGCAGAAGTTCGGCTGGGAAGAGTTTAAACATCCACCCTACAGCCCGGACCTCGTTCCCAGTGATTTCCATCTTTTCCTACACCTCAATAAATGACAGTGAAATTATGAACCTAATCACTGTGTTAATTGTTTTCTTTGCGGTCCGCCACGATTTAATATATTGTGTGAGAAATTGAGTCTCGTGCATTTAAAGGTAAAAATAGACGTTTCTGGTCAGGAAAAAAACGACAGTGACATCTGGTGATATCCTTGCAATCGCTATAACGGGCTTGCACCTTTTTCCTTCAGCTCAGCCCGTAAAATGGAACCTTATATAGAGACAGTTGTGTTAAACAATGTTTCAGATTCAAAATAACAAAAAATATATAAAATGGATCTTCGTTAAGGGGGACATGCAATTTTTGGTGAAATTCATAGATGAGAAAATAGGTGAATTTCATTCTTTTTTTGCTCAGCAATGGATTGCTCTATTATCTTGCAATCTGACGTACTCTTTATTGACTCATTCTACAATTGAATACTATTTTCAAAATTAATCAAACTGTTATAATTACGGGTAATTATCGTTTCAAAATGGCAGCCATGTTTCGTGCACTAAAATGCCGATTCTCTGATAATTTCCACAAATGTCAACATTTTTTAATCATTCTTTTTATATGTATTTGCAAACATCACATGAACAACATCATATAGAATCTTTGGAATATCTACAGCATAGGTATTTTTAAAAATCAATTGTTTTGATTTTTTTTCAATTATATATATAGCATATAGCCTATATTTTTTAAATTTACATATTATGTATTAGGCCTATATATACTAATATACATACTAAATATGTATGTTAAAAATAAATAATTAATGTTAAATTATTGTTTTTAGATATTGTTGTTCATAAGATATTAACAAATACACAGAAAAATAATCACTCAGAAATATTGGTATTTGTGGAACTTATCAAGGAAACGGCATTTCAGTGTATGAAACGTGGCTGCCATTTTGAAACGATAATTACCCTTAACAGTAACAGTTTGATTAATTTTGAAAATAGTTTGCAATTGTAGAAGTAGTCAGAAAAGAGTATGTCAGATTGCAAGATTGTAGAGCAATTCATTGCTGAGGAAAAAATAATGAAATTCAGTTACTTTTCACCAATGAATTTCACCGAAAGCTGTATGTCCCCCCTTAAAGTAATCGTCATATGATGTACCATGGAAGTTTAGAGGTAAAGAGTAAAACATGTAGCCTAAATACATAGATCTTCCACCTCTACTAATAACTATATATATAAAAGGCTTTGTCCTGACTGACTGAATGAATGACTGACTGATTGACTGAATGACAGGAATCAACGTACAGCCTAAACTATAACAGGTAGAGACTTGGAATTTTGACAGTACCTTCGTTTCATAATGTAGGTGCTCACTAAGAAAGGATTTTGAAAAATTCTGATTCTAAATGTCAAAAATTAAATGTTTTTGAAAATACTTAATCCCTTTTTACATAGAATTATCAATTCCAAATCGCAGAATATATTGTTGCCAAATGGTATCAGGTGGGCTTGGAAAAACAATTGAAATGCACTTTAGACAAATAAGAGAAGTTATCAAAATAATTCATGTTATAAATAAATATTACAGAATGAAATCCACTAAAATAATGGAATCACATAACTTTCTCTACCCTGGACATAGAGAAAACAAAACGAGGTATGGTAATGTGTACATTATTATATTATATCGCAGGTTTTTGGAGAGAAAAGTATGAAGGCTTTATGGTAACATAAGAGTGGGAAATTTCCCGCCTCGATATTACAATTTTATGTTACAGGAATTTCTGTTTCTTCTTATTTAAACCTCTACCAGGCTTGCTGTGCACTGTACAAGCGATGGGATGCAAAATTCTAGATCCTCTATGAGCCATAAAAAACTATATCAAGCGTTTTCTGAGGGAATAGTTTGAGTGTAATAAGTCGTTCTTCCTATTTCAAATTATAAATGCCTATATAAGGACCTAGAATTTAAAATTGAAAATCCTTCATAAGCTAATTTCCAATTACAAAATACAAAACCCGGGCGACGCCGGGTCTTTTAAGCTAGTAACTATCATTTTGCAATCCTTCTATTGGCTCAAAATCCACATATACATATTATGGAGTTAAATGAAATGCTTTATAGCGCTCACAAACAGTTATTTCGTCTGAACCCACATAACGGAACCGTGGCAGTAAAACTGGAGTTTTGGACTAATAGGGTTTAGTAGGTTAATTGCGTCTTGTGAGGTTAATTAAAATTCCGCCCCCAGTGAGCAGCACAATAGCTTGAGATTACTGTTATAAAGCAATCCAGCACTTCCAAACCGTGTAATAACAGCTATTGTCTGATCACTGGCAGATAACCCCTTAATGATTTAAGTATGCAACACATCTGGCACTTATACCCTAAATACAGAGTGTCTCTCAATTAGTCACATACAATTGGGGAGCCAACCAAATCCATGAATTGCGACGTTCCGTTCCAGTACAAAAAAAAAAGTGCGTGGAACACCACGCGACAGAATAAAACTTTATTTAATTTTTTCAATTTTTTATTATTGGATTTTTTTCAATTTTGCATTATTGGACTTTTAATATTGGGTTTTTGGACTTTTTTAATTTTGGATTTTGGACTTTTTAATTTTGGATCTTTGAATTTTTAATTTTGGATTTTTTAAATTTTCGATCTTTGAATTGTTTATTTTTTTATTATTTAATTTTTTTTATTTTTGGATTTTTAAATTTTTTATTTTATTATTTATTAAATTTTGGATTTTTGGATGTTATAATTTTTAATTTTGTTTTTTTAAATTTTGGAAATTTGTATTTTTTAATTTTTTAATTCTTTAATTTTGGATCTTTGAATTTTTTAATTTTGGATTTTTTAAATTTTGATTCTTTGAATTTTTATTTTTGTATTTTTTTATTTTGTATTTTAGTTTTTTTAATTTTGGATTTTTAGATTTTTTCTATTTTGGTATTTTCGATTTTTTTATTTTTTATTTTTAAATTTTGGAATTTATTATTTATTAAATTTTGGATTTTTGGATGTTTTAATTTTTAATTTTGTTTTTTTTAATTTTGGAAATTTGTACTTTTTAATTTTGGATTTGCGCGGTAATGAACCTCCGGGTTCCATAAAATAGATAATATACCTTTAGATTGCTTAGGAATTGTTTATTGCTATTGAGGAAGTAAGGTCTGAAAATTTCCTTTGATTACTCCTAATCATTGAGTTGATTGTTTTCTGTGCAGTCCGCACCGAAACAAGTCGGTTTTAGTGTGACTGATTGTGACTGATTTTCGCGATTTACCCTCTACCGTCACTAAAGAAGTTTTACTTCAAAAATCCCTTTAGGCATGCCTACAGGCTGAGGTAGATTTCGAAGTGCTATTGGTTTAATGCAGCGTTTCTCAACCTTTTTGAAACCGAGGACCCCTAAAATGTCTTAAAAAGAATTACAGGCCCTCAATTTTACATCCATTTTTAAAAGAAGGCCTATATTCTTAATATTTGGGGTATTAACAGATGAAGTATACAATGCAATAAGGTTCGTTAGCTAGTCTTTAAATAAAATCATGTGAAAAAAATGTACTTCTTTACTTTCCACTTGCTTTATGATATTTTTTTTAATTATGTCTGCGGACCATCTGCACCATCTTCGCGGGCCGCGGACCATAGGTTGAAAAACGCCGGTTTAATGTATTGTCGCTGTGCAGCACTCTTCTTATTTAGCCTTGGCATGACAAACCCGCAGTAATAACTGCAAAAAAGAGGTTTAGACCACTTTTTCAAACATTCAAATCTCGCCTTATATGAGAGATAAGTTGCCGAGAAAATGTTATTGATTTGTAGAGTACTCGTCAAGAACTTTTCAACGATACCCCACAAGACGTGGTTTAAAAAATTTCGAATTTCCATTCCCCCACCCCAGCTGAACTTCTGCAAGAATTTTGCTAGGAGATGTTTAAACATCCACCCTACAGCCCGGACCTCGCTCCCAGTGACTTCCATATTTCCCTACACCTCACGAAATGAGAAATAATGACAGAGAAGCGAAGATGGTTGTCACACAGTGGTTTAAATCTCAGGCGGCAGACTTCTACGACACAGATATTCAAAAGTTGGTGCCACGGTATGACAAATGTCTCATTTCCGATGGCGAATATGTTGAAAAATAGCTGAACATTCTCTGTGTCTATTTTAATAACTAGGGTTAGGATGTTTATGACATTTCATATTTTTACCCTGACCTCCATTCTCGCCACAAAACACAAATTAAACATGAATTGCACGCTTGTTATCGGGCCGTTTTTATTTTGCATATAGTGTCATTTTTGTGGTATTGGTCATATTTTGGCCACATTTGTAATTTAGCGTCATATTTCAGTCGTAAATTCATTAAAAGAGCACAATTATACAGTGTATGTACTACATGGTCGAGTTAAATTAGAAATTTATTTCATTAATTTAAAGTTTATGCCAAATTAATAGTAACAAATTTTAAAATTGTTCACATTTTATAGGGACACGCAAGGTCTGCAAAATATTAAGAGTATTTTGAGCTGATTAACGAGCAAACAGGAGCAAATTCTTTAAAAATAGAAGTTTATTAGGCCTACAAGTAAAACTGTAAATCACCAAAATTTTTAAAAAGCTATTATCTGATTGAATTAGTGTCTTTAAACGTTTTAAATTGGAACGTTTAATTTTTTAATTTACGTTATTTTTTTAAGTCATATATAGCCATTTTTAAGGGCATATTTGCAGTCATATTATCCAGTTTTTTAGGTCATAAACATCCGAACCCTATTAATAACTATTTACTTGAAATTAAGTTTTGGTAAACGAACCCAGGGAAAGTTACCTTATGGACGGCCCTCGTACGTACAAGGCTTGTAAAACAATTAGCTTTGATCCTGCCTTTCCCCGCATTTCGTTCGTATCTCTCAGGCAGTCAAATATAATATTCCAAGAGTGTATTCAATCTCCAAATTCACGAAGTAAATTACGTTGTGATAGAAACTGTCACTTCTTTAATCATGTGAAATGAGATTAAAACTTGGCCAGTGATGTTATATATCCCCAGCGGGGGCACTTCCGCGTGTTAGTGCGATGAGAAAGTATCGCCACAATGTACAAAAAGCTTGTATGCGTGTAAGGAAGCCTACTGTACAATACGCACACTTTCTCGCCAATAAGAAATGAATCACATAATAAAGAAGTACCTACTTTTCGTGAATAACAAATTCAAGAATAAAATTATTACATTTAAAGTCTTTTGTGTCAAACTAAGGATCAAAGGGAGATTCCCGGAATGCATGCTCAACTTTGATTGCTCTTTTCTGTGACTTTTTTTTTAACATTGCCAGGCTAAAACTGATATTATTCTGAACTACTGAAGATACATACGAAATTTGGCACCCACATTCTCTAAACTACTGTATTAGAAAACTTTTCTTTCGGACAGAATTTTTCTAATTCATTTCATTGTATAAATACGCAAGTAGGCCTATATTTTTTAAAAGGAAAATGAAAAAAAAGCGTACTTAAATTTTAATTTCTTCTTTTACAAATCTAGGGACTTATCTCAAAATTCCATTTTAGACAATTTGTAGAGCATTTTTTTGGCATGTTAAATGTAAAAAAAAGTGTGTGACTTTATCATAGGTAATACCACGAAGCGAATTTATCTGATGAAACTCATCAAATCGAGTTGGATTTATGAAGACTACTCCACGTATAAAAATGTAAAGGATTATACAAATAATAATTACTTCCTGCTTTGCTGTATAAAAACAAAACTAACAACTGCGATATCACGGTATACTATGAATCAACCATCCATGAATCGATTCGAGTTACCATGTTGTGACCAGTGCTACCAGTGGTACATGTAAGACATAATTAACTTCATTCAGGTAAGCTAACAGCAGAACAGAATAAAAGCACACCAACTGGCTTGCACCTAATTGAAATTGTGTTTTTATTCAATGAACATTTATATTATTCAGTCTCCAAACAAGTTATGTTGTACAGAATAATTTGTTTTCGTGCCGCTTAATGGCAGCATGTGACGTATTAATCACTGGACGTTGATGTCTTACGTGTCCAGTAACGAGCAGACGGTTTTACCCGATAAAATACCATCCTCGCGATTCGTACAAGAATATTGCAAGATAAACGGCCGTGATTGGTCTATATCCGAGGAATTGCTAAACGTTATTGGTCAATATCAAACACGCGGCGTATGGGTGGAATAGTCTTTTAAAATGCTTAGATACAACGAATTTAATATTGCCTGTTTGGAGATCTTTGTTTTTAAAATTCCCTGCAGCTATGAGATCTCTATGGGCTATATCAAAAAATTAATAAACCAATTAATAAAATCTAAACCAAAATTTTCAGTTTTAAACCTAATTGGCTTCAAGTAGATAAAGCAATATTTTTCACCAGATAGGGAAATACTTGTTAAAATACTTTCCTCCCCCCTTAATGAGATAGCTTAGGGTACTGACATCACTAAATTTTAATCTCCTCGTTGCGTACGGAGTCCGAAACGTCACGCGTTCAGGAAACAATTGAATTTCGTGTCCCAAGATTTTAGCGTCCCCGAACTCCGTCGTGTGAACTTTTGGCTTCGCTTTATGTGGGAGTTTCTTGGATCGGGGGTAATTTAATGCGAATTATCCGTATCAGAGATTGTGGGAGAGGAAGATGGAACGTCACGTCCAGTTCTAAATACCATGACCTGCGCTGCACGACCGGCAGCTGTCATTGTTGTGTTCCTAGCGCGTGCTCACGTGCAAGATGAAGGTTTTTTGTGTGTACCTCCTCATAACTATTTATTAGAAGGGTGGAGCTGGGAAAGAAAAGATATTCACGGCTATTAAAAGACAAGACGTTGCTATGACAACAAAGAAAGCTGTTGTAATTACAACTAGGGCGCGAATTTGAAGGTTTTAACCTATTCTTTCTCCACCTTCCTAATTAGAACATTTTAACGTATTTTTCCGTTTCATGCCCCTTGCTTTCGAATATATTATTCATCTTACAGATCCTAAAAAGGGCTAAATCGGACTGAAGAGCCTAAAAGGAGCTAAGGAGGACTTTTGCTGAAAAACAAGGGGCTAAAGAGGAATTTTGCTGAAAAACACGATTTTTAAATAGATTTTCCAATTAATGCAAAGGAAAATAAATATTTGGATTTGTGCATTTAAAAGAAAAGACATAATAAAAATAAATTTATTGTCTTTGTAACTCAAAAATGTCCTGCCTCGCCGTCGCAGGAAATGAAACTTGAGCCGTCTGCAATACTTTGCAATCTGCAACTAATCCATTGTCATTTCAACTTGAAAATAAGTTGCCGATCAAGGACAAAGAGGTATATTAAAGGAACAAATTCGTGACACTCCAGTCTACTTATTTTTGTAGATCGGAATGCATTGAGTGGTGTATTGAATAATTTTATCATTAAAGGGTAAATATCTCAATTGTTTATAATATTTTTCAAGTGCCGATATAAGGTATAGGCAAGTTACTTGTTTAGGCTATTTTGTAAAATAAAAAAAATAAAATAAAAAAACTAGAATAACCGTGTCAAAATTATAATACAATTTTCGGTGTTAATATTAGTGTTCACTATATGTTTTATTAAGACGGCTAAAATCGTTTGTTTAAAGCCTAACAAAGGGCTATTCCACGAAAACAAAAGGCTAAAATACCTTTTATAAAAACCTAAAAATCCGGAGCTTACTCATAACTATTTATTAGAAGGGTGGAGCTGGAAAACAAAAGACATTCACAGCTATTAAAAGACAAGACGTTTCTATGACAACAGGGAAAGCTGTTGTAATTATATCAAAAACAAGAAAGTGATAGTTCGTGACTTTGTGTTGTAGAGAAAATTGAATGTTTTCCTAATATGTAGGTGGGAATTCAGTTAAATTTTAATGGAAGACACGTTCCTAGTAACAGAGACGCAAGAAAGTTCATGATGAGTTGTTTATTTTTATCCCCGTGTGTTTCTTTAGTTCTGTGGCGCCAAGAGAGATTCGTCTTAAACTCCAGGGGAGATTTCGGAGATTAGAATCAGTCTAACTGGTCTGACAGTCATTTTCTGTTTAAACTGAACAAAATTCCGTATTTCTTTAAGGCGGGACTGGCAGCTTTCGGTGAAATTCATGGGTGAGAAATAGGTGAACTTCATAATTTTTTTCCTCAGCTATGAATTGCTCCACAATCTTGCAATCTGACGTATTCTTTATTGACTACTTCTACAATTGCTTATTATTTTAAAAATTATTCAATCTGTTGCAGTTACGGGAAATTTAATATATTATATATACTTTAATATATTATGTAGACATTCAAATATTGTAGATGATGTTGTTCATATATAATGTTTGCAAAAAGCTAGAAAAAAGAATCACTCAGAAATATTGCCATTTGTGGAAGTTATCGCGGAAACAGGATTTAAGTGCATGAAACGTGGCTGCCACTTTGAAACGATAATTACCCATAACTTTAACAGTTTTATTAATTTTGAAAACAGTAGTCTATGTAATTTTAGAAGTAATCAAGAAAGTGTAGCCTATGTCAGATTGCAAGATTGTAGAGCAATTCATTGCTGACGAAAAAGGTAATGAAAATTAACATATTTCTCACCTATGAATTTCACCAAAAGCTGTATGTCACACCTTCCATCTCCGCCATGTTAAAATTACTAAATTTCAATGTGGTCTATCTTTTCAAAAAACTGTATATAGTAGACAATTTTTTTTTTTTTTTTTCATTTACATTTACATTTACGCTCTTTAGAAACAGAGTGACATTTTTAGAGAAATACCTTTAAAACGTACTACAGTATCTAGCGTTTTTAAAATAATTAACCTTACTTTTGTAGATTATAGGGGAAAATCTTATAGGTCTTAATATTCATACCAGGAACTTAAAAAAAGAATGTCAAATTCTATAACATATAAAATCAGTTAAACTGATATAACAAAGTTCCAGAATGCTTTTCATTAATCAGTGATAATTGCAATTATGATATGCAGAATATTAAGTGTATTTGTAATCGATTTCCGAATTAAGCTCCAGATCGATTCATTAAGCAGGGCTTACGGAAGAGCAAAGGTCTAATTTGATAAGCATGAAGGTATATGTGGGTAGTGTTATTTGTGAAAGCTAACTGAATTGCAACTTCCAAAGCCGTATATGAACACTCTAAAACAATAGCCTATGTTGCCAATAGAACTGATGTGCATTTTGATAAATTCTTTCTAATATGTTACCATAAAATAGGCACTAAATTGGGCTTTACTCTGGTGACGGTCAACCGATTTGGTCCAAAATCAATAAGCGTCTTCCCATGGACGTAATAAATTCGTATACTAAGTTTCATGAAAATCCGATAAAGTGTATTTGAGTTATCGCGCCTTTCTAATATATTGCCATAAAAATAGGCAGTAAATTGGGCTTTGCTCCGGTGCCGGTCAACCGATTTGGTCGAAAATGATTAGGCCTTTTGCCATGGACTATATAAATGCGTATACCAAGTTTCACGAAAATCCGATAAAGCCTATTTGACTTATCGCGTGTACAGACACACGGAAAGACAAACAGACATTTTTCCATCCACTACACAATTTCATAAAGTAGTATTCTGGGACTTAATAACTATATAAACACTTACATCAATCCAATCATGTATAACATTTGAACCAGATATTCTACGGTTCTAAACTCCTTTTCTGTTTCTAACCAAAATAACCAACCCGTTTTGAACTGCATCGCCCAATCCTGTCTACTTCTGTTAGTGTCCGTGACGTGGTGGTACAATAGAAAGCTCACTCACAACTATTATGTTGTTTTTATCAAGATTTCAAGACAATTGGTTCCGCGCACGCGTCCTGACCTCTACGTAACCTTTACGCAGGGAGAAACGAACGCCGGGATCTGATATCAATGTTGAATTTGTTTTGATGAAAACCATGCTGTTCTCGTGGTGAACCGTCAAAGGATAACATCATAACTTTTTCCAGTTCTTTCTCTTTTTTTTCTCTCTCTTTCATAACAACATTTAGATGTTTAACAGTTGGTAATAATAGCCTAATAATAATAATAATAATAATAATAATAATAATAATAATAATAATAATAATAATAATAAAAGAGAGAGACTTACCAAACAAATTTTTGATCACTATGTAAGAAAAAAAACTAAACCAGCATTTTTCAAAGAAGATTTGAAATTACTCAATATCAAAAAGGAGGATATTGCAAACAGAGAAAAGTTTAGGAAAGCAATATTTGATGGCGAATTTCCAGAGAAACCGAAGAAGAAAACGGGAAGTAAATGGACGGAAGAACGGAAACAGCAACATCGCGAAAGAATGAAGAAGTTTTGGAAAGACAAGAAGAAGAGAACTGTTTCACGTGGTCCTAAGCTGGCCTAATCGAAAGGAATAATAATAATAATAATAATAATAATAATATACTGGCCTAATCGAAAGGGAACGAACTTGAAGAGATTATGAAGTGGATTGCTTTCATGCTTCCAACCGCCGCAGTACATTAGAGTGGCACGATGCAGTCGCATATGGATGTCTGTTTTCTTCACTATCCTACATCTAGTAGCCTTAATCTGCATTATACATACATTTCATTTGTATCTTTCAAAAGTTTAAAATGGTCCCACATTTTCTAAAGAAAAATATACCTTAGTTGCTATGATTTAGCCTAAGCCCGATTCCTCGTCTATGTATATATTAAATTAACTTCACCAGTATTAATAAATTTAATAAACAAATAAAAAATGTATGCAAGAAAATAAATCTGATATTTTGTTTGTCAGGTAAATAAATTACGTAACTTTATTTCCGCTAAGGTAAAAGCCACAAATACCAAATAATTTATGTAACCATGACAAAGTCAATCGATACTTTCATTTTCTAATGAATACCATCATGGCGGCGTGTGTACACTTTATATCGATTATTCCATTCCGAGTAAAGGCGACTTGAAAATGACAGTTAATGCGTGGGTGGTGCCAAACAAAAGGGAAGGGTTTGAAACCGGACTTTGAGATAAGGGTCTAAGTCTGTCTAATGCATTTTTTTTTTTTCCACTGCGGACGGAAATTAACAAAATGAATATTGCACGCAAACAACAGGAGAAACAAAGAACATTAACAACCCGCTGCGTGTGATTATTTAATTCTTATTTACAGAATGGGGGTCTCAATTATGGTGATGAGATTCACATAACTTTCTCTACCAATAAAATTTTTCTCACCTGAAATAAATCTGATATTGAATAAGATAAAACTACAGGGTATTAATGAATAACACCGAAATATTTTACCTGGGCATAGAAGGGACATAGACAAACAACTTTTATGAGGAGATTTTTGCTCTATGAATTCAACTTTTCCTGTTACAGCATAAAACCTCCTAGGGCATGGAAGCCACCAACTTCTAACATTTGAAAAAATGCAAAACAAAGGAACTTCGTTGTTAACAATGGAGTTATGAATAACAGAACGAATGCAGTGGCGACCAGTCATGTGATTAGTCTGTAAATTTTACAGATTATGGAAACACTAAATTATGATATAGCTGTTGATGAATGATTAACAATCAGGTTTTTGTCAATAACTAAGAAGGCCGTCATAGGCTAATGCATCTGCTCGGACTTAAATTAAACCAATAAGAAATAGGCTCAACCAGGGCTGGAGTGCAACACATATGGTAAGGAGATTTAATGCCAACATTAAATAAAACCAGGTAAACTGATACAAGAAAAGTGCCAGAATGCTTTTGTTTAATAGTGATAATTGCAATTATGATATGCAGAAAATAAGTTATTTTTATAATCGAACTCAGAGTTAAGCTCCAGATCTAAGCAAGTCTTGCGGAAGAACAAAGGTCTAGTTTGATAAGCACATGTGAAGGAATATGTGGGTAGAGTTATTTGTCGAAGCTAACTGTACTGCAACTTCCAAAGTCGTATATGAACAGTGTAAAACAATATGTTGTCATGAGAACTGATTTGCATTTGATAAATTCAGTCAGTCTATCATAAAATAAATGATAAATTGGGCATTAATCCGGTACCGGTATACCGATTTGGTCCAACATCAGTAGGCTTCTTCCCATGGATGTTATAAATGTGTATACCAAGTTTCATGAAAATCCGATAAAGCGTGTTTGAGTTAAAGCACGTACAGACACACGGACAGACATTTTCCTGTCCACCACACAATCCCAGAAAGTACCATTCTGGCACTTAATACACAAACATACTCAAAGAAACTAGAAGCATCGGAAAATTTCCGTGCTCTCTACTGTAAATGTTTCTGAAAATGACTTTATTTTTTATTCAGGGTCGTCTAAACATGTTATTTATGTTAAAAACTCGGCATAGCGTATGTACGGATAGAGAAAGTGAAAACTTTTTTGTTTTAAAAGCAGATTCCAGTAGCACAGTGCTGTACTTATGTTAGAGTGCGTGAGGACAAAAACAATATTGCCCTTGAAGCCGCAGCTATGATGTGTGAGTGGTCTGTCCATCAAGTTAATTCCTGTGAGGCTGGAGGCAATGACCTCATTTCACTTCTCCACATGTATCGTCTCGTCGCCACCAATAAATAATAGGCTTTGTGATTAATTGAAGGGGTCGAGGGAAGAAAGAGCTAACCCACACAAACCTTATTTTAGATATTACATTTTAAAGTTTGCTCAAATCTGGTAATTAGGCCTAGGTAGATTTCGAAGAAAAATCTTCGAAGAAAAATCTACCTATTGCAATCGATACCATGTCATGACTTTCGAAAAATTCTTTCATATCTTTACGTTTCATGCCTCCCTAAGTACGAAACCACCGCCCGTTCAAAAAAAAATTGTGATATTTATATATATATATATATATATCTTTACACGCTAGCGGCCGTAATTTTGAAGATATATGAACCAAATTTTATTATGTTATTTCTAGGCCCAATAGTTCGGACAAGTTCGTTAATGAGCAAAATTGGCCCAAGGAGGGTCGGGGGTTAAAATTTTGAACAATTTATATCTCGGCCCCTATGAAGTATAGAGGGATACTTTGTTTGAATAAATTAGAGTACTCCCTATGGAGTTCACAGTGACACCAACGATTCGGGGGTTTTGGGTGTACGATGGGAATTCGTAATTTTTGAAACCACATCTTGTGGGGTTTCGTTGAAAAGCTCTTGATGAGTACTCTACAAATCAATAACTGGTTTCTCGGTAGCTCTCATATAAGGCGAGATTTATCACTTCGAAATGCACTTCAGCCTGTAGGCCTGCCTAAAGGGAATTTTTTAATTTCACCTGTTTTTAAGTTTAAAAAATCGGTATTTTTTTCTCAACTCTGTTCGAAATAGCGGGACTCTACTGTTTTCGCCACCGGAATTGAAAAATTTGTCTTACCGTGGGACCAACTTTTGAATACCTGTGTCGTCGAAGTCTGCCGCCTGGGATTTGAACCACTGTGTGACAACCATCTTCGCCTCTGAATTCAAGTTTGAACATCAACACACAACAGCATTAAGGCGCCATATGGTCAGTGGATACTTGGTGTGAACAAGCAGTATTCTTAATTACTTGACAAAGATGTTGGAAGCGACTCGCTCCACAGATAGCGGGATGCGAACTCCACAAAAGGAGATACAAGAGAAGGAATCTGGATTTACTTATTTGGCTCTTCTGTCTCAATGTTCCCACAAACACATCGTGATTTATCCTATTAGCATTTAACAAGTAAATAAGCTATACAGGAGAAACAAGAATTACACAAAAGCATATCGTTTCATCTCTTAGATTTTATGAAACATTCTCAACAGATTCACCAAACATAGAATGTCTTATGTTTTCAAAGATAATAAGACTACTATTCTACTGTATGCGAAAAGAAAACGGCGTTTCTATACCTATAGACCGTCCCAACCTTAAAAGACAGTATTGGTCTTATGCAGCGCACTGATGCCAGATCTACTCACATTACAAGGCCCGCCACATGATGTGAAAAAGCTCTTAAACCTCGTGAAAACATCCAAATTTGTTTCTTGTACATAATAATTAATGTAAATCATGCCCTGCAGATAGAACGACAGCACACCCTTCTTCCCTTATTTTCAACCCCCATGAGTAATATTTTCTCTATAGGCCCACAAATCTACATTTTCTGACCAATGTCTACAAAATGTTACACGTGTACCCTGTGGAATCAAGTAAAAATTCTACGAGACAATCATTCTTGAAAAAAACACCCCTTGCGAAATTTTCAATCCCTACTTTGTGATCTTTTTACTAGTCTACATTGTTTGAACGATTTTTACCAAACTTTACACACAGACCCTATAAAAACAAGAGAAAAATTAGGCGAAGTTAATTTTGGAAGAAGCCACCCTTTAAATGTTTCTACCCCTATTACACCACCAAAATTTAGATCTACATTCTTGACGTGTTTTTAACAGACTTTGTACACAGAACGTATAGAATCAGGAGAAAATGGTAGGAAAACTAATTTTGGAACAAACCACATTTTAGATCTTTCACCCCTATTTTGTGATATATATTTATCTACATCCTTTGACCAATTTTATCAGACTTTATACCAAGAACCTATTGAATCAAGATAAATTTTTAACCAAAGTTTATTTGGAAGAAACCACTCCTTAAATGTTGCAACCCCTATTATATAAATGTTATTTAAATCTAAATTCTCTGATCAATTTTTGCCAGACTTTACACAGAGCTAACAGAACCAGGAGAAAAACTTAGGTAAAACTAAATTTGGGGGAAAAAAAGTCCCAAAAATGTTTTAATCCCTATTAAATGACGTTTAAATCTACATTCTTTTGGCTCATTTTACGACTTGACACACAGAAAAGAAAGACTAATAGGAATTTCTGTCTCTTCTTACCTCAACCCCACCCTCCATGGTCTTTAGAAGTAATAGGGTCCTTGAGTGTGACAAGTTGTGCTTTCTCTAGGGCCTAAATTTTGAACATTAAAGGGGCTTCCTCCAAAATTGACTTCGAAGTACAAGTAAAATACAAAACCAGGTGACGCCGGGTCCTTTAAGCTAATAATTTATAAATGTTAAATTTAATATTAAATTTCATTTCGATAATATTATTTTTCATCATTATTATTATTATTATTATCATTATTATTATTATTGATATTATTATTACTATTATTGTGTTATAATTTTCAAGAATATAATTAAAAAGGGAAGTAATAGTTAAAATACATTACATGCCTTTAGGCCTGTTCACTATCCTCAGGGAGTAGTATTATTCCTTCTCAGAGGGCCTTTCGTTTTTTTCTTTTCTTATTCTATACAGTAAACTTTCTGGACACCCGGTAGCTTCTGCTATCTCTTTAATTGCCTGGGTAACGTTCATTTTCTTCAAGAAATAATTAAGTATATTTAATACTATAATTCGCTCTTTACTGCGCAATTTGTCAACACTAAGATTTCTAGTTCCTCTATTCATAATTAATATAAAATATTAATCAATATAAAATTTAATTTTAAAAAACACAAGAACCACTTCACATCAAAGTTAAACTTTACTACACAGCTACTATATAACAATGAGCTCTGAAGAAGACACGATAGTCTTAGAAACATCTGAGTACACAAAATCTCAAAGCAACCAAGTCATGAGCGCGAGAATGCTGAGCTCGGGAAAACTGTGATAATTTATTAATGCTACATGATAGAGAGCTCTGGTTTGTTTTAAATACTTTTTCAGACATCTATAAACATTTCTTCTCGCTTAGTCACCAACGTAAAGTCAATACCAAAGTATGTTACTCACTACCTAACTTTTCTGTGTTGCCGTCCGAGAATTTTCAGGTAGCACTTAATAAAAAAATATATAGCTTTCTTCTTATGTAAAATTTATTGCCGACGGAAAGGGAGTACTTTCTTTCACCATCAGGCAGTCCAAGAAAAAAATCTTTACTTGTTTTGATTATTAGTTTTCTGTCTATCGCGTGATAAGTTATTAATGTGCAAAAATATTGACTTCCGCCAAAATAACGTAATTATGAAAAATAGGCCTCATATTAATTATTTATGACTTTACAATTGACATCATTAGAAAGGGCGGAAAATTCCCTATCAGACCACGCAATCACATTATTACATTTATCACTTTGGAAAATGGCAACATTGTCGGGATAGAAAAGGACGAAGCTAATTGCAGAACGTACGAGTGCAAGTGAGATGCAAATACTACATTTAACTCAATACTGTCTTTTAAGGCTGGGACGATCTATAGAGTAGTTATACAGAAGTACTGTATAATCACCATATCAAACAAATAATAGTATATTGCGATACAAGTGCCGTAAGCGCTGCTTACGGATCGAGGAAAGAGTTTGAAAAAACGAGGCGCTTGCACCGAGTTATTTCAATTTTCGGAGATCCGTTATGCGCTTACGGCACGAGTATTGCATGCTATTTTTTGCACGATGATTATAAATATCAATTTATTTATATTTATATCAATTTATCTATATTGATATTAGCTGAAAATATTTTGTATATACACTATTGAAGATAGATGTTATATTTCAGAAAGTGATTCGCATGTGATGGTTGTTATGGGGACCGAATATTTGTCCTGTTAAAGTCGCCAAAAACTGGGGGGCCTTGGTTCCGGTCTTCGATAAAGGCTTGTATTATGATGGATTTACTTACGGCACGTGTGCTTTTTGTCATTTTTACAGCACTGAGATTTCTTTTGTTTTCAAAGCGTGCGGGAATGTCGACTTCCGATCCACGGCAACAACATTCGTAAGTACCACTAATTAGTTACGTCGTGCAAAAACATATAAAAGCAGGTAGGCTAAGCTCTTGTAACAAAGTGCCGGAATGCTTTTGTTTAATCACTGATACTTGCAATTGTGATATGCAGAAAATAAGTCATTTTTGTACTCGATTTCCGAGTTAAGCTCCAGATCGATTCATTAAGCAGGGCTTAAGGAAGAACAAAGGTCTAGTTTGATAAGCATATGTGAAGGAATATGTGGGTAGTGTTATTTGTCAAAGCTAACTGTATTGCAACTTCCAAAGCCGTATATGAACACTGTAAACCAGCGTTTCTCAACGTTTTTGAACCCGAAGACCTCTAAAATGTCTAAACAATTTTACGGACCCCTAATTTTACATCCCATTTTTAAAAGAAGGCCTATATTCTTAATATTTGGGGTATTAATTATAGGTCATTATAACGAAATATGTGAAAAAATGTTACTTCTTTACTTTCCACTTGCTTTACAATATTTTAAATTATGTCTGAGGACCATTTTCACCATCTTCGCGGACCACTCGCGGACCATAGGTTGAGAAACGCTGCTGTAAACCAATATGTTGTCATGAGAACTGAATGCTTTTAATATTGAATACCAGTTGAAATTACCAGACGCCATAACGCATCAACAACAGTAAACAGATTTACATCTATAGTTGCATAGCCTATGTTGGTATAATGCACAATCTTAACTCCTGATATGACCTCGGTGTTCGAAGGAGTATAAATAAGTGTGACTTTTTTTTATGTGAACGTGTGAAAAGACATTTCTGGATCAGACTGTGACAGATGGAAGATAGTGAAGCCCCATTTAGGGGTGAGTAGTTTGTTTTGAAGTGTGGTTGAACCCCAAGAGAAGCGTGACAAAAACCCATAAGCCACGACACGAGTAAGGTGTGGCCTCTTGTATTGTCAGGTGTAGAGGCAATTTCAATCAGCCGTCAGCAATGCGTGAAAACGCGCTCAGCAGAAGGGAAAGGAGTTGTATGCAAATATAGTAACTTATACATTTGTGAAGCTAAACTAAGTCTATTTTGTATTATCGGAGCAGAAAATAAATGGCGAAGTTTAACTCCCCAAAAAATCATCTACAGTAGAACTCAATTATCCGGATTAACTGGAACCGGACTCGATCCGTATAATCAAATATTCGGATAATTAGATAAATAATAAAAAATGTATTTTCTTTTAAAATACTAAATTGTACAGTACAGGGCCCTGTTTCATAGAACTTTTATACTCATATTATTAGGAAAGACATAACAATATTAGTTATTATTAGGGCAAGGCATTTGATGATTTTGCATCTTTTTTTATATGAAGGTTAAAAGATAGCTCCAATGTATATAAATGTATATCATTGAATTATTAATTAAATAAGGGCAATTTGTTTTTGCATTATTTTGCTTTATTTTGCATATTTCGTCATTTTTCAAGAGATAGGTCATTTTTTGGCAATTTTTAGGTCTTTTCAGCATTTTATGTCATTTTAGGTCATTTTCGGCATTTTAGCAATAAATATTTTTTCTTTCTTTTTAAATGGCACATATTTGCTAGGGGCAATTTGATGGGCATACCAGTTCAGAAAGAATTTATTTTTCGCTAAGGGTGTCCAAGTACTGTAGTATAAATTTACTGATTTCTTTAGTAACAAAATAACTGTGTTTTATATTGTAAATTCATATATAAAACATCGTCATAAACTGTATTTAGCAATTGATTACTTAAGAAAAAACTAATTATAAGTAATAATGGTAAATTTATTGGTCATTATTTTAAGATTTTGGGTCATTTTTTCACTATTTTTAGGTCATAAGTGCATTTTTTATTTTGCATTTTTTCACTATTTTATGGTCATTAAATGCCTTGCCCTAGTTATTATTATTAGTCTTCAGTTTCATAAGAATATTTTCTAATAGTATTAGTTATGAGTCCATGGCTCTAAATTATTAGTAAATTTTGCTAACATTATTAGTAAACTATTTCAGAGACTGCAGAACTAATAAAATTTACTGCCGCTATTAGGTGTTTTTCTAGAAGTGTTTTTGGGCTAATAAGTTTTCTCAAACCCATGTAATTCACATTTCGTGATCTTAAATTCGTGGAAAATGAATCACTCTGATTTATTTATCAATTTAGAAAAAGCTTACATACACTGTCAAAGGAATTTTTGTCATAAGTTTTTAGGATTTGAGGTTAGATTTTAGTAAAAAAGCCTACTGCTATCTTGAATAAGTGCCTGGCAGATTTATTCATTTCTTAGAGCTAGTTATTATTTGTTACATTTATGAATACGTATATATGTAGGTCGTGCTAATTTGAAATAGTATTGACAAAAAGACTAAGAGGAAACAAAACACAAACAACAATCCAGACATAACCTCCAAATCAATCAGCTGAATAATGAACTAATAATATTAGTGAAGAGATTTTATGAGTAGTGTTCATATATCTCTATGAAACAAGATTTTGATAACTAATGAATAATATTACGAGTTCTAATATTATTAACTAATATTATTAGCAAATTCTATGAAACAGGTCCTTGAAAATTAATATTTTTAACAAAATATGTTACAATACAGCTATTGTGTTTTATTTTGAAAAAAAAAAACAAACAAAATATATATATATATATAGGCAAGCCACTCAATAAACAAACACAGCTTTCACTGCACACTATGCGTGTTGCGGGATGTGTAATTTATTATTAATAAAACAATTCATGGTGAATGACCTCAATACAAACACCACACTCAAAACTAATCTATTCCCTCACGAAATAAATAAGGCCTTTCAATAGCACGTTACTTTAGACCCCAAGGCCTACACGTTGTTGGAATCTTCTTCCTCCCAGCGTCAGGGTTTGTTGTATGTGGTCAATATTCAAATCTAGGCTCACCGAATAGGCCCATCTATATTAATAAATGCAAATTTTGTTAGGCCATGTGTCTTGTATAGTGTAGGCCTATAATTACAATAATTACTTATTTTCTCAGTATCTCGTTAAAAATCTTTGTGTTATACATTTCGGTAAAATGTTCTAATTTTATTTAGCATAGGCTAGACTTAATTCCATGTAGGCCTCTATATGTAATGTATTCATAAATTAATAAACGTAGAAATATAAGAAATATTTTGTTACTTTTTTCTAAATCTGGTTGTGTGTAAAAGAAGACCTTAAATTTGCCAGACTTTGCGTTACAAAGTGCCAGAATGCTTTTGTTTAATCAGTGATAATTGCAAATATGGTTTGCAGAAAATAAGTTATTTTTTGTAATCGATTTCCGAGTTAAGCTCCAGATCGATTCATTAAGCAGGGCTTACGGAAGAACAAAGGTCTAGTTTGATAAGCATATGTGAAGGGATAGTGTTATTTCTCAAAGCTAACTGTATCGCAACTTCCAAAGCCGTATATAAACCTTGTAAAACAATATGTTGTCATGAGAACTCAATTGCATAATTCTTTATAATATATTACCATAAAATAGACACTAAATTGGGCATTACTCCGGTACCGGTCATCCGATTTTGTCTGAAATGAATAGGCTTTTCCCATGGACGTTATAAATGCGTATACCAAGTTTCATGAAAATCCGATAAAGCGTATTTGAGTTATCGCGCGTACAGATACACAGACAGCTAGACAGACATACGTTTTTCTCCACCATACAATCTTAGAAAGTACCATACTGACACTTAATAATAATAATAATAATAATAATAATAATAAAATCAGGTAAACTGATATAACCAAGTGTCAGTATGTTTTTTTTTTTAAATCAGTGATACCCGCAATTATGATAGGCCCATGCATAAAAGTTAACTCCAAAAACAAAATGTGCCGGCAATAATAATAATGATGCAATAGACCTACGATTCGCTGATATCACTGTTTCAATTTAAAGCAGCCTAAAAGGTTATGAATGAATAAAAAGCATATGAAATCTATCTGTCAGGAATTACATTAGGTATATTGCTGCACAGGAACGAATAAGAAAAATACTCACAGTAAAATATAGCCTAATGTAAATATCGGTAGTCTACATAACCATAGAATACACATTATAATATCAATATTCGACGGCTAGTTGTTATAAATCGTTTATTTAAGTTATTATTTAGCCACACTGACATCGTTATGAAGAAACAAATCAATGAAGGCTGCTAACAATATGAATAAACGATTGGCAATTTGTTAAGTTTTTTAATACATTGTGGGCCTTGAAAGAATATTGATTACAAAATTAATATTGATATACTCGTTACTTCGGTACCGGTCAACCGATTTGGCTCTAATTCAATAGGCTTGTACCCAAGAACGTCATAAATTCGTATACCAAGTTTCAAGAAAATCCGATAAAGCGTATTTGAGTTATCCACGCCTTTGTGATATATTACCATAAAAAGGTACTAAATTGGGCATTATTCCGGTACCGCCCAACCGATCTGGTCCAATATCAATAGACTTCATCCCAGGTACATTATAAATTCGTATACCAAGTTTCATGAAAATCCGATAAAGCGTATGTGAGTTATGGCGCCTTTAAAATATACACTAAATTGGGTTTTACTCCGGTACCGGTGAACCGATTTGGTCCAATTTCAATAGGGTTCTTCCCATGGACATTATAAACGTGTATACCAAGTTTCATTAAAATTCGATAAAGCTTATTTGAGTTATCGCGCGTACGGACGGACGGACGGACGGACGGACATTTTTCGTCCCCCACACAATCTCATAAAGTACCATACTGGCACTTAATAATCATGATAATAATAATAATAATATTAATAATAAGTGGGGGAAGTTCTAAAAATATGAGATGTACATAATTAAATAAAAAAGCTACTCGCTTACATTTTATTAAGATATCAACTAAGACTATCTTTCAGCTTTCCATGTTACACTCTAGACAGAAAGTTAGACTTTATTACAAACAAAGACAATGCAGAAGTCTAATTTGCAAAGAGCAGTGACTCGAGAAATTAAGTCCAGCGCCAAAATAAATCAACTTAACTAAGTGTGCACGTGTTCCATTAAAACCGCATAAAACACAACGCCTCGCCTGTTTTAAATATAACTACATCCGGTCAAGCTGAAGATGGGCACATCATCCTTAAGGAAACTAACGCTAGCCAATGGCAGCCGTGTAATCACATCTACGGCTGGGAAGTTAATCTAAGATTAAATACAAGGCGCGTCTATAAGGTAAGTTTCCCTGAGGCCGTTTACAGAAACAAAACACAATTTCATGGAAATATTTATTGCAACAGACACAGCCAGGGTTCAGCTATTTTTCAACATCTTCGCCACCGGAATTGAAACATTTGTCTTACCGTGGCACCAACTTTTGAATACCTGTGACATAGATTTGAACCACTGTGTGTAAAAACCACCTTCGCCTCTCTGTGTTTCCATGTCATTTTTTGAGGTGTAGGAAAAGATGGATATCACTGGGAACGAGATCCGGGCTTTAGAGTAGAAGTTTAAACACCCCTCAGCCGAATTTCCGCAGTAGTCTTGCTAGGAGATTTTTAAACATCCACCCTACAGCACAGACTTCGCTCCCAGTGATTTCCATATTTTCCTACACCTCAAGAAATTACAGAGAGTGAAAGACAGGCGGTGATGGTGGTCACAGAGAGGTTCAAATCCCAGGCGGCACACTTCTACGACGCAGGTGTACAAAAGTTGGTTCCCCAGTATGACAAATGTTTCAGTTCCTGTGACGAATATGTTGAAAATAGCTTAACACTTGCTGTGTCTGTTGCAATAAATATTTCCTTGAAATTGTGTTTAGTTTCTTTAAACGGCCACAGGGAAATTTACTTTATGAATACGCCTTGTAAATCCCGCGACAATGAAAATTTTATGCAAGCAACTTTAAATCCTGAATGAATAGATTCAAGGAAGTCAACTTTCTACAACATGTAGTAGTTACATCCTTAGACCTTAAAATAGCAATATATTTTATAGAATACTAGCGTGTGCCCGCGGCTTCGCCCGCGATAATTATTTCAAAAATTAAAAATTAAGAGCATAACAGTAAAATCATAATATTTATTAACTCCTAAATCACGTGGACTACATACCACGATTAGATAGCATCGTCTGGTAAAAGCGACCTCAGATTCGAGTTTCTTGGCCCAGAAAACCTCTGTATAGTGAGATTCGTCCAAATAAAACAACGTTTTACCATATTTAGGGCTTACAACATTCAAGCGATCGCGAAAGTTTTATTTTCAAGATATGACAAAAATAGCCAAAGCCAACTGTAATTGATTTGACATTGAAATGTATAACTGAAAACTTATGTTTTGAAAACGCAAAAAATGCACGTTTTATGCCCGTTTTCACTCATAACTCACGAACGAAAACGAAAATTAAAATTCCGGCTTCGAGGTGCATTTTCCGACCCTTCAGCCCACCTATGTTTAAAATTTCAAATCTCTGCGTTCAGTAGATTTCGCTGGACATCGAGGACAGTTCCTTTTATTAATATAGATAATATGAATTATAATGATACCTTCTCTAATTTGTCAAACATCCATTTAATTTAATCCAAACCCACCTATACCATTGGCAACAATAATGTTCTGTGAATTTGTTTCGATAATTCTATGCAAAAAGGGATTAAGTATTTTCAAAAACATTTAATTTTTGGCATTTAGAATCAGAATTTTTCAAAATCCTTTCTTAGTGAGCACCTACATTATGAAACGAAGGTACTGTCAAAATTCCAAGTCTCTACCTGTTATAGTTTAGGCTCTACGTTGATACGTGTCACTCAGGACAAAGCCTTTTATATATATAGAGACAGTCAGTTTTCGTAAATTTATATTAAAACGAAGCACGAGAAAGTAGCAAAGGAATAAATATTTGCTTAATCATTTTGTTAAATGTTTTCTATGCAGTCCGGCATATGTTTATACAAGGATAAAATATGATGGATAGAGCATAAGTCATGGAAAGTTTTTTTTTTGTAATTTCGTGAGGTGTTGGCAAAGATGGAAGTCACTGGGAGCGAGATCCGGGCTTTAAGGTGAATGTCTAAATACCTCCCAGCCGAACTTCTGCAGGAGTTTTGCTAGGAGGTGTTTAAACATCCACCTTCCACCATCCACAGACTTCGCTCCCAGTGATTTCCATCTTTTCCTACACCTCATGAAATGACAAAGAATAACAGATTATAACAGAGAGACGAAAGTGGTTGTCACACAGTGGTTCAAATCCCTGGCGACAAAAGTAAAAAAAATCAATCAAAAGTTGGTCTGTTGCAATAAATATTTCCTTGAAATTGTGTTTTGTTTCTTTAAACGGCCACAGGGAAACTTACTTTATTGGATACGCCTTGTAAATCCAGGGATACTGAACATTTTATGGAAGAAACTTTAAATCATGAATGAATAGATTCAAGGATGTTAACTTTCTACAATATGTAACTTAGTAGTTATTTCCTTAGCCCCAGTGCTTTAGTTGGGCCGGTACGCACCGGTACTGCGTACCGGTATAAAATTATTTTCCTTCTACCATACCGGGAAAAATATGTGCTCCGGTACGTCGTACTTGCAGTACAGGAACGAGATTGTCCTAAAATACTTATTAAATGTCTAATTCAATACCAAAAATGACAAGCACTGTTAAATTCTCCACAGATATGCGTTCTAATCTTCACCTTCGTGCGCATTTCTACAGTTACTTTCTCCTTAGATCACATGTTGGCTAGCCACCTTGTTTTCATAAAATGTGTGGGACCAGCACTAGACGTTTTTGATCCTGCTTCATACGTCAGGTCATGACTACAAGGAGGCAATAGAAGAAACTGCATGCAGAAAATGTCAACCAAAGGATTACATTCAGTATGAGGCGATATGGAAAATTTTGAAGTAAGATGAGTACCCCCAAAAAATATTTTCCAACTAAAGCACTGCTTAGCCCTTAAAATATCAATATATTTTATAGGAGTCAGTCTATTTTCGTAAATTTATATTAAAATGAAGCACGAGAAAATAGCAAAGGAATAAATATTTGCTTAATCATTGTGCTAATTGTTTTCTTTGCAGTCCGGCATGGGTTTATACAAGTATAAAATACGGATGGATGGAGCATAAGTCATGGCAATTGATTTGTCTTTAAGTCAAGTGAATAAAAAACAAGCATTTGCTTTTATAATTAAGTGTTAGCAAAAGCATTTGCTATCTAGTAATAAGTAATAGCACTAGCATTAGCTCAGTTTTGTGTGAATAATCTTTTACTATATTAGTGCTAGCTAGTAAATGCTGGAAAAATTTAGCCTTTTCTGTGGATCACAGCCCTTTAGACAATTAAAAATGAACATCAATCTAGCAGGTCATGACAATAATAGAAAACGTGAGTGTCTTTAATTGTTATCGACATCAAAATATCTTCTGAGTCTGAAATTTATATGACCAGTGAAGAAAGTGATCAACAGTTACAACTTGTTCATATTCTGAAGAATGATAATCATTTTCAAGAGTCCGAACACGCCTGCGATATTTAGGAGTTCTCACTTGCATAAAAGCACCCATTTCATCATTTATACTTTCAATAGGCTACAATTAAAACTGTAGCATGTGTATAACCAGACTTGAAAAATTTGCAGCATTTACTATGAAGTCAAAGCAGGGTCTTGCCTTTATTCATACCTTTTTAAGCAAGTGCTGGGAAATTTAGCATTTGCTACAAAAACTTTCTTTTGTTAACTAGCACAAGTATCTCTATATCTCTTATCTTATATATATAAAAGGCTTTGTCCTGACTGACTGACAGGAATCATGGTACAGCCTAAACTATAACAGGCAGAGACTTGGAATTTTGACAGTACCTTCGTTTCATAATGTAGGTGCTCACTAAGAAGGGATTTTGAAAAATTCTGATTCTAAATGCCAAAAATTAAATGTTTTTTAAAATACTTAAGCCCTTTTTACATAGAATTATCGAAACAAATTCACAGAACATATTGTTGCCAATGGTATAGGTGGGTTTGGATTAAATGAAATGGATGTTTGACAAATTAGAGATGGTATCATTATAATTCATATTATCTATATTAATAAAAGGAACTGTCCTCGATGTCCAGCGAAATCTACTGAACGCAGAGATCTGAAATTTTAAACATAGGTGGGCTGAAGGGTCGGAAAATGCACCTCGAAGCCGGAATTTTAATTTTAGTTTTCGTTCGTGAGTTATGAGTGAAAAACGGGCAAAAAACGTGCATTTTTTGCGTTTTCAAAACATAAGTTTTCAGTTATACATTTCAATGTCAAATCAATTACAGTTGGCTTTGGCTATTTTTGTCACACCTTGAAAATAAAACTTTCTCGATCGCTTCAATGTTGTAAGCCCTAAATATGGTCAAACGTTGTTTTATTTGGACGAATCTCACTATACAGAGGTTTTCTGGGCCAAGAAACTCGAATCTGAGGTCGCTTTTACCAGACGATGCTATCTAATCGTGGTATGTAGACCACGTGATTTAGGAGTTAATAAATATTATGATTTTACTATTATGCTCTTAATTTTTAATTTTTGGAATAATTATCGCGGGCGAAGCCGCGGGCACATGCTAGTATAGTATAAAAGGCTTTGTCCTGACTGACTGACAGGAATCAACGTACAGCCTAAACTATAACAGGCAGAGACTTGGAATTTTGACAGTACCTTCGTTTCATAATGTAGGTGCTCACTAAGAAAGGATTTTGAAAAATTTGGATTTTAAATGCCAAAAATTAAATGTTTTTTAGAATACTTAATACTTGCCAAATGGTATCAGATGGGTTTGGAAAAAAAAAATGAAATGCAAGTTTGACAAATAAGAGAAGTTATCAAAATAATTAATGTTATAAATAAATATTACAGAATGAAATCCACGAAAATAATGCAGTCACATAACTTTCTCTACCTTGGACATAGAGAAAACAAAACGAGGTATGGTAATGTGTATATTATTATATCGCAGGTTTTTGGAGAGAGAAGTATGAAAGTGATATTGCTTTCTGTTTAATTTCATCCCCAAAACAGTTTTATGGTAACATGAGAGTGGGAAATAAAATTATCCGCCTCGATATTACAATTTTATCTTACAAGAATTTCTCTACCAGGCTTGCTGTGTACTGTACAAGCGATGGGATGCAAAATTCTACATCCTCTATGAGCCATAAAAAACTATATCAAGCGTTTTCTGAGGGAATAGTTTGAGTGTAATAAGTCGTTCTTCCTATTTCATATTATAAATACCTATCCCCATATAAGGACCTAGAATTTAAAAATCGAAAATCCTTCATAAGTTAATTTCCAATTACAAAATAAAAAACCCGGGCGACGCCGGGTCTTTCAAGCTAGTATATTTTATAGGATACAGTCAATTTTCGCAAATATATATTAAAATGAAGCACGAGAAAATAGCAAAGGAATAAATATTTGCTTAATCATTGTGCTAATTGTTTTCTTTGCAGTCCGGCATGGGTTTATACAAGTATAAAACACGATGGATGGAGCATAAGTCATGACAATTGTTTCGTCTCAGTCTACTTCGATGTTAACATGAGATGTTGTACGTCACGGAAGAGTGTGGCATCTCTAATATATGGACACAATATTTGGTAGCATTGTGTCGTACGGTTGTACGAATGGAGGCGATAGTAATTCAGTCGTAGGTCAGCCGCCGTGCAGATTATTTGTGACAAGATGTGAACACCCTTCTTATATCAAAATAGTCACTATCCGAAGGCGAAATGCCAGAGAATGCCACAAGGAGCTGATGGAAGCTTTGGGAAATAATGTCCATCCGAACCGAACTTGAAGAGATTATGAAGTGGATTGCTTTCATGCTTCCAACCGCCGCAGTACATCAGAGTGGCACGATGCAGTCCAATATGGATGTCTGTTTCCTTCACTATCCTACATCTAGTAGCCTTAATCTGCATTATACATACATTCCATACCCTGCCCTTTCGTTTGTATAGCCAAATTCAAAATGTTAAGACTGTCCCACATTTTCAAAAGAAAAAATAGTTGTCACGACTTATGCCCAATCTGGCATTATTTTCCAATATCTCTCTAGATCAGGGGAAGTCAACTACGTCTTGTGATGACGTTTGTGGAGCAAGAGCATGCGGATCCCTTGTGTGTGACGTCAGCAAGAGCGCACGGTAGTAGGGGTGTTTAGAGTACGCTAGAGCTGGGTACTAGAGGACCTATTCACTTTAGCTCTGTGGGTAGAACAACTTCTGGTTGGAAATACGGAGCATTTTTCAAAGTTATTGCAAGTACGCGATCCTGATAGTGTTCTCTCTGCAGAACATGTGTTAGTTCTGCAAAACATTCTACTTCAGTTCGAATCGAGGTTTCAGGATGTGGAAAACCTTTCTCCAATGTTTAAACTTTTTGCTACCCCATATTCAGTTAATGTCAAAGACGTTCCTTGCCCGTATCAGTTGGAACTGCTAAACTTACAATGCGACGATCTGTTAAAGGACAAATACGAACGTAAAGTGGTCTTGGGTAACTTTTACAGAAATTTATCTTGCCGCACGAATATTATGTAATTTTGGATCGACATATGTGGCCGAACAATTTTTTTCACTAATGAAACGTGCAAAGCTCAAATCAAGAAGTACATTGTCAAATCACAACCTAAATGTAGTCTTCGATTAAATATTGCTCAAACATTACGTCCCAACATTGATAAACTTGTTAAAGAAAAAGAGACAGGAAAGTCAGAAAATTGTTACTGTAATCTTGTATCATCTACAGTATTTTTCATATGAGAAGCCTTTTCCTTCACCGCCAATCACGTGTACGGGCTAAAAGACTACCGCTTGCAGTAAGAGTCTTCCCTCCGTCTCGCCGTCTCTGATTGGACCGCGTATCTATGCAGTTGAAGGACATAGGGCTTGTCATCTGCAAAACACTGTAAGGTGCAGACGAGCTTGTATGGTAATTAATTCAGTTCATTTTTTTTATCATTTTTACTGTAGTGAATTATGTTAATTCAAATGATAGTAGCCTATTGTCTATTTTTGTCAAAGAACATAGATTTTGTGGAAAGGGAATTGTCCTCACAGAATAGAAAAATAGAATTATTTATAATATGTTAAACTGCTGCGCTGTAATTAACTGATAAACTATCAAAAAAATCGATTGATGTTTCATTAACTCGGAAACACGTATTACGTAAGTTCTAACCCCCTAAATTCCCGCTGCCCGCAATACTAATGCCCCTCTCTTCCCCCCTGTTCACTGATGCCTACATTTCACATGCTCCTCGCAGAGATATAACGCGAGCAGTGAGAGCAGAAAGCAGTGACGTCACAGAGCAAGCTTCTGTCTTCCCCTGCTCTAGATAATGATATATTTTGCTGACTAAAGAATAATCAACACTGCATTTCCTATGTTTGTGTAGTAAAATACCAATAATTAAAAGTGGATTTAAGACAGACCATAAATACATACAGATACATACAGGGTGTTAACGAATAACACGAAATATTTTACCTGGACATAGACGACGTAAACTGTGTATGCTACAGATCATTAAAGTGATTATAATCTGGTGCTCATAAGTCAATAATTACGCGAAATAGGGTTAAAATGTTCATTAAATTGACTTGATGTCTTCTTAGAGATTGATAAAAACATAATTTTTAATCATTCATCAACAGGTATATCATAATTCAGTGTTTTCATAATATGCAAAATTTACAGACTTATCACATGACAAGCCGCCTCTGCATTAGTTTTTTTTTTTAAATTTATAACTTCAGTGTTAACAACGAAGGTTCTTTGTTTCGCATTTGTTTTCTAAAGTTAGAAGTCAGTGGTGGCCATGCCCTGGGAGATTTTACGCTGTGACAGGAAAAATTGAATTCATAGAGCAAAAATCTCCTAATAAAAGTTGCTTGTCTATGTTCCCTCTATACACAGGTAAAATATTTCGGTGGTATTCATCAACACAAAACATAGCCTACATATGTACTATACTACGAGGGATGTTCCAAAAGTAAGTTTCGTCGTTTTTTTAAAAAGTGAAGATGGTAAAGCAGATGAAGCAAACAACTGCCATAAGAATCGACACCTATTGCTGGTTCAACGACGGAAAGAGCGTCAGCAGAGGAGAAACGATGCATGAGTAGAGTCCCGAAGAAGAGAGAGTAGCAGTAGACTGGCGTGCCCGAGGGTATTTGAGTACAAATCACGATGGCAGATGGACGTGTACTGAAAACGTGGTCGACAATGGAAGTACATGCTGTTATCCGGTATGAATGGGCATGTAGGACTAGTGTGTCCATCATCCATGGACGCCTACAGACTGTGTATGGTGAAGAGGTCATGTCTCATCAAATTGTTGGTCGCTGGTGTTGCATGTTCAGTGAAGGAAGGCACCTGTCCCATGCAATGAAAGCCGCACTCTCGGGACGTCACTTCCAAAACAATGCTGAGGTGGAGAAGGCCTTGCATAGCAGGGCACCGAGTTTTACCAGAGTGGTTTCTTCAAACTGATTGCAAGCTATGACAAATGTCTCAATGTCGGTGGAGACTATGTTGAAAAATAGTGCAAGGGGTAGGCTATATTTCATGATTGCATGGTGTATTTGTTTTGGTAACAAAGTTTCCATGTGACAAAAAATGACGAAACTTACTTTCAGAACATCCCTCGTATTATATACTAACTTATATAAGTTAATATAGAGAGTCGAAAAAATCACATCTTGTTATCTCTTTATCACTTTCAAATACACATCATATCCAAAGATAATAGGCCTACAACTTGGTTATTCCGTTTGAAAAGTTTATTTATTTATTATTATTTTTTTATGTTATGGAACATGTGTAAAATTGTAAATCCAAGGGTATTAAGCTAAATCTAGGAACAATCAAGTCTTTAATAATTAATCAAAAATCCAAACAACTAAACTTGTTGAATTCCCTTTAGCTACTTCAAATCATGGGGTATTACTGCATTTTCAGAAATTCCTACTAAGACTGGCTTAACAACTGAACTAACTGCGAACAATAGTAAGATACACTTTCAGCCTCACTGACCCTTCCCCCAAAAATATTTGTAATTTCTTAACCCTTTAATTCATAATGTATCCTATGAGATACTGCAGTTTGTCTTAAAATGGTGGGAAAGAAATTAGAAGGAACATAAATTTCGTGTAAAATGACAGAACAAGGCACAAGAAATAAACTACAATCCTAATCATTGTGTTAAGCGTTTTCTGTGCAGTCCGGAATGAGTTTGTATATAGTGAGAGAAACTGAGTCTCGTGATTTAAGGGTTAAAATTCCACATATTTTGTATTCTTCGGTGGCTGGGAAGGATAATTATTATCTAACACCTTTTACCGTCCACAGGACCAAGTTATTGGTTTGCAACAACAATTGGACTTCAAAATATTGTTGCAACCGATAATTAGAACTTAACAAGCAAGCACGTAAGTTAAAAAGAAAAGAAAGAAAAAAAGACGAATAAAATTCGCAGCTAATGTCTTGGGCAAAACTAGTAACTTCTCTTTTTATTTCAGGTGTATTTACACTCCCTTTACCTGCGAGGCCGTATCAGGATTTCGGAATCTGTGTCTGTACAGTAGGGTAGGCCATGGAACTATTGATTGTCAATTGTTTCTATTATTGGTGTATTTTATGGAGTAAATTTCAACTAATATTAATTTAGATTGATATGATACAGGATGAAATGGTGAGAATGACTCATGGTATGCAAATATTCAATTCGGCGTTTGCCTTTACGATTGGGGAAACCATGAAAAAACCCATGTCAAATTGGCTGGCCACGGGATTTGAACCTGGGACCTCCCGAATGCGAGTCCAAGAGACTAAAATTATTGATAAGTTATATCTTCTGAACTATTTTAGAAATGTGGATGGAATTTTGTAGACTATTAGAAAACTTTTGTCTATGGCAGAATTTTGCTAATAATTGATTTCATTGTGAAAACAATGAAACTATGAACTAATTTTAAAATTGCGATTTTGAAAATTTATACAGCATGTTTTTAAGAATAGATTCTAAAAAAGGTGTTTGAATTTATCTCTAAAAGTGTCTTAGATAGCCTACTATATCGATTTTGAACCTTTGTTTTGAAAATCTCGGCCCCAAATTAATTTTTTTTAGGCTTAATGCGTAAGTTTTTTTTAAGCTATGAGCTCTCTATATTAAAAAAGTAATATTTTTCACCAAATAGAAAAAGAAAACTTAAAAATACCGTCATCTCCCCTTAACCACAAATTCGCTTCCCTGCAGCATTACTTAGGCGGCCATGTCAATCAGAAGTAATGAGGATGGCGAACAAGGTGTGAATCGGGTGTGGCTATACTTTGTAATTCTATACAATCACCTTGAGTATAGGGTGTACAGTATAGCCTTGCCTATACCCAAGTAAAAGAGAACTAACTCACATTTCATGCGAATACAAAGTTACTTTACGAAAATACACTAACACTCACAATTACTGCAAAAAAGAAATCCTCTTCGTGCTCCAAATCTCGCAAAGTATCCGTGGACATGTCTCACAATGAAATAAGCTCATAACAACCCAGATTATCTTCTAGCTGATAACATGCGTATCTAGGCTGCTCCAATGCATTGTTCTTATGTAACTCATTTATTTATATATTATTTATTAAGTTGAGAATACAGCCTAACAGGCTTATTGCCCAATTAGGCCTACAATATTCTCTTATACTAATCCACTAGTTTTACTTACTTACTGACTTAACCAATGGCAATAGACAATTCTTAAGCAAGCTAAAGGAATATTATCTATTTTATGGAACCCGAAGGTTCATTGCCACGCTTACATGAACCCGCCATTCAACCCTATTCTGTGCTAACTCCATCCAACCATCCCTCGCAAATCCGACTTCCCTTAAATCAATCCTAATATTGTCCTCCCACCTACGTCTAGGTCTTCCAAGTGGTCTTTTCCCTTCGGGTCTCCCAGTCAATACTTTTGAGATACGCCTTTCCTCCCCCATTCGCGCAACATGTCCAGCCCATTTCAACCTCCGTGATTTAATTACCCTTACTATATCCGGTGAAGAGTACAGGTCATGAAACTCGTCGCTATACAGTTTTCATCTCTCTTAGGTCAGAATATTTTCCTAAGCCCTCTGTTTTCGAACACTCTCAGATTATGTAAGGGGCTATGTCTCACATCCATATAATACAACCGGCAGAATAATTGTCTTATAAATCTTTATTTTTACATTATTATTACCAATGACATTTGAATAACGAATTTTGTGGTTGATACTGTAAAGAACTAACAGAGTTGGCCATGGCGAGTGTTGTCGATGTGATAAAGCATATCTTGAAGTATTTATAAACACTGAAGGTATCTTATCAGTTACTCATGACTAGGCACCATGGAGTGCTGTATGCTTTTCACGTACACCTATACGGAGCTTGGTTCGAGTCCCGTCAATAGCATTACAGCCCAATAATGACTTTCACCTTCTCTATGAGCTTCTTTCAGACATATCTGTCCATCCAAAGTCGTTCGAAGCATTTTTGAAGTGAAACTTCTTTAGCCGAGGTAGGGGTAAATCGAGAGCTTGTGTAACGCTGAAAACCGTCACGAAATTAATGTCACACTCAAAACCGTCACGAAATTAGTGAGGTGTGACGGAACGGACTGAGCAGAAAACAATCAACTCCATGACTAGGATTAATCAACTGCTATACGATTTAAAGGACAAAATAAAACACTCAAAGGGGAAACTAACGACAGAAGGAAATTTTTCAGACCTAGTACGAGGACCTGCAAATGGGAATAGTAGTAGTAGTAGTAATAATAATAATATTGAAAAAATCTAAAAATTAAAAATTCGAAAATACAAAATCCAAAATTAAAAAAGACCAAAAACCCAATATTAAAAAGTCCAATAATCCAAAATTGAAAAATTCCGATAGTAAAAAATTGAAAAAAATTAAAACAAGTTTCACTTCTGCCGCGTGGCGTTCCACGCACCCTTTTTTTTTAACCTCTGAATGTGGTTTCATTAAGTGAACACACCAGGTGTGACGTCATAATCTAGTTACCTCAAGCACCTTAATTACCTCACACCTTCTTGCCTGAGAAATGTGTCGCTACTTCTGATACCTCAACTAATTGATACACATTAAGCCATGATCACAGTGTGGAAATATGCAGCTTATTCTATCCCACGACACTATAAATCTCTGTCGTGTGGTTACAATTAACTGTGAAATGGGCCAGCTGTCTCGGGTAAAAGCCCGCAGATTTCTCATATAAGGTTCAGTTCATACAGATATACTTACTAAACATTTATGTCTGAGGAAATGGATTTAAAGCTCTGATAAGCTCAGTAAGCTAGATGTAACGAACAACTGGAAATTAGCAAGCGTAAGTCTTGCCGATCTAGGAATCTAGTGGATTCATGTGAATTAATGTGGATTCAGCACAATTATATCGTAAAAATGAAAGATGAACTGAGCAATATGATTCTTGTTTGTTATCTGGAGCGATTGTTGCAAAGACGGTCATAGCCGGCTCTGGGATTCGTTCTGTCGTCACACAATTGAATACAGTCTTGTTAATAGTTGGCTTTGGCTGTGCGTGGCAAGCTATCTATCTATCTATCTATATTAATAAAAGGAAGTGTCTGTCTTCCTTCTGTCTGTCTGTCTGTGTGTCTGTCCGCGATGCCCAGCGAAATCTACTGAACGCAGAGATCTGAAATTTTAAACATAGGTGGACTGAAAGGTCGGAAAATACACCTCGAAGCCGGAATTTTAATTTTTGCTTTCGTTCGTGAGTTATTAGTGAAAAACGGGCAGAAAACGTGTATTTTTTTGCGTTTTCGAAGCATCAGTTTTCAGTAATACATTTCAACGTCAAATCAATTACAGTTGGCTTTGGCTATTTTTGTCATACCTTGGAAATAAAACTTTCGCGATCTCTTAAATGTTGTAAGCCCTAAATATGGTCAAACATTGTTTTATTTGGACGAAACTCACTATACGGGGGTTTCCTGGGCTAAAGAACTCGAATCTGAGGTCGCTTTTCCCAGGCGACGCTATCTAATCGTGGTATGTAGTCCACGTGATTATATAATGATTTAACTATTATGCTCTTAATTTTTAATTTTTCAAATAATTATCGCGGGCGAAGCCGCGGGCACATGCTAGTGATGTATATAAAGTGTTAATGAATAACACCGAAATAGTTTACCTGTGTATAGAAGGGACATAGGCAAGCAACTTTTATTAGATTTTTGCTCATGGAATAGAATTTTTCCAAATTAAACGATTAAAAGATTTCTGAACCTTTCCCAAATCATGCATAAACAATTAAGGACGATAGATTAATTAAAAAGCCTAAATCCTGGCTTCCAGATGCATTTAACGATTAAATTTCTACTCCGGGGTAAAAAAAGACCTATGATTTGAGTTCCCTAGTCCAAAAAACCTCAGCATTGTGAGTTTCGTCCAAATCATTCATAGTTTTCCCATTTAGGCATGCCTTCATGATCCTCTTCTGTCCACCTATGCACAAAAATCAAATCTCTGCGCGTCGTAATGTTATAAACAAATGAATCAAGTAGAGCGGGTTAACAAAATCGAAGCTATCATTAAACTGATGTGTTATATTTTTAAAAAATTGATTTCAGCGTTGCTCTTTTTTTTTTTTTTTCTCCTGTTGCTACGGAAGCCGAGCAAGGCCACCTTCAACTAATTTGACAATTAAATGCGGTCTTATTATCAGGTGGCTTTGGGTTTACACGAAAATATTGTATTAGATTCTACATGCAGTTTCCTTCAGTTGCATATGGCATGCAATGTTTAAAATGTTACCGTTGGCTTAGGTGAAGTTTAAGGCATGTTACTTTAAGTGGATCCTGAATTGTGTAAAGCAGGGGGACAACACTTCCTCGTGTCGTGTAATGTATGTTAATTGCAGACGATATCGCACTAATGTACCTGAGAGTCACGCGTGAGGCCTCCACTGTATTATTAACACCTTTCTCTAACAAAGCGCACGCGCAATAGGGTCACATATAGAAGCAGTAATGGGGAAATTAAAGTTTGTGAAACACTGTGATTTAGGTTAATTGTTATCACATGTAAAGTTCAACTAGATCTTAAGATTAAAAGAATTTTTGGAATATAAAACGTAGCGCAATATATAAACCCATGCCGGACTGCGCAGAAAACACTTAACACAATGATTAGGCCCGTAGTTTATTTCTTCTACTTTATTATGTAACGTTACATGAATTTTAATTTTTTTTTCCATTTATTTTCCTTTATTAAGTACCAGAATGGTACATTCTGAGATTGTATGGTGAACGGGAAAAATGTCTGTCCGTCTATCCGTCTGTGTGTCTGTGCACGCTATAACTCGAATACGCTTTATCACATTTCCATGAAACTTGGTATACGCATTTATAATGTTCATTGGAAGAAGTCTGTTGATATTGGACCAAATCGGTTGACCGGTACCGGAGCAAAACCCAATTTAGTGTCTATGTTAAACTCGCGATAACGCACATAGGCTACGCTTTATCGGATTTTCATGAAACTTGGTATACGCATTTATAATGTCCATGGGAAGAACCCTATTGATTTTGGACCAAATCGGTCGACTGATACCGGAGTAACGCTCAATTAGGGGCCTAATTTCTGAAAATGTTAGACTGAATTCATCAAATGCAATTCAGCTGTCATGACAACAATACTGTTTGCAGTGTTCGCATAGGACTTTGGAAGTTGCAATACAGTTAGCTTTGACAAATAACACTACTAGCATGATTTTTTTTTTTTTGCGAGAAAGCAAATCTCAATAGTTTTGGGGAAGAAAGGTGGGTTGTATATGCGAAATTTTAGCATAGGTTTACTGGTCGTGCATAAATAAAGCACAAAAAACTTGCTAAATTGAAGAAAACATGCTATCTTAAAAGGTAGCCATCAAATTCGCACTGTGGCTTGTATTGAGTGAGTACGCCTTTATTCTGTAACATCTGGCTTCGGTGATTAAGTGCACTTAATGTAGAGACGGGAACCGTGACTTTGGGGTCACGTGATCGCTCAACTCTTTCAACCCAACATGCAAAATGACAGTTAAAGCAAACCAGCATGTAAGAAATAATATGGCCGGCAATGTGGGGTGCCCAGTTATCGACTCACATATCTCTATAATGCAGTGCTAATGAACAAACGAAGTGTTAACTAGTGTATCGATCTATCCATGGCCACCATTAACACCTAATTCGTCTAGATCTGAATCTTAATTCGTAACAATTTACCGCGTGTTTAATCAATAAACCGGCAAATAACAAGAACCTAAAAATACACAAAATAACTTATGTAAATAATGCAAGTTGAAAAGGATATTTTGGAAATTGTAGAAGAAAGACGCTATGAATATATTTGAATTTTTTAAATAAAAAAACTGCTTTTAAACATATTTTTCAAGAGTGACAGAAGTGAAAATTGTTTTAATTTTTGGATTTATTCAATTTCGGATAGTTCGGAATAATAGAATAAGGGAAATAATGCAAGTTGAAAAGAATATTTTGGAAATTGTAGAAGAAAGACGCTTGAGATGGTATGGACATGTACTCAGAATGACAGAGGATAGAATACCCAAGAAAATTTTGGATTGGAAAGTAGAAGGAAAAAGAAGAAGAGGGAAGCGCAAAGAATGCTGGATGGATGGGGTGAAAAGGAGTATGGCGAGAAAAGGATTAAGTGAAGAAGATGCTGTGGACAGGGACTTATGGAGGCAAAAGATTGTTGTGGGATGAAGGAAAACCATTGTATTGTGGAATATTCCTTAATAATAATAATAATAATAATAATAATAATAATAATAATAATAGGCTACTTTCTCTACCAATGGTATAGGCTATATGATAAGGGTAGAGAAAGTAAAAACAAAAGAAAAAACCTCCGCGTGAGATCTGCCGGCATGTGTGATATTTCTCGCCATCGACAGGAAAGAAAGTTGCGGTCTTTTTAATTTCACATATTGAATATTTATAAGAATGTGATTGCAAACGGAAAGTGGGCACTTTGCTTGTTGCTTGAGATATCACGGCCAGTATTATGATGTGTCTCACTGCCAATGTAATGACATGCTTGTTTACTTTGCGAATTGCGTGATGGTATTCCGAGCCCCCAAGGGAATCGTGACGTGTAACTAATACTTGCAAAAACAACTGCTCAGACATCCTTAAAGGCTAAAACTAGGGATGGGTCCTCGATATTTTCGATACCTCGATACTCTCGATACTTGCATGGTATCGGCATCGAGCGATACTTCAAAAAAACTAGCTCGGTACTTTTTCGATACTTTGGTTATTCTGCAATTTAAGGAAATGCGGTAGTCTACTAAATATAGTAAATACTTCTATTTCTCCTCGAAATGGAGAAAACCGCTTTGTGACTTTTGTCTAGTCATAAATAAAGACTTTCCGACTTTTAAAATTCAAACAGAAGAGATTCTTAATTGTTTCAATTCCTGTCAAACGTTTCAATAACAACCAACAAGCAAGCTGACTGTCCAAACCCCATTGTAATTTTTTTTAACTAAAACTTGTAAGTGGACTGTTTCAAAAACCAATTTTAGTTTTAATGTAGACTTAAAAACAAGTATAGACTACTATTGATACTAAATTTTGTCCCATTAAATATGCACACTTAATTTAGTTGGTATTACACAGTTCTCTCAACTCTTAATTTTTAATGTAGCTATTTATTGAAACTGGGAATGTTGACGGTATCGAGTATCGAGGAAAAAATCATGTATCGGTATCGAGAAAATCTGGTATCGACCCATCCCTACTTAAAACGCAATTTAAAGTACTCTTATAGCCTTAATTTTGATTCAAAATGACATTTTTGGTCTTTATGTCATCTGAAAACATGATTATTACCAAAGCCCAGATTTTGACGACATGTCATCTTTTAAGAGAAGATTTAAGAGAAGTAGGATTTGCGAGGGATGGTTGGATGGAGTTAGCACAAAATAGGTTTGAATGGCGGGCTCAGATAAGCACGGCAATGAACCGTCGGGTTCCATAAAATAGATAATAGTATTCCTTTAGCTTGCTGAGGAATTGTCTATTGCCATTGAGTTAGTAAGTAAGTAAGTAAGTAGGTAGGTAAGTATGTAGCCTACAATTAAGAATAAATTATGTAATTCATGCAATTTTTATACCTGTAGTACCTATGGTACGGGCAGAGGAAGTAAAAGGAAAGTAAGGGAGTAGTCATTGTGTTAACTGTTTTCTTTGCAGTCCGGCATGAGTTTCTATATTGTGTGAGAAATGAAGCGAATGAAAATTTGCAGTAACTGCCTCGATATAATGACTGCAAGCACTTATAAATCTTGAATAACGTAATAAAATCAGGTAAACTGATGTAACAAAGTGCCAGTAGGTTTTTTTTTAAACAGTTATGACTGCAATTATGATATGCAGAATGTGTTTTTTTTTAAATTGATTTCCAAGTTAAGCTCCAGATTTATTCATTAAGCAGGGCTTACGGAAGAAGAAAGGTCTACCATCTCGGCCACCTAGGTCATTTTAACGGTCTAGTTGGATAAGCGCATGTAAATCAATATGTTTTTTGTCATAGCTACCTGTATTTTAATTTCCAAGGCCTTATATAAGATCACAGTAAAACAATAGGCTATGTTGTCAAGATAACTGATTTTCATTTTTTTAAATAAATTCTTTCGAATACGTATATTACCATAAAATAGACACTAAATTGAGCATTACTCCGAAACAGGTCAACCGATTTTATCCATTATGAATAGACGTCTTCCCATGGACATTATAAATGTGTATATCAAGTTTCATAAAAATCCGGTAAAGCGTATTTGAGTTACCGCGTCTTTAAAATATACACTAAATTGGGTTTTACTCCGGTACCGGTCAACAGATTAGGTTCAAATTCAATAAGGCACTTCTTATGGACGTCATAAATGGGTATACCAAGTTTCATGGAAATCCGATACAGCGTATTTGAGTGATGGCGCCTTTCTAGATTATGGCGCCTTTCTAATAGAAAGGCGCCATAATCTACCGTATTAAAATAGGCACTAAATTGGGCATTACTCCGGTACCGGTGTACCGATTTGGTTCAATATCAATAGGGTTCTTCCCATGGACGTTATAAATGTGTTTTCCAAGTTTGATGAAAATCCGAAAAAGCGTATTTGAGTTATGGTGCGTACAGACACACGGACAGACGGAGAGACATTTTTTCGTGCACCACACAATCTCATAAAGTACCATACTGGCACTTAATAACGTAATAATGTTCGTCCAATTTGGCCACAACATGTTTTTCATTCATAAACAAAACAATAATAATAAAAGCTTAAAATCTGCCTTAGAGGTCCATTTCTCGATTAGACAGCGCCGCCCGGGATTCCTGGCCCAACAAACCACTGCATAGTGATTTTCGTCCAAACGGATTGGACATTTTTACAGTCCAAAGTACGAATACGGGTTATAGTTTGTAGTTTGCTTCCAACATAATGATAATTAGGGCCCGGATTTGAAGGTTTTAACCCATTTTTTCCCCGGCTTCCTAGTTGACTAGTTTGTTACCTCTTTAAAATAACAAGTTGTGACCAACGGCAGAAAAGTGTATTAAAGGAACAAATTCGTGACACTCGAGTCTACTTATTTTTGTAGATCGGAAGTGAATTGAATAATTGAAAATTAAAAGGTAAATATCACAATTGTTTATGTTATTTTTCGAGTGCCGATATAAAGAATAGTTACTTGTTTATTTTGTAAAAAAAAAATAGAATAACTGTGTCAAAATTATATTGTAATTATATTATAATTTTCAGTGCTAATATTAGTGTTCATTGTATGTTTTATTAAGACCGTTAAAATCGTTTGTTTATAGCTTACAAAGGGCTATTTCACGAAAATAAAAGGCTAAAGCGCCTTTTAAGCCTATAAAAGCCTAAAAATCCGGGCCCTAGCTGTTATAACAGGCCCTATTATAGGCTAATTAAGCGAAACTAGTCAATTGGCCTATATAAACAGCAATATCCGAAGACCAGAAGCATTTTGATTGGCTCTAGAGGACATGGCGAAGCTGCCCCAATCCGTTAAATGAATTGGACTTTTTAAAGGGAATAGGCCTACTGGGTTATTAAGGAGGCCGCAAGCAGGAGGTCCCAGGTTCAAATCCCGTAACCGGCCAATTTGACATGGGTTTTATTTCTTTTCATGGTTAACCCAGTCGTAATGGCAAACTCCGAATTGGATATTTACATAGGCCTACCATGAATCATACTCGCTATTTCATCCTTATGTTGACAAAGGGCTTCAAATATCGGGTGTGACATCGGCATTAATGCCAGATTAAAATAAAATTTTATACATGAATTCAATCCAATTAACATGTTTTGTCTAGAAATATCAATATTTTCTTCTATCTGTGTTTTAGGAATTTGTTAATTTATATTCTTTATTTATAACTCCTAGATGAAGTCTAACATTCTTTACTTAATAAGGCATGCTTTCGTTTAATCAACGATCCTATATGACGGGTCCTATATCTTGTATTTTTCAATTTTTGTAATCGATCTCCGAGCTAAGCTCCAGATCGTTTCTTTATTTTGGCTTTAGTCCGCCGCCGTGGGTGAGGCGGTAGCGTGCTTGCCTTCCGGTCCGGGGACTTTTCAGCAGTATACTTAAAGGGCAAATATCTCAATTGTTTATGCTGTTTTTAGAGTGCCGATATAAGGAATACTTACTTGTTTATTTTGTAAAAATAATAATAATAACAATAATAAAAATTTTAAAAAAACTAAACACCTAGGTGTGAAATTTATAATACAATTTCGACACAGTTATTCTTGGACAGAGTTAGCACAGAATAGGGTTGAATGGCGGGCTCAGGTAAGCGCTGCAATGAACCTTCCATAAAATAGATCATACTCCTTTAGCTTGCTTAGGAATATCTACAATCTTCGGAATATGTACAGTATAAGTATTTTTAAAATGTCATTTTAAAAAATTCTTTCAAATTAAAATATAATTTAAAAAAAATAACTTTAATGTTAAATAAATGATTGTATACAGTTTTGTTCATATGATATTAACAAATAAACAGAAAAATAATCACTCTCAGAAATATTTATATTTGTGGAAGTTATCACGGAAAATGCATTTCAGTGCACGAAACGTGGCTGCCATTTTGAAACGATAATTACCCGTAACTGTAACAGTTTGATTAATTTTGAAAATAACAGCCTATGCAATTGTAGAAGTAGTCAATGAAGAGTGGCCTATGTCCGATTGCAAGATTGTAGAGCAATTCATTGCTGAGTAAAAAAAACTAATGAAATTCACCTATGAATTTCAACCAAAGCTTATGTCCCCCCTTAAGGTAGAGAAAGTTATGAGTGAAACATCAAATTTTTCTGCATGTTCATTTTTCCTCATTTTATAAAGCTACTGTTAATGGAAATGGGCCTAGCACTTAGAATTGAGATGTTTTCACCAAAAAGAGTATCGCTAGATGTACGAGGGCCATTCAATAATTAAAGAGACAAACTGACCTGGAGAAACAAACAATTTATTTTTACAAAACAAGACTTTTCCTACTTTTCAACATATCCCCATCAACATTTATGCACTTGTCCCAACGGGTTACTAGCTTTTTACTTCCTCTGCCCGTACCATAGGTACTATAGGTAGGGGAAGTATTGTTTTCGACCCCAAAATTCGAAGTTGAGTTTTTAGCATACTATTTTTGGAAACATGTCTGTGTGTCAGTGTGTGTGTGTGTGTGTGTGTGTGTGTGTGTGTCTGTCCGTGTGGAAGTTTGTGAACAGGCTAGCTCCAAAACGGAGAATCGTATGAAAACAAAATTTCGTATTTGGGTCAGGTACCTTCTGAAGATGTGATTCGTATATTGGCGACAAATTTCCCTTGTTTTTAAGGGTACTTTACATGAAGAAATTTTCGGTTTTTCGCGATTTTCTCGAAAACGGCTCTAACGATTTTCTTTAAATTTTGCACATGGGTTGCTTATACTAAGAGCTAAAACTTTTATTTGAAACATTTTTTCGAGAAAATTCTCTGAGGGTAGTTACAAGCCACCCACTGTTCACCCACTGTTTGTAGAAAATTTGTCTTACGTGGTGAACAACTGAATTCGCGCTCTTTCACGGCCTCTTATTCTATATAAGAATGTGAAGTGAGAAAGATGTGTTGTTGGCCATGCATAGAGTAAAGATGTATTTGAGGGAAATATTCGATAAATTTCGGAAATTATATTTTACGGCAGAACGGTGAACAACTGAATTCGCGCTCTTTCACGGCCTCTTATTCTATATAAGAATGTGAAGTGAGAAAGATGTGTTGTTGGCCATGCATAGAGTAAAGATGTATTTGAGGGAAATATTCGATAAATTTCGGAAATTATATTTTACGGCAGAAAGTTCAATAAACGTCTGCAGTCATTTGTTCTTTTTTTTTTAAAGTTTGTTATATAGACTGCGCTTTTAGTCGCATCATTGAAAGAAGAGGTATTTATAGGATAATCAGCGTAAAATTGTGTCTTGCGATTCTGTACAAGGATATGTGAATACTGCTAACTTTTATTTGGGCAGAGGAAGTTATGTGACTTTCACATCAGATTTTTTTATACCGGCTGCAAAGAACTCTTTGTCTTGGTGTCGGAGACAATTTCCCACAAATTTCTTGACATCCTCGTTATCCTGGAACTTCTTCCCACGTAATGCCTCCTTCAGTGGACCATAAAATGGAAATAGAGTGAGGAAGTTGCAACTTCAACAGGCCGGCCAGAACGGTGTTCGTCAGTCACTGATTCTCGACCACTTTTGAACTGTTCTACCCACTTGTAAAAATTTCCACGGTTCATACAACTTTCACATACACTTTAGTCATTCTAGAGTATATATTAGCTGGTTTTTCACCTTCAGCAATCAAAAAACGAATCAGAGAACGTTGTTCAACCAATGTGGAATTTTCAAGAAGACCAGACATCGTTAAACTTAATTTTGAGGTTATAAACAGAGCAATGATGATCCATCAGCTGATTAGAACTCATCCCAGTGATGACAACTTAAAATCCTAATTGTATCAAACTTGTACTACCAACAGTCTTTTCCCCAGATCAATTTGTCTATTTAATTATTGAATGACCCTCGTAGGGGCATAAATTTTAATTGCATAATGAGTTTTAACAGGGTCCTAAACTGCGTTCCAACCTGTGAGAATTTCTGTTGAATTTTCAATTTCCTACCGTTACCGGCTAGCTGATATTATTTTTAAATAATGTACTTTAAACAAAAGAACGTACAGGTAGGAGGCGTGAAATTGCTTCCTGGCTGTTATCTCGAGCAGATGGGGATCAGCAAACATGGCCATCTGTTCGATATGACGTAATGGATATGCACGTTGTTCCACATTCACAGAAGGCTCTGGCAATAATCGATTATATTCAGTGACATACATGGTTATAGCTTCAGAGCAGGCGTATTCTATAGAAATCAGATTCATACCGAAAACATAGGAATTGACCAATTGCTTGCACGTACGTAATAGGCGTTTAAAATGACTATTCCACTCATACGCCGCGTGTTTGATAGGCCTATTGTCCAATAACGTTTAGAGATTCCTCGGATATAGACCAATCACGATCGTTTATCATATGAAATGTTTGCTTTAAGTTAATATAAGGATGGGGTTTCATCCGATAAAATCGTCAGCTCGTTACTGGACACGTAAGCATCAACGTGCCGTGATAAATACGTCACATGCTGCCATTAAACAGCACGAAAAAAGTTTATTTTATACAACACAACTTGTTTGAAAATTGAAATAATATAAATGTACATTGATTAAAAACACAATTTCTATTCTGTGCAAGCCTGTTCGTGTGCTTTTATTCTGTTCTGCTGTTAGCTTACCTGAATTAGGTTAACTATGTCTTATATGCACCATTGGTAGCACTGTTCATATCATGGTAGCTCGAAACGATTCATGGATGGTTGATTCATAGCATGCCGAGGTCTCGCAGCTGTTAGTTTTGTTTTTATATAACAAAGATTTAAAACAAAGATTAAAAACTGCTGCGCAGTCGCGAATATAAAGAAAAACTCGTAAATTCTCGTGGGATTACCTATGAAAAACACTTGCATTAAAAGTTAAACAATGGTAAAGAAAAAGATGAAGACAGCAGGGAATTGTTGAAATTTTACAGATCCTTACACAGGAATAGTCACTGATGAGGTAAATAGTTAAAACGAACAGAGGATATAACAGCAACAATGGAAACAAATGAACATAAGTAGATACAAGGCCTACTGGTATTGGTATTACTAAAACATATTAAACACGCGACATGAAAGTTGAAGTGTTGCAAGCTAAGATGGGCTGATACTGGAACCAGAAACATATCAATGCGATATAGGAAAATGTCTTAAATGGTAGATGAGACAAAAATTGAGAGGGAAAATTTAATTCCTATCGAAAAGTAATCTATATTAATAAGAGGAAGTGTTTGTCTGTTTGTCTGTCTGTGATGCCCAGCGAAATTTAAGCCTACTGTACGCATAGGTCTGAAATTTTTAACATAGATGGGCTGAAAGGTGGGCGAATGCACCTCGCAGCCGGATTTTTAATTTTCGCTTTCGTTCGCGAGTTATGAGTGAAAAACTGGCAGAAAACGTGAATTTTTTCGCTATCGAAGCATCAGTTTCCAGTAATACATTTCATTTGTCAAATCAATTCCAGATGGCTTTGACTTTTTTTTTTTTTTTGTAATAACTTGAAAGTAAGAGCATCGCGAATTTTTCAATATATCGAATGAAATTATCGATTGTTTCGATTCTGTGAGCTCATAATGGTCGATATCGATCGTTTCGTTTCTGTTTTGTGACCCTCGTCGATTCGTTTGTTTATAAGTGAATGTCAAATGCAATAGAGGCGCTTTCTAATCGTGGAATGCACCTCAAAGCCGGATTTTTTGCTATTTCATTACAATTATTAATGGTTTAGTTTATGAATGATTCGCATGTAAGTGTTAATAAATATGTTTTAATTACTTTTTTCTCAATTTTTAATCTTCGAATTAATTATCGTGGGCACCTGCTGTTTTAAAATAAAATTAAACCTGGTAAGTTGGTTGGAGTTTGTGGAACACCCGGTGTGATGAACTGACAAGCCACGAGACTCATGTGCTCGCATAATTGTGGTCAGAACAAGCCGTTACTGGTATCGAATTCAGGCCGCTCAGCTGTTAAGGCACCGGTCCCTGTACGAAATCCCTACCAGCTTTTTGTTGGTAACTCGAGCCCAGACACGTAGAGATCCATCATCACTAAAACATTATGACGTCCTGAATTTAAATATTCTGGAAAGTTAAATCATGAGCATATGCATCTATCAATTGCTTTTATACATAGCCCAGTTCACCTATCAATGCAATCTTACCGATATAATTTCTTGTCGAAGTTTATAGCATTACTAGCTTAAAAGGCCCGGCGTCGCCCGGGTTTTGTATTTTGTAATTTGAAATTAACTTATGAAGGACTTTCGATCTTAAAACTCTAGGTCATTATATACGTATTTAGAATTTGAAATGAAGAAGAACGACTTATTACACTCAAACTATTCCCTCAGAAAACGCTTGATATAGCTTTTTATGGCTCATACAGAATGTAGAATTTTCCATCCCATCGCTTCTACACAGCAAGCCTGGTAGGAGTTCAAATAAGAAGAAACAGAAATTCCGGTAACATAAAATTGTTGTATTTGCGGAATATTTTATTTCTCACTCTCATGTTACAACCATACCATACAACCGTTTCGGGGATGAAATTAAAAAGATATTCAATATAACTTTCATACTTCCCTCTCCAAAAAACCTGCGATATAATAATACTCATATTATTCTCTATGTCCAGGGTAGAGAAAGTTATGTGACTGCATCACATTGTGCATTAGATGAATTACATCGATAGCTTCTCTAATTTGTCAAAGCCCCGTATCATTTATTTCCAAACCTACCCGAGACCACTGCCAACAATAATTGGATTTGATAATTCTGTGTAAAAAGGGATTAAGTAATCTTAAAAACATTTGATTTTTGGCATTTAAAATCAAAATTTTTCAAAATCCTTTCTTAGTGAGCACCTACATTATGAAACGAAGGTACTGTCAAAATCCTAAGTCTCTATCTATTATAGATTAGGCTCTACGTTGATTCTTTGTCAGTCAGTCAGGACAAAGCCTCTTATATAGATGGAAGTTTTAAATAATATACTAGCATACGACTTTGCCCGTTTTTATTAATTCAATCGTTGATGTATAAAATCATTTATTTAACAATTTATTCAAGTAGCCTAATTAAAACAACGTAATTATTAACACACGCAAATCATTCATAAACAATTGTGCCGGTTGTCGACCAAGAGCTAAGCTATACCCTTAGCAACCAGGGAAGGCGGTTGAGGCCAGGTAGGTTCCTTCACCCGCATGGACCCTCACATTTACAAGGGCAGGAGATTAGGATCAACCGTAATTTCCTCCCCATGAGTCACCTAGTCTACTTCAAACAATCAATGTTAGATTTTTTTAATATGTCATTTTATCTTAAAATGTTTGTTATAATTATATCAATTTTACACATAATTACAAGAAAAATGACACCAAACAATGTATAATTTACTTTAATAGGAACATAGGACTTGAAAGCAGTTTTCTCGTAACTTTTATTTATGTATTTGTTAGAAATGTTCCTATTAAAGTAAATTATACATTGTTTGGTGTCATTTTTCTTGTAATTATGTGTAGAATTGATATATAACAAACATTTTAAGATAAAATGACATATTAAAAAAATCTAAGATTGGTTGATTGAAGTAGACTAGGTGACTCATGGGGAGGAAATTACGGTTGGTCCTAAATCTCCTGCCCTTGTAAATGTGAGGGTGCATGCGGGTGAAGGAACCTACCTGGCCTCAACCGCCTTCCCTGGTTGCTAAGGGTATAACTTAGCTTAGCTTAGCTTAGCTCACATACAGTGCGGGATTTCACGTAGGCCTATGCAGTTTTGTCGGCACAACTTCAAATGAAATCCCGCACTGTATGTTGTCTTGGTCGACAACCGGCATTAAACAGGTTAGAGAAGTGAAATTCAATGTTTAATCAAATGGTTAAAAAATGCATTTATTGAAATGACAATTCAGGGACGCCGAAGTTAATTATCGGCAAAATACATAGGTATGAAGGAGGAAAAGTACACAGCAGAATATTCAGCAATTTACAGTTGAATGGTTGACTACAAGGAGCACTTAAAAGCGTCCAGGGAACTTAATGAAGTTAAGTGGTAGTAAAACTAATGACCAGGGCCCGGATTCTAATGACATGTCATCTTTTTATTGATGCTGCATAGACATTGCCAACTTGTAGATAAATCCTAATCATGGCCTCTAGATTATAGAAATGCATTTTTATTAGGTCATTTTTTGTCATTTTATGTAATTTTATATTTTTAGGGCATTTTTTTTTAATTTTAGGTCATTATTTTGTCATTTTCGTGTCATTTGCTTCCTTATTTAGTCATTTTCATGTATTTACATTGAGTGTATTTACTTTTTTTTTCGTCGCTAGCGGTGCTGTCTTTGAAGTGTTGTTTGTTTAATGCAAGAAGGAAAAATTAAGTGTTGTCATGTCTCAGTCGGAAATGAGAGTCAAAATAAAGGCCAAAATTTTGTATTATATTACTATTGTTATTAGATTGACTTGGCATATGCTTGGATTTGAGAGTGCAAACTACTGTTTACCCTGAATTAAACAACAATATAATCCGGCAGACCACGAAAGGAAATTCCTAATTTTGACTGACCATTGCCTTAATGGCAGTATAAAGAAAGAACATTCACAACATTACAGTTATTTACAGTTTTCAAAATTATGTACAAACTAGTCTGTAACTTTGTGTGTACAATAATAATTTTTTATAAATAAAATATCAGTTTATAGGTCATTTTTTATCATTATTAAGTCATTTTCTTTAAAATTTAGGGTCATTTTATAGGTCATTTTTCACACATTTTTAGGTCATCAGAATCCGGGCTCTGCTAATGACAATCTACTTCCAGTGGGAAGCCTACTCTAATAAAACACGTGGCTAGCGCAGAGAAGTCTTCACCTGTTAGCAAAGGAAAGAAGTTCACAGTTAATGATACAATATACCAGTAAATTACTATAGTATATTGAGATTCAAGTGCCGTAAGCGGTGCATACGGATCGAGGAAAGAGTTTGAAAAAACGAGGCGCTGGCGCCGAGTTTTTTCAATTTCCGAGATCCGTTATGAACTTACGGCACGAGTATTGCATGCTATTTTTTGCACGATGATTATTTACATCAATTTATTTATATTAATTGAGAAATTAGCTGAAAATGTTATGTATAGGCCTATACATTATTAAAGATAGATGTTTATTTCAGAAAGTGATCCGCATGTGTTGGTTGTCATGGGAACCGAATATTTGTCATGTTAAAGTCGCCACAAACTGGGGGCCTTGGTCCATAAAGGCTTGTACTATGATAGTTTTGCTTACGGCACTTGTGCTTTTTGAAATTTTTACCGCACTGAGATTTCTTTTGTTTTCATAGCAACCAGATTGCGTGTGGGAATGTCAAGTTACGATCCACGGCAACAATATTCGTAAGTACCACTAATTAGTTACGTCGTGCAAAAAAATAATTTACATTCACAATAAAGAACTTCCCTAATCATTAATACATCAAGTGAAATTTGAACAAATTATTACCATTTCTCCCAATCAGTCATAAACTAAGTGAGAAATAGCGTTTTCTGTGAAATTTAGGAATCCATAGACGTTAAAGTAATAAATTGTCACTATCATTCCATTTGATAGTTCCAGTGCACCGCATCACACATCATGCTACAAGACAAAATAGTACCACAGTAAATTTCATTTTTATAACAGGAAAAGGCCATAACATGCGACGAAAATTAGTAAGAATACTATTTCAACTTATTACAAATTTTTCAGTGTGTGGAGCGACGTGGTATTGAAAATAAATCTTCAGTTTGAGTGAAGCATTGTTGCGTATGTATCACTACGTCATAATAGCATAAATATAATCTCGGACTCAATAATATTGGGGTAAGTAAATTAATTTAGAATAATTTAACTAGTGTTATCAATTTGTTATTATAAATAAGGCCTAAATATCTGTAAGTTCATATCAATCAAATGCTGAACTTACAAATGCATTATTAAGTTATAATTAGTGTAACATTTAAATCGTTTCATGTAGCATATTCACCTAAGAGCGAGGGAAACTCCTCAAAAACCTCGCTTGGACCGGGTAGTGGCCAATTGCCATCCATCATGAATGTGTTATTCTATGTTTTCTATAATTGTAAGCTTCAATGGTCATAAAACAAGAAATGAGAAAAGTATATATTAGGCTATATCAATGTTTTCGACGAAAGGAATAAAACACGCCAGAGCAGCGATTGCCTAGCATAGGGAACCAAAACAATCAAAATCGCATGGGAAAATCAAAATTGTATTAATAACTTTCGGATATTTTCGACCGGTTCCGAGTAAATGCGAACATTAGACTGTCTTGTTCACGACGCTAATGATTGCCTGTGACAATATCTACTATTAGATTTAAGTCCGTTGCAGGAATTTTAATAGAATATACAGGGTGTTAATGAATAACACCGAAATATTTTACATGTGTAAAGAGGGGACATAGCCAAGCAACTTTTATTAGAAGATTTTTGCTCTGTGGGGAAAAATGTTTATGCTAAAGGGCATTAAAGTCATTATAATTTGGTGCTCATAAATCAATAATTACGCGAAATAGGTTTAAAATGTTCATTAAATTGACTTCGTGCCTTCCTAGTGATCGATAAAAACCTGACTCTTAATCATTCACCAACAGCTATATCATAATTTAGTGTTTCCATAATCTGCAAAATTTACAGACTAATCACATGACTGGTAGCCACTGCATTAGTCTTTTTTAATTTATAACTACTGACAACAGTGTTAACAACGAAGTTCCTTTGTTTTGTAATTTTTTCTAATGTTAGAAGCCAGACGCGGCCATGCCCTGGGGGATTTTATGCTGTAACAGGAAAAGTTGAATCTAAAGAGCAAATATCTCCTAATAAAAGTTGCTTGTCTATGCCCCCTCTATACACAGGTAAAATATTTCGGTGTTATTCATTAATACCCTGTATAATATAGCAGTTTCTCAGAAATGAACCTTTTTCACCCACCTCACACTTTTGGACGCCAATTACGATCAAGTAATGCCTAATGCTAATTGCAAGGGTTGAAACCCCGCTTCTGTTTTGTCCAATGCCACGGGTACCGTACATGCTAAGTCGATAGTGAGTATAAATACAACACTTACATTGTTGCGCAGTTTCCCAGAAAGCGTCTCCAGATGGCACTGCCACTCAAGGGAACACAGATACAGGTGGTGCCAGCGCCGTTCCAAACTCCGGGCCACTCTATACGCATGCGCAGAGTCGTGCTGCCCTTTGATTCTCAGAGCTGCAGGTTCAGATTTAACGATCTTGTCACATAGTTTGACCACAGAACACACGATCTTCCCATGGGTTTCTATATCTCGCTGCAATACCTGTAACAAAACAACAAGATCACTCAACTTCATTCTCAACCTTCGGAATCACGTGATTATTCTTTTAAATTAACATGGACGAGAGGTCTGAGTGACCGCTCAAAATTAAGGGGCTTTAACAACGAAAAAATTACAAATTGTGAATTTTAATTATTATGAAAGCAAATTTATGCTTATATCTTGAAATTACGTCAGGTCTGAGGGACCGCTCAAGGTTAAGGTGCTTTTAACAACGAAAAATATTTCAAAATTGTGAATTTTAATTATTATTAAAGCAAATCTATTCCTACATGTTTCATTAACGTGAGATCTGAGGGACCGCTCAAAGTTAAGGGGCTTTTAACAACGAAAAAAATACAAATTATGAATTTTAATTATTTTGAAGCAAATTTATTCTTAAATGTTTCAATAACGAAGCATTATTCTTACACCATCATATTATAGGGTTTTCAGGGCACACATCTGAGTCACAGTTTGGATGATATGTTAATATTTTTCAAATGAATAGCTAATATAATACACAAAAGCTTATTTAGTATCGTCATTCACATCAGATATTAATCACAGTTCACCATAATAAGTGCTGTAGCTTAACTTACAAAATGTTCCATTAGAAATTAGACATACAGTCATTCTCTCAAAACATTCAGTGCTTAATTTCATCATAACTGTCATCACATAGTAGGCCTACATTCATTAAGCAGGGCTTTCTGAAGAACAAAGGTCAACTTTAATAAGCATATGTGAAGGAATATGTGGGTGGTCCTATTTGTCAAAGCTAACTGTATTGCAACTTCTAAAGCCGTATGTGAACACTCTAAAACAATAGGCCTATGTTGTCATGAGAACTGATTTGATTTTGATAAATTATTTCTAATATATTACCATATTACTAAATTAGGCATAATCCGGTACCGGTCAACAGATTTGGTCCAATATCAATAGGCTCTTCCCATAGACGTTATAAATGCATAGGCTATACCAAGTTTCATGAAAATCTGATAAAGCGTATTTGAGTTTTCGCGCGTACAAACAGATAGACATTTTCCCGTCCACCACACAATCTCAGAAAGTACCATTCTGGCACTTAATAATGAAAAATTCAAAGCATAAGGTAACTTAGCATTTTATATAAGAAACTATAAAAATGCAGAAATTACCTAAAATGGCGAAAAATGCAAAAACAAAATGACCTTATTTAATCAATTAATTCATTATACACATTTGTATAGGCCTATATTCGAGCTATCTTTCAACCTTAATTTAAAAAAGAAAAGATCCAAAATCATCAAATGCCTCCCCTACTAATTACAAGAACTGGGATTTTGGGCTCTAAAAAATTAGCTTTAGGCTTTTAAAAAGGCACTTAAAATATGGTTTAAAAATGTGTAGATAGACAGAAAATAGACTTTAAAATATTACTACACTTAAATTGTAGCATGGTCCTTTTTTTTTACTGCACGAAACGTAGCATACCTATTCTTAACAGAATTAACTGCAAAATTAGGCATCACGAACTATATTCACTTAAACAAGTAGTCCTTCCCCCCTTAATCCTCCCCCTCCCAAGTCAGGCAGCATTAGGCCTAATTTAGCGACAATTGTTTGGAACAATCAAGTTTCTGTGAAAACCTCACCTCTGCTGTTCTCCTTTTCATTGAGGGATGTCCATTATAAGATTGTGAAGTTGAATTTTATTTTAAATGTACAAAATAGGCATTTTAGGTACTAAGATAGTAAAATAGGCTCTAAAGGTCCAAATAGGCATTTTAGGGCACTATAAAACTCTATAAATGTAAGTGATTTATCATGAAACGTCCACATATTTAAAATTTTTCATGTTATTTCATAAGGAACAAAATAGGTATTTGCCTTAAAATCCCAGGTCTACAAATTACACACATATCCTGGCTCTACTGATAAAGAACGGAATGAAATGGACAATGCATCGTGGGAATAAAACAAACTATCAAAACTCAAACAGCGAATTGCGCATCAGATATCAGAGATAATAATAATATTATTTACAATCTGTACGCGTTTGTGATTCAGGATGTGGAGAGACTGTAATTTAAGATAACAATGCGGACAGGCCAGCAAGCGAACTGAACCGAAGCCATTTAGAAGGCTGTGATGGTTTTGTTCAACTCCGGAAAACTTCAATTATTACAGCATGGAATCACTACACCGAAATTGCTCTTCTTAAAAGGACCTGTTCTTCTCTGCGAACATTTTAATGCGCTTTTTTTTGTGTGTGCACGCATTACTCGGGGGCATGGACCAAACTGCACGTTCTAACATGCCTGTTGCAAATTAGATTTAAATGCTTGCAAATAACGGACAGGATTTCTGCGACAACTGGTTCATAGATCGTGGACCGCGTCTTGAGTACAATCAAATTTTGAAGTGATATTCACACAAAAAATGATAGATTATTCTGTGTACAATTTTTGAAGTGAAACGTTCTTTAGCCGCGGTGGGAGTAAATAGAGAGCTTGCGTTAGGCCTACGCTCAAAATCGTCACGAAATTATTATGGTGTGACGGAACGGACTGCACAGAAAGCAATCAACTCATTGATTAGGCTCATCCAAAATTTAAAATATCCAAAGTTCCAAGATTTAAAAAATAAAAAATCCAAAATTCAAAATTTTAAAAATCTAAAAATCCAAAATTAAAATATTCAAAGATAAAAAATTTATAAAATCCAACATTTAAAAAATCCAAAATTTAAAAAACAAAAATTAAAAGATCTAAGTTTAAAAAATAAAAAATTTAAAAAAATCTAAAATTAAAAATAAAAATATATAAAATTTAAGAAATTAAAAATTTTAAAAAATCTAAACTTAAAACTAAAAAAATAAAAAATTTAAAAAATAAAAAATCCAAAATCTAAAAATCTAAAATTAAGAAATCGAAAATCCAAAATTAAAAAAGTCCAAAAACCCAATATTAAAGAGTTCAATCCAAAATTGAAAAATCCAATAATCAAAAATTGAATAAATCCAAAAATTAAAACAAGTTTCACTTCTGTCGCGTGGCATTCCACGCACACTTTTTTTTTTTATTTCAGCTGTATTTATACTCCATTTAGCTACGAGGCCAAATCAGGAGTTCGGGATCTGTGTCTATACCAGGGGTTCCCAGCCTGGGGGCGTGAGGCTCTTCTTAGGGGGCGTGCAATATTTTGAAATTCATATTTTGATTTAGTGTTGATGCTTTGTCAGTCGACAAGAATTTTAATCGGTTAACTTTAACCAAACAAATAAGAAGACACATACCATAATTAACAAGAATAACAGAACAGTGAATTTACATTTTATAATCTTATAAACTGTTACTATATTTTCCAGTCATAATAAATAGTCATATCTTGTCCTCAATACGTTTATAATAATTTGGAAATCCAAATACGAGATCCGAGTGATCTGCGTTGTGCTCTGTCAAACATAAAACCAAATATCTCAGAGCAAAACAGTTCCAATCAACTCACTAATATTCAGTTTTTAACTCTACATTGGACATTTGTTTCTACATTTAACTTTCTTTATGAACTGTACTGAGACTGAATTAAGATTCACAGTAAGTATATATGCATTTTCTGTATTATTTGTGTGTGTGTGTGTGACAGCAAAAGCATCACAGGATAAATAAGAATAATAAAAGAGGTGAACAACATTAATTTTATTTTTACAAGTATTATAGGGAACTTTCAAAGTCAAAAGTACTGACAATCACGTTTTTAGACCTTCTTCTCCCGATCACTATCAAAGGGGGCATGAGGACTTCATAATATTCAAAGGGGGCGTCAGCTGAAAAAGGTTGGGAACCACTGATTTATCCCCTCATTGAATCCATAGAGCAAAAATCTCGTAATAAAAGTTGCTTGTCTATATGTCCCCTCTATACAGAGGTAAAATATATCGGTGTAAATCATTAACACCCTGTATGTTCCCTGTCCTATGAGTATTAAATAGTCATATCTTTCAACACGTTTATAATAATAAGGAAATCCAAATACGAGATACGAGTGATCTGCGTTGTGCTCTGTCAAACATAAAACCTAATATCTCAAAGCAAAACAGTGCCAATCATCTCACTAACATTCAGTTTTTAACTCTACATTGGACATTTGTGTTTCTACATTTAACATTTTTTTTATCAACTGTACTGAGACTCAAATAAGATTCATATCAAAATCATGGCCTACTTATAAAACCCAACTTATTTTTGTCTCTATGTCTCTCTTTTGTTACAGACCGGCACTGCAGTAAGTGAAAGAAGTTTACTAACATTTAATAAGGACAAATTATAAGAATTCGACTACTTGAATGTTCTAAGATAAAAGCTGTAAGTATTTAAGTTCCATTTACATTTACATTACTACATATTCTATATAATTATACAGGGTCTTAATGAATAACATCGAAATATTTTACCTTGTGTTTTATAGGCCTATGTGTGTGTTTGACAGCAAAAGCATCACAGGATAAATAGGAATAATGAAAGAGGAGCAATATTAATTTTATTTTTACAAGTAAGTTTATTATAGGGATCTTTTAAAGTACAAAAGTACTGACAATCACGTTTTTAGGCCTTCTCCTCCCCATCACTATCAAAGGGGGCGTGAGGATTCCATGATATTCGAAGGGGGGCGTCAGCTGAAAAAAGTTGGGAACCACTGGTCTATGCAGTAGGGTAGGCCATGGAACTATTGATGGTAAATTATTTCTATTATTGGTGTATTTTTATGGAGTAAATTCCAACTGACATTAATTTAAATGGATATGATACAGGATGAAATGGTGAGGAAGATTCATGGTACGTAAATATCTAATTCGGCATTTGCCTTTACGACTGGGGAAAGCAAGAAAAAACCCATGTCAAGTTGGCCGGCCACGGGACCTCCCAAATGGGAGTCCATTTCACTAAAGTTTTACACTAAAGTTTTATAATACACAAATTAAATAAATGTTATTTTACAAGAATACCGGTAGCATAAGAAGTATGTATGGTACAAAAAGTTACCACGAAATTTTTTACGAAACATTTCTAAAATTTTTAAATATAAATACATTTTATATATTTTTGACGAATTTTTAAATAAACACAAAGAAACCCTTGCCCTGAAAATAGGTATGTTTACATAATTATTCATATTTTTACTTATTTTGATATTATATAATGGAAGTCATTCTTCTACTTATTTATTCATTTATTTAATCAGATACACGAACTATAAACAACGGGCAATGTAGGACGAGCCTTACTAAATGCGTGGATAAAGAGTAGGGTAGAGCATCGATTACCGATGTTTTGATGTCGAGGGTCGATGTTTTTTCTACATCGATGTTTCTCCCCGACATCGATTTTTTTATAATAAAACAAAGATTAATAGGCCTACCATGGTTCTAAGATATGATTTTATTTACAGCAGCATAATTTCCCAAAACATTGATTTTTCACATCGATACTTTTCATGGAAATATTTCAGTTTATTTATGAATTTTGCCTATTTGTCTGAAATCATGACCTTTATTTAATAAACATCTATTTTTTGTCTAATAAATCGGCGTTTTCAGGTCGATATTATCATCACATCGATGGTGCCAATTTTAACATCGATGTTTTAACTATCGATGCTCATTCCTAATCGAGAGCCTAAATACAGGATAATCCTCCAGGGCCCAACCCGAAGCCCTTGAGGTTTGAGGTGTGGAGATGACATCTGGGAGTAGTGTTACAACAATGTGCGGATCACGTAATGGTGACGTCACCTGCTCCACTTTACAACCTGTTCCACCCGCCTGGTTACGGGCCAATTCGTGTTTGTACTAAATACGAGCCATTATGTTCTCATTTCTTGTATAACGAGGGGAATTTCCATAGAAAGGTAATAACATCTCCCAAGATTGAAAAAGCGAAAAAATAACATTGCATCTTTCTGTGCTACATTGTTATATTAATATAAGCAGTAATCAACACAAACCGTCAGCAGGCTCTAACTTTGAATCGACGAAGAAAATTCCAGTTGCATAGTTGGTATCCATAAATGACATTCATAACAAGAGGGTAAAAATCCTCATATTTTACATCATAAAGCATTTCTTTATTAATATTATATTTATGTTTTTATACAATTTTTGAGGTGACGAATTTATACATCCGCAGAAGTGAAAAGGTTAAAGGTTTCCAATAGGCTTGTAACACCAGAAAATTGAGAAGTTAATTGTAACTTCCACACAACCAGATCGCCGCTTATTGTGATCACTTCGGGACGCATATAATATTAACCAACTGATAACAGTAGCCGAAAGAATTAAATGACGGTTATTTTTTCATATACTGCATAAAATGATACACAACTAAATACAATTTAAAATATGTATTCATCAAATAAAACGTAACTGTCAATCATTGAACCACTGATAGGTTAATACAGCAATAGACTGCAAGCAACTATTTTTCAATCAGTAACAACGTTTTAATTGTTTTTACTTTCTTTTAGGAGTCCATTAACCAATACTCTTTACTCAGTTACGAGTGTTTTTGGAAGTCTATACTGATCAGTGGTGAACACCGCGTAGCGAAACATCTAACGCCTGTCTGTTCAAGTCTTTTCATTTTACACTAGCCATCACTGCTTGTCAACACTGTCATCTTCATAAGTCAAATGATGCAGCTTAACTGTGGGATGAAACATGTTTTATTGCTTAAAAGAGAAAGTTAGTTAATGCCACCCCCTCGAACTGATCATCCTGTGAGCTGGGAACAGAATTGCTATCTCCAGTACAAAACAATACAGTTGAGTTACAAACGAAACCCTTAAAAACGAAATTTTGAATGACGTACAGTACTTGTTAATAAAGCCGTAAAAAGGAAAATGTGATAATATAAACCGAATCTTTGATCACAACAAATAGCATTTTTTTTTCAATATAATGTATCAGTATTAATCCATACGGGACTTAAACCTGCAGAGTTCTTTGGAGGAAAAGATCAGCTTAAATTCAAGTTTTTAAACGTATTATCTATAAAGGAAATAGCGTATTCTTTTTTCAAAATGGCCTCTTTTTTACCCCCCATAGCCATTCCGTCCCTCCCACTGTTTTAATTCTTTACTTTTTATTTTTATAAGTTTATTTTCTACATTTATATTTGATTGTACACATTATAGAATAAGATAAGAATACAAAACTCTGCTGAAACTCGGTGAAAAAAAGGACAGCACTAAAAAAAAAGGACAATTAAAGGACTTTTTTAATAGTCACCATTTTAAAGGACTGTTGGACACACTGTATATATAATAAACTTTCGGGGACTTGATTAATCATCTTCGTGGTCAATAACAAGAATGGTTATCTCGTGAACCTTGCTGATGGTTAGAGAGCAGCTGTCTACCGCTGGGAGCACGCGTGATGCGCCCGGGGCGTGAGACCACGTGCGTGAGGTCGACCCTGCACCTGCCGTGCATCCAGGAATAGGTCAGACCAAACTCTTGTGGTTAAACAAATTCCATTCTAACGTAAAATATAACCTACTATAAAAACAAAATATACTACGTGCGAAGTATACATGCGGTAGCGTCTATTACCGCTATCATTATTAATTTCGTTAGTATGATGAAACGGAAATTCATTCTGAAGGATAATGGATTTTAATATTAGGTTGAAAACAGTATAAGTCTCGATTATATTCGCTTGGGAAACTGTTCTACTATCTATTTAAAGAGTTCCAACCCATGTAAACAAATGCACGTGACTTGAACACATCATGAACGAAATAATAATAATAATAATAATAATAATAATAATAGAGATAGAGAATAATAATAGAGAATGGATCAGCTGGAATGCCCTCGAGAAAAAGGCAATAGAATCTAGAAGAAATAAAATTGAACTGGCCTTCCAACTAACCAAAAACACATACAGGGTGTTAATGAATAACACCGAAATATTTTACCTGTGTATAGAGGGGGCATAGACAAGCAACTTTTATTAGGAGATTTTTGCTCTATGGATTGAATTCTTCCTGTTATAAAATCTCACAAGGATAGGCACGCCACTGACATCTAATATTTGAAATGATGGGAAACAAAGGAACAGTGAATATTCTGTAGTGGTCGGGAAAATTGTAAAAAATGACGATCGATATCTTGCAACACTGAGGGGAAAAAAGACAAAAGAAACATTTTTGTTAGGTCTGGAATTAGGAATAAAAACATAATGCAGTGGCGGGCAATCATGTGATTAGTCAGTAAATTTTGCAGATTATGAAAATTCTAAATTATGGTATAGCTGTTGATGAATTATTAAGAATAATTTTATCGATCGCTAAGAAGGCATGAAGTCAATTTAATGAAAATTTTAACCCTATTTCGCTGAATTATTGACTTATAAGCACCAAATTTTAAGGACTCTAATGCCCTGTAGCATACACATTTTACGTCATCGAGCAAAAATGTCCTAATAAAAGTTGCTTGTCTATGTCCCCTCTATACACAGATAAAATATTTCGGTGTTATTCATTAACACCCTGTATAACAAAAAGTCCCTCTCATGGAATGCAAAAATAAGACACTATAACACGGTAACCAAACCAGAAGCCCTAACACTGTCCATCACTAATCATGGTCCAATTGAAAGACTTGAGATCAAAGAAAGAAAGATATTAAGGAAAATCCTAGGCCCTAAGTACCATAACAACAAACTAATCCATATCAGAAACGAAACACTCCACCGAAAGACTGAAAAACTCTCGGACTCAATGGGGAAAGGAATAATTTTCTTTATTTTGATAGTATGGGCTAACACCCTGTAAGGACTGTTTATGGCAGACCGCAGAGGAAGGAATCTGTTACATCCCCTAACACCTGTCCTCACCCCATAGCATTCCCTGGAGGATGTTGGGAACTTCTCTCAGCTGTTAGGAAATCAAGACTGCGTGCTGGGAGATGAACAATAGAATTTATATATTCATACAGTTCAACAACTAAGTGGATAACGGGGGGAAATATTGCTTTCCTATTATCATCAACACCTAACCACGCATCTCTACCAAATAATACAGGAATAAATTATGTAAATGTTCAGAGCACAAGTAGTGTAATTGTAGATAAAATTCATATATATTGATATATATATATATATATATATATATATATATATATATATATATCAAATTAGTTACTAAATCCTGGTTCAGATTCTGTACAGTAGGAACTGCCATCTACATACAAGTAGATTTTTTAATTCAGCTGTGTTTTTACTCCTTTTAGCTGCGAGGCCATATCAGGAGTTCGGGATCTGTGTCTACACACTAGGGTAGGCCATGGAACTATTGATTGTCAATTGGTTTCTATTACACAGCCCAACAAAAAAGAACTTTGGTGTCTCAGATGTTTTACCGGATTTTGTCTATACTTAGTGTGCTTATTCCGAATACGTAGACAGTTTTTGTCTACCAGCTCTACTTTTATATAGATTTTATTCGTGAACTCTTAGTCTAGCGAAACAAAATCTAGCTTGATAATATAGCTAGTGAAGGTTCTTGACCATACTTTGGACACGTAGGACGAAAACTGTACGAAGTACAGAAAAACTAAAAGCTGGATTATTTTTTGGCCCTCAAATTGACAGCTCCTAAATCATAAACGACCGTACAATAGGCCTATGTGATAATATAAATTTTTTGACAGACCCCATGTTATATTGTTATTGTAATGTTAAAGTAATGTTAGTGTAATATTTTTTTCTTCACATGATTTAGAAGCTAAAAATAGGCACTGTATTTTATTTATATCAAACGTAAAATGGGATAATATGCATAATGGTTATACCATATCTCACAAACTAAAGCTGATAGGGCAAAACTAATATCACATTTGGCATCAGCGACCTAAATAGGCCTATACCCAAGAATAGGTATAAATTCTAAGTCACCAAAATGGCTGTTGGTCTGTGTTATCTTTTGTCTTTTATGGAATAAACGTAAACTGATATTAATTTAAATGCATGTGATACAGGATGAAATGGTGAGGATGATTCATGGTATGTAAATATCCAATTCGGCATTTGCCTTTACGACTGGGGAAACCTTGAAAAAAAACCCAAATTGTCAAATTGGCCAGCCATGGGATAAGCAGAAGTTGGTTGAAAATTGACAGCTTAAAACAGAAATTTCAAAATAAATTTCCCTGCCTTTCCATGACCAGAAACTTACATTTCCTTAAAAAATTTACGGGCCCCTAATTTTACATCCCATGTTTAAAAGTAGGCTATATGTAGGCCTATTTTCTTAATATTTGGGGTATTTATTATAGATCATTATAACGAAATAAATCTATACATTCCTTTTAATTCGACGGAAACACAGTTATTGAATTGGAAGTAAACTATTTACAGTAAAATTATATTTTGAACAGACTTTAATATTTATTACCGATTTGATAATATAATTAGTCCACCGCTGTGGCTCAGGGGATGCGTCCAATCCTCTCACGCAGCGGGCCCGGGTTCGATTCCTGGTCGGGACAAGTTACCTAGGTGAGGTTTTTTCCGGGGTTTTCCCTCACCTATGAGACAAATGTCAGGTAACTTTAGGCCCTTGTGGTCCCCGGATATCATCTGGCCGTCATTATCATCTTCATCCTCATCCTCGCCTTGTTCTGAGTGAGTGTGTGTGTGAATGGTGTGTATCGTCCTATGTGTTCGTGTTGTCTCGGAGGTGGCCCCGGCATTGGGCTGATCACTCATCCGGGGAGGCCCTCCATGTCCTTGTCTGGTCAAAAAAGTATGTATGTGATCCAAAGGTAATCCCTCTCCCGACAGGTCGCGGCCCTGTAAGGCCCGGGCGGCTTGGGTCGCTTAAATCCTAAAAGGGAGAGGTAAAACTACGAAAAAGAAAGAAAGAAAAAAAGATAATATAATTAGGAATTATAACACAGGTTTGCCGCTTTCAGACACTCGGGCACCTCCAACAATAAAACCCTTGTTAAGAGAGCGCCTCTAATAACAAATTCCGACAAAGCCTCATTTTTCAGAGTTTTGAATGAAAGAGGGAACCATAGACGTCAGTGCATCAGGGGTTTCAAACTGTGGTTCGTAACTGCAAAAGTAAGGAAACTTCCAATAGGACCTGTATTTTCGAAGATTTTAAAAACTTTGACATCTAGTGTCCATTTTATGTGAATAATTTTTACTTCTTTACTTTCCACTTGCTATATTATATATTTTTAATTATGTCTGCGAACCATCTGCACCATCTTCGCGGACTACCAGTGGTCCCTGGTGGTCCGCGGATCATAGGTTGAGAAAAGCTGCTTTAAGCTAAATATGGTATACCTCAGGGATCCATTTTAGGACCTTTTCTGTTTTTAGTAATGGTTAATGACCTACCTTGCAATGCGATTAATAGTTATATTTTATACTAGTCGTAATTGGAGGCTGTGTTTCAGCAATGCACAACAATAAGGAGGGACGATAAATTAGGCGCCTGAGGCTGTCAGCAACACGGAAGTGATCATGGGTAATTTTCACGAAAGCAAAACACGTGACAAGCGACTATCATTAGCACTGATAGCGTTCCACCGTATGTCGAGATATCGACTTGCCAGGCCATCTGTTACCTAAAACTGTTTCCTTATCTAACGTTGGTTTCATTATTATCATCAATGATAGGAAAATATTCCTACTCCAACAACGAAATAAATACATTTCTAGTACACGCGCTCTGAAACAGCTGCTTGTCAGACTTGTAACACGCTGAAAAATTGCATTTTAGCAACCAAGGCCGCTAAAATTGCACCGGCCTAGTACTTGAAAGTCGTCATGGCAATCTATAAACAAAATCCAGATAATACTGACCAGTCACACCAACTTTAACATAAATTTAAACATATACTTACTTGGTCATAAAACAACAAATTTAAGCCAACATGTTTTGTTATGATAATCAGAAATTTTACCAGGGTTTTTCGCAAAACAGGGTGGCCTTCTTCCATCATGTAATAAAAAATATAAGCCAACAACTTTCCACATCTTCGGTCACAAGAGAATCACTGCTTACCATGGTAAACTAAATCATGGTAAAGAAATTAAAAGAAAAATTTGAATTTCATTAAAATTACAGGATAAGGTTCAACAAATTACACTGATATTTGTGTTAACAGTTTTCTTTGCAGTCCGGCATGGGTTTGTATATTGTGTGAGAAATTCACTGTCGTGCATGTTGGTTGTCTTTTCCGATCTGGTTCGCCGTGGGACTTTTTCTTTACTTGAAAGTACCAAATTGAATTTGTAATTTTTTATTTTCCATGATTAAGTGCCAGAATGGTACTTTATGAGATGGTGTGGGGACGTCTGTCAGTCTGTCCGTCCGTGTGTCTGTACGCGCGATAACTCAAATACGCTTTATCGGATTTTCATGAAACTTGGTATACGCATTTATAACGTTCATGGGAAGAAGCCTATTGATATTGGACCAAATCGGTTGGCCGGTACCGGAGTAATGCCCAATTTAGTGTCTATTTTATGGTGATATATTAAAAAGAATTTATGAAATGGAAATCAGTGATAACATATTGTTTTAAAGTGTTCATACACGGCTTTAGAAGTTGCAATACAGTTAGCTTTGACAAACAACACTACCCATATATTCCTTCACAAATGCTTATCGAACTTTAGACCCTTGTTCTTCTGTAAGCCCTGGTTAATGAATCGATCTGGAGCTTAACTCGGAAAAAGTTAAAAAATAACTTATTTTGTGCATATCATAATTGCAATTATCACTGATTAAACAAAAGCATCCTGGGACTATGTTACATCAGTTTACCTGATTTTATTAATAGGGCCTACATATTTTCAATAAACTGTTCTTGATTTCTTATTTGCTTTATAAACTCTTTCACAGCTCCTTTCAATTCTCTTTATGAATACCACAAAAATTAGTTCCTAAAGGAATGTGGTTACAACGAACGTGACATCAATTTTCACGAAATTATGATTTCATTTTTAATTCGATTTTGTTAGAAAGGTCACAAGTCACCATTTATACCTCGTGATGACAGAATTCTTTGCCACCTGGTGTTGGTGAAAGGCTAAATTATTCGTCACGTGGCTCACGACTACGAATTCTTTCATATCTCGGCGATTTTAACAAATTGTCGTCAGGTTACATTGCACAAAACAGCCCTTTCAACAAAAGCGAATCGTGTCCACTCACTTTCGCTGCAAATAGAACAAGTGAAACGGATATTTCTTACTTCCAAAGCCCATTACAGATATTTTCTTTTAATTCGAACACTATTTCATGCAATTTTCAACACAGCCTAGAGGTAGGATGAAGAGATGTTTCTCTGTTTCAGAAGGCCTTGTAACTATTCATGTTCATTTGTTTTCTATTGCAGATTGTGGTAATTAAACTGATCTTCAATTTTCATAACAATGGCATAGGATGAAATAGCGGCGATGTTTTGTTTATTTTGTGCCAGTATGGTACTTTATGAGATTGTGTGTGGGGACGGAAAAATGTATGTCCGTCAATCCGTCCGTGTGCCTGTACGCGCCATAACTCAAATACGCTTTATCGGATTTTCGTGAAACTTGGTATAGACATTTATAACGTCCATGGGGAGCAGACTATTGATATTGGACCTAATCGGTTGACTGGTACCGGAGTAATGCCAAATTTAGTGCCTATTTATAAGGTAATATGTTAGAAAGGGGTGATAACTCAAATCCGCTTTGTCGGATTTTCATGAAACTTGATATACGCATTTATGACGTCCATGGGTAAGCCTACTGAATTTGAACCAAATCGGTTGACCGGTATTGAAATAACGAGTATATCAATATTAATTTTGTAATGGATATAAGACGCTACAGTATTATTCCATGGCCCACAATATAGGTATTAAACATAACGTAACAAATTGCCAATCGTTTATTGATATTGTTAGCCCGACTTGATTGATTCGTTTCTTCATAACGATGTCAGTGTAAATAAATGTAAATAAAAAATTAAAATACATCTAGTCGTTGAATATCGATATTATATTGTGCATTCTGTAGATACCGATATCTACATTATATTTTAGTGAGCATTTTTCTTATTCGTTCCTGTGCAGCAATATAACTTATACCCTTAGCAACCAGGGAAGGCGGTTGAGGCCAGGTAGGTTCCTTCACCGCGTGGACCCTCACATTTACAAGGGCAGGAGATTTAGGTCCAACCGTAATTTCCTCCCCATGAGTCACCTAGTCTACTTTAATCAATCAATCTTAGATTTGTTTAATATTTGTTTAATATTTGTTAAATTTGTTTGTTATATATCAATTCTACACATAATTACAAGAAAAATGACACCAAACAATGTATAATTTACTTTAATAGGAACATTTCTAACAAATACATAAATAAAAGTTACGAGAAAACTGCTTTCAAGTCCTATGTTCCTATTAAAGTAAATTATACATTGTTTGGTGTCATTTTTCTTGTAATTATGTGTAGAATTGATATATAACAAACATTTTAAGATAAAATGACATATTAAAAAAATCTGAGATTGATTGATTGAAGTAGACTAGGTGACTCATGGGGAGGTAATTACGCTTGGTCCTAAATCTCCTGCCCTTGTAAATGTGAGGGTCCACGCGGTGAAGGAACCTACCTGGCCTCAACCGCCTTCCCTGGTTGCTAAGGGTATACCTAATGTAATTCCTGATAAGACAGATTTCAGATTGATTTTTTATTCATTCATAAAACATTTATAAAACAATTCTAATCATTTTTAGTTTTTAACGTCTCGTTAGGCTATTTTTAGGTTTTATAAGATTGGACTAACTTATGTGACTGCCTTGACAATGAAACTGATAATTATGTTAGAAAACCACAGTTAGCTAGCAAGGAACAAAATAGTTCAAAACCTGAGAATCCGGACCATACAGATTATTCCGTGGCACTATATCCCAGAAGAGATTTGGTCTACCACCCGACCGCTGCGACACCTACCATAGGCAGATGACAGGATTTTTTTCGTAGATACTTATTACCAGGGCCCGGATTCTCATGACCTAAAATTGTTTGAAAAATGACCTATAAAATGACCCTAAATTTTAAAGAAAATGACTTAAAAAATAATATTTTATTTATAAAAAATTATTATTGTACACACAAAGTTATAGACTAGTTTGTACATAATTGTAAAAACTGTAAATAACTGTAATTATGTGAATGTTCGTTTCTCACGGAAATTTATACTCGCACTGAGGCACTGGCGAGTCAAACTTCGGCATTTCCTTTTGTTGTCTGCCGGATTATATTCGTGTCTATTGAGGGTAAACAGTAGTTTACACTCTCAAATCCAAGCAGGACGAAGACTCAATCTAATAACAATAGTAATATAATACAAAATTTTGGCGACTGAGACTTGACAATACTTTAACGCCGAATTTTTCCTTCTTGCATTAAAGAAACAACACTTCAAAGACAGCACCGCTAGCGACGAAAAAAGTTAACACACTCAATGTAAATACATGAAATTGGCTAAATAAGGAAGCAAATGACACGAAAATGACAAAATAATGCCCTAAAATTGAAATAAATGCCCTAAAAATATAAAATTGCATAAAATGACAAAAAATACCTAATAAAAATGTATTTCTATAATCTAGAGGCGATGATTAGAATGTACCTACAAGTTGGCAATGTCTATGCAGCATCAATAAAAAGATGACATGTCATTAAAATCCGGGCCCTGCTTATTACTATTACGATGACATTAGTTACATGTTAAGATAAGTTTAAACATTGCCAACCTGGAGTGCTTAATATATAATTATATAACAAGGGAACCTCTTAATGCATGAAGGCACTAACTTCTTTCATAGATTGTACAGTTTTCAGTGCCTCTGGCTCCAATCAAAACACCTCTCACTTCGATATCATCATGATTGCTACAAAGTCACTATAACGGGAAAAAAGCCTTGCTTAAAATTACCAAATGAAAATGGATTTACAGAAAGTACACTTTCTAATTTCTTCTCTTGGTAGCAAAACATTAAGTGCTGGCGGTTTTTATAGGAGCTATGGAATGTGGTCAAATAACTGTGTCGAATGTGCGGCAGATGTCAGGCCCGGCAGTTGTCCCATATTTCGCATCAACAGCATTGTCATCAGAGAGAGACAAAAGCTAACAGATAATTAATAGACGTTTCCATGAAAACAAAAATGCAGTTTTCGGAAACAAGTTTGTGTGTCATCAATGGACCTGGGATTTTAAGGCAAATGCCTATTTTGTTCCTTATGAAATAACATGAAAATTTTTATATATGTGGACGTTTCATGATAAATCACTTACATTTATAGAGTTTTATAGTGCCTTAAAAGGCCTATTTGGACCTTTAGAGCCTATTTTACTATTTTAGGCCCTAAAATGCCTATTGTGTACATTTAAAATAAAATTCAACTTCTGTGATTTTTACATTCTTACAATGGACATCCCTCAATGAAAAGCAGAACAGCAAAGGTGGGTTTTTCACAGAAACTTGATTATTCCAAACAATTGTCGCTAAAGCAATGCTGACTGACGGGGGAGGGGGAGGATTAAGGAGGAAGGACTACTGTGTCAAGTCACCAGTGAAAGAACATCTGTTTAAGTGAATATAGTTCGTGATGGCTAATTTTGCAGTTAATTCTGTTAGGAATAGGTATACCACGTCTCTTGCAGTAAAAAAAGACCATGTTACAGTTTAAGAGTATATTGTAATATTTTTAAGTCTATTTTCTATCTATCTACACATTTTAAAGCATATTTTAGTGCCTATTTCCTCTTTTAAAAGCCTATTTACTTGTTTTAAAAGCCTACTTTAGGTACCTAAAACTAATTTTTTTTAGAGCCTAAAATCCCAGTTCCAGTCATCAAGCACTGCCAGAGAACGATATATAGTGCAAAAATAAAATCAGGTAATAAAGTGCCAGAATGCTTTTATTTGATCAGCGATAATTGCAATTATGATATGCAGAAACGTGTTATTGTAGTGGACAAAATGGGGTCGAGGCAGGTTTTCTCTGGGTGCTCCTGTTTCCCCTACCACATATCATGCCACCAGAGCTCCATTCATCATACTATAACCATCGGTTGCAATAAAGGAAATTTATTAATAGACAATTCCTAAGCAAGCTAATAGAATATTATCTATTTAAGGTACCCGGAGGTTCATTGCCGCGCTTACCTGAGCCCGCCATTCAACCCTATTCTGTGCTAACTCCATCCAAGCATCCCTCGCAAGTCCTATTTCCCTTAAATATATCCTAATATTGTCTTTCCACCTACGTCTAGGTCTGCCAAGTGGTCTTTTCCCTTCGGTCAATATTTTTGAGATATGTTTTTCCTCCCCCATTTCATCCTCCGTGATTTAATTACCCTTAGTATATCCGGTGAAGAGTACAGGTTATGAAGCTCGTCTTTATGCAGTTTTCATTTCTCTTAGGTCTGAACATTTTCCTAAGTCCCCTGTTTTCGAACACACTCAGATTATGTAAGGGCCCATGTCTCACATCCATATAATACAACTGGCAGGATAATTGAAGCGTTTATTTTTATAAGGGTGTAAGTGCCAAAATCATGATTTATCAGGTGATAATTTTAAATGGATCTATGTACCGAAACCAATGCATTTCAGAAGGGTCCAAGGTCCAGGGAAAGCCACGTTAGTAGCAATAAATTCCAAGATATAGCAAACATGCATAATTTCGCAGTATCCTTCTATTTTATTTTATTTTATTTTTGAAAAATTGGGAACAGTAGTGGAAATATTTCATCTTATTCATCAAAGAGAACATCTTCTCTTCTATTTTATACATTTTTATTTTATTTTTCCATTACTGTTCCTGATTTTGCAGTAAATAAAATAAAAACATATTGCGAATTTAGGGGTACTGCGAAATTAGGCACGTTTGCCCTATAGCGCTGGGTCCATCCATTTCTATGGGTATATTTCTTGTTTTCTATACAATCATGATTTTGGCACTTAGACCCTTATAAAACTAAACTTTTCAATTATATCAACAAAAACAAAATGCACACAAAACGAATATAAGTTGACTACATATGTAACCTTCTTTTCTCCAATAAAAAAAAGTACCATTTCCATTAAACCTGAATTATTGGAAAGTCATGGACCTACATGGAGTGGCAGCAATACGCATGCTCCCTGAATAAGACATTAGTGATGTTAATTCCAGGGTTTCACTCTTCCATTTAAGTGATGTTTACGTCGTGATGAGATTGTCGAGTGATGACCTTCGCCTCTCTTCTGACTGACAGCCAGAGAAAGCCCCTCTCTCACATGTTCTGCAGATTCCATTACAGTGAATCTAACATAAACTCAGTTGACATAAACACAGAGCCATGTGTTTGACAGCCTACGTGTTGCAGCGACTATAAGTTACTAGCGAAGTGCATGAATTAATCTTGCACTTATACAGTGCACGCCGCTTATTGTGATCACTTCGGGACGCAGCTTAAGCGATTGATAACAATAGCCGAAGGAATTAAATGAAGGTTATTATTAAATACATTCACGACAAAAAAGAATTAAAAATATTTATTCATAAAATAATACGTAACTGTGAATCATTGAACCACTCATAGGATAATACAGTAATAGACTGCAAGCAACTATTTTTCAACCAGTAACAAAGTTTTTAATTGTTTTTACTTTCCTTTAGGAATCCATTAACCAATATTCCATACTCAGTTACGAGTTACGAGTATTTTTCGAAGTCTACACTGATCTGTGAATGGCGTACAGTACTTGGAAATAAAGCCACAATGTGATAACATAAACCGAATCTTTGGTCACAATAAACAGCATTTTTTTTCAATGTATCAGTATTAAACAGTACGGGACTTCACAAAACTAATAACATTTCCCGATTTATACTATCCGCGATTACATTAAGCGGCGTTCACTGACATATAATGTATAAAAAATTGGAATTGTTGTGTTTTATCCATCTTTTTCCACAGTAGAAACTTTTTTAGCCTGGATTTTATAACTCGAAATGTTATAATAATTATATATTTGTTATTTGAAATAAATAATTTCAGCAAGGGGAAAAAATTGGGATTGCATTTTTTTAATTATAATAACTTCTTGCTGACTGGGAGACCCGAAGGGAAAAGACCACGTGGAAGACCTAGAAGTAGGTGGGAGGACAATATTAGGATGGATTTAAGATAATAAAATGGTGGAAAATAAATTGTAAGCAATATTTAAATTTAATGTAAAATTACAGAATACGGTACAGAAATTACCTATAAGCCTAATCATTGTGTTAAGTGTTTTCTATGCAGTCCGCCATGGATTTATATTTTGCATCAGAAATTCAATCTCACGCATTTAAAGGTTAATCTCATAAATCAATCAATCAGTGATCAGCCCAATGCCAGGGCCACCTCCGAGACAACACGAACACATAGGACGGGACACACCATTCGCACACACCCTCACTCAGAACAAGGCGAGGATCGAATGAAGATGATAATGACGGCCAGATGATATCCGGGGACCACAAGGACCGATAGTTAGCCTACCCGAAATTCTTCTTTCAGGTGAGGAAAAAAAAAAAAAAAAAACACCTCTGTAATTTGTTGCAACCAGGATTAGAACCCAGGCCCGCTGCGTGAGAGGAGCATCCCCTACACCACAGCGGTGGACAATAAGTAAATATTAAGAAATAAAAAAAGAACAAATCAAGGAACCAAGACTTGATGTAGCTAAAGTCGGGATTAATTTTTTAGGTAGATTTCGAAGAAAAATCTACCTATTGCAATGGATACCATGTCATGATTTTCGAAAAATTCTTTCATATCTTTACGTTTCATGCCTCCCTAAGTACGAAACTACCGCCCGTTCAAAAAAAAAAAAGTGATATTCATATATATATTTATATATATCCACGCTAGCGGCCGTAATTTTGAAGATATTTGAACCAAATTTTATTATGTTATTTCTAGGCCCAATAGTTCGAACAAGTTCGTTAATGAGCAAAATTGGCCCAAGGTCGGGGAGGGGGTTGAAATTTTGAAAAATGTATATCTCGGCCCCTATGAAGTATAGAGGGAAACTTTGTTTGAATAAATTAGAGTGCGCCCTATGGAGTTCACAGTGAAACCAACGATTCGGGGGTTTTGGGGGTACGAGTGGGGCTGGAGGGACGGATATCCGAAATTTTTGGAACCACGTCTCGTGGGGTATCGTTCAAAAGCTCTTGATGAGTACTCTACAAATCAATAGCTAGTTTCTCGATAGTTCTCATATAAGGCGAGATTTGAATGTTTGAAAAAGTGCTCTTTCCTATTTTTTGCAGTTATTATTGCGGGTCTGTCATGCCAAGGCTAAAGAAGAAGAGTGCTGCGCAGCGACAATAAATTAAACCAAAAGCATTTCGAAATCTACCTCAGGCTGTAGGCTTGCCTAAAGGGATTTTTTTTTAACTTCACAGAATTATTATAAAATTTATAGAATGCTGACAATACTGATCTGGCAAAAGAAGGGAAGAGGCAAGGGATGTGTCAAAGGCACACAAAACTCTCACGTGACACTGCACCCTAAAGTGACACAGATGATAATTCTGTAGGACGACAAACTGGCACGATCCCACCCCAAACGAAAATTAATCCCTCTCTCAAGTCTTCACCTGAATTCCTCCCTAAGTTTCCCACACCTAGTAACCCAAAGGACTAATTGTTTTACGAAAAAAAAAAAGTGGTGAATCAGTTCAAGAATAACACCCCTTCTAACACTTTAGTTAATCAATCGGAATACCCTTTAGTTTGTTTAACATTCGATTCCCGATTATTTAGGCTTACGTAGAAGTCTGTTGCCTAATATTTGAACCACTGTGTGATAACCAGGGCCTGGATTTTGATGACATGTCATCTTTTAACTGGTACATCATGGACGTTCCCTACTAGTGCAGGTATTCTGATCATCACTCCTAGATTATAAAAATAGGAATCTTAGGGTCATTTTTTGGTCCTTTTTTCAAATTTTTCATTTTTAGGTCATTTTTATAATTCATTCATTATTTGGTCATTTTTTGACCATCTTATGGTCTTTTATTCCCACATTTCAAATTTTCAGGTCATTTTTTTAAATTTAAAGCCACTTTTTCATTTTCTGTTGTTTCTTGCATTATATGGAGTTTTTGTGAATTTACTTACATTTGATATTTTAATTTTGGATACTGAAAGACGGTATTTGCTGTTTGAATTTAACTGTATGTGCCAATTAACTAATTATAAACCTTTATAATGGGGTCAAAAACATTTTTGTAGAATAGGCACAAATCTGATGAATAAACTAGCATTTTCACAAAAATTTTTGGGTAATTTTTTATTAATATTTGGGTCATTTTTAATTAATTTATTGCTAATTTTTCTGTATTTTCCCAGTCATTTTATAGCTCTTTTTTTTAAAGTATTTTTAGGTCATCAAAATCCGGGCCCTGGTGATAACCTTCAGCGTTTCTCTATCAATCTCTGTCATTCTCTGTCATTTCTTGAGGGGTAGGAAAAGATGGAAAATCTCTGGGTGCGAGGTCCGAGCTATAGGGTGGAAACTTCAACACCTCCCTGCAATAGTTCGGCTGGGAGATGTTTCAACATCCACTCTACAGCCCGAATCTCGCTCCCAGTGATTGCCATCTTTTCCTACACCTTAATAAATGACAAATAATGACATAGAAGTGGAGATGCTTGTCACACAGTGGTTCAAATCCCAGGCGGCACACTTCTATGACACAAGTGTTCAAAAGTTGGTCCCACAGTATGATAAACGTCTGAATTCCTGTTGCGAATATGTTGAAAAATAATTGAACACTTGCTGTATCTGTTGCAATAAATATTTCCACGAAATTGTGTTTTCTTTGTGTGAACGGCCCTAGGCAATCTTACTTTATGGACGTGCCTCCTAATTCATCAAAGGAGCTCAGGAAACATTGCATAGGGGTCTGCTAAACTAAAGAGAAAAATAATCCGAGGGGGCCGTGAAATTTAAAATATTCTTGTCAACTTCTCGAATTTAAAAACTTCTCAACTTGCACTTCTATATTTTAAGTGTTCATCTGAGTCTCAATACCCAAACCACCCCCTGTGTGAAAGAATTACAATAAATCATAACTGTCTTGAGTTGTGAGTCATGGGTTCGAGTCCAGTGTGTACTACCAGGAGACATCACAAGTGGTTATCGACCACCTGGGGTGAGGCAAAGCAATAAACCCCGACCCCTCTATCCTACACCCCATTCCCCTTCGGTACTGGCCGGCACAGCCAGCAGGGGTGCACTGCAAGCCACAAGCGACATTAAAAATTTACATAATTATTAAGTGACAAGTATTGGACTTTATGAGATTGTGTGGTGGACGGAAAATGTCTCTCTGTCCGTGTGTCTTTACGCGCGATAACTCAAATACGCTATATCGGACTTCCATGAAACTTGGTATGCGCATTTATAACGTCTATGGGAAGAAGCCTATTCATTTTAAATCAAATCGGTTGACCGATACCTGAGTAATGCCCAATTTAGTGCCTATTTTAATAGTTATATATTAGAAAGGCTCCAAAACTCATTGAAGCTTTATCGGATTTTCACGAAACTTGGTATACGCATTTATGAAGTCCATGGGAAGAAGTCTATTGATATTGGTCCAAATCGGTTGACCGGTACCGGAGTAATGCCCAATTTAGTGCCTATTTTAATAGTAATATATTAGAAAAGCGCGACAACTCAAATACGCTTTATCGGATTTTCATGAAACTTGGTATACGCATTTATAACATCCATGGGAAGACACCTATTGATTTTGGACCAAATCGGTTGCCCGGTACCGGAGTAATTCCCAATTTATCGCCTATTTTATGCTATAATATTAGATTTATGAAATGCAAATAAGTTCTCATGACAACATATTGTTTTTATATACGGCTTTGGAAGTTGCAATGCAGTTAGCTTTGACAAATAACACTACCCACATATTCCTTCACATATCCTTATCAAACTATACTTATACCTATACCTATACCTATACTTATTTTCTGCATACCATAATTACAATTATCACTGATTAAACAAAAGCATTCTGGCACTTTGTTACATCAGCTTACCTAATTTTATTTGAAGTGAGAAAGTTCAATTGGCTTGGTTTAAGGGTGAAGAAAGGTATGTAAGTGTATCATATAAGACTAATATGAAGTTTACAAGTGAAAGAAATGATGGGGGTTTAGTTGGTTAAGATATAAATTTGTACATCCCTGTCTGGACCAATTCTCCCACACAATACAACAGTTTCGTGTCCACACGGCAAACTGACGTAATAGCATCCAATAAACCAGTAAATCCTTCCTGCATGGAAAATAGGACACGCATAACAGCTGGGAAACTCCCAGAATAAATATCCCTTTCAACGAATCTGAAGTAACATACACATTTAGGGACCAAAGAATATTACATTCGAAAAGAGTCCTAAGAGGGTTTGGAATACGTTCAAAGTAATGTTCTTTACAATACAATGTGCATACATTTTTCAGACATATATTTATTTTTATTGATTACAGAATCTGTGTTAATATAACGGTATCTGGTTTCTCATATCCCCTATGTTGGGGCGAAGGGTCTCGAAGTGGAGGTTTCTTTTAGTTATGTGAATTTTGTTACGCTTATTTTCCGAGAGAGGGCAGAGGGACAGATGGTAAGCCCATCGCCTCTCAACCCCTCCCCCCCTCCCGGAAAATAAGGTATTACATGGAAGTGAAAGGGCCAAGAAATTTTGACCAGACGCTCTAATTTAGGCTAGGAGTAATTTTACTTATCATCAGGGCCCGGATTCTGACGACCTAAAATTGTTTGAAAAATGACCTATAAAATGACCCTAAATTTTAAAGAAAATGATTTAATAATTATAAAGAATGCCCTAAAACTGATATCTTATTTATAAAAATTATTATTGTACACACAAAGTTATAGACTAATTCATACATATTTGTAAAAACTATAAATGCAGAAAGGTTGTTGTAGGTCTAAAAACTGTTCTTTCTTCTTGATTGGAGCATCTGAGAAGAAAAGTAAGACAATTTTTTAACGCAGATCCTACAAAAAATGGCATTATAGTAACCTAGTAATTTATTTAAATAATACCGTATGCAAAAAGAGCTTCATTTCCGACTGAGACATGTTAATACTTCAACACCGAGTGTGTCCTTCTTGCATTAAACACACAACACTTCAAAGACAGTTCTGCTGGGGACAATGATAGCTAGACGACAAAGAAAAGTTCACATACTCAATGTAAATGCATGAAAATGACAAAATAAGAAAGGAAATGACAAGAAAATCACTAAATATTGACGTAAGATTAAAATAAATGCCCTAAAAATATATAAAATTGGATAAAATGACAAAAAATGACCTAATAAAATGCATTCTTATAATCTAGAGGCCATGATTAGGATTTATCTACAAGTTAGCAATGTCTATGCAGCATCAATAAAAAGATGACATGTCATCAGAATCCCTGCGCCCTGCTTATCATTATCATTACACGCTTAAACGTTGTTTGTTGGATACAGCGTGACGAGGTCTTGAGTTATTTGGGGATTAACGGCGATTTTGTTTTTATACAGGGTGTCTATATAAATTAATTGTGTGAGATGCGGGCTTGCATTCCACATTCATCATGGCCGTCCGTGATCTCATGAATAAGGCTGAGTCTTGTCGGGTTTTGTATTGAATATTTACTCTATAAGAGGCTTAACAGAGGCTGATATTTCAGAATTTGTCCGGCATCCCGCTTAAGACATGATCTGTCCTCCTTAAATCCACGTGGGTGTCTCAAGCAAAATTACGTAAGAAGCTAATGCTGTACCATAACTTGTAGGATTGGTGTCGCATAAATATGTTAATAATACTACAGTAGGCCTATTGTAAGTAAATAGCGGTCAGGTTTTATTTCTTTGTATTCAATTATAGTAGACTTAAATCCCATTTATATTGTCTCAATCCTTACCGTAGGAAAAGGAAGTATTGTAGTCGACCCTGGAATTCCATCTGAAAATGCTGATAGCATAGCTCAAGAATGAAAAATTGTATAGGTCTAAAGCAAAATTTTACATTTATGTTATAGATAGGCTTACCTTTTGGGGATGTCACATTAAAGAACAGCGTCAATTTTCTGTTATTTTTCCTGCCACTTTACATGACAATAGACAATTCCTCAACAAGCTAAAGAAATATTATCTATTTCATGGAACCCGGAGGTTCATTGCCGCGCTTACCTCAGCTCGCCATTCAACCCTATTCTGTGCTAACTCCATCCAACCATCCCTCGCAAATCCTACTTCCCTTAAATCTATCCTAATATTGTCCTCCCACCTACATCTAGGTCTTCCCTGTCAATATTTTTTAGATAAGTCTTTCCTCCCCCATGCGCGCAACATGTCCAGCCCATTTCATCCTCCGTGATTTAATTACCCTTACTATATCCGGTGAAGAGTACAGGTTTTGAAGCTCGTCGTTATGCAGTTTTCTCCAGTCCCCATTTCCATCCCTCTTATGACCAAGTATTTTCCTAACAGTAAGCACCCTGTCAGCTCGATACTGGAAATGTAAGTACAAACGTACAGTGAATAATACGTCACATGCTGCGAGTGAACACAATAAAAACAGATTATTTTAAAAGAACAGAACTTGTTTGGAAATTGAAATAATAGAAATGTACATTGATTAAAAACACTATTTCGATTCGGTGCAAGCCAGTTCGTGTGGTTTTATTCCGTTCTACTGTTAGCTTACCTGAATGAAGTGAACTATGTATTATATGCACCATTGGTAGCACTAATCACATCATGGTAACTCGAATCGATTCATGGATGGTTGATTCATAGTAGGCCGTGATCTCGCAGCTGTTAGTTTTGTTTTTGTATAAAAAAGCAAGAAAGTAATTATTATTTGTATAATCCGTTACATTTTCAATTCATGGAATCGTCTCAATAAATCCAACTCGAGTCGACGAGTTTCATCAGATAAATCCTATCGATAAACTCGTAAACTCTCGTGGGATTACCTATGACAATATAATTAGGCGTACAACATTTTTGAATACCATAAGCGCCGTAATTTTTTACAAATTACTTCCAGGCTGATACATAAAATAACTTATAGAGACACAAAATATGAGTTTTTAAAACTGAAAAATCACTGTACTCCCTTAATATGAAAAATACTGCTTCCGTTTAAAGTTACATATTATATTTCCAGAAACCTTTTGTACGAATTATTTTTTATAAAACTCTTACTAGGCATAATATCAAATCAATTAAAACTTACTGTAAATCTGCTAAAAATTACCTAAAACTTTTGTCTGAATTTTTTTTTTATATGACTGACTGTAAGGGGTGACCAAAATGAGGTCGCAGAACAAAAAGATAATTAATTTATTACTTAAAAACAAAATATCGAGGCAGTTCATAATTTTGTAAATCTTTTAAATATTATGAAAATATTTTGTCTGAAACTTTAAAAACAAGTACTTCTCCAAGATATTATCAAAATTTTATAGACATACCCTTTCCGAATTCTACCTAGCACTGTAGGCAGAGCCGAAAGGGTTTTCCTAATCTCTACTCCATGATCTCTACAAGGAGTTGAAAATCATGACACCAGATGGCAGAGCTGCAGATATTGGGTAAGATAGGTGTTGACTGGTGAATGTTATTGTCCTTTGTTTAAGTGTTGAGATTGTGATCCGATGATGACTCATCGCACGTAAATAAATTATCTTTTATAGCCTTCACCATTTGAATTTTATGCAATAAACAGCCATCTGACATGTCCCGTTTCCAAAGCTTTCACGCAGAGCAAATCCTCGGCACTCCTTTGTTTTCTATTCTAAGCCATCATCACTCGAAACACCGTCTTTTGTCATCAGCTGAGAATGAGAGATTTATGTTTTTGACTCATAAACGACCTATAGGCCTAGTTCATAGATTATCAACTGCACACTCAATATAAAAACATGAAATTTACAGTGCATTTCTAAATGCGTTATTGACAAATACTATAGACGTTATTAAGGGCCCGAATGGTACTTTCCGAGATTGTGTGGGGACGGGAAAATGTCTGTCTGTCTATCCGTGTGTCTTTACACGATATACCTCGAGTACACTTTATCGTATTTTCATGAAACTTGGTACACGCATTTTTAATGTCCACGGGAAGAATCCTGTTGATATTGAACCAAATCGGTTTACCAGTATCGGAGTTTTTAACGTGTATTTTGGTCACTTTTCAATGAAGTTTTCGTGAAATCCAATCATCCAAGTTTACAATATTTGTAGATCTCGCAGCACAGCTCCACGCAATTTCTAAGCCCGTTCCGGACTGCATAGAAAACAATCGACACAATGATTATCCTATAAGCTGCAACGTGTTCAGAATTCTTGTGTCCGTCACATATTCAACATACGTCGATATGATCATGTCTCAGATTATTTTGAGCAATTATCCTGGCTTCGACTAAAGGACAGACGCCTACTACACTCCCTAACTCTACTCTATCAGATACTTAATAATACTGCACCTAATTATTTAGTCTCTCGTTTCTCACTGTTATCTTCCCAACATAACCGACACACGATCTCAGAATAACAGTCTACTGTCAATTCCACGCCATCAAACATCTCTGTACTCTGCCTCATTCACAATAGCCATCACCCGTATCTGGAACTCCTTTCCGCCGGACATCAGGGGTAGTCGGAGCCTAGAGATTTTTAGGTCAAAGTCAATCAAGTATCTCGCTGATAACTAGAATGAAATGTCTCGTTATCTAGCCTAGGTAAATTTATATTGTACACGATTTTCATGGCACTTAGCCTATATTGCTTTTATTTGTTAATTTCTTAGTTTTAGGTTTCAATTTTTGTGTATATTATAGTATAATATTATAATTATACACACATCCAATTATAATATAATTCTTTAATTCAATTTGTTTTCTCGGCATATTATTGGACGCATTTTTGTTTTATGTTTTAATATAGGTACTTCAATATTGTATTATTATTATTTTATTTTTAACATTTTGTATTATGTATGATATCTATTGTATTTGTTTTTTGTAAATTCCTTTTAATGTATTTTATCTTTATCCTGGTTGAGTGGAAGATAAGGCCCTATGGCCTTAACTCTGCCAGGCAAAATAAAACATTATTATTATTATTATTATTATTATTATTATTATTATTATTATTATTATTAGGTTCGTAGATTATTTCTTGTACCCTAATATGGATATTTTAGACGATTTTATATTTTCTTTGAGTTATTTTACGTTAAGTGCCAGAATGTTACTTTATGATATTGTGTGGGGGACGGGAAAATTTATTTCAATTACGCTTTATCAAATTTTCGTAAAACCTGCTATACGAATTTATAACGTCTATGGGACGAAGCCTCTTGATTATGGGCCAAAACGGTTGAGTAGTACCCTACTAATGCCCAATTTAGTGCCTATTTTATGGTAGTCTAATATATTAGAAAGAATTTATCAAATGGAAATCAGTTCACATGAGAACATATTGTTTTACAGTGTTCAAATACAGCTTTGGAAATTGCAATAGATAGCTTTGACAAATAACACTACCCACATATTCCGCCACATATGCAAACCAAACAAGACCTTTGTTCTTCCATAAGCCCCGCTTAAAGAATCGATCTGAAGCTTAACTCAGAAATCGATTCAAAAAATGAGTTATTTTCTGCATATCATAATTGCAATTATCACTGATGAACCATTGTGTGATAATCTTCTCCGTTTCTCTGTCAACCTCTATCATTCTATGTCATTCACTGTCATTTCTTGAGAGGTAGGAAAGGATGAAAATCTCTGGATCCGCGGTCCGAGCTATAGGCTGGAGACTTCAACACCTCCCTGCAAGTCTCTTGCAAAAGTTCGTCTAGGAGATGTTTCAACATCCACCCTACAGCCCGGACCTCGCTCCCAGTGATTTCCATCTTTTCCTAAACCTAAAAAATGACAGAGAAACACATAGAAGTGGAAATGGTTGTCACACAATGGTTCAAATCTCAGACGTTTACGACACAGGTATTCAAAAGTTGGTCCCACGGTATGACAAATGTCCTAATTTCTGTGGCGAATATGTTGAAAAATAGCTGAACACATACTGTATCTGTTGCGATACATATTTCCATGAAATGTTGTTTTGTTTGAGTAAACGGCCCTAGGGAAACTTACTTTGTGGACGGCGCTCGTATTTCCTAGGAACAAAATATATAAATGAATAAAATTTTCATGGCCCCCTATTGAAAACTCGCTACTGAAAAATATAATCAATGCCTACAATAGATTAATTAACACATTACGTGATCAGCTTTTCAAATAGAATGAAAAATTATCATTACAGGGGGCCATGAAAGCGGTGGAGCGAAGTCCTCACGAAGTGACGTGTGAACCGGAAGCGCTGTGTTGTAGATCGATCTCCATTTTGCGGTTGTCATTTGTTTTGATTAATTGCTAATGTGCCTGCCAATCTATTTGGCTATTCTGTATTGTCCCCACACTATTTCTTGAGCTCTGTGGATTCGATTTTACTTGGTTCCAATGTTGTAAAGAAAGTATTATGTCTACCCAATATAATGTACGCACTGTTATGCTTTTAACGTTATTTTTAACGGAAGCTCAAACCAGAAGATGACGCCTTATACAGAGTGTTAATAAATAACACCGAAATATTTTACCTGTGTATAGAGGGGACATAGACAAGTAACTTTTATTAGGAGATTTTTGCTCTATAGATTCAATTTTTCCTGTTACAGCATAAAATCTCCCAGGGCATGGCCGCCACTGGCTTCTAACATTAGAAAATAAATGCAAAACAAAGGAACTTCGTTTTAACATTGTAGCCAGAAGTTATGAATAAAAGAAGGCTAATGCAGTGGTGGCCAGTCATGTGATTAATCTGTAAATTTTGCAGATTATGAAATGCCTAGATTATGATATAGCTGTGGATGAATGATTAAGAATCAGGTTTTTATCGATCACTAGGAAGGCATAAACTCAATTTAATGAAAATTGTATCGCTATTTAGCGTAATTATTGACTTATGAGCACCAAATTGCAATTACTTTAATGTCCTGTAGCATACACAATTTACGTCATAGAGAAAAAAATCTCCTAATAAAAGTTGCTTGTCTATGTCCCGTTTATATGCAGGTAAAATATTTCGGTGTTATTCATTAACACCCTGTATATTTATTTAAATTTACTGAGATAATCCAAATATAAACAACTAGCAGGTCCCAGTGATCATTTATTCAACTTCTGCATGCTTTACTTAAACAATTTATTTAACAGATAAATATTATAACATTATAATTATGAACACTGACATCGTATTTACATAAACTGTGTGAAGTATATTATTTTATTCTTAATTATGTTTTACGTAATAAATATGGACCTAAGAGAGATGAAAATGGGGATGCGGAAAACTGCTTCATAACCTGTACTCTTCACCGGATATATGTTAGGAAGGATAATTAAATCACGGATGGAAGAAAGACATATCTCAAAAGTATTGACTGGGAGACCAGAAGGAAAAAGACCACCTGGAAGACCTGGACGTAGGTGGGCGGACAATGTTAGGATGGATTTAAGGGAAGTAGGATTTGCGAGGGATGGGTGGATGAAGTTATCACAGAATAGGGTTGAATGGCGGGCTCAGGTAAGCGCAGCAATGAACCTTCGAGTTCCATACAATAGATAATATTCCTTTAGCTTGCTGAGGAATTGTCTATTGCCATTGGGTAAGTAAGTAAAAACGAATAGAACGAATCTTGTGCTCCCATACGGGCATACACATTCGAAATGAAACAATAAATACGAACCACAAACTCATGAATTATTATCTATTTTATGGAATCCGAAGGTTCATTGCCGCGCTTACCTAAGCCCGCCATTCAACCCTATTCTGTGCTAACTCCTTCCAACCATCTCTCGCAGATCCTACTTCCCTTAAATCCATCCTAATATTGTCCTCCCACTTACGTCTAGGTCTCCCAGGTGGTCTTTTCCCTTCGGGTCTTCCAGTCAATACTTTTGAGATGCGTCTTTCCTCCCCCATTTAATCCTCCGTGATTTAATTACCCTTACTATATCTGGTGACGAGTACAGGTTATGAAGCTCGTCGTTATGCAGTTTTCATCTCTCTTAGGCGCAAATATTTTCCTAAGCCCCCTGTTTTCGAAAACTCTCAGATTATGTAAGGGGCCATGTCTCACATCCATATAATACAACCGGATTTTAGATTTTAGATTTCAGGACAGAAGAGAAGATAAAAGTTTCTGAACTGCATAAAAACAAGTATTTCCTGATTTGTGTCTACACTTAACTTCTGCATTAATATTATTTGTGTCTGTAATCCAGGAAGTAAACTCGAATAAATTCGCAGCTTCCCATATTGTAATGGCGGCATACACCCCTGACAGTGCTATGTATACTGATTTACTTTGAATGCTGGTGTGATTGTTAGCACTTCTGAACGCTACCCACAATGCTACAGCAGCAGAGCGTGTTTATAGCTTCCGGAGAACAGATGAATGCGTTGAGGACCTCCCTGAAGGTAATTTAGGGAACCACTTTATTTCTGTAGAACTCCTAGCATGTTCCCTTTCTCAGTTTGTATAAAGACAACACAGACTGGGTTCAGTACAGTCATCCCTATCACAAGCTAAATTAAGAGATGACCGAAGTGTTCAGAGTGTTCAGAGTTCGATTTTCTTAACTATTTGTCCTCTAAACTCGGATTTTTCCACATTGAACTAAAATGTAAACCGAAATTGAAGTTTCAGATTTCATTTCAATATGTCAATTTGTTTTTGACGTTTAATTAGATTTTTAAAACCAAAATCAGATATTAAAATATGAACCTGAATTCTATACGTGAGATTCTTTTATGCTTCCTTTACAGATTTACTGATGAATGTTTTAGGTTGTTTAAACAAAATATTTCTCTCTGAGAATTGGAAAATTAAAAAAAAAAATACATTCTATGATTGTAGAATTTTTTTTTTATAAACCGGAAGATCGCAGGTTCGATTCTCGAAGAGGTCGTAGGAGTTTTTTCAAGTGGTCCTAATTCTTCTGGCCCTGGGGAAGACTCATTCTCTCACAGAAATGAGTATTAGGAGCAATCCTGGGGGTAAAGGCGGTCAGTGCATAAGGCTGACAACCATACCACCACTCATACAAAAATATAATAATAATCTATGGCAGAGAAGTGCAATGGATTTAAGTCCCATATATAAAGTTTCAAATTTTATTGATGTCTAAAAATCTTGGATCCTCAACCCCTTGGAACCCTCTGGGCCTCCATGGTCTGTGTAGGGAACAATTACTTTGTTTTATATTGTAAAATTGTGAAAAATATCACAGCTGTATCTCTATTTTGTGGGAGAGGATAGATTTTAAACGTGGCAAATTGGAACTGAGAAATCAGGGGGAAAAAACAAGACATATTTTCCTTACCTAAAATAAAAAGGCCCCAAAATCAACATCTGCAGATCGGTTTACGTATTTAAATTAGGGTAAAAGGGGGCCGAGAGAAATTAAACCAGTCAAGTCAAACCATAAATAAGTATAGCATATTCTCAGAGGAGCAAACACAATAGTTCAATTGCCAGTGTTTGAATTCGATTAAGTCCCCCCCCCTCTTGACTGCACAGTGGGGGCGGGGAGGAGGGGGCGGACATTAATGTAATGAATGACGCTCTTCATTTGCGGAGTTTAAACATTGTTCATATCGTGACTTGTGGTTGTGATACTCTGCAGCTGCAGCAACCATGTACAGGGTGATCAAAAACCAGAATTCTAACTACAGGGTGATTCAAGAATATATGCAAATTAAAATATCGATATCTTCAAGCATGTTTGTAAATTACTTGGCCAATTAAGGAGGGATATTATGGGCTATTGTAGTTGTGAATAAATTTATTAGTTCATTAAAAAATGTAGCAGGAAAAAGGCTTAAAGATAAGATTCCAAATGAAGTAAATGAAAAAATCAAAACAAAACAGGAAGACTATTTTAATCATGTTTTAAGAATGGATGAAGATCGCATTCCACGAATCCTGTTACGGTATAGACCGAGAGGTGGACGCCGGAAAAGGGGACGCCCAGAAAAACGCTGGGGAGACCAATTTAATTAAATATATAAAGGGGAAAATATGTATATATGTAGTTTGGAGACGGAACGGGCCGTTCGGCCCAAACCTTGTAGTTAATGATGATGATGATGATGATTAAAAAATGTTAAACTGAAAGAAATAACTGAAAGGTAGTCATGAACATTTAGCAATTCGAAATGTTCTTATCTACGGCGATAAAATTATTGTACAGTATACCTTTTTGAAGTGAAACTTCTTTAGTCACGCTAGGAGTAAATCGAGAGCTAACCGAAAGTTGCGTTACGAACAAAATCGTCACGAAAGTAGCGGGGCTGTGACGGACTGCACAGAAAACAATCAACTCAATGATTAGGGTTATCCAAAATTTAAAAAATCAAAAAATCTAAAATTAAAAATCTAAAAATCCAAAATTAAAAAACAAAAAAATCCATAATTGAAAAATTCAAAGATCCAAAATTTAAAAAATTCTGAAATCTAAAATTTAAAAAGTCCAAAACCTCAAAATTAAACATGTCCAATAATCCAAAATTGAGAAAATTCAATAATCCAAAACAGAAAAAAAAAATCCAAGTTTCACTTCTGTCGCGTCTTCTGTCTTAATTTATTTCAGCTGTGTATACTCCTTTTAGCTTCGAGGTCATAACAGGAGTCCGGGATCTGTGTCTATACAGTAGGGTAGGCCATGGATCTATTGATTGTCAATTATTTCTATCGTCAGTGTATTTAATGGAGTAAATTTCAACTGATATTAATTTAAGTGGATATGATACAGGATGAAATGGTGAGGATGATTCATGGTATGTAAATATCCAGTTCGGCATTTGCCTTTACGACTGGAAATACCATGAAAAAACCCATGTCAAATTGGCCGGCCCCGGGATTTGAGCCTGGGACCTCCTGAATGCGAGTCCAAGACATTACCATCTCGGCCACCTCGCTCGGCCATGGACTTTTATTGCAAATGTAACGGGAGAAAATAATATTACGGACTACAAAACATTTCTACATGCAGGAGGCTTTGGATTGTATACAAACATTGGTCGGATGCCAAACCGTTGCCACGCTGTCTCCCTAACTCGGGACTTCCTGTGGGGGGACACGTCTGCCAAATGACATAATCGACTCTCACCTAGTCATGTGTGACAGATGTTGTTTTGTTTACAATCACATATATCCTCTGCATGAACCAATACTGTAAATTTCGTTATTGTAGAGATTTTGTTTTGTAGTTCAGATTCATATTAATACTCGCTTCGCTCATTGGGGGGTCTGCCCCCCAAACCCACGCTGAGGTTCTCGGGAAAGGCTTTTTTGTTTTTTTTTAATATCTATGGGAGATAGAGTGCCTGTATTTATAATCTGTATTTATAACTATTGGGTCATATTTAGTCTGCTGTATTGGCAGAGCCCTTTGTGAACTGTGTTTGATAATACCGTTGCTATGGAAACCGAGCCTTTTTTCGGGGGTTTGTAGGGCTAATAATTTTTAAAAAATTAACTTTTTGGAATTTACCTGTGGTTTACAGCCTAAACGCTACACGTGTACCAAATTTCAAGCTTCTAGCTCATCTGGAAGTGGGCAAACATTAATGTCAGTGAGTGAGTGAGTGAGTCAGGCAGTCAGGGACCATGTTTTTTGACGATAGTGTTTTTTCATCCATGTATTTTTGCGCAAGTAAGGGACGATTTTACCCCGAATGACCCTATTTTCCGCTCCTACTGAACCTTTCTCTTCTGGAATTTTTACGAGATTTAACAGTTATCCGACCCCAAAAAACAATATTGGTGGCTGGGAAGGATACTTTTTTTTTCGTTACAAACACAAATTAAATACGAATTGCACATTTGTTATCCTAATCGAACCGTTTTTATTTTGCATACAAAGTCATATTTTGGTCTTTTTAATGGTCTTGGTTGTATTTGTAATTTAACGTCATATTTCAGTTATAAAATTCGGTACAAAAGCACAGTTACAGCATAGGCTAGAATATGTGCACTAAACTGTCGACTTTAATTTCTTTTCAGAAAAATAGTCACGGATATTTTTGTTTTACTTTAACTTAAATGTGAAGGGACAATAACTAGTAGCCTAATAGCGCAATTACCACTTCCTCCTTTTTGTTAACAACTTCCAATAGACATGTTTTTAAAATATTTTCAGTTCAGATTTGCAGTGGTATCTGGAAACATTAACAGATTGGAAGTTCTTTGCAAGAAAAACTGTAAATCGCCTGTAAAACCTTAAAAAGTGATTATCTGATTGAATTAATGTGATTTATGCCCGGTTTCTACAAACTTGTGAAATACCTAGGCCTATGGGTAAATTATCCAAGGCCAAGGCCTTGGAGTTGTACAGTTAATTTAATTCAGAAGGCTTTGATTCTCATTGTTTAAATTATTATTGATCCTATGAGAGGTTAAATTTTATCCAGCCATCCATGAAAGGATAAATTAACCCGACGATTTACCCTTGGAAAGATCTAGCCCGAGTTTGTAGGAACATTTTTTCTGTCATTTTCATATTTACCCAGAGGACATTTATCTAGAACCTCGCCACAAGTGTATGTGATTGCTATCTTTAAATTATTTGTGTTGGTGTGGTGTTATTCTTGTGTAAATTCTATCCATTGGATAATTTACCCATAGGTAATTCGCGAGTTTATAGAAACCGGCCATTAATAATTTAGTGTTATTAAACGTTTTAAATTGGAACATTTATTTTTAGAAAACACGTTCTTCTATGAGGTCATATTTAAGAATATTAGGTCATATTTTCCACTTTTTAAGATTTGAAAACTGCCATGACTAAATAAATAGTATTGCTAAAAGCGGGTTTATCGTAATACAGAGGTTTGACTGTCCTACCTTGCCTGAAGAAAGCCGCCAGAAATAAAAATGAAAGCTTACCTGTAAACAAAAGAGAAACAGTTCGTTAAGAACAAAAGCAATGATTCAGATCCAGGTGACACAGTAACTACACCCTCCCAATCACAGCTGTAAGTTACAACTTGAGACAATTGTATTACAATTGGTTCACTGAACACCTGGCAACATAACCACTCAAGCAATTGAACAATAAAATTTCCATTCACTGAGAGGTAACACCTTTATTAACAGGAAACATTAAACATTCAAATAGATCGACACATTTATTGCCAAGAAAAGTTATAAATGTACATGCTCTTATTTGTTGTAAACAATTTCACTGTTTGCATTGATATATTGCATGATTACTGGGGCCCCGGATTTTGTTGACCTAAAAATACTTTTAAAAAAATATATAAAGTGACTAAAAAAATACGAATAAATGACCCGAAAAAAAACTCAAAAATTTATATGAAAATACTAATTTGTTCGTCGGATTTGTGTCTATTCGACCAAGTTGCTTGCCTATGTCCCTTCTATACACAGGTAAAATATTTTAGTATTATTCATTAACACTCTGTATAATAATAAATGGAAATATTTACTGCAACAGATGCAGCAAGTGTTCAGCAATTATTCAACATATTCGCCACAGGAATGAGACATTTGTCATACCGTGGGAACAACTTTTATTTATTTATTTAATAATAATAATAATAATAATAATAATAATAATAATAATAATAATAATAATAATGAACATTACAGGTATAAAACCCAATTACAATGTCCATGCTAAAAATACAATGCTTACATACAAAATAATAAAATATGAGATATAAAACATAAGAATAAATTGATTTTATTAACACTAGATTAGTAATAGCAAACCTTTTAAGCAAAAGACAAAAAAAAAAAGATCACTTTCTTGTGGAAGTTCTGTGCTTTGTAAATTTTACCGGAAACAATTGAATTCATGAGAACTGGATGAACAAACAATCATGGCAGGCAATTATAAATATATAAAGAACAGTTCATAAGAATACAATAAAGTGATGATGATGAGTGTTCTGCCCGAAGGCAGGTCCAGACCCGTGACGAAGCCGTGGGGTGATGACCACGACTCGTCCGAGGTAATTCAGGCAAGGGTGATACCGCGGAGATTTGCCATTGCCTCTCGCGGGATGGGAATGAAAGGACACAACACAACACTCAGTCCTGAACCTAGGAAGGAAATTTTTCACTGCTGAAAAATCCCCGACCCGGCCGGGAATCGAACCCGGGCCGCCAGGGTGGAAGGCAGTCACGCTACCAACTCACCCACGGCGGCGGACACAATAAAGTAAATAAGTATAATGTCAATTATTCCACCTTTTTATTCGCAATAAATATACCGTAAGTCAAGGCCCGGATTTTCTCACTTACGATAATGATAGGATATTCTTATAAAGCCTAATCAAAGAACGTCCAATCGCGTCCAATGAGTTCTAAACGTGAGCGGGACAAACATGGCGGACATGCAGTGCTTTGTTTTATAGCCTAGTCCGAAAGGGAAATTACTTGTTATTAAGTTGTCACGATATGGAGGGGTGCTCTGCTGTTTCCTGTACAAGACTGTGCATTTAGGTTACTCACAAGCCTTAAGGGCCCGCAAAATATCCCCCCTTGGCGTGTGCCACTTCACTTTTATAAAAAAAAAAGAAATGTAGCCTACAAAACTACACATAACCTAATTCTTTATAAGAAGCATGAAGAACTGTACTCAAAATATTCGCACGATTTAGGTTATATATTTTTTATAATAGTAGTTATGCAGGAAGGTAGGCCTATTACTTGGATGTGAAAGGGCCAGAAATTTGGTCACGAGAGACTAACATCATGTAAATAAACGACAAGGGACCCACGGCTAAAATTTACACAATACTTTGGTTTTCTTAAGTCTTTCTTAAATAATAATGTCAGCCTGCCAGTATTTTATGTTAAACTCAGAGCTACGTGCTTTAATTTGACCTGTATTGCTAAAACTAGGCAACAAAAATAAAATCAGGTAAACTCATATTACGAAGTGCCAGATTGATTTTGTTCAATCAGCGATAATTACACCTATGATATGCATAAAATAAGTTGTTTTTGTAATCGATTTCCGAGTTAAGCTCCAGATCGATTCATTAAGCAAGGCTTACGGAAGAACAAAGGTTTAGTTTGATGAGCATGTGAAGGAATATGTGGGTAGTGTTATTTGTCAAAGCTAGCTGTATTGCAACTTCCAAAGCCGTATATGAACACTGTAAAAAACATGTCATGAGAACTGATTTGTATTTGATAAATTCTTTCTAATATATTACCATAAAATAGGCACTAAATTGGGCATTACTCCGGTACCGGTCAACCGATTTGGTCCAAAATCAATAGGCTACTTCCTATGGACATTATAAATGCGAATACCAAGTTTCATGAAAATCTGTTAAAGGGTATTCGAGTTATCGCGCGTAAATACACACGGACGGAGGGACGGACGGATAACCATTTTCCTGTCCCCACACATAATCTCATAAAGTACCACACTGGCACTTAATAAACTTTATTGTAATGAATTACGCACCATGCACTGAGCAGACAGCTCACATCTGTTATTGATTTTATCTTACAATGCTACCAACATGAAAACGCTTTTAACCCACCAAATATGACGACATTTGCATTCACCGTGAGAAATTTCACATTATAAAAGGCGCAGTGAATTTCAAAATGGTAAGTTTTTATCAAACGGAGTCTATTCAATAAGCATTCGAGTTGCGGATATTTGGCGAGAGTCAATTTCTCACACAATATATAAACCCTTGCCGGACTGCAAAGAAAACAGTTAATACAATGATTAGGCTCGTAGTTTATTTCTGTCTTCCTTTTTCTGTAATGTATATGAAATTTAAATTTTTGTTCCAATTTCTTTTCAGTCGTTTTAATACAAATTTAAGACAAATGACTGTATCCTATATTATCAATTTTAAAAAGCCTCTTGGGCTACATACGGCCGGTTGGAAACCCTAATATAATGATATATTTTGTAAATAATCATCTTTTTACCTAAACGATAAGCAAATTTTCTCTGTAATTAACTCATTAACCCGTTTCAGTCCCTCCGGCAAAATTTGTGTTCAGAATTTGCTACGTCCAGAAAAATTAATCGATCTAGGCCGGGTTTCAACCCGCGATTCTCAGATTCAGAAGCAAGCGAAGGCATGGTATTGCCAATTGAGGAAGAAATGATGGTCACGGAGTCCGTTTGCTTTCTCGTCCCTCCTCAAGGGTCATTTCTCGGTCCATTAGCCATGAAATGCTTTTTAATTAAACCGGAGATTCCTTACACCGAGGTTTGAACTCTCTCCAGGCTTTAGACGTGGCCAGACATGCAATAAACTTTTCTCATTACACTAAATGGCTTTAATATAACACGCGATAACAAGAGAACAGGTTTTTCAAACAGAGGCCCTCAACCCCATAAATATTGCAAGCCCATAACGAAACCTTATTTAGTTTCATTTTGTATCCCAAGAGATAGAAACGATCCAAGATTTTCCCCAAGATAATATTTTTACTTCCTTTGCCCGTACCATAGGTATTATAGGTAGAGGAAGTAACCTATTGTTTTCGACCCCAAAATTCGAAGTTGAGTTTTTAGCACATATACACGTTTCAAGGCCCCCTGAATCCAAAAATACTGTTTTTGGAAACATGTCTGTGTGTCTGTCTGTCTGTGAACACTCTAGCTCCAAAACGGAAAATCGTATGAAAACGAAATTTCGTATTTGGGTCAGGTACCTTCTGAAGATGTGAGGATAAGATTGGGGACAAATTTCCCTTATTTTTAAGGGGACTTTACAAGAAGAAATCTTCGTTTTTCGCGATTTTCTCGAAAACGGCTCTAACGATTCTCTTTAAAATTTGCACATGTGTTCCATTTACTGAGAGCTAAAACTTTTATTTGAATTTTTTTTCGAAAAAAATTCTCTGAGGGTAGTTACAAGCCACCCACTGTTTGTAAGCCACCCACTGTTTGTAGAAAGTTTGTCTTGCGTGATGAATAGACTTCGGATTTTAGGTAAGAACCTATTTTAATCCTTCAGTGATAATGAACGAAAACTTGTATATGCATGTTTCATAAGTAACTATGCCTAAAACTGATGCTTTTGTAGCACCTAAAACAGCCTATTTTTACGTTAGAGCCTAATATTGCCTATTTGCTTGTTTTTCCTCTAAAGTTCAAAAATAAGTTATTTTTTGTTATAAATTCTAGCATTTATTTTCAGTTCGTACTGAATTTTTAGCTCGGAATATGCAGTACATGACACATTTGTGACTTGGTTAAATTGTAAGGAATGTATCGTCTTCAGTAGAAAAATTCCTTGGAATTCCCAAGGAAATTTTGTGTTTTCTCCAGACTCACACATCAAGTAAAAAAATAAAAAATAAAATAAAAAGTTCTCTGAATCACTATTGGATACAAGGGGTTGAATATGCTAGCGTGCGTAGCTTCTGGGCACAGGGATTAGGTTTTCTCTGTTATGGTATTAATACAGGCCCTAGTAATAGGTCTATATAATTCTCTAAACCATAGGCCTATATCTGTGTTTTATCATGATTGATTATTGGTGACTTCAATAAATATAATATTCTGCATTGCAATTGAGATATTTCAGAAAATTGGTAACTTAACGACTATATAAGAGACTATCTTACGATTTTTAGAACCTATTTTCCAATTTTTAGAGCCTATTTTAGGTACCTAAAACAGCATTTTTAGCGACCTAGAAGTCCGAAGTCTAGTGATGAACAACTGAATACGCGCTCTTTCACGGCCTCTTATTCTATATAAGAATGTGAAGTGAGAAAGATGGTATGTTGGCCATGCATAGAGTAAAGAAGTATCTGAGGGAAATATTCGATAAATTTCGGAAATTATATTTTACGGCGGAAAGTTCAATAAACGTCTGCAGTCACTTGTTCTTTTTTTTTTAAGTTTGTTATATAGACTGCGCTTTTAGTCGCATCATTGAAAGAAGAGGTATTTATGGGATAATTAGCGTAAAATTGTGTCTTGCGATTCTGTACAAGGATATGTGAATACTGCTAACTTTTATTTGGGCAGAGGAAGTTATGTGACTTTCACATCAGATTTTTAGCTTTCAAATCTACTCCAGAAAAGAGCAAAATCAGTACTTTTTTCATTTCTAGAATTCCGTTAATATTCTAAGTTATCACTAGACCTGGGATTTTAGGCTCTAAAAAACAGTTTTAGGCACCTAAAATAGGCTTTTAAAACAAGTAAATAGGCTTTTAAAAGAAAAAATAGGCACTTAAACTATGCTTTAAAAACGTGTAGACAGACAGAAAATATACTTTAAAATATTACAATATGCACTTAGGCTTAAACTGTAACATGGCCTTTTTTTTACTGCAAGAAACGTGGTATACCTATTCCTAACAGAATTAACTGCAGATCCCGAACTGTATTCACTTAAACAGATGTTCTTTCACTGGTGACACAGAAGTCCTTCCCCTTAACCCTCCCCCTCCCCCGTCAGTCAGCAATGCTTTAGCGATAATTGTTTGAAATAATCAAGTTTCTGTGAAAAACCCACCCTCTGCTGTTCTGTTCTTCATTCAGAGATGTCCATTAAATGATTGTAAAAATTACAGAAGTTGAATTTTATTTTAAATGTACAAAATAGGCACTTTAGGCACTAAAATAGTAAAATAGGTTCAACAGGTCCAAATAGGCATTTTAGAGCACTATAAAACTCTATAAATGTAAGTGATTTATCATGAAACGTCCTCATTAAAAAATTTCCATGTTATTTCATAAGGAACAAAATAGGCATTTGCCTTAAAATCGCAGGTATAGTTATCACTTAATTATCCGTCTGCCCGTGCATAAACGTCCTTACCGCATGCCTGAATATCAGGAGAAAATTATCTGTATCTTTGAAACAAAATAAAAAAATTATATTACATCTATTTTATCATTTCAGTGAAACCTATGAGTCCATAAAATAATTTACCCACAGGTCATTAATGGAAACAAAACACAATTTAATGGGCATATATATTCGAACAGATACAGCAAGTGTTCAGCTATTTTCCAACATATTCGCCACCGAAATTGATACTTTTTTCATACCGTGGGATCAACGTTTGAATACCTGTGTCGTACAAGTCTGCCGCCAGGGATTTGAACCACTGTGTGACAACCACCTTCGCCTCTCTGTCATACTCTGTCATTTCTTGAGGTGTAGGAAAAGACGGAAATCACTGGGAGCGAGGTCCGGGCTTTAGGGTCGACGTTTGAACATCGCCTAGCAAAACTCCTGAAGAAATTCGGCTGCAAGGTGTTTAAACATCCAGCCTAAAGCCCGGGCTTCGCTCCCAGTGACTTCCATCCTTCCCTACACCTCACGAATAGACAAAGAAACTCCTTCATAAGTTAATTTCAAATTACAAAATAAAAACACGGGCGACGCCGGGCCTTTTAAGCTAGTTATTTTTAAAAAGCACGTATGCTAGTACAGGAAACTGCATGCAAAAGTGAGATAAGCGTCTGAATATTCTTATACAGAGTGTTAATAAATAACACCGAAATATTCTACCTGTATATAGAGGAGACATAGACAAGCAATTTTTATTAGGAGATTTTTGTCCTATGACGTAAAATGTGGATGCTACAGGGCATTAAAATCATTATAATTTGGTGCTCATACATCAATAATTACGAGAATGGGGTTAAAATGTTCATTAAATTGACTTCATCCCTTCCTAGTGATCGATAAAAACCTGACTCTTGATCAATCAATCATAATTTAGTGTTTCCATATTCTGCAAAATTTACAGACTAATCACATGACTGGTCGCAACTGCATTAGTCTTTTTTTCTATTCATAACTACTGACTACAGTGTTAACAACGAAGTTCCTTTGTTTTGCATTTTTTCAAATGTTAGAAGCCAGTGGCGGCCATGCCCTGGGAGATTTTATGCTGTAACAGAAAAAATTGAATCCATAGAGCAAAAATCTCCTAATAAAAGTTGCTTGTCTATGTCCCCTCTATACACAGGTAAAATATTTCGGTGTTATTCATTAACACCCTGTATTTATACGTGGAGTTCCTGAAAACATAATTACAGCGTAGGGAGCAGGGATTTGTGCTCCTATACTGACAGACTTGAAAGAACTTCCGTTCTGGCATCCTGATGACTTCCTTCCTCTTCAGCACGAGCCCACTCAAACGGCTGTGCACCCCAGCATTTAAGGGGAAGACCAGTTTCCATTACTAATATGAAGTAGCCTACTTGTGTAGTTCCGATTTTACTGGAGTTCTAGGGCATAATGTCTAACTAAAATGAAATTAGCCAAATTTTCAGCCGGTTTTTAAAAACTTTATCTTTAGGAAACCTAAAACCCACAACACAAGACAACATTATAAGCCCAAATTAAATTGGTATTTTATGCTACACAAATTTATAATATTATCTTTAGACTCGCATTCGTGAGATCCTAGGTTCAAATCCCGTGCCCGGCCAATTTGACATGGATTTGTTCATAGTTTCCCCAGTCGTAAAGGCAAATGCCGAATTGAATATTTACTTACCAAGAATCATCCTCACCATTTCATCCTGTATCATATCCATTTAAATTAATATCAGTTGAAATTTACTCCATTAAATACACTAACAATAGAAAAAAATGACAATCAATAATCCCATGGCCTACCCTACTGTATAGACACAGATCCCGAACTCCTGATATGGCCTCGTAGCGAAAAGGAGTATAAACACAGCTGAATTTATATAGCCCGTAGTTACGACATTCATTTGTCCAGAGTTGACTTATTTCCATGAATTCTCCAGTAAGAGAGGCACAATGGGCAAAATTATGTGGCCTATAAAAAAAAGTGGAGACTAGACCTATGTAGACAGTCGGGACGCTTTGAGGATTAAGCCATTGTCTGGCACTTAAGGAGTGGTATATGGCATATGGTATACTGACTGAAGGCACTCGTCTGGTGCCCACGTGGAGTATGTCAAAAATTCAGAAATGAGCATTGATTGGTTGCACACGAAATTCTATTGGCTGTCAGGCAAGTTCAACGCCAAGAAAACATGCTGAAAATCCAGAATATACAACTCTATTGTCCAAGACACTCTCATTTCAAGTTATTTACTGCGGATTATGAGGGTCTGTCGGCATTGCCTTGAAGCAAGTTGTATATGTAGAAGTTGGCTCCACTATACATGCACGGGATCGAATGGGCCCAACCGATTCATTTTCATTCATTCATATTCCTTCTTGTTGTTAACAGCTTCCAATACACATGTTTTTAAAATATTTTTAGATCACTATCTTGCAGTGGTATTTGGAAACATCAACAGATTGTAAATTCTTTACAAATAAAACTGTAAATCACCTGTAAAATTCTTAAAAAGTGATTATCTGATTGAATTAGGCCTATGTATGTAATAATTTAGTGTCATTAAACGTTTTAAATTGGAGCATTTATTTTTAAAAAATATGTTCCTTTATGAGGTCATATTTAGGATTTTTGGGTCATATTTAATCATTTTTATGGTCTATTTGCAGACATTTTGCACTTTTTAGGTCATAAACAATCGAACCCTAGTGAGAATCGACTAAGAAACGGAATTAGTATGATTATAATTAGGGACTTTTTGACATCACTTACATGCGTTTGCAATTGGTCTCTCCCCATAAGAGTTCAAAAAGGGCGAATGCTAGGGTGTTAACTTGACCCGAGTCTTAAACTATGCAAGACTGTAAGACTTCGCCCCAGACCCTGCAGGTCTTGTCAGCGCTGTTATTTACAATACTTGTCTTGTGACTCATATAATGTTTATAGTGCTAATAAACAAATGCAAAGCGGTGGCCTAATTTCACTGCCGCCAGACACGAGGGAAAAGCTTCACTTCGGACCTGACTTTCGAAATACAATACAAATCCCCGAAATAGAATTCAAATCACATCTTTGTCTTCTCCATGTTGCATAGGCCTAATGCTCAAATAAATAAATAAATATTTTAATCCTACATAACCTCCCTACGTTTCCGAAAGTCTTGAAAGTGTTTTTGTAAACTATTTTCGCTATAAACTTGAAATTTTACACACTTAACCAAATCCTGAACAGATATCAGTTTCGATTTTCGGTTTAATATCCCGCTTATCCTATTAAAATACACAATAAAATCAGGTAAACTCATGTAACAAAGTGCCAGAATGCTTTTCTTTAATCAGTGATGATTGCAATTATGATATGCAGAAAATAAGTTACTTTGGTAATCGATTTCCGATAAGCACTTATGAAGGAATATGTGGGTAATGTCATTTCTCAAAGCTAACTGTATTGCAATTTCCAAAGCAGTATATGAACACTGTAAAACAATATGTTGCCAAGAGAACTGACTTGCATTTCATAAATTCTTTCTAATATATCACCATAAAATAGGCGCTAAATCAGGCATTACTACGGTACCGGACAACCGATTTGGTCCAAAATCAATAGACTTCTTCCCATGGATGTTATAAATGCGTATATCGAGTTTCATGGAAATCCGATGAAGCGTATTCAAGTTATTTATTATTCTAAATAACGCCCAATTAACTATGAGTTGAAACAACAGGTAAATGTTTTACCTTCTCTGCTGTTAATCGTTATTCATTTATTTATCCCAGCTCTAATACGACACACAAGCCACCGATCTAGACTGGGATTGAACCGTGAACTTGAGAGTAGAAAGCCAGTGCCATATTGAATGTAAGGCCTTGAATATCAGCAAGGAAGAGGAACGCGGGACATGGCATGGATGGTTTGAAAGTAGAGAGAAGTATAGAATGCCTCCTGCCGAGAGTTTTCTTGTTTAATTTGAGAGCTCTCCATATATTACAATATAAAGTGGAATCCGCCCCCTGGTGAGGGGTCGTAACAGTGACACACTGTTCGCTTTCCAACCCCCCCCCCACACACCCTTAAATCATAAGAACCCAGAATGCAAAGGGGAGCCGCACAACCACAAATAATCTTCATGAATTAGAAATGTAACCATACAGAGACCAATGTCAGATTAGTAGAGCAAGAGATTTAATGAGCATAAAATAATGAAAAAAATGCAAAATAAAAATTCTTTTATGACCTGAAAATAGTGAAAAATTACACTAAATTTAAAAAATGACCAACAAATTTACCATTATTACTTATATTTACGTTTTTAAGTATTGAATTGCTAAAAAGCAATTTAATGGATGACAGTGCGTTATATAAGAATTTACAATATAAAAGACACTTAATTTGTTACTAAAGAAGTAAGTAAATTTATACTACTTGGACACCCTTAGCGAAAAAGAATTCTTTCTGAACTGGCATGCCCATCAAATTGCCTCTAGCAAATATGTGTAATTTAAAAATAAAGAAAAAATAGGTCTTTATTGCTACAAGACGAACTGCTGTGGTGTTTACAATAAACCTGAATTCAAATGAACTATGAACACTTGGCGGAGATTCTCAAATAAAAACGATTGTCTGTTGTCTGAAAGTAATGATTTGTACTTGGAAAAACTCCTCTCTATCTCCACTGAAACATGACCTAAAACTTGCCAAAAAATGACCTATCTTTTGAAAGTGACAAAAAAGAAAAATAATGCAAAAAACAAATTGCCCTTATTTAATCATCTAGGCTATTTCATTATACACATTTACTGTACACATATTCGAGCTATCTTTTAAAATTCATATAAAAAATAGGCAAAATCATCAAATGCCATGCCCTATACATTAGCATTCAATATCATCCCGAAAAGAAGATTTGAAATAACTATTCCGCTGGTTTAAACATTGTAATTTGCAAACTTCATGTTTTATTGATTTGTATATTTTCAACACATATAAGTTATTAATTACATGATATTTTCCCGGGCTACTAACCAGGTGGTGAATTGGATTAATTCCGACGTTTCGAAACCAAACTGAGGCTTCATTGTCAAGGAGAAAAGGTGAATCTCCAATTCACCACCTGGTTAGTAGCCCGGGAAAATATCATATATTACCAGCACCAGGAAAAATTCAAAGCACATTTCAAGTTATTAATTGTTTTTACGCTCAGTTTCATTGTGGTTCAAAATTGGCTTTTTGCCCTTTAAATATAACATTACGTAAAAATGTTTTTAACTTATACATACAAGCCTAGTCCTTAAGTTTCCCTAGGGCCGTTTACACAAACAAAACAAAATTTCAAGGAAATATTTATTGCAACAGATATAGCAAGTGTTCAGCTATTTTTCAACATATTTGCCATAGGAATTGATACATTTCTCATACCATGGGACCAACTTTTGAGCACTTGTGTCGTAGAAGTCTACCACCTGGGATTTGAACAATTTTGTAATAACCTTCTCCATTTCTCTGTCAATCAGTATAACAAAGATACCCTGGTAGTAGAAAGGCTAAAAAGAGTAGGCCTAACACTTCTTCTTTCTCATAGTTTAACCTCTCCAGTTGTAGCGACTTTGTGCGGCCCACGTCGCCCGGCCCTTACATAATCGCGACCTATCGGGAAGAGAGTTTCTATTGACTACATAGTCCTACATACTTTTTTTGACCAGACAAGGCCAAGGACAGCCTCCCTGGCTGAGTGATCAGCCCAATGCCAGGGCCACCGCTGAGTAAACATGAACACACATGAAAAGACACACCAGTTGTGCACACACTTATTTCGAACTAGGAGTGGATGTGATGTCCGGAAACCACAAGGGACTAAGACATTTAAAATTGCACGTAAAATTATGTAATAAGGTACAAGAAATACACTATGGGCATAGGCCTAATCACTCTTTTAACTGTTTTCTTGGCAGTCCGGCATGGGTTTGTATATTGTGTGGGAAATTGAGTTTTGTGCACTTAAGGGATGAACTTTCAAACAGCTCATGTTTTGTCCTGAGTGACTGACTTATGCCCGGTTTCTACAAACTAGTGAATTACCTATGGGTAAATTATCCATGGACAAATTAGTTCCATTTAACCTACAATGATAAATGAGCAAGGCCTTGGAGTTGTACAGTTAATTTAATTCAGAAGGCTTTGATTCTCATTGTTTAAATATTACTATTGATCCTATGAAAGGTTAAATTTTATCCAGCCATCCATGAAAGGATAAATTAACCCGAAGATTTACCCTTGGAAAGATCTAGCCCGAGTTTGTAGGAACATTTTTTCTGTCATTTTCATATTTACCCAGAGGACATTTATCTAGAAACTCTCCACAAGTGTAAGTGATTGCTATCTTTAAATTATTTGTGTTTGTGTGGTGTTATTTTTGTGTAAATTCTGTCCATTGGATAATGTATCCATAGGTAATTCGCGAGTTTATAGAAACCGGCCATTAATGACTGATTGACGGACAGAAAATCAACGTATAGCCTAAACTATAAAAGGTAGAGACAAGGAATTTTGACAGTACCTTTGTTCCTTAATGCAACTGCTCACTAAGAAAGGATTTTGAAGTTTTTTCTTTTTTTAATTAATTTTACATGCCAAACACCAAATGTTTTTGAGGATACTTAATCCCTTTTCACACAGAATTATCAAATTCCATGTACAGTTCTCATGACGACGTGTATTGTTGGCAGTGGTCACAGGTAGCTTTGGAAATAAATTACACAGGACTTTGACAAATTACAGACGCTATCGATATAATTCATTGGTGTAAATAAATAATGAAATCCACGAAAATAATGCACAATGTGATGCAGTCACAAAACTTTCTCTGCCCTGGACATAGAGAACACCATTTTCTCACTTCACGATGTAGAATAACAGTTCGTATTGCAGGGACAGCATTTTCAATTGTTTCAGTCTGAGTGTGTTGTGACGGGCTTTCTTACTTTATGCTATAAAGTTCCTTAACTTCTTGGATTAAATCTTCGCCAAAATTCTGTGACGACTAATATGTGATTATTCTTAATCGTAGTATATAAGTTTACTGAACTCCTACAAAACAAGGTCACTCATGCACCTGTCGTGTCATCATAACACTGCCTGCATAGTCCACATTCCAACGTTCAGTACAACTACCTCTGTCACCGGGTGATTGCAAACTTCCTACTCTCAGTCTACTTTCTCTCTCTTTTAACAATTTACCCAGTCTTGATAATATTGATGAAAATTTATATTAACGGGCGCCATCATCAATACGCTTCCTCTTTTCTTTTTGTTATGTATCAGCCCAGACACAAATTAAATTATAGATACACAGGCTATGTACCTACATGCCCCTCGACTAGCTTTTAAATTAACAGTGGAGACGGGAATTGGGTTCGGATTTACCTTTCGTTTTTTTTTTTTCTGCTTCTTCTTTTTCTCCTTTTTTTTTTTTCAATACTCACTACCAAAGTATGTAACTTAGCACAAAAACCAGCTACTCTCAAACCATTACAAGGATAAGGGTCAAAAATCTGAACTTCACGTTAATTTACTTTGCATAACAATAACCATAATTTATTTAATATATTATTTTCTTTCTTTTTTTTCAACAATAACAATCTTATATACAATAAATTACATTTACACTACATTAACCATTCAACACTTTTATTGGTAGGATAATATTTGATTGTTCAAGGTTAGTATACCCAATTTTAACTATATAAGTACGTTCTCTGTTCAACAATAACAAATCCTTAATTAATTACTTTAATTTTCTTTCTTTTTTTTTCAGGTATCTACTAGAACGTCTTCTTCTAATTTACTACTGACTTGTGTAGTCATTTACATTTGCAACTTCAGGATAGTTCAATATATATATTATACTGGGTGTTTTTTTTCTTGAATAAATAAAGGTTTTCAATTCATAATCCAGTCCTTACTCTACAGATTACACTCAATAATCCCACCTATGTCTCCTACATTAGTCTATTTGTCAGCTTAGTCCATGAAGAATTGTATTTAAAGATAAATAGAAAAGACAGTCTCATGAAGAAAGAAATAGAAGTTTAGGCCTATACCCACAGAGTGACTGTGGCGATAGACCACCGATACAGGAGCGACGTCTAGATCTTGAGTTACAAACAATCTGACTCCTCTCCTGCAACCGGGAAAATATTAATGGGCCGCAAACAAAAATACAATTTTGTAAATCGACGTCAGAGGTCCCTGACACTCTCTCCTAGAGGCACGTGGGGCCGTTGTTCGCCTCCAACATCGATGGCTTTCACAATCTCTCATAAATTTCTTTTCTTTATATGTTACTGGTATAGGCCTTGCCTACTACCAGATTTTATCTGTTTGATTCGGGATACTTCCGGCGTTCCCTCACCTCACCCTTACAATCTCTAGTACTTGCTAATAAACTACTTATCATCAGTACACTACTCGCAATTTCCTATTCTCCTCTTTCTAACCTAACCAATCATTTGTTGTTATCTTTCAACTCACTCTCCTCTTTCTAACCTGACCAGTCATCAGCTATTATCTTTTAACCCCTTTCTTTCTTTAAGCAGAGTTCCCTTCAGCTTATACCATTGATTTAATTCACTCGGTGGTTATTCTAGTTTTCCTACTTCTTACGTTACTACTCTTTAGCATGGGCACCCAATCTTCTTTTGTCTCTAAATTCCCTAGAATTCTAACTGAAACTAATTCACGCCCAGATTAGTAAGCTTCTCTATAACCCCTTTAGTGACTTCTACTTCTACCCTAACATGTAAATTTTCCAATGGTACACACCTAATGCACTACCACTCGTAGGCCTTCTTTTGCCCTTCAATCTTTCCACTTCTTATCCCCCTCTACCATATTCCATCCACCTTCGCTTGTAGATAAATCTCTATAAAAAAAACATAACTTAACACAACAGGCCAGCATGAAATCTATTTATAGATAGTCACCCGTCACCTGAAAGAAACCCAAGAGGGAGGGGCCCTCGTAAGAAGTACTACGCATGCCCCTTAATTACTTTTCTTCCTTACTCCCCTCGCGTCCTGTCTCAAAAATAACAAAGTTTCTATGAGCATCACCAATTGCCCCTAGCTATGTATTCATTCGTGGAACAATCACCCAAAAAAACTTAAAGTGAAGAGATACATCTGTGGCATTCAGTTGTTAGGCTCTAGACTGCTCTTTTATAATTAATTTAGACCAGAAATAGAAAATAGTTGGATTACTGGATTTCATCACTTTACTTCTAGAATTCTCACTTCTATGTTTCTATTCTATTCTATTCTATTATTCCATACGGTGTCTAATCGCCATACATGACTTAGAAACCATCCTTAAAAAAAAAGGATATCTCAATTTTCTCACTCCCCAAACAATAAGAAAAAAAGTCTAGACGCTTATACTCAACCAGTGATGTCCAACTTATCCTCCGATCCTGAGTTGTCTTCCATTACTTCCTGATGTCCATATCTGCTCTTATTCAGAGCGAGCAGTCACGACTCACTCTCACAGCTGGTGTTCGCTGTAGCGGTGTCTCGTACTGGCCGACTTGGTGTATTCTTCTGATTAATGACTATCTCCATATAGCCGTGTCAAGGAAGTTCACAACCAGAATTTCCTTTAGATGAAAGTCTGACACACCATTATGCCAGAACGCCTCTACCGCTGTCACACATCCCAATCTCGTCTTCTCCCTTCTGCCTTTTCAACTTCTCTCTCTCGTGGTCAGGCACGTACTACTAACCGTCTTTCAGGTTCCGCACGTCTCCCTCGTCGATTCACCGTCGACGCATGCGCACCTCTCCTTTTCTGTAATTCAAATAAAATTCAGGGCAGTATCGATAATCATGAAAATGTTCAATATCGATTAGTTGCGGTCCCCCAACCCTTCCTTTGTTTAGGAATGGTCTCCTATCGTTGATTATGCACGTCGCTATTTGCGTCGTTACAGTGTGCCAACGAATATGCCAAATCAGAAGTCGGTAAAAAATTCTATCCACTGATACGTTATTCATAGCTGTAGGCTTTGTATTTTTAGTTGAGAAATATGGTTCTTTATCATAGGCCCTAAGAATTTAGGAGACAGCTCCTCTAATTTGTCAGAGTCCCGTATCATTTATTTCCAAACCTACCTGTGACCACTGCCAACAATACACTGTTGTGACGTGAACTGTAATTTTGGATTTGATAATTCTGTGTAAAAAGGGATTAAGTATTCTCAAAAACATTTGATTTTTGGCATTTAGAATCAATTTTTTTTTCAAAATCCTTTCTTAGTGAGCACCTACATTATGAAACGAAGGTACTGTCAAAATTCCAAGTCTCTACCTATTATACAGATGGTACCAAAAGTTTAAGGCCACCAGCATATTTGAAAGAAATGCGTATTGACTTTATACTTTTGGGTTGTATTAACTGATTTTTTGTTTGTTTACTGGGATTGTTATGAGATGCTTGGAATTGAAAATAAAATGGAATCACTGCTATTTTCTTCACTTTTAAGATTTTTTAAAAATATATCGATAATTTAAAATTACTACATTTTATAACGTTTCAGGGCATGGGAATTCTATAATAATACAAATAACGGGTTACTTTTTTGTATGATGGTACATGTATAGTTACACAACAAATTGATACCTAAGGGCACTCTCTGGATGTGTTTTTATAAAAATTAACACAGGTGAAACTGTTTTTAATATTCCAGAAAAAGTTACTAAGATTAACACATTTGAAAGAGTGAATGTCGAGTACAGGAAATGAATAATTTTAAATGTGGACCATGCAGCACTCTCCTGAGTAGCTCTAGACTAGTATCCGCCATTGTTACGATGCCAATAGCTCAATTGAGAATACTCGACATCCACTCTTTCAAATGTGTTAATCGTAGTAACTTTTTCTGGAATATTAAAAACAGTTTCACCTGTGTTAATTTTTATAAAAACACATCCAGATAGTGCCCTTAGGTATAAATTTGTTGTGTAACTATATATGCATCATCATACAAAAAAGTAACCCGTTATTTGTATTATTACAGAATTCCCATGCCCTCAAACGTTATAAAATGTAATAATTTTAAATTATCGATATATTTTTAAAAAATCTTAAAAGTGAAGAAAATAGCAGTGATTCCATTTTATTTTCATTTCCAAGCATCTCATAACAATCACAGTAAACAAACAAAAAATCAGTTAATACAACCCAAAAGTATAAAGTCAATACGCATTTCATTCAAATATGCTGGTGGCCTTAAAGTTTTGGTACCACCTGTAGTTTAGGCTCTATGTTGATTCTCTGTCTGTCAATCATTAAGTCAGTCAGAACAAATCCCCTTATATATAGAGAGGAGATTTACAAACATCTGACTGCTTTGTAGTCAAGGCCCTCTTTAAACAAAATAAAAATTGGAATAGACTAAGTCTACTGAGGCCGTGGTTTCTACATTAACTTTATCCAGACTTAAAGTATTTTCGTTACAAACGATTTTAGCCCCCGTAAGCCCAATTTTTAAGATGTTGACACGTCAAAAAGTTGTTGGGCTCACGATATCACGTATCCGTTTTTCTTTTATTGGACGGTACTACACTAACTTGTATTTTTAACACTTATTCTTTCAAATCCAAGGCCATCTATGCGTACAATATAATTCCGAAGTCTTGTCTCGTCGATTTTCGTCATGGTAAATGCTAAATCTATACTATTATGATCACACCAGGACAATGGGACTGCGAATAGTTATTATTCACGGATTCACACAATTATTACATTAGTCTGTGATAACATCACCTCCTTCCAGCGCCTGTCCGTTTGTGCATTAATGGCAATAATAATAATAATAATAATAATAATAATAATAATAATAATAATAATAATAAGCCTACGATTCAATTCATAGAGAGTCTCTTTTTAAAATATTAAATTAATTCAACGTAGACACCAAAACTATTAGCCTAACATTGTTAGAGAAACATTGACGGACACTTTCTCAAAAGTCAGACTCTTAGGGGAAATGTCAGAAGAATTTGAAATTAGAACTGGAGTGAGACAGGGAGACGGACTCTCCCCAATACTATTCAATTGTGTACTAGAAAATGTTGTGAGGGAATGAGTCAGAATATTGAAAGAGAAAGGAATCTATAATTCAGTTGTAATGGGACCTTCAAAGAAACAAATTGTTACAAATCACTTAGCCTTTGCTGATGATCTAGTGATACTTGCTAAAAATCCGGAAGAAGGAAAGATCAAACCAGAAGAACTTGAAAAAAAGTGCTGCAAAAATTGGGTTACAAGTATCCTATGAAAAAACAGAATGGATCACCAATATAAAAAATGCACCTGCAGAAATTGCAATATCTCAAAATAAAATAATAAAGAGCGTTAATAAGTTCAAATACCTTGGTGAAGTAATAACGGCAACAGCGATAGAAAAGCATACCACGCAACAAAAAATCTTTGTCCAAAAATGCTAAATTGAGGCATTATAAAACTGTAATCTTACCAGAAGCTCTGTACGCAACAGAGTGTATAAACACCTTCTCAGATAGAAGAATAAGCAAAACAGAGAAGAGAATATTAAGGAAAATTATGGGACCAATTTGGGAGAATAACATACATAGAAACTGAGGCCAGAAAAGGAGTTATACAAACAAACAGAAAAAATAGGCCATGCTTTCAGGAAAAGAAGATTAAGATTCTATGGTCACATTTTCAGAATGGAAAGAGACAGACTTACCAAACAAATTTTTGATCACTATGTAAGTAAAAAAAACTAAACCAGCATTATTCAAGGAAGTTGAAGAAGATTTGAAATTACTCAATATAAAAAAGGAGGATATTCCAAACAGAGAAAAGTTTAGGAAAGCAATATTTGATGGCGAATATCCAGAGAAACCCAAGAAGAAACGGGAAGTAAATGGACGGAAGAACGGAAACAGCAACATCGCGAAAGAATGAAGAAGTTTTGAGAAGACAAGCAGAAGACAAGCAGAAGACAACTGTTTCACGTGGTCTTAAGCTGGCCTAATCGAAAGGAAATAATAATAATAATAATAATAATAATAATGTAACCTTTTGCCTGGAAGAATTAAGGCCATAGGACCTTATCTTCCACTCAACCATGGGATAAATAAAAAATACTTAATTAATTTAATCATAAAAACAATAAATACAGAAATAATATAGAATACTAGTAATAAAATAAAAATATAATTGGTATAGCCTACAATGAAATATAAGAGAAAAGTGTATGCAATTGTAATATATAAGAAAAAAAGCAAAGGAAATTAAAAATTATATATAATTGTGTTTGTATGTGTAGACTATATATTAACAAATTTAAGCAATATAGGCTAAGTGATGTAAAAATATTATACAATAATCATAACTTAACATAGGCTGCATGATGAGTAGTTAGTAGGCGAGATATTTCAGACCTAAAAATAGGCCTAATAACCAAACTTGTGCATTTAGTCCTAAGAGGCAAAATTATTTAAAATTAAAGAATTCCAGGTTGTTCTAGAAAGAATGGGGGCTCGTAAAGAAAGAAAGGCCTCTAGCATTAACATGGTCATTGACAAAACAAATGAAAGGGAGACGAGTGAAAGCCCTGGCGTGTTCTTTTGTTAAACAGAAGAAGATCGCAGTATCGAGGCGCCGTGATGGTAAAAATTCCCAGAGTAGACAAAGAATTCCCTCCTGCAGAACAAAACACAAGAACCTGATGCCATGTCTTTAAAACCGCACAGAACATTGTCCTCATTGTTTGAATGGCTGTTAATATAAAAAGCAACGAGAAAAAGTGGTTTGCAAGGAAACTATCAGATGGAGTACAACAGCATTGGTTTTCTTGTTCTATCCAGATTGCCCCCATCATTTCGTGTATATATCAGCAGGCTTTGCATCTTACACAACAAAATACGTACGAGAGTTTCAGTTGTTTGAAACGTAATTCTGTTGTAGGAGGCTTAGATACATCGTGTAAAGGAATAATCGATTAGTGTTTTTTTTCCGTTTAAATAATTATCTACTCTTATACAATTCAACGGCCCTAAACAGCGTGCTTGCTCGCCCGCTTCGTGAGACATCGGGTATACTCGGCGATGTTCGTCTCTCGCAGTCTAAAGCTGCAATTCCACTGAGGCAACATTTGGGCAACATGTAGCATGCGTCAATGCCGCATGCTACACACAGTAATTCAATTGCAGCAACACGAAGCGACAAACGACAAGTCGCCTTGCCGCATGCTACAAGTTGACTGTTGTCGCCAGGAGGCCTTTGTCGCCCTTCGACAAAATTCCTCGTGTCGAACAGTGTCGTCGCTATCCGACAGCCAGCGGATCGGGGCGACATGTAGCATGCGACATGGGCTGCTTGCACCTCATAAACAAGCTATGAAAACAAACAAACAAGGGTCTTCATAGAGCAGAGCATTTAAATCACAGCCACGTCAGCATAAAGGAGGAGAAAGAAAATAACTACTGTAGTACTGTATATCGGGTCTCCTTGAAGTTTTAAAACTTAATAATTGTTTTCCTTCAAATCCCAATAATTGCCAATACAGTATTTCAATTGAAATGGGAAGCAGCAATGAAAGTAGTTGTTACATATATACATTCGAAATTAGGCTTGAAAAATAATAATTCCTTTATTGCAACCAATGGTTATATCATGATCATGGCCCGGATTCTAATGACATGTCATCTTTTTATTGATGCTGCATAGACATTGCCAACTTGTGGATAAATCCTAATCATGGCCTCTAGATTATAGAAATGCATTTTTATTAGGTCATTTTTTGTCATTTTATGCAATTTTATATTTTTAGGGCATTTATTTCAATTTTAGGTCATTATTTTGTCATTTTCGTGTCATTTGTTTCCTCATTTAGTCATTTTCATGTGTTTACATTGAGTGTATTAACTTCTTTTTCGTCGCTAGCGGTGCTGTCTTTGAAGTGTTGTCTGTTTAATGCAAGAAAGAAAAATTCGGCGTTAAAGTGTTGATATGTTTCAGTCGGAAGTGAGAATCAAAGAAACGCCAAAATTTTGTATTATAATACTATTGTTATTAGATTGACTTGGCACCAGAGTCTGCCACCTGCTTGGATTTGAGAGTGCAAAGTATTGTTTACCCTCAATAAACGACAATAGAGAGTTTTTGCTATAGCGTGTTGTCGGATACGGTACACACTAATGTCACATGATCGAATACGGTAAATGGAATAATGTCTTGTGCTACGACGGAGTTTTTGCCAGCGTAAATTGACACGGTACGGTATAAGATAACAGAGAAAATGGAGGAACTGCTTCAGACTGCCACACTTGAAGATTTTAACAATGAGTTATTGGAGAATATGATACCAAATTGTTCTCCGAATGTGATAGGCCTATGAATAAATTTAATTTTCCATTGTTTCTGTTATAAGCCTACAGATATATGAATTCCATAGCACCTCATAACAGCATATAAACATTAACATAACCTCAAAATGGGATTTTAATAAGAAAAATATATTTAACTTGTGAAAATTTATAAACACTGCTACGCAAGTTTATTGAAATGTTTTTGAGTTTGTTACAGGCATTAAATTATCTGCAGTGGTTTGTTATACTAGAAATAATTGAGGCTATAAATACCGGTACTCATCATTGAAAATCTACTGTAACTTTCAGAATAAAAATCATATAAGATTATAGCTATATGCCATAAGTAGCCTAGCCAGAGAAATATTTTGTATATTACAGTATCAGTAAATATTATTCAAGAAGTAATTTTATATTGGCATCTTTTTAGTTAAACTCTCAAATTGAAATAAAAGTAAATAGGCCTATACATTATTGAAAGAATTTCTTCTAGTTCCTTCTGTTATAGATTGCTTTTGGTATAAAAACGCTGAATTAGTTTTTTTTTAGTATAGATTCCCTGCGTCTTCTTTTCCTCATAGGAGGAAGATGTAAAAATCTAAAGTTGGGACCTTGGGCAATCAGCTGACCATTGGAAGTAGGGTGAGTTTCTAGTTCTTTATTGAAGGTTAAACAACTGCTGTGTGGTGGGATGTCATCCACAATCACGTCATTGTTTATACTGTATACTGATTATTTATGTCAGCTATAACACCAATACTGCACAGTGCCTCTCCCCTGTCTTCTAGTCCTCTCCTTCTTGAAGCTGATTCACCAGACTCCATTTTAACTTTAAATGCGTTAGCCATGTCTGAAATTATTGCCATCTCCTACCAAAAAGTCGGGAACATCATAAGCATTTGAACCAATAACCTCACGCAAGAGAATCAAGTCGTTATTTATGTTAAAGCGAAGTCTTTCCTGTTTTTCGGGATTCATGTCTATTACCGTAAGCTTCACGCTAATCATTCCGAAATAACGTGTCACGTTATCAGATATAGCGTCACGGCAAACCGGCGCATGCGCACAACATCAATCACGTGACTTTAACGTTTACGGTAACTCAACGTAAGCTGGGCAAAAACACTCTAATATAATCCGGCAGACCACAAAAGGATGTGCCGAATTTTGACTCGCCAGTGCCTCAGAGCCAGTATAAATTTCTGTGAGAAAAGAACATTCACAACATTACAGTTATTTACAGTTTTTATAATTATGTACAAACTAGTCTATAACTTTGTGTGTACAATAATAATTTTTTATAAATAAAATATCAGTTTTAGGTCATTTTTTATAATTATTAAGTCATTTTCTTTAAAATTTAGGGTCATTTTATAGGTCATTTTTCAAACAATTTTAGGTCATCAGAATCCGGGCCCTGAATTCATGATGAATGAGCACTGGTAGAATGATGTATTGCAGGGGAAACAGGAGCCCCCCCCCCCCCCCCGATAGACAAAGTCAGGTAAAGTAAACTATGCAAAGTGACAGCAAGCTAAGTATTACGCCATAAGAATCTTACATTTTTACAATTATTACATAACCTGTCAATAGACCAAGTTAGCGCATTCTCAAGACACAATAATATAGAGAATAAAAAATAATTTAAAAAAATAAAAATGTAAGGATTATAGTCCAGTCTGATTGATGTAAAATAGAAATAAGACAATATTAGGATACATTGTTACGATATATTACTATTAAAAAATTCATCTATGTTACAAAATGGGGTTTGAATATGCCAATTCTCTGATACGATTCTCAAGAGTGGAGTAACTAAAATCAATTATACCAAAAGTCCCTCTTGATGGATTCCTGGCCAACCAGTCATGTGCTCATATCTTAAAGAAATTTACAGGTAAATTTTGATAAATTATTGGTAATTTATTAAATAGTGTCTGCCAATAATTTGACAGCTATTCAGACACTTTAATAGCCCATGGTGTTGTATATAAATATGGGTATTGTATATGGTATTATTAAAGACATGTTGCACCAGACTGAAGTTGCTTCAGTTGAATCGTTCTAGTCCCATGCTACACGCCTAGGCGACAAAGCGAATACGACATGGGGAGACAAATGCCGCATGCGGAATATGGAATTATTGTGGCACATTGTCGCACGCCTACAATCAGGCAACACTAGGATACAAGTCGCATGCCACATGTCGTTCAGTGTTGCTTCAGTGGAATTGCGCCTTAAACTTTCATGACGACTACAAAATTAGGAAGGAAAACCGTTTCTTTATTATATAAGACCTAAGTGAAATGAACACAATGAACAAATATTCTAATTTTATTTTTACTTACAATTTTCATAGCTCTGAACCACAAACATTTTTAATAATCTACCAGTGTAATTTTCTTAAAAATCCTGGAGTCAATGAATAATGGCGGGCAAAGCCGGGGGCAACAGCTGTAAAATATTGATGGTTTTATCTCTTGAAATATCGCTGATAATAATAATCCAAACAAACCATTCCTTCCCTTGAAACATTATATAATTTCTGAAAATTACACTGAATTGATCAAATAAAATTCACATCATATTCATGTCAATAAACAGCTGAGATCAATACATATTATGCGTTCACAGGTTCTTTGGAACTGCATAATCGATTCTGATATAGTTTTCCCAGGGGGCGCTTTCATGTCGTGGAATGTACTCTAAAGCAGGAATTTTAGCTGTTTCATTAATTATTAATGGCTTAGTTTATGAATGATTCGCGTGCAAGTGTTAATAAATATAATGCTTTAATAATTATTATACTCTTAATTTTTAATTTTTAAAAGAATTATCGTGGCGAAGCCACGGGCAACTCCTAGTATGTGAACATTTCACCTTTTCCTTCCTCTACCCATACCATAGGTTCTATAGGTAGAGGAAGTACTCTGTCGGCAGTAAAATTCCATGTCGAGATTTCAACATAAACACACTTTTTGAGGACTCCCTAACATAAACAAACCTACAGGCTGAGGTAGATTTCGAAGTGCTTTTGGTTTAATTTATTGTCGCTGCGTAGCACTGTTCTTCTTTAGCCCTGGCATGACAAACCCGCAATAATAATAGCAAAAAAGAGGAAAGAGCACTTTTTTAAACTTTCAAATCTCGCCTTATATGAGAACTATCTAGAAACTACTTATTGATTTGTAGCGTACTCATCAAGAGCTTTTCAAGGATACCCCACAAGACGTGGTTTCAAAAATTTCGAATTTCCATCCCCCCACCCCCACTCGTACCCCCAGAACCCCCGAATTGTTGGTGTCACTGTGAACTCCATAGGGAGTACTCTAATTTATTCAAACAAAGTTTCCCTCTATACTTCATAGGGGCCGAGATATAAATTTTTCAAAATTTCAACCCCCTCCCCCGACCACCCCCTTAAACCAATTTTGCTCATTAACGAACTTGTCCGAACTATTGGGCCTAGAAGTAACATAATAAAATTTGGTTCAAATATCTTCAAAATTACGGCCGCTGAACGGGCGGTGGTTTCGCACTTAGGGAAGCATGGAACGTAAAGATATGAAAGAATTTCTCGAAAATCATGACATGGTATCCATTGCAATAGGTAGATTTTTCTTCGAAATCTACCTAAAATACAATTTTCAGATACATGCTTGTCTATGTGTGTGTGTGTGTGTGTGAACTACAAATGCTACAAAACAAAATTTAATATTTGGGTCATATATTATGTCCTGGGCACATGACCCAAAGATTGACGACTTTCTGCCATTTTACATGAAGAAATTCTTTTTTCTGGTGATTTTCTCCAAATCTGCTTCAACAATTTTCTTTAAAATTTGTAAACGAGATGCTACAGCGAAGTGGCAGAGATGGTAACGTCTTGGACTCGCATTCGAGAGGTCTCAGGTTCAAATTCCGTGGTCGGCTAATTTGACATGGTTCCCCAGTCGTAAAGGCAAATGCAGAATTGGATTTTTACATACCATGAATCTTCCTCACCATTTCATACTGTGTAATATCCATTTAAATTAATATCAGTTGAAATTTACTCCATAAAATACACCAATAATAGAAACAATTAACAAACAATAGTTCCATGGCCTACCCTACTGTATAGACACATACCGAACTCCTGATATGGCCTCGTAGCTAAATGGAGTATAAACACAAATAAATTTAAAAAAATGACGTTTTGAGCAGTCATAAACAGGTCGAACTAGACAGAAATTGCACGTGGAAATAAACAAACAGCATGGCTGATAATATTTAATAAAATATTTAATTAACATCTGCGCCACATCAGAAGAATGTGTCCTGTCTAAATGCACTGACTCTGGATTAGGCCTAACGAAGGAATAAGTGACCCTCATTAGGAACGGAACCGTTGTAAAATCATCCCTCAAAGTCAACCCGGACTTCGGGGGTAGTGTGAGACTTTCATGCTGTGGAAAACACTATACCAGCGTTTCTCAACCTTTTTGAAACCGAGGACCTCTAAAATGTCTAAAAAAAAATTTACGGCCCCCTAATTTTACATCCCATTTTTAAAAGAAGGCCTATATTTTAATATTTGGGGTATTAATAATTTGTGGTGCTAAGGCAAAACCCAATATGTAAATATATGTAAATATATATATATATATATATATATATATATATATATATATATATATATATATATCAAGAGTTAGGTAATAGAAGGACAATTCCGGGGTGCGCGGGCAAAGAGAGTTAAGTCCACCATCCTGAAAAATTGAAATATGTCCATAGAGTTATAGATAAAAATGTTCTCTGCATTTGTGTTAAGTCCAGTAAGTCATATTCAAAATTGTACGGTAGTTATGGATGTGTGCCTTATAGGTTTATCCATCTCTAAAGCTATGTTGGGCTGGTATAGTGTGTTAAGTCACTCTAATTCTCAGTAACAAGAGAATGGACTTAACTCTCTTTACCCGCGCACCCCGGAATTTTTATAATTTACTTAAATATTCTAGTTTAATAGAGACATTTTTTCAACCATTTGACTTTAAGGGAAGGAGATGTTCTCTTAACAACACTATCACAAACTTGGCAAACCTAAATTTCTGCGATCTTTTCTAACTCTTGATTTTTTTATTTTTTTAATTTTTATTTACATATTGGGTTTTGCCTTAGCACCGCAGATTAAAGGTCGTTATAACGAAATATGTGAAAAAATGTTACTTCTTTACTTTCCACTTGATTTACGATAATTTTTTTTAATTATGTCTGCGGACCATCTGCACCATCTTCGCGGACCATCTGCACCATCTTCGCGGACCATAGGTTGAGAAACTCTGCACTATACCATATAAGACGTATTCTTCAATCTATGGAATATTTTAATTTCCACGCTGCATAAGGAGAACTCTTACTGAGATCTCTCAGTATTCAAGGAGGCACGTAGGGGACAACGCCTGGACCATATTTGGATAAGAGATGCAACACAGGAGGTGGCCGCCCAAAACAGATGAAAGTTCCCCGCCCCCATCAGATTGGAATGCAATCTCACTCTCTATTCCTCAGTGATTACAATTACACAAAAAACACACCCGACAGGTGTTACAAGCAGGACTGACAACAAAATTGATTAATTTATGAAACGTCTTTACACATAGGCTTACAGTTTTTAAGTTTCGGAAAGTGTTTTTTTTTTTTTTTTTTTTTTTTTTTTTTAAAAAAAAGGCTTGCTTACACGATGACACTGGTTTAGTGACTTTCATCAAAGTGATCTCGTGAAATTAACTCCATCCATTTCATTCAAAACAAATTCCAGTGCAACCAAATACTTCTCTTTATTAAGTGCCAGTATGGTACTTTATGAGATTGTGTGTGGGGACGAAAAATGTCTGTCCGTCTGTTTGTCTGTACGCTCGATAACTCGAATACGCTTTTTCTGATTTTCACAAAACTTGGAAAACACATTTATAATGTCCATGGGAAGAACCCTGATAATATTGCACCAAATCGGTTCACCGGTACCGGAGTAATGCCCAATTTTAATAGATTATATTAGAAAGGCGCCATAACTCAAACACGCTGTACCGGATTTCCATGAAACTTGGTATACGCATTTATGACGTCCATGAGAAGTGCCCTATTGAATATGAACCTAATCTGTTGACCGGTATCGGAGTAAACCCCAATTTAGTGTATATTTTAAAGCCGCAGTAACTCAAATACCGCTTTACCAGATTTTCGTGAAACTTAGTATACGCATTTATAATGTCCATAGGAAGAAGTCTATTGATTTTGGACCAAATCGGTTGACCGGTACCGGAATAATGCACAATTTAGTGCCTATTTTATGGCAGTATATTAAAAAGAATTTATGAAATGCAAATCAGTGACAACATACTGTTTTAAAGTATTCATATACGGCTTTGAAAGTTGCAATACAGTTAGCTATGACAAATAACACTATCCACATATTCCTTCACATATGCTTATCAAACTAGGCCTTTGCTCTTCCGTAAGCCCTGCTTAATGAATCGATCTGGAGCTTAACTCGGAAATCGATTACAAAAATAACTTATTTTCTGCATATCATAAATGCAATTAAAACTGATTAAACAAAAGCATTCTGGCACTTTGTTACAACAGTTTACCAGATTTTATTTTTAGTGTCATAAATCATTGGTCTCCCATACATCTCGTATTAGTTACGAAATCTAGTTACGAAATATAATTTCGTGTAGGCCTAATCTTGCCTTAACTATTTATAAACGTGTTAACTGCATACGTCATATCGCATGTTAGGTTCTGTGAGCATACCATCCTTTAACTGTTTATGTTTTCTCTTCATTTAAAGTTATATTTGATATATGATTCTTCAGGCCTACCTTTCACGAAATGAATTAATACAAAACTAACATAGTGAAAATGGATTACTGGATTAGATTTTTCACCCTTGAAGCTACAAGCCCTCAGGAAGCTATGAGGCACAACTAACTAGACAAGACTTACGATGGGAAATGAGTACGAATACTATATAAATGAAGTTTATGATATTGCTATAGTGAGGAATATGATAAGCCCATATTGTTTCAATCATGTCACTCTAGACATCAAGATGTTGAATTGGTAACGGGATGCCTATGTGAGGGTCAGTGGTTCGAGACGGAACGGTACCGCTGTTGCCAACATTATCCAATGAAACATCTCGTTCACCTTGTGTGACCTGAAATCACATTCACTCTTTCACGTGGGCGCAGACTTAGAAGCAAAGACAGTGAAAACAGTTCGGCCTATGCTGAGGACAAATCAAGAATTGAAAATGCTGCCAGTGGAAAATATTCAGCAAAATATGTGAAGGCTCGCAAGAAAGGACTTAAGTTCGTGGAAGAGATTGTTATCTTATAACTACCCTTCATTTTCCACAAAGAAATCTTTCAATTACGTTTTAGCTGCTACTATTATTTATTTATTGAATATACAGTTTTATGAACCCTCTTTTACCCGAAGGTACATTAGAGTTAAATAATAAAATTGTCTAGAACAGCATTTTCTTAGGAATATATGAAATAATGGTTTAAGCTGCTACTATTAGCACCTCTTGTATAAAATAAATAAAATATTCTGATGTTATACACTCACATCATTTTCGGTGAAATTCATAGGTGAATTCATTATTTTTTCTCAGCAATGAATTGTTCTACAATCTTGAAATCTGACATACTCTATATGGATTACTTCTACAATTGCATACTATTTTCAAAATTAATCAAACGGTTACAGTTACGGGTAATTGTGGTTACAAAATGGCAGCCACGTTTCGTGCACTGAAATGCCTTTTCCTTGATAATTTCCACAAATATCAATATTTCTGAGTGATTGTTTTTCTGTGTATTTGTTAGTATCATATGAACAACACTGTCTACAATCATTCATTTAAAATTAATAGTTTATATATATATATATATTGAATTTTTTAATTATTTGTAATAACTAAGAACATATTTGTTTAGTCTTCCATCTTTTTCCATTTCTTTATTTTAGTCATTTGTAACCTATTATATTTTATTCAAGTACTTTATGTTTGTATTTTTGTCTTTATAATTAATGTACGTTTCTTGTATTCAGGTATATCATTTCTTCTTTTCATTTATTATTATTATTATTATTATGTATTTCATGTTTTTGCCCTGGCTGAGTGGTAGAGAAGGCCTTATGGCCTTAACTCCTCCAGGTTTCATATATATATATGAAAAAGAACATTTAAAAATGTTTAAACAATACTTATACTGTAGATATTCCAAAAATTGTAGATGATGTTGTTCGTAAGATGTTTGCAAATAGATAGAAAAATAAAATCAGGTAAACTGATGTAAAAAAGTGCCAGTATGTTTTTGTTTAATCAGTTATGACTGCAATTATGATATGCAGAATATATATATTTTTAAAAATTGATTTCCAAGTTAAGCTCCAGATTTATTCATTAAGCAGGGCTTACGGAAGAAGAAAGGTCTACCATCTCGGCCACCTGGGTCATTTTAACGGTCTAGTTGGATAAGCGCATGTAAAACAATCGTGTTTTTTGTCATAGCTACCTGTATTTTAATTTCCAAGGCCTTATAAGATCACAGTAAAACAATAGGCTATGTTGTCAAGATAACTGATTTTCATTTTTTAATAAATTCTTTCGAATACGTATATTGCCATAAAATAGGCACTAAATTGAGCATTACTCCGAAACAGATCAACCGATTTTATCCATTATGAATAGACGTCTTCCCATGGACATTGTAAATGTGTATACCAAGTTTCATAAAAATCCGGTAAAGCGTATTTGAGTTACCGCGTCTTTAAAATATACACTAAATTGGGTTTTACTCCGGTACCGGTCAACAGATTAGGTTCAAATTCAATAGGGCACTTCTCATGGACATCATAAATGGGTATACAAAGTTTCATGGAAATCCGTTACAGCGTATTTGAGTAATCTATTAAAATAGGCACTAAATTGGGCATTACTCCGGTACCGGTGAACCGATTTGGTTCAATATCAATAGGGTTCTTCCCATCGACATTATGAATGTTTATACAAAGTTTCATGAAAATCCAAAAAAGCGTACTTGAGTTATGGTGCGTACAGACAGACAGACAGACAGACAGACGGACAGACATTTTTTCGTTCCCCACACAATCTCATAAAGTACCATACTGGCACTTAATAATCACACAAAAATATTGCCACTTGTGGAAATTATCAAGGAAACGGCATTTTGTTTACGAAACGTAGCTGCCATTTTGAAACGATAATTGCCCGTAGCTGTAACAGTTTGATTAATTTTGAAAATAGTATGCTGTTGTAGAAGTAGTCAACAAAGAGTAGGCCTATGTCATATTGCAAGATTGTAGAGCAATTCATTGCTGAGGGAAAAAATAATGAAATTCAGTTACTTTTCACCAATGAATTTTACATGAAAGCTGTATGTCCCCCCCCCCTTAAATAAGCTAACAGTAAAACTGTTTTTAAGGGAATATTTGCAAATATTTAACCTCAACAGCTTCTGTGCACGACTTCAATAAAATTCAAATGCATGTGCACTAAATTGCTTTGAGGATTATAAACTGGATGGCTTGAGATGACCTTGATGTGAGAGTGGATCCTTTTAAAAACAATAAAAAAGTTAAATTACACACTAGAAGGCCTCATGTAACACGGATTCACACAGACTAAAGAAACCTTGACCTTCTCTGTTAAAATCGACATGATGAGGTCACAGATTTACAAGCAAGCTATCATAATAGCTGTGTTGTTTGTTACCTCCACTCTACGGTTCTGAGATCATAACCAGTTAAAATACAATGGGATATATATTATTGTACAAGTGAGATGCAAAAATGTATGCATTTACTATTAGTAGTTCTGTGAACAATAGAAGATCTAAGTTCCTCTCTTCATAGCTGACAACATTATTTCCATTGAAAGAAGCTGAATGTTACATGAAACTGAATAATTAAAACAGCCGCCATCTTGAAATTGAAAAAATAAAAATCCTTACACATATGACGATTTTAATACTAGTATAAAATAGACATATGCATAATTATGCATTCATGAACTACACATTATTGTCTCTATTGGACATTACATGAGAATATTATAGGAGAAAAATTCCTCCGACACTGGAATTTGAACCCAGGACCTTTGGCTATCCCTGCCAATGCTCTACCAACTGAGCTAAGCCGGAGTTCACTGCACTGCGCCAGATGGAACCTCTCTCCAATGACTGAATGCCCTTAATGGTTTACCTGACTGACAGACAAGTTATGCCATATGCAGTACTGTGAGGCACATTAATTAGTGATTTTTGTGACCGGGCTTCCACTGTTATTGTACAGTAACATTCAAGATGGATGTATCCATTCATGAACCACAGATTATTGTCCTCGTTGGACATTACATGATAATATTATTGAGCATTGGCACGAATAGCCAAGGTCCTGGGTTCAAATCCCATCGTCAGAGGAATTATTTTTTCCTATAATATTATCTAGTATAAGTTTTTTTTCTTTCTTTTTTTTTCTTTTCCCCCACACCTTATACCCTCAATATTTGTGGATGAAGGATCCTATACATATTGATCTTGTGCTAATTTTCTAAAAATACGTTATGAGGTGCTCTCAATTTCAAGAAAGGCCAATGCATATTTTTTTTCTAGCAGCCTAATGCCTAATTTATCCAAAGCAGGAAAATGAAACTGTGGGCCACATTTATTTTATAGTTCGTTCATTTCCTAGTTCCATTACATTTCTGTAACTTTCAGCTCCTCAGTTTTTGTTTTTTGATTTGTCTATACAGTAGGGTAGGCCATGGAACTATTGATTGTCAATTGTTTCTATTATTGGTGTATTTTTATGGAGTAAATTTCAACTGATATTAATTTAAATGGATATGATACAGGACGAAATTGTGAGGATGATTCATGGTATGTAAATATCCAATTCGGCATTTGCCTTTACGACTGGGGAAACTATGAAAAAAAAAACATGTCAAATTGGCCGGCCACGGGATTTGAACCTGGGACCTCCCGAATGCGAGTCCAAAGCAAATGTGTTGCTACACAGCATAATTATGCAATTTAAGGTTGAAACCAGGCAAATAGGCTAATATAACTTATCCTGTAAGTTACAGTGCAATAGACTGCAGTATGACCAACGCTGAAGTTGTACATGTAGCTGTTGCAATAAAATTTCCGAATGATTCTATTTATTTATCGTATAATGTATGTTTTATTTACGTTTATTATTTTTAGACCACTGCAATGTAAAAGCTAAACAGCGCTTAGCAGCACTCTATCTAAGTCGAAGTCAGTTTTAGAGTTAGAGATCCCTAGAAGCCCGGCAGCCATGCTGATATAATTAAGAAGTCTACTGCAGAACTGCCTGTACGAAAGCCATTCTGCTTCGGAGTTGCAATGCATTCCTGTGCGGCCTACAAATTATCAACTCCTCGCTAAAAACTGCTTGAGTCACTGGACTTTCTCTTCACACTGCTGTCTAAACAACACATGCTGAGTTCTGCACAGTGCACACACACACACACGAATTGTTTTCCCAGGTCAGGATGCTTCTTCAACTTTATTATTTGCTGAGCCCAGATCTTCCCAAGGTGACTCTCATTCAAGGACTCTCTCTCTCCCTTTTCAGACACCATCACCTGGTGAGGTCGATGAGCGATCTTATCTAAACAGCCAAGACCGGTCTGTTCGAGAATCGAACTCGGTTCCCATGATCTTGCATCAGTAACTGTTTTACTGAATTCATGGCCAAGGAATCCAGTGGAGATATACGACATATAAACACAATACAGAGTGTTAATAAATTTCACCTTATATTTTACCTGTGTATAGAGGAGCATAGGCGTACCGAGGGGGGGGGGGGGTTGAACCCCCCCCCATTGATTAAAAAAAAGGAAAATTGTATATTTTTTTAAAGTCTGCCCATAAATTACTTAATACAAGTATAAAGCGTGGGAAGCTTATAACTCGTTATTTTGCGTCTTAATTTTTAAAATTTTCCGGGAGAGGACCCCCGGTCCCCCCTCTCCCTGGGGGATAGGAATACCCCCCAGACCCCGCGGATGTTATAACCCCCCCATTTGGTCGGCCTGGTTACGCCTATGTAGAGGAGACATAGACAAGCCACTTTTATTAAGAGATTTTTGCTCTATTGATTCAATTTTTCCTGTTACAGCATAAAATCTCCCAGGGCATGCCGGCCACTGACTTCTAACATTTGAAAAAAATTAAAAACAAAGGAACTTCGTTGTTAACACTGTAGTCAGTAGTTATGAATAAAAAAAAGAGACTAATGCAGTGGCGACCAGTCATGTGATTAGTCTGTAAATTTTGCAGATTATGGAAACACTAAACTATGATAAAGCTATTGACGAATGATTAAGAGTCAGGTTTCTATTGATCACTAAAGAAGGCATGAAGTCAATTTAATGAACATTTTAACCTTATTCCGCTTAATTATTGACTTATGAGTACCAAATTGTAATGCCTTTATTACCCTGTAGCATGCACATTTTATGTCATAGAGCAAAAATCTCATAATAAAAGTTGCTTGTCTTAGTCCCCTCTATATACAGGTAACACCTAATAACCATCCACTTTAATTTTTTAATGCGGGAGAGACAATTTCTCACACAATCTATAAATCCGTGCCGGACTGCAAAGAAAACAATCAACTCAGTGATTAGGAACGCGTGACTTTTTCTTTAATTTTACATGACCTTTGCTCGACGGATTCAGTTTTTCCTGTTACAGCATAAAATCTCCTAAGACATGGGCACCACTGACTTCTAACTTTAGAAAGAAAATGGAAAACAAAGGAACTTCGCTGTTAACACTGTAGTCAGTAGTTATGAATAAAACAAAAAAGACTAATGCAGTGGCGACCAGTCAATTTTGCAGATTATGGTAACACTAAATTATGATATAGCTGTTGACGAATGATTAAGAGTCAGTTTTTATCGATCATTAGGAAGGCATGAAGTCAATTTAATGAACATTTTAACCCTATTTCGCTACATTATAGAGTTATCAGCACCAAATTGTAATGATTTTAATACCCTGTAACATACACATTTTACGTCATAGAGCAAAAATCTCCTAATAAAAGTTGCTTGTCTAAGTCCCCTCTATATAGGCTACAGGAAAAATATTTCGGTGTTATTTATTAACACTCTGTATACGAGGCGCGGGCATAAAGTAACTTTCCCTGGGCCCGTTTACAGAAACAAAACACAATTCGCAACATATACAGCAAGTGTTCATCAATTTTTAACAAATTCACCACCGGAATTGACAATGTTTGTTATACCGTGGGACCAAATTTTAAATACCTGTATCGGAGAAGTCTGCCGCCTGGGATTTGAACCACTGTGTGAAAACCACCTTCGCCTCTCTGTCATTCCCTGTCATTTTTTGAGGTCTAGGAAAAGATAGACAATCACTGGGAACGCGATCCGGGCTTTAGAGTAAAAGTTTAAACACCTCCCAGCTGAATTTCGGCAGGAGTCTTGCTAGGAGGTGTTTAAACATTCACCCTACAGTCCGGACCTCGCTTCCAGTGATTTCCATATTTTCCTACACCTCAAGAAATGACAGAGAATGACAGAGAGGAGAAGGTGGTTCAAATCCCAGGCGGCACACTTCTACGACACAGGTATTCAAAAGTTGGTGCTACTGTAAGAAAAATGTTTCAATTGCGGTGGCGAATATGTTGAAAAATAGCTGAACACTCCCTGTGTCTGTTGTAATAAACATCGGAATAAAAATGTTTAGTAAGTTGTTCCATTATGCAAAAACTGTTTCGGTGAAAAGATTTAAATATGTTGTGTCCAACTGGTTAAAAACAAAGCTTTGTATTTAGTCCAGGAATTCTTCGAAAATAAATTATGGGATTTTTTTTTTTTTTAACTTTTTAAAATATTTTATTCTTGTGACATCACCAATTGTTTGTAGTAACTTAATGCCAGAATAATTTATTTCCCCCCCCCATGAAATTGTGTTTTTTTTCTGCAAACGGCCTGAGGGAAACTTACTTTATGGACGGCCCTCGTATTATATTCTTTCTCATATTAACTTGTGTCATCATATGGAAGGATTCTGACGCCATCCCTGATTCTGACCGCTTACTTCACGTCTGCAAGCCCTTCACTCTTAATGGTCACTTCTGCATACATAACTCAAGCAATGACGTGCCAGTAGACATTGAGACTATTCCTACGAGTGACAACATCTGCTGTTAAATTAAATTAGTGTCGTGACGCACACGCTAGGTAAACGTCCTCTAAACTTCATTATAAACAGAAATTCTCACAAGTTCCTTGCACTAAACTTACATAGCTAGTCTTCTCTGGATATGCTTCTACAGAAACCCTACTGCTCATCCGCGAATCAAAATAATACATGAAGAATTTAAGAGGGTAAAGAATTGAAAGTAGCTGTGATTTAACATACATTCTCCATTAAAACATGGGTGCATCTTAAGGCCTTAAAAAAAGACTGTATTGTAGTAAAGGCCCTCTCTATTCATTATCAAGATTGGAATAATCTACTGACGCCGTGGTTTCAACAGTCTGTTATCCAGACTTCATTGTATTCCCAGTACATAATATGTCAGCATTACATGAGGGTTTAGTAAGTAACCCCCCCTAAGACTAATTTTCAAGACGTTTCCATGACAAAAACTGAAACAGTAGAAAGATAAATTAAAACACTGTTGCTCCAAAACATTGTTTGGGATTTAAGATAACAAATTGGGATTTATTTATTAGTTAGAGATTGTCTTTCTAATCATGTTTCCATAGGCAATATATCTTAAGGGATATTATTAACTAAGCCTATTGTTAAGACTTGTTTAACGACATTCACCACTATTAAAAGTTTTTTTTTAATATTTTTATTTCAGCGGTATTTATACTCCTTTTAGCTATGAGGCCATATCAGGAGTTCGGGATGTGTGTCTATACAGTAGAGTAGGCCACGGTACTAATGATTGTCATTGCTTCTGTCATTGGTGTACTTTTATGGAGTAAATTTCAACTGATATTAATTTAAATAGATACGATACAAGATGAAATGGTGACGATAATTAATGCTATGTAAATATCCAATTCGGCATTTGCCATTAAGACAGGGGAAACCATGAAAAAAACCCATATCAAATTGGGGGGCCACGGTATTTGAACCTAGGATCTCCTGAATGCGAGTCCAAGATGTTTATTTAAAGTTTCATCACTATGAAATGGATGAGATTCTTATATGGATGGAGTGATAAAATCTTCACCTTCCTCGGACTGAGTAGGCCTATAGGATAATCCGAATAGTGGTTTCTGTACTACGCAACAAGAATTTAGTTATGCTTATTTTTCCGTAGCCTCGGCCATAATCTAGAGGAAACTAAGGGAATCCAGTGCATTGGAAATTAGATCCTCAAAACATACAATGTGTTAATGAATAACACCGAAATATTTTTCCTGTGTATAGAGGGGACATAGATAATCAACTTTTATTAGGAGATTTTTGCTCTATGACGTAAAATGTGTACGCTACAGAGCATTAAAGTCATTACAATTTGGTGCTCATAAGTCAATAATGAAGCGAAATAGGGTTAAAATTTTCATTACATTGACTTCATGCCTTATTAGTGGCCGACAAAAACATGATGATTAATCTACAGCTATATTATAATTTTGAGTCTTCATAATCAGCAATATTTAGACTAATCACATGACTGGCCACCACTTCATTAGTTTATTTATATTCCTAACTACAGTGTTAACAACTAAGTTAATTTGTTTTGCATTTTTCAAATGTTAGAAGTCAATGGCGGCCGTGCCCTGGGAGATTTTATGCTGTAACAGGAAAAATTGAATCCATAGAGCAAAAATCTCCTAATAAAAGTTACTTGTCCATGTCCCCTCTGTACACAGGTAAAATATTTCGGTGTTATTCATTAACACCCTGTATATTTACCCTGAAAACTTGACACGGAATTTCAGGGTCGGACATAATACCTATGGAACGTGTAGAGAAAGGAAAAGTTCTTATTTTGTAAAAATGAAATTGACAAAATTCAATGCCTAATACTTCACGTCTTGTCCTTCAACAACGGAAATGACTTCGTGTTACTTTCCGGTCATATACTAAAGCAATTTGAGCAACTCGCACAGAAAACTGTCATGGCGTGACGGCAATAAGAACAGACGGCCATGTCAATTTGGCAGAAAATAACAAGCCTCCTCTCTTGTTATGTTCGCTCGCTCTAACTACATATTACTGTCTTCTACAAATTGAAATATCAGCATGTGCAATATGGGTTCCCTAGCCGCTACGGGTTATGTCCGTATGCATCATTCTCGATCCCAATTTCTGACACAACATACAAACCCGTGTCGGACTGCAAAGAAAACAGTTAACTCAATTATTAGTGCCATATTTATATAGTTTTTGCACGACTTAACTAATTAGTGGTATTTACGAATATTGTTGCCGTGGATCGTAAGTTGACATTCCCACATGCATTCTTGTTGCTATGTGCGGTAAGAGTTTCCGTGCGGAAAGAATTTACTTACGCCACTAATCATAATACAAGCCTTTATGGACAAGGCCCCCCAGGACAAATATTCGGTTCCCATAACAACAAACATATGCGAATAATTTTCTGAAATATAACATCCATCTTCAATAATGTATATACATAATATTTTCAGCTAATATCTCAATTAATATAATTAAATTGATATAAATAATCATCGTACAAAAAATAGTATGCAATACTCGTGCCATAAGCGCATAACGGATCTCGGAAAATTGAGAAAACTCTTTCCTCGATCCGTATGCACCGCTTACGGCACTTGTATCGCAATGTACTATTTAATACATCTTCCTGAAAATAGTATTTTTGGATTCAGGGGATCTCAAACCATTTATTCGTGTTAAAAACTTCGAATTTAGGGATCGAACACAACACTTCCTCCATGCCGTACTATGGGCAGGAGAAATAATTTTTTTTTTTTATGTAGGCCTACCTACCGCTTGTGTGAATTTTTAATAAAGGCAACAGTTTCTCTTGAATATATAATTGACAACCGATAAGCGTTACCTCTCAATGTACAAGACTCAATCTCTCACACAAAATACAAACCCGTGTCGGACTGCAAAGAAAACAGTTAAAGCAATGATTTGTGTCACAGTTTATTTCTTGTACCCTACTGTGTTTGTAAATGAAATGTAAAATTTTATTCTTATTTATTTTTCAACATTTTATTGCAGATTTAAGAAAACTAGGATCCATTACGAATTTAAGTCTTAAATATGGTGTTTTAATTCAAAAGCAATGAAAGTTCGTGTCCTATACCTGCATTCATATCTCCCACTCAATGTAATCAGTAGGGCAAGGCATTTTATGATTTTGCATCTTTTTTATACGAAGGTGAAAAGATAGCTCGAATATATATATAAATGTGCATCATGAAATAATTGATTAAATAAGAGCAATTTGTTTTTGCATTTTTTGCTTTATTTTGCATATTTCGTCGTTTTTCCAGAGATAGGTCATTTTTTGGCAATTTTAAGGTCATTTTCGGAATTTTTAGGTATTTTTCGGCATTTTAGGTCATGTTTCAGTGGGGGTAAAGAGAAGCTTTTCCATGTACAAATCGTTACTTTCAGACAACAGACAATCGTTTTTATTTGAGAATCTCCGCCCATAGTTCATTTTAATTCAGGTTTATTGTAAACACCACAGCAGTTTCTCTTGTAGCAATAAAGATTTTCTTCTTTTTAAATGGCACATATTTACTAAGGGCAATTTGATGGGCATGCCACTTCAGAAAGATTTTTTTCACAAGGGTGCCCAAGTAGTATAAATTTACTTACTTTTTTAATAATGAAATAAGTGTGTTTTATATTGTAAATTCATTTATAGCGCACTGTCATAAATTGATTTTTGCAATTCATTACTTAAAAAACTAATTATAAGTAACAATGGTAAATTTATTGGGCATTTTTTTTTTAATTTTGGGTCATTTTTTCACTATTTTTAGGTCATAAATGCATTTTTTATTTTTTATTTTTTCACTATTTTATGGTCATTAAATGTATTGCCCTAGTAATCAGTATTCACTATACATTCAAGTTTAAATTTCTATATTTTATTTACAAAATACAAATTATGCACTTTTACAAATTATTCCAGGTTTTACAAAAATTATTAAGTGTCAGAATGGTACTTTCTAAGACAACTTGATGAACGGGAAAATGCCTGTCCGTCTGTATAAGCGCGATAACTCAAATACGCTTCATTGGATTTTCATGAAACTTGGTATACGCATTTATAACGTCCATGGGAAGAAGCCTGTTGATATTGGACCAAATCGGTTGACCGATACCGGAGTAATGCCCAATTTAGTGCCTATTTTATGGTAATATATTAGAATTTATCAAATGAAAATCATTTTTTATAACAACATATTGTTTTACAGTGTTCATATACGGCTTTGGATGTTGAAATGCAGTTAGCTTTGACAAATAACACTACCCACATATTCCTTCATATACTTATCAAACTTTAGACCTTTGTTCTTCCGTAAGCCTTACTTAATGAATCAATATGGAGCTTAACTCGGAATTTAACAAATGCAAATCAGTTCTCATAACATATTGTTTTACAGTGTTCATATACGGCTTTGGATGTTGCAATACAGTTAGCTTTGACAAATAACACTACCCACATATTCCTTCACATATGCTTATCAAACTTTTAGACCTTTGTTCTTCCGTAAGCCTTACTTAATGAATCGATCTGGAGCTTAACTCGGAAATCGATTATAAAAATAACTTATCTTCTGCATATCATGATTGCAGTTATCACTGATTAAACAAAAGCATTCTGGCACTTTGTTACACCAGTTTACCGCATTTAATTTTAAATTTGAATTGCTTGCCAATAATCTTTGTGTTTCATACACTGTGTGCATTGTTCACACAGGGTTAAATGTTAATTTTTATTTATGTTTATGTCTGATGAGAATTAAACATTTGCGTGAACATATGACTTTTATAGAAATGAAAGCTGCAGTTGCAGATCGCCCTGACATAATATGGGACTGGATATGACACCAGATCTGCTGCAGTAATTGATACTGTATCACTTCCAGTCAGACTGGACAGATTTCCTTCAGTTAAGGTGACACTGGTAAATCTGATAACTCTTTTTTTATTATCTTTTTTCTACCCGTACCACAGATACTTTAAGTGCCGTAAGCTGTGTATACGGATCGAAGACAGAGTTTGAAAAAACGAGGCACTTGCGCCGAGTTTTTTCAATTTTCCGAGATCCGTTATGCTCTTACGGCACGAGTATTGCATGCTATTTTTTGCACGATGATTATTAATATCAATTTAATTATATTAATTGAGATATTAGCAGAAAATATTATGTATATACATTATTGAAGATAGATGTTTATTGCAGAAAGTGATTCGCATGTGTTGGTTGTTATGGGAACCGAATATTTGTCCTGTTAAAGTCGCCACAAACTAGGGTGCCTTGGTTCCGGTCTTCCATAAAGGCTTGCATTATGATGGTTTTACTTACGGCATGTGTGCCTTTTGTAATTTTTACCGCACGGAGATTTCTTTTGTTTTCATAGCAACCAGATTGCGTGCGGGAATTTCAAGTTACGATCCACGGCAACAATATTCGTAAGTACCACTAATTAGTTACGTCGTGCAAAAAGTATTTTGTTCTACTGTGATATTCCATGTCGAATTTTCCTTTTAGGCCTAAATACACGTTTTAAGGTTCCCTGAATAAAAAAAAAAAATACTATTTTCTGAAACATGTCTGTGTGTGTGGATGTATGTGAACAGCCTAGCTCCAGAACGGAAACTCGTATGAAAACAAAATTTTGTCCCATACTATACCTACTGAAGATGTGACACGAAGATTGGCGTCGACTTTCTTTTATTTTTAAGGGAGCTTTACATGAAGAAATTTTCGTTGTTCGCGATTTTCTCGAAAACGGATACAACGATTTTGTTTAAATTTTGCACATTGGTTGTTTATACCAGGAGCTAAAACTTTTATTTGAAACTTTTTTTCGAAAAAATTATCTTCTGAAGGGTAGTTACAAGCCACCCACTGTTCACCCACTGTTTGTAGGAAGTTTGTCTTGCATGGTGAACAACTGAATACGCGCTCTTTCACGGCCTCTTATTCTATATAAGAATGTGAAGTGAGAAAGATGTATTGTTGGCCATGCATAGAGTAAAGATGTATCTGAGGGAAATATTCGATAAATTTCGGAAATTATTCTTTACGGCGGAAAGTTCAATAAACGTCTGCAGTCACCTGTTCTTAGTCGCATCATTGAAAGAAGAGGTATTTATAGGATAATTAGCGTAAAATTGTGTCTTGCGATTCTGTAAAAGGATATGTGAATACTGCTAACTTCTTTGGGGGCAGAGGAAGTTATGTGACTTTCACATCAGATTTTTATTCATGGAATATTCTTAATAAATACAACTCGAGTTGACGAGTTTCATCAGATAAATAAACTCGCAAACTCTCGTGAAGCCATTAAATATCTAAGAGGAAGTTTCCAGTTAGCTTTATGTTATACAAATGTACACACAGAAAGTACTTGAAGGTCTCTTAAGGATGAACTCGGAATGTATTTAATGTCTGAATGGAGTCTACACGGTTCACTGTCCACGATTTCTATTAATTTTTTTTGCACAGTGCTGTCCTTTGTTACTAGCGGTCATTCCTGGAAACACACAAAAAAAAAAAACCGCTCCGACTGCAATGGTTGTTCATGGAATTCGAACCCAGTACTCGTGACTCAGAGCCACTCTAATGAGGCCCAGCGAGCAATGACTCAAACAGATAATACAACTAAAAGCACGCAATAAACATCTTTACTGTCGTTTTACCAATTATTGTTAGTGCGCAGAATCCAATCCAGAGAGCTTTATCCCATTCAAAGGTAATTGCTACGGTTACAATGGAGGGAAGCACTTCATCTGACAGTATATATATATATATATACTTACTCACTTAGACTATGTATATAATAAAAATAATAATATATCACTAATATATTCACTAGAAAAGTGTGCAGGTAGGGGAAAAAAGCGGACAGACTACAATATCTAAGTTGACGATATGAGCCACTGCGCATGCCTAACGGCATTCACAGGATAGCAGGGAATGTATTGAAATCTATTCAACAATCGATAAATTGCTTGAATTGAGAAATAATTTCACGTAATTTGCATTGCTTGTGAAAACGAACGTTTCCGTTACATCTCTTACATTTATTTACGCGGTATCATCCTTGCCTGAATCACCTCGGACGAGTCGTGGTCATCACCCCATGGCTTCGTTCCGGGTCTGGACCTGCGTTCGGGCAGAACACTCATCATCATCATCACAAGGCTCTGAAATAAGCTACAAGAGTCGGTCAACTTTTTTTCTCCCCACTACCTGCACAAAATATGTAAATATGTGGTTTTATATTTGTCTTTTAAAAAAGAATTTAAAAAGACAGGATATCCTATAGGTAGTTTATCTTATAATGATGGAAAAATAATCACTGTGTTAACTGTTTTCCTTGCAGTCCGGCAAAGGTTTGTATATTGTGTAAGAAATTGAGTCTCATATTATATTTCAAGGATTATCGCCGATAATCAAGAGCGGGTTTCAATTTTACTTTCTCGAATATACGTATACCCTTAGCAAATAAGGGATGGCGCGTGGGTCCAGGTAGGTTCCTTCACCCGCAAGCACCCTCACAAATTTAAGCGCAGGGGATTAGTACCGACCGTTATTTCCGCCCCATGAGTCACCTAGTCTACTTCAATCAATCAATATATATTAGATTTTTTTAAATATGTCATTTTATCTTAAAGTGTTTGTTATATATCAATTCTACACATAACTACAAGAAAAATGATATCAAACAATGTATAATTTACATTAATAGGAACACAGGACTTGAAAGCAGTTTTTTTTCGTAACTTCTATCTATGCATTCGTTAGAAATGTACAGTATATAAATTCAGCTGTGTTTATACTCCTTTTAGCTACGAGGCCATATCAGGAGTTCTACTCTATACAGTAGGGTAGGCCATGGAACTATTGATAGTCAATTATTTCTATTGTCAGTGTATTTGACGGAGTAAATTTCAACTGATATTAATTTAAATGGATATGATAGAGGATGAAATGGTGAGGATGATTCATGGTATGTAAATATCCAATTCGGCATTTGCCTTTTCGACTGGGGAAACAATGACAAATTGGCCGGCTAAGGGATTTGAACCGGGGACCTCCCGAATGCGAGTCCGAAGATGTTACCATCTCAGCCACCACGCTCGGTATGAGAAAATATTGTGATAGTGACAAAATATAGAAATCGAGATAATACCGGGAAAACATGTTTCACAATGCCTAGAAACCGAAAAAAGTTTTATTTTTTTAAATGATGTATATCTGTAGATAAGCAGCCTACAGAGGGTAAATGGTTCATTGTATTTACTTCATTTTTTGAATTAAGGACTTTTTCGGAATGTTATCGAATCGCCCAGAAGTTGGTTTTATAACCGAACGGTTAAGAGGACTTTTCGTGATTTTTTTATTTATTTTGATTTTTGAAAAATTCTCTCTAACGATTTTAATAAAAAATTGAGAATGGAAACTCTTATCTATGAATAATAAATTGGCTATATCCGTTTTTCTGCAAAAATGAGTTACGAGGTACTTTACTCACATACATTTTCAATTTGTCTAGGTTATCTCCAATACAGTAGGCGATGCATGAAAACACACGACAGAGTCAAGTTGTAGAGAAGATTAAAAAGAACATTCAGTTTCTACGCGGATTATAAACACGTTGCCGGACTGCACAGAAAACAGTTGCTATAATGATTAGGCTCGTAGTTTATGTAAATTTTACATTCACTTTATGTTTTCTGTCTAGTTATTTTCTGTATCTTATTACTCGTATTAAAAAGATAGCACAAACCGGAAGGTCGCGGGTTCGACCTCCGATGAGGTCGTTGGAGTTTTCCAACTGGCCTAATCCTTCTGGTGGCACTATGGCCCTGGGGTCGACTCAACCTCTAACATAAATGAGTATCAGGAGCAATCATGGGGGGTAAAGACGAAAACCTTAACACTTTCACGCGCCGAATGAGTAAAAATCTGGGATCCTCACATTCTTGGAACCGTTTGGGCCTCCATGGCATGTATAGGAAACACTTTAATTTTGAGAGGCGATGGGTTTACCACATGTCCCTCTGCCCTCTCTAGGAAAATAAGCGTAACGAAATTCACATAGGTATAACAGAAACCTCCACTTGGAGGCCCTTGGTCCCAACATGGGGGATATAGGAAACTAGATTAAATTACAAAGATAAGGCAAAATCCTGTATCCTACAGGATAAATTATGTATTTAAGGTTAAAGGGCGAATCCGAAGGTAACAAGTGAAATGCCGTAAGATAAAGACCACGGCTATGCGAAGATCTTTATTTCTTCTTCGTCTAATTTCTTTTCATACTGTATTTATTTCATATCTGTGCCGATTTGCCGCGAAAGCTGAAATTCTGTATGAACATAGTTTTTGTACCCCGGAAATGTACAGCCGTTGACTCATTTAATATCACAATCATTATCAGTCCACACGAAGACTAGCTGTGATACAATAGCAATATAAACAGACGAACATCAATCATGTCATGGCCTACTAGAAGAGATACACGATAATAGTAGTAATAATAGTATTTGTGGTGGTTAAAATAAACGAATTCCTTGGCGCAACATCCCTGAAGGGACAAGGCCTACCACCTGACCGCTGCGTCATCTACCATAGGCAGATGGCAGGATTGGAGGGCTTGTGGTCAGCATGCCGACACCCACGGAAGTTAATGGTGGTTCCCATGACCGGATCCGCAACTTCTCTATAAGTAGATCCTCAAATTGACTCACGAGGCTGAGTGCACCCCGTTCCAGACCTCCCTACCTCAGAAAATGAAGGAAATGGATATTAATTTGTACGACAAAAAGGGGAAGAGTACGACAGTGACATCTGGTGATATCCTCAATAGTATGAGAACGGACTAGCACCTAATTTGTGACATTTAACGGGCTAGCATTTCTTACAGCTCAGCCCGTAAAAATGGAACTTTACTTAGACAGAGATATTTCTCTCAAACAATGTCTACGATTCAAAATAACACAAATTTGTTTATAACATTTCAAAGGCACAACTGGAGTTCACCAATGAAAACGCTTGCCTTGTACAGGAGACAGTAGCGGACGCAGAATTTTTTTCGGGGGGGGGGGGGGGGTTTGAATAGGTAGAAAGAATACTTAAAAAAATGAATTAACTTACATATATAATTAATTTATAAAACTGGCCACTTAGAGTGATTATGTAGCCTTTTTTAAAGTAAAACTTCTTTAGTGGCGGTAGAGGGTAAATCGGGAAAATCAGTCACACTAAAACCCGAACGAAATTACTTACTTGTTTCGGTGCGGACTGCACAGAAAACAATCAACTCGATGATTAGGAGTAATCAAAGGAAATTTTTCAGACCTTACTTCCTCAATGGCAATAGACAATTCCTAAGCAATCTAAAGGTATATTATCTATTTTATGGAACCCGGAGGATCATTATCGCGCAAATCCAAAATTAAAAAATACAAATTTCCAAAATTAAAAAGTCCAAAATCCTAAATTAAAAACGTCCAAAAACCCAATATTAAAAAGTCCACAAAATTGAAAAAATTCCAATAATAAAAAATTTAAAAAATAAAAAAATAAAATAAAGTTTTACTTCTGTCGCGTGGTGTTCCACGCACTCTTTTTTTTTTCAAATTTCGGGGGGGATATATCCCCCCTGCGTCCGCCACCACTGACAGGAGATGTGCATAGGCCTACACCTTGCGTGTCTACTCTAATTGGCTGAGCAGTTACACAGCTAATGGGCAATTAAACATTGTCTGTACTCTCCATCTATCTAACACTGGACACCCTTTGGGCAGCGCGCCATGCTTCCGGTATAGTGCAGTTACTCATTGGATGGCCAGTCGGCTTCAAAGGTTTCGGTGTTTCTTTATGTTAATTGATCTGACTAAATCGGTCTTGGGCTTCCGCTTTCCAAAACAAAAGCAACGTTGCTATATTCTCTCATTGTTATCACTGACCTCAGTTCTTCCTTAGCTTTATTCAATCCACACGTGTTATTGTTTACTGTAACTTGATCTTGCAACAACGCATTCACTCCACGCGGAGTAGACGAGTAGCTGTCAAAATCGCCACAGGACATTCTTAGATTTTGATTGGCTGGGGTAACTAGCTGATTGGTGCGGTAAAACCAAAGAACATGGGTTGAGCTGTCGGCAAACTTTTCCTCCTAACGAAAGGAAGCCGCCTGGGTATGCAATGAGTAACTGGACTATAGTTCTAGAAAAGAAATTCGCGAAAAGTAAATAAAACAATGAATGCTCTTTCTTCTGGCTCGCACGGTGACAAGAGATTGGTGAAGAGACATACAAGGAACTGACTTTAATAGGCTCTTGAAGTAAGTAAGGGGTTGACCTGCAAGAATCCTTACAAGTTATCAACTTCCTCGAGATTTTCAACACGCCATCTACAAGATCAATGCGTTTCTACTGCACTATAAGTACTCAATTCAGAAGAGAAAATTAAAATGAACATTCAGTTTCTACGCGCATTATAAACCCTTTGCCGACTTCAGAGAAAACATTTCATACAATGATTAGGCTTGGGTTTCTAAATTCATCAGAGATTTCACTGATCGAAGATTATACTGACAAAATACGATCGATTATCATTTACGGTACATTAAATACAATGGAAATTTATTTTAATAATAATTTTGTTAAATAAAATAGATAAGCAAAATTGAAATATACCCCTGCATTTCATTAAGATTTTATCACAAACATAGACAAACTTGTATCTTATTAGATAAAATCAAGGTCTATTATGGTACCTAAATTTTCTCTATACAGCCTTATAACCTTTTCCCTTCATAAGTTAATCTCTATCTCTATATATATAAAAGGCTTTGTCCTGACTGACTGACTGACTGACTGACTGAATGACAGGAATCAACGTAGAGCCTAAACTATAACAGGTAGAGACTTGGAATTTTGACAGTACTTTCGTTTCTTAATGTAAGTGCTCACTAAGAAAGGATTTTGAAAAATTCTAATTCTAAATGCCAAAAATCAAATGTTTTTGAGAATACTTAATCCCTTCTTACACAGAATTATCGAATCCGAATCATATTTGACATTAAAACATATTGTTGCCAGTGGGTTTGGAATTAAATTAAATGGAAGTTTGACAAGTTGGCTTTGTCTATTTTTGTCATACCTTGGAAATAATACTTTCGCGATCGCTTGAATGTTGTAAGCCCTAATATGGTAAAACATTGTTTTATTTGGACGAAACTCACTATACAGGGGTTTTCTGGACCAAGGAACTCGAATCTGAGGTCGCTTTTACCAGGCGATGCTATCTAATCGTGGTATGTAGTCCACGCGATTTAGGTGTTAATAAATATAATGATCTAACTATTATGCTCTTAATTTTTAATTTTTGAAATAATTATCGTGGGCGAAGCCGCGGGCACATGCTAGTATATATATAAAAGGCTTTGTCCTTACTGATTGACGGACTGACAGGAATCAACGTAGAGCCTAAACTATAACAGGTAGAGACTTGGAATTTTGACAGTACCTTCGTTTCATAATGTAGGTGCTCACTAAGAAAGGAATTTAAGAAATTTTTATTTTAAATGCCAAAAATCAAATGTTTTTGAGAACACTTAATCCTTTTTTACAAAGAATTATCACAATCCAAATCACAGAAAATTTGACAACAGTGTTGTTGCAAGTGGTATCAGATGGGTTTGGAATTAAATGAAATGGAAGTTTGACAAATTAGAGAAGCTATCAATATAATTCATGTTATAAATAAATATAAAAAATGAAATCCACGAAAATAATGCAGTCACATAACTTCCTCTAGCCTGGAAATAGAGAAAACAATACAAGATGTGGTAATATGTTTTGGGGAGAGAAGTATGAAAGTTATATTGCACTTCTGTTTAATTTCATCCCCAAAACGGGTTTATGGTAACATGAGAGTGAGAAATAAAAATTCTCTGCCACGATAATACAATTCTATGTTACCGGAATTTCTGTTTCTTCTTATTTGAACCCCTACCAGGCTTGCTGTGTACTGTACAAGCGATGGGATGCAAAATTCTAGATCCTCTATGAGCCATAAAAAACTATATCAAGCGTTTTCTGAGGGAATAGTTTGAGTGTGATAAGTCGTTCTTCCTATTTCAAATTATAAATACCTATATTAGGATCTAGAATTTAAAAATCTAAAGTCCTTTATAAGGTTATTTTCAATTACAAAATAAAAAACCCGGGCGACGTCGGGCCTTTTAAGCTAGTATCTTCATAAATGTGACAAATAATAACTATCTCTAAGAAATGAATATATCAATCTGTCAGGCACTTATTCAAGATAGCAGTAGGCTTATGTACTAAAATCTAACCTCAAATCCTAAAAACTTACGATAAAAATTCCTTAGATAGCGTAGGCCTACGTAAGCTTTTTCTAAATTGATAATTAAATCAGAGTGATTTATTTCGCAGAATTTTAAGACCACGAAATCTGAATTACATGGGTTTGAGAATAAGTTATTGATCCAAAAACACTTATAGAAAAACACCAAATATTAAGAGTGATTTTTATTAGATCTGCCTTCTATGAAACAGTTTACTAATAATATTAGCAATTTTTACTAATAATTTAGTGCCATGAACTCATATAAGTAATATTATTAGAAAATATTCTTATGAAACAGAAGACTAACAGGGTGTCCACCAAGTAATGCTGAAGAAATTCACGGCTTATTCCCTGATTTTCATTGATCATTTCAGAAATTCCCGACCAAAATATGAAGCACTTTCTAATAACTGTGTAAGAAAAATTATAGGATTATACATACTTTAAAGAAGAAAAACTTTTAGTAACAAAAGTAATTGCAAACAATAATTACTTAGGCTATAACAGATACAAAAATTAGGAACAATAAAATAAATTAAATATACTTTCATATAGGCTCATTATTGTCTAGGAGTCTTTTTGATCACACTTTGCAATTTTTAGAATTTTCCCGGATATTTTAACAAATTCATTGGCTTTTCCCGGATTTTCCCGACCATACGAAATTCCCGGCCTTTTCCCGGATTCCCGGATTTTCCCGACCAGTGGACACCCTGACTAATAATAATAACTAATATTATTATGTATTTGCTAATAATATGAGTTTAATAGTTCTATGAAACTGGGCCCTGGCATCCCTTAAAAGAAATCCCCTTTACGAATATCCACACGAAAATTGACAAAATGGCGCCAGGGTCAGACAGAGCCTCCATTCCTTGATCCGCACGTAAGGTTCAGCTGTCCATTTAATTCGCATGTCAGAATGAGCCTTAAGATTAATGAACAACTTCTTTGTTTGTGTTAGAATGACGTCATCGCTTCTATGTCATCTCAGTGTCTGGAGTGAATGGTTTACATATAAATTCCAAGACAAGGACATTCCAATTACCGCACAGTGAATTGCAGGCAGAATTTAACATAGTGTGCAGAAACCAGTGCTGAAGGTCTACTGTTTTTGCATGAGAATTCCTGCTGTAATTATGTTCAGTTATTTTAGTATTAAGGTTTTAGTTCACTACTGATGATTTTTCATATAATCCATAACTGTTTTTAATAAATTCCTTTTTAATTCTGTCTTAATTTTGCCGTTATTTCTGTTAAGAATAGGTATACCACATTTCTCACAGTAAAAAAAGATCACGTTACAGTTTAAGTGTATATTGTGATATTTTGAAGTCTATTTTCTTTCTATTTACACATTTTAAAGCATATTTTGAGTGCCTATTTTCTCTTTTAAAAGCCTATTGCCTAAAACTAATTTTTTTAGAGCCTAAAATCACAGGTCTAGTTATGAGTGAAAAACGGGCATAAAACGTGCATTTTTTGCGTTTTCGAAGCATCAGTTTTCAGTAATACATTTCAAAGTCAAATCAATTACAGTTGGCTTTGCCTTTTTTTGTCATAAATTGGAAATAAAAGCATCGCGATTTTTCCAATATATCGCATGGAATTATCGATCGTTTCGATTCTGTGAGCTCACCCTGGTCGATTCATTTATGTCAAATACAATAGAGGCGAATTTTAATGGTTGAATGCACTCCAAAGCGGGATTTTTAGCTGTTTCATTAATTATATTAATCGTTTAGTTTAGGCCTATGAATGTTTAGCGTGTAAGTGTTTATTATAATGTTTTAATTATTTTGCTCTTTATTTTTAATCTTCCAATTAATTAATTATCGTATTCGAAAACGCGGGCACCTGCTTGTAAATAATTTCAAATTTTATTAATAATTTTACTGCATTAAAAAAAAGTGTGCGTGGAACACCACGCGACAGAAGTGAAACTTGTTTTAATTTTTTCCAATTTTGGACTATTGGATTTTTTCACTTTTGGATTGTTGGAGTTTTTAATATTGGGTTTTTTAACTTTTTAAATTTTGGATTTTTAAATTTTTTATCTTTTAATCTATTAATTTTGGAATTTTCGTATTTTTAATTTTTAAATTTTGGATTTTTTAATTTTGGTTTTAAATTTTGGATTTTTTAAATTTTGGATATTTGGGTTTTTGAATTTTGAATTTTTTTTTAATTTTGGATTTATGGCCTTTTTAATTCTGGATCTTTGAATTTTTTAATTTTAGAATTTTGGATTTTTTAAATTTTGGATCTCTGATTTTTTTTATTTTTATTTTCGATTTTTTAATTTTGGTTTTTTAGATTTTCTTCAATTTTGGATTTATTAATCTTTAATTTTTGGATTTTTAAAATTTTGGATAAGCCTAATCATTGAGTTTGTTTTCTGTGCAGTTCGTTCCGTCACACGTCACTAATTTCGTGACGGTTTTGAGTATGACACTAATTTCGTGACGATTTTCAGCGTTATACAAGCTCCTGATTTACCCCTACACCGGCTAAAGAAGTTTCACTTCAAAAATGTGCTGTCCGTGACGTCAACACAAATCATATATTATTTATTTATTTATTTATTTATTCAACCTGGCAGAGGTAAGACCATGTCTTCTCTTCCCCTCTACTTTCTATTGGCCCTAATAAGTAAAGAAGTTGGTTACTCCTGCCATAAAGGAAAAAGATAGGACTATCTGACAAAGCATGTAATGCTGGTAGCAGTAATAAAGGAGTCGTACTTGCATTTCTAGAGGTCATGTGGGCGAAGAGGGGGGGGGGGCTTTCAGCTGCTAAATGACTCAACACTTCTTAAAGAATAATTAATACTGTACTCGCCATAATATGTAGTCTCAGCAACACTTACCTGCAAAAAAAGAAACAAAATATCAGTACTAATAATAATAAAAACAGTTAATTGTAATGCAGGTGGCCAGTATTTTTATTTTATATTTTAGTGTATGAACATTACATTCACAGTAAATTACAATGTTCAGTTATAACACAATGATAATAACACAAACACATGTACAAATAATAACAAAATCGGATAAGTCAAAGCTAGAATATGTTATAATCAGGGCCCGGATTCTGATGACCTAAAATTGTTTGAAAAATGACCTATAAAATGACCCAAAATTTTAAAGAAAATGACTTAATAATCATAAAAAATTACCTAAAGACTGACATTTTCTTCATAAAAAATTATTATTCTCCACATGAAGTTATAGACTAGTTTGTACATAGGCTAATTCTAAAAACTGTAAATGTTGTAAATGTTATTTTCTCACGGAAATTTATACTGGCACTGAGGCACTGGCGAGTCAAAATTCGGCATTTCCTTTTGTGGTCTGCCGGATTATATTATTGTTTATTGTGGGTAAACAGTATTTGCACTCTCAAATCCAAGCAGGTGGCAGACTCTGGTGCCAAGTCAATCTAATAACAATAGTAATATAATACAAAATATTTGCGTTTCTTTTATTCTCATTTCCGACTGAGACATGACAACACTTTAACGTTGGATTTTTCCTTCCTCCATTAAACAAACAACACTTCATAGACAGCACCGCTAGCGACGGAAAAAAAAAAGTTAATACACTCAATGTAAATACATGAAAATGACTAAATAAGGAAGAAAATGACATGAAAATGACAAAATAATGACCTAAAATTGAAATAAATGCCCTAAAAATTTAAAATGGCATAAAATGACAAAAAAGACTTAATAAAAATGCATTTCTATAACCTGGAGACCATGATTAGGATTTATCTACAAGTTGGCAATGTCTATGCAGCATCAATAAAAAGATGACATGTCTTTAGAATCCGGGCCCTGGTTATAATATATACATTAAGTAGGATACCTAAGTTTGTACAAACTATTTTTTGGGTTATAACAACCCTTCAGAGAATTTTTAATAAAAAATTGTTTCAAATAAGCGTTTTATGTCTTAGTGTAAGGATCTCTGGTACAGAATTGAAACAATCGTTACAACCGTTTTCGAAAAAATCGCGAAAAATGTATATTTTCTTCCAGTAAAGTGGCACTAACAGTAAGAGAAAGTCTTGTCACTTTCCTACAAGAAGATGTCTACCCCCTAAAAATGAAATTTTGTCTTACACAAGCCGCCCGGGCCTTACAGGGCCGCGACTATTTTGTAGTTAATGATTTTTATTCCACATAAGGCCCGAATTCAATATTGTACCACCCTGATCTTGAATTCTAGCTATGGGCCTGCTGTAACAGGTAGGCCACATAGGCTGAGATGACCATATGGCCGGACAGACAGTTCCGCGTTCCAAGCACGCCTGATATTAATAAGTGATCGCAGCATCTCGGAACCTGTTCGCAGCCTTGATAATTACAGCCCTTATAAGGGCGGATGGGATGAGACAATATTCGCTAATAAATCACGTTCATCACGCCCCGCTTCGTCACGAATGGTCACCAGTCACTATAATAATCAGCCACCCCTTTCTTAACGAGTCACGACACTTAGGTCTCCTTGCTGAACACAAATCAGCGTTTTTTAAATTAATTTTTTTTTTATTCCGCTGTATTTATACTCCTTTTACCTACAAGGCCATATCAGGAGTTCAGGATCTGTGTCTATACAGTAGGGTAGGCCATGGAACTATTGATAGTCAACTATTTCTATTGTTAGTGTATTTTATGGAGTAAATTTCAACTGATATTAAGTTAATTTAAATGGATATGATACAAGATGACATGGTGACGATGATTGATGGTATGTAAACATCCAATTCGGCATTTGCCCTTTGTCTACTGTTCATTTCTAGAAGAATTCTAATTCAAATGGAATAACAAGTATCAGATCAATAGCCTACATTTTTTCCTTCCACATAAAAACTTTTTTTCTTATTTCAGCTGTGTTTATACTCCTTTTAGCTGCGAGGCCATATCAGGAGTTCATGATGTGTGTCTATAAATACAGTAGGGCAGGCCATGGAACTATTGACTGTCAATTGTTTCTATTGTTGGTGAATTTTTTTATGGAGTAAATTTCAACTGATATTAATTTAAATGAATATGATACATGAGGGATTGGAAATTAATACAGAAAAAAAAAAACTAAGTATATAGTCATGAAACGTCAAAATAATGCGCTACAAAATTTTAGAATAGCCTGTGGAGAAATTCACATATCTCTGAGCAATAAATACAAACCCAAATAATATTAAGATAGAATTTAAGTGTAGACTCAAATCAGGAAATGCCTGTTTTTATGCAGTTCAGAAACTCTTTATCTTCTCGTCTTCTGTCTAGAAATCTAAAAATAAAGATTTATAAGACAATTATCCTGTCGGTTGTAGTTATATGGATGTGAGACATGGCCCCTTACATAATCTGAAAGTGTTAGGAAACAGGGGCCTTAGGAAAATATTTGGGCCTAAGAGAGATGAAAACTGCATAACGACGAGCTTCATAACCTGTACTCTTCACCGGATATAGTAAGGGTAATTAAATCACGGAGGATGAATTGGGGAGGAAAGACGTATCTCAAAAATATTTACTGGGAGACCCGAAGGGAAAAGACCACCTGGAAGACCTAGACGTTGGTGGGAGGATAATATTAAGACAGATTTAAGAGAAGTAGGATTTGCGAGGGATGGTTGGATGGAGTTAGCACAGAATAGGGTTGAATGGCGGACTCATGTAAGCGCGGCAATGAACCTCCATAAAATAAATAATATTCCTTTAGCTTGCTTAGGAATTGTCTATTCCCATTGCGAGATTAAAGAATTATACATGACGAAATGGCGAGGATATGTCATGATATGTAAATATCCAATTCGACATTTGCCTTCACCCATTGAACATTTATCTAGAAACTCGCCATAAGTGGATATTATTGTTATCTTTAAAATTTATCCTTGTGTAAATTCTCTCCAAGGGATAATTTACCCATAGGTATTTCGAAACTTCATATAAACTTAAGCCACTCCAGTCAAATTCATAGGCGTACCGAGGGGTGGGGGGGTTGGGGGTTTGAACCCCCCATTGATTAAAAAAAGGAAAATTGTATAATTTTTTTAAGTCTGTCCATAAATTACTTAATACAAGTATAAAGCGTGGGAAGCTTAAAACTCGTTATTTTGCGTCTTAATTTTTAAAATTTTCCGGGGCAATCCCCGGAAGCTTAAAACTCGTTATTTTGCGTCTTAATTTTTAACATTTTCCGGGGGAGGACCCCCCCCCCCATATGGTCGGCCTGGAACCAATTCAAATTTAACCCTTAATTGCAGGAGACTAAATTTCTCACGCAAATTATGAATCCGTGCCGGACTGCAAAGAAAACACATAACATAATTACTATGATCATAAGCTTATTTCTTTTTACCCTATTCTGTATATTGTATATCAATTTTAAAATTTATTTTGAGTTATTTTCCGTCATTTAATTACAAATTTTTAAGGCTAACTATTGTATCCTATAGAGAATACATACTGCATTTAAAGGGTTAAGCGTCATTAACTTCCCGAAACACCCTGTATACTGTACCAACTAATTCGGTCAGTGAAGTAGCGGATCTCAAGTAATTTTCGGGCTACACATTGATAATTTATTGATAAAGGTGCACAATGTATAAAGATGGTGTTTTACCCAAGCTTATCCATTGTATTCCAGATTTTTATGTAGATACTCCACCGTTCTCTGTGGACAGGCCGTTAGCGATACCTCGGCTCTAATGACGCAAAACGGCTCTAATGTTCCGCAACATAAAGCACCGCGAATGTTTTGTGAGGAACCACGTGGGAAAGACCTAGTTTTTGTTATCAGGGCATCATCCGCAAGTAGCAGGTGGAACAAGCAAACTAGATACCTACAAATCGCATCTTCAATGTTAACCAGAACTAAAGCCAGTATGACTTATAAAAATTCATAATAGTTATTTCTGTGGCTTGGTTCTAAAAGGGCCAATGTAAATTTCTTGCAAAAATGAAATCTAAGCATTATTCGGCTAGTCTGTACCTTTCGTATAATAAAAGTGTCAAGGTATATTGTTATTAAAATACATAAAACAGAAACCTTAGAGGAAAATGTCGGAAGTTATCAGCAAAAATAGGCTACATATATATTATTTCAATATATTCACCACCGGAATTCAGACACTTGTCATACTGTGGAACCAATTTTTTAATTCCTGTGCCACAAAAGATTGCCGCTTGGGATTATAATTGTCTGAGCTGGGTCAATCCATTAGAAATGAACCAGGCCAAGTTGCTCGACATTATTGATTTTCCTAATTTTTTTACCAGTTATTTCCCAACTAAAGGCGAGTTCAAATCTATGGTAAAAAAATTTTTGGGCTCATACTTTTTTTTTGGCGGCCATTTTAAGTTTGCTTTTTAACCATATTTCAGTCGAAAACATGTTTTGCACAAATGTATGTAACTCCGTTAATTTTATAGATAACAAGACAAAATAAACACCAAAATTATCATAATGAAATGCTCTACATTTTTGTTTTAACACAATATTACCTAAGTAGTGAGGAAAGTGAAAAAAAAATATCAAAGCTACAAATTGAAAATTGACTTAATACGGGAGTTTTGGTGCCGCAAAATTATTAGAAGGAAGAAAGACTCGCCCTTAATTTTGTTTTCTGGTGTAGATCTACTACAGGACTACTCGCTGTAGAAGTTTAAAGCTTGAGAACTTTGCGGTTTTTTTTATACAATTTTTAAAAAATGCCCAAAACCGTATTTTGGCAATATTTGAAGTAGAATATCTCAAAAGGGACTGAGTGAAATATTATGAAATTTATACAGATAACACCTCTATATAATATAAAGATGTGTTAAAAATTTGGTGACTGAGACTCAACTGGTTCCCGAGTTATAGTGCATCGAAGTTGGCCATAACTGCAAACTATGCACCAAAATTTCAACACTCTTCAAAGCTTTGAGGAAACCAAATATTTGTCATGCTAACTGATGAAATGTAGCCTACATATACAACTCTTTTGTGTAACAAACTTAGGCTCACAAAAGTTTTATATTTAAAATTACAAAGTGAATGTTTACTATTAAATTACCGTTAAATTTCGTGTGCCTATAACGCAAGTTTTGGCCAAATTCGATGCACTGTAACTCGGGAACCAGTTGAGTCTCAGTCACCATAGTTGTTACAACTTCTTCATCCCAATTTATACCCATATCAAAATTCTACTATAGCCTATATTAGTATCATTATAAAATATTTCACATAGTGAAATAGGGCAGGCTATTTTTTTCAAACCAGCTGTGTTTATACTCATTTTAGCTAAGAGGCCATATCAGGAGTTCGGGATCTATATGGTAGGCCATGTAACTATTGATTGTCAATTATTTCTATTATTGGAGTATTTTTATGGAGTAAATTTAAATATTAATTTAAATGGATATGATACAAAACGAAATGGTGAGGATGATTCATGGTATGTAAATATCCAATTCGGCATTTGCCTTTGCTACTGGGGAAACCATGAAAAAACCCATGTCAAATTGGCCGCCCATGGGATTTGAACCTGGGACTTCCCAAATCCGAGTCCAAGACATTACCATTTCGACCAACTCGCTCGGTGTAGGCCATTTTCTGGTCCTAACATTTATTTTATAATTCAAATTGTCCTTAAAAGATAAAGAAAGCTTTATAAAATATGTTTGTCAAAAAACTTATGAACCTTTTCAGAGTCAGGCGTTCCTAAATTGTGACTACTTTTAAATTATCTGCAGAAGTTTCCTATAGGAAGATAGCATAAAGCACTGGAAGAAATTTCAGAAGAAAATATCCAAACCAAAATATTAGTAAACACTATTTTTACATATAGGCTGCACCACGTTGAGGGATAGAAATCGATCTGTTTACATGGAAAGTTCTGGGAGTGTAGGCTATTGCAATATGTGTACTGTTGGCCAACTTGTTTGTGTATGGCTACTTGTGTGGCCAACCTGTGTAAACAATCGCCCATTTTTATGCCGTGATCGAAAAATAGGTATACAGGGTGTTAATGAATAACACCGAAATGTTTTACCTGGATCGAGGGGACTATAGAAAAGCAACTTTTCTTAGGAGATTTTTGCTCTATGACGTAAAATGTGTAAGCTACAGGACATTAAAGTCATTATAATTTGGTGCTCATAACTCAATAATTACGCGAAATATGCTTAAAATGTTCATTAAATTGACTTCATGTTTTCCTAGTGATCGATAAAAACCTGACTCTTGATCAATCGTCAACAGCTATATCATAATTTAGAGTTTCCATAATCTGCAAAATTTACAGACTAATCACCAGTGCATTGGTCTTTTTTTTATTGGTAACTACTGACTACAGTGTTAACAACGAAGTTCTTTTGTTTTGCATTTTTTTTTTCTAATGTTAGAAGTCAGTGGTGCCCATGTCTTGGCAGATTTTATGCTGTAACAGGAAAAATTGAATCCATACAGCAAAAATGTCCTAATAAAAGTTGCTTGTCTATGTCCTATCTATACACAGGTAAAATATTTCCGTGTTATTCATTAACACCCTGTAAATAAGATTAATAATTTCTAGTTGCCATAAATTATGGCCTAAAATAGTAACATAATATTTTTCTAAGAAATTGTTTTTCAATCGTTTATCCTTTAAGGTATTATGGTGGAAAATCTAACTTCCAATGTCGATAACCTAACTCACTGCACTACCCACCACATAAGTGCATCATTATATCAAAGCCTGTAACTTTTGACGTATCTATAAGTAGTATTTACTAATAATCTAGGATTATAAACAGTAAATAATATTGTTATAAAGCATAAAATTAATAACATTAACTAATTATTTTTGCCAATAATGCTAGTGTAAAAGTTCTATGAAACAAGAATCGGACCTAAAACGGAACCTTGAGTAATTCCAGAGCAGCATGTTGGTGGTTGCGAGACAGTAATGTATGCTGACAATGTCCACCACAACATGGAGTGTTTCAGCGAAACAAGGAAACTAGTGAGTCAGTGTTAATAGCACTAACCGCAAATCTCGGGGTACATGCTTCCGAGTCAAGCCGTACATCGCTTGCAATCAAGAGTTTAATTCTGGATCTGAATCACTTGAATCTCCCACAGCAAAGACTTGTCTACAGTTAATGTAATTTCGCTAAACATGTTCTGGACCAAGAAGGCCATGGCCATGGTGAATTGCAATTGCTCAGAAGGCCATGTACGAGATAGTATTTCAAATTTCTGTTAGTTATGATTTCATTTAATTACAAATAACTAACCACAGAGTTCCCCTTTGCCGGACCGGGAAACGAACCCAGAACCCCATCATTAGTAAAAGACAGGCCTACCTAGGATTCGCATGTGACGGATTGATTAATTATGAGGTTATTATAAATAATTAAGTGATTTTTTTGTTTGTTTCACACATTTCTAGGGCAAAATATTCTCATTTTACACTCGCCAAAAAACATGATTTTTTCGAATTAACTTTTTTTTAACAAAATTTTACTTTTTAAGGAAAATTTCGGATTTTGGTAAGGTCTCTTTTCATAAAAGAAATTGAAAGATATGCTTATAGAAAGTTGAATGAATATATGAGCACATTAATGAAAAAAATCAGGTAAACTGATGTAACAAAGTGCCACAATGCTTTTCTTCAATCAGTGATAATTGCCATTATGATATGCAGAAAATCAGTTAGCCTATTTTTGTAATCGATTACAGAGTTAAGCTCCAGACTTACGGAAGAACAAAGGTATAGTTCGATAAGCGTTTGTGAAGGAATATGTGGGTAGTGCTATTTGTAAAAAGCTATCTGTTTTGCAACTTCCAAAGCTGTATATGAACACTGTAAAACAATATGTTGTCAGGAGAACTAATTTACATTTGATAAATTCTTTATAATATATTACCATAAAATAAGGACTAAATTGGGCATTACTCCGGTACCGGCCAACCGATTTGGTCCAAAATAAATAGGCGTTTTCCCATGAATGTTATAAATGCGTGTACAAAGTTTCATGAAAATACGATAAAGCGTATTCGAGTTATCGCGCGTACAGACACACGGACAGACATTTTCCCGTCCACCACACAATCTCATAAATTACAATTCTGGCACTAATCAATAATATTATGAGTTCTAATATTATTAGCGAGTTCTATGAAACAGGGCTTGGCAGTAACCATGGTTACGGTTTTAAGCGAAATTGTGGCGAAGAGTCCTGGTAAAACATCCATTTGACTTTGCGACTGGGGAACTGCACAGTAGAGAATGGAAAATCACATAATTACAATATCATGATGCCCTCAGGGCATTTCTCCTAAAAATCCTGTTAAAACCACGAGTTCTCCTAACATACGCTGTGTGTTTTGAGTATATAGTTATACAACATTCAACTAAAATGCAATTTTCAGATGCTAATTTAAAGTCTGAGGACTTGAATCCACAAGAAGCAAGGACAGACTTCTACCCACGAGTTACAGCAGGAAGCTGTGAGTCAGGATGCTGCGACCCTTGTCTGCAACCCACTCCTTTCATCTCCAGATAACATCGACCACAAAAAACTAGCGCTTTGTTACATAAGCCACTGCTGGCAGAAAGCTGTCTTCTTATTGAAGAGTGTTTCCTCTTTACTTACAAAAAGCAATAATCAATATTCGTAAATGACCCTTCACTCCGGTACATACGAGGGTAGTTCGGAAAGTAACGCACAATATTTTTGAAGTAAAACTTCTTTTCTCGCGGTTGGGGTAAATCTGGAAAATCAGTCACAAAATCAGTCACACTCAAAACTACGTGTACGGAGCGGACTGCACAGAAAACAATCAACTCAATGATTAGGAGTAATCAAAGGAAATTTTTCAGACCTTAATTCCTCAATGGCAATAGACAATTCCTAAGCAATCTAAAGGTATATTATCTATTTTATGGAACCCGGAGGTTCATTACCGCGCAAATCCAAAATTAAAAAATACAAATTTCCAAAATTAAAAAAAAAAAAAAATAGAAATTATAACATCCAAAAATCCAAAATTTAATAAATAATAAAATTAAAAATTAAAAAATCCAAAAATAAAAAAATAAAAAATAAACAACTCAAAGATCGAAAATTTAAAAAATCCAAAATTAAAAATTGAAAGAACCAAAATGAAAAGTCCAAAATTCAAAATTTAAAAAGTCCAAAAACCCAATATTAAAAAGTCCAATAATGCAAAATTTAAAAAATCCAAGAATAAAAAATTGGAAAAATAAAATAAAGTTTTACTTCTGTCGCGTGGCCTTCCACGCACTCTTTTTTAACAAAAAGTTTAATAGGTAAATTTACAAACAAATGCACACAGGAAAAAGACATCTTTTGTCTATTTTTTTATATAGTCGCCAAGTCTCTCCACACATTTCCCCCCATCGTTATACAAGTTTCAAAATACCCTGTTCATAGAAGTTCGTTCGGTTGGAGTATAACCATCTGCTGACTGCTGTTTTCACTTCTGCAGCTGACGCAAAGCGTTTACCGGCCAGGAATTTCTTCATGGGACCAAACAAATGAAACTCCGTCGGTGCCAGGTCTGGACTGTATGGAGGATGTTGGAGCACCTCCCAACTATTTTTTTTTATTTTCTCAGCAAGGTGTAGTGCGATTTTTATGGGCTAACCCGAGTGAAATTCACAGGGACATGCGTGGCGTGTATGGGGACGACTGTATGGACCGTAGCAATGTCTCCAGCATTCTTCCAAGATGGCCGTGATAACCTTTCATTAGTTGGCTGCTTTTTCGTAGGTTGCATGCCGTGATTGTAGATCTCTTACTCTTGTTATACGCTACTACTACCCGCGCGCCACTTCTTGGGCGCTGGATTTACGGGGAAGTGAGGGTCGGGGGGAACAAAACATAGCTAGTCCGCCAGTCTTTCTGCAGTGTTGTCAACCAACGAAATCACGTTTCAGCAGAATCGCGCGTATGGTATTTTATGTAGTGACTTTAATATACAACGATTTTAATGCAGTCCAATAATATAACGTGGTGACGGTATTGCGTAACAATTAATTATACGTCATAAGCCTTTGGTTATCAAATAAGTCATCAAATAAGAATATTATGCATAATATAGGCTCAATATTTTTACACTGGATGACTAGTTTTAAGCATAAAGAAGAGTCTTAGCAGAACATGCTTCACCATTTCGTGTTGTAAAACATAAGAGAGGTAAGGCATCTAAAATTGGAGAAAACTATAGGCCTAATTTTAAACGTATTTAATACGTTTTGTGAAAAGTTCGCTCAACTTTCAGTCCATGAAATTGACATCAGAGTTCACGGGATCGTCAGAAATTAGCACATACGGAATTCTTAAAGAGGCGAGGAAAGTGTTGGATATACAATGAAGTGTTTGTGAAATCAGCAGTTCGAAAGATTGTATTTTTCCCCAAAACTCAAGAAATCGCGCGCGGGTAGTAGATAATTTGGGACATCCATTTGGCGAGCTATTTGGTGAGACTCAATTTCTCACACAATATAAAAACCAGCGCCGGACCGCATAGAAAATAGTTAACATAATGATTAGCCCATAGTTTATTCCTTGCTTGCCTTATTCTGGAAAAGTATATAAAATTTAAATTTTCTTCCAGTATCTTCTGCATTTTAATATAAAATTTCGACAAACGACTGTATCCTATAGGAAACACTGTCGTTTTAAGGTGTCTTTTTATCCACCCTAAAATAAAGTAACTTCTCTGATCTTCTACTACCAACAAATTTTTATAGATCTTTCAGTTCACACCGAGAAATCTATGATCTTGCCACAAACGTTTATTTTTCTTCTTCTTTCGCCAATAAAGCCACTATGGTAGCTGTTACTACAATGTTTTCATCCAAAGGTGTACTTATAAAAAAGTATAATATAACCTATTATCATATTAACATAGTGAAATAAGGTAGGTAATTTTCTGGTCATAACATTCATTCTACCGAACGAGGTGGGTGAGATGGTAATGTCTTAGACTCGCATTCTGAAGGTACCAGGTTCAAACCTTGTGGCCGGCCAATTTGACATGTGTTTTTTCATGGTTTCCTCAGTCGTAAAGGCAAATGCCGAATTCGATGTTTATATACCATGAATCATCCTCACCATTTCATCCTGTATCATATCAATTTAAATTAATACCAGTTGAAATTAACTCCAAAAAATACACCAATAACAGAAATAATTGACAGTCAATAGTTCCATGGCCTACACTACCGTATAGGAGGGAATGTATTGAAATTTGGCCTACCCCACTGTATAGTCACAGATCCCGAACTCCTGATATGGCCTCGAAGCTAAAAGGAGTATACCGCTGAAATAAATAAATAAAAACAGTGCAGCGTTGGGCTACCAATTACAGATGTCAAAGACGGTTAGTTGAAAATTCAAAATGACACGCCAAAACTTACTGAATTTCGTGTATACTTTGTTAACCAATGGTTGTTCTAAGTTCTACAATAATCAAGTTTTGGCAAGAGAAATCACGGAACTTAGCGAGTTCGGTAATATTTCAAAACTCAAGAAAGTTTGAGAAATCTGACTGAACCCGGCAATTACCTGATCATCTGCGAATGATCTAATGTCTGAGCTATAGGGAGAGACAACACTGTAATCATTCACGTGATTTATACAGCGATGAAAGTATAAATTTCCTGCGTCAACGTATAAATAAATCTATGATTGGAGCCTACGCGAAGACACGTATCTTCCCACACATACAGAGTGTTCCATTATTCTGCAGCGCTTCTTACAGATATGCTCACCTTTCATTGTACAGTGATCTCCTATGGGCCCGGAAGTTTATGAAAAATAATAATTTTAATAACGGGCTCTATTATTGCTTACTTACTTACTTACTCAATGGTAATAGATAACTGAAGGGTCTAGTTCCATAAGGGCGTAAGGCACAAGGGCACAGTTTCGAGAAATCTTGATGTTTTTAAACAGTGTTACCACTCACAAGTAGGTGGTTTAGAGTTTAATTTTATCATCATCATCATCATCTTCAGGGATTAAGCCTCAGAAGGCTTGTTCCGGTCTCATGCATTACTGCTACTAAATTACAAACCCATAGGCAAGAGAAACATTGGCAGACCAAAGAAGAGATGGACACAACAATTGAGTTTAATTTTATAACATCCATTTTTTAAGGACAGGCTAAATTAGTGTTCAGCAAATTTACAAGGTAGAGTGTTTTGGGATTTTTTACAACTAGAGGTACCTAAACATGTTAAACAAAAACTGAAGTAGCAAAATCATTTTATTTTGTATCATATAATTTGTTTTTTACTTTATTTTAGTAAAAACCTGTATTATACAGTGGCAATTGCAGGTTTGCCAATGAATACCAGTATAGTCATTAATAAAACAGATGCCAAGGAAAACAATCATTTTGAATGAAGTTATACTTCAGAAATGCAATTTCAGTTTTTATAAACATTTGCTTGGATGGTAGCACTGCGGAAAATAAAAACAGTTGATAAATACACCTCAATAAAGAACAGGAAATGTGCCTTACGCCTGTATGGAACTGTTATGAAGTAGATTGAATGTACAACCTCAGAGGTATTTTCTTATAACTGAGCAAAGGTTTAAGGCACAAATACAAATAGTTCACTGAGTATTTTAGAGATGTGAGCAGAAGGCATAAATGTTAAAAACTCGAAATTCAAGATTTGTGCCTTACTCCCTTATTATACTAGGCCCTTCAATTCCTAAGCAAGCTAAAGGAATATTATTTTATGGAACCCGAAGGTTCATTGCCGCGCTTACCTGAGCCCTCCATTCAACCCTATCCTGTGCTAATTCTATCCAATCATCCATCACAAATCCTACTTCCCTTAAATCTATCCTAATAATGTCCTCCCACCTACGTATAGGTCTTCCAGGTGGTATTTTCCCTTCGGGTCTCCCAGTCAATACTAGCCGTAAAAATTTGTAATTAAACAACGTAAAATAACTCAAAATAAATTTTAAAATTGATATAAAATTCACAGAATAGGGCAAAAGGAATAAGCTATGATCACAGTAATTATGTTATGTGTTTTCTTTGCAGTCCGGCACGGATTCATAATTTGCGTGAGAAATTTAGTCTCCTGCATTTAAGGGTTATATTGGATGGGTGAAATTGATTGGGGTTCTATATACTCACGAAATACCTATGGGTAAATTATCCAATGGAGATAATTTACACAAGGGTAAATTATCCAATGGAGATAATTTACACAAGGGTAAATTTTACAAACTCATATAATTTAAAGAAAACAATAACATTCTCTTATGGCGAGTTTCTAGACAAAATATGTCCTATGGGTGAAGGCAAATGTCGAATTGGATATTTACATATCATGACACATCCTGCCATTTCGTCATGTATCGTACTTGCTTACTGAATGGTAACAGACAATTCATAAACAAGCTAAAGGAGTATTATCTATTTTATGGAGGTTCATTGCCGCGCTTACCTGAGCCCGTCATTCAACCCTATTCTGTGCTAAGTCTATCCAACCATCTCTCGCAAATCCTACTTCTCTTAAATCTATCCTAATATTGTCCTCTCACCTACATCTAGGTCTTCCAGGTGGTCTTTTCCCTTCAGGTCTCCCATTCAGTACTTTTAAGATATGGCTTTCCTCCCCCATGCGTGCAACATGTCCAGCCCATTTCATCCTCCGTGACTTAATTACCCTTACTATATCCGGTGAAGAGTACAGCTTACGAAGCTCGTCGTTATGCAGTTTTCTCCAGTCCCCATTTTCAACTCTTAGGTCCAAATATTTTCCTAAGCACTATTATTATTATTATTATTATTATTATTATTATTATTATTATTATCATCATCATCATCACCATCATCATCAGAGTTAACAAACAAACAAAAGCTATAAAAATGTACATTTTAATCTAAGTCTCTATGTAAGTAAAGAAGAATGTCTTCTTAAATCGCACAAGAAGGGGATAAGGACACTTTACAGCCTACAAGTTAGAAGTCCACTGATACAGACTTCATCCCGACGCCGCCTGAGCGAGTCTGGCATGCGGCTAGCCGGTCCAGCTTCGATTCCCAGAGGGCTTGCTGCGTGCATCACTCAAACAGGATTCTTTGCAATGCTACCAGCCGCAGCAGTTGACATATTATACTGAACATAGGCTAACACAATAACCACACATCTCACTAGATGCCTATGGATACTCATAAGTAGCAATACAGTGAACGCCGCTTAATGTAATCACGGGTAATGTTATCGATCGGGTAATGTTATCACTTTTATGAAGTCCTGTACGGATTGATACTCATACATTGAAAAAATGCTGTTTATTGTGAACAAAGCTTCGGTTTATGTTATCACATTTTCCTTTTTGCGGCTTTATTTCCAAGTACGTCATTCAAAATTTCGTTTTTAAGTGTTTCGTTTCTAACTCAGCTGTTCCTACTGTTTTGTATTAGATTTTTTACAGGATGACCAGTTCGAGAGGGTGGCATTACGTAATTTCTCTTTTAACTCAATAAAACATGTTTCATCCCACAGTTAAGTTGCAGCTTTTGATTTATGATGGTAACAGTGTTGACAATACAGTGATGGCTAGTGTAAAATGAAAAGACTTGAACAGAGAGGCGTTAGATGTTTTGCTACGCGGTGTTCACCACAGATCAGTATAGACTTCCAAAAACACTATGAGTATGAAATATTTGTTAATAGATCCCAAAGGGAAAACGGAAACAATAAAAACCTTTATTAAGTGCCAGTATGGTACTTTATGAGATTGTGTGGGGGACGAAAAATGTCTGTCCGTCTGTGTGTCTGTACGCGCTCTAACTCAAATACGCTTTATCGAATTTTAATGAAACTTGGTATACGCGTTTATAATGTCCATGGGAAGAACCCTATTGAAATTGGACCAAATCGGTTCACCGGTAGCGGAGTAAAACCCAATTTAGTGTATATTTTAAAGGCGCCATAACTCACATACGCTTTATCGGATTTTCATGAAACTTGGAATACCTATTTATAATGTCCATGGGAAGATGTCTATTGATATTGGACCAGATCGGTTGGGCGGTACCGGAATAATGCCCAATTTAGTGCCTTTTTATGGTAATATATCACAAAGGCGTGGATAACTCAAATACGCTTTATCGGATTTTCTTGAAACTTGGTATACGAATTTATGACGTTTTTGGGCACAAGCCTATTGAATTAGGGCCAAATCGATTGATCGGTACCGAAGTAACGCGTATATCAATATTAATTTTCTAATCAATATTCTTTCAAGGCCCACAATGTAAGTTTATTACAAAAACTTAACAAATTGCCAATCGTTTATTCATATTGTTAGCAGCCTTCATTGATTTGTTTCTTCATAACGATGTCAGTGTGGCTAAATAATAACTTAAATAAACGATTTATAACAACTAGCCGATGAATTTTGATATTATAATGTGTATTCTATGGTTATGTAGACTACCGATATTTACATTAGGCTATATTTTACTGTGAGTATTTTTCTTATCGTTCCTGTGCAGCAATATACCTAATGTAATTCCTGACAGATAGATTTCATATGCTTATTATTCATTCATAACCTTTAAGGCTGCTTTAAATTGAAACAGAGATATCAGCGAATCGTAGGTCTATTGCATCATTATTATTATTGCCGGCACATTTTGTTTTTGGAGTTAACTCGGACATCTATTACAAAAATAACTTTTATGCATGGGCCTATCATAATTGCGTGTATCACTGATTAAAAAAAAACATACTGGCACTTGGTTATATCAGTTTACCTGATTTTATTGATTGTGAAAATAGCTGTTTGCAAGCTATTATGAATGCTTGAATGATTCACATTTACATATTATCTTGTACGTCTGAATAAATGGCTTTTAATTCTGTTTTTGTAGTGTAATATAATTATGATGTATGAATAAATATCCTTCAATTAATTCTTTCGGATACTGTTATAAATCGGTTAAGATTATCATCAGGGCCCGGATTCTGATGACCTAAAATTGTTTGAAAAATGACCTATAAAATGACCCTAAATTTTAAAGAAAACGACTTAATAATTATAAAAAATGACCTAAAAACTGATATTTTATTTATAAAAAGTTATTATTGTACACACAAAGTTATAGACTAGTTTGTACATAATTGTAAAAACTGCAAATAACTGTAATGTTGTGAACGTTCTTTTCACACGGAAATTTATATTGGCACCGAGGCACTTGCGATTCAAAATTCGGCACATCCTTTAGTGGTCTGCCGGATTATATTGTTGCTTATTGAGGGTAAACAGTAGTTTGCACTCTCAAATCCAAGCAGGTGGCAGACTCTGGTGCCAAATCAATCTAATAACAATAGGAATATAATACAAAATTTTGGCGTTTCTTTGATTCTCACTTCCGACTGAGACGTGTCAACACTTTAACGCCGAATTGTTCCTTCTTGCATTAAACAAACAACACTTCAAAGACAGTACCACTAGCGACAAAAAAGTTAATAAACTCAATGTAAATATATGAAAATTACTAAATAAGGAAGAAAACGACACGAAAATGACAAAATAATGACGTAAAGCTGAAATAAATGCCCTAAAAATATAAAATTGCATAAAATGAAAAAAAAAATGACCTAATAACAATATATTTCTATAATCTAGAGTCCATGATTAGGATTTATCTACAAGTTGGCAATGTCTATGCAGCATCAATAAAAATATGACATGTCATTAGAATCCGGGCCCTGACTATCATATTAGCTGCATCCCGAAGTGATCACAATAAGCGGCGTACACTGCATTTGTTTTCCTTGAAATCAGCTTACCATGCAACTATTTAGACACAAGCTTCTTGCTGTGGTTTGTACAGTGCATATTTCTCCCCGTTTCAAGATAATTCACTGGCTTAGAACAGAGATACACTGCTAGTAATTTTCCAAGGAATATTGCATGACAGTATGCGTGTAATTCCTTCGAGTGTGTGTAGCCTACATGAAGTAGGCCACTGTAACCTATACACAGCATTCTTTACTGATTGAAGAGGTTAGGCTTGAAGTTGCCTTGTTTAGTCTAAAGTCCAAGAATAAGCTTCTTCTTTAGTGATACCGAAGAAATTTATATGCTGAAAACTTACAACATAAACTACCGGTACAATTAGACTACTTGAAAATTAAGAAAATGGCAAAATACAGTGAAGGATGAAATCAATTAATTAATTAGTACTAGGAGCTCCATTTATTAATTAAACCGCTAGATGTTTTTAAATAATTTATTTAATAGCAGAATAATTAAAAATATCTATTAACATTGAAATTTAAATAAATGTATTATTATTATTGTTACTTATATATTTACTCGATGGCAATAGACAATTCCTAAGAAAGCCAAAGGAATATTATCTATTTTATGGAACCCGAAAGTTCACTGCCACGCTTACCTGAGCCCGCCATTCAACCCTATTCTGTGCTAACTCCATCCAACCATCCCTCGCAAATCCTACTTCCCTTAAATCTATCCTAATATTGTCCTCCCACCTGCGTCTAGGTCTTCCAGGTGGTCTTTTCCCAGTCAATACCTTTGATGTATGTCTTTCCTCCCCCATGTCCAGCCCATTTCATCCTCCGTGAATCAATTACCCTTACTATATCCGGTGAAGAGTATGGTAAATTGAAAAAATATATACCTAGGTATATTAATTTAGACGGAAAGTCAAAAGGTTTGTGTAAGAAGTGCTAGAATACTTTTATTTGGTAATTGGTAATTGTAATTATGATATGCATAAAATAAGTTATTTTTGTAATCGATTTCCGAGTTAAGCTCCACAACGATTCATCAAGCATGGCTAGTTTGATAAGCCAATGTGAAGGAATATCTGAGTAGTGTTATTTGTCAAAGCTAACTGTATTGCAATTTCCAAAGCCGTATATGAACACTGTAACACAATATGTTGCCGTGAGAACTGATTTGCATTTGATAAATTCTTTCTAATATATTACCATAAAATAGGCACTAAATTTGGTATTACTGCGGTACCGGTCAACCGATTTGGTCCTATATCAATAGGCTTCTTCCCTTGGACGTTATAAATGCGTGTACCAAGTTTCATGAAATTCCGATAAAGCATAATTGAGTTATGGCGCGTACAGACACACGGACAGACAGACAGACAGACGGACAGACATTTACCGTCCCCCACACAATTTCATAAAGTACCACTCTGGCAATATTAACCTATATAAAATTGCCTTTAATTCCATTCAGAATTTCTTTTAGATATAAGGAACAGAATCCAAAGCAGCCTGTGAACTTGAAAAGGATTTGTCTTACCAATTTTCATGCAGCAAGGCGAGGCATAATCAATCACATGGGGCACTGGTCACTGAACACTAATACACGTGGTGGCGATGGACGGAGTTTGAAGGCACTTCACACCATGACACAAACAAAACACTGTCGCTCAGGCGCTAGTCTCAGGCGAACTGCAGAGCGGGACCGACCCGCGGTCCCTCGGCGAGCCGCGTTTCCCCCACCACCGCGACCGACTCATCCCCCCCATTCTGTTTATTTGTGTTCATTAACACCGCCCGCAGCCCGGCGTGGCTCTTACTGGAGCGAAAACTTACTATCTTTCGAACATTCAGACTCATATGCTATTATAAGTATTTACATGCAAGAAACTTGTCAAAGACGCTCATATATAGGAAAATTGATAACTGTAGGGCCCGGAAGTGTATGAAAAAGCATAATTTTTAATAATGTACTTTATTAAAAGCTACTAATAAAATGTGTACAAGGCATATATGACTGTACACGCGATAACTCAAATACGCTTTATCGGATTTTCATGAAACTTGGTATACGCATTTATAACGTCCATGGGAAGAATCCTATTGAATTTGGACCTAATCGGTTGACCGGTATCGGAGTAAAACACAATTTAGTGTCTATTTTAAAGGCGCGATAACTCAAATACGCTTTATCATATTTTTATGAAACTTGGTATACGCATTTATAATGTCCATGGGAAGACGTCTATTGATCTTTGACAAAATCAGTTGGTCGGTACCGGAGTAATGCCCAATTTAGTGCCTTTTATGGTAATATATAAGAATACGCAATAACTCAAATATGATATAAGATTTCAAGCTTTCATGGCTTTCCTGAGAACTGAAATAAGCTTTATCGGATTTTCATAAAACCTTGTAACTTATACCCATTTATAATGTACATGGGAAGACGTCTATTGACATTAGATAAAATCGGTTGACTACTGTGTCAAGACAGCAGTGAAAGAACATCTGTTTAAGTGAATATCGTTAGAGATGTCTAATTTTGCAGTTAATCCTGTTAAGAATAGGTATACCACATTCCTTACAGTAAAAAAAGTACCATGTTACAGTTCAAGTGTATATTGTAATATTCTAAAGTCTATTTTCTATCTACACATTTCTAAAGCATATTTGAAGTGCCTATTTTCTCTTTTAAAAGCCTATTTACTTGTTTTAAAAGCCTATTTTAGGTGCATAAAACTGATTTTTTTAGAGTATAAAATCCCAGGTCTAGTGATAGTACAGTGAGATTGAAATATTGTAACAAAGATGAATGTGGATAAACTAGCTTAACAGGAAAGGTACAAGATATAAAGTAGGCTAAGTATGAGCTTAATCATTGCGTTAACTGTTTTCTATGCAGTCCGCCACGGGTTTATATATTGTGTGAGAAAATGAGTCTCATGCATTATAATCCGTGCTGTTTCCGTGGCAGGAATTGAATTGAGAGTTGACAAAGAATGGGGTTTGGTGACTCAGGTTAAGAGCTATATTAAGCACGTGCGAGCACGCGTGTGCCTGGAACACGACCGGATTGGGAATGACCTGTCAGCGGTCACGGTGCCAAAAATACCCGCCAAGTCCAGCTCAGGGTTGGAATTCCAGTGGACGCTTTATAACCTTCATTCCTAAAATTAAACAAACCATGAGACAAGCTTTGACCTTCTAGACACCCTGGAACTATCCAGCTGTGCCCTTCATACTTGAAAAATGAACATAGGTGACCTATTTTCGAAAGAATTGAAAACGAAATAAGAAAAATCTAATGTGATACACTTTCTCTACATTCCTGACTGTACTGGGCTACCTCACGCAAATGAACACCATGCTTACTTCGGCTACTTACTTACTTAAGTTATTCAATGGCAATAGACAATTCCTCAGCAAGCTAAAGAAATATTATGTATTTTATGGAACCCGGAGGTTCATTGCCGCGCTTACCTTAGCCCGCCATTTAACCCTATTCTGTGCTAACTCTATCCAACCATCGCTCGCAAATCCCACTTCCATTAAATCCATTCTAAGATTGACCTCTCACCTACGTCTAGGTCTTACAAGTGGTCTTTTCTCTTCGGGTATCCAAGTCAATACTTTCGAGGTATGTTTTTCCTCCCCCATGTCCAGCCCATTTTATCCTCCGTAATTTAATTACCCTTACTATATCCGGTGAAGAGTACAGGTCATTAGGCTCGTCATTATGCAGTTTTCATCTCTCTTAGGTCTGAATATTTTCCTAAGCCCCCTGTTTTCGAACACTCTCAGATTATGTAAGGGGCCGTGCCTCACATCCATATAATACAACCGGCAGGATAATTGTCTTATAAATATTTATTTTTAGATTTCTGGACAGAAGACGAGAAGATAAGAGTTTCTGAACTGCACAAAAACAACCATTTCCTGATTTTAGCCGACACTTAACTTCTGCCAAATGAACACCATTCCAATTCCAATTTAAAGAATGAAGTACAAAGTAGAGACAGCCTACAAACCACTATCAAAACTTGGATAATGAATAGACAACTGAAGAAGAGATCCTTATGTAGCATGTAGTGGCAGTATATTGTGACAAACATATCATAGGTAATCCCACGAGAGTTTCGCAGTAGCGAATTTATCTGATGCAACTCGTCAACTCGATTTGGATTTATTAAGACTATTCCATGAATAAAATGTAACGGATTATACAAATAATAATTACTTTCGTGCTTTGTTATATAAAAACAAAACTAACAGGTGCGAGATCACGGCATACTACGAATCAACCATCCATGAATCGATTCGAGTTACCATGTTTGACCAGTGCTACGAATGGTGCATATAATACATAGTTAACTTAATTTAGGTAAGCTAACAGCAGAACAGAATAAAAGCACACGAACTGGCTTGCATCGAATCGAAATTGTATTTTTAATCAATGTACATTTATATTATTTCAATTACCAAACAAGTTATCTAATATATAAAGTCGAATGTGTGTTTGTGGGTATGTATGTATGTATGTATGTATGTATGTATGTATGTATGTATGTATGTATGTTTGTTTGTTCCTTATACAAATCTACATTTCTTTACCAATTTACACAGAATTTTGCACACATACCCAGTTAAGCCCGGGAAGTATAGCGGTCAACATTAAAATTCAAACAAAATACTCCTTCCCTTGAAAATTATATAATTTCTGAGAATTTTATACTGAAAAAATGAATTGCTGTTTAGTTCACATGGCAACCGTGAATTGTTTACTATGATTACATAGGGCCTTGGCAAGTATATAGCCTAATGCTGGACTTTAACGAATTATGATTCCATCGACGTAATATATTGGCGAAAATAATTACTGAAAATGAAATCCACGAAAATAAAGCACAGTGTGATGTAGTCACATAACTTTCTCTAACCTCGACATAAGAAATATTTTCTCACTTCACATTTTGATGTAGAATAAGAGGGACAACTTAAGTGTGTGAGTATGCTATATCAAAAGTCTGTAAATAATCCTTTCCGCTGATAAGTTATCCATACCTGTAGGCTTTGTATTAGTTGAGAAATAGGGATGTTTATCATAGGCCCTAAGCATGGGATGGAACATTTTGAGTCCTATGCTCGCAGTATATTATGTCCCGGGTTCTAGGGGAGGAAAGTATGAAAGTGATACTGCATTTCTCTTTTATTTCAGCTCCGAAACGATTGTATAGTAACATGAGAATGAGAAATAAAATTTTCCGTCAAGTCAGTACAATCTTATGTAATTTGTGTTTCTTCTTATTTCAACCGCTCCCAAGCATGATGTGTAGAAGCAACGGAATGCAGCATTCCACATCCTCTATGAGCCATAAAAAGCTATATCCAGCGTTTTCTGATAGAATAGTTTGAGTGTGATAAATCTTTTTCTTCATTTCAAGTTCTACATACATAAAGTCCTTCATAAGTTAATTTCAAATTAAAAAATACAAAGCCCGGGCGACGCCGGGCCTTTTCAGCTAGTGTTGTATAAAATAATCTGTTTTCGTGCTGCTTAATGGCAGCATGTGACGTATTAATCCCGGCACATTGATGCTTACGTGTCCAATAACGAGACGACGATTTTATCAGGTAAAACCCCATCCTCACATTAATAGGAAGCATTTTATAAGATAAACTATAGTGATTGGTCTATATCCGAGAAATTGATAAACGTTATTGGTCAATATCAAACACGCCGCATATGAGTGGACTAGACACAAAAAATTTCAAAATCCTTTCTTTGTTTCACAGAAAATCAGGTTTTTCTCAATTTTTCCCCCAAAACTTTATGAAAGTCACTTAGGTACTTTTTGAAATAAGTTATTCAAATGTTTTCGCAACATCGCTGCGTTTCTGTTTAGGTGCATCTCCTCACAGAATTTTATTTAATGTGACCACTGAACTTGAGAAAAAACTGGATGCATTTATTTGAAGCAATGAAGCACGACACAAGACACTTATCCCTGCCGCTGATCAGTCGTTAGAGCGATCAAGTAGGACCCGGAAACAGTTGCGAATCATCGCTTAGCAACCCAGATTTCTACAATATAGAAGCGATGCTCAATTTGATATAATGAATGATAAAGGAATTATTATGAGTGACAGAGAAGTGAAACCAGAGGATTGTAAAGCCATTACTTTTCTTTTATGGAGCGTTTTCTATTCTCCTAATCCTTTCTCGTGGTTTCATTACGCCATTGTTCGTCCATCACACATCCCCGATCTTCTCACAGTAGATAGCTGTGATTTATTCAAGTTCAGTTCACCACTTGCCCATAAAGAGAAAAGTGAAGCTTTATTAATTGGATATAATAGGACTGGAAACTCAAACTTTTAACCCTCAAACACGGGAGACTCAAACATCTCACACAATTTATTAGGCTACAACCTGTTAATCTCAATATATAAGAGCCTTTGTCCTGACTGACTGAATGGCTGACTGACTGACAGAGAATCAACGTAGAGCCTAAACTATAACTGGTAGAGACTTGGAATTTTGACAGTACCTTCGTTTCATAATGTAGGTGCTCACTAAGAAAGGATTTTGAAAAATTTTGAGTTTAACTGCCAAAAATTAAATGTTTTTGAAAATACTTAATCCCTTTTTACACAGAATTATCAAATCCAAATCACAGTTCACATGACAACAGTGTATTGTTGCCAGTAGGTCTCAGATGGGTTTTAAAATAAATGAAATGGGAGTTTGACAACTTAGAGAAGCTATCAATAGAAGCTATAAGCCTATAATTCATGTTATACATAAATATTGAAGAATGAAATCCACGGAAAATAATGCAGTCACATAACTTCCTCTACCCTGGACATAGAGAAAACAAAACGAGGTATGGTAAAGTGTATATTATTATATTATATCGCAGGTTTTTGGAGAGAAAAGTATGAAAGTGATAATGCTTTATGGTAACATAAGAGTGGGAAATTTCCCGCCTCGATATTACAATTTTATGTTACAGGAATTTCTGTTTCTTCTTATTTGAACCCCTACCAGGCTTGCTGTGTACAAGCGATGGGATCCAAAATTCTGCATCCTATATGAGCCATAAAAAGCTACACCAAGCGTTTTCTGAGAAAATAGTTTGAGTGTGATAAGTCGTTCTTCCTACTTCAAATTCTAAATACCTATATTAGGACCTATAATTAAAAAATCGAAAATCCTTCATAAGATCATTTCCAATTACAAAATAAAAAACCCGGGCGACGCCGAACCTTTTAAGCTACTTGGATATAGCCTAATAGGACTGTAAGCTCAAACTTTTAACCCTCAAACACGGGAGACTCAAAATCTCACACGATTTATAACAACTTGTTAATTGAATATACTGTGGGAGCCACTTTTTAAAGACTTTTTTTTTCCTCCCAAGAACTTCCCCTACCTGCTGCCACCCTAATCCTCTTCGACCTGTCAATCAGTGAATAGAAAGGTAATTTAGGTGTATCACAAGTGTATGTAGGTGTGATTAAATGAAACTGATAAAAATATGATAGACCCTAAGTATGACTGGATGAAATTTCAGATAGTCTTAGGCTTAAGTAAATGTTACGAAATAGACATAAAATAATATTATATTCCAAGTCTGAAATAATAAGCTAGATGCGTCAAAAGTTACACTCTTTGCTTTGTTGACCAGTGCTGTAAGTAGTGCGGTAAGTTAGATTAATTACCGGCACTGTTGTTAGAAGTTTGATTTTTCCACCATGATAGCATGAACGGGATATGAATGAAAAACACAATGAGTCATAAGTGTATTATGAAGATCTGAGGAAAAGTTCAATGCAATAGGCCTACTCTTTTTAAATTTCAGAGATTCTCCAATCCACTTCAAGCATGTGTATAGCATATAATTTTTTCTATGACAGCTACTTATAGTCCAGTTATTCATTGCATGGCCAGGCGGCTTCCTTTCGTTAGGAGGAAAAGTTTGCCAACAGCTCAACCCATGTTCTTTGATTTTACCGCACCAATCAGCTAGTTACCCCAGAATGTCCTGTGGCGATTTTGACAGCTACTCGTCTACTCCGCGTTGAGTGAAATGCGCGGTTGCAAGATCTAGTTACAGTAAACAATAACACGTGTGAATTGAATAAAGCGAAGGAAGAACTGAGGTCAATGATATAACAATGAGAGAATATTGCAACGTTGCTTTTGTTTTGGAAAGTGGAAGCCCAAGACCGATTTAGTCAGATCAATTAACATAAAGAAACACCGAAACCTTTGAAGCCTAATTATTATAGGTACTACAGGTACAGGTAGTAGGCCATTGTGTTTGATCGTGAAATTCCATGTCGAATTTTCATCATAAATACACGTTTTGAGGTCCCTGAATCCATAAATGCTATTTTAAGAGTGAGTGCATGTGAAGAGCCTATCAAGAACGAAAACTCATTATATGAACAAAATTTCATACTTGGATTAAATTTATCTTCTGGGGTTGTGATAACAAGATTGGCGAAGACTTTCTCTTATTTTTAACGTCATTTTTCATGAAGAAAATTGTGATTTTCGCAATTTTCACGAAGAAAATTGTGTTTTTCGCTATTTTTTTCGAAAAAGGACTTACGATTTTGTTTGCATTTTGTGCCACAAGTGCTTATGCGAAGAACTAAGACTAGCAATACGGCCTCTTATTCTATATCATATTGCGAAGTGAGAAAGACGAATCGCCCATGTTTAGGGTGGAGAAAGTTATGTGAATGCGTTACCATCAGATTTTATTTGGGTTGTGTATGCTTTGGAAGCCACAAATGTTTGTATAGCATGAACTCAGTGGGTACGGCAATTTTATTTCATACTTCATGGGCAGTGATCATATAACAGGGGGCGATGGTTTAGATAAGAATCGATCCGGAGCCTAACTCTGAGATCGATTACAAAAATTAAAAATCTGATCAAATTACGTCAATAAAGATACTGAGTGATTGAACAGATCCTTGCCTTGTTACAAAATCAATGTGGTACTTCGTCTGCGGGTAGCGAATATAAAAAACAAATTGTAAATTTGCTAGTAAAAATTTAGTAATTATTCCGTTGACTAAAGACAAAATAAATTAATTCGAATCATCTTCCGTAATCTTTTCAATTTTATCTACAAACGTTCTATAGTAAAATGACCCTTTTCACTCACATAATAATTTTTCTAGTTCGATGGGAAAATTCGCGCATGAAAACAAATGAGTGTGGTATGGAGTAGTAGTTGACATTCAAGAGAGAGCCGGCAGGCGTCCACAAAGTTTCCCTGGGGCCGTTTACAGAAACAAAACAAAATTTCATGGAAACATTTATTGCAACAGATGTAGCAAGTGTTCAGCTATTTTTCAACATATTCGCCACAGTAATTGAGACATTTGCCATACCGTGGGACCAACTTTTGAACGCTTGTGTCGTAGAAATCTGCCGCCTGAGATTTGAACAAATGTGTGATAACCTTCTCCGTCTCTCTGTCAATATCTACCATTCTCTGTCATCCACTGTCATTTCTTGAGGGGCAGGAAAATATGAAAATCTCTGGGTGCGCGGTCCGAGCTGTAGGGTGGATACTTCAACACCTCCCTGCAAGTCTCCTGCAAACGTTCGGCTAGGAGATGTTTCAACATCCACCCTACAGCCCTGACCTTGCTCCCAGTGATTTCCATCTTTTCCTATACCTCAATAAATGACAGAAGTGTACTAAAATAAATAAATGTGTTTTATATTTATTAACAAAAACAATTTAAAAACGATAATACAGTAGTTTATCTTATAATGATCGAAAAATAATTCGGAAAAAAAATTAATGTAAAATTAGAGAATAGGATACAAGAAATAAAGTACGGGAATAATCACTGTGTTAACTGTTTTCTATGCAGTCCGGCAAGGGTTTGTATATTTGTGTGCGAAATTTAGTCTTGAATTAAATTTCTTGAATTAAATTTCGTTCCTGTTAACATTGTCAATTTTAATTTCTCGCAGATAGTACATAAAGAGAAAGTATTGTGATCGTGACAAAAATCGAAATCGACATAACACATGGAAAAGATGTTTCACGATGCCTAGAACCCGAAAAAAAGTTTTTTTGGAATGACGTCTGTCTGTCTGTCTGTCTGTCTGTGGGCAAGCACAACGGGTAAACGGTTCATTGTATTCACTTCATTTTTTGAACTAAGGACTTCTTTTGGAATTAAATCAAACCGTCCAGAATTTGGTTTTTATAACTAATATTAAGGGGACTTTTCAACATTTTTTTCTTAATTCTGATTTTTTAGAGATTGACTCTAACAATTTTACCCTGTATATCCCCTCTGTCTGGACATTAGGGCCTTTACTGCTACCGATGCCATTCCTCACAACAATTTTAATAAAAATTTAAAATTGGAAACACTTATCATTGACTAATAAAATGACTATATCCGTTTCTCTGCAAAAATGACTTAAGGGGCACTTTACTCGTATCCATTTTCAATTTTTCTAGATTATATCCATCACAGTAGGCGATACATGAAAACCTACCATAGTAAAGTTGTAGAGAAAATTAAAATGAACATTTTTTTTTTAAACATTTCTTTATACATTTAATAGATATCAAGATAAAAACGAAATAAGTACGGGTTAAATGCGAATTTCAGAACATACAAGTCAATCTCTATATATATAAAAGGCTTTGTCCTGACTGACTTAATGACTGAATGACAGGAATCAACGTACAGCCTAAACTATAACAGGTAGACACTTGGAATTTTGACAGTACCTTCGTTTCATAATGTAGGTGCTCACTAAGAAAGGATTTTGAAAAATTCTGATTCTAAATGCCAAAAATCAAATGTTTTTGAGAATACTTAATCCCTTCTTACACAGAATTATCGAATCCGAATCACATTTGACATTAAAACATATTGTTACCAGCGGGTCTCAGATGGCCAAGGAAAAAAATAATGAAAGTAGAATAAATTTGACAAATGAGAGAACTATCAATATCCACGAAAATAATGCAGTCACATAACTTTCTTTACCCTGGACATAGAGAAAACAATACGAGGTATGGTAATATATATATTATTATATCACAGAATGAAATTCACGAAAATAATGCAGTCACATTACCTCCTCTAGCCTGGAAATAGAGAAAACAATACGAGGTAAGGTAATATGTTTTGGGAAAAGATGTATGAAAGTGATATTGTATTTCTGTTTAATTTCATTCCGAAAACGGTTTTATGGTAACATGACAGTGAGAAACAAAATTTTCAGCCACGATAATACAATTTTATGTTACCGGAATTTCGGTTTCTTCTTATTAGAACCCCTCCCGGGCTTGCTGTGTACTGTACAAGCGATGGGATGCAAAATTCTACATATAGCCATAAAAGCTATTTCAAACATTTTCTTAGGGGATAGTTTGAGTGTGATAAGTCGTTCTTTCTACTTCAAATTATAAATACCTATATAAGGACCTAGAATTTATAAATCTAAAGTCCTTCATAAGTTAATTTCCAATTACAAAATACAAAACCCGGGCGACGCCGGGTCTTTTAAGCTAGTTAAAATATGAATGACATTTTGTTGCCCCTAGTAACAAGAAAACTATAGGCCTAGGCCTAATGTACTTATTGTTGTGAAATGCTGTCAGTTTAGCTCAGTCGCAATGAACACACTAAAACCAATTACAGCGAGGTGGTATAGGCCTAGGCTATTAGGGAAGAGGTCCTGGGTTCAAATCTAACCTCGTGGACACCCAAATTGACTTGGGTTTTTCATGGTTTCCTCGTTCGCAAAAGCAAACGCCGGGTTTGTAGGATTTGTTTATTTTCCATAAATCATCGTCGCTATTATAATAGTTTAAACTGAATAGAAGGAAAGAAGACATCACTGAACAATAGAAACAGATGCAGGCGAATGAGTTGTTACAATAGACTACTGGTTCACGCAAACATTCTAAACACGTGATATGACCTATATGCAGTTAAAGCGTGCAATATAACCTAAGTAAAATAATAATAATAATAATAATACTGGCACTGCGGTTTTGCAATTGCTGGTGGATTGTCCCTCAATTTCTTCGGAAGAAAATATTTTCCCAACAGTGAAAACTGTGGGAATATAGAAGTTCTGTTTCAATGCAGCTTTCTCGACGCTTTTACTGCAGAAAGTGATGTGTGATTGTTACCTAACACTTGATTCACAAGGAGGCCATGAAAACAATCCACGGCCGACTCTTCTTCCTGCAGAATTTGATGTAACATTTAACCAGATTATTAATTTCTTTACGTGTACCATAGGCAGGGAAAGAAATTTCAAGTCAGAGGCAGGATCCAAATAAAAGTTTTAGTCGCCATCCCGCGGCTTCGTTCGAGTTGAATAATTCAACAGCTAAGTTTTGTTCTTTTTTAAATAATTTATTTAATAGAAGAACAATTAACAGTAATTTATGATACAAGTGATAAAAGAAAGGCTTTATTTTGCGAGTAGATATGTTTGCGAATTGATCGAGTATAGAAATCCTACAACAAAATGTGTATGGTACACAATTTTTTGACACCCGCTAATATCTGTGAAATTATAATAAATATTATATTTATTTTAATGAATCACACGCCGTGTAGCCATATTGGATCTCGGGCTGCCCTGCTATCTGCTGCATGTACAAGAGCAGAGAGGTTCATAGGCGTACCGAGGGGGGGGGGGTTTGGGGGTTTGAACCCCCCCCCCCCATTGATTAAAAAAAAGAAAATTGTATAATTTTTTAAAGTCTGCCCATAAATTACTTAATACAAGTATAAAGCGTGGGAAGCTTAAAACTCGTTATTTTGCGTCTTAATTTTTAAAATTTTCCGGGGGAGGACCCCTGGAAAATTAAAATTCGTTATTTTGCGTCTTAACTTTTAAAATTTTCCGGGGGAGGACCCCCGGAAGCTTAAAATTCGTTATTTTGCATCTTAATTTTTAAAATTTTCCGGGAGGAACTCCCGGACCCCCCTCTCCCTGGGGGGTATTCCATACCCCTCAGACCCCTCTGATGTTATAACCCGGCCTGGTTACGCCAATGGAGAGGTTATTAATTTTATGGCGCAGGGCTGCAAACATAAGGAACTGAGTCGACGTGTTTCAATCACAAAGTACGACGATTTTTGCTACTATCATGAGAAATTTATAATTTTAAAAAGGAGTACTGCTTTCAATTTTTATCAAACTGAGTCCATTTAATAATCATAGGTAGGTCTAATGTCACAAGAGTTAAATTTATTGTGGCTATATAGCAAATATTTATATATGCCTAATTAAGAATTTTTTTAGTAATAAAAACGACGAAAATGAATAAAACATGTCGCTATTTTTGTCATTATAAGCCAGACAAACAACGCCACCATGGAGGAGAAGAATTGTATAATAATAAAATCAGGTAAACTGATATAACAAAGTGCCAGAATGCTTTTGTTTAATCAGCTATAATTGCAATTACGATATGCAAAAAAGTTATTTTTTTAATTGATTTCCGAGTTAAGCTCCAGATCGATTTATTAAGCAGGGCTTACGGAAGAACAAAGGACTACTTTGATAATCATATGTGTATGAATATTAGGTAATGTTATTTGCCAAAGCTAACTGTATTGCAACTTTCAAAGCCGTACATAAATGAATACTGTAAAACAGTATGTTGTCATGGAAACTGATTTGCATTTGATAAATTCTTTCTAATATATTACCATAAAATAGGCACTAAATTGGGTATTACTCCGGTACCAGTCAATCGATTTGGTCCAAAATCAATATTGCCCTGATAAGTTAAAAGGCACTAATTCCAACATTTTTCTAAATGCTTCTTTTGCGTTTCCGAATCGGTACAATAAAATACACATGTTTTGACATTAGAAAGCCCTAAATCCAATACAGTGATGTGTTATGTTGAAATTGATATTGGTCCTAACTCTAGTTTGAGGTCGTTTTCGTTAAAAGAAGGCCCTATTTAACAAATGGAGATAGGGCCTTCTATGTTATGGGGGAAGAATAGGCTTCTTCCGATGGATATTATGAATGCGTATACCAAGTTTCATGAGAATCCGATAAAGAGTATTTGAGTTATGGCGCCTTTCTGATATATTACCATAAAAATATGCTCTAAATTGGGCATTACTCCGGCACCAGTCAAGCGATTTGGTCCAATATATATAGGCTTCTTTCTAGAGACGTTATAAATGTTTATACCAAGTTTCATGAAAATCCGATAAAGCGTATTCGAGATATCGCGCGTACAGACACACGGACGGACAGACAGACACAGACAGACATTTTTTCGTCCACCACACAATCTCATAAATTACCATTCTGGCACTCGATAATAACAGAGAACAAATTCGTACAAAATTAGAATGACACAACTAAAATTGAAACTGTAAATATTACCAAATGATGGAGGAAATCGTTATGAAGGTGTGAGAGGCAATGTTGCCATAATTACAAAGAGGAAGGGCATCTAATGATGATACCGGAAATGGTATGAATATGCACATGGAAGTTTTTGCGATGACCAACTATAATGACACGTGCATAACATCTGCACCAGCAATCGATTGCGTAGGAAATACACCAGGTGATGGGAACAATGCGGAAACAATAGCCAAACATACGTACAGGAGAGCGGAAGAAAAAGTCATTATCCAGTTCGGTAATGATAATCAACTGCTTGCTTGTTACGCTGCAAATAAGAGTAACACTGATGGCAACACTGGCGAGTCACCAATCATCGTGACTTAACAATCAAATCAAACTGAATTGGAGATAAATGCAAAATCTATAATAATAAGAGGAAGTGTTTGTCTGTCTGTCTGTTTGTGCGCGATTCCAGCGAAATCTACTGAACGCAGAGATCTGAAATTTTAAACGTAGATGGATTAAAGAGTGGGCGAATGCACCTCGAAGCCGGATTTTTTATTTTCGCTTTCGTTCGCGAGTTATGAGTGAAAAACGGGCAAAAAACGTGCATTTTTTGCGTTTTCGAAGCATCAGTTTTCAGTTATACATTTCATTTGTCAAATACGTTGCAGATGGCTTTGCCTGTTTTTCTTGTCATACCTTGGAAATAAAAGCACCGCGATCGCTTGAATTTTGTAAGCCCACGCTCGTCGATTCATTTGTTTATAATGTCAAGGAACGGAGACATCTGAAATTTTCAACACAGACGGAAGAGGGATAATGAATATAGCCTAGGCCTAGGGATAATGAATAAAGGAATAAATGGGCAAACATTGATCGATTTGGAAGGAACTCACTATGCAGCGGTTTTCTGGGCCAGGGAACTCGAATCTGAGGTCGCTTTTCCCATTCTGCGCTTTCTAATCGTGGAATTCATTTCAAAGCCTGATTTTAGCTGTTTCATTAATTATTAAACGTTTAGTTTAAGCCTATGAATGTTTCGCGTGCAAGTGTTAATAAATATAATAGCCTATTTTAAATGTTTTGCTCTTAATTTTTAATCTTCCAATTAATTGTCGCGGGATCTGCTAGTCTATAATAATAAGAGGAAGTGTTTGTCTGTGAAAGATGCCCGGCGAAATCTACTGCAAGCAGAGATCTGAAACTTTAAATATAGCTGAACTGAAGAGTGGCCGAATGCATCTCAAAGCCGGATTTTTCATTTTAGCTTTCGTTTGCGAGTTATGAGTGAAAAACTGGCAGAAAACGTGAATTCTTTGCGCTATCGAAGCATCAGTTTTCGTTATTACGTTTCAATTGTCAAATCAGTTGCAGGTGGCTTTGCCTATTTTTTTTTTTTTTTTTTTGCCATAACTCGGAAATAAAAGCATCGCTATTTTTTTTTAATATATCGCACAGAATTATCGAACGCTTTGATTTTGTAAGCCCACACTGGTCGATTCATTCGTTTATAATGTCAAGGCATGCAGGCATCTGAAAATTTCAGCATAGGACGGAAGAGGGTTAATGAAAGTAGGCCTAAATGGGCCAACATTGATCGATTTGGACGGAAATCACTACGCAGGGGTTTTCTGGGCCAGGGAACTCGAATCTGAGGTCGTCTTTCCCAAGCCGTGCTTTTATGCAACCGAGATTTTATTTCGGTAGTAGGTTGTGATTATTTGGTATATTAGTCGTTCTGAAATGAGTGAGCATCCATTTGATGCACTAGAAACTCCGTACAAAACACGCACTGGCGTGAAAACTAGTTAATAGCCTACGTTTCCCCATTACATTAGCAATTCCGAGCTTTTTCTTCTCATAATTTTTATTTAGCCCGCTGTAATGGGCGGGACCACAATCCTACATATGTTGAAAGGATACTAATTTAGTGTAGTGAAGCCAAGGTAAATGGCAGAGATGCTCTGTCGGGTTTCATCATTACCGAATATGGAGACCTCTCTTACCGCCTCCGCTCAACATTTCATTCCTTTTAGCTTTCAGACGACTGAGGTCAACATCATCAAGAAGTGCACCAAACAAATGCTTCGTATGCTACTGATTTCAGTTAGCGATAAACGTGTGGAAGATTATACATTTCACACACACACGTATCGCATATAATTTTTTCTACGATAAGGTGAAGTGAAAACTAGTAAACTAGAGCCAGAGAAATTGGAATTTAGCTACCGGTAAATAATTAGATTCGCCATTATAAAAGGCCCGGCGTCGCCCGAGTTTTTTCAATTTTGTAATTGGAAATTAACTTATGAAGGACTTTAGATTTTTAAATTCTAGGTCCTTTTATAGGTATTTAGAATTTGAAATGAGGAAGAATGACTTATAACTAGGGACCGGATTCTTAGGTTTTTACCTATTTTTTTCCTTACTTCCAAAACAAAAAGCGCTCATACACTTTTTCGAATCATGTCCATAGGATTCACCCACAATAATTCTGTGCCACCTAAAAATACCTAAATGGGGTATAAAAACCTAAATATACCTAAACGGGAAATAAAACCTAAAATATCTAATTCAGGCTCCTTTTTTGTTTTGTCAGTTGAGAAATCGATATTTTCCGGGGAGAGAATAATTTTTGTCGGGTAGGAATTAATACCACCAGGGTTTCATTCAACCCATTGTCGTCTAGGATGGACAGTATCCTAGATAATAATGGGTAAGGACCGGCGTATTCCTTTTAAAATATTCGTACGAACAACCATTGTTGCCGTGTATGAACAAGGATATTATAGATTTATGTGTTTTAAAGCGCTTGTTTGCATTTATTACTGTCTTGTTATTCATATATAGTGGTCACACTGTGAGTTTTAAGAAGGCGTGTTAATTATACCGTCAATTTTGTTAAGTTAAACTTTACAAGTATTATCTATTTAATCTTATATAGCACATTCAAATTCACTAAACCGATTAATCTATCCGAAAACGATATTTTGGACAAAAAAACCTAAAAAAAAACTATTTCACCTAATGGAAAACCTAAAACAGTGTTTTTAAAAACCTAAAAATCCGGTCCCTACTTATAACACTCAAACTATTCGCTCAGAAAACGCTTGATATAGCTTTTTATGGCTCATACAGAATGTAGAATTTTGCATCCCATCGCTTGTACACAGCAAGCCTGGTAGGGGTTGAAATAACAAGAAACATAAATTCCGGTAACATAAAATTGTATTGTCTTTGCGGAATATTTTATTTCTCACTCTCTTGATACCATAAAACCGTTTTGGGGATGAAATTAAACATAAATGCAATATCACTTTCATACTTCTCTTTCCAAAAACCGGCGATACAATAATATACATATTACCATATCTTGTATTGTTTTCTCTATGTCCAGGGTAGAGAAAGCTGTGTGAGTACATTATTTTCGTGGATTTCATTCTTTAATATTTATTTATAACATGAATTATATTGATAGTTCTCTAATTTGTCAAGTCTCATTTAATTTATTTCCAAAGCCTTATGTGAAGACTGCCAACAATACTGTTGTCAAGTGAACTGTGATTTGGATTTGATAATTCTGTGTAAAAAGGGATTAGGCCTAAGTATTCTCAAAACATTTAATTTTTGGCATTTAAAATCAAAATTTTGCAAAATGATTTCTTCGTGATCACTTACATTATGAAACGAAGGTACTGTCAAAATTTCAAGTCTCTACCTATTACAGTTTAGGCTCTACGTTGATTCTCTGTCAGTCAGTCATTAAGTCAGGACAAAGCCTCTTATACATATAGAAATATCAAATATCAACAGCAAACAAGTCTCAGAAAATATAACTGCAGATGATAGCGATCTAGAAACCAATGTCTCAAGGCCAGTATTAAATTTTCTAATCAGGTTGGCCATCCTCCGGGCATTAGTATCGCGGATATGACGTCAGGGTCGCATTTCCGCCGCCACAGGTACCATTATTCAGGTGTCAAAAGGATGTCGGTTTGAGTCATCACATTATTTATAAACACAATTTATTATAAAACGTTGTAGCGATTCCTCCTTGGGAAAGAGCTTTACAAGAATTGAAGTGTTTACTCTTAAAAGGGTCTAAGTGCCAAAATAATTATTTTTCAGCTGATAATTTTAAATGGATCTATGTACCCAGGCCAATGCATTTCAGAAGGGTCTAAGGTCCAGGGAAAGGCACGTTAGTAGCAATAAATTCCAAGATATAGCGCTGGGTCTATCTCTGGCACGTCTTTCTGTGGGTCTATGTCTTGTTTTCTGCACAATCATGACTTTGGCACTTAGACCCTTATATAACTAAACGCTTCAATTACCTTATTTGATCCGTTTCTACTGTAAATACACATAGGCCTATTATCTATTCCCTACATGCAAGAAGAAGTTAACAGAAGGTGATCCACGCAAGATCTCGAAATGGAATTTGACAATTTAATGATAAAAGCTTTTGATACTCAACATCTCATATACAAACCCATGCCGGACCACTCAGAAAGCAGTTAACACAATCATTAGACCCATCGTATCTTCTAGTCTCTTCTGCAACTATAAAGAGCGAAAACGGCTCAACTAGCCACCCGAAATAAGTTGAAATGGGAAGGCCACGTTGCAAGACTACAAAACAACAGATGGGCATGCAAAGGTGACATTTGGTATAGGCAGACGACTACAAGGCAGACAGAGATGTAGTTGGAACTCTTCAAAGAGCAAAGGTCACGAGTTGCAAGAGGAAAAAAAGAAAATGAAAATCCTATTTATAGGCAGACGACTATAAGAATATAGCAGGATAATGCGAAACTATAATATTCTCGCTTATATTAATACACCAGATTTACAATTCTAATACTCAAAATAATCAAACTAATACTATAACTAAAAAATAAAAAATAAAAACACAGAAAAAAGAAACACAAACAATATGACAATTACACAATGGAACACATTAAAAACATAAATAATAATATAGACTAATAGTTTTGGAGGAAGAAAGATTCAAATAAAGAAAAATGACATGGAGCATATTTTAATAATTATTATTTTAAAGTTTTCAAATTTTCATCAAATATATAGGCCTATTTTAAACAGCTTACTGTTAGTATTAAAAATAGGCTTATCTATACTGTCCAATTTGTGCAATTGATTGTATAGACGGAGCACATTATAAAGAGGAGAATTATTATGGGAGTCAGTGTTTGCTTTTGGAAAGAAAGAAAAAAATATATTATGCAATTTATAAAATCTATAACGTGGAACAATTCACAAAACAATCAGATCATTACTCAAAATAAGGCAGAAACAACGCCAGGTATGAACTGTATGGAGGATGCTTGAGCACCTCCCAACCAAAATTCTTAAATTCCTCACGAATAGCTGCAGCAACATGGGACACCGTCGGACTTTCATTTGTTTGGTCCCATGTAGAAATTTCTGGCCAATAAACGCTTTGCATCAGATGCAGAAGTGAAAATAGCAGTCCGCAGATGGCTATACTCCAACCGAACGGACTTCTATGAACAGGGTATCACGATGGGAGAAATGTGTTGAGAAACTTGGCGACTATATAGAAAAATAGACAAAAGATGTCCCTTCATGTGTGCATTTGTTTGTAATTTTACCTATTAAACTTTTTGTAAAAGAAATTATTGTGCGTTACTTTTCGATCCACCCTCGTAGAACATTTCTGCTTATATTCAGGAGCCTGAAAATAAAATAAGCATTTCGCTTACAAATCCAGGATCTTGATATTACATAATATTCCACATCTATCAATAACTTTCCATAGGTTGAAATGATAATCTCCGAACTCTGGTGTCCGTCACAGCCCCACTAATTTCGTGACGATTTTGTTCGTAACGCAACTTTGGCTTAGCTCTCGATTTACTCCTACCAAGGCTAAAGAAGTTTCACATCAAAAACTAATTATAAGTAATAATGTAAATTTATTGTTTTTTTTTTTTTTTTTTTTTTTTTAAATCTTGTGTCATTCTTTGCAGTAATTTTAGATCATAAATACATTTTTTATTTTGCATATTTTTCACAATTTTATGGTCAATTTGCCCCATTAATCACTATCAAATAAAATTAAAATTCCAGCCTCTATTAATAATTTTCCATAGGTTGAAATGATAAACTCCGGACTCCGGTGTAATATTTTCTGGTGAATCGGACAGACATATGCCAGAACTTCGTGACTATGGAGAAAAATGTTGTGGTACTGGAATGAGGTAACGGAGAACTAGATATTTGTGGTTTCTGCAATTAATTAGAGATGTGGAGATAAACGCAAGACGTGAAGTTACGAGTAATTTGGTGATCATTCGCAATTAATCTGAACACGCCCACAAAATGCGATGGTTATCAATGAAAGCTGAGGTGAATGAAAGCGAAGAGGTCGGGAGGAGGTTAATTTAATTATATCTGCATATGTGCCGGTTCGTACCCATCCATGCTTATCCAGGAAACAGACATTCTTCCTGCAAAACTCCATTTCAATACATTTTCTAAATCCAGTTGTAAAACGTTGAAGCAGAGCTTTCTCTCAAAGACTGAAAGACTTCTTGTTCGACTGTCTGACTTTGCTTAAACTTGAGATAATCTATCTCATAAAACATGAGATGTCTAATCCACTTTCTATCGCGTTTACAGGTACTCTTGGAAGCTAGACTGCTCCTTGAGAAGTCTGTATGTCACGTCAAAAATATACAGCAGTTATTAAGGGGAGATGGTAGTTAGACTACCAGTGACAAAAAAATCGATTTTTTTTTCTTAGGCTCATGTAATAGATCATAGTTTTGTGAACATTTTGATACATAGGTCTTATATGTTGCGTTATTATTAAGCCAAGCAGAGAACCTGGAGCTTTCTAAAATAGATAAATTACCATAGGGCACGTCATTTTCTTTTCGCTCTCCTGTAAAATGACATTTTTTGTACTTCAGGTACCATTTTCTGAAAAGCTATTCATGCTAAAATAATGAAACTTTCAGGAAATTATTATAGATGGATGACAAATCTCCCTTAGCAGAATTATGGGAAAAGTCTTGACTATACAGAATTTTCAACTATTTTTATTTTTTAAAAAGTATTTTTTTTTAGACGTGAAGTTTTCATGCAGTGATAATGTACATATTAGATTGATTGTGCTAGGGTAAATAGTAATACCTGTTGTTAGTAAGTTCCCAAAGTTTCACAAAAATCTAAGCTACAGAAATTGAATAAAGCGTACTTATGTCAAGGGAAGTAACTGTAAAACAAAATTATCGCCTATGTGTTAAAAAAATTCTTTCCTACCAAACAGTGAACTACAGAGTGCACTTGCAAAGCATAACATATTTCAACTGAATCTGACTGTTAACACCTGAGTTATGGCTTCTTGAACATACACTCTATTTTCTATCATTTTGCTAGCGGTAACTACCATCTCCCCTTAAGTGCCAGAATGGTACTTTATGAGACTCTATAGGGGACTAAATATTATTTTTTTTCTGTTTAATTTAACTGGAATTTGTCTGTAGCCTGCTGTTCTTGAATGTCTGTTATGTAATGAGTTTAGTAACGGTTTTTTTCCTCCTTTTCCCATATGGAAATTGCACCTTAAGGGAGCATTCACACCGAAGTAGCATGCCACTTGCGACGTGCTACCTGGATGCACGCTGCACGTTACTCATTTTAAATCCCAAATAAACAAGTTCAAGTCTTCACACCAAAGTAGCGTGGCAATAGTGCAGCTCGCAGAGTGCGACATTCATTTCTTCAGATAGATCTGGACTTATTTCATGCGACGCTACTCGGGATGGCGCATGCGTACAGTTGCCTTATCAGCTATTTTCTAATTGTTAAGAAAATTCAACACATATTCGCTTGTGTAGCGGTAGATTATGACAAAGATTTCATGAAAACTGCTGGAAAGAGAGCTACAATTTGTACATGCGTAGGCTATACGATATGGCAATCGAATCTAGTAGGAAAAAAGCCTGGATTAAAATTGCTGAAACTATATCATCTTTAGGTAAATAACATTATTTTAAATGGGTTTCTCAATTGTTCAAGTGAAAATATATAATGTACGTTAAACTGCAGATCGCATTCGCCACTTCGGTATGAATGCAAAACTGTGAACTATGCAACTCGATGTGCAGCCTGCATTTAGGTAGTGCGATTCGCATGCTATGCTACTTCGGTGTGAATGCTCACTAAGGGGAGAGCGACCTGGAACTTTCTAAAATGGATAAAATATCATACGGCACGTCATTTTCTTTTCGCTCTCCTGTAAAATTACATTTTTTGTACTTCAGGTACCATTTTATGAAAAGCTATTCATGCTAAAATAATGAAACTTTCAGGAATTCATTATAGATGGATGACAAATCTCCCTTAGCAGAATTATGGGAAAAGTCTTGACTATACAGAATTTTCAACTATTTTTATTTTAAAAACAAGTATTTTTTTTTAGTCGTGAAAGTTTTCATGTCCACCGCTATGGCTCAGGGGATGCGTTCAATCCTCTCACGCAGCGGGCCCGGGTTCGATTCCTGGTCGGGACAAGTTACCTAGGTGAGGTTTTTCCGGGGTTTTCCCTCACCTTTGAGATAAATGTCGGGTAACTTTAGGTCCCCGGATATCATCTGGCCGTCATTATCATCTTCATCCCCATCCTCGCCTTGTTCTGAGTGAGTGTGTGTGTGTGAATGGTGTGTATCGTCCTATGTGTTCGTGTTGTCTCGGAGGTGGCCCCGGCATTGGGCTGATCACTCATCCGGGGAGGCCATGTCCTTGTCTGGTCAAAAAAGTATGTATGTGATCCAAAGATAATCCCTCTCCCGACAGGTCGCGGCCCTGTAAGGCCCGGGCGGCTTGGGTCGCTTAAATCCTAAAAGGGAGAGGTAAAACTACGAGAAAGAAAGTTTTCATGCAGTTTTCATGCAGTAATATCGTACATATTAGAATGATTGTGCTAGGGTAAATAGTAGTACCTATTGTTAGTAAGTTCCAAAAGTTTAACAGAAATCTAAATTGCAGAAATTGAATAAAGCGTACCTATGTCAAGGGAAGTAACTGTAAAAATAAATTATCACCTATGTGTTAAAAAATTCTACCAAACAGTGAGTTCTAGAACAACCATTCTCTGCTTATTTTAAACTACAGAGTGCACATGCAAAGCATAAAAAAATTCAACTAAATCTGACTGTTAACACCTGAGTTATGGCTCCTTGAACATACGCTATATTTTCTATCATTTTGCTAGCGGTAACTACCATCTCCCCTTGGCAAGGGGAGATGGTAGTTACTAGTGTCAAAAAAATCTATTTTTTTTCTTAGGCTCATGTAATAGAGCATAGTTTTGTGAACATTTTGGTATATAGGTCTTATATGTTGCGTTATTATTAAGCCAAGCAGAGCGAATGGATGAAAGTCCCCCTATTTACCGTAACTCTTTATGCACAAGTCTTATTTTCTCAAGCAGTTATAAATCCCTGCCGGACTGCAAAGAAAACAGTTAAGCAAATGAAAAATAGAAACATTGTAGGCCTTGGTTCAGTTTATTTATTTATTTCCCGACTTTTCGTTCCCTGCTGTGGGGAACTTCTTCAGTGTAGCTTTTTCTCTCTCTTGTCTTTAGTAGGCTAATTCTGTTTATAGAATTTTGTTTATGGGTCATTTCTTTGTTTTATTTTTTTGCATTCTTTTTATATCGAAGGGGAGGTGTTGACTTGGCTGTTGTATTTGTTATTAAGCGCCAGTATGGTATTTTATGAGATTTTTAGCGGGACGGGAAAGTGTCCGTCCGTCCGTGTGTCTGTACGCGCGATAACTCAAATACGCTTTATGGGATTTTCATGAAACTTGGAAAACACATTCGTAATGTCCATGGGGAGAACCCTATTGATACTGAACCAAATCGGTTCACCGGTACCGGAGTATTGCCCAATTTAGTACCTATTTTAAAAGATTATGGCGCCTTTCTAATTAGAAAGGCGCCATTTCATGAAACTTGGAAAACACATTTGTAATGTCCATGGGAAGAACCCTATTGATATTGGACCAAATCGGTTGACCGATACCGGAATAAAACCCAATTTAGTGTCTATTTTAAAGGCGCAATAACTCAAATACGCTTTATCGGATTTTCATGAAACTTGGTATACACATTTATAACGACCATGGGAAGAAGCCTATTGATTTTGGACCAAATCGGTTGGCCGGTACCGGAGTAATGCTCAATTTAGTGCCTATTTTATGGTAATATATTAGAAAGAAATTATCAAATGCAAATCAGTTCTTATCGCAACATATTATTTTACAGTGTTTATATACGGCTTTGGAAGTTGCAGAACAGGTAGCTTTGACAAATAACACTACCCACATATTCCATCACATTATATGTTTATCAAACTAGACCTTGCTTAATGAATCGATCTGGAGCTTAACTCGGAAAGCGATTACAAAAATAACTTTCTTCTTCTTTTTTATCTCCTTTTAAGGATTTAAGCGACCCAAGCCGCCCGGGCCTTAAAGGGCCGCGACCTGTCGGGAAAGGGATTACCTTCGGGTCACATACATACTATTTTGACCAGACAAGGACATGGAGGGCCTCCCCGGATGAGTGATCAGCCCAATGCCGGCGCCACCTCCGAGACAACACGAACACATAGGACGAGACACAATATTCACACACTCACTCTCTCCAAACAAGGCGAGGATGGGATGAAGATGATAATGACGGCCAGATGATATCCGGGGACCACAAGGGCCTAAAGTTACCCGACATTTGTCTCACAGGTGAGGAAAAACCCCAGAAAAACCCCTACCTAGGTAACATGTCCCGACCAGGAATCAAACCCGGGCCCGCTGCGTGAGAGGAGCGAACGCATCCCCTTCGCCACAGCGGTGGACTAAAAAAATAACTTATTTTCTGCATTTCATAATTGCAATTATCACTGACTAAATAAAAGCATTCTGGTACTCTAAACTAAAATATTACTGACAATAAATTCAGGTAAACTGATGTAACAAAGTGCCAGAATGATTTTGTTTAATCAGTGATAATTGCAATTATGATAATGCAGAAAATAAGTTATTTTTGTAATCTTTCTCCGAGTTAAGCTCCAGATCGATTCATTTAGCAGGGCTTACAAAGGTCTAGTTTGATAAGGAATATGTGGGTAGTGTTATTTGTCAAAGCTAATTGTATTGCAATTTCCAAAGCCGTATATGAACACTGTTTACCTGATTTTTATTTGAAGTGAGAAAGTATTCCACATGCTTAAAGGAGAGATTTTTACGTGAGTTTAACACTTAATTTTTTGTTTTTGTTGGCCACGATATGGATCTCCACATCCCGGACGAGAGTGAGGCACCTTCCAGGCGTGTCCATCCAACCCTTGGCTTAATAGAATATCCTGACGACGCCTTGAAGGGCTGACACAACTGGGACAAAGGTTTATTAATTTTGAAATTTATTCAAGCACCCACTTTCTAACATAGCCCGCGACTGGCACGGAATAAGAAGATCTTATCTGTGAAAGTGCGGAAGTTTGATATATCGTCATCACAGCTATGGAAGCTTCGAATTAACTGTATACATTAGTTATCATACGAAACAATAACCTATGAAAGAAGAGAATGGAAGGCAGAACGAATGGAAATAGACAAGGAACAATAATGAAGAAGCTGATGAACATAATAATGAAAAAAGCAGTGGCGACGATGATAATAGGCCTACATATTCTAATTTACTACAATAATTACATTATTATTTTTATTTCAATTATTAGATTATTATTATTAGAGGGCGGATTTCTATGACATGTCATATTTTTACCCTTTGCATTATTTCAGGTTTACGACTAATTTAAACCCGATTACAAGCATCCTGGTGAAGATGGAACGGCTTTTATTGTGCATATAACTGCATATTTAGGAAATTTTCAACTATTGTAGCATATTTAGTACGAATATGCATATTTAGGTCATATTTTTTGCATATTTGTGTGCATATTAAAGAAATTTTGAAGTTTAATATCATATTTTGTAAATTTTGCATTACAATGATACTTTTTGAGAATTTACATATATTTTAAATAATTAACACTATATTTTAATAAAATGTATTTTAATGAAACTTAAAAAAATATACACAATGTGTAAGTGGTAAAGTAATATTTTAAATTTTATTGGTCATATTTTAATGTTTCTTAGGTCATAAATGCATGCATATATCCTACTTTTTAGGTAATAGAAATCCGCCCCCTAATTATTATTATTATTATTATTATTATTATTATTATTAACTGCCAGAATGCCAGTTATTAACACTGTGTGGAGGGCGGGAAAATGTCTGTCCGCCTGTTCCCGCGATAACGCAAATAAGTTTCAACAAATTTTCATGAAACTTGGTTTATACATTTATAACGAACATGGGAAGAAGCCTATTGATATTGGACCAAATCGGTTAACCTGTACCGGAGTAATGCCCAATTTAGTGCCTACTTTGTGGTAGAATTTATCAAATGCAAATCAGTTCTCATTACAACATATTGTTTTACAGTGTCCATATACGGCTTTGGAAGTTGCATTACAGCTTTGATAAATAACACTACCCACATATTCCTTCACTTAAGCTTATCTAACTAGACCTTTGTTCTTCCGTAAGCCCTGCTTAATGAATCGATCTGGAGCTTAACTCGGAAATAGATTACAAAAATAACTTAGCCTATTTTCTGCATATCATAATTGCAATTATTCCTTCTGGCACTTTGTTACATCAGTTTACCTGATTTTATTTTCTAACATTTTTGTTTGGAGTGGGAGGTTTTCGTAACGAGTAAAGTTTGCGGAAGAAGACATTCTTCTGTTTCACAAAACCACGGCCTAATGTTTTGGTACACGACTTTACTTGTTTACATGCATGACTGTAAGAAATATTTCAACTTGTGGACGACGTATGCTCCAGTGAGTACCAACATAACTGTACCTCAGCTTCCGTAAACGCCATGCAGCGAGCGTCATAAAAATGCACTGCAGCTGGATGACTTTCACGCACTTAAACGCGTTTACTGCCCCTGCTTGGGGCACGCCCGTGGCTTACATGGGAAACAAATGTAAATACTCTGAAACAATGCCTTATTGTCAGAGTTAAGTGAAAGCGGGGGAGAGGACCTTCAAGGACAGGATGATATCTTGACAAGGGGGATATAAAGTGTGTCGAGATAAAAATAAATAATAAATAAATAAATGAAAAGCTGATAATGCTATAGCCGAAATATACCTCTACAAAAGCGCTAAGAAAACTACAATTAACTTATTGTTGTGAAATAAAAAAAACGAGTAAACAATGACATCAGCTCAGCAATCTTTATTATATGTAAATTATGACGATAAATGCATGGGCGTTCGCAGAAACTTTGTCAAGGGAGGCTAGTGAATAAATTACTGCCATCACCATCACTATGCTACTACAACCACTTTATTATTATTGTTATAATTACTATTAATATTAACTCTACATCTCTATCTATATAAAAGGCTTTGTCCTGAATGACTGACTGAATGACAGGAATCAACGTACAGCTTAAACTATAATAGGTAGAGACTTGGAATTTTGACAGTATCTTCGTTTCACAATGTAAGTGCTCACTAAGAAAGGATTTTGAAAAATTCAGATTCTAAATGCCAAAAATCAAATGTTTTTTAGAATACTTAATCCCTTCTTACACAGAATTATCAAATCCAAATCACATTTGACATTAAAACATATTGTTACCAGCGAGTCTCAGATGGCCATGGAAAAAAAATGAAAGTAGAATAAATTTGACAAATGAGAGAAACAAATGAGAGAACTATCAATATCCACGAAAATAATGCAGTCACATAACTTTCTTTACCCTGGACATAGAGAAAACAATACGAGGTAAGGTAATATGTTTTGGGAAGAGATGTATGAAAGTGATATTGTATTTCTGTTTAATTTCATTCCGAAAACGGTTTTATGGTAACATGACAGTGAGAAACAAAATTTTCAGCCACGATAATACAATTTTATGTTACCGGAATTTCGGTTTCTTCTTATTAGAACCCCTCCCGGGCTTACTGTGTACTGTACAAGCGATGGGATGCAAAATTCTACATATAGCCATAAAAGCTATTTCAAACATTTTCTTAGGGGATAGTTTGAGTGTGATAAGTCGTTCTTTCTACTTCAAATTATAAATACCTATATAAGGACCTAGAATTTATAAATCTAAAGTCCTTCATAAGTTAATTTCCAATTACAAAATAAAAAACCCGGGCGACGCCGGGCCTTTTAAGCTAGTAGCCTATATAAGAGGCTTTGTCCTGACTGACTTAATGACAGAGAATCAACGTAGACCCTAAACTATGATAGGTAGAGACTTGGAATTTTGATAGTACCTTCATTTCATAATGTAGGTGCTCACTAAGAAAGGATTTTGAAAAATTTTGATTTTAAATGACAAAAATCAAATGTTTTTGAGAATACTTAATCCCTTTTTACACAGAATTGTCGAACTCAAATCATAGTTCACATGACAACATATTGTTGCCAGTGGTCTCAGATGGGTTTTGGAATTAAATGAAACGGGAGTTTTACAATATAATTCATGTTATAAGTAAATATTAAAGAATGAAATCCACGAAAATAATGCATTCTCTTAACTTTCTCTACCATGGACATAGAGAAGACAATACAAAGTATGGTCCTGTAATATGTTTTGGGGAGAGAAGTATGAAAGTGATATTGCATTTATGTTTAATTTCATCCCCAAAACGGTTTTATGGTAACATGAGAGTGAGAAATAAATATTCCGTAAAGACAATACAATTTTATGTTACCAGAATTTCTGTTTCTTCTTATTTGAACCCCTACCAGGCTTGCTGTGTACTGTATAAGCGATGGGATGCAAAATTCTACATCTTCTATGAGCCATAAAAAGCTATATCAAGCATTTTCTGAGCGAATAGTTTGAGTGCGATAAGTCGTTCTTCCTATTTCAAGTTATAAATACTTATATAAGGACCTATAGTTTAAAAATCGAAAGTCCTTCGTAAGTTAATTTCCAATTACAAATTAAAAAAACCCGGGCGTTTTAAGCTAGTTATATTATATAGTTACATGAACCGTATTATGGTTTATTTGTTCATAATTATCTTCTAACTGTCTAGACACAAGATATTCCGTTCGGTTATTAAGGAATTGCCATGGTTTCTAACAACCCTTTCTTCCAGGCTGATTGTGGAGAGTTAAAAGGAGAATCAGAGTTTTCAGGAGTTATATTTTAAGTTAGTTTTCTTATGGCAGGTGAATTTCTGCTGTGTTTGTTTAATGAGCTACCTAATGGAACTGAAGCTTCTTCGAAACACGTTTTCCTAATACGCAGAATCATAGTTATAAACAAAAGATATTATTATGGCGTTCCCGAGTATGGGCATGATGTGCTAAAGTAGGAAGCAGCGGTTCCATCTTCCGCGAGGTCATTCTGCAGATGTAGCGGCTTCAGAAGCTTAAAAAGGATTTGTGGCTGTTTATAAACGTGTAAGGTAATTTTATACAGGGTTTAAAAAAAATACTTTTACGAACTTGGGGCATGGGTTCCTTACACCAAAAGAAGTACAGTTCTTAACGAGAAAACAAAGGATTAAGCCTATGCATAGGCGTAGCCAGGCCGACCATATGGGGGGGGTTATAACATCCGCGGGGTCTGGCGAGTATGGAAGGAGAGGGGGGTCCGGGGGCCCTCCCCCGGAAAATTTTAAAAATTAAGATGCAAAATAACGAGTTTTAAGCTTCCGGGGGTTCTCCCACGGAAAATTTTAAAAATCAAGATGCAAAATAACAAGTTTTAAGCTTCCGGGGGTCCTTCCCCGGAAAATTTTAAAAATTAAGACGCAAAATAACGAGTTTTAAGCTTCCCACGCTTTATACTTGTATTAAGCAATTTATGGGCAGACTTAAAAAAATTATACAATTTTCCATTTTTTATTCAATGGGGGGGGGGGGTTCAAACCCCCAAAACCCCCCCCTCGCTACGCCTATGAGCCTATGGGATCTATGTTCATATGAACATTTTCCAAGTTAGTAAAAGTATTTTTGAAACACCCTGTATAAGATGTTTTAACCAATTCACAGCGCTACAAAGCGGAAGGTCGCGGGTTCGATCCCCGATGAGGTCATTGGAGATTTTCAATTGTCCTAATCCTTCTGGTGGCACTATAGACCTGAGGTCGACTCAGCCTCTAACAGAAGTTAGTACCAGGAGCAATCCTGGGGGTAAAGACGGCCGGTGCATAAGACTCACAACCTTACCACCTTCATGTGCCGACTGGCTAAAAAGTTAAAGGCAAACAGCAAACGACGTATTTCTGTATCCAAATTAAAATTATAACAAGATATATTTATTTATGTCCTGCCTGATGATGATGAGTGTTCTGCCCGAAGGCAGGTCCAGACCCGGGACGAAGCCGTGGGGTGATGACCACGACTCGTCCGAGGTGATTCAGGCAAGGGTGATACCGCGGAGATTTGCCATTGCCTCTCGCGGGATGGGAATGAAAGGACACAACACAACACCCAGTCCTGAACCCAGGAAGGAAATTTTTCACTGCTGAAAAATCCCCGACCCGGCCGGGAATCGAACCCGGGCCGCCAGGGTGGAAGGCAGTCGAGCTACCAACTCACCCACGGCGGCGGACATGTCCTGCCTACTGCTTCATAAATGTTTTCTGCTGCTACCTAGCGTCTTAATGTGTAAACTAGTTGTTGACCGGCAACGGGGCAATCTCAACTATGTGAAACAAAACTACCAATGGAAATTTACATAATATCTGCATCATATAAGTTAATAAGTCAGGCTTGATAAATCTGCAATAACCGCGAGGAGAATCTTGCATGGGGGCCCCGAAATTCCTAAAACAGGATCTGACAGTAATGCGTCCAGTAATCATTCCATAAGTATCTGGGACTTGGGTACTTACTCAGAATATAGCAGAACAATACGCAAATGAATCAGCAAGCTCCACTTACCTGCGAATAAAAACAGAAATGATTAAAACAAATTGCATTATAAATGTGTATAGCAATCGGAGCATTCAAGACAAAGTAAACAGATTGACTTCCAACTCACAACTGGCCAATACTGTGGATATTTTATAGTATATTGCGATACAAGTGCCGTAAGGCACGTTTACGGGTCGAGGAAACAGATTGAAAACCCGAGGCGCAGCCGAGGGTTTTTAAGTTTTCGAGACCCGTAAATACCTTTACGGCCCGTGTGTTGCATGCTATTTTTTGCACGATGATTATTTATATCAATTTAATTATATTAATTGTGATATTACCTGAAAATATTATGTAAATACATTCTTGAAAATAGATGTTTATTTCAGAAAGTGATTCGCAGGTGTTTGTTGTTATGGGAACCGAATATTTGTCCTGGGGGCCGTGCCCATAAAGGCTTGTATTATGAAGTGTATCGTAATGAATTATGACGTAGCGCTTGGACCGTAAGTAATTTAACCTCATCGCAACCGCCCTTAGCAACAAGACTGTGTGGGAATGTCAACTTACGATCCATGTAAACAACGTTCGTAAGTACCACTTACTAGCTAAGGAGTGCAAAAAAATATTATTTACCTTTTTTGTAACTTATTATTTCAATTATTAAGTGCCAGAATGGTACGGTACTTCCTGAGATTGTGTGGGAGACAGGATTTTCATGAAACTTGGGATACGCATTTATAACGTACACGGGAAGAAGCCTATTGATATTGGACCAAATCGCTTGACCGGTACCGCAGTAAACCCAAATTTAGTGTCTATTTTAAAGGCGAGATAACTCAAATACGCTTTATCGGATTTTTATGAAACTCGGTAAAAGCATTTATAATGTCCATGGGAAGATGTCTATTGATATTCGACCAAATCGGTTGGCCCGTACCGGAATAATGCCCAATTTATGGTAATATAGGCTATAAGAAGGTGCGTTACCTCAAATAGGCTACGCTTTATCCGATTTCCATGAAACTTGGTATACGCATTTATAACGTCCATGGAACAAAGCCTATTGATATTGAACCAAATCGGTTGACTAGTACCGGAGTAAAGCGAACTCTAGTGCCTATTTTATGGTAATACTAGCTGAAAAGGCCCGGCGTCGCCCGGGCTTTGTATTTTTTAATTTGAAATTAACTTATGAAGGACTTTATGTACAGTATGTAGAACTTGAAATGAAGGAAAAGATTTATCACACTGAAACTGTTCCATCAGAAAATGCTAGATATAGCTTTTTATGGCTCATAGAGGATGTCGAAAGCTGCATTCCGTTGCTTCTGCACATCATGCTTGGGAGGGGTTGAAATAAGAAGAAACATAAATTACATAAGATTGTATTGACTTGACGGAAAATTTTATTTCTCATTCTCATGTTATCATACAACCGTTTCGGGCTGGCATAAAATAGAAATGCAGTATCACTTTCATACTTTCCTCCCCTAAAACCCGGGACATAATATAATGCGAGCGTAGGACTCAAAATGTTCCACCCCATGCTTAGGGCCTATGATAAACATCCCTATTTCTCAACTAATACAAAGCCTACAGCTATGAATAAGGTATAAGGGGAAAGGATTATTTACAGACTTCTGATATAGCATACTCACACACTTAAGTTGTCCCTTGCAATACGACCTATTCTTCGACATAAAAATGCGAAGTGAGAAAATATTTCTTATGTCGAGGGTAGAGAAAGTTATGTGACTGCATCACACTGTGCTTTATTTTCGTGGATTTCATTTCAGTAATTATTTTCGCCAATATATTACATCGATGAAATCATAATTCGTTAAAGTCCAGCATTATAATTATAGTCGCCAAAGCCCAATGTTATCAAAGTAAACAATACACTGTTGACATGTGAACTGAACAACATTCACTTTTTTTCAGTAGAATATTCACAGAAATTTGGCCTATATAATTTTCAAGGGAAGGACTGATTTGTTTCAATTTTAATGTTGACAGCTATACTTCCCGGGCTTAACTGGGTATGTGTGCAAAATGTCGTGTAAATTGGCAAAGAAATGTAGATTTGTATAAGGAACAAACATACATACATACATACACACTTTCGATTTTATATATTAGATATTAGAAAGAATTTATCAAATGCAAATCAGTTATCATGACAACATATTGTTTTACAGTGTTCTTATAAGACTTTGGAAGTTGCAATACAGTTAGCTTTGACGAATAACACTAACCACATATTCCTTAACATATGCTTATCAAACTAGACCTCTGTTCTTCCGTTAAACTCTGCTTAATGAATCGATCTGGAGCTCGGAATTTGATTAAAATATAACTTATTTTCTGCATATCATAATTGCAATTATCACTGATTAAACAAAAGCTTTTCAGCGCTTTGTTACATCAGTTTACCTGATTTTAGTATCAGGCAGATCGGGAGGAAGTATTTCCGTAGCCAAAGTGTGCGAAGTAACTAAATTCGCATTTCACTTATTGAAGGTCTACATTATTATAATGACATCAAATCCGGGTAAAATGTCAACGCGTACTTAACATAAATCCAGAGGAGAATCTGTGCTAATGGAAATCACCAATGCGCATGCCTAGAAGAGACTAGAGCGTGACAAGAGACAATTAGCACCTTCGATAATTATCACATCAGTCTTAATAAAGTTGTTTTCCTGCAGAGGAGGCTGGAGCATTTTTTCTCAGGTGTACAGGAGTCTGTTTTAATATTCCATTCAATTCTGCGAAATCTACTGAACGCAGAGATCTGAAATTTTAAACTTAGATGTACTGAAGGGTGGCCGAATGCACCTCGAAGCCGGATTTTTTATTTTCGCTTTCGTTCGCGAGTTATGAGTGAAAAACTGGCAGAAAGCGTAAATTTTTTGCTCTATCGAAGCATCAGTTTTCGAGGATGGAATATAGCAGTTGGCCTTGCTCTGCTGCCATGGAAACCAGGAGAGAAAGAGCATCGCCGAAATCGATTTTGTTTCAACATAACACAATAGAATTGTTGATCGCTTCGACTTTGACAGCCCGCTCTGCATGATTCATTTGTTTATAACATAATGGTACGCTGAGATCTGATTTTCTTTTTTACACAGAGGGATGGAAAGGGGGATCAAGAATGCAAGCCAAAATGGGAAAACAGTGAGCGATTTGAACGATACTCACTATGCGGGGGATTCTTGGGGAGGGAACTCGAATCTGAGGTCTTTCCTACCTCTCCGGGCGATTTACACTAATCATGAAATGTAGGTCGAAGCCGGATTTTTAGCTTTTTAAATGATCAATTTTTTTAATTATTTGTGAATGATTTTAAAGTGTGTTATAATTAGGGTTCGGACTTTTATGACCTAAAAAATGGAAAACACGACTTCAAATATGTCCTTAAAATGAGTAAATATGACCCAAAAATCCTAAAAATGACCTAATAAAATAACGTATTTTCAAACAATAAATCTTCCAGTTTAAAACATTTAAAGACACTAAATTCTTACATCACATGAATTCAATCGGATAATAACTTTTTTTTAAAACAATTTTGGTGATTTGCAGTTTTAATTGTAATGCATTATTTTTAAAGAATTTGCTCCTGTCTGCTCGCTTCATCAGCTCCTTCAAAGCTATCAATAAAGACATATTCTTGAAGTCTTAGAGTAAACTAATTTACTCTTGTAGAACTGCATTCCACTATCAATAAACGAATATTTCGTAGATCTTGCGTGTCCCTATAGAATATGAACAATTGCATTAATTTTAAAATCTTTAATTTGGCATGAGTAGCAGTAGTAGTAAGTATTCTGCCTTCCGGCAAGTTTTCAAACTTGGTACGCGAATTTTGTTTTCCAAAACTGTCTATCCTCTGCTTCCTCCTTCAGCATCCAATATTTCCGCTTTTCCCTTAAATCGTCCAACAGCTGAATTCTTCTTCTTCCAAGTCTAGTTGTACCCTCCAATCTTCCTTCTACGACATCATGTAATAAGCAGTTCCTTCTGAGAATGTGCCCAACCCAGTTTGCTTTCCTCTGACGAATTGTGTGTATGATTGACTTCTTCTCACCCACTCTACTCAGAACCTCTTCGTTTGTCACCATGTCCATCCACTTTATATTTTCTATCTGTCTCCAGCACCACATTTCAAAACTTTCTAAATATTTCTTCTCTAATTTCCTCAAAGTCCATGTCTCTGATCCATACAAAGCAATACTCCAAATATAACACTTCACCAGGTTTTTGCGTAGCATAAACACTAAATTAATTAAATAAATTTCAAATTTAACTTGACCATGCAGTACATAGGCCTACACTGTATAATTGTGCCCCTTTACCGAATTTATGACTGAAATATGACGTTAAATTACAAATATGCCTAAAATAAGACCAAGACCACATAAATGATCAAAATATGACTTTATATGCAAAAATAAAAACTGTCCTATTAGGATAACAAGCGTGCAATTCGTGTTTAATTTGTATTTGCGGCGAGAATGTAGGTCAGGATAAATATATGACATGTCATAAACATCCAAACCCTAGTTATAATAAATATGTTTTATTTAATACCGAATTGTGAAGTTTTTTTTTCGGTGTTTGGCCTAAAGGCTTCAAAATTTACCCTTAATGTTTTTAAGAAACGCTGTTAATTATTCTATTTTAGAGCCTATAGTTTTAAACGTATTACGAGATCCTTTGGCCAATGTAGCCTACTGTGTTTTTAGCTGGCTGTGGTCCACATGTGCATAGAGTGTGTTTTTCAGTTCATCGAGCATCAAGTGAAACATGTAAAAATGAACTTAATACTGATAAAACGTTATCAAATGTGATTTTACATGCAACACAAACCTTGTAAAAACAATGTTTGTTCCAGCTAGAAAGTGAAATCGTGTTTAGACTTTCAACATCTGCTTGGAATGAGGTAAAGACATTGTGTGAACTAATAAATTAAAATGCCAATCTGAAAGGAACTACATTTTTTTATATAATAAAGTTTATGTGGAAACCGTGGTATCCTATAGGCAATATTAGTCTTAACTTTGCCTAGGGCTACATTATACTGTCATATTTCTAAGTCACAGAAGTTGTAAAATACGAGAATCAAATGAAAACTGCAAATAATTTTTCCCACTATTTTACTCCAGGAAGAATATTTGCTTGTACATTATTTTTCCACATAATCCCCTCCCAGTCCAAAGCATTTACGCCATTTGATAGAAAGTGCTTCGATACCGCGTGACAAAAATTATTTTGGTTGTAGCCACTCGTGCACTGCCGATTGGACGTTTTCATCAGATTTGAACTTCTGCCCTCCAAGGTGCTCCTACAATGGACCAAAGATGTGGAAGTCTAATGGTGCCAAAGCGAAGGGGATTGCTGAGTGCAGTTGTTTTGCTTCAACATGATAACCCCCGTCCTCATGCTGCTCGTGCAACCATGAAAACCATCTACGAAATACGCTTCAAATGCCTCCCACACCCGCCATACTCGCCAGATTTGTCACCATCAGATTTTCATATGGCTGAAATCCTGGTTTAGATGTGCATTTCACGAATAAAGTGCGATGCCCGGGGAAAAAAAGATTTCAGATTCGAGTTCCCTAGCCCAAAAACTACCCTGTATAATGAGTTTCATCCAAATCATTCAATGCTCTTTTTCCCCCAGTTGCTATAGCAATTAGCGGTAAAAGCGACCTGAGATTCGAGTTCCTTGGCCCAGAGTTCCGTCTAAACCGATCAATGTATGTCCATTTAGGTCTGTAGGCTATTCATTATCCCTCTTCCGTCAGATATCTGCGTGCCTTGACATTATAAACAAATGAATCGACCAGCGTGGGCTTACAACATTCAAGCGATCGCGATGCTTTTATTTCCAAGGTATGACAAAAATAGCCAAAGCCTACTGTAATTGATTTGACATTGAAATGTATTACTGAAAACTGATGCTTTCAAAACGCAAAAGAATGCACGTTTTCTGCCTTTCACTCATAACTCACGAACGAAAACGAAAATTAAAATTCCGGCTTCGAGGTGCATTTTCCGACCCTTTAGTCCACCTATGTTTAAAATTTCAGATCTCTGCGTTCAGTAGATTTCGCTGGGCATCGTAGACAGACAGACAGACAGACAGAAAGACACTTCCTTTTATTAATATAGATAGATAGATAGATAGATAGATTGTATGTTGACATGTTCTTTGAATCTATGGAATGTAATTAATCTTACCTTATTACTGCTCTAATTCGTTTAGTTCCATTGTTTTTCATTGTTTCTAAATCTTTTGTGAAAAATAAAGCACGCCACTAGTTCATTATTTCCGCCTGTGAGGAATTCACTGGAATATTTACACACGTGAGACTACAATGGAAAGTGTGAACAATTGCAGGGCAATGAAACAATTTTATTGCTGCTTGACGTCACTGGTTGCTCCAGATACATGGAAACGGAACCAATAAATCACAGGTGATGGTGTTACCGACAAGATGTTATCTCCGATGCTGGACCACAGGCTACTTTACATTGTGTGAAATATTCACAAGGTTGTGAGATGTACGGTTCATGCACCGAAGAGCTTCAGGAAGTGTAACACCCTAGATGTGACACCATCCCGTCACGTTCTAGCTGCATTCGTTACAGCTACGGGTCGTAGGTTCGATGTTTGACAGATTGTCTGCATTTTCTCACAATCTGAACTGACAGTAAATTCTAAGTGCTAAGGAAGTATATTCCCGTCTTTTGTCCAGAAATATAAAAATAAAAATATGTAAGACTATTATCCTGCCGGTTGTATTATATGGATGTGAGACATGGCCCCTTACATAATCGGAGAGTGTTAGAAAACAGGGGGCTTAAGAAAATATTCGGACCTAAGACAAATGAAAATTGCATAACGACGAGCTTCATAACCTGTAAGCCTACTAGTCACCGGATATAGTAAGGGTAATTAAATCACGGAGGATGAAATGGGCTGGTCATGTTGCCCGCATGGGGAAAGAAAGAGATATCTCAAAAGTATTGACTGGGAGACCCGAAGGGAAAAGACCACCTGGAAGACCCAGATATAGGTAGGAGGACAATATTAGGATAGATTTAAGGGAAGTAGGTTTAGCAAGGGATGACTGGATGGAGTTAGCACAGAATAGGGTTGAATGGCGGGCTCATGTAAGCGTGGCAATAAACCTTCGGGTTCCATCAAATAGATAATATTCCTTTAGCTTGCTGAGGAATTGTCTATTGCCATTGAGTAAGTAAGTAAGTAAGTAAGTAAGTAAGTAAGGAAGTTTATGAAAAATTATATTTTTAATAATTCACTCTATTACATGCTGTGTCAAAATCTGTACAAGACAGGAAAGATGTAACAGAAAACTGACGGTTTCATTTTGAATATTCTTGCATATTTTGTTAGTTTTGCGATAATGCATCATATTTGCTTCATATTAAAATATCTGTGCACATTTATTAATATGTCACATTTTAACACAATATTTCTGACATATTTTAAATATTAAGTACTAATTGAAACATTTACAGTATATTTGGCTAAATAAATGTTTTGAGAACTGACTGTACAATAATTTACACTACATAGCGTAATGTTTTCGGAACTGATTGTAAGTTATAATAGTAAAGCGACGTTTAACTTCATGAGTTTTCAACTTACTACAATTTATACAACTTCTATGAACTCTTTTTCTTTTTTAAAGATACACCATAATTATATTTCATTGATTTCGGATTTTAGAGCATATTTGCGTCCATATTTTCTTCTGCCAGAGCATTAACTTTCCGGAACTTAATTATAATACCCGGTGATCCGTTTAGGTATGGATAAAATTAAATCTTCTTATAAATGCCAATATGATTATAGGAGAAATTTCTTGCTGGTAATATTATAGTTAAAAGATGAGAGATTTCATACATGAAAGAACAAATGAAAATCACAGATGATTAAAATGGATACTACACATCAACAGCGGGCACAATATGTTCTTTGGTATGCTAAATTTGAGAGTGTGAAAAGAGTTCAAAGGGAATTTCGACGTAAGTATGGTGTGCGTATTCCAGCAAGATGTGCACCCCTCTCGCTGGGCATGGGAGGTTCTTAATGTTCTAAATGCCATTTCCAACTGTATGTATACAGGGTGATAATGAATAATACCGAAATATTTTACCTGTGTACAGAGGGGAAATAGACAAGCAACTTTTATCAGGAGATTTTTGCTCTATGGATTCAATTTTTCCTGTTACAGCATAAAATCTCCCAGGGCTTGGCCGCCACTGACTTCTAACATTAGAAAGAAGAAAAAAGAAAGAAAGAAAAGAAAAAAAAAAAGGAACTTCGTTGTTAACATTGTAGTCAGTAATTATGAATATAAAAGAAGACTAATGCAGTGGCGACCAGTCATGTGATTAGTCTGTAAATTTTGCAGATTATGAAAACTCTAAATTGTGATATAGCTGTTGATGAATGATTAAGAGTCAGGTTTTTATCGATCATTAAGAAGGCATAAAGTCAATTTAATGAAAATTTTAACCCTATTTTGCTGTATTATTAACTTATGAGCACCAAATTGTAATGACTTTAATGCCCTGTAGCATACATATTTTACGTCATAGAGCAAAAATCTCCTAATAATTGGTGCTTGTCTAAGTCTCCTCTATATACAGGTAAAATATTTCAGTGTTATTTATTAACACCCTGTATATCAGTTTGCTCCTCAGTACCTAGACTAATTTGGTTACACTTATTTTCTTAGAGGAGGCAGAGGGACAGGTGGTAAGCCCATCGCCTGACAACCTTCGCAGGAAACTAAAGCATTACTTAAACATGAAAGGGCGAGGAATGAGGCTCAGAGAGATTTTAAGTTAGGATTGGAGTTTTTTTTAATGTAAATCTACGACACTTCCTCCCGGAGGACTCCGTACTCAGGATTTTTACCTCCCGAAAAATCCATCAACCGCGGCAGGGGTTGAACCCGCAACTCTCGGATCTAAAGCGAACACGCAGATGCAGAATAAGATAGCACATAATCATTGTATTAAGTGTTTTCTTCGCAGTCCGACCCAGGTTTGTATATTGTGTGGGAGAGTCTGTCAAATAAAGTTTCAACGTTATTAGTCAGTGTTGAAAATAATTATGTTATAGGGTCAATCCATTAGAAATGAACCAAATTGAATAAAATGTTACTAAACATTTTTGATTTTCCTAATTTCTTTACCAGTTACTCCCCAATGTTAGGTGAGTTCAAAACTATGGTAAAAAAATTTTAGGCTCATACTTTTTTTTTTTTTTTGCGGTCATTTTAAGTTTTCTAGGTAAGAGTTTTTCGGCCAAAAACATGTTTTGCACAAATGTATGTAACTGTGTTAATTTTATAGATAACAAGACAAAATAAAGACCAAAATTATCAGAATAAAATGCTCTAGATTTTTGTTCAAACATAATATTACCTAAGTAGTGAGGAAAGTAATGAAAAAAATTCACAACTACAAATTGAAAATTCACTTAAAACGGGAGTTTTAGTGCCGCAAAATTATGAAAAGGAAGAAAGACTCACCCTTAATTTAATTGTCTTGTATAGATCTACTATGGGACTACTTGCTGTAGGCTAGAAGTTTCAAGCTTGACAACTTTGCTCTTTTTTTTTATACAATTTTTAAAAAATGGCCAAAAGCGTATTTTGGCATTATTTGAAGTAGAATATCTCAAAAGGGCCTGAGTGAAAAATTATGAAATTTATATAGATAACACCTCTTTATGATATAAAGGTCTGATGAAAATTTGGTGACTGAGACTCAACTAGTTCCAGAGTTACAGTTCATCGAATTTTGGCCAAAAATTGCGTTATACGCACACGAAATTTAACGGTAATTTAATAGTAAAAATCCACTTTTTAATTTTGAATACAAAATTTTATTGAACCTAAGTTTGTTACACAAAAGAGTTGTATATGTAGGGTACATTTCATCAGTTAGAATGACAAATTTATAATTTCCTCAAAGTTTTGAAAAGTGTTGAAATTTCGGTGCATAGTTTGCAATCTTTGGCCAACTTGGATGCACTATAACTCGGTTTCGTGGTGTTAAATATAATTAAATGCTTAATTCACTTAGTATTCGCTAAACAGCCACAATGAATATAACTCTTCGACTTCTGTTCTCTGAGTATTTCTTGTAAACAGAATATCCACGTTATTCACAATAATTAGCCTGTCGCCCTCCCTCTGAACACCTTGTGAGGAAGTTCAGTGACATCCCAGATGTGACTCACGGCGATATCTGCATTCACAACAATAGGGGAAACCTGATAAAACCAAATTGCCCTGTCTGATAAACTTAATTGCAGTAACTGTTACCAGAGGTCACGGAATGCATAACGCTCGTGGGCAGCGAAAACGAAGCGACAAAACTGCTTACAAACACGTTGTTGTTATGAGTAGGAGGCGGATTTCTGTGACATGTCATATTTTTCCTCTTTGCATTATTTCAGGTTTCAGACTAATTTAAACCCGATTCCAAGCATCCTGGTGAAAATGGAACGGCTTTTATTGTGCATATAACTGCATATTTAGGAAATTTTCAACTACTGTAGCATATTTAGTATGAATATGCATATCTAGGTCATATTTTTGGCATATTTGTGTGCATATTGAAGAAATTTTGAAGTTTCATATGATTTTTGTAAATTTTGCATTAAAATGATACTTTTTGAGAATTTACAGATATTTTAAATAATTAACATTGTATTTTAAATTTTATTGGTCATATTTCAAGTTTTTTTTAGGTCATAAATACATGCACATATCCTATTTTTTAGGTCATAGAAATCCGCCCCTAGTTATGAGTTACGTGTGGCATTTATCTAAACTAAAACTAAACTCCGTGGCGCTACATCCCTGAAGGGACAAGGCCTACCACCCGAACGCTGCGTCATCTACCATAGGCAGACGGCAGGATTGGGGGCATGTGGTCAGCATGCCGACACGGCCGTTAATGGAGGTTTCCATGACTTCTCTATCAAGTAGCTGGCATTTATCTAGAATATCAACTGCAAGCAATTTTGTAAGTAGCTCACAATATGGCCTGTGTAGGCCTAAGTTTCCTTATGTATAAGCTGTCAGGAATGAAGAAAACACTTATCAGAAGTTTGAGAGCTCGTATGAGGAGAACTGACTAACCAATAAGCAAGGAAAGAAATTTTGAAAGAGATAAAGAAATAAATATGAATGAAACAATAAAGAAAGAAAAAACACAAAGAATGACGAAAGAAATAATGAAACGCACAACAAAAAAAGCAAAAAAGTCACAAAGAGAAGTTGAAGGAAATAATGAAGCAAATAATAAGAAAGGAAAAAAGACAGGAAGAAACAAGAAACAAGGATGCGAAGAATAATAAAAGAGCAAATAAATAAATAAAAATATGAAGAAACAAGGAAAAAAACGAAAGAAGCAATAAAGAGAAAAACAAAAGAAGGAAATAAAAGTACAGTATGGACTTATGAAGAAATAAAAAGGGTAGAAAAAGTAAAATTGACAGAAAAATAAACAATGGAATTAATTGAAGAAGGATCAATTATACATAATTTAAAAGAGCGAAAGAACGACGAAGAAATAAAGCAAACAATAAAGAAAGAAAAACAGAAAGAATGAAATACACAACAAAAAAGCCAAAAAAAAAGTCACAAAGAGAAGTTGAACGAAATAATGAAGCAAATAATAAGAAAGGAAAAAAGACAGAACGAAAGAATGAACTTAGGAAGAAGCAAATATATGAAGAATAAGAAAAGAAAGATAAAATAAATAAATAAATAAATAAAAATAGAAAGGAAGAAGGAAAGAACGAAAGAAGCAAACAAGAGTAAGACACAAAATAGGAAATAAAGTACAGTGTTTATGAAGAAATAAAAAAGGAATGAAAAAATTAAAATTGACAGAAAAATAAATAAGGGAATTAAATGAAGATGGATCAAATATACACAACTTACATAAAGAATAAATACGAGGAAAATATAGATGCCGGAAGAAGAAGAATACAAAGTACAATACCAAAGAATCTAAATAAAAATGTAAAGCAGTCTAATTGAACCGAAAATAGAGTGCTTGCTTACAACTCCAGACAAAAGTGGAAGGCTGCCAACGGAAATGAATGCAGTAAAAGCTGGAAGCATAGGAAGGAAGTAAAGAGGTTTGCATAAAGCTATATATAATATTTTGAGTCATTCACCCAGCTCGTAGCTCGCAAAAATGTTTCTTGTCTGGCTGCGAATCTCAACAAAAGCGAGGGACATAATAATGCTAGTTAACGTTATAAGTTTTGAGGTCATAGCCCCAAATCATTAGTAAATATTACTAGTATTAATAGTAATTACTAGAGCAAGGCATTTGATGATTTTGCATATTTTTTATATGAAGATTAAAAGTTCGAATGTAGCCTATATAAATGTTTATCAAGAAATAGTTGATTAAACAAGGGCAATTTTCTTGGTTTATTGTGCATTTTTTTGTCATTTTCAAGAGATAGGTCATTTTTGGGCAATTTTTAGGTCATTTTCGGCATTTTTAGGTCATGTTTCAGTGAAGGTAGAGAGGAGCTTTTCAATGTACAAATCGTTACTTTCAGACAACAGACAATCGTTTTTATTTGAGAATCTCCGCCAAGTGTTCATAGTTCATTTTAATTCAGGTTTATTGTAAACACCACAGCAGTTTGTCTTGAAGCGATATTTTTACTTTTTTTTTAAATGGCACATATTTGCTAGGGGCAATTTGATGGGGATGCCAGTTCAGAAAGAATTCCTTTTTCGCTAAGGGTGTCTTACTTACTTCTTTAGTAACAAATAAGTGTGTTTTATAATGTAAGTTCATATATAAAGGATCGTCATAAACTGTATTTAGCAGTTCATCACTTAAGAAAAAAATAATTATGTGATAATGGTAAATTTATTGGTCATTTTTTAAATATCTTGTGTCATTTTTCACTATTTTTAGGTCACTAAATGCCTTGCCCTATTAATTACTAATATTATTAGTATTATTAGTAGGGATGGGTCGATACAAGACTTTCTTGATACTCGATACTCGATAGCGACACATTATTTTTTACGATACTCGATACCGTCAACATTTCCAGTTTCAATAAATAGGTACATTAAAAATTAAAAGTTGAGAGAACTGTGTAATAACAACTAAATTAATTAAGTGTGCATATTTAATGAGACAAAATTTAGTATCATCAGTAGCCTATAATTATTTTTAAACTCTACATTAAAACTAAAATTAGTTTTTGAAACAGTCCACTTGCAATTTTTGTTAAAAAATTACTATATTTAGTAGACTACTAAAAGCAGAAAGAGATACCGCATTTCCTTAAATTGCAGAATTACCAAAGTATCGAAAAAGTATCGAGCGAATTTTTTTAAATATCGCTCGATGCCAATACCATGCAAGTATCGAGAGTATCGAGGTATCGAAAGTATCGAGGACCTGTCCCTAATTATTAGTACACTGCAAAGGTAAAAATTTACTCATAATATCTGAGAGTGTATATGGACTAACAAGTTGTTCTCAATTCTATTTTAATGCAGATTTCGTTAACTTAACATTTTGAAGAAAAGAAAAATAGTCACTTTGCCTTAATTATCGAACTGCGCAACTTAGATATTTTAGTCGAACCCGCAACCTTGGGCACAGAAAGCCAGCGTGATACTAACTGCGCCACCCAGCCCGACCCTTTCTGTATCTGTATCTGGTACCCTATGATCCCCAGGTGGGGCGAAGGGGCCTCCAATGGAGGTTTCATTACCTATACTAATTTTGATATGCTTATTTTCCGAGAGAGGGTAGAGGGACAGGTGGTAAGCCCATCGCCTCGCAACCCCCCTCTGGAAACTAAGTATTTCTTGGACGTGAAAGGGCCGAGAAATTTTGTCCAGAGGCTCTAATTTAGGCTTGGAGTTCTTTAACGTGCCGTAAATCTACGACACGGGACCCCCCCTTAAAGTCCCTCCCGGAGGACTCAGTGCCCAGGATTTTTACGTCCTGAAAAATCCATCGACCGCGGCCGGGTTTGATCCCGCGCCCTGCGGATCCAGAGGCGGGCACGCTAACTCTGGACCACCGCGGCCAACAGCCCGACCCTTTGGAGTACTATTAAATGGGTTTTAATGTTACTAGCTAGTTCTATGGAATAGAGCGCAGGAGATCACAGGAAGCGGATGGTCAGAGTTCAGTAGCGAAGCAAGATAATTAGATAGGAGCTGCGATTTTCGAAACTTAAACAACACTTGAGTTATTTCCGGTTTCCACGGGTCACTGAGCTGCTGACCTCACGGCACTGGTCACTGCAAACGGTAATAATTACCGCCACTTAGAAGGATTCAATGAGGCGTCTGCTAGTACAAGACAGTATCTAGACAAGAGGGACGAATGGTCACCCTATGTTAGATTGCAAGGAATACAGTGAACACCGCTTAATGTAATCGCGGATTACGTTATCAGTCGGGTAATGTTATCACTTTTATGAAGTCCCGTACGGATTAATAGGCCTACTTATACACTGAAAAAATGCTGTTTATGTTATCACATTTTACTTTTTGCGGTTTTATTTCCAAGTACTGTACGTCATTCAAAATTTCGTTTCTAAGGGTTTAGTGTCTAACTCAACTATATTGTGTTGTACTGGAGGTAGCACTTCTGTTCCCAGCTCACAGGATGACCAGTTCCTAGAGGGTTGGCATTAGGCTAAATCTCTCTTTTAAGCAATAAATAGACCTGGGATTTTAAGGCAAATGCGTATTTAGTTCCTTATGAAATAACACGAAAATTTTAAAATATGTTGACGTTTCATGATAAATCACTTACATTTATAGAGTTTTATAGCGCCCTAAAATGCCTATTTGGACCTTTGGAGCCTATTTTTTACTCTTTTAGTGCCTAAAATACCTACTTCGTACTTTTAAAATAAAAGTATACTTCTTTAACATTTATAATCGTTTAATGGACATCCCTGAATGAAGAGCAGAACAGCAGAGGGTGGGTTTTTCACAGAAACTTGATTTTCCCAAACAGTTGTCGCCAAAGGAATGCTGACTGACGGGGGAGGATTCGCTCAAAACAACAACAAGTAGCAGGTATATACAGTAAGAAGAGACATACTGTATCAATTTTTCATATAAACCAAAACTGTTTTTCATAAATGTATTTTTAATTCTGTCTTAATTTTGCAATTATTTATGTATAAATAGGTATACCACGATTCTTACAGTTAAAAAGATCACGTTACGGTTTAAGAGCATATTGTAGTGTTTTAAAGTCTATTTTCTGCCTATTTACACATTTTTAAAGTTTATTTTAAGTGCCTACTTTCTCTTTTAAAAGTTTATTTACTTGTTTTAAAAGCCTATTTTAGGTGATTAAAACTAATTTTTTTAGAGCCTAAAATCCCAGGTCTACTGACCACAATAAACGGCGTGCACTATAGAATATGTCTGAACTTTAGTGAACGGTCATTTTGGAATATTCATTTCCTAGTAGCTGTTATGCAGGGACTTGGGATGGGGTAAATTGCCTCAAGACACAACTGAAGAGAATTTGATGCGGTCACAACGATTTGCAGAAAATGCGAACACAATGAGAGGCTGTCCCGAGGCAGATTGAAACCGGATCGGAATAGCTTTGTGTGCCACTTATATAACAGTTATTCCATCCACAAGAAATGGTCACATCATAATTACCCTCAGACTCAATACAGTATGCTACATATTTTCCAACATTCATTATCCACAGTCATTTTAGCCTATACAGTAGAAGATGAAGATATGTAGGCTATATATATATATATATATATATATATATATATATATGTACATAGAATGAACGACAACAGAGTCACAAAGAGGATTTTTTATGTAGTTAACAGTTCAGTCAAAAAAACCAATTGGCTGCAAGAAATAGAAGAAGACTTAAAACAAGCAGGAATCAATAGGGAAATGATAAATGAAAGAGACAAATTCAGAAACAAAATTATGAACGCAAAATTTGAAGTAAAAGAAAGCAAGAAAACAGGTAAAATACGGAGCAAACAAAGGAAAGAGGAACACAGTCAAAGAATGAAGAGATTTTGGGAAGAGAAAAGGAAGAAGAAACAAGAAGGAAGTGTATAATCATGTAACATTCAAGTTCAAATACTGTCTTAATGGCAAAAATGTGTAGTAATAATAATTATATATATATATGCAAACACACGCATTCATTGTATGTATAATTTATTTTGTTTCACAATAATAGGCCTATAATAGGCCTACTCCTAAATACATACTACGAGGCTGTCCACAAAGTAAATTTTCCCCAGGGCAGTTTAAAGAAATAAAACACAATTTCGTGGAAATATTTAATGCAACAGATACATCAAGTGTTCAGCTATTTTTCAACATATTTGCCACCGGAATTCAGACATTTGTCTTACCGTGGGACGAACTTTTGAACTCTTGTGTAGTAGAAGTATGCCGCCTGAGATTTGAACCATTGTGTGACAACCATCTCCGCTTCACTGTCATTCTCTGTCCTTTATTGAGGTGTAGGAAAAGATGGAAATCACTGGGAGAAAGGTCCGGGCTGTAGGGTGGATGTTGAAACATCTCCTAGCCGAACTTTTACAGGAGACTTGCAGGGAGGTGTTGAAGTCTCCACCCTACAGCTCGGACCACGCACCCAGAGATTTTAATCTTTTCCTACCCCTCAAGAAATGGCAGTAAATGACACAGAATGGTAGAGATTGACAGAGAAACAGAGGTTATCACACAGTGGTTCAAATACCAGGCGGTACACTTCTACGACACAGGTATTCAAAAGTTGGTCCGACGGTGTGACAAATGTCTCAATTCCGGTGGCGAATACGTTGAAAATAGCTGAACGCTTGCTGTATTTGTTACAATAAATATTTCCACGAAATTGTGTTTTGTTTCTGTAAATGGCCCAAGGGAAACTTATTTTATGGACGTCCTTCGTATAATATTACTTTTGGTTGATACTGACCAATAATATTTCGCAATTCTTCCTACATCGACCAATCTAATAAAATACTTCTTTTTAACACGAGAATGCAATTTTTTCTAATTAAACGTCAGAGACATCGAAGATTACAGCCCAGATCCCCCACTTGACCCCTCCCGAGCCAAAATCATGGCTAGGTCCCTGCGTACCTCATAATTATGCTATTAAAGGAAGAAAACCCAGGACTTTTAGGAGCCTCAGTTAGTAGTTGTTTACGTCTGACCTACAAAAATGTTAATCTGAGTTTTCAAACACCACACGTGTTCAGAGAAAGGGATATCTGGTATCTAATAGCAGTGTAATGTTATGTAGTTGGTCTGTGAATGGAACTGCCATAACAAAAGCCAGCACGTTCTCTGCCCACACATGAACTCAGTGCCAGAAAACTTGGGAGAGTGATGAAAACACAGTTATGCATGACGCTGTCCCATTAACCAGCCCTATAATGAGATTTCTACCATGTTTAATCAATGTAACAAGCGATCCAAGAGCCGATATCTAGAATTTCCAGGAAATTAACCCGCATTCTTGCGATATAAAAAGTTACTGCATTGTAAAAATTCTTCCACGTGACACTTCCTTTCTATTCTAATTTTTGACTTCGTAAAATAATTTATAGAACGTGTAGTTTTGTTATTGCCTACATCAATCAAGGCATGTTTCGTTCGTGACCTTCAATCTTCTTATTTTTTACCTTTAAGAGAAGACTATAAAAATTCTATTTTTTAGACAGCTTGAATTATAAATAGAACTTCTAACACAAGAAGTAAAAGTAACAGTAACGTTATAAAATCCATTATCACCAACTTTGGTTTCAATCACATGGAAAATAGTATCTACTTAAGAATATTTGTATTACTTACTTACTTACTCAATGGCAATAGGCAATTCCTAGCAAGCTAAAGGGATATTATCTATTTTACGGAAACCGAAGGTTCATTGCCGCACTTACCTGAGCCCGCCATTCAACCCTATTCTGTGCTAACTCCATCCAACCATCCCTCGCAAATCCTACTTCTCTTAAATCTATCCTAATATTGTCCTCCCACCTATGACTAGGTTCCACAATTAAATACAAATAAATAAATAACTTAAAATCAATATCTAGAAAAAAAAAAAAGAACTCGTTAAATCATTTATTTAAAACTAACATAATCAGAGCTGCGGAAAGTTTTTGATGACATTGTATCTGAAACATCTGTAAAAATCGTCAAGGGAATATGAAGAAAAATATGATTGATATAGAATATTTCTCTACATATAAGAGGCTTTGTCCTGACTGACTGACAGAGAATCAACGTGGAGCCTAAACTATAATAGGTAAGAGACCTGGAATTTTGACAGTACCTTCGTTTCATAATGTAAATGCTCACTAAGAAAGGATTTTTATTTTTATGTATTTTTAATGCCAAAAATCAAATGTTTTCGAGGATACTTAATACCCTTTTACACAGAATTATCAAATCCAAATCATATCCATGTACAGTTGTCATGACAACAGTGTATTGTTTGCAGTGGTCACAGGTAACTTTGGAAATAAATGAAACGGGACTTTGACAAATTAGAGAAGCTATCGATATAATTCATTGGTGTAAATAAATTATGAAGAATGAAATCCACGAAAATAATGCACAATGTGATACAGTCACATAACTTTCTCTACCCTGGACATAGAGAATACCATACGAGGTATGGTAATACGTATATTATTATATCGCAGGTTTTTGGGGAGGGAAGTATGAAAGTGATAATGCTTTCTGTTTAATTTCATCTCCGAAACCGTTTTATGGTAACATAAGAGTGAGAAATAAATATTCCGCAAAGACAATACAATTTTATGTTACCGGAATTTCGGTTTCTTCTTATTTCAACTCCAACCAGGCTTCGTGTGTAGAAGCGATGGGATGCAAAATTCTACATCCTCTATGAGCCATATAAAGCTATACCAAGCATTTTCTGAGGGAATAGTTTGAGTGTGATAAGTCGTTCTTCATTTCAAATTCTAAATACCTACGTAAGGACCTACATTTTGAAAATCGAAATCCTTCATAAGTTAATTTCGAATTACAAAATACAAAACCCGGCCGACGCCGGGCCTTTTAAGCTAGAATGGATATAAAATCGAACTAATAAAGAAAGTAGTTGAAGGAAGAGCATGAACGAAGAGGGAAGTTGTTGTGAATGACTTGACAATAGTTTACAAACACGTGTTCATCCAGTGAATATTATTAATCATATTGGTTCGTTCACTTTCACAACTCCTGTAGTCTATCGATCTGGGATAATGATGGGTTATGGCCTCTATTAGAACTCTTGATTTCTCTAGAACTTTCTATACAGTTTACAATTAGACGTTATTCATTAACCTTCACTTGTCAAAAGCCCCGGGACGTTACAAGATCACCTCCCTCGCCGCAGTCATTTACATACTCAATAAGTGGTCTATACCCCTGAAGTTCTTAACCTGAGTCTTCTATAAAAAAAATCTCATCTGAAACAAGCATAACTTCCTCTGCCCAATTAAAAGTTTTGTCTCTTAGTAGCCTATAATATATTTTGTATGAAAAAAAATCAAAAAAAAAATCGGGTGCGTGGAACGCCACGCGACAGAAGTGAAACTTGGATTTTTTAATAATTTTTCGATTTTTTCAATTTTGGATTATTGGATTTTTTCAATTTTCGATTATTGGATTTTGCAATTTTGGATTATTGAACTTTTTAAATTTTGGGTTTAGGGACTTTTTTAATATAGATTTTTTTATTTTTGGATCTTTGAATTTTGGATTTTTTAAATTTTGGATTTTTTAAATTTTGGATCTTTGTAATTTTTTATTTGTTAGATTTTGAATTTTGAATTTCTATTATTAAATTTTGAATTTTTAGATTTTTTTAAATTTTGAGTTTTGGATTTATTTTGGATTTTTAATTTTGGATCTTAGAATTTTTATTTTGAGCTGTTTTCGAATCAGGGAACCTCAAAACGTGTATTTATGTTAACAACTCAACTTCGAATTTCGGGGTCTACTTTCTCTACCTTTAATAGCCATGGTAGCCTAAAACGACGTCATCAATATACAGGGCTCGGTTTTAAACATATCTATATATGCTAATAATTGAAATACAAAGAGTTTCTATCCACCAATGAATTATGTATGGCCCGTTCTTTAAAAACTAGAGGTTTTCTAAGTTGAAAAGCTCGTTTTCAAGCTGAGGGAAATTCTGAATAACGAGTTAGCAACGCTGTCATTTACATTGTTTTTATTTTAAAACTCTTCCCGAAAATGGAGAGTGTCATTCTGACAAACACAGAAACAAATTTCTAAACTTTTAGTTGACATTCCGAATTATCGATTTTCTAAAATTTTAATGAACCCGATTTCTCACACAATATACAAACAGAAGCCGGACTGCACAGAAAACTATTTACACATTGCTTCATCAGACGAATTATATGAATAATTTATATCGACTGTTCCACTCATACACCGCGTGTTTGATATTGACCAATAACGTTTAGCTATTCCTCGGATATAGACCAATCACGGCCGTTTATCTTACAATATTCTTATAGGAATCGGGAGGATGGTATTTTATCGGATAAAACCGTCTGCTCGTTACTGGACAAGAAAGCATCAACGTGCAGTATTTAATACGTCACATGCTGACATTAAACAGAATGAAAACACATTATTTAATACAACATACCTTGTTTGGATATTGAAATAATATAAATGTACATTGAATAAAAACAAAATTCCGATTCGGTGTAAGCCATTTCGAGTGCTTTTATAGGTTTTTGATGTACGCAACTACCACGACGCCCTCCATCTTGTGATTACTGATTCGAGGACTGTTCATTCATCTAGGATGCCGTGATCTTACGGCTGACAGAATATTGAAAAGAAAGTAAGAAAATAATTATTATTTACAAAATCCATTACATTTTATTCGTAGAATAGTTTAATAAATCCTTCTCGTGGTTACGAGTTTCATCAGATAAATATGCTCGAACTTCATTCTCGCAAATATATCGATAAAGTCGTAATCTCTCGTGGGATTAGGCCTACCTATAATCAACATTTGTGTACTTATTCAAGAGCTAAATAATCTCCTAAAATGCTAGCGACAATAAAAGCAATAACAACGGAAAAGGAAGTAGCCTATTATGAGACCATATTTAGGATTTTTCGGTCACATTTAGTCATTTTAAGGAAATATATTCCACTTTTTAGGTCATAAATAGACCTGGGATTTTATGCTCTAAAAAATTAGTTTTAGGCACCTAAAATAGGCTTTTAAAAGAGAAAATAGGCACTTAAAATAAGCTTTAAAAATGTGTACACAGATAGAAAATAGACTTAAAATACTACAATATGCTCTTAAACTGTAACATGGTCTTTTTTATTCTGCAAGAAACGTGGAATACCTATTCTTAATAGAATCAACTACAAAATTAGGCATCACGAACTATATTCACTTAAACAGATGTTCTTTCACTGGTGACTTGACACAGTAGTCCTTCCCCCTTAATCCTCCCCCTCCCCCGTCAGTCAGCATTCCTTTAGCGACAATTGTTTGGAATAATCAAGTTTCTGTGAAAAACCCACCCTCTGCTGTTCTGCTCTTCATTCAGGGATGTCCATTATAAGATTGTAAAAATTACAGAAGTTTAATTTTATTTTATATGTACAAAATAGGCATTTTAGGCACTGAAATAGTAAAATAGGCTCCAAAGGTCCAAATAGGCATTTTAGGGCACTATAAAACTCTATAAATGTAAGTGATTTATCACGAAAAGACAACATATTTTTAAAATTTCATGTTATTTCATAAGGAACAAAATAGGCATTTGCCTTAAAATCCCAGGTCTAGTCACAAACATCCTAACCCTAGGAATAACATAATGAACAATTTGAAGATTGGTTAAAAAATTTCACTCATTATGATGAATGATTGAGTGTAAGGAAAGGAAGTGAAGAACAAGTGACCCATCTTGCTCCTACAAAATAAATTTAAAAAATATATAAGTTATAAAGCAGAAAAAAATGTTGAAGCAGAAAAAAAGACAGAAACTCATGCACGACACACGATTTCTCATACAATATACAAACTGAAATCGGACTGCAAAGAAAACCGTTAACACAATGATTCTTCAGATATATTATATCGATAAACTCGTAAACTCTCGTGGGATTACCTATGATAGACGCTTGCAGTTTGTTGAAATTCCACATGTTCACGAGCTAGGCCTAAATAATCACCTAAAATGCACTGGTCTCTGTATTCTTCAGAATTTTCACGCTACCGGCAATAAAAGCAATAAGAACGGAAAAGGAAGTTTGCCTATGAGACATCTTGCAGTGATAAATGAAACGCAATATTAAAAATAAACATTGCAGACGAGTCAAGCCTGTCATGGGTGAATCAGGATTTGTGGTGATTGTGAAAGACAGTGCGATGATAAGTGCATCATCAGCAGGGCCCGGATTCTAATGACATGTCATCTTTTTATTGATGCTGCCTATAGACATTGCCAGCTTGTAGATAAATCCTAATCATGACCTCTAGATTGTAGAAATGTATTTTTATTAGGTCATTTTACGTCAATATTTTGTCATTTTCGTGTCAATTGCTTCCTTATTTTGTCATTTTTATGCATTCAATTTAAATAAATCACTAGGTTACTATAATGCAACATTTTTTGTAGAATCTACTTTTAAAACAATTTTCATATTTTTCTTCTTAAAGGTTTCAATCAAGAACAAAGTTTTTAGACCTGCAATATCCTATCTACATTTACAGTTTTTAGAACTGTGTACAAATTAGTCTATATCTTTGTCTTCACAATAAAAAAATTTATAAATAAAATATCAATTTTTAGGTCATTTTTTATAATTATTAAGTCATTTTCTTTAAAATTTAGGGTCATTTTATAGGTCATTTTTCAAACAATTTTAGGTCATCAGAATCCGGGCCCTGATCATCAGTAAAGCGTCGTAGCTGGGAGACTGCAGGCCTATTGTTAACTTTACCCTTTAAATGTAAGACACCAAGCATATTGTAAGATAAACGGCCGCGATTGGTCTGTATCCGAGGAATAGCTAAAGGTTATTGGTCAATATCAAAATCGCGGCGTATGAGTGGAATAATCATAGGTAATCCCACGAGAGTTTACTAGTTTATTGATATAATTCATGTGTTGTAACTCGTCAACTCGAGTTGGATTTATTAAGACTATTCCATGAATAAAACTGTAACGGATTATAAAATAATAATTACTTTCGTGCTTTGTTGTATAAAAACAAAACTAACAGCTGCGAGATCACGGCCTACTATGAATCAACCATCCATGTATTGATTCGAGTTACCATGATGTGACCAGTGCTACCAATGGTGCATATAAGACATAGTTAACTTCATTCAGGTAAGCTAACAGCTAAGCAGAATAAAAGCACACCAACTGGCTTGCACCGAATCGAAATTGTGTTTTTAATCAATGTACATTTTTATTATTTCAATTTCCAAACAAGTTGTGTTGTATAAAATAATCTGTTTTCGCGCTGCTAAACGGCAGCATGTGACAATAATCAAGGCACATCGATGCTTACTTGTCCAGCAACGAGCTGACGTTTTATCAGGTAAAATCCCTTCCTCATATTAATAGCAAGCATTTTATAAGATAAACGATTGGTATATATCTGAGGAAATGCTAAACATTATTGGTCAATATCAAACACGCGGCGTATGAGTGGAATAGTCCAAAAACATATTTCCAAAACATATTCTTCTCCTCTTCCTGAGTGTACCTCCCCTTGAAGGATTTGACGCGGCCCAATAGATCGCATACATACTTTCTTGCATTAATGAACCACAGATTATTGTCTCTGTTGGACATTACATCTTAATATTATAGGAGAAAAGTATATTATATACTTTTTTGACATGGAGGGCCACCCCGGATGATTGATCACCCCAATGCCGGGGCCACCTTCGAGACAACACGAACACATAGGACGAGACACACCTCTCACACACACACACACTCACACCAAAAAGGCGAGGGTGGGATGAAGATGATAATGACGGCCAGACGATATTTGGGGACCACAAGGGCACAAAGTTACCAGATATTCGTCTCACAGGTCAGGAAAATTCCGAGAACAAGCCACATGTAGGGTACTTGTCCCGACCAGGAATCGAACCAGTGCCGTATTTAAGCCTATGCAGACTAGGCAGCTGCCTAGGGCGGCAGGTTTGAAGGGGCGGCTTTTAAGCTGTTACTGTTTCTTTAAGAGTTTGTTAAAAAACAACAATGTTTATTTACTTATTTATTTATTATTATGTGTTATTGTGGTATTATTATTATTAGCCTACTATTTCAGTTACAATAATGTTTATTGTAGGTTACTTTGTACATTCATGTGGAAATAAGGGAGCGAAAATATTTTTCTCTACCTAGGGGCGCTTAAGTAGCTAAATACGCCCCTGAATCGAACCCGGACCCGCTAAGTGAGGAAAGTGAATGCATCCCCTTCGCTACAGCGGTGGACTTCCAACAATATAAAGAGAATGGAATATGTAATTACAGTAACTATTATGTTTGCCTTAAAGGCCACGTCTAATGTATCATCAGAGGAACTTATCTACTTTTCTACCTCTAATGACTACTTACGAAAATTGCAATAGTCTAACATATAAAAACTATCCTAGGTATCTATGTCATTAATGTACAGCCAACGCCTCCTATTAACAAGACAGTATTCAATTGTGAGATTAATTGCCATAGCTACGGGGGAAAAAAGAGCAATGAGCATGTAGCAAGTAAACAGTACAAGTCAAATACAGATTGCAGGAAATAAAAAGGATGATGTCATTAGAAATCTGTTGGAAAGGAAACATTCCTTACATTAACCAAGCTCCTGGCGAAGAGTAATTAATTGGTTAGAAAGTGGAATTGCTCTGATAATATTATGCATTTGTATTAAATTACACGAGACATGCTTAGGTGTATTAAAAGCGATATTGCCTTCCTAGGAGCGGACTGAAGATGCTTCCCCTGATATCTGTGTCATTGGTATGCTCTGTTCACAACACACTGGCTCTCTGTTCACAAGGTCGCGGGTTCAATCTCGATCGATCAGAAGACTTTATAAGTCCTCCTGGCATCAGGATTAGCACCCATGACCTTTGGTTTTCCCTGCCGATCCTATATCAACTGGCTTAGCCAGGACGATTTTTATTCCTTCGTGTGTGTGTGTGTAAAGCAATTTAAAAAAATGTGGTAAACATTTATATCCTAAACATTCTGAAAATATTATAAATAAGTAAAAATGTAAGGTTAAAATTGTGGAAATGTGACATATTTCTAGCCTTAAATTGTACAAATATGAAAATCTTACAAGCATATTTTGTATGCGTTATGGCCTAAATTTGAAAGTATTTTTAGATTGAAAATGTGAGAATGTTAGAAACATATATATTATATATATATGCTATAAATTGTGGGTACATAAAATAGTAACATTTATTGATTAAAACTGTCGAAATATGAAAAATATATAAGCACATAGCCTATTGTACAATTTCGGCTTATAGCTTTAATATGAATGTGTTTTTAGACTAAGATTGTGAAAATATTAGACACCTGTAAACATTTATACCCTATAAATTGTGGTAATATTAAAAATAAATAAACACTTATTCCTTACAACTGTGAAAATATGAAAAATATATAGGCCCTAAGCATATTTTGTAAATTTGAAAGTATTTCAGACTGAAATTGTGAAAACATTACACGTTGTAAACATTTATAGTATATGAATTTTGGAAATAATAGAACTAAGTAAACATTTATTGCGTAAAATTGTGAAAATATGTGAGTATATTTAATAACTAAACCTGGATTTTAGGCTCTAAAAAAATTAGTTTGTCACCTAAAATAGGGTTTTAAAACAAGTAAATAGGTTTTTAAAAGAGAAAATAGACACTTAAAATATTCTTTAAAAATGTGCAAATAGATAGAAAATATACTTTAAAATATTACAATATGCACTTAAACTGTAACATGATCTTTTCTTTTTACTGCAAGAAACGTGGAATACCTATTCTTAACAGAATTAACTGCAAAATTAGGCATCACTTAAACAGATGTTTTTTCTTTTTTTGTTTTGTTTGTTTGTTTGTTTTTTTCACTCACTGGTGACTTGACACAGTAGTCCTTCCCCCTTAATCCTCCCCCTCCACCGTCAGTCAGCATTCCTTTAGCGAAAATTGTTTGGAATATTCAAGTTTCTGTGATAAACCCACCTCTGCTGTTCTGCTTTTCAATGAGGGATGTCCATTATATGATTGTAAAAATTACAGAAGTTGAATTTTATTTTAAATGTACAAAGTAGGCATTTTAGGCACTAAAATAGTAAAATAGACTCTAAAGGTCGAAATACGCATTTTAGGGCACTATAAAACTTTAAAGAAGTAAAAATACTGTTTGAAGGAACTTAAAGTGTTTCTTTATCTCTGAAGTATACTTGAGAGAGAAAGTGTGGGGAGGCAGATAGCATCTGTGGCGCACACCTGATGGGTATCAGCATCCCATCACGCCCTGCAGCCCTGTGACTCACATCACACAGCCTTAATGAGACCCAACACACGTCGTGTCCTCTGCTATTGTGATGCCCGGCTGGGATTATCATACGTAATATAACAAGAGGTCTGAAAGTTAACTTGGGAGAACCCACATCCCCAGTCATATTTATTGTGACTATTTAGCGAATACTCACATAATTAATCAAGTATTGAATAATTATAGCCATGAAAACTAATAAACACATAGCTATTTGTGTCATTGTAAGAGATATTTCCTATTAATTTTTTAGAGTAAAACTCCTTGCTAAAATAACTCGTGTTATTAAGTGCCAGAATGGTACTTTATGAAATTGTGTGGGGAACGGGAAAATGTATGCCCGTCTGTCCGTCTGTTCGTGTGTCTGTACGCGCGATAACTCAAATAGGCCTACGTTTTATCGGATTTTCACGAAACTTGGTATACGCATTTATAACGTCCATGGGAAGAAGCCTATTGATTTTTGACAAAATCGGTTGACCGGTACTGGAGTAAAGCCCAATTGAGTGCTTATTTTATGGTAATATATTAGAAACAATTTATCAAATGCAAATCAGTTTATCATGACAACATATTGTTTTATAGTGTTCGTACACGGCTTTGAAAGTTGCAATACAGTTAGCTATGACAAATGACACTATATCCTTTACGTATGCTTATCGAACTAGACCATTATATTGGGAGAGTTGGCCGAGATGATAAAGTCTTGGACTCGCATCTTGGAGGTCCTTGGTTCAATCCCCTATCCGGCCAATTTCACATTTTTTTTTAAATTTCTATGTGAGTGTGCGATTGTCAAGATATCACAAATCCATATAGTTCTGCTGGTGAAAGACGATTGTAATATGATTAAAAAAAAAAAAAACTGAATCAATCTAAAGGTTAACTCGGAAATCAAATTAAAAAAAAAAACTTATTTTCTGCATATCATAATTGCAATTATCACTGATTAAACAAAAGCATTCTGGCACTTTGTTACATGAGTTTACCTGGTTTTATTAATATTGTATGTATGGATTTTTGGAGAGGAGCAAATAGAACTTCTAGGATGGAAAGAATTAGAAGGGAAGAAATTCGGGAACAAATGGAAGTAGCCTACAGCACACTATAATAGATGAAATTAAAGAAAACCAACTCGTGTGGTATGGTCATGTGAGAAGGACGGGGGAGGAGAGATTACCAAAGAAGATCTTGAGATGGAATCCTCCGGGCAGAAAGAAGAGAGGCAGACCAAAGAAGACATGGTTTAATGGGATAATAAAAGGAGAAAAAAAAGTGTGCGTGGAACGCCACGCAACAGAAGTGACATTTTACAATTTTTGATTATTGGATTTTTTAAATTTTGCATTATTGACTTTTCAATATTGGGTTTTTGGACTTTTTCATTTTTGATTTTTTAATTTTGGATCTTTGAATTTTTAATTTTCTAAATTTTTTATCTTTGAATTTGTTTTATTTTTTAAATTTTGGTTCTTTGGATTTTTAAATCTTGGATTTTATTATTTTTTAAATATTGGATTTTTTTAATTTTTTAATTTTAATTTTTTTTAATTTTGGAAATTTGGATTTTTAATTTTTTTAATTTTGGATTTTTGGACTTTTTAATTTTGGATCATTGATCTTTTAATTTTGGAATTTTGGATTTTTTAAATCTTGAATCTTTGATTTTTTTATTGTTTGGATTTTTTAAGCGCGGTAATGAACCTCCGGGTTCCATAAAATAGATAATATATCTTTAGATTGCTTAGGAATTGTCTATTGCCATTGAGCAAGTAAGTATTATTATTATTATTATTATTATTATTATTATTATTATTATTATTATTATTATTATTATTACTACTACTACTACTATTCCCATTTGCAGGTCCTCGTACTAGGACTGAAAAATTTCCTTGGATTACTCCGCCGCTAAAGAAGTTTCACTTCAAAAACATTTCTGAGAATCTATGGGAGGATAGAGAGGCTTTGGATTCAGGGCACCTCAAAACGTTTATTTATGTTAAAAACTCAACTTTCCGGGTAGAACACAATACTTCCTCTGGTTATAAATATTTAGGCCATGGCATTGCTAGATAAAGCAATAACGGAAAGTAAAACGAAGATAAATTTTAACAATCGTGTGAAAACTATAGAATAGGGGAAAAGAAATAAACTTTGAGGCTATCCTTGTGCTGTTTTCTTTGCAGTCCGGCATGAGTTCATAAGTTGCGTATGAAATCAAGGAGTAAGATTTTATGTTAATAGGATGGGTTAACTGCGGTTTTGCAACATTACCATGCATTAATAGCTATTTATGTTTCAAGTACACAAATTAACGCTTTAGGGGACGAATCTAGAATCTAAATTCTGGATTCGTCCAATAAAGTTTTGTGTACATGAATGCATACAATATTTTTCAGTAACAGCTCTCTAAATTATATCAAATGAAACAAAAATGCCATAAAATTAATTATAATGAAAGGCTGTCAGTCATTTGTTAAAGTTAGGCTATATTCTCATGGCCGTCTGAATCATAAAACAACAATGACCGTACGTACCAATACCAAATGTGGTAGTATAGATGCATAATATATTAGTCGCTTTTTGTAAACAATAATGCATACGAACTAGTATTTATGAAAAGCTTGTGAAAATATGAGTGAGGAAATTTCAATCCAGCCAGAAACATTGAATTGGAGCTGCTGCCAGCAGTAGACTATAAGAAGGAATATATTATTGCAGTTTAAATGCTGGTGCATCCATGGTAAGCAATTATTCTCTTGTGAACCAAGATGTGAAAAGTTGTTGGTTTATATTTGTTATTATGTGATGAAGTAGGCTACCCTGTTTTGCGAAAAAACCCTGGTAAATTTTCTGATTACCATAAAGAAACATGTTAGCTTAAATTTGTTGTTTTATGACCAATTATATGCTTAAATCCATGTTAAAGTTGTTGTGACTGGTCAATGCCATCTGGATTTTGTTTATAGGTTGCCATGATAGCTTTAGCATACCAGGCTGATAAAACTGCATTATGCAATTTTCGCAGCCTAGGTTGCTATAACTTGACCAAATTTTTCGGCATGTTATCAGTCCGAAAAGTAGCTGTTTTAGAGAGCTTGTACTAAAAAATAACTTCTAGGTACAAAAAGTACGAAAGTGTGCTTTTTATATGCCCATCCCTTAATTGTATCATCAAGACTGTTCGGAGCAGTTGGCGATGACGTCACGTGATATCTGCAGGCGTGCGCAAGCGTAACATCTGGTGACTTGTGCAACATACAATTATCCTGATCACACCTGTATTACAAAATCGCCCAGAGGCAATGCCTACTGTGTCCTACCCTTTACGTTACTCAGAGGGACTCGGAACAAAATTGCCAATGCTTCGAAAGGAATGACCTCATCTGTTGAAAACTACGTGGCAGTGTTGCCAGATCCTCCGAAATTTCACAACACCTTCCAATTTTAGATCTTCCGAAATTTCGGAGGATCAGGTTGAGCCACTACCTTTTCCTGAATATGCGTATTTTGTTTAGATGGGGGCGCCAGATAGCAGCAGAAAACAGTTATGAAGTGGTAGGCAGGAACAGAAGGAACTTTATTCCTCGCATAGAGTCCATGTTTTTGTGTCGCCATTTTAGAGGAAACATTGTTCACCGGTAAAGAGACCTAACCGTTACTGTTCTTTAGATATAAGCGAAAAACCTTCTATGGGCCCCCTGCCCCCGGTCACCCCCCTCGGAGATGCTGCCAAATTTCAAAACTACCTATCTTGTTTTCCAATTCAGTGCTTCTCGACCTAAAGGTAGTTGTACACCTTTAGGTATGAAAATTTTATTTTTCAACATTAGGAGTCTCATTTTGGATTTTGGATTTTTATATAATTTAAATGTTGGATTTTTTATTTTTTAAATATAAGATCTTTGGATTTTTTAATTCAGAATTTTTAATTTTTTAAATTTTGGATTTTTAAAATTTTGGACCTTTGAATTTTTTAATATTGGAATTTTGGAATTTTAAAATTTTGGATCTTTGAATACGATTTTGAGCGGAACAATTTCGTGACGATTTTGTCTGTAACGCAGGTTTGGGTTAGCTCTCGATTTACTCCTACCGCGGAAGTTTCACTTCAAAAAATGCCACTTTTCATCATTTTTCAGACTTCAGGGGGATACAACTACCTTAATTGACTGCTTGTTGAGCTACGCTGACCTGGCAGGCGACCGTATGCACAGTAGAGTGTAGAAATAATATACAGTACACGAAACAGTAGTTGTTTGCAGGGTGCTTACCTAATGGATTACCAACAGCAATCACAATGATCGTCACGATCACTGTTAGGTAACAGATCGTGATTCACTTTCCACGTTTCCGGGGCTCAATCTAGATCACAATCACTGCGGTTTCAATACGCCTACAATATCAACTTCTTGCGTTCAACCTTCTTCCGCCATTCTGTACGAGAACATTTTAGAAAATAGATTACATTTTTAAAAAAGTGTGCGTGGAAAGCCACGCGACAGAAATGAAACTTGTTTTTATTTTTTTATTTTTTTAAATTTTGGATTGTTGGATTTTTACAGTTTTGGATTGATGGACTTTGTATTATTGGGTTTATGGACTTTTTTGATTTTGGACTTCTAAATTTTTTTAAATTTTTAAATTTTGGATTGTTTTATTTTGGATCTTTAAAATTTTAGATCTTTGAATTTTTAATTTTTGCATTTTTTAATTTTGGATCTTTAATTTTTTAAATTTTAATTTGATTTTTTAAATTCTGGATATTTAGATTTTTAATTTTGGATTTTTATTTTTTAAATTTTGGATTTTTTACTTTTTAATTTTGGATCTTTGAATTTTTTAACTTTTTAATTTTGGATTTTTTAATTTTTTTATCTTTGAATTTTTTAGAATTTTTGGATTTTTAAATTTTGGATTAACCAACCTTGAAGCAGTTCATTATATATTGCTCCGCGAATATTGCGACTTTGAACGAGGCTGAGACAATGAATGCGCACTACCGCAATACAGCCGTGTATTCTATGCTGGAATATGTTAATGACAGAAGTTATGTGTTTCTCATAAGAATTTTTCGATGTTCTTGTATTGTACTTCTTATCATGTTCAGTGTCTACCAAAATCATTTCATTCGAAAATTGACTTGTCGAAATGTAAGGTTTAATACATTATTATTTCTACCCAAAAATTTATATATTATAGGTAGCGAAGGTTGGAATTAGTGGGTTTTAACATTTACATTCTTGGAGTTGCATTAAGTCTTTGTAGATAAGAGATAAGCCAAGCTTCCTTTCATAATTCGCAGTACCGCCTGACATGTAGTGATTCGGCAACACGCAGTACAGCTGTGATGAAGAAATTGCCGGGGATGCACGGCGCTTTATCTCTTCTCTATATATATAAAAGGCTTTGTCCTGACTGACTGAATGAATGACTGACTGAATGAATGACTGACAGGAATCAACGTACAGCCTAAACTTGGAATTTTGACAGTACCTTCGCTTCATAATGTAGGTGCTCACTAAGAAAGGATTTTGAAAAATTCTGATTCTAAATGCCAAAAATTAAATGTTTTTGAAAATACTTAATCCCTTTTTACATAGAATTATCAAAGCAAATTCACAGAACGTATTGTTACCAGTGGTATCAGATGGGCTTGGAAAAAACACATGAAATGCACTTTTGACAAATAAGAGAAGTTATCAAAATAATTCATGTTATAAATAAATATTACAGAATGAAATCCACTAAAATAATGGAATCACATAACTTTCTCTACCCTGGACATAGAGAAAACAAAACGAGGTATGGCAATGTGTATATTATTATATTATATCGCAGGTTTTTGGAGAGAAAAGTATGAAAGTGATAATGCTTTATGGTAACATAAGAGTGGGAAATTTCCCGCCTCGATATTACAATTTTATGTTACAGGAATTTCTGTTTCTTCTTATTTAAACCTCTACCAGGCTTGCTGTGCACTGTACAAGCGATGGGATGCAAAATTCTATATCCTCTATGAGCCATAAAAAACTATATCAAGCGTTTTCTGAGGGAATAGTTTGAGTGTAATAAGTCGTTCTTCCTATTTCAAATTATAAATGCCTATATAAGGACCTAGAATTTAAAATTGAAAATCCTTCATAAGCTAATTTCCAATTACAAAATACAAAACCCGGGCGACGCCGGGTCTTTTAAGCTGTCTCTTATATTGCAAGTATAAACTAACTTGTGTCTGTTCTACATTAATCTATGTTGTTGACACAATAATGGGCTAAATACGATTAAATGAAAACAGCAATAACCTTCTTTCTATAACCAAATTAAGATTATAACAAGATTGATTTATTTATGCTTAATATTCAATGTAGTAAATGCACAAAAACTCTATGTAATGCGACAAACAACAGAAAATGTGAAAGTAAATACTTTAATTTTTTTTAAATTATTTAAAAATATGAAATGAATAAAAAAATACCATGAAAGGCTAAAAAATGACCAAATAATGAATATTGCCAAAAAATGACATTGAATTAAAAAGGACCTAAAAATAAAAAGTTGGAAAGAATGAAGTTGGAAAAGAGTCATGATCAGAATATCTGCTCTAGTGGGCAACGTCCATGATGTATCAGTTAAAAGATGACATGTCATCAATATCCAGACCCTGGTCATTATTAAGAATGTTTCGTTTTCGCGATTTTCTGGGAAATCGCTCTAAGGGTTTTGTTTAAATTCTGTATTATATGCCATATTTTATGTTACATTAATTAGATATATGATTACCGTTTTCAATTGTGAATTTCTATTGACTTTAGCCCTAAAACATCTCAGAGTAAAATAGGAGTTTAGGTTTCTTTTAGGAAAATTATTATTATTATTATTATTATTATTATTATTATTATTATTATTATTATTATTGAATTTCCAAAAGTACAGAACCTATTTTACCAGCTGACATGTAAGGGCTATACGAGTAGATTAAACATATATACAGAATATACAATAGACTATGTATACATATTACAATTTTGCAAATACACTATTCATGAAACGTGAAAATGCTTTATAACCTTTTTTATTTAAGAAAATACTATTGATCGGTGTAGTATAGTCAACATTTAAAAAAATAAATATAACATTAACCGATAGCTTTAGTGGGCAGTGAAATAAGAGATGCCTAACAGACTGACTTTCCTCTTTACATTTACAATTTGCAGAGGTAAAAATTTTAAATCTATGTAGGTGTATAGGTAGGGGAAAAAAAGCGGACCGACTCTTGTAGCTGATGGGGAAGGATTTCCCCAAATATGATATTTACAGATAATTGTGACGCTATAGTTCAAGTTACCACCCCCTTACATTACCTCTAACGGGTTTCGAAATGGGCAAAGTCAACAGTCGACACTAGAACAAATTTCAATACATTCCCTGATATCCTGTGAATCCCGCTAGGCATGCGCAGTGGCTCATATCGGCAACTTAGATATTTTAGTCGGTCCGCTTTTTTCCCCCTACCTGTACACAGATAGGAAAATCAGTAATATTTATATATTAAATAAATAAGACTGTAAAAGATTTATTAGCTAGGAAGTGATGGACATTCTTTTCAACAGTTATAAAGATTAAAAAAACCGTGCGCGTATTTTACGTATGTTTTTTTTAGTTATCACACTCATTGGTATATCAATATATTCAGAATATTATATTGTTCTTTAAATTATTACATTTTGACAACTTCAAAATTAAGAGAGAAAATCAAAATAAATTAAACGTATTTTCAGAAAATGTGGAAACGCTTCACGATTTTCAGTGTCGGCCTTGCGCAGGGACAATGCTAATCTTCTCTGTATCGTTTCCTAATTCCAATATGTGTATTGTCATCTCCTTATACACGTTTCATAAATTCTAGCCGATAGTATATATAGTTACCATGGTGCTACGTCGCTTGTCTATGGATTCTCGTTAATTTGTTGTTCGGTCGTTTTAAAAGTACGAAATGAATTCATCTTTTAATAACATCATTACCTGCAGAAAAATATGGGCAAATCACATGTTCCAAGACAATGGTTTAATTTTAATACATAAATTTTCTAGAGCTGTCGAAATTTCGAGGAAAAACGATACTTTAAGCCTGTCATGGTGACTAAAAGCCTTAAATCTCCCATCCCACGTGTTCTAAGGCCACAGTTGATGTTTCCTCTTTAATCGCCTCAGCTATCATGACTGGAATCAGTATTTTACTTATTTCCAATTTTGTGTGAATTAATTAATTGTTTAAAGACGTATTAGCTGCTTGTTTAAATGAATGTATTATGTTATGTATCGAGAATTATTATGTTGTGTTTGAAGACTTGTAGCATCCTTCAAAATGTTAAACAAGAAATTAACTGCACAATATAATGCCCTAAAAGTCGCTAACGGAATGTCTCGAAATAATGTATAAATTAGAACACACTACATCACTGTGGTTATATGCTTAATGTACTTTGGTTTATGTATTTGTAGACTGGCATATAGAATTAATAGATAAATAAGATGGGCTATTGTGCACATTCTAAATGCAATACGTAAATAACGATTCCATGTTCAAGAATTTACTATTTGAGTCAGTAGTGATTTATTTGTTAATCGAGATAGTAATTGGTGAAAATACGATGAAAACATTTTATAAACCTGATAATACACTCACATAACTTTTCTCCCATAGAGCAGGGGCAATAAAACTTTTTCACTTTAAGTAACTGTCGTATAAAAGGAGACGGTAATGCAAGGGGCGCAATCAATTGTTTCAGCCTGAAGCAAAGAAGTATTGTTCCCCTAAATTTGTACAAAATGATGTCTGGTTTATAACTACCCTTCAGAGAGTTAATAAAATATTACAAATAAAATTTTTTGCCCGTAGTACAAAAACTTCACGGGAAAAAAAAACTTTAATAAAATCGTTGGAACCATTTTCGAAGAAATAGCGAATATAGATTTATTTTTGTAAATAAAAGTAAAGTAATGTTATGAGAAAATCGTCAACAATCTTCGTGTCACATCCCTAGAAGATATGTAAGTAGTAGTAGTGTTCCCTATTACAGGCCATGGAGGCCCAGAGGGTTCCAGGAGGTTAAGGCTCCCAGATTATAGACATTCGGAAGGGAACGTGTTAGGTTTATTACATACTAGCTTAAAAGGCCCGCCGTCGCTCGGGTTTTATATTTTGTAAATGCGAAAATAACTTATGAAGGACTTTCGATTTTCAAACTCGAGGTCTTTAAGGTCTTTATATAGGTATTTAGAATTTGAAATGGGGAAGAACGACTTATCACACACGAACTATTCCCTCAGAAAACGCTAGATAGGCTACAGCTTATTATAGCTTATAGCAGATCCCCGCGGCTTCGCCCACAATAATTAATCGGAAGATTATACATTAAGAGCAAAATAATTAAACTATTTTATCTACTAACACTTTTGACACGTAACATTCATAGGTCTAAACTAAACGGTTGATAGGCCTAATCAATGAAACAACTGTAAATCCGGCTTTGAAGTGAATTCCACGATTAGAAAGCGCAGCATGGGAAAAATAACCTCAGATTCGAGTTCCCTGGCCTAAAAAAACACCTGCATAATGTTTGTCCATTTAGGGCTATATTTATTATTCTTCTTCCGCCTAGGGTGAAAATTTCATCTGTCTGCGTGCCTTGACATTATAAACAAATGATTCGGCCATGGCGGGCTTACAAAATTCAAACGATCGCGATGCTTTTATTTCCAAGGTATGACGAAAGTAGGCAAAACCATCTGCAATTGATTTGACAACTGAAAACTGATGTTTCGAAAGCGCAAGAAATGTACGTCTCAATCCCGTTTTCTCTCATAACTGGCGAACGAAAGCTAAAATTATGAATGTAGTAGCCTATGCCTTTGCGGGAATGTATTCAAAAACTTCCCAAAGTTTCATGGTGATCGGATGAATGGCATAGTAATGCATAAAGGACAGACACACATACATTCATATTTATGTAGGCTATATAGAAGATCTATATAGATTACCCGTCGAGCGTTGTTGCAATCTCAGAAGATTATGAGAATTGAAATCGATTAAACTCACGATAAAAAAAGTGCGTAAATGTATTTGACAGACATAGTAGGTCTACATTAGTTTTTATTTATATAGGTGAAGAATAGAATAAGCCTACTGAGGCCATAGTTTCTATATTCATTTGTCCAGACTTATAATTCCGTTACATTTCAGGCAGATTTAACGACCCTACATAAGAGATTTTAATTACGATTACATATAAAAATTTGTAGCCAGGACCCCGAACTAAGCAACTTCCCCGGAATTTTCTGTAAACCATCTTTCATAAGAAGCATATTCCACGTTAAATAAATATTTAATATTACCTTATCATCACCTTATCATTAACTTCTCTGGCGTTTATAATAACATGAGATATCCATTGCCTTCCAAAGCGATCGCGATGCTATTGTTTCCAAAGTATGACAAAAATAGACAAAGCCTTCTGCAATTGATTTGACAACTGAAATGAATAAGTGATGCTTCGAAAGCGTAAAAAAATGCACGTTTTCTTGCCGTTTTTCACTCATAACTCGCGAACGAAGGCTAAAATTAAAAATGTAGTGTGACAGAAACCTTCCCGGGAATGTACCCAACAACTTCCCAAAGTTTCATGGCGATCGGTTGAATGGTTTAGTAATGCATACAGGATACACACACACACAAATACATTCATTTTTATATATATAGATGTTACCTGAATATCAATTTTGTTTTTATACGACTTTTCTTTCTCGAACTATGATTCTTACTAAGGAGTCTATTTCTGTGAATAATTATTAATGTATCTTAAAACCTCTTGTATTAAAGTACTTATAAGATCGCCTGTTGTATTGCCAATAATTTTGTAAGTTGATAAATTTCATATCCGTTTCTGGTGAATAGTTTTATTTATACCACCTTATACCACCCGTTTAGTAGTCGATGTGGGTGGATGTCTAAATACATCGGTTTATATTGCCCAGAACTGAAGATGGCAACATTAGATGCCGAAATACGCGTATCCATTAAGAGAACTAGATCCAGATTGTTAGACTGATACACGAGTACTAAATGATAACATCCAAGACTGCCAAGTGTTGTGGACGGGAAAATGTCTGTCTATCTGTCTGTGCGATAACTCAAGTATGCTCTATCGAATTTTCATGAAACTTGGTACACATTTAAAACGTCCATGGGACGAAGCCAATTGATTTTAGACCAAATCGGTTGACCAGTACCCAATTTAATGCCTATTTTATGGAATATATTACAAAGAATTTATCAAATGCAAATCAGTTCTCATGACAACACATTGTTTCACAGTGTTCATATACGGCTTTGGAAGTTGCAATACAGTTAGCTTTGACAAATAACATTACCCACATATTCTTATCAAACTAGACCTTTGTTCTTCCGTAAGCCTTGCTTAATGAATCCATCTGGAGCTTAACTCTGAAATCGATAACAAAAAGAACTTATTTTCTGCATGTTATCATAATTGCAATTATCACTGATTAAACAAAAGCATTCTGGCACTTTGTTACATCGGTTTACGTGATTTTATTAGATTAGCATTGGCCTGCTAAATGGACAGAAGGAAAGCATTGCTACAACGCCTAGTAGCGCGGCAACTTCTTGTACAGAGGCACAGTGCAAGAAGAAAGAGATCCAGGCTGACACAATATAGTAGCTTGATAAATGCAGACTCATTTTTACAAGCGTCTCGGCCTTCTTGATTAATTCTTCGAGGTCAGCACACAATGAAGTGTCTTATACAGTAACCCATTGTGTAAGAAAAACATGCATATGTTTATAAAAACATTCCTGCTACACTGTACAAAACAATGTTTACGTGACCTTTATTATATATCCGTGTTAAAAGCTAGCAAAAAATAAAGTAAATTATACAGACAATAATTTGTTAAATACATTTTACACAACAGTTAAGATATCTAGAACGGAAGGCATCAGGGTCGATCTTTATGTACTATGCTTTTTTCTTGAAACTATTAAATCACCGCGGCTTCGCCCACGAAAATTAATTGGAAGATTAATAAATAAGAGCAAAATAACTGAAACATGTTAAAACATGTTAACACTTGCACGCGAAACAACCATAAGCCTAAACCAAACGATTAATAATTAATGAAACAGCTAAAAATCAGGCTTTGAAGTGAATTCCACGATTAGAAAGCGCCTCCTGGGAAAAACAACCTCAGTTGTTTCGAGTTCCCTGGCCCAGAAAACCCCTGCATAGTGAGTTCCTTCCACATCGATCAATGTTTGCCAATTTAGGCCTAGGCCTATATCCATTATCCCTCTTCCGACTACGATGACAAATTCAGATGCCTGCGGGCTTTAGCATTATAAACAAATGAATCGACCAGGGTGAGCTTACAAAATGAAGCGATTCATTTATTTCCAAATTATGACAAAAACGCCAAAGCCACCTGCAACTGATTTGACAAATGAAATGTAGCCTATTACTGAAAACTGATGCTTGGATAACGGAAAAAAATCACGTTTTCTGCCGGTTTTTCACTCGTAACTCGTGAACGAAAATGAAAATAAAAAATCCGGCTTCGAGGTGCATTCGGCCACCCTTCAGTCCATCTATGTTTATATTTCAGATCTCTGCGTTCAGTAGATTTCGCTGGTCATCGCGCACAGACAGACAGACAGAAACACAAACACTTTCTCTTATTATTATAGATAATGATGATGATAATAATAGTCATCATCATCAACTGCAAGGTTTGAGCTTGTTAGCCCCTTCTGTTGATAATAATAGTAATAATTATAATTATAAATAATAGCAATTATTATTATGATAATAATAGTAATAATAATAATTATAATAACAATAATAATCATTAGCGGAGGGTGGATATTTTGAATGGGTGTAAGGGAGAAATAAAGTTGATTATTTTAGCCTGTTAGTGATGCTATTAAATTCATTATTTACTAGGGAGCAAATATATCCTTTGATATCAAATTGTCTTTCTTATTATCTTTCTTCTTATCAATATTTCTTTGTCTTTCTTATTATCTTTCTTGTCTTTCATTTTTCTCATGTGGGCCTATTTAGACTGTTTTGTCATTTATTATTATTATTATTATTATTATTATTATTATTATTATTATTATTATTATTATTATTGTGGTTGTAGTAAAATTTTTTTACTTGAAATGCTGAATTATTTGAATTATTATCTAGGCTAACTTCCTTTTATTTGAATCTTTTTTCGCAAAAATTCTCGGAAGGGTAGTTATAAGCCAGCCGTCGTCTTGTACAGACTCAGGCTATATGTCTTGCCTGGTGAACAACACAATTTTGCATAGGACTGAAACACTGAATACACACTTTCTGCAATACAGCCTCTTATTCTGTATCAGAATATGAAGTGAGAAAGTTTTATTGCACATGCTAAGGGTACAGAAAGTTAAGCGAGTATATCATATCAGATTATTTTCAATTGGTTTGCTGATTATCGTTGTACATGACAAAGAATTACGGGAATATTGAAATGACTTTCAAAAGAATTGCCCTAAGGTAGGTTAGGAAAGGGCGAAGGTCTTGCAGCTTGTAGTTCAGCTGGAACATGGATTGGTCATAGGAAACATGAGCAATAAACATGTAGCAAGTGAAAGCAGTAGTTGTTGTTCCCACCCTTTCACTGCCACTTCAGCCACTGTTCAAGTCACTTCACACACTTTGCTCCTTAAGGGGGGGGACTGACAGCTTTGGGTGAAATTCATAGATGAGAAATATGTGAATTTCATTATTTTTTCCCTCAGCAATGAATTGCTCTACAATCTTGTAATCTGGCATACTCTTTATTGACTACTTCTATAATTGCTTAATATTTTCAGAATTAATTAAACTGTTACAGTTATAGGTAATTATCGTTACACAGGGTGTCCAGCAAGTAATGCTGAAGAAATTCCCGGCTTATTCCCTGATTTTCATTTATCATTTCAGAAATTCCCGACCAAAATATGAAGCACTTTCTAATAACTGTGTAAGAAAAATTATAGGATTATACATAATTTAAATAAGAAAAACTTTTAGTAACAAAAGTAATTGCAAACAATAATTACTTAGGCTATAACAGATACAAAAATTAGGAACAATAAAATTAATTAAATATACTTTCATATAGGCCTATTATTGTCTAGAAGTCGTTTTGATCACACTTTGCAATTTTTTTAATTTTCCCGGATATTTTAACAAATTCATTGACTTTTCCCGGATTTTCCCGACCATACGAAATTCCCGGCCTTTTCCTGGATTCCCGGATTTTCCCGACCAGTGGACACCCTTTTACAAAACGGCAGCCACGTTTCATGCACTGAAATGCCGTTTCCTTGATAGCTTCAATATTTCTGAGTGATTATATTTCTGTGTATTTTTCTAATATCATATGAACAACACCATCTACAATCATTCATTTAACATTAACAGTTTTTTTTTTAAATATATACAGAGTGTTAATGAATAACACCGAAATATTTTACCTGGGTATAGATAGGAGATAGACAAGCAACTTTTATTAGGAGATTTTGTTCTATGACGTAAAATGTGTATGCTATAGGGCATTAAAGTCATTAGAATTTGGTGCTCATAAGTCAATAATGAAGCGAAGTAGGGTTAAAATTTTCATTAAATTGACTTCATGCCTTCTTAGCGATCGATAAAAACCTGATTCTTAATCACTCTTCTACAGCTATATCATAATTTAGAGTTTCCATAATCTGCAAAATTTAGACTAATCACACGACTGGCCGCCACTGCATTAGTATTTTTTTTTTTTTAATTAATAACTCCAGTGTTAACAACGAAGTTCCTTTGTTTTGCGTTTCTGCTACACTGTTAGAAGTCAGTGGCGGCCATGCCCTGTGATATTTTATGCTGTAACAGGAAAAATTTAACCCTCAGAGCAAAAATCTCCTAATAAAAGTTGCTTGTCTATATCCCCTCTGTACACTGGTAAAATATGTCGGTGTCATTCATTACCATCCTGTATGTATGTATGAATATACAATATATATTATATATACATATAGCCTATATATGTATAAATGAAAAATAAAATCTAAAAACAATGATTCTTTAAAAATACTTATACTTCAGATACTCCAAAGATTGCAGATGATGTTGTTCATATGATGTTTGCAAATATATGGACAAAAAATCACTCAAAAATATTGCAATTTGTGGAAATTATCACGGAAACGGCATTTCAGTGCATGAAACGTGGCTGCCATTTTGTAATTACCCATAACTAGGGACCGGATTCTTAGGTTTTTACCTATTTTTTTTCCTTACTTCCAAAACAAAAAGCGATCACACACTTTTTCGAATCATGTCCATAGGATTCACCCACATTAATTCTGTGGCACCTAAAAATACCTAAATGGGGTATAAAAACCTAAATGTACCTAAACGGGATAAAAAACCTATAATATCTAATTTAGGCTACTTTTTTGTATTTTTTGTTTGTCAGTTGAGAAATCGATATTTTGCGGAGAGACAATTTTTGTCGGGTTGAAATTAATACCACCAGCGTTTCGTTCAACCCAATGTCGTCCAGGATGTCAGTATCAAGAGAGGAAGTGTAAGAGTACCTGCGTATTCCTTTTAAAATATTCGTACGAACAATCATTGTTGATGTCATGTGAAGTTGAAAGGACATTTTCTGCCTTCAAATGTATTCTAAGAGATAACAGGAAGAATTTCACAGTTGAGAATTTTGAAAGATATTTACTGATATACTGTAACCAGGATATGTGAGGCAATCTTATTTTCACTGCTTCTTTTGATTGTTTATGCTTTCTTTCTTCAATTCTTTAATATTGTCCTAAAGCAAATTTTCACAAATTTAATTCAATTTTGTTAAGTTAAACTTTACAAGTAGGCCTATTATGAATTCAAACCTATGTAGCACATTCAAATTCATTAAACCTATTATTCTACCCAAAAACGATATTTTGTACAAAAAACCTAAAAAAAAAAAACTATTTCACCTCATGGAAAACCTAAAACAGTGTTTTTAAAAACCTAAAAATCCGGTCCCTACCCATAACTGTAAAAGTTTGATTAATTTTGAAAATAGTATGCAATTGTAAAGTAGGTCTAGTCAATATAGAGTTTCAGATTGAAAGATTGTAGAGCAATTCATTGCTGAGGTAGAAAAAATGAAATGCACCTCTCACCTAGAAATTTCACCGAAAGCTGAAATTTCATATATCCGGCATTATCGCGTTTTTATATATATTATTATTATTCTTTTTTTTTTAAAACTCGACACATAGTAATCTGAATTTCCAACATGATTTTCGTTGATTTTGATTAAATGTTTTAGCCAAGCGTTACTCTAGCTCCTTTAATAGCAAAAATATTTGTGTTTGACTGCTGTTTGTTACAACCGATTACTTTTCCACTGCTACTCACATATAAATGCGTCACATTAAAACGTTGTTTCACGCAGAGATATAAGATCAATACAGTAATGCGTTATATAAAATGTGGGGATATTTACCCACGTGTTAAAAATATAATTCACATAGATCAACCATTTCAGTGAAATTTTTCTTACTGATCTCAAACTTACAGCCCACTGATGGTTTTACTAGATGATTGCTTATATATCCATATAAATTCAGCTCGGAAACGGTTATAATTTTTATCGTATTGGTCTTCAGGGGTTGCCAAGTAACCGTGTATATTATTTATTTATTTGTATATTATTTAATTTTCCATACTTAAAAGATTTCGATGTCTGCAGGAATATTGGATTTTCATACAGGAAAAAAAAACTAACTATAAACGACAAAATATTACAACAGATAAAGCATTCTAACAAGATTCAATACGACAGCCCTAATTTCAGATATTATTAAAATAGAAGTAAAGTGTCGACTAAAATCAGGAAAAGCTTGTATCTATTCCATCCAAAAACTTATCATGTCTTCTGTTCAGAAATCTAAAAATATAAATTCATAAAACAATTATCCTGCCGGTTGTATTATGTGGATGTGAGACGTAGTCATTTACTCTTCGGGAAGAACAAAATCTGATTGTATTGTATTTTGACCGAAGAGAAATGAAAACTGCATAACGACAAGCTTCACCGGATACAGTAAAGGTAATTAAATCACGGAGGATGAAATGGGCTGGACATTTTGCGCGCATGGGGGAGGAAAGACATATCTCAAAAATATTGACTGGGAAACACGAAGGCAAAAGACCACTTGAAAGACGTAGACGTAGGTGAGAGGACAATATTAGGATAGCTTTAAGGGAAGTATAATTTATGAGGGATGGTTGGATGAAGTTAGCACAGAATAGGGTTGAATGGCGGGCTCAGGTAAGCACGGCAATGAACCTTCGGGTTCCATAAAATAGATAATATTTCTTCAGCTTGCTTAGGAATTGTCTATTGCCATTACTTACATAGGTGTACCGAGGGGGGAGGGTTGGGGGTTTGAACCCCCCCCCCATTGATTAAAAAAAGGAAAATTGTATAATTTTTTTAAGTCTGCCCATAAATTACTTAATACAAATATAAAGCGTGGGAAGCTTAAAACTCGTTATTTTGCGTCTTAATTTTTAAAATTTTCCGGGGGAAGGCCCCCGGAAGCTTAAAGCTCGTTATTTTGCATCTTAATTTTTAAAATTTTCCGGGGGGGATCCCCAGACCCCGCGGATGTTATAACCCCCCCCCCCATATGGTCGGCCTGGTTACGCCTATGCTTACTTACTCACTTACTTAATACAAAATTCGGGCTCTTATTGTATATCATAACTAGACCTGGGATTTTAAGGCAAATGCCTCTTTGTTCCTTATGAAATAACATGAACAATTTTAAATATGTGGACGTTTCATGATAAATTACTTACTTTTATAGAGTTTTATAGTGCCCTAAAACGCCTATTTGGACCTTTGGAGCCTATTTTTACTCTTCTAGTGCTAAAATGCCTATTTTGTATATTTTAAAAATAAAATTTAACTCCTATAACTTTTACAATCATTTAATGGACATCCCTGAATGAAGAGCAGAACAGCAGAGTGGGGTTTTCACAGAAACTTTATTTTCCCAAACAATTGACCCAATATCTGCAGGCCATGAACTGAGCAGTAACCGTTATTGAAAGCCAAGGCCCTTGAAGGCCTGTAGTGTTGTAATTTTTCATATAATTCAAAACAGTTTTTGATAAATGTATTTTTAATTCTGTCTTAAGTTTGCAGCCATTTCTGTTAAGAATAGGCATACCACGCTTCTTGCAGTAAAAACAATATATCACGTCACAATTTAAGAGCATATTATTGCAGTATTTTAGAGTCTATTTTTGCCTATTTACACATTTTTAAAGCATATTTTAAGTGCCTATTTTCTCTTTGTAAAAGTCTATTTACTTGTTTTATGCCCGGTTTCTATAAACTCGCGAAATACCTATGGGTAAATTATCCAATGGACAACTTAGTTCCAGAATCACCCACCAGAGCACTAATGGTATAATGAGGAAATAAAAAATAATATATACTACCATGCCGGGGATCGAACCGTGGACCTCTTGAACCGTAATCCAGCACGCTGACAATGAGCTACGGTGTACACTGAGAACACATCTTGAATAACGGAGACGTAATTGTTTCAGCCTATGATTCCACTACTGCAAGTCAAGACATGGTTTTGCAATATATATCATACTACATAATTAGTTCGGAAGAACATTATCTTCATATAAATACTACTACTGTCGAGATCTAATGCGTAAGAGGAAGGAAAAATGAGAAGTACGACTCTAGTTTGCAATGTTTGCACACTCAGTGCTACCAAATACCGGCAAATACAGTCAATGTACGGTACATGAAAATTTCAATAAGAAATATGTATATAAATTCTGATAAGCCCATCCTATTACGGAGAAACAAAGTCAACATTACAGATCATCTCAGCACTTCTAAAACTGTATTTTACAGGTACTGCAATCCGTGCACGTCCGCCATATTTATCCTACGAGAGGTTAAATTTTATCCAGCCATCCATGAAAGGATAAATTAACCCAAAGATTTACCCTTGGAAAGATCTAGCCCTAGTTTATAGAAACATTTTTTCTCTCATTTTCATATTTACCCTGTGGACTTTTATCTAGAAACTCGCCAAAACTGTGTGTGATCGTTATCTTTAAATTATTTCTGTTCGTAAGAGTTTTCCTTGTGTAAATTCTGTTCATGGGATAATTTACCCATAGGTAATTCGCGAGTTTATAGAAACCGGCCATTAGAAGCCTATTTTAGGTGCCTAAAACTAATTTTTAGCCTAAAATCCCAGGTATAATCATAACTGTTTGAAATGATCCAGCGGCTGAGGGTGCAGAAGGTTATTTGAGGGTTTCTCATGGGTATACTGGTGGAATCCTTAAGAGATTTCATTCACACATGCAAAAGTTTTCATTGCGGTGAATTTCCAATTACTGCGAACAAGGTGTACGTATTTGCCTATGCTTTCATCTCTCGCTTGTCACAGTCTATTAAGCTGTCGCGGCCCATCGAGCACGCGGTCCACATTTTGGTGAGTCCATGTCCACCGATTTAACATAATTAGGCAATTACCATACAAAGAAAGTTATTTTCACTTCTTTTGCTCGCTGACATTGAAAAAAAAAAACGGAAATTGCTTATCGCTGTACGATCCACCCACATCTATATTGTATTGTGCAAATGTAAATGGTACAAATGGACCCAACAAACTTTCCCCTTGTTAGCCCACCTAATAAGAACCTCATTATAGAGGCAAACCACTGTGTTGTTATTGACTTTGCACTGAAGTGAAAAAAGTGGGCCTACTTCCTGAACTTATTAAGCTACAAGCTACTAGCGGGTAGCTTCGCCCGCCTTTACTAGTTCAACAGATAGATGCTTTTTAAATAATTTATTTAACAGCAAAATAATGATAACATTATACAGGGTGTTAATGAATAACACCGAAATACTTTACCTGTGTATAGAGGGGACATAGACAAGAAACTTTTATTAGGAGATTTTTGCTGTATGGATTCAATTTTTCATGTTACAGCATAAAATATCCCAGGGCATGGCCGCCACTGACTTCTAACATTTGAAATAGATGCAAAACAAAGGAACTTCGTTGTTAACACCGAGTGGTAAATAAAAACCTAATGCAGTGGCAGCCAGTCATGTGATTAGTCTGAAAACTTTGCAGGTTATGAAAACTGTAAATTAGATGTTGATGAATGATTAAGAGTCAGGTTTTTATCGATCACTAAGAAGGCATGAAATCAATTTAATGAAAATTTTAACCCTATTTCGCTACATTATTGAGTTATGAGCACCAAATTTTAAGGACTTTAATGCCCTGTAGCATACACATTTTACGTCATAGAGCAAAAATATCCTAACAAAAGTTGCTTGTCTATGTCCCCTCTAAACAGAGGTAAAATATGTCGGTGTTATTTATTAACACCCTGTATTTATTAAGTGCCAGTAAGGTACTTTATGAGACTGTGTGTGGGGATGGGAAAATGTATGTCCGTGTGTCTATACGCGCGGTAACTCAAATACGCTTTATCGGATTTTCACTAAACTTGGTAGGCCTATATGAATTTATAACGTCCATAGGAAGAAGCATACTAATTTTGTACAAAACTGGTTGACTGGTAGCGGAGTAAAACCCAATTTAGTGCCTATTTTATGGCAATATATTAAAAAGGATTTATCAAATGCAAATCAGTTCTCATGACAATATATTGTTTTACAGTGTTCATATACGGCTTTGGAAGTTGCAATACAATTAGCTATGGCAAATAACACTACTCCTTCACAAATAATTATCAAATTAGACCGTAAAAGTCTAGAGATGGCCGAGATGGTAACGCCTTGGACTCGCATTCTGGTGGTCCCAGGTTCAAATCCCGTAGTCGGCTGATTTGTATAGTTCTGCTTAGGCCTATGCCGGACGATGTTAATGTGATTAAAAAGAAAAAAAACTACACCTTTTCAACCTCAATTTCGGAAAAAGTAATTTCAATTTCGGAAAAAGTAATTCCAATTTCGGAAAAAGTAATTTCAATTTCGGAAAAGGTAATTTCAATTTCGGAAAAAGTAACTTCAATTTCGGAAATACGAGGGCTATGAAGAGGGTATAGTAAAGTTGGTACCACGCTAGGACAAATGACTCAATCGGAGCGAGATTATGTAGAGAAGTAGCTAGAAGGTGTACCTAAATGTTCCAAATAAAACAGTTTTGATTTTCACTGTGGTTTTCATTTTATGCCCCATCGAATGTTTTAAAAAATAGCCCTCGTATTTCCGAAATTGAAGTTACTTTTTCCGAAATTGAGATTGCCTTTTCCGAAATTGAAATTACTTTTTCCGAAATTGGAATTACTTTTTCCGAAATTGAAATTACTTTTTCCGAAATTGAGGTTGAAATGGTGTAGATCTTTGTTCTTACGAAGTCCTGCTTAATGAATCAATCTGGAGGTTAACTCAGAAATCGATTTAAAAAAAAAATTATTTTCTGCATATCATAATTGGACGACATTCTGCAGAAAGGAACCAACCCTCAAATTTAAAAAACCGGAATAGATGCTAAATTTTTGCTACTGAACTATATATTTACGTTGTGCAAACTAACCAACCCTCTTCATCCGTTTATATGCCATCTACTAAGCAAACAAAAACGCATCGAAAAGATCCAGGTGGCTTTTTATTTAACTTTAAATGCATATTTTTTAGCTTAAAAATCATGTGGGTTGGTTCCTTTCTGCAGAATGTCGTCCAATTGCAATTATTATCACTGAATAAACAAACGCTATCAACATCGAAAAGGTTGCACTAATAGAAGGCTCTGAATTTGTGAAATTATATTTAAGACTAGCTTCGCCCGCGATAATTATTTCAAGAATCAAAAATTAAGAGCATAATAGTTAAATCATTATATTTATTAACACCTAAATCACGTGAACTACATACCACGATTAGGTAGCGTCGCCTGGTAAAAGTGATCTCAGATTCGAGTTCCTTGGCCCAGAAAACCCCTGTATAGCGAGTTTCGTTCAAATCGAACGATGTTTGACCATATTTAGGTCTATGTTGATTATCCCTCTTCCGTGTAGGTTGAAAATTTCATACGTCTGCGGGCCTTGATATTCTAAACAAATGAATCGTCCAGGATGGACTTACAAAAACAAGCGATCGCGTATGACAAAAATAACCAAAGCCAACTGTAATTGATTTGACATTGAAATGTATTACTGAAAACTGATGCTTCGAAAACGCAAAAAATGCACGTTTTCTGCCCGTTTTTCACTCATAACTCATGAACGAAAGCTAAAATTAAAACTCCGGCTTCGAGGTGCATTTTCCGACCCTTCAATCCACCTATGTTTAAAAATTCAGATCTCTGCGTTGAGTAGATTTCGCTGGGCATCGCGGACAGACAGACAGAAGGAAAGACACACACTTCCTTTTATTAATATAGATTTTGATACTACAGTCATGGTGGGCCATGTACTAACAGTTTCTTGTCTGCAATGTTCATGCTGAATAAAATAAAAAAACGTCAACAGAAAGCTATAAGAAGCGAATTATGCATCATTGACTCTCAAACATAAACTTGAGGGGGGCATCGTTCGCTTGATTCGCAATGGGTCAACGGCCCCCAACCATTCATCAGAATATTCAAATTGCTAAGTTGAAGAAAATGACCTCATGCAAGGTCATCTGAGACTTCCTCTTGTACACACGCGAGGTCTCGCCTACACTCAATAAGATGCCGGTGCGGGGGCTTTACACAAACCTACCGCACTACTTTACACCCTCCGACTAATAGATAAAATACGATTTGTCAAGATTTTGAGGGCAGTGAATGTTGGAAATTATTTATTTTTTATTTTTTGGATTGAGCATAATTTACATCTAAAATAAAGGCAATGAGTTTATGAACTTTGAAATTATAGCCTAGTTTAAATAATCACTTTATAAAACTTCATGTAACGGAAATACGTCAAGTCTAGACAAATGAATGTACGAGGCGCGTAAGAAAATTAAGGTTTCCTGGGGCTGTTTACAGAAACAAAACATAATTTCATGGAAATGTTTATTGCAACAGATACAGCAAGTGTTCAGCTATTTTTCAACATATTCGCCACCGGAATTGAGACACTTTTCATACCGTGGGACCAACTTTTGAATTCCTGTCTCGTACAAGTCTGCAGCCAGGGATTTGAACCACCACGTGTGAGCCTCTGTCATTCTTTGTCATTTCGTGAGATGTAGGAAAAGATGGAAATCACTGGGAGCGAGGTCCGGGCTTTAGGGAGAATGTTTAAACACCTCCCAGCCAAACTTCTGCAGAAGGCTTGCCGGGAGGTGTTTAAACATCTACCCTACAGCCCGGATTCGCTCTCAGTGATTTCCATCTTTGCCTACACCTCAAGAAATGACAGGGAATGAAAGAGGTAGAGATGGTTGCCATACAATGGTTCAAATCCCAGGCGGCAGACTTCTGCGACACAGGTATTCAAACGTTGGTCCCACGGTATGAAAAGTGTCTCAATTCAATAATTTTTAGCTTCCTAGCACCTAATCTGTGGAATCCTCAGCCCTTAACACTTTCTAATCAGAAAAATGTGCAAAAAGTAGAAATACAGGAAAATGAGTTTTACAAGTATTAAATAAATGGTGCAAAAGTACGTTGCACAAACTTTCTCACATATAGGCCTACGTGTTAAAGGCTAGCACAGAAAAAAATTAAATTAAAGAGACAATTAAATTTTACTTATTACATTTTCATAAAACTAATAAGTATCTAGAACGGAAAGCATCCGGGTCGATCTTTATGTTCAATGCTTTTACCGTGAAATAATAATAATAATGATAATAATAATAATAATAATAATAATAATAATAATAATCAATGGCAGTAATACTGCATATTATTAGTACTACTACTACTACGGGAAAATTCAAATATAAGTCGCACCTTGGGATGAGTCGGTCACACCCAACCTATCCTCACCGATGCAGTTTCTTTTATACCACGATCTAGCGAATTCTTCTGTCCTAGTATTATGAAGAAACTCGTGATTGGACGTTGGATGTGTGACGTCTTACCGCTAGACGAGAGGTGGCAGGCTGACAAACCTTGCGGGAGATATAATATGCCACATTTTCGAAACCTACAAACAGTGTATCGTACATTATTCGAAAATGCAAGGGCGCTTCGCTACGGCTGCCGCCTCCGCTTCGCGCACTTAACTATGTGGTTAGTGTTATGCATTATTTAGCTATACAGTATGTAGAGGTGGATACAAGACACTTGCGACAATATACAAGGGCAGTTGGTCACTCTGCTTCGCTCAGAAACAAAATACATAGCACAGTCCGTGCAAATGTGAATATCGAATGGGGGAGCTTAAGGGGCGACTTATATTTGAATTTCGCCAGTACTACTACTACTACTTAGGTTATATTGCACGCTTTAACTGCATGTAGGTCATATCACGTGTTTAGTATGTTTGCGTGAACCATTAGTCTATATCAGCGTTTCTTAACCTTTTTGAACCTGAGGACCTCTAAAATGTCTAAAAAACTTTACGGACCCCTAATTTCACATCCCATTGTTAAAAGTAGGCTATATGTAGGCCTATATCCTTAATGTCTGGGGTATTAAATTATAGGTCGTTATAACGAAATACTTTTTTTTTTTAATCCGACGGAAACACAGTTATTGAATTGGAACGAAACTATTGACAGTAAAATTATATTTTGAACAGACTTTAATATGTATTACCAATTTAATAATATAATTAGGAATCATGTTATTACTCACTTTTAATGAGATGGTTGAGCTTGTCGCCTCTTGCAGACTTCCTGGATATTTGGCTCAATATTAGTCAAATTAGTCGAAGATCAGCAGATACATTAAGTCGGTTTCTGTATTATGTTGAAAATCACTTCTCACAAAGATAAAAAGTAAAGTGATCCCTATACAGGCCATGGAGGCCCAGAGGGTTCCAGGAGGTTGAGGCTCCCAGATTTTGGACATTCGGCACGTTGTCAGGTTGTCAGCCTTAAGCACCGGCCGCCTTTACCCCCAGGATTGCTCCTGGTACTCATTTCTGTTAGAGGCTGAGTCGACCCCAGGGCCATAGTGCCACCAGAAGGATTAGGCCAATTGAAAAACTCCAACGACCTCATCGGGAATCGAACCCGCGACCTTTCGGTTTGTAGCGCAGCGCCTCAACCACTACGCTACGGCGTACCCCCTTCTCACAAAGATAGGTTGTTGAAAACTGCATGGCGCCTCTAATAACAAAATTCCGACAAAGTTTTATTTTTTAAGGTTTTGAATGAAAGAGGGAACCATAGACGTCAGTGTATCAGGGGTTTGAAACTGTGGTCCGTAACTGCAAAAGTAAGGAAACTTGCAATATGACCTGTATTTTCGATGATTTTAAAAACTTTGACATCTAGTGTCCATTTTATGTGAAAAATTTCTACTTCTTTACTTCCCACTTCCTTTATGATATTTTTAAATTAATTATGTCTGCGGACCATAGGTTGAGAAACGCTGGTCTATATTAACAACTCATTCGCGTCATGTTTCTATTGTTTAGTGATGTCTTCTTATGCGGTATTCAGTTTAAACGATTATAATATCTAGTGACGTAGCGGCGATGAGTTATGGAAAATAAGCAAGTCCTACAAACCCGGCGTTTGCTTTTGCGAACGAGGAAACCATGAAAAACCCATGTCAATTTGGGCGGCCACGAGGTTTGATTTGAACTCAGAACCTCTTCCCTGTTAGCCCATAGGCCTACCACCTCGCTATAATTGGTTTTAGTGTGTTCATTGCGACTGAGCTAAACTGATTGCATTTCACAACAATAAGTACATTAGGCCTATAGTTTTCTTGTTACTAGTGGCAACAAAATGCCATTCATATTTTAATTGATATGAATGTTCTGAAATTCGCATTTATGCTGTACTTATTTCGTTTTTATCATGAAATCTATTAAATGTATAAAGAAATGTTTTAAACAAAAAATGTTCATTTTAAATTTTTCTACAACTTTACTGTGGTAGGTTTTCATGTATCGCCTACTGTAATGGATATAATCTAGAAAAATTGAAAATGGATACGAGCAAAGTACCCCTTAAGTCATTTTTGCAGAAATACGGATATAGCCATTTTATTAGTCATAGATAAGAGTTTCCAATTTTAAATTTTTTTTTAAATCGTTAGAGCCATTTTTTCACAAATCAAATTTCTTAAAAAAGTTTTCATGAAAAGTCCCCTTAATATTTCAGTTATAAAACTAAATTTCTGGGCGGTTCGACAAAATTTCGAAAAAGTGCTTAATTAAAAAAATGAAGTAAATACAATGAACCGTTTACCCGCTGTGCTTGTCCACAGACGGACAGACGGACAGACGGACAGACAGACGGACAGACGTCATTCCAAAAATACTTTTTTCGGTTTCTAGGCTTCATGAAACATGCTCTCCCGGTGTTATCTCGACTTCGAATTTTTGTCACCATCACAATACTTTCTCTATACTACGTATATGCGAGAAAGTAAAATGGCGTCAATTAGAGCACTTCCAAGCACTTTAGGGTGTTACAAATTTGCACGCACATAAAGAAGGCACGTAGATTCTAATTTTTGTGAAATTCCGAAAAGGCTATTTTTTTCCACAAAAAAAGTCATATTTTTCGTACAGTCCCCCCCCCCCCCCTTATGACAAGTTTTCAATGAAAAAAAGGCTCCTATTACGGCATGTTTTACAGTATTGTAGTATAAGTTTACTTTATTTCTGTTTATAATTAATTACATTATAAACAATATTGGGATCACCACTTTTCAAACTGCAGACATAAAACTAATTAGTGGTACTTACGAATGTTGTTGCCGTGGATCGTAAGTTGACATTCCCACACGCAATCTTGTTGCTATGTGCGGTAAGAGTTTACTTACGGCACATCATAATACAAGCCTTTATGGACAAGACCCCCCCCCCCAGGACAAATATTCGGTTCCCATAAGAACAAACACATGCGAATCACTTTCTGAAATAAACATCTATCTTCAAGAATATACATACATAATATTTTCAGGTAATATCACAATTAATATAATTAAATTGATATAAATAATCATCGTGCAAAAAATAGCATGCAATACTCGTTCCGTAAGCGCATAACGGTTCTCGGAAAATTGAAAAAACTCGGCGCGAGCGCCTCATTTTTTCAAACTCTTTCCTCGATCCGTATGCATCGCTTACGGCACTTGTATCGCAATATACAATACTGACTGGGCACTTGCCAATGTTTTCGTCATAAATGAATTGTCGCCTTGAGATAAAGGAAGAGTGTTTTGAAAATAGATAACACAGATAAATGACAGACCCCTACCTAAAGAATCAGTACAGCAAAAATTCGCAATATAAGCCTAATCACTTTGTACTGTACACTCTAAGCACAGGGTAAAAATCAAACTTCTTAAGGGGGGCCCATAAATTATCTAAATTTCCCCTGCATCAGATAAATAACATTTCTTAATTCACTAAATGAAAGTTACCGAGCAAGGTGGCCGAGATGGTAACGTCTAGGACTCTCATTCGAGAGGTCCCATGATCAAATCCAGTAGCCGACCATTTTGACACGGGTTTTTTCATGGTTTCCCCAGTCTTAAAGGCAAATGCCGAAATGGATATTTACATATCATGAATCATCCTCACCATTTCATCCTGTATCATATCCATTTAAATTAATATCAGCTGAAATTTATGCCATAAAATTCACCAATAATAGAAATAATTGAGAATCAATAGTTCCACGGCCTACCCTACTATATAGACATGCATCCCGAACTCATGATATGACATCGTAACTAAAAGGCGTATAAATACACCTGAAATAAAAAAGAAATTACTACACCTTTTCAACCTCAATTTCGGAAAACGTAATTCCAATTTCGGAAAAAGTAACTTCAATTTCGGAAAAGGTAATTTCAATTTCGGAAAAAGTAACTTCAATTTCGGAAATGCGAGGGCTATGAAGAGGGTATAGTAAAGTTGGTACCACGCTAAGACAAATGACTCAATCGGAGCGAGATTATGTAGAGAAGTAGCTAGAAGGTGTACCTAAATGTTCCAAATAAAACAGTTTTGATTTTCACTGTGGTTTTCATTTTATGCCCCATCGAATGCTTTAAAAAATAGCCCTCGTATTTCCGAAATTGAAGTTACTTTTTCCGAAATTGAGATGACTTTTTCCGAAATTGAAATTACTTTTTCCGAATTTGAAATTACTTTTTCCGAAATTGAAATTACTTTTTCCGAAATTGAGGTTGAAATGGTGTAATTTTGCTCAAGAAATTACTTACGAACTTAATTCTCTCTCTCTCTCTCTCTCTCTCTCTCTCTCTCTCTCTCTCTCTCTTTAACGTGCTTGCCTCTTGCAACAATATTTTGAGTTGTTGGAAACCAGTTACTTGGCCCTGTGGACGGTAAACGGTAAAAGATAATTGTCCTTTCCACCTATTCAAGATCTATTATGTCCAAATACAATACAATACTTTTTCTGTCTTGGACACGCATTCGGGAGGTCCCATGTTCAAATCCCGTGACTAGCTAATTTGACATGGGTTTTTCATGGTTTCCCCAGTCGTAAAGGCAAAGACCGAATTGGATATTTAGGCCTACATACCATTAATCATCTTCACCAAGCGACATATACATCTTCACCATTTCAGTGTGTTGTATAAATTAATTTTTATTATGTATTTTCAAAAAATGCACAAATTCACATATTTATTTTCCTCTGCATTAATTGGAAAATGTATTTAAAAATCGTGTTTTTCTGCAAAAGTCCTCTTTAGCCCCTAGTTTTTCAGCAAAAGTCCTCCTTAGCCCCTTTTAGGCCCTTCATTCCGATTTAGCCCTTTTTAGGTTCTATAAGATTCCTATATTCGGAAGCAAGGGGTATGAAACGGAAAAGTATGTTAAATTGTTCTAATTAGAAAGCTGGGGAAAAAATAGGTTAAAACCTTCAAATCCGTCCCTAATCATAACTAATTCCACAAGAGTTTATGAGTTTACCCATCAATTCTCGGCTGTGCAGCAGGAGCGAATTTATCTCATGAAGACTAACTAGTCTAAAAAATCTGATGTGAAAGTCACATAACTTCCTCTGCCCAAATAAAAGTTAGCAGTATTGACATATCCTTGTACAGAATCGCAAGACACAATTTTACGCTAATTATCCTATAAATATCTCTTCTTTCAATGATGCGACTAAAAGCGCAAGGCTATATAACAAACTTAAAAAAATCTGATGTGAAAGTCACATAACTTCCTCTGCCCAAATAAAAGTTAGCAGTATTCACATATCCTTGTACAGAATCGCAAGTCACAATTTTACGCTAATTATCCTATAAATACCTCTTCTTTCAATGATGCGACTAAAAGCGCAGTCTATATAACAAACTTAAAAAAAAAAAACAAATGACTGCAGACGTTTATTGAACTTTCTGCCGTAAAATATAATTTCCGAAATTTATCGAATATTTCCCTCAGATACATCTTTACTCTATGCATGGCCAACAATACATCTTTCTCACTTCACATTCTTATATAAAATAAGAGGCCGTGAAAGAGCGCGAATTCAGTTGTTCATCACGTAAGACAAACTTTCTACAAACAGTGGGTGAACAGTGGGTGGCTTGTAACTACCCTCAGAGAATTTTCTCGAAAAAATGTTTCAAATAAAAGTTTTAGCTCTTAGTATAAGCAACCTATGTGCAAAATTTAAAGAAAATCGTTAGAGCCGTTTTCGAGAAAATCGCGAAAAACGAAAATTTCTTCATGTAAAGTCCCCTTAAAAATAAGAGAAAATAGTCGCCAATCTTATCCTCACATCTTCAGAAGGTACCTGACCCAAATACGAAATTTTGTTTTCATACGATTTTCCGTTTTGGAGCTAGCTTGTTCACAGATATTTTCCACACAGAAAATAGTATTTTTGGATTCAGGGGGCCTTGAAACGTGTATATATGCTAAAAACTCAACTTCGAATTTTGGGGTCGAAAACAATACTTCCTCTACCTATAGTACCTATGGTACGGGCGGAGGAAGTAAAAATATTTTGCGAAATATCTAGCGAAATAGAAAGATGTTAACACCAAAATCAGCAGTTTTATTTCACCAAAAAATCAGGGTCTTCCTCTATGTACCGGTAGTAGACAATGGGCCCCTAAGCACAAGAAATAAATTACAGTCCTAATCATTGTGTTAGTTGTTTTCTTTGCAGTCCGACACAGGTTTGTATATTGTGTGGGAAAAATGTAGGTATCAATCAAATACTTGCTTTCGGTCATGGGAATTGTCCTCTATGTGAACAGCCTAGCAGGAGAACAAAAAAAAATCTTTCTGCCTTCCTTTTTAATTCTTCATAAGTTTTACAGTTCATGCCCTCCCTAATTTGTTCCATGTACTGTAGTCTTGCTCTTCGTTTGCTATTCTTACCTTCAATTGTGCCTTCGGTAATAATTTTCAAAAGACTTCAATTGTGCCTTAGTAAATTTCCTATGAGTTTTATTAAGTGCCAGTATGGTACTTTATGAGATTGTGTGGGGGACAAAAAATGTCTGTCCGTCTGTCCGTCCGTCCGTCCGTGTGTCTGCACGCGCTCTAATTCAAATACGCTTTATCGAATTTTAATGAAACTTGGTATACGCGTTTATAATGTTCATGGGAAGAACCCTATTGAAATTGGACCAAATCGGTTCACCGGTACCGGAGTAAAACCCAATTTAGTGTATATTTTAAAGGCGCCATAACTCACATACGCTTTATCGGATTTTCATGAAACTTGGAATACCTATTTATAATGTCCATGGGAAGATGTCTATTGATATTGGACCAGATCGGTTGGGCGGTACCGGAATAATGCCCAATTTAGTGCCTTTTTATGGTAATATATCACAAAGGCGTGGATAACTCAAATACGCTTTATCGGATTTTCTTGAAACTTGGTATACGAATTTATGACGTTTTTTGGTACAAGCCTATTGAATTAGGGCCAAATCGGTTGATCGGTACCGAAGTAACGCGTATATCAATATTAATTTTGTAATCAATATTCTTTCAAGGCCCACAATGTATTAAAAAAACTTAACAAATTACCAATCGTTTATTCATATTGTTAGCAGCCTTCATTGATTTGTTTCTTCATAACGATGTCAGTGTGGCTAAATAATAACTTAAATAAACGATTTATAACAACTAGCCGTTGAATATTGGTATTATAATGTGTATTCTATGGTTATGTAGACTACCGATATTTACATTAGGCTATATTTTACTATGAGTATTTTTCTTATCGTTCCTGTGCAGCAATATACCTAATGTAATTCCTGACAGATAGATTTCATATGCTTATTATTCATTCATAACCTTTAAGGCTGCTTTAAATTGAAACAGAGATATCAGCGAATCATTATTATTATTGCCGGCACATTTTGTTTTTGGAGTTAACTCGGACATCTATTACAAAAATAACATTTTATGCATGGGCCTATCATAATTGCGTGTATCACTGATTAAAAAAAAACATACTGGCACTTGGTTATATCAGTTTACCTGATTTTATTCTTTTTCTTATTTGGTTCCAAATTTATTTCTCTGCTTTTGCTCTCTCATAAACTTTCTCTTTGGTAATTTTATTGATCCAGCTAATTTTCAGCATTTTTAAGCGAAATTTCTTTAGTCGCGCTAGGAGTAAATCGAGAGCTAACACAAATTTGCGTTATGAACAAAATCGTCACGAAATTAGTGGGGCTGTGATGGAACGGACTGCACAGAAAACAAAAAATAAAAAATCCAGAAATAAAAAATCCAAAATTAAAAAAATCAAAACGTATCCAAAATTTAAAAAATCGAAAATCCAGAATATAAAAATATAAAAATCCAAAATTAAAAAATCGAAAATCCAAAAGTATAGAAACCAAAAAATAAAAAAAATTCAAAGATCCAAAATTAAAAAATTAAAAAAAAAATTTGAAAATATCCAAAAATTAAAACAAGTTTCACTTCTGTCGCGTGGCGTTCCAAGCACACTTTTTTTTTGTAGCACCATGTTTCTAATGCAATACACTGGAATATTATGGGTGGAGGAAGTTATGTGGTTCGCATCAGATAATGATGAATATTTAACTGCACACTGTAATTAATTTTTTCACATGAAATTAGCATAAACATAAATGTAACATTGGCAACATCCTGTTGGCTTAATAAAGGCCATGTTGGGAAACCACATTACAGCGTAGGTGTGGTCATGGTCCATGACTGTTACATCAGTCCAATATCCTGTGCTTTTGTGGCCAGGAAATGGACTTATATTGACATTTCTAGCTTTATTTGCTGAGGATGTATCAACATGGAATTCTCAGCAGAATGCTAAATCATTATCCAAATACAAACAGCTCATGCTTTACATTCTAACTTAGCTTTCCTTTTTTTTATTTTTTTTATTTCAGCTGTGTTTATCCTCCTTTTAGCTAGGAGACCATATCAAGAGTTCAGGATCTGTGTCTATACAGTAGAGTAGGCCATGGAACTATTGATTGTCAATTATTTCTATTTTATGGAGTAAATTTCAACTGATATTAATTTAAATGGATATGATAAATATGTGAATTTGTGCATTTTTTGAAAATACATAATAAAAATTAATTTATACAACACACTGAAATGGTGAAGATGTATATGTCGCTTGGTGAAGATGATTAATGGTATGTAAATATCCAATTCGGTCTTTGCCTTTACGAAATTAACAATATATATATATATATATATATATATATATATATATATATATATATATATATGTCGCTTGTCTTTGTAACATGAAAATGAGCTGCCTCGCCATCACAGGAAATGAAATTTGATCCATCTGCAATACTTTGAAATCTGTAACTAATCCATTCTCGTTTCAACTTTAAAATAATTTTCCGATCAACGACAAAAAAGTATATTAAAGGAACAAATTCAGTTTACTTATTTTTGTAGATCGGAAGTGAATTGAGTGGTGTATTGAATAATTGTATCATTAAAGTGAAAATATCTCAATTGTTTATGCTATTTTTCGAGTTCCGATATTAGGAATAGTTGCTTGTTTATTTTGTAAAAAACTACACCATTTCAACCTCAATTTCGGAAAAAGCAATTACAATTTCGGAAAAAGTAATTTCAATTTCGGAAAAAGTAAATTCAATTTCGGAAAAAGTAAATTCAATTTCGGAAAAGGTAATTTCAATTTCGGAAAAAGTAATTTCAATTTCGGAAAAGGTAATTTCAATTTCGGAAAAAGTAATTTCAATTTCGGAAAAAGTAATTACAATTTCGGAAAAAGTAATTTCAATTTCGGAAAAAGTAAATTCAATTTCGGAAAAGGTAATTTCAATTTCGGAAAAAGTAATTTCAATTTCGGAAAAAGTAATTACAATTTCGGAAAAAGTAATTACAATTTCGGAAAAAGTAAATTCAATTTCGGAAAAAGTAATTTCAAATTCGGAAAAAGTAACTTCAATTTCGGAAATACGAGGGCTCTTTTTTAAGCCTCCGATGGGGCATAAAATGAAAACCACAGTGAAAATCAAAACTGTTTTATTTGGAACATTTAGGTACACCTTCTAGCTACTTCTCTACCTAGTCGCACCCCGATTGAGACATTTGTTGAAGCGTGGTGCAACTTTCAAGTACCCTTTTCATAGAAGCTTGCCGCCAGCCTATTGAAGAGGTACTTGAAAGTTACACCACGCTCAATCGGAGCGCGACTAGGCAGAGAAGTAGCTAGAAGGTGTACCTAAATGTTCCAAATAAAACAGTTTTAATTTTCACTATGGTTTTCATTTTATGCCCCATAATGTTTAAAAAAAATAGCCCTCGTATTCCCGAAATTGAAGTTACTTTTTCCGAAATTCAAATTACTTTTTCCGAAATTGAAATTACTTTTTCCGAAATTCAAATTACTTTTTCCGAAATTGTAATTACTTTTTCCGAAATTGAGGTTGAACTGGTGTAGAATAACTGGGTCAAAATTATAGTACAACTTTCGGTGTTAATATTAGTGGTCATTATATGTTTTATTAAGACGGCTAAAATTGTTTGTTTAAAAAGCCTAAAAAGGGCTAAAAGGCTAAAATACCTTTTATAAAAGCATCAAAATCCGGGCCCTAGTTATGATAAATATAAACCATAGAATTACTGAATTATCGCTCCCATTGTGTATTGTGTGAATTTTGCATGGCACCCATAATTTGTAACAGATTACTAAAACAAACTAAATATTTTGGAAATATTTCAACTGATTGTAAGCTATAACGACTGAACAAACAAGAGACAAACACAAACTATACTGCTTGTTAGTGGAAGAGCTACAGCAGCGACTGGCTAAAACAAAGGGAACCAAACCAATCAAGACTAGCATGAGAAATTCAAACTACATTGAAAACTTCTAAATATATCTTAACGCTTCAAGTAAATATAAATATTCACTCAACTTGTTTAAATCCGTTGCTACTGGTGCAATCAGTTGTTTGATATGACTTCAGTTTACCTATCATAAGCCTCCAAAAGAGGTCTGCACCGAACATCCGCAGAGTGTTTGATATTGACCAATAACGTTTAGCAATTCCTCGGATACAGACCAATCACGGCCGTTTATCTTAAAATATTCTTGTAGGAATCGCGAGGATGGTATTTTATCGGGTAAAATGGTCTGCTCGTTACTGGACAGGAAACGATATATACAAACGATATATATTACTGCCCTATATACAAAAAAGGTCCTAAGTCTCAACCAGCAAGTTACCGGCCGATTTCTTTAATACCAGTATTTTCAAAAGTTTTAGAACATCTAATGTTCAATCAGGTATATCATTACTTGGAAATGTATGGTTATTTGAATACAAACCAATACGGCTTTAGAAAGGGTACATCTACTGTGGATGCCATAGAGATGCTAAAAAACGAAGTTGCTTTGAAGACAAGATTCCTATCAATGGTTTATTTTGTGATTTGAGAAAAGCGTTTGACTGCATAGATCACGATCTAATATTTTAAAAACTGAGCTACTATGGTGTCTGTGGCAATTCTCTCAATATGTTCAAATCTTATCTGACCAATAGGAAACAGAAAGTTTATGTACAAGGTAAATGGTCTGAGGAGACACAGGTTTCCTATGGAGTACCTCAAGGGTCAGTGCTTTGCCCATTACTGTTTTTATTAATTGTCAATGATTTTCCAAATAATGTCCATTCTAAGGCTATAATGTATGCGGATGAAGTTACATTTTTAACCAAAAGTAATGACATAAACGAATTAAAATTACTTTCTAAATCTGCCCTTCAAGAAGCTTCTACATGGTTCACAGTAAATGGATTCCTATTAAACCAAGAAAAAACAGAAAGTATGTTCTTTGGTTCTAAAGATAACATCACTCAGGAAAGTAGTGTGAATTTTATTACAGTGGCGGCTATTCAGGTGAAGTAGGTGAAGTAGCACTTCACCAGTATTTTTCCTTTACAATACGTATTTTTAAAGTTTATTTCCCATATCACGAATGTTGGTTTTTACTATAAATGCATTTATGTAATTTTGTATTGCCCGCCACGAGTGATGTTAAAGGAGGAGGCGCCAGAGAGCTCTCGAGTCTTGCAAAGAAGCACGAAGCAGCCTTGATTCACTTCCCCTGTTCCATGGGTAGTCTGGTCCACTAAAAATGATGCTGGCTGATGCTGCAAGCAGCATTTTTCTCGCTTATCCCACGTCCATGCTGAAGGGATCAGACTACCCACGAAGGTGTCGTCCTTCGGCTTCATGATGCGCGCGCAAGCTGTGTGTGGCGGGTTTCATACCTACTCCTCTTCTGCTAACAGCTCCATTAATAACAAAGCACCAATTTCACTTCCTCTACCCGTACCAAAGGTAATAAATGTTCGAAATCAATGTTTTTAACATAAATACCTGTTTTGAATTCTCCTATGTCCAATAATATTTTCAGGAACGTGTCTGTGTGGCTTGAGAACTAAACATCATGTATAAATAAAACGTATTTGGATTAGATATCTTCTGGGGAGATTGACGACTTTTTCTTACTTTTATACGGTATCCTTATAATTTGAAGGGTAGTTATAAGCCAGCTATCGTTTGTACAAACTCATGCTTTTAAGTCTTACATCTTTGGGCGAGGCTAGAACAGACATTCATTCTTCACGATTTAATAAATAAAAAAAAAATAAAAAACTAACAATTTTGTTTAAATTTTCCACACGATTTGCATAGACGCTAAAGAGCTAGAATTTTTATTTTTAACAATTTTCAATTAATTATTTAAAAGGTGTTTATAAACAACCATATACTTCATTGAAGTATGAACGGTAGAGGAGCTTGGATTCTTTCTCATAAAATTAAATATAATTAACGGAAAAAAATCATATGCGTTCGATTCTATAGCACAAAAGTGAGGCATAGGGATGAGACTAGAAGTTAATTTATTTAATGTGTGTCACCATATACCAAGACTACTGTGTACTGTGATGAAAGCCCACTGTCACGTGTCACAACACTGAACCATCTTCGGAGATCGTCACCGATAGGACGCCATAAGACGACAACGTTGAATCACGACGTTTCATTCCTACAATGCATATTTTTTCATAGGCAATCATATGACATGTGACATATTAATCACTGCATATCAATGCCTTGAAGTATCCAGTAACGAGCTGAAGTTTATCAGATAAAATTGCATCTTTCCGACCCTTGCAAGCATATTAACTTATAAGATAAACAATAGTCATTGGTCGATATCCGAGGCATTGCTAAAGATTATTAGTCAATTTCAAGTCTGCATCGCATGAATGGAATATTCTGAATAATCTGATTAGGAGAATAATAATAACGATAAACATCAATAGATTCGCGGCGGAAAAGCAGGATCGAATTTATCTAATGACACTCATAATCCCGATTGGGATTTATTAAGAGTATTCCATGAATAAAATGTATCAGATTTTATAAATAATAACTATATTTTTACCCGCATTGTTTAAAATCAAATCATCATTGTGCCAGCTGTCAGATCACGATGTAGGCCTACTAAATGAAGGATCAAAAATGTTGCCAGACAAGTATCTTGTTTAGCGAATATTTCAATTCAGAAAGAACCTTTACTGCAGTTAGAAGAAATGCAGCCGTCCTATGATGATATCGCCGACAAGTTTGCAGCCTTAAAGGACTATCGAAGGATTGATTTGCTATACAAGACATAGGTGAGTTCGGTTATTAACGTAAGCATGTGGCATTTTTTTCCTCTTCACCTAATTTTCCGGCCACGAGCCGCCACTGTTTTATTAAATTTTTAGGTATTTTTGTTGACTGCAAGCTTTCATGGGATTCTCAGATAGACTACATTACTTCTAGATTGTCAAGAGTAATCTTTCTGATGAAAAACCTAGTTGATTGTATTAATTCATCCTATATAAGAACTGCTTACTTTGCTTTCTTCCAGTCTGTTATGAGGTATGGTTTAATATTATGGGGAAATAGTAATAATATTAACAATATTTTGGTTTTACAGAAAAAAGTTATAAGGATAATGACTCACAGCAATCAATTAGCGCACTGTAGACCTTTGTTTGTTCAATTAAATGTTTTAACTGTTATTAATTTGTATATACATGACTTGGTATTGTTCATTTTTAACAGACGTGACAATTTTATGACAAATTTTGATGTTCATTCCTATCAGACAAGAAATAATGCAAACCTTATGATACCGAAGAACAGACTGCACAGAACTGAAACAAGTCATATTATAATAGGACTGCGTATGTATAACAAAATTCCTAGTCATTACCATACTTTACCCATGAATAATTTTAGAAAGAGATTTTATCATTGGTTATATATCAACCAGTTTTACACACTAATGGAATTTCTTGACCTACCGCAGAACAGCATTGTGATTTGAATATTTTTATAGTTTTCTTTATTGTCATCATTATTGTTGATGTTGTTTTCAAGTTATTGTTAATCATTCTGTATATCACTGACAAAGCCGATTGTACCAAACTTAAAGGCTGAATAAAATATGTATGTATGTATTCAAAGCACAAATTCAGTCCTCCACGGTTTTGGTTGTATTTTTCAACATTATATTTGAGTGTTTAGATAAGTAAGGTAACGAACTTTATCAAAGTGAAACATAGTATAAATTAATCAATTCTGAGAAATATTCACTAAAAGAGAAGCTAGGTAAAATTGAAATCAGCCATTTTATTTCGCCAAAAATTAGATTTTAAATGACTGCCTATAATATGTTAACCCTTTGCGGGTGGAGATGTTTTATGGCTGTAGGTGGTATGCATTTTAAAAGAAAAATAAGTTAACGAAAAACCTATTGAAAGTAACTTAAGTCAGGCATTCATGCACAAAAACAACATATACCTTCGATTTTTGCCGAATTCTGCCCTTATCTGCTCCAGGAACAATGTTTTATTATTTCGCATGAAAATGTTTATACGGAAACAGCACAAGTCTCTCTGAGCGCAATATAAGCTAAGCGACCTGAGCTTCAAACTAGGACAAAGACTACAACGTGTTCATAATGCTTGCGTTCGCTACATTTGTGGTATTCGTAAGTCAGATCATATTACGCCAGCATTTGAAACATTGGCATGGTTTCACTTGGACGACAGAAGAAAATTGCACTCTCTCTGCCTCCTATATCGAATTCTTCACACTTCCTGTCCTCAATATCTGTCATCACGCTTTCAAACTCTTTCATCTCATCATAACCTAAACACTCGGTCCAGGCAATATCATATTCTCGCAATACCTAAACATCATACATCTCTTTACTCATCATCGTTTACTACTTCAGTCATCCGAATGTGGAATTCTTTACCATCTCACATCAAGGACTGCCGGTCACTGTCAACCTTCAGATCGCAGTTAACAGCACATATACGTAGTACTTAATAATCTTTTTCATGTCCTATGTTAATTTCAGTTTCTATCACTTAATGCTTTTATATAACTAAATCATATTTGTAACAATTAATTTCTTTTTATCATTTAATGTATCTTAATGTATCTTAATTATTCAAGTATATATGTTCTAATTTTTTCTTTGTATTTAATGTCCGTTTCTTGTATTCATGTATATCAGTTCTTTTTAAATTTATTTTTAATCATTATTATTGTTAACATTATGTATTTCATGTTTTTGCCCTGGCTGAGTGGTAGAGAAGGCCTTATGGCCTTAACTCCGCCAGGTTAAATAAATAAATAAATAAATAAATATAAGTTTATATAGACCTGCTCTAGGCTACCATTTTCAATTGGATCAGTATCTTGATAAAAATCAGAAGGTAGAACTGGCCCTTGCTGGATATTGCATATTGTAATGTTAGATGATGGGCCCGCATCGAAATTACTCACTTCCATTCAGCTGGGTGGACTATGCCTCTGGTGTCACTTACGTCGCTCTCACTCTCACTAACGCTGCTGGTAGCAATTTTGGAAAAACATCCCTTACTATACCTAAATGACAATTCTGACTCTTCACTATCACTTTGAATAATTAATTTGTCAATTTCAGAACCTGTAAGACACTTTCTTCTTGCCATTTTACCAAAAATAAGGGGAAAACACGAAACAAAGAAAGCACGCTATTCACTAGATACATATGCCCAGTGAAATCCTCTACTAAAGCCATCCTGGGCACATGTGAAACAGAATTCCCAAGTCAGAGTGGCTAAGAAAACATTCTCCTTCCATCTTTTGAAGTATCTATGTATTAGGGGGCTGTCACACTAAACCAATTGAGCGACAGCAATCAACCGACCGATATAACGAACCAATATACAGCAGTGGTAACAGTCAACATAGCATTGATCGTCAGTGATCAACAACAAACATGAGGGATCAGCTAGTCTGTGAAATCAAACCTGTTCGTTTTTCAAGTGACAGTCGATGGCAAATGGCGGCTGAAGAAGATGGGAGCATTCCGAAGCTTCGTACCCACCTGAATTTCAGAATGGATGCTGGAAGATTTAACTTACACAATAATGCCATTTTAGGCTCACATTTGAATGAAATAGAATTGCACAAATCGATTCATGCACTTAAAACTATATGTTCTTATGTAATTTAACTGCACAAATACAAATATACCGTATTGGCCCGAAAATAAGACGACCTCGAATATAAGACGACCCTGAGTTTTTGAAGGGGAGTTACGAGAAAAAAATAAAAAATAAATAAATAAATAAACTTATTAGTACATTTTGCTTCACATAAAACAGCAGTCGTAACTTCTCTCGCCTTTATTTACACATTGAGACAATGAAGATGCTTTCTTTTCCACATGGTCTGCCATGTTGGTGGTCAAACAAAGCATTATGCGTAGAGAATAGAGATGCCAAGCAGTGCAGTACACAGCAGTACAAGGAGAAGCACGAATTTGGGAACAATAAAGTTTGGTAAAATTTGGTAATTTCCGCGCGACTTTGACCATGGATCGGACGCACGCCATTTGCGTGGGGATACCCGCTACACACTTGCACAGCTGCATTCATGATTGGAGAGTTGTTGAGTCTTAGGCTGCGCGTATAAGACGAGTATAGTTTTTAAAAGCACATTTTCAGGGAAAAAACATAGTCTTATATTCGGGCCAATACGGTACAATACTAGCTTAAAAGACCCGGCGTCGCCCGGGTTTTGTATTTTGTAATTGGAAATTAGCTTATGAAGGATTTTCAATTTTTAATTCTAGGTCCTTATATAGGCATTTATAATTTGAAATAGGAAGAACGACTTATTACACTCAAACTATTCCCTCATAAAACGCTTGATATAGTTTTTTATGGCTCATACAGGATCTAGAATTTTGCATCCCATCGCTTGTACAGTGCACAGCAAGCCTGGTAGAGGTTTAAATAAGAAGAAACAGAAATTCCTGTAACATAAAATTGTAATATCGAGGCGGGAAATTTCCCACTCTTATGTTACCATAAAGCCGTTTTGGAGATGAAATTAAACAGAAAGCATTATCACTTTCATACTTTTCTCTCCAAAAACCTGCGATATAATATAATAATATACACATTACCATACCTCGTTTTGTTTTCTCTATGTCCAGGGTAGAGAAAGTTATGCGATTCCATTATTTTAGTGGATTTCATTCTGTAATATTTATTTATAACATGAATTATTTTGATAACTTCTCTTATTTGTCAAAAGTGCATTTCATTTGTTTCTTCCAAGCCCACCTGATACCATTTGGCAACAATATATTCTGTGATTTGGAATTGATAATTCTATGCAAAAAGGGTTTAAGTATTTTAAAAAACATTTAATTTTTGGCATTTAGAATCAGAATTTTTCAAAATCCTTTCTTAGTGAGCACCTACATTATGAAACGAAGGTACTGTCAAAATTCCAAGTCTCTACCTGTTATAGTTTAGGCTGTACGTTGATTCCTGTCATTCAGTCAATCAGTCAGTCATTCATTCAGTCAGTCAGGACAAAGCCTTTTATATACATAGAGATGATCGAGTTGTTGCACCTAAGGTGACCGATCAAACTGCATCAAACACACCTCTTTGCTCAACGAGTGAAATTTTACTGCATTCTTCCTGATGGTTGATCGACAGCGCTCAATGGTTAGTGTGACAAGGAACGGAAATATAGTTTTGAGCATTTGATGGCAGTCGATTGGTCTTGATCAATCGGTGCTCTGTGTGACAGGCCGCTTATGTGCGTGAGAAGAGCTATTCAGAGAACGTATTTATGGGTTTCCACCTGCGAGAGGTTAATATGAATCAGTGTACTCACCAGGTGTTCACGCGTCTTCTCGTCCAGCTCCTGCAAGCTCCACCCCACTCCAACATGAATGTCAAGCGATGGTAACCGAGCCTCCATGTCACGAATCCACTTCTTCAAACAACGCAGCTCATGTTCTGCATCTGAAACAAAATAAGGAGATATGTCAGTCTCCTTATCTCATTCTACAAATGTTATGCAGAAAAGGGACTATTTGTAGGATAAAAATCATTTGACAAGAGACTAAAAACCTGACCAATATCAGTGTTGGCCATTCTTTATGCCAAAATCAGCCCTTGGCATTAGAGTGCAAGCCGCTTATTCTGATCACTTCGGGACGCAGCTAATCTGATAAATTAACTGACTGATAACAGTAGACAAAATAATTAAATGAAGGTTATTTATTCATATATAATAATTATAATACACTACAAAACAGAATTAAAACCTATGTATTCATAAGATAATATGTAACTGTGAATCACTGAACCACTCATTACAATATCAGCCTGCAATCAACTATTTTTTCAACAAGTAACAAAGATTTTAATTGTTTTTATTTTCCTTAACCAATATTCCATACTCAGTTACGAGTTACCAGTATTTCTGGAAGTCTATAGGCCTACTGATCTGTGGTGAACACCGCGTAGCAAAACAACTAACACCTGTCTGTTCAAGTTTTTTCATTTTAAACTAGCCATCACTGCTTGTCAGTACCATTATCTTCATAAATCAAAAGCTGCAGCTTAACTGTGGGGTGAAACATGTTTTATTGCTTGAAAGAGAAAGTTAGGTAATGCCACCCCCTCGAACTGGTCATCCTGTGAGCTAGGAACACTACCAATACAACACAATACAGTTGAGTTAGGAAAGAAACCCTTAAAAACGAACTTTTGAATGACTTACAGTACTTGGAAATAAAACTGCAAAAAGGAAAAATGTGATAACATAAAGAGAATCTTTGATCACAATAAACAGCATTTTTTCAATGTATCACTATTAATCCATACGGGACTTTATAAAAATGATAACATTCCCCGACTGATAACATTATCCGTGATTACATTAAGCGGCGTTCATCTGTTGGGATGTCGAAGTTCATGAGATGTTCTTTAAGTTTGTGGATGAATATCCTCTCCCAAAACGAAAGTTCCTTCTGACTTTCGACACATTTAATTAATTTTGGATCCCGATTGATGTCATGATCTTCATTCCGCTACTTCAGATTTGTCTGTATTTCCGTGTTTAAGATTTCTAATATGTTATTTTGTTCTAACCTCTGATTTCCTCTTGGTTTTCCCCACATACACTTTCTCGCAGTGTGTACAGTTGATTTGGTATATTCCTCATTTTTGGCTATTGTGGAATTTAATAAGTTCTTTAATGAGAATCTGTTTACTGGTGCTGTGGTGATACCACATTTACTGAAAACTTTCTTGAATTTCTTGTTTGCCCAAGGGTGAAATAGCTTTGATGTATCAAGTATGCAAAATAACGCTTTAGCAGACGAACCTAGTATAGTGGCCGAGGCGTAAGACTGAAATACTGGATGAGTCCGATATAGTTTTTGCATACGTGGTGCATACAATTTTTTTTTTAGTAAAAGCTCTCTAAATTATAAGAAACAAAACAAAAATACTGTATAATTAATTATAATGAAAAGTAATAAGCCATTTGTTACCGTCTTATTCTCACAGCCCCCTGAATCGCCGAACATGAACCGTACGTACCAATATGAATTGCGGTATCGATGGATTATATTATATGAGTAGCTTGTATGTAAATAATAATGCATAGGAACTAGTATTTATGACAAGCTTGGGAAAATATGAATGATAATCCCGAGGAAATTTAAATCCAAGCCGGTAACTTTGAATTGGAGCTGGTGCCAGCAACATCATGGCAGCAGAGACGGAATATATTGCAATTAAATGCTGGCGCAAAGATGGTAAGTAATGAACGAAGATGTGAAAAGTTGTTGGCTTATGTTTGTTGTTATGGGATGAAGTAGGCTGCCTTGTTTTGCGAAAAACCCTGGTAAAGTTTCTGATTATCATAAAGAAACATGTTGGCTTAAATTTGTTGTTTTATGACCAGTTATATGCAAAAATCCATGTTAAGTTGGTGTGACTGGTCAATGCCATCTGGATTTTGTTTATAGATTGCCATGACAACTTTAAGTACTAGGCTGATAAAACTGCATTTTGAATGCAGTTTAATGCAAATTTAGCGGCCTTGGTTGCTAAAATGCAATTTTTCGGCTTGTTACCAGTCCGACAAGCAGCTGTTTTAGAGAGTGTGTACTAAAAAGTAATTTTATTATATTTATTATTTTCTTCTATGTGTTCTAGGTTGGTTATGACTGTAGTTCATTTCTTCTTCGGACCCTTTTTTGTTTTCAATATTAACTCAATAACATATCCTGTATGAGTTTGTGTGCTCATTCACTCTAAACATTTGTGAGCTATCTTCTGCCAAAAGGTTATATGTTGAAAACCAATCTCTCTTAATGTAGACAAGTATTCCATATTGCAGTACGTTATTTTTTCCAATAGTTCCAGAACCAAAAGGTCATAAATTTTGGCACTTAGACCCTTATAAACTAAATGCTTCAATTGTTAAATTATGAATCTGTAGTTAATGTTTGTATTTTGAAAAAAAGAACTAAAGTTAGCAAATGGTTTCAACAGAGCACTGGTACTATAGCGAAGAGAGATTTATTGAAGATTCTATTAAGCTACTAAACTTACAGGACAGAACAATAAAATTCACTATGGAAATAGAACAGAATGGGTGGTTACCTTCCTGGATCTAAAAATCATCAGAGGTAAGAACAGCCTTAGAATTCGGCATCTATAGAAAACCTACACACGTCGACAACTACATCAAATACAATAAGTTTAATCCGAAACCACATCAGTTTGCCATCTTCCATAGCTTATTACACAGGCTAATACACATTTCTCTAACTAAGGTGTAATACTACAAAGAACAACAACACGAGAAGTAGCCATCATCAATGGTTTTAATACTAACTTTATAGACAAGATGATTTTAAAGCATAAGAAGCAAAAGAGGATAAAACAAGTTTGTACTCTGACCAATGCAGAGAAAGACCAGTTTAAGTTTAAAAAGTTTACATACCATCCGAAGGTGTTCCACAAATTTGAGAAGATTTTTAAAAATTATAACATCAAGCTAGCCCCTCAGAATAAACACACCCTCAGGAAACTACTGAATCACCCTCTCAACAATACTAAAACAAAAACAGAATTATCAGGAATATACCAGATAGATTGTGATGAATGCCCCATGACATATATTGGACAAACTAAAAGGAACATTGTAACGAGGATGAAGAAACACCTAAGGAATGTTAAAATGATGCAAACCGATAAATCAGCTGTAGCCCATCATTGCTGGATGCAAAACCATCACATAAAGAAAGAGATTAAATTATTAAAACATCTTAGTAAACCATCAGAACTCAACACCTGGGAAAGGATCTTTATCATCAAAAACAGCAAGAATATTATGAATTTCGATATACCATCAGTGAGTGACGTCATCAAACTCACCAGCCAGAAAGTAGAGAGCAGCATGGGGCAAAATGTAAATACTACCAGCCATGGGTTCCATACACCAGTTGACCAGCAGCCGAGGATGGGAGAAAACTCCCGAAACTAGTCCTGTGTTTTAAGAACTGTGACTTAGTGGAGCATCAGTGTATGCAATATTTTATTCATTTTTATTGAACTATCTGATATAAGTTTCCCTACCTTGACTCTGCTGTAGATTTCATTTACACACATTTTGATCAGACTAACTTCTTTGGCATCACAAACTCAATGAGGATATTGTACAATTTGTTTCGCCTAACTGAATCATATGCTTTTTTTAAAAATCTATGTATGGCTGGTGAAAAAAACTTTTTACATTCTCACGTTTTCTCCAAGATTTGGCAAATACAAAATATTTAATCAATGGTTGATCTATTTCACCTAAAACCACATTGGTGACCTCCAATGATTTCATCTTTACATGGGATTAATATTGTCGGAAGTATATTCAGTTTTATCTCCCTTTTTATGGATTGGTACAATAGTTTTTTTCCATTCTATTGGCAATTCTTCCTTTCTCCAAATCATAAGAATGAGTTTAATCTATCCCCACATGCCTTAATTAATTCTGCTGGAATTTGGTTAACAACTGGAGATTTGTGTGTTTTTAGTTTACCTATAGCTATTTCTACTTCTGTTAGAGTTAGTTCAGCAACCAACGGCTCTGCTGTGAATACTTCACTTTCTACACTTTGGACATCTCCATGTACATTTAATAATATTTATTAAAGAACTTTTTTCACCTATTCAAAATATTATTCTGAGCAGTGAGTATAGAGCCATCATTGTCCTGAATTATGTGGACTACATTGGTACTAGAGTTTATATTGGTAGAAGTAATATGATGTTAGCAGTTAAAAGTATTTGTAGAAGAGAATGTAAATATTTATAATATGTAAAATATGCTGTATTTGAAAAGAACAAGAAACTTATAATAAAGTAAAATCTAGCAGATTACATCCTGGTATAGAAGCCTAGACACCAGGATCTAGATTTGAGAAGATTTACTTTCTATGATATGTTACAAACCTGCACACAGATCCGGCTGGTTGGGGTTGGTCTTGCTCGGAGTCATTGCCTGTTCCAGACTCTCCCACTTGGAATTGAGATGAGCCATACGCCACATAACCTCATCACGCACATCAGGATAGCGTCGCAGCAACTTGTTAGCTTGATCATTGAAGAGTTTGCGTCGATATGCCTTGCGTTGCATTTCTTCCATGTGACTCTGTAACAAAACACGTTTCTTATAATAATCTTGAAACATTATACATCTTGAATAATTATGAAAATACAGAGTGATGACTCTGAACACACAACCAGCTTGTGGACAAACTATCAAACGAACCTACAAATAATCATACGTAATGTTTGCAGGACTCACAGTGAAGAGGTCAAATTATAAAAACCTTATTTTATGACTCAACTTCACTTATAAATGCTTACTTACACATAATGTGTTTTAGAAGCGACTCGCTTGCATCCTCAGCTGAGGTCTACTGCCGGGTCCGTTGTTGGGCTGATAAATGTCTCTGTAGGATGGATCATTCTGGAGATAAGGTCACTTTCCTTTGGCATGTCAAGATTTACTAAATTGTTCTTATTTCTTAGGATGAAGATTTTCTCCCATATAGTCAGATCAACTGGTTTATGTACAACTTTTAATAATTTTATGTCAACCTCAAACACTTATGGAATATAAGGTACAAACAATAATTATCTGCGGTTGCCCAAATGATAGGATGTGTTGTGCTAATTGTTTGCTTATCTACCAGGGAAAATCATTATGAAAACTAAGAAAGCTCAATCGAACATAAGTTTTCTGCGAACGACAGAATGTTTACTTTAGTATCTAAGTTATGGTACACCCGCTATATTTAAAACACCCTTCTGATTTGATGTTTAAATCCAATATGACTTACAAGTGTGGCATATATCAACTAAAAAAACTGCCTGAATCTTCAGTAGTTGAAATGATTTTAATTTGGACTGAAAAAGAGCTGCTAACAAAAGACATTTTTATTTTATAAATAAAAGTACTTACGGAATATAAGGTACAAACAATTGGAAAAATCTGCAGTTGCCCATCACTATTGGACCAATGAAAACGAGTTTGAGGATGATATAAAATTATTAAAAGTAGTAGATAAACCGGTTGATCTGACTATACGGGAAAAATCTTCATCCAAAGAAATAAGAATAATTTAGTAAATTATGACATGCCAAAGGAAAGTGACCTATCTCCAGAATGATCCATCCTACAGAGACACCTATCAGCCCAACAACGAACTTGGCAGTGGACCTCATCTGAGGATGCAAGCAAGTCGCTTGTAAAACGCGTTATGTGTAAGTAAACACTGAAAAAAGTGAAGTTGTGTGATAAAATAAGGCTTTTAGAACTTACAAATGCTTTATGTGATTAGAATGAGTAATTAACATAGAATTAAATGTAAATTAATTCATTCTTTTTGTTTGCATAAATTAAGTTGGTCAACCCAGTTAAATTACGCCTGCAAACGAATATCAAGAGGAAACAGTCATTCATATCTTGCAAACTACATAATTATGTCCACTTGCATCAGAGGCTGTTTTGTGATCATTGTAAAATCACAGCGCCCTAAAAGTCATGATGTATAATATTTTGTTACATAATACTAATTGAAAAGATCACCCTTGGGCAAATCATAAATTCAACAAGATCTTCAAAGAACATAACATAAAGCTGGCTCCTCAAAATAAATTCAAACTCAAGATTAAGATTAATGCCCGAGTGCACCATTCTCCGGTTTTCTCAGCCGTTTCGTTACCGCGGTAAACGTAATACCGGGGTATTTTCAAAATCTCTGTGCACCATTGCTAAAATATCGCGGTTTGCTAATGCTTGGAAATATCGCGGTTACTCTGCTATGAAGCAAATCCCATGGAGAAATTTTGTGTTGGTTTGTGTTGATTTGTGTTGGTTTCTTCCATGGCCGCTAGGTTCGCTCTCTCTCTGCACGTCTTCCAGTCACGGTGGCTCATCTATAGGCCAAATTTCATATATTTTTTGCCTTATTGTTCAATAATAAATGTTCGTAAGGATAAAATGGAATATTATATTGGGTATATATGTCTGACTTTGAATTCAAACACCATAGATACTGTAACGATCGTGAAAATCAGTTGATTACGCCTACTGGATGGACCTGGTTTGGATGAGGTCATTTCAATTGAGGTTACATACAACATTTGCAAATATATGTACCATCGTTCATTCTTCAAATAGATCCCACCTGTCTGTACATTTCAATAAAATAACATTTATGTTTTAAAGAATAATTCTCACACCTGTGCAATCTAAGGCAAAGCAACACCATGAAATCTCTGTTCTGAGTTCGACATAGCCTCACTTTTATTCCCGTTCGACCAGTGGAAATTTTAGGTGCAAAATCATCTACATAGCCATGAAAGGGCTGTTATAATTATGTTCGTGTGTTTGTGCAAGTATGATAAATTGATTACATACACTATATACCGGTACATAGGCTATATCGTGATGCATGTAGCCATTCATTGCAAAGTTGGCCTAGGCCCACAGGTTTTCCATTTTTCATCTATTTCTCGCTTTATTGTTCAGTAATAAATGTTCATAAGGATAAAATGGATTATTATATTGCCTATATATGTCGTCTGAATTGAAAGTATGGACCTGGTTTAGTTGAGGTAAGAAAGGAAGGTAATTTCAATCGATGTTACAGCACAGTATTTGCAAAGATATGCACCATCGTTCATTCTTCAAATAGATCCCATCTGTCTCTCATTATTCTTTATATTCAATTAGCTTTTGGCCTAGATATCATAAATATGATACATTATGCTGATCTCCATCTTGGAAAGAAAACAGCGGTTTTCTCACTTTACAGCTCCTTCACGGCCGGTTTGCAACTTACCGCGGTAAAAGTCGAAACCGAGCACGATGCAACGAAAATAGACTTTACCAGGGTAAACTAAGCAACTTTACCGCGGTATTCTGAATACCGAGATTGGTGCACTCGGCCATAAGACTAAGATTAGAATTGAAAGACAAAATTATCCAGGACAAAAATCAGGCATTTACAAAATAATGTGTAATGATTGTGACAATGTATACATAGGTAGAACAAAAAGGAACCTCAATATGAAATGAAAAGCGCATTTCAAAAATACCGTATTTACTCGAGACCACCACGTAAACATTTGAAAGTACCATTAAATTTAACTGCCAGTTTTAGGCCTACAAGTATATTCACTGACGTGTTCGTCACTGGAATCCTTGTTTTTGTTTAAATTTTACATATCGGGTGCTTAAACTAAGAGCAGCATCATAAGATATTCTTCTCTTCTCGCCCTCCATTTCGTGACTTCTAACTAGTATTTTTATACGCTCTATGTAATGCTAGTAATAGGCCAACAATCAAATTAATGAAGTCGAGAATTACAGCAACGCAGATAAAAGTTACCGGTACTGCGAACCTACGAAACGGATTTGTACTCGAATTTAATGCGCACCTCAGTTTTGAAAGCTACAAATAGACAAAAAAGGTGCATGTTATATTCGAGTAAATACGGTATTAGACAAGGGGAAAATGAAAAGTCTGCAGTAGCAGCACATGTATGGAATTCTGATCACGTTGTGGTAAACGAAGCGACTCTACTTAAAAATCTGCATCATCCAATTCAGTTGACAGTATGGGAGAAGACCAACATATAGAAACATAGAATTAACCTCCAGAATTTTAACATCTCAAGGGAGAATGAGATAGGTGTAATTGGGAAACTCGTAAAACCGCAACAGCGTCACCAGGTGGTACAAGATGGAAGTGTGGCAGTGTGGAAGTGTAGCTGATGTTGATAGGAAGGTCCTATCAATAACCAGTTACTAGTAACTAGGCCTACCTTATTTTATGGAAGAAGACACACTTTTTTACTTTGAAAACAGAGCCCTGAAAGTTGGGTGCGTCTAATGGACCAAAGTACATTAAAAAATTGAAATTATTGTAAATATTGCAGGAATACCAAAGTTATAAACAAGGTTTTGTAAACAATAAGATAGTTATGAAGAATCAAGAGATAATGGTACTTAATACAGTGAAGCAACAAATTATGTAATTAACTAAGCTGTTGACCATTAAACACTTTAGGCTTCACTTTTCCTTACATTTTTGCAGGACGTACATTTCATGAGCTTTGCCCACATTTTCAACTGCTTGTCAACTGTCTATTTTCTGCTTGGAGAACACTGGTGCCTTCACCTATTGAAATCAGTTAATAAACAAAAGATCTGGAAGTGTGGGAAAAGATTTATATGAAAAAGTATGAAGATAAACTGATGAATTTTGAAATACCGCTAGAAGAAAACTTGATCAAGAAGTTTGTTAAACCAAACCCAGAAGGCGCCAGTGTTCTCCAAGCAGAAAATAGACAGTTGACAAGCAGTTGAAAATGTGGGCAAAGCCCATGAAACGTACGTCCTGCAAAAATGTAAGGAAAAGTGAAGCCTAAAGTGTTTAATGGTCAACAACTTAGTTAATTACATGATAAGACAGTTACAAATTTTGGCACTTGTCACAACCGTAAAATGAGGGTAGCTAGAAGCCAGGTATACAATGCGAAAAGAAAGGACTGCTCAAATCTTTTACACAGAAGGAGTTGTCTCCGCCTGGTGGTTTAAATGAAGGCAATGACCCCTAAAACAGCCTTGTCCCGTTATACTTACCGTATGCTGAATTGAGGGTTAGAGGGTTTAAAGTATTTTCAGTTGTTAAAATTTACGTGATGCCAACTGTACAGAAAAGATTTTCGTACAACGCACGCTTCAAGTTCGATTTACACTGACTCCATTGTACGAGGTTATAATTTGTTTATGCAATGAAGTATATTATTCCCTTTAAAATGTTTCAATTAAAATCACATTAAATTTCTTTTCCTTTAAATTTCCATCCCAAAATCAAGGCACAACTTATGGTCCGGAGCATAATGAAGTAGTGATATTATGTTTTAATGTATTAATACTGTTATAAAATTTCCCCTTTTCTAAATTTGACCCCCTGAGCAAATGACCAGTCTGCCCATTTGTAAATCAGGGTCTGGCAAGGATCATCAGTAAGACTGACATACTCACAATTCTGAGATTTTTGTCGGTAACATTTTCTTCTTTCCCATACACAGCCTCTTGAATACTATTGAGCCAGGAATAGAGTTCTGAGAACTGAGTGAGGAACTCATTGAAGCTCCATGTGTATGAAGTTGCTGCGACGTCACCTTCATCCCAGGAAAGTTCTCCGCTTGCCTCCTGTACAAAGCATTTATCTCCGTTATAGTTAGATATCAAACTGTTAGACTCTAAAAATTAGATTCAGGTTAAAGATTGTTGAGATTGGAACTTGCACACAAACTTCACTTAATAGGTATATTTACCTCAGAATGCATTTCGATGGACAATTTCCACCATCATCAGCTGATCCAACTGTCACATTAGCGACGGGTGGGTGAACTTTTCAGTCAGGGTTCCTTGAATCCCCACTGCAGTGTCAAAGCTAATCAAATTCTCATGGTTCTTTTGAATACTTTTCAAGAACATTTCAGGAAAGTGGTGAACAAACAGATAAATCAGCTTTGGCAGCGCATTTTTGGGAAGAAGGCCATGAATTCAAAGACAACACAGACCTATTGAAATATGTTAAAAAACAATCGGATCTAATAGTTTGGGAAAAAAAAATTATTCAAAAGGACCGCGAGAATTTGATCAACTTTGACACTACAGTGGGGATTCAAGGAACATTAATTGAAAAGGTCATCCACCTGCCGCTAGAGTGACAGTCGGATCATCTGATGATGGTGCAAATGGTCCATCAAAATGCATTCTGAGGTAGATATACCTATTAAGTGAAGTTCGTGTGCAAGTTCCGATCTCAACAATCTTTAAGTTTGAAATCACTTCACTGTGTACCTTCCGAACTCAAATTACAATAGATTCATGTACCTAAAATAGACTCAACAGAACCACGAAACAGCAGCCCTATTCTGTAACTTTTCGTTTTGCTAGACGCTCGACTCGAGATGTTACCGATCGGGATCTCCCCATTCCGAGTCGATCGAAATGTTGGCTTGTTTCGTATTCTGTAACACCAATCGAGATCATCCACTCGTTTTGCGTATCTCAAAACGAAATCCCGAAGGTAGCCGAGGCATTAGTGACGTACAGGTGACGTTACCCAATGAGAGACAAGGGTTTTAAGTGACGTCATCTCAACTGTGAACATTTGTCGTCTGAAACACCACTCCCGCCATAATGAAAATGGTTTAACTAACCCTAAAATTCATGAGACTTGATAATATCTCACACAATTTATAAAATAAAGTCGTACTAAAAGAACTTAATATGAATAGGCCGCTTATTTTTTGACGGGCCTTACAAATAAGGTAAACCTACGTACTGCTGTGGTTTTAAAATTTTGCAATGCACAGCTAGACGACATTCTATTCAATGGATCTCAATTCTAATGTTAGGAATGTGGAGGTGAGGGTTGCAATTCAAAGAAATACTCCAAGGACGAGGGAGAGCGGTCGTTCATCTCTCATAAACCGCTATGTCCCCAATCTTTCAGATTTTTTGTTCCATACGGCAGTCAGGCTAAGGCATTTGTAGTCTACAGAAGCCATAGGCTACAATTCCGTGTAATATTGTCACTAATGCAAGTTTTATCGAGTCTGTGCAAAGTTAATAATGGATTAACAGTGAAAGTGCAATCAATATATAGTTCTGTAATTATTCTGTGAAAAAATAGTGATGTGTGTTATTTCAAGCGATATTGTCTCCACAAGAGAGAATCCAGTTATCAGTGGTTTGTAGTATTAAAATATACACTTCTCATTGCCAGGTAATTACTTTTGCATTTTCCTAACTACTTTGCACAAGCTGACTACATAGTACACTATATTATGTCTAATTAAAAGCATTGACTCAACTTTGGAATATGTCCCTTCAAATAAAGTTGCCGTTTCCTGCGTTTTTCTTGTTGTTCAGAATTTTTAAGGCCTACGCGTCATTGACATTTTTTCTGCATTTTTTTTAATTACACAAATTATCAAAGTTTATCCAAAGCATTTACTAAATGACTTTTATTGGGTAGGCTAATATTTGCTAAAGTAGTCTTTTGTCGTACTATGTCTGTTCTATTTATTGCAGTATTTGTTTATAGTTCTGCATTTAATTTAACAAAAACAGTGATTACAGAAATTATTAAAAATATGATATATGTTTGCTTTGAGATTAGTCTAGTTTTTAAACGTAAATTACTGCTAGTATAAATATGACACGCCATAAACAATTCAAATATTTATTGACCCTTCATATGAAATGTTTGGGCACCCTTGGCCTATATTAATTTTTTATTTATTTCGGAGATTGGTTGACATAGGTAAAATATATGTACAGTACATTTTAGGAATGAATACAATATCATCTGCTGTTTATTTTATTCGTAGCTTGTTTTCTGTACTTAATGTTCATAATTATGGCAAGAACATATTATACTGGTAGTGAATTGGGGTTGACGGTGTTATTAACGATTAAATTATATTACAATTAAAGAAAATTAGTAGGCTACTTACATTTTTACTACAACTAATATTTCTGCTGGCCATGATTTGTAAGGCAAACATAACCCTACATTTTTACATATATTATTTTAATATGTTTTCATTAGTTTATTAAGTTTTAAATATTTTAATTAGTTATGCTTATGCATTAATAACACAAATTTAATAGAATGGCATTGTGTATTGCTTTCCTCCGTTATTTATTTGACTTAGAAATTCCCAAACGAATGCGTGAGACCTCTCGGCAAGGATTCCGTTCAGCCGCCATTACTATCGAAATGATTCCGATCGCTCGGAATCGGAATGGAGTTACAGAATACGAAAACATGGAAAAATCGGTTTCTTCGCCGATTCCGAAATCGAGAAGTTACAGAATAGGGCTGCAGGCCCTAAAAATTAAAATACGCTATAATATTCATATCTAAAATTACCTTTTATCACACCACAAACTCAATAACTTAAGATTACACCAAGTATAGTACAGCGGGTTTCACGTATGAGTTGGCCAATCATGCGGGGATTGTGCATCACAGCGGCCACAGCTCTAACTCCTAAGCAGTCGGGTGAAATATCTGCACAAATAAAGCTGCTAACGGTGTAATGGTTCAGGTTCTCACATTTACAGTTAAAATTACAATGAAAATAACCACGTACCTCATCACAAGAGATGTTGGAAATGTCCTCTAGCATCCACACAACACTGGCATCTTTTTAACGTAACTTTCATTCCCATGCATTAGTTCAGCTTCCGAGATAGTATTAATTACTCTTCTGATGTTGTATTTAAGTTCTTCTAATGTATGAGGGTTTGATCTACACACTTTATTTTTCAAGTTTCAATATCGGTCAGTTCTTCAAGGAATGGTTTAAGATACTGTGGCAATAAATGCGAAGCGTAATAGGAATAACATACTTAAACCATTCTTTGAAGAACCGACCAATATTGAATGTCGTAATGCATATTTCCAGCAAAACTCTGCGACTGCGCATACAGCTAATGAGTCACTAAAGTTCATTGAAGAAATTTTTGAAGATTGAGTACTTAGTAGGGGTTTGTGGCCCGCACGGTCCCCAGATTTAACAGTACGTGACTATTATTTATGGGAGAACTTCAAAAATTAAGTGTATGGGTCAACCCCCATACATTACAAGAACTGAAAGACAGTATCACAAGAGAAAGTAACTCTATCTCGGAAGCTGAATTAATGTGCGTGAAAGATAATTTCCCTTCAGGGATGTGGCTCCGTGGAGTTTAGTTTTCAGTTTGAATATTTCATCCATCACTGCGGCTATACCACCAATTTTGTTACTTTCAAACATGACCCTACTTTCCATAACTTCACATACTAGAATATGAAAAACTTCTGAGACCCCACAATCATAACCTTTTAAATTTTGTGTTTGAAGAAACCAAGGAATGAAGTTAAGATAGATGAATTACGAGGGTGGATCGGAAAGTAAAGCACAATAATTTTTTTACAAAAAGTTTAATAGGTACAATTACAAACAAATGTACACATGAAGGGACATCTTTTGTCTATTTTTCTATATAGTCGCCAAGTTTCTCAACACATTTCTCCCATCGTGATACCAGTTTCAAAATACCCTGTTCATAGAAGTCCATTCTGGAGTAGAGCCATCTGTGGACTGCTGTTTTCACTTCTCTATCTGACGCAAAGCGTTTACCGGCCAGGAATTTCATCATGGGACCAAACAAATGAAAGGTTATCATGGCCATCTTTGAAGAATGCACACCACCTGGAGACATTGCTATGGTCCATAGACGCCACGCATGTCCCTGTGAATTTCACTCAGCTTATGCCCTTTAGCCCATAAAAATCGCTCTACACCTTGTTGAAGAAATTCCTGGCCGGTAAATACTTTGCATCAGATGCAGAAGTGAAAACAGCAGCCTGCAGATGGCTTTACTTCAACCGAACGGACTTCTATGAACATGGTATTTTGAAACTGGTATCACGATGGGAGAAATGTTTTGAGAAACTTGGAGACAATATAGAAAAATAGACAAAAGATGTCCCTTCATGTGTGCATTTGTTTGTAATTGTACCTATTAAACTTTGTATGAAAAATAAATTATTGTGTGTTACTTTTCGATCCACCCTTGTACTATATACATTATCATCCATGTAACCCTGATTCCTTTGAAACAGATAAAGCTTCTGGGGGTGTAGAATGACACAGTATTCTTTAAAAATGACCATTCAATGCTTCTACAGTGGAAAAGTGGCTAACAAAGGCAAGGTATTTTCCCAAGTATCAGTTGCCAGAAAAACAACTATACTACATTGTTGGGAGAAACCATATTGTGTTCGCTCACCTTACAACTCTCTATCAGATTGTTGTCCATCAAGTAGTTGTAATTGGACTGCAAGGCGGCCCAGAACTCGTCCTTGTTATCTTCACGGTTACCCCATGAGCGACGCCAAGTCTCCTGCTCAGGGTCTTTCCTGCAACAAAATCACACGTCAATTCAGACTGGTTCAATGCTGGGAAAAGTCATTCATCAGATAAACAGATCACATGAAAGAATATAGCTAATGACCAGGGCCCGGATTCTGATGACCTAAAATTGTTTGAAAAATTATCTATAAAATGACCCTAAATTTTAAAGGAAATGACTTAATAATTGTAAAAAATGACCTAAAAACTGATATTTTATTTATAAAAAATGATTATTGCAAACACAAAGTTATAGACTAGTTTGTACATAATTGTAAAAAAGTGTAAATAACTGTAATGTTGTGAATGTTCTTTTCTCACGGAAATTTATACTGGAACTGAGGCACTGGTGAGTCAAAATTTGGCGTTTCCTTTTGTGGTCTACCGGATTATATTGTTGTTTATTGAGGGTAAACAGTAGTTTGCACTCTGAAATCCAAGCAGGTGGCAGACTCTGGTGCCAAGTCAATCTACGAGTAATAACAATAGTAATGTAATACAAAATTTTGGCGTTTCTCTGATTCTCACTTCCGACTGAGACATGTCAAGACTTTAACGCCAAATTTTTCCTTCTTGCTTTAAACAAACATAATTTCAAAGACAGCACCGCTAGCGACGAAAAAAAGTTAATACACTCAATGTAAATACATGAAAATGACTAAATAAGGAAGCAAATGACACAAAAATGGCAAAATAATGACCTAAAATTGAAATAAATGCCCTAAATATATAAAACTGCATAAAATGACAAAAAATGGCCTAATAAAAATGCATTTCTATAATCTAGAAGTCATGATTAGGATTTATCCACAAGTTGGCAATGTCTATGCAGCATCAATAAAAAGATGACATGTCATTAGAATCCGGGCCCTGCTAATGACACTGTATTAAAGAAATTCTAAAATGGTAGGAGAATTTGAACTCTTTGACTGCTAATTCTGTCATTTGATGGATTTGAGAAACTTGCAAAAAATTCAAATTCTGTCATTTGATAGTATCATGTGGTTGAGTTAGTGTACGAAGCCCGTCCAAAAAGTAAGTTTTCCTGGGTCCATTTACAGAAACAAAACACAATTAAAGGAAATATGTTTTGCAACAGACATAACCAGTGTTAAGATATTTTTCAACATATTCGCCACCGGAATTGAAACATTTGTCTTACCATGGCACCAATTTTTGAATACCTGTGACGTACAAGTCTGCAGCCAGGGATTTAAATCACCTTCTGATAACCATCTTCGCCTTCATGTCATTATTTGTCATTTTGTGAGGTGTAGGAAAAGATGGAAATCACTGGGAGCGAGGTCCGGGCTGCTATCTTGATTCATTTGTTTATGATTTGCAAAGATCTGATTTTTTTTATAGGTGGAGAGAAGGGGTGAATGAGTCCACGCGCTAATGGGAAAGCATTGAATGATTTGGACGAAACTCAATCTGCAGGTTTTTCTTGAGCTAGGGAACTCTAATCTGAGGCCCTTTTTTCCCCGGGCGGCACACTTTGATTGTGAAATGCACCTCAAAAGGGGACTTCTATTTATTTATTTTTTTAAATTATCAATCTTTATAATAAAATTTTTTATGCATGAATTGAGTAAGTTCATGAATCTATGGTTCATTTTAATCGTTTCATTTCGAATTTGTATGCCCATAAAGCAGAATAAGAATCGTTTTGTTTGTTTAATTGTTTATATTTTTGACGTTAAACAATATAATTAAGATTAAAATTATGTAATTCCTGCAATTTACGTAAAAATGTCTGTGATAATAAATATAATGTTTTAATTAATTTTCTGTTAAATAAATTTTTTTCATCGAAACACCTAGCAATTGAGTAAATAATCCTGGATGAAGCCGTGGGCAGCTGCTAGTTGTTCCATAACATAACCCTAACCCATCCTGAGAAACGTTTTGCCCATCTGATCTTGAATTCTGGCTATGAGCCTAATACTCAGCTTTAAGATGTTGCTAATTGACTCATCACAAATATTTAAAAAAAAATCCCTAATGTAAAGCTGCCATTACACTTTTCAAAATTTTGCAAAATTTTATTGTGTTCATCGCCTCAAGTTCTATCACTGGCTCATCCCCTGGGTGATCCTGAAACCTCCACAAACAGAAAGTATACACAACAAAATTATACAATTATATACTTAAGTGTTAAAATTTGACTACATATACGTTGCATGGTGAAAACCAGGACTAAATATGACAAGTTTTTTAGAATTATAATTGCTAATACAAGGCCGTGTGAATGTACTGTACCTTGGTTTCTTGGTGAGGCTGTTGTAGGGTCTCTCTGTGCGCAGCTTCGCATGCTCAGGACTCTCTAGACTACCACTAGAGGGCTGCAGCGAGGACAGAGAGAAGCTCATCTTCAGAGCAGAATTCTCAAATCCTGAAAACACAAAACAGTCAATAAAATGCATGCCAAGGGTCCCCATGATTACTGGGGGAAATCACTGATAAGGAAGAGTGAGATTCAAGGAAATTAAGTGAGACAATGACTTTCTTTAATATGATATTATATAATCATTAGGGGACGGATTTCTATGACCTAAAAATAGGATATATTTATGCATTTATGACCTAAAAAAACATTAAAATATGACCAATAAAATTTAAAATATGACTTTACCACTTACGCATTGTGTATACTTTTTTTTAAGTTCCATTACAATTCATTTTTTTTAAATATAATGTTAATTATTTTAAATATCTGTAAATTCTCAAAAAGTATTAGTATAATGCAAAATTTAGAAAATATGATATGAAACTTCAACATTTCTTTAATATGCACACAAATATGCCAAAAATAAGACCTAAATATGCATATTCATACTAAATATGATACAATAGTTGAAAATTTCCGAAATATGCAGTTATATGCACAATAAAAGCCGTTCCATTTTCACCAGGATGCTTGGAATCTGGTTTAAATTAGTCTGAAACCTGAAATAATGCAAAGGGGAAAAATATTACATGTCATAGAAAACCGCCCCCTAATAATAATTAATTAATCATTACCAAACCATAATGATTCTTAAATGCATATTATTTTAATATCTACATAACAAGAGGAAGCATCTGTTGTCTGTTTGCGATGCCCAGCGAAATCTACTGAATGCAGAGATTGAAATTTTAAACGTAGATGGACTAAAGGGTGAGTTATTGCACCACGAAGCTGGATTTTTAATTTTTGCTTTTGTTTGTGGGTTATGACTGAAAAACGAGCAGAAAACGTGCATTTTTTGCGCTATCGAAGCATCAGTTTTCAGCAATCCGTTTCATTTGTCAAATCAATTGCAGGGGCTTTGCCTATTTTTGTCATACCTTGGAATTAAAAGCATTGCGATTCCTTGAATGTTGTAAGCCCAAGCTGGTTGATTCATTTGTTTATAATGTCAAGGCATGCAGACATCTGAATTTTTGAACCCACACGGAAGAGGGATAATGAACATAGGCAAACATTGTTCGATTTGGACGAAACTCACCAGGCAGGGGTTTTCTGGGCCACAGAACTCGAATCTGAGGTTGTTTTTCCCATGCTGTGCTTTCTAATCATGGAATATACTTCAAGGCCGGATTTTTAGCGGTTTCATTAATTACTAATTGTTTGGTTTAGGTCTCTGAATGCTTTGCGTTCAAGTGAGTGTTAATAAATATAATGTTTTAATTATTTTGTTCTTAATTTTTAATCTTCCAATTAATTATTGTGGGCAAAGCCGCAGGGATCTGCAAGTTTTATATATAGCATAATTTAATAGTCTTACATCTCTGCGTTACACAAATGTTTCATATGACGCATTTATATGTCAGTAGCAGTGAAAAGGATAACATTGACGCCAATAGTGAAAAAGTTTTATTTTTTAAATGTAACTCTACAGAACATGATGCCCTGATGATGTTTTCATGTAACAGAAAGGCCTAAGCAAACGAAACAAGTTGAGAATAAAGGTTTTGCATAATTTTATTTTCCAAGATAATGTTATCCTCTGAGTTTACATTTTGCAAGCTAAAACTCCTAAACTCCGTGGCGCTACATCCCTGGAGGGACTTGGCCGTAGGCAGATGGCAGGATTGGGGGGCATGTGGTCATCATGCCGACACCCACGGCCGTTATTGGTGGTTTTCTTGACCGGAGCCGCTACTTCTCTATCAAGTAGCTCCTCAATTTGAATCACGAGGCTGAGTGCACCCCTGCCAGACCTCCCTACCTCAGAAAAATCCGAGGAGGTACCGGGAATCGAATCCGGGCCGACGGATCTGTAGTCAGCGACGCTAACCACAAGACCACGCCGGCGGACATTTTGCAAGCTAAACTAGCTATTTATGTATCAAGTACGCAAAATAACGCTTTAGCAAACGAATCTAGTATAGCGGCCGAGGCGAAAGCCGAGGCTGAAATACTGGATGAGTCCGATAAAGTTTTTGCATACGTGGGGAAAACAATAATTTTTAGTAGAAGCTCTGTAAATTATATGAAATGAAACAAAAATACCGTATAAAATTAATTATAATGAAAGATAGCCATTTGTCATATTCTCACCACCCCCTGAATCGGGAACAACAATGAACCGTACGTACCATCAACGAAATGCAATATAGATGCAATATGAGTCGCTTTTTGTAAACAATAATACATACAAACTAGTATTTATAAGAAGCTTATGAAAATATGATTGATAATCCCGAGGAAATTTCAATCCAAGCCAGAAACATTGAATTGGAGCTGGTGCCAGCAACTTCACGGCAGCAGTAGACTATGAGAAGGAATATATTGCAAGCAATCCAAGGTAAGCAATGATCCTCTTGTGAACGAAGATGTGAAAAGTTGCTGGCTTATAATTGTTATGTGATGAAGTAGGGTACTCTGTTTTGCGAAAAACCCTGTTAAAGTTTCTGATTATCATAAAGAAACATGTTGACTTAAATTTGTTGTTTTATGACCAAATACATGCTTAAATCCATGTTAAAGTTGGAGTGACTGGTCAATGCCATCTGGATTTTGTTTAGGCCTATACATTGCCATGGCGACTTTAAAGTACTAGGCCGATAAAACTGCATTTTGAATGCAGTTTGAGTGCAGTTTTATGCAATTTTAGCAGCCTTGGTTGCTAAAATGCAATTTTTCGGCGTGTTACTAGCCCAAGAAGCAGCTGTTTTATGCCTGGTTTCTACAAACTAGTGAATTACCTATGGGTAAATTATCCATGGACAAATTAGTTCCATTTAACCTACAAGGATATAATGAGCAAGGCCTTGGAGTTGTACAGTTAATTTAATTCAGAAGGCTTTGATTTTCATTGTTTAAATATTACTATTGATCCTATGAAAGGTTAAATTTTATCCAGCCATCAATGAAAGGATAAATTAACCCGAAGATATACCCTTGGAAAGATCTAGCCCGAGTTTGTTGGAACATTTTTTCTGTCATTTTCATATTTACCCAGAGGACATTTATCTAGAAACTCGCCACAAGTGTATGTGATTGCTACCTTTAAATTATTTGTGTTTGTGTGGTGTTATTCTTGTGTAAATTCTGTCCATTGGATAATTTACCCATAGGTAATTCGCGAGTTTATAGAAACCGGCCATTAGAGAGCTTGTACTAAAAATAAATTTTATTTAAGTTTGTGAACACAGCGTAAGTGTACCTACCCACAGGCATCTTGTTGTAGATTGGGGAGTCAGAATTGTAGCAAAGATGGTCTACTTCCAGCAGATGTTGATGGGACACATTGTCGGTGTCACACTCTAGCACCTGTGAGCACGTGAGGGAGATGTTGAGCGCCGGACACCGCCACCACGCTCCTCTGAATCTTGACCTGGACTTACGGTGCCACCAGAACCTTCCACGCCTGCTGCAACTGAAAAATAACAAAGCCTGTACTTTAATAACAAGCATGATTCAAGTTTATTCGATTTTAGCCCATTGGAAAATATGGGACTCTTCAAAATATTTACAAATAACAACATAAATTTGGACTTATATAAATGCATACATATCGGTATTACAAATTGTCAGCTTGACAATTGTAAAATGATAGTAATTTAGAATTCCGGGGTGTGCGGGCAAAGAGAGTTAAGTCCACCATCCTAAAAAATTAAGATATGTCCATAGAGTTATAGATAAAATTGTTCTCTACATTTGTGTTAAGTCCAGTAAGTCATAATCAAAATTGTACGGTAGTTATGGATGTGTGCCTTATAGGTTTATCCATCTCTAAAGCTATGTTGGACTGGTATAGTGTGTTAAGTCACTCTAATTCTCAGTAACAAGAAAGCAGACTTAACTCTCTTTGCCCGCGCACCCCGGAATTACTGTACTCATCTGATGTAAATTGTTGGTCACAGAAAGATACAATTTTTTAAATAGTTAATTCACATCAATTAGATCCAGGGTGTCCACCAAGTAATGCTGAAGAAATTCCCGACTTATTCCCTGATTTTCATTGATCATTTCAAAAATTTAAGACCAAAATATGATTATGAAGCACTTTCTAATAACTGTGTAAGAAAAATTATAGGATTATACGTCATACTTCAAATAAGAAAAATTTTTAGTAACAAAAGTAATGGCAAACAATAATTACTTAGGCTATAACAGATACAAAATTAAGGAACAGTAAAATAAATTAAATATACCTTAATATAGGCCTATTATTGTCTAGAAGTCTTTTTGATCCCACTTATTTTTTTCTTCAGCAACTTAATTTGTTCATCTAGAGCAGCTGCAGCTTTTTCGGACTCTAAGAGTAGTTTTCTTTTCTTCTCTTCTAGTTCTCTGTTCAGAAAATTTGCTTTCCTTCTTTCTGCTTTCGCCTTGTCTTCTTCTGTACGTTTCAACTTATTACTTTGAAGTGCTTTTTACTTCCTCTGCCCGTACCATAGGTACTATAGGTAGAGGAAGTATTGTTTTCGACCCTAAAATTCGAAGTTGAGTTTTTAGCATATATACACGTTTCAAGGCCCCCTGAATCCAAAAATAAGTATTTTTGGAAACATGTCTGTGTGTCTGTGTGTGGAAAATATCTGTGAACAAGCTAGCTCCAAAACGGAAAATCGTATGAAAACAAAATTTTTCGTATTTGGGTCAGGTACCTTCTGAAGATGTGATTCGAAGATTGGCGACAAATTTCTCTTATTTTTAAGGGGACTTTACATGAAGAAATTTTCGTTTTTCGCGATTTTCTCGAAAACGGCTCTAACGATTTTCTTTAAAATTTGCACATGTGTTCCTTTTACTGAGAGCTAAAACTTTTATTTGAAACTTTTTTTCGAAAAAATTCTCTGAGGGTAGTTACAAGCCACCCACTGCTCACCCACTGTTCGTAGAAATTTTGTCTTGCGTGATGAACAACTGAATACGCGCTCTTTCACGGCCTCTTATTCTATATAAGAATGTGAAGTGAGAAAGATGTATTGTTGGCCGGGTATAGAGTAAAGAAGTATCTGAGGGAAATATTCGATAATTTCGGAAATTATTCTTTACGGCGGAAAGTTTAATAAACGTCTGCAGTCACTTGTTCTTTTTTTTAAGTTCTTTTATATAGGCTAGCCTGCGCTTTTAGTCGCATCATTGAAAGAAGAGGTATTTATAGGATAATTAGCGTAAAATTGTGTCTTGCGATTCTGTACAAGGATATGTGAATACTGCTAACTTTTATTTGGGCAGAGGAAGTTATGTGACTTTCACATCAGATTTTTTGTATCTTGCATTGGCATTTCTCATAGAGAGAATTATGCCTTTATTGATGGAAAGATGTTCTGAACCTCCTTCTTGAGAAACTGCATCACATACCAGGCGCTGAGCAACTATAGATCCTTCTTTCAGATTTTCCACCAAAATGTCACTGTTCACAGAGAAGCCAAGTTCCACTGAAGCATTTCCATGTAAAATTGGAAGTAATAAACTTCTTTCCTTAAACTAGGAGTGTCGTAACTATCAAGTATTTTCATCCAAAATTTGTCCAACCTTGTGTTTTTAGAGTAAGATTTGAACTCAACTGCTGCAGTTTCCTTCGAAATAAGATCCCTATAGGCCTACTCATGATCTGCATTCTGAGCAATAGAGGGAGTAATCAAACTCGACTGAATCAAAATATTCTTTGTCGATACCATCTGTGAAACAGCCACTTCTGGAGTGAAGACGATTTTGTCTGGATATTCTGTTAACATACTTTATCAATTTAGCCAACAATAATTTTAGGTAGGTAGTTAAGTGAATAAATATATCTTATACACAATTAACGTTGCACGTTTGGCCAAATGTCCAGTTTTAGTAGGCAACTGTCAAAGGAGCAAAGCTTCACACAGATTTTCTAGTATGAATTATTTATAATATAACTTAGTTGTTGTTACCTGTATCGTGAGTTTGGGGAGCGTCGTGATGTTGGGGGAGGTATGATGTTAGTGTGTGACGACTTCCTGCAGCGAGGTCTCTGATGCTGTCCAGGTGCACATGACCACTGATGTGCCTGCAACAATAAATACAATAATTACCATCACTTTATCTTCTACTCTTATACAATTCAACGGCTCTAAATAGCGTGCTCACTCGCTCACCCGCTTCGTGAAACATCGGGCATACTCGGCGATGTTCGTCTCTCTCAGTCTAAACTTTCACGAAGAGTACAAAATTAGGAAAACCGTTTCTTTATTATACAGGGTGTTTATGAATAACACCGAAATATTTTACCTGTGTATAGAGGGGACATAGACAAGCAACTTTTATTAGGAGATTTTTGCTCTATGGATTGAATTCTTCCTGTTATAACATAAAATATCCCAAGGATATGCTTGAAATGATGGGAAACAAAGGAACAGTGAATATTGTGCAGTGGTCGGGAAAATTGTAAATAAATGACGAACGATATCTTACAACTCTGAGGGAAAAAAAGACAAACGAAACATTTTTGTTAGGTTTGGAATTAGGAATAAGAACATAATGCAGTGGCGGGCAATCATGTAATTAATCAGTAAATTTTGCAGATTATGGAAACACAAAATTATGGTATAGCTGTTGATGAATTGTTAAGAATCAGGTTTTTATCGATCGCTAAGAAGGCATGAAGTCAATTTAATGAAAATTTTAACCCTATTTCGCTCAATTATTGAGTTATGAGCACACATTTTAAGGACTTTAATGCCCTGTAGCATACACATTTTACGTCATAGAGCAAAAATGTCCTAATAAAAGTTGTTTGTCTATGTCCCCTCTATACACAAGTAAAATATTTCGGTGTTATTCATTAACACTCTGTATAAGCCCTAAGTGAAATCAACACAATGAACAAATATTCTAATTTTATTTTTACTTACAATTTTCATAGCTCTGAACCACAAACATTTTTAATTAACTGCCAGTGTAAATTTCTTAAAAATCCTGGAGTCAATTAATAATGGCGGGCGAAGCCGCAGCCACCATCTATATTTTATATTGATAGTTTAACCCTGAACGTATCGCGGACAATAAAAATCCAAACAAACCACTCCTTCCCTTAGAAAATTATATAATTTCTGAAAATTACACTGTATTTATCAAATCAAATTCACATCATATTCATCTGTCAACACACAGTTGAGAAACAATACGTATTATCAGTGTTCACAGGTAGCTTTGGAACTGCATAAAACTTACAATATAATTAATTTCTGATATCTACGTGCTGGTAGGAATGAATTATAATCTAATTGAGCAACAATGACTTTTGTAAATGTACTGTCAGTGGCTCCAGGATTCTAGACCTGTAAGTTTCGTATTTAAACATCATTTTAACCGTGGCAAAGCCGCGGGCTATTTTCTAGTAATCTACAACTGAATGATCCAATGTGCACATACCAGTGCTAGTAATTTTATTTTAGGTGGGACATATGTAAGCATCTTCATTTAGGGGTTTTTTCCTTTCCATAAGCAGCACAAACTTAGCCCTTGTGTATGATGTATCGTGGGCTTCTATTTGTCTCAATGAAGACTGCCTTCAACAGGAAATTTGCTTTTCTGATTCAATAATAATTCTCACAGATTTCTTGAACTACAATTAATTTTAACCTAATCTTTAAAAAGTAAGCTTGTTATTTCTAACGTCCTGATGCTGGGTCTACCATGGCCCCCTGCTGTTATTCAGCCTGTAGGCTGATTCCCAAGCCTCTCGTTGACTGCCTATACCTTTCATCTTATTGGTAGCATAATTTTGCACTTATGTTTTCTGCTAGCATACGAGTTGCAGATATCTTTGTTTTACTGTATCCTTTAATATTGTCAAACCTTCAGTTCTTGAAAGATATTGAAGGCTGAAAGAAGTAGTAAAAGGAAGACAACGTGTTCTGAAAACTTGAAATATGTATCATCAGGACAGTAGGCCTATGAACAACTGAAAAATTTAAATGATCTACTCGTACATAGACATATTGATTAACATAGCCTATCGCTAAACTTGAGAATAAGGTGACGACCATCTCAGCCAGGCTGTACTGAGTGAGACCAAATCTACAATGTTGCCAATATTACAAACATGACTACATGCCGATTGAATTTGGCAGATAAACAACGGTTGTAACGATGTTTTATGAAAGGTGTGGAAGGGTAAGAAAGCTTCTGCATTTAAGTAAATAATGACAGGTAAATTCTAGGTCAATGTCAGGTTATGTTAGATTAGGAACAGTTGTATTAGTTTAGCACCAATATTCTGAATAGCACAGGGCTTATTATGTAGATGTAGATGTAGATGTAGATGTAGTTATCTCGTTCTGTAGATCCTGTGTTGAGTGGGACTCAAGGATATAGAACACGTCAGATTACAATACACAAGCAAGTAATAAATAATAATATAAAATATACTACACTGTAAACTTATTCAAACTGGAAATACTCATCCATATTATAGAAGGCGCGAGTCATTAAAAATTTCTTGAGAGATCCTTTGAAAGATTTGCTTTTTTTTCGAATACATAATGATTTAATGTTGTTTGGAAGCTTATTGTATATCTGTATTGCGGAGTAATAAGCTCCATTCTGAAAAAGTTTTAATGCATTAACCGGTCTATGTAAATCAATATGTCTCACATATGTCTCTTGTGCGACGGGAAATTTTACCCTTGCACCAATCATTCCTCTTTTGTTTTCTGCAACTCGGAGGGGCACCACGGTCGCTAATGGCTGAGCATACCTCACTGTTTGCTGGCTACAGTGAAGGAGTTCCAATATTATTTCCAACATGTATATCAATTTTGGTTTACACCATCTACTCTTATACAATTCAACGGCCCTAAATAGCGTGCTTGCTCGCTCCCCCGCTTGTGAGACATCGGGTATACTCGGCGATGTTCGTCTCTCGCAGTGTAAACTATCATTACGACTACAAAATTAGGAAGGAAAACCGTTTCTTTATTATATAAGGCCTAAGTGAAATGAACACAATGAACAAATATTCTAATTTTATTTGTACTTACAATTTTCATAGCTCTGCACCACAAAAATTTTTAATACACTGCCAGTGTAAATTTCTTTAAAATCCTGGAGACAATGAATAATGGCGGGCGAAGCCGGGGGCAACAGCTGTAAAATATTAATGGTTTTATCTCTTGAAATATCGCTGATAATAATAATCCAAACAAACCATTCCTTCCCTTGAAACATTATATTATAATTTCTGAAAATTACACTGAATTTATCAAATAAAATTCACATCACGTTCATCTGTCAACAAAGAGTTGAGAAACGATACGTATTATCCACCGCCGTCTCGAGAATTACGCATGAGAATTATACAGTTTAGAAGGCCGTGGTTCACAGTTATCTTTGGAACTGCATAATCGAATCTGAGATCGTTTTCCCAGGTGGCGATTTCTAATCGTGGAATGTACTCTAAAGCCGGAATTTTAGCTGTTTCATTTAGTTTAAGAAAGACTCGCGTGCAAGTGCTAATAAATATAAAATCAGGTAAACTGATGTAACAAAGTGCCAGTATGTTTTTGTTTAATCAGTTATAACTGCAATTATGATATGCAGAATGTGTTTTTTTTTTTTTTTAATTTATTTCCAAGTTAAGCTCCAGATTTATTCATTAAGCAGGGCTTACGGAAGAAGAAAGGTCTACCATCTCGGCCACCTGGGTCATTTTAACGGTCTAGTTGGATAAGCGCATGTAAATCAATGTTTTTTGTCATAGCTACCTGTATTTTAATTTCCAAGTCCTTATCAGATCACAGTAAAACAATAGGCTATGTTGTCAAGATAACTGATTTTCATTTTTTTTATAAATTCTTTCGAATACGTATATTTCCATAAAATAGGCACTAAATTGAGCATTACTCCGAAACAGGTCAACTGATTTTATCCATTATGAATAGACGTCTTCCCATGGACATTATAAATGTGCATACCAAGTTTCATAAAAATCCGGTAAAGCGTATTTGAGTTACCGCGTCTTTAAAATATACACTAAATTGGGGTTTTACTCCGGTACCGGTCTACCGATTTGGTCCAATATCAGTAGGCGTCTCTCCACGTACATTATAAATGGGTATACAAAATTTTAGGAAAATCCAATAAAGCATATTTGAGTTATCGCGACTTCTTATATATTAACATAAAAACACTAAATTGGGCATTATTCCGGTACTGGCAAACCGATTTGGTCCAATATCAATAAACGTCTTCCCATGGACATTATAAATGCGTATACGAAGTTTCATAAATATCCGATAAAGCGTATTTGAGTTATTGCGCTTTTAAAGTAGACACTAAATTGGGTTTTACTCCGGTACCGGTCGAACAGATTAGGTTCAAATTCAATAGGGCACTTCTCATGGACGTCATAAATGGGTTTACCAAGTTTCATGGAAATCCGATACAGCGTATTTGAGTGATGGCGCCTTTCTAAGAGAAAGGCGCCAGCACTAAATTGGGCATTACTCCGGTACCGGTGAACCGATTTGGTTCAATATCAATAGGGTTCTTCCCATGGACATTATAAATGTGTTTTCCAAGTTTCTTGAAAATCCGAAAAAGCGTATTTGAGTTATGGTGCGTACAGACACACGGACAGACGGACAGACAGACGGACAAACATTTTTTCGTCCACCACACAATCTCATAAAGTAACATACTGGCACTTAATAAATCTTGTACACCATGCTGTAAATTTAATATGGATTTTAAATTTTCTTTTAAGTTAATTTCCATAATATTTTATTACAAATTTAAGGTAAACTAGTGTATCCAGGATATAATAAGCATTTAAGGGTTAAAGTTTGATTTTTAATTACAAAAGCCCATAAGACGTGCGATATATACACATTCTAACCTCCACACCTGATCAGGTCGTTCAGTCTAACATTGCGATTTTATCATGTGATGCCAACAGGAAAAAAAAAAAAAAACCAGAAACCCTGGCGGAGGGGGTATCAAGTGCGAGTAAGCAAGGGAGGGTCAGTGCGCAAGGCTCAATTCAGAAGTGATATCAGCAAATGCAAATCCAAATGTAAAAGCTAGTGGGCTCTGGCGAGTTATGGGAACCGAATATTTGTCCTGTTAAAGTCGCCACAAACTGGGGGGTGGCCTTGGTTCCGGTCTTCCATAAAGGCTTGTATTGTGATGATTTTACTTACGGCACAGAGTGCTTTTTGTAATTTTTACCGCACGGAAACTTGTTTTGTTTCCATAGCAACAAGATTGCGTGCGGGAATGTCAAGTTACGATCTACGGCAACAATATTCGTAAGTACCACTAATTAGTTACGTCGTGCAAAAAGTAGTTTTCCCATTTGCAATAACCCAAGAAACAATTGAGTCTAAACATTGTGTTAACTGTTTTCTTTGCGGTCCGGCATGAGTTTGCATATTGTGTAAGAAATTGAATCACCATTATACCGACAAAACACACTAGTACCCTAGTCACGGGGGTGAAAGTAACATTGAAAGAATAGCAACAGCTCATTAGTTCACTGCCCGACCGGTTTGGTGCACTGTGATCGCTGTTGCCATGGCGGCAGGTTTGTTTCGAAACATATGACAGCAATATACGAAAAGGCGTAATATCTGTTTTTTTTTTTCTGCAACGATCTGTATGCATTAGTGTTTAGAAAAGGAGGAGAGGAGATATAATTAACATATTATAAAGATGTCAAGTAGCGAAGGTAAGTTAAAATACATTAACTACTTAAAACAATCCTGAATTAATATTTATTCCATGTTCTACGAATTATTAAGATTAATGTTTCGTATTCTTTGTTTCAGAAACGAGTGAAATATTCCTGTAAGTTCCCTGGCTGCGGAAGTAAATACTTCAGTATGAAATCCAACGTGAACTACAAAAACAAACATTTCTACAGGTTTCCGAAAGAATCAAACGTTAACCAACTGAAACATCAGTGCAATTTAGATGATAATGTGAATTGTGCTAATTATTTCATGTGTGAAGACCACTTCCTGGAGAAAGATTTCGTTAACCATACTAGACAAGTTATCCCAAAGCAGCTTGCGACTCGTGATTTACAGAGACCCAATACCTGTGAACTCCCAATCAAATGTGGGATGTAATCTCAAGACTCGCCTAGTTTTTGTGAAAATAGAAAGTGAATTCATACTTCTGTGTATGACTGAGGTAAAAGAAATTCAAGTGACAGGAAGCTACTAATATTTATGGTAATGTAATATTTTGAAAATAAGTTTTTTATAAATATAATTCATTAATCAAGGGTGTTTGTTTTTTATTTATAAAGTCATCTAAAGTAATACATATTTCAGCAATCACCGAGACATGTAAGTTGTGAGTAGCAGAAATTCTAGAAGGTATTCTACACTAGTCTACGGTTTGTATAAGATCTGACGCATATTGTTTGCAAATTATTATTTTTTCTTATTTAAGGTGTTCATCATTTAGTGCATTTTGTGTTCAATGCTTTTAAAAGATAATTGTTTGTATCACTATAGCCTGATGGTATTAGTGGGCTATGGTCATTACCGTAGCCCGCTAATACTAGTGGGCTATGGTTTTACAGAATTTGGAATGCATTTTCATACATGTGTTCTGGCACGCAAATTTTTCATTCTTACAGCTTAACTGCCCGACCCGTTGGAGCGCTGTAATCGCTTTTTGTTTCCGAGTTTTGACATGCGCCGTTCACTTCTAATAATAATATTGGTGTTCTGTGACCCTAGTACCATGCTTACAAAACGTATTACATGGTATGTAAATATCCAGTTAGGCATTTGCCTTTACGACTGGGGAAAGCATGAAGAAACCCATGTCAAATTGGCCGGGCCACGGGATTTGAACCTGGGACCTCCTGAATGCGAGCCCAAGGCCTTTCGGCCACCTCGCTCGGTTTACGGAAATGATTATTTCTATCGCTAGCAAAACCCAGTGTATTGCAACTTCCAAAGCCCTATAAGAACAGTGTAGGTAATATTGTTGTCATGAGCACCGAGCCGACTTTAAAGCTTCCTCCACCCTTTTGAAGGTTTTTTAGGGGAAAAATAATATATATTTTTTTTATTTTCCCGTTGGAAGCTATAAATGTGCTAAATTTCAAGATCTGGAAGTGGGCAAACATTAATGTCAGTTATATGAGTGAGTAAATGACTTCTAAAATTTGCATTTGTGTCCTCTATATCCTGAAAACAATTTATTTCGGATCTATAAAATTACTATGGCTACACAAGCAAAAAAGTTTAAATTCCTCAAAATATGCCCGGATTCATTGAAATAATTGGTAACCTTATCATTTATCTTATTCAGATAGAAAGTGTTCCCTTTAGAGGCTATAGAGCCCCAAAGGGTTCCAGGAGGTTGAGGCTCCCAGATTTCAGGCATTCGGCAGATGAAGGTATGCACCGGCCACCTTCGCCCCAGGATTGCTCCTGGTACTCATTTCTGTCAGAGGCCGATTCGACCCCATGGATTATGTCAAGCAAACAATTCCAATGACTTCACCGGGGGTCGAAACCGTGGTTTTCTGGTTTGTAGCGCAATATCTTACTATTCCACTCATATGCCGCGTGTTTGATATCGACCAATCACGTTTAGCAATTCCTCGGACATACACCAAACATGATCGTTTATCTTGTAAAATGCTTGCTATTAGTAAGGGGATGGGATTTTACGTGATAAAATGGTCTGCTCGTTGCTGGACACGTAAGCATCAGTGTGCAGTGATTAATACGTCACATGTTGCCATTAACCAGCACAAAAACAGATTATTTTATACAACACTAGCTTAAAAGACCCGGCGTCGCCCGGGTTTTGTAGTTTGTAATTGGAAATTAACTTATGAAGGATTTTCAATTTTAAATTCTAGGTCCTTATATAGGCATTTATAATTTGAAATAGGAAGAACGACTTATTACACTCAAACTATTCCCTCAGAAAACGCTTGATATAGTTTAATGGCTCATAGAGGATCTAGAATTTTGCATCCCATCGCTTGTACAGTGCACAGCAAGCCTGGTAGAGGTTTAAATAAGAAGAAACAGAAATTCCTGTAACATAAAATTGTAATATCGAGGCGGGAAATTTCCCACTTTTATGTTACCATAAAGCATTATCACTTTCATACTTTTCTCTCCAAAAACCTGCGATATAATATAATAATATACACATTACCATACCTCGTTTTGTTTTCTCTATGTCCAGGGTAGAGAAAGTTATGTGATTCCATTATTTTAGTGGATTTCATTCTGTAATATTTATTTATAACATGAATTATTTTGATAACTTCTCTTATTTGTCAAAAGTGCATTTAATTTGTTTTTTCCAAGCCCATCTGATACCATTTGGCAACAATATATTCTGTGATTTGGAATTGATAATTCTATATAAAAAGGGATTAAGTATTTTCAAAAACATTTAATTTTTTGCATTTAGAATCAGAATTTTTCAAAATCCTTTCTTAGTGAGCACCTACATTATGAAGCGAAGGTACTGTCAAAATTCCAAGTCTCTACCTGTTATAGTTTAGGCTGTACGTTGATTCCTGTCATTCAGTCAGTCAGTCAGTCAGTCAGTCATTCATTCAGTCAGTCAGGACAAAGCCTATTATATATATAGAGATAACTTGTTTGGAAATTGAAATAATAGAAATGTACATTGATTAAGAACACAATTTCGATTCGGTGCAAGCCAGTTTGTGTGCTTTTATTCTGTTCTGCTGTTAGCTTACATGAATGAAGTTAACTATGTCTTATAAGCACTATTGGTAGCACTGTCACAACATTCATGGATGGTTTATTCAAAGTAGGCCGTGATCTCGTAACTTTAGGTTTTATTTTTAGGCCTATACAACAAAACACGAAAGTAATTATTATTTGTATAATTCGTTACATTTTTTAAGTAAAACTTCTTTAGCCGCGGTAGGGGTGAATCGAGAGCTTGTGTTGTGCAACGCTCAAAATCGTCACGAAATTAGTGAGGTGTGGCGGACGGACTGCACAGGAAACAATCAACTCAATGATTAGGCTTATCGAAAATCTAAAAAACCCAAAAATTAAAAAATTAAAAAATTAAAAATTTAAAAAAACGAAAATTCAAAATTTATAGAATCGAAAAAACAAAAATAAAAAAATATAAAACATAAAAAAATCCAAAATTAAAAAGTACAAAAATCCAAAATTTAAAAAATCCATAATTAAAAATCTAAATATCCAAAATTTAAAATAAAAAATACAAAATCCAAAATTTAAAAAATCAAAATCCTAAATTAAAACATCCAAAACCAAAATAAAAAATTAAAATAAAAAAAATTAAGAATTCAAAGATCTAAAATTTAAAAAATCGAAAATTAAAAAAACAAAAATTCCAAAATTAAAAATTAAAATATATAAAAAATGTAAAAATCCAAAAATCCAATATTAAAAAGTCCAACATTCCAAAATTTAAAAAATCCAATCATCCAAAATTGAAAAATCCAATCATCCAAAATTGAAAAATCCAAAAATTAAAACAAGTTTCATTTCTGTCGCGTGGCTTTCCACGCACACCTTTTTTTCCAGACTATTCCAGTCTTAATAAATCCAACTCGAGTTGACGAGTTTCATTAGATAAATTCGCTCCTGTTGCGCAGTCGCGAATCTATCGAAAACTCGTCAACTCTCGTGGGATTACCTTTGATAAAATCAAATATAAATTTAATCTCATTTTATAAGAGCACCCATTTCACTTAACAGATTGAATACGTACGGGTATGTTGAACTTTTGGACTTGGCGCGTTCTTCCCCTGGACTTTAACAAGTTTTGAAAGAAATGAGAGGTTAAGCTAGGGTGCTACTGTTTCCTGGTTTACATAAAGCACGCTACAATGCAATGCAAACAATATGTTGCGAATTGCTTGAGGCAGATGTTGAGAATGGGATAATGACTGTAATCACTCACAGAGGGCAGCAGCTAACAGGTGTGGGTGGCGCTCGCAATGTGAATGTACTTTGTATACCGTTCTCAGCAAATCCATGCAATATTCTGTTACTAACTGTTTGGGTTGTGTTTATACTTCTTTTAGCTACCAGTCCATATCAGGAGTTCGGGATCTGTGTCTGTACAGTAGGGTAGGCCATGGAAATATTGCTTGTCAATTGTTTCTATTGTCGGTGTAGTTTTATGGAGTAAATTCAGCTGATATTAATTTAAATGGATATGATAGAGGATGAAATGGTGAGGATGATTCATGGTATGTAAATATCCAATTCGGCATTTGCCTTTACGACTGGGGAAACCATGAAAAAGCCCACGTGAAATTGGTTGGCCACGGGATTTGAACCTGGGAACTCCCGAATGCGAGTCCAAGATGTTGCCATCTCGGACACCTCGCTCGGTGCTAAGGTGTTGAAATACATATTGTTATATATATATATTTTTTATTAAGGAATATTCCACAATACAACGGTTTTCCTTCATCCCACAACAATCTTTTGCCTCCGTAAGTCCCTGTCCATAGCATCTTCTTCACTTAACCCTCTTCTCTCCATATTCCTTTTCACCCCATCCATCCAACACTCTTTGGGCTTCCCTCTTCTTCTTTTTTCCTTCTACTTTCCAACCCAAAATTTTCTTGGGTATTCTATCCTCTGTCATTCTGAGTACATGTCCATACCATTTCAAGCGTCTTTCTTCTACAATTTCCAAAATATTCTTTTCTACTTGCATTATTTCCCTTATTCTATTATTCCGAATTTTTTCTTTCCTGGATTTTTTTGCTAAACACCTCCAAAAACCCATTTCTAATATTTCTAATATTCTAATCTAAACATATTGTTATATAACCTTTTAATTATTTTTTGTTAGACCATACTATATAGAACGCTCTTTAGGTACGACGTAACGGTATTAAAATGATACTCATTTCGAAACTGATTTTCATTATATCGGTGTAGTATTGATTATATTGATAAGCAAAAAATAATTTTTTTGGTCTCAGAAAGGAAAATATAACATTCTGATAGCATTTTTTCTCTTGATTTCAAATATGATGTTCGTTTTTCCCCATAACTCAAGATTTCCGAGAGACAGGCATTTATAATTTCAAACATTTTAATATTTTCTGCATTATTAAGGGGAAACGGTTCGAAGGGCCTAGGCATAATGTAAAATATTAAGTTGCTGGTATCAAATATTCATTTTATTATTATTATTATTTTACTATTCCTCGCTCTCCAATCTTTTTACTTCCTCTACCTCACAATAAGTAGGAAGTACTATAGATAGAGGACGTACTAAGTTCGACCCTGGAAGTAATTTATTTCAAAATACTGTAAAAACAGTGAATCGCGTTTAACTTAAATGTGAACATTGTACAGTATAACTATGTCCTAACATGCAAATATTTAAAAGCATTAGGTAAACCCAATTTTGTCATGTTGACATTCCACAAACTACTAAATTTATACAATTTTGTTCAAATATACATATGGTCAGCGACCAATCGCTTAAGATAATTTTTGCACGACGTAACTAATTAGAGGTACTTACGAATATTGTTGCCGTGGATCGTAACTTGACATTCCCACACGCAAATTACAAAAAGCACACGTGCCGTAAGTAAAATCATCATAATACAAGCCTTTATAGAAAACCAGAGCCAAGGCCCCCTAGTTTGTGGCGGCTTTAACAGGACAAATATTCGGTCCCCATAACAACCAACATATGCGAATCACTTTCTGAAATATAACATCCATCTTCAATCTCTATCTTCTATATATATAAAAGGCTTTGTCCTGACTGACAGGAATCAACGTAGAGCCTAAACTATAACAGGTAGAGACTTGAAATTTTGACAGTACCTTCGTTTCATAATGTAGGTGCTCACTAAGAACGGATTTTGAAAAATTCTGATTTTAAATGCCAAAAATCAAATGTTTTTGAGAATACTTAATCCCTTCTTACACAGAATTATCGAATCCGAATCACATTTGACATTAAAACATATTGTTGCCAGCGGGTTTCAGATGGGTTTGGAATTAAATTAAATGGAAGTTTGACAATTACATTGGCTTTGTCTATTTTTGTCATACCTTGGAAATTAAACTTTCGCGATCGCTTGAATGTTGTAAGCCCTAATATGGTCAAACATTGTTTTATTTGGACGAAACTCACTACACAGGGGTTTTCTGGACCAAGGAACTCGAATGTGAGGTCGCTTTTACCAGGCGATGCTATCTAATCGTGGTATGTAGTCCACGAGATTTAGGTGTTAATAAATATAATGGTTTAACTATTATGCTCTTAATTTTTAATTTTTGAAATAATTATCGCGGGCGAAGCCGCGGGCACATGCTAGTAGTGTATAAACATAATATTTTCAGCTAATATCTCAATTAATATAAATAAATTGATATGAATATTCATCGTGCAAAAAATAGCATGCAATACTCGTGCCGTAAGCGCATAACGGATCTCGGAAAATTGAAAAAACTCTTTCCTCGATCCGTATGCACCGCTTACGGCACTTGTATCGCAATATACTATAGTGGCCAGCATGTAAAATAGTTTGGGCAGCCCTGATTCAGACGGAAGATGCACACAAAGCAGTCTTTGAACCCATGATCTCAAATCTCTGTACCTTTACGCAAACAAAGAAGAGTAGATGAAGTTGTTTCCATGAAGCTACAAGATTATATATAATTACAATGCAGGGTCAATACCATACAAGTCTTAACCACTGACCTTCAATTATCTGTAACGATGGGGACGTACTTCCAGGTTTATACCATGGGTTCAGAACCCACTGCAGAGTTCAGCATTCTTTTAAGGATTCCAATAAAGCACCTATTAGGTGCAGAAATAGAGCAGAAGAAATAAACGACGAGCCTAATCACTGTGCCAAATGTTTTCTTTTCAGTCCGCCATGGATTTATAATTTGAGAAGTTTCACATTTTAGTCTATTTGGAACCGCACCACAGTATAGTATAACAGTAGCGAAGCTCCATACAGTTTTTTTCAACCGGCGCGACTGCAGCTCTCGTAGCGGTGAGCGAGAGATAACACAATCTGTTACATTGTTTCTTATGAAAAATGCACAATCTAGAAGGCAGTGGAAAAATGTCAACAATATTTTATGGAAATGCTTGTAGTGCTATAAACTGCACCAACAGCCAAAGGAACCAAAGGAATCTCTCGATTTATCTTTCTTCAGGTTCCCTAAAGATCCTGAGAGGTAAGCAAAAACAGTTATTTGTTAAATTAAATTGCCAATTTGTGATTATCACGCTTGCATCCATACTAGACCACATCGGGAAACCGGTCTGATACTTTATAAGATATACAATGTCATCGATCTTGAAACTACAACTTCTTTATATTACCATAAAGTCTATGATTTGGTGAGTTCACCAGTATGCCTTTCCGGTAATAATCTCGTTCTAGTAATTTTAAAAATAAGAAGAAATACAGCCATATATTCGTATCTTTCCAATGCTAAAAATGGCTGTTTGCTAGTTCAATCTTGCCGGCCGCTTGGGGTGCTAGTGTCGCACCGATCTGTCAAAAGGATGCATTTTCCTTTCATTAGAGCTTCGCTACTGTTATACTATACTGTGACCGCACTTCGGATTATAGCTTCCGGTGACCAAGTCTAGCCTACATTTTAAGGAATTTGTAATCGAAACTTGGCGGATGAGACAACTGGTTTTATTTTAATTGGGTTGTGTATCCTTCTTGGATGCAACACGAAGCGTGGAAACAATTTTCACTGCATTTGTACAATAATTTCACACGCGAAGAAAACTTAACATTGTTCGTGATATATCGGGCAAAAAAAAAATCTAACAAGAATTTTGTTTAAATTATCATAATATTGTGAGTTCAAAGTTTTGTTTTTGAAAATTCTCTGGAATGTAGTAATGAACTATTCTTCATATACAAACTTAGGTAACTTATTTAACATCAGATTTGACTCTGAATTCCAATTAATTATTTTCCAATTTTAAATCCTATGTCCAGTATTTTGAGTTCCACATTAACTTATATATTAACATATTCAGTGGCAATAGACAAATTTGTAAGCAAGCTAAAGGAATATTATATATATTATGGAACCCAGAGGTTCGTTGCCGCGCTTACCTGAGCCCGCCATTCAACCCTATTCTGTGCTAACTCCATCCAACCATCCCTCGCCAATCCTACTTCTCTTAAATCTATTCTACTATTATTTTTCCCACCTACGTCTAGGTCTTCCAAGTGGTCTTTTCCCTTCCGGTCTCCCAGTCAATACTTTCGAGATATGTCTTTCCTCCCCCATGTCCAGCCCACTTCATCCTCCGTTATTTAATTAACCTTACTATAACCGGTGACGAGTACAGGTTATGAAGCATAGGTAGCCTACTATAGGTAGAGGAAGTATTGTTTTCGACCCCCAAATTCGAAGTTGACTTTTTTTTTACATAAATATACGTTTTGAGGTTGCCTGATTCCAAATATACTATTTTCGGAAACATATCCGTGTGACTGTGTGGATGTCTGTGAACAGGCTAGCTCCAAAACGGAAAATCGTATGAAAACAAAATTTCGTATTTGGATCGGGTACCTTCTGAAGATGTGAGCCGAAGATTGGCGACGAGTTTCTCTTATTTTTAAGGGGACTTTAGATGAAGAAATTTTCGTTTTTCGCAATTTTCTCGAAAACGGCTCTAACGATTTTCTTTAAAATTTGCACATGGGTTGCTTATACTAAGAGCTAAAACTTTTATTTGAAACTTTTTTTTCTAAAAAATTATCTGAAGGGTAGTTATAAGCAACCCACTCTCTTTACAATACGGAAATGGAAATCGTACGATAACAAAATTTCGTATTTGGATCAGGTGCCTTCTGAAGATGTGACACGAAGATTGGCGACGAGTTTCTCTTATTTTTAAGGGGACTTTACATGAAGAAATTTTCGTTTTTCGCAATTTTCTCGAAAACGGCTCTAACGATTTTCTTTAAAATTTGGACATGGGTTGCTTATACTAAGAGCTAAAACTTTTATTTGAAACTTTTTTTCTAAAAAATTATCTGAAGGGTAGTTATAAGCAACCCACTCTCTTTACAATACGGAAATGGAAATCGTACGATAACAAAATTTCGTATTTGGATCAGGTGCCTTCTGAAGATGTGACACGAAGATTGGTGACGACTTTCTTTTATTTTTAAGGGGACTTTACATGAAGAAAATTTCGTTTGTCGCGATTTTCTCGAAAACGCCTCCGTGTAAGACGCCAACTTTTATTTGGGCAGAAGTTATGTTAGTTTTACATCAGATTTTTTAGATATACCTTTCCTCCTCCATGTTTGTTATTTCTACCTTTTCTTCATGCTATATTGTGTCGAGTGATATTAATTAGATTTTATGTGAACTGGGAAAGATATCTGCTAGATAGAATCCAGATAACTAGACTTCGGATTTTAGGTAAAAACCTATTTTAATCCTTAAGTGATATATGGACGAAAACTTGTATATGCATGTTTCATAAGTGACTATGCCTAAAACTGATACTTTTACAGGACCTAAAACAGCCTATTTTTACGTTAGAGCCTAGTATTGCCTTTTTGCTTGTTTTTCCTCTAAAGTTCAAAATAAGTCATTTTTTGTTATAAATTCTATCATTTATTTTCAGTTCGTACTAAATTTTTTAGCTTGAAATATGCAGTAAGTTACATGACACATTTGTGACGTGGTTAAATAGTAAGGAAATGTTTCGTCTTCAGTAGAAAAATTCCTTGGATTTCCCAAGAAAATGTAGTGTTTTTCTCCCTACTCCCACATCTAGTAAGAAAAAAGAAAAGCAGTTCTCTGAATCACTGAGGGATACAAGGGGTTGAATATGCTAGCGTGCGTAGCTTCTGGTCGCAGGGTTTAGGTTTTCACTGTTATAGTACTGTAGTAATACAGGTCCTAGTAATAGGTCTATATAATTCTGTGTACCATCATAGGCCTATATCTGTGTTTTATCATGATTATTGGTTAATGGTGACTTCAATAAATATAATAATCTGCATTGCAATTGAGATATTTCCGAAAATTGGCAACTTAACGATTTTTTAAGAGACTATTTTACGATTTTAGAGCCTATTTTAGGTACTTAAAACAGCATTTTTAGCGATTTAAAAGTCCGAAGTCTACAGATAACCTCTGACCTTAGAAGTTTAAGTTTCATGATATATTGTTGTTGGACAGAGGCGGAAGTTTGGTGTCTCGCTGGACAGACTGGATCCTGCAGCTTCTTGTTCGGAGAGATTGAACCTGATACTAGCTTGTTAGAAAGCACATATTCTCTCCAGTCCTATATTACTAGCTTGTTTAATAATTTATATATTTTATTACAGCATTCACTCTATGCTTATGTCAGTAACTGTCACCAAAGTGTTTTATTTGAGCTGTCCAGACATTCCTGAGCACAAAAGTCCTAGAGTCCTCTAGATATTATTATTATTATTATTATTATTATTGAATTTAGAAAAGTACAGAACACTATTTTACCGATTGGAATATCAGGGTTATATTTTAATAGTACATTGAGATACAAGTGCCGTAAGTGGTGCATACGGATCGAGGAAAGAGTTTGAAAAAACTCGTGCGCTTACGGCACGAGTATTGCATGCTGTTTTTTTGCACGATGATTATTTATATAAATTTATTTATATTAATTGAGAGATTAGCTGAAAATATTATGTATATACATTATTGATGTTTATTTCAGAAAGTGATTCGCATGTGTTGGTTGTTATGGGGACCGAATATTTGTTCTGTTAAATTCGCCACAAACTGCGGGACCTTGGTTCCGGTCTTCCATAAAGGCTAGTATTATGATGGTTTTACTTACGGCACGTGTGCTTTTTGTCATTTTTACAGCACTGAGGTTTCTTTTGTTTTCAAAGCGTGTGGGAATGGCAACTTATGATCCACTGCAACAACATTCGCAAGTACTACTAATTAGTTAAGTCTTGCAAAAACACAATAATAGAATTCATATGCTTCAAAACCAAAATATTACTTATTTTGACAACATTTAGGTACATTTAGCATTAATCACGATCGACGCCTACATTTCGTTTAAACTTTATAAAAATTAGTCTTTCCACAATATAAGATTTCCTTTCAAAAATAAAATGTTCGAAAAATAAAAATTTCTCACAAAAAGCAAAAAAAAATCGCAACAACACCAACATATTACCTTTGTTAATGGCAATAACCAGAATTCGTGAATAAGTCGAAGCCCAGGTATCTAATATTCATAATGAAAATATAATTATTATATGGTAAAGAAACCATAATAGTGTTTGGTAGGGAAAAATACAGCCCATAATTTCTGTTGTGCAATTAGCACGCCTGCAAAAAACCAATAAACAAGGAAAGGTTTGATTAAAGCATGGCCTGCTATATCACAGAGCTTTCTTGGAACCTAATTACATCGCTGCCTCGCTTTCATTTGTCTGCCTGCGTACCTTGACGTCTACATCCTCTGGCAATTGTCTTTCCCAGGTTTAAAACCGGTAAGGAACAATGCAATTCTTTCTCAACTCTAGGCCTGCTGTTACAAAACGCTAAGCGTTTAGTCTTTCCAGTTAGCTCTGGCTTCTCCGTATGAACGTATTATTTGTTTGGGGTCCTTTATGACATTCTATTCCATTATAAACAGTATAATATGTAGACCTGGGATTTTAAGGCAAATGCCTATTTTGTTCCTTATGAAATAACATGAAAATTTTTAAATATGTTGACGTTTCACGATAAATCACTTACATTTATAGAGCTTTATAGTGCCCTAAAATGCCTATTTGAACTTTTGGAGCCTATTTTTACTCTTTTAGTGCCTAAAATGCCTATTTTTACTCTTTTAGTGCCTAAAATGCCTATTTTTACTCTTTTAGTGCCTAAAATGCCTATTTTGTACATTTAAAAAAACATTCAACTTCTGTAACTTTTACAATCTAATTTTTAATTTTCCATATGATCCAAAACTGATTTTGATGAAGGTTTTTTTTAAATTCTGTCTTAATTTTGCAGTTATTTCCGTTAAGAATAGGTATACCATGCTTCATACAGTTTAAAAAAATCACATTTTTACAGTTTAAGATTATATAGTAGTACTTTAAAGTCTATTTTCTGTTTATTTACACATTTTTGCCTTTTGAGTTCAGGGGACCTCGCTGAAAATTCTAATTAGAATCTGTTTAAGCTACTTTTAGTGTTGCAAAATACGTTTTCTTTTTTTACCAGCATAAAAACAGAAGAGATGTTAAAACATGCATATTTTATATCCAAGGCCCCACTGTGACCCGACCCTGAAGATGTGACGTCACCGTACATAAGATTTAAATTAATTAAAATAACTAAACAGTACTAGGAAGGCTTAGATATTCACAGCATGGCAAACTCTAATACTGGAATGTTAAACTGTTAAACTGTTTCTGTGGTATATATATACACACAGAGTGTTAATGAATAACACCGAAATAATTTCTCTGTGCATAGAGGGGACATAGACAAACAACTTTTATTAGGAGATTTTTGCTTTATGGATTCAATTCTTCCTGTTACAGCATAGAATCTCCCAGGGCATGGCCGCCATTTGACATCTAACATTTGGAAAAATGCAAAACAAAGGAACTTCTTTGTTAACACTGAAGTTATGAATAAAACTAAAAAATAAAAAAAACCAATGCAGTGGCGGTCAGACCTTTTTGTGCATCTGTAAATTTTGCAGATTATGGAAAGACTAAATTATGACATAGCTGTTTATGAATGATTAAGAATCAGGTTTTTATCGATCGCTAAGAAGGCATGAAGTCAATTTAACGAACATGTTAACCCTATTTATTTTCATTACTGACTTATGAGCACCAAATTTTAATGATTTTAATGCCCTGTAGATACACATTTTACGTCATGGAGCCAAAATCTCCTGATAAAAGTTGCTTGTCTATGTCCCTTCTAGACACAGGTAAAATATTTCGGTGTTATTCATTAACACCCCATATATATAGCTAGCCTATTCCCAATCGTTGAATTCAATTATTGTTATGATCGATGAATCACAGGTAAGAAGATATTTCAGTGTTCACCCCTTTTGAATTTACATAAGAAAAAAGTGCACGTAGGTGGATTGAAGTGAAAGCAATAAAAATAACACGACAACAGTATAACGCAACTGACACATGTCATTGATTGTGGGTTATCTATAAGAGTCATTAAAAATTATCTCTGGAATCCAGAATTTAGCCTTGTGATTCGTTATGGGAAATGCTACACGTATGTGATGTAGAAAGTGCAGCGCAGTGCGGTATTTCAATTGTTTTTCAATCATTTCTTGTTCACTTTCTCCACCTGATAGACATCAATGTTGCACTAATTATTTGTGAAAAAATACAAGTGGGGTTGGTATATAGTTTCCTGTATCTGCTGTCAAACATGTTATTAAGTGCAATGTATTGGATTTGTATTTTTCCCTGGCGATTCAGATATGTGTTCAAGAAACCACAGGATATTATTTCTGACGAACTTTACATCAGGATACTTTAAAGGAGAAAATCTGACACTAGGATTTGAACCCATGCCGACGCTCTACCAGATGGAATCTCTCTCCTATGACTGATTACTAGGACAAGGCATTCAATGACCATAAAATAGCGAAAAAATGCAAAATAAAAAAATGCATTTATGACCTAAAAATAGTGAAAAATGACACAATATTTAAAAAAAATGATTAATTGTATTTGTACCACTTAATTTCTTTCATATCATTTAGTGTGTCATTTAATGTATCTTAAATGATTTGATGTGTTATGTTGTGTCATTTAATGTACTATTACTTGTTATTTGTTACATTTATGAATATACAGGGTGTTAATGAATAACACCGAAATATTTTACCTGTGTATAGAGGGGACATAGGCAAGCAACTTTTATTAGGACATTTTTTCTCTATGACGTAAAATGTGTATGCTACAGGGCATTAAAGTCCTTAAAATTTGGTGCTCATAACTCAATAATTGAGCGAAATAGGGTTAAAATTTTCATTAAATTGACTTCATGCCTTCCTAGTGATCGATAAAAACCTGTTTCTTAATAATTCATCAACAGCTATACCATAATTAAGAATTTTCATAATCTGCAAAATTTACTGACTAATCACATGATTGCCCGCCACTGCATTATGTTTTTATTCCTAATTCCAAACCTAACAAAAATGTTTCGTTTGTCTTTTTTTCCCTCAGAGTTGTAAGATATCGATCGTCATTTTTTACAATTTTCCCGACCACTACACAATACTCACTGTGCCTTTGTTTCCCATCATTTCAAGTATTAGAAGTCAGTGGCGTGCATATCTTTGGGAGATTTTATGTTATAACAGGAAGAATTGAATCCATAGAGCAAAATTCTCCTAATAAAAGTTGCTTGTCTATGTCCCCTCTATACACAGGTAAAATATTTCGGTGTTATTCATTAACACCCTGTATAATAAAATTATGTAGGCCGTGCTGCTTTGAAATAGTATTGACAAAAAGAATAGGAAGGCAAAAAACACAAACATCAATCCAGACATAACCTCCAAATCAATCAGCTGACTAATGAACTAATACTATTACTGAACCTATCTCTACGAAACAAGATTTTGATAACTATGAAAAATATTATGAGTTCTGATATTATTAACTAATATTATTAGCAAGTTCTATGAAACACGGCGCAGAAGCTTGTGTTTTACGGCAGGATGCATCAAACGTACAGTTGTCTTAAAATAGTCGAGATACAAAAAATCCCTTTAGGCAGGCCTACAGGCGGAGGTAGATTTCGAAGTGCTTTTGGTTTAATCTATTGTCGCTGCATAGCACTCTTCTTCTTTAGCCTTGGCATGGTAAACCTGCAGTAATAAGAACTGAATTCGGTAAAGAGGAAGAGCCTACAATCATTTGTTTTGACAACAAGAATAGGATATAATATTCTGGGAGGCCGTGCGCAAGATCAACAATGAATAAAATTAGCAAAGCCGCTAAACAAGACAAAATTATGATATTATAATAATTCTTTTAAGTGTTATTATTTTCAAACATTAAAATCTCGCGTAATATGAGAGCTATCAAGAAACTATTTATTGCTTTGTAGAGTACTCATCAAGAGCTTTTCAACGATACCCCACAAGACGTGGTTTCAAAAGTTTCGAATTTTCATCCCCCACCCCACCTCCACCCCCACCCTCACTCGAACCCCCGAATCGTTGGTGTCACTGTAAACTCCATAGGGAGTACTCTAATTTATTCAAACAAAGTTTCCCTCTATACTTCATAGGGGCCGAGATATACATTTTTAAAAATTTCAACCCCCTCCCCCGACCACCCCCTTGGGCCAATTTTGCCCATTAACGAACTTGTCCGAACTATTGGGCCTAGAAATAACATAATAAAATTTGGTTCAAATATCTTCAAAATTACGGCCGCTATCGTGTAAAGATATATATATATCTATATTAATAAAAATGAATTTTCAAAAGGGTTGTTGCCGCATCACTTGAGAACGGCTCGACCGATTTGGCTGGTTTTTGTTTTGTTGTGATCGTAATTGTCTGGAGAAGGTTTGTATGAAAGAAAATTTTTGGAAAATCCACGGGGAAAGTCGGAAATGTGATGAAATGAGGCAAAGTTAGACAAAGTTAGAGAGTTCTGCTGTCAATTGTTTACATAAAAAAATTGAAGTGTGACAAAAGAAGTGTGACATATTCACAGTTTGAGAGTTCCGCTTTCACATGTTTTTATAATAAAACAAACAAACAAAAACATATAAATTTCAGTGGATAGCGAATGTGGCACTTATAATTTATAACTCAGTCTTCGAGAAGCATTAATCATAATGACTGAAATTCAACCCGGTCTGAGTGGCATAATTAAAATTAAGAGAGGTAAGTCTTTGCGAAGTGGACAAAAGGAAATAATATTGAATGTGTTTAGTGGATTTCTTAAAAAATATCCCAGACTTGCAATCGAGGACATTGTAAAATTGACATTGGAATTCACCGATCTGGAATGTGACTGGAAAGTGGGTAGTGAATACAGAGACTCCGATTTAGTGAAAACTCATCCAATAAAGCCGCATAGTGTTTTAGATAACATTTCTTGACCAATTTGCACGACATTTTGCACACATATCCAGTTAAGCCCGGGAAGTAACGCGGTGAACACTAAAATTCAAACAGACCACTCCTTCCCTTTAAAATGTATACAGTTTCTGAATATATTATACTGAAAAATGAAATGCAATTCAGTTATAATGACAACAGTGTATTGTTTAGAGTGTTCACATAGGGATTTAGGAATTACATAAAACTGGGCTGTATCAAATTTTGATGCTATCGATGTAATTAATACATTTGTGAAAATAATTCTTGAAGAATGAAATCCAAGAAAATAAAGCACAATGTGAAGCAGTCACATAACTTTCTCTACCCTCGACATGGAAAATATTTCCTCACGTCACATTTTGATGTAGAATAAGCGGTCGTATTGCAGGGACAGCTTAAGTGTGTGCCAGTGAGTACGTACATCAGAAGTCTGTAAAAAATCCTATCCACTGATATGTCACTCATACCTGTAAAGAAGACAAAATAGGGTGGAACATTTTCAGTCCTATGCCCGCAGTATATTATGTCCCAGGTTTTGGGGGAGGAAAGTATGAAAGTGATATTGCATTTTTTTTTTTTTTTTTTTTTTTTTTTTTTTAATTTCAGCTCCGAAACGGTTCAATGGTAACATAAGAGTGAGAAATAAAAATTTCCATAAAGACAATACAATCTTATGTAATCGGAATTTATGTTCCTTCTTATTTCAACCCCTCCCAGGCATGGTGTGTAGAAGCAACGGAATGCAACATTCGACATCCTCTGTGAGGAAAAAAAAAAAAAAAAAAAAAAAAAAACTATGACTAGCGTTTTCAGAGGGAATACTTTGAGTGTGATAAGTCGTTCTTCCTCATTTCAAGTTCTACGTACATGTTATGCAAGACCCTAGAATTTGAAAATCGAAAGTCCTTCATAAGTTAATTTCAAATAACAAAATGAAAACCCGGGCGACGCCGGGCCTTTTACGCTAGTATATATATAAATATCACAAAATTTTTTTTTGAACGGGCGGTGGTTTCGTACTTAGGGGAGCATGAAACGTAAAGATATGAAAGAATTTTTCGAAAATCATAAAGTGGTATCCATTGCAATAGGTAGATTTTTCTTCGAAAATCTACCTAAAAGTCGAAATCCTTAGAATCCTAACCCTGTTACTAACAATAATAGAAACATAAAGCCAACCAGTTGTTGCAAACATAAATAACTTGCTGACTCTTGACTTTTGTCAGCTTCTTGCAACTGTTTGTATTTGCTGATAAACAAATTTCACCCCTTAACAAGTACGTACCAGAAATAGACTAGCATAAAACAAGGCAAGGGGTGGGATCCCGGATGTTTACAGCCACAAAGTGGAACTGAGTGATGTTCAAGTGTGCTGGCAATTAACGTCGAACCCGTGGCAATAAAGATACCTCACAACAGCGATAAAACACAACATCTCAAACCTCAATTCTAAATGTGTCGTCTTCATTTAATAGTGCTGTAAACAGAACCATGCGTATCTTGTATTTTCAACATCCTATTTGCTTGTGTCCTATGATATCAATTACCCATTAAATGTTATTAAGTGCCAGAATGTTACTTTCTGAGATTGTGTGGGGGATGGGAAAATGTCTGTCCGTCTGTCTACACGCGCGATAATTAAAATACGCTTCATCGGATTTTCATGGAACTTGGTATACGCATTTATAACGTCCATGGGAAGAAGCTTGTTGATTTTGGACCAAATTGGTTGACCGGTACCGGAGTAATGCCCAAATTAGTGCCTATTTTATGGTAATTTAGACAGAATTTATCAAATGCAAATCAGTTTTCCATGACAACATATCGTTTACAGTGTTCATATACGGCTTTGGAAGTTGCAATACATTTAGCTTTGACAAATAACACTACCCACATATTCCTTCACATATGCTTATCAAACTAGACCTTTGTTCTTCCGTAAGCCCTGCTTAATGAATCGATCTGGAGCTTAAGTCAGAAATCGATTACAAAAATAACTTATTTTCTGCATATCATAATTGCAATTATCAATGATTAAACAAAAGCATTCTGACACTTTGTTACATCAGTTTACCTGATTTTATTTTTTAACAAATCTGAAGTAATATTCTCACATAACTTTCTCTACCATAAAGCATGGGTAATACGAAGTTCTCTCTTAAAACAATTCTGATATACAGCTGCTGCCATTTTAAGAAGGCCTCGTCCCAAACCATGGTCTATCTACAAAAGAATATAATAGCATTGTTCCCTAATCCGAAAATCTGCCCAGACACCGACAAAGAACAGATGATCTTGTAGTCGCGTGGGTTTCCCCAGTGTTGCCGCTGACATTCACCACTTCTTAAGTGAAGTAAGTGTTGTGGTAAGTATTTGGCAACATTGTACTTGACTGCAGACAAGTGTGAATACGCCTAGTTACCATTCTAGTCACTGTTTGACAGGTCGAAGAGGATTAGGGTGGCAGCAGGTAGAGGCAGTTCTTGGAAAAAGAGTCTTTAAAAAGTGGCACGCACTTGTTTTACTTGTAGAAATATGGAATGTTCGCATGCAAGACTTAAACCATACAGAGTTGGATTTACATGAATATAAGCAACTAGTAGGTAACAACACAAGAGTTAAAAGGGATTAACATCGGAGAATTTAACAAACAAACAACAAATTCAGATACCAAGTTAGTATTTTCCTGAGAAAATTGTCTTATCACTAAACTGTATCGAGTCAGGTACGGATATGGTACTGAATTTGTTTAAATAAGTTCATAGGCTTCCACGGCCGGTGTCATCTATCAACTCTACTAAAATTCTAGGTCTACTAAAACATGAAAACCGCAGATTCCCTAGACTTGTTACAGAATCCATAGAAACATGGGCGCAAGTACCCGGGGGCAGGGGGTGCCGCCCCCCCCTCTAGCTCTTAGGGAAAGGAAAAAAAATGTATTACGTAATAAGTATAGTCGGGTGTTTTTCTTTCAGGACAATTATTTAAAAGTCAGTAGAGACATAAAAAGTTTGCAGAAGTTTTACCAAATGGACTACATAGAAGCAGAATCCACAGTGGATTAGAAAATGTGGGTCCAGGACCAGGGACCCTTAAAATTCTATTTTTGTATTTAAAAAAAAATATTATGTTAGTGCGTCAAATATGATAGGCTTATAGACCTAGCAGTTATTTTGTTTTCATAACACAATGAGTAGGCTATTGTTTCCATTGTTCCATGTGTTATTTAACTTCTTTTATAAATAGTAATAAATATTATAATTTAGTTACCGATTTCTTGTTTACGTTGGCATGTCTTAGAATATGGTAAACAAATTTGCTAACTAGTTTTTCAGTGCTAAAATAGCATAAAATTTGATTTTCATTAGTTCAATATTTAACAATTTCCCGGGGGTGGACCCCGACTCCCCTTTCTTGGGGGTATTCCATATCCCCAAACCCTCCGGCACTTTCGACCCTCTCCGAAATTATTGTCTGACTACGTCATTGTTGCACTTATTATATTATTAATGTAATGTTACAAAGTGGCAAAAAATTAATTAATTAAATAATTGTCCCCCCTTAACAAATATCATATGGGCGCCCTTGCATAGAAATCATTAAGCATCCTCATAACATAAACAGGGAAGATGGGTACAAGATCAGCGACATCTGGCGGGAAACTATCAAAACTTTAAAGTAACTTCACTGACTTCATGACAACTGCGACTGTTGATTTTTCAATACATGAGCTTCGTTTTTGTGTGAATCATTCTCCGAAAAAGGATACGACAGGATGTCCGAAACGTTAGATGCTAAAAAAACGACGCGGCCCAACCCCAAGGCTTGTGGCCCAACCCGGATAGTCAATATAATTAGTTTATAACTGAATTTGTTTGTTTGCTACCCCTTCAACTCTATATAGTTACCTACTAGTTTAAACAATTAAGTTGTACCTAGTATTATATGCTAAAAATGATTACCTTATATATGAATAACAGTACTATTTTCAAAAAATTTAAATGATAAATTAGCTGCGGATCAAAATTTCACCAAAACTCACCTAAGGAATTCCCCGAAATAGTATATAAATTACACTGATATAATACTATTGTTAAAATCAATACGTACATCCTAGTATTATTTCAATTGCTCGTTTCTAGTTTTTTCCCCCGGAAAATTTACTTTTTCCTTAATTATCCGAAATTGATAATATAGGCCTATCCTTTAGGACACATTAGTTCGTCTTAAATTTGAAATAAATTAACGGAAATTAAATAAATTAGAATATTTAAAGGTCATGTAAAATTACAGAATAAGGTACATGGAAGATCCGTAGCCATGGGTGTATAGGTAGCATACTTGCCTTCCACCTTGGCAGTCCGGGTTCGATTCCCGGCCGGGTAGTGGGTTTTTCAGTAATGAAAAATCCCCGGGGTCAGGACTGGATATCGCCTAGGAAGTATATAGGCTTTAGGCTAACTTAAAAAAAATGGTGACTGCTAGAATAGGGTATAGGGTATTCACAATAGATCTATTAAGGTCGCAGTGTTGAGAACCCGAAGGGCTTACACTACCCCCATTAATCTAATCTAATTTAAGGTACATGAAATAAACTATGGCCTAATCACTGTCTTAACTGTTTTCTGTGCAGTCCGACATGGGTTTATGTATTGTGTGAGAGAAGTTTCATGCATTTAAGGGTTAATGAAGTAGACAATTATCATTCTTTTCTGGAATAGATTTTACTTTCCGAATTTTTAAGTTCGTATTCGTAGGCCTACATCATTGTAGCCACCCCGGTAGCCCACAGCTTCACAACCATCGCAGGAAACTAAGATATTACTAGGACTTGAAAGGGCCGAGGAATTTTGTCCAGAAGCCCAAATTAGGGTTGAAGTCCAGAAAACCCCCGTATAGTGAGTTCCGTCCAAATAAAACAATGTTTGATCATATTTAGGGCTTACAACATTCAAGCTATCGCGAAAGTTTTATTTCCAAGGTATGACAAAAATAGCCAAAGCCAACTGTAATTGATTTGACATTGAAATGTATAGGCCTAACTGAAAACCGATGCTTCGAAAACACAAAAACATGCACGTTTTTTGCTCGTTTTTCACTGATAACTCACGAACGAAAGCGAAAATTAAAATTCCGGCTTCCAAGTGCATTTTCCGACCCTTCAGTCCACCTATGTTTAAAATTTCAGATCTCTGCGTTCAGTAGATTTTGCTGGGCATCGCGGACGGACAGACAGACAGACAGACAGAAGGAAGACAGTCACTTCCTTTTATTAATATAGACGATTATGAGAACTTTAAATAAGCATAATTAAACAGAAATTGTTTAAATTTTTTATTTGGATACAGGAAGACGGCGTTTGCTGTTTGCATGTAACCGTATGTACCAATTAACTAATTACAAGTTGGGTCAAAAACATTCATGTAGAATAGATAGAAATCAGAAGAATAAACCAGAATTTTCTTACAAATTTTTGGGTCACTTTTATTAGTTTTTGGATCAGTTTTCTGTATTTTTTATCAGTCATTCAATAGTTCATTTTTTAAGTATTCTTAGGACATAAAAATCCGGGCCCTGATGATAAGTTAACAGTGAAACAGGCAATGAGGCTTGAGATACCCAATCATAGCGATTGTTCTTCGAGTACCACAAGGAAACAATTAAGAGAGAGCAGAACGTGGCAAGGATGAACGGGTGATTGAAGCGAAACGCCCCAGACATCTCAAGACATGCTTTTGTTTATTCTCACGTGTGTGTGGTCCAAGGGCTGAAAAGGATATAAATAGCCCTAGGGTAGGCAATCCGTGAGCCGTAACCACTATGCGGAACGCCGAAACTTCCGTCAACATAGTCAGGTGGAAGGCTAAAAGTCGAAGTCCCACGATACGGTTTATGGTCCATATTTCTACAAATCATCAAAACTAGATCGTGTGATGATTGTCACTGAACACAATTTTACCCTACACTGAGTGGAAAGCGCAGTAGATAACATTGTGATACAGTGAACGCCGCTTAATGTAATCGCGGATAATGTTATCACTAGGGGGCGGATTTCTATACCTAACAAATAGGACATATGCATGCATTTATGACCTAAAAATCGTTAAAATATGACTTTACCACTTACACATTGTGTGTATATATATATATATATATATTTTTTTAAGTTTCACTGCAATTCATTTTATTAAAAAAAATGTTAATTAATTAAAATATCTGTAAATTCTAAAAAGTATGATTATAATGCAAAATTTACAAAATATATGAAACTTCAAAATTTCTTTAATATGCAGACAAATATGCCAAAAATATGACCTAAATATGCATATTCATACTACATATACTACGATAGTTGAAAATTTCCTAAATATACAGTTAGTCTATATGCACAATAAAAGCCATTCCATTTCCACCAGGATGCTTGGAATCGGGTTTAAATTAGTCGGAAACCTGAAATAATGCAAAGGGGAAAAATATGACATGTCATAGAAATCCGCCCCCTGGTTATGACTTTTATGAAGTCTCGTACGGATTAATACTCATACATTGAAAAAATGCTGTTTATTGTGATCAAAGATTCGGTACATGTAATCAAGTTTTCCTTATTTCGGTTTTATTTCTAAGTACTGTACCTCATTCGAAATTTCGTTAAGGGTTTTATTTCTAACTCAACATTGGTCAAGTTGCATCGTGTCCTTCGTAACATACATGCTGATGGTGTCAAAATTCTTCACGACAATGCTCGCCCTCATGTTACTGCACCTGTTCGTGATGAAATCAACAAATTTGGTTAGGATGTGCTCCAGCATCCTCCATACAATCCAGACCTGGCACCGTCGGACTTTCATTTGTTTGGTCCCGTGAAGAAATTCCTGGCCGGCAAACGCTTTGCGTCAGATGCAGAAGTGAAAACAGCAGTCAGCAGATGGCTATACTCCAACCGAACGAACTTCTATGAACAGAGTATTTTGAAACTGGAATCACAATGGGAGAAATGTGTTGAGAGACTTGGCGACTATATAGAAAAATAGACAAAAGATGTCCCTTCATGCGTGCATTTGTTTGTAATTTTACCTATTAAACTTTTTGTAAAAAAAAAAAATATTGTGCGTTACTTTTCGATTCACCCTCGGACTTATCGAGTAAAACAGAGTCCTCTGGTAGCGGAATGATATTTTATAAATTTCGTGTTGCATAGAATATACTGAAGTAAGTTACTTTTAAAAAATACACTACTTTTCACATCCGTCATAATTTATTGCTAATGATGTAACGCTTTCTCTCATTGGTTATCTTTAATTGCCATTTCTTCTAGCAGCTAACTGGCGACATTGCAATCTGGTAGCCAATTAACCGACTTAAGCTAAACGATTTTAGTTCAAATAAGTACCTAAGGAAATTGCCAATAATACTGGTGATTTGTGTGTCAGCTCAAACACAGAGGTCGTTGCTAACAATAAGTACAAACATGGGGACTGATGATACTAACATGCTAGTACCTGTATTAGACTAGATGTCCTTGGGGATGATTAGTTACACGTACTGACTCACTCAATGGCAATAGACAATTCCTAAGCAAGCTAAAGGAATATTATCTGTTTTATGGAACCCGAAGGTTCATTGCCGCACTTATCTGAGCCCGCCATTCAACCCTATTCTGTGCAAACTCTATCCAATCATCCCTCGCAAATCCTACTTCTCTTAAATCCATCCTAATATTGTAAAGATATATATATAAATATAACAATTTTTTTTGAACGGGTGGTGGTTTCGTACTTAGGGAGGCATGAAACGTAAAGATATGAAAGAATTTTTCGAAAGTCATGACATGGTATCGATTGCACTAGGTCAACATAATAATCAAGGACCCATCTCCACTATACTATATCCAGTATATGCCCAGGACTAAATTTAAAGACTGACAGCGAACCGCACAGTAAACAACTATAGTAATTATTAACTGTTTCAATGCAGCTTCTATTGCCTTCTGCAGCTAAAAGTTAATTCTTTTTTTAAATAGTTAGGGATAGCCTATACCTTCCATTTCTTTCTTTTACCTCTTTCTTTTACTTGTAGAAACATTTATTCGGGCCTTACAAGGACAACAACCTCTCGGATGAGGCGTTTCTATGGATGACATGCATATTTTTCTGACCAGATAAGGACATGAAGGGTCTCCCCATTATGAGTGATCAGCCCGATGCCGGGGCACCTCCGAGACAACACAAACACATAGGACGAGACACACCAGTCACACACACACGCGGCTGGGATGATAATGTCGGCCAGATGATATCCAGGGACCACAAGGACCTAAAATCACCAATATTCGTCTTTCAGGTGGGGAAAACGCCGGAAAATCCTCCCTAGGTAATTTGTCCTGACCAGGCATCGAAAACTTGGTTCGCATATAAATCGTAAACTTAGTTAAAGTGCACTTAGACAAGTCATTCCACCCAACGAGAATCTGGTACACATATATCTGCAGTATACGAAGAGAATTAATTTAAATACTGGTAGCGAACCGCACAGTCAACTACTCAAGCAATTATCACCTGTCTCAATGTAAACGTTTTCTATTGTCACCGTAGCTAAAAGTTATATTTAGTTTAAAAAAAATTGGTTTGCCCCACTGAATATGAACTCTATAAAAATATTTTAAAAGAGAACTTCAATTAGTGGGGGGGGGGGGCAGTTCACTTATAAGTTTTCTAGGGGTCTAATCCCCTGGGTCCTTCTTCATATAACTTTTACACTCATATTATTAGCAAATACATAATTTTATTAGTTACTAGCTGAAAAGGCCCGGCGTCGCCCGGGCTTTGTATTTTGTAATTTGAAATTAACTTATGGGGGACTTTCGATGTTGAAACTCTAGGTCCTGATAGGCTATAATAATGTATGAAGAATTCGAAATGAGGAAGAACAACATATGGCACTCAGACTATTCCCTCAGAAAACGCTAGATATAGCTTTTTATGGTTCATAGAGGATGTCGAATGCTGCATTCCGTTGCTTCTACTCATCATGCCTGGGAGGGGTTGAAATAAAAAGAAACATAAATTACATAAGATTGTATTGACTAGACGGAAAATTTTATTTCTCATTCTCATGTTAAACCGTTTCGGGCCTGAAATAAAATAGAAATGCAGTATCACTTTCATACTTTCCTCCCCTAAAACCCGGGACATAATATACTGCGAGTATAGGATTCAAAATGTTCCATCCCATGCTTAGGGCCTATGATAAATATCAACTAATACAAAGCCTACAGCTATGGATAACTGACTATTTACCGACTTCTGACATAACATACTCACACACTTAAGTTGCTCCTGCAATACGACCTCTTATTCTACATCAAAATGTGAAGTGAGAAAATATTTCTTATGTCGAGGGTAGAGAAAGTTATGTGACTGCATCACACTGTGCTTTATTTTCGTGTAATTCATTTTTCAGTAATTATTTTCGCCAATATATTACATGGAATCATAATTCGTTAAAGTCCAGCATTAGGCTATATAGTTGCCAAGGCCCTATGTAGGCCTAATCACAGTAAACAATTCACTGTTGCCATGTGAGCTGAACAACATTTCATTTTTTTCAGTAGAATATTCACAGAAATTATATAATTTTCAAGGGAAGGACTGATTTGTTTCAATTTTAATGTTGACAGCTATACTTCCCGGGCTTAACTGGGTATGTGTACAAAATGTCGTGTAAATTGGTAAAGAAATGTAGATTTGTATAAGGAACAAACATACATACATACACACTTTCGATTTTATATATTAGATTATTATTAGTCTTCTGTTTCCTAAGAATATTTTCTAATAATATTAGTTATGAGTTCATGGGTCTAAATTATTAGTAAATATTGCTAATATTAGTAGTAAACTGTTTCATAGACTGCAGAACTAATAAAATTTACCTATAAGTTAATATTAGGTGTTTTCCTATAAGTGTATTTGGACCAATAACTTATTCTCAAACCCATGTAATTCACATTTCGTGATCTTAAATTTGTGGAAAATGAATCACTCTGATTTAATTATCAATTTAGAAAAAGCTTACATACGCTATCAAAGGAATTTTTGTGATAAGTTTTTAGGATTTGAGGTTATATTTTAGTACATAAGCCTACTGCTACCTTGAATAAGTGCCTGGCAGATTTATTCATTTCTTAGAGCTAGTTATTATTTGTTACATTTATGAATAGGCCTACGTATATATATGTTCTTTTGGGAATATGACATGAAGACTAGAGACGACTTTCTGTTAACTTGCTTTTAATTTACATGAAGAATGTTTAATTTTCTCGCGATTTTTTTCGAAAATGGCTCTAACAATTTTGTTATTTTGTATAATAAGTCTTTATACTGCAGCAGCTAAAACGTACATTAAATATGTTTCCTTCCAAATTCTATCTAAGTCAGTCAATAAAGCCTTTGATGGCACAGTAAGTATCTGAACATTATATTCCTTTATAAGCATTTTTAAACTCCTATTCTAGCCTTTGTCTATGGCATTACCACAGTATAGTATAACAGTAGCGAAGCTCCATACAGTTTTTTTCAACCGGCGCGACTGCAGCTCTCGTAGCGGTGAGCGAGAGACAACACAATCTGTTACATTGTTTCTTATGAAAAATGCACAATCTAGAAGGCAGTGGAAAAATGTCAACAATATTTTATGGAAATGCTTGTAGTGCTATAAACTGCACCAACAGCCAAAGGAACCAAAGGAATCTCTCGATTTATCTTTCTTCAGGTTCCCTAAAGATCCTGAGAGGTAAGCAAAAACAGTTATTTGTTAAATTAAATTGCCAATTTGTGATTATCACGCTTGCATCCATACTAGACCACATCGGGAAACCGGTCTAATACTTTATAAGATATACAATGTCATCGATCTTGAAACTACAACTTCTTTATATTACCATAAAGTCTATGATTTGGTGAGTTCACCAGTATGCCTTTCCGGTAATAATCTCGTTCTAGTAATTTTAAAAATAAGAAGAAATACAGCCATATATTCGTATCTTTCCAATGCTGTAAATGGCTGTTTGCTAGTTCCATCTTGCTGGCCGCTAGGGGTGCTAGTGTCGCACCGATCTGTCAAAAGGATGCATTTTCCTTTCATAGAGCTTCGCTACTGTTATACTATACTGTGGCATTACCATGCTCTAAGACTCCAAAATTATGGGAAAAATACCACGATCCTATCTCCACTATGACTTACTATATCCAGTACACGTCCAGAACTAATTTAGATTGACAGCGAACCGCACAGTAAACAACTATAGTAATTATTAACTGCCTCAATTTTTTTCCCCACTTTATGCATGTCTCAATGCAGCCTCTATTGCCCTCTGCAACTAAAACTTAAGTTTTTAATTTTTTTTTTAATATTATTATTTTAGGTTAAGGAAATTCCTTTTTGCATGACGTAACTAATTAGTGGTACCAATTACGAATATTGTTGCCGTGGATCCTAACTTGACATTTCCACACGCAATCTGGTTGCTATGAAAACAAAAGAAATCTCCGTGCGGTAAAAATTACAAAAAGCACAAGTGCCGTAAGTAAAATCATCATAATACAAGCCTTTAATGAAGACCGGAACCAAGCCCCCCCCCCCAAGTTGTGGCGACTTTAACAGGCCAAATATTAGGTCCCCATGACAACCAACATATGCGAATCACTTTCTGAAATATAACATCCATCTTCAGTAGTGTATATAGGCCTAGGCTACATAATATTTTCAGCTAATATCTCAATTAATATAATTAAATTGATAGCCTATAAATAATCATCGTGCAAAAAATAGCATGCAATACTCGTGCCGTAAGCGCATAACGGATCTCGGAAATTGAAAAAACTCGGCGCAGGTGCCACGTTTTTTCAAACTCTTTCCTCGATCCGAATGCACCGCTTACGGCACTTGTATCGCAATATACTATTCCTTTCCTTCTTTTACCTCCCCCTTGTAAAAACCCGCCCAGCCTTACAAGGATAGCAACCTGTCGGATGAGGCGTTTCTATGGATGACATGCATACTTTTCTGACCAGATAAGGACATGAAGGGTGTCCCCATTATGAGTGATCAGACCGATGCCGGGGCCACCTCCGAGACAACACAAACACATAGGACGAGACACACCAGTCGCGCACACAAGCGGACGGGTTGATAATGTCGGCCAGATGACATCCAGGGACCACAAGGGCCTAAAATCACCAATATTCCTCTTACAGGTGGGGAAAACGCCGGAAAATCCGCCCCAGCTAATTTGTCCTGACCACGCATCGAAAACTTCGTTCGTATATAAATCGTAAACTTAGTTAAAGTGCACTTAGACAACCCCTAGCTCAAAACAAGAATCTGGTACACATATATCTGCAGTATACGAAGAGAATTAATTTAAATACTGGTAGCGAACCACACAGTAAACTACTCAAGCAATTATCACCTGTCTCAATGTAAACGTTTTCTATTGTCACCGTAGCTAAAAGTTATATTTAGTTTAAAAAAAATTGGTTTGCCCCACTGAATATGAACTCTATAAAAATATTTAAAAAGAGAACTTCAATTAGTGGGGGGCAGTCCACTTATAAGTTTTCTATGGGCCTAATCCCCTGGGTCCTTCTTCATATAACTTTTACACTAATATTATTAGCAAATACATAATTTTATTAGTTATTATTATTAGTCTTCTGTTTCATGAAAATATTTTCTAATAATATTAGTTATGAGTTCATGGGTCTAAATTATTAGTAAAAATTGATAATATTATTAGTAAACTGTTTCATAGACTGCAGAACTAATAAAATTTACTGATAGCCTAATATTAGGTGTTTTTCTATAAGTGTTTTTGGACTAATAACTTATTCTTAAACCCATGTAATTCAGATTTCGTGATCTTAAATTTGTGAAAAATGAAGCACTCTGATTTAATTATCTATTCAGGAAAAGCTTACGTACGCTATCAAAGGAATTTTTGTCATAAGTTTTTAGGATTTGAGATTAGATTTTAGTACATAAGCCTACTGCTATCTTGAATAAGTGCCTGGCAGATTTATTCATTTCTTAGAGCTAGTTATTATTTGTTACGTATATATGTAGGTCGTGCTGATTTGAAATAGTATTAACAAAAAGACTAAGAAGGGAAAAAAACACAAATAACAATCCAGACATAACCTCCAAATCAATCAGCTGACTAATGAACTAATAATATCAGCGAAGAGATTATATGAGTAGTGTTCATATCTCTACGAAACAAGATTTTGATAACTAATGAATAATATTATGAGTTCTAATATTATTAACTAATTTTATTAGAAAGTTCTATGAAACAGGGCCCTGGGTTCCGGGGTTCAGAAAGCAGTGAGACATCCTTGACACTCCCGGAAATTGAAGAGTATGACCGACACATAATTGTCTGGTGACACACGACTTACCTGACAGGAACAGACACTACACAAAAGATCACTTCACTCCCTGCACTCAACACTTTTGCTTTCAACTCTGCAACCGGCGAGTCAACGGTTCTGTTTGAATCAAACCACGTGGTGCCTTCAATGACGTCACCACACGCATTTCATCACTGGTATAGTCATTGCGAAAAGTTACGCACAACTACTCGGAAAGATTCTTAATAAATGTGTCCGAGGAATTACAGTCAAACCTCTGTATAACGAAGTTCGATATTACGATAAACCCGCATTTAGCGATATTTTTCTTTGGTTCTGGGATATTCCCTATCTTAATAATTAGGGTTCGGATGTTTATGACATTTCATATTTTTATTCTGTCCTCCATTCTCGCCGCAAACACAAATTAAACACGAATTGCACGCTTGTTATCCTAATCGGACAGTTTCATTTTGCATACAAAGTCACATTTTGGTCATTTTTAAGGTTTTGGTCATATTTCGGCCATATTTGTAATTTAACGTTATATTTCAGTTATAAATTCCGTAGAAGAGCACAATTTATCAATGTATGTACTACATGGTCAAGTTAAATTTGAAATTGATTTAATTAATTTTATGTTCATGCCAAATTAATAGTATCTTAAATATTAAAATTAATTCAATTGCTCATATTTTATAGGCACACGAAAGGTCTACAAAACATTAGGAGTATTTCGAGCTGATTAAGCGAGCAAACAGGAGAAAATCCTTTAAAAATAGAAATTCATTACAAGTAAAACTGTAAATCACTTGTAAAATTGTTAAAAAGTGATTGAATTCATGTGATGTAAGAATTTAGTATCTTTAAACGTTTTAAATGGGAAATTGCATTTTTTGAAAACATATTATTTTACTAGGTCATTTTACGATTTTTGGGTCATATTTGGTCATTTTTAAGGTAATATTTCCAGTCATATTTTCCACTTTTTTAGGTCATAAACATCCGAACATTGTGGAAGTTTAGTGGTCTTTTGAGATTTGGATTTGTGATCATTGATCCATTACCGCTGTGGCGTAGGGGATGCGTTCGCTCCTCTCACGCAGCGGGTCCGGGTTCGATTCCTATACCTATGGTTCCTATACCTATGAAACGAGGAACGCGATCATACTCCTATTTTAATAAATTCCATTATAGGCTACTTCCCTGAAGGGAATAGGCCTAACACCCGACCGCTACCATCACCTACCAGAGGCTGATGGCAGGATTGGAGTCATGTGGTCAGCATGCCGACATTTACGGCCGTTAACGGTGGTTTCCATGACCGGAGCCGCTACTTCTCTATCAAGTAGCTCCTCAATTTTAATCACGAGACTTAGTGCACCCCAGAAAAATCCTAGGAGGAACCGGGAATCGAACCGGGCCGACGGATCTGTAGTCAGCAACACTAACCACAAGACCACGCCGGCGGTCAGCTTGTTGTATAATGCAATAACTTATTTTCTGTAAAAATTACTTAAGGGTACTGCTGTCCATTTTTAAATATTTTTCTAGGCTATCTTGATCACAATAGAAGATACACGAAAAACATTCTTTAGTTTCGTGAAAACTTATCTACGAATAAATTGTAAGAAAAAATGAGATTTTGACCTGCATAAGTTTTCCGAGATTTAAGTGTTCATAACATTGTGAACACGACTGTACTGAAGAACGTTGTCCATCATCTGTTACATTTAATTCATTTGAAAGACGGCGGGATGCGACGGACTTTGCTATCATTCTGACGGTTGGACAATAAGCCGGGTCAAGGTCTTCCCTCTAGTCATTTGTCATCGATCCACGCCCGTCTTCGGGTTAAGCAAATCTTTACACTCTCCTGAAAAGAAATGTATTTTTACTTCCTCTGTCTGTGGTAGACCTTCCTATGTCCAATTCCAGTTCTACTGATATATATTCCTCATTGTTATTATATTTATTATTACTATCATGATTATTACCATTATTATTATTATTACCATTGTTATTATCATTATTTACTTATTGTTATTGTTATTAATGCTATTATTATCACTAGGGGGCGGATTTCTTTGACCTAAAAAATAGGATATATGCATGCATTTATGACCTAAAAACATTAAAATATGACCAATAAAATTTAAAATATGACTTTACCACACATTGTGTATTTTTTTTTAAGTTTCATTACAATTCATTTGATTAAAATATAATGTTAATTATTTAAAATATCTGTAAATTCTCAAAAAGTATCATTACAATGCAAAATTTACAAAATATGATCTAAATACGCATATTCATACTAAATATGCCACAATAGTTGAAAACTTCCTAATTCTGCAGTTATATGCACAATAAAAGCCGTTCCATTTTCACCAGGATGCTTGGAATCGGGTTTAAATTAGTCGGAAACCTGAAATAATGCAAAGGGGGAAAATATGACATGTCATAGAAATCCTCCCCAAGTTATTATTATTACTACTACCATTATTATCATTATTATTTATTATTATTATTATTATTATTATTATTATTATTATTATTATTATTATTATTATTATTATTATTATTATTATTATTATTGGGGTCCTCTGTGGTTGGAATTTCTGACTAGGAATCCTGTAGTTCGACCCTCAATTACTTTCAGCATTTTCCGTGGCTAGCAGAACTGGCAGGCCTACCCAGGCCTAGTTACAAATTATTTGATTAGGCTAAACACCTGGATTAATGCCCGGTTTCTATAAACTCGCGAAATACCTATGGGTAAATTAACCAATGGACAGAATTTACACAAGAATAAGTTTTAAAAACTCAAATAATTTAAAAGTAACAATCACATATACCTGTGGCGAGTTTCTAGATAAATGTCCTCTGGGTAAATATGAAAATGACAGAAAAAATGTTCCTACAAACTCGGGTTAGATCTTTCCAAGGGTAAATCGTCGGGTTAATTTATCCTTTCATGGATGGCTGGATAAAATTTAACCTCTCATAGGATCAATAATAATTTAAACAATGAGAATCAAAGCCTTCTGAATTAAATTAACTGTACAAATCCGAGGCCTTGCTCATTATATCATTGTGGTTGAAATGGGACTAATTTATCCATGGATAATTTACCCATAGGTAATTCACGAGTTTATAGAAACCGGGCATAAGAAGGCCACACAATCCTGTGTTTTAAGGGGATGCCGTTCGTCTCACTATCACCACAAATGAATTGGTATTTTTCCTAATTGCTCGTGCACTGTAAAATAATTAAGTAGGATGAGTTTCAAGAGCGGAAGTGATTAACTTGAGTTATTCTCAAAGGAATTTGTGCGTCTTGGTTAAGAGGTCTAGGCGTCAGATCCCGGCAGTTGAGATGATGGATTGCGTTACTTTCCCCTTCCAGGCGAGTTTCTCTTTCCCAGTAATTAATTACTGCAGTCATTAATAACACCAACTGGTAACTGTCTACTTCTATATACCAGTCATTTCACTACTATAGTCATATCTTAATAGTTCCTAGTTTAACAAAATACAAATAGACATATTTAGTAGTTTTTAGAACTGGTGAAACTAAGCAATTAATACTTAATAATTAGGGCCCGGATTTGCATGTAAAAAATATTTTTTTCCTGATGCGTACATTCCTAAAACAAAGTTTTATATCCAAATCGAGGTCCGGAAAACGCAAATTCCAAATTTTTTTCACATAAAATCACATATTTTACAAACAAAGTTATGTGAATAAATATTTTCGATATTTTCTCCATAAATACATATTTTAGTACTTTTCAGGATTTTTTATGTATTTTTTTTTTCCTGATGCTCATATCAAGGTCCGAAAACCGCAAATTCTAAATTTTATTTTACATAAAAATACATGTTTTACCAAAAAGTTATATGAATAAATATTTTCGATATATTCTCCATAAATAAATATTTTAGTACTTTGCCTCATTCTCTTTTAACATTTTAAAACAAAAATTTGTATCTCAAATGAATTCAACAATAATGATTCACTTGCAATGAGGTGAGAGTGATTCACTTGCACTTGCTTATCGGGGAAGAACAGAACCCAATCTCAACATTGCGTAGTTCAGTTAAAGAAATACAATATGTTGAAAGGCAACTTAACACTATCTCAGGTTCAGAATAGGTGTTCTAAGAACAAAATTTAAAGGTATGTTTGAGAAAAATGGTGGCTACCAAACCCTCTACAAAGCCGCTCAAGTTTTGGATCGTGTGTGTGTGTTAGAGATATGCAGTACACCTCTTTAAATATGCAAGGTTAACATTGTGTGATGTAGAACGTTCCTTTTCTCAATATAAGGCATTATTCTCGGATAATAGGCAAGGATTTGTGATCCATAATCTGGAGATGACGTTTGTTGTGCACTGCAACTCCAGTCAGCATTTTACATCTGATGTTTAGCTGCAATTTGTGAGTTTCAATACACATTCTGGTGTTTTTGTTTCTTTTTCAGAAAAATATTTTTTTAGTTTTAGCACATATTTTTAAAATTTTAGCACATATTTTAAACATTTTTAGCACATAAAAAATAAATATTTTTAAGTTTTTTAGCACATAAAAATCCGGGCCCTATTAACAATTATCAAAAAGCAAACAAATCAGGATTAATACATTCGTTTCAATTTCAATACGAAAGAATGTTTCGAAGAAAAATCTACCTATTGCAATCGATACACCATGTCATGACTTTCGAAAAATTCTTTCATGCCTCGTTAAGTACGAAACCACCGCCCGTTCAAAAAATAAAAAATTGTAATATTGATATATGTATTTCTTTCTTTACACGCTAGCGGCCGTAATTTTGAAGATATTTGAACCAAATTTTATAATGTTATTTCTAGGCCCAATAGTTCGGACAAGTTCGTTAATGGGCAAATTTGGCCCAACGGGGTGGTCGGGGGAGGGGGTTGAAATTTTAAAACATTTATATCTCGGCCCCTATGAAGTATAGAGGGAAACTTTGTTTGAATAAATTAGAGTAGGGCCTACTACCTATGGTGTTCACAGTGACACCAACGATTCGGGGGTTTTTGGGGTACGAGTGGGGGTGATTGGTGGGGGGGGGGGATGGAAATTCGAAATTTTTTAAACAACGTCTTGCGAGGTATCGTTGAAAAGTTCTTGATGAGTACTCTACAAATCAATAGCTAGTTTCTCGATAATTCTCATATAAGGCGAGATTTAAGTGTTTGAAAAAGTGCTCTTTTCTGCAGTTATTATTGCGGGTTGGTCATGCAAAGGCTAAAGAAGAAGAGTGCTGCGCAGCGACAATAAATTAAACCAAAAGCACTTCGAAATCTACCTCAGCCTGTAGGCCCGCCTAAAGGGATTTTTTTCTTCTCGAACTCAAGTTTCCTTAAGGGAAGAAGGCACTCTGAGATTATAAAAAATCAGTTGTTGGTTTTTAGCGGGAAATTTTTTTCTGGATTTTCCTGAACAAGAGTAAATAGGCTAGATTTTCATAGTGTTATGGAATATTTTTTCCACTTAAAATACGTAGAAGTTAAACATTTGATCTACTCCCTATCCTAAAGATAGAACCGGATTCCAGCGTTGTACGGCAATATCAAGTATCGGAGACAGTAAGATCTGTAAAATATTTGTTATGTCTCATTATAGGCTCATGATATTTAACCAGGTTCGAGGCAATTTAGTGCCACATTTGAGACGGGAACGCATAAAACAAATGAAATATCTCTCCTCTTGACATTCCTACCCGTACTACCCGGATCTCGCGATGCTCTTCTGTTATATCAGTTTCCATGCCAACGTGCCCTACTGTATATGGTACATTCTTTCTCAAGTAATTTCCCACAGTACTGCTATCATATAACAGGCACATTATATAAAACGTTTCAAAACAAAATACAATAAATAAGCAGCATTTTTCTTTAATTTCAGCTGTGTTTTTACTCCTTTTAGCTTCGAGGCCATATCAGGAGTTCGGGATCTGTGTCTATAGAGTAGAGTAGGCCATGGAGCTATCGATTGTCAATTGTTTTTATTGTTAGTGTATTTAATGGAGTAAATTTCAACTGATATTAATTTATAGTATATTGCGATACAAGTGCCGTAAATGCCTTTACGGTCCGTGTGTTGCATGCTATTTTTTGCACGATGATTATTTATATCAATTTAATTATATTAATTGTGATATTACCTGAAAATATTATGTAAATACATTCTTGAAAATAGATGTTTATTTCAGAAAGTGATTCGCATGTGTTTGTTGTTATGGGAACCGAATATTTGTCCTGGGGGCCTTGTTCATAAAGGCTTGTATTATGAAGTGTATCGTAATGAATTATGACGTAGCGCAAGGACCGTAAGTAATTTAACCTCATCGCAACCGCCCTTAGCAACAAGACTTTGTGGGAATGTCAACTTACGACCCATGTAAACAACTTTCGTAAGTAACACTTACTAGCTAAGGAGTGCGAAAAATCGATATGATGCAGGATGAAATGGTGAGGATGATTCATGGTATGTAAGTATCCAATTCGCCATTTGCCTTTAAGACTGGTCAAACCATGAAAATCCGAAGTGCCTAGCCACGGGATTTGAACCTGGAACCTCCAGAATGCGAGTCCAAGACTTTACCATCTCGGCCACCCCACTCAGTAAATTCCATTTTTCATTATTGTTTATTTCAACTGTGTTTGTACTCCTTTTAGCTTCGAGGCTATATCAGGAGTTCAGGATCTGTGTCTGTACAGTAGGGTAGGCCATGAAACTACTGATTGTCAATTGTTTCTATTGTTAGTTTATTTTATGGAGTAAATTTCAACTGATATTAATTTAAATGGATATGATACAAGATGAAATGGTGAGGATGATTCATGTAAATATTAGGGCTGTACGGATTAATCGTCTCTTAATCGTCGATCAATTACATTTTCCGAGTAATCGGTTTAGTCGAATTCTGAAAAACTTTTTTCGAGAAATGGGTCAAATGACCAAACTCCTTTCTCTTGCTTCTCCGGCCTTGGCACATCATCGTCTCTTGAACATTCAAATTTTAAAAAACTCACGTGTCTCAAGTCTCGGCTGAAAAATTAACCGGAAATGTAAGTTTTGTATATATTTTTTCACTAGTAAACCAATAAAGGTATTCATTAATTCAGGATTTCTTCTGATTATCTGAGGTGTAGTAGTTATTAAACGTGTAAAACAATATTAAATGTGCACTTTGGTTTCGTTTAAAATACCGACCTGTTTGTCGATTAACAGGTCGATTAATCGATTAAAGTCAAGCGTTAACTCGATTAGAAATTTAAATCGATTTCCAGCCCTAGTAAATATCCAATTCGGATTCTCTCAAGATAAAGATAAACCTCTCATTATATTACTTGTGAAATATTTTGGATAGCAGTTGAGTTGAGACGATAAGCGTTTCAAGGGGTACAGGGGTCGAGTGTCACTACTATAACCTCCCTTCACCGTGAGTTTAAGAAAACGTGCAGAAAAAGTACTGTACTCCTTCCTAATAGGCATGGATAATAAAACTTTGGAAGCTATCTTTCTGCACTCGATGCACCTGGAACTTAATAAGGCCAGAGCGAATATCAGTTCCGCCAGTCCCAAAGCAAAGTTCACTTTGGCACTTAACCTTTGATTCCCTCGTGACGTAATGTATTGTTGTGCATTCCCAGGTTCTTTGTGATCTCCATGAACAATAACATTTTGTAAGTTTTAACCACTGATGTAACAGCAGTAGTTCAAGGTTTTGTTTTATGTTTTGCTAGCATGAGTTTGAACGTTTAAGAGTCGACTGGTAAAACTGTCTGGGTACGAACCAAAATTCATTGTTTTACAACTGGAAACACAGAAAATAAAATCACGTAAACTGATGTAACAAAGTGAAAGAATGCTTTTGTTTAATCAGTGGGGATCGGATTTTTAGGTTTTTAAAAACACTGTTTTAGGTTTTCCATTAGGTGAAATAGGTCTTTTTAGGTTTTTTGTCCAAAATATTGTTTTCGGGTAGAATAATTGGTTTAATGAATTTGAATGTACTACATAGGATTCAATACATAATTAACACGTCTTCTTCAAACACAGTGTGACCACTCAGTGTGAATAACAAGGAAGTACTAAAGGCAAACAAACGCTTTTATACACAGAATTCTATATCCTTGTTCATACACGGCAACAATGGTTGTTCGTACGAATATTTTAAAAGGAATACGCCGGTACTCTACACTTCCTCTCTTGATACTGTCTATCCTAGACGACAATGGGTTGTACGAAACGCTGGTGGTATTAATTTCAACCCGACAAAAATTATTGTCTCTCCGCAAAATATCGATTCCTCAACTGACAAACAAAAAAGACAAAAAAGTAGCCTAAATTATATATTTTAGGTTTTATATCCCGTTTAGGTATAATTAGGTTTTTATACCCCATTTAGGTATTTTTAGGTGCCACAGAATTAATGTGGGTGAATCCTATGGACATGATTTGAAAAAGTGTATGAGCGCTTTTTGTTTTGGAAGCAAGGAAAAAAATAGGTAAAAACCTAAGAATCCGGTCCCTATTAATCAGTGATACTTGCAATTATGATATGCAGAAAATAAGTTATTTTTGTAATCTATCTCCGAGTTAAGCTCCAGATCGCAGGGATTACGGAAAAACAAAGGTCTAAAGTTTAATAAGCATATGTGAAGGAATATGTGGGTAGTGTTATTTGTCAAAGCTAACTGTATTGCAACTTCCAAAGCCGTATATGAACACTGTAAAACAATATGTTGTCATAATAACTGATCTGCATTTCATAAATTCTTTTTAATATATTACCATAGAATAGGCACTAAATTGGGCATTATTCTTTATTGACTACTTTTACAATTGAATACTATTTTCACTCTTAATCAAACTGTTACAGTTATGGGTAATTATCGTTACAAAAAAGGCAGCCACGTTTCGTGCACTAAAATGCCGTATTTTTTTGAGTGGTCATTTTTTCTATATATTTGTATACATCATATGAACAACACCATCTACAATCTTTAGAATATAGCCTATACAGTATAAGTATTTTTTAAATATTTTTAAATGATCTTTTTCATTAATATATATATTTAAAAAATAAACTATTAATGTTAAATGAATGATTGTAGATAGTATTGTTCAAATGATATTAATAAATACTCAGAAAAATAATCACTCAGAAATATTTATATTTGTGGAAGTTATCGAGGAAACTGCATTTCAGTGCACGGAACGTGGCTGCCATTTTGAAACGATGATTACCCATAACTGTAACAGTTTGATTAATTTTGAAAACAATATGCAATTGTAGAATTAGTCAATAAAAAGTATGTTAAACTGCAAGATTGTAGAGCACTTCATTGCTGAGGAAAAAATAATGAAATTCACGTATTTCTCACCTATGAATTTGCTCATCTGAGGAAATAACAGGATGTAATCCTACATTACAAGAAGAATAAGAAGAATTTCACCGAAAGCTGTATGTCTCCCCTTAACTAAAAAGCTGTTGTTCTTCAAAACATTTAACATCTCTATGCTGTTAAGAAACAAAATACTTACATTAACTAACAAAAGACTACGTTGTCCGTTCGTTTCCAAGGCCTCCTGTGCACGGACTGTTTACAGCATTATGGAGTATTGGGCTCAAGAAAACGTGCGTTATTAGTAGAAAAGATCGGTTCGAAAGTCCGGTAATTCAAACAAATTAAGGAGTTTATGAATCCATATGGCTATCAATGACCCCGATTCTGGAAGACATTTTAAGAGTGAAATAGAAAACCGGTAATGAAGGGATAAGACCGTCTGGGCGTGACTCAGGCATGCCCAAAATGGAATTGTTGCGTCGTGATGTTCGTTTGTTTTATTGTTGCACATGTCGGAACAATGTAGTCACGCCGGAGAAAGTCGAGATATCGATATCTATCGAATATGTGGCGGCTCCAAGGAAAATGACAAATGAACACGAAATTAAATGTCAAGATATTATTTGCATACATCCGTCTTTCTGTTCCTATCTCTAGTATTTCGTTTGATCTACTTTACTGATGAATGGAATTTCTATTTTCTGCAGTTTTAAAGCTTGATAATCCAAATTTTGTTCAATTCAACTCTTCCCTTTGTGGAATATCATTCTTTATTTGTTTGCAACTCGTGATGTGAGATGGTAAAGTCTTGGACTCGAATTCGGGTGGTCCCAGTTTCAAATCCCGTTGCCGACCAATTTTACATGTTTGTTTTTTTTTTACTTTAAATTGATTTCCGAGTTAAGCTCCAGATCGATTAATTAAGCAGGGCTTACGGAAGAACAAAGATCTACTTTGATAAGCATACGTGAAGGAATATGTGGGTAGTGTTATTTGCCAAAGCTAACTGTATTGCAACTTCCAAAGCAGTGTATGAACACAGTAAAACAATATGTTGCGATGAGAAATGATTTGTCTTTGATAAATACTTTCTAATTTATTACCATAAAATAGGCACTAAATCGGGCATTACTCCGATACCGGCCAACCGAATTGGTTCAATATCAATAGCTTTCTTCCCATGGATGTTATAAATGCGTATATCAGATTTCATGAAAATCCGATAAAGCGTATTTTAGTTATCGCGCCTTTCTTATATAATACCATAAAACTCACTAAATTGGGCATTCCTCTGGTACCGGTCAACCGATTTGGTCCAATATGAACAGCCTTCTTCCCATGGACGTTATAAATGGGTATACCAAGTTTCATGAAAATCCGATAAAGCGTATTTGAGTTATCGCGGACACATGGACACATGGACAGACATTTTCCGTTCCCCCACAATCTCATAAAGTACCATGTCAACATATTGTTTTACAGTGTTCATATACGCCTTTGGAAGTTGCAATACAGTTAGCTTTGACAAATAACACTACCCACATATTCCTTCACATATGCTTATCGAACTAGACCTTTGTTCTTCCGTAAGCCCTGCTTAATAAATCGGTCTGGAGCTTAACTTGGAAATCGATTACAAAAATAACTTATTTTCTGCTTATCATAATTGAAATTCTCACTGATTAAACAAAAGCATTCTGGCACTTTGTTAAACCAGTTTTATTACTTTTTATATTGTACCTATGTGGATCAGATACATGTATAATTTTCGGTATTTGTGAAAAAGGTTTAGAAGTGTGAGCTTATAAGTCTGTTCTATTGTCACAACATTAAATTCAGGAAATAATTCTGTTGGGTAGGTTAGAGGTTTTTAAAGCAAATATTTATAATTCTCTTACAACCTGCAGAACCCCCCAGGATCTGTACAATGTACAATGTACACGCCACATATGGGACCTCATTATGCTGCCAAATAGAGTGGAACGCAGCTTAATTGTCATTTGTTTCATACACTACTTCAATACCGGATGTCGTGTGTCTTAATCTACAATTACCCTCCCTCAAAATTGTAGTTTACATTTCAACCGCTGAAGGAGTAAACTTTTTCAATGTGAAATATATCGGTAGTTATCTATAAGATAGCTTATTTCACACCGAGCAAGGTGGCCGAAATGGCCAATTTGACATGGGTTATTTCATGGTTTTCCCAGTCATAAAGGCAAATGCCGAATTGGGTATTTACATACCATGAATCATCCTCACCATTTCGTCCTGTATCATATCCATTTAAATTAACATCAGTTGAAATTTACTCCATTAAATACACCTATCTTCTTCTATATTAATAAAAATGAATTTACAAAAGGGTTGTTGCCGCATCACTTGAGAACGGCTAGACCGATTTGGCTGATTCTTTTTTGTTGTGTTCGTAATTGTCACGATAAGGTTTGTATGAAAGAACATTTTTGGAAAATCCACGGGAAAAGTCGGAAATGTGAAATGAGGCAAAGTTAGAGTTTTCTGATGTCAATTGTTTACATAACGAAAGTATTGTTTACGATGTTTACATTGGGCTTTGGATACTATATTATAATACTGGGCTTTAACAAATGCTGATACTATCGATGTATTTAATATATAATTGTGAAAATATTCTTGACGAATAAAATCCACGAAAATAAAGCAGTCATATAACTTTCTCTACCCTCGACAAGGAAAATACATTTCACATTTTGATGTAGAATAAGCGGTCGTATTGCAGGGACAACTTACGTGTTTGCCAGTGAGTATGCTATATCAGAAGTCGGTAAAAAATGCTATCCACTGATACGCCACTCATAGCTGTAGGCTTTGCATTAGTTGAGAAATAGGCCTAGGGATGTTTATCAGAGGCCCTATGCATCTAAAAGAAGACAAAAAAAGGGGATGGAACATTTTCAGTCCTACGCGCGCAGTATATTATGTCCCAGGTTTTTGGGAAGGAAAGTATGAAAGTGATATTGAATGTATTTTTTACCTCAGCCCCGAAACGGTTGTATGGTAATATGAGAGTGAGAAATACAATTTTCTGTCAAAACAATACAATCTTATGTAACCGGAATTTCTTTTTCTTCTTATTTTGCACTCCTCCCAGGCATGGTGTGTAGAAGCAATGGGATGCAAAATTCTACATCCTCCATGAGCCATAAAAAGCTATATCTAGCGTTTTCTGAGGGAATAGTCTGAGTGCCATAAGTCGTTCTTCCTCATTTCGAATTCTATATAACTTACATGTTATATAAGGACACAGAGTTTCAACATCGAAAGTCCTCCATAAGTTAATTTCATATTACAAAATACAAAACCCGAGTGACGCCGGGCCATTTAAGATAGTAATAAATAAAATAATATAAAAAATCAAATATATTAATATAAAATAAAATAATATAAAATATAACAATACTCTATAAAATAAAACATAATAATAAAAAGTAAAATAATATAATATAATATGAAATTAATTAAAATAAATAATAAATAAAAACGTAAAAATAAAATAAAATAAAATATAACCAAACCACTAAATTTTCATACTTAAATATGACGATGAAACTAAATATATGAAATAAAATTTGAAACTCACGAGCCGGGATTCGAACCCTGGTACCAAATAGCAAAAATCCAGTCAGAGGGCGCTTATTCAGCGCCTGGGCGAAGGGGGACTTCGAGTGGTAAGGCTTTAGCATGGGGAGTCATTATATAGTCTACAGTGTTACAAATTTCACTCAGTGTTACAAATTTCACTCACTGTAAGGCGACAAGCCCACACCTTACAAGCCCAACCTCTCACATCAAACCGCCTTTTAAACCGCATGCCCACTCTGACATTCAAAAAATTTTAGTTAAAAATGTCTTCATTACATTAATTGTGATACGCGTTACCTGGCAATACCTCACGCTAGGTGTTAACACTACGGACGTGGTAATATTGAACCGGTAACATGTAATATTTTTCATCACATGAGCCTTAAATTTTAATGTGAAATAAACCAAAAATTGTATTTTGGTATGCGAAAATACACCGAAAATACGCCAATATTTGTACCCAAATTTGACGTTTTTATTCACCATAAAATAGGATTGATAGTGATGGTATATATCCTGTAGAAAATGTTGTTGCATGGTTCAGTGTAGTCTGTTAGTGAATAAATTAATGAATTTCATATTGGTCCTTTGAGGGAAAATTTATATTATGAAGTTCGAAATTACCACCCCTCAAAAAGTCAGCTTTAGGATCACATGGGAATGATATCAAGATAATTCAATAATATTAATCTACTATTTTATTAACTATATACAGGATATAAACGTCTTTGTGACTTGAAATTGTAGGCCTATATTAATTTCCAATATTTGATCTTGAATACCAATATCAGAATATCTGTATATGAGTCTATTTATAAGCGGAGTCAATAATGATTAAAATTTAAATTTTATGGTCATTAAATGCCTTACCCTAATTATTATTATGTGTGGTAGGGATTTGTCCTCGGGTCAGCCTAGGTGGGCTGAGGTGCGAGCGGAAGCAGTTTATCACCTGAGACCGGTTCATCTCCAGGTCAGGGCGGATATAAGAATACCTGGTTGTACATCCCTTTTCTTTTGTACTTACTTATCCGCGTAATCTTTCACAGGAGAGTCAGGGCTAGGTGTTAATGCAGTCAAGCATGTCATCTCACCTCTACCAGGCCTTGTTCTCTATAAATTACCCTTGCTAATTGCTAAAATTATTCTTTAGGATACAGTAGTTTGTCTTAAATTTGTATTCTTTTTATTTTTTCAAAGAAGATTTAAAATGGATGTAGCCCAAATATATACAGAACTGAGTGTAGTAGTAAGATTTATTACTAAAGTACATAAATCGTCCGACCTCCAATGAGGATGATCACTAAGGATCCAGAATACAACAAAATCATGAAAGAATATTTACAATTAACCTTAAAAATTAACAGTTCAAAATTGCAAAGATTGTTAGAAAAAGAAGGAAAAAAAAAGTCTAGTTCTGCTTCAGGTAAAGGTGGCCATGAAGTATCTGCAGAGAGTCTCTGAGTATCCGTATGACAATTTCCCTGATTTCCTGGAAATTGAAGTGGAGTGCAGGATTTTCTAGAATGTTTTTGGTGTATCTAGGAAGGGTACCTCTTGTCCCGAACAGGAGACCTCTGACGACCCATCTATCTTTTGGGATACTGAACTTCTCTGACAGGGAAGGAATAAACTATGAACCCATTGTGTTAACCGTTTTCTTCGCAGTACGACATGGATTTATAATTTGCGTTATAATTGTCTCGCACTTTCATGTAACTTGTAATGAAAGTGAAATGTGTAATGGAACTTTTACTCTTAGGGTGGCACGTGGAGTGACATTTGACCCTGTAGATGTCTCTGTGGTAGAGACAAGTCACGGTAAAGTGTCACTTCCGCAGTGGAAACCTCAACGAAATCCAGTCTGTTCTCATCTCATTCACCAAGTGACAGTGAACCTGTAGTCAATGCTTTTTCCCTCGGTTAAAATATTTAGTGTGTGTATCTGACATAGATTCGCTGCGCTACAAACCGGAAGGTCGCGGGTTCGATCCCCGATGAGGTCGTTGGAGTTTTTCAATTGGCCTAATCCTTCTGATGGCACTTTGGTCCTGGGGTCGACTCAGCCTCTAACAGAAATGAGTACCAGGAGCAATCCTGGGGGTAAAAGCGGCCGGTGCGCAAGGCTGTCAACCTTACCACCTTCATGTGCCGATGTCTAAAAATCTGGGAGACTCAACCTCCTGGAACCCTCTGGGCCTCCATGGCCTGTAATAGGGAACACTTTTATCTGACACAGATTAGAGGCGGAAGTAATCTAAGATCACCAGATTTTTTCAATGAAGCGGGGATATTTTGAAAATTCTACGGAAGTAACGTTTTGACAGGAAAGAACACTCCCGTCTCCTACAATATGAAGGAGTTTATATCACTAAAGTCGCAAGGCTAACTCACTAACATAATTATTTACCCATTTCCGGAATGAACTAGAAACTTGAAATTTGGTCACACAAAAGTTGTAACTTTTATCCTAAACCGAGGGGAAAATTCCAAAAAGTTATTTATTATTATTATTATTATTATTATTATTATTATCTATTTATTTATTGAATATCCACATTACACAAAACCCTATTTCACCCGAAGGTACTTTAGGGTTGGAGATGTCACAAATGTTACTTACAATAGGTCATCCTGATATTGGAATCTGAATGTCTATTATACACTATTTACAGTTCTTACCAGGCGTAATGTCTACAATAGTCCTACAGTTTCTTATGTCTAACGATATGGTAAGTCTTAAGTTAAAGTTAATTCTGTGAATTCGTTTTTATATAAACATAACCTTAAATTATAGATAAGATATTGTTGGAATAAATAGCTTAACTAAGCAAGATAAAATGAATTAACTGTGCAATACATTAAGTTAGGCAAGTAAATACCCCAATGACTGAATAAAAGTGTGAGAGTTAAAGCTTCGAAAATATTCTATTTACAAACAATTGAAAAAGTTTGTGTCCGTTTTTGTCAGCAAGGACGTGTCCAATGGGACTGACATACTCTATTCTGTTCAGACACAAAATAAGTTCAATCCTCTCCAGTTCATAACGTGGACATGTATACAATATATGTTCAACTGTTTCATCTTGCTGACCGCACTTGCAGGTGGCAGTGTTTGAGATCCGAAATCGGTGAAGATATTGCATGAATTTTCCATGTCCAGTCAGAAACTGCGTCAGAACAAAATTCGGCATGAGTTTTTTGCACTTCAAACCTATCGCCCACTGTAGGAAAAAATAGATCTCTTGTTGTAGAACCATTTGAGCTATTCTGCCACAGAGTATCCCATTCTTCTAAGATATTTCTTCTGATTGTCTTCTTTATGTAAGAGATGGGACAAGCAGAAAGGGCCCGGATTCTAGTGACATATCATCTTTTTATTGATGCTGCATAGACATTGCCAACTTGTGGATAAATCCTAATAATGGCCTCTAGATTGTAGAAATGCATTTTTATTAGGTCATTTTTTGTTATTTTATGCAATTTTATATTTTTAGGGCATTTATTGCAATTTTAGGTCATTATTTTGTCATTTTCGTGTCATTTGCTTCCTTAAATTAGTCATTTTCATGTATTTACATTGAGTGTATTAACTTTATTTTCGTCGCTAGCGGTGCTGTCTCTAAGTGTTGTTTGTTTAAAGCATATATGGGCAACACCCGGCCCGCGGGCCGGATGTGGGCCGCCCCGACTTTTGATCCGGCCCGCGGAACATTTTAAAATCGCGCTCGAAAAAGTAAATATTTTCGGTTCTCGCCAACAAGAGCGAGGGGAGAAACAAAAGCCTGAACTACGAGGGTGTTCCTTCCGGTCAGCGCTAGAAAAATGCTGCAATAGGCCTAGATCAAAGTATCGAACCAGACTATACAGATGGAAATTTGGTAAACACTCTGTGCTTGTGTATTAGTGGGATTGATGCCAACATTGATTATCTTGATTCTCAAGTTCAAGCTCAAGCTTCTCATTAATTTCTGCTGATTGTAAGTAAATGCCTATTCAGTTCGATATTGTTCTCATTCGTGTATCTTTAACATTATACAGGGTGTGGCATTTATCGTTTCCCATTTTCAAAACCGTGTAACACATTTATTTAACAAATAAATAAGCTACATTGAACATTTTTAAATGTCTTACAGTTTTGGATTTGCAATTCTGGTCTTACTTTTTGAATATGATGTCCTTGAGATGCCCTCCATTAACTTCAACACATTGCTGCAATCTCCCTCGTACACTGGCCATTACGCATTGTGTGGTGTCTTGCGTAACATTTGCAATTTCCTGCAAATCCACGCACAATCCACAAGCGGCCACTTCACAGTCCTAAGGTCGTGGTGTGGTGTGCCATTGCAGCACAGGGTATTATTGGCCCTTATTTCTTTGACAGCGATAATGGTGCTTCGGTTTCTGTCAACTCTGAACGTTACAATCACATGCTGCAAACTTTCTTCCTGCCAGAATTGACACATCGTAACCTGGATATTGAGGGATTGTGGTTTCAACAGGATGGTGTTGTAGGGTAGCGCATACTGCACATCTTTCAATGGACACCCTTCATGATGCTTTCCCCGGCTGAATTCATTCCCTCCAAATCTCCCGACCTTACTGCACCAGATTTTTTTCTGTGGAACTATCTGAAATCTAAAGTTTTCGCTCATGCCCTCCCTGACATTAACAGTCTTAACAATGCAATTCAGCAAGAAAGTGCAAATGTTACGCAAGACACCACACACCGCGTAATGGCCAGTGTACGAGAGAGATTGCAGCAATGTGTTAAAGTTAATAGAGGGCATCTCAAGGAAATCATATTTAAAAAAGTAAGACCAGAATTGTAAATCCAAGACTGTAAGACATTTAAAAATGTTCAATTTAGCTTATTTCTTTGTTAAATAAATGTGTTACATGGTATTGAGAATGGAAAACTTTAAATGCCGCACCCTGTACTTTATAAATATAAAAAACCGTATCATGATTATTTTTTCACAAATACCTATTATCTCCGGCCCGCGACTTCATAAATATCGTAAAGTTTAGCCCGCATCTTTCCAAAAGTTGCCCATACCTGGTTTAAACCAAGAAGGAAAAATTCGGCCAGGGTTGCCAGATCAGAAACGTAAAACAGTCGTACTAACAACTGAAAATAGTCGTACGCTAGTTAAAATCGTCGTACAGTTTGCGAATTGTCAGGATGATGACAATAATAATAATTAATAGTATGAATAATAATAATAATTTTAATGTAATAATGATTGCCAAGTCAGGTACTCTGTACTGACATATTTTCTATAAATGGTGGTTAAAATTAGCTTTTGTAAGTTCTATAATGTGCTACTGCTCCACTCACGCATGCTGACTTTGTTGTTTACGGCTACTACTCAGCTAACTGGTCTCTCGTAACTGTATACACATACCCATTGTTGTTGGTACTCTTTGCCATCGGCTACCTGCAGATGTTGCAGGAAAAAATAAAATAATAATAAAATATTAATACATTACAAACCATAAGAAAGTAAGATTTCCAAATATTATTAAAAGAAAAGTATACAGCCACATTTCATATGCACGTGTCAACATATACTATTACTATTAATAATAACAATCATATGATTAATATGTTTGGTCAAAATAAAACAAAAACAATAAGACCAGCTGCTCTTTATCGGTATAATTTCTTTAGAGGTTTGGATTTCTTCGTTTTGCCAAATACTCTCAATATTGAGAGTATTTGGTTTTGCACACGTGCGGCAAAAAAAAAAAATATATTTGGAGAAGAATAATGAGAGGAGTAGCAACAACAATACAAGAATGTATCTTAAGCGAGGTGCGGCACCGGCCCGTGAAAGCATGTAATAAATAAATGGACTGAGTTTTTTTTTACAATGGCTATTATAATATTCTGCCATTCATTTAGCGACATGTAAGCATTTATACAAAATAAACTACAAAAAATAAAAACTTCATGTTTATCCAAATTGAAAATTCTGTAGCAGATGGCTAAGAAATAAACAGAAAATGGCAGTATAAAATGCTAACATTAAAAATAGTCGTATGAATAGGCATACGACACATGGTTGCGTCGTACGTCGTACAAATCTATGAAATAGTCGTATGTCTACGACTATAGTCGTACGTATGGCAACACTGATTCGGCGTTAAAGTGTTGACATGTCTCAGCCGGAAGTGAGAATCAAAGAAACGCCAAAATGTTGTATTATATTCCTATTGTTATTAGATTGACTTGGCACCTGCTTGGATTTGAGAGTGCTAACTACTGTTTACCCTCAATAAACAACAATATAATCCGGAAGACCACAAAAGGAAATGCCGAATTTTGACCCGCCAATGCCTCAGTGCCAGTTAAATTTCCATGAGAAAATAACATTAACGACATTACAGTTATTTACAGTTTTTACAATTATGTACAAACTAGTCTATAACTTTGTGTGTACAATAATATTTTTTTATAAATAAAATATCAGTTTTTAGGTCATTTTTTATAATTATTAAGTCATTTTCTTTAAAATTGAGGGTCATTTTATAGGTAATTTTTTAAACAATTTTAGGTCATCAGAATCCGGGCCCTGATTATTATTATTATTATTTGCCTATGTGGACTGCGTGTTAACAACCAATCTCATTTTCAGTCTTGTTCGTTTGCCGTACGTAGACCTATATGGATGGTCCACGAATCTCACCACAATATGTGGCATTCACTTAGGCTTATAGCTGTATTTCATTGTTTGCTGTGACGATGTCTAATCAGTCTATCCAAATTTTCGGTGGTTAAAATCATACGTTTATCTGCCAAAACGTTTCTGTTCGCTGAAAATGGCATTTCTACGTCCCAAAAAGTCACAGGTGCGAAATTAAATGATGGTATTTGAGACAAAGTGTATTCAATATTTTTATGCAAATTACTTTAAGTGTCATACCCATCTCTCAATATGCAGATCATAAATGCAGTATTATGCGATTTTATATAAAATATGCACTGAAACTATACAAATAGACGTAATATGCAATATGAATTTGAAAATATGCTTCATTAAATCGATGTCTCCAAAATATGCATCACGGGGGTGAAAGTAACATTGAAAGAATAGCAACAGCTCATTAGTTCACTGCCCGACCGGTTTGGTGCACTGTGATCGCTGTTGCCATGGCGGCAGGTTTGTTTCGAAACATATGACAGCAATATACGAAAAGGCGTAATATCTGGTTTTTTTCTGAAACGATCTGTATGCATTAGTGTTTGGAAAAGGAGGAGATATAATTAACATATTATAAAGATGTCAAATAGCGAAGGTAAGTTAAAATACATTAACTACTTAACAATCCTGAATTAATATTTATTCCATGTTCTACGAATTATTAAGATTAATGTTTCGCATTCTTTGTTTCAGAAACGAGTGAAATATTCCTGTAAGTTCCCTGGCTGCGGAAGTAAATACTTCAGTATGAAATCCAACGTGAACTACAAAAACAAACATTTCTACAGGTTTCCGAAAAAATCAAACGAGAACCAACTGAAACATCAGTGCAATTTAGATGATAATGTGAATTGTGCTTATTATTTCATGTGTGAAGACCACTTCCTGGAGAAAGATTTCGTTAACCATACTAGACAAGTTATCCCAAAGCAGCTTGCGACTCGTGATTTACAGAGACCCAATCAATGTGAATTCCCAATCAAATGTGGGAAGTGATCTCAAGCCTCGCCTAGTTTTTGTGAAAATAGAAAGTAAATTCATACTTCTGTGTATGACTGAGGTAAAAGAAATTCAAGTGACAGGAAGCTACTAATATTTATGGTAATCTAATATTTTTAAAATCAGTTTTTATAAATATAATTCATTAATCAAGGGTGTTTGTTTTTTATTTATAAAGTCATCTAAAGTAATACATATTTCAGCAATCATCGAGACATGTATGTTGTGAGTAGCAGAAATTCTAGAAGGTATTCTACATTACGGTTTTTATAAGATCTGACGCATATTGTTTGCAAATTATTATTTTTTCTTATTTAAGGTGTTCATTATTTAGTGCATTTTGTGTTCAATGCTTTTAAAAGATAATTGTTTGTATCACTATAGCCTGATGGTATTAGTGGGCTATGGTCATTACCGTAGCCCGCTAATACTAGTGGGCTATGGTTTTACAGAATTTGGAATGCATTTTCATACATGTGTTCTGGCACGCAAATTTTTCATTCTTACAGCTTAACTGCCCGACCCGTTGGAGCGCTGTAATCGCTTTTTGTTTCCTAGTTTTGACATGCGCTGTTCACTTCTAATAATAATATTGGTGTTCTGTGATATGCATTATGCACGAAATTGTCCATAAAAAGACAAAAGGTGGACGGAACTACGACATTTAGCAAGTTTGTATAAGTCCAGTATATGATGAGAACTAATTTAAATACTGGAAGCGAACCGCACAGTAAACTACTCAAGTAAATATTACTTATCTCTATGTAAACATTTTCTACTGCCCATGCACATAATAGCTACAATCTGAATAAAAAAAATCGGATTCCGAAAATTAATATCTAACATTCTCATTGGGAATAAAAATAAATATAAACATCCGGGCCTATTACAAAAAAAAGTCGCATGTGCAGACGAAAGAATAGGGAATAAAATTTCACTTCGCAGTTTTTCAGTAAAGTTGGCAGATTTATATTTTAAACATTCGTGCATATTTCAGGCTATTTTACATATTTTATGAAATTCAGGACTGCTGTTGATCTATGTTTGTATGGTTTTATAAATTAATTTATTAATAAGATATGTTGTATGTTATACGTTGTCTCTAGGCAGCCTAAAGTGTTAAAATAAAATATAAAAAATATGCAAAAATATGTAAAATCAAATCCGTCTTAAATCACACCAAATATCATAATTTGTCAACATTTAACGAAATTTTATATTAAAGTAACGTAAAGATTATCAATCACATAGAAATACCAACCCTGGTTATGACTCATCCCCTGATTTAAGTTAGGCTACACGTTTGAAAGTGAAAATTCATTTTCAACAGAAAAATCAATTAGCATATTTAACATGTCAAGGCCTCAGTTGTGGAATATGATACCTGTGGTCAACACGAGAAAGGTATTCTAGCAAGACATAGTGAATAAGTAAGTTTACATAGATTCAACTACTTACAATATTTTGACACTTAAGCTTTCTCAAACTTTCAAACAGTGTCTTAAGGCTGCACATGAACTCCGAGAAAGTGTGATATGTAAACTAAGCGAAAATGCTAGGAGGAACTCAAAAAAACTACTATCACCGGCTCATGAAGCATAAACTCACTAAATTCTAAACTCAAATCCGATCAGCCGTACAAATTGGGGATTATAAAAGCCTTTGTCCTGACTGACTGACTGACTGACTTACAGGAATCAACGTAGAGCCTAAACTATAACAGGTAGAGACTTGGAATTTTTACAGTAGGCCTACCTTTGTTTCAAAATGTAGGTGCTCACTAAGAAAGGATTTTGAAAAATTTTGATTTTAAATGCCAAAAATCAAATGCTTTTGAGTATACTTAATCCTTTTTTACACAGAATTATCAAATCCAAATCACAGTTCACTTGACAACAGTATTGTTGGCAGTCTTCACATAAGGCTTTGGAAATAAATGAAACGAGACTTGACAATCGTTATAATAAAATTGTTTATGCATGATTTTGGTAAGGTTCATGAATCTATGGTTCATTTTAATCGTTTCATTTCGAATTTGTATGCCCATATGGCAGCATAAGATTCTTTTGTTCGTTTGTTTATTTATATTTTTAACGTTAAACAAAATAATTAAGAGTAAAATTATTTAATTCCTGCAATTTATGTAAAAACGATGTCAGTGTTAATGAATATAATCTTTTAATTATTTTTCTGTTAAATAAAACACAATATCCAGCAGTTGAGTAAGTAATCGCGGGCGAAGCCGCGGGCACCTACTAGTGAAAAAATAGGCTATTATGAGAAAGAACTAATGCCAAATATCCAATGTAGTTTCAATGAGGCGGCAGTAAACCTTGAATTTTCAGTATCTGTCGGTTATGATCAGGGCTAGGATTTATATGTAATTACATATTTCTTAATTCCACATATAGACACATTTTTTTCACTTATCTCCATCTATTATGTTGTCCTCAATTCAAATTAAACAAATTTATTTTACATATTTTTCCATATTTCTGACATTAGTACATATTTATATGTAAAATAAATATTTGTCCATATTTAGTGATTTTAATGCAATATTCGTACATATTTCATTCTTAAGAGTAAAACTATATAAATTGTCGTTTTCAGTGACAGAAAATATGGCAGCACAGGATAAGTTTACAGTTACGTAAAGAAATGAATGTGTGAAAAATGATTTGTGTTACATTGAATCAAATTTTTGTAATATAACAAAAATAATTCAGAAACTACAAAATAATAATCTCACATTACCTGGAAATATTGACATTGTGAAAAACATGATTCATGAACTCAAATGTATACGTGAACATTTAGCCGATCTTATCAAATGTAAAGTTGACAATGTGTTTTCAAGAAATGTGTAAAATCAGTGCAATCTTAAGTAGCTCGTCAAATGTAAAACTAGAATCAGTGAATTTTAAACACGCGCCAGTCACTTCGTGTGCAGTAGAACGAAGCTTCAGCCAATATAAATCACTTTTGAAAATTTAAAACAACATTTTGTGGCATACTGTTATGATAGCAGAAATTATCAATGAATGAATACAAATAAAGTAAGTGATCTGGAAAAAAATTGAATAATTTAATTCATGAATCCAGTATTTGTAATGCATTTTTATAGGTTCTAAAAGTAACAAAATGTAGTGTCTAGTGGTTAAATTTGTTTTGATGTCCATATTTTACAAAATATATTTGCATATGTACGTATTTTGACATTTTTAGTACATATATATGTACATATTTTAACATTTTTAAGTACATATATATGTACATATTTTGACATTTTTTAGTACATATAAGTCCTAGCCCTGGTTATGATTTAAACAACACGATGGTTTAAACTCAGATTACCAGATTTTTAAAAATGAAAATTGTACGGAAGTGAATATTGACGTTCCCTTCATATTTATAACCAATTTACATTAAGAGAATGTCATACATAATAATTATGTTTATAATAAGAGACAAACTTTTATTTGTGCAGAGGTAGTTATGAGAATTTCACATCAGATTTTTTTCCCTTAATTTGCTGACTGCAGAATAATCAACATTGTACTGAGCGAGGTGGCCGAAATGGTAACGTCTTGGACTCTCATTCGGAAGGTCCCAGGTTCAAATTCCGTGGCCGGCCAATTTGACATAGGATTTTTCATAGTTTCCCCAGTCGTAAAGGCAAATGCCGAATTGGACGATTACATACCATGAATCATCCTCACCATTTCATCCTGTATCATATCCATTTAAATTAATATCAGTTGAAATTTACTCCAATAAAATACACCGACAGTAGAAACAATTGAAAAGCAATGGTCTACCCTACTGTACAGACACATATCCCGAACTCCTGATATGACCTCATAGTTAAAAGGAGTATAAACACAGCTGAAACTAATAATCAACATTGCACTTCAGTATGTGTTTGATAATAAAAAGTAATTAAGGAGCTTGTATGATAGACGAACAAGGGAGATAATATAATACGATACTGCACATATAAAAGAAGCCTTCGTGGAACGACCTATGTTTAGAGAAAGAAAAATAGAAAGAACTTTCAAGTGGTCAGAAAATAAAACAGAATAAAACGAAATGCAATCTGAAACATAGCAGGCTCTGGAAATCGCTTGGGGCGTCACCACAGATGGCGTTCTACATGTTCTCCCAAACAATTGAAAGGAGATTAGAAACCAGGTTTTGAGGTTCATATAAACTTAATGGATAATGATAGTATCTAATTACATGTAGTTTAACCAAGATTAAAACACTCCTCTTATAACTACACTATAAACACGGTGTAATGTGTTATTTAAACGCGATTAATCCTCAGTACAAGCAAACTGTTGAACTAAGCAATTTGATCAGAATTAAGCACACGTTAATCTAGGTTAAATGGTTGTACAACCTAATTTTTTTCATAATCGTACTACACATAACTCCAGGGACGGATTACATGGATGTGAGACATGGTCCCTTATTCTTATGTAAAAGCAACTATGTACAAAATTTAAAGAATATCGTAAGAGCAGTTAAATGAGTCTAGACCTGGGATTTTAAGGCAAATGCCTATTTTGTTTCTTATGAAATAACATGAAAATTTTTAAATATGTTGATGTTTCACGATAAATCACTTACATTTATAGAGTTTTATAGTGCCCTAAAATGCCTATTTGGGCTTTTGGAGCCTATTTTTACTATTTTAGTGCCTAAAATGCCTATTTTGTACATTTAAAATAAAATCCAACTTCTGTAACTTTTACAATCATTTAATGGACATCCCTGAATGAATAGCAGAACAACAGAGGGAGGGTTTTTCACAGAAACTTGATTTTCCCAAACAATCGTCGCCAAAGGAAAGCTGACTGACGGGGAGGATTCGCTCAAAACAAGTAGCAGCTATATAGTAAGAGGGGACATAATCCAAAACTGTTTTTGATAAATGTATTTTTAATTCCGACTTAAATTTGCAATTATTAAGTGCCAGTATGGTACTTTATGAGATTGTGTGGGGGACGAAAAAATGTGTGTCTGTCTGTCCGTGTGTCTGTACGCACCATAACTCAAATACGCTTTTTAGGATTTTCATGAAACTTGGAAAACACATTTATAAATGTCCATAGGAAGAACCCTTTTGATATTGAACCAAATCGGTTCACCGGTACCGCAGTAATGCCTAATTTAGTGCCTATTTTAATAGATTATATTAGAAAGGCGCCATAGCTCAAATACCCTGTATCGGATTTCCAGGAAACTTGGTATACGAATTTATGACGTCCATGAAAAGTACCCTATTGAATTTGAACCTAATCTGTTGACCGGTACCAGAGTAAAACCCAATTTAGTGTCTATTTTGAAGGCGCAATAACTCAAATACGCTTTATCGGATTTTTATGAAACTTCGTATAGGCATTTATAATGTCCATGGGAATACGTCTATTGATATTCGACCAAACCGGTTGGCCAGTACCGGAATAATGCCCAATTTAGTGCCTTTTATGTTAATCTATAAGAAGTCACGATAACTCAGATATGCTTTATTGGATTTTCCTGAAACTTTGTATACCCATTTATAATGTACATGGGAAGACGTCTACTGATATTGGACCAAATCGGTAGACGATCCCAGATCCACAAATGACACATAAGGCACTTAAATGTCAAAAAATAACACTCTCTTCCAAAAATAAAATTCCTATAACTTTTCTGTAAAACAACTATTAACTTCTTCAGAGTTTGGCAAACACACATATTTGGGACAGATATATAATAATCAAGTGGAAACATGTTTTTATAAGAAGGCGCCTGCAATCTGTGGACATAGCATCAATTACAGCTGTATGAAGATCCAATTAAGCGGATTTGTGGAGAAAGCGCTGTATGCAACTGGTGGAAACAAAAGTGTATTTATGTGCGCTATAATAGGAAGTGTCACTGTGGAAACGGGTTCTAGACAAGTGAAGGGCGGAAGATCGCCCACAACTATGTGCTCAATTCCCTAACATAACTCCTAATGCATTGCAATCATCTCTTCCTGTATTTCTAACATTTTTTAAATATGTGGACGTTTCATGATAAATCACTTATATTTATAGAGCTTTATAGTGCACTAAATTGCGTATCTGGACCTTTAGAGCCTATTTTACTATTCTAGTGTCTAAAATGCCTATTTTGTACATTTAAAATAAAATTCAACTTCTGTAATTTTTACAATTTTATAATGGCCATCTCTCAATGAAAAGCAGAACAGCAGAGGGTGGGTTTTTTCACAGAAACTTGATTATTCCAAACAATTGTCGCTAAAGGTATGCTAACTGACGGGGGAGGGGGATGATTAAGGGGAAGGACTACTGTGTCCAGTCACCAGTGAAAGAATATATGTTTAAGTGAATATAGTTCGTGATGCCTAATTTTGTAGTTAATTCTGTTAAGAATAGGTATACCTCGTTTTTGGCAGTAAAAAAGAGAACGTGTTACAGTTTAAGTGCATATTCTAATATTTTAAAATCTATTTTCTATCTATACTTTTTAAAGCATATTTTAAAGTGCCTACTTTCTATTTTAAAAGCCTATTAACTTGTTTTAAAGCCTATTTTAGGTGCCTAAAACTAATTTTTTTAGAGCCTAAAATCCCAGGTATATTTATAAACAAGACCTCAAGCAATGATCAGGCGAAATGTCCATGAAATATGAGGGGAAATCCTGTCAGGATAGCTGCCTTAAATTAAGGGTGCCAATAGGACACAACCAATTCAAAATAATTCTAAGAACAATATATTTTTTAAGATGAGAATTATTTTTATTTTCATTTGATACTGATTTATTAAAAATGTCTTAATCAAATATAACTTAGATATTCATGAAACATGCAGATTTCTGTACCGGATCAGGCCGCCTTAACGCTTAAAATAGCAATGTAATCTCTTAGGATACAGTCATTTTAAGTAAATTAAAACAAGAAATATATTACGGGCCAAATCATCAAGTTAACTGTTTTCTTAGCAGTCCGGCACGGGTTTATAAATTGTGTGAGAAACTTGAGTCTACAATTTCATTGTACAATTGTATAAGAGCATCTAACTTATATGCTTTGTGGATACTATCTATGTAAAAACTCTTTCTTCTGTCCAGAAATTTAAAAATAAAGATTTATAAGACAATTATCCTCCCGGTTGTATTATATGGATGTGAGACATGGCCCCTTACATAATCTGAGAGTGTTCGAAAACAGAGGGCTTAGGAAAATATTTGGGCCTAAGAGAGATGAAAACTGCATAACGACGAGCTTCATAACCTGTACTCTTCACTGGATAAAGTAAGGGTAATTAAATCACGGAGGATGAAATGGGCTGGACATGTTGCACGCATGGGGGAGGAAAGACATATCTTAAAAATATTGACTGGGAGACCCAAAGGAGAAAGACAACTTGGAAGACCTAGACGTAGGCGAGAGGACAATATTAGGGTAAATTTAAGGGAAGTAGGATTTGCGAGGGATGATTGGATGGAGTTAGCACAGAATAGGGTTGAATAGCGGGCTCTGGTAAGCGCGGCAATGAACCTTCGGGTTCCATAAAACAGATAATATTCCTTTAGTTAGCTTGAGGAATTGTCTATTGCCACTGAGTAAGTAAGGAAGTCCATAGTTCCAATAGTCAGGTTGATGAAGGAATTTCAAGTCTGGTTATCTTATCTTGATATAACTTCCTGATTCGCCAACAGCTGTGTTGAGTGGGTTGTTGATTCCCAAGTTTGGACAACAGGTGGGCTCATCTAGCCCAGATCTCCGCCCTGCACGCCTCTTTTACCATAAACAAGGTTTCAAGGAAAATAGCCAGGAATACCACGCAACCAGATCAGCATTTGTTTTTAGAAATTAAAATGTTTAAAAATCTGCAATGATTTCATGAATTATTTGTTCATCAACAGGGCCCGGATTCTGATGACCTAACATTGTTAGAAAAACGACCTATAAAATGACCCGAAATTTCAAAGGAAATTATAATTATGTAAGTAAATTAATAATTATAAAAAATGACTTAAAAAAGTTATATTTTATTTATAAAAAAATATTATTGAACACACAAAGTTATAGAGTAGTTGGTACATAATTGTAAAAAGTGTAAATAACTGAAATGTTGTGAATGTTCTTTTCTCACGGAAATTTATACTGGCACTGAGGCACTGGTGTGACAAAATTCGGCACATCCTTTTGTGGTCTGCCGGATTATGTTATTGTTTATTGAGGGTAAACAGTAGTTTGCACTCTCAAATCGCAGCAGGTGGCAGACTCTGGTGCCAAGTCAATTTAATAACAATAGTAATATAATACAAAATTTTGGCGTTTCTTTGATTCTCACTTCCGACTGAGACATGTCAACACTTTAACGTCGAATTTTTCCTTCTTGGATTAAACAAACAACACTTCAAAGACAGCACCGCTAGCGACGAAAAAAAAGTTAATACACTCAATGTAAATACAGACTAAAAAAGAAAGCAAATGACACGAAAATGACAAAATAATTACCTAAAATTGAAATAAATGCCCTAAAAATATAAAATTGCATAAAATGACAAAAAATGACCTAATAAAAATGCATTTCTATAATCTAGAGGCAATGATTAAGATTTATCCACACGTTGGCAATGTCTATGAAGCATCAATAAAAAGATTAGAATCCGGGCCCTGTTCATCATATACATTTACAGAATAAGATAGCAAGAAATATATTATATCGAATCCTATGCCCCCATGTTGAGGCGAAGGGCCTCCAAGTGGAGGTTTTGTTATGCTTATTTTCCGAAAGAGGGCAGAGGGACAGGTGGTAAGCCCATCGTCATCCCTCAGCGAGAAATATAGTACGGGCCACATCATTACGTTAGTTGTTTTCTTAGCAGTCCGGCACGGGTTTATATTTTGGGTAACGAACTGAGTGTCTCAGTTGAGTCTGTCTGAGTACATTTATACATTGCAACAAAGTAGGCCTACATTTACATTATTTCAATTTCCAAACAAGTAACTTATTCTATATTAATAAAAGGAAGTGTCTGTCCTCCGTCTGTCTGTCTTCCGTCTGTCTGTCCGCGATGCCCAGCGAAATCTACTCAACGCAGAGATCTGAAATTTTATAAGTAGGCGGACTAAAGGGTCGGAATGTGCACCTCGAAGCCGGAATTTTAATTTTCGCCTCCGTTCGTGAGTTATGAGTGAAAAACTGGCAGAAAACGTGCATTTTTTTGCGTTTTAGAAGCATCAGTTTCAGTAATAAATTTCAATATCAAATAACTTACAGATGGCTTTGGCTATTTTTGTCAACATACCTCATAGCCTACCTTGAAAATAAAAGCAACGCGATCGCTTGATTTTGTAAGTCCATCCTAGACGATTCATTTGTTTAGAGTGTCAAGGCCCACAGACATATGACATTTTCAACCTACACGCAAGAAGGATAATCAACCCTAAATATGGTCAAACATTGTTCGATTTGAACGAAACTCACTATACAGGGGTTTTCTGGGCCAAGGAACTCGAATCTGAGGTCGCTTTTACCAGGGGACGCTACCTAATCGTGGAATGCACTCCACGTGATTTAGGTGTTAGGCTAATAATTATAATTTGAAATAATTATCGCGGGGGAAGCCGCGGGCACATGCGGGCACATGCTTTTTGTCTGTCTGTCCACGATGCCCATCGAAATCTACTGAACGCAAAGATCTGAAAATTTAAAGATAGATGGACTGAAAGGTGGGCGAATGCACCTCGAAGCCGAATTTTTAATTTTAGCTTTCGTTCGCGAGTTATGAGTAAAAAAATGGCAGAAAACGTGATTTTAGCGCTGTCGAAGCATCAGATTTCAGTAATACATTTCAATGTCAAATCAATTGCAGTTGGCTTTGGCTATTTTTGTCATACCGTGGAAATAAAAGCATCGCGATCGCTTGAATGTTGTAAGCCCACGCTGGTCGATTCATTTGTTTAGAATGTCAAGGCCCGTAGACATATGAAATTTTCAACCTACACGGAAGAGGGATAATCAACATAGACCTAAATATGGTTAAACATCGTTCGATTTGGACGAAACTCACTATACAGGGATTTTCTGGGCCAAGGAACTCGAATCTGAGATAGCTTTTACCACGCAACGATATCTAATCGTGGTATGTAGTCCACGTGATTTAGGTGTTAATAAATATAATGATTTAACTATTATGCTCTTAATTTTTAATTTTTGAAATAATTATCGCGGGCGAAGCCGCGGGCACATGCTAGTGTTGTATAAAATAATCTGTTTTCGTGCTGCTTAAAGGCAACATGTGACGTATTAATCACTGCACACTGATGCTAACGTGTCCAGTAACGAGCAGACGTTTCACCCGCGATTCCTACATGAATATTGTAAGACAAACGGCCGTGATTGGTCTATATCCGAGGATTTGCTAAACGTTATTGGTCAAAATCAAACACGCGGCGTATGAGTGGAATAGTCTATGAAAAAACAAAGCCAAATTGGCCGACCATGTGCTTGAAAGGAAAACACTAGCCTATCAACATTGGAAATCTCTCTCTATATAAGAAAGGCTTTGTCCTGACTGACTGACTGACTGACAGGAATCAACGTAGAGCCTAAATTATAATAGGTAGAGACTTGGAATTTTGACAGTACCTTCGTTTCATAATGTAGGTGCTCACTAAGAAGGGATTTTGAAAAAAATTGATTTCAAATGCCAAAAATCAAATGTTTTTGAGAATACTTAATCCCTTTTTACACAGAATTATAAAATCCAAATCACAGTTCACATGACAACATATTGTTGCCTGTAGTCTCAGATGGGTTTGGAAATAAATGAAATGAGAGTTTAACAAATGAGGGAAACTATCAATGTAATTCATGCTATAAATAAATGTTAAAGAATGAAATGTATATTAATATATCGCAGGTGATATTTAATTTATTTTTAATTTCATCCCCGAAACGGTTGTATGGTAACATGAGAGTGAGAAATAAAATATTCCGCAAAGACAATACAATTTTATGTTACCGGAATTACTGTTTTCATCTTATTTTAACTCCTACCAGGCATGGTGTGTAGAAGCGATGGGATACAAAATTCTACATCCTCTATGAGCCATGAAAAGCTAACTTATATCTAGCGATTTCTGAGGGAATAGTTTCAATGTGATAAGTCACTAATTTGAAAATCAAAAGTCCTTCATAAGTTAATTTTGAATTACAAAATACAAAACTCGGGCGACGCCAGGCCTTTTCAGCTAGTGAGTGAATAAAGAGCAAATAACTCTGGTATACCGGAGAGTCGGTCCTGGATCTCCAGGTTATTTACACAGTTTGGTAACGGTTCGTATTAAGTAATAACAACAGCAAATATGTGGGAGCCATTACAAGGCCACGGGTGATCACGTAGCGGAAGATAATTTCGCTTGTTAGAGACATAATGTCATACCACACAGTCTTTTGTTTCTCATGGCTCTCTAACTTACACAAAATGGCTGCATAATGAAGTGGCTATCTTTTGTTTTGTGTCCTGCATTATGGATATAAGTTGCTCAATACTATACTATGTAGAAAACAAGTCGTGTATACAACAAATCAACGCGTGAACACTTCTATATTAATAAAAGAAAGTGTTTGTCTCTCTGTTTTTCCGCGATGCCCAGCGAAATCTACTGAACGCAGAAGCGTGAAATTTTATAAATAGGTGGACTGAAGGGTCGGAAAATGCACCTCGAAGCCGGAATTTTAATTTTCGCTTTCGTTCGTGAGTTATGAGTGAAAAACGGGCAGAAAACGTTTTTGAATTATCAGTTTTCAGTAACACATTTCAATGTCAAATCGATTACAGTTGGCTTTGGCTATTTTTGTCATACCTTGGAAATAAAAGCATCGCTTTCTTTTGTAAGTCCATCCTGTACGATTCATTTGTTTAGAATGTCAAGGCCCGCAGAAATTTGAAATTTTCAACCTACACGGAAGAGGGATAATTAATATAGGCCTAAACATGGTCAAACATTGTTCGATTTGGACGAAACTCACTATACAACTCACTATACAACTCGAATCTGAGGTCGCTTTTACCAGGCGACGCTATCTAATCGTGATATGTAGTCCACATGATTTAGGTGTTAATATAATGATTTAACTATTTCGCTCTTTTAGTTTTTAATTTTTAATTTTTGAAATAATGTAAATGATAGTAAATAATATAAAGGAAATCGATGAAAAAAAAACAACAAATATTCAAAATCCAATAAAAAAGAATAAAAAATAAATAACAAGAAAACAAACTATTTTTTATCCAAAACCATGTGTAGGGATATAAATATTAATAGTTTTATTAGGTGCCAAAATGGTACTTTATGAGATTGTATGGGGGACGGGAAAATGTCTGTCCGTGTGTCTTTACGCGCGATAACTCAAATACGCTTTATTGGATTTTCATGAAACTTGGTATACGCATTTATAACGTCCACGGGAAGAAGCCTATTGAATTTGGATCAAATCGGTTGAACGGTACCGGAGTAAAGCCCAATTTAGTGCCTATTTTATGGTAATATATTATACAGACTTTATCAAATGCAAATCAGTTCTCCATGACAACATATTCTTTTACAGTGTTCACATAAGGCTTTGGAAGTTGCAATTCATGTAGCTTTGACAAATAACACTATTATTTCACATATGCTTATCAAATTCGACCGTTAAACTGAGCGAGGTGGTAGAGATGGTAACAGGGACCTCCCGAATGCCAGTCCAAGACGTTACCATCTCTACCAACTCGCACGGTAGGGGAGGCCTATATCTTCATTTTAAAATTTTAACGTACTTTTCCGATTCATGTCCCTTGCTTCCGAATATAGGAATCGTACAGAACCTAAAAAGGGCTAAATCGGTCTGAAGGGCCTAAAAGGGACTAATGAGGACTTTTTCTGAAAAAAACTGGGGGCTAAAAAAAAAAAAAGGACCTTTGCTGAATAACATGATTTTTCAAGATTTTCCAGTTAATTCAAAGGAAAATAAATGTGAATTTGTGCATTTTAAGAAAAGACATAATAAAAATAAATTTATTCAACGAACTGAAATTAACAATATATATGTCGCTTTGTCGCTTGCCTTTCTAACTAAAAAATGTGCCGGCTCGCCGTCGCAGGAAATGAAACTTGAGCCGTCTGCAATACTTTGAAATCTACAACTAATCCACTGTCGTTTCAACTTTAAAATAACAAGTTGCAACCAACGACAGAGAAGTATATTATATTAAAGGAACAAATTCGTGACAGTCGAGTCTACTTAATTTTGTAGATCGGAAGTGAATTGAGTGGTGTATTGAATAATTGTATAATTAAAGGGTAAATATCTCAATTGTTTATGCTGTTTTTTGAGTGCCGATATAAGGAATAGTTACTTGTTTATTTTGTAAAAAAACTAGAATATGTGTCAAAATTATAATACAATTTTCAGTGTTAATATTAGTGTTCATTGTATATTTTATTAAGACGGCTGAAAACTTCTGTTTAAAGGCTAAAAAGGGCTATTCCACGAAAATAAAAGCCTAAAATACGTTTTATAAAAGCCTTAAAATCCGAGCCCTAGTAATCATTGGACCTGGGATTTTAAGGCAAATGCCTATTTTGTTCCTTATGAAATAACATGAGCATTTTTAAATATGTTGACATTTCATGATAAATCACTTATATTTATAGAGTTTTATAGTGCCCTAAAATGCCTATTTGGACCTTTGGAGCCTATTTTTAATATTTTAGTGCCTAAAATGCCTATTTTGCTGTAACTTTTACAATAATTTAATGGACATCCCTGAATGAAGAGCAGAACAGCAGAGGGTGGGTTTTTCACAGAAACTTGATTTTCCCAAACAATTGTCACCAAAGAAATGCTGACTGACGGGGAGGATTAACTCAAAACAAGTAGCAGGTATACAGTAAATACTATGTCAATTTTTCATATAATCCAAAACTGTTTTTGATATTTTTAATTCTGTCTTAATTTTGCAGTTATTTCTGCTAAGAATAGGTAGGCCTATACCACGTTTCTTACAGTAAAAAAAATTACGTTACAGTTTAAGAGCATCCTGTAGTATTTTAAAGTCTATTTTCTGTCTATGTACACATTTTTAAAGCATATTTTAAGTGCCTATTTTCTCTTTTAAAATTCTATTTACTTGTTTTAAAAGCCTATTTTAGGTGCCTAAAACTATTTTTTTAGAGCCTAAAATCCCAAGTCTAGTAATCATTCATAAAAACCGGTGAAATTTCCGTGTCTCTAGTTCGACTTCCTGATTATAAGTTATATGAACACTTGACTTCTAATGGTCTATTCCCTTGATCTCCTCCCAGAAGCGTGACAAGGGTGTGAAGACGCCAGAGATAATGGGCGAAGTCTTCCTTAAGAGACTACAGACAGTCACTTTCATATGCTTCTGATCTTTATCCCAGAGAAAGCGTTTTTCAACTCGTGGGGCGAGTACCAGAGAAAGCTCAAACTGTTGCGGATTAAAGGTGAAAAATCAAGCATAGTTTGCGACGGTTGGGGACATTATTATTTACTGTCAACGTTAAACTGAGAGTCCTATTTTACCCTAAGGAGTATATGGGCTAGAGTTATTATAATTTGACAGTTAGGCCTAAAACGGAAGTCACAGTAAATTACTAATTAACGTAATACAGAGTGATAATGAATAATACCGAACTATTTTACCTTTATATAGAGGGGACATAGACAAGCAGCTTTTATTATGAGATTTTTGCTCTATGATGTAAAATGTGTGTGCTACAAGGCATTAAAGTCATTACAATTCGGTGCTCTTAACTCAATAATGAAGCGAAATAGGGTTAAAATTTTCATTAAATTGACTTCATGCCTTCTTAGTGAGCGACAAAAACCTGATTCTTAATCATTCGTCAATAGCTATATCATAATCTGCAAAATTTACAGACTAATCACATGACTGGCCGCCAGTGCCTTAGTTTTTTTTATTCATAACTCCAGTATTAATAACGAAGTTCCTTTGTTTTGCATTTTTTCAAATGTTAGAAGTCAATGGAGGTCATGTCCTGGGAGGTTTTATGCTGTAACAGGAACAATTGAATCCACAGAGCAAAAATCTCCTAATAAAAGTTGCTTGTCTATGTCCCCTCTATACATAGGTAAAATATTTCGGTGTTATTCATTAACACCCTGTATAAAAGAGGGTATACAATAATATCATAATAAATAGTCTAATGAATCTGAATACACTCCGGAGGTAATGATTTTAGTAGTAAAATTTTCAAGAATATTATTTTTATTATTGCAAGTATGATATAAAATATTTATGTCTGGTGTTCAGTGGTTAGCCAAATTGAAATTTTATTGTTCAAATGGAAATGTCGAGCTTTAAAAAGGAATTTTAATAAAACTACCTAAACAATACATTTTTGAGTTGCCTAACAATATGTTGTGTACGTTAATAAAATTAAATATTCCCAAACAAATGTCGAGTTGGCAAACATGCCAGTGTAAATAGGTTCGTATAAATTGGGCTTCGCTATAACATATTTGAATTTAAGACTAAACACCATTCCCAGTAACTTTACTAAAAATAATATTTCTATAGCCTATAGAAAATATATTCCTAAGCTATTTTAGTGCCCAATAGTTTATATCGTCGATAAGTAGATAAGTGTGTTAGAAGCAATATTAATTGTCCCGTTGTTAACGGGACGCCAAATATCCTGTTTTTTTTTTACAAAACTTGCAACAAATGTCTGTTCAATGTATCCGATTTAATTTCTTCAAATACCCTACTTTTATAATATGACAGATTATTATTTTTAACAATTTTAATTGTTGGCAGTTGTAAATGTAATTTCAGTCATAAAAAGATTGACAAAGCTTGAATTTATAAGACTGCTTTTAATTCAGAATGGCGATATTTGATGACAACGAAGTCTCATTTATAGCAAATTGTAACTGCAAGACTTAGAAAGAACGCTTACACTCTTTGTTATCCAAGTGTCCTGTTTTTTTAAGGCAAATTTTGTCAAATGTCCTGTTTTTTAAGTTCATAAATCTGGTCACCCTAGTCTAGGGGCTACTTTACAGCACACGAGTCATTAAATCCATTTAGTTTTCATGCAAAGTAACTCCGTAACTGTATTTTCTAGGGTACATGGAATAACATCGAAATGGGCGCTTCTATTTATCGGAAAATATGTTATCCCTAGCAAAGCAAACTGGATAGTAAAAAAAATATTTATGAGCTAAACTCACTGTTGTTCTTGCAAGGTCAGCTGATCACTCACCTGAAAAAAAAAAAAAACAAAAGACATGTTAGACAAAGACCACGCTTGACGCAATATCATGACTAAAAAATTATTCATTTCAAAAATATTTTACTATCGAAGTTCATGTTATTAAAATCGACCAATAAATATTGAAATTCTGAATAATACGAGGGTTGGGAGTTAAATATTGGCAACGCATCTATAAAATCAAGGTGAATTACAGGAAGTTCAAATCGCTTTTGTTGGATATCCAGCATACTTCAGAGCAAATAGGAGCCTTCTATCACTACGAATGCCTTCACAGTAACCAGAAGAAATTGAGCTGGCTCTATCAACCGGTCTAAAATGAATTTTGGGATCTGACAGAAAGCCAATAGTAAAAATAATTCAATACCTTACAATTATTCTTGATTCACAATAATTTCATACCGAAAATGAACAAGATGGTTAAAAGCCTGTCACTTTTTCTTCACTTCCTTCCTTCGGAGGTTCAATCATGCGGTACACTCAATCATTCATCAGGGCCCGGATTTTGATGACATATCATCTTTTAACTTATATATCATGGACATTGCCTACTAGTGCAGATATTCTGATTATGAGTCCTAGATTATAAATATAGTGATTTTTTGGGCATTTTCCTTATTTTTTACATTTTTAGGTCTTTTTTAGAATTCAATGTCAATATTTGGTAATTTTATGGCCATTTTACAGTCTTTTTTTTTTCATTATTCATATTTTTAAGCAATTTTTTAAAATTATAAAGTCATTATTTTATCATCTTATGTTGTTTCTTGCATTGAATATTATCGGAATTATTTTGGGTACAGAAAAGACATTTAACCTTATGTACCAATTAATCCATTACAAGTCTAGAATAATTTAACAACATAAATGTAGAATAGACACAAATCTGATGAATAAAATAGTATTTTCATACAAAGTTTTAGGTCAATTTTAAAAGGTTTGGGTCATTTTTTAAGTAAAACTTTTTTAGTGGCGGTAGAGGGTGAATCGGGAAAATCAGTCACAATAAAACCGTCACGAAATCAGTCACAATCAGTCACACTCAAAACCGACTTGTTTCGGTGCGGACTGCGCAGAAAACAATCAACTCAATGATTAGGAGTAATCAAAGGAAATTTTTCAGACCTTACTTCCTCAATGGCAATAGACAATTCCTAACCAATCTAAAGGTAAATTATCTATTTTATGGAACCCGGAGGTTCATTACCGCGCAAATCCAAAATTAAAAAATAAAAATTTCCAAAATTTAATAAATAGTAAATTCCAAAATTTAAAAATTAAAAAATAGCAAATACCAAAATTGAAAAAAATCTAAAAATACAAAATTGAAAAACTAAAATACAAAATTAAAAAATCCAAAAAAATAAAAAATTCAAAGAATCAAAATTTTAAAAATCCAAAATTAAAAAATTCAAAGATCCAAAAATCCAAAATTAAAAAACACAATTTCCAAAATTTAAAATTATAACATCCAAAAATCCAAAATTTAATAGTATAAATAATAAAATAAAAAATTTAAAAATCCAAAAATAAAAAATTTTAAAAATAAAAAAACAAACAATTCAAAGATCGAAATTTAAAAAATCCAAAATTCAAAAATCCAAAATTAAAAAGTCCAAAATCCAAAATTTAAAAAGTCCAAAAACCCAATATCAAAAAGTCCAATAATGCAAAATTGAAAAAATCCAATAATAAAAAATTGAATAAATAAATAAATAAAGTTTTACTTCTGTCGCGTGGCGTTCCACGCACTCTTTTTTTTGTATTTTTTGCAGTCATTTCATAGCTCATTTTTAAAGCATTTTTTGGTCATCAAAATCCGGGCCCTGTATATAAGTAATATGCCACATAAAACTCCATAAATATCGTAGGCTACCTGTCTTGTAGAGTTCTCTTCAAATTGATAAAGGAAGGTATCTGTCATATTACATTATTACTAAACAAGATCCTATGATCACAATTGAGACGTTGAAATTATCCTGTAGATGGCATTAGAATCACGGAATTCATGTTGTACAGAATTTATTGCGACATTCATGAATAGCATAGAGTTATGATGAAGTTGGTTTCTGCACCTGCGCAATGTTTACTCGTAGCAAAAACAGATGACAATCCTGACAGAGTCAAGGCCTCCTGAGGAAAGTGCCGGAGACGTCTTGTTCAAAAGTGAAAACTAATTGAGTAACACATGAGAAATCCACAACAGTAGCCTACGTCACATGCTGAAAAGGTTAAATCAACATTTTCGACAAATTACCCAACGGACTCGATCCCGGTACTCAAAAGCTGAAATTCCTAGGAAAACATGTTTATCCATTTTGAAGTTCCATTTTTGAGTCATCCCTGTTTCTTTCTTATTGGACCTCTTTCCCAATAATTTTAGCTTAACAAATCATGTTTTATTCCGTAATATGTGGCCAAAATAATGCAATTTTTGTTCCTTTATGATTTTTTAAAAAAATTGTTTATTTATAACGTTTAAAACGTACAATTTGGTCTTCATTCTTTTTATACAGGGTGTCCACCAAGTAATACTGAAGAAATTCCCGGCTTATTCCCTGATTTTCATTGATCATTTCAGAAATTCCCGACCAAAATATGAAGCACTTTCTAATAACTGTGTAAGAAAAATTATAGGATTATACATATTTTAAACAAGAAAAACTTTTAGGAACAAAAGTAATTGCAAACAATAATTATTTAGGCTATAACAGATACAAAAATTAGGAACAATAAAATAAATTAAATATACTTTCATATAGGCCTATTATTGTCTAGAAGTCTTTTTCATCATACTTTGCAATTTTTCGAATTTTCCCAGATATTTTAACATATTCATTGACTTTCCCGGATTTTCCCGACCATACGAAATTCCCGGCCTTTTCCCGGATTCCCGGATTTTCCCGACCAGTGGACACCCTGTTTAAAATGTCCTCATTTGTCATTTTAACTTTCAACATTCTTCTCCATCAACACATTTCAAAAACCTTTAATATCTATCTCTATATATATATAAAAGGCTTTGTCCTGACTGACTGAATGAATGACTGACTGACTGATTGACTGAATGACAGGAATCAACGTACAGCCTAAACTATAACAGGTAGAGACTTGGAATTTTGACAGTACCTTCGTTTCATAATGTAGGTGCTCACTAAGAAAGGATTTTGAAAAATTCTGATTCTACCTAGTAAATGCCAAAAATTAAATGTTTTTGAAAATACTTAATCCCTTTTTACATAGAATTATCAATTCCAAATCACAGAATATATTGTTGCACAAATGGTATCATGTGGGCTTGGAAGAAACAATTGAAATGCACTTTTGACAAATAAGAGAAGTTATCAAAATAATTCATGTTATAAATAAATATTACAGAATGAAATCCACTAAAATAATGGAATCACATAACTTTCTCTACCCTGGACATAGAGAAAACAAAACGAGGTATGGTAATGTGTATATTATTATATTATATCGCAGGTTTTTGGAGAGAAAAGTATGAAGGCTTTATGGTAACATAAGAGTGGGAAATTTCCCGCCTCGATATTACAATTTTATGTTACAGGAATTACTGTTTCTTCTTATTTAAACCTCTACCAGGCTTGCTGTGCACTGTACAAGCGATGGGATGCAAAATTCTAGATCCTCTATGAGCCATAAAAAACTATATCAAGCGTTTTCTGAGGGAATAGTTTGAGTGTAATAAGTCGTTCTTCCTATTTCAAATTATAAATGCCTATATAAGGACCTAGAATTTAAAATTTAAAATCCTTCATAAGCTAATTTCCAATTACAAAATACAAAACCCGGGCGACGCCGGGTCTTTTAAGCTAGTCATAAATATGCTGTAAGAATCCAAGATTCATTCCTTATAACAAAGTTAGGAATTTATAATTAACTTCCTTGCTCAATGGCAATAAACAATTCCTAAGCAAGCTAAAGGAATATTATCTGTTTTATGGAACCCGAAGGTTCACTGCCGCGCTTACCTGAGCCCGCCATTCAACCCTATTCTGAGTGTTTTCGAACACACTCAGATTATGTTCTTCCCGAATAGTAAGCGACCCATTTATAGCAGAAATATGACGTTAAAGTACAAATATGACCGAAATATGACAAAGACCATGAAAATGACCAAAATATCTCTATATGTATAAAAGGCTTTGTCCTGACTGACTGACTGACAAGAATCAACGTAGAGCCTAAACTATAACAGGTAGAGACTTGGAATTTTGACAGTACCTTCGTTTCATAATGTAGGTGCTCACTAAGAAAGGATTTTGCAAAATGTTGATTTTAAATGCCAAAAATTAAATGTTTTTGAGAATACTTAATCCCTTTTTACACAGAATTATGAAATTCAAATCACAGAACATATTGTTGCCAACGATATCAGTTGGGTTTGGAAAAAAAAATGAAATGCAAGTTTGACAAATAAGAGAAGTTATCAATATTATTCATGTTATAAATAAATATTACAGAATGAAATCCACGAAAATAATGCAGTTACATAACTATCTCTACCCTGGACGTAGAGAAAACAAAACGAGGTATGGTAATGTGTAGGCCTATATTATTATATCGCAGGTTTTTGGAGAGAGAAGTATGAAAGTGATAATGCTTTCTGTTTAATTTCATCCCCAAAACAGTTTTATGGTAACATGAGAGTGGGAAATAAAATTTTCTACATCTACAAATTCTACATCTTCTATGAGCCATAAAAAACTATAAGAAGCGTTTTCTGAGGGAATAGTTTGAGTGTAATAAGTCGTTCTTCCTATTTCAAATTATAAATACCTAGAATTTAAAAATCGAAAATCCTTCATAAGTTAATTTCCAATTACACAATAAAAAAACCCGGGCGACGCCGGGTCTTTTAAGCTAGTGATTTTATATGCAAAATAAAAACGGTCTGATTAGGACAACAAATGTGCAATTCGTGTTTAATTTGTGTTTGCGGCGAGAATGGAGGTCAGGATAAAAATATGACATGTCATAAACATCCGAACCCTAATAATAATAATAAGAAGAAGAAGAATACGTTGTACCGACATAGAGATGTAGGCATTAACACAAAATCCCTCCATTCATTTATTTACATGCTATAGAAAGTAGTAAGATGTGCAAAAGTTCACCTGATGGCATGCAGCTTATTTAGGAATTGAGAGCACGGCCCCATACAACACAACTTCACACTTTGCCCAACAAGTAGCGACTGATAACAGCCAAGTCAAGGTGAACAAGCGTCTCCTGATAAAACCACTAACTTGAACCTAAATTTAAGTGTTACGTATTCTCAGATCTAGTTCCTTGTTATATATTCTACTAGCTTATAAGGCCTGGCGTCGCCCGAGTTTAGTATTTTGTAATTGGAAATTAACTTATGAAGGATTTTCGATTTTCAAACTCTAGGTCCTTATATAGGTATTTAGAATTTGAAATGAAGAACGACTTATCACACTCAAACTATTCCCTCAGAAAACGCTTGATATAGCTATTTTTATGGATCATAGAATTTTGCACCCCATTGCTTCTACACACCAAGCCTAGTACGGGTTCAAATAAGAAGAAACAGAAATCCCGGTAACATAAAATTGTATTGTCTTTGCGGAATATTTTATTTCTCGCTGTCATGTTACCATAAAACCGTTTTGAGTATGAAATTAAATAGAAATTCAATATCGCTTTCATACTTCCCTTCCCAAAACCTTACGATATAATAATATTCATATTACCATACCTCGTACGGTATTCTCTATGTCGAGGGTAGAGAAAGTCATGTGACTGCATCATATTTTGCATTATTTTCGTGGATTTCATCTTCAATATTTATTTACAGTAAGGAATTACCGTATATCGATAGCTTCTCTAAATTTGTTAAAGTCCCGTATCATTTATTTCCAAACCCACCTGAGACCATTGCCAACAATACACTGTTGTCACGTCAACTGTGATTTGAATTTGATAATTCTGTGGAAAAAGGGATTAAGTATTCTCAGAAACATTTGATTATTGGCACTTAAAATCATTTTTTAAAATCCTTTCTTAGTGAGCACTTACATTATGAAACGAAGGTAGGCCTACTGTCAAAATTCCAAGTCTCTACCTATTATAATTTAGGCTCTACATTGATTCTCTGTCAGTCAGTCAGTCAGTGCAAAACCTTTTATATATAGAGAGGTCACAGGAATATTTATTCGACGAGCCAATTCTTTGCTCTTTTTTTTTCCCTTCATAATCCGCCTACTTATGTTAGGTATATCTAATAAATCATTCAGTGCACTTTAATGTCCAAATCTATTACTGCATATAATAAATTTTGCAATGGTTTTAAAAGGTCTAAAAATTCAAAATACGATAGTAAAAAAAATGGCGAAATTGGTTATTCTTAGAACTCGCATATCTTCCTAACGACTTGAGGCAATTGTAAACGTAAAGAGCTCAACGACGCAGAATTTTATGTACTTTCATTTATAAAAGAGTAAAATTTTCTTATAAACGCATCGTTTAGGAGTTGTTAGTGAAAAACTGAAAAAAAGTCCGAAAAATTCTAACTTTTTTGAACACCCCTCATACAGCACAAAGCAGAAAATTGGTGCCAACTTCAATAAACCCTTTTTACATGCCAATGAAGATACTAAAACCATTTCCAGTTTTCCGGGAATTAATTAGCGTACACCCCCATTTTTGGCTTATGTTGCCTGGCCTATTTGGACTAAAGTCGACTTTGCAAAGCCGTCATTTTCTTATTCAAAGTCCAGTAGTGTGGAAGTAGTCTTCAAATTTTTATAGCATGAACCGTGATGGAAACGTTGAAAGAAGCTTCAGGAGTAGATTGGTCTGAAGCACTTATCATGGAATTCTCTTGCCAACCGGATCCGAACCCTGGTATCTCCGCTCCACAAGGCCGCGTGACCAAACCTATGATATCATCTCAGCCTGCTGTAATTAAGTAGGAAGGCTTGGTCTCCAATAATACAGTCAGTTCATTATACATCAGAACCCGCTTAATTACTTGCGTTCAGGTAGCGATATGTGTACAGTCTACTATGTATGGAGCAAACAGAAGTACAGTGCTGGATGCTCTCTTAACTATAGTCTGCAATCCCACGAGAAAGTGATGAAACTCGTAAACTCGAGTTGGATTTATTAAGACTATTCCATGAATAAAAATATAACGGGTTATCTTCTTTCTTTCTTTCTTGTTCGTAGTTTTACCTCTCCCTTTTAGGATTTAAGCGACCCATGCCGCCCGGGCCTTATAGGGCCGCGACCTGTCGGGAGAGGGATTACCTTTGGATCACATACATACTTTCTTGACCAGACAAGGACATGGAGGGCCTCCCCGGATGAGTGATCAGCCCAATGCCGGGGCCACCTCCGAGACAACACGAACACATAGGACGATACACACCATTCACACACACACTCACTCAGAACAAGGCGAGGATGAGGATGAAGATGATAATGACGACCAGATGATATCCGGGGACCACAAGGGCCTAAAGTTACCTGACATTTGTCTCATAGGTGAGGGAAAACCCCGGAAAAAACCTCACCTAGGTAACTTGTCCCGACCAGGAATCGAACCCGCGCCCGCTGCGTGAGAGGATTGGACGCATCCCCTGAGCCACAGCGGTGGACTATAACGGATTATACAAATAATAATTATTTTCTTACTTTGTTATGTAAAAACAAAACTAACAGCTGTGAGATCACGGCATACTATGAATCAACCATTCATGAATCTGTTCGAGTTAACCATGTTGTGACCAGTGCTACCAATTGTGCATGTAAGACATAATTAACTTCATTCAGGTAAGCTAACAGCAGAACAGAATAAAAGCACACGAAGTGGCTTGCACCGAATCGAATTTGTGTTTTTAATCAATGTACATTTATATTATTTCAACTTCCAAACAAGTTGTGTTATATAAAATAATGTGTTTTCATTATGTTCACTGGCAGCATGTGACGTATTAATCACGGTATATTGATGCTTAAATGTCCAGTAACGAGCTGATGTTTTATCAGGTAAAATCCCTTCCTCATATTAATACCAAACATTTTATAAACGATCGTGATTGGTCTATATCCGAGGAATTGCTAAACGTTATTGGCCAATATCAAACACGCGGCGTATGAGTGGAATAGTCATAGGTAATTTCACGAGTTGGATTTATTAAGACTATTCCATGAATAAAAATGTAACGGATTATACAAATAATAATTACTTTCTTACTTTGTTATATAAAAACAAAACTAACAGCTGGGAGATCACGGCCTACTAAGAATCAACCATCCATGAATCGATTCGAGTTATCATGTTGTGACCAGTGCTACCAATGGTGCTTATAAGGCATAGTTAACCTAATTCAGGTAAGCCGACACCCACGGCGTTAATGGTGGTTTTCGTGACCGGTGCCGCTACTTCTTAATCAAAAAGCTCCTCAGTTTCTGACAGACGAGTTATGTCATATGCAGTACTGTGAGGCACACTAATTAGTGACTTTTGTGACCAGGCTTCCACTGTTATTGTATAGTAACATTCAAGATAGATGGATATACAGGGTGTTAAAAAAATTACGTTTCAGGGATGATAGAGGAGGTAAAAACAAACATTTTCTTTCTGTGACAAAACTTTGGCCGCTAGATGGACTTAACTGCCGTCACAACACGCACCGATTAGTTTTGTTTGTACTGCTTTGATCGTCGTGTCAGGAACCATCTAAATGCTACATTTCCCAATCGTTGGATCGGCAGGGGTGGGGCGGTATCCTGGTGGCCACCTCGATCACCGGACCTATCTCCACTGGATTTCTGTTTGTGGGGAGACGTCTTGTGTATGAGACACCAATTGATACAGTAGAAAAATTAGTTGCTCTCATTGTTGAAGCTGCACATGTTTGGCCTTTTTGAGCGTTGCAGACAGTCCTTAGTACGAAGATACCAGTTGTGCAATGCCTTCAATGAACGGCAGTTTGGACACCATTTCTAAAACGACAATTGTCCTCGTTCCTTCTGGATAATACGAATAAAATTCGAATGTTGCAATTAACACTTATGTAGGCCTACACAATAAACGGCGCATATGCCAAAGTTTTGTCACATAAATAAAATGTTTGTTTTTACCTCCTCTATCATCGCTGAAACGTTGTAAACGTAATTTTTTAACACCCTGTATATCCCTTCATGAACCACAGATTATTGTTTCTGTTGGACATTATATGAGAATATTACAGGAGAAAAAATTCCTCTGACACTTGGATTCGAACCCAGGACCTTTGGCTATTATCTCCTATAATATTCTCATGTAATGTCCAGAAGAGACAATAATCTGTGGTTCATGAACGCCTATATATATAACCATTATGAGAATGTCGTTTTAAAGTGTGGGCCTATTAGTACGGACTCTACCCTTTCGGTTATTTTTTACATTGGTGTTTTTTTTTTTATCTTCACTACTGTCTATGTTCTAACAAAAGCACTACAAATAGTAAGTCAAATTCTCATGTTAGCTGTATGTTTGTGTCTGAAAGCTTGGCATAAAGCTGTCTAGCATGGGTATTAACTTATTGACAAGTAAGAAATCCGCTGTCTCCACCCCAAAAAAGAAACAGAGCACGGTGCTAATAGCATTAGAGACACATACACACGTGTGCACCACGTGCGAAGGGTGAATCACATCACGTGAGTCATTTGCTTCAGCCTTGTCAACTAATTCGATAATCTTTAAGCTGCTGTGTCATTCTACCAAATATGTTTATGAGTAGAGCCCGAAAGTTCAGGCATTTATGTGTGGGGGACGAAAAATGTCTGTCCGTGTGTCTGTCTGTACACGCGATAACTCGAATACGCATAATCGGATTTTCATGAAACTTGGTATACGCATTTATCACGTCTATGGGACGAAGCCTATTGAAATTGGACCAAATCGGTTGACCGGTACCGGAGTAATGCACAATTTAGTGCCTACTTTACGGGTAATATATTACAATTAATCAATGCAAATCAATTCTCATGACAAAATATTTTTGCAGTGTCCATATTGGAAGTTGCAATACAGTTAGCTTTGACAAATAACACAACCCACATATCCCTTCACATAGTCTAGCTAAACCTTTCTTCTTCTTCTTCTTCTTCTTCTTTTTCTTCCATAAGCCCTGCTTAATAAATTGATCTGTGGGATATGGGGAAACTCAAAATGTAGAATATTTTGTTTGGGAAAATATGTATATTTCTGCAACAAGCAGAAGGGTGTATCAGTTGAACACCCCTAAGCAATGATTTATTTTTTTTACATGTGAATTATTAGAGTTACTTACAAAACCAGACATTTTTTATAACTACATGAAATTCCTCCAAAACAGATTAAAATGTTAAATTCTGTTTAGGATTTTCGGCTGTAAACTTTTGATCGAGGGGGGCTATTAAATCAGTAAATTAAAAAAAAAAAAAAAAAAAAAAAAAAAGTGAAACCACGAAGCGACTTATTTCTACCACAATAAAGAACATAAAACGAACTGCCGGCTGGAACATGTAGGACAGAGGTGGCAGAACATGCTTTTACAGATGGGACTATAACATCAGATTTGGGAAGTATTGGCTAGAACATCAAATCATCACCCTTTCTCAACAGAAAAGCTGTTGTAATTTTCAGAGCCGAACAATTTCAACGGAAAAGAAGACTTGAAGCTATTACACCACCTTCATGAATCTTTTAAACTTAATTTCGGCAATGGTACTGTTCTATTCTTTTCATTTTTATTATTATTATTATTACAGCGTATCATGCTTATTATTATTGTTATTGTTTATTATCATTGCGTATTATGGTTATAATTATTATTGTAATTATTATCTTCATATTCTCGTGCTGTCCAAGTGTAAATTCTGTTTTAATTAAAGTGATTGAAATGTTACTGCGAAATATTGTGAGTTGAGAAGGGTAACAGACATTGGGCATGGAGGGGTTAAGTAGGCTAGCAGAATCTCGATAATTCCGTGGGAAAATGGCGTAAGTAAGGACAACTAAACTTAAACACTGCCAAACCTTCTTCGTTCGACATCTGTGAACTAGAGGTGGGACAAATATAACGCAACCGTTATTTTGAAACCGTTTCAGGATCGAAACGGTTATGCTAGATAACCGTTTCGAGAATAAAATAGTGCCAGTTCATCATGAGTCCCAGTAAGCGTAACAGAACTAGTTCAATGTGGCCTTATTTTACGATAGTAGGCCTAAATTGTGACAACAAAACAGCAAAATGTGATATGTGTGGTCTAACTATGACCTATCGGTCTACAGTTTCGAACTTAAAAAGTCATTTATTATTTATTATAGGTCATTTTTCAGGCATTTTTAAGTCATGAACTTCCGAGCCCTAATTATAATTTTGTCTTACTGATTAAAAATGTGCAGTGTTTTGCACATATCATATACATTTATAAAATAAAACTTAGAACGCTATTAACAGTACCAAATATATTTCAAACGTGTTTTCTTTGCATGTTATTTTCTTATAGTTACTTATTCTTTTTCTGTTACATGTAACGATTAATTCAGGTATTGATTAAGAATTTCAATGTATTGTATCATTGTAACAGTTTTTCTAAGGTAATTAGAAGGTATCGTAAATTTTAAAAAAGACTAGCTGTCTCGCCAATAACCCAAGTAATAAGTTTAACAAGGGTGAGAGATTGCATTGAGACCATTTCCTGTTTGCTCTTTCTTTTGTGGAGGATTGTTATGTGTTGCTCCCACCCGTGGAGTAGTTTTCCAAGAAACAGCTTCTTGCTAGCCGAAACTGTATCAACAAAACTGCAAGCGAAACTGTTATTTTGCAACCGTTTCATAAAACTGTTATGTACACGTAACAGTTTCGGCTGCAACCGTTATCTAGAAACAACTAATTTTCCCAGCTCTACTGTGAACTACGCTTTTCGCTTCTTCCCTCTCGTGTTTATGTTTGCTCCTCCGACGTTTCAAATGGACTATACCAAAGGCATGGATTCCAGTTTAAAGAACTTTGAAAGGGTACATTAACATATTATCAAGAACAAACACAGTAGCCAAGTCAACAACTCTTCGATAGAAAAAGGATGCAAAAAAAATCCTATAAACAGAATTAGCCTACTAAAGACAAGAGAGAGAAAAAGGTACACTGAAGAAGTTTCCCACAGCAGGGAACGAAAAGTCGGGAAAAAAATAATCAAACTGAACCATAGCCTACAAGATTTCTATTTTTCATTTGCTTAACTGTTTTCTTTGCAGTCCGGCACGGGTTTATAACTTGCTTGAGAAAATAAGACTTTTGCATTAAGAGTTACGGTAAATAGGTGGATTGGCTGCATAAGGTGCAATTGCAATTACGATATGCAGAAAATAAGTTATTTTTATGATCGATTTCCGAGTTCCAGCTAAGTTCCAGTTAAGCAGGGCTTACGGAAGAACAAAGGCCTAGTTTGATGAGCATATGTGAAGGAATATGTGGGTAGTGTTATTTGTCAAAGCTACCTGTCCTGCAACTTCCAAAGCCGTATATGAACACTGTAAAACAATATGTTGTCATGAGAACTGATTTGCATTTGATAAATTCCTTGTAATATATTACTATAAAATAGGCACTAAATTGGGCATTACTCCGATATCGGTCAACCGATTTGGTCCAATATCAATAGACTTCTTCCCACAGACATTATAAAAGCGTATACCAAGTTTCATGAAAATCCAATACAGCGTGTTTGAGTTATGGCGCGTACAGACACACGCACAGACGGTAGGACGGACAGAGATTTTCCCGTCCCGCACACAATCTTATAAAGTACCATACTGGCACTTAATAAAAAGCAATGAAACCCAAAAACCCTAGGCTATAAACCATTAAATGCACTTTAGAAGATTATTAAAAAGCTGCAGCAAAATACAAAAAACGGAAAAAGATCATGCGATGTTTGCCTCCATTCTCAATTAGAGACAATGTTTCCCCTTGTGGTTTCTTTTATATGAGCTCTAATTTTCCCCGAAAAAAGGTGCGCTTTTAAAAATCCCACCCCTGGTCATGAAGAAACCTTTTTTATGTGTCAAGTCCTAACAATGAATACAGCTGAGAAACCAAATTTTTCGTGCCCCCAAATGTGAAAATAAATACCCCCAGTTGAAATTTACTCCACAAAATACACAGTGCTTAGGAAAATATTTGGGCCTAAGAGAGAAGAAAATGGGGACTGGAGAAAACTGCATAACGAAGAGCTTCATAACTTGTACTCGTCACCGGATATAGTAAGGATAATTAAATCACGGAGGATGAAATGGGCTGGACATGTTGCGCGCATGGGGGAGGAAAGGCATAACTCAGAAATATTGACTGGGAGACTCGAAGGGAAAAGACCAATTGGAAGACCTAGACGTAGGTGGGACGACAATATTAGGATATCATGCGATGAACTGCAGACTACGCCCAGAAACATTAGTGAAGTTCTGCACCGAGAACTAAGTCATGTCCCAAATGCACATTGTGCGCTCTTCCTACTTTATTATTATTACAATATTAGGATAGATTTAAGGGAAGTAGGATTTGCCAGGGATAATTGGACGGAGTTAGCACAGAATAGGGTTGAATGGCAGGCTCAGGTAAGCGCGGCAATGAACCTTAGTTTTCCATAAAATATATAATATTCCTTTAGCTTGCTGAGGAATTGTCTGTTGCCATTGAGTGAGTAAGTAAATGCACCAAGAATAGAAATAATTGACAGTCAATAGTTCCATGGCCTACTGTAAAGACACAGATCCCGAACTCCTGATTTATAGCCTCGTTGCTCAAAGAAGTATAAGACAGGTGAATTTAAAAGAAAAAAATATTCTGAAACATAGAAGGCCGTGCGTGTCACTGGAGTCCGCATGCCATGTATGAAATTGGAATTTACTGTGGCTATTAGCTGATATCCGGCACGCGACTCGCTCCTTATGATTTAGTTATCCCTTGCGTGAGGGCCGCCCTTAAACCAGTAACCGTGACTTATTTCCAAAATCCATACTCTGTGCTAACTGATACACAGCCAGCCTTTTCCTATCCTTATCTTAATTCACTTTCACGTCTAACCTTCAATTTCCCTGACTTTTCCATTCAAGTAACACTCATATGGTTTTTGCTTTACAATCATATCATAGTTTAACTGTTAACATCAAAACGCTGAATTTATTAAGAGCCAATATGGTACTTTATGAGACAGTGTGTGGGGGAAATGTCTGTCCGTCTGTCTGTACGCGCGATAACTCAAATACGCTTTATCGGATTTTCATGAAACTTGGTAAACGCATTTATAACGTCCATGGGAAGAAGCCTATTGATATTGGACCAAATCCGTTGACCGGTACCGGAGTAATGCCCAATTTAGTAACTATTTTTATGGTAATATATTAGAAAGGCGCGATAACTCAAATACGCTTTATCGGATTTTCACGAAACTTGGTATATGTATTTATAACGTCCGTGGGAAGAAGCCTATTGATATTGGACCAAATCGGTTCACCGGTACCGTAGTAATGCCCAATTTAGTAACCATTTTTATGGTAATATATTAGAAAGGCGCGATAACTCAAATACGCTTTATCGGATTTTCACGAAACTTGGTATATGTATTTATAACGTCCGTGGGAAGAAGCCTATTGATATTGGACCAAATCGGTTCACCGGTACCGTAGTAATGCCCAATTTAGTAACCATTTTTATGGTAATATATTAGAAAGGCGCGATAACTCAAACACGCTTTGTCAGATTTTCATGAAACTTGGTACAAACATTTATAACGTCCATGGCAGGAAGTATATTTAATTTAGACAAATTCGCTTGACCGGTACCGAAGTAATGCCCAATTTAGTAACTATTCTTATGGTAATATATTAGAAAAGCGCGATAACTTATATCAGCTATATCGGATTTTCATGAAAATCGATATACGCATTTATGACGTCCGTGGATACAAGCCTATTGAATTTGGACCAAATCGGTTGACCGGTAGCGAAATAACGAGTACCGGTATATCAATATTAATTTTGTAATGAATATAAGACGCTACGTTATTATTCCATGGCCCACAATATATTAAAATAACGTAACAAATTGCCAATCATTTATTGATATTGTTAGCCCGCATTGATTAATTCTGGATTGACGAGCTTTATAACCTGTACTCTTCACCGGATATAGTAAGGGTAATTAAGCCATGGAGGATGAAATGGGCTGGATATGTTGCACGCAAGGGGGAGGAAAGACATATCTCAAAAATACTGACTGGGAGACCCGAAGGGAAGAGACTCCTTGGAAGACCTAGATGTAGGTGGGAGGACAATATTAGTATAGATGTAAGGGAAGTTGGATTTGCGAGGGATGGTTGGATGGAGTTAGCACAGAATAGGATTGAATGGCGGGCTCTGGTAAGCGCGGCAATGAACCTCCGGGTTTCATAAAATAGATATTAATTTAGATAACTTAGGTATTGTTTATTGTCATTGAGTAAGTAAGTAAATAAGTAGCCCATTTTGTGTATAGACGAAGTAAAGGGGAGAATTATTAAAGGAATCAATATTTAATTTGGAATGAAAAAAAAAAATATGTGATTTATAAGATCTGTAACGTGGAATGTAAAACACATTTCTTCGAGGATTTTAGTATCATCTATTTTTTTTTTCAGCTGTGTTTATACTCCTTTTAGCTGCGAGGCCATATCAGGAGTTCGGGATCCGTATCTATAAAACAGGACAACTATTGATTGTCAACTGTTTCTACTGTTAGTGTATTTTTATGGAGTAAATTTCAACTGATATTAATTTAAATTGAAATGATGAGGATGATTCATGGTATGTAAATATGCAATTCGGCACTTGCCTTTACGACTGGGGAAACCATGAAGAAACCCATGTCAAATTGGCTGGCCACGGGATTTGAACCTGGGACCTCCCGAATGAGAGTTTTTTTTTCAATTTTCCGAGATCCGTTATGCGCTTATGGCTCAAGTATTGCATGCTATTTTTTGCACGATGATTATTATATTATTGATATTATCACATATTGTACGGTCGTTTATGACTTATCAGCTGTCAATTTGAAAGCCAAAAAATAATCCAGCTTTTAGTTTTTCTGTACTTCGTACAGTTTTCGTCCTACTTGTCCAAAGTATGGTCAAAAACCTTCACTAGCTATATTTTTGCTAGACTAAGAGTTCACGAATAAAATCTATATAAAAGAAGAGCTGGTAGAGAAAAACTGTTTACATTTTTGGAATAAGTACACTAAGTATAGCCAAAATCCGGTAAAACGTCTGAGACACCAAACAAAAAATTCTTTTTTGTTGGGCTGTGTTATTGGTGTATATTTATGGAGTAAATTTCAACTGATATTACTTTAAATGGATATGATACAAGATGAAATGATGAGGATGATTCATGGTATGTAAATATCCTATTCGGCATTTGCCTTTACGACTGGGGAAACCAAGAAAAAACCCATGTCAAATTGGCCGGCCACGGGATATGAACCTGGGACCTCCAGAATGCGAGTCCAAGACGTTGCCATCACCTATTATCTTATAAATAGACAACGCATGACCATAGGCGTAACGAGGGGGGGGTTTTGGGGGTTTGAACCCCCCCCATTGATTAAAAAATATCATTATTGTGATACGGTATATCACCTTTTTTAAAAATCTGCTTATAAATTACTTAATATGTGTTTAAAGCGTGGGAAGCTTAAAACTCGTTATTGTGCATCTTAATTTTTAAAATTTTCCGGGGGGAGGACCTCGGAACCCCCCTCTCCAGATGTTATAACCCCCCCCATATGGTCGGCCTGGTTACGCCTATGCGCATGACAATTTCTTCTGTGTGATAATTCAGGGATATTGAAATACTGTAACATAGATAAATATGATTTCAAAATGAGGATAAAAAAACTGCTATGCGGGTGGAAGGGGAAACTTGTCCGAAAGGAACGAAACAATTATTATTTTCAGAGCACACGAGGAAAGAAGATGAGTTGGCGTTTCGCAGGCCCCGGAGGCCCGGACCAGCTAATTGTTCACAGCTATATGGAACAAGAATCCAGAGCACTCGAATCGCAACCAGGTTGTTCCGTCTGGGGGAAATCATGATGTCGGCATAGCTATTGTCCAGTTTAAGTAGGGACATACAGGTTTTCGTACTGAGAAATAGGTAAATTTCATTTTTTCAGCAATGAATTGATGTACAACAGGTGTGGCCACTAATCTTAACTTTCGGAGCGAAAAATTTATGAAGCTGTTCGAAGCGAACCACGTAGTTTATACTATACATTCATTCATTCATTCATTCATGGTACTTCTCCCTTACGGCAGATCTACACTCCCATGTAAAATTCCATTTTCCATCTCATTTTATTTTTTGCTGCATCTTTTAACTCTCCATAATTTGTTTTCTTCTTGACGTCATCCAATATCTCAGTTCTTCTTCTGCCCAGTCTTCTCTTTCTTTCTATTTTTCCTTCTATATTAACAATTACATCTTTAATAAATACAACAATAAAATACTTTCCCCAAAAATTAATTTAACAACAAATCTAACATAATAGCCTACATAATGCATCTAGCAGGAGTCCTCTTCTTCTCATAATGTGTCCCATCCAGTTGGCTTTTCTCACTCTTACATCTTGCATCTTTTCTTCCACTCTTCTTATAACTTCTTAATTTGTGATTCTATCCGTCCACAGGGTGTCTACAAGTTTTGAGAATCCAAATTTCTTGACCCTTTCTTCACTTTTCTTGACTATTCGTTGACAGTTAACATCAAAGAAGTCGCCGCCGCTTGGAGTAGTTGCCATACTGTACAGTGTTAGTAAACAGAGCGGGAAGATGTAGATGCAGCAAAACACTTACGTGGCAATGACATTGAGCAATGAGAGAATTGGCAATACGGATTCAGTCAGCGGTTTCTTTTGAGAAAACCTTTTACAGTAACAACAAGCATTGTAATATGAAAACAAAGCGAGCCGCCCGTCAACGTTATGAGTGAGGCGATAAAATACAAATTTTCTTGACCAAGTACTACAGCATTTTAGGGTAAAAAATAGCTGATCCCGCAGAAACTCTTGTACATTTTCAAAGTTCTTAGTTTGAGGAGGCTTTTTTCGGACAACACTCACATACTTCCTAGGAATGGCTTTTGAGTTTTCCAGCCACCTGATTGCACAAAACTTGAAAGGAAATCTTATGGAACCAGAAAAGTGTTTGTAATCTGCTTGTCTGGAAGGATAAAAAAGAGAATGAAGAAACTCTTGAACTGACCACCCAATCTTGTTATGAGCAATTTTGTAGGCTCCATGTACAATATGCAAAGAACATATTCCCACGTTAAAAATTTCTGGCTGGTCTGGGTCATCTGCTTCAATTTTGAGGCGTTCCTTCAAATCAAGCAAAAATTTTAGTTCACATTGGAACCGTCCATTGCAACTTGCATAACACTCTCAAGTGACAACCCTAGTCTTGAAATACCTCTGGTAAAAGTATCCACCAGTCATCTGCTGTAGCATGACAAGGAAATTCTGACGTCAAGTACCTAGTTGACACTGTGTTTGACTGTTCATCCCAAAACGTCATCACAAAAATCCATCTGACATCTTTGAGCCACTTTATTTAAGCTCTCATCAAAGGAGACTGCAAAAAAGTTTCTCTTCTTTACTTTACTTCTTTACAAATTCTTGACCTACTGTGCCATTTCTTGACTTTTCTTGACATTCTTGGCCTAGTGTTCGATTTCTGGACTTTTTCTTGACTTTCTTGACCTGTAGACACCCTGGTCCATCCTCCAACACCACATCTCAAAGCTCTCCAGATATTTATTTTCCCTTTTCCTGAGTGTCCCCCGTTCGGCTCCATAAAAAGCTACACTCCAAACGTAGCATCTCATCAGTTTTTTTTCTAAGCTTAGTTTTCCTGTCAGTATATTTTTATTTTTGTTGATGGCTATTTTAGCCATAGCAATCCTTTCTCTGATTTCTTTGGTCCATTGGGCATCTCTGGTGATCATGCTTCCTAAATAACGGAATTTAGACATTTAGGCCTACTATACACATAAACATTATTGTTCAATTACACAACAAGAAATACGATTTTACTTTTGACAAGTGCTTTTTCGAGTGATCATTTTTCCTGTTAGTTGTTTGATATCTGGCTGAAAATTGGTAAGTGGAGTTCGTACGAGTTCACTTAAATGCTCATCAGTTAGTTCAGATCGATATTTAGATTTAATGAACTTGTCCTCTTGCAGCTCTAGTAGCTCCAACTCTACTCCAACTGCATCCTTTGTAATTGGTGATGAAACGGGACACGCATCGCCCACAACATCAACAGGAAAAATATTTCCAGGAATGAAAATGAAGGTTTAAGTGTTCTCAAATCATTAAACCTGCCATTGATTTATTTAGCAAGACCAAACATCTACTCTAATACAATTAAACGGCCCTAAATAGCGTGCTTGCTCGCTCGCCCGCTTCGTGAGACATCGGGTATGCTCGGCGATGTTCGTCTCTCGCAGTCTAAACTTTCATCAGACTACAAAATTAGGAACGAAAACCGTTTCTTTATTATATAAGGCCTAAGTGAAATGAACACAATGAACAAATATTCTAATTTTATTTTTACTTACAATTTGCATAGCTCTGAACCACAAACATTTTTAATAATCTACCAGTGTAATTTTCTTAAAAATCCTGGAGTCAATGAATAATGGTGGGCGAAGCCGGGGGCAACAGCAGTAAAATATTGATGGTTTAACTCTTGAAATATCGCTGATAATAATCCAAACAAACCATTCCTTCCCTTGAAACATTATATAATTTCTGAAAATTACACTGAATTGATAAAATAAAATTCACATCATATTCATGTCAATAAACAGCTGAGAAACAATACGTATTATGTGTTCACAGGTTCTTTGGAACTGCATAATCGATTCTGATATAGTTTTCACAGGGGGCGCTTTCATGTCGTGGAATGTACTCTAAAGCAGGAATTTTTGCTGTTTCATTAATTATTAATGGCTTAGTTTATGAATGATTCGCGTGCAAGTGTTAATAAATATAATGCTTTAATAATTATTATACTATTAATTTTTAATTTTTCAATTAATTATCGTGGTCGAAGCCGCGGGCACCATCTAGTTTTATACAAATAATCATCTGTTTCCACCTGAACGTCAGGAAGGCTTTCAACAATTTTCTTGAAACATTTGAAATGTGCGAATGTTTTAGTCTAAAGGTCTTTCCGAAAGAGTCTTAATTTGCTCTGAAAACTAAATACACTCTGCGCTAAATCAAAAATAAGTTTTCACTTCCTCGTAATATGTTTTCATTAAATTATATTAACTACTAGCTGACCCATCAATGCTTCGCATTGTTACATTTATGTATATATAGGTTAAGTGAACACAATTTAAAGTCGATTCGATGTACTTCTATAAATCATCAGCCGTCCAGCCAACACGGTGGACGTATTTATATTCCACATAACTTACTCCTTCACCCGTAGTTTACTCTGATTATGTCTTAAAAAATTTAATCTTTCTGTTTCAATTTTGGCAAACATACAGTAAATAGTTGGGCGTAGGGGATGCGTTCGCTCGTCTCACGCAGCGGGCTCCGATTCGAATACTGGTCGGGACAAGTTACCTAGGTAGAGCTTTTCCCGGGATTTTTCCTCACCTGTGAGACAAATGTCTGGGAACTTTAGGCCCTAGTGGTCTCCGGATATCATCTGGCAGCCATTATCATCCTCATCCCATCCTCGCCTTGTTCAGAGTGAGTGTGTGAATGATGTATGTCGTCCTATATGTTTGTGTTGTCTCAGAGGTGGCCCCGGCATTTGGCTGATCACTCATCCGGGAGGCCCTCCATGTCCTTGTCTGGTCAAGAAAGTATGTATGTGAGCCATAAAAAATCCCTCTCCCGACAGGTCGCGGCCCTGTAAGGCCCGGGCAACATGGGTCGCTTAAATGACCCCAAAAGTTTGGGTAAAAACTAAGGTAAAAGATAGATAGATAATATGGTAAATAGAAATTAATCAGGAAATTATATCTATTGATATTGTATGAACTACCTCGGGGTAAAGGTGGCCGGTGCGTAAGGCTGACAACCTTACCACCTTCACGTGCCGATTGTCTAAAAATCCGGGAGCCTCAACTTCTTGGAACCCTCTGGGCCCCCATGGCTTGTAATAGGGAACACTTTACTTACTATCTTTTGCATTGCAGTCCTAGGCTAACTATAAGAAAATAGTTGAACTCTTAAGAATAGAACCCAGGACCTTCTAAATTTAGCCTACTTCACGTCAAAAAAATAGTTGATAATCATTTATAGGAATTCTATTGATAGCCTTTCTCATAATTTTATATCCATTAGGTCTACATGAAATCCCAGTGTCATGCAAAGCCACCTGTGTAGTTTAAAAAAATAATGTTGTCATGGGGATTGTATGCATGCAGTATGAATTCCTTTTGGTGAATTTCATACCTTTACAACCCTATTTTGGCCTTTATAGGCCCTTAGAGGCCAAATATTTTGAAATCCTTTCTTAGTGCGCATCTAGAGCCTAGTAGCAATATGTGTACCAAGTTTCACGTTCCTAGGCTTTATGGTTTTTGAGAAACTGTGATCAGTCAGTGAGTGAGTGAGTGAGTGGGTTTTGGCTTTTATATATAGATATACTTTTTTTAAATCTGTATCATATTTTACACTTAGCTTGGTTTCTAGAGACGCACGAGATTGGCTCGCGAGCCTCGTTGTGGCCACCCCTGCATCTACAACCTCGTTACTACATATAGTGCAGTAATTCATTGCATGGCCAGGCGGCTTCAAAGGTGTCGGTGTTTCTTTATGTTAATTGTTCTGACTAAAATGGGCCTTGGCTTCCGCTTTCCAAAACAAAAGTAACGTTGCAATATTCGCTCATTGTTATCACTGGCCTCAGTTCTTCCTTAGCTTTAATCGATTCACACGTGTTATTGTTTACTGTAACTTGATCTTGCAACCGCGCATTTCACTCCACGCGGAGTTGACGAGTAGCTGTCAAAATCGTCACAGGACATTCTTAGATTTCGATTGGCCGGGGTAACTAACTGATTGGTGCGGTAAAATTGAAGAATATGGGTTGAGCTGTCGGCAATCCTTTTTCTCCTAATGAAAGGATGCCGCCTGGCCATGCAATGAATAACTGGACTATACTATTGTCGTTACAAAATGGCAGCCACGTTTCGTGTACTGAAATGCCGTTACCGTGATAACTTCTACAAATATCAATATCAATATACTTTTGTATTTGCTAATGTCATATAAACAACACTATCTACAATCATTGATTTAGCATTGACAATGTATTTCCACAGTATAGTATAACAGTAGCGAAGCTCCATACAGTTTTTTTCAACCGGCGCGACTGCAGCTCTCGTAGCGGTGAGCGAGAGATAACACAATCTGTTACATTGTTTCTTATGAAAAATGCACAATCTAGAAGGCAGTGGAAAAATGTCAACAATATTTTATGGAAATGCTTGTAGTGCTATAAACTGCACCAACAGCCAAAGGAACCAAAGGAATCTCTCGATTTATCTTTCTTCAGGTTCCCTAAAGATCCTGAGAGGTAAGCAAAAACAGTTATTTGTTAAATTAAATTGCCAATTTGTGATTATCACGCTTGCATCCATACTAGACCACATCGGGAAACCGGTCTGATACTTTATAAGATATACAATGTCATCGATCTTGAAACTACAACTTCTTTATATTACCATAAAGTCTATGATTTGGTGAGTTCACCAGTATGCCTTTCCGGTAATAATCTCGTTCTAGTAATTTTAAAAATAAGAAGAAATACAGCCATATATTCGTATCTTTCCAATGCTAAAAATGGCTGTTTGCTAGTTCAATCTTGCCGGCCGCTTGGGGTGCTAGTGTCGCACCGATCTGTCAAAAGGATGCATTTTCCTTTCATTAGAGCTTCGCTACTGTTATACTATACTGTGCTACAATCATTGATTTAGCATTGACAATGTATTTCTTTTAAATATTTCAATGCAACTTAACATTGCTCCCTATTGATTGATTTTATAAATACTCATCAACTGAAATCATCAGGGAGCACTAACTTTAAAATCGATGGGGAAAATTTCCTTGTAAAAGCTGTTTTCCATAAATGACAATCCTGACACATGATTAAAATCCGCGCATTTTACATAAAGTATTTTTGAGGCGACGCTTCAGTAAGAGTCGAAATATTAAAGTTAATGAAGAAATCTAATGTCAAGAAAAGTACGAAACGTTCGTTAATAAATACAGTATAATAGAATAAAATATAGAATAATGAACATATGCCTGACTATGCCATTCATTATAATTAATTGTACGGTATTTTTTATTTCATTTAATAAAATTTAGAGAGTTTTTATTAAAAAAATATTGTATGTACCACGTACGCAAAAACTTTATCGGCTTGTGATTGTAAAAGGTTGACTTTTTCTGTTTTGTGTTTTATTTCGTCAAACGCCTGTGTTTGTCGCTGAAGACAGTATAATTAATAACAATAAATAACAATAATAATAGTATATAATAGTATTAATAAAAGGAAGTGTCTGTCTTCCTCCGTCTGTCTGTCTATCTGTCTGTCTGTCCGCGATGCCCAGCGAAATCTACTGAACGCAGAAAACGGAAATTTTAAACATAGGTGTACTGAAGGGTCGGGAAATGCACCTCGAAGCCGGAATTTTAATTTTTGCTTTAGTTCGTGAGTTATGAGTGAAAAACGGGCAGAAAACGTGTATTTTTTGCGTTTTCGAAGCATCAGTTTTCAGTATATTTCAATGTCAAATCAATTACAGTAGGCTTTGGCTATTTTTGTCATACCTTGGACATGAAACCATCGCGAACGCTTGAATGTTGTAGCTCACGCTGGTCGTTTCATTTGATTATATTGTCAAGGCACGCAGACATATGAAATTTTCAACCTACACCGAAGAGGATTATTATTATTATTATTATTATTATTATTATTATTATTATAATAAGTGGGATAATCAATATAGGCCTAAGTATGGTCAAACGTTGTTCGATTTGGACGAAACTCACTATACAGGGGTTTTCTGGGCCAAGGAACTCGAATCTGAGATCGCTTTTACCAGGCGACGCTATTTAATCGTGACATGTAGTCCACGTGATTTAGGTGTTAATAAATATAATTATTTAAATATTATGCTCTTAATTTTTAATTTTTAAAATAATTATCGCGGGCGAAGCCGCGGGCACTTGCTAGTAGTATTACTAATAATAATAATCAATATTTGATGGCGAATTACCAGAGAAACCCAAGAAGAAAACGCGAAGTAAATGGACGGTAGAACGGAAACAGCAGCATCGCGAAAATGAAGTTTTGGGAAGACAAGAAGAAGACAACTGTTTCACTTGGTCCTAAGCTGGCCGAAAGGGAAATAATAATAATAATAATAATAATATAATAAATAATAATAATAATAATAATAATAATAATAATAATAATAATAATAATAATAATAATAATAATAGACCAAGCCAACCACTTTTAACCCTTAAATTCATAATGTATCATATGGGATAGGCCTACAGTTGTCATAAATTTGTAATAAAAGAACGAAAAATAAATTGAAAGAAGAATTGAACAGTCATATAAATTACAGGGTATGGTAACAAGGCTCACTATGACTATGCGCCTAATCATTGTGTTAACTGTTTTCTTTGCAGTCCGACATGGGTTTGTAAATTGTGCGAAAAATCCAATCTCTCCCAAGTGTAAACGCGATGTTTTGTATTTTCATCTTAGGTGGATTTCGAAGAAGAATCTACCTATTGCAATGGATACCATGTCATGATTTAGAAAAATTCTTTCATATCTTTACGTTTCATGCCTCCCTAAGTACGAAACCACCGTCCGTTCAAAATTATTTTTGTAAATTTATATATACATCTTTACACGCTAGCGGCCGTACTTTTGAAGATATTTGAACCAAATTTTATTATGTTATTTCTAGGCCCAATAGTTCGGACAAATTCGTTAATGAGCAAAATTGGCCCAAGGGGGTGGTCGGGGAGGGGGTTGCAATTTTAGAACATTTATATTTCGGCCCCTATGAAGTATAGAGGGAAACTGTGTTTGAGAAAATTACAGTACTCTCTATGGAGTCCACAGTGACACCAACGATTCGGGGGTATTGGGGGTACCAGTGGGGGTAGGGGGATGGAAATTCGAAATTTTTTCAAACTACGTCTTGTGGGGTAGGGATCGTTGAAAAGCTCTTGATGAGTACTCTACAAATCAGTAACTAGTTTCTTGATAGTTCTCATATAAGGCGAGATTTGAATGTTTGAAAAGTGCTCTTTCCTCTTTTTTACAGTCATTATTGCGGGTTTGTCATGACAAGCTAAAGAAGAAGAGTGCTACGCAGCGACAATAAATTAAACCAATGCACTTCGAAATCTACCTCAGCCTGTAGGCTTGCCTAAAGGGATTTTTTAATTTTTTAAAGTCTGAATGGAGTACGGTATTAATGCAATTTTTTTAACAATAAAGTTTTCCTACTAAAAGCACCGGCCAATAGTCATGAAACTTGTTTGAAGTGATAAAAAACGACTTATGTGTAATGATTTTTATTTTTGAAGTGAAACCTCTTTAGCCGCGGTAGGAGTAAATCGAGAGCTAACCCAAACTTGCGTTACGAACAAAATCGTCACGAAATTGAAACACACAAAATCGTCACGAAATTCGTGGGAACGGACAGCACAGAAAACAATCAACTCAATGATTATGCTTATCCAAAATTTAAAAATCTAAAAATTTAAAAATTAAAGATTTAAAAAAAATTACGGGAGTTAGTGGCGTGGTGAGTCTTTCACCATTATAAAAAATTCAAAATTAAAAAAAATAAAAAATAAAAAAATTGAAGATCCAAAATTTAAAAAATTTTAACATCCAAAATTATAAATTCATAAAATAAACAAATTCAAAGATCCAAAATTTAAAAAATCCAAAATTAAAAAATTTAAAATCCAAAATTGAAAAAATTAAAAAATTCAAGCAAGTTTCACTTCTGTCGCGTGGCGTTCCATGCACACTTTTTTGTTTCCGTTTCAAGATGGTGGCCATTTAAACTGATCCTAGATTTATTTTTATTTTTATTATTATTATTTTTTTAACACATAATACAAGAAACTAGTAGGCCTACATAGAAATGGGTAGACCCACTTCGTATCGTATGAGAGTCATTTCCAGTATGTAGAATAACGGAAGAGTTTATTATTAATACTTGCGTAATAACCGTAAAGACGTGTTGTTAACCTTGGGGTGAGTAGGTTCAAGCCATTACATAACACAACACTACAGGCTCAAGTGGGTCGATCCCGGTACCATCGTAACAACGGTGTTAGTGGTATTGTTTCTGTCCTTTCAGTCACATAGGTCTTCCTGAGATGACTTGATGATAATGGTCGATCTTGCCTCTGAATCCGAGGTTCGCGGGTTTGAATCCTAACGAGAATTTGGGAATTTCTTCTTCTTCTTCTACATCAGGGTTTAGACTTTCCAGTCTGTTCCGCCTCAAAGGTCATCTTCCCATCGAGTTCGTGGTCTTCCAATTGATCTTTTACCAACCGGAGTGTACAAAAAAATTTGTTTAGTCAATCTGCTAAGATCCATTCTTTCAATATGGTCATACCACTGTCTTTTCAAAAGCTCCATTTTTTCTTGTAAATTAAAAATTTGGAGTTGGTTTCTTATATCAGTATTTTGTTTGTGGTCCCATAAAGTAAATCCTAATATTCTTCTCAGAAATCTCATCTCTGCAGATTCAATTTTCCTTTTCTTTGCTCTATTAAGAGCCCAATTCTCACAGCCGTAAGTTAGAAGTGGAACCGCTAGAACTTTGTAAAATCTTAATGTTGTCTCTGTTCTTGTTTTATTTCTTAGAGTTCTATAAATAGTACCACACATATATTGGAATTTAGATAGTTTTTGTTCTAGATCCCGGTCTTCGTCATATGCAATTGAACATCCCAAATAGTTAAAATTATTTACTTGCTCAATTATTTTTCCGTTTAATTCTATTTTCGATCTGATGGGATCCTTACCTCGGAACGCCATTACCTTGGTTTTATCTATTGAGATTTTAAGATTATAATTTATTGTTACTTCTTGTAACTTATGTGTGGCTCTCTGTAACCCTTCTTCAGACTCTGAGAGGATGACTTGATCGTCAGCAAATAATATAGTGTCTAAATTAAAACTTCCTACTTTAAAATGCCTTTCTAACTGCCTTTGCCATTCATCTATGGCCGCGTCAATATAGATGTTAAAAAGCCCTGGAGACAGAGGGCATCCTTGTCTGACCCCCTGATTTACGACTACTTTCTTCTTTGAATTTTTATTTATACTTATTGAAGTATCATGATACAAGACTTTCAACGTCTTAATTAAATGTTGAGGGTATCCTTTTTCAACCATGACATCCCACAGTTTCCTTCTTTTAACCATATCAAAGGCTTTGACGTAGTCTATAAACAACATATGGGTTGGGAGATTAAATTCACGTCTTTTTTGAATTATTTGTTTAATAATGAATACGCAGTCAGTACATGATCTTCCTTTCCTAAACCCGTGTTGCTCTTCTCTTAGTAGAGTATTTGATATAGTGTCCAGCCTTCTTGCTAACATCTTTGCATATATTTTATAAGGAACATTCAAAAGACTTATGCCTCTATAATTATTGCAATTTGTACGATCTCCTTTCTTGAATATTGAGCAGACCAATGCTTCTTTCCATGCTTGTGGGATCTGATATGTCATCCAGCATATATTCAAAATACTTAAGAATCTTGTTTTAATTTCTATAGGGGCATACTTCAATAATTCAATATTTACATTATCCATTCCCGGACTCTTCTTGTTTTTACAAGAATTCAATACTGTTTCTAATTCTTCCATTGTTAGCAGGTCTACTGGATTATATATCAAGTCCTCATTACTATTCATACTATTTTGTTCATTCTCATCATACCAGAGTTTTTTGTAGTGTTCTAACCAAGTCTTTTCCGTAATATTATTTAAATCTGCTGTGTCTTTCTCATCCTTATTAAGATGTTTCATAGCTTTATAGGCTGTACTTGAATCTCCATAAATTTTATGTTCTATATCACTTATTTCTTAACTCGACTAAAATAAAACAATCAACTCAATGATTAGGAGTAATCAAAGAAAATTTTTCAGACCTTACTTCCTCAATGGCAATAGACAATTCCTAAGCAATCTAAAGGTATATTATCTATTTTATGGAACCCGGAGGTTCATTACCGCGCAAATCCAAAATTAAAAAATACAAATTTCAAAATTAAAAAGTCCAAAAACCCAATATCAAAAAGTCTAAAAACCCAATATTAAAAAGCCCAATAATGGAAAACTAAAAAAATCCAATAATCAAAAATTGAAAAAAAAAAATAAAAATAAATGAATTAAAGTTTTACTTCTGTCGCGTGGCGTTCCACGCACTTTTTTTTATGCAATTCAGAAACTCTTATCTTCTCGTCTTCTGTCCAGAAATCCAAAAAATATTCATTTATAAGACAATTATCCTGCCGGTTGCATTATATAGATGTGAGACAGAGGCGCTGACTTGGAAATATTTCTGGCGGGGGGCAAGAACTGGATTTTCAGTAGCTATACATAGGCCTTACATGATAAAATCTTAAGTCTTGGGAGGGCAGAAAGTACCTTGCCCCCCTAAGTCGGCGCCTATGCTTGTAAGTACGTAGTCCATCAATGAAAAGCATTGTTGTGGAGGATTTGTCATGATATGTGAACGACAGATAGTACAATGTTGTCCTTCAAGGAAGCTAATCGTGGAATGCATTCCAAAGCCGGGATTTTAGCTGTATAATTATAATGGTTTAGTTCATCAATGATTCACGTGTAAGTGGTAATGAATATAATGTTTTAACTACTACCCGCGCGCGATTTCTTGAGCGCTCGGCTCCCTTGTCCTCATTCGGTAGGTTTCGTTCAACTTCGTAGGTAAAACTGGCAACATTGAAACACGAAGTACGCTATACACCCTGACATCTAGTGGCTTCAATACTAAGCTTTCATTCTGTCTCAGGATTCTTATTTATTTATTGACATTATCTTTTCTGACGCATCGAGTTATGGGGAAAAATACAATCTTTCGAACTGCTGATTTCACAAACACTTCATTGTACATCCAACACTTTCCTCACCTCTTTAAGAATTCCGTATGTGCTAATTTCTGACGATCCCGTGAACTCTGATGTCAATTTCATGGACTGAAAATTGAGCGAACTTTTCACAAAACGTATTAAATACGTTTAAAATTAGGCCTATAGTTTTCTCCACTTTTAGATGCCTTACCTCTCTTACGTTTTACAACACGAAATGGTGAAGCATGTTTTGCTAAGACTCTTCTTTATGCTTAAAATTAGTCATCCAGTGTAAAAATATTGAGCCTATATTATGTATAATATTCTTATTTGATAACCAAAGGCTTATGACGTGTAATTAATTGTTACGCAATACCGTCACCACGTTATATTATTGGACTGCATTAAAATCGTTGTATATTAAAGTCACTACATAAAATACCATACACGCGATTCTGCTGAAACGTTATTTCTTTAGTTGACAACACTGCAGAAAGACTGGCGGAATAGCTATGTTTTGTTCCACCGACCCTCACTTCCCCGTAAATCCAGCGCCCAAGAAGTGGCGCGCGGGTAGTATGTTACTTTTAATTTCTGAATTAATTACCGCGGGCGAAGCCGCGGGCACCTTCTAGTTATTATTATTATTATTATCGAATTTCCGAAAGTAGCAACCGATATTTGGAGTTTCGGAATATTATATTATATTGTAGAGACTCAGTCAGTTACCCAATTTATAAACCCGTCCCGGACTGCTAAGAAAACAATTAACATAATGATTTGGCCCGTAATATTTCTTGCTACAAACAAACAAATTGCCTCCTATTGGAAGTAGCCCAGTGGTGTCAGTAGGCTACACTCACAAAATAATAAAAAAAGTGTGCGTGGAACGCCACGCGTTAGAAGTGAAACTTGTTTTAATTTTTGGATTTTTTTTTTTTCAATTTTGGATTATTGGATTTTTTCACTTTTGGACTTTTTAATATTGGGTTCTTGGACTTTTTAAATTTTTTATCATTTAATTTTTTTTAATTTCGGAATTTTTAATTTTTTAATTTTGTATTTTTTAAATTTTGGATTTTTTATTTTTAAAATTTTGGATTTTTGGATTTTTAATTTTTGTATTTTTTAAATTTTGGATATTTTGATTTATTAATGTTCATTTTTTTATTTTTTTACTTTTTAATTTTGTATTTTTTTAATCTTGCATCTTTAATTTTTTTTATTTTTAATTTCTGATTTTCAATTTTGTAATTTTGGATTTTTAGATTTTTCAAATTTTAGATTTTAGGTTTTTTTTTAATTTTTTAAATTTTGGATAAGGCTAATCATTGAGTTGGTTGTTTTCTGTGCAGTCCGTTCCGTTACACCTCACTAATTTCGTGACGATTTTGAGCGTAACACTATTTTCGTGACGATTTTCAGCGTTACACAAGCTCTCGATTTACCCCATACCGCGGCTAAAGAATTTTCACTTTAAAAAAAAAAGCTAATAAGAACAAAAGTCAAAAAAGTATGTAGGCTAGTCCATCAATGAAAAGCATGGCTGTGGAGAATTTGACAAGATTTGTGAACTCTATAAATGTAAGAGATTTATCATGAAACATCCACATATTTAAAAATTGTCATGTTATTTCATAAGGAACAAAATAGGCATTTGCCTTAAAATCCCAGGTCTAGCTATTATATTCTTTTGTAGACAGATTATGATTTGGGACGAGGCCTTCTTAAAATGGCACGAACAGCATTTTAGATATTGTATGAAAAATTCGTGTGTCACAAAAGAAGCACTTTAAACCTTTTGTTCTGCAGTAGTTCTCATATCGATTCCTCTGCGACAAAGGCACAGTGTTTTAGTTCAGGTCCCCGTGTATGTCAATGTTAATCATTCAAGGTCCCGTGCGCTAGGGGTCTGAGATCCATTCATATTGCATCCGTCTTTCAGCTCCTCCATAGCTCCCGACATTAATTAAATATATATAAACGAATGTTTGTACCATATATCACCAGGTTACATATCAAACCGTACAGACGCAATGCTTAATGCAAGACTTGCCAAGGGTTTTCCACAACTCAAACCCACAATCATGTAACGATGGCATGACAGGTTCTATCTACTTTACGTACTAATAAACAAATGACTCCATACTGTAAAGTGAGTCTGTTTACTTTCTCCTCAGGGATCCATTTTTGGCCGATTTGTAAATGGAGAACAGAACATTTATGTATGCTGATTACCATGGCCCGGATTCTGATGACCAGTCATCTTTTTGTTGATACTTCATTAGGCATTGTCAACTTGTAGATAAATCCTTATCACGGCCTCTAAATTACAGAAATGCATTTTTATTAGGTCTTTTTTTGTCATTTTATGCCATTTTATATTTTTAGGGCATTTATTTCAATTTTACATCATCATTTTGTCATTTTCGTGTAATTTCCTTCCACATTTAGTCATGTTCATGTATTTACATTGAGCATATTAACTTGTTTTAAATAAATTAATTAATAGGTTACTATATAGCAACATTTTCTAGGAACTACTTTAAAATCAATTTTCTTACTTTTCTTTTCAGATGCTGCAAATTTTTAGACCTACATCATTCTTTCTGCATTTACACTTTTTTACAATTATGTATGAATCAGTCTATAACTTTGTGTAAACAATAATATTTTTTATAAATAAAATATGTTTTTAGGTCATTCTTTATAATTATTAAATCATTTTCTTTAAAATTTAGGGTCATTTTATCGGTCATTTTTCAAACAATTTTAGGTCATCAGAATCCGGGCCTTGCCGATTACTTACTTACTCAATGGCAACAGAGAATTCTTAAGCAAGCTAAAGGAATATTATATTTATTTTTTAGTAGCAACATCCAAAGAAGGGGCTATAAGGTGTTTATAGGATAATTAGCGTAAAATTGTCTTTTGCGATTCTGTACAAGGAAATGTGAATACTGCTAACTTTTATTTGGGCAGAGGAAGTTATGTGACTTTCACATCAGATTTTTGTCTGTGGTATGGCTGAATAAACGCACTATTCACTGGAAAATAATTGTTAAAATAATCATACAACATTATGAATCTAGCTAAATTTTAGCTAACACGAATTATTATTATTTAATATGTTACAAAACGAGATGTTCATATAACACTTATTACAAGATAATCCTATGAGAAGACCTGGACTTTAAGGCAAAAAAAAAAAATTGTTTTAGGCACGTAAAATAGGCTTTAAAAACAAGGAAATAGGCTCTTAAAAGAGAAAATAGGCACTTAAAATGTTTGATTCTTGAGTTTTGTCCATTCTGTAGCGATAATCTTAATGATTTATGTATAGCGTAGAGCTTTATCAGTTGCTGAGTTGCTGAAGATGGCCGCTCCATGCGGTTGAAAGCGCTCCAACAGGTAACAAAATACCGCAATTTAGTAGTGAGTACCAGTGATAAAGCTCTACGCTATACATAAATCACTTAAAATGTGCTTTAAAATGTGTGAATAGACAGAAAATGGACTTTAAAATACTACAATATACACTTAAACTGTAACATGATCTTTTTTACTATAAGATGCATGGTATACCTATTATTAACAGAAATAACTGAAAAATTATGACAGAATTAAAAATACATATATCAAAAACAGTTGGTTTATAAGAAAAATTTACACAGTAGGCCTATGTCCCTTTTACTATATATAAATGCTACTTGTTGTTTTGAGCTAATCCTCCCCTGTCAGTCAGCATTTCTTTGGCGACAATTGTTTGGGAAAATCAAATTTCTGTTAAAAACCCATCCTCTGCTGTTCTGCTCTTCATTCAGGGATGTCCATTAAACGATTGTAAAAGTTACAGAAGTTGAATTTTATTTTAAATTTACAAAATAGGCATTTTAGGCACTAAGATAGTAAAAATAGGCTCCAAAGGTCCAAATAGGCATTTTGGGGCACTAAAAAGTTTTATAAATATAAGCTAAAGTGATTTATCATGAAATGTCAATATATTTTACAATTTCCATGTTATTTCATAAGGAACAAAATAGGCATCTGCCTTAAAATCCCACGTCTACCTATCAAATACAGTAGTTTGATTTACATTTGTAGCAAAATTACGGAGAAGAAATTTGAAGAAACAATTAAATTTACAGAATAAGGTAAAAGTCCTAAGTCACTGTATTAACTGTTTTCTATGCAGTCCGACATGGTTTTATAATTGTGAGAGAAATTCACACTCGCGTATTTAAGGGTTAACCTGAAGGTCTGCCATCAGTGTTCAGTTGCGTAAATAATCTGACACAGAGGATTTGTTGTAATGGGGAAGTAGGCTATGTGATAATCACACAACATAATAAAGAGGAAGTGGAATGTTACGTCTGGGAAGTGTTGAGTGCAAAACTGATTCACTCATCCTCCTTGTCAACGCGGGAGGAGTTCTAGGTGCTTCAATCAACAAGAAGATGGTTTTATTTCATTGTATTTCCTTCCGCTATCTTATTTTATTATTCCTTTTTATCTCTCTTTCTTTGTTTATCTAGGAGATATTTTAATTGTATGGCCATGTTCAAATAGCTCAAAAATCAAATAATTCAAGAATACCAGATCGTTACTAACATTAACAAGATAATAAGGACTATACTAACTTACTTACTCAATGGCAATAGGCAATTCCTCAGCAAAGCTGAAGGAATATTATCTATTTTATGGAACCCGGAGGTTCATTGCCGCGCTTATCTGAGCCCGCCATTCAACCCTATTCCATCCAACCATCCCTCTCAAATCCTATTTCCCTTTAATCTATCCTAATATTGTCCTCCCGCCTACGTCTAGGTCTTCCAAGTGGTCTTTTCCCTTCGGGTCTCCCAGTCAATATTTTTGAGATGTCTTTCCTCCCCCATTGTCCAGTCCATTTCATCCTCCGAATGGCTGATAACTTTTAATGAAATATTTAATGAACAGCGCCTTAAATGGGACCTTGGTGCACAGATGCGAAGTTCCTGGTGTCAGAAGTAGGAAGACATTTCGAGGCCCTGACTGGAGATTCGCGGTCTACAGATTTCCTATGACAGAAGATCAGCCTTGCGATTCAAAGAGAAAATGCTACTAGCATTCTGGGGAGGTTTCCTCAAACACAACCATTGGAGGAAACATTCTATGATATTTTCTAACTAGTGAGATCTCTGTAAGACAAGCAGTCTATAGTTTATCTGCCAATTTAGAGTGGGCCATCGAATTTTAGTGTTCCTTCTTCAGAATTTGGGCTTTATGATAAACTCAATTCGCTCGTTGGGGGCTCCGCCCCCAAACCCCTGCTGAGGTTCTCAGGAAAGGTTTTTTTAAAAGATCTATGGGAGATAGAGTGAGTGTATTTGCCATGTTTCTAAACTTTCAGAGCCCTATGTGAACACTGTTTTATAATACCGTTGCCATGGAAACCGAGCCCTTTTATGGGAGGTTTTTTAGGATTAAAAATTTAAAAAAATAAACTTTTTTTTTAATTTCCCTGTGGTTCATAGGCGTAGCGAGGGGGGGGGTTTTGGGGGTTTGAACCCCCCCCCCCCCCCATTGATTAAAAAAAGGAAAATTGTATAATCTTTTTAAGTCTGCCCATAAATTGCTTAATACAAGTATAAAGCGTGGGAAGCTTAAAACTCGTTATTTTGCGTCTTAATTTTTAAAATTTTCCGGGGAAGGACCCCCGGAAGCTTAAAACTTGTTATTTTGCATCTTAATTTTTAAAATTTTCCGTGGGAGAACCCCCGGAAGCTTAAAACTCGTTATGTTGCATCTTAATTTTTAAAATTTTCCGGGGGAGGGCCCCCGGACCCCCCTCTCCTTCCATACTCGCCAGACCCCGCGGATGTTATAACCCCCCCCATATGGTCGGCCTGGTTACGCCTATGCTGTGGTTTACAGCTTGAAAGCTATATGTGTACCAAATTTCAAGTTTCTAGCTCAACTGGAAGTGGGCAAACATTAATGTCAGTAAATCAGTCAGTCAGTCAGCCGTGTGGCTTTATATTATGGGGATATTAAGGGGGACTTTTCATGTAAACTTTTTTTTTTAATTTTTATTTTTTAAAAATTGGCTCTAACGATTTTAATAAAAAAGTGAAATTGGAAACTCTTATTTGTGACTGATAAAATGGCTGTAACCGTTTCTCTGTAAAAATGACTTGGGTGGTACTTTACTCGTATCTATTTTCAATTTTTCTAGATTATCTACATTTCAGTAGGCGATACATGAAAACCTACCACAGTAAAGTTGTAGAAAATTTAAAAGGAACATTTTTTGTTAAAAATATTTCTTTATTAAATTAATATGTATCAATATAAAAACAAAATAACAGGACTTATATGCGAATTTCAGAACATACACTTTGATTAAAATATGAATATTCTTTTGTTGCCCATAGTAACTAGAATACAATAATCTAGATATTGTTGTGAAATGTAGTCAGTTTACCACAGTCGTAATGAACACACCAAAATCAGTTAGAGCGAGGTGGTATAGGGTAATATAGAAAAGGTCCTGGCTTCAAATCAAACCTCGTGGCCACCCAAATTTACCAGTAGACTCTCTGTAATAACTCATTAGTGCAGCATTTGCTTCTATTGTTCGGCTATATCTCAATGTATTTTGCATTTTTGCCTTTGAGATTGAGGAAACCAAGCAAGTTGCTGTTATTATTATTTCACGGTAAAATAATTGAACATAAAGATCGACCCTGATGCTTTCCATTCTAGATACTTGTTAGTTTTATGAAAATGTAATAAATAGACTTCGGATTTTAGGTAAAAACCTATTTTAATCCCTCAGTGATAATGGACGAAAACTTATATATGCATGTTTCATAAGTGACTATGCCTAAAACTGATACTTTTATAGGACCTAAAACAGCCTATTTTTACGTTGGAGCCTAATATTGCCTTTTTTGCTTGTTTTTCCTCTAAAGTTCAAGATAATTAATTTTTTTGTTATAAATTCTAGCATTTGTTTTCAGTTCGTACTAAATTTTTAGCTCGGAATGTGCAGTACATGACACATTTGTGACGTGGTTAAGTAATAAGGAATGTTTCGTCTTCAGTAGAAAAATGCCTTGCAATTCCCAAGAAAATGTAGTGTTTTTCTCTGAATCACTGAGGGATACAAGGGGTTGAATATGCTAGTATGATATGCGTAGCTTCTGGGCGCAGGGATTAGGTTTTCACTGTTATGGTAGTAGGCCTAATACGGACCCTAGTGCCCTAATAGGTCTACATAATTCTGTGTACCATAGGCCTATATCTGTGTTTTATCATGATTAGTGATTATTGGTGACTTCAATAAATATAATATTCTGCATTGCACTTGAGATATTTCAGAAAATTGGCTACTTAATGATTTTATAAGAGACTATTTTACGATTTTTAGAACCTATTTTCCAATTTTTAGAGCCTATTTTAGGTACCTAAAACAGCATTTTTAGCGACCTAAAAGTCCGAAGTCTAGTAATAAATACAGTTTAGTCTAATTGTCTCTATAATTTACTTTTTCTGTGCTAGCCATTAACACGTATATGCGAGAAAGTTGTGCAACATATTTTGCACCATTTATTTGTGATTTTGCGAATCTAACTTTGATTGGATATCACAGACTTATTAACTTAAATGTATGTTTTCTGTGGAAATGTTTGTAAATGCAGTAGTAATATGCATTGGTAATGAATCTATTACTGAACTGGGTTCGACATCATTAAGTCGATGAGTTGAGCGAAAAGAAACAGTACCTCGTTTATTTCCCACGAGGCCAATTAACCTACAATTTCTATAATGAACAACAACAGTTGGCCACCGATATTCACTGAGGTGAAAATTCTAGTAGACGTCATTTACAATAATCCTGGCTATGATTAAGCTGCAAAAAGTAGAGACCTTTCCATATTAAAACTTGCTTTTGAGATAACTGACTTTGAAACCTTTATAGAAGTAACCTTTATAGAAGTAACCTTTATAGAAGTAACCTTTATAGAAGTAACATTTTTGAAGTAAAATTTCTTTAGTGGCGGTAGAGGGTACATCGGGAAAATCAGTCACACTAAAACCGTCACGAAATCAGTCACACTCAAAACCGAACGAAATTACTTACTTGTTTCGGTGCGGACTGCACAGAAAACAATCAACTCAATGATTAGGAGTAATCAAAGGAAAATTTTCAGACCTTACTTCCTCAATGGCAATAGACAATTCCTAAGCAATCTAAAGGTATATTATCTATTTTATGGTACCCGGAGGTTCATTACCACGCAAATCCAAAATTAAAAAATACAAATTTCCAAAATTCAAAAATCCAAAATTTAATAAACAATAACATCCAAAAATTCAAAATTTAATAAATAATAAAATAAAAAAATAAAAAATTTAAAAAATCAAAAAATAAACAATTCAAAGATCGAAAATTTAAAAAATCCAAAATTAAAAATTCAAAGATCCAAAATTAAAAAGTCCAAAATCCAAAATTAAAAAAGTCCAAAAACCCAATATTAAAAAGCCCAATAATGCAAAATTGAAAAAATCCAATAATAAAAAATTGAAAAAATAAAAAATAAAAAATTACTTCTGTCGCGTGGCGTTCCACGCACTCTTTTTTGCTTAGAGAATCCGACATTGGCCTCTAAGGTTTCTGTATTACGTCTATTAATAGCAACAGACATTAGCACTTTCAGTATACGAAAGATAAAGACTAGCCGAGCTCAATAATGCTTAGATCTCATTTTTGCAAGAAATTGACATTGGCCCTTTTAGAACTAAGCCACAGATTTTACTTAACTATTCATCTTAAGGGGGTACGCCGTAGCGTACTGGTTGATGCTAAGCGGGTTCGATTCCCGATGAGGTCGTTGGAGTTTTTTCAATTGGCCTAATCCTCCTGGTGGCAACCAGATTGCGTGTGGGAATGTCAAGTTACGATCCACGGCAACAATATTCGTAAGTACCACTAATAGGTTACGTCGTGCAAAAAAAAAAAAAAAAAAAAAAAAAAAAAAAACTCAGGTATGCCTCTTTTCTTCTATGAAAAGGTTCAAACCAATACAAATTCTTTCTAAAATATGGATTAAATTAAAGCGCCCATAGGAAGCAAACGGCATCAATCAAATTCATTCCAACAGATTGGCATGCAGATTCCTATGCCAGTTTTGCAATAACACAACAGGATGTAGACCTGCAGTCGCTACAGGCGCACATGACGTCACAGTTACGCATAAAATTTTCATTCAAGAGTCTTCGCGCCCAGGGCATGATGGGTTTGGAACCGGCAGACAGGTGCCACATGAATCAAGACTCGTAATTATCCTGTCTTTACTCCATCCTTTCTAAAGTCTCAGCTTAGAAACACTGTCAAGTTCATAAACATTTATATTATTATTATTATTATTATTATTATTATTATTATTATTATTGGAATATTATAGGAGAAAAATTCCTCCGACACTGGGACTTGGTTCCATCTGGCGCTGTGAGCTGAACTCCGGCTTAGCTCAGTTGGTAGAGCATTGGCGCGAATAGCCAAACGTCCTGGGTTCAAGCCCAGTGTCGGAGGAATTTATCTCCTATAATATTCTATGTAATGTCCAACAGAGACAATAATCTGTGGTTCATGAAGGCTTATATATCTATTATTGTTGTTGTTATTATTATTATTATTATTATTATTATTATTAGTATACCATTACTCTTCACTGGTATAGTAAGGGTAATTAAATCATGGATGATGAAATGGGCTGGACATGGGGAGGAAAGACATATCTAAAATATATTGACTGGGAGACCGGAAGGGAAAAGACCACGTGGAAGACCTAGACGTAGGTGGGAAGACAATATTAAGATATATTTAAGGGAAGTAGGATTTGCGACGGATGGTTGGATGGAGTTAGCACAGAATACGCTTGAATGGCGGGCTCAGGTAAGCGCGGCAATGAACCTCCGGTTTCCATAAAATAGATAATTTCCTTTAGCTTGCTGAGGAATTGTCTATTGGCATTGAGTTGGTAAATATATTATTATTATTATTATTATTATTATTATTATTATTATTATTATTATTTTCGGCTTCGAATGTTCATACAAGCCACGGTTACGTTTAGTAAGTATTTTTATAGGAAGAGGTGGGGAAGTGTATCACGCGATAACAAGAATATTCTCAGGTATACTCAAGTATAAATAAAAAGTGGACATGTTCCATATTGCTTGCTCAAGTTATCAGTTACGAGTGTTTTTGGAAGTCTATACTGATCTGTGATGAACACCGCGTAGCAAAACATCTAACGCCTGTCTGTGCAAGTCTTTTCATTTTACACTAGCCATCACTGCATGTCAACACTGTTATCTTCATAAAACAAAAGCTGTGGGGTGAAAAAATGTTTTATTGTTTAAAAGAGAAAGTTAAGTAATACCACCCCCTCGATATGGTCATCCTGTGAGTTGGGAACAGAATTGCTACCTCCAGTACAACACAATATAGTTGATTTATGAACGAAACCTTTATAAACGAAATTTTGAATGACGTACAGTAGCCTACTTGGATATAAAGCAGCAAAACGGAAAATGTGATAACACAAACATAATTTTTTTTATCACAATAGACAGCATTTTTTTTCATTTTATCAATATTAATCCGTACGGGACTATTTTAGTGCCTAAAATGCCTATTTTGTACATTTAAAATAAAATTCCACTTCTATAACTTTTACAATCATTTAATGGACATCCATGAATGAAGCGCAGAACAGCAGAGGGTGGGTTTTTCACAGAAACTTGATTTTCCCAAACATATGACTGACGGGGGAGGATTAGCTCAAAACAACAAGTAGCAGGTATATAGTAAGAAGGGACATACTGTGTGAATTTTTCGATATAAGTTAATCCAAAACTGTTTTTCATAAATGTATTTTTAATTCTGTCTTAATATTGCAATTATTTCTGTTGAGAATAGGTATACCAGGTTTTTACAGTAAAAATGATCACGTTACAGTTTAAGAGCATATTGTAGTATTTTAAAGTCTATTTTCTATTTACACATTTTTAAAGTTTATTATAAGTGCCTATTTCCTCTTTTAAAAGCATATTTACTTGTACTTGTTTTAAAAGCCTATTTTAGGTGCCTAAAACTAATTTTTAGAGCCTAAAATCCCAGGTCTACTGATAACTAGGGGGCGGATTTCTATGACATGTCATATTTTCCCCCTTTGCATTATTTCAGGTTTCCGACTAATTTAAACCCGATTCCAAGAATCCTGGTGAAAATGGAACAGCTTTCATTGTGCATATAACTGCATATTTAGGAAATTTTCAACTATTGTAGCATATTCAGTATGAATATACTTATTTAGGTCATATTTTAGGCACATTAAAGAAATTTTGAAGTTTATCATATTTTGTAAATTTTGCATTATACTGATACTTTTTGAGAATTTACAGATATTTTAAATAATTATCATTATATTTTAATAAAATGATTTGTAATGAAACTTTAAAAATAATATAGGCCTACATAAGATGTAACTGGTAAAGTCATATTTTAAATTTTATTGGTTATATTTTAATATTTTTTAGGTCATAATATGTGCATGCATATACCCTATTTTTTAGGTCATAGAAATCCGCCCCCTACTGATAACATTACCCTCGATTACATTAAGAGGCGTTCACTGTATTTAGAATTTTACAATAGTTTCTGTAGCCTACCTATAATACCCGAGGTACGGGCACAGAAAATAAAAATTGAGAAAGAATCGAACTAGATACTCCCTAGCTGCACTGATGAGATTGTCGGCAGGGTATTGACAGGATGGGGCTCCACCCCAGTGCCACTGTTACCAACTTAATTCCTCAATTAAATCTCCCTGCATCGCTGCACCGGGCGTGTCTGACTCTGACGAAGCCCTACTGAGAAAAATTTGTACAGCTTCTGAGTGTTGTTTTCATACCAGTTAATACTGACATTTCTCCATGTCCGATGAATCGGGTGGTTCATGAGTAGGGGTGGATTTCTATGACCTAAAAAAATAGGATATATGTATGCATTTATGACCCTAAAAACATTAAAATATGACCAACAGATTTTTAAAATATGACTTTACCACTTACACATTGTGTATATTTTTTTAAGTTTCATTACAATTCATTTTATTAAAATATAATGTTAATTATTTAAAATATCTGTAAATTCTCAGAAAGTATCATTATAATGCAAAATTTACAAAATATGATATGAAACTTCAAAATTTCTTTAAAATGCACACAAATATGCCAAATATATGACCTAAATATGCATATTCATACTAAATATGCTACAATAGTTGAAAATTTCCTAAATATGCAATTATATGCACAATAAAAGCCGTTCCATTTTCACCAGGATGCTTGGAATCGGGTTTAAATTAGTCGGAAACCTGAAATAATGCAAAGGGGAAAAATATGGCATGTCATAGAAATCCGCCCCCTATTCATGAGTACTGTACGGAACTTCGGGAAAAAGTAGCTGACTCATTTTTTATTAAGGAAAAAAAAGTCTTCAGAGGTATGCATCACCGGAAGGTAGGCCTAAAAGAAGAAAAGAGACCAAAAAAAAAAAAAGACAAGGTAATACAAGAAGAAAGTTTATGATGAGAACTATATACTGTTAATGAATAACACCGAAATATTTTACCTGTATATAGAGGGGACTTAGAGAAGCAGCTTTTATTAGGAGATTTTTGCTCTATGACGTAAAATGTGTATGCTACAGGGCATTAAAATCATTACAATTTGGTGCTGATAACTCTATAATGTAGCGAAATAGGGTTAAAATGTTCATTAAATTGACTTCATGCCTTCCTAATGATCGATAAAAACCTGATTCTTAATCATTCATCAACAGCTATATCATAATTTAGTGATTCCATAATCTGCAAAAATTGACTGGTCGCCACTGCATTAGTCTTTTTTGTTTTATTCATAACTACTGACTACAGTGTTAACAGCGAAGTTCCTTTGTTTTCCATTTTCTTTCTAAAGTTAGAAGTCAGTGGTGCCCATGTCTTGGGAGATTTTATGCTGTAACAGGAAAAACTGAATCCGTCTAGCAAAGGTCATGTAAAATTAGAGAAAAATGTACGCGTTCCTAATCACTGAGTTGATTGTTTTCTTTGCAGTCCGGCACGGATTTATAGATTGTGTGAGAAATTGTCTCTCCCGCATTAAAAAATTAAAGTGGATGTCGATTAGGCGTTTCTTGTATATAGAGGGGACTAAGATGGGCAACTTTTATTATGAGATTTTTTGCTCTATGACGTAAAATGTGTATGCTACAAGGCATTAAAGTCATTACAATTTGGTGCTCATAAGTCAATAATGAAGCGGAATAAGGTTAATATGTACATTAAATTGACTTCATGCCTTCCTAGTGATCGATAAAAACCTTATTCTTAATTCATCAACAGCTATATCATAATTTAGTGTTTACATAATCTGCAAAATTTACAGACTAATCACATGACTGGCCACCACTGCATTAGTCTTCTTTTATTCATAACTACTGACTACAGTGTTAACAATGAAGTTCCTTTGTTTTGCATTTTTTTTTCTAATGTCAGAAGTCAGTGGCGGCCAAGCCCTGGGATATTTTATGCTGTAACCGGAAAAATTGAATCCATAGAGCAAAAATCTCTTAATAAAAGTTGCTTGTCTATGTCCCCTTTATGCACAGGTAAAAAATTTTGGTGTTATTCATTAACACCCTGTATATAAAGTATAATTTTGAAGCAGGCAAATGTGACTTCTCTATGCAATAAAAATATTTTCAAAATGTGATTTCAAACGTTAAATCGGATCGGGAAATGGAGGAACAGATTTCTCATCATGAGAAATGTACGAATGGTACTGGATGGCTGTCGGCAATGACCTGCCTTGACTGTAATCAGAAGCTATTAAAGTGCACTTGCTTCGAGCTTGTGCCTAGAGGCCACCTCAGTAGATGGGAAATCTCTGACTCCACCTCCAACTTGCGTGTAAAAATAGAATATACCTACAATCAATTCTAGAAGGCTACAATTACGTTATGAACTTCACCCAACCAATAACTGCAAAAAGAATACTGTTGGTGCCACTTTAAGAAGTCCTCGTCCCAAACCATCGTCTGTGTACAAAAGAGTATAATAGCATTGTTCCCTAATCCTAGGTGGGGTTTTTTTCTGGGGTTTTTCGTCACCTGTGAGACAAATGTCGGATAACTTTAGGCCCTTGTGGTCCCCAGATATCATCTGGCCGTCATTATCATCTTCATCCCATCCTCGCCTTGTTTGGAGTGAGTGTGTGTGTGTCTGAATGGTGTGTCTCGTGCCCTCCAAGTCCTTGTCTGGGCAAAAAAGTACGTATGTGATCCAAAGATAATCCCTCTCCCGACAGGTCGCGGCCCTGTAAGGCCCAAGCGGCTTGGGTCGCTTAAATCACATACATACTTTTTTGACCAGACAAGGAGATGGAGGACCTCCCGGATGAGTGATCAGCCCAATGCCGAGGCCACCTCCGAGACAACACGAACACATAGGACGAGACACGCCAGTCGCACATATCTGGGGACCACAACAATTGTCTCACAGGTGAGGAAAAACTCCCAGAAAAACCCCCACCTAGGTAACTTGTCCCGACCAGGAATCGAACCTTGACCCGTTGCGTGAGAGGAGCGAACGCATCCCTTTCGGCACAGCGGCGGATGAATGCACCTTATCAAAATACAAATATTAGTTTTTATATGATTTTCCGTTCTGGGGCTAGGCTGTTCACACACACACATCCACACACAGACATGATTCCGAAAATAGTATTTTCGATTCAGGGAACCTCAAAACGTGTATTTATGTTAAAAACTCAAGTTCGAATGTATGGGTCGAAAATAGTAGGCCTACCTACATAGGCGTAACCAGGCCGGCCATATGGGGGGGGGGGTTATAACATCCGGAGAGGGGGGTTCCGGGGTCCTTCCCCCGGAAATTTTTAAAAATTAAGATGCACAATAACGAGTTTTAAGCTTCCCACGCTTTATACTCGGATTAAGTAATTTATAAGCAGATTTTTTAAAAAGGTGATATATCACAATAATGAAATAAATAGTACAATTTTCCATTTTTTAATCAATGGGGGGGGGGGGTTCAAACCCCCAAAACCCCCCTCGTTACGCCTATGCCTACCTATGGTACTGGCAGAGGAAAAGCACCTCAATATTACAATAGCCGCGTATAATACAGTTTTCTAGTGCAAATATCTAAATATCCCTATACTGAGGTTTGATTTAGGCCTATATGAAAGGGAGACCGAAAGTTGTTCTACACGTTCAAATGGTTTACATGCATGCTTTATTAGAAACCGATACAGTCGTGCATTAAACCTTACATTAGGGGCCATCATCTGTCTAATTTATGTGCCTGTCAATACATTACAATACGCAGAATCTCATTGCAACCACATTGTAATCACTTAGGTTCGCTCCGTTTATGGTCTACACCACTCAGCTATTAAAGTAGGTCGATCATGTTCAATCTGCGATCGCGAATAGCAAATTATACAACTGGCGTGACCAGTGGCGTATTACAGGTTTGGGCCAGACAAGGATTTATTTAGATTCCCCGATAGTTAATTACAAGATTAAAAATTAAGAGCAAAATATTTATTAACACTTGAACGCGAAACATTCATAGGCTTAAACTAAACGATTAATATAATAAATGAAACAGCTAAAAATCCGGCTTTGAATTGAATTTCACGGTTAGAAAGCGCAGCATGGGAAAAACAACCTCAGATTCGAGTTCCCTGGCCCAGAAAACCCCTGCATAGCGAGTTTCGTCCAAATCGAACAATGTTTGCCCATTTAGGCCAATGTTCATATTCCCTCTTCCGTATAGGTTGAAAATTTCAGATATCTGCGTGCCTTGATATTATAAGCAAATGAATCGACCAGCGTGGGCTTACAAAATTCAAGCTTTTGAACGCGAAACATTCATAGACCTAAACTAGACGATTAATATAATAAACGAAACAGCTAAAAATCCGACTTTGGAGTGATTTGCACGATTATAAAGCGCAGTATAAGAAAAACAACCTCAGATTCGAGTTCCCTGACCCAGAAAATACCTGCATAGCGAGTTTCGTCCAAATCAAACAATGTTTGCCCATTTAGGCCTATTTTCATTATCCCTCTTCCGTCTATGTTGAAAATTTCAGATGTCTGCGTGCCTTGACATTATAAACAAATGAATCGACCAGCCTGGGTTTACAAAATTCAAGCGATCGCGATGCTTTTATTTCCAAGGTATGACAAAAGCAGGCAAAGCCACCTGCAATTGATTTGACAATTGAAATGTATTACTGAAGTTTTACTGGAAGTCAACATGCATTACACTAAATAAAATTGGGCCCTGTTGCTTAATCACTAAAGTCAAGCTATTCTGCCAAGGCATTGCAACGAATGTTGGAATAGTCCCCGAAATATCAAAATTAGATAAAAAGGATCCTTAGACCGCGTAATATTAGATTTTGGAGCAAGGAATGGGAGATACAAAATTACAATGGGCTCTCTTCTCGTCAACAACAATAGACTTGAGTACCGTACACCTCACCCAGAAGGAGCTATGACATTTACCTCAAAATCATACTCAAAATTATTTAAGAAAAAAAGTGTGCGTGGCGTTCCAGAAGTGAAACTTGTTTTAATTTTTGGATTCTTTCAATTTTGGATTATTGGATTTTTTAAATTTTGGATTGTTGGACTTTTTTAATATTGGGTTTTTGGATTTATAATTTTGGATTTTTAAAATTTATTATATCTTTTAATTTTGGAATTTTGGGTTTTTTAATTTTTAATTGTTTTAAAATTTAGATCTTTGAATTCTTTATTTCTTGTATTTTCAATTTTTTAATTTTGGATTTTTTATTTCAAAATTTTGGATGTTTTAATTTTGGTTTTTATTTTTAAATTTTGGGTTTTTTTATTTTTAATTTTTGGTTTTTTTATTTTTTAAATTTTGGATATTTAGATTTTTTAATTATGGATTTTTTATTTTTTAAATTTTGGATAGTTGGACATTTTAATTATTCTCAAGTAATCCTAAGTTTGATTTTTTGAGGGTATAAGGTGGTGATATTGAACGTGAATATATAACTTTACCCTCATAGGAACAATATGAAATTCATTAATTTTAATTTTGGATCTTTAAATTTTTAAATTTTGGAATCATGGTTTTTTATTTTGGATTTTTTTTTTAAATTCTGGATTTTTTAATTTTGGATTTTTAATTTTTCGATTTTTTAAATTTTGGATTTTCGATTTTTTATTTAGAATTTTTAAAATTTTGGATAAGCCTAAACATTGAGTTGTTTTCTGTACAGTCCGTTCCGTCACACCTCACTAATTCGTGACGAATTTGAGCGTTACACAAGTTCTCGATTTACCCCTACCGCTGCTAAAGAAGTTTCACTTCAAAAAGTACGTTGCAGATATTCTCAATTCGATTTTGTCTGGACACGGTATTTTCACAGAATATTTATATAGATTCGGCATTAGGCGTAGCCCTGAATGCATTTTCGTGAGCAAAATTCAGATTTAAAGAATGTAGATTTAGATTTGTCAACTCAAACCCTTAAAAATGTAAGTCTCTGCTTCTCACACAATAGGCCTATACAAACTGGTGTCGGACTGCACAGAAAACATTTAACACAATGATTAGGATCATAGTTTATTTCTTGTAACCTAATGCCTATTACATAGTATTGGACATAAAGAGGAAGGAGCTACGTACGTTGTAGATTTTTCTCAATTCGATTCCGATTCGGTCTTCTGTTTTGAATACCGCTTTCGCTAGATGGGTAACCTAGAACTATAATTCCGTGATGTTGTATAGCGTGCACAGAACTGGAGTCAAGTTTAGTGAGGTAGGATTTACTGTTTCGCTTACCTGAGAAAATGACAAATTGATCAAGAATGAGATGAACACTTTCGCTCGCTGATTCTCACTTATCTCTACAGGTAATGTCTTAATCTTATCATGGCCGACAACCTGCTCCGTCACGTGATGTTTGGACAGCTAGTTTACACCTTGGTGTCACTCTTCCAGGAGAAATCATGACGAAAATCGAAAGTAACACCAACAAAACGCGAATTATTTTAGCTAAAATATTTAAACACACTTAATTACACACTCTTTAACTTCAATCAGTATGTCATATCTAGAGGTCGTTAATATTATTATCATTATTATTATTATTATTATTATTATTATTATTATTATTATTATTATTATTTTATTTTTTTTTGCAAGAATCACAAATGCGGAATTTTTAAAACAGCTTTTGTTAGCTATATTTAGCTTGATTTACTTACTCAGTGGCAATAGACAATTCCTAAGCAAGATAAAGGAACCCGAAGATTCATTGCCGTGCTTACCTGAGCCCGCCATTCAACCCTATTTTGTGCTAACTCCATCCAACCATAACTCGAAAATCCTACTTCTCTTAAATCTATCCTAATATTGTCCTCCCACCTACGTCTGGTCGTCCAAGTGGTCTCTTCCTTTCGGGTCTCCCAGTCAGTACTTTTGACATGTCTTTCCTCTCCCATGCGCGCAACATGTCCAGTCCATTTCATCCTCTGTGATTTCATTACCCTTACTATATACGGTGAAAAGTACAGGTCATGAAGCTCGTCGATATGCAGTTTTCATCTCTCTTAGGTCCAAATGTTTTCCTAAGCCCCCTGTTTCGAACACTCTCAGATTATGTAAGGGGCCATGCCTCACATCCATATAATACAACCGGCGGGATAATAGTCTTATAAACATTTATTTTTAGATTTATGGACAGGAGACGAGAAGATAAGAGTTTCCGAACTGCATAAAAACAAGCATTTTCTGATTTGAGTCTACACTTAACTTCTGCCTTAATATTTTCTGTGTCTGTATTGCTCCCAGATATTGAATTTCTCCACTTCTTTGAACGATTTACCAGCTATTCTAATATTTTGTACGCATTATTTTGACGTTCCATGACCATATGCTTAGTTTTCTCACGTAAAAAAATACTCCAATTGTTCAAATTATTCACGAAACATCACGAAATGCGCATTCTTAAAGTTTTACCTCCTCATTGTACGAAAGTTAATGCAGCCCATTCCGCCGGATCTTCACTGCTTTTCAGACTAACTGGGTGCGAATATTTTAATCATTGGCTAGTTCTCAAAAGGTTGTAAATACTGAATTGACAGGGACATGGAGGGCCTCCTCGGATGAGTGATAAGCCCAATGCCGGGGCCACCTCCGAGACAACACGAACACATAGGACGAGACACACCATTCACACACACACTCACTCAGAACAAGGCAAGGATGGGATGAAGATGATAATGACGGCCAGATGATATCCGGGGACCACAAGGGCCTAAAGTTACCTGACATTTGTCTCACAGGTGAGGAAAAACCCCCACCTAGGTAACTTGTCTACACTAGTTAGTCAACACTAGTGTAGTTAGTTTATTATTAAGTTATCAATGTTTTTAATCTTAAATTGTTAAACTTTTTCTTTCCTCTCTTTCTTTAGATTAAGTTACAAATAATTTGAATGACCTATCTCTATATATAAAAGCCAAAACCCACTGACTCACTGACTGATCACAGTTTCTCAAAAACTATACAGCCTAGGAACGTGAAACTTGGTACACATATTGCTCCTAGGCCCTAGATGCGCACTAAGAAAGGATTTCAATATCTTTGGCCTCTAAGGGTCTCTAAGGGCCAAAATAGGGTTGTAAAGTTATGAAATTCACCAAAAGGAATTCATACTGCATGTATACAAACCCCATGACAACATATTTTTTTTTTAACTACACAGGTGGCTTGGCATGACAGTGTGATTTCATGTAGACCTAATAGATATAAAGTTATGAGAAAGGCTATCAATAGAATTCCTATAAATTATTATTAACTATTTTGTGACACGAAGTAAATTTAGAAGGTCCTGGGTTCTGTTATTAAGAATTGAACTCTTTTCTTATAGTTACCCTAGGACTGTATTGCGAAAGATAGTTCATACAGTATTAATAGATATAATTTCCTGATTAATTTCCATTTACCATATTATCTCTCTATCTTTACCTTAGTGTTTACCTCTCCATTTTGGGTTTTTTAAGCGACCCACGTTGCCCGGGCCTTACAGGGCCGCGACCTGTCGGGAGAGGGATTACCTATGGCTCACATGCATACTTTCTTGACCAGACAAGGACATGGAGGGCCTCCCGGATGAGTGATCATCCCAATGCCGGGGCCACCTCCGATACAACACAATCACATAGGACGAGATACACCATTCACACACTCACTCTGAACAAGGCGAGGATGGGATGAGGATGATAATGGCTGCCAAATGATATCCGGGGACCACTAGGGCCTAAAGTTACCAGAGCCTAAAGTTACCAGACATTTGTCTCACAGGTGAGGAAAAATCCCGGAAAAAGCTTACCTAGGTAACTTGTCCCGACCAGTATTCGTGGGAGGAGAGAACGCATCCCCTACGCCCAGCTATTTACTGTATGTTTGCCAAAATTGAAACAACGATTACATTTTTTAAGACATAATCAGAGTAGGCTAAACTACGGATGGAGGAGTAGGCCTACGTGGAATATAAATACGTCCACCGTGTTGGCTGGACGGCTGATGATTTATAGAAGTACATCGAATCGACTTATAACTGTGTTCACTTAACCTTATATACATAAATCTAACAATGCGAAGCATTGATGGGTCAGCTAGTGTAATTATAAATTAATAAGTTTCAAATCGTACAGTGTATAGCCTATAGAAGCCTCTGATAGGAATCTAGGACAGGGGCCAATAAGTATTAAACTATTAAATAAAAAAAAATAGGTAACTTGTGGCGACCGGGAATCGAATCCAAGCCCACTGAGTGAGGGGAGAGATTATTCCTCTCCCGACAGGTCGCGGTCCTGTAAGGCTAAGACGGCTTGGGGCGCAAAAACGTATCTTTAAAGGGAGAACTTAAACTAAGAAGAAAAGGAAGAAGTTTGAACATGTAGGCTATTTATACAGCAATTAGAAATAAGCAAGATCTCACATAATCATCAGGTGTTCTGAAACGCGGAAGCATTCTGTTGATAAATGTCATAAATTGATTGACACTTTCCACATGCCACACGGTGCAGTCAGATGAGGTAAGAACAGGTTGTCAAGTTGGTAGAAGTGAAGTGTGCTTATTCTTAATCAAATCCCTTTTTTTGCTTCGTCATATCCGGCACTCAATTATACCTATCATTATACGTGTGATAGGTTGTCAGTTATACAGGTGCAACAAGGAAAACACACTTTTTTAATTATTTATTTCAGCTGTATTTATACTCCTTTTAGCTACAAGGCCCTATCAGGAGTTCGGGATCTGTGTTTATCCAGTAGAGTAGGCCATGGAACTATTGATTGTCAATTGTTTCTATTATGAGTGTGTTTTATAGAGTAAATTTCAGCTGATATTAATTTAAATGGATATGATACAGGACGAAATGGTGAGGATGATTCATGGTATGTAAATATCCAATTCGGCATTTTTGTCTCATAAGTTATATATATATATAACTTATATGTATATCTTATACATATACCTTAAGCAATAAAATGCTATTTCTGGTTCTTCCTCTAAAGCAGCGTTTCTCAACCTTTTTGAACCCGGACCCTCAATTTTACATCCCATTTTTAAAAGTAGGCTATAAGTAGGCCTATATTCCTAATATTTGGGGTATTAATTATAGGTCAATATAACAAATAAATCTAAATACACAAACCCTTGTTAAGAGAGCGCCTCTAATAACAAATTCCGACAAAGTCTTATTTTTCAGGGTTTTGAATAAAAAAGGGAACCATAGACGTCAGAGCATCAGGGGTTTCAAACTGTGGTTCGTAACTGCAAAAGTAAAGAAACTTGCAATAGGACCTGTATTTTCGAAGATTTTAACAACTTTGACATCTAGTGTCCATTTTATGTGAAAATGTTTTTACTTCTTTACTTTCCACTTGCTTTATGGAATTTTTTAATTAATTATGTCTGCGGACCATCTGCACCATCTTCACGGACCACAAGTGGTCCGCGGACCATCGGTTGAGAAACGCTGCTCTAAAGGAAAAACAGGTAAATGTTTGACAGTAGAAGCCTTGATGAGAATGACGTCGACAGCCACATGTGGCATGCGGGCCCCGGTTTCAGGTTCACATACGCGAATTCTCAGGTCACGCTCCCCATGTCATAAACCTCGGCTTTCAATCTTCATGACCGCTTTCCTAATCGTGATAGAGCGGCTGGCTTCTTCCCCCGTTCAAGGGAATTTTATGGTTTATGTCCAATCAATTTCACTTTTCCAACTCTTTCCTACAATACAAGGTGTTAATGAATAACACCGAAATATTTTACCTGTGTATAGAAAGGACATAGACAATTAACTTTTATTAAGAGATTTTTGCTCTATGACGTAAAATGTGTATGCTACAGGGCATTAAAGTCATTACTAGGGGGCAGATTTCTATGACATGTCATATTTTTTCCATTTGCATTAATTCATGTTTCCGACTAATTTAAACCCGATTCCAAGCATCCTGGTGAAAATGGAACGGCTTTTATTGTGCATATAACTGCATATTTAGGACATTTTCAACTATTGTAGCATATTTAGTATGAATATGCATATTTTGGTAATATTTTCGGCATATTTGTGTGCATATTAAAGAAATTTTGAAGTTTCATATCATATTTTGTAAGTTTTGCGTTATAATGATACTTTTTGGGAATTTACAGATATTTTAAATAATTAGGCCTAACATCCTATTTTAATAAAATGCATTGTAATGAAACTTAAAAAATATACACAATGTGTAAGTGATAAAGTCATATTTTAAATTTTATTGGTCATATTTTAATGTTTTTAGGTCATAAATGCATGCATATATCCTATTTTTTAGGTCATAGAAATCCGCTCCCTAGTCATTACCATTTGGTGCTCATAAGTCAATAACTAAGCGATATAGGGTTAAAATTTTCATTAAATTGATCGATAAAAACCTGAACCTTAATCATTCATCAACTGCTATATCATAGTTTAGAGTTTTCATAACCTGCAAAAGTTACAGACTAATCACATGATTAGCCTCCACTGTATTCATAACTACTGTGTTAACAACGAAGTTCCTTTGTTTTGCATTTTTTCAAATGTTAGAAGTCAGTGGCAGAAATGTCATGGGAGAATTTATGTTGTAACAGGAAAAATTGAATCCACAGAGCAAAAATAAAAGTTGCTTGTCTATGCCCTCTCTATACGAAGGTAAAATGTTTCGGTGTTATTCATTGACACCCTGTATAAGTAACAAGCCCTTCATTTGTATCCATTAATATCGTAGACAGAATCCCAAACAAAGACTAAAACCCAACCGTGAATCATTGATGAACTTCATTTTGAAGTTTGGTAGAATTCCACTAGTAACAATTTGTAATAAAACTTAATATAAGTTTTTCAGCCTCTGTAGTAGTATTCAAAACCACAAATGACGTATTAAGTTACGAATAAGAAAAACTTGGAACGTAAATGGATTAAATAATTTTTATTTTTTAATTTATGATTTGTATTAAGTAATTTGTGCATTGGCACAATCCAGAAAATAATTTTACATATTTTTTAACATACAGGTTAGTTATCCATAATGTTCAAATATTCCAACAGGTTTTTGATCTATATGTTATGTAATGTTTTAGCTATAAATGTGTTTTTATTGTATTAATACCATCTCATGCAACATAATATTTTCAATCAAACAATGAACATTCTTAACTAACCTGTATGTTACAAAATATGTAAAATTATTATCTGGATTGTGCCAATGCACAAATTTCTGTCACCATCTCCATGGCTCTGGGACAACCGATGCATCATAATAAAGTTGTAAAATTCATGAAAGGCATCAAACTGTATAACCATATGTAATTAATTTTGTATAAGTATTGTATTTTAGTTTTATAGTCGCGGTATGACTTTCTAGTTAAAGCGACTTTAATATGAATAAATTTAAAAAAAAATTAAAAAATTACTTAATACAAATCACAAATTAAAAAATAAAAATAATTTAATCCATTTACGTTCCAAGTTTTTCTTATTCGTAACTTAATACGTCATTTGTGGTTTTGAATACCAGTACATAGGCTGAAAAACTTATATTAAGTTTTATTGCCATCCGTGAAATTTAACCTTTATTTGGCAAGACGAATTTTTTCACACAATATACAAACCCAAGCCGGACTGCGAAGAAAACAGTCAACACAATGATTAGCCTAGGTCCATAGTTTATTTCTTGCGGTTTTATTTTGTAAATTATATGGAATTTACAGTTTTCTTCCAATTTTTCCGCCCTTTTAATATTAATTTAAGGCAACTTTTGGAAAGATTTCGAAATTTAAGGGTTAAAATAAATTCAATACTGCTCATTTTAAAATTGGGTGTACGCCGTAGCGTAGTCGTTGAGGCGCTGCGCTACAAACCGGAAGATCGCGGGTTCGATTCCCGATGAGGACGTTGGAGTTTTTCAATAGGCCTAATCTTTCTGATGGCACTATGACCCTGGAGTCGACTCAGCCTCTAACGGAAATCAGTACCGGGAGAAATTCTGAGGGTAAAGGCGGCCGGTGAGTAAGGCTGACAATCTTACCACCTTCATGTGCCGATGTCTAAAAATCTGGGAGCCTCAACCTCCTGGAACCCTTTGGGACTCCATAGCCTGTATATGGATCACTTTACTATTTAATTTTAATATAGAGTTCATTTCGTGTGATTTAACGTGTGTTGTTTTAGGGTTAAATTCTCCAAGTGAAGCCCTGTTCCCTGCACGCTTTTGTCGCCTGCCATCTATCGCAAAATACAAGAACAACTAACAGTTTAGTGGTCACCAAGATGGAGGGAGTCGTTTGTTCTCTCAGTCACAAGGCAGTGAAAAAACTTAAAAAAAAAGTGTGCATGGGACGCCACGTGACAGAAGTTCTTTTAATTTTTCAATTTGTTGAATTTTGGATTATTGGATTTTTTCACTTTTGGATTGTTGGACTTTTAATATTGGGTTTTTACACTTTTTTAGTTTTGGATTTTTAAATGTTTGATCTTCTAATTTATTTTTAATATTGGAATTTTCGATTTTTGTTTTGGATTTTTTTTTATTTTTAAATTTTGGATCTTTAAATTTTTGGGGGGGATTTTTTAATTTTGGATTTTTAGACTTTTTAAATTTTGGATTTTTAAATTTTGGACAACCCTAATCATTGAGTTGATTGTTTTCTGTGCAGTCCGTTCCGTTACATCTCACTATTTTCGTGACGATTTTCAGCGTTACACAAGCTCTCGATTTACCCCTACCGTGGCTCAAGAAGTTTCACTTAAAAAAAATACCCATTTAATAAACAAACGAATTAAACAGTAATATGATAATTAAGATTTCCGTAAGAAAATCTTGATGGACCCGGGATAAATCCTGTAGTCATGTAAAAATTCTGCACGAAAAAGTACAGAGAGATGAGCAATGGTCATCTGTGTTCAAATTGCCGCATATGACTTGAACTTTACTTTAAAACTTCTAGGGCCGATTGTATAAACAGTTTGATCTTGGATCAGAGACTAAACTGATCTCAGTTCACGCTGAACTCGGAAATTTTTGTTGTATAAACGCTAATCTGAGATCGATTCGCACTGAACTTGGATCAATTTTGACTGGAGAAATTTCTCCGATCAAACTAGCTGATCTCAGTTCAAGGGGCTGTTTTCGTATTTGAAAAAAAAGATTAGCTCATTATAAACATAATATTAGGCCTACCTGTGTGGTTACGATAAATATAGCCTACAGAAAATACACAAAAGACTTCATACATTTCTGCTATAACGTAGTTGTGCGTACATTTCTAGCTATAAAGTAGTTGTTCGTATATAGACTACGTTTTAGGCTCCGTATAATGCAGTGTAACATAACTCTACAGCATAACCTGTACGTTATTATTATGTTGCACTAATTACTATAATACGAAAATAACCCTTGCACCACAATTGCAACTAATACGAAATTATCAATCTTCGCCATTTCATGCAGCTTCCTTAACCTTAAACACAGGAATTCTCGTCCTTAGCCGTGAAAATGTTAAGCCGATTTATAACGCCAGGAATGAAATTACAAGAACATTTGTCACCGCATTTTGCTCTTGCACAGATATTATCGCATCCGTCTTTTTGGATTCTATAATATCTTTATATTTTCCCAAGACAATTTCAATTGGGAACGATCCTTTTTCTGCTAAATTTCGATCATATTTCCCCTTCCTTTCGCATAACACAGTCTGAATACGGAGGAAAACAGAATAACAATGCTCTCGCCTCGCGATACTCAGCTGTTTCTGCGATGTTGCCAAGCGTTCATGTATGAACTAGGATCCAAATTGAACTTCGATTAGTTGACCTTAGATCAGTGTTATACAATACGATTCCAGTCTGAACTTAGATCATTTTCTGATCTTAGATCATAATTGATCTCCAGTCAGTGATGTTTATACAATCGGCCCTTAAAGTTACACAATGTGTGAACGAGACAACGCCTCCTGAGTACTGCAGTAGTGAGGTGTTTGCAGAAGGCGGTGCACAGTTGTCATGGTTACTCGGTAAACAAACTCTCTCGTTTTGCTTATTCATAACGCAATTTTAGGTGCAGCTCAGAGAGTTCACCTGGGAACTGCCTCCTGTTACTTAAATATTACCAAAAATAAAAATCAACAAAATGTGTATAAACATAGAATATAAAACTCTATGTTCTTAATTCACTAGGAACCTGGCACTTTAGTGAAAAGAATTTGCTAATTCGGAATTATGATATTTTATTTAGGAACATACTAGTTGACTTTATTAAATGCTAGCATGTGCCCGCGGCTTCGCCTGAGATAATTATTTCAAAAATTATAAATTATAAATTAAGAGCATAATAGTTAAATCATTATATTTACTAACACCTGAATCATGTGGACTACATGCCACGATTAGATAGCGTCGCCTGGTAAAAGCGACCTCAGATTCGAGTTCCTTGGTCCAGAAAACCCCTGTACAGTGAGTTTCGTCCAAATCGAACAATATTTGACCATATTTAGGCCTATATTGATTATCCCTCTTCCGTGTAGGTTGAAAATTTCATATTTCTGCGGGCCTTGACATTCTAAACAAATGAATCGTCCAGGATGAACTTACAAAATCAAGCGATCGCGATGCTTTTATGTCCAAGGTATGACGAAAATAGCCAAAGCCAACTGTAATTGATTCGACATGATGCTTCGAAAACGCAAACAATGCACGTTTTCTGCCAGTTTTTCACTCATAAGTCACGAACGAAAGCAAAAATTAAAATTCCGGCTTCGAGGTGCATTTTCCGACCCCTCAGTCCACCAATGTTTAATATTTCAGATCTCTGCGTTGAGTAGATTTCGCTGGGCATCGCAGATAGACAGACAGGAGGAAGGAAGACAGACACTTCCTTTTATTAATATAGATATACAAGGCGCGTCCATAAAGTAGGCCTAACTTTCCCACAGGCCATTAACGGAAACAAAACACACTTTAATGGAAACATTTATTGCAACAGATACAGCAAGTGTTCAGCTATTTTTCAACATATCGCCACCGGAATGGAGACATTTGTCATACCGTGGGACCAACTTTTGAATACATGTGCCATAGAAGTCTGCCGCCTGGGATTTGAACCATTGTGTGATAACCTCCGTTTCTCTGTCAATCTCTACCACTCTCTGTCATTTCTTGATGATAGGAAAATATGAAAATCTCTGGGTGCGCGGTCCGAGCTGTAGGGTGGAGACTTCAACACCTCCCTGGAAGTCTCCTGCAAAACTTCGGCTAGGAGATGTTTCAACATCCACCCTACAGCCCGGGCCTCGCTCCCAGTGATATCCATCTTTTCCTACACCTCAATAAATGACAGGAAATGCCAGAGAAGCGAAGATGGTTGTCACACAGTGGTTTAAATTCCAGGCGGCACACTTCTAAGACACAAGTGTTCAAAAGTTGGTCGCACGGCATGACAAATGTCAATTCCTGTGGCGAATATGTTGAAAAATAGCTGAACACTTTCTATATCTGTCACAATAAGTATTTCCATGAAATTGTGTTTTGTTTCTGTAAACGGCCCTAGGGAAACTTACTTTGTGGACGACTCTCGTACTTAAGTAAACAGATTTGTTAGTAGGCAGTAGCGGATGGCAGTTGAACAAATATATTAATTTAATATATTTTATTAAAATACAGGATCATCAGTCAGTATTTAGTTTTATGGAATATTTAATTGAAGGGCCTGATTCCATTAACGGCGTAAGGCAAAAGGACATAGTTTCGAGAAATCTTGATGCTTTTAAACATTGTTACCACTCACAAGTAGGTGGCTTAAAGTTTAATTTTATAACATCCATTTTTTAAGGACAGGCTAAATTAGTGTTCTGCAAATTTACAAGTGTATTGAGATTTTTTACAACTAGAAGTACCTAAACATGTTAAACAAAAACTGAAGTAGCAAAAATTTTTTTATTTTGTATCATATTATTTGTTTTTACTTTATTTTAGTAAAAACCTGTATTATACAGTGAAAATTGCATGTTTGCCAATGAATACCAGTATAGTCATTAATAAAACAGATGCTAAGGAAAACAATCATTTTGAATGAACTTACACTTCAGAAATGCAAGTTCAGTTTTCATAAACATTTGCTTGGATGGAAGCACTGCGGAAAATAAAAACAGATGATAAACACACCTCAATAACAGATAGGAAGTGTGCCTTACGCCTGTATGGAACTGTTATGAAGTAGAATGAATGAGCAGTCTCACAGGTATTTTCTTATAACTGAGCTGAGGTTCAAGGCACAAGTACAAATAGTTCACTGAGTATTTAAGAGATATGAGGAGAAGGCATAAATGTTAAAAACTCAAAATTAAATATTTGTGCCTTACGCCCTTATGGAACTAGGCCCTTCAATTTTAATTTGTAAATGGATTATTTTTACTACGGTATCTATTTTGAAATTCAAACAGGCATTTCGTTGTTATTCACTAATAGCATGTAGCCTATTTATTTAAAAAAATAATTTAAAAAAGTGGTTTCGCTGTGCTGTATTATTATAATCTGTACGGCAGTGTTAAAGTTACGGTATAATCTAAATGTTCAGTGAATCATATAAAAGCATAAGTTAATTGAGTGTCAAGTGCATTTTGTGAAATCGGCATTTATCTTCAAGCATTTGTTATGTGATTATAAATTATTATTGTTTAATGGCAAACCTAATTACTTATTGTTCGCTAAATTAAAGTTTTTATGGCTTTTGGGGAAAAAAGGGGAAAGTGCGAAAGTTTCCCTCGGGGTTATTCTAGTAATAATTTCTATGAAACAAGAGCCCGGGGCATAATACAGTACATGCTGCTTATTGTGAGCACTAGGGACCGGATTTTTAGGTTTTTACCTATTTTTTTCATTGCTTCCAAAACAAAAAGCGCTCATACACTTTTTCGAATCATGTCCATAGGATTCACCAACATTAATTCTGTGGCACCTAAAAAACCTAAATGGGGTATAAAAACCTAAATGTACCTAAACGGGATATAAAACCTAAAATATCTAATTTAGGCTACTTTTTTTTGTCTTTTTTGTTTGTCAGTTGAGAAATCGATATTTTGCGGAGAGACAATTTTTGTCGGGTTGAAATTAATATACCAGCGTTTCGTTCAACCCAATGTCATCTAGGATACAATATCAAGAGAGGAAGTGTAAGAGTACCGGCGTATTCCTTTTAAAATATTCGTACGAACAACCATTGTTGAGGTCATGTGAGGTTGAAAGGACATTTTCTGCCTTCAAATGCATTCTAAGAGATAACAGGAAGAACTTCACAGTTGAGAATCTTGAAAGATATTTAGTGATATACTGTAACCAGGAAATGTGAGGCAATCTTATTTTCACTGCTTCTTTTGATTGTTTATGCTTTCTTTCTTCAATTGTATAATATTGTCCTAAAGCAAGTTTACTCAAATTTAAGTCAATTTTGTTAAGTTAAACTTTACATATATTATGTATTGAATCCTATGTAGCACATTCAAATTCATTAAGCCAATTATTCTACCCGAAAACGATATTTTGGACAAAAACCTAAAAAAAACTATTTCGCCTAATGGAAAACCTAAAACAGTGTTTTTAAAAACCTAAAAATCCGGTCCCTAATATCTGATGATATTAACTGATTGATATCAATAGCCGAAATAATTAATTGAAGGTTATTAATTCACATATATATGAAACACAGTTACTACTTACATTTTAAGCACGGAATGGCAGTCCAAGCAATGCCAAAATTATGCAATGAACTTACCTGGAAAAAAAAGAGAAAACAGTATATTATTATATTAAAGAAACAACTCACGAAATTTGTTACAATACAGTGTCTGTAACCTTTCTCACACTAACCCAGCGCTCAGAAACACTTCTCTTAGGAACAACATCTAACAGCAGTCTAAGCTGAGAGGGAGGAGTAAGAATCAGATAAGATGAAGTGCGTGGGGGTGAATTAATTACAACAGGGGTGGCTTGGTGATTCATTAGGTAGTGACCACAATGTCAGGGTCAGCCATGCAAACACCTCACCGCTAAACCAAAGTATTCTTGTATATAGGTAGCTTACAATTTTATAATAGTATATTGCGATACAAGTGCCGTAAGCGGTATCGAGGAAAGAGTTTGAAAAAACGAGGCGCTTGCACCGAGTTTCTGAAGTAAAACTTCTTTAGTGGCGGTAGAGGGTAAATCTGGAAAATCAGTCGCACTAAAACCGTCACGAAATCAGTCACACTCTTACTTGTTTCGGTGCGGACTGCACAGAAAACAATCAACTCAATGATTAGGAGTAATCAAAGGAATTTTTTCAGACCTTACTTCCTCAATGGCAATCTAAAGGTATAATATCTATTTTATGGAACCCGGAGGTTCATTACCGCGCAAATCCAAAATCCAAAATTAAAAAATACAAATTTCCAAAATTTAAAAAAAAACATCCAAAAATCCTAAATTTAATAAATAATAAATTCCAAAATTAAAAATTCGAAAAATACCACAATTGAAAAAATCTAAAAATCCATAATTAAAAAAACTAAAATACAAAATAAAAAATCCAATAAATAAAAAATTCAAAGAATCAAAATTTAAAAAATCCAATAATCAAAAATTGACAAGATAAAAAAATAAAATAAAGTTTTACTTCTGTCGCGTGGCGTCCCCCCCCCTTTTTTTTCAATTTCCGAGATCCGTTATGCGCTTACGGAAAGAGTATTGCATGCTATTTTTTGCACGATGATTATTTATATCAATTTAATTATATCAATTGAGATATTACCTGAAAATATTATGTATATACATTATTGAAGATAGAGGTTATATTTCAGAAAGTGATTCGCATGTGTTTGTTGTTATGGGAACCGAATATTTCTAAATAAGTATGGAGGAATTTCTTTAAATAATTGTACAATTTGTAGTATTACGATAAATATATCAATATAAAGGCACGATGATTATTTATATGAATTTAATTATATTAATTGTGATATTACCTGAAAATATTATGTATATACATTCTTGAAGATAGATGTTTATTTCAGAAAGTGATTCGCATGTGTTTGTTGTTATGCGAACCGAATATTTGTCCTGGGGGGCCTTGTCCATAAAGGCTTGTATTGTGAGGTGTGGCGTAAATAATTCATAACAGCACGGAAACTCTTACCGCACATAGCAACAAGATTGCTATGTGGGAATGTCAACTTACGATCCACGGCAACAACATTCGTAAGTACCACTAATTAGTTAAGGAGTGCAAAAAAAAAAGAGATCAAGATAGCGTTGCCACCTGTCCCGAATTAGGCGGGACATCCCGCATTTTAAGAATATTTTTAGCGTCCCGAATTATACCTAAGAGGGACGCATTATATTGCGGGACGCCAAATTATTCCAAAACAAAATATGAGACAGTAAATTATTCTTAGTGGCATATTTTGTGAATTTCGACTCATGATCAAGATATCGATATTGTTCCATCGCTAAAATGTATCGTGTTGGCAGCAGTGAAATCACCGTCAAAGACTCTGTGAAGGCACTTAATGTAGAATCTGATATTAATTTGGATGAGTTACATGAGGAATTCTGCTTTAGTTCCTGGTAGCAATGCATTTGTGGATAGATTGTTCTCTTATGAATCTAAAATGGACAGAATCCAGAGACAAGTGCTCAGCTGACCTCGTAAAGAGTGAAATAATAATTTCTACAAATGTTAATAGGTACCTGTAAACACTATGTAGTGAGAGTGACACAGAACAAAGAACTATTAGAACTGCCAAATCAAAAAAGAAATACAGCTTCAAGTCGTGAATTTGCCCAGGTTTTTTTTTTAAATATTTTTTATTTTTTTTATTTTATTTTTTATTATCATGCTAATCTTTTCTTTTCTAATGCTAGTGTTACTGTTACACAGCTTTTTGGCTTTGTAATGAATACATTCCATCTTTCTATTACTAACACATTGTTCCAAGTACGAATTTAGGTATGAAGATCGCCGATCTGCATATATTCGATAAGTGTCCCTCCTTAGCCTTACAGAAAGGTGGCAACCCTAGATCAAGAGTCAATCCTAAAATGCGCTATACTCAATTTCTCACAGATTAAGTTATATAAACCCATGCCGGACTGCAAAGAAAACAGCTAACACAATGATTAGGGCAATAGTTATATTTATGGGAACATTCACTGACTGATTAATGGCCGGTTTCTATAAACTCGCGAATTACCTATGGGTAAATTATCCAATGGACAGAATTTACACAAAAAATAACACCACACACACACACACACACAAATAATTTAAAGATAGCAATCACATACACTTGTGGCGAGTTTCTAGATAAATGTCCTCTGTGTAAATATGAAAATGACAGATAAAATGTTCCTACAAACTCTGGCTAGATCTTTCAAAGGGTAAATCGTCGGGTTAATTTATCCTTTGATGGATGGCTGGATAAAATTTAACCTCTCATAGGATCAATAATAATTTGAACAATGAGAATCAAAGCCTTCTGAATTGAATTAACTGTACGACTCCAAGGCCTTTCTCATTATATAATTGTGGGTGAAATGGAACTAATTTGCCCATGGATAATTTACTCATAGGTATTTCACGAGTTTATAGAAACCGGGCAAAAGTTAACTTGTCTATTTAACAAAAAACAAAAACAAAAACAAAAATTGCGTTAGAATTGTTATCCATTGGCCTTCATATGGCTTGACTGGTAAGCTGCAATGCATATAGAATAAATGATTTTGTCATTAAGGATGTTATTCTTATTCTTATAGCATCCTTTTTTGACCTAATAATAATAATAACCTAACTATTTTTTTGACCTAACTACAACTGTGACCTAGGTTACCAAATAACAAACATATAAACAACATTATTTCAGACGAATTGTGATGTTCAACACAACTCATCAGAACTGAAGATGGCGCATCAAATACGCCGAAATGCATTTTCTATTTAAATAATGGCGCATCTTGGTTCCACACAGAAGAATCCAGCTTTCATCTACATCTTTATAATTATACTGTTTTTGAGTGGATCAAGATAAGTTGTGTGTTAAGGATTAGGCAGAACTTTGTTACATATTTAATATTATCACCAGGGCCGGATTCTGATGACCTAAAATTATTTGAAAAATGACCCTAAATTGTAAAGAAAATGACTTAATAATTATAAAAAAGACCTAAAAACTATTATTTTATTTATAAAAAAATATTGTACACACAAAGTTATAGACTAGTTTGTACATAATTGTAAAAACTGTAATATTGTGAATGTTCTTTTCTCACGGAAATTTATACTGGCACTGAGGCACTGGCGAGTCAAAATTCGGCATTTCCTTTTGTTGTCTGCCGGATTATATTAATGTTTATTGAGGGTAAACAGTAGTTTGCACTCTCAAATCCAAGCAGGTGGCAGACTCTGGTGCCAAGTCAATCTAATAACAATAGTAATATAATATAAAATGTTGGCGTTTCTTTGATTCTCGTTTCAGACTGAGACATGACAATACTTTAACGCCGAATTTTTCCTTCTTGCATTAAACAAACAACACTTTAAAGACAGCACCGCTAGCGACGAAAAAAAAGTTAATAACTCAATGTAAATACATGAAAATGACTAAATAAGGAAGCAAATGACACGAAAATCACAAAATAATTACCTAAAATTGAAATACAGTAAATGCCCTAAAAATATAAAATTGCATAAAATGACCTAATAAAAATTTATTTCTATAATCTAAAGGACATGATTAGGATTTATCTACAAGTTGGCAATTTCTACGCAGCTTCAATAAAAAGATGACATGTCATTAGAATCCGGGCCCTGATTATAACCCTTATCTGATGAAAATGATTTTTTAAAATTAATGTGTTAACTGTTTTCTATGCAGTCCGGCATGGGTTTATAATTCGCGTGAGATATTGTGTCTCGTGTATTTTAGGATTTTATCTTTATAAGTAGCCCCGTTTCGAGGAACAAAATAGTTTAAAAACTAAGAATCCGTGCTCTAGTAATAACTATATAGCTACCAAATGAACCTCCAGAAGCAAAATTAGGTGTGGGCCTAACTAATAATTATCGAGGAGAAAGTCGATTGATCGTGAATTTATCCTAGATTGAAAGCCAAAAAAAAGGTTAATATTATTATTATTGTTAATATTATTATTATTATTATTATTATTATTATTCAACAAAACTGGACTAGGAAATGTCGATATATGGGAATTCAAATTCATCCAGATTACTATTTGCATAATCTACTTTTCGCGGATGATCAAGTAATAATTACTGAGGATACAGATGATGCGTCATATATGATCAGAAACTTGGTAGAAGAGTACAGGATATGGGGATTAGAAATAAATTTCAATAAAACTGAATATTTGGCAATGGGTTTGGAAGAAAAGTTAATATGTAATACTAGAAAAATTGCACATGTTGAATATTTTAAATCTCTAGGGTCTATTATACAAAAGGATGCAACAACAAATTTAGAGATTCAAAGAAGAATAACGGATGGGAAGAGAATTATAGGAATGCTAAATTCAATCTTATGGAGTAAAAATATTTTACATAGAACTAAAAAATTAATATATCAGGCATTATTACAAAGTACAACATTAAATGGCGCTGAAACTTGGACCATAAGTAGACAACAAGCAAACAAATTAATGGTATTAGAAATGGATTTTTGGAGGCGTTCAGCAAGAAAATCCAGGAAACAAAAAATTCGGAATAATAGAAGAAGGGAAATAATGCAAGTTGAAAAGAATATTTTGGAATTTATAGAAGAAAGACGCTTGAGATGGTATGGACATGTACTCAGAATGACAGAGGATAGAATACCCAAGAAAATTTTGGATTGGAAGGTAGAAGGAAAAAGAGAAAAGGGAAGCCCAAAGAGTGCTGGATGGATGGGGTGAAAAGGAGTATGGAGAGAAAAGAATTAAGTGAAGAAGATGCTATGGACAGGGATTTATGGAGGCAGAAGATTGTTGTGGGATGAAGAAAAACCATTGTATTGTGGAATATTCCTTAATTAAAAAAATATATTATTATTATTATTATTATTATTATTATTATTATTATTATTATTATTACACAATGCCACTTAAAGCCAATTGTAAAACTTGAATTACTAATTTCAAAATACTGCACGTACAGCAGACTTAAATGCCGTATTGACGTAAATGTAAGATAATTCGCATTGGGCTTTGAAATTGCCATGGAAACAATATTCACTTAGGCCCGGGGCACAGGAGCACGGTTATGAAAGTTGTGAAGTCACGCGGTGTTGGTAAACAGAAGTTCCTCCTCATCCGGTCGTTTACCCGCGCCTCATTAATTTCTCTCAGACCGACTCAAATTTCTCTTCAAGGACGACAGCACCCACACTGCCTCCCTTCTAATTGCCTCCTCACCGCCGGCAGGTATCGAACTAATGAATGAAATCCACACTTTCCTAACACCAACTGATCATTCATAACTAGTGTTCGGATGTTTATGACCTTAAAAAAAAGTGTGCGTGGAACACCACGCGACAGAAGTGAAACTTGTTTTAATTTTTACATTTTTTTCAATTTTGGATCATTGGATTTTTTCAATTTTGGATTGTTGAACATTTTAATATTGGGGTTTTGGACATTTTTAATTTTGGATTTTGGATTTTTTCATTTTTGATCTTTTAATTTTTAATTTTGGAATTTTAAATTTTAGATCTTCAAATTTTTTATTTTTTGGATTTTTAATTTTGGATATTTTATTTTTTAAGTTTTGAATTTTTTAATTATTTGAATTTAATTTTTTTTATTTTTTAATATTGGAAATTTAAATTTTTTATTTTTTAGTTTTTAAATTTTGGATTTTTGGACTTTTTAATGTTTGATCTTTGAATTTTTTAACTTTGGATTTTTAGATTTTTTAAATTTTGTATTCTTTTTAATTTTTGAACTTTTTTAAATTTTGGATAAGCTGAGTTGATTGTTTTCTGTGCAGTCCGTTCCGTCACACCGCACTAATTTCGTGAAGATTTTGAGCGTTACACAAGCTCTCGATTTAACCCATACCGCGGCTAAAGAAGTTTCACTTCAAAAGTGGAAAATATGACTGCAAATATGCCCTTACAATGGCCAAATATAACCCAAAAATCTTAAATATGACCTAATAAAATAATGTATTTTCAAAAAATAAATGTTCCAATTTAAAAAGTTTAAAGACACCAAATTCTTACATCACATATATTCAATCAGATAATAACATTTTAACAATTTTGGTTATTTACAATTTTACTCGTAATGAACTTCTATTTTTAAAGAATTTGCTCCTGTTTGCTCGCGTCATCAGCTCCAAATACTCGTAATATTTTGTAGACCTTGCGTGTCCCTATAAAATATGAACAACTGCATTAATTTTAAAATCTAAGTTACTATTAATTTGGCAGAAACATTTATTTAGTGAAATAAATTTCGGCCGTGTAGTAGGCCTACATACAATGTATAATTGTGTCCCTTTACCGAATTTATAAGAGAAGTATGACGTTAAATTACAAATATGGCGAAAATATGACCAAAATATGACTTTGTATGCAAAATAAAAACGGTCCTATTAGGATAACAAGCGTGAAATTCGTGTTTAATTTGTGTTTGCGGCGAGAATGGAGGTCAGGATAAAAATACGACATAAACATCCGAACCCTAGTTATAACCATTTCAGTACAGAATAGTTCTACACTCGATATTCCGACAACCATGAAGACATTACTAGACCTGGGATTTTGGGCTTTAAAAAAATTAATTTTAGGCACCTGAAATATGCTTTTAAAACAAGTAAATAGGCTTTTATAAGAGAAAATAGGCACTGAAAATAACTTATGCTTTAAAAATATGTAAATGGATAGAAAATATTCTTTAAAATATAACAATATACACTTAACTATAACATGGTCTTTTTTTACAGCAAGAAACGTGGTATGCCTATTCTTAACAGAATTAACTGCAAAATTAGGTATCACGAACTATATTCACTTAAACAGATGTTCTTTCACTGGTGACTTGACACAGTAGTCCTTCCCCCTTAATCCTCCCCCGTCAGTCAGCACTCCTTTAGCGACAATTGTTTGGAATAATCAAGTTTCTGTGAAAAACCCACCCTCTTCTGTTGTGCTTTTCAATGAGGGATGTCCATTCATAAGATTGTAAAAATTCCAGAAGTTGAATTTTATTTTAAATGTACAAAATAGGCGAGAATATTATATCTACAAAATAGGCATTTAGGCACTAAAATAGGCTCTAAAGGTCCAAATAGGCATATTAGGGCACTATAAAACTCTATAAATGTAAGTGACTTATCATGAAACGTCCACATATTTAAAAATTTTCATGTTATTTCGTAAGGAACAAAATAGGCATTTGCCTTAAAATCCCAGGTCTAGACATTACACAGACCAACAGCCATGATGGTGCCTTAGAATTTATACTTATTCTTGGGTATATTTAGGTCGCTCATGCCGAATGTGCCATTAGTTTAGCCCTATCTGCTTTAGTTTTCGAGATATGGTATTACCATAATGCATATTATCCCATTTTACGTTTGATATAAATAAAAAAAACAGTGCCTCTTTGTGGAAGTTTTCCTACCCATGCGATAGCATCAAACAATGTCAAAATCTGGTAACGTTTGTGAGACACTGGAGGATATTCGGCAAGCAGTGCGTGAGTGTCTACGGGCAGCTGGAACGGAATTCTATGGCTAGGGTATTTTCAAACTTGCAGAACGATGGGAAACATGTGTGGAGAAAAAAAAAAAAAAAAAAAAGATAAAAAAAAAACTATGTGGAAAAGTGAAAAGAAGTTCTGTAGATTGAGATGATATAGCCTACTTGGTTTCACTTACAAGTAAAAATTAAGGTTGTGAAAAAATGTTGCTCACGACTTTCAGTATGCCCCTCGTAGGCCTATATTAGACTAACGGTAGGTCTATATCTATATATAAAAAAATGAATGTATGTGTGTGTGTCTGTCCTTTATGCATTACTACACCATTCATCCGATCGCCATGAAACTTTGGGAAGTTGTTGAGTACATTCCCGGGAAGGTTTCTGGCATATTACATTTTTAATTTTTGCTTTCGTTATTGAGTTATGAGTGAAAAACGGGCAAAAAACGTATATTTTTTGCGTTTTCGAAGCATCAGTTTTCAGTAATACATTTCAATGTCAAATCAATTACAGTAGGCTTTGGCTATTTTTGTCATACCTTAGACATAAAACCATCGCGATCGCTTGAATGTTGTAGCTCATGCTGGTCAATTCATTTGTTTATAATGTCAAGGCACGCAGACATATTAAATTTTCAACCTACACCGAAGAGGATTATTATTATTATTATTATAAGAGGGATAATCAATATAGACCTAAATATGGTCAAACGTTGTTCGATTTGGACGAAACTCACTATACAGGGGTTTTCTGGGCCAAGGAACTCGAATCTGAGGTCGCTTTTACCAGGCGATGCTATCTAATCGTGGTATGTAGTCCACGTGATTTAGGTGTTAATAATTGTAATGATTTAGCTATTATGCTCTTAATTTTTTTTTAATTTTTGAGATAATTATCGTGTGCGAAGCCGCGGGCACACGCTAGTTAAAAGATAACATTTAAAATTAAACCATCAAATTCCATTTTAATACCTTTTTTGTAAGTCTTATTATTTTGGAACAGTAAAAATTGTGGCACTTCTTTAAAATAAGCTATTTCGTTAGTAAATGAAAGAACAAGACGTCCAATGAAATCTGAAGCCTTATTTTTACGAAAAAGAATCGAACACAGACCCCCTCCCGAACCAAGATCTTGGCTATGTTCTTGATGAGAAGAGATGTAAGGGAAGAAAAGCTAACTGGTTAGGTTACATCACATGGTAAACAAGATAAAATCGAAGGAAAAATAAATGAAATTAATGAAAAAAAAAATAATTGGTAAAGAAGAATTTGTAATGCTAGATAATATCAAGAAGAAAAGTATGGAGCGATTTTTAATCCTTAATTTAGCTAGACGGAATCGGAATCGAATTGAGAATATCTGCAACGTACTTTTGATACGTGGCTCCTTCCTCTTTTATGCCCACTACTATGTAGTAGGCAATGGGTACCTAGGCAAAGCCCATTTGCCCCATGATTTTGAGTATGATTTGGAAGTGGTGTCATAGCTGTAAAGTAGAGGTGGTTAGGAATGTTCGATTCTATTGTTGTAGCCGAAAAGACAGTCTATTGTAATTTTGTATGATCCAATTTCTTGCTCTAAAATTTTGTTTTACGCGGTCAGAGGGTCCTTTTATTTAAAAATTTTGAAGTTTGGGGGGGGTGTTATTGTGCGGGTTGCGGCCCGTCTTTTGCAAGGGAACTATTCCAACATTCGTTGCGAGGCCTTGGAAAACCGCAAAAAACCTTGGCAGAATAGCTTGACTTTAGTGATTTAGCAATAGGACCAGATTTTATTTAGTGTAGGCTTAATGCATGGTGACTTCTAGTCTGGAGATCCATTTCCTGAAATCACACAAAATGCTTATTAATTTCTACTCGGGGAACCAAATTAAAAATTTTCCCCTGCTATTTGGCTCGTGTTCAGAGTATTGCCAGTCCGAATTACCAGTTATCCGCCTTATATAAGGTCTTGTGTGTTCTGTTAGAGTCCTAGTGCTTCAATCATCTCCTGTGGAAGGAGTGACTTCGGCCTCTTGTGTTTGTCGTGTGTTATGTCATAACGGCCCAGCTCCGCGATTTGGGGATTTTCGTGCCCGTTGCAACTTTCGTAGAATGTCGCCGCGCTTGTCGCTATATATTCTTGGATGGTGTCCATGTTAGTTTCCTTATGGAGGGTCCAGATTGGAGTGACTCGCGGAAGTTTAGTGATAGTGTATAATACTCTGTTTTGTAGTTTTTGCAGTTTACTCATATGAGTTTTGCTGGCGTGGCCCCACACTGGGCTAGCATATGTTATGATGCTCCTAACCAATGCTTTATAGATCGTTAAGGATGTACGAATGTTTAGTTTGGAAGTGTTGTTCAACAATGGGAATAGATTCCTTAATTGGACATACGCCTTAGCTCGCAAGGAGTCTATATGTTTCCTGAATAGTAACTTTTGATCCAATATTACTCCCAAGTACTTGGCTTCTGTTTTCCATGGGATGGCTTTTCCGGTTATTATTAATTCAGGAGGTAGGATTCTGAGTTGTGACCATTTCTTAGTGAATAGCACTGCTTGACATTTGTCAGTGTTTATTTCTACGCGCCATTTTGTTAGCCACTCCTCTAATAGAGGTATTGTTCGGCGTATTTGGTTTGCTGCATGTGTTGCTTTGACTGATTGTCCAGTGATCAGTGTATCGTCAGCAAATATGTGTATGTTGCTATTATTATATTGAGACCGATGAGGAATATCATTTATAAAGATGTTGAACAGGCTGGGGCCCAGGATGCTTCCTTGTGGCACACCACTTCTGATATCTTTTAGGTCAGAATGTTTGTTTTCGCAAGTTACGTGGAAACGTCTGTTGCTAAGATAGTGGTACACGAGTCGGATTATACCGTCGTCGAGATTCAGTTCGATCATCTTTCTGATCAGGCCATCATGCCAGACCTTGTCGAAGGCCTGTTTTATGTCGAGATAAAGGGCTGCGGTGGAACGATTTTCGTTGAAACCTCTTGAAATGTTTTCAACGTGTCGCATGAGCTGGGCCGTCGCACTGTGTTTTGGACGGAAGCCACATTGTTCGTTTCTGATTACGTTGAGAGTTTTGAGATTATGACTGAGGCGCTTACTTAGTATTTTTTCTGCTATTTTACTCATTGTATCGAGTAGTGTTATTGGCCTGTAATTGCCTGGATCCGATAAGTCCTTTTTTGGTTTGGGAAATAGGAGTACTCTTCCTTCTTTCCATATGTGGGGAAAGTGTTTCAGTCTGAACATGGCGTTTATGATGTTCACTAGGTATCTGATCGCGACAAGTGGTAAGTACTTTAATACTTGGTTTTGGATGCCATCGATGCCTGGTGCCTTACGATTTTTCAGATGTTTGATTTGCCAGGCGACTTCGCCGACACTGGTATTTCGAATGTTTGTGGTGTTTGGCGTGTTCATGAAGTTCGTTACGATTTGTTCGGTTTCTCTTATAAAATTGTTATTATGGTGGGATTCATTGGGTGTGAATGTGTTTGTAAGGCGTGTTGCAAATACTGCGGCCTTTTCTTCACCTGTGTATGCTGTTTCATTGTTATGGATTAGTGGAGGCAGCGGCGTGTGGACATGCATTACTCGTTTGGTTAGGTTCCAGACTTCACTCATATTACGCGTATCCAATTCTGAGAGGACACTGTCCCATGTGTTGGATATGTGATCCTGAAGGGCCTGGCTGATGTCCCACTTTAGCCGGTTCATTAGTACTTTATGATGTGGGTTTCTATGGCGTTGCCATTTTCGTCTCGCATCATTCCTTTGCCTAATGAGGCACTTAATTTCGGCTGTAATGCTAGGGCGATGTTCCTTTATTTTCTTTTGTGGTATGTTTTCATTTATCGCATTCTGTATTACGCCAGTCAGTATGTGGACGCTGCGTTCTAGGTCGTCTTGGTTCTCGATTTGTCCATTAGGCAAGTTTTCAATTATGTCGTTTTGGAAGATATAATACCATTTCAAGGATTAATCCATGTCAAAAAAAAAAAAAAAAAAAAAAAAAAAAAGGGTGTGGAACGCCATGCGACAGAAGTGACACTTGTTTCAATTTTTGGATTTATTCAATTTTGAATTATTGGATTTTTTCAATTATGGATAATTTTCGATTTTTATTATTTTTTTATTTGGATTTTTATTCTTTTAAATTTTTAGATATTTGGGTTTTTTAATTTTTTTTATTTTGGATTTTGGGACTTGTTAAACTTTGGATCTTTGAATTTTTTAATTTTGGAATTTTGGATTTTTTTAAATTTTGGATCTTTGAATTTTTTAATTTTTTGCATTTACGATTTTTTAATTTTGCATTTTTAGATTTTTTAAATTTTGAATTTTTAGATTTTTTAAATTTTGGATAATCCTAATCATTGAGTTGATTGTTTTCTGTGCAGTCCGTTCCTTCACACCTCACTAATTTCGTGACGATTTTGAGCGTTACACAAGCTTTCGATTTACCCCTACCGGGGCTAAAGAAGTTTCACTTCAATAATATTCACATTTAGGTTTGCCGGTAAACATCACACAAACACTATCTTGTGAGCAGTTTTTACACCCAGAGTAAGTAAAAATGTAAATTTACCAAAAATTACACCAGGCAGTGTACGGGAGGTGAAATTGAGGTGGGTGGTTTCGTTCCAGTAGAGGACAAATTGATTTAGTAGAAGCTCTGCCCTAGCAGTTAGAAAGTTTATTCACTTGTTCCACTCACAATGCCGAAACCATGGCAACGCTCAATTTGACACGCTCTGTGGCGCTAATCAGGTCCGTATGCTGCCAACCAATCTACTAACTGTCCAAAAACACGAAATCTAAAACCAGATCGAGTTTTCTTCAAATTCAGCTGAAGCTATTGTTTTTGTTGCATTTCACATTTAATTGCTGCATCAGAGATTGCTCCAATTATGAAGCAGCATTAAAAAAAAATATAAAAAAAAATAATAAAATCAATGTAGGTCTATTGCTATGATTATTTTCTTAAATGAATATATTTTCCTTTGAAGAGTTTTTAATAAAAAAAATGCCTTTAAAAATATTTTCCAAGAGTGAAAATTTAGCAAAATTCTTGAAAAATAACTAGGGCTGAAAATCGATTAAAATTTTTAATCGAGTTAACGCTTGGCTTTAATCGATTAATCGACTGATTAATCGACAAACAGGTCGGTATTTTAGACGAAACCAAAGAGTACATTTAATATTGTTTTACACGTTTAATAACTGTTACTCTACAGATAATCAGAAGAAATCCTGAATTAATGAATACCATTATTAGTTAACTAGTGAAAAAATATATACAAAACTTACATTTCCGGTTACTTTTTCAGCTAAGACTTGAGACACACGAGTTTGTTGACATTTGAATGTTCAAGAGGCGATCGTAGCTTGTTTACAATACCTGCAGCACTAAAATCTCTCACAGTCGGCACTGAGAAAGGAGTTTGGTCATTTGACTCATTTCTCGAAAAACGGTTTTCAGAATTCGACTAAACCGATTAATCGCAAAATGTAATTGATCGACGATTAAATATTTAATCGATTAATCGGTCCGGAATTTATTTTTCTTCTTATTTGCACTCCTCCCAAGCATGGTATGTAGAAGCAATGGAATGCAACATTCGACATCCTCTATGAGCCATAAAACGCTAGATAGCCCTAAAAATAACACAAGATCCATTTTAAGAAGTCTGATCTGAAACATAACAACTTGCTCTATCCGAATAAAGGTATTGGCTACGAGTATCAGCAAAATACATTATAATTCCATAGAATATATTAAGCAGAAGGAGATTTTAAAAAAGTGTAGGCTACGTGGAACGCCACGCGACTGAAGTGAAACTTGTTTTTATTTTTTTATTTTTTTTTTATTTGGATTTTGGATTATTTTAAATTTTGGATTGTTGGACTTTTTAATATAAGGTTTTGGACTTTTAAAATTTTGGATTTTTTAATTTTTGATTTTTTAAATTTTAAATTTTAGATTTTTTAATTTTAGATTTCCTGATTTTTTAAATTTTGGACTTTGGATTTTTTTACCACCAGGAATGCTCCTGGTACTCATTTCTGTTAGAGGCTGAGCAGACTCCAGAGCTGCCTCCAGAAGGATTAGGCCAACTGAAAATCTTAACGACCTCATCGGGAATCGAACCCGCGACCTTCCGGTTTGTAGCTCAGTGCCTTAACCACTACACCACGGCGTACCCTATTTAACAACACTATTCAAATTGTTTAAACTAAAAGTGTACCTATATTCTTCATGTGAAGCCATCGAAGTTGGTAACCCTGGAGGGTTACAATTATATACCATTCAAGAGGTGTAATTTTCTCCTTTCCATCGCTTAACAAAGGCTAATGTATCGTTAAAGGTGCCTCTTTCATCTCCGACTGTCTAAGAATAAGTACAGTATTTCGGGAAAGTGACAAGGCAGCCATTTCATAAAGTATGGGAATTTTTCCCTCAAAGGGAGAAGTTATAACCTTATTGTAATTGGGTGGTCAAAAATAAGTTTAAAACCTCAAATTCTCTTAATTTTAAGGACTTAGGTGTATCTGAAGTGGTTTCATGTGTAAAATCTGTCGATTTACTTATTTATTGCGTTGAGCTACTTTTTTTTGCCATTTTTAGCATGATTTTAATACTCTTTAATGCCAAGTTGTCAAGAGTAGTCAGCTATGTCCATTTTCATTTGAGAAAATATACATCTTAAGGTACAATTTGGTATAAGATTAACTTCAAAAAATATGTGTGGTTAATTACTATGTAAAAAAACAAACAGTGACTTTTTGTCCCACCTGTAATGTTGATAGTTTTATTAAATTATTATTGATGAGTTAATTAAATGTTCTGACAACCTGGAAACAGTTTATAATTTATATTTAATCCCTCATACCTTCATTAATAACAACATTAAGACCCTAACAGTAACAGCAGAACAGAAAATGAACTTTTGTTTTGCATCATAAAAATCAGTGTCCATAGTATGTCCCACCCGTAATAGATTTTGAAAAATACATTTAAAATATTTAAAATAAATTTTAAGTAATGCTTTGCATGCAGTGTGGAGAAGGCATTGTAAATTTTACAGAATGTGAAGAACCAATAAAGTTTATTATTTAAGATATGTAATAAACAAAAATAGTTTTTATAATTTGCTAGAATGTCCCACCCGTAATTATGAAATGGCTGAAGGGCAATATTATTGTTTTGTGCATGAGCCTACATATGAAGAATTCTGTGCATGCCACTCACGTCTTGGGATTACGTAACGTATTTTAAAAGTGACATATGTGCATGAAGCTTCTATTACTAATTTGGAAACTAGTTCTCTTAGAACTTTCTATTTCTTGTTTCCAGTTGAAATGACGCGCAAACCTTGAGCGGTGTCCCTCAGCAAGACTTGTTTGTTAGCGTAAGGTTAAGCTATCATCTTGTGGTAAATTCTTACATAAGGCCATAAGATGCCAATATCATTTAATTTTCAGATATTGTTCTTTATGTTTGCCATAACTTCATTTTTTGCAACTTTCCTCCTAACATTCCACGTTCCAAATCTATAGCTCCTACGATTTTTTAGACTCCCTCAGTGTAGAATTAGAATTAGAATTAGAATTGTTTTATTTAACCTGGTGGAATTAAGGCCATTAGGCCTTCTCTTCCATTCAACCAGGATTAATATAACTTAATTTTACAATAATGCAATAGAAGTATGACAAAAGTACAATACAAAGTTACAGATACACAGAAACACGAATATACTACTATCATTTAAGGCTTAAGAACACAATGCACAAAACCAATAGGCCTATGTTAAATAGTTTGCTACTTAACTTACGAAGATTTAAACTATTACTAAAATTTTAACTATTACTAAGAAATATAATGTGAAAGAAAAATGAAAAGTTGTGGATAATTGGAAACACAGTATTTAGATATGTGATGATTTATTTTTGTTATTCATGTGTAACCAAGTCCCTAACTATGGCATCATTGCTCAGCTTACGCAAGAATTGTATTTGTGCTTGACAATTGTATTTGTGTTAGGCAATGTGTAGTCCCTACCCGGAGATCCGAACGAGGGACTATTTTACGTCCGTAAAATTGTACACTGACAAAATTAATTAATTTATTTATTTATTTAAGTTCATTTTAATGGTCATTTAAGGTCACATTTAAGGAATTTATAAGACAATTTATCCTGTCCGTTTTATTATACGGATGTGAGACATGGCCCCTTACATATAATCTGACGGTGTTCGAAAACAGGGGCTTAGGAAAATACTTGGGCCTAAGAGAGATGAAAATGGGGACTGGAGAAAACTGCATAACGACGAGCTTCATGACCTGTACTCTTCACCGGATATAGTAAGGGTAATTAAATCACGGAGGATGAAATGAAGAGGAAAGACATATCTCAAAAATATTGACTGGGAGACCCGAAGGGAAAAGACCACGTGGAAGACCTAGAGGCAGGTGGGAGGACAGTATTAGGATAGATTTAAGGGAAGTAGGATTTGCGAGGGATGATTGGATGGAGTTAGCACAGAAAAGGGGTGAATGGTGGGCTCAGGTAAGCGCGGCAATGAACCTTCGGGTTCCACAAAATAGCTTCCTAAGAAATGTCTATTGCCATTGAGTAAGAAAGTAAGTTATTACACTAAAATTGATATATCTTTTGAACTATTAAGGGGCAGAGGGTGAAATATTCATAATCTTTGTCAAAATTAGCATTATTTGTCTTTTTTGTGTTAAAAATAATATGTACCTTGATATATATGTTGGCCAAGTATTAGTGCCCTAATCTACTTTTAAGTGTCCACAATCACGCGATATTAAAAGGGCTACACACGTTAAATGTTTAAATCTTAGTGATAATTAGGGTTCGGATCTTTATGACGAGATGTACTAGACGAGATTTAATAAGAAATGAAAAAATTAGAGAGGAATTAGGTATATACAATTTACAAGACCAAATAGAAGAAAATAAACAAAATTGGAAAGAACATCTTAATAGAATGAGTGAAGAAGAAAGGATACCGGTTTTAATTAGACGATACAATCCTCGTGGAAGAAGAGACGTTGGACGTCCAAGAAGAAGATGGAAAGCGAAGTCGGAACAGGAAGAAATGTCTAACCCCTGAAGTGAAGATGATGATGATGATGATGATGATGATCTTTATGATATGTCATATTTTTATCCTGACCTCCATTTTCGTTGCAAACACAAATTAAACACGAATTGCACGCTTGTTATCCTAATTGGACCGTTTTTATTTTGCATATAAAGTCATATTTTGGTCATTTTCATGGTCTTGGTCATTTTTCGGTCATATTTGTAATTTAACGTTATATTTCAGTTAGAAATTCGGTAAAAGAGCTCAATTTATGCAGTAAGTGTACAAAATTGTCGACTTCAATTTTTTTCAGAGAAAGAGTCACGTATATTTTGGGTTTACTGTAACTGAAATGTGAAGGGACAGTAACAAGTAATAGCACAATTACCTCTTCTTCCTTGTTGTTAACAACTTCCAACAGACATGCTTTTCCAAGTAAAATGTAAACAATTCTTTGAATTTATCTTTAAAAAGGTTTAGATATCATTTTTAGTAAAACTCTATTTTGGGTATCTGGGCTACCAAAACTGAAAGCTAGAGATAGAGAAAGAATATTATGAAGTAGCCTATATTACGTGTCAGCAAAATGATATATTAGGCCTATATCTACTATTTACAACAGGATCTATTTAAAAAATTGTGTGTAGAATTAATTGCTCGATACTAGGCTAAATATCTCACGCAAATGAGTAATTTGTGCCGGACTGCACAGAAAACCGTTAACACAATGATTAGATTCTTGAGAGAAAGCCTTCTATCGGGGGGTGACCAGAAGGATCCAGAAAATTCTTTTATACCAAAATAACTATTTTGATCGGTTTTTCACTTAGCTTCTTAATTAAAAAAAAAAAAAAAAAAAAAACAAACAAACAAACAAACAAACAAACAAACAAACAAACAAACAAAGCGTAACGTGACTTACACGCGACGTGAAGAATTTCATGCAGGAAGAAGCATTACGCGAAACAGGACGGAGGTTATAAAATCTCCAGTGCGCATGACTTCGCTTGCTTCAAGACTAGGAAAGAAAAGAATTTCCAGGATGCTATGGAAAGACATGCAAGATGCCATTTCGTTTTGTATTAAACCACTGGATGATTATAATCAGTTGTGTGGCGAATAATAATAATAATAATAATAATAATAATAATAATAATAATAATAATAATAATAACAACAACAACAACAATATACATATACTTATTTGTACAAATCATCGTCGACATCATAATGACGAGCTTCATAACCTGTACTCGTCACCGGATATATCCTAGTAAAGGTAATTAAATCACGGAGGATGAAATGGGCTGGACATGTTGCACGCTTGGGGGAGGAAAGACATATCTCAAAAGTACTGACTGGCAGACCCAAAGGGGGAAAAAAACTCTTGGAAGACCTAGACGTAGGTGGGAAGACAATATTAGAATGGATTTAAGGGAAGTAGGATTTGAGAGGGATGGTTGGATGGAGTTAGCACAGAATAGGGTTGAATGACGGGCTCAGGTAAGGGCGGCAATGATCCTCCGGTTCCATAAAATAGATAATATTCCTTTAGCTTGCTTAGGAATTGTCTATTGCCATTGAGTAAGTAATTCATCATCACTGAACAGAAACCGCTGAAGCTATATATTATATACGTAAAATCTGTTCAGTAGTTTTATTTCATAAAGCAAAGAGTCACTAGAAAGGGATTTTTCAGGGTGCCATAAAGGGTTAAAATTTATACGGCAAAACGTTATTTAATGGTTCTACTGACTTAAAACTTCGTAAAGGTACTGCAAAACACGGATAATTAAACATGCTTTTTTCCCCATAAGGGGATGAACAAGGAGATAAATGTGTTTATATTGGAAAATACTATTTTTTGTCTGATTTTTTAAAAACTTAGCGTTATACTCTACAACAAAAATTATGAAACCCGTAATTAAGCATTTCCCAAAATTTAACCCCTAAGGGGTTTATAAACGAAAAAGGTGTTACCAGTAGGACCTGACGGTATAGCTGGGGAAATGTTCAAGATAGGAAGAGAAGCCATGATCTCATACCTCATGCGCATATTTCAGATATAAAAAAGAGGTTATGCCCAATGATTGGAAGGAGGCTATTGTAGTGCCTATTTACAAGTCAAGTGTCCCGATCAGATACAACAAATTACAGACCAGTTCGTCTCATCTCTGTAGTATGTAAACAGATGGAACATTTAATTACAGAATACTTGAAATAATACTAGAATGATTGTGATCTGTTATATGACGGTCAACATGGGTTTAGAAGAGGCTATTCATGTGAAAGTCAATTGCAGTAGCTCAGGATTTGGCCAATAAATTAGATAAAAATATCCTTCAATGGTTTTTTTTTTAAATTTTCATTTTTTAAATTTTCATTTTTTAAATTTTAGCTGTAGGCTATTTATACTCCTTTTAGCTTCGAGGCTAAATCAGGAGTTCGGGATGTGTCTACACAGTAGGGTAGGCCATGGAACTACTGTTTGTCAATTGTTTCTATTTTCGGTGTATTTTTATGGAGTAAGTTTCAACTGATATTAATTTAAATCATATATGGGCAACGCCCGGCCCGCGGGCCGGATGTGGCCCGCCACGACTTTTGTTCAGGCCCGCGGAACATTTTAAAATCGCGCTCGAAAAAGTAAATATTTTCAGTTCTCGCCAACAAGAGAGAGAGAGAGAGGGGGGGGGGGGAACAAAAACTTGAAGTACGAGGGAGTTCCTTCCGGTCAGCGCTAGAAAAATGATACAATGGGCCTAAATCAAAGTACCGAACCAGACTTAAAGATAAAAATTTTGGAAACACTCTGTGCCTGTGTATTAGTGGGATTGTGCCAACATTGATTATCTTGTTTCTCAAGTTCAAGCTCAAGCTTCTCACTAATTTCTGTTAATTGTAAGTAAATACATAATCAATTCGATATTGTTCTCATTCACGTAACTTTACCAATATACTTTATAAATACAAAAAACCGTATCATGATTATTTTTTCACAACTACCTATTATCTACGGCCCGCGACTTCATAAATATCGTAAAGTTTAGCCCGCATCTTTCCAAAGGTTGCCCATACCTGATTTAAATGGATATGACATAGGATGAAATGGTGAGGATGATTCATGGTATGTAAATATCCAATTCGGCAATTGCCTTTACGACTCGGGAAACCATGAAAAAACCCGTGTAAATTGGCCGGCCACGGGATATGGACATGGACCTCCCGAATGCGATACCAAGACGTTACCATCTCGGCCACCTCACTCGGTACCTTCGATGTTGTATCACACAATAATTTATTGGATTAACTGCAAGAATTAGAAATCTATTACTGGATACTTTGATGGATTAAGGATTTCTTAAGTAAACACACACAGAGTCCTATAGACCTACAGAGGTCACATCAGGGGTCCTTAGGGTAATGTCCTGCGGCCATTACTATGGCTTCTGTAAGTAGATATATAAGCTTTCACGAACCACAGATTATTGTCTCTGTTGGACATTACATGAGAATATTATAGGAGAAAAATTCCTCCGACACTGGGACTTGAACCCAGGACCTTTGGCTATTCGCGCCAATGCTCTACCAACTGAGCTAAGCCGGAGTTCAATTCACAGCGCCGGATGGAACCTCTCTCCTATGAGGTAGAGCTCAGTAGAGCTCCGTCTCAGTAGAGCTCAGTTGGTAGAGCATTGGCGCGAATAGCCAAAGGTCCTGGGTTCAAGTCCCAGTGTCGGAGGAATTTTTCTCCTATAATATTCTCATGTAATGTCCAACAGAGACAATAATCTGTGGTTCATGAAAGCTTATATATCTATCTTGAATGTCGGCTGTACAATAACAGTGGGAGCCCGGTCACAAAAATCACTAATTAGTGTGCCTCACAGTTCTGCATATGACATAACTTGTCTGTCTGTGAGGTAGACCATTAAGGGCATTCAATCATAGGAGAGAGGTTCCATCCGGCGCTGTGAATTGAACTCCGGCTTAGCTCAGTTGGTAGAGCATTGGCGCGAATAGCCAAAGGTCCTGGGTTCAAGTCCCAGTGTCGGAGGAATTTTTCTCCTATAATATTCTTCTATAAGTAGCCTAATTAGTCATTTATACATAGCCTACAACAACACACTGCACATTGTCAATGAAATATTAAAAGACCTACAGAATGTGTACGAAATAGGTAACTTGATTAAATAGGATTTAAGCTAACACACAAATCCCTTAAGTCGTTGTATTTCGCATTAAAGGAATTATGGAAAATACCTAAGTTCCTAGAAAACAACTTTTTCATTACATTTCCTAACACCGCAGGAGACGGTTTTAACTATGCAGTAAGTCAAATGTTCTAAGACTTGAATATGTCAGTGTGTATCGAGCACACTAACGCAGGATTTATGAGTAATTAATGTTGAGAGTTCCGGGTTCTTACCCCAGCTCATGTCTCCCACCTGTTAAACCATTCCAAAGCAAGGATGGTAAACACAGATGTAATTTCTTGTGCCGTTCGGTTTTATGGCTTTTACATTCTTCATCCTCATGTTTATTGAGCTATGTCATAGGTTTGTCTAGATTATCTTTCTTATGTAAATTGCGTATTAGGTAACGGGGACATTAGCAGGATCTCAATGTCAATAATGTACAGTTAGGGGTAAGTGCCCAGGAAAGCCTAAATGCACAAGTGTTACGACAATTCCGCATATAATGAACTAGCTTAAAAGGCCCGGCGTCGCCCGGGTTTTTTATTTTGTAATTGGAAATTAACTTATGAAGGACTTTCGAATTTTAAATTCTAGGTCCTTGTATAGGTATTTATAATTTGAAATAGGAAGAACGACTTATCACACTCAAACTATTCCCTCAGAAAACGCTTGATATAGTTTTTTTTATGGCTCATAGAGGATTAGATGTAGAATTTTGCATCCCATCGCTTGTACAGTGCACAGCAAGCCTGGTAGAGAAATTCCTGTAACATAAAATTGTAATACCGAGGCGGAAAATTTTATTTCTCCCTCTCATGTTACCATAAAACTGTTTTGGGGATGAAATTAAACAGAAAGCAATATCACTTTCATACATCTCTCTCCAAAAACCTGCGATATACACATTACCATACCTCGTTTTGTTTTCTCTATGTCCAGGGTAGAGAAAATTATGTAACTATAGGCCTACTATTTTCGTGGATATCATTCTGTAATATTTATTTATAACATGAATTATATTGATAACTTCTCTTATTTGTCAAACTTGCATTTCATTGTTTTTTCCCAACCCATCTGATACCACACTGGCAACAATATGTTCTGTGATTTGGATTTCATAATTCTATGTAAAAAGGGATTAAGTATTCTCAAAAACATTTGATTTTTGGCATTTAAAATCAAAATTTTTCAAAATCCTTTCTTACTGAGCACCTACATTATGAAACGAAGGTACTGTCAAAGTTCCAAATCTCTAACTGTTATAGTTTAGGCTCTACGTTGATTCCTGTCAGTCAGTCAGTCAGTCAGTCAGTCAGGACAAAGCCTTTTATATATATAGCCTAGAGATTAAATGGGAGTGACTTGAACCATATCCTCCGCGGCCTCCAGGTTCAAACATGATACCTCGGGTTTCAGATGTTTCCTCACTCTGTGAACGAATCAAAGTAAAGATGGCCGCTGGTAGGCCATATATATATATATATATATATATATATATATATATATATATATATATATATACATACATATCGGCCCCTATGAAGTAAAGAGGGAAACTTTGTTTGAATAAATTAGAGTGCGCCCTATGGAGTTCACAGTGAAACCAACGATTCGGGGGTTTTGGGGGTACGAGTAGGGCTGGAGGGACGGATATCCGAAATTTTTGGAACCACGTCTTTTCGGGTATCGTTGAAAAGCTCTTGATGAGTACTCTACAAATCAATAACTAGTTTCTCGATAGCTCTCATATAAGGCGAGATTTGAATGTTTGAAAAAGTGCTCTTTCCTCTTTTTTGGAGTTATTATGGCGGGTTTGTCATGCCAAGGCTAAAGAAGAAGAGTGCTGCGCAGCGACAATAGGCTAAATGAAACCAAAAGCACTTCGAAATCTACCTCAGCCTTTAGGCCTGGCGAAAGGGATGTTTTTTCATTCTTCTGAGTAAAATATATATGTATTAAATAAAAAGTATAAACAAAGCCATCCATCAATAAATTTCTAAATCAAGCATTAAAGAATCTCACACAAATATTCAGTGTCAGAGGAGATAAATTTCAATTTTATAATGATATTTTAAACTTAAAAAATATGTCAGTGTTGTGATCCCAAGTTCATTCCTCTCCCGACAGGTCGCGGTCCGGTAAGGACAGGGCGGCTCGGGCCGCATAAAGGTCCCTATAAGGAAGAGGTGAAACTACGAAAGAAAGAGAAAAAAAGAGAAAAATTTTAAATTTTAATTTGGGTTAACATTTTAATAAAATGTGCAAAAATGTCACATTTCTAGGACAAGTAGTTTAGAAAATTCAAATTTCTAGGGCAAGTAGTTTAGAAAATTCAAATTTCTAGTGCAAGTAGTTTAGAAGATTCAAATTTCTAGGGCAAATAGTTTAGAAGATTCAAATTTCTAGGGCAAGTAGTTTAGAAAATTCAAATTTCTAGGGCAAGTAGTTTAGAAAATACTAATTCCTAGGGCAAGTAGTTTAGAAAATTCAAATTTCTAGGGCAAGTAGTTTAGAAAAGACAAATTTCTAGGGCAAGTAGTTTAGAAAATTCAAATTCCTAGGGCAAGTAGTTTAGAAAATTCAAATTTCTAGGGCAAGTAGTTTAGAAAATTCAAATTTCTAGGGCAAGTAGTTTAGAAAAACACCCTCAATTTACTTCGGAAATTCCTTAAAATATCTCATGGGCATAGAAGTAAGAAAGTAGGTTTCCCCTTAACCGACACCTGCGTACATGTAAAAAAGACGTAACTACCTTCCACATGAGTCTTGCAAATCCACATTTCCTCCACAGATCATCCACACAAGCATTAATATGCTGCTCCATATCTAAGCCCTGACAGATCCTCTTTACGAGCGACACAAACCGGTCTAAACACATGCACCATATCGCCATGTTTGGCCACTTCGACACCAAGCGTCAAATTCCCTACATCTTACACTAAACATAAACACTGTCTGATACGAAACACAATTTAATGATCACTTCATTATTTAACACAACATTTATTTCAAGAGAACATCGCGGAAAATATGCGCGGACACAGCTGGCGCGAGAAAAATTACGAACTGGGTTTCGCGAAGGCAGACCGACACCAGACACGGTGTTCAGCAGACTGACAGCAAAGAGAAAACATTCGCCGGTCCGGAACAGAGATACCAGCTCTCCCACACCCTCACATAACCTACAAATTGATACACACTCTCCCATCACACACACACACACACATATAATTAATCTCATACATAACATTGGCCAGAACGAAATTAGTGTAGTGTTTGCAAACCAAGAGTCCCATTAAAATATGTTGGTCTGTAGCAATTGGATGGGTGAAGCCCCATGTTGGAATACATGGAAACGAACTTGCTTCCCAAAAATGCTGCAAAAAGTTCCAACACACATACAACACATACAATAATGTGACAAAAAGTAATTTACTAAAAAAGTTGAGAGAGGAAACTTTTGCAAAATGGGAAACCGAATGGACAAGAAACAAATAAATACTTCCCGAGTGTGGCGAAAAGACTATCCTCCAAGATATTTCATACTGTCGGACTAACCACTATGCTCACCGGACTTGGACCAATAAAAGCATACTTCCATAGATTCAAAATAACACAAGACTTAACTTGTCCCTGCTACGGAGGAGAAGAGACGACTGGTCACCTTTTACTGGAATGTTCAAGGTAGAACAGAGAAAGGGACCAACTAAAAACCAGCATAGTTCGAAATAGAGAACATTGGCTACCTAGATACAGTGATTTAGTTATAAAATACCTTAAATACTTCAATACCTTTATCAAAGCAATAGACATAAAAATAAGCAAATAGTTATGGGCTAGGGAAATTTGGGAATAGACTAGATCAAATAGTAAACAACCTAGTAGAACATGCCTCTAATAACTCTACTTTGTAAAATTGGTATATATTAAGTATACAATAATTAGAAATTAAGTTATATTAAATTATAACACTATAGAAATTAAGATCAAATTGTACAAAGAACGGAGTACACCAAAACATATAGTGTTACTATTGTAACACTTATTTAAAATTAAAATAAAAATACTGAGAAGGAAGGTACCGTACTATTTTTTTTTTTCAGAAATTCAAAGGATATTATTGAAAATCAATTTTGATCAGTAATGGACTGAATGAAAGTGTACTTGGGGATGCGTCCCTACTGTAGAGGAATATCCGGTACGTTGAAGAGGAATGGAGTTGAGGACGTGGAAGGGTACCTACTGTATCTCTAGAGCTATATCTTAAGCCTATGACAACTCGTTGTTTCAACTTTATACAGTGGAACCTCGGAAATCCGAACAAGATTAGTCAGAAATTTCGAATTCTCCATACAACAATTTTTTGTATTAAAAGCTAGCAGGTGTCCGCGGCTTCGCCCTTGATAATCAATTCGAAGATTAAAAATTAAGATGCTTTTAATCCCAAGTTATGACAAAAAACCAAGCCACCTGCAATTGATTAGACATCTGAAATGTATTATTGAAAATTCATGTATAAGCCTATAGGGTGTTAATGAATAAGACCGAAATATTTTACCTGTGTTTAGAGGGGTCATAGACAAGCAATGTTTATTAAGAGATTTTCCCTCTATGACGTAAAATGTGTATGATACAGGCCATGATAGTCATTATAATCGACAAAAACCTGATTCTTAATCATTCATCAACAGCTACATCATAATTTAGTGCTTCCATTATATGCAAAACGTACAGACTTATCACGTGAGTGGCCACCATTGCATTAGTTTTTTATTCATTACTCCAGTGTTAACAACGAAGCTCCTTTGTTTTGCATTTTTTCAAATGTTAGAAGTCAGTGGCGGCCAAGCCCTGGGAGATTTTATGCTGTAACAGGGAAAATTGAATCCATTAGACAAAAATCTCCTAATAAAAGTTGCTTGTCTATGTTCCCTCTATATACAGGTAAAATATTTCGGTATTACTCATTAACACCCTGTATATTATTCTTTTTAGTTCCGGCCCGCAACAACTTCAGTTGGTCTAGGCCTGGTTTAGAATATTTATATTTACGTCACCCCGTTACCTTTACCCTACTATTACTAGATGAAAGCCTCTGACAGATATATGTAAATGCCTAAGCACTAGATTTGAGGCCAGGGAGGAGTTAATTAGCCTGATATGGTGATAATGACTTGGTCAGCGGGCAGTTTCTAACTGATGCTATCTCCCATCTCTCCCCGCTTGGCTGCCAATTGTTTCTCTTTTACATGCCATTAAGTCCATGCACCATCACTTTCATTCCTAACTCCTCTTATTTTTAAGATAAAGAAGAAATAATGTGTCCTCCATACTTCAGACATCTCAAAGTAGTTCAAACACAATATAAATTTGGCCTAAGCGAAATCGAAGTCAGGTTTTCAGGTTGGAATGCTAATGAAGACCACTCGGCCCCCCAAAACTTTTTGAAGTAAAACTTCTTTAGTGGCGGTAGAGGGTAAATCTGGAAAATCAGTCACACTAAAACCGTCACGAAATCAGTCACAATCAGTCAGGAAATCAGTCACACTCAAAACCGACTTGTTTCGGTGCGGACTGCACAGAAAACAATCAACTCAATGATTTGGAGTAATCAAAGGAAATTTTTCAGACCTTACTTCCTCAATGGCAATAGACAATTCCTAAGCAATCTAAAGGTATATTATCTATTTTATGGAACCCGGAGGTTCATTGCCGCGCAAATCCAAAATTAAAAATCCAAAATTTAAAAAACAAAATTAAAAATTATAACAGCCAAAAATCCAAAATTTAAAAAATAATAAAATTAAAAAATTAAAAATTTTAAAAATAAAAAAATAAACAATTCAAAGATCGAAAATTTAAAAATCCAAAATTAAAAATTCAAAGATCCAAATTAAAAAGTCGATAATCCAAAATTTAAAAAGTCCAAAAACCCAATATTAAAAAGTCCAATAATGCAAAATTGAAAAAATCCAATAATAAAAAATTGAAAAAATAACAAAATAAAAAAAAGTTTTACTTCTGTCGCGTGGCGTTCCACGCACTCTTTTTTTTTATTAAGTGCCAGAATGGTACTTTCTGAAATAGTGTGGGGGACGGGAAAATATCTGTCCGTCTGTCTGTCTGTCCGTGTGTTTGTACGCGCCATAACTCAAATACGCTTTACTGGATTTTCATGAAACTTGGTATACACATTTATAACGTCCATGGGAAGAAGCCTGTTGTATGTGTACCAAATTGGTTGACCGGTACCGGAGTAAAGCCCAATTTAGTGCCTATTTTATGGTAATATATTAGAATTTATCAAATGCATATCAGTTCTCATGGCAACATATTGTTTTACAGGTTCACATACGGCTTTGCAATACAGTTAGCTTTGACAAATAACACTACCCGCATATTCCTTCACATATGTTTATCAAACTAGACCTTTGTTCTTCCATAAGCCCTGCTTAATGAATCGATCTGGAGCTTAACTCGGAAATCGAATAAAAATAATTTATTTTCTGCATATCATAATTGCAATTATCACTGATTAAACAAAAACATTCTGACAATTTGTTAAATCAGTTGACCTGATTTTATTATGTTGCCATTTGTAAACAAGTCCGTATTCAATTGTGAAATTAATTAAAGGTGGCCCAGCTTGGTTTCCCCTAGCAACCGGGAAAATATGAGCATCGTTGTTTGCAATATAACATATCAATAATTGTTATAATTGTTTTCTCTGGTACTGATGGGGGACAGACAGGTCATATTGAACTACAATCACAACAAGAGAAAGCAGTCACGAAGTCATGCAGTCATATGGTTCAGAACTACACGGATATGTGTGTAATTATCCCGTGACATTAGCTTGTGTATTCATGTTAGTCATGCCATTCAAGTCCGGATTAATTATATTTCCGATACATGCTGTTCATAACCATTATTACTATTTATTACTACAGAAAGTGGTATAATGAACAAGCACTATACTTTAAATACAGAGTGTCCCATTTATATTAGGGTTATTTTACAATAAGTAAAAGTAAAGCGATCCCTATACAGGCCATGCATGTCCAGAGGGTTCCAGAAGGTTGAGGCTCCCAGATTTTGGGCATTTGGAACATGAAGGTGGTAAGGTTGTCAGCCTTATGCACCGGCCGCCTTTACCCCCAAGATTGTACTCATTTCTGTTAGAGGCTGAGTCGACCCCAGGGCCATAGTGCCACCAGAAGGATTAGGCCAACCGAAAAATCTCAACGACCTCATCGGGAATCGAACCCGCGACCTTCCAGTTTGTAGCGCAGCGTCTCAACCACTACGCTACGGCGTACCCCCATTTTACAATATATAATCATGGAGGTTTGGTTCATGTATCTGCATTATTGTACAAGATACACGTGACATCATCATCATCATTTTTTTTTCTTCAAATAATACCACATACGGTAGAACTTCAATTACCCTAACTTCAACTATCCGGATCGCTTTGAGGCCGTATTCAAGTGGTTTTTGTAGCAGCGAGCATTGGGAAACCCTCTTTCAGGGCCGATTATTTGCAAAAAAGTAAAACTTTTAGCAGATAAAATCGACAGTTAGTCAAAAAATAACTGACCTCTATGTAAGTACAGTAGGCTATCATACAGTTTAGTTTTTAGTTTTAGAAGTAGTTTTTCTCATGATTTATTCAAATATATGGATATTTGATTTTCTGGCTCGGGTTCGGTCCCAATTAATCCGGATAATTGGACTTCTTTTGTAATTTAACCATGTCCAATGAACTGCGCTCTTCAAGAACTGTTAAAAACTATAGCTTAAGACAGTTTTAATTAAGAAATTTACTTTCAAATAAACACTTTGCAAGAAGAGAAATTAATTTTTCCGCGATTGCCTCAAAACGGCTTTAATCACTGTATTTAAACTACCATAGGTAAGCCCACGAGAGAATGAGAATTTATGTGATGAAACTCGTAATCTCGAGTTGGATTTATTAAGACTATGTTCCATGAATAAAAATATAACGAATTATGCAAATAATAATTAATTTCGTGCTTTGTTGTATAAAAACAAAACTAACAGCTGCGAGATCACGCCGTACTATGAATCAACCATCAAAGAATCGATTCCAGTTACCATGTTATGACCAGTGCTATCAATAGTGCGTATGAGAAATAGTTAACCTAATTCAGATAAGCTAAAATCAGAACAGAATTAAAACATATGATCGAATTTGTGTTTCTAAACAATGCACATTTAACTTATATTATTTCAATTTCCAAACAAGTTATGTTGTACAGTATAAAATAATGCGTTTTTATTCTGTTCACTGGCAGCATGTGACGTATTAATCACTGCATATTGATACCTTACGTTTCCAGTAACCAGTTGTTTTATTAGATATATGTATAACAACTAAAAATCCAATTCTTACCCCCAACACTATTTTCAAGTCATTGCCTCTGTCTCATTATGCCTCTACTAAGACAACTGAATGCGTACTACAGCAATACAGCCGTGTCCTGTACACTGGAAAACTTTAAGAGTAGAGGACGTTGTTTCACATCAGGATGTTAATACTTGTTGGTTTGGCGTATAAACGAAACAAAAGAACATAGCTAAGAAAGTTCTAATAAAACACAGCAGGCCATGGTTCAGTGCATCCAAACTGCAGGCTTTTGTTTTATTCAAATAATAAATTTGGAAATCCAATGAGCCTTACAGAATAACAATCAGAAATAAGTAATTCGAACGAAAATAATTAATTGCTAGCGTTCGAAAGTAGGTTGTGTTGAAATAGCGACAAATTAAGATATTGTTTAAATTAAAGAGGGGTCATGAAATGGCTGTGACGTATTGGTTAGTGTGGGAATCGGGCCAGATAAAAATCAGATCACGTTTATGGTAAACCGATGAGAACTATTGCCATCTCTGATTTTGTGCTGAAACCATTGTATTGGTTGTCACGTTTAAGAACTGAAGATATCTGGAAACGAAATTCTTTGCAATTCTTTTGTCATTTCCGTATGCAATCTCTTCTCTATATATATATACAAATGGCTTTGTCCTGACTGACAGGAATCAACGTAGAGCCTAAACTATAATAGGTAGACACTTGGAATTTTGACAGTACCTTCGTTTCATAATGTAGGTGCTCACTAAGAAAGGATTTTGAAAAATTTTGATTTTAAATGCCAAAAATCAAATGTTTTTGAGAATACTTAATCCCTTTTTACACAGAATTATCAAATCCAAATGACAGTTGGCATGGCAACATATTGTTTCCAGTGGTCTCAGATGGGTTTGGAAATAATTGAAGTGGGACTTTGACAGTTTAGAAAAGCTATCATTATATTTCATGTTATAAATAAATATTAAATTATGAAATCCACGAAAATAATGCAGTCACATAGCTTTCCCTACCCTGGACATAGAGTGAGAAATAAAATATTCCGCAAAAACAATACTTTTTTATGTTACCGGAATTTCTGTTTCTTCTTATTTTGAACCCCTACCAGGCTTGCTGTGTACAAGCGATGGGATGCAAAATTCTACATCCTCTATTAGCCGTAAAAAGCTGTATCAAGCGTTTTCTGAGCGAATAATTTGAGTGTGATAAGTCATTCTTCCTCGTTTCAAATTCTAAATACCTATAAAAGGACCTAGAATTTAAATATCGAAAGTCCTTCCTAAGTTAATTTCTAATTACAAAATACAAAACCCGGGCGACGCCGGGCCTTTGAGCTAGTAGGAATATAAATTAATCACTTATTGTAAAAGCCGCCTAAGTGAAATTTTCTATTGAAAATTGAAATTTATCTCCTCCGCCAGAACCATGATTAACCAATAAATAATATTATGAATTCGAACTTTACGAGGAAGATTTAATTTTACCTTTAAATGCACGAGACTCAATTTCTCACACAATATATTAAATCGTGGCGGACTGCAAAGAAAACAGTTAACACAGTGATTAGATTCATAATTTCACTGTCATTTATTGAGGTGTAGGTAAATATGGAAATCACTGGGAACGAGGTCCGGGCTGTAGGGTGGATGTTGAAACATCTCCTAGCCCAACTTTTGTAGGAGACTTGCAGGGAAGTGTTTAAGCCTCCACCCTACAGCTCGGACCGCGCACCCGGAGATTTTAATCTTTTCCTACCTCTCAAGAAATGACAGTGAATGGTAGAGATTGCCAGAGAAACGGAGGTTACCACACAATGGTTCAAATCCCAGGCGACAGACTTCTACGGCACAAGTGTTCAAAAGTTGGTCCCACGGTATGATAAATGTCTCTATACCTATGGCTAGGCTTGCCAGATTTCTGAAATGTTCAGCCGGGACACCGCAATGCCCCCCAGCGTCGCGGGTATTCAAGAGTACACACCCTTGGCGGGTTTTTAGAGTGTTTTAGAGAGTAGTTAATTCTCAATGCTATGAATAAATGGTTACTGATTAGGAACCTAAACCAGGGGTAATAACAAATGACATAAGCATATAAATTTAAACATTTTATTTCTAACATGTTAATACTTAAAAGTTACTTAAGTAAGAAGAAACACTTTGAAAGAGGAATAAACATTTGAACAATATTTACATGTACTTTTCTTTGGCTAGGACTTTTTTTTAGACTTTTTCGGTCATCTAGAAAATCAAATTTAATTTTTACCGGGACGTGAAGTAAACCGGCCGGGACACCGGGATTTTGTCTGAAAACCGGGCTAACCCGGTCAAACCGGGACGTTTGGCAAGCCTACCTATGGCGAATATGTTGAAAGACAGCTGAACACTTGCTATATCTGTTACAATAAATATTTTCCATGAATTTTTGTTTTGTTTGTGTAAATGGCCACACGGAAACTTACTTTGTGGACGGCCCTCGTATATAGGACGACACGTGAAACTGCTATAGTTGTCACTGAATAGAAAACGCAGAAGGACACACCTTCTCACACAGAAATACACAAACAAACACTGACACAGGAATTGTGATCACAATCTAGCCACTTAATAACAGGGAACAATGGAACAGCACAGCAGAATGGAAAGTAGACTAAAAATAGATAAGTATAAGGTTGATAATTTTCAGATTCGGATTGCGTACGTACAGGTAGGGGAAGCCCTACTTAACGCAGTGTATATTCAAAATAAATCAGAGAGTTCGTGAACAAAAAGCAATTAGAACGGGCCGATAAACTACGGTGTGTATCAATTAGGTGTGGACTCAGTGGACCGCGACCAGATTCGCTGCCCGAAGAAAACACACGACCTTCCTCAGTTAATTGTTTTTATCTGCCATCTCATTATTCTTATCTCTATGCTCACCAACATGCTCTGAATTGAACAGCAATAAATCAATACATTAGAAATTCTCTGAAGGTCAGTTAACAACCAGCCAACATTCATACGAGGGGTGGGGGATAAATCGTAGCAAGTATATCCCCCCTCAAAGTAAGGCGACGGTACCTTGAGAAGTTGTAAGAATGTGGCATCTCTAGTAGGCCTATATGGACACATCATTTGGTAGCATTTTGCCGCATTTAAAATCTATCTTCTTCCACGAAAATAGAAGAGGTGTGTAAAGGTCCTGGGTTCAATCTCTATATATATAAAAGGCTTTGTCCTGACTGACTGAATGACTGACTGACTGACTGACTGACTGACTGACAGGAATCAACGTAGAGCCTAAACTATAAGCCGGGCCTTTTAAGCTAGTCTATATTATATTAGACATTGGAACGTGTAGAAACAGCTACGTCCACTACTTGATATGAGGATTGGCACACAAGCAAGCACAGATTAAGTGACAGTAGTCACGGACTGGTCCATGACCAGAGAAAGCATTCACTCAGCCTCGGGGGTGAGTTCACACGCTTTCCTACTTTACATGCTACTTCACTTATTGCCAGTTTCTATGAAGCTAGCTAGAATTCCAGGTAAATATTAAATTGACAGCAAAAGCGTTTAAAAAAAATCCCTTTAGGCAAGCCTACAGGCTGAGGTAGATTTCGAAGTGCTTTTGGTTTAATTTATTGTCTCTGCGCAGAACTCTTCTTCTTTAGCCTTGGCATGAAAAACCCGCAGTAATAACTGCAAAAAAGAGGAAAGAGTACTTTTTCAAACATTCAATTCTTGCCTTAAATGAGAGCTATCGAGAAACTAGTTATTGATTTGTATAGTACTCATCAAGAGCTTTTCAATGATACCCCACAAGACGTGTTTTCAAACATTTCGAATTTCCATCCCCCCGCCCCCACCCCCACTCGTACCCCCAAAACCCCCGAATCGTTGGTGTCACTGTGAACTCCCAAGGGAGTACTCTAATTTATTCAAACAAAGTTTCCCTCTATACTTCATAGGGGCGGAGATATAAATGTTTTAAAATTTCAACCCCCTCCCCCGCCCACCCCCTTGGGCCAATTTTGCTCATTAACGAACTTGTCCGAACTATTGGGCCTAGAAATAACATAATAAAATTTGGTTCAAATATCTTCAAAATTACGGCCGCTATCGTGTAAAGATATATATATATATATATACATATATATAAATATCACAAAAATTTTTTTTGAACGGGCGGTGGTTTCGTACTTAGGGAAGCATGAAACGTAAAGATATGAAAGAATTTTTCGAAAATCATGACATGGTATCCATTGCAATAGGTAGATTTTTCTTCGAAATCTACCTAAAAACCCGGTAGAGTTCATTTCAATGACTAATTAGCCACGAATCAGTGACCAATAAGGTGTTAACAATAATTCAATCAATCAATCGCCGCTTCCTATCGCCCTAATACTTCCTTTGTCCGTACCATAGGTAGGTTATCGTAGGTAGAGGAAGTATTGTTTTCGACCCCCTAATTCGAAGTTGAGTTTTTAACATAAATAGACGTTTTGAGGTTCCCTGAATCCAAAAATACTATTTCGGAAACATGTCTGTGCGCGTGTATGTCAGTGAACAGCCAAGCTCCAGAACGGAAAATCGTACGAAAACAACGTTTTGTATTTGGGTAAAGTACCTTCCGGGGATGTGACACGAAAATTGGCGACAAGTTTCTCTTATTTTTAAGGAGACTTTACATGAAGAAATTTTGGTTTTTTGCTCTTTTCTCCAAAATGGCTCAAACGATTTTCCTTAAATTTTACACATAGGGTGTTTATGCTAAGAGCTAAAACTTTTATTTGAAACTTTTTCGAAAAAAAATTCTCTGAAGGGTAGTTACAAGCCACAGACTGAGAATACGCGCTCTTTGCAATACGGCCTCTTGTAACGGAAAATCGCACGTAAACAAAATGTATTTGAGTTAGTTACCTTCTGAGGATGTGATACGAAGATTGGTGACAAGTTTCCCTTATTATTAAGGGGGACTTTACATGAAGAAAATTTCTTTTGTCGCGATTTTCACGAAAACGGCTCTAACGATTTTCCTTAAATTTTACACATGGGGTCCTTATCCTAATAGCTAAAACTTTTATCCAAGTAATTTTTTTTTCCAAAAAAGTATCTGAAAGGTAGACCTATTGATGACTGAATCATAGTTGGAAGCAGAACGTATCACGAAGAATCTTCATAAATTCTTGTATTTCTTTATACTCTTTTACGAGCTTTAATTTTCCCAAGACGTTGGTGGAATCAATTAAACTAGTAATATGCAATTACCTGTAAAAAGCAATTTGTTCAAAAGGAATGACTTCCCTAACGTTTAGCGATGCTATATTGTTTCATTTAATGGCAAAGTAACGGCATGTTTGCACTTAAAAGCAATCCCTTACGGCCATCGTCTCTGCTTGCAGAGGATTAACGTTATGAACGACCAGTGCCTATTTGATTGTGAAACTATGCTGAGGGATGCGGCGTCTTAGAATTCTGCAAGTTGGCATGCGAACAAAATGTTTCGCGGTCAATGTGCTGTAAACTAAGAAATTTCATTTTCTTAAGTTTAATTCTAATTCAAAATAAGGTTTACATATTTTCTTAGAACATTCTGAGAGATTAACAAAATGGATTTAGAAAAGGAAGATCTTGTAGTGATGCATTCTTTTTTGTTTAAATAATATTATTATTCCTAGTATTTTAAATGCTCATAATTAGGACAAGGCATTTAATGACCATAAAATAGTGAAAAATTTCAAAATAAAAATGCATTTATGATCTGAAAATAGTGAAAAAATGATATGAAATTTAAAAAAATTATCAAAAAATTTACCATTACTACTTAAATTTAGTTTTTTAAAGTAATTAATTGGTAAAAAACTATTTAATGGATGACAGTGCGTTATATATGAATTTACAATATAAAACACACTTATTTTGTTACTAAAGAAATAATTAAATCTATACTACTTGGACACCCTTAGCGAAAAAATAATTCCTGAACTGGCACGCACATCAAATTGCCCCTAGAAAACTTGTGCCATTTAAAAACAAAGAAGAAAATAATTCTTTATTGCTACAAAACAAACTGCTATGGTGTTTACAATAAACCTGAATTAAAATGAACTATGAACACTTGGCGGAGATTCTCAAATAAAAACGATTGTCTGTTGTCTGAAAGTAACGATTTGTATTTGGAAAAGCTCCTCTCTATCTCCACTGAAACATGACCTTAAAGTGCCAAAAATGACCTAAAAATTGCCAAAATTGTCATAGGTAAAGGTAAAGTAATCCCTATATTGGACATTCGGCACGTGAAGATGGTAAAGTTGTCAGCCTTACGTACCGGCGGCCTTTACCCCCAGGATAGCTCCTGGTACACATTTCTGTTAGAGGCTGAATCGACCCCATGGTCATAGTGCCACCACCGACTGAAAAGTCTCCTACGACCTCAACCGGGATCGAACCTGCGACCTGCCGGTTTGTAGCTTAGTGCCTTAACCACTACGCCACCGCGTACCCCGCCAAAAAAATGCCATATCTTCAAAAAAACGAAAAATGAAAAAACATATTTCCCTTATTTCATCAATTATTTTAAGATACACATTTATATATTATAGATTCGAGCTATGTTTTAACCTTCATATAAAAAAGATGCAAAATCATCAAATATAATAATAAGTTCTTTTTAGACCCAAATAAACTAAATTTCTTTAAAATTCCAGTAACGAACAAAAAATTTAATTCATAAAGTTATTTTTATTAATTATGCTAAATACTTATTTATTTCATTTCCAGAATATTAATAACGTGAGTACAAAATAAAGAAAATAAGTACAGTGAGTCCCACGCAAGAGTTGGCCAATGACGCGGGTTTCTGTGTCGCGGCTGGCACAGCTCCAACTCCCGAGCGATCGGGTGAAATATCTACGCAAATAATGCCGCGGTCGTTGTAATGACTCAGGTTCTCACATTTACAGTTAAAATTACAATGAAAATAACCACATACCTAATCACAAGAGATGATAGAAATGTTCTCCTCTTGCATCCAGACAATACTGGCACCTTTTTAGGAAATTATCTTTCACGCGCATAAGTTCAGCTTCCGAGACAGAGTTACTTTCTCTTGTGATAGGCCTATGTGATATTGTCAGCAAGTTCTTCTAAAAGTATGTAAATATTATTTATGGGGAAACTTGAAAAATAAAGTGTATAGGTCAATTTCCCATACACAAGAAGAACTTAAAGACAATATCACAAGAGAAATTAACTCTATCTCGGAAGCTGAACTTACGCGCGTGAAAGGAAATTCCCTTAAAAAGGTGTCAGTGTTGTGCTTATGCAAGAGGAGAACATTTCCAACATCTCTTGTGATGAGGTACGTGGTTATTTTCGTTGTAATTTTAACTGTAAATGTGAGAACCTGAATCATTACAACAACCGCGGCATTATTTGCGTAGATATTTCACCCGATCGCTTGGGAGTTGGAGCTGTGCCAGCCGCGACGCAGAAACCCGCGTCATTGGCCAACTCTTGCGTGGAACTCACTGTATATTATGTTCATAACTGAAGGGATCGGGGAAAGATAGTGCTAACCCACACAAACCTCATTTTGAGATATTAAATTGTTAAAGTCTGCTCAAATCTGCAAACCTTTTTATCCTTTTTTTTGTATATATTATGATACTAAAAGACTTATTGACAGCAAATTCTATTCTCAGAAACATTGGAATAAACAGTGACTAAGAAAAAAATCCCTTTAGGCAAGCCTACAGGCTGAGGTAGATTTCGAAGTGATTTTGGTTTAATTTACTGTCGCTGCGTAGCACTCTTCTTCTTTAGCCTTGGCATGACAAACCCGCAATAATAACTGCAAAAAAGAGGAAAGAGCACTTTTTCAAACATTCAAATCTCGCCTTATATGAGAACTATCAAGAAACTAGTTATTGATTTGTAGAGTACTCATCAAGAGCTTTTCAACGATACCCCACAAGACGTAGTTAAAAAAAATCGAATTTCCATCCTCCCACCCCACCCCAACTCGTACCCCCAAAACCCCCGAATCGTTGGTGTCACTGTGAACTCCATAAGGAGTACTCTAATTTATTCAAACATAGTTTCCCTCTATACTTCATAGGGGCCGAGATATAAATGTTTTAAAATTTCAACCCCCTCCCCCGACCACCCCCTTGGGCCAATTTTGCTCATTAACGAACTTGTCCGAACTATTGGGCCTACAAATAACACAATAAAATTTGGGTCAAATATCTTCAAAATTACGGCCACTAGCGTGTAAAGATATATAATTATATAAATATCACATTTTTTTTTTGAACAGGCGGTGGTTTCGTACTTAGGGAGGCATAAAACGTAAAGATATGAGAGAATTTTTCGAAAGTCATGACATGGTATCGGTTGCAATAGGTCGATTTTTCTTCGAAATCTACCTAAAAATATATAAATAGGTGAACAATCTCAACTTTTACCTGCTACTGACGTATAAATTCTTTCGTTCAAAAACTGCGTAAAAGCAGAAATGTAATATTTATAGAGTAAAACTACATTAAAAATTGTGAGAATTTTTATCCTTGTGTTATGACTGTAATTCATAGAAACTAATTATTCTACTGCAATTCTCTCCATTGATTTCAAACTTAGATCTCACTGATGATTTCAGTTGATGATGGCTTATATTATTGTATAAATTCAGCATGGTAAAGGTTAAATTGATTATTAATTGTGCCCTCGTTAGAGGACGAAACTGAACTTCCTCCACGTGTTTCTGTTTACATCCACTTGGTGCTAAGAAAAAAAAACTTGTTTTAATTTTTGGATTATTGGATTTTTACAATTTTGGATTGTTGGACGTTTTAATATTGGGTTTTTGGACTTTTTTACGTTTGGATTTTTAAAGTTTTAGTTTTTTTTAATTTTGGAATTTGGGATTTTTTAAATTTTAGATCTTTGAATTTATTAGTTTTTAGATATTTTAATATTAGATTTTATTTTTTAATTTTGGATCTTTTTAATTTTGGATTTTTTATTTTGTAAATTAATTATGGACTTTTTAATTTTAGATCTTTGAATTTATTAATTTTGAAATTTTGTTTTTTTAATTTTTGGATTTTTTTAAATTTTGATTTGTATTTGAATTTTTAATTTTTTGGATAAGCCTAATCATTGAGATGATTGTTTTCTGTGCAGTCCGTTCCGTCACATCTCGCTAATTTCGTGACGATTTTGAGCGTTACACAAGCTCTCGATTTACCCCTACCGCGGCTAAAGAAGTTTCACTTCAAAAAACAAACTATAGAAGAGAGACATAGACTGTTTATAAAGCTGGTAACGAATGACAAGTTGAAGATCAAAGAAGAGGGTATCATTTCTCATTCATTACTATATAACATGTTGAGTTACTCACCACTTTGCGGTCTATCTTCCTGAAAGGAGCCATGTCACTTCACAGGAGTAAAACTTCACTTCCTTGTTTTAACTTAGCACACGAAGTACAGTCCAATGCAACTGTGGCATACAATTAAGGGCAAGAAATTTCAAGTCTGAAGGCAATAGCCATACCAAGAACTTTATTCGCTGTTATTTTTTTAATTCAGCTGAATTTATACTCCTTTTAGCTACGAGGTCATATCAGGAGTTCAGGATCTGTGTTTATATAGCAGGGTAGGCCATGGAACTATTAATAATCAATTATTTCTATTGTTGTGTATTTTATGGAGTAAATTTCAGCTGATATTAATTTAAATGGATATGATACAAGATGAAATGGTGAGGAGGATTCATGGTATGTAAATATCCAATTCGGCATTTGGCTTTACGACATGGGAAACCATTTAAAAACCATGTCAAATTGGCCAGCTACGGGATTTGAACCTCGGACCTTCCGATTGATACTCCAAGGCTCGCCGTTATTATTATTATTATTATTATTATTATTATTATTATTATTATTATTTTTTAATTCAGCTGTGTTTATACTCCTTTTAGCTACGAGGTCATATCAGGAGTTCGGGATCTGTGCCTGTACAGTAGGGTAGGCCATGGAACTATTGATTGTCAATTATTTCTATTGTTAGTGTATTTTATGGAGTAAATTTCAACTTATATTAATTTAAATGGATATGATGAAGGATGAAATGGTGAGGATGATTCATAGTATGTAAATATCCAATTCGGCTTTTGCCTTTACGACTGGGGATACCATGAAAAAACCCATGTTAAATTGGCCGGCCACGGGGTTTGAACCTTGGACCTCCCGCTGTTATTCTTACGTATGATATAGCGTTGCAGCCTTTTTGAGAATTATGAAAATCTATCCCTTTCGTATCCTGGACAGCTCCTTCCAACGTTAGTTAGCTAGGAATGACAAAAGTTAGGCGGAAACGTAGGCTACCCCGTCAATTTAATTATGACAATATTATAGACTACCACTGGAAGTTGAAAGTCATCAATTTATGCGAATATTTACTCAAGGGAAGGCAAGTCTAAAACTTGGAAACTGGTTATTAAAGCCCAGAAGTTAATGCCATATCAGTAGACTAAATATGCATGAAAATATGCTCTAAAATGAGTAAAATATCCTCAGGAACCAATGAAGTATGCCTTATCATTTAAGTAAGTTTAATACTTTATGTTCTCCTTCTAGCTGAATTACATTAGACCTACACATTACAAAAAATAGAAGTTTTATAAATTGTATTTCAAAACTTAAAAAAAAAATGAGAATATTATAGGAGAAAAATTCCTCCGGCACTGGGACTTGAACCCAGGACCTTTGGCGCCAATGCTCTACCAACTGAGCTAAGCCGGAGCTCAATTCACAGCGCCAGAGCTCAGTTGGTAGAGCATTGGCGCGAATAGCCAAAGGTCCTGGGTTCAAGTCCCAGTGCCGGAGGAATTTTTCTCCTATAATATTCTCATGTAGTGTCCAACAGAGACAATAATCTGTGGCTCATGAATGCTTATATATCTGTCTTGAATGTTAACTGTACAATAACAGTGGGAGCCCGGTCACAAAAATCACTACTTAGTGTGCCTCACAGTACTGCATATGACATAACTTGTCTGTCTGTGAGGTAGACCATTAGGGCAATCAGTCATAGGAGAGAAGTTCCATCTGGCGCTGTGAATTGAGCTCCGGCTTAGCTCAGTTGGTAGAGCATTGGCGCGAATAGCCAAAGGTCCTGGGTTCAAGTCCCAGTGCCGGAGGAATTTTTCTCCTATAATATTCTCATGTAGTGTCCAACAGAGACAATAATCTGTGGCTCATGAATGCTTATATATCTGTCTTAAAAACAAAAGTTAATACAACAAATTTCAGTAAATTGAAACCTAATGAAGTTAAACGTTGCTCTATTATAATAGAATCAGTTACGAAAACATTACTGTCAAATTAGTATACAGCCACATAGCCAAAAATGCTGTAAATGTTTGAATTAGCACAATATTTAAAATCTGTTAGAAATATACAGATAAAAATTTTACAAATTAACAAAATATGCAAATATTTTAATATCATGAAACATTATCGCTAAAATAACAATATATGCAACAATATGCAAAATGAAATAGTTTTCTGTTACTACTTTTATGTCTTGTGCATTTTTAGGTAGATTTCAAAGAAAAATCTACCTATTGGGATCGCTACCATGTCACGACTTTCGAAAAATTCTTTCATATCTTTACGTTTCATGCCTTCCTAAGTAGGCCTACAAAACCACCGCCCGTTCAAAAAAAAAGTTATATACATCTTTACACGCTAGCGGCCGTAATTTTTAAGATATTGAACCAAGTCTTATTATGTTATTTCTAGGCCCAATAGTTCGGACAGGTTCGTTAAGGAGAAAAATTGGCCCAAGGGTGGGTGGGGGGAGGGGGTTGAAATTTTGAAAAAATTATATCTCGGCCCCTATGAAGTATAGAGGGAAACTTTGTTTTAATAAATTAGAGTACTTCCTATGGAGTTTACAGTGACACCAACGTTTCGGGGGTACGAGTGAGGGTGGGGGGATGAAATTCGAAGTTTTTGAAACCACGTTTTGAGGGGTATCGTTGAAAAGCTCTTGATGAATACTCTATAAATCAATAACTAGTTTCTCGATAGATCTCGTATAAGGTGAGGTTTGAATGTTTGAAAAAAATAACACTTTAAAATATACCTTAGCTTGAAGGTCTGCCGAAAGGGATTTTTTAACACTAGCATGTAATAGCATGCATTAATAATATCATTTTTCATAACCTTCCGGGCCCTATTGATCAGCAGAACCTAAAATTTTGCACAGTGAATTTTTACTGCCTTTCCATCCTAAAAAGAAGGGGAAAAAAAGCATCATGAATTTGATCTCCTTTAACATTCATTTCCAACCCTAGGGGGTTACTTTAAAATGTTGGGCATCAGAATGAAGAAAGTGCAAGCATAGAAAGTTGTGATTTTCACGAAGTTGATATGATTGACTGGGAGACCATTGGCTATCACGCCGAGCCGAATTCATTTGTCTTACACTGTCCAGTGGCTTTGGCTTTCTCCGCGCGACATATGCGACCCGATGCATACAATTTGAATACAATGAGATGCTGGGTCCATATTTGTAATATCAGACTTTCATAGCCTACTCCAGATAAATATTTATTTATGTTGATCCAGTAAGTAGTGTTTAATTTAGAATTACTGTGTCATTGTGAATAGAAAAGCATCTTACAATAGCACTGTGCCATTAATATGAATGCTGTTAGAAAAGGAAAGTTTTCATAACCCCAGAAATCAGAACTGGGAGAAAAATAAAAATTATCATATTCAATAGTTACCAACCAAGATATGTCTACAAAATGAATTAATTTCATGACCATAGAGGGTTGGTATTATTCTATATTTTTACATTTACAACCTAAAAATGTGATATAACAAAAACTGAGTGAGTTATGTCAGAAATATGTATAATAATAATAAAAAATAAAAGTCCTATCCACAGAAACCTTATTCATCGCTGTAAGCTTTGTATTAGTTGAGGCTCAAATATTAATACTAACATTAAATATTAGTTGACAACAAAAATAATATAAGATATAAATATATGTACACTGTATGTATATATGAAATTGATATTATTATTCTTCTGTTCAAAAAGTTATATAATATAAGTTTATGGCCCTAAATTACTAGTAAATTTTACTGACATTATTAAGAAAAACTGCAACATTTACTCATAATATTAGGTGTTTTTCTATGAGTGTATTTGGACTAATAAGTTATTCTAAAATCTATGTGATACTGATTTCGAGAACTTAAAATTGTGAATAATGAATAACTTTGATTCAATTATCGATGAAAAAAGTCCACCGTGAAAAGAATTTTAGTCACAAAAGGAATTAGCACATGAAAATAAGATTTTAGAATTTCAGGTTAGAGTTTAGTACACACCGGTATCTTGAGTAGCCTATATGCTTGATAGGTTTATTGGTTTCTCAGAGCTAATTGTAATATTCTGGGCCCTGTTTCATAGAACTTGCTAATAATATTAGTTAATAATATTAGAACTCATAATATTAATTATTAGAGTTATGGAAATCTTGTTTCATAGAGATATGTTCACTAATATTATTAGTTCATTAGTCAGTTGATTGATTTGGAGGTTATGTCTGGATTGTTGTTTGTGTTTTGTTTCTTCTTAGTCTTTTTGTCAAAGCAGCACGGCCTACATATATCTTCATAAGTGTAACAAATAATAACTAGCTCTAAGAAATGAATAAATCTGCCAGGGACTTATTCAAGATAGCAGTAGGCTTATGTACCAAAATCTAACCTCAAATCCTAAAAACTTATGACAAAATTCCTTTCATAGTGTATGTAAGCTTTTTCTAAATTGATAATTAAATCAGAGTGATTCATTTTGCACAATTTTAAGATCACGAAATCTGGATTTCATGGGTTTGAGAATAAGTTATTGGTCCAAAAACACTTATAGAAAAACACCTAATATTATCAGTAAATTTTATTAGTTCTGCAGTCTATGAAACAGTTTACTAATAATATTAACAATATTTACTAATAATTTAGAGGCATGAAATCATAACTAATAGGCCTATTACTAGAAAATATTGTTATGAAACAGAAGACTAATAATAACTAATATTGTTATGTATTTTCTAATAATATGAGTGTAAACAGGGCCCTGATCCACAAGAAATCGGTTCATCAAAAAGCATAGAGAAAAGAAACATAAGATGTGCAGTGAAAACAGATGAATGACGAGATTTCATAAAAGTACACGTAGGCCGTGGAAAGTGCAGAAACAACAATCCACACTTAACCTCCAAATTTATTAGCTAATGAACTAATAATATTAGTGAACATACCTATATGAAACTAATAACTAATAAAAAGACTAGCAATATGAGTTCTAATATTAGCTAGTTTTATGAAACAGGACTGATATATTACCGGCTTTCTAACTTAAAGTGGATTAATTCCGAACGTACAATGTCATCTCACAATGACAGGTCACAAATGTCACTCCGTTAGTTGACCCGGCGTCAAAGTACCCTACAACCTATCCATCCCACAAAATGTAATCCAAGAGAGGGGGGAAAAACACAAACACACGATAGTATTGCACAGAACACATAGACACAACATCCATGGCACAATCACTAAATTACGAAAACATGAGAAACTGGATATTTGGCAGCGCCATGACTGCTTTTATTGATCTGCAAGACACCAGAGCGCATGTGCAGACAGCTTCTCCTTGGAGCAGCTGTGAGGGTGCGATTATGGGGGTGAGAACGCAAACTGGTGTCGTTCTTCCAGGTGAAGAAATTACATTGCGTTTACCAAAACAAAACATAATTTCATGAAAATATTTATTCCAACAGATACAGCAAGTGTTCAGCTATTATTCAACATATTCACCACCGAAATTCAAACATTTATCATACCGCGGCACAAACTTTTGAATATATGTGTAGTAGAAATCTGCATCCTGGGATTTGAAACACCATGTGACAACCACCTTCACCTCTCTGTCATTCTTTGTCAGTTCGGGAGGTGTAGGAAAAGATGGAAATCACTGGGAGCGAGGTCAGGGCTATAGGGTGGATGTTGAAACATCTCCTAGTCGAACTTCTGCAGGAAACTTGAAGGGAGGTGTTGAAGCCTCCACCCTACAGCTCGGACCGCGAACCCAGATATTTTCATCTTTTTCTACCCCTCAAGAAATGACAGTGAATGACAGAGAAACGGAAAAGGTTATCACACAATGGTTTAAATCCCAGGCGGTAGACTTCTACGACAGAAGTGTTAAAAAGTTGGTCCCACGGTATGATAAATGTTTCAATTCCGGAGGCGAATATGTTGAAAAATAGCTGAATACTTCCTATATATGTTGCAATAAATATTTCCATAGAATTGTGTTTTGTTTCTGTAAACGGACATAGGGAAACTTACCTTTTGGACTCGTAGGCTACCGGCTGTCTCTTGAATGTCAACTACTACTCCATACCCCACTCATTTGTTTTAATACTCGAAGTTTTTTCAATCGAACTAGGAAGTGCTATTATGTGAGTGAAAAGGGTCATTTTACTATAGAACGTTTATAGATAAAATTGAAAAGTTTACGGAAGATGATTCGAAATAATTTATTTTGTCTTTAGTCAACGGTATCATTTCCAAGTTTTTACTAACAAATCTACTAATTGTTTTTTTATATTCGTTACCCGCAGACGAAGTACCATATCGATTTCCTAACAAGGCAAGGATTTGTTCAATCACCGTACAATCTGTTGAATACCATTCATTTGTTATTTTTAATTTTTGTAATCGATCTCAGAGTTAGGCTCCGGATCGATTCTTGTCTTAACCATCGCCACCTGCTATATGACCACTGCCCACGGAGTAGAGAAACCAAATTTCCGTACCCATTGAGTTCATGCTATACAAACAACATTTGGCGAAAGTCAATTACAAGGTGCACTTTAAGCTCCGCCCACTCGATATTCACATTTTGTTTCTCAGCGAAGCAAGGTGACCAACTATCTTTGTATATTGGCGCCGACACTCCCGACCGTACCAAATATTAAAAATGCGAGAGTAAGTGCCTTGTACCCACAGGTTTTTCTTGTACCCAACGGTTTGTCAGCCTGTTCATCCTCGAAGAATTCGCTAGATCGTGGTATAGCTTAAAAGGACAGGATGCCCACTGGTCGGGAAAATCCGGGAATCCGGGAAAAGGCCGGGAATTTCGTATGCTCGGGAAAAGTCAATGAATTGATTAAAATATCCGGGAAAATTCGAAAAATTGCAAAGTGTGATCAAAAAGACTTCTAGACAATAATAGGCCTATATAAAAGTATATTTAATTAATTTTATTGTTCCTAATTTTTGCATCTGTTATAGCCTAAGTAATTATAGTTTGCAATTACTTTTGTTACTAAAAGTTTTTCTTATTTAAAGTATGTATAATCCTATAATATGTCTTACTAACTCTACCCAGTCATCCCTCGCAAATCCTACTTCCCTTTAATCTATCCTAATATTGTCCTCCCACCTACGTCTACGTCTTCCACGTGGTCTCCCATTTGGTATACGCATTTGTAACGTCTATGGGACGAAGCCTATTGATATCGGACCAAGTCTGTTGACTGGTAAAGTCCAGTTATTTATCAAATGCAAATCATTTCTCATGACAACATATTGTTTTACAGTGTTCATAAAGCCTACGGCTTTGGAAGTTGCAACACAGTTAGCTTTGACAAATAGCACTACTCACATATTCCTATGAGCAGGGAATGTTATAGGATCTAAAATTCGAGGAATAATTCTACGATATAATGTTACTATAGACTGATAATTACACCAGGAACAACGTTAAAGCTAACAGGACAGCGAGAAGCTAAATGAAGGTTATTTATAGAAGACACACTGACATACACACATACAGCCACGTGCGGCCAAGAGCAGAGGTCACTTGGGGTTCTTCTGGAGAGAATAAACTAAATAAAGATACAGGGATGAGCGTCGCGCTGGCCATCCCGCCAGTCATGCCAACATTCCTGTCCTGGAGTCAAAATAATGTCACATTCCGTTGTATTTTCAGATCCTCACAACAAAAAATCTGTCACTTTACTTTCTCCAATCTAAGCACTAACAATGCTATTATCTGCATGTATCTCCATTTATTAAGTGCCAGAACGATATGAGATTGTGTGGGGGACGGGAAAATGCCTGTCGCAGCATGCGACTATTATTTATGTGGAAACTTGAAAAATAACGTGTATAGGTCAATTTTCGATACATTACAAGAACTTAAAAGACAATACCACAAGAGAAAAATGAACTCTATCTCAGAAGAATATTATAGGAGAAAAATTCCTCCGACACTGAGACTTGAACCCAGGACCTTTGGCTATTCGCGCCAATGCTCTACCAACTGAGCTAAACCGGAGTTCAATTCACAGCGCCAGATGGAACCTCTCTCCTACGACTGATTGCCCTAATGGTCTACCTCATAGACAGACAAGTTATGTCATATGCAGTATAGTGAGGCACACTAATTAGTGATTTTTGTGACCGGGCTCCCGCTGTTATTGTACAGTTAACATTCAAGATAGATAAATAAGCTTTCATGAACCACAGATTATTGTCTCTGTTGGACATTACATAAGGATATTAAAGGAGAAAAATTTCTCCGACACTGGGACTTGGCGCGAATAGCCAAAAGTCCTGGGTTCAAGTCCCAGTGTCGGAGGATTTTTTTCTCCTATAATATTCTCATCTAATGTCCAACAGAGACAATAATCTCTGGTTCATGAATAATCCATCTATCTCAGAAGCTGAATTTATGCGCGTGAAAGAAAACTTCCTGAAAAGATGCCTGTGTTGTGTGGATGCAAGAGGAGAACATTTCCAACATCTCCTGTGATGAGGTACGTGGTTATTTTCATTGTAATTGTGAGAACCTGAATCATTACACCGTTAGTGGCTTTATTTGCGTAGATATTTCACCCGATCGCTCGGGAGATAGAGCTGTGCCCAGTATTTCGGCCTCGGCCGCTATACTAGATTCGTCCGCTAAAGCGTTATTTAGCGTAGCCTACTTGATACATAAATAGCTATTTCAGAACAGTTACCAATAAGATCATAACTGCGAAAAAATTCCCAAAGGAGGATTTGATTAGTTTCAAACAAGGTACTAAGGGATAGATACCATCATTCAGTCCGAGAAACAATTACATAATTATATCCGACCATTCCAGACCCCACTCAGCCCAAATTATACCACTTGTCTGAGCGCTTCAATTAATCGCTACTCTTTTACATAAGTTACAGATACGTAGATTGCGAAGGATTGAGTTACATAGACCGATATAGATCTAATATTTCGAAAAGGTATCAAAACAATTTAAAAGCCATAGGTAATCCCACATCTCATACCTCAATAAATGTAAGAAAAATTGTATTTAATTTCAATATATTTTACTAGACACGTTTGACGTTTTCACGTTAACACTGCGGCAGTGTCTGACACAGCCTAAGTATATTTGAATTTTTTTCGACCCGTCTGTGTCCCTACAGCCCGGGTCTGGAACCGGCTGTGTCACCCGACAGCTCAGTACCATCGCGGCGTCGCTGGATCGACCCAGCACAACTGACGCCGCCTTGCTGCAGCTGCCCTTACTGTGTCAACGACAGTCTGTGGACGCTGAGCGTTAAGTTCCTCTAAAATTCTCTCATTTATAAAGACCAATGCTGGACCGCACAGTAAACATTTCCCCAAATGGTTTGAGAACCTTGACAACGAACGCATTGTTTGGCTAAGTGCATAATTTTTATTTATTTTTAATCTTTCTTCAACATTACAATCTGTTCTACAATGAACAATAAGTAATACTGATACAAGAATGAAAGTGTTACAAATAAAGCCCAGTGGCCAATATTTGCATAACATAACAAATCTGTTTGACATTTAACTAAATCTGTAGATTAAGTCCAAAACTATTGAGCCTACACGTGTTTGTCCCCTTGTTCAGGAGATTCACTGCATATGAATTGGGGTGTTTGTTTAGACGATTCTGGTAGGCCATACTGTAGGCTATTTACTTATTTTCTGTTTTACTGTTGGTACTTCAAGATCTTGATAAATGTATTTGTTACTGATGTGCCAGGGAATTTTACCAATGGTTCGTATCGTTTTGGATTGGAAACGTTCTAGAATTTCTATGATGGAGTTGCTTGACGTACCCCAAAGTTGAATTCCATATGACCATATTGATTTAAGGATACAATCTATAATAATAAAAGGAAGTGTTTGTCTTTCTGTCTAGTCTGTGAGCGATGCCCAGCGTAATCTACTGAACGCTGAGATCTGAAATTTGAAACATAGATGGAAGAGGGATAGTGGATATAGGAGTAAATAGGCAAACACTATTCGATTTGTACGAAACTCACTATGAAGGGTTTTTTGGGGGGGGGGCCGTTCCCACACACAATCTCATAAAGTACCATACTGACACTTAATAAAATCAGGTAAACTGATGTAACAAAGTGCCAGTATGTTTTTGTTTAATCAGTTATGACTGCAATTATGATATGCAGAATATATATATATTTTTTAATTGATTTCCAAGTTAAGCTCCAGATTTATTCATTAAGCAGGTCTTACGGAAGAAGAAAGGTCTACCATCTCGGCCACCTGGGTCATTTTAACGGTCTAGTTGGATAAGCGCATGTAAATCAATATGTTTTTTGTCATAGCTACCTGTATTTTAATTTCCAAGGCCTTATAAGATCACAGTAAAACAATAGGCTATGTTGTCAAGATAACTGATATTCATTTTTTTTAAATAAATTCTTTCGAATACATATATTACCATAAAATAGGCACTAAATTGAGCATTACTCCGAAACAGGTCAACCGATTTTATCCATTATGAATAGACGTCTTCCCACGGACATCATAAATGTGTATACCAAGTTTCATAAAAATCCGGTAAAGCGTATTTGAGTTACCGCGTCTTTAAAATATACACTAAATTGGGTTTTACTCCGGTACCGGTCTACCGATTTGGTCCAATATCAGTATACGTCTTTCCACGTACATTATAAATGGGTATACAAAATTTCAGGAAAATCCAATAAAGCATATTTGAGTTATCGCGACTTCTTATATATTAACATAAAAACACTAAATTGGGCATTATTCCGGTACTGGCCAACCGATTTGGTCCAATATCAATAAACGTCTTCCCATGGACACTATAAATGCGTATATGAAGTTTCATAAATATCCGATAAAGCGTATTTGAGTTATTGCGCCTTTAAAGTAGACACTAAATTGGGTTTTACTCCGGTACCGGTCAACAGATTAGGTTCAAATTCAATAGGGCACTTCTCATGACGTCATAAATGGGTACACCAAGTTTCATGGAAATCCGGTACAGCGTATTTGAGTGATGGCGCCTTTCTATTAGAAAGGCGCCATAATCTATTAAAATAGGAACTAAATTGGGCATTACACCGGTACCGGTGAACCGATTTGGTTCGATATCAATAGGGTTCTTCCCATGGACATTATAAATGTGTTTTCCAAGTTTCATGAAAATCCGAAAAAGCGTATTTGAGTTATGGTGCGTACAGACACACGGACAGACAGACGGACAGACATTTTTTCGTCCACCACACAATCTCATAAAGTACCATACTGGCACTTAATAATGAAACACACAATAAAGAAAAACAGAAAGAAAGAATGAAGGAAATAACTAAGCAAATAATAAAGACAGAAAGAAAAAATGACGAAAGAAATACAGAAACAAGCAATAAAAAAGCCAAAAAAAAAAGGAAGTCACAAAGAGAAGATGAAGGAGATAACAAGAGGTCCTTCGCCCCAACATAGGATATATAGGAAAACAGATTCTGCTACACCCTGTATTTAACGCATTATATTAATGAAAGAGATGAACACGTGCCACATCCGACGAGTTTCTGAGCGAAACAAAGTATTTATATAAAAACAAGAAGTAGGAGATATAAATACAGATCCTCTCCAGACACCAGACACCTGTCGTACATCCGGTCCTCACAGCCACAAGTTGTGATTTTCTTCCTGCTCCATGCAAATCTCAACTATACTTGATCCAAGATGTGTACGTAGCAAAAGTAAATAACAGATTTGCCTTGACTACCTGTGTCCTGTCATTTCATTGGTTAATCGCACCAGTGCATTCTTCACGATAGTGCGACAAGCTAAGTCAGATGTTTACTTCCATTGTACTAGAACTATACTACAGGACTACCGGTAATTACTGCAGAAAGTGTTTTCTGTGCAGTCCGACATAGTTTTACTTATTGTGTGAGTAGTCGAGTCTCGCCAAAGAAAAGGTGAAGGTAAATGATGAAAATTCTGAATTTCTTTAGTACCCGAAGTTTTTTTTTTCTTCGGTCAGCTGTATTTATACTCCTTTTAGCTTCGAGGACATATCAGTAGTTCAGGATCTGTATTACTTTTATTTTATTTTAGAGCTTCCCCCAATCGAGGGGTGCCTAATGACAGAGTATACATGGTACATGGGTGTTTTCTATTATATAAAAATATGGAAAGACTAGCTGACCCATCAATGCTTCGCATTGTTAGATGTAGGTATGTATATTTAGGTTAAATGAACACAATTTAAAGTCGATTTGATGTACTTCTATAAATCATCAGCCGTCCAGCCAACACGGTGGACGTATTTATATTCCACGTAGGCCTACTCCTTCACCCGTAGTTTACTCTGATTATGTCTTAAAAAATTTAATCGTTCTGTTTCAATTTTGGGAAACATACAGTAAAAAGCTGGGGATAGGGGATGCCTTCGCTCCTCTCACACAGCGGGCTCCGGTTCGAATACTGGTCGGGACAAGTTACCTAGGTTTTTTTCCGGGATTTTTCCTCACCTGTGAGACAAATGTCTGGTAACTTTAGGCTCTGGTAACTTTAGGTCCTAGTGGTCCCCGGATATCATCTGGCAGCCATAATCATCCTCATCCCATCCTCGCCTTGTTCAGAGTGGGTGTGTGAATGGTGTATCTCGTCCTATGCGTTTGTGTTGCATCGGAGGCGGCCCCGGCATTGGCCCGATCACTCATCCGGGAGGCCCTCCATGTTCTTGTCTGGTCAAGAAAGTATGTATGTGATCCATAGATAATCCCTCTCCCGACAGGTCGTGGCCCTGTAAGGCCCGGGCAACGTGGGTTGCTTAAATGACCCCAAAAGGGAGAGGTAAAAACTAAGGTAAAGATAGAGAGATAATATGGTAAATATAAATTAATCAGAAAATTATATCTATTGATTTTGTATTAACTATCTTTCGCAATACAGCTAACTTTAAGAAAAGAATTCAGCTCTTAAGAAAAGAACCCAGGACCTTCTAAATTTACTTCGTGTTACAAAATAGTTGATAATCAATTATAGGAATTCTATTGATAGCCTTTCTCATAATTTTATATCTATTAGGTCTACATGAAATCACAGTGTCATGCAAAGCCACCTGTGTAGTTTAAAAAACATTATGTTGTCATGAGGATTGTGTACATGCAGTATGAATTCCTTTTGGTGAATTTCATAACTTTACAACCCTATTTTGGCCCTTAGAGGCCAAAGATTTTGAAATCCTTTCTTAGTGCGCATCTAGAGCCTAGGAGCAATATGTGTACCAAGTTTCACGTTCCTAGGCTGTATAGTTTTTTAGAAACTGTGATCAGTCAGTGAGTCAGTGGGTTTTGGCTTTTATATATAGAGATTATATGAATACAATATTAATTTCAAGTACTAAATAAATGATTTCTCAAAATTGCCACTGATTCTCCAATTGCAGTGACTGCGATGGTGTAAACTATATAGTAGGCCATGAAACTATTGATTTCCAATTACTTTCTATTGTTGGTGTATTTTGTGGTATAAATTTCAACTGGCCGGCTACGGGATTTGAATCTAGGACTTCCCGAATGCGAGTCCAAGACGTTACCATCTCTGCCACCTCGCTCAGTAGTTTGATTTTTATTTAGCAGATGATGATGATGATTATTATTATTATTATTATTTAGATCCTCAATTGTCTCTTAATAGAAAAGGATTACTCTAATATTAAGTAATATAGGCTACGTGTACTCAAACCAATATTTGAAAAATTTTGAAAGCTAGTAGAATAAAAATCCTAGTCAAAACAGGCAAGACTTCTTTCCAAGCGTTCAAAATCCCACAAACTGGTGCAGAATCCATCTGGCTCTGTGTTTTACCGTACCAAGGAATACCCGCTTAAGTATTAGCAATATCCGAAGTCAAACAGCCTTTCTCTGAAGAGAGGAATTAAAAGTATTTTGCCTTGGCCGGGAATCAAACTCCGGTCCGCTACGTGAGAGGCATCTATGCTACAGCTGCTAACTGACCTAGTAACAACTAAAAAAGACAATCTGATGTGATCATACACTCACATAACTTTTTCTACCCTCCAGCAAGGGCAGCACAACTTTCTCACTCCAAACAATTGTGATATAGAATAAGAGGCAATAGGCCTATCAGATTTTTTGGCCTCATGCAAAGATGTAGCCTATAATTCACCACGCAAGACTTCCGTACAAAACGAGGGCTGCCTATCCTTCAGAGATTTTTACGAAAAAATATTCAAATAAAAGTTTTAGCTCTTATATATATATATATATATATATATATATACTAGCATGTGCCCGCGGCTTCGCACGCGATAATTATTTCAAAAATTAAAAATTAAGAGCATAATAGTTAACTCATTATATTTATTAACACCTAAATCACGTGGACTACATACCACGATTAGATAGCGTCGCCTGGTAAAAGCGACCTCAGATTCGAGTTCCTTGGCCCAGAATACCCCTGTACAGTGAGTTTCGTCCAAATCGAACAATGTTTGACCATATTTAGGCCTATATTGGTTATCCCTCTTCTGTGTAGGTTGAAAATGTCATATGTCTGCGCGCCTTGATATTCTAAACAAATGAATCGTCAAGGATGGACTTACAAAATCAAGCGATTGCCCGCGATAATTATTTCAAAAATTAAAAATTAAGAGCATAAAAGTTAAATCATTATATTTATTAACACCTAAATCACGTGAATTACATGCCACGATTAGATAGCGTCGCCTGGTAAAAGCAACCTCAGATACGAGTTCCTTGGTCCAGAAAACCCCTGTATTGTGAGTTTCGTCCAAATCGACAATGTTTGACCATATTTAGGCCTATATTGATTATCCTTCTTCTGTGTAGGTTGAAAATTTCATATGTCTCCGTGCCTTGACATTATAAAGAAATGAATCGACCAACGTAGGCTTACAACATTCAAGCGATGGCGATGCTTTTATGTCCAAGGTAGGGCCTATGACAAAAATAGCCAAAGCCAACTGTAATTGATTTTACATTGAAATGTATAACTGAAAATTGATGCTTCGAAAACGCAAAAAATACACGTTTTCTGCCCGTTTTGTACTCATAGCTCACGAACGAAAGCGAAAATTAAAATTCCGGCTTCGAGGTGCATTTTCCGACCCTTCAGTGCACCTATGTTTAAAATTTCAGATCTCTTCGTTGAGTAGATTTTGCTGGGCATCGCGGACAGACAGACAGACAGACAGACACTTCCTTTTATTAATATAGATTAAATGTGTCGGCTGCGGTGGTCTAGAGGTAGCGTGCCCGCCTCTACATCCGGGGTTCAAACCCGGTCGCAGTCGATGGGTTTTTCAGGACGTAAAAATCCTGGGCACGGAGTCCTCCGGGAGGGACTTTAAGCTGAGAGGCCCGTGTCGTAGATTTACGGCACGTAAATGAACTTCAAGCCTAAATTAGAGCCTCTCGGCCCTTTCACGTCCAAGTAATACCTTAGTTTCCGGAGGGCGATGGGCTTATCACCTGTCCCTCTGCCCTCTCTAGGCAAATAAGCGTAACAAAATTCACACAGGTAAAGAAACCTCCAGTTAGAGGCCCTTGGCCCCAACATGGGGGCATAGGATTTGAGAGAGAGAGATATATTAAATGTAAAAAATTAAACGAAGTATTTATAGCTGTTCTAGATAAAATCACGAAAAATGATTTTTTTTTCATCTAAAGTGGTAAGAAAAGCAAGCGAAAAAAACACACACACACATCCACATCGACATATTTCTGAAAAATAGTTTGGATTCAGGGAACCTAAAAACGTGTATTTATGCTGAAAATTAGACGTCGAATTTCGGTGTCGAACACAATATTTTTTCTACCTATAGTACAGGTACAGAAAGTAACTAACTAACTCCGTGGCGCTACAACCCTGAAGGGACTTGGCCTACCACCCGACCGCTGCTTCATGAAAACATAGGCAGATGGCAGGATTGGGGGGCATATGTGGTCAGATTGCGAACATCCACGGCCGTTAATGGTGGTTTCCTTGACCGCAGCCGCTACTTCTCTATCAAGTAGCTCCTCAATTTGTATCACGAGGCTGAGTGCACCCCTACCAGACCTCCCTACCTCAGAAAAATCCGAGGAGGTACCGGGGATCGAACCCGGGCCGACGCTAACTACAAGACCTCCAAAACTATTATATTACTTATGTTTTGATCTGTTTCCATCATTGTGTGATATTCATATTGTATGTGTTTCTTGTTTCTTTTTCTGTATTTTTTTTAGTTGTAGTTTTAGTTTAAATATTTTTAGTATTACATTAAACACATAATATTAGTGTTGTAAAACTGATGTAATTAGTATAAGAGAATATTGTAATTGGGCAATGAGTCTATTATATTCTGAACATAATAAATAAATGAATGTTAATGAATAACACCGAAATATTTTACCTGTGTATAGAGGGGACTTTTTTTTTTTTATTTTATTTAATTTTTTATTTGACCATAGTTGACCCAGAGTCCCACAGCCGGAGGCTACACTACTGGGGAGAATACAGATAATACATAGACAATATTTGTGTACAGTTTGCTATCTAGGCCGTATAGAGGGGACATAGACAAGCAACTTTTATTAGGAGATTTTTGCTCTATGGATCATTTAATTTTTCCTATTACAGCATAAAATCTCCCAGAGCATGGCCGCCACTGACTTCTAACATTAGAAAAAATGCAAAACAAAGGAACTTCGTTGTTAACACTGTAGTCAGTAGTTATGAATAAGAAAAAAATATTAATGCAGTGGCGGCCAGTCATGTGATTAGTCTGTAAATTTTGCAGATTATGGAAACACTAAATTATGATATAGCTGTTTACGATTGATCAAGAGTCAGGTTTTTATCGATCACTAGGAAGGCATGGAGTCAATTTAATGAACATTTTAACCCTATTTCGCGTAATTATTGATTTATGAGCACCAAATTGTAATGACTTTAATGCCCTGTAGCATACACATTTTACGTCATAGAGCAAAAATCTCCTAATAAAAGTTGTTTGTCTAAGTCACCTCTATATGCAGGTAAAATATTTCGGTGTTATTTATTATTATTATTATTATTATTATAATATATATATAATTCTGCGTTTATACACAACACAGTGCACAGTAGAACTTATACACACTTGAACTTGTCTGCTTCATTGCACCTAAGCTAATTAATAGTTAAACACTTGCTACTAATTTAAGCAGCAGAAATTCCGGCGCCAAGGAAGAAGCTCTATTATTAGATGCTATAACATGAAAAAAGTTTTTAAAGTCAATAACAAACACCCTGCATAGTGGGTAAAGAAGAGTAACAAGATGTTTACAAATCATTGTGGAAACTATTTTCTGTGCAGTCCGACATGGCGTTATATATTGTGTGAAAAAGAGTGTCTCCCCAAATTGTCTGTAAATAACTTTGTTTTTTTGTTTCAATTTCACATGAATGTTCCTTGGCATGGTGAAAAATCTGATAGATAACACTAAAAACATCGATAAACAATATTTATTAAAACAAATCTTTAGCTTCCAGCGTCAAAATTAGTTCAATGAAATTTTTTAAGGTGTTAAACAAATCTGGTAACCTTCCGCCTATGAGAAAAGGGTCGTCTTACCTGCATTTAGTTATAATATAGATGTTTTCGGGAAACTGCGAGAGTTATGAGAAATGAAAATAATCCCCAGACACACATGCGTCGCAGCAGACACACGCACACACACTGTCACACTTGCAGAGACATCCTCACACTGAGAGAAGCTGAGGCGGACCGCTATACTCCCACAACAACAACAACCAGGTAGCATACATAGGCGTATTACATGTTATCTCTCAAACTTCTTAAACGCTAATTTACAGCTTTGTATAATGGAATCTTCATCTCTTGGAGAGAAGAAAAATCTACTTATTGCAATCGATACCATGTCATGACTTTCGAAAAATTCTTTCATATCTTTACGTTTCATGCCTCCCTAAGTACGGCCGTATTTTTGAAGATATTTGAACCAAATTTTATTATGTTATTTCTAGGCCCAATAGTTCGGACAAGTTCGTTAATGAGCACAATTGGCCCAAGGGGGTGGTCGAGGGAGGGGGCTGAAATTTTGAAAACTTTATATCTCGGCCCCTATGAAGTACAGAAGGAAACTTTGTTTCAATAAATTAGAGTACTCCCTATGGAGTTCACAGTGACACCAACGATTCGGGGGTTTTGGGGGCACGAGTAGGGGTGGGAGGATGGAAATTCGAAATTTTTGAAACCACGTCTTGTGGTGTATCGTTAAAAAGCTCTCGATAGCTCTCATATAAGGCGAGATTTGAATGTTTGAAAAAGTGCTCTTTCCTCTTTTTTGCAGTTATTATTGCGGATTTGTCATGCCAAGGCTAAAGAAGAAGAGTGCTGCGCAGCGACAATAAATTAAACCAAAAGCACTTCGAAATCTACCTCAGCCTGTAGGCCTGCCTGAAGGGATTTTTTCTCTGTCCTACGACCTCTTCTTTTTCTCTGAAATATATTTCATATATTCTCCATTTTTAATTAATTATTCTTAGTTCCATAAGCAGATGGGGTACGCCGTAACATAATGGTTGAAGCGCTGCGTTAAAAAGCAGAAGGTCGCGGGTTCGACCCCCGATGAAGTCGGAATTTTTCAACTAGCCTAATCTTTCTGGTGTCAAGTAAGTTACCATTGCAAGCACTGCTCGCTTTGCCGCTATAATCTATCTTATATTAATTGTTCTGCTGTTGTTATAAGCTAAGCGAGCTAGCTATTCGTTCATGCCAGGTTGAGTCGCTAGGGTAAAATTTCGATGTTAGGCTGAATTTTTTACATAGACAAAGCAGTAATGTGATTTCTATTTTACGATTCCCATTTCGCATTTCATGACTCAGGATGTGATATTAAACGTCCTCTATCTGAGAAATTAAAGTGTCTTTGTGTGCATTACTTAACGTTTCGTGCCCCCCCCCCGGCTGTAGCCCCATTAGCCCCCTCTGATGTGGTAAAATTAAATCTTGGGGATTAAAGCGTTAAAAAGTCTAAAGTAGTAACTAGAAAAATTCGTAAAAAATAAAACGTTACCTCAGCGAAAGCGAAGAGAACTATCCAATCAGAATAAATATTCAAACTCACCTGCAACAAACAGAAAAAAAAATTTAGCATATTCGGGTCAGTAATAGTATATTGCGATACAAGTGCCGTAAGGCACGTTTAAGTTTTCGAGACCCGTAATAGTATATTGCGACACAAGGGCGGAAAGGCACGTTTACGGGTCGAGGAAACAGATTGAAAACCCGAGGCGCAGCCGAGGGTTTTTAAGTTTTCGAGACCCGTAAATGCCTTTACGGTCCGTGTGTTGCATGCTATTTTTTGCACGACGGTTACTTATATCAATTTAATTATATTAATTGTGATATTACCTGAAAATATTATGTAAATACAGACTTGAAGAATGGTGCTTATTTCAGAAAGGGATTCGCATTTGTTATTGTTTATGGCAACCGAATATTTATAAAGCGGGTAGGCCTTGGTCATTTCTGCTCGCAAATAAGCATTTGCGGGCGGTAAAGTAACTTTCCGCCCGTCGCCCCTAGCAACAATTCACTTTCCGCCCGTCGCCCCTAGCAACAAGATTGCGTGTGGTAATGTCAAGTTACGAGCCATGTAAACAACTTTCGTAAGAAACACTTACTAGCTAAGGAGTGCAAAAATGCCTTTACGGCCCGTGTGTTGCATGCTATTTTTTGCACGATGATTATTTATATCAATTTAATTATATTAATTGTGATATTACCTGAAAATATTATGTAAATACATTCTTGAAAATAGATGTTTATTTCAGAAAGTGATTCGCATGTGTTTGTTGTTATGGGAACCGAATATTTGTCCTGGGGGCCGTGCCCATAAAGGCTTGTATTATGAAGTGTATCGTAATGAATTATGACGTAGCGCTTGGACCGTAAGTAATTTAACCTCATCGCAACCGTCCTTAGCAACAAGACTGTGTGGGAATGTCAACTTACGACCCATGTAAACAACGTTCGTAAGTACCACTTACTAGCTAAGGAGTGCAAAAAATAATTATTACAGTGAAATGAAACCTTTCTTAAGAGACACTAACTCTGGATTTTGAAAATTCTGAAGCTTGTTAACTATTGTTTTCAGAACTTATAGTTGTACTGGGTTTGTACTTTCATATTCGGTTGTTTACTTTTGGTCCGTACACATCTTGGATCAAGTATAGCACTTTTTGAAGATAAACTTCTTTAGCCAAGTAGGTGTTAATCGAGAGCTTGTGTAACGCTCAAAATCGTCACGAAATTAGTGAGGTGTGACGGAACGGACTGCACAGAAAACAATCAACTCAATGATTAGGCTTATGCAAAATTTAAAAAGCCCAAAAATTAAAAATTATAAAATTTAAAAATATAAAATTAAAAATCGAGAATTAAAAAATCCAAAAAATTAAAAATTAAAAGATCTAAAATTTATAAAAATCCAAATAACAAAAATCCAAAATTAAACGGTTAAAAGATAAAAAATTAAAAAATCCAAAACCCAATATTAAAAAGTCCAACAATCCAAAATTGAAAAAATAAAAAAATTAAAACAAGTTTCACTTCTGTCGCGTGGCGTTTCACGCACACTTCTTTTTATTATTTTTTACAGGTCACCCATAAAATGGAACTTTATATAGACGAAGAAAGTTCTGTTAAATAATGTTTACGATTCAAAATAACTTAAAAACATAATATCATTAATCCTCAACTAACATCAAATGTATTCAGGATAAAAATTAATGTTAACTTTAAAAATGACTTGTTATCATCCATATATATCGACACAAACTATTGATTGAACTATTACATACCGTTCCAGCAGGAATCAGAGTAATTGTTAATATATCCAGAGATGCCAACCTTGAAAGGTGGTTATCAGTAGTCTGAGTCTAATCGGATGGGGGGGTGGGACTCGATGTCTCGGGCAAATTAATATATGCGTCTTCTTGTGCTGTCCGTTGACGCGTCTGTACTCTTCATGCTTTTTTGAGATCACATGGCGTCTACAGTCATCGCGTCCTCCATGTTTAACCGAAAAATCACAACTACAGGTTTCACAAAATACGTGATTCAGTGACATTTTTGAAGGTCCGAGGCAAGGAAACTCTTCCGTATACTGCTGATTTTCCGCAGTTCATTTTTGGCCATCAGACTCATCACTGGTTTTACGTTTATACGACATATTTCCTCAATATTCTATAATACTTCCACTGCAACACTCAATAAAACTTCTAGCAAGCAACGGCGTCGGCAGTCGTCAGCGGCATTACAGTGATAATCAAAAAGAGAAAATATTTTAACACCAAAGATCTTATAACTACAATTATGTTATAACTGTAAGATATAACATCTTTGGTTAACACACACGTCAAAGATTGTAGTGTACAATGTCGCCAACACAACGGGTGTTTTCTTTTACAAACTATTTCTCATGATAACAGTTGGCACCTCTGCTGACACATTCATTAACTTTTTTGTTGTTCGCGGGAGAGACGATAAATTTAAAAAATAGGTACTGGGATTCGTAAAATCCGTAATATTCAGTACAATTTCCGTATTGCCGTATCAAATTCAAGAAAATCGTAGAAACTACGGAAATTCCGTAGCAGTTGGCATCTCTGTATATCGCACATGCGCAGTACGACAAATTCTCAAACAATTGCAGTTTATGTACTTGAACGTATTTGTAATAACATGCATTCAATGTAGCGAGACAATTGCCAGCTAACGAGCGTAAAATGTTACTTTTTCACGGTTGCAAGCCAAAGGGTATGAAAGCTCGGCGCATTTGATGAGGCAATCTTAACGATATCAGTGTCTGGTGGACCGCAACGGTCCGAGTGAAAGAGAAAATGCAAATTTTATTTTGTTGGCAGGAAGATGTTAAGTGTGAGTGAAATGCCCGAATTCTTCTTCACTGACCATGTGGAATAATTTTTACTTTTCTAAACATTCGACTTAGAAGGGAAGGCCCCCCCCCCCAATGGCAGGATTGTCGATGATTTGTCAGCTGTTTCTCATGGTAAAGTGGTTTCAAACACTGATGACTAGACTTCGGATTTTAGGTAAAAACCTATTTTAATCCTTAAGTGATGTATTGACGAAAACTTGTATATGCATGTTTCATAAGTGACTATGCCTAAAACTGATACTTTTATAGGACCTAAAACAGCCTATTTTTACGTTAGAGCCTAATATTGCCTTTTTGCTTGTTTTCCCTCTAAAGTTCAAAATAAGTTATTTTTTGTAAAATTCTAGCATTTATTTTCAGTTCGTACTAAATTTTGAGCTCGGAATGTGCAGTACATGACACATTTGTGACGTGGTTAAATAGTATGGAATGTTTCGTCTTCAGGAGAAAAAATTCCTTGGAATTCCCAAGAAAATAAAGTGTTTTTCTCCCGACTCCCACATCTAGTAACTAAGTCACTACAAAAATTCATCATTTCTTAGAAACGTTCCTATTAAAGTAAATTATACATTGTTTGGTGTCATTTTTCATGTAATTATGTGTAGAATTGATATATAACAAACATTTCAAGATAAAATGACATATTTAAAAAAAAATCTAAGATTGCTTGATTGAAGTAGATTAGGTAACTCATGGGGCGGAAATTACGGTTGGTCCTAATCTCCTGTGCTTGTAAATGTGAGGGTGCTTGCGGGTGAAGGAACCTACCTGGCCTCAATCGCCATCCCAATTTGCTAAGGGTATAGTTTTTCTGTTTTAATTTCAAATCCAACTATTATTATTATTATTATTATTATTATGCACAACACTGGTGAGAGATTTTGCATCTTATTTGGTTACTGCCGGAAGAATTGTTTTACAAGTTGAGACCACAGTTTCTGGTGCAGTGGAGCGTTACCATGGGAACGGCTTCATTAATAAACTGGAACTCGCAAGATCTGTATCACAGGGCCCTAGGAACCCCTTTCTTTAGTATCCTTGAGCTCTTAAAAGGGAACCTCCCCACAATACCTCAGACTTGTTTTCAAGCTCTTGCAAACCTAAATGAAAATAGTTAAACAAAACTGCCACGAATTGTGTTAAACAAAACTCAAACAACTAACAGCTACATGCATTGCAAATTATAAAAATCTAACGTGTTTCACTCATATAACTTTCTTTACCTTAAGCAGGAGGTCATGAAACGCCAAAATAATGCGCTGAAAAATATTAAATTAGCTGTAAAACATTTGAATATCTGGGAGAAATAATTACAGATACAAATAACATTAAGGCAGAAGTTAAGCGTAGGCTAAAATCCGGAAATGCTTGTTTTTATGCAATTCAGAAACTCTCATCTTCTCGTCTTCAGTCCAGAAATCTAAAAATTATCTCTATATATATAAAAGGCTTTGTCCTGACTGACTGAATGAATGACTGACTGATTGACTGAATGACAGGAATCAACGTACAGCCTAAACTATAACAGGTAGAGACTTGGAATTTTGACAGTACCTTCGTTTCATAATGTAGGTGCTCACTAAGAAAGGATTTTGAAAAATTCTGATTCTAAATGCCAAAAATTAAATGTTTTTGAAAATACTTAATCCCTTTTTACATAGAATTATCAATTCCAAATCACAGAATATATTGTTGCCAAATGGTATCAGGTGGGCTTGGAAAAAACAATTGAAATGCACTTTTGACAAATAAGAGAAGTTATCAAAACAATTCATGTTATAAATAAATATTACAGAATGAAATCCACTAAAATAATGGAATCACATAACTTTCTCTACCCTGGACTTAGAGAAAACAAAACGAGGTATTGTAATGTGTATATTACTATATTATATCGCAGGTTTTTGGAGAGAAAAGTATGAAAGTGATAATGCTTTATGGTAACATAAGAGTGGGAAATTTCCCGCCTCGATATTACAATTTTATGTTACAGGAATTTCTGTTTCTTCTTATTTAAACCTCTACCAGGCTTGCTGTGCACTGTACAAGCGATGGGATGCAAAATTCTAGATCCTCTATGAGCCATAAAAAACTATATCAAGCGTTTTCTGAGGGAATAGTTTGAGTGTAATAAGTCGTTCTTCCTATTTCAAATTATAAATACCTATATAAGGACCTAGAATTTAAAATTGAAAATCCTTCATAAGCTAATTTCCAATTACAAAATACAAAACCCGGGCGACGCCGGGTCTTTTAAGCTAGTTATTTATAAGACAATTATCCTGCCGGTTGTATTATATGGATGTGAGACATGGCCCCTTGCATCATCTGAGAGTGTTCGAAAACAGGGGGCTTAGGAATATTTAGACTTAAGAGAGATGAAAACTGCATTACGACGAGCTTCATGACTTGTACTCTTCACCGGATATAGTAAGGGTAATTAAATCACGGAGGATGAAATGAGGGAGGAAAGACATATCTCAAAACATTGATAAACTTCATTTTTCAACTAGTGCTAAAATAGTAATATTGTAGGTTAAAATTGTTCCACCTTATGCACTAGTATATCTCAGATATTGATTTGAATGAGTGATGACAGGAATCTATAGTTAGTATCTGTAGTTTATTTATACAAGTATTTGCAAGTATCTTGTGTAGCAATAATTTACAATAGTTCTATTATGGTAAGCTAAAATGATATACAATTATTAAAATTACAAGTAAACTATAAAAAATCACAATTAGTTGTATGTACAAATTTTTTGAAACTAGAAGACACGTCAACTTAAAACAGTATATATAGATTCTTATCTTCTATCAATAAAATATTATACATAAAAATGTAAGTCACAGTATGTTAAAATAACATTCTGCTATTTAGCATTGATGTTTGGATGTGTTGTTAATTATACAAGTATTTTCAAGTATCTTGTGTAGCAATAATTTACAATAGTCCTATTATGGTAAGCTAAAATGATATACAATTATTAAAATTACAAGTAAACTGTAAAAAATCACAATTAGTTGTATGTACAAATTTTTTGAAACTAGAAGATACGTCAACTTAAAATAGTATATACAGATTCTTATCTTCTATCATTAAAATATTATACGTAAAAATGTAAGTCACAGTAAGTTAAAATAACATTCTGCTATTTAGCATTGATGTTTGGATGTGGAGCTGTGTGTTGTCGTTAGGCTATATATGGAGCCGTGGAGATGTGAAGTTCCTTTATATGGATTCCTATGTCACCATGCATCTGAACAATATCTGGGAATTAAGTCAAAGGATATGCATTTCAATGCAGGCTTTGCATCATCTTCAGTCCAAATTTCACACACTAGAAATGAAAGTTGAAGAATGTAGTATAAATATTTATAAAGCAGAGTTAATTATAGTTTCGTTAAAAGGGGTGTTTATTTAGTTAATTATAAAATGTCAGAGTTTTACTTACAGTTTTCTATGAACTTGTGGATGTTGTGTTCGTTGCATGAGTAGGCTCACTACTAACTTGATTAGTATATCGTGTATCTGTAGTTAATTCGAGGTATGTTTCGAAAAGTTGATTGTGGTCAATAGTGTTTTCATTAACTGTATGTTGTTTATGTCTGTATATTTCAAGTTGTTCGAGGGTGTTTAATTTTGAACTTTTTTTGTGTCTATGTAAGATTTCCATGGTATTTTCAATTGTATTGAATGTGTGTGTATTATTAATAAGATGTTTTGCGAATGCTGATTTATTTCGGTTATACTTAAAATCACTAACGTGTTCAGAAAATCTTTGTTTAAAAGTCCTTCCTGTTTGGCCTACATATATAGCGTCACATTCTGAGCATTTCAATTTGTATACTCCACATTGTTCGTATTGATTTTTTATTTTGTTTGTTGTGTTATGTAAAAAAGATTTGATATTGTTATTGGTTCTATAAGCAATTTGAATTTTTTCAGATTTTAGGGGTTTAATGATTTTATGTATTTTTGGGTCTGTATAGGTAAATGTAATATACTTTTTATTTTTATTGTTATTATTTTCATTAGCGGGAGTTAGCCTAGAGATGATGTTTTTATTTTTATGAAATTGTTTCTTTTTATTGTTAAGTAATTTATATATAAGAGATTTTTTGTAGCCGTTGTTAACTGCGATTTGGATTATAGTTTGTAATTCTTTATTGTAGTCTTTTTTATTCATTGGTATTTGTACCAGTCTATGAATCATATTTCTAAAGGTTGCAAGTTTTTGAGAATGGGGGTGATTAGAAGAATTGTTGATTATATTATCTGAGAAAGTGGGCTTTCTGTAGATGCTAAAATTTAGTTTTTTGTTATTGAATTTGATATTTAGGTCTAGAAAATGGATTGTTCTATTGTTAGCTTCTTCTAATGTGAAAGTTAGGTTTTTATGTAACGAGTTAAAATGTTTCAGGATATCTAGCGTATTTTTGGAATCGCAGATTAAAAGCAAGTCATCAACATATCTTCCGTAGAATTTAATTTTGTATTTTGACATGACATTGTGTATTAGGTTTTCTTCAATGTTCTGTAAAAATGTTTCAGAGAGAATACCTGATAAGGGAGAGCCCATAGCTAGGCCTTCTTTTTGGAGATATATTTTCCCATTGAATTCAAAATAATTTTGATTTAGTATAGTATTGAGTATATTGGTTATTTGTTCAGCATAGAGGTGGCTATCTCCATTTTTAGTCAACAGTTGATTAATGATATTTACTGTTTCTTGTAATGGGATATTTGTATATAGATTTTTTATATCTAGTGATATGATGGTTTCATTTTTATTAATTTGAAAATCTTTTATTTTGTTGGCTAGTTCAGTTGAGTTTTTTAAAGTGAATTGATTTTTTAAATCTAGTCTCTGTTGTAGTATCTTAGCTATTGTTTTTGAGATTCTGTATGAGGGAGCATTTATAAAATTTACAATTGGTCTGATAGGTTCACCTGTCTTGTGTAATTTAATTTGGCTTTTTAAGTTAGGAGGTTTTGGGCTTATGTTTACGTTAGATTTCTTATCATTATTATTGAATATTAAGTCACTTGTTTTTTACTAATTTCTTTATTTGGTTTTGAAATTTATCTGTTGGATCTTTATTTATTTCAATTATATTGTTTTCATTGAAGAAATTTATTGTTTTTTGTATGTAATCATCTTTGTTCAGGAGAACTATAGAGTTTCCCTTGTCGGCTTTTGTATTTATAATGTTATTTTCTTTAAGTTTATGGTTTAACTTCCTTATCAAAATTGTTTCTTTTTTTCCTTTTTTTCCTTCTTTAGTTGTATTTGTATTGGGATGAGTAAGGTAGGTTTTTTCTAGATTATTGGCTATTTGTTTTCGTATATTGTTTTGTTCAGTGATATCAAGTTTTGAGATAGCTGTCTCGGCGTCAATGAGAATTGACTTAATTTTCTCATTATAACTTGGTGTTAAATTATGTTTGTATCCCATTTCCAATATTTTATTTTCATCAGGTGTTAGTTTTAAGGAGGAAAGATTAATTAGCCTAGGACTAAATTTCATAGTAGATTTAGGGTGTACACAGCTCCACATCCAAACATCAATGCTAAATAGCAGAATGTTATTTTAACTTACTGTGACTTACATTTTTACGTATAATATTTTAATGATAGAAGATAAGAATCTGTATATACTATTTTAAGTTGACGTATCTTCTAGTTTCAAAAAATTTGTACATACAACTAATTGTGATTTTTTACAGTTTACTTGTAATTTTAATAATTGTATATCATTTTAGCTTACCATAATAGGACTATTGTAAATTATTGCTACACAAGATACTTGAAAATACTTGTATAATTAACAACACATCCAAACATCAATGCTAAATAGCAGAATGTTATTTTAACATACTGTGACTTACATTTTTATGTATAATATTTTATTGATAGAAGATAAGAATCTATATATACTGTTTTAAGTTGACGTGTCTTCTAGTTTCAAAAAATTTGTACATACAACTAATTGTGATTTTTTATAGTTTACTTGTAATTTTAATAATTGTATATCATTTTAGCTTACCATAATAGAACTATTGTAAATTATTGCTACACAAGATACTTGCAAATACTTGTATAAATAAACTACAGATACTAACTATAGATTCCTGTCATCACTCATTCAAATCAATATCTGAGATATACTAGTGCATAAGGTGGAACAATTTTAACCTACAATATTAATATCTCAAAAGTATTGACTGGGAGACCCGAAAGGAAAAGACCACGTGGAAGACCTAGACGTAGGTGGGAGGACAATATTAAGACAGATTTAAGGGAAGTAGGATTTGAGAGGGATGGTTGTAGTTAGCACAGAATTGGGTTGAATGGCGGGCTCAGGTAAGCGCGGCAATGAACCTTCGGGCTCCTAAAAATAAATAATATTACTTTAGCTTGCTGAGTAATTGTCTATTGCCATTGAGTAAGTAAGCAATAATAATAGTCAGAGGGCACTGGTTTTCATGGGTGATGGATTCTCGAATGGTGGTTATTGTTATTAACGTAGGATTTGTTTGTATGTTTTAAACGCTTTCTGTCCGAATTACAGTTATTATGCAGTAAGGTAAGCCATGGAACTATTGATTGTCAATTGTTTCTATTATCGGTGTATTTTTATGGAGTAAATTTCAACTGATATTAATTTAAATGGGTACGATACAGGATGAAATGGTGAGGATGATTCATGGTATGTAAATAACCATTTCGGCATTTGTCTTTACGACTGGGGAAACCATGAAATAACTCATGTCAAATTGGCCGGCCACGGGATTTGAACCTGGGACCTCCTGAATGCGAGTTCAAGACATTGCCATCTCGGCATGATATATTTATTAGACGACATAATTATTATGTGCACATTATACAGATAAACTTTCAATAAACCATCCAAACGTTGAGTCACCAGGTTTGCCAGAAGTATATGCGTAACGCAACTGTAAAGACTTAGAAAAATTCAAAATTCAAATAATCATATGTGCAGAGATATTCATGGAAACTGAAAGACAGAATAGCCTACTAACTTTTCAGACGATATTCTGCCAACTGTCATCTATAAAATTGTAACTTTTACGAAACAGGACCTTGGTCATTATTTTCAATGTTTTCTATGCGGTCCGGAACGGTTAGATAAATTGAATCCCCTGAATCGAAGGGTTATCTTGTAAAAATCTACTTATTGCGATCGATACGATGTCATGACTTTCGAAAAATTGTTTCATATCTTTACGTTTTATGCCTCCCTAAGTACGAAACCACCACCCGTTCAATTTTTTTTGTAATATATATATATATATCTTTACATGCTAGCGGCCGTAATTTTGAAGATATTTCAACCACATTTTATTATGTTATTTCTAGGCCCAATAGTTCGAACAAGTTCGTTAATGAACAAAATTGGCCCAAGGGGGTGGTCGGGGGAGGGGGTTGAAGTTTTGAAAACTTTATATCTCGGTCCCTATGAAGTCTAGAGGGGAACTTTGTTTGAATAAATTACAGTACTCTCTATGGAGTTCACAGTGACACCAACGATCCGGGGGTTTTGGGGGTACGAGTGGGGGTGGTGGATGGAAATTCGGAATTTTTGAAACCACGTCTTGTGGTGTATCGTTGAAAAGCTCTTGATGAGTACTCTACAAATCAATAACTAGTTTCTCGATAGCTCTCATATAAGGCGAGATTTGAATGTTTGAAAAAGTGCTCTTTCCTCTTTTTTTTTTTTGCAGTTATTACTGCAGGTTTGTCATGCCAAGGTTAAAGAAGAAGAGTGCTGCGCAGCGACAATAAATTAAACCGAAAACACTTCGTAATCTACCTCAGCCTGTAGGTCTGCCTAAAGGGATCTTTTTTTTTTTAAATCTATTCATATTAAAGTCGCTTTAACTAAAATGTTATATCGCGTAAAAGTGGGAACTGGGCTGACACCGTGCTCCATTGTGTTTTCCAGTTCTGAAGTATTTTGCCTTTGAGGAATATGTTGTCATGAGAACTAATTTGCATTTGATAAATTCTTTCTAATATATTACCATAAAATAGGGGTAGTCGGAGCTTACAGATCTTTAGGTCAAAGTCAATCAAGTATCTCGCTGATAACTAGAATGAATGTCTCGTTATCTAGCCTAGGTAAATTTATATTGTACACGATTTTCATAGCACTTAGCCTATATTGCTTTTATTTGTTAATTTCTTAGTTTTAAGTTTCAATTTTAGTGTATATTATAGTATAATATTATAATTATACACACATCCACATAATATAATTCTTTAATTCACTTTGTTTTCTCGGCATATTATTGGACGCATTTTTGTCTTATGTTTTAATATAGGTACTTCAATGTTGTATTATTATTTTATTTTTAGCATTTTGTATTATGTATGATATCTATTGTATTTGTTTTTCTACAAATTCCTTTTAATGTATTTTGTCTTTATCCTGGTAGAGTGGAAGATAAGTCCCTATGGCCTTAACTCTGCCAGGCAAAATAAAACATTATTATTATTATTATTATTATAAAATAGGTACTAAATTGGGCTTTACTCCGGTACCGGTCAGCCGATTCGGTTCAAAATCAATAGGCTTCTTCCCATAGACATTTCACGAAAATTCGATAAAGCGTATTTGAGTTATCGAGCTTACAGACAGACAGACATTTTCCGTCCACCACACAATCTCATAAAGTATCATCCTGGCACTTAATATCCTGTCTTCTAAACGAAATTGTAGGATGGAATTCATCACTTATCGTAGTTGCATGACTGCTAGGTCTCTGTGTACATCGTGTGATGTAGTGCACAGGGTTATGAGTACGAGATGAACTTTATATGTCGTAAAGCAAGTTCCGTGACTCCATTGTCGTGAGACAACACCACCCTTCCTCAATCAAATCCCAACAGCTCCATTTTTGGCAGCAGATCGCCATCCGGTATGGCTGAATGCGCAGAATCAATATACCAGTCATGTCTATGCAATAACCAAAGCCCTCTGTATCAAGCCATGATGCCACCCACTGTATTGTCAAGTGTTAATAGCCACAGCCTTCTGTGTAACGCAAAGAGATTCAATAATATACAGTAAAACTTCTAAGGGAATCTACCCATGAAAGTCTTCATTTTTCATACGATTTTCTTTTTGAAGTGAAACTTATTTAGTCGCGGTAGGGGTGAATCGAGAGCTTGTGCAACGCTCAAAAATCGTCACGAAATTAGTGAGGTGTGACGGAACGGACTGCACAGAAAACAATCAACTCAATGATTAGGCTTATCCAAAACTTAAAAATCCAAAAACTAAAGATAAGTAATAAAAAATCCAAAATGCAAAATTTAAAAAATCTAAATACCAAAATTAAAAAAATCCAAAAAATAAAAAAATCAAAGATTCAAAATTTATAAAATCCAAAATTTAACAAATAAAAAAAATTCAAAATTCAAAAACTTAAAAAATAAAAAAGCCACCACTCGTACCCCCAAAACCCCCGAATCGTTGGTGTCACTGTGAACTCCACAGGGAGTACTCTAATTTATTCAAACAAAGTTTCCCTCTATACTTCATAGGAGCCGAGATATAATTTTTTCAAAATTTCAGCCCCCTCCCCCGACCACCCCCTTGGGCCAATTTTGTTCATTAACGAACTTGTTCGAACTATTGGGCCTAGAAATAACATAATAAAATTTGGTTCAAATGTCTTCAAAATTACGGCTGCTAGCGTGTAAAGATATATATAAATATACAAAAAAAATGTTGAACGGGGGGTGATTTCTTACTTAGGGAGGCATGAAACGTAAAGATATGAAAGAATTATTTCGAAAGTCATGATATGCTTATCGATTGCAATAGGTACTAAAAATTGAAAATAATGTGGGATGTTCTAGTAAGTTGGTTGATTACCGTCTGTGATCTACTGTAGAAGAAATACACTTCAGTCCTCTTGCTAGTGTTTAGCAGAATGAAAGTAACGGGGTTCGGCCTCATTTGCATGGCAATTGTGCCTTGTAAGAGACTGAATACAGTATTGCACAAACAGTACAAGTCGTAAACAACATTTGTCCTATAACAGACTTGACATAATAACTAAAGTTGGCATTGCAGCGCACCCACTATGTAGTACATAAAAATGTGTGAATTCGTGCCGGCGTACCCTACTGAAATATCTTCATAGCTTCTTTGATTTAAACTATTAATCGAAAACATCCAGATGAACATCTTCCATTTCCCACACATCCATAATAAAAGATGGACTTCCATCGTTCAAATGGTATGGCTATAGCCCCTATTACAGGTTACTACTAGTATCGAAGAATCTTCTATAATAATAAAAGGAAGTGTGTGTCTTTCCTTCTGTCTGTCTGTCTGAGATGTCTGTGCGCGATGCCCAGCGAAATCTACTGAACGCAGAGATCTGAAATTTTAAACATAGGCGGACTGAAGGGTGGGAAATGCGCCTCGAAGCCGGAATTTTAATTTTCGCTTTCGTTCGTGAGTTATGAGTGAAAAACTGGCATTTTTTGCGTTTTCGAAGCATCGGTTTTGAGTAATTGCATTTCAATGTCAAATCAATTACAGTAGGCTTTGGCTATTTTTGTCATACCTTGGACATAAAACCATCGCGATCGCTTGAATGTTGTAAGCTCACGCTGGTCGATTTATTTGTTTATAATGTCAAGGCACGCCGACATATGAAATTTTCAACCTACACAGAAGAGGGATAATCAACATACACCTAAACATGGTTAAACATTGTTCGATTTAGACGAAACTCACTATACAGGGATTTTCTGGGCCAAGGAACTCGAATCTGAGGTCGCTTTTACCAGGCGACGCTATCTAATCGTGGTATGTAGTCCACGTGATTTAGGTGTTAATAAATATAACGATTTAACTATTATGCTCTTTATTTTTTATTTTTGAAATAATTATCGCGGGCGAAGCCGCGGGTACACGCTAGTTTCTAATAAAATGCCGGAAAAAAATTCGAATAAATATTTAAATTTCATGTAAAATTAATAAGGTACAAGAAATAAACTATGGTCCTATATCATTATGTTAACTGTTTTCTTTGCAATCCGTCACGGGTTTATACATTGAGTCTCGCGCTTGCCATTCAACATAATAGTCCAGTCGATATAACTATTTACCTGGAAAATATTCCGAAGTTAATGAAATTTTTATAGGTTATCTGGGGGTACTCTAGGATGTCTATCCTAAGTTTTCGACCTCGAGGACCCTGTGCTAACTTGGGGGTGGGTGAAAAACCTCAAAATTTGTGGACTATTTTCAGTTTTTTGCTTCTATCTCGTAAACTAAGCATATTTTGTGCACCATAGTACAATACAAAGTTGTAGAGCATTAAATTTTCTAAAATTTGGTTGATAAAACGAATTTGTAGACCCAATATTAACCGAGATACGGCCGATCAAAGTTAGACAAATTTTCTCGAAATGTAAAAAAAATATCCGAAAATCGAAGGTTTTGGCCCTATAACTATTTATTACCATCATTTACATGTTAATTATGTTAATCACTCATTAATATCAACATCTTGGAATATCTATGACCCCTTCCTCCACCCCTCCCCCTCCCCCAAACGTGAAGATGCCTCATTTTAATGCAAGAAATGCATTTTAAGAAACCGTCTCACACCAAAAACCCTTTCGTTGTACACACAATGTGATGTCACCCGATGGGGGGTCCGCTGACCAAGAACCTATTGTTGTGATTTGCAGTTATTTACATATTTTCGTGCCTGGTCATCACCCTACTGTGAATTCCTGTTAACCCATAATCTTGAACCTCAATAAATGTAGGTCAGGTAGTGTAAAATCAATAATTAGTAATACAGATTTAAAGTAATAGAAGTATAGAATTTACCTAGGTATTTACAAAATATCATAATTTAGAGCAAAATTATAATAATTAAGATAATTGCAGGTGTTATGACGCACGTAGAATTAATTTTTAATAATAATTAATTCATAGTATATCAGGCTACGAAAACCTGGAGCGCTTGGGGGCTGCCGGACCTTCCTCTTCCTCCTCGTCGTCGTCGCCGCCGTCATCGTTGTCGGGGTCCATGGATACGTATTCCTCATGCACCTTCTTCTTTCCAATTCCAAAGGGTGCAGAGGTGGTCTCACACCCACTTATCGCATGCAGGAAAAGAATATCCTGTGGTTCGTACTTGAACGAGTGGGATGAATACAGTACAGTTGGGCTGTTACCCTTTCCACTCTTCTGGAAATAGATGTTCTTTTTGGAAGAACCCAAAGCAGTGAGTGGCACCAGAAGATCTATGTCTTCCCCTGTTATGATGATACTATCATATTTGTCAGCAGCTAAGACAGCAGTATCCACAATCATTACATCGGTGTCTTCTACTGCCTGCTTCACTTGGATCCCCTTGGCTTCCATTTCACTCTTCAACGTGGTCATGAAGTTCATCTTGTTGGTATCATTGGAAAGGAATTTCGCCTGAGAAATCGTGCTAATCAAAGTTGTCTTGGAAAAGGCAAACTTTGTTGAGGAGTGCAGCAAAGAACGCCGATAACGTTCAGCTACTTTGGTAGTTTATCCCAGAAGAATAACCATCAAAACCACTATGACGTTGCTACCGAAGTGCCTTTGGACGTAATCCACGTAGTTTTGGCAGACTGAAATGTGGCTTCACTTGACTTGGTCCAAACAACACTATGTAACAGAAACCCACCATCAATGACATTGTATTTTTTGGTGCCAAAGTCTACGTCTTCACCCACGATAGGAAGGAAGGAATCATACAGCATCGATTTTCGGCCTTTATGCATTCCTTCTTCTGCGAAGAGAGACATGGGGAAGGGGCGAGTTCATACTTGAACAAGTTCCTGAGGTCAGCCTCTGATTGTTTGGTTATGCACACTCGTTGGAATAGAGTGAGTGGGTCTACTGTGAACTTTTTGTCCTTGATTTTCAGAGAACAGGAAACAGATGCCAGAGTGACCACCTTATCCTTACTCTTCAACTTCAAGTCTTCCAAATTTCCTTTCTCCACATCAATCAATCAATCAATCAGTTTATTTTCCAATAGACAATATACATTGCATAGGAATAGTCAATAAGCCTAGTCTATAATTAATTAATGGAGGTTTAAGTAATCATCAACACAATAGAAACATTTTTCAATCAGAAATTCTTTTAGATTCCTCTTAAAGACTGAAACATTATTTGCATTCCTAATAACCACTGGAAGGTTGTTAAATAGTTTAGGACCAAGTACATTCGGAGATTTACGGCCTGATTTAAGCCTTCTAAAAGGTACATGAAAATCATTGCAGTGTCTTGTATTAAAATTATGTAAACTCATATTCAATGTAAATTCATTTCGTTTATGAAATGTATACATACACAATTCATATATGAACAGACTAGGCATGGTCAGTATATTAAGACTTTTAAAATACTCTTTACATGATTGTGTAGGGTGTAAACGAGCCATACATCTAACGATTCTTTTTTGTGCCTGAAAAACATTAGGAGCTAAAGTGGACCAGCCCCAAAAACCAATGCCATACCTCATACGACTCTCAACATGAGCATAATATAATGATAGAAGCTGTATTTGATTTAGTACATTTCTCACATTTCTGAAAATATACACTATAGAATGGAGTTTCGATATTATTGACTTACAATGATTTTTAAAATTCAAATTTTCATCTATAATCAGCCCTAAAAATGTAACAGACTTCGAGTTTGGAAGGGAGTTACCGTTTAAATATAAATTGATGTCTTCTAACTTTTTTTGTGAATTATGAAAATGCATAAATAACGTCTTACTTGGATTCAAATGCAGTGAGTTTGTACAAAACCACTTGTAAACATCATTTAATAAGTTATTGCATATATCAGTTAGAGAATTTTGACATTTGTGTGACAGAATTAAAGAAAAGTCGTCAGCATACATAGTACATGAAATATGTTGAGGAATAGCTTTAAAAATATCATTTACGTATAAAATAAATAATAAAGGGCCCAAAACGGAGCCTTACATTACATTAAATTGTGTAATATTAAAGGCCTTGAATAAGGGCACAAATGTTGTTTTTGTTAAAATGAAATGTAGACAGGGCTGAGTATTCAAAATTTCATCGAGATTCGAATAAAACTGCAGAAGTTGTAAGGAAAGACACTCTCTCTCTCTCTCTCTCTCTCTCTCTCTCTCTATATATATATATATATATATATATATATATATATAGAATATGTTTGTATGTATATATATGTAGCCTATATGCCTAAAATATATAATATGTATGTATATATGTATATATATAGAATTTGTAATCCTGATTCCTATAATACTGAGGGAGGGGAGGGGTGGGAAGAGGGGTGGAGGAAGGGGTCATAGATATTCCAAGATGTTGATATTAATGAATGATTAACATAATTAACATGTAAATGATGTTAATAAATAGTTATAGGGCCAAAACCTTCGTTTTTCGGATATTTTTTTACATTTCGAGAAAATTTGTCTAACTTTGATCGGTCGTATCACCGTTAATATTGGGTCTACAAATTCGTTTTAGCAACCAAATTTTAGCAAATTTAATGTTCTACAACTTTGCATTGTACTATGGTGCCCAAAATATGCTTAGTTTACGAGATATAAGCAAAAAACTGAAAAAAGTCCAAACATTTTGAGGTTTTTGACCCATCCCCAAGTTAGCACAGGGTCCTCGAGGTCGAAAACTTAGGATAGACATCCTAGAGTAGCCCCAAATAACCTGTAAAAATTTCATTAACTTCGGAATATTTTCCAGCTACCCTCCTATTTTTCATTATATCGACTGGACTATAACGCAAGGCACATGCTAGTATGATCCAAAAATTAAACTTATTTCCAATGCACTTAATAGCCACTTGATTGCCTCACGTCGGCTATCCATACAACTAGACCTGGGATTTTAGGCTCTAAAAAAATTAGTTTCAGGCACCTAAAGTAGGCTTTTATAACAAGTAAGTAAGCTTTTAAAAGAGAAAATAGGCACTTAAAATATGTTTTAAAAATGTGTAAATAGACAGAAAATAGACTTTAAAATATTACGATATACACTTAAACTGTAACATTGCCTTTTTTACTGCAAGAAACGTGATAAGTGATAACCAGGGCCCGGATTCTGATGACCTAAAATTGTCTGAAAAATTACCTATAAAATGACCATAAATTGTAAAGAAAATGACTTAATAATTATAAATAGTGACCTAAAAACTGATATTTTATTTATAAAAAATTATTATTGCACATACAAAGTTATAGACTAGTTTGTACATAATTGTAAAAACAGCAAATAACTGTAATGTTGTGAACGTTATTTTCTCACGGAAATTTATACTGGCACTGAGGCACTGGTGAGTCAAAATTCAGCATTTCCTTGTGTGGTCTGCCGGATTATATTGTTGTTTATTGAGGGTAAACAGTAGTTTGAACTCCCAAATCCAAGCAGGTAGCAGACTCTGGTGCCAAGTCAATCTAATAACAATAGTAATATAATACAACATTTTGGCGTTTCTTTGATTCTCACTTCCGACTGAGAGATGTCAACACTTTAACGCCGAATTTTTCCTTCTTGCATTAAACAAACAACACTTCAAAGACAACACCGCTAGCAACGAAATAAAGTTAATACACTCAATATAAATACATGAAAATAACTAAATAAGGAAGCAAATGACAAAATAATGACCTAAAATTGAAATAAATGCCCTAAAAATATAAAATAGCATAAAATGACAAAAAAATGACCTAATAAAAATGCATTTCTATAATCTATAGGCCATGATTAGGATTTATCTACAAGTTGGCAATGTCTATGCAGCATCAATAAAAAGATGACATGTCATTAGAATCCGGGCCCTGGTGATAACCCTATTCTTAACAGAACTAACTGCAAAATTAGGTATCACGAACTACATTCACTTAAACAGATGTTCTTTCACTGGTGACTTGACACAGTAGTCCTTCCCCCTTAATCCTCCCCCTCCCCCGTCAGTCAGCATTCCTTTAGCGACATTTGTTTGGAATAATCAAGTTTCTGTGAAAACCCCACCTCTGCTGTTCTGCTTTTCATTAAGGGATGTCCATTATAAGACTAAAAATTGCAGAAGTTGAATTTTATTTTAAATGTACAAAAAAGGCATTTTAGGCACTAAAATAGTAAAATAGGCTCTAAAGATCCCAATAGGCATTTTAGGTCACTATAAAACTCTATAAATGTAAGTGATTTATCATGAAACGCCCACATATTTAAAAATTTTCATGTTATTTCATAAGGAACAAAATAGGTATTTGCCTTAAAATCCCAAGTCTGCATATAACACACCTTACAAAACACAAATAGCAGGGGCGAAAGGCGACGTGTTTTACTCATTTTTGTGGTTTTAATTATTCATTACTTGCTTAATTCTGCATTCGACAAATAGTCATAATAAATATAACCGTTACTCAAGATGCCGATTCTCACACATTAAGATAAATTTACTGAAACTTATTCAAACTCAACTGTAAGCAAATTAGTCAAATCGGAGTTTTAAAAAATTCGACTGATACTTCGTTCATATTAATTCAGATTTCCGATTAAATAATTTATATATTATATTAGATATTACATATATTAGATACAGGCCTATATATAACCAAATGGTGACCATACTAGCCTAATGTATCAATAATTTCTGTTTTCAAACATATATTCAAAAGAAAAAAAAAAGGTACGCCGTAGCGTAGTGGTTGAGACACTGCGCTAAAAACCGGGAAGGTCGCGGGTTCGATTCCCTATGAGGTTGGAGTTTTTCAGTTGGAATAAACCTTCTGGTGGTACTATGGACCTGTGATCGAGTCACAGAAATGAGCATACCAGAAGTCATCCTGGGGATAAAGGCGGCCGATGCGTAGGGCTGACAAACTGACCACCTTCAAGTCCCGAATGTCTAAAATCTGGGAGCCTCAACCTCCTGGAACTCTCTGGGCCTCCATGGCCTGAATAGGGAACACTTTACTTTTACTGAAGAAAAGAAAACTAATAGGTGATTACATACAAATCCGGACTTTCCTAACACATCCTATCCTAGACCATTGACTAGTGCCGGAGGAAAGGAAAAGGAGGATTCACAAACGTCACGGAAGCAGAGAGAAGATCACAGCTCAAGGGATATAACTACTCACGCGTGTTACACACGCTTTCCTCACGAAAATTAACCAGTCACGTTTAAGAAACTTCCCTACTTAGCGAACTCTTTCAATCGAGAGGAACATCGAAAAAGTTGTCAAGAATAACAGGAACAAAATGTACACCAAAACTTTCAATAAGCCAATCTCTGTGTGGAAGCATTTAATATACTATCAAAACTTCAGAGTGGTTTTAGAAGAGGTCGCAAGACAACATACAATCGGAGCAGAGAATGAAGGGCGAAGCATTTAATGATTATAAAAAGGAGTTTGGTTCTGGCACGAGTTCTCACAGATGGTAAGTTCGATAACACGAAATTTTGAACCTAAGCATAGGGCCTACAGCTTTTAAGCCATATTTTTAATTTTCGGACAGGGCCAAAAAAGTTATTTTTTATTTCGAGTTCTAAGCGATGGTACATTCGACTGACCCAACATTTTAAACAATTGCAGGACCTTAGAAGCAAGGTCGTGACGGAGTCCCATTTTTTATTTTCGAAAAGGGCGCAAAAAATCAAAACAAAATTTTATCCCATATATTCCCTATATGGCTATATTCCCTTGCTTAGTTCCTATTTACGATATACGATATATATACTATGTATATATTTTTTCCATATATACTTATTTACTTACTCAATGGCAATAGACAATTCCTAAGCAAGCTAAAGGAATATTAAATATTTTATGAAACCCGGAGGTTCATTGCAGCGCTTACCTGAGCCCGCCATTCAACCCTATTTTGTGCTAACTCCATCCAATCATCCCTCGCAAATCCTACTTCCCTTAAATCCATCCTAACATTGTTCTCCCACCTACGTCTAGGTCTTCCAGGTGGTCTTTTCCCTTCGTGTCTCCCAGTCAATGCTTTTGAGATATGTCTTTCCTCCTCCTCCAACATGTCCAGCCCATTTCATCCTCCGTGATTTAATTACCCTTACTATATCCGGTGAAGAGTACAGGTTATGAAGCTCGTCGTTATGCAGTTTTCATCTCTTTTAGCCTAGGTCCGAATATTTTCCTAAGCCCCCTGTTTTTTAATACTCTCAGATCAGTGGCGGACGCAGAATTTTTTCGGGGGGGGGGGGATTTGAATAGGTACAGAAGGAATACTAAAAAAATTAATTAACTGACATATATAATTAGTTTATAAAACGGGCCACTTAGAGTCCATATATAACCTTTTTTTAAAATTTCGGGGGGGGGATCTATCCCCCCAATCCCCCCTCTGCGTCCGCCACTGTCTCAGATTATGCTCTTCCCAAAGAGTAAGCGACCATGTCTCACATCCATATAATACAACCAGCAGGATAAAAAAAAATTATACATAGTAGATAGAAATTTTCAATAAGTCGCACTATGGCAAATCTTCCTGAAATTGAAAATAAAATGAAGGCCCAGGAAACTGTAGAAGAAAGACGCTTGAAATGGTATGGACATGTAGGCCTACTCAGAATGACAGAGGATAGAATACCCAAGAAAATTTTGGATTGGAAAGTAGAAGGAAAGAGTGTTGGATGGATGGAGTGAAAAGGAGTACGGCGAGAAATGGATTAAGTGAAGAAGATGCTATGGACAGGGACTTATGGAGGCAAAAGATTGCTGTGGGATGAAGGAAAACCATTGTATTGTGGAATATTCCTTAATAAATAAATAAATGATGGGACCCGGAGATTCATTGCCGCGTTTACCTGAGCCCGCCATTCAACCCTATTCTGTGCTACCTCCAACCTTCCCTCGCAAATCTTACTTCCCTTAAATCTATCCTAATATTGTCCTTCCACCTATGTCTAGGACTTCCAAGTGGTCTCTTCCCTTTGGGTCTCCCAGTCAGTACTTTTGAAATATGTCTTTCCTCCCCCATTTCATCCTCCGTGATTTAATTACCCTTACTATATTAAGTGAAGAGTACAGGTTATGAAGCTCGTCGTTATGCAGTTTTCATCTGTCTTAGGTCTGAATATTTTCCTAAGTCCCCTGTTTTCGAACACTCTCAGATTAGGTTAGGGGCCATGTCTCACATCCATATAATACAACCGGATGGATATATTTTTTATACATAGTAGGCCTAGATAGAAATTTTCCATAGTTCGCACTATGGCAAATCTTCCTGAAAATGAAAATAAACTGAAGGCCCAGGAAATTTGGTCCCGCCAAGTCTAACGTGGCATTGATATTAGACGCACATGAGATATGATTCAGGCAATGAACCGAAGAACCGGACTTCCTAATGGGCGGGGCGCGGATCTCGTTTTCACTTATGCAACCAACAAGTGCGTTCAGAAAGTGAAACCAGTTAAACGGTTGTTTTACATCTCATCAAGCTATTCGACATATTTCATACTCTGCCTTCTCAATAAATTAGTTCCTTTCGCACACACGAGCGCAAGTATATTGCGACACAAGGGCGGAAAGGCACGTTTACGGGTCGAGGAAACAGATTGAAAACCCTAGGCGCAGCCTCGGATTTTTAAGTTTTCGAGACCCGTAAATGCCTTTACGGCCCGTGTGTTGCATGCTATTTTTTGCACGACGGTTATTTATATCAATTTAATTATATTAATTGTGATATTACCTGAACCGAATATTTGTCCTGGGGGCCGTGCCCATAAAGGCTTGTATTATGAAGTGTATCGTAATGAATTATGATGTAGCGCTTGGACCGTAAGTAATTTAACCTCATCGCAACCGTCCTTAGCAACAAGACTGTGTGGGAATGCCAACTTACGAGCCATGTAAACAACGTTCGTAAGTACCACTTACTAGCTAAGGAGTGCGAAAACCAATTAGTCTGACTATCCATTCATACACCGCGTGTTTGATACTGACCAATAATGCTCAGCAATGCCACGTTTATAGACCAATCACGATCGTTTATTTTACAATATGCTACCGCGGATCACAAGAGTGCAATTTTTTCTGATAAAACGTCATCTCGTAAGTGAAAACGTTAGGTATCAATGTGAAGTGATTAATTTATCACAAGCTGCCAGTGAGCAGAATAAAAACATTTTATACAACATAAATTTTTCGGAAGTAGAAATTATGTAACGTGCATTCGATTAGGTGAAAGCCAGTTTGTGTGATTTTATTAAGTGCCATTATGGTACTTTATAGTAGTGTGTGTATTTATTTTCACAAAAAAATTCTCACATATAAATCACATTATTTACATTAACCGGCGCACGGGTCGGTGTCGACCATACGTGCTCACTGCATACACTTAAATTATTACCCCATAAAAAAACCCAATTGAAACAAACTATATTCTATTATTTACATAACCCCAGACGTAACCCCCCACCCCCAAACAAGTAAAAATTTCATAGACATTATTAAGACAAAAAACAAAAAGATAATAATAATAAAAAAAATAATAATACTTAGATTTCCTTAATTCTCTAAATCTAGGCTTTCTCTCATACATCTCACTTTCTGCAGAAATTTACATAACCCGTGCCAATTGTGCTCATCCAGTAATAGATTTAGACATGCCTCCCTACTTCTTTGCGAGTTTAAAAATTTGTCGGGTAGCATCATAACTCTCCAGCGCTCTGTCACTACACATCCCGCCAAGATATGAACCCAGGTTTCATTTCCCCTGCACATTGGGCAGATTCTCCCCCCTCCCTCATCCGAAATTCTCTGAGTTTTCCATCTTCCCAGGCGAATCCAGGCCATTGCTGCTCTATCTTCCGCACCCAATCTGTCTATATATGCTTCCCTTCATAAGACTGTGTGGTGGACGGGAAAATGTCTGTCCGTCTGTCCGTGAGTCTATATGCGCGATAACTCAAATGCATTTTATCGGATTTTCGTGAAACTTGGTATACGCATTAATAATGTCCATGGGAAGAAGCCTATTGATAATGGACCAAATCGGTTGACCGGTACCGGAGTAATGCCCAATTTAGTGCCTATTTTATGGTAGTATATTAGGAAGAGTTGATCAAACCCAAATCAGTTCTCATGGCAACATACTGTTTTACAGTGCGCATATACGGCTTTGGAAGTTGCAATACAGTTAGCTTTGACTAATACACCACCCACATATTCCTTCACATACGCTTATCAATTTTTAGACTTTTGTTCTTCCATAAGCACTGCTTAATGAATCGATCTGGACTTGAACTCGGAAATAGATAACAAAAATAACTTACTTTCTGCATACCATAATTGCGTTTAGTTTTATAAGGGTCTAAGTGCCAAAATCATGATTGTGTAGAAAACAAGACAGACCCAAAGAAAGACCTGGCGGAGATAGACCCAGCGTTATATCTTGGAATTTATTGCTACTAACGTGGCTTTCCCTGGACATTGGACCCTTCTGAAATGCATTGATCCGGGTACAAAGATCCATTTAAAATTATCAGATGAAAAATCATGATTTTGGCACTTAGACCCTTATAAAACTAAACGCTTCAAATTTTGTTTTGTAAGATTTTTCATTCTTGAGATATACTGATCACAAGACACACACAGAAATGTTTTTGAAAATAGTATTTTTAAATTGAGTAACCTCAAAATGTGTATTTATGTCGAAAAGTCGACATCGAAGTTAGGATGTACGGTACAGTAATAAGGAGACTTCGGACTTTTAGGTCGCTAAAAATGCTGTTTTAGGTACCTAAAATAGGCTCTAAAAATTGGAAAATAGGTTCTAAAAATCGTAAAATAGTCTCCTATAAAATCATTAAGTTGCCAATTTTCTGAAATATCTCAATTGCAATGCAGAATATATATTTAACGAATTCACCATTAATCAATAATCATGATAAAACACAGATATAGCTTATGGTACACAGAATTATATAGACCTACTAGCTGAAAAGGCCCGGCGTCGCCCGGGCTTTGTATTTTGTAATTTGAAATTAACTTATGGAGGACTTTCGATTTTGAAACTCTAGGTCCTTATAGCCTATAATATGTATATAAAACTTGAAATGAAGAAAAAGATTTATCAAACTATTCCATCAGAAAACGCTAGATATAGCTTTTTATGGCTCATAGAGGATGTCGAATGCTGCATTCCGTTGCTTCTACACATCATGCCTGGGAGGGGTTTAAATAAGAAGAAACATAAATTACAGAAGATTGTATTGACTTGACAGAAAATTTTATTTCTCATTCTCATGTTACAACCCTTTCGGGGCTGAAATAAAATAGAAATGCAGTATCACTTTCATACTTTCCTCCCCTAAAACCCGGGACATAATATACTGCGAGTATAGGACTCAAAATGTTCCATCCCATGCTTAGGGCCTATGATAAATCTCAACTAATACAAAGCCTACAGCTATGGATAACTGACTATTTACCAACTTCTGATATAGCATACTCACACACTTAAGTTGTACCTGCAATACGACCTCTTATTCTACATCAAAATGTGAAGTGAGAAAATATTTCTTATGTCTAGGGTAGAGAAAGTTGTGTGACTGCATCACACTTTGCTTTATTTTCGTGTAATTCATTTTTCAGTAATTATTTTCGCCAATATATTGCATCGATTCAATCATAATTCGTTAAAGTCCAGTTGCCAAGGCCCAATGTTATCAAAGTAAACAATACACGGTTGTCATGTGAACTGAACAGCATTTCTTTTTTTCAGTATAAAATTCTCAGAAATTATATAATTTTCAAGGGAAGGAGTATTTTGTTTGAATTTTAATGTTGACCGCTATACTTTCCGGGCTTAACTGGGTTTGTGTGCAAAATTCCGTGTAAATTGGTAAAGAAATGTAGATTTGTATAAGGAACAAACATACATACATACATACATACATACATACATACATACATACATACATACATACATACCCACAAACACACATTCGACTTTATATAATAGATTACTAGGGTCTGTATTACTACCATAACAGTGAAAACCTAATCCCTGTGCCCAGAAGCTATGCATATCATATTAGCATATTCAACCCCTTGTATCCCTCAGTGATTCAGAGTACTAGGCCTACTTTTTATTTATTTATTTATTTTATTGGATGTGGGAGTCGGAAGAAAAACACTACATTTTCTTGGGAATTCCAAGGAATTTTTCTACTGAAGACAAAACATTCCTTACTATTTAACCACGTCACAAATGTGTCATGTATTGCACATTCCGAGCTAAAAATTTAGTACGAACTGAAAATAAATGCTAGAATTTATAACAAAAATAAACTTATTTTGAACTTTAGAGGAAAAACAAGCAAAAAGGCAATTATAGGCTCTAACGTAAAAATAGGCTGTATTAGGTCCTATAAAAGTATCAGTTTTAGGCATAGTCACGTATGAAACATGCATTTACATGTTTTCGTACATATATCACTTAAGGATTAAAATAGGTTTTTACCTAAAATCCGAAGTCTAGTAATAAGTAAGGCGTATACAAACATAAGACTGCGGACAAAGCGTAATCATTTGTTTCTCTTGTGACTAAAAAGAGACTCCCAGCATTGTAATGGGACTGAAGCTAGTCTTGTTGAAGTGATTTGCTCCCTTTCCTTCTAATTGGAATATCTTAATTCCCATCTTTATCTGTGTCTCAATCCCCGAGCTGGAGGGGTAAAATATGCGGGAGAGTAGCGAGCACATTGCAAAGAAACGCATGATTATCAAAACAACTTATACATAAATGTATGGATCTCTGAGCGGCTTCATGCAATTTATTTACCATGGCGGACTGCACAGAAAACACTTAAAACATTAACTTAATTAGTAGGTCTACCATAGTTTATTCCAGCTACCTTATTCTGCAATTTTAATTTTAATTTTTTGTAGCTACCATTACATTTTTAACATGAAAGGACAGCTTTGAAGTGAAATAGCGAAGGACAGAAAACCAGAATAAAATATGATGTAAAGCACTCATACAACTTTCTTCATCATAAACCCTGGACAAAATAAATTCGGGAAAATAGATTCTACTGATACAAGAAAGCATCGTCCATTGTCGTGCCACATCCCCAGAAGACATCTAACCTAAATATAAACTCAAGTTTTTAGTTTTATAAGGGTCTAAGTGCTAAAATCATGATTGTGTAGAAAACAAGACATAGACCCACAGAAAGACTGCCGGAGATAGACTCAGCGCTATATTTTGGAATTTATTGCTACTAACGTGGCTTTCCCTGGAACTTGGACCCTTCTGAAATGCATTGGTCTGAGTACATAGATCTATTTAAAATTATCGGCTGAAAAATCATGATTTTGGCACTTAGACCCTTATAAATCTAAACGCTTCAATTGCAATTATCGATAATTAAACAAAAGCATTCTAGCACTTTGTTACATCAGTTTACCTGATTATAATCCGTCAAAATTTATTCATGGAATAGTCCTAATAAATCCCACTCGACATATGCATTCAAAGGTTAGGAATGTAAGAAGGTTCTGCTTTGAGAGAGAACTTCTTATGTGACACAAATAGCACGCGCCTTTCTTCTCCAGAAATGACAACATCCGGTGTCTCTTCCCTTGTTCCCTTGATTTGGAAACATCCCAACTGTCAACATTTTCTCTTCATTCCACATAATATAATAAGATTTTCAACACGTGTGGTTAATCTGCTCTATAAGCTAAGTGTTTATACCACAAAACACTTCATTGTATATACTTGGTGCCACTTGTATATACTTGCCATTGTATATACTTGAATATAACACCATTGTTCCCTAATCCGAAAATCTCCACCGACAAAGAACAGGTGCTCTTGTAGTCGCGGGGATTTCCCCAGTGTTGACGTTGTAATTCACTATTTCTTAAGTGTAGTAAATGCTATGTTATGTATTTTGCAACATTGTATTGGACAAGTGTGAATACGCCTAATTTACCTTTCTATTCACTAATTTACAGGTTGAAGAGGATTCGGGTGGCAGCAGGTAGACGCAGTTCTTGGAAAAAGAGTCTTTAAGAAGTGGCACCCACATAACACTTTTATCGGTTTCCATGAAACCCCATTCAAAAACCTGGAATTTGGATAGCTTGGCGATTATCTGTGTTAATCATACCAATTAGAAATAGGTACACGAAGATCCAATTAACTATGAACCTGCTGCGCGGTGTTTTTACGGTTTGCGATAGTGGCACGCGTTGCCTTCTGCGGCTATCAGATCTGAGTGGCGCTGATGCAACCCATCAATAAAATCAGTAAACTGATATAACAAGGTGCCAGAATGCTTTTCTTTAATCAGTGATAATTGCAATTATGATATGCAGAAAATAAGTTACTTTTGTAATAGATTTCCGAACTAAGCTCCAGATCGATTCATTAAGCAGGGCAACAGACGACTTGTAAAATAGGGTTCAGAAGGTACGGAGATTAAATAATAATAATAATAATAATAGGCTAATAATAATAATAATAATAATAATAATAAATAAGCAGGGCTTATGGAAGAACAAATATCTACTTTAATAAACGCATTTAAATATTAAATAATTAAATAACTGACTGTCTTGTCACATTGGACAGTGGTTGAAAGCTACAGCGTCTGAGAATATTATAGGAGAAAAATTCCTTCGACACTGGGACTCGAACACAGGACCTTTGGCTATTCGCGCCAATGCTCTACCAACTGAGGTAAGCCGGAGTTCAATTCACAGCGCCAGATGGAACTTCTCTCCTATGACTGAATGCCCTAATAGTCTACCTCACAGACAAGACAAGTTATGTTATACGCAGTACTGTGAGGCGCAGTAATACCTATTGCAATGGATACCATGTCATGATTTTCGAAAAGTTCTTTCATATCTTTACGTTTCATGCTCCCCTAAGTACGAAACCACCGCCCGTTAAAAAAAAGTTGTGATATATATATATTTATAGCTTTACACGCTAGCGGCCGTAATTTTGAAGATATTTGAACCAAATTTTAATATGTTATTTCTAGGCCCAATAGTTCGGATAAGTTCGTTAATGAGCAAAATTGGCCCAAGGGGTGGTCGGGGGAGGGGGTTGAAATTTTAAAACATTTTTATCTCGGCCCTTATGAAGTATAGAGGGAAACTTTGTTTGAATAAATTAGAGTACTCAATATGGAGTTCACAGTGACACCAACGATTCGGGGGTTTTGGGGGTACGAGTGGGGTGGGGGTGGGGGGATGGAATTAGAAATGTTTGAAACCACGTCTCGTGGGGTATCATTGAAAAGCTCTTGATGAGTACTCTACAAATCAATAGCTATTTTCTCGATAGCTCTCATTTAAGGCGAGATTTGAATGTTTGAAAAAGTGCTCTTTCCTCTTTTTTGCAATTATTATTGCGGGTTTGTCATGCCAAGGCTAAAGAAGAAGAGTGCTACGCAGCGACAGTAAATTACACCAAAAGACTTTGAAATCTACCTCAGCCTGTAGGCTTGCCTAAAGGGATTTCTTTAAGGGCATTCAGTCATAGGAGAGAGGTTCCATCTGGCGCTGTGAATTGAACTCCGGCTTAGCTCAGTTGGTAGAGCATTGGCGCGAACAGCCATAGGTCCTGGGTTCAAGTCCCAGTGTCGGAGGAATTTCCCTCCAATAATATTCTCATGTAATGTCCAACAGAGAAAATAATCTGTGGTTCATGAATGTTTATCTATCTATAACGTCTGGGTATTCCGGCGCCAACAGAGCCCTAGGAAATCCACGACAAGGCTAACGGTATGACTTGTATAAAGTATGTTGTCGGAAGAATGCCAGAGTTTCTGGAGCATGCGCAGGAAGAACGCAACACGTGAGAAATAAAGTTAACGAAAGTTCAATCTAATGGGCAACCTTTAACCTGATAATCTCCTTTCACTGCTCAAGCCTCGAACCTGGGACATAGCCCCAGGAAATCTCACGGATTCACGCGAGTGAAATGATAACAAAAATGTCGGTATAATTTTATACATGTTTTCTGTCTTCACACTGCAGTTTCCTGCGATTTTCTCGCTGTAAATAACAGACAGTTTCAACCAGGAATAATCGTATCACGGATTAATGTAAAAATAAAAACAAACATTTCTTTACAATAAATGATGTCTTATGAAACGAGAAAAAGGACAAACATAATTAAAATTAAACATAACACTTCTGTTCTGCGATATGTAATCAGGGTCCGGATTTTAATGGCCTAAAGTACTTAAAAATTGAGCAATAAAATAACTGCAAAGCAGAAAAAATTACCCAAAACTAACTAAAAAAAGTATTAAAAAATAGTTTATTCATCAGATTTGTGCCTAATCTACTTTTATGTTTCTGATCCAATTATAGGCTTGTAATGAATCAACTGGTACATACGATTAAATGAAAACAGCACACATGGTCTTTCTGTATCCAAATTAAAATTGAAGGGGCTAGTTCCAAAAGGGCGTAAGGCACATATTGAATTTTGAGCTTTTAACATTTATGCCTTCTCATATCTCTTAAATACTCAGTGAAGAATTTATAGGCCTACTTGTGCCTTAAACCTCTGCTCAGTCATAAGAAAATACCTGTGCTTGTGAGCGGTAACATTGTTTAAAAACATTAAGATTTCTCAAAACTATGCTCTTGTGCCTTACGCCCTTACGGAACTAGCCCCTTCAATTATAATATTTATTTATGCTTATTTATAGAGTTCCGATAATATACAATGTAAGTAAATGGACAAAAACTCTATACAGGCTGATGGGAGAAACAACACACACACACAAAGGCCCTAAAATTACCAAAAAATAACACTGAATCATAAAATGCTCCAAAAATCCAGATACTGAAATTTATATAAACTTCTGGAGTAAGGGAACTTCGAATTGTATTTGCAGACTGATGTAATCGCATACAACTGGCGTTTGTATTGCGTGAGAAGCCGGCACGCATCTTTTTACGGTCTGTTAACTCCATCCCAATGTCATCCATGACTCATGTTACGTCGGTGTCATTTCCTACTTCTCTTTTATCGTGTCTTCTTTGTCTACAACTTATTTAAAGTTAAGGAAAAATTACTTGGATTGTCGTTTGTTTCGGCCTTGGATCATGCTCTAGAACAGTGATCGCAAGCAACAAGTCGCGGGGACATTTTCGTAGATCGCGTCAAGAGTTCTCTACTTGTGTCATGGAGAATTTTGATTTTGAAGAAGACAGTGCTGCAGTGGAGTTGGAACCATAGGCGTACCGAGGGGGGGGTTTGGGGGTTTGAACCCCCCCATTGATTAAAAAAGGGAAAATTGTACTATTTATTTCATTGTTGTGATATGTCAATTTTTTAAAAATCTGCTTATAAATTACTTAATATGAGTTTAAAGCGTGGGAAGCTTAAAACTCGTTATTGTGCATCTTAATTTTTAAAATTTTCCGGGGGGAAGGACCCCGGAACCCCCCTCTCCAGATGTTATAACCCCCCCATATGGTCGGCCTGGTTACGCCTATGGTTGGAACTGATTGATTTTCAAAATGATTTATCTGTAAAATCGCTTTCTTCAAGCTCTGAAAATATTTGGCCTCTTGTTCCTAAAGAAAAATATCCAATTTTGATCCAGTTCCTCTAAAGTGAAGGCAATGTTCAGCTCTACATATCGGTGTGAGGTTTCTTTTTCTAGTATGAAATTTATTAAAAATAGGTACAGAAACAGACTCACTGATGGACACTTGGACAACTGCATTCGAAAATGGCAGCCACTACCTACTCTCCCGACATTCAAAAAATTGTTGATGACAAAAAAAGAGTTCCATCATTTTTATTGAAGTTAACAAGTGTAATAAAAATATTCTGCCCGTACTTTTGTTATTTATTACTAACTACACTTCAATTTCTTTCTTGTGTACAATTCCATTTCAATTTATTTTTGTTATATACAGTTTAATTAAAATTTAATTCATATTTAGGCAATAAACAAATGTAAGTAAAGTAAAGCGATCCCTATTACAGGCCATGGAGGCCCAGAGGATTCCAGGAGGTTGAGGCTCCCAGATTTTGGACATTCGGCACATGAAGATGGTAAGGTTGTCAGCCTTACGCACCGGCCGCCTTTACCCCCAGGATTGCTCCTGGTACTCATTTCTGTTAGAGGCTGAGTCGACCCCAGGGCCGTAGTGCCACCAGAAGGATTAGGCCAATAGAAAAACTCCAATGACCTCATCGGGGATCGAACCCGCGACCTTCCGGTTTGTAGCGCTGCGCCTCAACCACTACGCTACGGCGTACCCAAATAAACAAATGTAAGATTTTTTAAGTTGGTAGTTCTTTTGGTTGGTAGCTCACAGTAAGATATTAAAACTGGACGGTAGCTCAGAAGCTTCATAAGTTTGGCGACCACTGCTCTAGAACATCGCCTAGGCAACAAAAAATAAGACAATTCGATATTCATCGCTTCCCTTTGCTATTTTTATAGCCTTTGTTTCCATAACTAGTGTCAGACTAATGGCGATCGTTAAAATACTTTGCAAAAGCAGCAGCCGTAGTTTATTGCCGAAGGTAAAGTTATTTTTACTATAGACACCACGTGCAAGCAAATGAATAAAACATGAGCGCCTGCCACGTAACGACTAGACTACACGCAACACGCAGCTGCTGGAGAAGTAGTCTGCTACTCACTCAATGCCAAAGATAAAGGAATATTAATTACACTGCCCAACAATGGAAATGTTTCGGGCTCGAAAATAGCTGATTCTTATGTATTTTCACCTGCTGAATTCAGAAATCACCATAGAAATTACCGATTAGCTCTTGTTTTGGAGATACAGTGACATTTTATATTCTCTATAGTCAAAATTTTCCGTTTCGCGAAAATTTGTTTTTGGATGTTGGCACACTTGTCAACTGTCAAAATACAACAGTAGTCTAGCTGTGGGTAGATTACAAACGTATCACCATTGTTGTGACGATGTATTTCGGAGTATCTGTTGTAATTAGTGCAAAATTTTTGTTTTGGAGAGTTTTAAAGAGCAAAATATTTTGCATCAACATGCCACGGAAATGAGTAAATTTAGTGAAGAATTTTTGTTACATTTGTGGTGAAATAACATTTTCGTCACAGAAACGCAAACTGACGCCTTTTGTGATGACTGCCTACCAACATTATTTTGGTATGAAGGTAGAGGACCAGGATAATGCATGGGCTATTCGACCTATTCCACATTTAGACAGTTTACCAGTTCCTACTCCACCCCAAAATTAAGAGTTGGAAGTAGAAAATGAAGGCAGTGTGGAAGAAGAAGAACTCAACAAACCTTCAACACCCCATGATCCTGATTTTGAAGTGAAAGATGATCAACCGCACAGATTGAGCCAATCGGAGTTGAGTGATCTCATTCGAGCCTCTTGTGGATCCAAAATATGTTTCTCTTCCACATCCATAGGCGTAACCAGGCCGACCATATGGGGGGGGTTACAACATCCGCGGGGTCTGGCGAGTATGGAAGGAGAGGGGGGTCCGGGGGCCCTCCCCTGGAAAATTTAAAAAATTAAGATGCAAAATAACGAGTTTTAAGCTTCCGGGGGTTCTCCCACGGAAAATTTTAAAAATTAAGATGCAAAATAACAAGTTTTAAGCTTCCTGGGGTCCTTCCCCGGAAAATTTTAAAAATTAAGACGCAAAATAACGAGTTTTAAGCTTCCCACGCTTTATACTTGTATTAAGCAATTTATGGGCAGACTTAAAAAAATTATACAATTTTCCTTTTTTTAATCAATGGGGGGGGTTCAAACCCCCAAAACCCCCCCCTCGCTACGCCTATGTCACATCTACATATTAAACTGGGTTTGATAAAGAATTTTGTCAAAGGCATGAACAAAGAAGGCCAGGCTTTTAAATATTTGAGAGAGAAATTTGAAAAGTGATGCAAAAGTCAAGGAAGGCATCTCTGTTGGGCCACAAATACGACAACTTGTAAAGGTTCCTGCGTTCGACCTACTTTTGGAAGGGGAAGTAAAGGCAGCTTGGGAAAGGGAGTTATGCATGGATTTTTAGGGAGTAAAAGAGATGACGACTACACTCAGTTGGCGACAGTACTTCTACAAAAATACCATCAACTCAGATGCAACATGTCCCTAAAAATTCACGTTCTCCACTCCGATCTCAATTTTTTCCCACCTAGTTGTGGAGCTGTCAGTGACGAGCATGGAGAAAGGCTCCATCAGGATATTTCTGTGATAGACGGAGATATCAGGGCCGCTAATGCTTGCGGATTACTGCTGGTTTGTGTGTAGGGATGCTCCTGAACTCAAAAGACAGCGATCTCATGAAGCAACTAATTGATTCTCTGTAGATCCAACGGCATGGTAGGTTTTATTTAATCAATTTAGGATGTTAACTGTCATTAATAAAAGAATGGTCACACTTTTAATGTTGTTAGCACATTATATAATTAATATTTATAAATGTTAAATATACCCTTTTCTCTTAATCCTTTAAAATTAAAACCTTTCACCTATTGTTTATCTCAGAAACTAGAGCTAATAATAGATTTTGTTTGTCATATTCGTTTTTCTCAACCCAAAATTAGTAAGAATTGACTCATGAAGTGAAGGAAACATTTAAAAAATGTTTTTTTGTTCGGCAGTGTTATTGAAGTAAAACTTCTTTAGTGGCGGTAAAGGGTAAATCGGGAAAATCAGTCACACTAAAACCGTCACGAAATCAGTCACACTCAAAACCGACTTGTTTCGGTGCGGACTGCACAGAAAACAACTCAATGATTAGGAGTAATCAAAGGAAATATTTCAGACCTTACTTCCTCAATGGCAATACACAATTCCTAAGCAATCTAAAGGTATATTATCTATTTTATGGAACCCGGAGGTTCATTACCGCGCAAATCCAAAATTAAAAAATACAAATTTCCAAAATAAAAAAAAAACAAAATTTAAAATGAAAACATCCAAAAATCCAAAATTTAATAAATAATAAATTCCAAAATTTAAAAATTAAAAAATCAAAAATACCAAAATTGAAAAAATCTAAAAATTCAAAATGAAAAGAACTAAGATACAAAATTAAAAAATCCAAAAAATAAAAAATTGAAAGATCCAAAATTTAAAAATAAAAAAAAAATCTGAAATTAAAAAATACAAATTTCCAAAATTTAAAAAAACAAAATTAGAAATTATAACATCCAAAAATCCAAAATTTAATAAATAATAAAATCCAAAATTTAAAAATCCAAAAATCAAAAATTTTAAAAATAAAAAAATAAACAATTCAAAGATCGAAAATTTTAAAAATCAAAAATTAAAAATTCAAAGATCCAAAATTAAAAAGTCAAAAATCCAAAATTTAAAAAGTCCAAAACCCCAATATTAAAAAGTCCAATAATGCAAAATTGAAAAAATCCAATAATAAAAAATTGAAAAAATTAAACAAATAAAATAAAGTTTTACTTCTGTCACGTGGCGTTCCACGCACTCTTTTTTTCTATTATATGGAACCCGAAGGTTCATTGCCGCGCTTACCTGAGCCCGCCATTCAACCCTATTCTGAGCTAACTCCATCCAACCATCCCTTAGCAAATCCTATTTCTCATAAATCTATCCTAATATTGTCCTCCCACCTACGTTTAGGTCTACTAGGTGGTCTTTTCCCTTCGGGTCTCCCAGTGAATACTTTTGAGATATGTCTTTCCTCCCCCATGCCCGCAACATGTCCACCCCATTTCATCCTACGTTATTTAATTACTCTTACTATATCCGGTGACGAATACAGGTTATGAAGCTCGTCCTTATACAATTTTCTCCAGTCCCCATTTTCATCTCTCTTAGGCCCAAATATTTTCATAAGTCCCCTGTTTTCGAACATTCTTCAGAAGAGTTTAAACATCCGCCCTAAAGCCCGGACGTCGCTCCCAGTGATTTCCATATTTTCCTACACCTCACGAAATGACAAAGAATGGCAGGTAAGCGAAGTGGTTCAAATCACAGGCGGCAGACTTCTACGACAAAAGTCTTCCAAAGTTAATGCCATGGTAAGACAAATGTTTCATCTTCGGTGGAAATTATGTTGGAAAATAGTTGAACACTTGCTGTATCTGTTGCAATAAATATTTCCTTGAAATTGTGTTTTGTTTGCGTAAACGGCCTCAGGGAAACTTACTTTGTTGACTGTTGTATTTATGCAGGTCTGGCGCTGATTTTAGTTAGTGGTTAGCGAGGATTTATATAATCAGTACGGATTTGTGGCTACTGCAGGACAGTGCAGAGAATATGTGTTGGGGCGCCTGACAGGTTGATTCAGAAGAGCGCATCGTTTCCGGTTTCTCAGCGCATTGCACCTGCGCACTGCATGAATTCAGCTGTTTATACGACTCATAGACACATTAACCCCGGGTTTGTTTACTTTCGTCTAAAATTGTTAATCTTCCCAGCAGGGATATAGACCAGCCATAACTAAACTCTATACGAGAATATTATAGGAGAAAAATTCCTCCGACAATGGGACTTGAACCCAGGACTTTTGGCTATTCGCGCCAATAGCCGGCGCTAAGCCGGAGTTCAATTCACAGCGCCAGATGGAACCTCTCTCCTATGATTGAATGCCCTTAATGGTCTACCTCACAGACAGACAAGTTATGTCATATGCAGTACTGTGAGGCACACTAATTAGTTATTTTTGTGACCGGGCTTCCACTGTTATCATTCAAGATAGATATATAAGCATTCATGAACCACAGATTATTGTCTCTGTTGAACATTACATGAGAATATTATAGGAGAAAAATTTATCCGATATTGGGACTTGGAGCCTATTTTACTATTTTAGTGTTTAAAATGCCTATTTTGTACATTTAAATTACTATTTTGTACATCTAATATATAAAATCGAAAGTGTGTATGTATGTATGTATGTTCCTTATACAAATCTACATTTCTTTACCAATTTACACGACATTTTGCACACATACCCTGTTAAGCCCGGGAAGTATAGCTGTCAACATTAAAATTGAAACAAATCAGTCCTTCCCTTGAAAATTATATAATTTCTGAGAATATTATGCAAAAAAAATGAAATCCCATTCAGTTGTCAAGACAACAGTGTATTGTTTACACAGTTCACATGGGGCTCTGGACACTACATAATATTGGACTTGAACGTATTCTGATGCTAACGATTTGTAAAAATAATTCTTGAAGAATAAAATCCACGAAAATAAAGCACATTGTAATGCAGTCACATAACTTTCTCTACCCTCGACACAAGAAATATTTTCTCACTTCACATTTTGATGTAGAATAAGAGGGACAACTTAAGTGTGTGAGTATGCTATATCAGAAGTAGGTAAACAATCCTTTCCGCTTATACGTTATCGATAGCTGTATGCTTTGTATTAGTTGAGAAATAAGGATGTTTATTATAGGCCCTAAGCATGGGATGGAACATTTTGAGTCCTATGCTCGCAGTATTTTATGTCCCGGGTTTTAGGGGAGGAAAGTATGAAAGTGATACTGCATTTCTCTTATTTCAGAACCGAAACGGTTGTATGGTAACATGAGAATGAGAAATAAAATTTTCCGTCAAGTCAATACAATCTTATTTAATTTATGTTTCTTCTTATTTCAAATCCTCCCAAGCATGATGTGTAGAAGCAACGGAATGCAGCATTCCACATCCTCTATGAGCCATAAAAAGCTATATCTAGCGTTTTCTGATGGAATAGTTTGAGTGTGATAAATCTTTTTCTTCATTTCAAGTTTTACATACATAAAGTTAATTTCAAATTAAAAAATACAAAGCCCGGGCGATGCCGGGCCTTTTCAGCTAGTTTAAAATAAAATTTAACTTCTGTAATTATTACAATCTTATAAGGTATATCCCTCAATGAAAAGCAGCACAGCAGAGAAACTTGATTATTCCAAACAAATGTCGCTAAAGGAATGCCGACTGACGGGGGAGGGGGAGGATTAAGGGGGAAGGACTACTGTGTCAAGTCACCAGTGAAAGAACATCTGTTTAAGTGAATATAGTTCGTGCTGCCTAATTTTGCAGTTAAGAATAGGTATACCGCGTTTCTTGCAGTAAAAAAAGACCATGTTACAGTTAAAGTGTAAGTTATATTGTAATATTTTAAAGTCTACTTTCTATCTATTTATACGTTTTTAAAGCATATTTTAAGTGCTTATTTTCTCTTTTAAAAGCCTATTTTAGGTGCCTAAAACTAGTTTTTTTAGAACCTAAAATCCCAGGTCTACTAATATGGCAACCCTCGCACTAAAACGTTTTCACCAATGACTGATTAATTTGAAAGAAATGTATTTCAGATAGCCTATCATTTTAGGCATAGCATATAAAAACTATCAGCTCGCGACACCACCAGCTAGCGTCCCACAGTAAAATGGTTTACGTTTCTCACGCACAGGTTTTACCGACGTCACGCAACGTCAAGGGACTTGATAAAAATTTGAACGCTAGTCTCTAACTTCTGAACAATTAGACTAGCATGCCATGCTAAGAATGGTCGTTCACACGTATAAGAAAGACGGCATCTTAATAATTCTACAGCACAAAACAAAGACTTTTTTTTTCCCCCTCTAAGAGTCCGGTCAGAGCCCGAAATTTCTGGTCGCCAGATCGCCATTGGCTACCATAACTTTTAGGCTAACCAGAACTAGAAACAAATTCAATATCTACTCCCTCCGATCCATAACATGGTATAGAAAAGGCATTTTTTTTAGGTATATTTCGAAGAAAAATTTACCTATTGCAATCGATACCATGTCATGACTTTCGAAAAATTCTTTCATATCTTTACGTTTCCTGCCACCCTAAGTACCACCGCCCGTTCAATTTTTGTCTACATTTTTATATATTATATTATTTATATATATCTTTACACGATATCGGCCGCAATTTTGAAGATATTTAAACCAAATTTTGTTATGTTATTTCTAGGCCCAATAGTTCGGACAAGTTCGTTAATGAGCAAAATTGGCCCCGGGGGGGGGGGGGAAGGTAGGGGTTGAAATTTTGAAAAAAATATATCTCGGCCCCTATGAAGTATAGAGGGAAACTTTTTTGGAATAAGTTAGAGTACTCCCTATAGAGTTCACAGTGACAACAACGATTCGGGGGTTTTGGGGGTACGAGTGGAGGTGGGGGGATGGAAATTCGAAATTTTTGAAACTACGTCTTGTGGGGTATCGTTGAAAAGCTCTTGATGAGTACTCTACAAATCAATAACTAGTTTCTTGATAGTTCTCATATAAGGCGAGATTTGAATGTTTGAAAAGTGCTCTTTCCTCTTTTTTTGCAGTTATTATTGCGGGTTTGTCATGCCAAGGCTAAAGAAGTAGAGTGCTGCGCAGCGACAGTAAATTAAACCAAAAGCACTTTGAAATCTACCTCAGCCTGTAGGCTTGCCTAATGGGATTTTTTTTTATTTCAGTGAAGTTATAAAAAGTGGAAATTTGAAGATCACAAATAAAAGAGCAACGAACACTCCTCACAAAAGTTGATCAAAACGGACGAGAGAAGAAACATGGCCACCTGCTAGTCAAAATATGTACATAGTAGTTCTGTGATCACTACATCTGGAGTCCAAAAAAATATTAGATGCGTTTTTCATCTCGGAACGGAAACAAAACTTTAAAATCCTTACACATACAAACTAATTCACGAACAGACGAAATAAATCTTACAGATATTCTGTTTTTAGTGATATCAAGGAACATTAATGCCAAATAGGAAGAAAGTCGAACGACGCGTTTTTCGTCTTAATACACGAATTTACAAACAGACGAATTGCCGAATGATCGAGGAAAATTAACCTCGCTTTGCTCGGCTAATTGGAGATAGTACAGTAAAACTCCAATTATCCGGATTAATTGGGATCGAACCCGATCCGGACGGTTGGATAAACTAAATTTAAAAAAAAAAGCGATTTCTTTGTGGCCACCCATGTTCAATAATTTCGTATAGAATAGAACACAAGCTTGCTGCGAGAGGACAGCGAACGAATGCTTTTCGCCGAAGCGGTGGGCATTACTTACCAAATACCCCAGGGGTACATGTATCTCAAATGCCCTTGATATCCCTGGCAGACACTGACATTAAAATTTGATTAAAGAACGTAAACCTCATAACTATGCAAATTTTCTAATTGAATTGGCGCAGTCAGATGTTTTGGTGCCAAATTATTAGCAAGGGGCCTTGAAATTCCGTAACACATTAGTCATGCATGTCTGAGATCTCTGGTTGCATGCAGTGTAATGGATATACCTAACCTCTGTAATTATTTCTAACTACTTTGTAGTTTCGTTCATTAAGAGCCATCTGGTTCTTGTACCATTTTTCTGCTCATACCTACAGGGCATGGGACTTCTACTGGCTAATTATTGCAATTGCTCACAGATGGGAGTTGTGTTAACTACTGTGTTACGAAAATAGCCCGAGGGACAACGAGCTAAAGATGTGATAGAACCACCGCCGTCTCGAGAATTACACTGCCTGTCCTATGCTTTATTTTAACATGGAGTTCAGAGTATTGTTAAATTGCCTAATTTATCCAGTAGAGGCGACACAGTTCACACCCAGATTGCAGCAATCACTCATCAAAATAAGCATTAAACAGACACAGATACTTGCATAGGCGTAACCAGGCCGACCATATGGGGGGGGGGTTATAGCATCAGAGGGGTCTGGGGGGTATGGAATACCCCCCAGGGAGAGGGGGGACCGGGGGTTCTCCTCCGGAAACTTTTAAAAATTAAGATGCAAAATAACGAGTTTTAAGCTTCCGGGGGTCCTCCCACGGGAAATTTTAAAAATTAAGACGCAAAATAACGAATTTTAATTTTCCAGGGGTCCTCCCCCGGAAAATTTTAAAAATTAAGACGCAAAATAACGAATTTTAATTTTCCAGGGGTCCTCCCCCGGAAAATTTTAAAAATTAAGACGCAAAGTTACGAGTTTTAAGCTTCTCACGCTTTATACTTGTATTAAGTAATTTATGGGCAGACTTTAAAAAATTATACAATTTTCTTTTTTTTTAATCAATGGGGGGGGGGGGGTTCAAACCCCCAAACCCCCCCCCCCCCCTCGGTACGCCTATGGATACTTGTGTTATTTGTTTAGAACGTAATATTATTCCAGTATATGACACTTACCTTGAAATGGAATTTTGGAGCAACAATTAAAATAAATGTAAATTAATTAGACGCATTGATAGACTATATTATGAGCACCGCCGTCTTGAGGAGTGATACAGTTTAGAAGGCAGTGATTATGAGACGGCGGTGACAGCACTACATAATCAACAATGTCGTAGCAAAAAACAAGAAGCAGTCTGGGTGTGAAAGGTGCTGCCATCTGTAATGTCGCCGAGTACGCAGAATTAGCCGTATAGGACAGGCAGTGTATACACGATTAATACAGTTTAGAAGGCAGTGGATAGAACTTATAATATTATTGTCACACCAATAACAAGAGGCGTAAGTACGGTAGGCCATGGAACTATTGACTGTCAATTGCTTCTATTGTCGGAGCATTTAATGGAGTAAATTTCAACTGATATTAATTTAAATGGATATGATACACAGGGCCGTATCTAGGCGGTGGCGAGATGGGCCCCCACCAAGGGCGCAGGTATAAAGAGGGCGCAAAATTAACCATGAAAAATACTACCATTTTTAAGCAATTTATCAAGCAATAAAAATCCTAGATTTTATAAACTAATTATTTTTTAAGTAGTTCAATCGTCTGAAAATAAGGTTTAATACCTTGAAAGTCCAACACTTAGTTCATTTTAAAATTGAGGTTTAGGCCTAGGTTTTCTTCGACAATAACAGTGTTTCTATGCATAAAAAATAAACAATTTTACAGGAATCTAAAAAAAATTGTTCAGACCCCCCCAGTATTGGAGGGCGTAAATTTGTCAGACTCGCCAAGGGCGCAGAAGGACCTTGCTACGGCCCTGATGATACAGGATGAAATGGTGAGGACGATTCATGGTATGGAAATATCCAACTCGGCATTCGCCTTTACGACTGTGGAAACCACGAAAAAACCCATGTCACATTGGCCGGCCACGGGTTTTGAACCTGGGACCTTCCGAATACGAGTCCAAGACGTCAAAATTTCGCCCACCTCGCTCGGTTAGATGGTTCTTCTCTCGTCCGTTTTGATGAATTTTCATCAACAATGTTCGTTGCTCTTTTATTTGTATTTTTCATATTTCCACTTTTAATAACTCCACCCACGTTTCTGTTCTTAATTTTTACTAAATTAATTCTTAACACTACTACTATTTCTCTCTCTCTTTCAACTTTCTTCTTGACTTCCTTTAATCATGATTGTTTATACTTCAGCTATGCTCTTCTTACCCAGTTTGCTTTATAACCGAGCAAGGCCGAAATACTACAAATCTTTAACTGCAGTGAAATCTCGATAGAACGATTTTGCATGGATCAGAAAAGAATATTGTTGTACAGAGTGTTATTGTTATATCGAGAATTCACAAAAAGTGTTCTAGCTTTAGGCTTTATAGGACCACTCCTGCAATTGAAGTTTTTGAAGTGAAACATCTTTAGCCGCGGTAGGGGTAAATCGAGAGTTTGCGTTATGCTCAAAATCGTCACGAAATTAGTGAGGTGTGACGGACGGACTAAAAAATCCAAAATGTAAAAAATAAAAAATCTAAAATGTAAAAAATAAAAAATCCAAAATGTAAAAAAATAAAATATCCAAAATGTAAAAATAAAAAATCCAAAATGTAAAAAATAAAAAATCCAAAATGTAAAAAATAAAAATCTAAAATGTAAAAAATAAAAAATCCAAAATGTAAAAATAAAAAATCCAAAATGTAAAAAATAAAAAATCCAAAATGTAAAAAATAAAAAATCCAAAATGTAAAAAATCCAAAACTAAAAATTCAAAGATCAAAAATTTAAGAGATCAACATTTAAAATTCCAAAATTAAAAAATTAAAAGATCAAAAATTAAAAAATTCTAAATCAAAAATTTAAAAAGTCCAAAATCCCAATAATGAAAGGCCAAATATCCAAAGTTTAAAAATTCAATAATCCAAAATTGAGAAAATCCAAGAATTAAAACACGTTTCACTTCTGTCGCGTGTCGTTCCATGCACACTTTTTTTAACTATTTAAGGAAAAATAACGTAATTTTAGCATAAAAAATTCTTCTCTAGCCTGACCTATGTCCCCTCATTTTGAGCTAACAAATTTCACATTACGGTGTAAGTAAAGGAATATGCGGTATACATATCATTTTTTATTCTCTTTAGAAAGTGGGAAATGACTGTCATCTACGATTAGATAGTAAAAATATAATTATTTAATTTACATTTCAATCTCAAGGTTAACCATCACTAAACATGAAGTCCGGAACAAAATAAATCAGGTACAAATATCAACTCCTGTGAATTTCAAAAGTACATTTTATGTTTCCAACATTCAAAAAGTTAAAGAAACTATTGACGTATCAGCTTACATCATGCAAGAGGGTTTTATCTCGACCATGAATATTTCGGGGGAAAAAAATTCTTATCAGCATAAAACAAAAATTTATCTCCTATGTAAGTAACGCATGTTTCCGCAACAACAATAAAGATATTAGGAGTAAATTTATAAACCTAATCACACGTGAAAATTTTTTTATCTTGAATTAACCGACAATATTCTGGACTTCTCTTACGGGTTAGTACACACATTACACGAAAAGGTTCTCTCTTTTGTATGAACAAGCACATGTCTTTTGAGATCCGATTTACGACAAAAGGCCTTGGTACATACATCGCACGAGAAAGGTTTATCTGTTGAATGAGTACGCACATGCTTATTTAGATTACATTTATAAATAAATTTCTTATTACAAATATCACAAGAGAAAGGTTTTTCTCCTTCATGAATAAGCATATGACTCTTGAGATAGCATTTCAGAGTAAATGCCTTGGCACATACATCGCACGAGAAAGTTTTTTCACTTGCATGAGTATGCAAATGACTATTGAGATATTTTTTCTGATTAAATTTCTTATTACAAATATCACAAGAGAAAGGTTTTTCTCCTTCATGAATAAGCATATGACTCTTGAGATAGCATTTCCGAGTAAATGCCTTGGCACATACATCGCACGAGAAAGTTTTTTCACTTGCATGAGTATGCAAATGACTATTGAGATATCTTTTCTGATTAAATTTCTTGTTACATATATCACACGAGAAAGTTCTTTCTTCTCCATGAGTAAGCATATGTGAATTGAGGCAATCTTTCCGCCAAAATGCCTTAGAACATACATCGCACGAGAAAGGTTTATCTGTTGTATGAGTAAGCATATGTTTATTGAGATTACATTTATGATTAAATTTCTTCTTGCATATGTCACAAGAGAAAGGTCCCTCTTCTGTATGAGTAAGCATATGTGTATTGAAGCAATCTTTCCGCCAAAATGCCTTAGAACATACATCGCACGAGAAAGGTTTATCTGTTGTATGAGTACGCACATGCTTATTTAGATTACATTTATAAATAAATTTCTTGTTACAAATATCACAAGAAAAAGGGTTTTCTCCTTCATGAATAAGCATATGACTCTTGAGATAGCATTTCCGAGTAAATGCCTTGGCACATACATCACAAGAGTAAGTATACGATTTAGATTTCCTTTGGCTTAAATCTGATAGCTCTAACCTGTCAACTAAAATGCTGGGTACTTGAGCAATGCTGCAGCTTCCAGAGAGATCTGAGTTTTGGGTTTTCATTTGACATGTCGGAATTAAATCACTGACCATAGATAGCGGACCATCCTTTGGTTCAATGACCGTACATAAGTCATTTGTGTAATCAGGTTTATAGCGAATTGAAGAAATCCTTCCTTTGACTTCAATTTCTTCACAATTGGATTTGTTGTAAAATGGAGAAATCTCTTCCTTGATTTCACTTTCTTCACATATAGAATTGAAGTAAATTGGAGAAATTTCTTTCTTAACTTCAATATTTGCGCATTTAGGTTGGGACAAAACTGAAGAAACCTCTTTTTTGACTTCAGTATTTTCACATTCAGATCTGAAGTAAATTGGAGAAATTTCTTCCTTTACTTTAATTTTTCCGCATTTAGGTTCGGGGAAAACTGAAGAAGTCTCTTTCTTCACTTCAGTATTTTCACATATAGAACTGAAGTAAATTGGAGAAATTTCTTTCTTAACTTCAATTTTTTCGCATTTCGGTTCGGAAAAAACGGATGAAATCTCTTTCTTGACTTCAGTATTTTCACTGTCACATCTTAAGTAAATTGGAGAAATTTCTTTCTTAACTACAATTTTTGCACATTTAGGTTCGGAGAAAACTGAAGAAATTTCTTCCTTGATTTCATTTTCTTCACATTCACAGCTGTTTTCTACGTATTCAGATTTCACTACATGCTCCATTCTTCACCTCTGTGCTAACATTAATAATTTAATTTCGACACCACAAAGTACAATGTCCTCTTTGTCCGACAGAAACTATTGAATTGATCTGAATTCTTCATGTTATCGCTGAAAATCACTCGTAAAACAAATTCAATATGGCGACTACTGAAAAAAGAACGAACATAAACAATACGTTGCCATTAGCAACAGACTCGGTACCTTGATAATAATTATCAGATATTTCGATATAATAGTAATTTATTGCATCTGTAGATTGTATAGATAGACATTGTCAATATTATTTAGGACAAATAAGGTCACAGTGACTGCAGTAATCATTTATGTAAAAAATCTTTAAAAGAATAAATTGTCTTCGCATACAAATACTCTTTCAGTTAAGTTTACAACACCTGAGATTTTCCACATTTAAAATACTGTCTAATAAGCAGGGCCCGGATTCTAATGACATGTCATCTTTTTATTGATGCTGCATAGGCATTGCCAACTTGTGGATAAATCCTAATCATGGCCTCTAGATTACAGAAATACATTTTTATTAGGTCATTTTTTGCGATTTTATATTTTTAGGGCATTTATTTCAATTTTAGGTCATTATTTTGTCATTTTCGTGTCATTTGCTTCCTTACTTAGTCATTTTCATGTATTTACATTGAGTGTAATAACTTTTTTCGTCGCTAGCGGTGCTGTTTTTGAAGTGTTGTTTGGAAGAAAGAAAAAATCGGCATGTCTCAGTCGGAAATGAGAATGCCAAAATTTTGTGTTATATTATTATTGTTATTAGATTGACTTGGCACCAGAGTCTGCCACCTGCTTGGATTTGAGAGTGCAAACTACTGTTTACCCTCAATAAAGAATGTGCCTAATTTTGACTCACCAGTGCCTCAGTGCCACTATAAATTTCCGTGAGAAAAGAACATTCAGCTTTGTGTGTACAATATTTTTTTTATAAATAAAATATCAGTTTTTAGGTCATTTTTTATAATTATTAAGTCATTTTCTTTAAAATTTAGGGTCATTTTATAGGTAATTTTTCAAACAATTTTAGGTCATCAGAATCCGGGCCCTGCTAATAAGTTATTTATAACTTTACTAACAATGTAAACTGGCGATTTAGTATATCTAAAAGTTCGATATTTAAAAATATGTATAACGTCTTTGCTCCTTGTGTTGTGCTCGTGTAATTCTGAATTAAAGATGAACTTTTCTGTGTTGTTAAAATAAAATAAAACTGCCAGCATATTAAAATGCAATAACTTTTAAAATATAGTTTTTTTTAAAACCATTCTTAACGACTCCCTTGGTGCCAAGTTATAATTATAAACATATATGTGTGGAAGTTTGGAAGAATAAGTATGGGACTGCCCAGACAAAATAACGAATAAACTAAACAAGAAATTATATTTTGGGTGTCCTACCTAAGTAATAGAAGCTTTACTCACAGACAGCTGGTATTCCACAACGCACTGCCAAGGTACAATTAAACTGATATCAAATAACTCGTAAACGCTTTGTCCTGACTGACTGACTGACTGACTGACTGGCAGGAATCAACGTAGAGCCTAAACGATTACAGGTAGAGACTTGGAATTTTGACAGTACCTTCGTTTCATAATGTAGGTGCTCACTAAGAAAGGATTTTGAAAAATTCTGATTTTAAATGCCAAAAATAAAATGTTTTTGAGTATACTTAATCCCTTTTTACACAGAATTATCAAATCCAAATCACATAACATATTGTTGCCAGTGGCATCAGATGGGTGTGGAAAAAATGAAATGCAAGTTTCACAAATAAGAGAAGTTATCAATATAATTCATGTTATAAATAAATATTACAGAATGAAATCCACGAAAATAATGCAGTCACATAACTTTCTCTACCCTGGACATAGAGAAAACAAAACGAGGTATGGTAATGTGTATATTATTATATCGCAGGTTTTTGGAGAGAGAAGTATGAAAGTGATATTGCTTTCTGTTTAATTTCATCCCCAAAACAGTTTTATGGTAACATGAGAGTGAGAAATAAATATTCCGCAAAGACAATACAATTTTATGATACCAGAATTTCTGTTTCTTCATATTTGAACCCCTACCAGGCTTGCTGTGTACTGTACAAGCGATGGGATGCAAAATTCTACATCCTCTATGAGCCATGAAAAGCTATATCAAGTGTTTTCTGAGGGAATAGTTTGAGTGTGATAAGTCGTTCTTCCTATTTCAAATTATAAATACCTATATAAGGACCTAGAATTTAAAAATCGAAAGTCCTTCATAAGTTAATTTCCATTCTTTCTCATTTTGTTCTTTTTTCTCCTCTTTCTCCACTCTGATCTTCTGAATCTACACCCGAGCACGAGCAGTTTGCTCATTTGGGTGTATTTGTAAATATTTGGTTTTTTTTTTCTTTCTTTCTTTTCTTTTCTTAAATTTGAAACTTGTAAAGGTTTTTGCTTATTTGTGTATTTTTGTATTTGTATTTGTTTAACTATAATAAAATAAATAAAATAAAAATTACATCAGAACATTACATCAGAATTATTAACTATTATGCTCTTAATTTTTTATTTTTGAAATAATTATCGCGGGCGATATAGTTAGATATAGTATATTGCGACACAAGGGCGGAAAGGCACGTTTACGGGTCGAGGAAACAGATTGAAAACCCGAGGCGCCTGCGCCGAGGGTTTTTAAGTTTTCGAGACCCGTAAATGCCTTTACGCCCCATGTGTGTTGCATGCTATTTTTTGCACGACGGTTACTTATATCAATTTAATTATATTAATTGCTATATTACCTGAAAATATTATGTATATACACTATTAAATAATGATGTTTATTTCAGAAAGTGATTCGCATTTGTTACTGTTTATGGCAACCGAATAATTATAAAGTGGGGAGGCCTTGGTCATTACAGTCCGCAAATAAGCGTTTGCGGGCGCGAAAGTAACTTTCGGCCCGTCGCCCTTAGCAACAAGTCACTTTTGGTCCGTCGCCCCTAGCAACAAGATTGCGTGTGGTAATGTCAAGTTACGATCCATGTAAACAACTTTCGTAAGTAACACTTACTAGCTAAGGAGTGCAAAAAAAGTTTTGTGTACGTGGTGCATACAATATTTTTTTAGTAAAAGCTCTCTAAATCACATGAAATGAAATAAAAATACCGTATAATTAATTATAATGAAAGGTAGTCAGCCATTTGTTAACGCCATATTCTCATAGCCACCTGAATCGCAGAAGAACAACGAACCGTACGTACCAATACGAAATGCGGTATAGGTGCATAATATATGAGTCACTTTTTGTAAACAATAATGCATACGAACTAGTATTTATGAAAAGCTTGTGGAAATATGAATGATAATCCTGAAGAAATTTCAATCCAAGCCAGAAACTTTGAGTTGGAGCTGCTGCCAGTAAATTTCCCGGCAGCAGTAGACTATGAGAAGGAATAGCCTATATTGAATTTAAATGCTGGTGCATCCAGGACACCTTCAATAATTTCACAATTGAATACGATCTACATATATATATATATATATATATATATATATATATATACAAGAGGCTTGACTGACAGAGAATCAACATAGAGACTAAACTATAAACTATAATAGGTAGAGACTTGGAATTTTGACAGTACTTTCGTATTATACTGTAGGTGCTCACTAAGAAAGGGTTGTTTTATATATATTAGGTAGATTTTCGAAGAAAAATCTACCTATTGCAATGGATACCACTTTATGATTTTCGAAAAATTCTTTCATATCTTTACGTTTCATGCTCCCCTAAGTGCGAAACCACCGCCCGTTCAAAAAAAAATTTTGTGATATTTATATATATATATATATATATATATATATATATATATATATATATATTTATATATATATATATATATATTTATATATATATATATTTATATCTTTACACGATAGCGGCCGTAATTTTGAAGATATTTGAACCAAATTTTATTATGTCATTTCTAGGCCCAATAGCTCGGACAAGTTCGTTAATGAGCGAAATTGGCCCAAGGGGGTGGTCGGGGGAGGGGGTTGAAATTTTTAAAAATGTATATCTCGGCCCCTATGAAGTGTAGAGGGAAACTTTGTTTGAATAAATTAGAGTACTCCCTATGGAGTTCACAGTGACACCAACGATTCGGGGGTTCGAGTGAGGGTGGGGGTGGGGGTGGGGGCGGGGGATGAAAATTCGAAACTTTTGAAACCACGTCTTGTGGGGTATCGTTGAAAAGCTCTTGATGAGTACTCTACAAATCAATAAATAGTTTCTTGATAGCTCTCATATGACGCGAGATTTTAATGTTTGAAAATAATAACACTTAAAAGAATTATTATAATATCACAATTTTGTCTTGTTTAGCGGCTTTGCTAATTTTATTCATTGCTGATCTTGCGCACGGCCTCCCAGAATATTATATCCTATTCTTGTTGTCAAAACAAATGATTGTAGGCTCTTCCTCTTTACCGAATTCAGTTCTTATTACTGCAGGTTTACCATGCCAAGGCTAAAGAAAAAGAGTGCTATGCAGCGACAATAAATTAAACCAAAAGCACTTCGAAATCTACCTCCGCCTGTAGGCCTGCCTAAAGGGATTTTTTTTATTTTAAATGCCAAAAATGAAATGTTTTTGAGAATACTTAATTCCTTTTTACATAGAATTATCAAATCCAAAACACAGTTCACATGACAACAGTGTATTGTTGACACTGGTACCAGGTAGGTTCGGAAATAAACCATACGGGACTTTGACAAATTAGAGAAGCTATCGATATAATTCATTGCTGTAAATAAATATTGAATGGTATATTAATATAGCCTATCGCAGGTTTTTGGGGAGGGAAGTATGAAAGTGATATAGAATTGTTTTTTAATTTCATCCCCAAAACGGTTGTATGCTAACAGGAGAGTGAGAAATAAAATATTCCGCAAAGACAATACTATTTTATGTTACCGGAATTTCTATTTCTTCTTATTTAACCCCTTTCAGGCTTGGTGTGTAGAAGCGATGGAATATAAAATTCTACATCTTCTATGAGCCATAAAAAGCTATATCAAGCGTTTTCTGAGGGAATAGATTAAGAGTGATACGTCATTCTTCTTCATTTCAAATTTTCAATACCGGTACGTAGGCTATATAAGGATCTAGAATTTGAAAATTGAAAGTCCTTCATAAGTTAAATTGGAATTACAAAATACTAAACCCGGGCGACGCCGGGCCTTTTAAGCTGGTTATATTATATTTTCTTTAAAGGGATTGGTGATTCGGAGATGCAAAAGCGTCAACGAAGAACAGCCACTGGCTGAGAAAAGCCCATCTACAATCTACATGACTCCTTAATAAAACAGAACAGCCCTGAATATCAGTAATTAGAGTTGAATATAATGAATAATTTCTCTCTCCATCTGTTTGGACGGCCATATGTTCCAGAAACAAGGCTACCGTATGGCTGTCTAGGATTGGATTTACACCGCTCTTGAACTGGACAGGTGATCGTCCTTGAACTGTTTGACCATAAATGAAGAAGCGCTTAGCGTATGTTAATTGTTCCCATTGCGCATGTGCCAAATCACCGTGCAAACATTCAAATTAGCCAACACAGGAGTCTAACGACCGACTAATGCATCATATTCTGATTCGGAAAAAATTATAGAAAGCAAAAACATGTCGCTTCCAGGGCAAGGTTTTACCATAAATACCTGCCAAGCTGACCCCTGCCTTAATTGACCGATGAAATAAAAAGCAACATAAAGAGCAGGACTAATAACCAGGGCCCGGATTCTGATGACCTATAATTGTTTGAAAAATGACCTATAAAATGACCCTCAATTTTAAAGAAAGACATTTTAATGAAAAACTACGTGACAAGTTTCATTTTCTAATATTCAACTAAAAAAATCCCTTTAATCTGGCCTACAGGCTGAGGTAGATTTCGAAGTGCTTTTAGTTTAATTTATTATCGCTGCGCAGCACTCTTCTTCTTTAGCTATGGCATTACAAACCCGCAATAATAACTACAAAAGAGGAAAGAGCACTTTTTCAAACATTCAAATCTCGCATTATATGAGAGCTATCGAGAAAGCAGTTATTGATTTGTAGAGTACTCATCAAGAGCTTTTCAACGATACCCCACAAGACGTGGTTTCAAAAATTTCGAATTTCCATCCCCCACCCCCACTCGTACCCCCAAAACCCCCGAATTGTTGGTGTCACAGTGAACTCCATGGGGGAGTACTCTAATTTATCCAAACAAAGTTTCCCTCTATACTTCATAGGGGCCGAGATATAATTTTTTTTTTTTCAAAATTTCAACCTCCGACCCTTCCCATGGGCCAATTTTGCTGCTTAACGAACTTGTCCGTACTATTGGGCCTAGAAATAACATAATAAAATTTGGTTCAAATATCTTCAAAAGTACGGCCGCTAGCGTGAAACAAATCAACGGGCGGTGGTTTCGTAATTAGGGAGGCATGAAACGTAAAGATGTGATTTTTTTTCAGAAAGTCATGACATGGTATCGATTGCAATAGGCAAAAGGCACGTTTCGTATAAAACTTATAAAATCAATAACTTGTATTAGTTTTGATGATGTCACTGAATCGATATTCACTGTATTTGCCCAACAGCCCTTCAGTGAATAAGAAGGGAGTGGCTCACGCCTTCCGGACCCGCCCTTAAGGGTCCTTTTCATTACATAAAGCTGCAGGGGGTGATGGGGGAGATGTTATCTGACCAACACTCGCATAATTTAAAGAAAGAGATCGTTATGATCTGACAGCAGTTCGCCCTATCCACACCATGAAACACATGCTTCTGAAATTATTACAAACTAGCTGGTTGTCTGTTCTCTATACTGCGATACTAGCACGCCAAGTAGGAAAGTTAGGGGGGAAAAAAAAGGCGCTAACATTTAACCGGTCTACTATCTTTTTTTGGACAAGTTCTCATATCTCTATCTCTATATCCATAAGAGGCTTTGTCCTGACTGACTGACTGACTGACAGGAATCAACGTAGAGCCTAAACTATAAAAGTCAGAGACTTGGAATTTTGACAGTACCTTCGTTTCATAATGTAGGTGCTCACTAAGAAAGGATTTTGAAAAATTCTGATTTTAAATGCCATTAATCCAATGTTTTTGATAGTGAAAACTTATTTACACAGAATTATCAAATCACAACAGTGTATTGTTGCCACTGGTCTCAGATGGGTTTGGAAATAAATGAAACGGGACTTTGACAAATTAGAGAAGCTATCGATATAATTCATGTTATAAATAAGCATTAAAGAATGAAATCCACGAAAATAATGCACAATGTAATGCAGTCACATAACTTTCTCTACGCTGGACATAGAGAAAACAATACGAGGTATGGTAATGTGTATATTATTATATCGCAGGTTTTTGGAGAGAGAAGTATGAAAGTGATATTGCATTTCTGTTTAATTTCATCCCCAAAACGGTTTTATGGTAATATGAGAGTAAGAAATAAAAATTCTCTGCCACGATAATACAATTTTATGTTACCGGAATTTCTGTTTCTTCTTATTTAAACCTCTACCAGGCTTGCTGTGTACTGTACAAGCGATGGGATGCAAAATTCTAGATCCTCTATGAGTAGGGGCCGTATTTTATGGTAACAACGATAAGCGCGAAATTTTATAAAACAACCTCCCTTAGCTATATTTAGCTTTTATATGCTTAAAATACCAATATGAGCCAAATTGAATCCACGAAATATCGCGAAATTTTCTCGATTCCGCGAAATGTGTCTATAAGCGCGAAATATGCCCCTTCTGTCCGTGAGAAATGAACACGAAAATGTACCTTAAAATCACAATATTGGGGTTTGTGTACTGTAATTTTTTTTCTTAGCAGCATGCTTTTTTTCTGCTGTTTCTGTGGCTGTCGAAGATTTACCGAAATATCGATATTTGTGACCGATTACTAAGTTTGCAGAATTTACGCAAAGATTGTTTGTGACCTGGTTTGTACTGTTGAGTACACTCCTTTATGGCTGTATTCAACAGATTTCGTCTTTTATCCTCAGTGGTATGGTTGGCACTTCTGTTTGCAAATGGCTATCTGATGGTGTTTAGTAGAAATTACGATAGTATTTCTCGTCATTATATTTGAAAATTAACTCTAATCATGTCTAAATCGAAATTATTTCAGTTCATACAAGGGCAGAAGAATATGGAAATGGAGGGGAGGGGGGTTGTTAGTTCATGTAAATAAAGAAGCAATGTTTATCACTGTGCAATGTTCCCAATGTAGTATAAAGTAATTATTTCACGAAATACCCACCGAAATAGAAGGAAGTTTACACCGAAATTCGTCATTTTATTTCACCAATAAATCAGGGCCCTATCTATGAGCCATAAACAGCAATACCAAGGTTTTTTCTGAGGAAATAGTCTGAGTGTGATAAGTCGTTCTTGCTACTTCAAATTCTAAATACCTAGGCTATATAATGACCTATAATTTAAAAATCGAAAGTCATTCATAAGATAATTTCCAATAACAAAATAAAAAAACCCGGGCGAGGCCGGGCCTTTTAAGCTAGTAGACTATATTGTAGTTTTCTCGTTGCTAAGGGTGATGTCGAATTGACAAAGCTGTTTCTAAGGAGAACATAGCAATTATAGGCGAAGACTTGACTTACTCAATGACAATAGAGAATACCTAAGCAAGCTAAAGGAATATTATCTATTTTATGCAACCTGGAGGTTCATTGCCGCGCTTACCTGAGCCCGCCATTCAACCCTATTCTGTGCTAACTCCATCCAACCATCCCTCGCAAATCCGACTTCCCTTAAATATATCCTAATATTGTCCTCCCACCTGCGTCCTGGTCTTCCACGTGGTCTTTTCCCTTCGGGTATCCCAGTCAATACTTTTGAGTATATGTCTTTCCTTCCAATTTCATCCTCCGTGATTTAATTACCCTTACTATATCCGGTGAAGAGTACAGATTATGAAGCTCGTCGTTATGCAGTTTTCATCTCTCTTAGGCCCAAATATTTTCCTAAGCCCCCTGTTTTCGAACACTCTCAGATTATGTAAGGGGCCATGCCTCACATCCATATAATACAACCGGTAGGATAATCTCTATATATATATAAAAGGCTTTGTCCTGACTGACTGAATGAATGACTGACTGACTGACAGGAATCAACGTACAGCCTAAACTATAACAGGTAGAGACTTGGAATTTTGACAGTACCTTCGTTTCATAATGTAGGTGCTCACTAAGAAAGGATTTTGAAAAATTCTGATTTTAACTGCCAAAAATTACATGTTTTTGAAAATACTTAACCTCTTTTTACACAGAATTATCCAAACAAATTCACAGAATATATTGTTGCCAGTTGTATCAGGTGGGTTTGGATTAAATGAAATGGATGTTTCACAAATTAGAGAAGGTATCATTATAATTCATATTATCTGTATTAATAAAAGGAATTGCCCTCGATGTCCAGCGAAATCTACTGAAAGCAGAGATATGAAGTTTTAAACATAGGTGGGCTGAAGGGTCGGAAAATGCACCTCCAAGCCGGAATTTTAATTTTACTTTTCGTTCGTGAGTTATGAGTGAAAAACGGGCAAAAAACGTGCATTTTGTGCATTTTCAAAACATAAGTTTTCAGTTATACATTTCAATGTCAAATCAATTACAGTTGGCTTTGGCTATTTTTGTCATACCTTGAAAATAAAACTTTCGCGATTGCTTGAATGTTGTAAGCCCTAAATATGGTCAAACGTTGTTTTATTTGGACGAATCTCCCTATACAGAGGTTTTCTGGGCCAAGAAACTCGAATCTGAGGTCGCTTTTACCAGACGATGCTATCTAATCGTGGTATGTAGTCCACGTGATTTAGGTGTTAATAAATATAATGATTTTACTATTATGCTCTTAATTTTTAATTTTTGAAATAATTATCGCGGGCGAAGCCGCGGGTACACGGTAGTTGTCTTATAAATCTTTACTTTTAGATTTCTGGACAGAAGACGAGAAGATAAGAGTTTCTGAACTGCATAAAACAAGCATTTCCTGATTTTAGCCGACACTTAACTTCTGCTTTAATATTAATTGAGAGTTACGGACATGAATTTAAAAAAACTTTGAAAAACAACCCTTAAACAACTCCCCCGCCAGTCGCAGTAATTTTTAGTATCAACGGACAACAAGCCAAATTTCAAAACTCCGGGACTTTTTTTCACTCAATTTGTTTAATTTGACCGGGCTATAATCATATTACAGTATATATAACTAAAAATCAGATACAGCTATTTCAATGTTGTACTTGTTTTGTATATGGGCATACAGAAGTAGAAGTAAATGCAGCCGGCATATGAGGGAGGATTAATTGTGGGCCTTGTTCGGGTGTTGGAAATGTTCATAGTGCCGTGGATTATCATTACCGCACGACAGGACGGCGGTAATAGTAGGCCTTGTAAATAATTATACGTAATTACTCTTCTAACCAGCGCTTTAACGTAATTGAAAGTCGTGCTATCTGGATCTAGCAAGCCGTGCTTGACTCCCATCTTCATACAACCCAGGAACTCTATGTATTATATGAAACTTCGACATGCCCATTAAAACATTTAAACATACGTCATGCAGGTCTACTGTAATACAGGACAAAACTTTCCGGTGGCATATCGTACCAGAATTCTGAGGTGGGTGATTCATTTTTTTTTTAAAGAATGAACATTTACACTTGGTATTTTAAAATCCGCAAGAAAAATCAAATTTAATACAGTATTATACATGGTGTTAATGAATAACACCGAAATATTTTACCTGAGTATAGAGGGGACATAGACAAGCAACTTTTGTTAGTAGATTTTTGCTCTATGACGTAAAATGTGTATGCTACAGGGCATTAAAGTAATTACAATTTGGTGCTCATAACTCAATAATGTAGCGAAATAGGGTTAAAATTTTCATTAAATTGACTTCCTGCCTTCATAGTGACCGATAAAAACCTGACTGTTATTCAATCAACAGCTATATCATAATTTAGTGATTCCATAATCTGCAAAATTGACTGGTCGCCACTGCATTAGTCTTTTTTGTTTTATTCATAACTACTGACTACAGTGTTAACAGCGAAGTTCCTTTTTGTTTGTTTTTTTTTTTTTTTTCAAATGTTAGAAGTCAGTGGCGGTCATGCTCTGGGAGATTTTATGCTGTAACAGGAAAAATTGAATCGATAGAGCAAAAATATCCTAATTAATTGTCTATGTCCCCTCTATACACAGGTTAAATATTTCGGTGTTATTCATTAACACCCTGTATATTTCGACAGGCAGTCACTTTCAACAAGTACAAGATGATTAAATTTCGAGTTTATTCGGAAGCGGTCGGAAAATTATTACTGCTATACAACTTTATCTATTGAGTTTACAGTTTGCAGCAATATAATATTACGCTTCGAAAATTTCACCAAAAAAAATAAGTCACTACTAATGAATTGTCCCGAAGAGGAATAATAGCGACAGATAACCGTGAATTCTTAACCGGGCTAATAGTCGAAGCTACGGCTTTCTATAACCATGGTTATTGTAGTCAAACCGAGCATCCTAAACCAAATCGGTGATATCAGCTATAAAACTCATCTAGAAAAGGTCTTAGAATTTTAAATTTCAATTTATTATTAGTTCATTATTTATAATTAGCCTAATTTTACATCAAAACAATCATGCAGTCCGTCAATCAACTGACCTCGGGCCTCTTTTGGTTAGAAACCCCTGCTCTAAGGTCTCGGCATTTCGTAACTTATATGTTTTTGCACGACTGTGTAACAGCGAAATTAGTTACTTAGCTAACGTCCAGTTACCTGGGCACCTGTCAAAATAAGCGAGTGCGCACGAGTTATTAAGTGCCAGAATGGTACTTTCTGAGATTTTGTGGTGGACAGGAAAATGTCTGTCCGTGTGTCTGTACGCGCGATAACTCAAATATGCTTTACCGGATTTTCATGAAACTTGGTATACGCATTTATAACGTTCATGGGAAGAAGCCTATTGATTTCGGACCAAATCGGTTGACCGGTACCGGATTAATACCCAATTTAGTGCCTATTTTATGGTAATATATTAGAAAGCATTTATCAAATGCAAATCAGTTATCCTGACAATATATTGTTTTACTGTGTTCATATAGGAGTTTGGAAGTTGCAATACAGTTAGCTTTGACAAATAACACTACCCACATATTCATTCACGTATGCTTATCAAACTAGACTTTTGTTCTTCCGTAGGCCCTGTTTAATGAATCGATCTGTAGCTTAAATGGGAAATCGATTACAAAAATAACTTATTTTCTGCATAGGCTATCATAACTGCAATTATCACTGATTAAACGAAAGCGATCAGGCTTTTTGTTACATCAGTTTACTTGATTTTATTGCAATAATTCAACTTGGTTCCAAGAGAGTCCAGACGTGAACAAATACTAAGAACGCATTTGACAATCAGAATGTCATTCACTTGGTATAAATGACAGAGTTAGTTTGAAACAGGAAGCTATTTGACACGCATGTCTGTCAGTTTTCACGGTAACTGATCATCATTGCTGTGCGTATAAACGATCCATTATACGCACCCTTCCTACGCAATTACTTTCATATTTATTTCTAATATCTCGCTCAGAGGTACACACACATACGTTTATCATGAAATGAAGGGAACTATTAAGGGCTCTGGGCACAGCTGAACGTTGAAATATTTCCCCCCATATTTTTGCACCTGAATACTGTATGTGTTTGTGACCTTTGTAAGTTTAAATGTCCAAATAATGGGATTTAAAAATGGCGGTCATATGCCACGAGACACGCAGGTTACAGGTTACATGCTGGTCTTTTTTTTTTTTTAATTTAATTTTCCCGTTAACCTATTTTTGTTAGTTTTTAATACTATTTATCCAACACTATATTTATTTTTTCATATAGCTGTTAAGTTATGTTGACCACTCTGAAGAAATTAAGAAAGCAAATAAGATGAGTAAAGATAGATTAAATGGAAACAATAGAATTAACTGAGATGCTTGAAGCATCACAAATCAATGAGAAATTAAATCAGTCATTAGAACCATGGATAGGCAAAGGTGCCAACTTTACTATTGGCCTTTTATAAGAACCTGAGGGAGTGCGAACAATAGCATACTATTTTTTCCCTAATGGAAACTTTATCTTAAGATATTTATTTAGTACACGCTCCCTAAAACAACTGCTTGTCGGACTGGTAACATGCCGAAAAATTGCATTTAAGCAACCAAGGCCGCTGAAACTGCATTTAGCGGGATTTTGAATTATCGGACTCAACCGGTATTTCAGCCTCTGCTTACGCCTCGGCCGCTATACTAGATTTGTCCGCTAAAGCGTTATTTTGTGTACTTGATACATAAATAGCTATTATTCAAGTAAATTAGTGAAAGTGAAGAACCACAAGTGTTATTCTTATATAAATTACTAGCTTAAAAGACCCGGCTTCGCCCGGGTTTTGTATTTTGTAATTGGAAATTAGCTTATGAAGGATTTTCAATTTTAAATTCTAGGTCCTTATATAGGCATTTATAATTTGAAATAGGAAGAACGACTTATTACACTCAAACTATTCCCTCAGAAAACGCTTGATATAGTTTTTTATGGCTCATAGAGGATCTAGAATTTTGCATCCCATCGCTTGTACAGTGCACAGCAAGCCTAGTAGAGGTTTAAATAAGAAGAAACAGAAATTCCTGTAACATAAAATTGTAATATCGAGGCGGGAAATTTCCCACTCTTATGTTACCATAAAGCATTATCACTTTCATACTTTTCTCTCCAAAAACCTGCGATATAATATAATAATATACATTGTTTTCTCTATGTCCAGGGTAGAGAAAGTTATGTGATTCCATTATTTTAGTGGATTTCATTCTGTAATATTTATTTATAACATGAATTATTTTGATAACTTCTCTTATTTGTCAAAAGTGCATTTCAATTGTTTTTTCCAAGCCCACCTGATACCATTTGGCAACAATATATTCTGTGATTTGGAATTGATAATTCTATGTAAAAAGGGATTAAGTATTTTAAAAAACATTTAATTTTTGGCATTTAGAATCAGAATTTTTCAAAATCCTTTCTTAGTGAGCACCAACATTATGAAACGAAGGTACTGTCAAAATTCCAAGTCTCTACCTGTTATAGTTTAGGCTGTACGTTGATTCCTGTCATTCAGTCAATCAGTCATTCATTCAGTCAGTCAGGACAAAGCCTTTTAAATATATAGAGATTAAAAAAGAAGAATTTTTTATATTAAGTTCGTGTAATTGAACACATGTTAAATGCATTCCGCAATCCTGCATATAGAGGAACATAGACAAGCAACTTTTATTTGGAAATTAATGCTCTAAGCATTTAATTTTTCCTATTAGCCTATAGCATAAAATCTCCCAAAGGTATGCCCGCCACTGACTTCTAACATCTGAAATGATGCTAAACAAAAGAACAGTGGATATGGTGTAATGATCGGGTCGGAGTTATGAATAAAAAACTAATGCAGTGGCGGCCAGTCATGTGATTAGACTATAAATGTTGCAGATTATGGAAACACTAAATTATGACATAGCTGTTGATGAATGATTAAGAATTAGAGTTTTACAGATTACGAAGGCGTGAAGTCAATGAAAATTTAACCCTATTCTGCTTCACTATTAACTAATGAGCGCCAAACTTGAATGACTTTAACGCCCTATAACGTACACATTGATCTAATAAAAGTTGTCTGTCTAGATGTCTCCTCTTTACACTGGAAAAATATTGCAGGGTTATTCATTAACACCCTGTATATGTACCAAAATGCAGTCTTCCCATTCCTGTATACGTGATCATTCCGTATAATATCCAGTTCGTAATAAATACAGCATAATTACGTAAAATCCGAATTAAACTTATCATGTACTATAATTTTTATTTTATAGGCACAAATAGTTCCATAAAGGCGTAAGGCACCACAAGGACATAGTTTCGAGAAATCTGCATGTTTTTAAACAATGTTACCACTCACAAGTAGGTGGTTTAAAGTTTAATTTTGTAGCATATATTTTTTAAGGGGAGGCTAAATTAGTGTTCTGCAAATTTACTAGTGTATTGGGATTTTTTACAACTAGAGGTATCTAAACATGTTAAACGAAAACTGAAGTACTTTTACAGTAGCAAAATCTTTTTACTTTGTATCATATTATTTTAGTAAAAACCTGTATTAGCCTATATAGTGACAATTGCATGTTTGCCAATGTATACCAGTATAGTCATTATTACAATAGATGATAAGCAAAACAATTCATTTTGAATGAAATTACACATCAGAAATGAAAGTTCAGTTTTTTTAAACATTTGCTAGGATGGTAGCACTGCAGAAAATAAAAACAGTTAATAAACACACCTCAATAACAGATAGGCCTAGGAATTGTGCCTTACGCCTGTATGGAACTGTTATGAAATAGAATGAATGTGCAGTCTCACAGGTCATTTTTTATAACTGAGCAGAGGTTTAAGGCACAAGTACAAATAGTTCATTGAGCATTTAGGAGATAGCCTATGAGAAGAAATAAATGTTAAAAACTCAAAATTAAAGATTTGTGCCTTACGCCTTTATGGAACTAGGCCCTTCATTTAAAAGATAGCTACTACTTACATTTTAAGCAAGGAATGCCAGCAATGAACAATCCAACTTACCTGAAAAAAAGATAAAATAGTATTATTACATCTGAAAAACTCACAAACTATGTTACAATAGTGTCTCTAACGTTTTTCACACTAACCCAGCTCTCACAAACACTTCTTTTGTTATAGTGGCCTTCAAGGTGTTAAAATCTACTTTTATGAATATATAATTAAATTCAGAATTTGCAATTTTTAAAACTGATTATATCTTTAGATGCTCACCGCCAAAAAAGAGTTGGTAGCTATACCCTCCTGCCTTCTACCCTAATGGGCCCGGTTCGATCCCCGGACGAGTCGAGAATTTTTCACTAATGGAAAATTTCCTTCCTGGGTGTTGTTTTTGTTATTATTATTATTATTTAATTTAGCTGTGGTTACATAGGCGTACCGAGGGGGGGGTTTTGGGGGTTTTGGGGGTTTGAACCCCCCCCCCATTGATTAAAAAAGGGAAAATTGTATAATTTTTTAAGTCTGCCCATAAATTACTTAATACAAGTTTAAAGCGTGGGAAGCTTAAAACTCGTTATTTTGAGTCTTACTTTTTAAAATTTTCCGGGGATGAACCCCGGAAGCTTAAAACTCGTTATTTTGCGTCTTAATTTTTAAAATTTTCCGGTGGAGGATCCCCGGAAGCTTAAAACTCGTTATTTTGCGCCTTAATTTTCAAGATTTTCCGCGGAAGGACCCCCCTCTCCCTGGGGGGTATTTCATACCCCCAAACCCCGCGGATGTTATAACCCCCCCCCATATGGCCGGCCTGGTTACGCCTATGTGTGGTTATACTCCTTTTAGCTGCGAGGCTATATCAGGAATTCGGATACTCTCTATACAGTAGACAGAGACTTATTGATTGTCAATTATTTTCTGTTGTTGGTGTACTTTTATGGAGTAAATTTCACTGATATTAATTTAAATGGATATGGCACAGGATAAAATGGTGAGGATGATTCATGCTATGTTAATATCCAGTTCGGTATTTGCCTTTACGACTGGCGAAACAATGAATAACCCCATGTCAAAGCCGTAAACGCTTTGCGTCAGATGCAGAAGTGAAAAGAGTAGTCTGCAGATGGCTATACTCCAACCGAACGGACTTCTATGAACAGGGTATTTTGAAACTGGTGTCACGATGGGAGAAATGTGTTGGAGATTCTTGGGGACTATATAGAAAAATAGACAAAAGATGTCCCTTCATGTGTGCATTTGTTTGTAATTGTACCTATTAAATTTTTTGTAAAATTTAAAAAACAAACTGTGCGTGGAACGCCACGCGACAGAAGTGAAACTTGTTTTAATTTTTGGATTTTTTCAATTTTGGATTGCTGGACGTTTTAATATTGGGTTTTTGGACTTTTTTAATTTTGGATTTTTAAATTTTAGATCTTTAAACGTTTTATTTTTTATTTTTTAATTTTCGATTTCTTATTTTTAAATTTTGGATTTTTGGATTTTTTTAAATTTTGGATATTTGCATTTCTTAAATTTGGATTTTTTATTTTTTAAATTTTGGATTTTTGAATTTTTTCATTTTGGATCTTTGAATTTTTTATTTTGGAATTTTTAAATTTTACATCTTTGAATTTTTTATTTTTTGGATTTTTTAATTTTTAGATTTTTTTTAAATTACGGTATGGATTTTCGATTTTTTAATTTTTAATTTTAATTTTTAAAATTCTGGATAAGCTTAATCATTGAGTTAACTGTTTTCTGTGCAGTCCGTTCCGACACTCCAAACTAATTTCGTGACGATTTTGAGCGTTACACAAACTCTCGATTTACCCCTACCGCGGCTAGAAGTTTCACTTTCAAAAAGTGCCTTGCTTTTCGATTCACCCTAACCAGTGTGTGAGATGTGAAGGCCTACACAACTGGTGACTAAGTGCGTATTGATTCGCATAACCTTGATCTGGAATATTAAGATTCCATCTGGACTGACCTCTCTCGTCGCGTGCCACAGGTTCGCCACATGCGACGTCAAAACCCCACCGACAAGGCCAATGTTAATATCGTATCTCATATCTCATTCGTTTTAATGTTACTTTAACAACGGATGTTATCATTAAGGGCCCGGATTTTTAGGCTTTTATAAAAGGTGCCTTTTATTTTCGTGAAATAGGCTAGCCCTTTCACTTTCTCGCAAAATACGTAGTATAGAGAAAGTATTGTGATGGTGACAAAAAATCGAAGTCGAGATAACACTGGGAAAGCATGTTTCACGATGACTAGAAACCGAAAAACGTGTTTTTGGTTTGACGTCTGTCCGTCTGTCTGTCTGTCCGTCCGTCTGTCTGTGGACAAGCACAGCGGGTAAACGGTTCATTGTATTTACTTCATTTTTTGAATTAAGGACTTTTTCGAAATTTTGTCGAGCCGCCCAGAAATTTAGTTTTACAACTGAAATATTAAGGGGACTTTTCATGAAAACTTTTTTTAAAATTTTGATTTTTGAAAAAATGGCTCTAACGATTTTAAATAAAAATTTAAAATTGGAAACTCTTATTTCCTATGACTAATAAAATGGCTATATCCGTATTTCTGCAAAAATGACTTAAGGGGTACGGTTCATTGCATTTACTTCATTTTTTGAATTAAGGACTTTTTCGGAATTTTATCGATCCGCCCAGAAATTGAGTTTTATAACTGAAATATTAAGAGGACTTTTCATGAAATTTGTTTTGAAAAATTTTGAGTTTTGAAAAAAATTGTTTCTAACGATTTTAATAAAAATTTGAAATTGGGAAATCTTATCTATGACTAACAAAATGGCTAGATCCATTTTTCTGCAAAAATGACTTACATGGTACTTTACTCGTATCCATTTTCAATTTTTCTAGGCTATCTCCATTACATTGGGCGATACACGGAAAGTTAGTACAGTTAAGTTGTAGAGGAAATTAAAAAGAAAATTTTTTGTTAAACACATTTCTTTATAAAACTAATAGATATCTAGATAAAAAACGAAATAACATGACTTAAATACGAATTTCAAAACAAACATTTTGATTAGGCTAAAATATATTTCTCTGAAATGCAGTCAGTTTTGCTCAGTCGTAATGAAAACACCAAAATCAATTAGAGCGAGGTGGTAAAGGGTAGGCCTAATAGGGAAGAGGCCCTGGGTTCAAATCAAATTTCGTTAAAATGTTCTAATTAGGAAGCTGGGGAAAACATAGGTTAAAAACCTTCATAATGTTGGAAGAAAACTACAAGCTATAACTCTTATTCGTACTTTGGACTTTAAATGGACAAACCATTTGGACGAAAATCACTATGCAGTTGTTAGTAGGGCGGCGCTTTATAATCGTAAAATGCACCTCTAAGCCAGATTTTAAGCTTTTATTATTATTATGATTATTATTATTATTAATTGTTTTAATTGTTTATTAATGTTAAGCACGTTGTGGCAAAATTGGACCTTAGGCCTATTCAAGAGGAAAAGGCGGACATATTTGATTTCTTTTCAGAAGTTAAGTGCCATTTCAGCGGACTGCCGGACTGCAAAGAAAACAGTTAACACAATGACTATTCCCTTACTTTCCTTTTACTTCCTCTGCCCGTACCATAGGTACTACATGTAGACAGAGGAAGTACTGTATTGTTTCGATCCCCCAAATTCGAAGTTGAGTTTTTAACATAAATACACGTTTTGAGGTTCCCGGAATCCAAAATACCATTTTCGAAACATGTCTGTGTGTGTGTGTATATATGTGAACAGCCTTGCTCCAGATCGAAAAATCGTACGAAAACGAAATTTTGTATTTGTGTTAGGTACCTTCTGGGGATGTGACACCAAGATTGGCGACGACTTTCTCTTATGTTTAAGGGGACTTTACATTAAGAAAATTTCGTTTTTTCTCGATTTTCTCGAAAACTGCTATTACGATTTTGTTAAAATTTTACAGATAGGGTACGTATAGGGGAGCTCGGGTCTAGTTGGCTACGGGGTTTAGTTGGCACACTGTTAATAACTTGGCAACCCTGCATTTTTGTGCAAGGACACTTAGATATCTATTTGGTCATCTACCGTTAGCCTTTGTTACAAATTTCTATTGTATTTGGAGCTTGTCTGTTCCTGCAGTGTGCTTTTGTACTCCCAGAGTACCTGCAAGTAAATATTTATCCCTCTGTAAAATGAAAGTTTACAACATCCGGTCCTAAGAAATAATTGCTTCTGTGGTGTCAGTGAGTAGTGAAGACTAGTAACTACATGTCTGAGCGGTTTAAAGTTTATATTGGTGTTTTTTCTGGCACAAAACCGAACCATATTTTCAACGGCATACGTTGGGGTAAGTTGGCACATTCATTGCGGGGTAAGTTGATTCACTGAGCCAACTAGCCTTGGCATTGAAATGTCTTAAAATTTTCCAACTAGAGGTTTATTTAATTGTTTATCCGTATTTTAGAAGCTATAAATATGCCAATAACACACGTGGTGTCAAATAGAACTTTATTTGTCTGAATTGTAATTCTGAAATTTCATATTAAGATATTTAAGTGATATTTGTGATACCTGCTACTTTAGGCTGTGTAGATTGAATGCAAATGACATTTCCTTTTTTATATGTTTGAGTTATTGCTTCATTGAGTTTAGATTTTGTTATTTTTGTTACAACAATTTATTGTTTAACTTGTGCCAACATACCCCGACGATGGGGTAAGTTGACACACGTGTCGAGGTTCAAATAAATTGCAATTTCTTAGCTACCCTTTTGAAATATTGTTATATTTTATTTTATAAACCTACCTGAATAATTAAACTATTCAATAGATAAATTTACATAATAATGTTAACTAAATTAATAGCTCATAAAAATAAAAGTTTAAAATATGTGCCAACTAGACCCGGGCTCACCTACTAAGAGTTAAAACTTTTATTTCAAACATTTTTCCGAAAAAAATTATCCGAAGGGTAGTTATAAGCTCTTTGCAATATGGCCTCTTGTTCTATATCAGAATGTGAAGTGAGAAAAATGGGTTGAAAATGACCCTAAAAATTACAATTTTTATAATTTAGGATTCACGGTCAGAATATCTGAACTAGTGGATAACGTTCATGATGTACCAGGTAAAAGATGACATATCAAAATCCGGGCCCTGGTAATAAACACAATGTAATTTTGGGAGTTAAACTGACATTTTCGCTAAGTACCGTTTTCAGCTCAAACCATGTTCAACCTATGCACACACAAAGTGGGCCGAAAACCCCCGAATTTAGGGTAGAAAATGCGATGTCAGTGTGTGACTTTTTGAAGTGAAACTTCTTTAGCCGCGGTAGGGGTAAATCGAGAGCTTCTGTAACACCCAAAATCGTCACGAAATTAGTGAAGTGTGACGGGACGGACTGCACAGAAAACAATCAACTCAAAGATTAGACTTATCCAAAATTTTAAAAATCCAAAAATTACAAATTAAAAAATCGAGAACCCAAAATTTAAAAAATCTAAAAGTCCAAAATAAAAACTCGAAAGTTCAAAAAATAAAAATTCAAAGATCCAGCATTTAAAAAATCCAAAATTGCAAAATTAAAAGATCAAAAATCTTTAAAATCCAAATTTTAGAAAGTTCAAAAACCCAATATTATAAAATCTAAAAATCCAAAATTAAAACTCGAAAGTCCAAAAAATAAAAAATTCAAAGATCCAAAATAAAAAATCCAAAATTCCAAAATTAAAAGATCAAAAATTTAAAAAATCCAAAATTTAGAAAGTCCAAAAATCCAAAATTGAAAAAATCCAATACAGTAATCCAAAACTGAAAAGAATTAAAAATTAAAACAAGTTTCACTTCTGTCGCGTTCCACGCACATTTTTTTTATTACACTATGGCTCTGTGCCATGATCTCACTTTTAAATGCTGTCCCCCCCCCCCTCCGCTAGTCGATTAGTCATATCGTATCTTGTAAAATGCAACCCGATCTCTTCGTGGAAGTGATCTGACGCGTGTATTCGTCCGATGATGAGATGTGATATGGCCGTCGGCTTGGTTGCATGCGGTCACTTCCGGCGGACGTTGTCGGCCATTGTCCACGTTCCCTATACCTGACCTTGGTGCCGGCACTGTCTGCATATTAATTTAGGGGGTTTCTCTCAAGAAGCAGGGACACTCACTTCATCGGCATGTTTCAAGAGAACAGGCAGAACAGGAATATCAATATGAAGCACTTCCCTATAGGTTGAGTTCATTATACAAACCGGACAAATCTAAAAAGTTAATTTTTCAGGAATTAAATAAAATTTTCTCGCATCTATAATTGGACGGCATTCTGCAGAAAGGAACCAACCCACATGATTTTAAGCTAAAAAATAGGCATTTAAAATTAAACAAAAAGCCACCTGGATATTTTCGGTGTGTTTTTGTTTGCTTAATAGATGGCATATAAATAAATGAAGAGGGTTGGTTCCTTTCTACAGAGTGTAGTGGAAAGAAATTCATTGTGGTATTCATTTGATTCTTCCTCGTATATTATTGGCAAATCAAAATCTTTCATTACTCAAATCTGAATACATAAAACATGTAGTTAACTTTAGAAAGTAGCATTAATTAGTTTGGCTAATTTCAAGAATTTTATAATTTTATGACAGTCAGATGGGTCATCAAGGGCATTCTCTAGGGTGAGCAAATCATTCCGGAGAAACCAGGCGAGCACCAAGGGATCCCCTCTCCAAAAATGTACCCCTTAAAAGAGAGAGAAACTTGTCATCAATCTTCGTGTCACATCTTCAGAAGGTACCTGACCCAAATACAAAATTTTGTTTTCATACGATTTTCCGTTTTGGAGCTAGCCTCTTCACAGACAGACACACAGACATGTTTCCAAAAATAGTATTTTTCGATTCAGTGGACCTCAAAACGTGTATTTATGTTAAAAACTCAATTTCGAATTGGTGTTCCAAAACAATAGCTACTTTCTCTACCTACAGTAGGATACCTATGGTACGTATAGAGGAAGTAGTGATGTGAGTCGGAAAATTTTCAACGGAAAAATTGGAAATTTTTCAGAACGTCGGAAAAATATGGAAAAATAGGAAAAATATGATTAAGTGCTTTTTTTAAGTGTGTGTATGTGTCCAAGCCCCAGGCAGCCAAATTGCTTATTTGAGAAAGTGAAATCCCTTTCTTATTTGAGACAGGGAAATCCAATTGCATATTTGAGAAAGGAATATATATATATTCCATATATATATATATAGTCCATAACTATAAGTATATAATATAACAGTGTAACAACATGTAACATTAGGCCTACAATATGACATTATAAATAACATTTCTCATAGTTAGCTGACTGTGAGCTCAGCTTGTAGACGTGAACTAGTTAATTATATCAAACTTAACTTCTTTAATGTGTTTTTTCCATTTTAATTTACTGCCAACTGTTAGACCTAAATACTTTATTTCATGTACTCTTTCCAGTTCTAGGCATTTACATGATGTCAACTTATTGGAATTGTGTAAATGATATTTTAACTTACATTCCATCCCCAGTTTTGGCTTTTGGGTAAATATCGTATGTTTTTATTCTGTTATCTTCTAGCCATCCTCTGAATGCCTCAGTATCGAATTTGCATATCTAAAGTTAGCTTGGTAGTAATTCACCGATAATAATTATTGCATTTAATCAGTGAAAATTTATATTCAGTGAAAATACACTTTTATATCTTTTTCTATTATTGGTGGTGTTTTATTTATTTATTTATTCCAATTTTTCGAATTTTTCCAATTTTTCCTTATTTTTCCAATTTTTCCAGAAATTTTCCCGGGAATTTTTCCAAAAAATATTTTTCCGGAAAAATAACAACACTAAGAGGAAGTAAAATCAAATAATGCAAATAATGCTAATTTTGACAAAAAATTGCAAATATTTCCACCTTACCCCCCTTCGCTTCAGCAAGAGGTGTCCGCAAATGTAGCCCGAAAATATGCACAGTATGAACAAACTATGAAAATGACCTAAACATGCAAATATATGACATATTAAATATATCTAAAATTAATCAGGAACGTTCAATTCTTGTTTAAATGAATTCTGCGACTGATGAAATGAAAGTCAAGAAAAATATGACATGTCGTGAATACTCGAATCCTGCTCTTACTTTTATTAAGTGCCAGTATGGTACTTTATGAGATTGTGTGGGGGACGAAAAAATGTCTGTCCGTCAGTCCTGTGTCTGTACGCACCATAACTCAAGTACGCTTTTTCGGATTTTCATGAAACTTGGTATAAACATTCATAATGTCGATGGGAAGAACCCTATTGTTATTGAACCAAATCGGTTCACCGGTACCGGAGTAATGCCCAATTTAGTGCCTATTTTAATAGTATTATATTAGAAAGGCACCATAACTGAAATACGCTGTATCGGATTTCCATGAAACTTGGTATAGGCCTACTCATTTATGACGTTCATGAGAAGTGCCCTATTGAATTTGAACCTAATCTGTTGACCGGTACCGGAGTAAACCCCAATTTAGTGTCTACTTTAAAGGCGCAATAACTCAAATACGCTTTACCGTATATTTATGAAACTTCGTATACGCATTTATAATGTCCATGGGAAGACGTCTATTTATAATGGATAAAATCGGTTGACCTGTTTCGGAGTAATGCTCAATTTAGTGCCTATGTTATGGTAATATACGTATTCGAAAGAATTTATAAAAAAAATGAAAGTCAGTTATCTTGACAACACTGCCTATTGTTTTACTGTGATCTTATAAGGCCTTGGAAATTAAAATACAGGTAGCTATGACAAAAAACACTATTGATTTACATGCGCTTATCCAACTAAACTTACATGCGCTTATCCAACTAAACCGTTAAAATGACCCCGGTTGCCGAGATGGTAACGCTTTGGCCTCAGGTTCTGGAGTCCATGGTTCAAAACCCAGAAACCGGCCAATTTGAATTTTTTTGGTATTTTTATGTGAGTGTGCGATTGTCATGATATCACAAATCTGTACAGTTCAGTTGATGCTGGAAGATTTTAATCTAATTTTAAGAAAACTAGACCTTTGTTCTTCCGTAATCCCTGCTTAATGAATAAATCTGGAGCTTAACTTGGAAATCAATTTTAAAAAAATCATATTCTGCATATCATAATTGCAGTCATGACTGATTAAACAAAAACATACTGGCACTTTGTTACATCAGTTTACCTGATTTTTATTATTATTATTATTATTATTATTATTTTTATATTTCTTATTATTATTCTACCAGTGCATATTATTATCTTATGAGTCTATAGTCATTGTTACTAGGCTCTCGAGTCGACGACACTGGAATTGTAAGTTGCAGACGGGGAGAATGAAGCTTAAAGTACTCAGAATAAGATTTATTTAAAAGAAAAACTTAAAATTTCATGCAGAATTACACAATAAGGTACAATAAATAGACTCTGTGCCTATCACTGTGTTAACTGTTTTCTTTGCAGTCCGGCTTGGGTTTGTATATTGTGCACGAAATTGAGTCTCACACATTTAAACTTAAATATCCCTTCAATCTCCTCAAACATTCGCACGGGCCCGCATGATTATTCAATGCACAATAGAAGAAAGAGAGAAAAATTAAAGTATAATAAAAATAAAAACCAACACATTAGCCCTATTCCTTACAATGTAAACACATACAGTATTCAATTTTTATAAACGATTGACACCCGAAGGAGCAAAATGCTCGAGCAGTTCAGAACCAAATTATCAAATGTAATATATTGAATAAGAAATACAAAATGAAAAAATGAAAGGTGCTGAAAAACACACAAAAATGTGTGTTCACATACACAAAATAAAAATGTGTAATCACTAGACCTGGGATTTTAAGGCAAATGCCTGTTTTGTTCCTTATGAAATAACATGAAAATTGTTAAATATTTGGACGTTTCATGATAAATCACTAACATTTATAGAGTTTTTTAGTGCCCTAAAATGCCTATTTGGACCTTTAGAGCCTATTGTACTATTTTAATGCCTAAAATGCCTATTTTGTACATTTAAAATAAGATTCTACTTCTACAATCTTATAATGGACATCCCTCAATGAAAAGCAGAACAGTAGAGATGGGTTTTTCACAGAAACTTGATTATTCCAAACAATTACCGCTAAAGGAATGCTGACTGACGGGGGAGGAGGAGGATTAAGGAGGAAGAACTACTGAGTCAAATCACCAGTGGAAGAACTTCTGTTTAGTGAATATAGTTCGTGATGCCTAATTTTGCAGTTAATTCTTGCTGTAAAAAAATACCATGTTAGAGTTTAACAGTCTTACTAATAATCCAGTTGTAACATTTATACCAGGAATATACACAGCTGAGGAGAAGAACTGTACTAATAATCCTTGCATAAGGCTGAATGTGTGCAACCTTTACACAGCCTGGCACCCTTGTACAAACTTGACGTAAATAATCAAGATGGCCGATATCCGTAACAGTTGGTCGTTTCGTAGATGTCTGAGATTGAATTTTGAGGCTACGCATATTCTGAGCTGCTTTTGCGGAATTATAAACATTGTTCCTTGTTTGCGGGACATATTTCCATACTTGTACCCATGATTACAGCTTTCTGAAAACAGTATATCGGAATACTGAAACTCTGCAGACGATCCATCGTTGTTTGCCGCTGCACCGATAGATGGCGTTCAGCAGTCCCTTCATAGCCAGGAGCTAGTAACGTCACAAATAGAGTGACGTATTTGATGACGTTGGACGTACAAACCCGATGTAAACTCGGCAGTTACACACCCGTTATTGGTAATGCGGCTTATGCAGAACTTACACGGTGAACAACCAAACAACCGTTCAACGCAGATATAAGCAGCTTTTATTAGTAAGGCTGTAAGTGTTTATTGTAAAATTTTAATGTTTATTTTCTATCCTATTTACACATATTTTAAGTGCCTATTTTCTCTTTTAAAAGCCTATTTACTTGTTTTAAAAGCCTATTTTAGGTGCCTAAAACTAATTTTTTTTAGAGCCTAAAATCCCAGGTCTAGTAATCACATACACAAAATAAAATAAAATATTCAAGAAAAAAATATTTACACAAAATTACAAGAGCATAGGCTATAAACGCACATATTTTATACATATTATTTGTTTGAAAATAAAGGCCACTACTAACTGTTCGAGTGCTTTTTTTTTCTTCTTGATTCTTGTGCTCTTTAATAATTTTAAGTGTGGATTTCTTTTTATAATATTTATATATTTCATTAGGCCTATATTATTAAGGGGTACGACCGGAAGGTCGCGGGTTCGATTCCCGATGAGGTTGATGCTATTTTTCAATTGACCTAATCCTCCTGGTGGCACTATGACCCTGGGGTCGACTCAGCCTCTAATATAACCTGGGGGTAAAGACGACCGGTGTGTAAGGCTGACAACCTAACCACCTTCTCGTGCCGAATTCTAAAAATCTGGGAGTCTCAACCTCCTGGAATCCTTCGGTCCTCCATTGCCTGTATAGGGAACACTTTACTTTATTACATTATTAGTATACAGAGTGTTAATGAATGACACCGAAATATTTTACCTGTGTATAGAAGGGACATAGACAAGTAACTTTTACTTGGATGTTTTGGCTCTATGATGAAAAATGTGTATGCTACAGGGCATTAAAGTCATTACAATTTGGTGCTCTTAAGTCAATAATGAAGCGAAATAGGGTTAAAATTTTCATTAGTCCTTTATCTGCAAAATTTACAGATTAATCACATGACTGGTCGCCACTGCATTAGTTTTTGTATTCATATCTGTATCTATATCTGGTACCCTATGATCCCCAGGTGGGGCGAAGGGGCCTCCAATGGATGTTTCATTACCTATACTAATTTTGATATGCTTATTTTCCGAGAGAAGTTAGAGGGACAGGTGGTAAGCCCATCGCCTCGCAACCCCCCTCTGGAAACTAAGTATTTCTTGGACGTGAAAGGGCCGAGAAATTTTGTCCAGAGGCTCTAATTTAGGCTTGGAGTTCTTTTACGTGCCGTAAATCTACGACACGGGACCCCCAGCTTAAAGTCCCTCCCGGAGGACTCCGTGCCCAGGATTTTTACGTCCTGAAAAATCCATCGACCGCGGCCGGGTTTGATCCCGCGCCCTGCGGATCGAGAAGCGGGCACGCTACCTCTAGAAAAACCGCGGCCGACTTTTTATTCATAACTCCAGTGTTAACAACAAAATTCCATGGTTTTGCATTGTTTTCAAATGTTAGAAGTCAGTGGCGTCCATGCCCTGGGAGATTTTATGCTGTAACAGGAAAAATTGAATCCATAGAGCAAAAATCTCCTAATAAAAGTTGCTTCTCTATGTCCCCTCTATACACAGGTAAAATATTTCGCTGTTATTCATTAATAGGGGGCGGATTTCTATGACATGTCATATTTTTCCCCTTTGCATTATTTCAGGTTTCCGACTAATTTAAACCCGATTCCAAGCATCCTGGTGAAAATGAAACGGCTTTTATTGTGCTTATAACTAGAGACGGGATTTTAAAGGGAATCCTTTTTTTTAAATTTCATCACAAAACGTAAGTGAGTAAGTTTTAACTGCAAATGATCTGGTTTTAACGTCCCTTTTTTTTAGGCTCATTTCCCTTTTTTTAGGAACTTTCCCTTTCCAGTACCTTTTTTGCTAATTTATTTTTAAAAATTCGTAAATTACCCAGTATTTGGTAAAATGAAAACATTAAAAATTGTTTTCACTGATTCACCATTGAAAAAATAATTCCTCCCAGCAGAATAGAGCGTTACAGGGAAATCACAGGTTTCCCATAATAACAAGGTGGATTTCGTGTGCTATTTATCTGTGAGAATTTCAACAAAAGATAAAAAAATGTCTTCAGTCATTAGATGTTACAGAATCAGCAGCTGTAGAGCAAGCAAAGGCTTTACATAAAACAAACATGTATCTCTCTGTTGAATGTTTACACTCTCTTGCTTTTATATCCCTTTTTTCGCACCTTTTTTTGGCAATAATTTTCCCTTTTTTCCCCACCTTTTTTGGGCAATAAGTTTCCCTTTTTTCGTCCTTTTTTGGGTGAAAATTTTCCCTTTAAAATCCGGTCTCTACTTATAACTGCATATTCAGGATTTTTTCAACTACTGTAGCACATTTAGTATGAATATGCATATTTAGGTCATATTTGTGTGCATATTAAAGAAATTTCGAAGTTTCATATCATATTTTGTAAATGTTGCATTATAATGATACTTTTTTTAAGAATTTACAGACATTTAAAATAATTAACATTAGCCTATATTTAAAAAATGAATTGTAATTAAACTTAAAAAATATATACACAATGTGTAAGTAGAAAAGTCATATTTTAAATTTTATTGGTCATAAATGCATGCATATATCCTATTTTTTAGGTCATAGAAATCCGCCCCCTTTTCATTAACATCCTTTATTTTTCACTAGCTTAAAAGACCCGGCGTCGCCCGGGTTTTGTATTTTGTAATTGGAAATTGACTTATGAAGGATTTTAAATTTTAAATTCTAGGTCCTTATATAGGCATTTATACTTTGAAATAGGAAGAACGACTTATTACACTCAAACTATTCCCTCAGAAAACGCTTGATATAGTTTTTTATGGCTCATAGAGGATCTAGAATTTTGCATCCCATCGCTTGTACAGTGCACAGCAAGCCTGGTAGAGGTTTAAATAAGAAGAAACAGAAATTCCAGTAACATAAAATTGTAATATCGAGGCGGGAAATTTCCCACTCTTATGTTACCATAAAGCAGTTTTGGGGATGAAATTAAACAGAAAGCATTATCACTTTCATACTTTTCTCTCCAAAAACCTGCGATATAATATAATAATATACACATTACCATACCTCGTTTTGTTTTCTCTATGTCCAGGGTAGAGAAAGTTATGTGATTCCATTATTTTAGTGGATTTCATTCTGTAATATTTATTTATAACATGAATTATTTTGATAACTTCTCTTATTTGTCAAAAGTGCATTTCATTTGGTTTTTCCAAGCCCACCTGATACAATTTGGCAACAATATATTCTGTGATTTTGAATTGATTATTATATGTAAAAAGGGATTAAGTATTTTCAAAAACATTTAATTTTTGGCATTTAGAATCAGAATTTTTCAAAATCCTTTCTTAGTGAGCACCTACATTATGCAACGAAGGTACTGTCAAAATTCCAAGTCTCTACCTGTTATAGTTTAGGCCGTACGTTGATTCCTGCCATTCAGTCAATCAGTCAGTCAGTCATTCATTCATTCATTCAGTCAGTCAGGACAAAGCCTTTTATATATATAGAGATTGTTTTATATTTTCATTAGGCCTGTATAATTTTGGGCCGAAATTGCAGCTATGCCTTACACCCACATTTCGCTTCAATAACAGGGCATGAAATCATATTATAGAGTTAAATGAGCTTTTTACAAGCAGGGCTAATTTCAGTTACACCCTGCGATTGGCTAAGACAGATATAAATAATCTCACAGATATCTATGGGAAGTATTGGTCTAATTATTAACACTAGTTCTGGGTTAACCGTGGTTTTTGCACTAACTCCGACTCGTGTAAACGCACCTGGTGAACTGCGAAACCAGTTCAGCAGTCGGACTAGTTCTCCTTCACATTTCTGTGGACTTCGTAATGCAAATCAATGAGCGTGAGCTACAGGGTGACCAGCAAACAAAATTTTCAACTATTGTAGCATATTTAGTACTAGCATGTGCCCGCGGATCGCCCGCGATAATTATTTCAAGAATTAAAAATTAAGAGCATAATAGTTAAATCATTACATTTATTAACACCTAAATCGCATGGACTACATACCACGATCAGATAGCATCGACCGGTAAAAGCGACCTCAGATTCGAGTTTCTTGGCCAAGAAAACCTCTGTATAGTGAGATTCGTCCAAATAAAACAACGTTTGACCATATTTAGGGCTTACAACATTCAAGCGATCGCGAAAGTTTTGTTTTCAAGGTTTGACAAAAATAGCCAAAGCCAACTGTAATTGATTTGACATTGAAATGTATAACTGAAAACTTATGTTTTGAAAACGCAAAAAATGCACGTTTTTTGCCAGTTTTTCACTCATAACTAGACCTGGGATTTTAGGGCAAATGCCTATTTTGTTCCTTAAGAAAAAACATGAAAATTTTTAAATATGTCGACGTTTCATGATAATTCACTTACATTTATAGAGTTTTATAGTGCCCTAAAATGCCTATTTGGTCCTTTAGAGCCTATTTCACTGTTTTAGTGCCTAAAAATGCCTATTTTGTACATTTAAAATAAAATTCTACTTCTGTAATTTTTACAAACATATAATGGACATCCCTGAATGAAGAGCAGAACGGCAAAACAGCAGGGGGTGGGTTTTTCACACAAACTTGATTTTCCCAGACAACTTTCACCAAAGAAATGCTGACTGACGGGGGAAGGGGGAGGATTAGCTCAAAAGAACAATTAGCAGGTTGTATGACAGGACACACTGTGTCAATTCGCCAGTGAAAGAACAAGTGAAGTGTTTAAGTTCGTTCGTGATGCCTAAAACAAAATCAACTAAGAGCTTGCTTTTACAGCAATGGCTTACACAATATCCAGGGATGGCTTTTGATGGCAAGATTATTTTCTGCCAGTACTGCAATAAACAGGTATATGTATTTTTCATATTATTCTAAGACCAAGGTTTTGTCGATATTGGCTCCTCTAATTAATTTTAGAGACCTCGTCCAGGTGGGATGTGTTCGATTTCCAGTACCGGCAGTAATTTAGAAAGCTATGAGGTCTGGAACGGCGCTGACTCAGCGTCATGAGGACAATTGGGAAGCTACAGTGAGCAGTGGTTATGGAGGCAACACAATACGGCTGAGGGATGTGTCGTGCTGACCACATGACCACCCAATATCTGCAGGCCATGAGCTGGGCAGCAGCCGTTATTGAAAGCCAACTTTCTTAACTGACAAAATAAACTTTGTTGTTCTTAATTAACTTTAGAGTAGGCCTAACAGTGGCTTAAATGAAATAGTTCAAAATTACAAATTTTATTGAATACCTAGTGAAATTGAACTGAAAAAGTAGGTAAATTTTCCTATGCCCCTCTAACGTCTGTGAGAGTGGAGTGCTCTTTTTCTGCCTTCAAAATGATTTTAACAGACAAAAGACAAAGCCTGACTGTGGAAAATTTAGAGAAGATCATCGTTATGTACTGCAAAGCAAATTACGAATGAAAGTGAATGTTCTTCGCAAATACTTCGTTAGGGGATGCCTACATTGCTGTAATTATGTTCAGTGATTTTAGTATTAAGGTTTTAGTTTACTATTGATGATTTTTCATATAATCAATAACTGTTTTTAATAAATTCCTTTTTAATTCTGTCTTAATTTTGCCGTTATTTCTGTTAAGAATAGGTATACCACATTTCTAACAGTAAAAAAAGATCACGTTACAGTTTAAGTGTATATTGTGATATTTTGAAGTCTATTTTCTTTCTATTTACACATTTTAAAGCATATTTTGAGTGCCTATTTTCTCTTATAAAAGCCTATTTTGAGTGCCTATTTTCTCTTTTAAAAGCCTATTTTACTTTTTTTTAAAGCCTATTTTAGGCACCTAAAACTAATTTTTTTAGAGCCTAAAATCCCAGGTCTACTCATAACTCACGAAAGAAAACTAAAATTAAAATTCCGGCTTCGAGGTGCATTTTCCGACCCTTCAGCACACCTATGTTTAAAATTTCAGATCTCTGCGTTCAGTAGATTTCGCTGGACATCAAGGAGAATTCCTTTTATTAATATAGATAATATGAATTATAATGATACCTTCTCTAATTTGTCAAACATCCATTTCATTTAATCCAAGCCCACCTGATACCACTGGTAACAATACGTTCTGTGAATTTGTTTTGATAATTCTATGTAAAAAGGGATTAAGTATTTTCAAAAACATTTAATTTTTGGCATTTAGAATCAGAATTTTTCAAAATCCTTTCTTAGTGAGCACCTACATTATGAAGCGAAGGTACTGTCAAAATTCCAAGTCTCTACCTGTTATAGTTTAGGCTGTACTTTGATTCCTGTCATTCAGTCAGTCATTCATTCAGTCAGTCAGTCAGTCAGGACAAAGCCTTTTATATATTATATAGAGATGAATATGCATATTTAAGTCATATTGTTGATATATTTGTATGCATATTAAAGAAATTTTGAAGTTTCATATCATATTTTGTAAATATTTCATTATAATGATAAATTCTGAGAGTTTATAGATATTTTATAGTATATTGCGATACAAGTGCCGTAAGGCATGATTACGGATCGAGGAAATGGTTTGAAAACACGAGGCGCTTGCGAGGAGTGTTTTCAATTTTCCGAGATCCGTAATGCGCTTACGGCACGCTATTTTTTGCACGATGATTATTTATATCAATTTAATTATATTAATAATGATATTCTTCTTCTTTCTTTCTTTCTTTCTTTACCGTAGTTTCACCTCTCCCTTTTAGGATTTAAGCGACCCAAGCGGCCTAATTGTGATATTACCTGAAAATATTATGTGTATACATTCTTGAAGAGAGATGTTTATTTCAGAAAGTGATTCGCATGTGTTTGTTGTTATGGGAACCGAATATTTGTCCTGGGGGGGCCTGGTTCATAAAGGCTTGTATTATGAAGTGTATCGTAATGAATTATGACGTGGCGCAAGAACCGTAAGTAATTTAACCGCCTCGCAACGCCCTTAGCAACAAGATTGTGTGGGAATGTCAACTTACGATCCACGGCAAACAACGTTCGTAAGTACCACTAATTAGTTAAGGAGTGCAAAAAAAATTAACATTATATTTTAATAAAATGAATAGTAATCAAACTTAAAAAAAATTAACACAATCTGGTAAAGTCATATTTTAAATTTTATTGGTCATATTTTAATGTTTTTAGGTCATAAATGCATGCAAATATCCTATTTTTTACGTCATACAAATCCGCCCCCTAGTTATTAAGTACCAGAATGGTTCTTTATGAGATTGTTTGGTGGACGAGGAAATGTCTGTCTGTGCGTCTGTATCCGCGTTATCGGATTTTCATGAAACTTGGTATACGCATTTATAACGTCCATGAGAAGAAGCCTGTTGATTTCGGACCAAATCAGTTAACCCCAATTTAGTGTCCACTTTAAAAGCGCCATAACTCAAATACGCTTTATCGGATTTTCATGAAACTTGGTATACGCATTTATAACGTCCATGGGAAGAAGCCTATTGATTTCGAACCACATCAGTTAAGCGGTACCAGAATAATACCCAATTTAGTGTCTAGTTTATGGTAATATATTAGGAAAAAATGTATCAAATGCAAATCAGTTCTCATGACAGCATATTGTTTTAGAGTGTTCGTATTCGGCTTTGGAAGTTGAAAATCAGTTATCATGACAACATATTGATTTACACTGTTCATATACGGCTTTGGAAATTACAATACAGTTAGCTTTGAGAAATAACACTATTCCTTCACATATGCTTATCAAACTAGCCCCTTAAACTGAGCGAGACGGCCTAGATGGAAACGTCTTCGACTCGCATTTTGGTGGTCCCTGGTTCAAATCTCGTAGCCAGTCAATTTGACATTTTTTCTTCTATTTTTTATGTGAGTGTGCGATTGTCAAGATATCACAAATCTGTATAGGTCTGCTGATGGTGGACGATTTTTATTCTGATTAAAAAAAACTAGACCATTGTTCTTCCGTAAGCCCTGCTTAATGAATCGATCTGGAGCTTAACTAGGAAATCAATTTTTGGATAGATTTCGAAGAAAAACCTATTACAATTGATACCATGTCACGGCTTTCGAAAAATTCTTTCATATCTTTACGTTTCATGCCTCCCTAAATACGAAACCACCGCCCGTTCAAAAAAATATATATATATTGTGATATTTATATAACTTATATAGGCCTATATCTTTACACGCTAGCGGCCGTAATTTTGTTTATATTTGAACCAAATTTTATTATGTTATTTCTAGGCCCAATAGTTCGGATAAGTTCGTTAATGAGAAAAATTGGCCCATGGGGAGGGTCGGGGGAAATTTTTTAAAATGTATATCTCGGCCCCTATGAAGTATAGAGGGAAACTTTGCTTGAATAAATTTGAGTACTCCCTATGGAGTTCACAGTGACACCAACGATTCAGGGGTTTTGGGGGTACGAGAGGGGGTGGGGGATGGAAATTCGAAATTTTTGAAACCACGTCTTATGGGGAATCATTGAAAAGCTCTTGATGAGTACTCTTCAAATCAATAACTGGTTTCTCGATAGCTCTCATATAAGGCGAGATTTGAAGGTTTGAAAAAGTGCTCTTTCCTCCTTTTTGCAATTATTATTGCGGGTTTATCATGCCAAGGCTAAAGAAGAAGAAGTGCTGCGCAGCGACAATAAATTAAAGCAAAAGCACTTCGAAATCTACCTCAGCCTGTAGGCCTGCCTAAAGGGAATTTTTTAAGTTAATTTTCTGCATATCATAATTGCAATTATCACTGATTAAACTAAAGGATTCTGGCACTTTGTTATATCAGTTTACCTGATTTTATTACGTGGTAGTTTTATAGCTATTTTACGTCGTGTCGTGAAGTTGGTATAATCCGCCAGGTGGTGTCTCGTCCCACCTGCTTCTTCTGGTCCTTGACTGACTGGTACAGTGGGATGCAATGCAAGAACCCACCTTTATTTTCTGATTTCAGAAAAACGTACAGGGAATTATTCCGTGTGGGACTTCATGCAAATGAAATGTCGGGGTACGAAAATGTACTTCAAAGAAAATTAATCCGTTCCAAGTTCCTTCTTTAACGGTTTTCGTAATTTCCTACAACTTCTACAAAACTTCGCTTCCGATATCTTGCTGGAGCAAACACTATTTTCGTCTCTCTTAGACCCGAATATTTTCCTAAGCCCCCTGTTTTCCAACACTCTCAGATTATGTTCTTCCCGAAGAGTAGGCTAAGCGACCACATCCATATAATACAAACGGCAGAATAATTGTCTTGTAAATCTTTATTTTTAGATTTCTGGAGAGAAAATGAGGAGATAAGAGTTTCTGAACTGCATAAAAACAGGCATTTCCTGACCTGAGTCTACACTTAACTTCGGCCTTAATATTATTTCTGTACCTCAGAGCCAAAGGAACGTAACTCCAAATTTCATATTTTTTTGCTTTTTTCATATTCTTTACTAACTTCTTGACCTCTATAGAACCAATTAATATTAAATCCATAATTTCATTAGAAACCAAGATGTTGAGAGCCAAATAGTAGTAACTCCATTCCCCTTTATTGTTCATAATTTTTTTTTCGCTCCTCCTCCAGTAATATTTAGTTTTTGGCAGTTACGCTCGTTTGGCTCTGAGGTACAGATTTGTGTCTATAAGTTAATTAATAGGGCAAGGCATTTAATGACCATAAAATAGTGGAATAATGCAAAATTAAAAAAATGCATTTATAACCTAAAAAGAGTGAAAAAATGACACATTTTTTTTTTTAAATGACCAATAAATTTTCCATTATTACTTATATTTAATTTTTTCGAACATTAGTGAATTTCTAAAAGCAATTTAACGGATGACAGTGCCTTATAGGCCTATACGAATTTACAATATTTATTATTTATTTATTTATTTAATATACAATTTCATTTACCCTATTTCACCATAAGGTACATTAGGGCTATAGTTTTATGTCAATTACAATTTATAATATACCTGTTATCTTGTATACTAGAGTAGCCTGTTTTGCTAAAGTTTAAATAAAATTATCGTAAACTCTTAAATATAAAACATATGAAATAGTGAAATTCTCTACAACAACAATCCTTGCTAAAAATTTTTAAGAGTGGTTTATCATAATTAACACCACAATAGTTTAAGTGTCCTGTTAAAGAAAATCTTTTCCTTTCAAAGAGTGGGCAATCAAAAAGTAGATGTTCTACAGTCTGGTTTTCTTTACAAGTACATAAATAACCCTTCTCCCTTATAATATTAAACCTTTTAAAGTAAGAGCCAAAAATTCCATGACCTACCAAGAATTGTGTTAATACAAATTCAGGTTCAATTTTGCTTTGAAGTCGGAAAAAAAATTATTTCTGAACTGGCATGCCCAATATGTGTCATTTAAAAAGAAAGTAAAACAAACATATTTATTGCTACAAGACAAACTGCTGTGGTGTTTACAATAAATAACGATTGTTAAAGTAACGATTTTTACATGGAAAAGCTCATCTCTACCTCCACTGAAAGATAACCAAAAATTCCGAAAAATACCTAAAAAATACAGAAAATGACCAAAAATGCAAAAAAAAAACCTGAAAATTCCCCAAAAATGACTTACGTCTTGAAAATAACAAAAGATGCAAAATACAGCAAAAAAATGCAAAAACAAATTGCCCTTATTTGATCAATTATTTCATGATACACATTTATATATATTCGAGCTATCTTTTAACCTTCATATAAAAAAGATGCAAAATCATCAAATGCCTTGCCCTAGTAAATAATGTTCCCAGATACTTGAATTTATCCACTTGTTCGAACGATTTATGGCCGGTTTCTATAAACTCGCGAATTACCAATGGGTAAATTATCCAATGAACAGAATTTACACAAAAATAACACCACACAAACACAAATAATTTAAAGATAGCAATCACATACACTTGTGGAGAGTTTCTAGATAAATGTCCTCTGGGTAAATATGAAAATGACAGAAAAAACGTTCCTATAAACTCGGGCTAGATCTTTCCAAGGGTAAATCTTCGGGTTAATTTATCCTTTCATGGATGACTGGATAAAATTTAACCTTTCATAGGATCAATAGTAATATTTAAACAATGAGAATCAAAGCCTTCTGAATTAAATTAACTGTACAACTCAAAGGCCTTGCTCATTATATCATTGTAGGTTAAATGGAACTAATTTGTCCATGGATAATTTACCCAGAGGTAATTCACTAGTTTGTAGAAACCGGGCATTACCGGCTATTCTAATATTTGCGTTATCTTAGCAAGTGACTCTCTTAAAAAAAAACGACCTTAAAATTGTTCACACCATATTACGGTACTGGTAGAGAAATTAAAAATAAATGGATTGCTGAACGTCTGGGAAACAAGATGTGTAGAGAACCAGATTACCACCGACTGCTATTGTTCTTCCTATCAGGTTGACCTTGAACCTCCCCTTGTTTTCTTGCCGTCAGGTGTCCATCGAGAAAGTTAGAGGAAGGATTCTTCTCATAACAATAACAGAAATTGTGTAATAATTCACAAGTCCGGTCATCATAAAAATTACTTGTATAGCTTACAAAGCCACCTGTGACGTTTTGAACAGAAATTACAAGTGCGTGCGTTACCATAGAAACGAGACTACAATGCGAAGGGTAGTGCTGCAAATTGCTTATTCCTTGCATTCCTAAAAAATTGCCTTTAATCTGCTTCGCAATATTCTCTTCGGGGTCTTTTGCCTCCGTTCTGCTACTAGCAGGTGTCCGCGGCATCGTCTGTCATTATTAGACATGGGATTTTAAGGCAAATGCCTATTTTGTTCTTTATGAAATAGCATGAAAATTTTTAAATGCGTGGACGTTTCATGATAAATCAAATTTATAGTTTTTTTTATAGTGCCCTAAAATGCCTAATTCGACCTTTAGAGTCTACTTTACTATTTAGTGCCTAAAATGCCTATTTTGTACATCTAATATATAAAGTCGAATGTGTGTTTGTGGATATGTGGGTAGTATGTATGTATGTATGTTTGTTCCTTATACAAATCTACATTTCTTTACCAATTTACACGACATTTTGCACACATACCCAGTTAAGCCCGGGAAGTATAGCTGTCAACATTAAAATTGAAACAAATCAGTCCTTCCCTTGAAAATTATATAATTTCTGAGAATATTATACTGAAAAAAAAAATGAAATGCTGTTCAGTTGTCAAGACAACAGTGTATTGTTTACACAGTTCACATGGGGCTCTGGACACTACATAATATTGGACTTTAACGAATGCTGATGCTAACGATTTGTAAAAATAATTCTTGAAGAATAAAATCCACGAAAATAAAGCACATTGTAATGCAGTCACATAACTTTCTCTACCCTCGACACAAGAAATATTTTCTCACTTCACATTTTGATGTAGAATAAGAGGTCGTATTGCTGGGATAACTTAAGTGTGTGAGTATGCTATATCAGAAGTCTGTAAATAATCCGTTCCGCTTATACGTTATCCATAGCTGTAGGCTTTGTATTATTTGAGAAATAGGGATGTTTATCATAGCCCCTAAGCATGGGATGGAACATTTTGGGTCCTATGCTCGCAGTATATTATGTCCCGGGTTTTAGGGGAGGAAAGTATGAAAGTGATACTGCATTTCTCTTTTATTTCAGCCCCGAAACGGTTTTATGGTAACATGAGAATGAGAAATAAAAATTTCCGTCAAGTCAATACAATCTTATGTAATTTATGTTTCTTCTTATTTCAACCCCTCCCAGGCATGATGTGTAGAAGCAACGGAATGCAGCATTCGACATCCTCTATGAGCCATAAAAAGCTATATCTAGCGGTTTCTGATGGAATAGTTTGATAAATCTGTTTCTTCTTTTCAAGTTTTACATACCGTACATATTATATAAGGACCTAGAGTTTCAAAATCGAAAGTCCTCCATAAGTTAATTTCAAATTAAAAAATACAAAGCCCGGGCGACGCCGGGCCTTTTCAGCTAGTTTAAAATAAAATTCAACTTTTGTAATTTTTACAATCTTATAATGGACATCCCTCAATGAAAAGCAGAGGTGGGTTTTTCACAGAAAAATGATTATTCCAAACAATTGTCGCTAAAGGAGTGCTGACTGACGGGGAGGGGGAGGATTAAGGGGAAAGGACGACTGTAACAAGTCACCAGTGAAAGAACATCTGTTTAAGTGAATATATTTCTTGATGGCTAATGTTGCAGTTAATTCTGTTAAGAATAGGTATACCACGTTTCTTGCAGTAAAAAAAAAAACATGTTACAGTTTATGTGTATATTGTAATATTTTAAAGTATATTTTCTGTCTATTTACACATTTTAAAAGCTTACTTTAAGTGCCTATTTTCTCTTTTAAAAGCCTATTTATTTGTTTTAAAAGCCTATTTTAGGTGCCTAAAACTATTTTTAGAGCCTAAAATCACAGGTCTAGTCATTATTCACTCAACTACTAGATGCTTTATTTAAATCATTTATTTAACAAAAAAATTACACTGTACAACAAGAAAAATGTCCTTTAGATGTAAATATGTGTTTCTTGTATATTTTTGGCTGAAAATATCGAACTGCAATTATTTTTCCTTTACCACGCACCATTTTCCCAAAAATCCACATTTTTGCTTTTTACGTAAATAACCAGAAGGTTCATTGCCGCGCTTACCTGAGCCCGCCATTCAACCGTATTCTGTGCTAACTCCATCCAACCATCCGTAGCAAATCCTACTTCCCTTAAATATATCTTAATATTGTCTTCCCACCTACGTCTAGATCTTCCACATGGTCTTTTCCCTTTGGGTATCCCATTCAATATTTTTTTCAGATATCTTTCCTCCCCCATGTCCAGCCCATTTCATCCTCCGTGATTTAATTACCCTTACTATATCCGGTGAAGAGTACAGGTCATGAAGCTCGTCGTTATGCAATTTTCTCCAGTCCCCATTTTCATCTCTCTTTGGCACAAATATTTTCCTAAGCCCTCTGTTTTCGTACACTCTCAGATTATACACTCTAACCATACTAATTTATTATTCTATCATTCTGCTGTTTACAGGCTTGGAGTCAAGGCCCACATCTACCATAACAGTAAGTTAGTTTTGTTCAGAGTTTGTCTTTTGTTTCACAACTCGTAACATTCGAACAAGGTCAATGCATTCGAATTTAACGAAGCGTGACATCGCTAACATTGGGGATGGCAAACATAGTACTGTTTTGAATTATGTAATATTAGACAACGACGGGAATCCGATATTGTGTTTGTTCACATTTTTATTCTTATTTTTAATTTCACCTGTGTTTATGCTCCTTTTAGATTCGAGGCCATATCTGTGTCTGTACAGTAAGGTAGGCCATGGAACTATTGTTTGTCAATTGTTTCTATTATTGGGGTAAATTTCAACTGTATTTATGACTCCTTTTAACTACGAGGCCATATCAGGAGTTCGGGATCTGTGTCTATACAGTAGGGTAGGCCATGGAACTATTGCTTGTCAGTTGCTTCTATTGTCTGTGTATTTTTATGGAGTAAATGTCAACTGATATTAATTTAAATGGATATGATACAAGATGAAATGGTGTGGATGATTCATGGTATGTAAATATCCAATTCGGCATTTGCCTTTAAGACTGGGGAAACCTTGAAAAACCCATGTCAAATTGGCCGGCCACGAGATTTGAACCTGGGACCTCCCGAATGCGAGTCCAAGACAATTTTTATTTTATTTATTTATTTATGTAAGAAATAGATATGGGGAAAAAGGAAGGAAATTGAGTTTCTGTCCTGGCGTTTACGGCGGACCGGATATTACAGAAAGTTATAGGCCTACTGTATTGTACAACTAAATAAGTAACTTTCGGGACTTAACCAATGGCACTGCATAAAATGGCCTGAAGAGAAACTTCCAGACGAGCTAGAAACTTAAAATTTGGCACTCAGATCCCGAACTCCTGATACGGCCTCGTGGCTAAAAGGAGTATGAACACAAACTATTATTTTTTTAATTTTCGTAAAAAATTTCAATGCCTACAATAAGGGAATATTTCAGCATTTAACCGATGGGAAAATCCCAACCAGTTCCGATTTAACATTTTTACCCCCAAAAACCTTTAAAATGGCAGACTTTTTGCATTTGTAAAGCGTATAGTAGCTAAACAGTAAAGTAAGTCGCATCATATTCTGCGTCCCTGACACAGCCTACCAGTGGCGGACGCAGAATTTTTTTCAGGGGGGGGGGGGGATTTGAAAAATTAATTAACTGTTATATATATATATATATATATATATATATATATATATATATATATACTAGCATGTGCCCGCGGCTTCGCCAGCGATAATTATTTCAAAAATTAAAAATTAAGAGCATAATAGTAAAATCATTATATTTAATAACACCTAAATCACGTGGACTACATACCACAATTAGATAGCATCGTCTGGTAAAAGCGACCTCAGATTCGAGTTTCTTGGCCCAGAAAACCTCTGTATAGTGAGATTCGTCCAAATAAAACAACGTTTGACCATATTTAGGGTTTACAACATTAAAGCGATCGCGAAAGTTTTATTTTCAAGATATGACAAAAATAGCCAAAGCCAACTGTAATTGATTTGGCATTGAAATGTATAACAGAAAACTTATGTTTTGAAAACTAAAAAAATGCACGTTTTTTGCCCGTTTTTCACTCATAACTCACGAACGAAAACTAAAATTAAAATTCCGGCTTCGAGGTGCATTTTCCGACCCTTCAGCCCACCTATGTTTAAAATTTCAGATCTCTGCGTTCAGTAGATTGCGCTGGACATCGAGGACAATTCCTTTTATTAATATAGATAATATGAATTATAATGATACCTTCTCTAATTTGTCAAACATCCATTTCATTTAATCCAAACCCACCTATACCATTGGCAACAATATGTTCTGTGAATTTGTTTCGATAATTCTATGCAAAAAGGGATTAAGTATTTTAAAAAACATTTAATTTTTGGCATTTAGAATCAGAATTTTTCAAAATCCTTTCTTAGTGAGCACCTACATTATGAAACGAAGGTACTGTCAAAATTCCAAGTCTCTACCTGTTGTAGTTTAGGCTCTACGTTGATTCCTGTCAGTCAGGACAAAGCCTTTTATATATATAGATATATATATATAATTAGTTTATAAAATTGGCCAGTTAGAGTGCATATATGGTCGGTACAACGCCAAAGTGAACTAAGCGCCAAACTCCATATTTTGAGAAAACTGAAGTTGAAGTTTGAGTGTTGTAAAAAAATCTTGATCAAAACGAAATTTCCTTTTTTCTCAACTGATTTTACTATCGTAGTATCGCTTAGTTCGTTATTGCAGACCGTAGGATATCAAAATCTGCACCATGGACTACCAATAGTCTATATTTTGACAATTGGCGCTTAGTTCACTTTGGCGTTGTACCGACCATATAGCCTTTTTTCAAATTTCGGGGGGATATAACCCCCTATCCTCCCTCTGCGTCCGCCACTGCAGCCTACCCATTCTTTCATGCAGCTGGGCCTATTTTATGCGACGGCAAGACGTTTCTTAAATCAGGATGGTAATTATTACTTTTATTGTTTACTGTGCGGTTCGCTTATATTGTTTATATCTGTTGAAGAAATCTTAATAGAAAATACACTATTTCCTTCTTTAGGGGTCGAGCTCAGATATTAGCATTCATAAAATAAAATATAACATCACATATGAGCACATTAAAACAATGCTGTTACAATCTTTAAAATAATCACATATCTATGTAGCTGTTCATTTCTTATACGATGAATTCCAGACGAGTCAAATATTAAGATGCATTTTGGCAAGTATGATGTGCCATCTTCAATATTCTTATCCAGGAGTCATCAAGGTAATTGTATCACTATATAGGTGATACCAAGACGATTGCTTAGTAAGAACTGAAGATGAAACATCATAGGCTATGTGCCGAAATGCATGCAACATAGAACAGAACAACTTCATAAGCATTTTAGATAGATTTCGAATCGATACCATGTCATGACTTTTGAAAAATTCTTTCATATCTTTAAGTTTCATGCCTCCCTAAGTACGAAACCACCGCCCGCTCAAAAGTTTATATATATAATGCCAATGCGCAGCGAGAATAAATTAAACCAAATGCAATTCGAAATCTACCTCAGTGAAATCTACCTGTAGTACAGAGAAAGTACCTAGATACCGAAATAGTATATTGCGATACAAGTGCCGTAAGCGGTGCATACGGATCGAGGAAAGATTTTGAATAAACGAGGCGCTTGAGCCGAGTTTTTTCAATTTTCGAGATCCGTTATGCGCTTACGGCACGAATATTGCATGCTATTTTTTGCACGATGATTATTTATATCAATTTATTTATATTAATTGAGATATTACCTGAAAATATTATGTATATACACTATTGAAGATGGATGTTATATTTCAGAAAGTGATTAGCATGTGTTGGTTGTTATGGGAACCGAATATTTGTCCTGTTAAAGTCGCCACAAACTAGAGGGCCTTGGTTCCGGTCTTCCATAAAGGCTTGTATTATGATGGTTTTACTTACGGAACTTGTGCTTTTTGTAATTTTTACCGCACGGAGATTTCTTTTGTTTTCATAGCAGCCAGATTGCATGTGGGAATGTCAAGTTACGATCCACGGCAACAATATTCGTAAGTAGGCCTACCACTAATTATTGACGTCGTGCAAAAAAAAAAAAGTTTAGGGAATTACGTATGTCTTTCTGTGGACAAGCACAGTGGGCCAACGGTGTGTTGTATTTACTTTCTTTTATTAAAGACTTTTTTTTAGAATATTATCGAACCGCCCGGAATTGGCTTTTTATAACTGAAATATTAAGGGCACTTTTCAAGAAATTTACTTTTGAAAAAATGGCTCCAACGATTTTAATAAAAATTTAAAATTGGAAACTCATATCTACGACTAATAAAATGACTATGTCTTTTTCTGTAAAATTAACTTAGGGGTATTTTACTGGTATTTATTTTCAAATGTTCTAGGTTATCTCCTTGTAGTAGGCAAGATAAGAAAACTAGGGTGGCCAGACGTCCGGCTTTTGGCCGGACTGTAAGGCTTTTTGCTAAGCAGTCCTCCATCCGGCACGGCTTTATGCCGGACGTTGATTTGTCCCCCTTTTCGAAACTCTGATGGATCGGTAAAGCATATTAATAAAAGTTGTATTTTCCCGTATGTTCCTGCCAGTCCTAAGGTTGGCACGCTTGTCGATTCTATCATTTGTTTAGTTGGTGCCGCGGAAAAATCTGAATCTATTCCTAAGGATGGCACGTTTGTCCATACGATGATAGCGTACTATCATTTATTTTATATAAATGCAGTTATTAAGTAAAATTAGTCAGGGTTATACCATGTAATATCTGCTGTCTAGCCGTCCATGCCCGAAGTTGTATACTATGATAGATTACCGAAGAAGTGTGTCCTCCTTTCTGACATTTTAGAAATGGCCACCCTAATGAAAACCTACCACAGTATAGTTGTAGAGAAAATTAACATGAATTTTTTTTTGTAAAACACATTTCTTTATAAAATTAATAGGTATCAAGATAAAAACGAAATAACTTGAATATGACTTTAACGCAGAATATCACAACATACATTTAAAATATGAATGATAATCTTTTGTTACCCACAGTAACAATAAAACTGCATTATGGGCCTAATTAACTTATTGTTGTACAATGTAGTACACTTCAGTCATAATGAACACAATAAAACCAATCAGACTGAGGTGGTATAGGCTAACAGGGAAGAGGTCCTAAGTTCAAATCAAACCTCATGGCCGCCCAAATTGACTTGGGTTTTTCATGGTTTCCTCATTCGCAAAGGCAAATGCCGGGTTTGTAGGAGTTGCTTATTTTCCATAACTCATCGCCTCTATGTCACTGGATATTAAATTGTTTAAACTGAATACCAGAAAACAAGACATCACTGAACAATAGAAACAGATGCACACAAATTAATTATTACAAGAGCTTACAGGTAAAATAATACATTCTAAACACATGATATGACCTAGCCTATATGCAGTTAAAACATGCATAATAAGGTAAGTAATAATAATAATAATAATAATAATAGTAATAATAAAACAATCCTATTACGGTATTAATGAAAGTAGTAGGCTTAATTGAAGCGTTTACTTTTATAAGAGTCTAAGTGCCAAAACCATGATTGTGTAGAAAACAAGACATAGACCCACAGAATGACGTGCCAGAGATAGACTCTGCGCTATATCTTGGAATTTATTGCTACTAACGTGGCTTTCCCTGGACCTTGGACCCTTCTGAAATGTATTGGTCTGGGTACATAGATGCATTTAAAATTATCAGCTGAAAAATCATTATTTTGGCAGCTAAAACCCTTATACAACTAAACGCTTCAATTTTTGCCAAAATAGAAACAGGACAAGCAACGTGATCCGTACAGATCTAAGGATGGAATATTGAGTCTGAAGCATGTCGACACAAGAGAAGATTTTACAATGATATTTTTAAGTTTTATTCATTTTATATACCGTAGCTATTTTACATGTAAGGTGATCTGTGTTTTATAATATGCATACACGAGCAATTGTGAACGAATTGCGATTTTAACCTACATTAATTAATTGAGCAAATGGTGGTAAAGTCTAAAAATGTTCAGACTTATGCTCAATCGAAAATATGAAACTTATTGAAGAGCGCTTTAGTCTCACTTATTGTGGAAATGATGATGATTTAGTGTTCGGTCTAAAGGTCAGTCTTGCACTGGGACAGAACTGTGGGAGGAAGGCCCATGACCCAACCGAGAGACATTAGGCCGGAATAGCGCGTAGGGTGGCCAAGTCCTTTTCCAGGATGAGAATGAGGACACAACACCAAGTCCTGACCCAGGAAGGAGACTTTACAATTCTGTAACATCCCCGATCCAGCTGGGAATCGAACCCATGTTGCCCAAGTGGCTGGCAGTCACAGCAGACACTCTGGATATAGATGTTCAATAGTGGTGTTAATTTCACCTCCAAAAGTAATAGGCTATTTTAAGAAGCAATAAGTTAGGAGGTTGACCAACATGTGGCAGTTAGGTTAGGAAAGGTGATATTAGTATTAGTGACAGGTTCTGTTAGGTTATGGACAGTGATATTAATTTAGTAGGGCATTCTGAATTCTCCCGTATTCGTAAATGTGCCATATTCTATCTCCTGCGAGGTTGGTTGTGTTTGTGAACCTGATTCCCAGAATTCTACGTCTTCGCTGTTCTGATAACATCTCTCCAGAGAACTATCTATAACAAAATACGTGTGATATTAGGTGTTTTATGAGAAGAAAGTTGGTTTTCAAAGTGGCCCCCCCCCCCTACAATGTGATATTACCAAACATCTTTGTAATTAAAATCCGAAATTTGATTGGTCAGTGGGCTTAAAAAAATCCAGTTTTTTCATATAGGCATATTTTTTAAAAACTGTGTCCAGATTAATCAGATGTCCGGACGATCTGAAGTATTATTAACGATATTCTATACCGGTTCATGTACGCTATGCTTTTGAAAACGTCAGCTAAAGCCGGCCACTTTAACCACCAGACCAATAATAGAAAAACGTCAACATTAAACATAAAATCAAAATGGTCTAATTTTCCGAGTTCTATTTTTAACCTGACATTATAAACTTCAAATTTTAATCGTATTAATAGCTGATTAAGTGGAAATAATACGAAGTGTTTGTTTTATTACGTGTGTTTCTAGTGTATGTATGACGAAATATAAGAGCTACGACTTATCCAGGTCGAATTTCACGGTAGTAAATACTGTGCTTTTTGTTTTCTGCTTGATTAGAAACAAGAACGAAAAACGGAGTGAATGAACTGTCAGATTGGAAAGAAAATATCCCATCCGCTTAACCTCACAATCTAAACGTTCCTCCAAACATAAAACAGACCCCTTGTTTTGAAGATAAGTGCTGTAAATGTAATAAATCTAATAATATCATAGAATTTTTCAAAACTAGCGGCATGGCTATCAGATGACGACATACATTCCAGATGATGTTCACGAACATCCATTATTACGTGAATAGACCCCGGGAAAGTGGCCATGTAGAGCTAGAGAATATTAATGTATGTGTACTTACATTTATGGACAGTTACCGGATCCTCTCCACATCCAGAGGGAAGGATTCCCCGGAGATTTATTGCCACAAACACATTCACTGATCCAAACACTCACTCACAGATTGAACATTTTTCACATACTGACTTACAGCACTGACTGTTTCATGTGCTTAAGAGTAGCCAACATAAAACTTAATTTATTATGTCAATGCACACAGGTTCATAAATGAATATGATCGATGTCCTTGAAAGTAAACCAAATATATCAACTAAATATTCTTAAAACACTATTCTGGTGACCATCCTTACATAAATACAGCCGAAATATATTAATTAAATTAGTCACATTGCAATATAATGTTGGCTATCTGTACTGTATCCATTACGAACTGAAAAAACAAACGAAGTATGACACGAACGATGTTTTCACGAATAATGACTAAACGGACAGTCATTCTACTCGAAAATTGCGGTAGAAACGATAATTCAATACTATAGATGCCGTAAAATAAAGCACAAAAGCCATTTTGAACTGGAAAAGAGCAATTCCAGACTTAATCTAATGTGTCAAGCTAAGAGACAGTAATGCTGCCATCTGCAGACGGAAAACAGAACTAATGAAACAACCCGTTGAGCTAGTGCTGCTATCTGTTAGTCAAACGTTAACTTAGAAAAAGTTTTAAGAAATTGAATACTTTGTTCCAATGCCCAATAGTTTGAATTTCGAAACATTTTTCTTTTTAAGTATCCTTCTTTACACCACAGGGATTTAAGGTTTATCTATTTCAATCGAAGTAATCTACACATGAGGTGTTTCAGATATGAAGGGCGAAGGCAACATGGGATCAACTCGTACAGTTCGCCCTTTATACCGAGAGTTATAAGGGCAATCTCAATATGATCAACTCACAAAATTATTACGTATTTCTTTCTTATGGTAGGTCTATGCCCAGGGCCGCCACATGGGTACCTGTAGCTGGGCCCAACTCCAAGATATAGCGGCCCTGTCTATGCCCCATGTGAAATTCCACTCTCCACCTATTTCTATCATACGCTGCACCTTTTTTTAATTCTCCACAGCAGTCTGTAGATGGCTATACTCCAACCGGACTTATATGAACAGGGTATTTTGAAACTGGTATCACGATGGGAAAAATGTATTGAGAAACTTGCCGGCTACAAAGAAATATAGACCAAAGATGTCCCTCCATGTGTTCGTTTGTTTGTAATTGTACCTATTCAACTTTTTGTAAAAAAAAAAAAAATTATTGTGCATTACTTTTCGATCTACCCTCGTAGTTATGGAGTCTTCAAATCCAGAATTTAAAAGAATCATATAAAGTATGAATTCTAATCCCATTTGTAAAATGTACATAACCTATGTATCTTAAGCCTGTCTTGCAAGAGTTCCCATCTCATCTTCTCTCCACAATATTTACCTCTTTTTAAGAATTTTATTGCTCTTTTCTGAATTTTTTATGAAAACAAACCAATTGTGTACACAATATTTGGTCTAAATGCTTGCACACTGCTAACCAGGCCCGACGAGAGGGAGGGGCAGCCGGGGCTGCAGCCCCAGAAGGGGGCCCGGCAGATCAGGTTTTATTTTTTCCCTCCTAAATTTACTCTAAAATAAAATTGGTTATCCCAAGTCAATAAGCAGCTTAAGTTATGTTTTATGTGTTTATTTTAACTGCATTGCCCTGTCATATAACTGTGACACGGAATTAATCAGTTAATCTGAAAGAATAACTGTATAATTAAGGGATAAATATCTCAATTGTTTATGCAATTTTTCGAGTGCCGATATAAAGAACAGTTACTTGTTTATTATCAAAAAAATACTAGAATAACTGAGTCAAAATAATAATACAATTTTTGGTGTTAATATTAGTGTTTTATTAAGGCGGCTAAAATATTTTGTTTAAAACGCAAAACGGGCTATTCCACAAAATAAAAGACAAAAATACCTTTTATAAAAGCCTAAAAGTCTGGGCCCTATATATTACCATAAAATAGGCACTAAATTGGACGTCACTCCAGCATCAGTCAACTGAATTGATCCAAAAGGCTTCGTCCCGTGGGCGTTATAAATGCGTATACCAAGTTTTATGAAAATCCGTTAAAGCTTATTTGAATTATGGCGCTTACAGACACACGGAGAGATATTTTCCCGTTTACCACACTATCTCGTAAAGTACCGTTATCATTCTGGCACTTATTAATTATATAATATCATTACATCATCTTTTTATTGCATACATTATAAAGAGCGAGGTTGGGTTTCAGTGATGAATTTAATATTTGAAGGGGGCCCGGCAAAATTTGTCCCTGGGGCCCTTGCTTTCTCTCCATGGCCCTGCTGCTAACACAACATAACTGCTGTTGCTAGCACCTCTCCCGCATCTAGCCGCTGCGGACAAACTTCCCTGGCACACTGTAGTTGCTAGTGTTCTTTAATGGCTGCTGTTGATGGATCAATGCTCTTGTGTGAAAGCAGGTATAAGGAAAACTTTAACTAACACTCCAAAATGTTTTATTAAAATGATTTACAAAAACAACAGCCATTCAAATTTAAAAAAAAAGGATTACATCAGTATGTACAACTTCGTGAAACAATACTTACATCAGCTTACAAAACCAAAAAAAATAAACCTGGTCAACAAGTTTTCCCCAGACTTCAAAACCTAATTGTTCTCATGTAATCCTCTAATATATAATACGACATACACTCAAACTCTCGCATTCTATCACTGTATATATTGCTATCTTATCATGCACAATCACACAGCCAGAACCACACTTTCATACGCAAGACCATTTCCATGAGGGCTACCAACAGTCACACCACTAATATCCAGTTCGCTCTAACTTCTTTCATTTCGAAGAGGTATTTAACAAAAATCGATCTATTATATAGCCACAGAAACTCGCGACCTATCTCCTCATGGAAACAAATTATAGGTACACACTAGATAAGAAAGTGGCAATGCAGAAGAAGAAACTATTCTGTATTTCCTTCCAAAGTTCCAACATCTGTAAACAAATGCAAGTAATAAATTATAGAATATTGCGATACTACGGTGCTTACGGGGATCGAGGAAAGAGTTTTTTCAATTTCTACGATCCGTTATGCGCTTAGGGAACGAGTATTGCATGCTATTTTTTGCACGATGATTATTTATATCAATTTAATTATATTAATTGAGATATTAGCTGAAAATATTATGTATACACACTATTGAACTGCCATGCTACCCTCAGGGTAGCACAGCAGTTGAAGTATAGCTGTTGACAATGGTTGCGAAGGCACCGAAACTAGTACAGGTAAACTATACCAAAAGTGAAGTTTTTGTGTAAAAATTCAACTCTTATATAATTATTATGTTATATAACTTCACTGTGTTAACTTCCAATACAATTTAATAATGGTATGAAATGTTTTTCGTTCCCAGTTTTTAGTTTGTGATTTTTGAAAAAAAAAAAAAATGCGGGTAGTGTTCGAGTATATACGGTATTATAAACGCTTCACTGTATAAGTTCTATAACATGAATATGCATGTGACGTAAAACCGAAGCACACATCATGCTAGAAGACTTTGACTTATATTCCGAAAGCAATGCTTACATTTACTGGAACTTTGATAAAGAATAAGGAATAGACGTAAGTCACTTCAGTAAGACTCGTGTAAGGGAAGAATCAGGATGTCCCATGTTCTTTCAGGTACCCAACAACTCAGAAATAAATTTCTATTCTATACTAGGAAGAGGAAGTATATTATATAATATAAAGAGGAACTGCATTTTAAATATCCACATTCATCCCACTTTGTTGTCGAAGGGCTTTGAGAACATCGGACACCCTGCAACGTTAATATTTCCCTTTTCTATATTTCTTAATCCTGACTTAGTTTACCACTATAGCCTATAATGAGGAATTATAAAAATAATGCTCCTGTTGTTTCTTGTTGAAATTCTTTCTATCCACCACACACTTAGGACATTTGGTGATAGAGGTTGTAATGTTCCAGCAACTAATCTGGTCTGCTGTTTGCATCAGGATGTGATGTGGAAAATGGAAGAGGACCACTTGACAGCAAGAAATTCCAAACAATTTGGTAGCAAAACCATATAAATCTACTCTTATGCAATTCAACGGGCCTAAATAGCATGCTTGCTCCCTCGTTCGGGTATACTCGGTGATATTTGTCTCTCGCAGTCTAAACTTTCACGAAGAGTACAAAATTAGGAAAACCGTTTCTTTATTATATAAGGCCTAAGTGAAATGAACACAATGAATAAATATTCTAATTTTATTTTTACTTACAATTTTCAAAGCTCTGAACCACAAACATTTTTAATAAACTGCCAGTGTAGATTTCTTAAAAATCCTGGAGTCAATTAATAATGGCGGGTGAAGCCGCGGACACCAGCTTTAATATATTGATAGTTTATCAATTTATCAAATAAAATTCACATCAAATTCATCTGTCAACAATATGTATTCCGTTGAGAAACAATAAGTATTATGTGTTCACAGGTAGCTTTGGAACTGCATAATCGAATCTGAGATCGTTTTCCCAGGCAGCGCTTTCTAATCGTGGAATGTACTCAAAAGTCGGAATTTTAGCTGTTTCATTAATTATTAATGGTTTAGTTTATAAATTCCGGTCAAGAAATCCACCATTAACGGCCGTGGGTGTCGGCATGCTGACCACATGCCCCCCAATCCAGCCATCTGCCTATGGGAGATGACACAGCGGTCGGGTGGTAGGCCAAGTCCCTCCAGGGATGTAGCGCCACGGAGTTAGTTTATGTATGATTCGCGTGAAAGTGTTAATAAATACAATGCGGTCGTGTCGTGGGTATCCCCCAAACTTCATCATCATCATCAACAACATATTTTTCATATTTAAAGGCTACTTTAAAAGACAAAACTATGTGCTAAATGTACTGGCGTCAATGAGTTGCAAAGTTTTGATTGATTTCAACTTTTCATAAAACTACTTCTGGGCTGTTAGGCTGAGGTCTCGGCTTAAAATTGCCTGATGTTTCGCCCATGACTGTGATGGACATCTTCGGAGGGAATTGTGTTCAAGTCACTAGTTGCTACACTACTAAAATCATGACCTGTAGACCAGAAATGATGAGCCAAGAGCAGATTTTTTCTATCAGTGGTATTTAATGTTTCTCTTGCGTTCTTTGTACCTTAGATATAAATATGTCTTTGTTTTGCCAATGTATACTTTTCACAGGTATTAAAGTTAGTTTACACAACGAAATTAGGTTTCGTAACTAAGTTTCGCAACTAATTTTTACTTGAATGCGCAAGCGCGAGATGTACTGGCGACAATGAGTTACAAATAACACATTATCACCAAGAACACTCACTACTTCATTAAAATAACTAACTTACTAGTTAGCTGGCTTTCAAGAGGACCTTTCTTCCCATCATCAGAGTTACAAACTACGCAGTTTCAGCTGATTCCAACTTTTCACGAAACTATAATAGTAATTTTGATTTTATACGCTTATTTAGCTTGTTTGCATTTTGTAAAAAGAAGTGGGGGAAGTGAGGAAACTGTGAAATGCCTTGATTCATACGCGTTTCAAATGTGTATGTGGGATTTCAGCAACTTCAACGTCAGAAATAAGATGAAATACAGTGGAACCTCGTTAGCACGTTCCTCATTACTACGTTTTCCCGCATAGTATGTCGGTTTTTGGAAGTCCCGGTCCCAATCTTAATAATTACATGTTTAAATGTTTCTTAACACGTTTTGGTTTAACGCTTAGTACGTTCGTAATTGGCTCGCCAACCACACTTTGCCAAACATAAGCTTTGAACGCGCATCCGATTGTGTGATCTCTATGTCAGAATTCTTGTACTCTCTGGTGTCCAAGTCTCAATCTTTGCTCTATGGGACCAATCGTCAGCCATTTTGAACCATTGCAGTTTGCTTCTCATTGGCCATTAGACTTGGCGCCATTTTGCCGAGTCAGCTGTTAGGCCGCCATTTTATATCGTGATAATTTTGAAGTAGTGAAATATATTTTAAATTTCTTACGGTTCGTGTGGTGAGGAGAAGAAAATATTAGAATGTTTGAAGAAATGTATGCCAAAAAAAGCAGATCGTGCTTCTCACGTCGGTATTGGATCGCATTTCATTAGCAAATTGTGGCTGTGAACATGACCGTGTACACGACTGTTTACAGAACTAGCACGTGATATTTTGCACAATTACAATATTTCGTGCTTGGTAATAGATTGTGGAGTGCAACTTGTTTCGTGTGTGATTTTCAGAATAAAATAGATGCTTTATTTGTGAGTTTCGTCTTGATTTTTCATTAAATATGGCTCCCATACATTCCATCAATTTTTGAAAGTTTTTTTTTTCCAGATAAAATTGTTAGGCCTATGTATTCGTTTACATAATATAAATCTCTCGTAACAAATGGCTTAGCATAGAAGCACCTGTGTATCACTGTGGGTATTTCTGAGTCATTAGGATGCACTTTTGGGCGGTTCTGAGCAACTTAGAAAACATAGGCCTATCTACATATTCCCTACGATTTTTTTGTTTATTTTCAGTAGTACGTTTTCCCGGTTTGGACGTGTATTTTTTTCAGTCCCTAGAAAAACGTCTTAACGAGGTTCCACTGTATGCGGTTTCTCTGGAATTAGTTTTGAAGAAAATGGGTGTAATTAGTTTCAAGAAATCACTTTCATGAAAGTAGATACAAAACCTAGTGTCATTGTGTAAACTAGCCTTTACAGTCAATTTCATAAGTGCCTGAATTTCGTCCTTCATGTCTGATATTAGGTTTTTCTTGATTGAAAACCAGAGCCAAAGAGAGAAACTTGTCAATGGATCCAAGCTGATGATGAAGGCAAAGAATGCTTTGAAAGATGTGATTATTTCCTTACAATAGTGAAGATGGATGTCTTAAAGTTTAATGTATAAAGGTATTTATACTACTGAGGTACAGGGAAAATTTTTATCAATTTTCAACTTATGTACTATTAAGAAAAGTCGAAAATCAAAACACTTTTTGCTCCACTTAGGTCAATTTTTAAAAAACTGAACTAGTTTCAGGAGTGTTTCTCCCATCATCGGCTGGCGGTCGACCACCGAAACTAGTCCAGTTTTTTAAAAAATTAATGTAAGTGGAGTAAAAAGTGTTTTTATTTTTTACTTTTCTTAATATTCAGAATGCTCCACTGTTTAGATCACTTGGTTTCAATTTTTTGTTATGTACTGTTTTAACTTCTGATACAATTTGGAATTTGCTATAAACTTTGCTATACTCTGGTGGAGTGAACTTTACAGAAGACAAGAAAGCATAACTTAAACAAGGATCAAGTTCAGCAAAGCTCAGATTGATTTTATTCTGAAGTTGCCTTAATTGTGAAAAGTGGATTTGCTCACTAACCTCACAAGAAATCGGCACAGAGCCCTGAAAAATCATACTCCAATGGAGCACAGGCATATTTGCAGCCAGGTCCCCTTAAGTGTGGTGGATAGAAACAATTACTCTGGTGGTGCTTAGAGTTACTGCCATGCTCATGACTTTCCACCGAAGCCCATGAGATTTCCTAAGCCCCCGGCTCCTTGTTGTAACTGTCGCATCATGTTCTGCAGTCCCGACATTCCTCCTGCACACAAAAACAATAGTGTAAGCATTTCATTCAAAATAAGACAATCACCAATACAGTAGAGCCTCGGTAATTCGAGGTTCCGTGTAATTCGAGCTGGTCTTAAGAAAATTAAAATTTTCCATAAATCTAGAGTAATATCCCGTTTTTATACGGTGTCCACATGTAAGTTTTACGCACTTCCGAATGTGTTACATTTTGAGCTTTCTTTAAGTAAACCAGGTAAACCTGTCCCACTTACGGTTTTTGTTCATAACACACAGAAATAACCTTGGCTTCAGGGTGCTAATTGATATCTATTACAGACTGTTCGATCAGTCTTTGTCGGGACCTCGTGTCAATCAATTGTACTACGCCACCAAGTTATCTCTGCATGCAGAAAATATGTTTGGAATGTGCCTTCCGTCTCGATCTCCCTCCTTTGACGTTGCCACTTCCTATTCTTTGAGTTAAGTCATTTGGCTACAAGAGGGGTGCTGAGAATTCCTGTGTTTTTAAATGACCTGACACCTTCGGCACTCGTTCTTGAAATGAATAATCTGGCAACCATGTCCCTACTGGGGAAAATGCGTAGAAATGATCTGTTGAAGGAACACCCCCTGCCGCCACGCTGCCACTTCCTGTCCACTGTGTTGGGTTATTTGGCTAGAAGAGGGGCGCTGAGAATTGCTGTGTTTTTAAATGACCTGACACCTTCGACAGTCATTGTCCAAATGAATAATCTGGCAACCACGTTATGATCTTCCGCACGTATTTAGGTATTTGCCACCCACTGCTTCCCCTACATCCCTTCCGTATAGCGGTAGCTGAGCGACACTAGCGCTAAAACACTTCCCCTATCGCCGTGCAGATTTAACTTGGTGGCATAGTACAGTGCATACCATTCTTTCAAAAAGAATACTGTACTGTTACTGTAATCCCTACTCAGCGACAATGGTAATTAAAAGTGTTTTCCTAGTAGCACTGCTTTCCTGTTCCACTCCATTAAGAGTCAGACAATGACTTAATCCTTAAAGAATGCCGATGTAGCAAATTGGAAATGTTTGCCAATATACATACCAGGCGTAATACAGGAATGTAGGCCTACTATATTCTTTATTTATTTACTTTTTAAACCATTACTGTGCTTATTAAAAATTTATTTGTGATTTACCCATTGATTTAGTGATATTTCCATAAAATCCGAGTTTTTTGTAATTTGAGGTAGCCTCAGCCCCAATTAGCTTGAATTATCGGGGTTCTACTGTACATAGTTCATGTCTACATAGTAAAAATACCACTAATTAAAAGAAATAAAGACAAACGAACACGACAGAGCCACATATTAAAGAGGAAACAGAAGATTGTCCAGACAAACAGAATCACAGCTTTCTATCTGAAATCATCCCTATAGGCCATTACTGCTACATGGTATCGAATCCCTCGAAATCCATGAAATTCACAAGATGCAATAACACAAATTGTTTGTGTAATTTTATTTTACTGCCCTTTATAATCACAAAACGACCCTTCTGAATTGTAAAATATTGCAAATTTTGCATAATAATATCACTGTTCCTAACCTAACTACCACCAACCTAGCTTTTTTTAACCTAACAGCCACTTTCATAATCTTATTGTACTGGCTATCCGGGTTGGGCTGCGTCGTGTTTTTAGTGTCTAACTTTTCGGACATCCCATCGTGTCCTTCTTTGGAGAAAGATTCGCATTAAAAAAGAAGTGCCAACCCAGATAGCCAGTACATTAAGTTTATGCATGACACCTGCCGTGGAAGCCTAAGAACTAATTTAACTGCCACTTTACCTAGAATCCATGAATATAATTTGAGAAGGGAAAATGGGCAATATACCATATTTCCACATGGCCAGCAACAGTCCGATGGCATTGGTACACGAATAAAGCAGTTGCCCAGCATAAAGGACCAATGAGACAAATGTTTGTCGCAGCAATAGCCAATGGAAGTATTGATATGCAAGCTAAGACCCATGGAAACGCTTGGAATACTTCATATAGAAACCCAAATAAACTTAAAGAAAAGACAATGAAATCTTGAATTATGAAAAAGAAAAATTGATAAGAAACTTCAAAACAGTAGTACCGTATTTTACGGACCATAAGACACACCTTAATTTTAGGATGGAAATTTAAAGGAAAATAAATTGAATGTGATTCTAAACAAACAAAAAATAAAGGGAATAATATACTTCATTACATAAGCAAATTATATCCTTGTACAATGGAATCAGTGTAAATCACTTCTAACTTAAAACTGCGTTGTACGAAAACCTCTTCTGTACAGGTGGCATCGTGTAAATTTTAACAACTGAAATGATTTCTCAAGAAAGACTGAAAATACTTTTACACCCTCTAACCCTCAATTCAGCATATGGTAATTGTAACGGGACAAGACAGTTTAAAGGTCATTGTATTAATTTAAATCACCCGGCGAAGACACTCCTTTTGTAAATAAGAACTCAACATTCCTTTCTTTTCGCATTGTATACTTGGCTTCCATCTACCCTCATTTTACGATTGTGATAAGCGCAGTGATGTACAGTCTGTGCCAAAATTTGTAACTGCCTTATCGTTTACAACAACTTGTGTATAACTATGGTATTCCAGCAATATTTACCATAATTTTAATTTTTTTAGTGTACTTTGGACCATTAGACACACCCAACTTTTAAGGCTCTGTTTTCAAGGTAAAAAAGTGTGTCTTATGGTCCGTAAAATACGGTAAATGTATACATCAGATTGACAAGGGCAACCTGCTACCAAGAGCATCAGGAGACATTAAACTCACCCATTTGATGCAATATTCTGGGGTCCATCATCTTTGCCATTTGTTGATTGAGCTTTGTCATCTGGGCCTGGTTGACATTCTTCGACATGTCTCCGCCTTTGAACAGTCCCTTGATGCCACCCATCTTCTTCACGACTGCTGCAAACTTTGTGTACTGCGATATCAGATCTTTCACTTCCTTCTCTGTGACCCCCGCACCTTGAGCTACCCTTGTGACTCGACCCGCCTGCTTCGTGAATAACTTTGCTCCATCTCTGTTATCCAGCTCTGCAACAAAAATATCAAAGCTGTTTTCATATCTGCATGTTTTATATTATCCCACTGCCATACTTTGCCGGCACCAGACAGACTGAGCAACCGATTCCTTTTCTTTTAGTTCTAGCTTTCTTTGAGTAGATGGCACAACATGCCACATACCATGTTAAAGCCAAAAAAAGATCTATCCAACAATATGCTTCATATCGATTCTCAAATTATAAATTGATTGTAAACGTGTGGTTTTCTAGCTTTCAGTTAGCAGTGGCATGGCATGCCTTATTACAGTTTTACACCTACAAAAGTTACCGTATTTATCTGAATATAAGCCGCACTTTTTTTCCTAGATTAAGCCCAACAAAATATGCCTGCGGCTTAAAATCGCGTACGAGTGTTTTTAGGCAATAATGGTAAAAATGAGCACAATATAGCCGGTTGATCCATCATAGCTGGTTTCCCACCTCCAAGCACTGTCACCTATCGATTATCTCGAATCTCCACGACTATCGATATATTAATCGATTTAACATCAAAAATATATCGATTTAATCGAAGCATCGTAAAAATGCATAAAAAGTGATGAGAATATTATAGGAGAAAAATTCCTCCGGCACTGGGACTTGAACCCAGGACCTTTGGCTATTCGCGCCAATGCTCTACCAACTGAGCTAAGCCGGAGCTCAATTCACAGCGCCAGATGGAACTTCTCTCCTATGACTGATAGCCCTAATGGTCTACCTCACAGACAGACAAGTTATGTCATATGCAGTACTGTGAGGCACACTAAGTAGTGATTTTGTGACCGGGCTCCCACTGTTATTGTACAGTTAACATTCAAGACAGATATATAAGCATTCATGAGCCACAGATTATTGTCTCTGTTGGACACTACATGAGAATATTATAGGAGAAAAATTCCTCCGGCACTGGGACTTGAACCCAGGACCTTTGGCTATTCGCGCCAATGCTCTACCAACTGAGCTAAGCCGGAGCTCAATTCACAGCGCCAGATGGAACTTCTCTCCTATGACTGATTGCCCTAATGGTCTACCTCACAGACAGACAAGTTATGTCATATGCAGTACTGTGAGGCACACTAAGTAGTGATTTTGTGACCGGGCTCCCACTGTTATTGTACAGTTAACATTCAAGACAGATATATAAGCATTCATGAGCCACAGATTATTGTCTCTGTTGGACACTACATGAGAATATTATAGGAGAAAAATTCCTCCGGCACGTAGTGTCCAACAGAGACAATAATCTGTGGCTCATGAATGCTTATATATCTGTCTTGAATGTTAACTGTACAATAACAGTGGGAGCCCGGTCACAAAATCACTACTTAGTGTGCCTCACAGTACTGCATATGACATAACTTGTCTGTCTGTGAGGTAGACCATTAGGGCAATCAGTCATAGGAGAGAAGTTCCATCTGGCGCTGTGAATTGAGCTCCGGCTTAGCTCAGTTGGTAGAGCATTGGCGCGAATAGCCAAAGGTCCTGGGTTCAAGTCCCAGTGCCGGAGGAATTTTTCTCCTATAATATTCTCATGTAGTGTCCAACAGAGACAATAATCTGTGGCTCATGAATGCTTATATATCTGTCTTGAATGTTAACTGTACAATAACAGTGGGAGCCCGGTCACAAAATCACTACTTAGTGTGCCTCACAGTACTGCATATGACATAACTTGTCTGTCTGTGAGGTAGACCATTAGGGCAATCAGTCATAGGAGAGAAGTTCCATCTGGCGCTGTGAATTGAGCTCCGGCTTAGCTCAGTTGGTAGAGCATTGGCGCGAATAGCCAAAGGTCCTGGGTTCAAGTCCCAGTGCCGGAGGAATTTTTCTCCTATAATATTCTCATGTAGTGTCCAACAGAGACAATAATCTGTGGCTCATGAATGCTTATATAAAAAGTGATGTTTTGCGTATTTTTGTCATTTTTATAGCGGTATTACAGAATACGCATGTATTATAAAATGCTCAGAAGTAAAAAAATGCCGTAACATATGGGAATGTGAATAAAGGCAATTTTGAACTGATGGTAACTGAAAGTAAAATTAAGAAAAATAGAAAAATCGCGCGAAATTCAACACTGATAGTCATATGAAGTGTAAAGTACTGATTTCTGTTTTCTTTTTCGTCAGTTTTATTTAATTAAATTAAATAAAATTATAATATCATAACTTAAGTCAGCTGATACTTTCTTTTTCTTATTTCAGGCCTATTTTGGCTAAGAAATGTGTTACTTTAACATTATGAAAATGAGGCAATTTAATTTTTCACTTTGGTGTTAATTTAATTATTTTCCCTTTATTTTACTGCTAAAAAGGCAGGTGCGGCTTAAATTCAGGGGCGGCTTATATTCGGATAAATACGGTATCTACCGTATTGGCCCAAATAAATGACAATGTTTTTTTATCTTCAAAATGTGTTTATAAAACTATATTCATCTTATACGCGCAGCCTAACACTTTCAACAACTCTCCATTCATGAAAGCAGCTGTGCAGCGGGAATCCCCATGCAATGACGTGCACCCAAACCAAGGTCAAAGTCACACAGAAATTCACCTAACTTTACCGAATTTTATTTTTCCCAAATTCATGCTTGTGCTTGTATTGTACCATTACTTCTCTATTCCCTATGTGTACAGCTTTGTTTGACCACCAGTCATGGCAGACCATGTGGAAAAGAAAGCATCTTAAATGGAGTCATTTTAGATATTATCCTCAATAAGAATATAATTTTATGTTGTTTTAGTTTTGTTTGATATTTTTCTCTGTTCATTTTTGCCATTAAAATCTTCTTCCTCCCCAAATTTTGATGCTTATTTTCTGCGCTTTAAAACTTTACTTTTTTCTTTCACCCCAGTTTTACCATTCAGTACTCTCATGGAAATTAAGCGTAACAAGTAATCTAGGTACTGAAACCTCCAATTGAAGGCCCTATGCCCCATCATAGGGGTTACAGGAAAATCAGATCAGATTTTGCTCCAATGCAGTTTCTATGTACCTAAACATTATCCAATCTCAGGACTGGGAAAGCCCTAAGACTAACATAAATTAATTACTTCCTCTGCCCGTACCATAGGTACTATAGGTAGAGGAAGTATTGTTTTCGACCCTAAAATTCGAAGTTGAGTTTTTAGCATATATACACGTTTCAAGGCCCCCTGAATCCAAAAATACTATTTTTGGAAACATGCCTGTGTGTGTGTGTGTCTGTCTGTGTGGAAGTTTATGAACAGGCTAGCTCCGAAACGGAGAATCGTATGAAAACAAAATTTCGTATTTGGGTCAGGTACCTTCTGAAGATGTGATTCGAAGATTGGTGACAAATTTCTCTTATTTTTAAGGGGACTTTACATGAAGAAATTTTCGTTTTTCGCGATTTTCTCGAAAACGGCTCTAACGATTTTCTTTAAAATTTGCACATGTGTTCCTTTTACTGAGAGCTAAAACTTTTATTTGAAACTTTTTTTCTAAAAAATTCTCTGAGGGTAGTTACAAGCCACTCACTGTTCACCCACTGTTTGTAGAAATTTTGTCTTGCGTGATGAACAACTGAATACGCGCTCTTTCACGGCCTCTTATTCTATATAAGAATGTGAAGTGAGAAATATGTATTGTTGGCCAGGTATAGAGTAAAGAAGTATCTGAGGGAAATATTCGATAAATTTCGGAAATTATTCTTTACGGCGGAAAGTTCAATAAACGTCTGCAGTCACTTGTTCTTTTTTTTTTAAGTTTGTTATATAGACTGCGCTTTTAGTCGCATCATTGAAAGAAGAGGTATTTATAGGATAATTAGCGTAAAATTGTGTCTTGCGATTCTGTAAAAGGATATGTGAATACTGCTAACTTTTATTTGGGCAGAGGAAGTTATGTGACTTTCACATCAGATTTTTTTTCAATTACACCCCAGATGAGTTGCTGTACTGCTACTTTCTCCCACCTCCATAATGAACATGAAGCTCACCTCCATCATTCATACTGTCCATGATGGTCATGAGTCGCTTGAGCCTTGCCATGGATTCTTGTTCACTTCCTTTCGACAAGAAATCTTGACTGAACCCAGGAATCATACCCTGTAAACATACAAACAGTGAGAAAATAGAAAATAATGGTATTAAAATACAAGTATGTTTATGAAACAAGCAACGCAACTTTCATAATTTTCATACGAGTATCTCAATTATCATTACAGGCAAGTTGCACACGATTGTGTTTGTTCAACCCTAATTAGTCTAAATTGTTTAAGTTTTAAGATTAGAGAATATAGGGTCTGTCCAGAAAGTAATGAGTCAATTACAAGATATTTAACTGAACTAGTTAAATATTATAAAACAAAATGAAGCAATTTGTATACAGTAGAGCATGTCAATAAGTTAAAATCAATCAGAAATAAAAACACTTGTTGCTCCACTTACATAATATTAGGCAGGACCGGTTTCAAGGAAGATCAGCCGACATCCAGCTGAGGATAAGGAAGCTGATCTTCCTTGAAACCGGTCCTGCCTAATATTATGTAAGTGGAGCAACAAGTGTTTTTATTTCTGATTGATTTTAACTTAGTTAAATATTATATTAACACTTAATGCTTCACTTACGTCGCTGTTTATGAGCAGGACATGTTTCGGGATTCTTATCCCATCTTCGGCTGCTGGTCAACTGGCAATTGGCGATCATGGTTAGTGGTCTTTATGGTTTGTCCAGTGCTGCCCTCTCTTCTCTTGGCTGTAAGCTTGATGACATCATCCACCGGCGGTATTTCAAAATTCATAACATTGCTGCTGTTCTTAGTGATGAAAATCTTCTCCCAGGTGTTCAGTTCTGCCCGTGTCTTGACGTGTTTTAATAGTTTAACATCCTTTTTGATGTGGTGGTTTTGTGTCCAGGAGTGATGTGCTACAGCTGATTTGTCCGTTTGCATGAATTTCACATTCCTAAGGTGTTCTTTCATTCTAGTTGTTATATTTCTTTTGGTTTGTCCAATGTAGGTCAGCTGGCAGTTTTCGCATTCCATCTGATAGATTCCTGATAGTTCTGTTTTGGGTGTGAAGATGGGATAAGAATCCCGAAACATGTCCTGCTCATAAACAGCGACGTAAGTGAAGCATTAAGTGTTAATATAATATTTAACTAGTTCAGTTATTCATGTGCTCCACTGTGTATATTACTTCGTTTTAATTATTATTTTACAAGATATTTATTGATCCGATAGGTTCCTCCTGTGTCGATACGTTGCTTGCAGCAAGATTTCCAGGCATCAAAGGCATCATGGTAGGTCTTTCCCGAAATGTTCTTTGGAGCCTTGGTGGAAACCTCTTTGACTTTGTCAACTGTCTCAAAATGATGCCCTTTCATGGTGTAACCGTCAATGTCAAATTCTAAGTGGAAGTGCTCAAGAGACTCAAACCAATGCTTCCGGACCGACATTGCGGACAATTGGAAACTTCACAGCGATGCCTTCTTCATCACCCGCTTCCAGGCCGATTCAAAGGTGCCAACGGTTCCCCAGACGCCCTAAAGTCCTAACGTGGCTCCCCCGACTTCTTCTTGTTTCCATGTTTGAAAACTCCCATGAAAGGACATCATTTTGTGACAGTTGACAAAGTCAAAGAGGCTTTCCGGACATTCCAGAAAAGGCCTACTGTGACACCTTCAATGCCTGGAAATCTCACTGGAAACAATATATCGACACAGGAGGAACCTATTTTGAAATCTTTTGTGTCTGGACATGGGAAATTTGGTAGCTACTTTTTTAGATTTCATATACCACCGCCTTCTGGATACTTGTGCTCCTGCAAAGAAGAACAGCAAACAATAGTTCATCTTCTGTTCGATTGTCCTATTTATCTGCAGAAGCGAATCTACTTCACCTCTCATCTAGATTCGTGTGGACTTCAATACAACACACCAATAAATGGAATATTTAGACGGAAATGTTGTGCATCTTCCTTTCTCAGTTTCATCTTTCACATTTTTAAAACTCTTTGACTGTAATCGTAATATTATGTGTTCTTTTGATGATTATGTATCACAAATCTAACAGGTCAATTATACATGTATGTATTTAAGCTTATGAAATCAATCTAGATTACAACATACAGCCCTAGCATACCTATTGGTGAAATAGGGCTCCTTTGTATTGGAGAATAATAATAATAATGTATTGTACCGATCGGATCAATAAATATCTTCTAATTGACTCACTGATATTACTTTCCGGACAGACCCTGTACATCAGGCCTGCACAACATACGGCCCACGGGCCGCATGCGGCCCGCATTAATATTTATTCTGGCCCGTCTGACTGATTAAAATTATTTTATTTAATATATAGGATAGTGGAATTAGACTTTTTCATCTAGCTCTAATTAAAAAAAAAAGAAGTGTGTAACAGAAAAACTATATTTAAATTTCGAAAGTTTAGTAGCAATTTGCACTGATAGTGCCCCATCTATGCGGGGGGAAAATGTTTTTGCTGTAACAATTATTGAACAGTACGCAGGTAAATCACTGGCAAAATTTCACTGCCTAATTCATCAGCAGGTATTATGTTCAAAGGTTTTGCAGTTTGATCATGTGATGAAAATAGTATTTGCTCTGGTCAACTATATTCGAGCTCGGGGGTTGAAGCACAGAATGTTTCGGGCGTTTCTAGAAGAAAATGATGCCGACTATGGGGAACTACCATACCTCACTGATGTACGTTGGTTAAGCAGCGGTAAAGTTTTGGTGCACTTTGACCTTCTAAAAAATGAAGTAGTTGAATTTTTGGAATCTGAAGGAGATGAGGAAACATTTCCAGAAAAATGAATGAAGAATGGAATCAAGATCTGTTTTTCCTGTGTGACATTTTGGGTCACTTGAATGACCTTAACTTCAAGGAAAAAGTAAATTTGTTTTTCAATTAATTTTTCATAAAAAGGCCTTCAAAATTAAACTAAACCTGTTTGAAAATCAACTTGCTAAAGGGGATATGTCGCATTTTATAACTTGTGACAGAATATTCCTTCTGAATATCATTCGCTGGTGGGTGGAAAATATGAGAAGCATATATCACTTCTAAGTGAGGAGTTTCAGAAAAGAATGCCATTGAGTAATGAATACGAAGTCCGCAGTGATTCAGGATCCATTTTCTGTCGATGCAGGAAATCTACATGTCGAACTCCAGATGGAAGTCATTGATGTCCAGTGTTCTGAAAACTATCGGGCCAAGCATAGGGAGAGTAGTTTACAAGAGTTTTATTCTGTCGTGGATCAGAATAAATTAAAAAAATTGTTGGATACTGCCTAGCAGGTATTTTGTAACTTATTTTTGGGAGCACATATACCTGTGAACAAACATTTTCTGTCATGAACTTGAACAAAAACAAACAGCGTTCATCTTTAACTGATGCAAATTTAGAGGCCATATTAAGAACGGCCACTTCAAATATGACACCAAACTTTGATAAAATAGTTGCAACAAAGAAATGTAATGTGTCACACTGAACTGTTAAAGATAGATGCCAGTGCAATTATTAATAAACCTCGTGTGTGTTTAAATGGTATTTATTGTGAAATCTTGTAACTTCATCTGTAAGTAAATAATGTTAATATAATTTTAGTTGCAACTCTTAAAATTCAAATATGTATATTAACTTGCCTTTACTGTAGACCTAATAACAACATTCATAAATTTACCTGCAGTGGCCTAATGTAAGATACAAGGTCCGCAGTGATGTGGCCCTTGGTCGGGTGGCAATAGTTGAGTTTGGCCCTAAGAGTGAAACAAGTTGTGCAGGCCTGCTGTACATTGTACTTGATAAAACAAGTGACTATCTTAGTGACCATTCAGCTGTTAGTTTTTCTCATCATTTGTGATAGACGGCACACAACAAAGGCAAGCAGGGGGCAGGACTTCTCAACATTTTAACCTCAAAGCAATGCATTTTAAAACTCACAAAACTAACTCAATTTATAATAAAACAAATTAAAATGAAGTTATGTAAACAGTGGAGCATACTGAATATTGAGAAAAGTCTAAAATAAAAACACTTTTAACTCCACATACTGTACATGTTGGTCCTATATTTCCACTGTATGCTAAGGCTTATAAAGTCAAAAGTAATAAAATGTTTGTGATACATTGCATCCACTGGTGAATATTTTGTTACTTTCAACTTTATAATACTTTTAACTCCACTTACATCAATTTATAAAACTGGACTAGTTTCCGGAGTGTTTCTCCCATCATTGGCTGGTGGTCAACTGTCGTTCTGGTGATTGTGGTTGGTAGTATAAGTATGCTGACTGGTGCTGCCGTCCCCCTTCCTGATAAACTAAACTCCGTGATGCGACATCCCCGAAGGAACAAGGCCTACCACCCGACCGCTGCATCATCTACCTAAAGGCCAATGGCAGGATTGGGGGGCATGTGGTCAGCATGCCGACAACCACGGCCATTAATGGCCCTCGTCCTGATGGTAAGTTTAATAAAGTCCTCTGCTGGCGGGATATCAAAGTTCATGACACCGTTTTTGTTCTTTATGTTGTTGGCTCAAGAGCCTATAAGTTATATGTTTCAAATTTGCCTCTGTAGTGTATTGCGCGGGCTGTTAGGCTTTCGCGCGTTACATCATTTCCTGGCGGTGGGTGCACCTGCCATCGGCTTCCCCACGCCAGTTTAGTAGTCGTGTTTCAGATGCAGTGGCCTGCAGCCGTGCTGTTCGAGTGCTCCCTCGAGAGGGACATTATTCCAGTTTATAGGCTTACTACTCATCTTCTATCCACAGTCTTTCACTCCTAGACATTAGGCAGTGTGTGTGCGATTTCGGGCTTCATATTGTATTTCTGTGCAAAGTGCATATGTTCCCACTGTGTTAATTTGGCCTAGCCGCCACGTGTGTTCATAACAAAGAAACTTGGTGCTAGCGCATCTAGAAACCATTTGGCGGGAGTGATATATGGTCCTAGCATCAGTAACTGTATCTGACTGCATTTATAATTATCCTGTGTTAAGTGTTTATGTAATTTCAACTACTCAGAGTTCAGGCTTCCTGAATATATTGTATTGCAACGAATCAAAATCTAAATCCCTGATTTCAGCGTCCTACAGTCCAAGCTCTCCTTGTTTAGTCTTTAAGTGGTTTAAATAAACCTGGTCCTCCGAAAACCTATTAGTTTACCTATCAATGTAGAAAATTACGCTATGTCGAAATTCAGATGAGAGGAGTCTAGTATTCAAATAATACCCGCATCCCAGGTTTCGTTCCCAATTTATGAAGAAAATATGCAGGTAATATTCGAGTAATTACAAATTTACTCAAATGAAACATAAGATACTTAACAACTTACCATGATCTGAGAGAAAGGCCCCATCTTCATGATGTTCTGGAACTGCTCGTACATGTCTCGCAGTGTAAACTGACCATGCTTTATCTTCTCAATCAGTTCTTCGTTATCGTCCAGCTTGAGTTCATTCACTTTGTCTATGAGGCCCTCTATGTCACCCATGCCTAGCAACTTGCTCACAAAGGGCTTTGTCTTGAAGGGCTCAAAATCATCTATGTGTTCTCCAGTACCGATGAAGATTATAGGACTATTTGTAGCTGCAACACTGTCAAGTTCAAAACAAATACATTAAAACTAAGATCTACAATTTATTTATTTATTTTTGTAGAATTAAGGCTATTATGCCTTCTCTTCCATTCTACCAATGAAAACAATGTACCGTATTGGCTCGAATATAAGATGGCCTCTTATATAAGACGACCCAGAATTTTTGAAGGGTAGATACAAAAAATAAACAAAATAGCTTATTAGTACATTTTGCTTCACATAAAACAGAATTCTGAAATTCATGTCGCAACTTCTTCTCTCGCCTTTATTTACGCATTGCGATAATGAAGATGCTTTCTTTTCCACATGGTCTGCCATGATTGGTGGTCAAACAAAGCTTTACACATAGAGCATAGAGATGCCAAGCAGTTCAGTATAAGCAGAAGCATAAATTCGAGAAAAATAAAGTTTGGTAAAATTTGATAAAGTTCGGTGAATTTCCACGTGACTTTGACCTTGGGTAGGGCACACGTCATCACATGGGGATTCCTGCCTCACAGCTGCATTCATGAGTGGAGAGTTATTGTAAAAGTAAGGCCGCCCGTATAAGACGAGTATAGTTTTTATAAGCACATTTTATGAAGGAAACATTGTCTTATATTCGGGTCAATACGGTAAATCTTACAAATAAAACCAAGAGAATAATTATATACCTTAAAAACTGATACATATGGGTGCATATCATTGCTTAACCCTTTCACAGCTAACATTTTATTCACTGCGCAAACTGGTGGTGCTGAATTAATTTGGAAATTTCTTTTGTAATCATAAATGGACAAACAAATGCAAATTAATTGGCAGTTTCCTACAGCATGTATTTCTTGAAGTTTAGACTAATTTATGCAATCATGATATCACAACACAGGAGCATTTTAATGTATGGTGCAGGTATGCACAATCAGGTACCATTTGGTTTATGCAGGATGGATTTCTCAATCATTGGAAACTTGAAATTATCCTGCATAAATCGGATGGCACCAATACAGAAACAGGAACAGGAAACAGCAGTTGGCCATCAGCTGAGGATGGGAAAAAAATGTTTCCCCAAACTAGTCCTAAAAAACTATATAATTGAGATAAGTTTTACATTATCTGACTCCTTACAGATTTCTGCCTTCAATGTTTTTAACGTTCAAGACTTCAAAACGCATTTATACAGGCACTTTGCTCAATGTACAAGGGCCGTTCGAAAATGATTTACAATAGTAGTTTTTTGTACCTTATTTATTAATGAACATGGATCAATGTACGTGGGATCTCTCAATTTACTCTCCACAGACGTCAATACACCGCTGCCACCTACCTGGCGACTTCATTATTGCGTCACGGAACTACTGTTTAGGGGTACTACGCACCCATTCGTAGACAGCTGCCTGCAATTCCTCATTGTTGTCGAACCTTTTCCCTGGATTGGATTTTCTTCTTAGGTGTATGGTAGTGACACCATGATTCGTCACCAGTCACCAATTTCTCCTTTTGGGCCTGTTTGGAGAAATTGGTGACCGGTGATGAATCATGGTGTCACTACCATACACCTAAGAAGAAAATCCAGTCCAGAAAAAAAGGTTCTACAGAGTGGACCAAAAGTCGCGATCGGATAATGTTTATATTGAAATAACTCATTTTCCGAAACCGGAAACTAATTAAAAACTATTCATAGGCTGAGAGGAATATTTACCCCCTTCATATATGTTTTGTAGGATTAGTTTGTCAATTTTCCGATAGAGCAAGGACATTGTTATGTTTTAGTGACAGGCCAGAGTTTTCTTGCGCCCGGGTTTATTAGGCGATTGTTGTCGATGTGAAACGCTGTGTTACGTTTGTGTTGTAAGCAACGGCGGATACAAGCAAATATGCGATTGAGGAACGTCTCATTGTTAGTGTGTGGGTTCATGAAAAAGAACAAACTGGCGAAACGTACGAAGAAATCAGAGAGAACTTCTTTCTTCGTTTCAATAAAGCAGCTCCCACTGAAGCCAAACTACGGACACTGGAAAAGAAGACTTTCTCAAAAGGCTCTGTATTGGATGCAAAACGCAGCGGAAGACCTAAAAAATATTGTGGCGATGATGTCAGTAATCGTCTGAGTGAACCATTGGAGAGTTCACCGATGAAATCAACAAGGACCAAGCGATCGGCAGAAATGCAGATCCCAAGAACTTCATCTTGCGACAACTGGCTCTGGTCCTACTTAAATGAAAATCTTGGGTTGGAATGATTTGGATGGATTCTGTTGAACAACTGAAGAGAGAGATCATCCATATCTTCAGAACGATCACTCCCGAAATGATGAGGTGGGCAAGCAGAAGGACATGGCAGCGCATTCAACTGTGCGCGGAAAACGATGGTGCACATACCGAAACTATGGACGTTTAACAATGACGCTGACAGGCCCAGGGAACTTTATTTTACCATATTTCCATCCCTTAATACTTGCTACTTCAACAAATAAAGTTTTTACGTCAATTGTGGCATTTTATTATTGCATAAACTAACATACAAAATATCCGATCGCGACTTTTGGTCCAGCCTGTACAACAACACGTATTTTGTTATAGATTGTTCTCTGGAGAACTGATGTTGCCTTGACGAATGCATGTGTCCAACCCACCCGCCCTAAACGTTACACTTTCTTTTATAACACGATCTAGCGAAAAGTGCCGTGAATGACGCCATATTTTTATATAGAAACTCGTGATTGGACGTTACAGTGTCTGACGTCTCACCAGCAGACCACGTAGAATTCTGGGAAGCAGGTACACCAATACAACGAACCTCGCAGGACATACAACATGGCACATTTACGAAACGGGAGAAATCAGAACGCCTTACTAAATTAATATGACTGTTCCTAACCTAACAGAACCTGCCACTAATGTAGAATCTTTGATAACTGATGAGTAATGTACAAGAAGCGTCATGTTGGTTAACCTGTCTCCCTGGAAAACAAAACACATCACCAGTCCGTGGAAACCTGCACATATCGCGAGGTGGGCCACCCTACATTGCGACTTTGCCAAAACTTCTATTGTAAATCATTTCCGAACGCCCCTCATATTTTAAATATAAAATGTAAAGCATAATGAGATACTTACGCACTCAGAGCTCCTCCACCCTTGGCATGGCCATCTAATTTTGTTATTATCACAGATCCTACGTCTACCTTCTCCTTGAAAGCTTTAGCCTGTGCTTCACAAGCCTGGCCGATCGTAGCATCCATTACGAAGATAATATTGTCAGGTTTCTGAAAAATACAACACAATATTCATAAGACAAATTAAAACGAAATGCAATAACAGTGGAACATACTGAATATTGAGAGAAGTTGAAAATAAAAACACTTTCCACTCCACTTATGTCGATTTTTAAAAACTGGACTAGTTTCAGGAGTGATTTTGCATTAATATATAAATTACACAAAATGCACTAGCAGATACTTCACAAAAGATTTTAAAAGTTGCTAATATTTTAATTTGTTCTTACAATGGCATTTGAAACTTGTAACATTTCCTCGAACAAGGATTCCTCCTGTTTGTGCCGTCCACTTGTGTCGACAATGATGATTTCAAAGCCTTCCTTCTTAAACATCTCAACTCCGTCCTGAGCAATCACCACAGGATCAACCTCGGTGTAGCTATAACACAAAACAACTACACTACAGCAAACTCTAATACAGTATATTGATGTGAAGTTACGAACGCTTTATTCTGTTTTCCCTGCCTTCTCTTTGGGAATATTGATGCTTATGGATGATCTAGAACGGGAATATAAGATCTTGGACACCTCAAAGGGCTGAGAACAAGACTCATATCTACAACATGTTGAACTTATCTGCAATTGGAAGTGGGGATGGATTCAACAACAAAGTACTGTATTTACTCGAATCTAATGAATACCCCAATTCTGAAACTTTAAATCATTATAAAAAAATAAAGCTCAAAGAGAGAGAGAGAGAGAGTTTGTTGGCAAAGGTAATGTGCATCAATGGTAGGCTATTTTATTTGGTACCTTATCGTATATTAGCCTATTTTATTTTATAAAATGGAATTATGAATGCCATTGAATAAAAGTCGGTATAACGATTTAGGAGTGTAAGGGAGGGGGTGCGGGACAATAGATATCTCTGAATCATGTCTAATATTATTATTATAGTATATTTGGTTTAACCTTTGAGTGTTAAAATCATTTGTTAACTTTAACCCAAATTTGTACATACCGGTAATAGGCCAACGATAATTCCACAAAGTCGAGAATTACAGAAATGCATTGTTACATAAGTGAGCAAAGTTACCGCTGAACGGATTGGAAAGGATTTGCACTCAAATCTAATTCACCATCGAATGTAATGCACACCCAAATTTTGAATGCTAAAAATGGACAAAAAGGTGTGCAATAGATTTGTGTAAATACGGTAACTGATAACTTACACAGTAAGAAGGAACGTCACATGGACTTCCACCGAGAGGCAGTAATTATGTAAGTAGGCCTACAAGTCTTTTTTTAATGGTATTTGTAGCACACCATTGTTTTAAATCGTAAGCCATTACTGGGTAAATGAAACCTTAATTCGTACCAGTTGAAGTCGTTCGTATCCGACCTCCCTGTTACAATGTCAGGAACCGTTAAAATTCAAATTTCCGAAACTTTCTTCTTTCATTACAGCCATATCAAAATTACCACATTTAAACCAATATTATAAGATTGTAAAATAATTCCGGAGCTTTCATTTGATATATAACACGTCATTTACAACGAAAGGGTTAAGATTAGAATCATATTTTATTAATTAATTACAGCATATATAATCAATTCCATATCAAAATTTATATCAGCACAACAAGAAAAATACAAGCTATTAGATTACAATATTTATTTTTCGATCAAATCATTTCATTAGGAATTATTAAGAAAAGTACAAAACTGTCCGCCCCCTGTAGACATACTGGAAACTCCGTAATTAATGACTTCTTCCCCCTGTTTTTCAACGTTAAAATCGCATTTCTTAACCGTCATCTTCAAACTTTTCCGTCCACTTAGAAGCAGAGGCAAGATTTGAGGACCAATCAGGAAACTATGTCCTCAGTAATAACGTCACGAACCCAATGTTAATATATAGTAATTTCGCCCATTGTTCATGGACACTTTCTTCGGGGCCCGCGTACAGGATACGTACTACGCACTCGCATTATTGGATATTTACGTGCGCGAGTGAGATAAAACAGAATTACGTTAATAAGTTGGCGTAATAGACGACTGTCTCCCATTATTAAGTAGACCTAGTGGACATCGGAAGAGAAGTGATACAAGTGTTATAAATTAATTAATAGAGTGGATCACCAGATATCATATATGGATCTGAGTACCTGTAATTAATATTTTTTGTGAATATATATTTTGGCCCATAATTACTGTGATTCTGCAAAGTTATTTTTATCCACCTGTGAACTTCCGTAGTTTATATATATTACCCCAAGGTACCTAGGACATCAAAACCACATTCCCTGGTCTCGTGCATGGGATCTACCGACTGACTAGCTAGCAGGATTCGAAGCCAGGCCTTCATAAATTCTGGATCAACGATCCCTTCGACTACAAGGACTGCTCATCTTGGACCTTCAAACCACCCCCAGCAACGGCACCGGCTTCACAGTAATAGGCCAACAATAATGTCACAAAGTGGAGAATTACACCAATGCATTGTTATGTAAGTAAGCAAAATTACTGCTGAATGGATTGCAATGGATTTGCACTCGAATCTAATACGCCATCAAATGTAATGCACACCCCAATTTTGAATGCTAAAAATGGACCAAAAAAGGTGTGTGCAATATATTTGTTTAAATACGATAATTCATAACTTCAGCATGGACCCACTGTGAGGCAGTAATTACATAAGTAGACCAACAAATCTTACATACCTTCCATAGAATGGTATCCTGGCCTTGGTAGCATTCTGCTTCAACTGATCGTAAGCACCAGCTCGGAACGTGTCAGCACAAACCAGACAAGCCTTCCAGTTTTTCTTCAGATAATGGTATGCCAGCTTGGTACAGGTGGTGGTCTTGCCGGAACCTTGCAGACCCACAAACATGATGATGTTGGGTTTGCCCTTCACAGGCTGGTGTGCCTTCACTCCAGGATCCACAAGCTGTCAACAATAAATTTCACAACACACACTATAAAATATGGATTTATGTTAATCTTTCTTGAATTTCAATTCTATACATCATGTTAACCTTGAATCTTAAAAAAAATAATAATTAAAAAATAATAAATAAATAAAACAAAATTTTAAAAAAATGAAACTAGAAACTAACTACCAGAGTTATTGTTGAATTCCATTTTATTACAAACTGATCAAGATATAATGATATTACTTACTTACTTACTCAATGGCAATAGACAATTCCTCAGCAAGCTAAAGGAATATTATCTATTTTATGGAACCCGGAGATTCATTACTGCGCTTACCTGAGCCCGCCATTCAACCCCATTCTGTGCTAACTTCATCCAACCATCCCTCACAAATCCTACTTCCCTTAAATCTATCCTAATATTGTCCTCCCACCTACGTCTAGGTCTTCCAAGTGGTCTTTTCCCTTCTGGTTTCCCAGTCAATACTTTTGAGATATGTCTTTCCTCCCCCGTGCGTGCATGATTAAATTAATCCGTGATTTAATTACCCTTACTACACCTGGTGAAGAGTACAGGTTATGAAGCTCATCATTCTCTCTTTGAGGGAAAAAATCCCATATTTTATGAAATGGTTGACTTGTATATATCAAATCCTTGTTAGATAAATTTTGTTGCTACGCATTGTGTTGGTGATATCATTACTTTAAAAAAATGGCATAATGAGGAAACATAAGTGCATGTTTTTGGTAATTGCATTGGAATATTAAACTGAACTTTATGAAATGTAGAAAAATATATCCCTGGCAAGGAAGGAATTTTTGACAAGCCAGGGAAATTCAAACCCTGCTGTTTTATATTGCCATAGGGTTGTTGTAAAGTAATGTAATAAGAATGTGATAAATACCTTTGCTGAGGGAAGAGCAAAGCAGAGAACATTCTAGGATATATTGGGTGAGTCATAAAGCAAATATTACCAATATACGAAACATAATATAGGTTACCAGTAGGTTACATCTAGACAGCCTATCTGTAGTAGTCAACAGTTATAACTCAGAAGCATGTTCTTTATTTTGAAGGGCGGGAAATATCTAGATATGCCACTGAGTAGGCCTAAACATTAGTTTAATCATCTATCGGCAGTAATAATGAGTAATGAAGTCCTTGTTTCTAACTATTTGGCATCAGTTGTCATTAATACATGCAGAAGAGGAGAAGACCAACAAATCAAAGATCCAAAGATTTTATTGAGCCATTCAGTATGGGTACAATAGGCCAGGTCAAGCTAACTAGAATTAAAATAATTTTAAACATATATTAAGATACTGGGGTGATCTGCTTCTACAAACTCAGTGATTGAATAAAATGGGTTTTTCAGCAACCAAGTTTTGAGAACATATGTGAATTTTGTTATGGGTAAGTTACGTACTGACACTGGTAACAAATTAAAAAATGTTACACCAGTGACAAGAAAACATTTTGAAGATTCTGTCAGTCCGTGCCTATTTACATGGATGTTCATATTGTTTCTGGTTTCATAGGCATGTATATCATTATTTACAGGGAAATTACTTTCCCTTTCCTTAATACACAGAAGGCACTGAAGTACATACACATTGACAACTGTCAGAATTTCGTTTGATACAAATAAGGGTTTGCAGTGATCCATATAATGGGCATACATAGGTCAAAGTCAGCTCAAATCAGTCAATCATTTCAAGTATCTAGGAGTCACCTTTCAGACATCAGCCATAGAAAAAGTCAAGTCAACTTACCTTAAAAAGGCATTATGTCTCTCAAAGTTCACTCTTTCACGACTTGTTTACGAACTTGCAAGTGAACCTTTCCTCCTAGAAGAGCTACGATACCAGTTCTCGCTGCCATCAACAAGTGCCTACAATGAGGCAATTACAATCCTAAGACAGAAAAAGGAACAAATATGGCCCGATTTCTACTCGACGGGTGCCATGATGAAGACAGAGTGGAAGCAAGCAGACTACGAGCTCAGACACATCTACACACGCCTTTCAGTTCACGGATTCCATCACCTGATGTGTTCCACCACGAAACGCCATGAACCAGACCCGCTTCAGTGTTTGTGTCAACTGTGTGGTCGACCATGTGAACGCTATCATGTGTTAACATGCAAGAAGAGACGAAAATCTCTAACTCAGTTTTGTACTGAAGAATAACAATGCACATTGTGCGCCTCCTATTTATTATTATATAATGGGCATTGGACAGAAGGCGCACAGCCTTTTTCTGTAATTGCAACCATCTGGTACCATATAGTATAAGAGATTGAAAAAATGCAAAGTAGGCGAGCCTTACAAATTCACTTGGCATCTCGGCCACATTAGCAATCAAAGAGAATTATAGGCAGAATGATATAATGCAATGTTTACATGCACTGGAACATTCAGTAGGGAAACAAACACTAATAATTAAGGACCCTAACTAATTATTGTTGCTTGAGATTAAAACCCTTCAGCTAAAACCTACTGATGTCTCACCTTAACCAACTCCTTGAATACTGCACTCTGGATCATTCGTCGTTTGTTCAGACCGCCCGCCATCTCTTCAAAATCAATCACAGCTCGCACATTTTCCCTGAGTTTCTTAACGAGTCGTATGTTGACATCTGCTTCCAGAAGAGCCGTGCATATCTCTTTAAGCATAGCATTGAGGACCTGAAACACAACACACTTGTAAATATTTCAACATTGGCAAGTCATCTGGATCTATATATACCGAACTAGGCACAATACTGGTCATGGTAGGCTATCTGTAGTCACAGACTGTGTCAGTTCATAGAATTGTACCCTTTCCCTACCAGGCAGCATTAATACTCCGATGGGGCACAAAATGAAACCCACAGTGAAAATCAAAACTGTTTTCTTTCGAACTTTAGGTTCACCTTCTAGCTACTTTTCTTCATAGTTTTGCTCCAATTGAGACATTTGTTGTAGCATGGTACCAACTTTCCAATACACTCTTCATAGAAGCTCGCCGCCAGCATATTGACAAGGGTCTTCACGGCATTTTGAAGTGTTTTGAAATTCTTTTTGGTGTGGAAGCCATATCTTGGGTTTGTTCAGGAAATTTGTGTACCGTACATCCATTGTATGGATTGCTCTTTTGATTCTGGATTGTCCTAACGAATCCACGTTTCATCCCTATGCCGAGTGACTTTAATCTTTTTCGGCAGCTGAAGAAAGACCTGGGTGGACAGTGCTTCCACACCAATGCTATTTTAAGCTCACATATGAATGAAATAGAATTGCACAAATTGATTAATGCTCTTAAAAGCGATATGTTCTTATGTAATTTAACTGTAAAAATACAAATTCAAGCTGCTGCACCTAGCAGAGGCCTATCGAACTACAACAGCGTTAGATAAAAAGAAATATGCTCTGGGAATTTTCTGCAACTTAACTAAAGCGTTTGACTGTATAAATCATGAAATATTACTTCAAAAATTGGATCATTATGGGTTCGATAATTTAACACTTAAGTGGTTCAAATCATATCTTTCTGATAGAACTCAAAAGGTAATAATAAATGGAAATGAATCTAACTTAGGGGTTGTTAAGAATGGGGTACCTCAGGGATCAATACTAGGACCTTTGCTCTTTTTAATTTTCATTAATGACTTGCCCTATAACTTAAGTGACGAATCAAAGGTATTGCTCTTCGCAGATGATACTAGTGTACTTGTAACAGGAACGTCACAAGAACATTTATCAAGAATAGCTACAAAGGCTTTTCACGAGTTAAACACATGGTTTCTAGCTAATAAAATGACGCTTAATATTGATAAGACCCATTTTATACAATTTAGAACAAAAAACAGATGTATCTCAAATCTTGAAATTAATTATGGAACACAAATCATACAAGAAATTAGCAATGTAAAATTTTTAGGACTGCAAATTGACCTAAATCTTGACTGGAAGACACACATAGAAATGATAGGTCCAAAACTGAGTTCAGCGTGCTTTGCTTTAAGAATTTTGAATATATTAAAACAGGATGCATTACTTATGGTATATTTTGCATATTTTCACTCGGTAATGAGGTACGGGATCATATTCTGGGGCAACTCTTCCCATAGGGAGAAAATATTTAGATTACAAAAGCGGGCAATAAGAATAATATGTGGAAAGAAAAAAAGGGAATCTTGTAAACCGCTATTTGAAAAATTAAAAGTCCTCACTCTTACAGGGGAGTATATATACTCTGTTATGTGTTATGTAGTGAATAATATTGATAAATTTCAAACTAATTTTAGTGTACACTGACGTACTACCAGAAACATGAATGATCTACACAGACCAAATAACTCGTTAAAACTCTTTCAGAAGGGTGCTTATTATTCTGCAGTACAGATATATAACAAGCTTCCAAACAACATTAAATTATTATGTATTCAAAGAAAGAGCAAACCTTTCAAAACAGCTGTCAAGGAATTTTTAGTAACTCACACCTTCTACAATTTGGAGGAATATTTCCAGCTTGGATAAATTTGGCAGCTTACAGTTTCTGTAGGCCTATATTATTCTTATAACATGCATGTATTTTTTGATCTGACGTGTTCTATATCCTTGAGCCCCGCTCAACACAGGATCTACAGGACGAGATATCTACATCTACATCAACAAACACACCTCTTCTCTTCCAGTTAAGCTATCTGGAAGTCACGTATCGGGAGGAATTGTCGGCAGGTGATAATACACGCCCTAAAGGTTCTAAAGAACATTACAACCTCAAATGTGGCAGTTTTTCATGTTAAAAATAAATAAATAAATAATAAGCTACAGCATAGAGAGTGCCAAAGAATCCCCATTTTCGTTTTTAAAGGTTGGTTAATTTTAAATGTGTGGTTTCATAGTTTACATTCTGAAACAGGTTATGGTTAGTAACTAAAATATAGATGAAATAAAATCAATAGGAATACATAACATTTCCTGAATACTGGAATAATAAGTTATTGAACTACATATTACATGGAAAAGTACAGGAAACTCATGGTGATAGCAGTAAGCCTATATGCAAACAAGACCACGTACTACAACATCGCTAATATGATTACAAATAACAAAAACATGGAAGAAGACCTCACGGAAGACAAACATTAAGCTCTACATAAAACAAATTTCTTTAAAAAACGAAATATTACAAATTCAAAGACCGGCTAATTTTAAAGTTATAACTTGGCATTGTATGCAAAACTGAAGGCCAAATCAACTTAGGCCCTTCATGTGTTCCGCATCGTAGTTGACATATTTTTCATCTTACCTCTTCGTTAATTACAGTTGCATTACTTAACGACCGCAATGCGGACGTTATTTTCCGTCCCAGATCCGCTAACACCATTTTCTTTAAATTATTAACAACTTAAATGTCAATAAAAACAAAACTATGCACGCTAATTTTTCAATATGACTTATCTTCGGTAGAACCACTCTTGTCAGCTCAGCTGGCTTGTGGATTCACTTCTCATGCCAACAGAAGTATAACACATTTCCGGTTCCGTTCCTGTCTGCTAAATACTGTGATGCAATTTATAAAGCACAGTTGTAATACTAAACATTTATATTTGTTATTATTTGTATTTAGACGACTAAAATTTGGGTACATAAATACTTAAATCGAGTAAAATGACTAAACAGTAATGTTATGTTGACTAACGTAGTCGATCGCTTCCTCCAGCACAGCTGCTGACCTCTGTTGTCCATTACTCCATTTCAGCTCCCCAATGATTCGCCTTTTCGTGGGCTCAGTCGGTTCATTTGTACTAATGGGATCTTGCAAACGTCTGGAATCTTTATCAATCATTTCTAACCAAAGTTTTTGTCTTTTTTTCCTCCCCTTTCTTTGCTATTTAACTAGGATGTGTCACAAATGTACATAGAAGTGTCATATAAAAAGTAAAGTAGCCAGTAATTTTGCCCAAAGGACCCTTTTAGGTTGTAGGCAGAGGCATATTCAGAGGGGGCTGAGGGACTACAGCACCCGCCCCCCCCCCCCCGAAAATATTGACACATGCTAATACATTACACATAAGGAAATTTTAATTTTACAGATAGTAGATAGTTTAATAGCACATATACTGACTCGTGAAATTCGAAAGGCACACCATTAAATAGAAATGATGTTACTGCTTTTTGTTTAAGTAATTTTATGTAATAGTGGGCCATTGTGTGGTATTATTTTATTTTATTTTAGTATAGTGCTTACCTAAAACCCAAAATTAAGAAAACAGTTTTTGAGCCCACCCAATGCTTTTCAAAAGTCACTGCTAGTTTCAGAAACTGATACGGTACTTTCATTTTCAATGGCTATATGTCAACTGCCGTAGCACTCTCTGGTGGACATTGAACGATGGGGTGTACTCAGTGTTGTGAAGACAATTGAGACACTTAGTAATAAATCTCTCGTTTTTCCTATATCCCCTAATGTTCGGGCTTAATGCTTCCAAGTTGAGGTATCTGTTACAGATGGGAATTTTGTTACACTTATTTTCCAAGAGAGGGCAGAAGGACAAGTGCTAAGCCCATCGCCTCACAACCCCCCTCCAAAACCCAAGGTATTACTTGGACATGAAAGGGCCAAGAAATTTTGTTCAGAGGCTCATTAATTCGAAGATTAAAAATTAAGAGCAAAATAATTAAAATTTACACTCGAATCATTCATAAACTAAACAATTAATAATTATAATGAAACAGCTACTGTCCCCCACAGCAAAGAAAGTCTCCGGGGAATGAGGCGCAGGGGGGGGGGCATTCCTGTTTTTACAGGGATCCCTAACACCTAATCGTTTTATGGTACACGGGGTAACTGAGCTCACCGGTTTCAGTTTACAGCCCATTCAAAAATATCTGTTCAACGTCTGGTGTCACAATGAAAGTCAAGCACGCAGAGGGACGCATGTTTTTTTTTAATGATCATTCTGTAGTATGTTTTCTCTGTCGCACACGTCTTCTCTCCTTCTCGCACGGGTATGAATCCACACATTCCTTCCACGGACTTACTCTCTGCTGCCGGACAGTAAAAATCCAGCTTTGGAGTGCATTCCACGATCAGAAAGCACCTCTGTTGTATTTGACATTATAAACAAACAATACAGCTCACAGAATCGAAACGATCAATAATTCCATGCGATATATTGAAAAAATCGCAATGATTGTATTTCCAACTTATGGCAAAACCACTTGCAATTGATTTGACAATTGAAATGTATTACAAAAAACTGATGCTCAATAGCACAAAAAATTCACGTTTTCTGTCAGTTTTTCAATCATAATTCGTGAATGGAAGCTAAAATTAAAAATCCGACTTCAAGGTGCATTCGATCACCTTTCAGTCCATCTATTTTTAAAATTTCAGATCTCTGCGTACAGTAGATTTCGCTGGGCATCGCACACAGACAGACCAACACTTCCTTTTATTATTATTTTTAGAAAATCAGCATTGGGTGAACCTTACGTTAGTGTGAGCCTTTAATTTGGAAATATACTGCAGCTCCTCACAAGGTTCAGTGCACTCCGTTCAGAACTCCCAGACCACAATGGTTGTCACTAAAAAAATGCACAACTTATGATAACACAATCCACAAGTTTTATTCTTTGCAAATCTTTTAAAAAATCAATATTAACAATATAAGACTCATTTTATACAGTCTATTGATGACTAGATGTCTTGCTTTTGTAGCACTCTATTGTTTTTGTATATAATCTTTCACTTATCAAGGGCATTTTAAACTACAGAGTGCTTTAAAAAATGTGTACACACTGTCATAGAAAATTTATTTCCTGTTCTACAAGGTTAAATCTGGGAGAAAGTAATGTTATATTTCTTCAACAGGTGACAGCAGAATCGTTTCAACAACCATCCCACAATGATTTCAACAGTCGTTTAACAGTTGGGGCACAGTAATAGATGAGGTATACAAACGTAAACCACATAACCTAGACACACTTTAGAATGAGATTCAAGCAGTACGCACAGAAATCTCTTTGGACACTTTGGTACGATGTACGGAATCAGTGGTGTCTCGTACTCAGAGATGTATTGATGCTGAAGGACACCATTTTGAACATTTGAACGTTAATCACATTTTCATCAGAAAGTCATTTGTTTTTCAAAATGGACTTTAAGCTTTCCATTTTCATAAATTTAACCTTGTAGAACGGAAAATAGATTTTCTATGATACTTCAAAGTGTGTATACATTTTTTTGAAGCACTCGGTATTTCCTCTATTTAAGACACTTGTAACAATATTTTAAGACAACACTTTAATCTAAGATTACCAGACTTTTCTCAACGAATCCGGGGACACTAAGAAAAATTTTCACACCAGAATATCATTAATTTGAGTACTGAATATAAACTCATAGGGTAACAGAAAAATTGGCAAGCTTTTCTTACTTCATTACTCTTTTTTTTTTTTTCGAGCTTTATTTACACATGGATTAACTGTGGAGGTCATAAAGTGTGCTAGGGTCAGTTAATGTTCAATTGTTACTATTGTTTTGTGTAATGACTTATTTATTTTGATACCCATTAATCTGCCCATGGGTAAAATACAAACTGGATAATCTGCTCACGAATAATACAGTGCGTTTCACATAACAGTTGGCCAATCGTGCGGGTTTCTGCGTTGCAGTGTCCACAGCTCCAACTCCCGAGCGATCAGGTGAAATATCTACACAAATAAAGCCGGTAAGGGTGTAATGATTCAGGTTCTCACAGTTACAGTTAAAATTACAATGAAATTAATCGTTTACCTCATCACAAGAGATGTTGGAAATGTCCTCCTCTTGCATCCACACAACACTGGCACCTTTTCAGGAAATTTTCTTTCGTGCACATAACTTCAGCTTCCAAGATAGAGTTAATTTCTCTTGTGATATTGCCTTTAAATTCTTCTAACAGTATATGACTATTATTTATGAAGGAAATTGAAAAATAAAGTGTCAAGTTCAAAAGCCCATACATTAAAAGAACTTAAGACAGTATCACAAGAGAAATTAAGTCATCTTGAGCCTATGAGTGTAAAAAAGACAATTTCCTAAAAAGGTGCCAGTGTTGTGCGGATGCAAGAGGAGGACATTTCCAACATCTCTTGTGAAGAGGTACATTGTTATTTTCATTGTAATTTTAACTGTAATTGTGAGAACCTGAATCATTACACCGTTAGCGGCTTGATTTGCATAGATATTTCACCCGATCGCTCAGGAGTTTGAGCTGTGGCCACTGCAATGCAGAATCTCACACGAATGGTCAATTCTTACGTGAAATGCACTATAGAAAGTCTGCTGAGTTTCATATAACTAAACTCAGACTGGTGTGAGTAGTACAGATGAGTGAATCAGCGACTGGAATTTGGGAAGCTGTACTTAGTGAACAGCTAAAAGAATTATATGGAAGGCTATTGGGTTAAGGGGAAAAATTTCCCACGAGTTTCATTAAAAAGGGTTTCACTGCATGTACAAGGACTATTTTTTTTTAACTCCGATGGGGCATAAAATGAAAACCACAGGGAAAATCAAAACTATTTTATTTGGAACATTTAGGTACACCTTCTAGCTACTTCTCTACGTAGTTGCGCTCCGATTGAGACATTTGGGTTTGTTTGGGAAATTTGTGTGCATCCATGGTTTGGATTGTTCTTTTGATTGTGGATTGTCATAACGAATCCACATTTCATCCCCTGTATCGATGGATTTAAAAAACTCGTTCCCATGCCGAGTGACTTTCATCTTTTTCGGCAGGTGAAGAAAGATCTGGGAGGACAGTACTTCTACACCATCGAAGAATTTTAAAATACTTTAAAATGCCGTGAAGACCCTTCTCAATACACTGGCAGCAAGCTTCTATGAAGAGGGTATTGGAGAGTTGGTACCATGCTGCGACAAATGTCTCAATTTCAGTGAGACTATGTAAAGAAGTAGCTAGAAGGTGTACATAAATGTTACAAATAAAACAGTTTTGATTTTCACTGTGGTTTTCATTTCATGCTCCATCGGAGTTTGAAAAAACATTAGGCCTCGTAGTATGATGAGTTAAAAATCATAGGTGTAGATATATTACCTACAGATTCCAGTGAATCACTGCTTAGGAACTTGTACCATCCATGAACAAAGCTTGCTATCGTACAAGGTTAGATCGTGGGGGAAGTTGTGGCATTTCAGCAGTCTGAACACTCTCTATAGGTTCATAAATCTCCTCGGATGGCATTTTTACAGGCTCTGGCTTTCCTTTAGAAACAGTCGTTTTGTTTCCGTTCCCCATAGAAGCCTCCATCTGTTTGATAAGATGTTGAATTCTACCAGAACTTTCCCGTCGAAAGCTTGGTAGCTTGCAGTCTTCTGGCGATTGCTCTATAACACCTATATCGTCATAGATAACTTCCCCATCATCGGCGATCAGCTCACCAGACTCGTTCAGATCCACTGAGTCCTTCCCATCTGTGACGGGTAAGTTAGAATAAACACTGGGCGATGGAGAAATGCCGATGTCATCATACACTTCATCCACTGTAATACTGGGAACAGGTGTTCTGGGTGGAATGGACGGTTCTTCGTTCTTTTGCTGCATCATCTGCTGAACCACTGAACCATTCTGATATACATCTGCGATGTCGTGGTAGATTTCTTCACCATCTGTCTGAACACGTTCGTAGTTCTGTTGTACGTCTGAAGTGTCAACATCGTCATACGTCTCACCTTCTGTCGTGGGGAGAGATGGCAATTGACGACGTGCTCCGAGATGAAACTTCCTAGGAGATGGAGGGCTCGAGTCCTCTGAACCAGCCTGGCTGATGGCGAACACCCACTGAGTCATGTCTTTGGCTGTCCTTGCGATGAACTGCAAGACAAGCAAACATGTAAGCATTTAAATTGTATTTCTTTTCATAATAACGATTACATGCTGTCATATCATCTTAATACCTCAGCCCCCCTACTTTTGAAACAATGATTATTTTAACACAAAGATATTGGTACATTATATTTAATCCTCGATGCAAGAACAGGAAGTACTCGTAGCTATGTCTGCTTTATCGACTGGAAAAAAAAAAAAAAAAATTTGATCATGATGACTGCAGTATTGAAAGTGATTTTCTAAACTGTATGACGTAGAAACTCGAAATGTTGCACCCTTAATTAAAATGTAAACTAAAATAAAAGTTTAAATTTTTATTTTATTATATCAATTTATTATTTGAATAAAAACACTTTCTTAACGCAATTTATTTTACCTTAGTAAACTTCCGGACGGCCGTTTCGCAGGTGGTGTTCCTGCATCATCAGCAGAGTGCTGAGTGCATCATTGGCACTCTGCTGATGATGCAGGAACACCACCTGCGAAACGGCCGTCCGGAAGTTTACTAAGGTAAAATAAATTGCGTTAAGAAAGTGTTTTTATTCAAATATTTGTACACAACGCTAAAGTCGGACTCAAGAATGGAAATCAATTTATTTTTTATATATGAATTAATTTTTCAAAATCTACGTAAATTGAAGTCTACTTCCTCCAGCAGATTTTAAAATATGAATAATTTTTATGAGAGATTCTTTGATGCCTCCTTTACAAATTTGCTGACGGATTTTTTATATTGTTTATACTTTTTGTTTAAAAAAATATTTTAGCAGGGAAATAGGAAGTTTGAAAAACTGAACATATGATTATATTTTTAAAAAAAATATATATTTTAAACAACTATAATACCTATTTAGAAAGTCAGATTAGTATGGTGCAAAAATATTTCTCTATTTTTGTAGATGAAGATAGATTTTGAATATGGAAAATAACATGCAAATAAAAACTGAGAAAACTGACTGTTAAAGTGAAGCTCACCAGGTTTAAAAATACTGTCAGCAGCTTCTGTTCTATTAAACAAAACAGTGGTGATTATTCCATATAGGATGTGAGGATCATCCTACACTTCATAATTCATCTACATAAATGTTTACTAGCATTCATTGTCAAAATTAAAACAATAAAATGACAAAACAGCGTTATTGTAGAGCACTCGGGAAGGAAGTTAGCGGTTCTGTTTTGAGCAGGTTGGCATTTGCGAGGATGTCCTCAGTGTTGATGTTACGCAGTCCATGCCGTTGTTAGATCTCTGGGGCATGTGAAGGGGGAGGCGGGAAAGGGAAATGTTGTGAGAAGCCAGTTTCATATGGAGGAAGTTGAGGACGTTTTACAGTCCTTCCTCACATGTGTTTTGTGTTCCTCACGTTCGATAGCTTGTTTTCTAAGAGGGGAGTGATCATATTTTCATTAATATTTATTTATTTCATTTTTTGGTATATATTATAGGCCTAGCTATTATTAAACTTTACAGTGCTGTTTATATTTCAATATAAGTATTCCTGGAGTAATATCAAGTTTGATATCAACTATGAAAATTATAGCGGAATAGCTGATTTCCGTAAACGACAGTTTTCATACGTGGTTAAATATTTTCATGTGTTAGGATAAAGCATTATTGTATTAAATTTACATCTCAGCCTTTATGTATATTTTACGGCGACGCATATGTACGTCAATAGCATTGAATGGGTTAATTCGCTCTCTCCACACCATCCTACACAACTAAAAAACCAGGAGTCGCCACTGAAACAAAACAATATTTTTTTGATAATGGCATGAATTTCTGGAAATGATTTATTACAGTGTGATAAATACAATCATTTGAAAGTTTCCTGTAAGATTTTAGTTTTTGTCTTTCCTGAGAAATTTTTGGTATTTTATACTGACTGCCCTTGGCTAGCCGTTTATTTTCATCAAACAGTAAATACATCAAAGATGTCCGCCCATTGCAGATCTGTTTTTCAGAAGGACAACTCACCTTACATTTACATTGCTATAAACAAAAATAATCTATAACACAAAAAAGTTTTATTTCTAAAAATATACGTATTTTTTGTAATGTTTAATTTTTTTTTTTTTTTTTTTTTTTTTTTTTAACAAGTTTTAAATATGTAGCAAACAGTTATGGACTACTCATGCCCTTTTCTAACTTTTAATCCTCTACTTTGCTTCCTATTTTTTCCTTACTATAAATAAGAATTTGCTTAGTCTTTTCAAGAAGGATGTATTAAACAAACAGCAGATTTTCTGATATGCTATTAATTTAATAAGTTCTAATATTTCTTTTATCTATTGAAGCTTCTCTCCAATACACATGTAGACATGCACTTTATATTTAACTAGCTGAAAAGGCCCGGCGTCGCCCGGGCTTTGTATTTTGTAATTTGAAATTAACTTATGGAGGACTTTCGATGTTGAAACTCAAGGTCCTGATATAATAATGTATGTAGAATTCGAAATGAGGAAGAACAACATATGGCACTCAGACTATTCCCTCAGAAAATGCTAGATACAGCTTTTCATGGTTCATAGAGGATGTCGAATGCTGCATTCCGTTGCTTCTACTCATCATGCCTGGGAGGGGTTGCAATAAGAAGAAACATAAATTACATAAGATTGTATTGACTTGACGGAAAATTTTATTTCTCATTCTCATGTTACAACCGTTTCGGGGCTGAAATAAAATAGAAATGTAGTATCACTTTCATACTTTCCTCCCCTAAAACCCGGGTCATAATAAACTGCGAGCATAGGACTCAAAATGTGCCATCCCATGCTTAGGGCCTATGATAAATCTCAACTAATACAAAGCCTATGGATAACGTATCAGCGGAAAGGATTATTTACAGACTTCTGATATAGCATACTCACACACTTAAGTTGTCCCTGTAATACGACCTCTTATTCTACATTAAAATGTAAAGTGAGTAAATATTTCTTATGTCGAGGGTAGAGAAAGTTATGTGACTACATCACACTGTGCTTTATTTTCGTCGATTTCATTTTCAGTAATTATTTTCGCCAATATATTACATCGATGGAATCATAATTCGTTAAAGTCCAGCATTAGGCTATATAGTTGCCAAGGCCCCATGTAATCACAGTAAAAATTCACTGTTGCCATGTGAACTGAACAGCATTTCATTGTTTTCAGTATAATATTCTCAGAAATTATATAAATTTCAAGGGAAGGACTGATTTGTTTGAATTTTAATGTTGACCGCTATACTTTCCGGACTTAACTGGGTATGTGTGCAAAATTCCGTGTAAATTTGTAAAGAAATGTAGATTTGTATAAGGAACAAACATACCCACAAACACACATTCGACTTTATATATTAGATACACAAGACTCTCAACAATCACAAGAATTCACCATATTCTGGCCTCACAATCTTCAATAAATTTCCAGCTGCCACTGGCTTATCAGACGTACCATATGCCACTCTGAAGAATAGATTAAGGAAGTGGCTAAGAATACGACAGTCTTATAATCTGAACCAATTTTTTTTTGAACAAAATTAATAGTTTTTTAATGATAGTTTTAGATTATACATTTGTTCAAATTTATGTTTTATTATGGCAAAGTCTGTTTTATTTTTATGTTTAATGACAAATATATTATTATTACTATTATTATTAATATTATTATTACTATTATTATTAATATTATTATTACTAATATTATTAATAATTAGGGATGGGTCGATACCAGATTTTATCGATACTCGATACTCGATACCGTTACATGATTTTTTCCTCAATACTCGATACTTCGATACTAGATACCTTCAACATTTCCAGTTTCAATAAATAGATACATTAAAAATTAAAATTTGAGAGAAATGCTTAATACCAACTAAATTAATTAAGTCTGCATATTTAATGAGACAAAATTTAATATCATCAGTAGCCTATAATTATTTTTAAACTCTACATTAAAACTAAAATTAGTTTTTTAAACAGTTCACTTACAAGTTTTTGTTAAAAAATACTAGCATTCTCACTTAATTGCAGAATTGCAGAATTACAAAAGTATCGAAAAAGTATCGAGAGAGTTTTCTGAAGTATCGTTCGATGCCGATACCATGCAAGTATCGAGAGTATCGAGGTATCGAAAGTATCGAGGACCCATCCCTATTAATAATATTATTAAAATGTTTCTCTGCATTCTAATGTAATGTTAAAGCGTCCTCTTTATTACTGCGTAATGGGCAAATTTCTTTACTAATGTTACCCAGTGCTTTTTGTGACGGTATGCAACAGTATGCAGTACTGGCACTTTTTAAAAAATAAAATAAAATTTGGATATTACTCAGAATATTTCTATCACAATTCGTATAAAATTATGTTTTACTCAAAATCAAGCTTGTTTGTTGGTTTTGTTAGATTTCTGCATACATAATAGCCTACATACAAGCACATTATAGTTTATGTAAATTGCTGTGCCTACTGGAATTAAAGAGAGTTGGGGTGGGTTTTCCAGGCCTCAGCAAGCTGCTCCTGTGGTTAATGCTAACGTAGTAACAAACAAATAATATGTATTAATTAAGTGGAGGGAAAGGAAATAGACATTAAATCCATGTCTGGGATATTAATACAAGTAAGAATCAGCTTGAAAAATTTTATGTCATAAATGGGATTTGAACACGGATCTTCGGCTTAACGCGCCGATGCTCTACCATTGAGCTACCATTGAGTGTGTTCTCAACAGAGAAACTTCCCGTGGTCTGCTTTGTCTTCTGAATCAGTTGAGGAATTTGATGTCGTACTGGCATGTTGTCATGGTAGCTCAATGGTAGAGCATCGGCGCGTTAAGCCGAAGATCCGTGTTCAAATCCCGGTTATGACATAAAATTTTTCAAGCTGATTCTTACTTGAAGTAATATGTAGCTAACCACCAAAGTCAATCACGGGTTAGTGAGTGTTTAAATTTAACTGCATTCGTTGCTTACATATAATTTGAAAAGCATAAACCCTTGGTTTGTGCTTCAGAATTTAGGGAATTCATAGTTCCTTAGTACAATTGTAGGATCAAGGTGTGCACATGGTTCACAAGTAGGGAAGTGAAATGAGTAAATAAGTAATTATTTTATACCGATGCGCAATAAAAGAAAGCATTGGAAATGTTTTTGAAGTATCTTACAAACCTGCAAACAGTGAATAAAATGAATCTGAAGAGAACGTCACAAATACCGGTAATTTTACTGCAGTTCAAGGGAAAAACATTTCTGGCCAAGATAGGCCTGACTGTTGGACATTAAGTCTGAAAAATGACTTCTGGGAGAAGTGTGGGAGCTCCCGTGAGATTCAGTTAAAAGGTTTCACTTAGAAAAAAGAGCGGATGTTACCTATTTTGTATTTAACTAGGAGGTGCCCGTGGCTTAGCCACGATAATTCTTTTAAAAATTAAGAGTATAATAATTATTAAAGCATTATATTTATTAACACTTGCACGCGAATCATTCTTAAACTAAGCCATTAATAATTAATGAAACAGCTAAAATTCCTGCTTTAGAGTACATTCCACGACATGAAAGCGCCCCCTGGGAAAACTATATCAGAATCGATTATGCAGTTCCAACGAGCCTGTGAACACATAATACGTATTGTTTCTCAGCTGTTTATTGACATGAATATGATGTGAATTTTATTTTATCAATTCAGTGTAATTTTCAGAAATTATATAATGTTTCAAGGGAAGGAATGGTTTGTTTGGATTATTATTATCAGCGATATTTCAAGAGATAAAACCATCAATATTTTACAGCTGTTGCCCCCGGCTTCGCCCGCCATTATTCATTGACTCCAGGATTTTTAAGAAAATTACACTGGTTGATTATTAAAAATGTTTGTGGTTCAGAGCTATGAAAATTGTAAGTAAAAATAAAATTAGAATATTTGTTCATTGTGTTCATTTCACTTAGGCCTTATATAATAAAGAAACGGTTTTCCTTCCTAATTTTGTAGTCATGAAAGTTTAGATTGCGAGAGACGAACATCGCCGAGTATACCCGATGTCTCACGAAGCGGGCAAGCAAGCACGCTATTTAGGGCCGTTGAATTGTATAAGAGTAGATTTCCAGATACCAAGACATCACCACCCTAGCTCTGCTTGTTCCTCCTTGTAGTTTTTTTATTATGGACTGAGTGTATTTTGGCTAACGTCACTAGCTGTACAAATTCAAGACTTGTAACTCTCACCTGGTGAGTTTTCTTGCCCGGACACACAACTTCAAAGCTAGCATCATTCTTCTTAGGGTCCTTGTGTACGTTGCTGGTGACAGGCCTGGCATCAAAGCCCTGAATATCCATGGAAGCAGTAGGCTTTGCATCACGTTCCGAGTTGTAAAGAAGCACCACATGACCGTACAAACCAGCCCAGCACCTGCGCCACTGATCCAAGAAGATGAACTTCTCTTTGCGCCACAAGGGTCCACACTTTGGTGTCATAGTGCGGAGTTCACTGAACGGTAGAGACAGGTTTTCATAGTCAGGATATGATGATGATGTTGAGGATGCTTGCGAGTCTGGTGGGTGTTTAGCTGGGATGGGGGGTGGGCTGGGGGCGGGAAACTCTTCGTACTCCTCTTCTATCTTCACGCCACTGACATCGGCATCAACATACTCTTCTCTACCTCCTGTAAGGAAAGAAAACATGGTAATATTAGAAAACCAGAAATGTATAATAACGGTGGGTCCTGTGGGGACAATTTGTGGGTGGTGAAGTTTCCACAGAGCCCATAAAGATGTATACTGGTACTGAAATGTCAAAATCTCATTTAAATTTATTTCTATATGCTCCCTTTTAATTTTATGCACTATAATTTGTAAATACATTGCTTGCTGCTTATTGTGATCACTTCAGAACACAGCTAATCTGATAATATTAACTGATTGATAACAATAGCTGAAAGAATTAAATGAAGGTTATTTATTCAAATATAAGATAATACACTACTAAAAAAGAATTAAAAATATTCATTCATAAAATAATACGTAACTGTGAATCATTGAACCACTCATAATACAGTAATTGACTATAAGCAACTATTTTTTCAACCAGAAACAAAGTTTTAAATTGTTTCTTATCATTTAGGAGTCCATTAATCAATATCCCTAGTAGCACACTTCGTTGGCCCAACGGAGGGATTTGGTTGGCATGGAAGGGATATGTTGGGAAAAGGTTGGTTGTAATTCCCTCGGTTTTGCCAACGGACTTTTTTGGCTGGGTCGCACGCTTGTCCTACTGTTGGCGTTTCCAACCGATAGGGCTGTTGCCCCAACAGTACATTTCGTTGGCTAAGCCTCCGTTGGCGTTAACAACCAACAGGATTGTTGGCCCAGCAATACATTTCGTTGAAATATAATCGCATTTATGTTAAAATTAAAAAGTGTTGAAATAACATTATAAGCGTTAAATTTTCATTTCCTATAAAATAAAACAGTGTTAATTCATTAATTATTCGAGCTCTTTGTGCGCGTTACATGCTAAAAATTTACTTCTCCACCTCTTCCTGCCAGTCTTCGGCAATTTCCAGCATACTTCGTAGGTCATCATGTAGACGATGAAGATACAAAGGTTATTCGCCATCTTGATATGTTGAAGAATCCGAATGGTGTTTTTACTTCTATTAATATTAGGGCCCTTTATTTGTTCTCTGAAAATAACGTTATCATATATTCACATCAAATATTCAAAATACGAGATGTATATCCTTCTTACTATTTATCATGTATTACACATCTCTGTAGTAAATAGGCTAGAAGAATTCTCGATTTTTCTTGCAACGATCACTAATGGCGTAGTGGTTAAATCGATAGACTATAACACTAGCGGTCTCGAGATCGAATCCCCATAGGTGCGAATTTTATACGATAGGAATAGGTAGGTAGGGTGAAGGGGAGAAGGGAGGTAATAGGGAAAAGAGGAGGAAGAGAGGAGAAAAGGGATGAAAGGGAAAATAAAAAATTAAATTTTCTGTGCTTCTAGTATTTCCGCCAGATGTCTCTGCGGTGCTTGTAGTTCCACCATTACCTAATAGATGTCTCCCAACTGTTGGGATTTTGTTGTATATTGGTTGGCTACAGTTGGCAATTGGTTGGAAAAAACGCTCCTTGGCAACGGAACCCCGACGGACATTCATAACCATTGACCAACGAAACATGGCGATCATTTCCCAACATTGGCCCAACGAACTGTGCTACTAGGGTAGGTCTACTACATACAGTGCTCAGTTACGAGTAATGTGTTTTTTTTTTTGGAAGTCAACTGATCTGTGGTCAACACCACATAGCAAAACATCTAACACCTGTCTGTTCGTCTTTTAATTTTACACTAGCAAACACTGCATGCCAACACTGTTATCTTCATAAATCAAAAGCTGCAGCTTAACTGAGGGGTGAAACATGTTTTATTGCTTAAAATGCCACCTCGAACTGGTCATTGTGTGAACAGGGAATACTACCAATACAACACAATACAGTTCAGTTAGAAATGAAATCCTTAAAAACAATATTTTGAATAATGTACAGTACTTGGAAATAAAACCGCAAAAAGCAAAATGTGATAACAAACCAAATCTTTGATCACAATAAACAGCATTTTTGCAATGTATCAGTATTAATCAGTACAAAAGTGGTAACATTACCTGATCAATAACATTATCCGCTATTACATTAAGCAGTGTTCACTCTTAGTAAATGCCTACAAGATAAAGTAGAACTTTAACTCACGAGATGACAATCGGAAAGCAATTCATACCTGATGTCAACAATTTTTTTTTTCTACCTTTAAATAAAGTCACAAATAAATTAAAATATTACTTAAAATGTATTTAAATTATTTTGAACACCACCACCATAAACTGCCTGCCTGTTTACAAATAAAACAGACAAAATGTTTATAACCAGTTGAAGGTAGTATAAAAATTTATTTCTATTATTAGCTATGTCCTCTCATCTCCGTTACCTTTGGATCCATTCATGTCGAGGTAAGGTGGTGGAGTGGTGGGAGGAGAAGAGACTTCCTGATGAACATGAGGTTCCAGTCTTTGCAGCAGTGCAGCTCTCTGAGCTTCCGCATCCTCCGAGAGAGACTCCCCTGCCAAGGTATCCGACAGAAATCTTCCCATCTCTGAAAACAACCAAAGAATACTATAAATAAATCATATTATGTCCAAAGTCATAAACTGATTTCTTACAAGAGAATCATTAGTGCTGATTTTCTTGAAACATGTTTCAACATGTATGTTAAGTCAGGGTGCAAGATTTCCGATCTGTGGTCCCCCTTCCCTTGATGCCCTAAGAACGTGTTAACTTTGCTTATAGGGTTAATCCAGCACTGCCTATAGCCATAGAGTGTATTTGTATGTACTATCATGTACCACAAGCATAATGTAGGAAAAAACAAAATTATTGTAAAATAAGGCTATTTACTATATTATTTATAATAATAATAATAATAATAATAATAATAATAATAATAATAATAATCATAATAAATAAAATCAGATAAACTGATGTAACAAAGAGCCAGAATGCTTTTGTTTAATCAGTGATAATTGCAATTGTGTTATGTAGAAAATAAGTTATTTTTGTAATCGATTTCCGAGTTAAGCTCCAGATCGATTCCTTTAGCAGGGCTTACGGAAGAACAAAGGTCTAGTTTGATAAGCATATTTGTGGGAAGTGTTATTTGTCAAAGCTAACTGTATTGCAACTTCCAAAGCCTGTAAAACAAAATGCTGTCATGATAACTGATTTTCATTTGATAAATTCTTTCTAATATTTTACCATAAAATAGGCACTAAATTGGACTTTACTCCGGTACCGGTCAACCGATTTGATCCAAAATCAATAGGCTTCTTTCCATGTATGATATAAATGCGTATACCAAGTTTCACGAAAATATGGTAAAGCGTATTCGAGTTATCGGTCGGACAGACAGACATTTTCCCGTTCACCACACAATCTCAAAAAGTACCATTCTGGCACTTAATAACTCGTTTTACTCATGAAGTAAAGAAGAGTTATGCAAGTCAGGAATGTGGCTAGGCGCTGTAATTGCAAACAGACACGAAGGACGCGAATGCACCCGCTGGCAAGAGCCAAGGCAAGTGTCAAACTCAGTATCCAAGAGATGCCAAGACCATTAACATACAGGCGCCGGAAAAAAAAATATATTTTTGCTAGTGAAACATTCAATTCATTCTCTTGGTTTGTTTTATTATTATTTAAAGACGGGATGTACTGTAAATTAGGCCTGTGACCGTCGCTGACGAAATATTGTTCCGCAGGAGTTCTTATTAGGGATGGGTCCTCGATACTTTCGATACTCTCGAGACCTGCATGGGATCGGCATCGAGCGATACTTGAGAAAACTAGCTCAGTACTTTTTCGATACTTTGGTAATTCTGCAATTTAAAGAAATGGGGTAGGCCTATCTCTTTCTGGTTTTAGTAATCTACTAAATATAGTAAATACTTCTATTTCTCCTTGAAATGGAGAAAACCACTCTATGACTTTTGTCTAGTCATATATAAAGACTTCCTTACTTTTATAATCAAAACAGATGGGATTCTTAATTGTTCCCTTTCCTGTCAAACGTTTCAATAACAACCATCAAGCAAGCTGACTGTCCAAACCCCATTGTAATTTTTTTAACAAAAACTTGTAAGTGGACTGTTTCAAAAACCAATTTTAGTTTTAATGTAAGAGTTTAAAAATAATTATAGTCTACTGATGATATTAAATTTTCTGTCATTAAATATGCACACTTAATTAATTTATTTGGTAAGTTATTACACAGTTCTTTCAACTTATTTTTAATGTACCTATTTATTGAAACTAGAAATTTTGACGATATCGAGTATCGAAGTATCGAGGAAAAATCATGTATCGGTATCGAGTATCGAGAAAATCTGGTATCGACCCATCCCTAGTTTTTTTTAAATGCCTACAGACACACTTATGCACATATAAATCCATCGACCTGGGTAGGGATCGCACCCAAAACCTTGGTCACGGAAAGCCAGCGCGATACTGATGACGCCACCTAGGCGGACGTTCTTTCTCTAGTTTAAATTCCCGTTCTAGGTACTGTACGTTTATGTCACTAGATTCTGTCCGGAGAGAAAGAATATTACCTTTTCATCGCATAGGCATTACTTTTTTCACCAGACAAGACCGTGGAGCCCTGGAATGTCCAGGGTTATTGCATCTAAGAAGTGTGTTCAATATCAAAGGAGACTTATATATTTACACACTAGCTTAAAAGGCCCGGCGTCGCCCGGGTTTTGTATTTTGTAATTGGAAATTAACTTATGAAGGACTTTCGATTTTCAAATTCTATGTCCTTACATAGGTATTAAAAATTTGAAACGAAGAACGACTTATCACACTAAAACTATTCCCTCAGAAAACGCTTGATATAGCTTTTTATGGCTCGTAGAGGATGCAGAATTTTGCATCCCATCGCTTGTACACAGCAAGCCTGGTAGGGGTTCAGATAAGAAGAAACAGAAATCCCTGTAACATAAAATTGTAATATCGAGGCGGAAAATTTTATTTCCCACTCTCATGTTACCATAAAACTGTTTTGGGGATAAAATTAAACAGAAATGTAATATCCCTTTCATACTTCTCTCTCCAAAAACCTGCGATATACTAATATATGTATATTACCATACCTCGTATTGTTTTCTCTACGTCCAGGATAAAGAAAGTTATGTGACTGCATTATCTAATATTTATTTATAATATGAATTATATTGATACCTTCTCTAATTTGTCAAACTTGCATTTCATTTTTTCCAAACCCATCTGATACCACTGACAACAATATGTGCTGTGATTTTGTTTTGATAATTGTGTGTAAAAAGGGATTAAGTATTCTCAAAAACATATAATTTTTGGCATTTAAAATCAAAATTTTTCATAATCCTTTCTTAGTGAGCACCTAAATTATGAAACGGAGGTACTGTCAAAATTCCAAATCTCTACCTGTTATACGATGTGAAGGATGTGTTAAAGGGTTTCGGGAATCGCATTTTAATCGTGTAATGTACATCGAAACCGGAATGTTCAGTTTTTTAGTTATTTTAATTTTCGTTTCATTTGGAATCTTTATGACCATACGGAAGCACAAGATTCTTTCTATTCGTTTAATTATTAATATTTTTAACGTTAAACAATCTAATTCAGAATAAAATTGTGTAATTCATGCAATTTATGTAAAAACGATGTCAGTGTTAATAAATATTTTATAAATATTTTTCTGTTAAATAAACGATTTAAATAAAACACTAGCAGTTGAGTAAATGATCACGGAACCTGCTATAAAATATAAAAAAAGACAGTGGCCGGCAGCATAAGATACACACATCTCGTCCGATCAACAGATGGCTAAGCGTGTGTGGAATATTAGTCATCTGTGAATCACTGGACGCCTTCTAAATGTTTATGCGCTTCCTATGACAGAACTTAGGCTAAGATGATGTGTTACACTCACACAGTGGCGGACGCAGAAATTTTCTTCGGGGGGGGGGGGGGATTTGAATAGGTAGAAAGAATACTAAAAAAAAATTAATCAACTTACATATACAATCTATATTAATAAAAATGAATTTACAAAAGGGTTGTTGCCGCATCACTTGAGAACGGCTCGACCGATTGGGCTGATTCTTTTTTTGTTGTGTTCGTAATTGTCAGGACAAGGTTTGTGTGAAAGAAAATTTTTGGAAAATCCACGGGAAAAGTCGGAAATGTGATGGAATGAGGCAAAGTTAGAGAGTTCTGCTGTCAATTGTTTACATAACGAAAGTGTTGTTTACGGTGTTTACATAGGGCTTTGGAGTTATAATACTGGGACTATAATACTGGAACTATATTATAATACTGGGCTTTAACAAATTCTGATACTATCGATGTAATTAATACATTTGTGAAAATAATTCTTGAAGAATAAATTCCACGAAAATAAAGCAGTCACATAACTTCCTCTACCTTCGACATGGAAAATATTTTCTCACTTCACATTTTGATGTAGAATAAGCGGTCGTATTGCAGGGACAACTTAAGTGTGTGCCAATGAGTAGCCTATGCTATATCGGAAGTCGGTAACAAATTCAATCCACTGATACGTCACTCATAGCTGTAGGCTTTGTATTGGTTGAGAAATAGGCCTAGGGATGTTTATCAGAAGCCCTAAGCATCTAAAAGAAGACAAAATGGGATGGAACATTTTCAGTCCTATGCGCGCAGTCCCAGGTTTTTGGGAAGGAAAGTATGAAAGTGATATTGAATTTCTTTTTTACTTCTGCCCCGAAACGGTTGTATGGTAATATGCGAGTGAGAAATACAATTTTCTGTCTAGGTAATACAATCTTATGTAACCGGAATTTCTTTTTCTTCTTATTTGCACTCCTCCCGGGCATGGTGTGTAGACGCAATGGAATCCAACATTCGACATCCTCTATGAGCCATAAAAAGCTATATCTAGCGTTTTCTGAGGGAATAGTCTGAGTGTCATAGCTATGTCGTTCTTCCTCATTTCAAATTCTACATACATATTATATAAGGACCTAGAGTTTCAACATCGAAAGTCCTCCATAAATTAATTTCATATTACAAAATACAAAACCCGGGCGACGCCGGGCCTTTTAAGTTAGTTTGTTTATAAAACTGGCCACTTAGAGTACATATATAGCCTTTTTTCAAATTTTTGGGGGGATGTAACCCCCCTATCACCCCCTGCGACCGCCACTGCACTCATATAACTTCCTCTACCTTAAGGGGACCTTCCTGCACTATTTCTGCATTCTTTATTCTTCATATCATTTCCTTAATTTTTTGTCTGAACCTAGAAGCATATACCAGAATAAACCCTAAAACGCTCAGAGCTGTAAATTGAATAGATCTTGAGGAAAAAAAAACTTACTTTGAAGTATAATATTGTCTATTTCCTTTGGAAATAATAGTTAAACAACCGTTCGAGGTGGCCGAGATGGTAACGTCTTGGACTCGCATTCGGGAGGTCCCAGGTTCAAATCCCGTGCCCGGCCAATTTGACATGGGTTTCTTCATGCTTTCCCCAGTCGTAAAGGCAAATGCTGAATTGGATATTTACATACCATGAATCATCCTCACCATTTCGTCCTGTATCATATCCATTTAAATGAATATCAGTTCAATTTTACGCCATAAAATACACCAATAATAGAAACAATTGACAATCAATAGTTTCATGGCCTACCCTACTGTATAGACACAGATCCCGAACTCCTGATATGGCCTCGTAGCTAAAAGGAGTATAAACACAGCTGAATTAAAAAAAGAGTGCGTGGAACGCCACGCGACAGAAGTAAAACTTTATTTTATTTTTTTATTTTTTCAATTTTTGATTATTGGATTTTTTAATTTTGCATTATTGGACTTTTTAATATTGGGTTTTTGAACTTTTTGTTAATTTTGGACTTTTTAATTTTGGATCTTTGAATTTTTAATTTTGCATTTTTTAAATTTTCGATCTTTAAATTTTTTATTTCTTTATTTTTGGATTTTTAAATTGTTGATTTTATTATTTATTAAATTTTGGATTTTTGGATGTTATAATTTTTAATTTTGTTTTTTCTAAATTTTAGAAATTTGTATATTTTAATTTTGGATTTTTAATTTGTTTAATTTTGGATTTTTGGATTTTTTAATTTTGGTTCTTTGAATTTTTAAATTTTGGATTTAAATGTTGATTCTTTGAATTTTTTATTTTTTGGATTTTTACTTTCTCGCATATACGTAGTATAGAGAAAGTATTGTGATCGTGACAAAAAATCGAAGTCGAGATAACACCGGGAGAGCACGTTTCATGAAGCCTAGAAACCGAAAAAAAAATTTTTGGAATGACGTCTGTCCGTGGACAAGCACAGCGGGTAAACGGTTCATTGAATTTACTTCATTTTTTAAAATAAGGACTTTTTCGAAATTTTGTCGAACCGCCCAGAAATTTAGTTTTACAACTGAAATATTAAGGGGACTTTTCATGAAAACTTTTTAAAAAAATTAGTTTTTTGAAAAAATGGCTCTAACGATTTTAATAAAAATTTAAAATTGTGAAATCTTATCTGTGACTAATAAAATGGCTATATCCGTATTTCCGCAAAAATGACTTAAGGGGCACTTTACTCGTATCCATTTCAATTTTTCTAGATTATATCCATTACAGTAGGCGATACATGAAAACCTACCACAGTAAAGTTGTAGAAAAATTTAAAATGAACATTTTTTGTTTAACACATTTCTTTGTACATTTAATAGATATCAAGATAAAAACGAAATAAGGACAGCTTAAATGCGAATTTCAGAACATAAATGTCAATTAAAATATGAATGACATTTTGTTGCCCCTAGTAACAAGAAAACTATAGGCCTAATGTACTTATTGTTGTGAAATGCAATCAGTTTAGCTCAGTCGCAATGAACACACTAAAACCAATTGCAGCGAGGTGGTAGGCCTATGGGCTAACAGGGAAGAGGTCCTGAGTTCAAATCAAACCTCGTCGCCGCCCAAATTGACTTGGGTTTCTCATGGTTCCGTCGTTCGCAAAGGCAAACGCCGGGTTTGTAGGACTTGCTTATTTTCCAAAACTCATCGCCGCTATGTCACTGGATATTATAATCGTTTGAACTGAATATCACATAAGACATCACTAAACAATAGAAACATGACGCGAATGAGTTGTTAATATAGACCAGCGTTTCTCAACCTATGGTCCCGCGGACCACTGGTGGTCCGCGAACACGGTGCAGATGGTCCGCAGACATAATTAATTTAAAAATATCATAAAGCAAGTGGGAAGTAAAGAAGTAGAAATTTTTCACATAAAATGGACACTAGATGTCAAAGGTTTAAAATCTTCGAAAATGCAGGTCATATCGACTAAATTTGACTAATATTGAGCCAAAAAAACAGGAACTCTGCAAGAGGCGTCAAGCTCAACCGTCTCATTAAAAGTGAGTAATAACATAATTCCTAATTATATTATCAAATTGGTAATACATATTAAAGTCTGTTCAAAATGTAATTTTACTGTCAATAGTTTCATTCCAATTCAATAACTGTGTTTCTGTCGGATTAAAAAAAATGTATTTCGTTATAACGACCTATAATTTAATACCCCAAATATTAAGAATATAGGCCTACATATAGCCTACTTTTAAAAATTGGATGTAAAATTTGGGGTCCGTAAAGTTTTTTACTCATTTTAGAGGTCCTCGGGTTCAAAAAGGTTAAGAAACGCTGATATAGACTAATGTTTCACGCAAACATACTAAACACGTGGTATGACCTACATGCAGTTAAAGCGTGCAATATAACCTAAGTAGTAGTAGTAGTGGTGGCGAAATTCAAATATAAGTCGCCCCTTAAGCTTCCCCATTCGATATTCACATTTGCACGGACTGTGTGATGTATTTTGTTTCTGAGCGAAGCAGAGTGACCAACTGCCCTTGTATACTGTTGCATATAGCTAAATAATGCATAACACTAACCACAAGTGGGCGAAGCGGAGGCGGCAGCCGTAGCGAAGCGCCCTTGCATTTTCGAATAATGTACGATACACTGTTTGTAGGTTTCGAAAATGTGGCATATTATATCTCCCGCAAGGTTTGCCAGCCTGCCACCTCTCGTCTAGCGGTAAGACGTCACACCTCCAACGTCCAATCAAGAGTTTCTTCATAATACTAGGACAGAAGAATTCGCTAGATCGTGGTATAAAAGAAACTGCATCGGTGAAGATAGGTTGGGTGGGACCGATTTATCCCAAGGTGCGACTTATATTTGAATTTTCCCGTAGTAGTAGTACTACTAATAATATGCAGTTTTACTGTCATTGATTATTATTATTATTGTTATTATTCTTATTATTATTTCACGGTAAAAGCATTGAACATAAAGATCGACCCTGATGCTTTCCGTTCTAGATACTTGTTAGTTTTATGAAAATGTAATAAGTAAAATTTAATTGTCTCTTTAATTTAACTTTTTCTGTGCTAGCCTTTAACACGTATATGCGAGAAAGCTTGTGCAACGTGTTTTTGCACCATTTATTTAATTATGTATTTTAGTTTTTTTAATTTTGGATTTTTAGATTTTGGAATTTATTATTTATTAAATTTTGGATTTTTGGATATTTTAATTTCTAATTTTGTTTTTTTAAATTTTGGAAATTTGTATTTTTTAATTTTGGATTTGCGCGGTAATGAACCTCCGGCTTCCATAAAATAGATAATATACCTTTAGATTGCTTAGGAATTGCCTATTGCCATTGAGGAAGCAAGGTCTGAAAAATTTCCTTTGATTACTCCTAATCAATGAGTTGATTGTTTTCTGTGCAGTCCGCACCGAAACCAGTCGGTTTTGAGTGTGACTGATTTCTTGAAGGTTTTAGTGTGAGTGATTGTGACTGATTTCGTGACGCTTTTAGTGTGACTGATTTTCCCGATTTATCCTCTACCGCCACTAAAGAAGTTTTACTTCAAAAATTGCTAGGCTGTTTACAGACACACACACAGATATGTCTCTGATCATAGTATTTTTTTTTATTCAGGGAACCTCAAAACGTATATTTATGTTAAAAACTCAACTTCGAATTTCGGGGTCCACCACAATACCTCCTCTACCTATAATATTTACTGTACGGGCAAAAGAAGTAAACATGTCAGTTATTGAAACAGATGGCCATGTTTTGACGTCACATATCATTATCGATACAGCTGTTCCTATATTTTGTCCTTTCTGAAATGTGTTGCCTATGCGTATAGAATACAGTAACCGTTTTCAGCGGAGTCAACGGACCCATAAGAGAAGAAGAATGGTAGTAATTTGTGTGTGAACCCAAACGGGCATTGTCTTGAATTCTGGGAACAGCACTGGAAGTCATCTTGATTCAACCGGAAGTCAAGACGTTATCATGGACGAGTTTCCGCTGCACATGACAAATGACACTCGAGAGTCGCTTTTGGTTATCGTATCCTGTAACCGGGGTTATTATTAATATGGAGCTTTGTGCGTAGGTGTCCAGTGGTCAGGATGATTTTTCTACTGTGGTTACATGGGCTAAAGTAAATTGGGATGTTACTTTTTGGACACTCTTTCGGTTTAACGGGATTAAAAGATTTTTTTTCGATATATCGCAATCGGGTCGGGTCGTCCAAATCCAACGCAAACTGGCTATAATATAATTCTCATGATTAGCCATCCTGCCGTAAAATGCTGTCCCCAAACAAATCGTAGGGTCATAGACTTTTAAGGCAAAAGAGTATAAGTCAAAACATATTTTCAGGAGAGCCTTTTATTTACACATTATCTCATTTTAATTTTTTTTTTACTTATACACTTTTGCCTTGACAGTCTTCTGTTTGACTGTTAATGCAAAAGAGTATAAGTCAAAAATATTTTTTCAAAAGAGACATTTTTTATACAGTATAATTTACTTATATCATTTTCACAATTTTTGACTTATACTCTTTCGCCTTAACAGTCTATTATTATAATCACTGCTTCATCTTTTTTTTTTGGCCTAAGTTGCAGCATTTCCCCGTCTTAAATAACCGTAAAAACCTATACATAAGACAGGAAGTTAGTTATTAAGTTGGCAAGTAATGAAATACTTATTATTTTTTATTATTCCGGATTAATATTCTCCGCCCCAAGTGAATTTTGTTACGCTTATTTTCCTTAGAGAGGGCAGAGGGACAGGTGGTAAGCCCATCGCCTCACAACCCCCTCCCCCGGAAACTAAGGTATTATTTGGACGTGAAAGGCCGGTAAATTTTGTCCAGAGGCTCTAATTTAGGCTTGAAGTTCTTTAACGTGCGCACCCCTCCCCCCAGCTCCCTCCCGGAGGACTCTGTGCCCGGATTTTTACGTCCTGAAAAATTCATCGACCGCGGCAGGGTTTGATCCCGCGACCTGTGGATCTAGAGGCGGGCATGCTACCATTAGACCACCGCGGTCGACTATTGTTGTTATTGTTATTATTATTATTATTATTATTATTATTATTATTATTATTATTATTATTATTATTATTATTATTATTGCCAGTATGGTACTTTAGTGTGGGGGACGGGAAAATGTCGCTTTGTCATGTAACTTGGTATACACATTTACAACGTCGATGGGAAGAAGCCTATTGATATTGGACCAAATCAACTGACCGGTATTGGAGTAATGCCCAATTTAGCGGCTATTTTATATTATATCGGTCATGGAAACCACCATTAACGGCCGTGGGTGTCGGTATGCTGACCACATGTCCCCCAATCCTGCCATCTGGCTATAGGTAGATGACACAGCGGTCGGGAGGTAGGCCTTGTCCTTAAGGGATGTCGCGCCACGTAGTTTAGTTTAGTAGTTTTTATGGCGTTATATATGAGACAAAATTTATCAAATGCAAATCAGTTCTCACGACAACAGTGTTCACATGCGACTTTGGAAGTTGCAATACAGTTAGGTTTGACAAATAACACTACCCACATATTCCTTCACGTATGCTTATAAAACTATAGACCTTTGTTCTTCCGTAAGCCCTGCTTAATGAGTCGATCTGGCTTAAAAAAATAACTTATTTTCCGCATATCATAATTCCAATTAACACTGATTAAAGAAAAGCATTATGGCACTTTGTTACATTAGTTTACCTGATTTTATTATTATATTATTATTATTGTTATTATCGTTGTCACAGAAATTCTCTACAGTCGCCGGCCAATTTCAGAGAAGAGAACAGGGAAATAGACCAGTCACGAGTTTTCCCAAAGTTCTCAGATATTTGGTATAGTTCCAATACGCCAACACACCTGTCCCCCCCCCCCCCCCCCAGGTTGCACTTCTGCCGGACTGTTCAGATAGATCATAAAGCACTCTAATAAAAGTGCGCAACTTTCTCAATCATCCTCGGTTTCCCGTGTGTGTCAACTCAGGTTAAATGTAGAATTTGACCGAGCTAAAACTTAAACGCTCGTAAAAGAATTGATCAGGGTAAAGTCAGAGGAAAATAGCAAAGTGTTTATATGTTCTTCATTTATAATTTGCCTAGACAGGCCTGCAGCCAGAGGGGGGCAGGGGTGGGCTGAGTTCATAACCCGCCCACCCTAAGACTTTATTTTCGGTAATGCTTAAAAAAAAGCCAGGTTCAAATCCCGTGGCCGGCCGATTTGTCATAGGTTTTTTTTTTTTTTTTTTCATGGTTTCCCTAGTCGTAAGGGCAAATGCCGAATTGGATATTTACATACCATGAATCATCCTCACCATTTCATCCTGTATCATATCCATTTAAATTAATATCAGTTGAAATTTACTCCACAAAAATACACCAATCACATAAATCAGCGTTTCTCAACCTGTTGCAGATGGCCCGCAGACATAATTAAAAAATATAAAGCAAGTGGAAAGTAAAGAAGTAAAATTTGTTTCACATATTTCGCTATAATGACCTATAATTAATACCTGAAATATTAAGAATATAGGCCTTCTTTTAAAAATGGGATGTAAAATTAGGGGTCCGGAAATTTTTTTAGACATTTTAGAGGTCCTCGGGTTCAAAAAGGTTGAGAAACGCTGATATAAATAATTGACAATCAATAGTTCCATGGCATACCCTAACGTAGATTCACAGATTCCGAACTCCTGATATGGTCTCGTAGCTAAAAGGAATATAAACACAGCTAAATATAAAAAAAAAGTCATCAATTAAGTTCACTTATTCATCCGTTACCAATCCAAGTGTAAAAGATAAACGAAAGTTGCAAGACTGTTTCTGCGAACAGTGGGTGACTTATAACTACCCTTCGGGAAATTTTTGCGAAAAAGAAAGTTCCAAATAAAAGTTTTGGCTCTTAATATAGTTTGAACCGTTTTCAAGGGGGGAAAAAACGAAAAAAGAAATTTTCGCCATGGCAATCTTCGTGTCATAACTCAGAAGGTACCTAACCCAAAAATAAAATTTGGTTTTTATACAATTTTCTGTTCTGGAGCTAGGCTGCTCACGCACAGACATGTTTCTGAAATAGTATATTGCGATACAAGTGCCGTAAGGCACGTTTACGGGTGGAGGAAACAGATTGAAAACCCGAGGCGCAGCCGAGGGTTTTTAAGTTTTCGAGACCCGTAAATGCCTTTACGGCCCGTGTGTTGCATGCTATTTTTTGCACGATGATTATTTATATCAATTTAATTATATTAATTGTGATATTACCTGAAAATATTATGTAAATACATTCTTGAAAATAGATGTTTATTTCAGAAAGTGATTCGCATGTGTTTGTTGTTATGGGAACCGAATATTTGTCCTGGGGGCCGTGCCCATAAAGGCTTGTATTATGAAGTGTATCGTAATGAATTATGACGTAGCGCTTGGACCGTAAGTAATTTAACCTCATCGCAACCGTCCTTAGCAACAAGACTGTGTGGGAATGTCGACTTACGATCCATGTAAACAACGTTCGTAAGTACCACTTACTAGCTAAGGAGTGCAAAAATAGTTTTTTTTTATTCAGGGGACCTCAAAAAACAACACTTTCTCTATGGTAAGGGCAAAGGAAATAACTAGCAACACTTTTCAGGAAGTTACACCATGGTAACGAATGCAATGGGCAGACTTCCTTGGAAATATATCGGTAACAAAAATGGAAACAAATCTGCAAGTTTCTCCTGCGTTACTCTGTTACCATCTATCCGTGGAAAATGCTGAATGACATGAACACTGCATTGTGTTGAGGAAGGCCATGCGTGTTCTTAGAAGGATTTTCACAAGGAAATAATTGCAACCTTGGGCTTAGAGACTTTGCCTTTGCGAACATCGAACCCACGATCATCATGCTGCGTTGCTCTTGTTGGCAGTAAAATGACCTTGTAGCATTGCACCACAGTATACGTATTAATACTTATACTGTGATTGCACTCAACCCCAGCTTCTTCTTCATCATCACCACCGGAAGTTAATGCTGAGAATACGAAATATGCATGGAAATATGCTCTAAAATTTGTAAAATATGCTCAGGAACCAATGAAGTATGCTCTATCGTTTAATTTTAATTATTTACTTCTCTTGTTAGCTGGATTACATTCTTATTTACAAAAAAAAACAGAAGTTGAATAAATTGCATTACAAAACTTAGGAAAAAAAAAAAAAAAAAACAAGGTCGAAGTAAACTAGTTTTAGTAAATTTAAAACTAATGAAGTAAAACATAGCTTTAATAATATACAATCGGTTCCGAAAACATCAGACTTTTGTATAGTCGGCTCTCAAAATATTTACTTAGCCAAATATACTGTAAATGTTTGAATCAACAGAGAAATGCACAATATCTCTATATATATAAAAGGCTTTGTCCTGACTGACTGAATGCATGACTGACTGATTGACTGAATGACAGGAATCAACGTACAGCCTAAACTATAACAGGTAGAGACTTGGAATTTTGACAGTACCTTCGTTGCATAATGTAGGTGCTCACTAAGAAAGGATTTTGAAAAATTCTGATTCTAAATGCCAAAAATTAAATGTTTTCGAAAATACTTAATCCCTTTTTACATATAATTATCAATTCCAAATCACAGAATTTATTGGTGCCAAATGGTATCAGATGGGCTTGGAAAAAACAAATGAAATGCACTTTTGACAAATAAGAGAAGTTATCAAAATAATTCATGTTATAAATAAATATTACAGAATGAAATCCACTAAAATAATGGAATCACATAACTTTCTCTACCCTGGACATAGAGAAAACAAAACGAGGTATGGTAATGTGTATATTATTATATTATATCGCAGGTTTTTGGAGAGAAAAGTATGAAAGTGATAATGCTTTCTGTTTAATTTCATCTCCAAAACGGTTTTATGGTAACATAAGAGTGGGAAATTTCCCGCCTCGATATTACAATTTTATGTTACTGGAATTTCTGTTTCTTCTTATTTAAACCTCTACCAGGCTTGCTGTGCACTGTACAAGCAATGGGATGCAAAATTCTAGATCCTCTATGAGTCATAAAAAACTATATCAAGCGTTTTCTGAGGGAATAGTTTGAGTGTAATAAGTCGTTCTTCCTATTTCAAATTATAAATGCCTATATAAGGACCTAGAATTTAAAATTGAAAATCCTTCATAAGTTAATTTCCAATTACAAAATACAAAACCCGGGCGACGCCGGGCCTTTTAAGCTAGTTTAAAATATGTCAGAAATATGCCGATAAAAATGTGACAAATTGATAAAATACGCACAGTTATTTTAATATCAAGCGAATATGATGCATTATCGAAAAACTAAAATAAACTTAAAAAAACGCAAAATGAAACTATTTTGTGTTATTTATTTAATGTCTTATACACATTTGAAAACTAGAATTTTAATATACTCACTTACTTACTCAATGGCAATAGACATTTTCTAAGCAAGCTAAAGGAATATTATCTATTTTATGGAACCTGGAAGTTCATTGCCGCGCTTACCTGAGCCCACCATTCTACCCTATTCTGTGCTAACTCCATCCAATCATCCCTCGCAAATCCTACTTCCCTTAAATCCATCCTAATATTGTTCTCCCACCTATGTTTAGGTCTTCCAAGTGATCTTTTCCCTTCGGGTCTCCCAGTCAATACTTTTTAGATACGTCTTTCCTCCCCCATGCGCGCAACATGTCCAGCCCATTTCATCCTCCGTTATTTAATTACCCTTACTATATCCGGTGAAGAGTAGCCTACAGGTTATGAAGCTCGTCGTTATGCAGTTTTCTCCATCTCTCTTAGGCCTAAATATTTTCCTAAGCCCCCTGTTTTCGAACACTCTCAGATTATGTAAGGGGCCATGTCTTACATCCATATAATACAAATGGCAGGATAATCTCTATATATATAAAAGGCTTTGTCCTGACTGACTGACTGACTGAATGACTGATTGACTGAATGACAGGAATCAACGTACAGCCTAAACTATAACAGGTAGAGACTTGGAATTTTGACAGTACCTTCGCTTCATAATGTAGGTGCTCACTAAGAAAGGATTTTGAAAAATTCTGATTCTAAATGCCAAAAATTAAATGTTTTTGAGAATACTTAACCCCTTTTTACATAGAATTATCCATTCCAAATCACAGAATATATTGTTGCCAAATTTTATATGATGGGCTTGGAAAAAACAATTGAAATGCACTTTTGACAAACAAGAGAAGTTATCAAAATAATTCATGTTATAAATAAATATTACAGAATGAAATCCACTAAAATAATGGAATCACATAACTTTCTCTACCCTGGACATAGAGAAAACAAAACGAGGTATGGTAATGTGTATATTATTATATTATATCGCAAGTTTTTGGAGAGAAAAGTATGAAAGTGATAATGCTTTCTGTTTAATTTCATCTTCAAAACGGCTTTATGGTAACATAAGAGTGGGAAATTTCCCGCCTCGATATTACAATTTTATGTTACAGGAATTTCTGTTTCTTCTTATTTAAACCTCTACCAGGCTTGCTGTGCACTGTACAAGCGATGGGATGCAAAATTCTAGATCCTCTATGAGCCATAAAAAATTATATCAAGCGTTTTCTGAGGGAATAGTTTGAGTGTAATAAGTCGTTCTTCCTATTTCAAATTATAAATGCCTATATAAGGACCTAGAATTTAAAATTGAAAATCCTTCATAAGCTAATTTCCAATTACAAAATACAAAACCCGGGCGACGCCGGGTCTTTTAACCTAGTAGTCTTATAAATCTTTATTTTAGATTTCTGGACCTAAGACGAGAAGATAAGAGTTTCTGAACTGCATAAAAACAGGGATTTCCTGACGTCAGTTCACACTTAACTTCTGATTTTTCATAAACTTCCGGGCTCTGGTTCCCGTTGAAGGACGGATAAATGAATTGTGGTTATTACCGTTAATAAAGTGATTTTTTTCAATTTCAAACACTCCTGATCCAAAATCGAAATCGAAATTTTGTATAACGGTATTTGCAAAATCTTCGCTTTTAGTGAGAAAATTTTCTTTTGTTGACAGTTGATATCTAGGCCTATCAGTGAAAGTTGTGAGCTCTTCTTTCTCTTACTGCTTTGCATTTTTCCCCTATTACAATCCGTCATTTAGGGAACTCTCACACCCATTTCTTGGGGCGAGTCCAAGCTAGTGTGTGACACAATAAGAAGCGTACTTGCTTCATTCCAAGTCATTGTAGACAATTGAAGTAATCAGGCAGGAGTACAGTCTGTGCCAGAAGCTTAATTCCTGGCACATGTCGCCCAAAATTAACCGTGACATCACGAAATAAACTTCAACACGGAAGCATGGACATGTATCTGTTTATCTATTCTTATACCGTACCTGCACCTACTAACTAAAACATGGCTTAAAACATGCTAAACTTGCACAGACAGTAAGTCTTACTTCACATTCTGATGTAGGATAAAATCAGGTAAACTGTTGTAAAAAAGTGCCAGAATGCTTTTGTTTAATCAGTGATAATTGCAATTATGATATACAGAAAATCATTAATTTTGTAATCGATTTCCGAGTTAAGCTCCAGATCGATTCATTAAGCAGGGCTTAAGGAAGAACAAAGGTATAGTTTGATAAGCATATGTGGAGGAATATGTGGGTAGTGTTATTTGTCTTGCAACTTCCAAAGCCGTGTATGAACACTGTAAAACAATATGTTGTCATGTGAACTGACTTGCATTTGATAAATTCTTCCTAATATATTATCATAAAATAGGCACTAAATTGGACATTTCTCCGGTACCGGTCAACCGATTTAGTCCAAAATCAACAGGCTTCTTCCCATGGACGTTATAAACGCGTATAGCACGTTTCATGAACACTAGGCTAATATATTATCATAAAATAGGCACTAAATTGGACATTTCTCCGGTACCGGTCAACCGATTTAGTCCAAAATCAACAGGCTTCTTTCCATGGACGTTATAAACGCGTATAGCACGTTTCATGAAAATCCGATAAAGCGTATTTGAGTTATCGCGAGTAAAGACACACACGGACAGACAGACGGACACACATTTTCCCGTTCACCACACAATCTTCAGTTTCTGGCACTTAATAAGAGGCCATATTGCAAAGAACGCGTATTCAGTTGTTTCGGCCTCATGCAAGGCTTTATTATTCAAGCAAGACTTGCAGCTGACTTCAGAAAATTTTTAAGAAAACATTTTGCAAACGAAAGTTTTAGCTTTTAGTCGAAAGACATTATCTGAAAAACAAAAAGTCCAGCAGCCTATATTTTCTTGATGTAAAGAGGCGTCAAAAGCAAGCGAAAACCGTCAATTTTCGAGTCACATCCTCAAACGATATCTAACCAAAATAGGTCTACAAAATTTTTTATGCGATTTTCTTCTCCTGCTGTGCTGGTCACAAACACACAGACACGTTTTCTGTGGATTCAGAGGTCCTAAAAAAGTATTTTTTTAAACTATAATACGGGTAGAAAAAGTAAAACTACACCGGAAGGTCGCGGGTTCGATTCCCGATGAGGGTGTTAGGAATTTTCCATTAGCTTAATTCTCCTAGTGGCACTGTGGCCCTGGGGTCGACACAGCCTTTAATAGAAATGCGTACCAGGAGACGGCTGGTGTGTACCACCTTCATATTCCGAATGTTCGAAAATCTGGGAGCCTCAAATCCCGGAACCCTAAGATTTTCCAAGGCATTTACCCTTTTGGTTAGAAATCCTACCTATTAGGTAGATTTCGAAGAAAAATCTACCTTTACAATCGATACCATGTCATGACTTTCGAAAAATTCTTTCATATCTTTTCGTTTTTTGCCTCCCTAAGTACAAAACCACCGCCTGTTAAAAAAAAAAAAAAAAAAAAAAAGATATTATATATATATATATATATCTTTACACGATAGTGGCCGTAATTTTGAAGACATTTGAACCAAATTTTATTATGTTATTTCTAGGCCAAATAGTTCGGACAAGTTCGTTAATGAGCAAAATTGGCCCAATGGGGTGGTCAGGAGAGGGGGTTGAAATTTTAAAACATTTATATCTCGGCTCCTATGAAGTATAGAGAGAAACTTTGTTTGAATAAATTAGAGTACTCCCTATGGAGTTCACAGTGATGGATAGAAATTCGAAATTTTTGAAACTACGTCTTGTGGGGTATCGTTGAAAAGCTCTTGATGAGTACTTTACAAATCATAACTAGTTTCTTGATAGTTCTCATATAAGGCGAGATTTGAATGTTTGAAAAGTGCTCTTTCCTCTTTTTTGCAGTTATTATTATTGCGGGTTTGTCATGCCAAGGCTAAAGAAGAAGAGTGCTACTCAGCGACAGCAAATTAAACCAAAAGCACTTCGAAATCTACCTCAGCCTGTAGGCTTGCCTAAAGGGATTGTTTTTTTTTTGTTAGATTTCGTCTGGGGATGACACAAAAATCGACGGTTTTCTATTACTTTTATTGCGACGTGACATCAAGAAAATGTATTCGACGTTATTTTGCAGATGACTTGACCTTTATAGCACATTTGCACGTATTGACAACCATTATGGTAGTTATGGTGGGCACTGGAAATTGCTGGCAGGACCAGGAACAATGATAATCGCAATTCGCATACAATAAGTGTGAATCCGTTATGCATGGAGTAACACTATCTGAAATGGATTCTGTTAGAAATTGCCACTTATAATAGAAGAGCATTCCTTTGATACGCCTGTAGGCTCTGTTAGCTATTCATTCCGTGCGAACACGGTGCTTATTTCTGTCCAACGGCGCGTTCGAGTCCCGCCTAGGGCATGACAGAAAAAAGTTAATAAAATAACACAAGAAGTAAATTCGGGCAAATGGCCCAGGTCGGTTAAATTAAATGAAAAAAAAAATCCCTTTAGGCAGACCTACAGGCTCAGGTAGATTTTTAAGTGTTTTGCAAACATTCAAATCTCGCCTTATATGAGAGCTATCGAGAAACTAGTAATTGATTTGCAGAGTACCCATCAAGAGTTTTTCAACGATATTCAACAAGACGTGGTTTCAAACATTTCGAATTTCCATCCCCCACCCCCACCCCCAAAACCCCCGAATCGTTGGTGTCACTGTGAACTCCATAGGGAGTACTCTAATTTATTCAAACAAAGTTTCCCTCTATTCTTCATAGGGACCATGATATGTATATTTTTTTAAATGTCAACCCCCTCCCCAGACTCCTAATAATACGGACTTGTCCGAACTATTGGGCCTAGAAATAACATAATAAAATTTGGTTCAAATATCTTCAAAATTACGGCCGCTAGCATGTAAAGATATATATATATATCAATATATCAACACACACAAATTTGAACGGGCGGTGGTTTCGTACTTAGGGAGGCAAGAAACGTAAAGATATGAAAGAATTTTTCGAAAGTCATGACTTGGTATCGATTGCAATAGGTAGATTTTCTTCGAAAAATACCTAAAAAGGCTAAACAAAATGTTATAAAGGGGTTAAGCAGATTCTGGTGATGCTACGCGAAACCCGCCGACAAGTTTCTCTAACTTCCACTTTCCAATGGACACATTGGTTTGTTAAACCGTTAAACTGCTAAAAGTACCATATAGGATATAGCTTAGTTGTTAGTCTTTAATCTTCTATATTAATAAAAGGAAATGTCTGTCTTCCTTCCTTCTGTTTGTCTGTCTGTCTGTCCGCGATGCCCAGCGAAATCTACTGAACGCAGACCTGAAATTTTAAACATAGGTGGACTGAAGGGTCGGAAAATGCACCTCGAAGCTGGAATTTTAATTTTCGCTTTCGTTCGTGAGTAATGAGTGAAAAATGGGCAAAAAGCGTGCATTTTTTGCGTTTTCGAAGCATCAGTTTTCAGTTATACATTTCAATGTCAAATCAGTTACAGTTGGCTTTGGCTATTTTTGTTATAAAACCCACGCAGGTCGATTCATATGATTATAATGTCAAGGCACGCAGATATCGGAAATTTTCAACATAGACGGAAGAGGGATAATCAATTTAGGCCTAAATATGTTCGATTGTTCGATTTGGACGAAACTCACTATACAGAGGTTTTGTGGGCCAAGAAACTCGAATCTGAGGTCGCTTTTAACAGGCGACGCTACCTAATCGTGGTATGTAGTCCACGTGATTTAGGTGTTAATAAATATAATGATTTAACTATTATGCTCTTAATTTTTAATTTTTAAAATAATTATCGCGGGCGAAGCCGCGGGCACATGCTAGTTTGTAATAAAATGCCGGAAAAAAATTCGAATAAATATTTAAATTTCATGTAAAATTAATAAGGTACAAGAAATAAACTATGGTCCTATATCATTATGTTAACTGTTTTCTTTGCAGTCCGTCACGGGTTTATACATTGAGTCTCGCGCTTGCCTCTGAAATCTTCTATATACTCGTATATATATACTAGCGTGTGCCCGCGGCTTCGCACGCGATAATTATTTCAAAAATTAAAAATTAAGAGCATAATAGTTAAATCATTATATTTATTAACACCTAAATCACGTGAATTACATACCACGATTAGATAGCGTCGCCTGGTAAAAGCGACCTCAGATTCGAGGTACTTGGCCCAGAAAACCCCTGTATAGTGAGTTTCGTCCAAATCGAACAACGTTTGACCCCATTTAGGCGTCGCGTGGTAAAAGGGACCTCAGATTCGAGGTACTTGGCCGAGAAAACCCCTGTATAGTGAGTTTCGTCCAAATCGAACAACGTTTGACCCCATTTAGGCGTCGCGTGGTAAAAGGGACCTCAAATTCGAGGTACTTGGCCCAGAAAACCCCTGTATAGTGAGTTTCGTCCAAATCGAACAACGTTTGACCCCATTTAGGCGTCGCGTGGTAAAAGGGACCTCAGATTCGAGGTACTTGGCCCAGAAAACCCCTGTATAGTGAGTTTCGTCCAAATCGAACAACGTTTGACCATATTGATTATCCCTCTTATAATAATAATAATAATAATAATAAAATCAGGTAAACTGATATAACAAAGTGCCAGTATGTTTTGTTTAATCAGTTATGATTGCAGTTATGATATGCAGAATATAAAAAAAGTCGAATTGGCCGGTTTCGGGATTTGAGCCATGGAACTCCAGAATGTGACGCCAAGACGTTACCATCTCAGCCACCTGGGTCAGTTATGGGATAAGCGCATTTAAAGCAATAGTGTTGTCATAGCTAACTGTATTTTAATTGCCAAAGCCTTAGAAATCACAGTAAAACAAAAGGTTATGTTGTCAAGATAACTGATTTTCATTTTTTTAAATAAATTCTTTCGAATACGTATATTACCATAAAATATTCACTAAATTGAGCATAACTCCGAAACAGGTCAACCGATTTTATCCAGTATCAATAGACGTTTTCCCATGGACATTATAAATGTGTATACCAAGTTTCATAAAAATCCGGTAAAGTGTATTTGAGTTACCGCGTCTTTAAAATATACACTAAATTGGGTTTTACTACGGTACCGGTCTACCGAGTTGGTCCAATATCAGTCTTCCCATGTACATTATAAATGGGTATACACAGTTTCAAGAAAATCCAATAAAGCATATTTGAGTTATCGCGACTTCTTATATATTAACATAAAATGCACTAAATTGGGCATTATTCTGGTACTGGCCAACCGAATTGGTCGAATATCAATAGACGTCTTTCCATGGATATTATAAATGCGTGTACGAGGTTTCATAAAAATCCGAAAAAGCGTATTCGAATTATTGCGCCTTTAAAATATACACTAAATTGGGTTTTACTCCGGTACCGGTACCGGTCAACAGATTAGGTTCAAATTCAATAGGGCACTTTTCATGGGCGTCATAAATGGGTATACCAAGTTTCGTGGTAATCGGATACAGCGTATTTGAGCTATGGAGCCTTTCTAATATAATCTATTAAAATAGGCACTAAATTGGGCATTACTCCGGTACCGGTGAATCGATTTGGTTCAATATCGATAGGGTTCTTCCCATGGACATTATAAATGTGTTTTCAAAGTTTCATGAAAATCCAAAAAAGCATATTTGAGTTATGGTGCGTACAGACACACGGACAGACAGACAGACAGACATTTTTTCGTCCACCACACAATCTCATAAAGTACCATACTGGCACTTAATAATAATCCTCTTCGGTGTTGGTTGAAAATTACATATATCTGCGTGCCTTGACATGATAAACAAATGAGTCGACCAGCGTGAGCTACAACATTCAAGCGATCGTAATGGTTTTATGACAAAAATAGCCAAAGCCTACTGTAATTGATTTGACAATGAAATGTGTAACTGAAAATTGATGCTTCGAAAACGCTAAAATACACGTTTTCTGCCCGGTTTTCACTCATAACTCAATAACGAAAGCAAAAACTAAAAATGTAATATGCCGAAAACCTTCCCGGGAATGTACTCAACAACTTCCCAAAGTTTCATGGCGATCGGATGAATGGTGTAGTAATGCATAAAGGACACACACACAGACACACAGACATTCATTTTTATATATATAGATGAGGCTTTGTCCTTCCTTACTGACTTAATGACAGATAATCAACGTCGAGCCAAAACTACAATAGGTAGAGACTTGGAATTTTGACAGTACCTTCGTTTCATAATGTAGGTGCTCACTAAGAAAGGATTTTGAATTTTTTTATTTTGAATGCCAAAAATCAAATGTTTTTTTAGAAAACTTAATCCTTTTTTACACAGAATTATCAAATCCAAACCACAGTTCACATGACAACAATGTATTGTTGGCAATCTTTAGGCCTACGTAAGGCTTTGGAAATAAATGAAACAAGACTTTGAAAATTAGAGAAGTATTAAAATTTATATTTGAGTAAATTAAATATCTCAAAATTTTGCAGATTATGTAAAATAATCAGTGAATTCAACCTTTTAATCGAAATGTTCGAATTAATCAATATGTTCCTTACAGCTTACAAGTTTCGCGGGCAAAGCCTTAATGGGAAAACATGGTATGATTTGGACGAAAAACACTATGCGGGTTTTTTTTGAGCTAGGGAACTCTAATCTGAGGTCTTTTTTTCTCTGGGTGGGGCACTTTGATCGTGAAATGCACCTCGAAACCAGGTTTTAAGTTTTTTTTTAAATTATTAGTCGTTATAATAAGATTGTTTATGCATGATTTTGGCAAGGTTCATGAATCTATGGTTCATTTTAATCGTTCCATTTGGAATTTGTATGCCCATATGGTAGCAAGAGATTCGTTTTGTTCGTTTATTTATATTTTTAACGTTAAACAATATAACTAAGAGTAAAATTACGTAATTCCTCCAATTTATGTAAAAACGATGTCAGGGTTAATAAAATCAGGTAAACTGATGTAAAAAAGTGCCAGTATGTTTTTGTTTAATCAGTTATGACTGAAATTATGATATGCAGAATATGTTTTTTTTTTTTTTTAAATTGATTTCCAAGTTAAGCTCCAGATTTATTCATTAAGCAGGGCTTACGGAAGAAGAAAGTTCTACCATCTCGGCACCTGGGTCATTTTAACGGTCTAGTTGGATAAGCGCATGTAAAACAATAGTGTTTTTTGTCACAGCTACCTGTATTTTAATTTCCAAGGCCTTATAAGATCACAGTAAAACAATAGGCTATGTTGTCAAGATAACTGATTTTCATTTTTTTAATAAATTCTTTCGAATACGTATATTGCCATAAAATAGGCACTAAATTGAGCATTACTCCGAAACAGATCAACCGATTTTATCCATTATGAATAGACGTCTTCCCATGGACATTGTAAATGTGTATACCAAGTTTCATAAAAATCCGGTAAAGCGTATTTGAGTTACCGCGTCTTTAAAACAAACACTAAATTGGGTTTTACTCCGGTACCGGTCAACAGATTAGGTTAAAATTCAATAGGGCACTTCTCATGGACGTCATAAATGGGTATACCAAGTTTCATGGAAATCCGATACAGCGTATTTAAGTGATGGCGCCTTTCTATGAGAAAGGCGCCATAATCTATTAAAATAGGCACTAAATTGGGCATTACTCCGGTACCGGTGAACCGATTTGGTTCAATATCAATAGGGTTCTTCCCATACATTATAAATGTGTTTTCCAAGTTTCATGAAAATCCGAAAAAGCGTATTTGAGTTATGGTGCGTACAGACACACGGACAGACATTTTTTCGTCCACCACACAATCTCATAAAGTACCATACTGGCACTTAATAAATACAATGTTTTAATTATTTTCTGTTAAATAAATGACTTACGCATAATATCTAGCAGTTGAGTAAATAATCGCGAGCGAAGCCGCGAGCACCTGCTAAAATGTATGGCTAAAATATCACATAGTAAAAAACATTCATTGAGTGAAATAAAATAAACCCTATCACAACACTCACATGTCACCTAGATAAAAAGAGGATCTCGCAATGAATTTGCGAACCTCAGCGTTTAGAACTGCTTCGTAACATTCCTTTGCCAACCTCTTGCGAAAGCAATTACTCATTATTCGAAATGAAATACAATGTTATTACTAGGGTTCGGATGTTTATGTCATGTCACATTTTTATCCTGACCTTCATTCTCGCCGCAAATACAAATTAAACACGAATTGCACGCTTGTTATCCTAATAGGACCGTTTTTATTTTGCATATAAAGTCATATTTTGGTCATATTTTAGGTTTTGGTCATATTTTGGCCATATTTGTAATTTAACGGCATATTTTAGTTATAAAGTCGGTAAAAGAGCACAATTATACAGTGTATGTACTACATGGTCGAGTTAAATTTGAAATTTATTTTATTAATTTAATGTTTATCCCAAATTCATAGGTAATTTCAAATTTAAAATCAATGTTCATATTTTATAGGGACACGCAAGGTCTACAAAATAATACGAGTATTTGGAGCTGATGAAGCAAGAAAACAGGAGAAAATTCGTTTAAAAACAGTCCACTACAAGAAAAACTATAAATCACCTGTAATAGTATATTGCGATACAAGTGCCGTAAGGCACGTTTACGGGTCGAGGAAACAGATTGAAAACCCTCGGCTGTGCCTCGGGTTTTTAAGTTTTCGAGACCCGTAAATGCCTTTACGTGTTGCATGCTATTTTTTGCACGATGATTATTTATATCAATTTAATTATATTACTTGTGATATTACCTGAAAATATTATGTAAATACATTCTTGAAAATAGATGTTTATTTCAGAAAGTGATTCGCATGTGTTTGTTGTTATGGGAACCGAATATTTGTCCTGGGGGCCGTGGCCATAAAGGCTTGTATTATGAAGTGTATCGTAATGAATTATGACGTAGCGCTTGGACCGTAAGTGTTTTAACCTCATCGCAACCGGCCTTAGCAACAGGACTGTGTGGGAATGTCAACTTACGATCCATGTAAACAAAGTTCGTAAGTACCACTTACTAGCTAAGGAGTGCAAAAAATTATTAAATCCCGATTATCCGATTGATTTCATGTGATGTAAGAATTTAGTGTCATTAAACGTTTTAAATTGGATTTTTTGTTGTTGAAAATACGTTATTTTATTAGGTCATAATTAGGATTTTTTGATCCTATTTATTTATTATTTATTTATACGGGCGAAGTTAAGGCCATAATGCCTTTTCTTCCACTGCACGAGTAAAACTATACACATCGTAAATAATACATACTACAAAAATACAAGAATTGATAAATTATAAATTAAAACTAAACACGCTACAGACAATAAAATTACAAGGATTTAATTAGGCCTACAAGTTTGATAAACTAAACTATAATCAAATTAATGACTAATAAAATGGATATTCAATTTATTTAGTCATATTTGCAGTCATATTTTTCACTTTTTTGTGTTAAACATCCGAACAATAGTTATATTACATCAACATAAGCACAAAGGGGTTCCATGAGGCTATTTAAACCAGGGCCCCCTATGGTGAAGGATAGGTAATAAATACTACAGACACGCTAACTACGTAACAATGATCATGGCCAACAGAATGTATGCCACTCACCGCTCAGAAGATCCTTGAGTTCTCCATCAACAGAAGTGGACATTTTTATCGCGAATTTCATCACTAAGTTCCCTTCATGCTGTCTTCTGTGTAGCTCTGTTCCTCTGTCACTAAAACCTCCCGCGGAGTTTGCCAGACGCATAGCCATCTAGCGTCGTCTTCGTCAACTATCGCACACGTCTGTGGACAAAGGCGGTATATTCAATTTTTAAGTTGTGTCCCGATTGAATGAAAGTCGAGAGGATTCAAGTGTATAAGGCAGGGGCGGATCCACGGGGGGGGGGGGGGATATACAAGGCACGTCCATAAAGTAAGTTTTCCTGGGGCTGTTTACAGAAATAAAACAGAACTTCGTGGACACACACATTCCAACAGATACAGCAAGTATTCAACATAATTTACACCAAAATTGAAAGATTTGTCATCCAGGAAAAGATGGAAATCACTGGGAGCGAGGTCCGCGCTGTAGGGTGGATGTTTAAACACCTCCTAGCAAGTCTCCTGCAGAAGTTTGGCTGGGAGGTGTATAAACATCCACCCTACAGCCCAGATTTCGCTCCCAGTGATTTCCATCTTTTCCTACACCTCACGAAATGACAAATAATGACAGATAAGCGAAGATGGTTGACACAAAGTGGTTAAAATCTTAGGCGACAGATTTCTACAACACAGGTATTCAAAAGTTGGTCCCACGGTATGACGGTGGCGAATATGTTTAAAAATAGATGAACACTGGCTGTGTCTGTTGCAATAACTATTTCCTTGAAATTGTGTTTTGTTTCTGTAAACTGCCCCAGGGAAACTTACTTTGTGGACGAGCCTTGTATAATAATAATATCAACAAAAGGGATATACCGTAATTAGGAAAGTGGCGTTATCAAGGATTGAAAGTTAAATACTGAATACGGGAAAGAATGGGATACCGGTACTTGAAGACGATTATCTCATATTCAGCAAGAGCCAATAAAAATATATTTCATAAAATATTGTGGCAATGTTAAACATTTTACAATTTTTTTCCAAGCATATAAAATTATAATAAATGGAATGAGATAAAAAAAAGTCACTTACTTCAAACCGTAGTTGGTCATGGTATTGTAAGAATGACCATGAATAAACCTCGCATTTAGTCACTGGATTTATAATATTGCATTGTTCAAAATTATTGATAACCAAGTAATAACTTTCAATGAAAAGTAATTACTTATAAACGTGCATACACATCTGCGAGCCAAACAGTCTGAAAGCCGCTCGTGAAAATTATTTTCACAGTGAACCTATAGTGATCCTTGTCCTAGTATGAACTGAGAAAACCATCAGAAAGTAGTGCACGAACCACTCAAAACGCCAATCAAATCTTGCAAACTTGTGGCTCACGAACAGTTCAGCTCACAGAAGTATATGCACCTTTAGATTTTTTCTTAATTTTATTCAAATGACCCAATAAGCGGATTCATAATAAATACCTCTTGAAGCAAAATGTGCCTCAAATTAAAAATACGAGGGTAAGTCAATAAGTATCCACATTTTTTGTTTAATCTTTTGTAGGTTGGCTGTACCGCTTTGTGCTCTTACACATTGACATGTTCATTTTTCTTCGCTTGTGGAATGTTTGACTGTTACGACTTCACTGGGTGTTGTGCTGTTGCACATTAAATATGGTGCACCGCTCAGCGTTTGCACCAAAGAACAACAGTGATCTGCTTTTCGTTGTCTGAAGGTGTACCAGGAGTTGAAAGCCATCGAATACTTTCTGCACAATATGGGGGCATAGTTTTACAATGGTGAAGCGTGTACGAATGCAATGAAAAGTTCAAAAATGGTCGGACAAGCGTGATTGGCGAGGAAAGAACAGGATGCCCATCCACATCCACTAGTGACGCCAACTATGAACAAGTGCGTATCATGATTCAGATAAACCGAAGAGTGGCTGTCGAAGTGGCAAACCATATGTAACTATATGAAGGAAGCGGTACATATGTGGCTTGCTTCTCAGCCAAAAAACTTTTTTCTGAAGGCAACAGGTAGCTTGTGCAATGATGGATAAAATGCATTGAGAAGCAAGGGAATAATGTTGAAAAATGAGTTAACTGAAAGTTTCGTATTGTTGTAGCAATCAATTAAAAAAAAAAAAGAGTGTGGATACTTAATGACTTACCCTGGTATTAAATTGCCAGCCTATAAAATTACACAATCATGGTTTAACCAACATGAAAATCTGAATGATACACAAATTTGCATCTAGACAGGGCGTATTCTCAGATATGGAGCTTGGTGATAGAAAATGGACTGAGCTATTGCACTAGAGAATATAATAGGATGAGAGAGCGTTACCTTGAAATCAGGGACTGAGGAAGGTGTAGGTCTTTTCTCATATTTCATTGCAATTCTGGTAATTTAATGTCCATCTGTAAGAGAGGAATACAGTTACTGTTAGAAGCTGTGAATTTGCAACTTTAGTCAGTGTGCAAATTAACAAGGGCGGGGGGGGGGGGGGGGGGATTACAGCAACATTTCTTTCTGTCAGGGAAACTTATTTTCTCTCTTTCTTGCCAGACTTGTAAATTCACTATTGTGATGATCTGTATGGCTGATTTCACACCTATTGCATTTAGTCTGTTTAGCTGAGTCAAAATGAAAATCCAATATTAAGAGCAAAATTCATTTGTTTTAAGTGAAAACACATAGGCAGCATCTTGGTCAAATCAGGTTTACACCAGTCCCGTCAAGTGGTTTGATTCTGATAAGTCCAGACATGTCATAAACATCTGAACCTTATGTAGTGTATAAAATAATTCCACCTATTCCCTCATATAAAATGTTTTTGTTAAAATTAGGGATGGGTCCTCGATACTTTCGATACCTCGATACATGCATGGTATCGGCATCGAGCGATACTTCAGAAAATTCGCTCGGTAATTCTGCAATTAAGTGAGAATGCTGCCGGTAGTAGTTTTTAACAAAAACTTGTAAGTGAACTGTTTCAAAAACTAATTTTAGTTTTAATGTAGAGTTTAAAAATAATTACAGGCTACTGATGATATTAAATTGTCTCATTAAATATGCACACTTAATTAATTTAGTTGGTATTACACAGTTCTCTCAACTTTTAATTTTTAATGTACCTATTTCTTGAAACTGTAAATGTTGACGGTATCGAGTATCGAAGTATCGAGGGAAAAATCATGTATCGGTATCGAGAAAATATGGTATCGACCCATCCCTAGTTAAAATATCAGCAAATCTAAAATTTACACTTGTCAATATTATAAAACATAATTAAAAATTATAGCTGTCAGTTTTATAAGACAATTTTCGTATTTTCTGGACAATATATTTCGGCTATTCAGCCATCTTCAGGTCCTTTTTCTTTCTCCAGACGATCTTATTCTGTTTGTTAATCCATTACAATTCTTGTAATGGATTAATGGACAGAATAAGATCGTCTGGAGAAAAAAAAAGGACCTGAAGATGGCTGAATAGGCGAAATATATTGTCCAGAAAATTATCTTATAAAATTGACAGCTATAATTTTTAATTATGTTTTATAACATTGACAAGTATAAATTTTAGATTTGACAAAGCTATGAGCTGATATTTTAACAAAAACATTTTATACGAGGGAATAGGTGGAATTATTTTATACACTACATACAAATCCCTCGTAGGAGAAAAAACATGAAACTTGTCAACACAAATCTGAACCTTAGTTATAACACATATAACATTGTGAACAAAGTGGTTTTGCATTTTTCCCTTCTACTTGTGTTCATAAAAGTACAAAAAATGAATTGCGAAAAATTACTTGAACTTGTGAGAGGGGCTTTACAATGTGAAACAGCCAAATCACTGTAAGAGAGATCTGATAGCTGTCATTTGGAAGGAAACAGATCACTTGAAAACTTAAGTAATTTTTCATAATACCTTCAATTTCGTTTCTTTTTCAACTCACCTTCCATTTCCAAGAAAGAAAGAAAAATTAATTCTATCCCGACCTCTTCCTTTCTTCCGGGGACATCACTGGACTGGATGTTTTTGAAACCACAGACTTGACTTGACAGACAGGGCTTGAAAGCATCCAGATGTGACTGGATTGACTTTTGTGGGCTTGCTTGGTGTGAAACCAGCCTGGGCTCCATCATTGTCAACATGCATCTTTGCTAAAATACATAGAAGAGGATATGTTATTTACTTCTGAACTTTCAGTAATTGAAGGATAATGTTAGAGGAGAGATTTAGGTAACTGTTCCCCCTCCTCATGAAGAAGTTTAATTCAGTTTTACTGGGCTTCACAATTGAAGCCTACTACAGTAAAGGAATAGTCTGACGCGACACTCAATATAATTCTATTTACACTCCTCTCTCCTACTATATACTCTCCATATTGCACCTTAAAACTATCAGCATTAGGGAACAAATCTGCAAATAAAATTACTGTGGTCACCTGCTTTTATAAGTACAGTCAAACCTGCCTAAATGAACACCATCAAGTAGTGCTCACCTCAATAAATCACCATTTTTAATGTAGGTCCTGCTGTAGGTAATCATTTGATGAACCAGACCTCTTCACCGATTTTGAAAATTTCATAACCTTAACTTAGCGGTCACCTGTGCTAACGGTCATTTTTCAGGAAAACGACTGGTGATTGCTTTAGGCAGGTCTGACTGTATACATCTTCTTTCATTTAGAAAGATTAGGCAATACTATACTACAGTATTTTTCAAATGGGAAGCGTTTTCCTTCACCGCCAATCACGTGTACGAGCTAAAGAAGTACCACTATCAGGAAGGGTCTTCCTTCCGTCTCGCCGTCTCTGATTGGACCGTGTATCTAAGCAAGGAGAAGAACAAAACGCTTCCCATTTGAAAAATATTGTAAACACAAATCAACCCTGAACATATGATAAGTCAATAGAATTTTAAGCAACGTGCGGTGTTGACGACTCAGCAGGGTGCAGCCGTCTCTGTCTAACAGACAGAGAAGGGAGATGCATGCCTACTCACTAAGAGGAACAAGCAAGCATTGTTTCAAGGTATTTCATTATTTTTAATAGGGATGGGTTCTCGATACTTTCGATACCTCGATACTTGCATGGTATCGGCATCGAACGATACTTCAGAAAACTCGCTCGATACTTTTTCGATACTTTTGTAATTCTGCAATTAAGTGAGAATGCTAGTATTTTTTAACAAAAACTTGTAAGTCGACTGTTCAAAAAACTAATTTTAGTTTTAATGTAAAGTTTAAAAAAAATTATAGGCTACTGATGATATTAAATTTTGTCTCATCAAATATGCAGACTTAATTAATTTAGTTTGTCTTACTCAGTTCTCTCAAATTTTAATTTTTAATATACCTATTTATTGAAACTGGAAATGTTGAAGGTATTGAGTATCGAAGTATAGAGTATCGAGGAAAAAATCATGTATCGACCCATCCCTAATTTTTAAATAAGCCGTTTTCTCCTCAACAGAGCATCATACAGATATTTGGACAGTCGGCTTCCAAATAAATACAGCTTTCCAATAGTGATTTCAGAAAAGACCTACATGTAATAGATTCTGAGCGTGCAAAGGAATACGTGAAGGACATATCTTTAGCGAGGCAGCGCGGTCCGTTAACTGTACAACACCGCAACAACCTCATTCGCTTATCACTCGTCATGTAATTCTGCCTGCTCCGCCTCAGGTTCAGAGTTGTTCTGTGTTTATTCTAATTACCGTAGATATTTCAAATCAAATTTCTGGATAAATATGCAAACAAGTTAACCAGAGATTGATCTGGAGATGGTGGTAAAGGCCTTGAGTAATACAGTCAACATTCCTATTTCTTGATTAGGCAAGCCTGAGTAGACAAGGTTATCTTGCCACTCTTGTGATGGCACAAATCACTCTCATTACACCATACAGCTCACATAATAAGATTGAGCAACTATATTCAGACACTACAGGTGCTGAAAAGGCACTTATTAATACATAATGGCTAGTTTACACGACGAAATTAGGTTTCGCAACTGTTTTTTGCTTGAATGCGCAAGTGCAAGATGTACTGGCAACAATGAGTTACAGCAGTTTCTCAACCTTTTTGAACCCGAGGACCTCTAAAATGTCTAAAAAATTTTATGGACCCCTAATTTTGAATCCCATTTTTAAAAGTAGGCTGTATATAGGCCTATATTCTTAATACTTGGGGTATTAATTATAGGTCATTATAACGAAATAAATCTAAATACATTTTTTAATTCAATGAAAACACAGTTATTTAATTGGAAGTCAACTATTGACAGTTTAATATTTATTACCAATTTGATAATATAATTAGGAATTATGTTATTAGTAATAAAATTACTTTTAATGAAACGGTTGAGCTTGTCGCCTCTTGCAGAGTACCTGGATACCTGGGTCAGTATTAGTCAAATTTAGTCCAAGATCTTAATTATGTCTGCGGAGTGGTCCGTGGACCATAGGTTGAGAAACGCTGAATTACGGCACTATGCAGTTTTGGCTGATTCCAATTTTTCATGAACTATAAAAGAAACTATAATAGTAATTTTGATATTTTACACATATTTAGCTTGTTTGCGTTTTGTAAAATGAAGTGGGGAAGTAAGGAAATTGTGAAATGCCTGGATTTGTGCAAGTTGCAAACGTGTATATGGGATTTTGACAAGTTGAACTTCAGAAATAAGGTGATGATGGATTGGAATTAGTTTTAAAGAAATTGGTGTAATTAGTTTCATGAAATCACTTTCATGAAAGTGGTTACAAAACCTAGTGTCATCATGTAAACTAGCCTTAAGATAAGTCTTCACCAAATATTGCTTACAATAAACTCTTTTCCCATTTTCCAAAACACTTTCAATTAGTTTCACCAATAAAGGGTCCACTGCAAGAGGGAGCTATGCCACAAATTGTGCAAAAGTTTCAGTTAGTCATTTTTTTAAATTTTGTTCAGTAGAACAGAAGTTTGCAGCTGTTTTACATTAGCTTCACCTCTCCTTAAAGCTAAAAGAGTATGGCAAAACCTTGTTCTGCAATATGGCTGTTTCCCTAAATTGATATGAGTGCTTCTTTAAAATGACATTGCTCTTGTTTGTAGTGCACCTTTCAATTACTGATTACTTTTATTATCGTTAATTTGCAAACGGAGTTAGGTATATAGAGCGATCAACAGGCACAAAATGTAAGTACGTTATGGAGGGAAATTGCTTGAGCAACACAGTTACGCTGTACCATGGAATGTAAACAAAGCACAAAACGTGCTGGCAGTTTAACATAATTTGTCATATTCCATTTTCTTTTAAATATAAAGGGTTGTAATTACATAAAACATCCATATTGGTCCTGAATTCCACTGTGTCAAACACAACTAAAAGACGTATTTAAAAATATTTCTAGAAACTATGGATAAAGGTTAAAAAACACGACATTTCAACTCCTCCATAGAGTCTTCCTCAGGTGACAGGGTAGTCCAGTTTGGAAGACGTGTTTTTTAACCTTTATCCACTGTTTCTAGAAATATTTTTAAATACAGTACGTCTTTTAATTGACTGTTATTACATTCAGAGTACAGCAAACTCTTGATTGTCCTTGCAGGGTTCTTCCTCCTTTCTTAACCCTTTGCAGTGAAATATGGATATAACCAGTGCGATATTTTGAATTTTCTGCACTTTATTATGTCATATCATTGGCGTTCATGCAAAATGTCATGTCAAAAAGTTCATTTTCTCCACTCTAAACATGGACTATTTTCGTTTTTTATATAACTGCATTACACCACAAGTTTCTGACCAATAGGAGTTGAGTTATTCAACATTTACAGAATGTCACAGGTTCTTTGCCTGTTCAGAAGTTCTTGCAAAGTGTTGCATGTAAAGTTGGTAGTATTAACACACGACAATTCGCACAAACACCGATATTGTGCAGGATATTCAAAACTACGTGTGGCAAATTCAAAATCTTGCACCTGGTTACATACATATTCAGTTTACAAAACGTTAAAATGTTTATATACAGTGCGTGCCGCTTATTGTGATCACTTCAGGATGCAGCTCATCTGATAATATTAACCAATTGATAATAGTAGCCGAAATAATTGAGGGTTATTTATTCATATACAGTGCGTTTGACATAAGAGTTGGCCTATCATGCGGGTTTCTACGTTACAGCGGCCACAGCTCTAACTCCCAAGCGATCAGGTGAAATACCTACGCATATAAAACTACTAATGGTGTAATGATTCAGGTTCTCGTAGTTACAATTAAAATTACAATGCAAATAACCAAGTGCCTCATCACAAGAGATGTTGGAAATTTCCTCCTCTTGCATCCACACAACACTGGCATCTTTTTAGGAAATTTTCTTTCACGCACATAAGTTTAACTTCCAAGATAGGCTAGAGTTAATTTCTCTTGTGATAATGTCTTTAATTTCTTCTAACAGTATGTGACTATTATTTATGGGGGAACTTGAAAAATAAAGTGTATAGGTCAATTTTCCATGTTTTTCAATTATTTGTGCATGTCACAGTCCCAATTAACACCGATAATCAAGAGTTTGCTGTATATTTCTTGACAATTAATGTAAAAGATTTTCTTCCCTTAATACAAGGAAGCATAAGCTATTTTCCATTTTACATTGAACAACACAGTTTCACGAAAGTGCCTCAGAATTAAACATTGTTTTCTTGCAAATGTGTTCAAATATTAATCTTGAAAATGGCATAATTTCATAGTGTAAATACATGATATTCATAATTATTAGGTTAAGCATATCCAACAATTTTGAGTATATAGGGGGAAGGTTAGATAATAAACTGAAATTTGCAATGGCCATCATTCGGTGCACAACCTGCAATATTCTTTTTTGTTATTATTCTGCAATAACCAGCAAAGGATACAGGGAAATAAAGCCCCCAAATACAACTATCCCATCGCCATGTCCTTTTCCATTTTAGTCCAATTTATATATACTCCTTCCTCTATATACTCAAAGTCCAACAATCACAACATTTCAACATTACAAGTATTACGATTAAGTCTGTCAATTTTAGATTGCGCATCACAAATTTCATTGCTTATTACTAGGGTTCGGATGTTTATGACCTAAAAAAAGTGGAAAATATGACTGCAAATACGACCTTAAAAATGAATAAATATGACCAAAATATCCTAAATATGAACTCATAAAAGAATTATTTAAAAAAAATAAACATTCCAATTTAAAACGTTTACTGACACTAAATTATTACAACACAATAATTCTTTCAGAAAAGCACTTTTTTAACAATTTTACAGTTTTACTTGTAACTTCTAATTTAAAAAGAATTTTCTCCTGTTTGCTCCTTTCATCAGCACCAAATAATATTTTGTAGGTCTTTCGTGTCCCTATAAAATATGAACAATTGCATTAACTTTAAAATTAAGTTATTATTAATTGGGCATGAACATTAAAAATTTCAGATTTGACTCGACCATTTAGAGCGTATACTTTAAGTTATATTTGTGCTCACTTACTGAATTTATAACTGAAATATGACGTTAAATTACAAATATCACTTTTATGCTAAATAAAAACAGTCCGATTAGGATAATAATTGTACAATTCGTGTTTAAGGCCAGAATTGAGGTCAGGATAAAAGTATGACATGTCATAAACATCCGAACCCTAAGTATTACTTAATATATAAACCACAAGTTCTCAAACTTTTCACTGTGAGTGAGTGTTTTGCTAGGGTGATATACTACATTTTAATTTCATGTCTGGGAGTATAATATATATTTTTTAAAAATTAAAATACCCAGATACATCCTACAGTTTAAAGATTGCTTTGATTTTTTAAAACAAAAAATCTGACGTAATACACTCATATAACTTTCTCTACTCTAAGAACAGACACTGAAATTCTCTTACATTCCCACATAGCATTGATGGCTGCTTTGCAAGATATGAGCGCGCAGGCAGGATTGTAATGAAAAAGCCGACTAAGCTTATAACTACCCTTTGGAGAATTTCTAGAAAAAATGTTTCAAATATCAGTTTTAGTTTTTCCTAAATGCAGTTAGTGCAAATTTTTTTTATAAATTGCTGGATCCATTTTTGAGGCAAATGTAAAAAAAAAAAATTATATATGTAAAATGGCACTAAAATTATGAAAAAGCTATCATATGGAAAGAGTTAAGTGATCATTTTCATGTTTACAGTTTTGAATGAGCATATTAGATTTCAGTTATCCCTTTAAATCAATCGTATTATTATCGAACTACTGGAATGGTTAACATGCGGAATGCCTTTGATATTTAATACAGAAGATAGCAATGTTCTTTATTTCCTGCCGTGCCAATCAGATTGTTACCTCAGGAATTTCAACCAATCAGAATCTAAAAATGCATTTTGACAGCTACATGTCAACTCCGCGTGCGTACTTCAGCCGAGTTGCAAGATCTCTTGCAACATGTTAATATTCTCTTGATGTTTGTCGGTGTTAATAATAATAATATTAATGATGATGATGATGATGGTGATGATATAATGATGTGAAGGCTAAGCGGAAGGGAATACATGCAAACTATTAGGAGGGAGTATATTAAAGATTTAATAATTACAATTTGAGTTGAACTTAGACACTTATGCTTCACTTACCAACTTTTTGGTAGAACATGTTTCAAGGACCCTTGTCCCCATCCTCGGCTACGTGTCCAACTGACAAGTCCTGCTTTTGAAGGTCATGAAGTGTCCCTGGTGGTGGTTTTATGAACTTCTTGATGAGGTTCTCCTCCTCTGGTATTTCGAAATTCATGAGATTCCTCTCAAATTTCTTTATATAGATTCTCTCCCAGATGTCCAGTTCTTTTGGTTTGCTTACTGATTTTAACAATTTTGGTTCTCTACCAAACCAAAAGAACTGGACATCTGGGAGAGAATCTATATAAAGAAATTTGAGAGGAATCTCATGAATTTCGAAATACCAGAGGAGGAGAACCTCATCAAGAAGTTCATAAAACCACCACCAGGGACACTTCATGACCTTCAAAAGCAGGACTTGTCAGTTGGACACGTAGCCGAGGATGGGGACAAGGGTCCTTGAAACATGTTCTACCAAAAAGTTGGTAAGTGAAGCATAAGTGTCTAAGTTCAACTCAAATTGTAATTATTATATTATAGTTGCTTCACTGTATATGTTCCATCATTTTTTTAAATATATTAAAGATTGTTTGTATATTTCATTTGACTGGTCTATGGGCGCTCAGTTATACGTGACAACAGCGCATTCTTATCGAGTGACAGGGCGGCGAAGAACAATAATGAATCGCATGCCTTTGATGTACCGCATGTTAATGTTCTGAGTAGTTCGATAATACCAAGAAATAGTGCAGTTTCTAACACAATTCACGAGACTGCTTCTAATTCACATGGTTCCTACTTCTCGCTGTCGCCAGCAGTGATCAGAACAGAATTAAGTTTTACAAATAGTGAACATTTTTTTGAGGCAGGCTGTACATTTAATTATATGACAAAGGGATTGGCTTCTCCCCTCTTTTCAAGGACATAATATGTGAGGGATTTGAGCTTCAGAAGCAGACATCTTGAGGTTGTAGAGAAACCTGTATGTCAACCCTTAAATTATAAAGAAGTAATGAGCATTTGTTCAAATGTGTGTTCCACTTGTTTTTCCCAATACACATAAATGAAATGTGGCACTACTTTTGCTGTACTATGTCTAAAATACATTACCAACCTTAGCCTCACCCTACAACCCACAACCTCATTTCAACCCAACACATTTCACAAACAAATGAAGAAAGAAGTATAGTAAAGGGCTTTGAGTATACAGAGGGAGGAAGGAAGGTCAGCTATTAATCTGCGAAAAGTGAATCTAGGCCGATCAAGTGCTACTTTACGGCATGTTAGCAGTTCGAGAAGCAGCCGCTTTAGAGAGCGTGCACTAAAAAGTAATCTACTAGCAGGTGCCTGCGGCTTTACCCACGATAATTAATTGAAAGATTAAGAATTAAGAGTATAATAATGATTAAAGCATTATATTTATTAACCCTTGCACGCAAATCATTCATAAACTAAACCATTAATAATTAATGAAACAGCTAAAATTCCGAGTACATTCAGAGTACATTCCACGATTAGAAAGTGCCACCTGGGAAAACGATCTCAGATTTGATTATGCAGTTCAAAAGCTAACTGTGAACGCTGATAATACCACTGCCTTCTAGACTATATTACTCGTGCCTAATTCTCAACACGGCAGTGGATAATACGTATCGTTTCTCAACTGCTTGTTGACAGATGAATATGATGTGAATTTTATTTGATAAATTCAGTGTAATTTACAGAAATTAATTATATAATTTTTCAAGGGAAGGAATGATTTGTTTGGATTTTTATTGTGCGCGATACTTCCATGGTTAAACTATCAATAATATTACAGCTGGTGCCCGTGGCTTCGCCCGCCACTATTAATTGAAATCCAGGATTTTTAAGAAATTTACACTGGCAGTTTATTAAAAATGTTTGTGGATCAGAGCTATAAAAATTGTAAGTAAAAATAAAATTAGAATATTTGTTCATTGTGTTCATTTTACTTAGCCCTTATATAATAAAGAAACGGTTTTTCTAATTTTGTAATCTTCGTGAAAGTTTAGACTGCGAGAGACGAACATCACCGAGTAGACCCGATGTCTCACGAAGTGAGTGAGCACGCTATTTAGAGCCGTTGAATTGTATAAGAGTAGATTCCATTGCTGTTTTTGTTCTTCTTATAGGAATAAACCAAACCATCCCACCTTCCCCTATGTACTCAAAAGATAAAAGTCGCTGAGAAAGAGGAAAAATATAGAGGGGCGAGAGAGAGAATATTCAGACATTTCCTGTCAAATTGCAATGAAGACGTTTTTCCCATACTGTAATACAATTTACAAACGTACACACACACCTCTCTTTCTAAAAATACTATTCTAACCATCCCAGTATAAAAAACTATATTACAAACTATGAGCTAGCCTATCACACATGATGATTTGATGTCAAGTTGCTGCACTGCAATATCGAGGAATGTTACCACCATTTTAAAATAGTAACTTAATTTATACAAGCCATAAAAACTTCAATACTGCCGCCCAATTTAAAAATCACATATTTTATTTCTGTTGTAATTTTACATTTTTCAAAGTGAACCCGAGGTATCAATTAAAAGCTTTTTTTCACTCCAATTTGATTAACTTGCTTAAATATTGAGTTTTAATAAGTATTTTGGTTTTAATGTTTAATTTAAATTTATCAGATTTCTTATTTTGATATATATTCATTTTATTCATGGAAAAGTCATAGGTAATCCCACGAGAGTTTACGAGTTTATCGAATTTACCTGATGCAATGCGTCAACTAGAGTTGGATTTATTAAGACTATTCCATGAATAAAACATAACGGATTATATAAATAATAATTACTTTCGTGCTTTGTTGTATACAGACAAAACTAACAGTTGTGAGATCACGGCACACTGTGAATCAACCATCAATGAATCGATTCGAGATACTATGGTGTAATCAGTGCTACAAATGGTGCATATAAGACAGTTAACTTCATTCAGTTAATCTAACAGCAGAACAGAATAAAAGCACACCAACTGGCTTGCACCTAATCGAAATTGTGTTTTTAATCGATATACATTTCTATTATTTCAATTTCTGAACAAGTTATGTTGTATAAAATAATCTGTTTTCGTGCCGCTTAGTGGCAGCATCTGACTATTAATCACAGCACACTGATACTTGCATCTCCAGTAACGAGCAAATTATTTTACCACGATAAAAGACCATCCTCGCAATTCCTACAAGAATATTGCAAGATAAACAGCTGTGATTGGGTCTATATCTTAGGAATTGCTAAACGTTATCAATATCAAACACGCGTATGAGTTGAATAGTCTTAATAAATCCACCTCGACATCATGAGTGCTCCTGCTGCACAGTTGCAAATCTATTGATAAACTCGTAAACTCTCAAGGGATTACCTATGATAAATGTCCAGTTTTCCTAGGCATCTGTCAAATGGGCAAAGCACAAAAGCTAGTATACTAGTTTATACAAAAGACAGCAAGTCATTACCAGAGCTTGCATATTAAGCTGAGTCTCCATTGATAAACATTTCAATATTAACATGTCAATATTAACAAGTTGATATTGACATGTATATTGCAATTTCGTGTTCCAATTGACTTGACATGCAAACCCAGCATGTTGCACTTAACATTTTCAGATGTTAATTTGTTTTCCGGAGAAAATGGACAACATGTCAAGTCAATTGACTAGTCGGTCAATATCGGCTTTGTTTTGGGAATTTCCGGGAAACGAAAAGCGATCGCCAGCTTAATCGGCTTTGGTTCGAGATTTTCCAGGTAAACAAAAAGCAGTCGACAGCTTCCTCAATATTCCCGGCACCCATTTTGTATTATGTGAGTATTTTTTGTATATCAGTGTTCTCAATAGTATTGCATCTACTTTTAAAATTATTTTTTATGGCATACTCCATTGTTGAAAAATGTGACAGTTATTTTGAAAAGATCAAGACATCTGTACAAAATTAGTATTTAAGAAAGTCATAGACAGTTAACAAGAAGATAATAACGAGTATATAAAACTACTCTCATTTTGCAATGTTGGCTACCCTCTTCAGAGGCGTTTTCTTTTGGAATGTTATTCATTTCTGTTCGTAACCGTGCCAACACATGTTAACCTATAACATTGTAGTGGAGACAGTTGTTAATTGGCAAACCACTTGACTTGTATACATCAACAAGTTTATGATAAACATTTAACATATGTAACTGCAACATGTTGGTGTTAAAAGTATATCAATGGAGACGCAGCTTTATGTTATACAAAAGTGTGAAATATATACAGAAATATGATTTTCTCTACCCACGCGATTGTCCGTACAGTGCAACAACTCAAGCGAAAGGTTTCATGTGTCCAGGCATCACCGGGCGCATCACATAATGTTATTGTAATAGTTACAGGTACTATCTAATATCTTTGGCTTTTATATACAATCTAGATGATAAGCTCCTATACGAGAGTGGCAGAGCGAGGGATGTTTTGGTCCTGATACCAAGCCAGCATCTCAGTAGAAAATGCATCTGCCAGTGACTCTCCGTTTCCAAGCACAAGACTTCCATCCAGTGATGCATTTGGGGACAGAACTCGATTCCTGAAATCACACAGAAAAATCAAATTATTTTTTTATTTTTCTGACAGGAAGGCAAGATTATATTTATTTATTGTAATACATATAATACAACATTTCAAATTTCAAAAATCCAGATTAAAAATTTTCTACTACGAAAAAAAATAGATAAAACACAAAAAATTGCAATTTTTGACACATACCATATTTTACGGACTATAAGACGCTCTGGACCATAGGGCACACCTTAATTTTAGGAAGGAAATTTAAAAGAAAAGAAATTTAATGTGATTCTAAACGAAAAATTTTAAAGGAAATAATATACTTCATTGCATAAACAAATTATAACCTTGTACAATGGAATCAGTGTAAATCACTTCTAACTTAAAACCTGCGTTGTACGAAAATCTCTTCTAACAACTGAACTTATTTCTCATGAAAAAGAAAGCATCTTTATTATCTCAATGCATAAATAAAGGTCAGAATTATGACATGAACTTCAAAATTCCATTTTATGTGAAGCAAAATGTACTAATAAGCTATTATTTTTATTTACTTTTTTTACCCTTCAAAACTTCAGGGTCTTATATACGAGGCCATCTTATATTCGGGCCAATACGGTAATTCATTATTAAGAGAAAATTCTTGACTTACACAGGCTTTTGAATAATTTACATTTGTGTTCTGTGTTAACTTTCAATACAATTTAATACAGTTTTGGAAGTGTAGCAAGCTTAAAAAAACATGCATCTGTCAGGAAATCTCATCTCATCGTTATAACTAGGTTCTTTACATACCTTGCAGCAGGATCTAGGGGTTGGCATGTCATAGGCTGGAGAGGCTGGTAGATGCCTTTCTGTTGAGGGGTGGGGGATTCAAGCTGAGAGCTGCGAGTGTTGGGAGGATTATTCTGAAAACCCGGTGACACTGATGGACTACCATGAGGGTGATTCTGAAAACCTGGTGAACTTGCCGGACTGCTGTGGGGGTGATTCTGAAAACCTGGTGATGAAGATGGACTAATATGTGGGTGATTCTGAAAACCTGGTGACACAGGTACATTGTGCGGATGCGTATGAAACCCATGCGAAGTTACTTCGGTTGCAGTTTGTTGTTGTTGTTGTTGCTGTTGCTGCTGAGCTTGGTTCCGACGGAACTTGGTACTGTACTTGTAGAAGTCTGCCATTTCGAATGGCTTGGTCACTTCTCGATAAGGCTGCCACTTTCCAGCTTGCACCACTGTGTGATTTTTCGGCGATTCAAAAGGCACTACAGTATCAAAAGTCTCACTTTTAGTTGCAGACGCAACGTGATGGATACGATACTGTGGGTGTTGGTCGCTCGATACGTTGCTACTGCTTCGTGAAAGGTTGCTAGAGGCATCGCTTGTGGGACCACAGGGCTCGGGGGACCGCTTCTGCATTGAGGACGTCGGTCTGGACTGGGATTCCTGAGGCGGTGCATCCAGAGAGGTCTCGTACCACTCTTTTTCTTTCTGCTTTCTGTTCAGAGTATCAGTCGGCTGTGGGTCTACACTGCCTAGTGACTGAGTCCGCACTAAGCCACTGGCACGCCCATCCATGCCCAGACTGTGCTCAGGATACGTCTGGTTGGGTAACAGCGCACCTCCCCCAGATCGAGTGGCTTGCAGTGGCTGCTTCTGTGGCTCCATGGGCGGACACAGGAGGGACGGATGATTGTGGGCGGGTACATATTTGGGAGCTGCATACATGGCTGCCTGTTGAGCTATCATCTGGCTCTGCAGCTCTAAGTCTTCAATGCTCCAAGACTCTAAACAAGGACTACTGCTGCTGTGAGACGCAGGTGGTGCTTTCCGCCGGTCAAGACTACCAAATCTGCAACACAAGTGATTATCCATGGTAAAATTTAATCTCGATATCAGTTTAGCGTACTTTTCATTTTCACGTACCTATTTTAAATCCCCACTTCAAATCCCATACAATATAACATAAAGATATTTCACTTTTAAGTTTCCACTACTTACTATCATTTCATTATTACTTACTTACTCAATGGCAATAGACAATTCCTCAGCAAGCTAAAGGCATATTATCCATTTTATGAAACTCGAAGTTTCATTGCTGCACTTACCTGAGCCCGCCATTCAACCCTATTCTGTGCTAACTCTATCCAACCATCCCTCGCAAATCCTACTTCCCTTAAATCTATCCTAATATTGTCCTCCCACCTACGTCATGTCTTCCAGGTGGTCTTTTCCCTTCGGGTCTCCCCGTCAATATTTTTTAGATATGTCTTTCCTCTCCCATGTCCAGCCCATTCCATCCTCCATGATTTAATTAATTAATTATTAAGTGATCCCTATACAGGCCATGGAGGCCCAGAGGGTTCCAGGAGGTTGAGGCTCCCAGATTTTTGGACATTCGGCACATGAAGGTGGCAAGGTTGTCAGCCTTACGCACCGGCCGCCTTTACCCCCAGGATTGCTCCTGGTACTCATTTCCGTTGGAGGCTGAGTCGACCCCAGGGCCATGATTTAATTACAATTTACAATTTATTGTTCCAAATTACACGAAAAATACATAAAAAAGTTGATACACTACCCGAAGAAGCAGACCTTGTGTTCGGGGGTGGTTCAGTTCAATATATTAAAAAAACTTATACTAAATAATTACTTAAAACAGTACATAATTTGGAGAAGTATGACAAAATATTACGTATAAAAGGTTAGAACATGTTCTATTTACAATACAAAGGTACGAGGTAATACAATAATAATACATAACAATTTATTTGTTCAAATTTTAGTAAAAAACAAAGAAATTAAGTTCTATCCAAATTTTAAAGTTTAATATGAAAAATGTTATAACAGTAATAGTAGAAAACAGAAGTAATAATTATATAAATTTCCTAATTTTAGACCTAAATCGTTTGTTGTTTAAGCTAAATTACCCTTACTATATCCGGTGAAAAGTACAGGTCATGAAGCTCATCATTATGTAGTTTTCTCCAGTCCCCATTTTCATCTCTCTTAGGCCCAAATATTTTACTTATGGAAAATTTAAACGTTAAAAACTCCTTACATCTTTATTTCTCTCATAATACAGTGTACATTATAATATGTTACTTAAATCTCTTTCTTACACTATTTTGGTAAGAATGATCCATTGCTGAGTCGTATCTTGAGATAGTACAGTAGAGTCCCGAAAACTCTGCCTAATGTGGACCGAAGGAGGGCCGAGTGTGTGAAAATGCCGGGTTATCGGGAAAGGGTTTAAAAAAGAATAAGTACGAGTGTTTCCTCAGAAAATACAGTACATGCATGTGTTGGTTGCTTGAGAATACATAAGGCATAAGGCATAAAGCTGTCTATAATGAAAATTAACTAACAGACTTTGCAAAAACTAGCTACTTTTTTTTAAAAAGAAATGCGTAATATCCTGTTGTTTTTCTCACTGCATGCCAGGGTGTGGCCGAGTTATCCGGACTACCGGGTTATCGAGTGCTGAGTTTTTGGGACTCTACTGTATAGAGGAATCAAAGGAATAAACAATAGTTGGTCGGAATAAACAATGTCAAGTGTAACATTTCTGATACACACCTTGTTCTGTCTTGATTCCAGCGAGCCTGCACAACCTGACTGGGAGGGTAGCGTGTAGCTGCAGCGGGGTTCATCTTCATGCCTGCCTCTACATCCACATACGGGCCGTAATCGTGTCGCACCCAGTAACTGGGAAGAGTGGCAGTGGCAACAGGGACTGGTGCCATTTCTACTCTTTGTCTCGACATGTCTTCAATCCCCAGAGTGGCATACTGGTGCGTGTAGTGCACATGCCCTGGATAAAAGCCCCCACTCCCGTGCCTAAAACAATCATACATATCAATTACCACTGGCATTCTACATGCGTTATTAATATAAACAAGTTTTCGTTGTTACTTCATTGCAGAAATGTGTACCGGTACAGTCAAACTTCTGTATATACAAATGTGGATTGAAAAGTAACGCACAATAATTTTTTTTACAATTGTTTAATAGGTACAATTACAAGGGCTATTTTTTAAACCTCAGATGGGACATAAAATGAAAACCACATATCTTTAGTGACACATATCTTTAGTTGTTATTATGATATAAATAATTAATTGATGTAGGCCTATTGTGAACTAATTCAGTGTACCACTTAATTTAAGTTAAAGGTAAAAAGCTTGATATTTTATTAATGATTTAATTTTTATGTTATAGTCCAGTTATTCATTGCATCACCAAGCGACTTCAAAGAAATAAATCATTAAGTTGGTGTTCCTTTATGTTAACCTAATTAATCTGACCAAATCGGTCTTGGTTTTCACTTTCGAAAACAAAAGCAATGTTCCAATATTCTCTCAATGTTAGCGGTGACCTCAGTTCTTCCTTCGGTTTAATCAATTCACACGTGTTACTGTCTTAGATTTTGATTGGCTGGGGTAACTAGCTGATTGGTGTGGTAAAAATAAAGAAATGGGTTGAACTGTCGGCAAACTTTTCTTCCTAACCAAAGGAAGCCGCCTGGCCATTCAATGAATAACTGGACTATATATAAGGTATCCTTCAGTGAAGTTTTTAAAACAGTAATGACTTCACTGCGTTATTCCAAATATCAGTTATGTACACCAAAATCTAAGTAAACTACACAATATGACTCTGAAAACTGACCTTTGGAGCTGGGGATGGGAATGCTTTGTCTCCCTCATGGCATGCCTGGATAATCCATCGTATGTAGCTGAATGTCTGATGTCCCAGTAGCGCCTTGTCTCACCTGGTACAGCTTCAGGGCTAAGTGGCGACAGACTTATACCTCCTCCGTCATGTGATATGGCATCATTCCCTGTCTCTCTCTCCACACCTTCGACATCTGTAACCAATATATTATACGTACGGTGACCATATTTTGAACTGAAAACAGGACATCCCAAGCTTCAAGTCAATTTAACCCCTGCCCCCAAAATATATGTGTATAAAATAGATATATAAGCTTTCATGAACCACAGATTATTGTCTCTGTCGGACATTACATGAGAATATTATAGGAGAAAAATTCCTCCGACACTGGGACTTGAACCCAGGACCTTTGGCTATTCGCGCCAATGCTCTACCAACTGAGCTAAGCCGGAGTTCAATTCACAGCGCCGGATGGAACCTCTCTCCTATGACTGATTGCCCTAATGGTCTACCTCACAGACAGACAAGTTATGTCATATGCAGTACTGTGAGGCACACCAAGTAGTGATTTTTGTGACCGGGCTCCCACTGTTATTGTACAGTTAACATTCAAGACAGATATATAAGCATTCATGAGCCACAGATTATTGTCTCTGTTGGACACTACATGAGAATATTATAGGAGAAAAATTCCTCCGGCACTGGGACTTGAACCCAGGACCTTTGGCTATTCGCGCCAATGCTCTACCAACTGAGCTAAGCCGGAGTTCAATTCACAGCGCCGGATGGAACCTCTCTCCTATGACTGATTGCCCTAATGGTCTACCTCACAGACAGACAAGTTATGTCATATGCATTAGGGCATTAGGGCAATCAGTCATAGGAGAGAGGTTCCATCCGGCGCTGTGAATTGAACTCCGGCTTAGCTCAGTTGGTAGAGCATTGGCGCGAATAGCCAAAGGTCCTGGGTTCAAGTCCCAGTGTCGGAGGAATTTTTCTCCTATAATATTCTCATGTAATGTCCGACAGAGACAATAATCTGTGGTTCATGAAAGCTTATATATCTATCTTGAATGTCAACTGTACAATAACAGTGGGAGCCCGGTCACAAAAATCACTAATTAGTGTGCCTCACAGTACTGCATATGACATAACTTGTCTGTCTGTTAGGTAGACCATTAGGGCAATCAGTCATAGGAGAGAGGTTCCATCCGGCGCTGTGAATTGAACTCCGGCTTAGCTCAGTTGGTAGAGCATTGGCGCGAATAGCCAAAGGTCCTGGGTTCAAGTCCCAGTGTCGGAGGAATTTTTCTCCTATAATATTCTCATATGTGTATAAGTTATATATATACACAGTACATTTATTTTAGAACTTATTATTGTTATTATTATTATAAATAACACAGCCATTTTGATGCCTTAGAATTTATACCTATTCTTGGGTATATTTAGGTCGCTGATGCCAAATGTGCCATTAGTTTCGCCCTACCAGCTTTAGTTTTTGAGATATGGTATTACCATTATGCATATTATCCCATTTTTCGTTTGATATAAATAAAAAACAGTGCCTATTGGTAGCTTCTAAATTATGTGAAGAAGAAAGCAACACATTAACATTACAATAACAATATACAAGATACAAGATGTTTATTCACCATTTACATTTGTATTACATGTCTTGGTTTCGTCCTCATATTTACTTACAAATAAAACTTAAAATTAAAATTAAAAATTACAAATAGAAATTAAAATTAAAATTACAAAGGAATTAAAAAAGGTTAAAATGACAGACCAACCACATTACAGTCTTTGAATTCTTCTATGCTGTAAAATACTTTATCCCTGATCCATGTGTCTAATGATTTTTTAAATTTAATTACAGATACAGTGAAAGCTTCTTTAGGTAGTTTGTTAAATAACTCTGGGCCTATGTATTTATAACTGTTATGCACTTTAGAGAGTCTGTAATATGGCATATCTATATTGTGTCTATGTCTAGTGTTATAAGAGTGCACTGTCTGTCTAAGGCGGGTTTCATCCAAATTTTCTTTCATATTATTCAGACATTGGTAAATGTACAATCCGGGTAATGTGGTGATATTCAATTCTTTAAAAGAATCTCTACATGATTCCCTGGGACCTAATCCAATTATGCATCTAATGGCCTTTTTTTGCCATTTAAATACAGTTTTGGCTCCTATAGAGTTGCCCCAAAGTAGTGTGCCATATTGTAGATGGGAGTGGAAGAAAGCATAATATGCATAGAGCAGCAGGTTCTTACTTACACTTTTCCTTAGTTTATGTAGCAGAAAGATGACTCGTGCTAATTTGGAGCATATCGAGGATGTATGCTTCTCCCAACTTAATTTTTGATCAATGTATATACCCAACAGTCTTACACTTTTGTTTTCTTTATTCGCAACGGATAGATCAAATAATATTTCTTCTGTTTTAGTATGGTTCAGATGTAGGAAGTTTGCCTTAAACCAAGATTGAGCTTTTCCAAGTATCATTACATTTTTGGCATTAACCTCTTCAAGGGAGTTAGGCCTACATGTATTTATAATCGTAGTATCGTCCGCGTAAAGAACGGTTTTACATGGTAAGAGTTCAGGGAGGTCATTCATATACACTACAAAAATGAATGAGCCGAGCACTGACCCTTGGGGTACCCCCTTGGTTATTGGCATTAAGTTAGATAACCAAGGGGGTCTGTCAAAAAATGTATATCATATATTCTACGGTCGTTTATGACTTATGAGCTGTCAATTTGAGGGCCAAAAAATAATCCAGCTTTTAGTTTTTCTGTACTTCGTACAGTTTTTGTCCTACATGTCCAAAGTATGGTCAAGAACTTTCACTAGCTGTATTATCAAGCAAGATTTTGTTTCGCTAGACTAAGAGTTCACAAATAAAATCTATATAAAAGTAGAGCTGGTAGAGAAAAACTGTTTACATGTTTGGAATAAGCACACTAAGTAAGTTATAGCCAAATTCTGGTAAAACATCTGAGACACCAAACAAAAAGTTCTTTTTTGTTGGACGTGTAATAGGGCTGTGTAATAATTAAGGAACTAATATATTTTAAGAACAGAAGAATATATAGCGTTGCTAGCATCCTGGCAACAAATTTTGCACCATTTATTAATACTGTCACACCATTGTTTTAATGTGTATATAGCCTATGTGTTGTGTTATATTCTATGAAGGCTGAAGTTGTGATATGGACCCAGACAAGTTTTAAGTTATGGGTATAGGGTTGAATCTTATCAAGATTTTAACATTATTAACCCTTTCACTGCTGAGATATTGGCAAGCTGACATACCCTCCTTGCTGAGATATTTTCACTGTCACTCTGCGCTAAATCCGAAAAATAAGAAGGCAGTTTTAAAATACGCCAGAACTTCGTCATCACGTTATAACTGCTTTTCCTTGCTCGTGAAAGCAACGACTGTGTTGAAATTGAACATACCATGGCCTTGACGTGATTCCCGCTTGTCATATGACTCGTGAGTTTATTGGCTTCTTCAGACATCACAACATTGTGCAAGGCCTCACATTTTCGTCTACAAATTGCACCACAGAGCAGGGAAAGCAATGAAATTAAGTTCTATCTAACCCCAATAGATGGCAGGACACTATCCTTCCGTTAAAACCGTGTTAAAAAATTCCATGCCTTGTGGAATCGTCTCGTTCATAGCACCAAATTCGCGGGCGGAACAGTTCCGTCAATAGCACACGTAGGTGCCATTCTCCGCGCCGTAACAGTTCCGTCATTAGCAGTGAAAGGGTTAAAAAAATTTTGTTGAAAATGATGCAACTATTATGCAGGGAATTTTTATTTTTTAATGGAAAAATTTGTTGTGTCCATTATGCGAGTCCATATTCATCAGCAAATTTCAGACAGTACTGGTACCTAAAGCTATGATATCCAATAACATGTACAGATATAATTACAAGTATATGTTCTATTCTCAAATTAATTCTTAGAACTGAAAAAGAAATGGGATTGTTGATTTAGAATATTGACAGGACAGTGACATAATTATAGTCACCCTAAGCAGTTCAACAATCTACAATTTCTGAACCTGACCTTACAAAGGGGCTAACTGCCAAATAAAAAAAATATTAAAATTAAAAAAAAATAAAAAAAAAATAAATAAATAAAAAAAATTACTATACAATGGTGGTACATGACATCCTGCATTGCCTACAAAACCGCTAAGTGAAATTCATAATACTGTGGTTGCAAAGTTAATCAAAAGAGAGCACCGCAGGTAAGGACCAATGCTATTTCTTTACAAGGATTGTTGATTATCTCAGAAACTTAATTTTGGCACTTAGCCCCTTTGTAAGGTAAGGTACACAATTAGTGAGTCTTGAGTGTATGATAATACCGCTGTCTAGAGGAGGTCGAGGTTTTTTCCTCTGCTTGGGTTGCTGAGCCTTGTTCGACTGCCGCAGCAAGTCCAATTTTGCCTCCAGTTCAGCAAGCCGCCTGCGACTCTGCTGGTACATGAGCCGGTGCTTGCGTCGCACAGCCTTGCTTGCAGTAGTGTCATTTGCAAGTCCGAGTGCTGCCTCTGCTATGCCTGTCTGAACTTTGTATTCCAACTCCAGAGCAACCAGCATGTCCTCCTAGAAATAATACATAATATTGTAGTTTGAAGTAACAGCAAAGAAGGAATGACAAATAAGTTTCAAGTGAAAAGATTTAATAAAATATTTAAATACTAAAAGATGTTTGAATTTTGTGCTAAAACTGAATAGGTTTACATATCTTATTATTAATATTACTAGAAATAGCACAGTGAAGTGTTAACATCTGTAGAAAGTTTGAGTACGGAAATATGGGCACTAACTCAGCCATTTCATAAAATATGGGAATTTTTCCCTCGAAGAGAGAAGTTATAAAATTATTGTAATTTGGTGGTCAAATATAAGTTTAAAATCTCAAATTCTTTGAATATTAAGGTCTTAGGTGTATCTGAAGTGGTTTCATGTGTAAAATCTGTCGATTTACTTATTTATTGCATCGAGTTACTTTTTTTTTGCCATTTTTAGCATAATTTTAACACTCTTTAAAACCAAATAGTCAAGAGTAATTAGCTATGTCCATTTTTATTTCAGAAAATATACATCTTAAGGTACAATTTGGGGTATAAGATTAACTTAAAAAAAATATGTGTGGTTAATTACTATGTAAAATAACAAACAGCGACTTCTTGTCCCACCCATAATGGTGCTAGTTTTGTTAAATTATTATTGATGAGTTAAATAAATGTTCTGACAACCTGGAAACAGTTTATAATTTGTATTTAATCCCTCATAACTTCATTAATAACAACATTAAGACCCTAACAGTAATAGCAGAACAACAAATGAACTCTTGTTTTGCATCATTAAAAACAAAATAATAAATAATATTATATAGCTATCTACATACAATACAATACATTGAATTGAATTAAATTGAATTGAACAATTAATAGAAAGATCTATAGGGTCTTCTCGTCCCCAAAAAAAAATTTAAGCTTTTTCACTTAATAATTAAATTAAAAAAATTATTACAATACAGAATATTTCTCGTCCAACCCTTCATTCCAGCCTCCAATTAAAAGCAGTGTCAAAATTATGTCCCACCCGTAATAGATTTTGTAAAACAAATTTAAAATAAATTTTAAATAATGGTTTGCATGTAGTGTGGAGGAGAAGGCATTGTAAATTTTACAGAATGTGAAGAACCAATTCTAGTTTATTATTTATGATATGTAATAAACAAAAATAGTTTTTATAATTTGCTAGAATGTCCCACCCATAATTATGAAATGGCTGTATAATATGTCTATAATGTGTGTATATATAATGACTCGGGTGTCTCAATCAGAACTAAAATGAGAGTTATCCAGCAAATGATATTCCCAATAGTGCTCTACGGATGCGAGAGTTGGACCTTGAGGAAAAAAGAGAAGAAGAAAATCGAGGCATTTGAGATGTGGACTTGGAGGAAATTACTTAAAGTAAAATGGACAGAGAAAAGAACCAACAAGTCAATCATAGAGGAATTAGAACCAGAGTGTTCGTTGGAAGCACAGGCGCTGAAACGGAAACTGACATACTTCGGACACGTTATGAGAAGAGAGAACTCCCTCGAAAAAGACATAATGCTGGGTATGACAAACGGAAACAGAAGGAGAGGAAGACCGCGGACAAGGTGGAGCGATGAGATTAAGGAATCCATGAACTCATCTTGGACGGACATAATAAGAAATGCACAAGATAGAGTGAAGTGGAGGAAATGTGTTAGTGACACAGTGCGCTCTAGGCCAAGATTCACATAAGTGCAACGGCTGGCACCCTTCTGCCGAGAATATCCACGGATCGCTAAGGATCGCTCTCGATCTATGCACTACTACTACTACTGTATAATGTTAAGAAGACAGCAAGTTTGGAAAACCTTCCTAGGTTCAGCAAAAGCACTAACCTCTTTGGATTTCGATTTGCTGTTGTTAATCAGGTTCTCTGGGTACGTGTAAGCAGTACCAACTCTTCTTCTGAATGGAGGAGGAAACTCTCCGGGCTCCAGAGGAGTTTCTGGAGGCAGCACTCCAGTCAGCTCTGCCTCTTGTATGCATAGCTGCTTTAGCTCTCTGTTCCTGTCCTGTAGCTTGGCTTCAAGCTCTTCTCTGCGTGCTTGCAGTGATGCCACCATGTCACGCACACTGCCCTCTCTTCCCTCTGCTTCTGCAATTACAAATTCACAAGGACTTAATAACATGAACTGCAACTTTACCACTTCTAAACAGTCATAACCGTGACCGTTGTAAAAATGAAGAGAAAGTCGTTGCAATGTTTTGAATTGCATCCCAAGTTTTGTAGCCTATTTAACCAACTTCTGTACTGGTACCTTTGATTTCAGATGTTAATTCTGATTGCTTACCAATATTTTAAAATTTAGAACCATTTCTTGGAAGCAATGAGTTTTAAAAGTTTACACACTGTAATAAACTGTGGTAGGCCTACTACAGTAGAAGTAGAGTCCTGCTATTCCGAAAATCCGTCTATTCTGAACAGAGTTCAGAAAAAATACAGATTTTTTAAACTTAAAAACAGGTGAAATTAAAAAGAAGTTCATGAAAAAACGAACATTTATTGTTATGCAAAGAAGTTACAGACATACATAGAACCTAAGCTTGATGAAAACACCTGAAACCAAATTGGAATGAAAGCTGGTTTCTTGTTGGCTCAATTTATACAATTCCCCGCACTTAATTTACACCTTAACAAGTCAATACGTTGATATTATTAATGAAATCCACCTATTCCAAATTCCCGCTAAACTGAACAGTGTTTGGTCCCAATTAGTTCGGAATAGCAGGACTCTACTGTATTTTGAACTTCACTAATTCAAACTGCTTTTCAACTTTTAGGAAAGTACTGTGAACTGAATTTTATCAAAAAACACTTTCTACAGATCTGTTTGTGTATGCAGTTATTTCAGTTCTTAAATCACAAAGCTTGCCTAAGCAATTGTGATACATTACAGTCAAAGTGTAGGCGTAGGCCTACAGTGACATTTCCAAACGCATGGTACAAAAATACATATGTTAGCCGCCTTTATTTTACAGTACCGGTAGGCCTACTGGCACTATATTTGGGTAGGCTTTGAAAATGAACCTTTTGACATTGTAACAGCTGATCTTACATTGCCTTTTAACTAGTTATCCTAATGTAGTTCCACTGTCTGACAGTAGAGTGTCGTGATGTGCCATGAGGGACCATCATAGTCAAGTAAGCAATGTTTTTCATCTTCACCACCAAATTCTAATGTGTTAAATTCACAAAATTTTCTCTGCCCTAATTAATTTTTTTGCTATTTTCTCTCGTCGTAATCTATCTCTTTGAAAACTCACACAACATTCTCTACCGTAAGCATTGGAATTACGATTTCCTCCCACCTTAATCCATCTCTGTGAAATTAATTAGGGCAGGGAAAATTAAAGTCTGTTGAATTATGAAAGAATGAAAATGACAAGTCAGGCATCGGGACATGCCACGGACGTGAGATCTCACATACTGTGCCCTAAAATGCAGAAAATTGTAACTTTTGTTTAAAAAGTGGAATATGGGATCAAATAGACCTTATTTCAATCTAACTTATCATAATAATTCATAATCCATAAATACTTATTTTACACCAGAAAATCAATTGCGACATGAATCTGCCCTTTTCTGGAGAATAACCCAAATATTAAAAATGCGAGTGCCCCTTGTACCAAATATTAAAAATTCGAGAGTAAGTGCCTTGTACCCACAGGTTTGACTTGTACTCAAGGGTTTGTCAGCCTGTTCGTCCTCGAAGAATTCGCTAGATCGTGGTATAAAAGGAACTGCTTCACCGATGGTGGGTTGGGCAGGATACGTCTCATGCAAAGGTGCACCTAATATTTGTTTTTTTCCCATCTTTCACTGTTTAAAGATTCTCCCCACTCTCTCCTCCTTCCCAAGCGGGTCCCATTAGTGAGTTGTGGTGTGGAATATCTCGAACATTACAACTTTAAATTACATTGACTTTTTAACTTCTTCTTGTAAACAAACTTTACCAGTAGGATTTGCCAACCAAACCGCCCGTACAGATACATCTACTGAAGCGAACAAACGTAACAGGGGATGTAGGAAAAGTTATAATAAGGTAATTGATATCAGGTGGGTGTTAAATTGCTAACTGCAGGTTAACAGCACATCAAACTTAATTTAACCCAATTTAGCCAATAACCATAAAAATGTACATCTCTATCAATTTTCTTCTATTGGTTAGATCTAGCTCCCAGGTATGATTGTACCCATTTCCTCACCATTTATGCTTATTCCCAATAAAACTCCCACACACTACACTACTTCAACAAGCATTTTATACAGGATATAACTGAATACTTCAAATAATAGAAACGAAAGAGCAGTAGCTCCAATAATACAATACTGACACTTCATGGGAAAGATATTTTATACCCGCCCATGTGTGTAATGCATCTTTTTAGAATATGAAACGACCATAAGGCTAAAAAAAAATGTTTTATAACATTACAACAATGGGTTACTTACCAGACATAGGGTGACATACCATAGGACATCGAACTTTATAAACTTCAATCACATAACAATAAACTGTAACATCAGATACCACAATAACAGTTCATGTAGGAATGTATGTCACACACTCACGGGATAATTCTTAAGTCACTTTAACTCAGAATTCTTACGTCATGTTAATCAGCCTAGAACACTAACAACAAACGATAACATTATCCAATCACAAAGCTCAATTAGATTAGCGTCAAGCGAGATGAGAGACCGCCCCGGAAGGAAACATGACATGTCGGAAGTGAAATTGTATAGTTCATAGAACAATTGCATTATGGGAAAGACAACAGCGTTTATTTCAACAACTCGGCGTTAGTACTTCATGGAATAAAAAAGCAATAAAAAACTAAATTATGGGCTGACGTCATTATCATGGTTGCTAGATGGCGGCCATATTTGTACATGAGCGCTCGAACATTGGACGATAGCTAGTTCAGGAGAATGCCGCCAGATGGCAGGTTATTATAATAATAATAATAATAATAATAATAATTTTATTGTCATTAGGCTAAAACAAGCTATAGACAAAGTCAGATAAAACACAGAATATATACAAATAAAACACAGAATATATACAGATTATTTACAGATTTCGTCATTACAATCAATTAATAGATATGGTACACAAACATTAACCAGAAGTTAAAAACGTATTAAAATACAATTGGTCTATCACTGAAATTAAAAAATTCTTCAAGTGAGTAAAATGGATTACCCATCAACCATTCATTCAGGTTATGCTTAAACTTATTACTTTGGCAATTTGCTGTACTTGGAGAGAATTTGTTATAGCACTTAAGTCCAATAACATCATAGCTTTTCAATGTCTTAGATAGTCTTTGAAAAGGTACATCAATGTGTTTACGCTTTCTTGTATTATGAGAATGTATATCTTCTCTAAGTTGATAATTTGGAAGATTGTTAATGGTGTGTAGTACAACAGTATAGATGTAAAGATTAACAACAGTCATGACTTTAAGCTTCACAAACAATGGCTTACAATGGGCTAGTCTGTCAGCATCAGAAATGATTCTAACTGCCTTTTTTTGGAGCGAAAGTATATTATGAACATGGGAACTATTTCCCCATAGCAATAAGCCGTACAAAATTACACTCTGAAAGAAAGCATGGTATGCGGATCTAATATACCTATCTGAAACATAACTTTTTAAATTTCTCAGCAGATATATTACTCTGGATAGCCTACCCGATATATAATTAATGTGATAATACCAGGAAAGTTTACTATCTAAATAAATTCCCAAAAATTTAACACTGTCCGGTTCATTTGGCAGACAATTTTCCCTTAAACTGAATGACATGAACTGAGTTTTATTTTCATTTAAACAAAACCCATTGGCTCTAAACCATTTAGATGCTTCGCTAATAGTATTCTCTGTTATAGTTTTTAGAGAATCCATGCCCGAGCTCTTGTTTATAAAGGTTGTATCGTCTGCATACATGATTGTATGAGAATCTACATTAGATGGCAGATCATTTATCATAATCACAAACAGCAGTGGGCCGAGCACGGAACCCTGTGGCACACCACACATAACATCAGCTACATTAGATTTGCTATCGCCTATACACACAATTTGTTTTCGGTTCTTTAAGAAAGACCTAAGTATACTTAAACTGTTATTCTGAAAACCTATCAATCCTAATTTATATAAGAGTAACGCATGGTCCACACAATCGAAAGCTTTACTCAGATCACAAAAAGTGATCTGAGCAAGTTCCTTGTCCTCAAATGCCTGCAAAACCTTTTTAACAAGCGAATCGATAGCATGAATGGTGGATCTGTTTTTTCTAAACCCGAACTGCTCATCACAGAGAATCCTTTCTCGGTCTAACAACTGACACATTTGGTCATATATAATGGTTTCTAATACTTTAGAAAAAACTGGAGTGAGAGATATGGGCCGATAACTAGATGGGGAATTTTTGTCTCCCTTCTTATACACAGGAACCACTCTGCTTAGCTTAAGTACATCGGGGAAAATACCCTGAATCAAACACTTGTTTATGGCATAAGTAAGGGGACAAGCAATGGACTCTATAACATTTTTCAATATTTTACAGGAAGTGCCATATATATCCACGCTGCTGGATGACTTTATCTTTTTTACAGTATTTACAACCACCTGCTGTGTTACTTCCGAGAACACAAAACTTTGACCAACATTCCTAGAATTCAAGTTGCAATTTTCCATCAAATTAGCAGCTGTTTCCACAGGTTTAGTGACATTATTCTGAATATCCTGAACTGATTGTATACAATAGGTATTAAATTCATCTGGTGTAACAGCAATATCTTTAGGTTTACCGTTATTAGCAACTGAGTTTATAATTTTCCAAGCCTGTTTATGTTTATTCATTGATGTCTCAATACTTTTAATGTTATGATCTTTCAGTGCTAGATTAATAGCTACTTTGTATTCATTCCTAACTTTTACAAGAGCAGATTTAGATTGTTGGGAATTAAGCTTCTTATTCAAATCATTGAACAACATAACCTTTTTTTTCAAACTAGCTAGTTGAGGAGTATACCATTGCTTATTTTTCTTACTTATTTTGCTTACATTGGGATTAACATTAACTTTACATTTTCTTTGTGGGATGGTCATATCATAAATACTGGTGAATACAGAAAAAAATTCCTGAAAAATACAATTTGCTGACAAATGTTCAATTTTAGAGAACATATCAAACCAATCATAAGCACTAAGGTGAGATCTAAAATTAGACAGCTTTATGTCATCTACTGGCCTTGTTACCACCTGTTTACTCTTGAAACATATGCTGTCATTTACATCACAATTTTCAATGGTGAGAACTACCCCATCATGGTCAGAAAAAGGACAATTAACAATGACACAGGATTGAATTGATCTTATAAAGTTTGTTATTATGTTATCGAGACAGACCCTTTATTTCGGATAATTGAAGTTTTTATTCCATACAGAGATAATTAATGTAAATGAATTGAAATTTTATGTCATAAATATTGTACGAGGGCCGTTCATAAAGTAAGTTTCCCTGAGCCCGTTTACAGAAACAATTTAATGGAAATGTTTATTGCAACAGATACAGCAAGTGTTCAGCTATTTTCAACATATTCGCCACCGGAATTGAAACATTTGTCTTACCATGACACCAACTTTTGAACACCTATGTCGTATAAGTCTGCCGCCAGGGATTTGAACCACTGTGTGACAACATCTCCTCCTCTCTGTCATTCTTTTTCATTTCTTTAGGTGTAGAAAAAGATGGAAATCACTGGGAGCGAGGTCCGGGCTGTAGGGTGAATGTTTAAACACCTCCCAGCCGAATTTCTGCAGGAGACTTGCTAGGAGGTGTTTGAACATCCACCACACAGCCCGGACTTCGCTCCCAGTGATTTTCATATTTTCCTACACCTCAAGAAATGACAGGGAGGCGGGAATGTTTGTCACATAGTGGTTAAAATACCTGGCGGAAGACTTACACGACACAAGTGTTTAAAAGTTGGTGCCATGGTAAGACGAATGTTTCAATTCCGGTGGCGAATATGTTGAAAAATAGTTGAACACTTGCTGTATCTGTTGCAATAAATAATTCGAAGAAATTGTGTTTTGTTTCTGTAAACGGACCGAGGAAAACTTACTTTGTGGACGTGCCTCGTATTATGTTTTGCAACTAGCCGAAAATGGCCTTTATTAAGACACGAATATGTTTAGGAAACGAGCAAAGCGAGTTTAATTTTCTCGTACGAGTGTCTTTAATTACTTATATACTTGAGTTCAGAAGTTAAAAACCTTGCTAGTTCCGTTTCACAGTATGTCAGGGTCCTTTACTTCCGAATCAAAGAATACATACGGTATCTCAAAAAACTAAAAAAAAAGTGTGCATGGAACGCCACGCGACAGAAGTGAAACTTGTTTTAATTTTTGGATTTCTAATTTTGGATTATTGGATTTTTTGAATTTTGCATTGTTGGACTTTTTAATATTGGGTTTTTGAACTTTTTGAAATTTTTGATTTTTTAATTTTAGATTTTTCTTTTTTAATTTTGGACCTTTTTATTATTAAATTTTGGATTTTGGATTTTTAATTTTGGATTTCTTATTTTTAAATGTTTTATTTTTGAATTTTTATTTTTTATTTTTAAATTTTGGATATTTGGATTTTTCAATATTTAATTTTTATTTTTAAATTTTGGATTTTTGGACTTTTGAATATTGGATCTTTGAATTTTTTAATTTTGGATCTTTGAATTTTGGATTTTTAAAATTTTGGATCTTTCAATATTATTTATTTTTTAATTTTGGATTTTGAATTTTTGAATTTTTGGATTTTTTAAACTTTGGATAAGTCTAATCATTGAGTTGTTTTCTGTGCAGTCCGTTCTGTCACACGTCACCAATTTCGTGGCGATTTTGATTGATACATTAATTTCGTGACGAATTTTGAGCGTTACACAAGCTCTCGATTTAACCCTACCGCGGCTAAAGAAGTTTCACTTCAAAAAGAAAATAGTACCTCAGAGACAACACGAACACACAAGACGAGACACCCACTCAGAACACGCGGATGGGATGAAGACGAGATGATAATGAGTTAATGGATGTCAGATGATATCGGGATCCACAAAGGCTTTAAGTTACCCAACATTCGTCTTACAACTGAGGGAAACCCCGGAAAACCCCACCTAGCAACTTGTCCCGACCAGGAATCGAACCCGGGTCCACCGCATTGAGAAGAGTGATGTAAAAATGTGTTTTAGGAGTTGATCTTTCAAATTAATATTGTATTCTAAACAAAAAGAGGACTGGAAGGAAAATAAGATAACAATGAAGGAAAGGAAATACGAAAGATAAATAAAAGGGGAAATACTGCTATTGGTGTTGTGCTGGGCGTGAAAAGTCATGCGCAGTAGCAAACGGTGTGAGATGGTGAATGCATGGCCTGAGTGATATGGAGACTAATTGCAGGATTTCGCAGCAACTGGTTAATGGTAATTATTATTATTATAGTTATATTTATGTTTATTAATGATTAGATGTATAGTGTATACTGTTAGGGATACCCCAGACTTCATATTCCTTCTAAGTAAACAGGAAATGATTACTCAAATTCGTTTTAAATTAAAATGAATCACCAACAAGAAGAAATATATACTGGTTATAAGAAGACTAGCATGTGCCCGCGCCTTCGCCCGCGATAATTATTTCAAAAATTAAAAATTAAGAGCATAATAGTTAAATCATTATATTTAATAACACCTAAATCACGTGGACTACATACCACAATTAGATAGCATCGTCTGGTAAAAGCGACCTCAGATTCGAGTTTCTTGGCCCACAAAACCTCTGTATAGTGAGATTCGTCCAAATAAAACAACGTTTGACCATATTTAGGGTTTACAACATTCAAGCGATCGCGAAAGTTTTATTTTCAAGATATGGCAAAAATAGCCAAAGCCAACTGTAATTGATTTGACATTGAAATGTATAACTGAAAACTTATGTTTTGAAAACGCAAAAAATGCACGTTTTTTGCCCGTTTTTCACTCATAACTCAGGGACGAAAACTAAAATTAAAATTACGGCTTCGAGGTGCATTTTCCGATCCTTCAGCCCACCTATGTTTAAAATTTCAGATCTCTGCGTTCAGTAGATTTCGCTGGACATCGAGGACAATTCCTTTTATTAATATAGATAATATGAATTATAATGATACCTTCTCTAATTTGTCAAACATCCATTTAATTTAATCCAAACCCACCTATACCATTGGCAACAATATGTTCTGTGAATTTGTTTCGATAATTCTATGCAAAAAGGGATTAAGTATTTTCAAAAACATTTAATTTTTGGCATTTAGAATCAGAATTTTTCAAAATCCTTTCTTATTGAGCATCTACATTATGAAACGAAGGTACTGTCAAAATTCCAAGTCTCTACCTGTTATAGTTTAGGCTCTACGTTGATTCCTGTCAGTCAGGACAAAGCCTTTTATATATATAAGAGATATACTTTTAAAATTATATTTGTCACCCAAATATAAAAAAATTAACATAGTTAGTATAAATATAGCTCACTCATTTAGTTTTCTGCAATATATATCAGGTACTCAAAAAGATAAACAGTAACTGGTATCTCAATTTTTTGCACTGTTTACTGTATTAGACATTTAGGTGTTGTTATTTTTATGGAAGCTCTTAACTAGGGGAGGATTTCTATGACATGTCATATTTTTCCCCTTTGCATTATTTCAGGTTTCCGACTAATTTATACCCGATTCCAAGCATCCTGGTGAAAAGGGAATGACTTTTATTGTGCATATAACTGCATATTTAGGAAATTTTCAACTATTGTAGCATATTTAGGTCATATTTGTGTCATATTTTTGGCATATTGTGTACATACTAGTATTTAAAATAATTAACACTATATTTTAATAAAATGCATTGTAATGAAACTTAAAAAAATATACACACTGTACAAGTGGTAAAGTCATATTTTAAATTTTATTGGTCATATTTTAATGTTTTTTAGGTCATAGAAATCCGCTCCCTACTCATAACAATCACAATGAAACACAGAATATTCCATTTGCCTGCATTTAGTGCGAGAAAACTGCGTATATTATACTTCGCTTGGAACGTAGTAAAGGATAATATCTAATATATTTGAGGTTGTGTTTTCGTGTGCATCCAACACCACCTACTAACAAGACCGTATTCAATTGTGAGATTAATTGAAGATGGCCTTGCTTGGTTTACGACTTGCAGATATATGATTTTTTGTTACATAGGTGGACAGAAGGGGAACATGAAAGCATACCTAAATGGGAAAACTCAGTATAGGGGGTTTTTATGGGAGGGGGCTAGGGAATTCGAATCTGAGGATTTTTCCCCGGGCAACGCACTTTAATCGCGAAATGCACCTCAAAGCCTGGTTTCTAGCATTTTAATTGTATATGAATAATTTTGGTAAGGCTCATGAGTCTGTGATACGTTTCAATCGTTTCATTTCGAATCTTTATGCCCATACGGAAGCACAAGATTCGTTCTATTCGCTTAATTATTAATATTTTTAACGTTAAACAATCTAATTAAGAATAAAATTATGAATTACATGAAAACGATGTCAGTGTTAATAAATAGGGCCTATAATGTTTTAATTATTTTTCTGTTAAATAAATGATTTAACCAAAACATCTAGTAGTTGAGTAAATAATCATGGGCACTTGCTAAAGTAATACATTACACTTTTAATATTTGCCTCGAGATTAACATCGAGTAATTACATTAACATTTGTACATGATCTTAATATTTAATACAGTTGTACTATTTAATACATGGCAGCACAAGATTAGTTTTGTATAATTATTTATAATTATTGCATAAAACAATATAATTAACAATAAAATTATCAATTAGGCCTATGTAATTTATGCAACTTATGTAAAAGCAATGTAAGTGTTAATAAATATAACGTATTGATCATTTTTCTGTTAAATAAATGTAAGTTGAGTAAATACTCGCGGGCGAAATATTTAACATAAATATTAACGTGTCTGTCTGTCTGGAACCCTATAGCCCCTATGTTGGAGCAAAGGGGCCTCCAAGTGGAGGTTTCTGTTACCTATATGAATTTTGTTACGCTTATTTTCCGAGAGAGGGCAGAGAGACAGGTGGTAAGCCCATCGCTTCTCAACCTCCCCGCAGGAAACTAAGGTATTACTAAGGGCCGAGAAATTTTGTCCAGAGGCTCTAATTTAGGCTTGAAGTTCTTTTACGTGCCGTAAATCTACGACTCGGAACCCCCAGCTTAAAGTCCCTCCCGGAGGACTCCGTGCCCAGGATTTTTACGTTCTGAAAAACCCATCGACCGCGTCCGGGTTAAATATTAACGTGTAGGCTTGTAAATTTGATGGAAACCTAGATTTTTTTTTACAGATCACGCCACCTGCTTGTGAAGAAGGGGTAAGCCTATTGTAGGCTATGTCGGGAAGGAAAATCAAGACACTTTCTGAGATATGCAAGTGAAGATATGATGACATCTGATAAGAGTATGACTTGGTTATGAGTATGAATACCATTAACTCGCATGCACAGGAAGTCAGCGTTATCAAATGATAAGACAAGCTTCCTGTAAGATTGACCAGGCTCATTCAGAGGTTCATTAAATCCCGAAAATATTAACAATTAAAATATTTTCCCCCAAAAATTTCATGTTAGTGTTACCAAATATTGGACATTTAAACAAATTAACTAATACTTCTGACAATAGAACACCTCGCGTCCAACAAAATTTAAGATCTCATCTTGGAACAGATTTTAAAAATTCTTGCACATACGTCATTTTTAACATTTTAATTTCTGTGGCCTTCCTTAGTCCTAAATGTTCCCACAAAGAGTCGACAATTATAAAATGTAAGTATATAGTAATTGGGCCTAAGATGGATGAAAATGGGGACCGGAGAAAACTGCATAACGACGAGCTTCATAACCTGTACTCTTCATCGGATATAGTAAGGGTAATTAAATCACGGAGGATGAAATGGGCTGGACATGGGGGAGGAAAGATATCTGAAAAAAAAATTGACTGGGAGACCCGAAGGGAAAAGACCACCTGGTAGACCTAAACATAGGTGGGAGGACTATGATAGATTATCATTGAGTTGATTGTTTTCTGTTCAGTCCGTTCCGTCACACCTCACTAATTTCGTGACGATTTTTTTTAGCGTGACACAAGCTCTGGATTTACTCCTGGATTTGCTAAAGAAGTTTCACTTCAAAAAGATATATTGTGCATTACTTTTCGATCCATCCTCGTATTAAATATTAATATTAATATTATTATTATTATTATTATTATTATTATTATTATTATTACTACTACTACCACAGTATAAGTATTAATACTTATACTGTGCTACTACCATCATCTCCCACTTATCTAATCCACAAACTCAAGAAGTTGAGTTATAAACCAAACTATATTATTCAGAGCAATTTAAGTTTTCTAATGTTGCAGATTTGGGACATTTTATTGGCGAGACACTACAAAAGGAAAGTCTATCTGAGAGTGCGGAGAGGAAACGCAACGAACTTTTCCAAAGTTTGCAGTCACATACAGAAAAAGGTAAACCTAAGTGAATTATATTTAAAAGTATTGCTATTCGAATCAAAGAGCATTATGGCAATAGCAAACAAGATACCAGGGTATGTGTAAGCAACCAAGTAATCTGGGCTTGTGTTAACTACGAGCGACGTCCACAAAGTAATTTTCCCTGGGTCCGTTTACAGAAACAAAACAAAATTTTAAGTAAATAGTTATTGCAACAGACATAGCCAGTGTTCAGCTATTTTTCAACATATTCGCCACCGGAATTGAAACAAATGTCATACCGTGGGACCAACTTTTGAATACAAGTTTCGTAGAAGTCTGTCGCCTGGGATTTGAACCACCGTGTGGCTACCACCTTCGCCTCTCTGTCATTATTTGTCATTTCATGAGGTGTAGGAAAAGATGGAAATCACTGGGAGCGAGGTCCGGGCTTTAGGGTGAATGTTTAAACACCTCCCAGCCGAACTTCTGCAGGAGACTTGCTTCCAGTGATTTCCTTCTTTTCCTACACCTCATGAAATGACAAATAATGATAGAGAGGCGGAGATGTTTGTCACACAGTGGTTCAAGTCCCTGGCGGCAGAATTGTACGACACAGGTATTCAAAAGTTGGTGCCACGGTAAGACAAATGACTCAATTCCGGTGGCGAATATGTTGAAAAATAGCTGAACACCGGCTGTGTGTGTTGCAATAAATATTTCCACGAAATTGTGTTTTTTTTCTGTAAATGACCATGGGGAAACTTACTTTATGGACGCGTCTCATAGTTAAGAAAATCACTCTCAGCACTTTGGTCATCCCTTAAACTTGTGTGAAGAAAATAATGCTTTCTGAATTACTTATACGTGCCTACCAATTTCAGGCAATGACGCTGTCAAGGAAGATGACTACGAGGATCCATCGGCCATGGACATGGCCACCAGTGAAAAGTCTTACCATTCTAGCTCCACTCTTTCAGATGACAGCTACAAGATCTACCTCGGTTACAACGACATTCGGTGGATGAAGTCTAAAACTGGCCCTTTGTGGCGCAAAGAAAAGGGTCTGTTTGGAGCGCAATGGCGTAGGTACTTGGCAGCGGTGTACTGTCAGACTCTGGTTTTGTACAAATCGGAAGTCGAGAGCAAACCTAGTGATCAGCTCAACATCCAGGGATATGCAGCGAGAGCTGCACCGAAACTACAGAAAGATCCCAAGAAGAAGAACATCACATTCGAAGTTGTGTGCCCTGGGAAAACATACTATCAGGTACGAATCATTCTCTAAACAGGGTGTTAATGAATACTAAACTAAACTCCGTGGCGCCACATCCCTGAAGGGACAAGGCTTACCACCCGACCGCTGCGTCATCTATTATAGGCAGGATTGGGGGCATGTGGTCAGCATGCCGACACCCAGGTCATTAATGGTGGTTTCCTTGACCGGAGCCGCTACTTTTCTATCAAGTAGCTCCTCAATTTGAATCACGAGGCTGAGTGCACCCCGTTCCAAACCTCCCTACCTCAGAAAAATCCAAGGAGGTACCGGCAACCGAACCCGGGCCGATTGCCCGACGCTAACCACAAGACCACGCCGGCGGTCGTGTTAATGAATAACCCCAAAATATTTTACCTGTGACGTAAAATGTGTATGCTACAGGGCATTAAAGTCATTATAATTTGGTGCTCATAAGGCAATAATTATGCGAAATAGGGTTAAGCTTTTCATTACATTGGCTGCATGCCTTCCTAATGATCCATAAAAAACCTGATTCTTAATCATTCATCCACAGCTTTTACATAATTTAGAGTTTTCATAATCTGACAAAATTGACATACTAATCACATGATTGGCCGCCACTGCATTAGTTTTTTTATTCATAACTCCAGTGTTAACAACGAAATTCCTTTGTTCTGCGTGTTTTCAAATGTTAGAAGTCAGTGGCGGCCATGCCCTGGGAGATTTTATGCTGTAACAGGAAAAACTTGAATCCATAGAGCAAAAATCTCCGAATAAAAGTTGCTTGACTATGTCCCCTCTATACACAGATCAAATATTTCAGTATTATTCATTAACACCCTGTATAATAAAATGGTAAAATCTAAACTCCGTGGCGCTACATTTCTGGAGGGACTAAGTCTGCCATCCTACAGCTTGTCATCTACCATAAGCAGATGACTGGATTGGGGTGCATGTCGTCAACATGCCTTCTCCTATGGCCATTATTGATGACTTACTGAACAGGATAAGCTACTTCTTTAACGAGTAGCTCCTAAGTTTGTGTCACGAGGCTGAATGCACCCCGTTCCAGACATCCCTACCTCATAAAAATCCGAGGAAGTCCCGGGGATCGAACCCAGGTATGTAGACCCATAGCCAGCAGCCCTAACTACTAGACTACACAAGCAGTCACTATTATTGGTATAATAATTTCATGAAATGCGCAATATATATACAGTATATGTATAGACACATTTATACTGGACTGTATACATTCGGTTTTTTCCATTATTTTATTGTAAGCTTGAAAACAAATCATAACATATGGAGAACGCTAGGTTTAGGAAGCACGCATAAGACGTTTCACGTACCATGTGGCCGCATCCTCAATACAGTCTAATATTAGTTAGCAGACCAAGCTGCACATTCTTTCTTAATCAGTTTCAAAAGCAGCCCATCACATTCTCGGTTCAAAATACAAACATGTGTTACGTATTTTTGTTTGCAGTTCTTTGCACGGACGACCAAAGATATGGAGCAGTGGATAGCGGCCATCAATCAAGCTAGCATTAGACACTTCGATACCTTGCTGTCCAAACCATCTGTGGCACTTCCTGACAGTGAACACGAAGATGAAGGAAGTCTCAACACACAGTTCGACGAGGAAGTGTACGATGACATTGATGCAAGTGTGACTGAGAGCCAACCACTTTTACCCCATTCCACTGATGTGGAGGAGCTGTACAATGACATCGAAGAAGATATTAAACCAGAGACTAAAGCCAAAGTTAAAGAAATATTGCTTCCTAGCCGGGTTCCTCCACCTCATGAAGAAGAAGAAGAAGAGATATATGATGAACTGGACTTCCAAAATATGCTGCCACAACCTCCTCAGATTGTGTTAAAACCAGAAAAACATAAACCTCCCCCACTACCGGCGAGGCGGCCGCTGCCTTCCCTTCCAAAAGAAGAGCCCGAAGAGGAGGAAGAAGAGTTCTACGATGATATCGAAACATCTGCTACGAACTCTGAAGCGCCGTCTCTTTCTGTGGAAGTTGAAGAAACATACGATGATGTAGGCGTCATACATCACACAGAAATAAAAAGCACCAAGAAGTCTATGAATCATAGCAATACTCTTAGGAAGACTAACAACCTGGGCCAAAATAGTTCTCCAGAGATCATACATGTTCTCAGTATTAGTGCGACGACCCAGAGTATAACAAATCTTCCAGAGAACCTAAATTATACCGAAGAGTTCTATGATGACATAGGCATGGAAGAAACGATTTCCAACAGCGAAAACAAAAGCAATAGCAACATGACACACAATAATAATAATAATACTGTTAGGGAAACTGATGACGTGGATCGAAGCAAATCTTCAGTGGCTTCTCATATTCTTGATAAGGGTAGAATTCAAGCTGAAGAGATTCTCGATGAAGAGATTTATGACGACGTGGTTCAAGAAGAAACACTTCATCGCGAGAAGCATGATAATAGTATCAAGATAATGGATGATAAAAACACCTTGAACCAGTTCAAAATGACAACAAATGCAGGAAAATCTCCGGCATTATTTGAGAATCTCCCTAAAAGAAAAGAACACCATACACAAGCAGGCACCACGAATAACCAGAACGGAGATTTAAAAGAAGGAACAGGGGCTGAAAACGATACACCTACTCGCAAAATAAACCCCTCTTTCTTACATCGGAAAAGTCTCAGCGGTCAGGGATCTCTTCACACAATTTTCCACAAAATGGAGGCAACCGAGAAAAATATCAATACGGTAAAGCTACGAGAGCATAGTAAAATTGAGAATGCCTCGATCCGCGAACGAAGTGGACGCTTCGAGAACCTGAAGAAACAGGTAGAAGCTAATTTAATCATGGGGAATAAGTCGGCAATGGGCATATTTCCGAAACCGTATCCACTATGTAAGCCTTTGTTGGCCTCTGCGCATTCCTCGTCACAAACTCAACCTCACAAGCTACCCGCAGCTTTCCAACCAGAAACAAAAACTCAACCTCACAAACTACCCGTAGCTTTCCAACCAGAAACAAATAACTCAACTGAAAATACATCTCTACCGAAACAAAAAATGTCAAATAAGAACTCTAAAGAACCTCCTAAGCTGCCACCTCGGAGGTATCTTAATAACAGATAGGAAGGAAAAAGTCCATCGATTCAATAGAGGTCTGTTTTACAGGGTGAATCAAAAATCTACCGGAAAACCTTCATAAGTTGTTCAGATATGTTTTTTGAGTATGTTTCATGCAAGGAACTCTTGGTCACCGGTGGCTCAGTACTGGGTAATTGCTTTCATTTCTAACCTAACTTTCACAGCTTTCATTTCTAACCTAACTACGTTTTCAGGTACACTACTGTTCTTTACTATACTCATTCAACTATTTTTTAGTTGTGTATTTGTTAAAATATCTTTCGCATTTACTCTGGTACGAACAGCTAGGCGTGATGGAGCTTCATAATTTCTGGTTGGGACCCGTCCTATTTTTATTCATCTCGGCATCCATTGCGTAGAATTCTTCGATTATTTCGGCTCTTTTTTCTCTTTCGGATGTGCTCTTTAGCCTGAGCTTTAAACGGCAGTAGCATTATATTTTTTATGTCCTCGATGAAAAAGATTTCCTTCGCCAGCTCATATGCTAATCGTGATGGTGCTGTCCTTGATATGCCCAAGGTTATCTTTAGAAATCTTGCTTCCACTGTGTATATTGCTGCGAGTTCTGTCTTTTTAGGTGCTTCCATATTAGTTCAATGCCATATGTAACGATTGGTATAATTTTGGCTCTGAATAGTTCAATTGCTATAGGTAGGAAAAGTCGTCTAATCCCCAGTATACTGTATATTCCTTTTTTAGCTGCTTCTGTTCTCTCTCGGACGTGGATTTTGAATGATAATCCGGTCGTCTGCAGGGTGATCCCTAGATACCAAAAATAGTTGACCCTTTGGAGTTCCTCTCCCTGTAAGATTATCGTGTCTTCCGCTGCCATTTTCTTTCCTTCTCTGTAAATCATGATGACCGTTTTATTTTAGGCTTTGAAATCGTTTTGTATTGCCCAGACCTCTAGCAGATTTACTGCAGTTTGCAGATCATCTCTCTTGTTTGAGCCTAAGACCATGTCATCGGCGTACAAATAAAAATGAGGGCAAGATAACTGCCATCTGCTGTCAGAGCTACGTACTAAAATCGAAATTGTGACAGCTTTCCTTTGAACTTCTTGGTCAACGCTCACGATCTCGAATGAGAGTGGGGGAGGAACAAAACAAAAAACAAAAACATAGAAGCAAACAAGAAATCTGGGTTTGTGTGGACTATTTTGAACTATTTTTAACATCTAGATCCAAGAACTTGAAAAAATAGGCACACCTAGACGAGGAGCAGAGTGAGAATACCATTAAAAGAGATTATGTGAGATATAATTTGAAATAAGTTGAACATGAACTCGTCGTTAACCTATGAAATTTTGCTTTATTTAAATTCATTTTATTTTGGAATGTTTGCGTTATGTGAATTGGGCATGGGGCTGTTTAAAGTCATAAATCTGCCCTATCCAAGTGGAACTGTTGTGTCAGAATTCTTATTACTCGTGTTTTTGTGTTGCACTGAGAGCCTGAGGATATTTCTGGGTCGCAAAGGGAACTTGACAGAGAGGAGTTTCTCAGTTCTAATGTCTATCATCCTAACTATTCCGTCAGTTTTTGGGATCCTATACTTCCTCATCTGGCAGACGTATGTGCTACGATTGGAAGTTGTGTTGTGTGCCATTCAGCTAACGCTTCAAGGTTTAGAGCTGGCATTTGCTGTGCTGTGTCTTGCCACATTCTACAAGTCCGGTACATACTGATTCCAGAATTCCCAAGTTTAAAAATACTGTATACTATGATAAGTTGTACACTGAATACATGTTGTTTGTTTTGAATGTGCAGGACCATCGTATATGCCTCTGGCATGAGCTGTACAAGGCAATCTGACACCGTACGTTGATTATATAAATGTTTGTCTGTGTGTGCATGTACAGTGTGTGTACCAGTGTGTCATTATCCAAAGCAGAAAAGGATGGTTACTCTAGAAGATTTTAAATTCTACCTGAAAAATATTTTTTTCCTTGTTTTCAAACTTTTGATTTTTTAGTATAGATTTGCCTTAAAAGCAGATACGTTAGAACGTTTGGTATAGTCCAATTGTAGAGGACCCATTCATGCGATATGCACATTTGCACAGACGATGTGATTTTTTTTTGTTTCTGAGTGAAGCAGGATGACCAACTGTCCTTGCACATTGCAAAGTAGTTGCAGTTAGATTCTTTAGTGGCAGTTAGGTTATGAACAGTGGTATTAGTTTCGTAGGGCATACTGAATTTTCACATTTTGAAAATGTGCTATATTATATCTCCCGTGAGGTTTGTCGACCTGTTTACCCACAATTCTAACTGCTGTGGCAGCATGATGTCACACCTCTAACGTACAATCACGAGTTTCTTCATGGTTGGAGGACTAAAATATGGCGGAAATCTCACTCCTTTTCGCTAGATTGTGGTATAAACGAAAATAGCCTATAATAAAATATAAAATGCTTGCATAGCCTATAGCCTATTATTTAGTGCGGGTGGGTTGGACCAAATCATTTGCCAAGACAACATCTCCTCTCCACAGTACCTATGTATAACAAGATACTTGCGTTATTAGGTGTTTTATGAAAATAATCTCTATTTTAAAATACGGGTCCTCTACAATTGGATTTTACCCGAGGTTTTCTGTACTTCCATTTGATCTTCATTCCCATCAGTAGAGACTGATTGCATCTTCCAACCACTGTGTTCATGTGTAAGTTAGGCCTGTGTCCAGTCTTTGCATGATTGATGTTTTTGACTTTCTAAGATTAGCGTGGTACCTATGTGGATGGATTAACTGAATGTCTAAAGCATGTTTTACTGTCGTGTTGCTTACCAGCAGATTGAATTTTTTTATTTAAAAAAAAAAAGTGCTCTTATTTTACAAGGAAACATTGTTAGAAATGTAACCCGGCATACACTTTCCCATGTGTTGTGCTTGCCACAGCAGAGAGCATTTCTGTTACTGCCAGAAAATGTGTAGAAATCTTTTGTTTGTATGGTGAAAAGTCAGCAGTCTAGTCACTTTGTGGACGACCCCATGGATAAGTTTGTTTCCTGTTCCAGAGCGACTGGAACTTACTTTGGATTATCCCCAAGTTTATTCTTCTTCTTTAGTCTTCAGTCCTTGGATTGGTTTGCAGCGGTTTACCATTCTGATCTTTCTGCCTTTTTACAATTCTTGTCTTCTTTAATTTGTTCCATGTACTGTAGTCTTGCTCTTCCTTTGCTATTCTTGCCTTCAGTTGTGCCTTCGATAATAATTTTCAAAAGACCTTGGTGCCTTAGTAAATGCCGTATGAGTTTTATTCTTTTTCTTATTTGGTTCCAAATTTCTTTTTCTGCTTTTGCTCTCTCATAAACTTCCTCATTGGTAATTTTATCGATCCAGCTAATTTTCAGAATTTTTCTGTAGCACCAATGTATCAAATGCTTCTATTCTCCTTCTTTCTGATTTCACGAATGACCAAGTTTCACATCCATACAGCATTATACTCCACACATATGTTCTCACCAAATTCTTCCTAACTTCTAAACTAATGTTATTGGTTGTGAATAATTTATTTTTCTTACTGAAGGCATGTTTTGCTTCATATATTCAATTAATAATTTCTGTTTTACTTCTTCCATCAGATGTCATTTTGCTGCCTAGATATTCAAATTCTTCAGTTTCATCCAATAATTCTCCGTTAAATCTAAGTTTATTAAAACTTGTCTTTTCCCCTTTCTCTGTATATCACAAACTGAAGCTGTCATGTAGTGATCCCACTTTTTCATAGACTTCAAAATGCAAGAATGCTACAGTAGGTTATTTAAAAAGCACATTTCTATAGTTATATTGTTTCAAGTGACATTTCCCCTAATAAATTCATTCTGGTTATGGCATTGAATTTTTCAGTCTCACTTCACCTTTCCATCTTAGCCTACACACAATCAGTGTGAAAGAATTGTCAAATAAATTCATTGTTCAACCATCCAGTCCTACTCCATTTTCCAATACATTAGCAAGAGTTAAACACACATTTGAGTACATTTCTCGAAAGCAGCTAACTGCTGGGATGTCCTATAGTACGTACTGAATTGCCATGCATGGTGTGACAGCTGGGATAGAATGATGCATTATTTCCTTGTAGAATGAGAGCACTATATTATAAATAAATTGTATATGGACCTTATCAAAACTTTTTTAAAAATAAAATTTGTATAATAGAATATTATTTTTGTGGTATGCATTACGTTATTATTATTACTGACACAATTGAAACCATCACAAAATTATCAAATTGTTATTAATGACACTGAATTCTAAAAATGAAAAAAAAAAAAAATGGTATGAAAATACAGTGTGTCCACGCTAGAGGGATCGAGAAGTAAATGCTCGCCAGTTGAAACGAGATAAGGATATTGCTGCATTCTGCATATGACAGGAAAGGGAAACTCTCCGAGATTGTGCAACACTGTTTTCAGACAGCTCCACGCGCATGCGCATGCGCGCCAAGAGCTTTTGTCTTGAAATGTGGACACCGCAACAGAAAGTTCAGTGCGTGTTATGGCTAGCAGAAGAGAAATCTGTTACTCGGGTGCAACGCCGTGTTCGTCGTACGTGGAATGTGGATCCACCTGGTCATAAAGCGATTCTCCAATGGGACAGAACACTCTGAGAAACAGGTTCTTTACTACTCTCGATCCCTCTAGCGTGGACACCCTGTATAAAATGTGAAAAAAAGACTGTACAATGGCCAAATACTGACCAAATAATGACATTGAATTCTAAAATTGAAAAAAAAAAAATGGGGAAAAACGACCCTCAAAATGGCCATTTTTATAATCTAGGATCCACGATCAGAATATCTGCACTACTGGGCAATGTCCACGATATACCAGTTAAAAGATGACGTATCATCAAAATCCGGGCCATGGCTATAACTTGTGTAACATGAATAGTAAAAATGCGAAACATTAAGATGTCTATAGTCCCAACACGGCAGGAGCTTAAATTATAAAGTCGTAAGCAGGGCCGTAACAAGGTCCTTCTGCGCCCTTGGCGAGTCTGAAAAATCTGCGCCCTCCAATACTGGGGGGTCTGAACATTTTTTTTTAATTTCTGTAAAATTGTTTATTATTTTAATATGAAACACTCTTATTATCAAAGAAAACCTAAACCTCAATTTGAAAATGAACTAAGTGTTGAACTTTCAAGGTGGCCCACCTCGCCACCGCCTAGGTCGTAAGTACTACACTTTTAATAGGCTATATGAAATTATTTTATTGAACGGATTCCCATCCGCCTCATTGCAATGGATAATAGCGTTCTACTGTATATCAATAGCTTCTAGCATAGGCGTAACCAGACCGACCATATGGGGGGGGGGGTTTAACATCCGGGGGGTCTGGAATACTCCCCAGGGAGGGGCCCTCCCCCGGTAAATTTTAAAAATTATGCACAATAACGAGTTTTAAGCTTCCCATGCTTTATACTTGTATTAAGTAATTTATAATCAGACTTAAAAAAATTGTACAATTTTCCTTTTTTTAATCAATGGAGGGGGGGGTTCAAACCCCCCTCGTTACGCCTCTGGCTTCTAGATACTTCCAAACACTACTGAGTAAATATGAATATTCAGTCACCTTGTTCCTCTTAAAAGTGACTGTTTGTGGTAGTATCAAGTATTAAATTTAATTTTTTGTTACAAAAACAAAAATAATAGAACTGAATACAATAGTTTTTCAAAATTGAATCTTTACACCTGACTCAGAATTCTGGTTGACAATCAGAATCTGGCCACCGAAAATTTTGTGCCCTGTACAGTGAAATTACTTCTTCCTGGCAGCGGAGAAATGTGTTTCAGGGGAAGGGCCTTCAGAGGTGGGAATTGAATTCAAGCCATCTTCCCCTCCCTCGAGTCATGACAGGCATAGCCATATACCTAGTCAGCACGATGTGGCTGCCCTGAAGACTGGCGACTGAATGAATCACCATCCCTTCAAACGACAATATTTCGATATAGACTCTTCCTTCCTACTGCACATTTCTCTGCTCACTGCCAGCTAGAAGTACCATATTTTACAGACCATAAGATGCACTTTTTTACCTTGAAAACAGAGCCTTGAAAGTTGGGTGCGTCTAATGGTCTGAAGTACAATAAAAAAATGAAAATTATGGTAAATATTGCCGGAATACCATAGTTATACACAAGGTGTTGTAAACGATAAGACAATTACAAATTTTAGCACAGACTGTACATCACTGCACTTGTCACAATCGTAAAATGAAGGTGGCTGGAAGCCAGGTATACAATCCAAAAAGAATGGAATGTTGAGTTATTTTATACAAAAGGAGTGTCTTCCCCGGGTAGTTTAATTCATGCAACGAGCTCTAAACAACCTTATCCCATTACCTCTTACCTTATGCTGAATTGAGGGTTAGAGGGTGTAAAGGTATTTTCAATCTTTCATGAGAAATCAGTTCAGTTAAAATTTACACGATGCCATCTATTCAGAAGAGATTTTCGTACAATGCAGGTTTTACGTTAGAAGTGATTTACACTGATTCCATTGTTTATGCAATGAAGTATATTATTCCCTTTAGAATTGCATTAAATTTCTTTTCCTTTAAATTTCCATCCTAAAATCTTATGGCCCGGAGCGTTTTATGGTCCGTAAAATACGGTGATTGCACAGTCACATTTATATAAAGCACCGCCGTCTCGAGAATTACACTGCCTGTCCTATGCTTTATTTTAACATGGAGTTTAGAGAATTGCTCAATTGCCTAGTTTCTCCAGTAGAGGCGACACAGTTCACACCCAGATTGCAGCAATCACCGACACCTATACAACTGCAGTCTCGAGAATACACGAGTAATAGAGTCTAGAAGGCATTGCCCTATACATTACCGTACATTGCTTCTATGCGTTTGCTGCGTCAAAATAAGCATTAAACAGACACAGATACTTGTGTTATTTGTTTAGAACATAATATTATTCCAGTATCCAGTGCATATGCGACCGAAGTCTTACGAAGACAAGTGTATAGGACCGTAACAAGTGTAAGGACGTAAACTATAATGAAGTGCACAATGACCCAGACTAATGTAGGTGGACAAAGACCAGGAATTGCATAAAAGCCCAAGAGCACAAATATCCCTCATGTGGAATAGCTCACCACATGTAGGTGTATTCGAGCTTACCCTCTTCGAGGAGGCCATTGCCCTTAACGGGACATTTAGGCTAATCATTTCATTTCATATGACACTTACCTTGAAATGGAATTTTGGAGCAATAATTAAAATAAATATAAATTAATTAGACGTATTGATAGTAAATTTTATAATTATTATTTTACAAAATTTTATTCATAGCAATTAAGTACCGGTACCTAGAATAATACAAGTTTAAACATTCAGTTTATGCTATATTACGAGACAGCACTACATAATCAACAATGTCGTAGCAAAAAACAAGAAGCAATCTGGGTGTGAAAGGTGCTGCCATCTGTAATGTCGCCGAGTACGCAAAATTAGCCGCATAGGACAGGCAGTGTATACACGAGTAATACAGTAAAGAAGGCAGTGATATAAAGTAGAGGCCAAGAAATTTTAAATTTTAAATTTAAATTTTAATACTTAATGTATTTACCTGCCAAACTATCCTGTTCCGTGTCCTTTCTCTCTTCAGGCCCGCAAAGACTGGAATGACACACATCTGAAGCGAACTCCTGCTTGATGAAGAAACAGAAGACTTTCAGGTAATCTGCAACATTGGGAGCATAACAAGTCAACTTATACTGATGTTACATCTGTTCAAATAAACTGTATGATTCCAGGAACTTCTGTTCATTCATTTCACTTGCTGAAAATAAGGTTATTCACATAATCTAGACATAAATGCAGCCTAGCAGGAAAGTATAATGTAATTTTACTTTCTCTACCTATAGACGTAAAAATCCGGGGCACGGAGTCCTTTGGGAGGGACTTTAAGCTGGGGGGCCCCGTGTCGTAAATTTATAGCACGTTAAACAACTCCAAGCCTAAATTAGAGCCTCTGGACAAAATTTCTCAGCCCTTTCAAGTCCTAGTAATACCTTAGTTTCTGGAGGGGGGTTGAGAGATAATGGGCTTACCACCTGTCCCTCTGCCCCCTCTCAGAAAATAAGCGTAACAAAATTTCACAAAGATATCAGAAACCTCCAATTGGAGGCCCTTCACCCCGACATTGGGGATATAGGACAGAGTCAGTCAGCCAGTCTACTTATAGAAGTGGGGTACGCCGTAGCACAGTGGTTGAGGCGCTGCACTACAAACCAGAAGATCTGAGGTTCAATCCTGTGCATGCTCTCATTGAATCATACCTCTCCTTTGTGACGCCATGGGAAGTTGGGCCAGTCGCTATGTCCAAGCGATCCTGATGGTGAGTTCGAGAACAAAAGTTCAACTTGTATCTACATTTAATTAATTTATTTTGTGTTCTGACACCATTAAGAAGAAGAACAAGGAATATTTTGAAAATATTATAGGAGAAAAATTCCTCGTCACTGGAATTTGAACCCAAGACCTTTGGCTAACTGTGCCAATGCTCTACCAACTGAGCTCAGCCAGAGTTCACTTCACAGTGCCAGATGGAACCTCTCTTCTATGACTGATTGTCCTAAATGGTTCACCTCACTGACAGACAAGTTATGTCATATGCAGGACTGTGAGGCACACTAATTAGTGATTTTTATGACCCGGGCTTCCACTGTTATTGTACAGTAACATTCAAGATCGATATAGATAAGCATTCATGAACAACAGATTATTGTCTCTGTTGGTCCTGGGTTCAAATCCCAGTGTGAGAGGAATTTTTCTCCTATAATATTCTCATGTATTGTCCAACAGACACAGTAATCTGTGATTCATGAATGCATATACAGTAGAGCCTCGGTTATCCGAGCCCCGACTAACCGAGTTCCGGGTTAACCGAGGTAGTAAAAAAAAGTTCGGAAGTTCGGTTTGCGATAGATGAGTTAAACCGTATGTCTTTTTACTATTTTGTATTTGTATTTTGATTTTATTTTTACGTTAGTTTTTCATTTGATAATACAGTAGAAGCCTTTTATCACATCTTCGACCACGTTTTCATTCATTTCACCAGTTTACCAAACGTTTCCCTCTCAATTTTTGACAGAGTCCTTGTTATCCGAGTTTTCGCTTATCCGAGGTACCCTCGGTCCACATTACTTCGGATAATCGAGGCTCTACTGTATATCCATAAAGAATATTTTACTGTGAATTTGGGAAGGGACCAACAACCTATAAGGGCATTACTTGCACTTCGATGTGATCAAGGACGCAGTTTAGTTGAAAGGTCTTCTACTACACCTGAGACAAGCTAAGAAGGAAATCTGAAGTAAACAAAGACCAGAATGTCTGTCTCAATCTTATGTCATACGGATAATGTGCTAGAGTGAGACAGATGTAATGGTTTTTGTTTACTTCAGGTTTCCTTCTTAGAACGGCCAGACTTAGGTCACAATCATACTTATAGTTGGAGAAGTGGCGAGGCAATCCTTTAGGAAGCCTGTGATGTGTTCATAACATCTCTCATGCATTATATTACTATAGTCCAGGGGTGGCCATGCCACGAAACCAAGCTAAGAGTAAAATATGACACAGATTATAAAAAGTATAATGTAATTTTATATTTATATTAATCTACTATGTCCCCTAAACACGAACATTGCTCATATAGGGGCATGTTTGGTTTTATTTTGTTTCTACTTGTATTAAATATGTAATAATGATAATAGTGTAATGTAAGTAAGTAATGTTAATAAATTAATAATTAATTAATAAAAAAAATAATGAAAACTCTGCCCAATCTCACAACACTTAACTTATGTAATGACCAGGCAACATTGTTCACACACCACTTTCTTGTATTTGGCAATGTAACTGCACACACGCCAAGCTGCATGTTGACAAGGCAACGCTGTACGATTACATTCGAAAAAGCACTTCTCAAAAGCAAAATTTTATTTTCTGTTGTCTAATTGAACAACAATTTTATGTATAGTAAATACAATGTGACTTAACAATGTGGTTCGCTTCAAAACAGCTTCATAAATTTGCGGCTCCCAAAGTTGAGGGTAATGGCCACCCGGCTATAGTCTATACACAAATTAACCCAGTATCTGTACAACCTGGGAGATTCCACAGTCTGATAATTAGACTTCGGACTTTTAGGTCGCTAAAATGCTGTTTTAGGTGCCTAAAATAGGCTCTAAAAATTGGAAAATAAGTTCTAAAAATCGTAAAATAGTCTCTTATAAAATCGTTAAGCTGCCAATTTTCTGAAATATCTCAATTGCAATGCAGAATATTATATTTATTGAAGTCATCAATAATCATGATAAAACACAGATATAGGCCTACAGTGCCCTATTACTAGGGCCTGTATTACTACCATAACAGTGAAAACGTAATCCCTGCTCCCAGAAGCTACGCACGCTATATAGCATATCAACCCCTTGTATACCTCTGATTCAGAGAACTTTTTTGTTTTTTGTTTTATTTGTTTGTTACTGGATGTGGGAGTCAGGAGAAAAACACTACATTTTCTTGGGAATTCCAAGGAATGTTTCTACTGAAGACAAAACATCCCTTACTATTTAACCACGTCGCAAATGTGTCCTGTACTGCACATTCCGAGCTAAAAATTTAGTACGAACTGAAAATAAATGCTAGAATTTATAACAAAAAATAACTTATTTTGAACTTTAGAGGAAAAAACAAGCAAAAAGGCAATATTAGGCTCTAACGTAAAAATAGGCTCTTTTAGGCCCTATAAAAGTATCAGTTTTAGGCATAGTCACTTATGAAACATGCATATACAAGTTTTCGTCCATATATCACTTAAGGATTAAAATAGGTTTTTACCTAAAATCCGAAGTCTACTGATAATCATAAAAGCTCTCCGACTAAAATGTAATTTTCCATTACCTAAACACAGCTTCATGTCCTTTTGATGAGACAGACTTTTAACCTGTCCTCTTATGTATGGAGTTATCCAAAGTTAACTGTTTTGACTTGTTATAAACTATTACTTAAATCACTTTGTCCCTTCTGATCGCAACACAAATAAAACAGCACTGAACACTTGGGGCATAATTTCACTGCAAATGGTATCAATCTGCTGATAACACTGTTTTATCATGGTATAAACAAACATTGGCTTACCAGCTGCTTCAAGGTTATTTCTCCATTAACCTGTAGAAATTGTGCTGCAACATACAACTTAAGGTTACCATATTTTTTCATTGAATCTGAGGACACTTTGAAAATTTTATGCAAGTAATTTTATGATTAGAATGAACAGCTTAATTTCATTGCGCTTACGCTTACGCTTAATACGATATGTAGCAGTCCTGAATATAAAAATCAAATTATTAACAGGCATATATATGTGCATAAGAGGTATTTGGTAGATTTAACGTTAAATAATAAAATGATTATAAAAAACACAGAACTAAAAATATTTAGGCGTAACGATTCATAAAGATGGTGGAATGGAAAAAGAAATTCAGAATAAAAACACTCTGGGCAGAAAAGCGATATCCCTATTAAATGGAAATTAAAATAACTCATTTCCAACAGATAAGAGTTAATATTAAATATATTTTTATTATAATATTCCGCCTTTACCCTTACCATTAAATACACAACTTATTTGAAGATGCATTTCGGCGTATGCTGCGCCATCCTCAGTTCATACAAGAAGAAATGAACACCACAATTCTTCTGAAATAATGTTGTTTATAAAATTTTGTTATTTGGTCAACAAAATTTTATAAACAACATTATTTCAGAAGAATTGTGGTGTTCATTTCTTCTTGTATGAACTGAGGATGGCGCAGCATACGCCGAAATGTATCTTCAAATAAGTTGTGTATTTAATGGTAAGGGTAAAGGCGGAATATTATAATAAAAATATATTTACTATTAAATGGAGTATTGTGGGACAGACATCACGAGAAGGAAAAAAGTGTATTTATGATTCAGTACTTACTTACTTGGAAAGGTGAAGTCTGAATGAAAAATTCAATGCCATAGCCGGGATTTGAACCCGGCTATGGCATTGAATTTTTCAATCTGACTTCACCTTTCCATCTTAGCCTACACACGGCCAGTGTGAAAGAATTATCATTCCACTTACTTACTTACTTACTTACTTACTTACTCAATGGCAATAGACAATTCCACAGCAAGCGAAAGGAATATTATCTATTTTATGGAACCCGAAGGTTCATTGCCGCATTTACCTGAGCCCGCCGTTTAACCCTATTCTGTGCTAACTATATAATCGTCACTTGCAAATCTTACTTCCCTTAAATCTATCCTAATATTGTCCTCCCACCTACATCTAGGTCTTCCATGTGGTACAATATGATTCAGAAATTTGGTCAGAGGAAAGAAAATTATTAGCAACAGAAATGGATTTTTGGAGAAGAGCAAATAGAACTTCTAGGATGGAAAGAATTAGAAACGACGAAATTTGGGAACAAATGGAAGTACAGTCGGTCAAATAAAAAACGTCGGTCGGTATTTGATTAAGTATCACGAACGAGCATATGCGCATGTACAGGAAGACTTAAGGTTAGGTTCACACACGCCTCTTTTCTATCCATGTATTTTCTTGATTATTTAGTCAGTTTTGTTCCAAAGCAAACATGTATAGAAGGCTGTGGCTATATGCCTCAAATCCGCCATATTCTTGGTTGCAAATTTTTATAATATTAATAATTAATAGATTCGCGAGGAATATGTTTATTCAAGGAGAATTTTTTTAAGATTTTATTTTATAATACCGGTACTTGTAGTGCAAAATCAATAACTTACGCTCAGCATCTGCAACCAATCTTAGCATCGAAATACGTGTCCGGCCAGATCAACGTTTGCTATGAAAACCTCCGGTCGCATTATAGTAAAGTTCCCACCTCTGAGCTGCTTTTCATAAATATGGAATCTTCTCGCTGCTTCAGAGACCGAAAAATGCAGGTCAATTACAGCCCTAACTACACTTTCTCTCACGTTAGCATTTGTATGTGGCGATGACACAAAGCAAAATGAATTATGACAATGCATTAAGTTGAATATCGTGTGTTGCGCTTTCCGCGTTGCTCATTTTTTCCCTCCTGCCGCATGGCCTCATATGTTCCGAAAATGACCTGTATTTTGTGTTTTTTATAGGAAACTTTAATTTTAACAGCATACGAGTCCCGACGTTTTTTATTTGACCGACTGTACAACACACCACAATAGATGACATTAAAAAAAAAGCAACTCTTGTGGTATGGTCATGTGAGAAGGATGGGGCAGGAGAGATTACCAAAGAAGATCTTCAGATGGAATCCTCCGGGCAGAAAGAAGAGAGGCAGACCAAAGAAGACATAGTTTAATGGGACACAAGAAGACATGAAGGAGAAAAACATTCCTGAGAATCTTTGGGAGGATAGAGAGACTTGGATATTGAGAATAAGGAAGATGTAGACATACATAAAAAAAACTGTGATGATGATGATTAACAGGCTACTGGACACATTTTAAATCAGTACAAAAGTCTGATCGTATCTTCCATTTTCTTTTTAGATATTGGAATGTCATATGAAATTCTCTGTTTATCAACTGTGAATATTTAAAACATTTTCTTTTTTTCCCCTCCCTACATTTCCTGACTATAGTATATTGCGATACAAGTGCCGTAAGCAGTGCATATGGATCGAGGAAAGAGTTTTTTCAATTTCGGAGATTCGTTATGCGCTTACGCCTTGAGTATAGCATGCTATTTTTTGCACGATGATTATTTATATCAATTTATTTATATTAATTGAGATATTAGCTGAAAATATTATGTATATACACTACTGAAGATGGATGTTATATTTCAGAAAGTGATTTGAATATGTTGGTTGTTATGGGGACCGAATATTTGTCCTGTTAAAGTCGCCACAAACTGGGGGCCTTGGTTCCGGTCTTCCATAAAGGCTTGTATTATGATGATTTTACTTACGGCACTTGTGCTTTTTGTAATTTTTACCGCACGGAGATTTCTTTTGTTTTCATAGCAACCAGATTGCGTGCGGGAATGTCAAGTTACGATCCACGGCAACAATATTCGTAAGTACCACTAATTAGTTACATTGTGCAAAAAAAATCATCAACACTGCATTTCAGTTCAGTTCAGAAATGAATTAATGTCATAACTGGAGACATTTTAGAGGAAAAGGAAATTATTCCAGGATCTGGGATGGAATACTAAAAAATTGGGACTGTCTCAGGTAATCCATGATAGTTGTCAAGCCTATACCTATAGATTGTAGGGTACACGGAAGGAAAGTAAACATAAGGGATTCACACAAAAGTTTGTTACATAACAGGATGTAAGGAAGGTGGCATATATCAGTATTTTGAATGTAACCAAATAAGTTTATTGTAGATTTCCTGCATGCCCAACACAATATTTCTATTTATGCTATGTACAATATTTTTACAATGTACAATTTCCATATAACTTTGATTCTGTTCTACATAGCTGCATGTAATTCTCTGCAATCTTTTCCGTAACATGGAAGAACTCAAACTTTCATCTTACACTATTGAACACATCTTTTTTAACAGATGTCAGCAATGTCAGCACATTTTTGGGAGGAAGGGCACAAGATAGAACAGGAAGTCGGGCTACTAAAACCAGCAGAAAGGCCACAAGAATTACCGTATTTACTCAAATCTATTTTGTAGCATTCAAAATTGAGATGTGTATTAGTTTTGAATGCAGATCCATTCCATAGTTCAGCGGTAACTTGGATCACTTTAGGTAACAATGTATTTCTGCAATTCTCAACTTCGTTACATTTATTGTTGGCCTATTACCAGTATGCACAATAGGGATGAGCATCGATAGTTTAAAACATTGATGTTAAAATCGGCGGTAACCATCAATGTGACAATAATATCGACCTGATAACATCGTATTTTGACGGAAAACATCGATGTATATTACAAAAAAGTCATGGTTTTAGAAAATTAGGCAAAATTCATAAATAAACTGAAATATTTCCATGAAAACTATTGATGTAAAAATCAATTTTTTGGGAAATTCGTTATTCGTTAAGACCCTGTATACATAGATGAATAATCCAGAGAAGTCATGAGAATTTCAAAAATAAAATCTGGTGTATTAAAAAATATTACAAGATTAAAGAAAAGAAAGATTAAAAGAAACGATTAAATCAGATTCCTAACCCTTTCACTGCTATCGACGGAGCATTCCGGCATGAAGAATGGCACTTACGTGTGCTATCGACGGAGCAGTTCCGGCCGCGAAGTTGGTCTATGAATGAAATAAAATTTTATAACACAGTTTCAATGGATGATTACGGTTCGGATGTTTATGGCCTAAAAAAGTGGAAAATATGATTGCAAATGTGACCTTAAAAATGACTAAATATGACCCAAATATCCTAAAAATGACCTCATAAAAGTGGCTGAATGACCGCATAAAGATCCCAATAATATTTATATCAACAAGTCTATTCATAAACTCCATGACGCTACATCCCTTTGAGGGATTAGGCCTGCCATCCAACCGATTGGGGGAGCTTGTGGCCAGCATGTCGATTTCCGCTGTCGTTATTGTGGTACAATGTTGTGATGTCTGAAAAACATCAAGGAATCACGGAATCTAACACGGAATCATATCAAGGCCATTGTACGTTCAATTTCAACACAGTCATGGCTTCCACGAGCAAGGAAAGGCGTTTCTTATGTGATGACGAAATTCTGGTGTATTTTGAAACCGCCTTCTGATTTTTCGGATTTATCGGAGAGTGACAGTGAAAATATCTCAGCTAGGAGGATATGTCAGCATGCCAATATCTCAGCAGTGAAAGGGTTAATTACGGAAGACTTTAATATGATTATGCCTTTAGCAACATCCTCTAACAAGTTATTCTCCAAAATCGCTAGAGATAGTGTAACTCGAAAATAAATAATACCGGTACTGTAAATAAAACGATTTAAAATAAAAAACTTTAAAAGTTTGTGCAAGATTAAATCTTGCAAAATTAATACTATCATTATTACAGGCACAGAATTGAAAGATATTCACATTTTTGATCTGTACATAATTTCTTGTTAGTTTTTTTTTAAATTTCAGTTCTATCCTTTCTCTGGGTGAACAATTGTAAATATATAAATTCATAAAGGTATAATTAATGTTATAGTGTATGACTGAAGGCTTTAATGTGGGCCAGACAATAAAATTAAAACAAAAAATGTATAAATAAATATAATCTAAAAGTCTGATCTGAATTTACGCAAGTTCTTGTATAGTCATTTTTATCAAATCCATTAGGAGTGTTTTTCTTTTATTCACTCTTATAATGAGTATATTTAATAAAAGTTTTATCATTTCATAAAACATAACTTGGCATAAAACCAGGAGCATATTAATTCCAGACATACAATCAACCCTTGATATAATGCCCCTCTTTGCAGTGCCACCCTCGCACTCCGCCAATAAATGCAAGTGAACAGATCTTCTCCCATATAAAATACGTAAGTAATCCCGAGCACGAGCAGTCTTGCTCATTCGGGTGTATTACTAAATGTTAATACTTCTTGTGAAGATATAGCCTATACTGTATTTCTTTTCCTCTTTTTAAATAGTAGTTGTGGTTACTTTTGAAATTTGAAAGTTGTTTTATTTTACTTGTATAAAAATGTATTTGTATAAATATGATAAATAAAACATATATTAAGTAAGTAAAAAAAAAAAAAACACCTCGTTACTGTGCCAATTCATTTAGTCAACATTTAGTCAACTCGTCAACATTTAGTCAACATTAAGACAAGATTTTTTGCAGTGATTTTTCTTTCAGTTGCAGAATTTTTTTAAAACTGGCGTGAATGTTAGGAAGATTATTTAAGAAACATACTGTACTGTATTTCCAAGAAGTGAGTGTAAATGTAGTGCGGTGGAATAAGGAAACTTTGTTAAGAAGTCGGACAGACAGCCTGCATGAGGGTGGACCAGGTAGAAAGAGCCCTTCATACAAAACGAGAGCCCTTCACTTCTTTTAGTCCAGTGTCCATTCAGCTGTTGAAACTACACTACAGTTACTCAGTTATACGAGGGATGTTCCAAAAGTAAGTTTCGTCGTTTTTTTAAAAAGTGAAGATGGTAAAGCAGATGAAGCAAACAACTGCCATAAGAATCGACACCTATTGCTGGTTCAACGACGGAAAGAGCGTCAGCAGAGGAGAAACGATGCATAAGTAGAGTCCCGAAGAAGAGAGAGTAGCAGTAGACTGGCGTGCCCGAGGTTATTTGAGTACAAATCACGATGGCAGATGGACGTGTACTAAAAACGTGGTCGACAATGGAAGTACATGCTGTTATCCGGTATGAATGGGCATGTAGGACTAGTGTGTCCATCATCCATGAACGCCTACAGACTGTGTATGGTGAAGAGGTCATGTCTCATCAAATTGTTGGTCGCTGGTGTTGCATGTTCAGTGAAGGAAGGCACCTGTTCCATGCAATGAAAGCCGCACTCTCGGGACATCACTTCCAAAACAATGCTGAGGTGGAGAAGGCTGTGCGACAATTCCTTGCATAGCAGGGCACCGAGTTTTACCAGAGTGGTTTCTTCAAACTGATTGCAAGCTATGACAAATGTCTCGATGTCGGTGGAGACTATGTTGAAAAATAGTGCAAGGGGTATATTTCATGATTGCATGGTGTATTTGTTTTGGTAATAAAGTTTCCATGTGAAAAAGAAATGACGAAACTTACTTTCAGAACATCCCTCGTAGTTAATCACTTACATGGACCCAAATGATTTTCAACCCCTTTATGTACTGTAGCACTGGACATATAATATAATAAATTACGTTATTGTACAATACTTTATTTTGTGCTGAAGTTCTCTATTTTCCTTTTATTTAAATTTTCTTTCATAATACAGCGCAGTAAATTAATTCAGCACTATTCCATTTTTATTAAAATAAATAAATTTCGTTTTAGTACCACCATTGCTTTGCACGGATGGTGGCATTATATCGAGGATTAACTGAAGTATAGTACAAAACAACTGCTGTCATAAAACAGCAGTGAACGGTTTACAGTGTCTGACAATAAAATAACATGCATCATTTTGAACCAACTTTCTGTTGAAATCCATTCTTGTGTCTGACTTAACTGCTGTATTAAAAACACTAAGGCCGGTATTCATAGTCACAATAAGTCGTACTTATATCCAAGTCGAACTTGAATCTCGTCTTAAGATGAATTTCTGACACAAACAAGTCGGACTTATGACGTAGTTACTTTATAAAGTCAGACTTGACAAAGTCGAACTTATTGGTATTCATAGTCACTATATTACGACTTATTTGTCGAAATAAGCCGTACTTTATCAAGTCAAGGGTCCCCCTGACTTACTTCAGTTTAAGCCAGTACCATGGATAGTAATTTTTAGGATCTTGGCGAGTATTAGAAGAAACTCACGCCCCAAAGCGTTATTTGCGAAACATGATGAATCTATTCAAATTCTACAGTGACAGTGAATTTAAAAAGAAATTTCGTTTCAAGCAGACGCAATTTTGGAAATATCAATCGCCTATTTGTGTTGATAAATTTCATGTTATTTATCTCCTACGAGGGATTTGTATGTCGTGTATAAAATAATTCCACCTATTCCCTCGTATAAAACGTTTTTGTTAAAATATCAGCTCATAGCTTTGTCAAATCTAAAATTTATAATTGTCAATATTATAAAACATAATTAAAAATTATATCTGTCAATTTTATAAGATAATTTTCGTATACTGGACAATATATTTCGGCTATTCAGCCATCTTCAAGTCCTTTTCTTTCACCAAATGATCTTACTCTGTTGGTTAATCCATTGCAACAGGCGGTATTATTTTATACACGACATCGATCGCCTATCTTTCATCAGCATTTCTCTCTGCTGGCATTTCATATCGGCCCAAAGCTTCCTAAGCTGTTTTGAATCTCTCTAAAACAATAATTAATATCGAGATAAATACATAAGCGTACCGGTATTAATTCTGAACGATCTCCAAGCTAATATATACGCAGAATATTCTCAAAAAAACTATTAATTAGTTTACTTACACGCTGCATAATATGACTGGATGAATTGAATTCAATGTTTACAATGCCCAGAGCCTTCTGTATTTTTATATCACGATAGCGAAATACGGCTTTGCTTTACATAAAATCTGAAAAAATATTAAACACGATTGGCTAATGCAGTTGTAACGGCAGTGAACGCGTGATTTTTCATATTATTGAGTTCGACTTTAGTATGTACAATAAGTAGAGCTTTAAGAAGTCAGACTTAATAAAGTATGACTTTAAAGAAGACTATGAATACGAAAAACACATAAGTCGACTTGTCAAATAAGTTCAGCTTTATAAAGTCGGTTCTTAAGTCGCCGACTATGAATACCGGCCTAAAGCTCTATCCACAAGGTGCAGTCGGCAGTTGGTAGTTGGTAGTCAGGAAATTCATCTTCAACTACCAACTGCAAGTTAATATTACAAGATTAAAAATTATTTACTAGTGCAAATAAATAGATTAGCTTATTATGAATAAGCAAGATGTGTTTATTATACATATTATGCATTATAAATAGATTCCTCCACATTTTTTGTACTCTAAAATGTTTCCCTAACCTCAATGTTGACTGCATATATTGTGGGCAGGTTGATTGCCGCTCACAAGTGGCTGACTGCAACTGCCAACTTCCGACTACCAACTACAAACTGCACATTGTGGATAGAGCCTAAATTAAAAGCTACTTTTATAGTGCAATATTATTTACATTGGTAAACTTTTTGGATGCCATTTCGCAGGTGCTGTTTCCAAATCTTTAGCAGTGTGTCAACTGAAATCTTCAGGATCAAGCACAGTATAAATCAATTTTGTAGAGCACATAATCAAAACTCACCATCACTACGAAGACATAAATACAGACACACACATTACACAACAAATGTAGGAAACTACAAGAAACTAGAATGATTTGAAATCTACACACAAAATTATATCAAGCAACCAACTCAATTTCAAATCACACACATTTGACACAATAATACACACAGACACCACTACGAACCCAAACTACACCTTCACCATAACACACCCTCTCACCAATACCTATTTCCCGAGATTTCAGTTGACACACTGCTAGAAGATGAGGGAACAATACCCATGAAACGGCTGTCCAGAAGGTTTACCAAGGTAAATAAAATTGCAACGTAATAGAATAAGAGCCTTTTCACACTTGGTCGCTTGTGACCGGTGAAGAAGCATTGGTTTAAATGGGCGACTAGTGATGGTCACACCATATTTTATGATTGCCAACAATGCAAGTTGTATACACATAATTCAGTTGTACAATCGAGCTCAGCGAAACAACAAGGGTCATTCAATAATTAAAGAGACAAATTGGTCTGGGGGAAAAGATGGTTGGTAGTACAAGTTTGATACATTTAGGATTCTAAGTTGCCATCACTGGAATGAGTTCTAATCAGCTGATGGATCAGCATTGCTCTGTTTATAACTTCAAAATTAAGTTTAGTTTAGTTTAGTTTTATTAATCGTCACATAGCATTTACATGGTTGAGCATTGCTCGTAAACTGGTGACTCGTCAAAAGTTCCTGAACAGGATACAATTATTAATACAATGTTGTTATATAAAATAATAATACCATACAACGATATAAAAATAATACAGTAATCATATGTACAGATTTAACGATGTCGGGTCTTCTTGAAAATTCCACATTGGTTGAACAACGTTCTGTGATTCGTTTTTTTATTTCTGAAGGTGAAAAACCAGCTAATATATACTCTAGAATGACTAAAGTGTATGGTGAAAGTTGTATGAACCGTGGAAATTTTTACAAGTGGGTAGAATCGTTCAAAAGTGGTCGAGAATCAGTGACTGACGAACACTGTTCTGGTTGGCCTGTTGAAGTTGCGATTTAACACCCTTAGATTTCCATTTATTTGGTCCACTGAAGGAGGCATTACGTGGGATAACAAGGATGTTAAGAAATTTGTGGGAAATTGGCTTCGACACCAAGACAAAGAGTTCTTTGCAGCTGGTATAAAAAAGCTAGTAACCTGTTGGGACAGGTGCATAAATGTTGGTTGGGATTATGTTGAAAAGTAGGAAAAGTCTTGTTTTGTAAAAATAAAGGGTTTTTTCTCTAGGTCAGTTTGTCTCTTTAATTATTGAATGGCCCTCGTAGTTATCCAGCCATGAGTTTAGATCTCATTAATACTGAAGATTTTATAAGTGAAGTGGAATGTCGACCTGGCATTTCGGATGTCAAAAGCAATTACAAACTGTTTTATCATGTAGCTACTATTGGGAATACTAGCGGTGACTGTTACAAGTGACCCAGTGTGAAAAGGCCCTAATAGAAGAGTATCTTAATTACCATTAAGTTATAGGCAAGTTGCACACACTGTTTTTGTTCGACCATAATTAAATGTTTTTAAGTTTCGTGTTTTTTTAGAATGAGGTGCAAGACTATGTTAGCACTAATGCTGTTATTGCACAAATGCATGCATCGTATTCTTCAAACCTTTGACTATTGGCTCTATTAAAATTCTCTACCTCGTCTGTAGATGGTAGGAGATTCCTGTAAACAACATCGTGTGCCGGTATCTGTGAGAACTCTATTAGTACTACCCAACATGAAACTAAGAAGTCACTGACATGGATAAGACGCTCTAAAGTGTACCGTTAATTGATTTGTTCTTAATTCTATTTTAGATTGTTGTTCTTAACGTTGCTCTCTATCTGATTGTCAGAAGTGTGTACTATGCAATTTTTTAGTTTAGTAGACTTAAAATAAAATAAAATAAAATAAATATATAACCTCCTCGGCCCCAAGATCAAATTAGGACAGTTGTATTTTTCTTTTTGTGCTTTATGAATTTCTATGGGTCAAAATACAACAAATTGGCAAAACAAAACAAAAATCATCGAAAAAACTTTTGGGAGTCTAAAATGGGATGTAGATACCTATAAATTACATTCTGTGGATTAATGTGTGTTATTAATGATCAAAACAAGATGGATATTCAAGAGATCAAATTTTTATTTCTTTTAGGGGGGTTCTAAGGAGTTTTAGGGGTTGTAACATATGATACTCAAAGTCATATCAAATTTTTTTTTTTTTTTTTTTTTTTTTTTAATTCAACCAATGCTACACAGCAGACAGAGATAGAAAAAAAATATGAACATGCAGTGCACAATGTATGAAATATGATACCATTGGTCATTATTCCTTTGACTTGTTCAAAGAGGGAGAAAAATCCAAAACCCGATGTATCATATATGATTCCCGGGGGCTGAGGAGGATAACTAAATAACATAACTGTATTCTTTGGGTATCAAATGACATATAAAAATAATGAGATGGATTGTAATCTCGTTATTATTTTTATATAATAATTACTAGAGACCGGATTTTAAAGGGAGTTCCTTTTTTTATATTTCATCACAAAACGTGATAAAATTGAACAGGACATTAATGAGTAAGTTTCAACTGCAAATGACCTGGTTTTAACGTCCCTTTTTTTCCCTTTTTTATACTCATTTCCCTTTTTTTTTTAGGAACTTTCCCTTTCCAGTACCTTTTTTGCTAATTTATTTTGAAAAATTCGTAAATTACCCAGTATTTGGTAATATGAAAACATTAAAAATTGTTTTCACTGATTCACCATTGAAAAAATAATTCCTCACGGCAGAATAGAGCGTTACAGGGAAATCACAGACTTGCCTTTGCCTAAGTTTCCCATTATAACAAGGTGGGGAAAATGGATTTCGTGTGCTTTCCTCTGTGAGAATTTTAACAAGATCAAAACATTTCTTCCGTCATTAGATGTTACAGAATCAGCAGCTGTAGAGCAAGCAAAGGCTTTACATAAAACAAACATGTATCTCTCAGTTGAATTTTTACACTCTCTTACTTTTATATCCCTTTTTTCGCACCTTTTTTGGCAATAATTTTCCCTTTTTTCCCCACCTTTTTTTGGCAATAATTTTCCCTTTTTTCGTCCTTTTTTGGGTGAAAATTTTCCCTTCAAAATCCGGTCTCTAATAATTACTTCACTGTATAAACTTCCTAAATATTACGATATCAAATGACATGTCTTTCGTGTACATCAAGTACTGTGCTGAAGTGGAAGTAGACAAATTCAGGCTATTTGATTCTGTCCCCTTTTGTGTTCGAAGTGTGCAACTGGCTGCCTAAAAGTTATAAATTCCAGATACAGAACAGAATACTTGCCTCATAATTGCCTGAATATATAAGATAACACAATAACTAGGGCCCGGATTTTTAGGTATTTTAGCTGACGTTTCATAACAAATTACGCAGTAGCGGCTCGTGAATAGGCATTGTGGAACTGCAGCACCCCTTATTTCCACTTGATATTATCGATACCATTTAATAAAATGAGTCCTTTTTTCTTTAATATTCTTTCTTTATACTTGTACAATACATAATCCTTAAGCTTAATGCCAGCAGCCATGTCCCAGTTTATTAAAAAGAGAAAAGAAAACCTTTGTATGGAACTGTGCACTTCACAGTTCCAGCGGCGTGGTGTTTGACTGTTGAGTGCATGCCCACAAAGGAAGGTACATGCCAGGGCTGCTAGGGAGAGGCAGCACTGTTGCTTCCACAGTGTCGTCGACCACGGCGTATTGGTGGAAGGTAGTGTTTTTTTAATGCTTTTTTTTTTCCTGTTCCGCATGTGTTGTGCTTAAAACCCATGTACCATATTCTTGAATGTGATAAAGCGTAGAATCAGATTATTATCTTGTTTCCAGCTGTTCTATTTGATTCATTTTTTTTGGTTATTTTATTTAAAAGAAAACTTTAACCATGGCAGATCAAGGAGAGAATTATTGATCTTTTCGTGGAAATTAAAACAAGAAGAATAGATTTCATTTTTAAAAGAACAGATCATGCTTGAACTGTAACAATTTATGTTAAATTAGGTAAACATTTTTGATTTTGTTCTTTTGGGGTTTTATCAAGTTTCTGAATAAATTTGATTTTTATATATCTATGTTTCCTTTTACACGATTTTAAAACAAAGGCTAAACATTTTCTGAAGAAACACCCCCACTAATTTGAGCTACGAGCCGCCACTGAAATTACGTTAAAAATGGATGTATAACCTCAAAATTCAATTCCAAACAGCTACCAAACGACCGGACATGTTTATTAAAGTTTAAACAAGGGTGTCTGGCCACGTATGTGTGTACAACTCGCCAGTAATGAGTTGCACAAATAGAGATTATTGTTAGTATCATTTCCTCTTGGTTGTGTACATTCCTGGTATGAATGTTACGCATGGATTATTAGTAATACTGACAGAATTTAAAATATGGATGTATAGCTCTATTTCTAGTTTCATTACACACTTGCTCACTCAACCTATGCAGCTTTGGCTATAGTTCACTTCTGCTTAAAATTCATTTGATATCACACCAGTTTCCCTGGACATGATAAACTGATAAATAAGTTTATCATTTCACTTTCACTTTAACTATATGGCTTTTAAAACAATATGGCATGTGAAACAATATTAGCAATAATATTTTGACTTTCCAGCAGGCGCTGCTTTTTGGGAATTAAACGACGTTTCAGTCATTGTATTGTGGCCTCTTCCTGGGTTGGTTTGTTCAGTGTGTTTCACGTAAGAGTTGGCCATTCGTGAGGGTTTTTGTATCGCAGCAGCCACAGTTCTAACTCACGAGCGATTGGGTGAAATATCTACACAAATAAAGCCGCTAACGGTGTAATGGTTCAGGTTCTCACAGTTACAGTTAAAATTACAATGAAAATAACCACGTACCTCATCACAAGAGATGTGGAAATGTCCTCCTCTTGTATCCACACAACATTGGCACCTTTTAAATAAATTTTCTTTCATGCGCATAAGATCAGCTTCGGAGATAGAGTTAATTTCTCTTGTGTTATTGTCTTTAAGTTCTTCTAATGTATGGGAAATTGACCTATACACTTTATTTTTCAAGTTCCCCCATATATATATAGTCACATACTGTTAAAAGAACTTAAAGACAATATTACAAGATAAATTAACTCTATCTCAGAAGCTGAACTTACGTGCATGAAAGAAAATTTCCTTAAATGGTGCCAGTGTTGTGTGGATGCAAGAGGAGGGCCTTTCGAACATCTCTTGTGACGAGGTATGTGGCTATTTTCATTGTAATTTTAACTGAATCATTATAATTATAATAATAATAATAATAGTTTATTTAACCTGGAGAAAGTTAAGACCGTGAGGTCTTTTCTTACATTACACCGTTAGCGGCTTTATTTGCATAAATATTTCATCCGAACTCTCGGGAGTTAGAGCTGTGGCCGTTGCGACGCAGAAATCCGCATGATTGGCCAACTCTTACATGAAACACAATGTACAAACTTGCCCAGACAAAGACACAATGACCAAAACGTCAATTTTAAAACCAAAGATATCATACTATTCAGCCAGGAAGCCTACGAGAGCAATAGTAGCAATCCCATGACTATATTGTTGCAGACAAGTTCTTGTGCATGCTACTGTATAAAAATAAGGTCACTAGATGCAGGACACTACCAGCATTTCGCATGTCGCAATCAACATCGTTGGAAGAAATACAACACCACATATGCTAAACTAAAAAATATTACATACAAAATGAAGTACTGTGCTTCCATATTTTTCTGACCACTTGTCAGCAGAGATGTACATATTCTGATTTTAGCTTGCTTGCCCCTTTCTAACTCTGCAACCAGCCACAGCTTTTAACTTGCTTGACAGGAGAGCAAGCCAGATTGCTATGATACTGTCACTATGAGTCACAAGCTCTTCATAACCTGGTGGGTTTCAGGGGTCCTAAAGAAACTGCAAGGCCTGGCGGAAAGAATATGAAACTGGGTATATCAGTGCACTGGTAAGTCGTGCAGTTACATAGTTGAGGAACTTCAGATATGTTTTGAGTGCAAGTAAAAGGAGAATGGAGAATTTTACCCTGAAGGAAGCCGAGGAGAACCTAAAATGTGGAGAGTTTGAATTATCAATGAACACAGGTACTAGTCCAGCATGGGAAAAATTTTCAAACATTTTAGAGAAAACATAAAAAAAAAATCAATAATACCAATAACAATAATAAAAATAATAAATGTGTTAGGACGCTAAAAAGATTTTTAATACTTTATCCACATTTTATTTATCTACATGATGAATTTCTTCTACCAGCATGTAGAAAAGCAAGAAAGTATTACCTACACTTAGCAACTACAGTTGTTTAGCTGATAAGAATGTCGCAAGCTTATTCAGACTTGGATGGGTTGGGTTAAGAAACCTGCCTGCTTGCTAGCTGGGACGCTTGCAACTTGCTTGCCTGACGTTCAAGCGGGTATGGGCAAGCTAAAATCGAGATTTGTACACCTCTGCTTGTCAGTCAGTAATATAAATAAATTATCAAATAAAACTCTATACTACAAACTGTATTAATATAGCGCAGCCAATCTTTCTACACACCCTGATATGTGGTTCATCTCTCCTGTACTGGAGAGAACAATAAATTATTAAGGTATATGTATTTTGTAGTGTAGAATTCAGCTTTCTTTCTTTCTTTGGCAAACTGATTTTGGAAAAGAAAAGGCTAAAACGCGAGTTAAGAATTACTAAATTCTGTCATGACAGAATGTCCATGAGTAAAAAATGACAAGTCACATTGTAATGGCTAGAGCCTGGATTCCTAAGCAAAATTCAAATTTATTATCAGACTTCTAAACATGATCAGAAATATTTAAAAAATGATGGAACATAAACAGTGAAGCAACTATAATAGAATTATTATAAATTGAGTTGAACTTAGACACTTATGCTTCACTTACCAACTTTTTGGTAGAACATGTTTCAAGGACCCTTGTCCCCATTCTCGGCTACTTGTCCAAGAGTTGGACAACTCAATTTATAATTATTTTATGATCAGAAATGTTTATTTTGTTAAGGCATTCCTTGAGAAGTAATTTTAACTTTATTCAATAGTGCTTATTTTGCTTATTCTGAGAGAAAAACTATTTTGCTTGCTTCTTTTATGATTTTGAATTAAAATACCATATTTTACTCAAAACTGTCCCTCCTAAACATCTATCGCCGGTTTCCTTTCTTTCATTGGCTAATAGAATTACTGAAAAATCTGGGTTATAAAACACACTGTTGGATTTCCAAAAAGCTTTATGAGAAGAAACAGATATTGAAGAGGGAATCATCGAAGAAGAATTGGGTTGCTTTTCACATGTGCCTGTGATGTCCTGCGATATTTTTCAATTTAAAAATCATTCTTCGCTGACAGACAAAGGAGCTTCACACAAGAAAATCTGCAGATGACCTTCCTTATATATGAAAGGATAAGATTTGTACAAAACTAATCATTTATTTGATTTTTATGTAATTAGTTTTTGCTTGTTTTCGTGCATATTTCTTACATTTTTGTATTTATTTTACTGCTTTATTTTGCTTATAAGTCCAGGTTCTTATAATAACAAACTAAAAGAATTAGCATAAGAATAAAATAAAATTGCTTCCAGTGGATATTTATTTGTCTTTACAACAAAACACACAACGTTTCGGTCATAAATTTTACATTGGCGAAACGGGCAGATCTTTTAGAATCAGACTACGTGAGCACGAGAGAGACATTAGGTGTAGAAAAACTTCTACTGGTCTTAGCCAACACTTGATCGAGAATAATCATCGTATGGGTGCTTTGAAGATTTTAAAGGTTGAGAACGATGTCATTAGGAGAAAAGTGTGCCAAGCTTGGAACATCGGATGCAATCAAGATTCCGTTTTGAACAGATTTGACGGTGACTTGGGTGATGAGTGGTTGGGTGTCATTAAGAGAACAAAAAAGGATAGACATGTTATACGCTTTCCTCTTCCACCTATGGATGTTATAGAAGAGTCCCCGTATGAGATACCTGTCGATTGGATTGATAAGCATTTCCGAAATACCAATTTCTTGTTTCATTCTAATTGTGCTGATTCCACTCATAACTGAAGTGGTTGTTATGGCACAGACAATTGAGAATCTCTTCTCTTCTCTTGTCTTTTAATAAACAGTCACCTGATGAAGGTCTTATGGTTATGACCGAAACGTTGTGTGTTTTGTTGTAAAGACAAATAAATATCCACTGGAAGCAATTTTATTTTATTCTTATGTTAATATATTAATCGGTGGAAATCAGGACCATTATGGCAGAATTAAAAGAATTAGGTTGACCATGGTAGTGTAGACTTAACATACAAGCATCAACGTGTGGTGATTAATATGTCACATGCTGCCAATAAAACACATTATTTTATACAACAAAACTTGATTGGAAATTGAAATAATATTAATGTCCATAGATTAAAAACACAATTTTGATTCAGTGCAAGCCAGTTCATGTGCTTTTATAGCATTTTGATGTAAGCAACTACCACGACACCTTCCATCTTGTGATGAGCACTACTGGTAGCATTGGGAACTCTGATTTGATTCTTGAACTTTTCATTCATCTAGTATGCCGTGTTCTTACGGCTGACAGAATACAGTGAAACTTCAATTTTACGATTTCTGATTTTATGTTTCCCCCCCAATTTATGTTAAGAATTTAAAATCCCGACTTACATCCATAAGAACAATAAATAAATTTTTGTGATTTTACATTCTCTATTCTTACGTTTTTCTCGACTTTACGCAGGAGTTTTTGGTCCCACAGTATATGAAACCTCGATTTTACGCAAAATGGGGCAACTTCGGAACAAAAGCTTTATAAAAAGCCTCCATAGTTGCCGTTATATTCCTCCTTGTCTGCATCTCGCGAACGAACTTCCCATTCCACCTTGTTCTGTCAAAGAACATAGGTCGTCAAGGCGCTATTTCGGTATAGCTACTTCATTTGTTTCTGCTTCTTTGCATATTGTGCGCACTTCTTTATTAATAATGGTTTCACGGGCTATAGGCCTAAATTATGTGTGTTTATAAAATGCAGCATGAGGTTAGCTTTTAGTTTTTTTATTCTTTACCTTCTTCTAATGTGTTCCAAGTTAGATCTGTCTATATTTATTCATTTGGTTATTAAAAAGCGAATGAAAGGAATTAAATGGTGTAGCCTATGCTTTGTTTTGTCTCCATGCTTCTCTCCTACTATTCTTCAATTTTACACTTTCCTCGATTTTACATTTTTTTGTGTGTCCCCTATAGAAGTGTAAAATAGAGGTTTCACTGTATTGAAAACAAAGTAAGAAAATAATTATTATTTACAAAATCCTTTAAGTTTATTCGTGGAATAGTCTTAATAAGTCCTACTCGAGATTACCTATGAAAAAACGACAAAAGAGGCCAATAGGAAAGCCAGGAAGTGGAAATCAACAATTGTGCAATTAACAAACAAACAGAGACCATTTTTTAACACTCTGAAGTGAAACTAAGGTGCAGAATAAGTAATCATACAGTGCAAAGTGGCCCTAATCAACCCTTCTGTGTTTTTTGGAAGACTACTGATGTAACCTGTGAAATACTGTATACGCTAACTATTATATTAATAAAACAAAAGAACCTGAAGACAATCGGGTTTATCTAAGCAAAACAAGTGACTTGTCAAGTTTTACAGTGGACTTCCTCGCTAGTATTAAGTAATTTGCAATGTTTGTAAAACTAAAACAGAAAATGGAAGAGTTGTTCACACCTTGCTGCTGGAGGCAGCTTGCGCCCGACGTCTAATGGCACGCAAACGCTGGTTGCAGTAGATCCTCAGGAAAACTGACAGGAACACGATGATCACTCCAATGACACCAACAGCGCTGATGTGATGCTGGTATATGAGACACGAGAGTAGTATGGCGAGACCCTGCAAATAAATCCAACCGATTAGAACATTCTGCACTACTGAAAAAGATTAGTTGACCAATTTGGATGTGCTACACAGTAAAATTTTGTTTCACTATACAGTAGAGCAGTCGGCTGTGGTGGTCTAGAGGTAGCGTGCCCGCCTATAGATCCGAAGGTCACGGGATCAAACCCGGTCGCAGTTTTTCAGGACGTTAAAATCCTGGGCATGGAGTCCTCCGGGAGGGACTTTAAGCTGGGGGGCCCGTGTCTTAGATTTACGGCACGTAAAAGAACTCCAAGCCTAAATTAGAGCCTCTGGACAAAATTTCTCGGACCTTTCACGTCCAAGTAATACCTTAGTTTCCTGCGGGGAGGTTGAGAAGCGATGGGCTTACCACCTGTCCCTGTGCCCTCTCTAGGAAAATAAGCGTAACAAAATTCACATAGGTACAGACACCTCCACTTGGAGGCCCTTTGCCCCAACATGAGGGCACAGGATTATATATATATAGAGAGAGAGATAGGAAAATGTTGACGTCATTATACCCTCCCTCAGCGCAGCGCAGGTATTTTCAGTCCTGTCTGGTAGTGTTCAAATCAATTTGTATTGCAAAATCACTCCCACGCAGTTACAGGAACCGCCAATGAGTTTACAAACCGGCCTGCTGCTCGGCTTCCCTTGTAGTACACGCTAACGGGAGTAAAGAAGATAAAGTTAGTTCTGACAATGCCAGGTCTGGACTGTAACATTCATGCTGATGGTGTCAAACTTCTCCATGGCAATGCTTGCCCCCATGTTGCTGCAGCTGTTTTTGAGAAAATCAACAAATTTGGTAGGGAGGTGCTCTAGCATCCTCCATACTTTCATTTGTTTGGTCCCATGAAGAAATTCCTGGCCGGTATATGCTCTATGTCAGATGCAGAAGTGAAAACAGCTGTAGTCCGCAGATGGCTATACTCCAACCAAACAGACTTCTATGAACAGGATATATTGAAACTAGTATCATGATGGGAGAAATGTGTTAAGAAATTTGGCTACTATATAGACAAATAGATAAAAGATGTCCCTCCATGTGTGCATTTGTTTACAATTGCACCTATTAAACTTTGCAAAAAAATTGTTCGATACGTTTCGATCCACCCTCGTACGTATGAATTAGTTGTGGCCGCTATATCAATATATATGCCATCGATCCTAAGCTGATGCATATTTTAATAACTTTTTTTTTCAGTAAAATTTTTTCCTTGCATAAAGAACACACTCTAGTCTTTCGTTATAATAGTCTGAAAAAAGTGCATCCATAACATGGGTAAATATGGTAATTTACAGTTCTTCTGTAACTCATATAAATAGGTCAGCAGTAAAAGTGTGAAACTCCGAAGGACACAATAGGATGTCCGAAACGTTAGAAGACACTAAAAACACGATGCGGCCCAACCCGGATAGCCAGTCCAATCAGTTTATGTGAATTCACAATTTTTATTGATACACTTACCTGTCTAATAGTCATGATGATGACAAATACAACCGGGCCAAACGTGGCAATGGTGTAGTATATGAACAACTGCCCAGCAGCTGAGCACACGGACAGGATGAAGCAGTCAAACACGAACTTAGGGAACTGTAAACAGAAATAAGTAGTATTTATTCATCCAGTTAAGTCATTACAAATGATGTTAGATACATCTCAATATACTGTATACAGAAATGCAAAATAAAATACATAGCTTATATACATGTGAAAAATCTACTCTTATAAAATTCAACGGCCCTAAATAGCGTGCTCATCCCCTCACTTCGTGAGACATCGGGTATATTCGGTGATGTTCGTCTCTCGTGGTCTAAAATTTCACGAAGAGTAAAAATTAGGAAACCCGTTTCTAATTGAAATGAACACAATGAACAATTAATATTCTAATTTTATTTTTACTTACAATTTTCATAGCTCAGAACCACAAACATTTTCAATAAACTGCCAGTGTAAATTATTAAAAATCCTGGAGTCAGTTAATAATGGCGGGCGAAGCCATGGGCACCAGCTATAATATATTGATAGTTTAACCCTGGAAGTATCGCCAACAATAAAAGTCCAAACAAACCACTCCTTCTCTTGATAAATCATATAATTTATGAAAATTACACTGAATTTATCAAATCAAATTCATATCATATTCATCTGTCAAGAAACAGTTGAGAAAGAATACATTTTATCAGTGTTCACAGGTAGCTTTGGAACTGCATAAGACTTACGATATTTTAAATAAAAATTTATGGCAAAACCACGGGCTATTTTCTAGTATAATACCCTAGGATAAAAACAAAACACATTACACCAAATTTACAAAATAGTTTCAAATTACTGTAAGGAAACATAGATCATAGAACCACTAAAGGTGTCATGTCAATGAATTTCTTATCTTTCTTAACCCTTTCACTGCTAACGACGGAACTGTGACGGCGCGGAGAATGGCACCTACGTGTGCTATTGACGGAACTGTTCCGCCCGCAAAGTGTGTGCTATGAACGAGACGATTCCACAAGGCATGGAATTTTTTAACATGGTTTTAACGAAAGGATAGTGTCCTGCCATCTATTGGGGTTAGATAGAACTTAATTTCATTGCTTTCCCTGCTCTGTGGTGTATTTTGCAGACGGAAATGTGAGGCCTTGCACAATGTTGCCGCGATGTTAGTGCTACGAATAAGACAATTGCTCGTAGAATAGAATTCTTTAACATGGTTTCAACGAAAGGATAGTGTCCTGCCATCTCTTGGGGTTAGATAGAAATTATTTTCATTGCTTTCCTTGCCCTGTGGTGCAATCTGTAGACGAAAATGTGAGGCCTTGCACAATGTTGTGATGTCTGAAGAAGCCATTGAACTCACGAGTCATATGACAAGCGGGGAATCACGTCAAGGCCATGGTATGTTCAATTTCAACACAGTCATTGCTTTCACGAGCAAGGAAAAACATTTCTAACGTGATGACGAAGTTCTGGCGTATTTTAAAACTGCCTTCTTATTTTTCGGATTTAGCGCCGAGTGACAGTGAAAATATCTCAGCAAGGAGGGTATGTCAGCTTCCCAATATCTCAGCAGTGAAAGGGTTAATAAACTGCAACAAGTTCAATCATCTAGAATACTTCATAGGAAATAGCTTACTACCATAAGCTGGTTTTAGTTTTACAGATGCTTAAAATAATCATAGGTAATATAACAAGAGGTCCGGATTTAACTTGGGAGAATCTGGACAAGTTATATTTACTGTGACCACTTAGTGAATACTTACATTAACAGTGCTGTAAGTCACAAACTTTGCCCAGTATTTTGATTAAAAAATAAAATCTTCTGAACATGTAAGCAAAAACACTCCCCTGACTCCCTCTGAAGGGTCACCAGAACATTTCGTGCACAGAGTACTCTCTCATTGGTCTCTCATCAAGTCAAAAGCAGAATTATTGTCAAATATGCAAACAAACAAACAAATCTCTATATATATAAAAGGCTTTGTCCTGACTGACTGACTGACTGACTGACTGACTGACTGAATGACAGGAATCAACGTACAGCCTAAACTATAACAGGTAGAGACTTGGAATTTTGACAGTACCTTCGTTTTATAATGTAGGTGCTCACTAAGAAAGGATTTTGAAAAATTCTGATTTTAACTGCCAAAAATTAAATGTTTTTGAAAATACTTAACCCCTTTTTACACAGAATTATCCAAACAAATTCACAGAACATATTGTTGCCAGTTGTATCAGGTGGGTTTGGATTAAATGAAAGGGATGTTTGACAAATTTGAGAAGGTATCATTATAATTCATATTATCTCTATTAATAAAAGGAATTGTCTTCGATGTCCAGCGAAATCTACTGAACGCAGAGATCTGAAATTTTAAACATAGGTGGGCTGAAGGGTCGGAAAATGCACCTCGAAGCCGGAATTTTAATTTTAGTTTTCGTTCGTGAGTTATGAGTGAAAAACGGGCAAAAAACGTGCATTTTGTGCGTTTTCAAAACATAAGTTTTCAGTTATACATTTCAATGTCAAATCAATTACAGTTGGCTTTGGCTATTTTTGTCATACCTTGAAAATAAAACTTTCGCGATCGCTTGAATGTTGTAAGCCCTAAATATGGTCAAACATTGTTTTATTTGGACGAAACTCACTATACAGGGGTTTTCTGGACCAAGGAACTCGAATCTGAGGTCGCATTTACCAGGCGATGCTATCTAATCGTGGTATGTAGTCCACGTGATTTAGGTGTTAATAAATATAATGATTTAACTATTATGCTCTTAATTTTTAATTTTTGAAATAACTATCGCGGGCGAAGCCGCGGGCACATGCTAGTAAATACATAAAAAGATAACCACAGCAGAAGATAAACACAATAAAATAGAAGATATACGCTAACAAGTAATATTACACTGAGGGTATACTTGTGCATACCCTTGACTATACCAGTGATGGTTAACCTCATCAAATAATTTCTAGGTAGGTCACAGTGGAATGATAATTCTTTCACACTGGCCGTGTGTAGGCTAAGATGGAAAGGTGAAGTCGGAATGAAAAATTCAATGCCATAGCCGGGATTTGACCCAGGATCTTCGGCTCTCCGTGCCGATGCTCTAACCATCTGAGCTACCATGGCAACATGCCAGTACAATATTAAATTCTCCACTGACTCACAATCCCAGTATACCACCAGGCGTTACGCCCGTGTGGAGAGATCATTGGAAGGACCCCTGGAGCGTCCCAGTGGGGAAGAGTCTCCCGCAGATCAACAGCGTGAGGGGGGCAGGTGGAGGTCCATACGGGGCTGGGTTTATGATCACAGCTGGACCTCCCCGCTTGAGCTACCTTCGGGTCCCTAAAGCTGAGTGCAGCCAAAAAGCTCTAACACCACTCCTAGCGGAGAGGATCCTTAGAGAGTTAGGACGACCGGCGCAGGCCGGGGGCACCACCTCCACGAGGTTTTCCCTGGGAAACCACCCAGCTCGCTGGGTGGGCTAAGAGTGCCTACCTTTGGTTAAGTCCTATCTCCCCGCCGCCCGGCCAACTTATGTGCATAGGCCGGGTTGGGGGTGATTTTTCCGCGGCTGCACACCTGAAGCGGTGGCCGCTAGATAGATAGATTACTTCCCGTCGCTCCACACCTCCCATCCTATTCTTCCGTCTCTGGGCTATGCGCATCAGCGCGGGGTGGCCCTTGACAGGTGGATAATCCTATTTAGGACCCCATCCTGAATTCTTCTTCTTCTTATACCACCAGGCGTTCTCAATATGAGATACGAACCCAGCGGCGACTTACAACCTGCAAGTACTTTAAGACCCGGGCTTCATAGTAAGCATAGTGGTATACTGGGATTGTGAGTCAGTTGGAGAATTTAATGTTGTACCGGCACGTTGCCATGGTAGCTCAGATGGTTAGAGCATCGGCATGGAGAGCCGAAGATCCTGGTTCAAATCCTGGCTATGGCATTGAATTTTTCATTCTGAATTTCTAGGTAACTTTAGTCTATAACTGTTTTTTACTGTATTTAATTCTTCATGTACCTGTGCCATAAAATTGAGGGAATGTATGAAGCCGCCCTGCTGTGCGAGGGAGACAGCAGTGAAGAGACAGGAGAAGAGGTTCACACCGCACATCATCTGCACGGAGCTCATCCCGTAGTGCGAGAACAGCTCTCCCTGCCAATTAGATGTAAAGCTGTCAAACAGCATGTAGGAAGCCAGCAGTATCAACCCAGAGAAAGTCGTCACAGCAGCTCCTGTAATTAATTAATCCAGTTTTAATAAATTATACTTAAATCATTAACATATTTCATCATATTTTAATTATCTATATTAATAAAAGGAAGTGTCTGTCTGTCTGTCTGTCTGTCTGTCTGTCTGTCCGCGATGCCCAGCGAAATCTACTGAATGCAGAGATCTGAAATTTTAAACACAGGTGGACTGAAGGGTCGGAAAATGCACCTCGAAGCCGGAATTTTAATTTTCACTTTCGTTCGTAAGTTATGAGTGAAAAACGGGCAAAAAACTTGCATTTTTTGCGTTTTCGAAGCATTAGTTTTCAGTTATACATTTCAATGTCCAATCAATTACAGTTGGCTTTGGCTATTTTGTCATACCTTGGAAATAAAAAGCATCGCGATCGCTTGAATGGTGTAAGGCCACGCTGGACGATACATTTGTTTATAATGTCAAGGCACACAGATATCTGAAATTTTCAACCTAGACGGAAGAGGGATAAGGCCTATAGGCCTAAATGGACATTGATCACTATGCAGGGATTTTCTGGGCCTGGGAACTCGATCGCTTTTGTAAGTCCGTCCTGGACGATTCATGCGTTTAGAATGTAAGGCCCGTAGACATTAAATTTTCAACCTACACGGATAGTCAATATAGGCCTAAATATGGTCAAACATTGTTCGATTTGGACGAAACTCACTATACAGAGGTTTTCTGGGCCAAGGAACTCGAATCTGAGGTCGCTTTTACCAGGCGACGCTATCTAATCGTGGTATGTAGTCCACGTGATTTAGGTGTTAATAAATATAATGATTTAACTATTACGCTCTTAATTTTTAATTTTTGAAATAATTATAGCGGGCGAAGCCGCGGGCACATACTAGTCATTAATATGTACGAAGTATGATAAAAAATACATTGAATGATTTTTGAAGTGAAACTTCTTTAGCCGCGGTAGAGGAAGGTTGTGTATTATGCAGTAAAGAGGAAGAATGTGAAGAGGTAGTAATAATAATAATAATAATAATAATAATAATAATAATAATAATAATAATTTTATTGCCATTAAGCATTACTGCAATAGACAAAGTCAGTAAGGTTAAAATAATATTACAATAAATACAATAAAATATACATACAAAAGTTTCGTCACTGACCTATATGACAAAATAGAGATAGATAATCATATTATTATGGCCATATGGCACACACGTCAACTTGAAAACTCGTATCTAAAAAATTCTTCTATACAGTAAAATGGATTTTTGACAAGAAAACTATAAAGCTTGTTTTTAAATTGCTTTGCTGGTAACCGAGTTATCTATAGAGGGAGCTTGTTATACATTTTTATGCCTAATACCTCATAACTGTTTAATGACTTTGATAATCTATGAAACGGAATATTGATAAGTTTATTGTTCCTGGTGTTGTAACTGTGAATTTCTTGTCCAGTGTGATAGTTTGGTAAATTGTTATTAACATATGATATAGCTTGTAAAATATAGAGATTTATGACTGTCAAACATTGTAATTTAATAAACAGTGGTTTGCAGTGTTCTAATTTATGTTCATCCGAGATTATCCTGATAACTTTTTTCTGAAGTAACAATATTTGTTTAACGTGACTGCTGTTTCCCTATAACAAGATTCCGTATGTAATTATGCTTTGAAAAAAAGCAAAATATGCTGTTCTTACATAAGTAATTGGTAAATGGCTCTTTAAGCTTTTCAACAAAAATACTACTCTGGAAAGTTTGGCCGAAATGTATCTAATGTGAGGTTCCCAGGATAATTTGTTATCTAAATAGATACCTAAGCACTTTACACTTCTGTCATAATTTACTGCAGGCAATTCTCTCAGACTAAAATACAGTTGTTTAGTTTTACTTTCATTCAACAGGAACCCATTTGATCTGAACCATATTGATGCTTCGGACAACACATTGTCTGTTAAATTTTGAAGAGGCTGAAATTCAGCACTGTTATTTAAAAACGTTGTGTCGTCTGCGTAAAGTATTGTTTGAGTGTTTATACAGGACGGTAAGTCGTTCATCATTAATATAAATAACAAAGGCCCCAACACAGACCCCTGGGGCACTCCACTCTTAACAGTTACTACATTTGACTTTTCAGAACCTATACAAACAATTTGTTTTCTGTTCTCCAGAAAAGACTTGATAAGTTTTACACTTTGTTCACTCAGGCCATAATAATATAACTTATCTAACAGTATCCTATGATCAACACAATCAAAGGCTTTGCTCAGATCACAAAAGGTGGCCTGAGCAAAGCCCCCGAGTTCGAAAATATGAAGAACGTTTCTGACTAGCAATTCCATAGCGTCAATTGTTGATCTGCATTTCCTAAATCCGTATTGTTGGTTACAAATTATATTAAAATGTTCAAGATAAAAGCACAACTGAGAATATATAACCATTTCTAAAACTTTTGAAAAGACAAGGGTTATAGATATAGGTCTGTAGCTGGCGGGATGATTTTTCTCTCCCTTTTTATAAATTGGAATTACCCTAGAAATTTTTAAGTACGTCTGGAAAAATTCCTTCTATTATGCACTTATTTATGCAATATGTTAACGGCTCAACTATACAATCAATAACTTTTTTTAACAGATTACAAGAGAAATCGTAAACATCAACACTATCCGAGCGTTTAAACTTATTGACGATACTTAAAATTCATTAGCAGTCACTTCCCTAAATAAAAAATTTCCAGCTTTAGAGGTCTACTAATGTTGCCTTAACAAATGTGTAGCAGTTTCCACAGGTCTACAGATATTTTTTGAAATGTCATCAACTGATTGAATGCAAAAATTATTAATTCATTGGGGGATACTCCAACAACGTTTTTTTTTTTACCAGGTTTTGTGACAGAACCAATTATCCTCCATGCTGCCTTGCATTTATTATTTGCAGTTTCAATCTGTCTAATGTTATGCTGTTTTTTTGCTTCATTAATTGCTAGCTGGTAATTCTTCCTGAAGGTGAAGAGAAGAAATTTGGGAGACAAAGTGCAAAAATTTTCATAACGAGATAATAGTCATTAAGATGTTAAAATTCAGAAGAGAAGAAATGACAAGGAATATAGGGGAGTATTTAGGAAAAATGAGAGAGAAGTGGATGAGGAAAATTAAGAAATAGATCTCTCTCTTCGGATTATTATGGCTGGCGCCACTTGGAGACTGGGTTCATTTTACCTATGTGAATTTTTGCTACGCTTATTTTCCTAGAGAAGGCAGAGGGACAGGTGGTACCCCATCGCCTTGCAACCCTACTCCGGAAACTAAGGTATTACTAGGACATGAAAGGGCCGAGAAATTTTGTCTAGAGGCTCTAATTTAGGCTTGGAGTTCTTTAACGTGCCGCAAATCTACGACACGGGCACCCAAGCTTAAAAGCCCCTCCCGGAAAACTCTGTGCCCAGGATTTTTACGTCCTGAAAAAACCCATTGACTGCAGCCTGGTTTGATCCCGTGACCTTCGGCTCTAGAGGTGGGGATGCTACCGCTAGACCACCACAGCCGACTAAGAAATAGATCAAGAGCAAAATAATCAGGAAAGGTGTGGTAAGTTAACCAGAATCCCCTATTGTACATAAAACCTAGGGGTTAAAGTATGAGGGGATTCTTAAACAGATAAGATATAAAGTGGATGTAGTTAACTATGTACAGTCGGTCAAATAAAAAACGTCGGGACTCGTATGCAGTTAAAATTAAAGTTTTGACGCATTAGTTCACAAGTTTCGTATAAAAAACATAAAATACAGGTCATTTTCGGAACATATGAGGCCATGTGACAGGAGGGAAAAAAATGAACGAGGGAAAAAATGAACAACGCGGAAAGCGCAACACACGATGTTCAACTTAATGTATTGTCATAATTCATTTTGCTTTGTGTCATCGCCACATACAAATGCTAAAGTGATAGAAAATGTAGTTAGGGCTGTAATTGATCTGCATTTTTCGGCCTCTGAAGCAGTGAGAAGGTTCCACATTTATGAAAAAGCAGCTCAGAGGTGGGAACTTTACTATAATGCGACCGGAAGTTTTAGGGTTTTAGAAGATTCGCTATTTTTATTGCACAATCATTTATATGGTACTTAGAATTCTTATGTTCCGTTTCAATTCAGTTCATGTTACTATGTAATGTATGATTTTTTTTCTTTGTTTGTTCTGGATCTGTATGGTCACCTGGATTGCCAGGCAGACGACTTGAATAAAGTATTTCTCTCTCTAGCAAACGTTGATCTGGCCGGACGCGTATTTCGATGCTAAGATTGGTTGCAGAAGTTGAGCGTAAGTTATTGATTTTGCACCTGAAGTACCGGTATTATAAAATAAAATCTTAAAAAAATGCTCCTTGAATAAACATATTCCTCGCGAATCTATTAATTATTAATATTATAAAAATTTGCAACCAAGAATATGGCGGATTTGAGGCATATAGCCACAGCCTTCTATACATGTTTGTTTTGGAACAAAACTGACTAAATAATCGAGAAAATACATGGATAGACAAGAGGCGTGTGTGAACCTAACCTTAAGTCTTCCTGTACATGCGCATATGCTCGTTCGTGATACTTAATCAAATACCGCCCGACGTTTTTATTTGACCGACTGTATGTAAAAGTATGTGGAAATAAAATTCTATTCTATTCTACCTAACCACGTGCCTAACATCGGATCCCACAAGACCCTAATAAATTACTGAAGCCTGCAGACTGTACACCAATTTCATCGCTGCTCACCTTTATGGTCATCTGCACTGCCCAGCATGAAGAAGGCCATTCCCAGCGAGATAAGTACAGCCGTCACATACTCATAGTACTCATACTTCTTTCTCGACACTATCTTCCCCATTATCATTACAGGTATGATCTTTGATGCTTTGGCTAGGACCTGTAACAACCATAAACACATGTTAGTACTGGTAATGAATTTCTAGATTTAATAGGAACATTTCTAACAAATGATGACGTAAGTCACTAAGACGACTCGTAAATGTTCCTATTAAAGTAAATCATTCATTGTTTGGTGTCATTTTTCTTGTAATTATGTGTAGAATTGAAATATAACAAACATTTTAAGATAAAATGACATATTAAAAAAATCTAAGATTGATTGATTGAAGTAGACTAGGTGACTCATGGGGCGAAAATTATGGTCGGTCCTAATCCCCTGCGCTTGTAAATGTGAGGGTGCTTGTGGGTGAAGGAACCTACCTGGCCTCACACGCCATCCCTGTTTGCTAAGGGTATAAAGTAAATGTAGATAACTATGAATGTAAATGTGTGTAAATAAAATTCTAATCTAATTAATATCCAAATTCCATCTCCAAGTACAAAAAAGGATGAATAATAAATAAATAAAATCAGGTAAACTGATGTAACAAAGTGCCAGTATGTTTTTGTTTAAACAGTTATGACTGCAATTATGATATGCAGAATATGTTTTTTTTAAAAATTGATTTCCAAGTTAAGCTCCAGATTTATTCATTAAGCAGGGCTTACGGAAGAACAAAGGTCTAGTTTTTTTTTAATGAGATTAAAATCTTCCAGCATCACCTGAACTGTACAGATATGTGATATCATGACAATCGCACACTCACATAAAAATGTCAAAAAAAAAATTCAAATTGGCCGGTTTCGGGTTTTGAACCATGGACTCCAGAATGTGAGGCCAAAGCGTTACCATCTCGACCACCGGGGTCATTTTAACGGTCTAGTTGGATAAGCGCTTGTAAATCGATAGTGTTTTTTGTCATAGCTACCTGTATTTTAATTTCCAAGGCCTTATAAGATAACAGTAAACAATAGGCAGTGTTGTCAAGATAATTGATTTTCATTTTTTTTTATAAATTCTTTCGAATACGTATATTACCATAAAATAGGCACTAAATTGAGCATTACTCCGAAACAGGTCAACCGATTTTATCTATTACAAATAGACGTCTTCCCAGGGACATTATAAATGCGTATACGAAGTTTCATAAATATACGATAAAGCGTATTTGAGTTATTGAGCCTTTAAAGTAGACATTAAATTGGGGTTTACTCCGGTACCGGTCAACAGATTAGGTTCAAATTCAATAGGGCACTTCTCATGAACGTCATAAATGAGTATACCAAGTTTCATGGAAATCCGATACAGCGTATTTGAGTTATGGCGCCTTTCTATTAGAAAGGCGACATAATCTAATAAAATAGGCACTAAATTGGGCATTACACCGGTACCGGTGAACCGATTTGGTTCAGTATCAATAGGGTTCTTCCCATGGACATTATAAACGTGTATACCAAGTTTCATTAAAATTCGACAAAGCGTATTTGAGTTATCGCGCATACAGACACACGGACGGACGGACAGACATTTTTCGTCCCCACACACAATCTCATAAAGTACCATACTGGCACTTAATAAATAAGTGTTTTATTGTTATTTTAATTGTAAAAATTTATATGATATATTCATTAATAATAGCATGTTGAAATGAAAAACACACTGAACACATAACACATTGTATTGTCTGGTAAGGTGTCCCAATTTCTTTGTTTTACAATCTTGTCACCCTGGAGTAAAATGAACATACCTGTGTGGGGAAGCTGACATATTTGAGAGCCTCGTACTGACACCAGGAACTCATGATGTTTGAGAAGGAGCAGTAGACATATTTGTACAGTGGTGCTGTGTGACGAGGTTGCCGACTAAGAGCTATGTAAATTCCAGATAGTACAAATGCAAGAATCCTGTTCACAAACACCAAGAACTGAGAGTCTGTGAAATGACCTTTAGATCCCTCCGAATCAATATACTCCTGCGCACACAACAAAATTGTACATTACAAAAATGTGCTATAAAAACAATAGGCTGTTAAGGGGGGACATACACCTTTCGGTGAAATTCATAGGTGAGAAATAGGTGAATTTCATTATTTTTTTCCTCGGAAATAAATTCCTCTACAATCTTGCAATCTGACATATTCTTTATTGACTACTTCTACAATTGCATACTATTTTCAAAATTAATCAAACTGTTACAGTTACGGATGGTTATCATTTGAAAATGGCAGCCACGTTTTGTGCACTGAAAAGCCATTTCCTTCATAACTTCCACAAATATCAATATTTCTGAATGATTATTTTCCTGTGTATTTGTTAATACCATATGGACAACAGTATGTACAATCATTCAATTTTAAACAATAGTTTTATATATTATATTAATAAAAAAGAAAATTTTTAAAAATTGATTCTTAAAAAATGCTTAAACTAAACTAAACTCCGTGGTGCGACATCCCCGAAGGAACAAGGCCTACCACCCGACCGCTGCGTCATCTACCTATAGGCAGATGGCAGGATTGGGAGGCATATGGTCAGCATGCTGACACCCACGGCCGTTAATGGTGGTTTCCATGACCGGAGCCGCTACTTCTCTATCAAATAGCTCCTCAATTTGAATCACGAGGCTGAGTGCACCCCTACCAGACCTCCCTACCTCAGAAAAATCCGAGGATCGAACCCGGGCCGATGGATCCGTAGTCAGCAATGCTAACCACAAGACCATGCCGGCGGTCTAAAAAATGCTTATGCTGTAGATATTCCAGTGTTCAATTGTGGAGTAAAAATTAAAATTGTTATGCTAAGGAGATAAGGATGGACACCAGTGGCGCCAACTTATATGGGCCCATGGGGCTCAAGCCCACCCAATAATTTGACGCGTGTTATTATCATACTTAGGCCTATTAATTGCTATTACTGAAAATTGTGTTTTTTTTTTGTTGAATCTTGTTCCATTTCCCTCACAATAATTTGAAATCGTTCCACAATTCATTACTCTTTTACGTCTGTCGGTGCAGTTTCCACATCCATCGCTGTTCTAGTAAGTTTATACTTAAGGAGAGGCAGAAAAGCTAGATTTAGAATTTAGACATGCTTGTGAGAAAAAATCTTAGGAAGGCCATTCATTAACGGACAAGGCAAAAAATTGTGATATAAAACAAAAGTGTGGACATTGGTAACTGGTTAAAGAGTGGATGGAGCATGTACAAAGAATGAATTAAAAAGGCCAACAAGGGACAATAAACCACAAAAAAGATAGGGTGATTGTGGAGAATAGGCTCCCGGTCTAAGGAAAGACGAAGAAGATAGTTTGCTCCAGTCAGGAGAAACAGTTTTTGGAACACGCTGTGCTACATAATTATTTTATTGTAGTAGGCACCTAAAAAAAAAAAAAAAAAAAAAAAAAAAAAAAAAAAAAAAAAACTTCATAATATAACATTAATTTTAAAGGATTTTCGTTAATTAGGCACAATTCGCGATGAGGTCATTGGAATTTTTCAATTGGCCTAATCCTTCTGGTGGCACTATGACCTTGGGGTCGACTCAGCCTCTAACAGAAATGAGTACCAGGAGCAATCCTGGGGGTAAAGGCGGCCGGTGCATAAGGCTAACAACCTTACCACCTTCATGTACCGATGTCTAAAAATCAGGGAGCCTCAACCTCTTGGAACCCTCTGGGCCTCCATGGCCTGTAATAGGGAACACTTTACTTTACTTTACACAATTCTTTTTCTGGCGGTTGAATCCCGTTGATTGTTATTCATTATTACAAACAAAGACATCGTGTCCTACCCAATTTTATATTTATCCGAATTACCGTATAAGTCCATTTCTTGAATCAAATAAGGGGCAGGAGTATGAAAATTTGAGCCCACCCAATGTTTTTCAAAAGTTGGCGCCACTGATGGACACCTCAATATGTCTTTAAGAAGTCCAGGTAATAAACTCACCTGTGTCATAATTTTCTCCTGAAGAAGACCCCAGGTGAGATAGGTTAGCTGCAGACCGGTGAAACAGAATATCAGCAGAACTGCTTCTTGTACTGTGCTATGACTCTGCTGCAGCGTGTGCAATGACTGCGATCCAAGCTGCTGTACCCCATCCGCTCCAATGAGAGGATCCGGACCAGCCAAGCAGAGGCGAATCGCATTGTGAAAACATCCAGGTCCTGACAAAATAACTCAAGTTATTATATTAAGACCTATCCATATCCAATTGAAAATGTTGTACAGGGTTGAGCCAGCATATGATTAAAGAAGGACACAAAATGGGCGAATTAGAAGTGGTGAAGATAGAAACCAACCGCGTACGGAGGAAAATTGGTGAAGCCGTGAATATCATTGCGAGGAGGGATAATTGCTTAAATAATTATGAGGGAGACTTAGGGGAACAGTGGATGTGATTAAGAACTTAAATAGAACATACAGAGTTCCAAGATTTCCCTGTCCAAGATCAATTTATGATAATAATTTTGATATCCTGAGGGAATGGATAAATGAGCATTTCAGAGATAACACGTTTAGGGAGCGGGAGGCAGAAAATGGTAAAGACAGTAATGATCAACAACAACAACAGTGTGGGAACAACTGTGCTACATGGTAAAAAAAAAAAAAAAGTGCTATATAGTTACGGCAGTTTGTTTAAGATTTATTCAATTCAGTACACTTGGGAAAGGCCTGGAGGGCAGGTTGAAACGTTGTGTGTTGGAAAAGATTGTTTTATCCACTATTATAAATAAGTATTATTGTTTATATAATATTATTGTTTAATATTAAGACCTGTGCAAGTGTATGCACGCACATCAGGATTGAGTTTCATAGCATCTACACAGAATTGAATTCAACCTGAATCCAATCTGTTCCTCTATTTGCTTAGGATCAGATCAAAAATCCATTCCAGACTGAATCCGCATTTACACAATCTTGGTGTGGGGAACGGATTCAGATCCATCTAAATCCAGCATGCCAACATGGTATTAAATGTATCAAAAGAATAGACAGGATGCAATGTTTAAAATATTTAAAAAATGATGGAACATAAACAGTGAAGCAACTATAATAGAATAATTATAATTTGAGTTGAACTTACACACTTATGCTTCACTTACCAACTGTTTGGTAGAAAATGTTTCAAGGACCCTTGTCCCCATCCTCGGCTACGTGTCCAACTCGTTGGTAAGTGAAGCATAAGTGTCTAAGTTCAACTCAAATTATAATAATTCTAGGATGCAATATCCCCACACCTGTATCCAATGAAACGTTTCATGCCACACATATGAGGACCAGTGAAATGTCCGTTTAAGAATTCTGAGATTCATTTTTAAGGCACTGAATATGATCTCAATCAGATTCCACTTTTTTGGTGTAATGACCTTGAGACTCAAAAAGAACAGAATTCCTGTTTTCATAACATTTACCATGTTTACATGCAGGATTGAAATCTAAGTTATCTGAATCCTATCCCAATTCAATACGTTCCCTGTTTACATGGAAAGTTTTAGGGGTGGACTGAGATTTGTTGTACTACTGGCTAACTTGATTACGTATGGCTATTTTTGTGGCTAACCTGTTTAAACAACTGCCATGTTTATTCCGTGATTGAAAATATTGGAAAGTGTGTGTTTTATAAATAGGGCCCTGATTTATTGGTGAAATAAAATGGCTGATATCGGTGTTAACTTCCTTCTATTTCGGTAGGTATTTCGTGAAATAAATTACTTTATACTACATTGGGAACATTGCGCAATGATAAACTTTGCTTCTTTATTTACATGAACTAACACACCCCCCCCCCCCCCCCATTTCTATATTCTTCTGCCCTTGTATGAACTGAAGTAACTTTCGTTTTGGGCATGATTAGAGTTAATGTTGAAATATAATGACGAGAAATATTATCGTAATTTCTACTAAACACCATCAGATAGCCATTTGCAAACAGAAGTGCCAACCATACCACTGTGGATAAAAGATGAAATTTGTTGAATACAAGTAACAAAGACTCTTCTGCTGTAATCGTTCATAGGCATCGCTAACTTGGCAAAGAGATAGCAGGAAAGGAGTGTACTCAACAGTACAAACCAGGTCACAGACAATCTTTGCGTAAATTCTGCAATCTTTGTAATCGATCACAAATATCGATGTATCGGTAAATCTTCGACAGCCACAGAAACAGCAGAAAAAAGCATGCTGCTAAGAAATAAATAATACAGTACACCAAAACACAATATTGTGATTTTAAGGCACATTTTCGTGCTGTTTTCTCACTTTACGGACAGAAGGGGCATATTTCGCGCTTATAGACACATTTCGCGGAATCGAGTAAATTTCGCGATATTTCGTGGATTCAATTTGGTTCATATTGCTATTTTAAGCATATAAAACCTAAACATGGCTAAGGGAGGTTGTTTTATAAAATTTCGCGCTTATCGTTGTTACCAAAAAATACGGCCCCTATTTATAAATAATTTCTAGTCACCATAAACAAATTATGACATAAAAAAGTAACAATAATATTAATATTATAGTGTGAGAGTTAAATTGATGGTCAGCTGACAAAACAGATGACGAAAGCCGTGTGAGTGTATGCACGTGCACCAGGATTGAGTTCACTAGCGTTTACATGGAATTAAATAGGATTTGAATCCGATCCGATCCTCTGCAAATGGAGGACTGAGTAGATGTATAGATGTTGTAGATGTAGATATCTCGTCCTGTAGATCCTGTGTTGAGCGGGGCTCAAGGATATAGAACATGTCAGATCAAAAAATACATGCATGTTATAACAATAATATAGGCCTACAGAGACTGCAAGCTGCCAAATTTATCCAAGCTGGAAATATTCCTCCAAATTGTAGAAGGTGTGAGTTATTAAAAATTCCTTGACAGCTGTTTTGAAAGGTTTGCTCTTTCTTTGAATACATAATAATTTAATGTTGTTTGGAAGCTTGTTATATATCTGTACTGCAGAATAATAAGCACCCTTCTGAAAGAGTTTTAACGAGTTATTTGGTCTGTGTAGATCATTCATGTTTCTGGTAGTACGTCCATGTACACTAAAATTAGTTTGAAATCTATCAGTATTATTCACCACATAACACATAGAGTATATATACTCCCCTGTAAGAGTGAGGACTTTTAATTTTTCAAATAGCGGTTTACAAGATTCCCTTTTTTTATTGCCCACTTTTGTAATCTAAATATTTTCTCCCTATGGGAAGAGTTGCCCCAGAATATGATCCCGTACCTCATTACCGAGTGAAAATATGCAAAATATACCATAAGTAATGCATCCTGTTTTAATATATTATTCAAAATTCTTAAAGCAAAGCACGCTGAACTCAGTTTTGGACTTATCATTTCTATGTGTGTCTTCCAGTCAAGATTTTGGTCTATTTGCAGTCCTAAAAATTTTACATTGCTAATTTCTTGTATGATTTGTGTTCCATAATTAATTTCAAGATTTGAGATACATCTGTTTTTGTTCTAAATTGTATAAAATGGGTCTTATCAATATTAAGTGTCATTTTATTAGCTAAAAACCATGTGTTTATCTCGTGAAAAGCCTTTGTAGCTATTCTTGATAAATGTTCTTGTGACGTTCCTGTTACAAGTACACTAGTATCATCTGCGAAAAGCAATACCTTTGATTCATCACTTAAGTTATAGGGCAAGTCATTAATGAAATGAGTTCGCATTTACATGACGATTTCAACACGAGGATCAGGCTCAGATCGATCTGAATCCTGCATGTAAACATACTAATTTTCAATAATGAAAGCTTATTCAGTTCGATTAGACTTCTCAATGAAATCGTAGTAATTGAAACGAAAGTAATAATAAATCTGGATCTCACCTGTTCTTTCTAAGTAACTGCTTCTTTTAACGTATTTGAATATGAGGAAACCTGGGATAAATATTGTGGCGTAACCAAGAATATTCAACGACAGCCGAAATAACCAGCTGCCCTCAAAACTCGACAGAATGGCTGTGTCATCCTTCAAGTCCACCAGAGAACGGAGGGTCTGTGTCATTGCATAGACAGCAGCAATTGTGCAAATTACCAGAAGGCTGCGATAGTACAACAAAACAAGTTTTATGGACTGCAAGAAGGAGATTAAGTTTCAAGCTATTAAAACAGCAGTAATATTTCAGCGTTAGTTATCATGAGTAATGGACAGGAAGCACTTACCAGATAATTGCTTCGTGTGACCTGTGCATCATTTTGTTGATTTATATCCTCAAAATGTAAATAAAATTATCTGTTACTGCTATTTTATGCAGCCGTCGTCCGGCTGAAACTTAATAGTTTTCGTCTGTCGAAGTTATCTTTCATAGCGACAGATCGAAATTAACGTATTTCAAACAGACATTACTTTGTCGACGGACCATATGGGAACGATAATTTAGTAATTGCACGAGGATTGAGATTTTGTAAACTTTATCTTCACTTTCCCACCATGCTCCTGTCAATATGTCCAATCAGTGCCACCAACATCAGTAGCAAACAGAAATCAGATGAAAGTTGAATGCAGGCCCCTAATAATACGATTTAATTAAAAATATCTTAATGATTTGAAATTATAAGCTAAAATTGACTAAAACTGTACATGTACAAGGTGTAAAATCATTAATTAGAGTTCAGGTTATAAAAAACAATTTAACACGTCACACAATTTCTATGACTTATGTACCTAGAGGCTGGATTTGAGCTGATTAGAATTTCAGACCATATAATTTTTAGATATGAGAAATCCTCATTTTCGTTGAGTCACTTCCGAAATTTCTTTGTAATTTTACTTTTACGAAGCTTTCAAAATAAAATAATAATTGGAATGAAGTTGGCTACGTTTCTTCTAGCGAATTTACTGCAATCTTTTGGAAGAAAACGCAAGCAAATCATTCGTTAATTTGTGCTGCTATCTAGTGTAAGAAATGTTTCGAATAGCGGGCTCTTGAATATCAAGATGGGCGGCATACTTTGACCCATTGGCTTTTCTAAGATAGATGCAGCATCCGTGAAAAATAAGGTAAGCCTACAAAACTATAATATACAGGGGACTGACATTGCAATTAAAGATGTATATTTTTATCCGGACATGCGAAATTTTTCTGTTTTGTTCTGGGTATGGTTCAAATGGTAGCCAATTGTTCAGCCAATTGTTCAGATTTCAAAAATCTTGAACTCGGAATTGCATGTTTAAATCTAGAATGATACTAAGTGACAATGATAGAAAGAAACTTGTATCCAAACGCTACTATCTTAACTTTTGAGAAATGTTCATTATTAAAAAAAAAAAAAAAAAACAATAATATTTCCATACCATATCCATGGTTTTGTCATGATACTTAATTTACAAGTATGCACCTACATACCACACACATCAAATTACAAAATTCAAAACCCGGGCCGTTTAAGCTAGTCAAATATATAAAATTGAAAGTGTATATGTATGTTTGTTCCATATACAAATCTACATGCTTTGACCAATTTGCACGAAATTTTGAACATACACCCAGTTCAGCCCGGAAAGTAACATAGGCAACATTAAAATCCAAACAAACTACTCCTTCCCTTGTAAAATTATATAATTAAAAAAGAAAATTACACTGAATTTAACAAACGCAATTCACACTGTATGGTCAGTCCCCGTGACAACAGTATTGTTTCCAATCTTCACAGGTGGCTTTGGAAGTTCCATAATAATTGGATTTGACAAGTAATTAAAAAAGCTAATGATAGAAATCATTTCCCTTGATCAATAAAGGAGAATGCAATCCATGTAACTAAACAATAAGATATGATGCATCACATATCTTTATCCTGGGCATGGAGATATCATTTTCTCTCATCGCATTTTAATTTAGAATAATATATTGTAAATATAGACTATAGACTATAGACTATACCTATAAATAGCTCAAAGACTACGACACCTAATGACAAAATAGCAACGCTTTCAGTGATAATTTATGCACAAACTCAAGCCCGTGTAAAATAGTCTGTTATAAGATAATTTTATATATTTTAATTTTACAAGATGTTCTTTATTGATGACTGATCCATTTTTATATAGCTAATAAACAGTGACAGATCTATTATTTTATTAATGATAGATTTAATTGATGTGTATAATTTTAACAAGTATTCTAGCTTTTGTAAATATATTTTATTCTTTTAATGCAATCTTTCAACCTTTTAGTCATGCATAGGATTTAAAAATAAATACCTGTATAAAATCTGATGCAACTAAGTAATTTCAAAGCAATCCCAAAAATCATGACAGTTTTGAAGGTTATAATTATATCTTTATTTTTGAGAGTATAAGATGGAAAAAATCTTTAAAATCTCATTTGATTGATATTTACCCTCAAAAGGAAAAATGAAATTTATCTATCCACAGCGTATTCAGTTGTCCAGGCCAAAGTTTGTGCCAATGATGGGTAACGAGTATGCTTTATCAAAAGTCGGTAAAAAATTTCTATCCACTGATACCTTTTCTAACGCTGTTGAATTGAATAAAAGGGATGTTGACAACGGAAATTAAATACATTTGTATTAAAAACTCTCATTGTTCTTTTCTGTGCACATTTCTTTAGATCACGGGTGCGCAACTGGTGCACATTGTGCCATTGTCTCCCACTACAGTCGCCCTTGACGTCAGAATAAAGCAGTTTCGACGTGACACTGAACATGAAGAGCAGGTTTCTTACGTCACAGCAAGGGATGGGGACTAAAAAGTTTCCCCTCAGTTACTCAGGTATGCTCTAGGCATTCAATTTCAGCAACCCAACAAAATATTAAATTTTCTGAGATGGGGAAGGGGTTAAAAATGCAAAATTTTCACATGGGTTAGTGGCAGTCAAAAATCCACCATTTTATCTCTCTTGATTTGAATATACAGTTGGTATATACAAAATATTTCTCTAATTTCAGATATTGCCGAAGCCATCCTGGAGTTCCTAGCGTTGATGTCGAGCTATACTTTTTCGGTGTTTGTCGGTGTATAGTAGTGACTTGTGTACAAACTTTCCTATATCAAGAAACAAGAAGACTAGAAGATAGTGTTTTTATTTAGTGTTTGTGACATCAAGAAATAAACTTTTCTATATGAAGAACAAGCTGAGGAAGACATCACTTAGATTCAGATATCCACTTCATAATCCTGTGCTTTGGCGTGGAATTTTGAAGTGAGGTCTGTGTATGCTCCATTTCTAATACTGCTGGACACCTCAAGGTATTAACGAAAGCAGTACTTAGAAAGGAGCTAGACAGGGGCCTCTTTTTAGAGGTGAAGAGCGGTCTTGGTGTAAACCGAGGCCATTCAGCACCAGAAGACCAGCAATTCTCTCCTCTAAAACAGGTAAACAATATGTGTATTAGGCATGATCTATTATGTTTTTCAATGATAAAAACAATAATGTACTAAATATTAAAGGCGATAACAATATTAATATCAGTGATGGGAAAAGTACAAAGAGAAAGAAATTGGGCTGAATTACAATTACCTGAGAGACATTTTACTTAATTACAATTACAAATTACTTTTTCAAAAAGTAATCAGTAAAATTACAATTACATTTAAAATTACTTTACAAAATGGCAGTACCTAAAAATTCCTCGTTTTTGGCTTGTTTTAGGCACAAGCCAAAATTATTAATGGAAAAAAAAAACACATGAATGAGAATATTTTTGAAAACATTGAGTACGGTAACTTTTTGTTAATATTAACTCTAATTTGGATATTAGTTGCAAAAACATTAGTGATGACGATATAGCAAGCGAGAATGATACTAATACTAACGACTACTAAATTGTAACAATTACAATTTTATTTTCAGAAGTAAATTAAAAGTAGAAATTACATTTTTTAAAAGTATTGATTACAAGTAAATGGGACCAATAAAGGAATTGTTACTGTAATCCGATTACTTTTACTCAATTACTTCCCATCACTGATTAATCTCTATATATATAAAAGGCTTTGTCCTGACTGACTGAATGAATGACTGACTGACTGATTGACTGAATGACAGGAATCAACGTACAGCCTAAACTATAACAGGTAGAGACTTGGAATTTTGACAGTACCTTCGTTTCATAATGTAGGTGCTCACTAAGAAAGGATTTTGAAAAATTCTGATTCTAAATGCCAAAAATTAAATGTTTTTGAAAATACTTAATCCCTTTTTACATAGAATTATCAATTCCAAATCACAGAATATATTGTTGCCAAATGGTATCAGGTGGGCTTGGAAAAAACAATTGAAATGCACTTTTGACAAATAAGAGAAGTTATCAAAATAATTCATGTTATAAATAAATATTACAGAATGAAATCCACTAAAATAATGGAATCACATAACTTTCTCTACCCTGGACATAGAGAAAACAAAACGAGGTATGGTAATGTGTATATTATTATATTATATCGCAGGTTTTTGGAGAGAAAAGTATGAAAGTGATAATGCTTTATGGTAACATAAGAGTGGGAAATTTCCCGCCTCGATATTACAATTTTATGTTACATTAATTTCTGTTTCTTCTTATTTAAACCTCTACCAGGCTTGCTGTGCACTGTACAAGCGATGGGATGCAACATTCTAGATCCTCTATGAGCCATAAAAAACTATATCAAGCGTTTTCTGAGGGAATAGTTTGAGTGTAATAAGTCGTTCTTCCTATTTCAAATTATAAATGCCTATATAAGGACCTAGAATTTAAAATTGAAAATCCTTCATAAGTTAATTTCCAATTACAAAATACAAAACCCGGGCGACGCCGGGTCTTTTAAGCTAGTATTAAAATAATTGAGTTATAAATAATGCAACAATATTGAATGATTGTAACTGTAAAGAAAGACTAAGATTAAATTCAATAACATACAAAATATTCAACCAGAATAATTCAGCATCTGCCTTACAAATACGTGGAAGTCTATAGTGTCTCCACAAGTCAATACTGTGCTCTATATGAGGCCATTTTGGTCCATTCGCTTCACACTGTCATCACACAGCGCCACAGAAAAACTATTTCTGAATTCTTTGCCAACTTCACCAATGTCGAGTTTTAAATTCCATCCCACGTGTTTAATTAGCCTCCTGGTGTACAAATAGTCATTAACAGGGCCCGGATTCTAATGACATGTCATCTTTTTATTGATGCTGCATAGACATTGCCAACTTGTAGATAAATCCTAATCATAGCCTCTAGATCAGTGTCCGGCAGATGCTTCAGTTGTGACGTAAGAGCCGATCATCTCGCAAGAGCTTGAGAGAGCGAGCAGTTGAGATGCATTCCTGTTAATACGCACTAGCGCAGTGGCGTTCAGTGCAGCAGTAGGGGGGTTAAGGTGAGCCGTAATGGTACATTGAATTGCGTGCATTAACCATGGCAAGGGTGCAGAGGTCAGTTAATCAGTGAAATGTATGGTAAATTTAGTGCATTCAGATTAATACTAGACTTACGGAAACGTCAGGTCACCCTCGGAGACACGCCACATTTTTCCAAAGTTGTCTACAGTATGTCATTCAATTACAGACATTAATAATTATGTACAAATATTAGAAGAACTGGATCAGGATATTTTATTACAGATTTCAAGATTTTGCAAAACACCAATCCGATATTTGCATATTTGCGACACCATTTTCTGTGGATGTTGACAGTGTTCCAACGTCATTGCAACTAGAAGTCATTGATTTGCAAAAGAATATTGAAATGAAAGACTGCTTTCAAAACAAAAAGGATCTATCTATATTTTATAGAAGATTTCCCCAGGCAACTACATAATACATTTGCTGCTAGAATGTTGAGTATTAGGTATTTGTATCGACGTATGTATGTGAATAGTTCTTTTCTTGTATGAAGATCTGCAAACCACAACATGGAAACCGCCTATCTGATCAGAACATGAAAAATGTTCTCGTTTGTGTGTTAGCCAGACTATGTCTCCTAATATTGCAAAATTAGTGCGCGAGAAAAGAGGGAAAAAATCTCGACAATGCCTTGAGCTTGGGCACGATAGTGACACAAAGTAAGGGTGTGTATCAAAAGTCTGAATAGGCCTATACTTGGCATAGTGCTCACAAAGGTGTATAGTTTAATTTGTATATTTTGTGTATTTTGTATATTTTGTATACTTTAACATTTTTCAGTTTCCGAGTAGACAAAGTTTTGCAGTACTCCTTAAAGTATTCTTATGTTTTATGTATTTGTATGTTTATAGTAGTTTCGGAGCCTCATTTAAATAACCTGACGCATTTCAGATTAGTGTAAGTAGGGCCTATATTAAATTTCATTACAAACAAAACTGTTCTGTTACATTGATTTATCACAGTTGTACTATTTTGTTTTCGTACAAATGCATTGTAATTGTGCTATTCCCATACTATCTACGAAGATCGGAGCGCACTCTGCCAATGCATAGGCGTCGTTCCGCCACTGGCCAGTTGAACCCTTCCTCCACGCTCAGTACGGAGATATTGCCGAGCAAAGAGCGCGGTTGCTCTGTAGTATGACGTCACAGAGCACGGAACATGCCGGTCACTGCTCTAGATTATAACTCTCCGTGGTGCGACATCCCCGAAGGGACAAGGCCTACCACCCGACCGCTGCGTCATCTACCTAGGCAGATGGCAGGATTGGGGGGCAGATGGCAGGATTGGGTGTCAGATGGCAGGATTGGGGGGCATGTGGTCAGCATGCCGTCACCCACGGCCGTTAATGGTGGTTTCCATGACCGGAGCCGCTACTTCTCTATCAAATAGCTCCTCAATTTGAATCACGAGGCTGAGTGCACCTCGTTCCAGACCTCCCTACCTCAGAAAAATCCGAGGAGGTACCGGGGATCGAACCTGGGCCGACGGATCTGTAGTCAGCGACACCAGCCACAAGACCACGCCGACGGTCTGGAGTAAAAAACCGAAAAAGAATTACCAAGGGGGGTACCCCACTATGATCTTCTCCTGGTCCCACCACTGACATGTATAGACTAACTTATGTGAGAAAGTTTGTGCAACATATTTTGCACCGTTTATTTAAGATATAACTTCTTATGCACACGCACTCAACCTCATTTCTTAATTAAGTTTATATGTTTAATACGATAAGGATACTTAAGGAATTTCCCTGGTATTGGCCTTTTGCACTTGAACTGAGCGCCGTTCAAAAGGTCACTACCGGTATCTGCTGAGCTTTAGAAGCTGGGGCTCGAGACAGCAAAGATGGCGTCCAGCAAGTCGTGCAGTTATTTCCCACTAGATGGGAGAGTGGTACGTTATTAAAATTATATTGGTTTTACAAGTTTTTCATTAGCACATGTCAAAGAATTGTCAGTATGAAATGACATAAGTTTTGTAAAAATTCTGGTAAACCTGATAAATCGGTATATTTGTAATATTTTTATCTGAAAATGATTTAAACATGTTGAACGATTCTCTTCCTTGAATACTTTCTAATGCTGTGGTATAGCTAACATTATAGTTCTATTTGTTGATTGACTGTCTTCCGCTAGACGCCGTTTATACTTTAAAATACATATTTCGTATCATTTTTTGGAGTCGATCTGCTGGCTATAGCCAGGGATTGACGCTACATTTTACTTCACTAAAGTAGAATTCAACATTGCACGTATTTCTTATTAGACGTTGAGGCCAGTGTTGCCATGTCTACTTAATTTGAAGGAGATTTCCTTTTTTTAACATTGTCTACTTTTCTACTTTAAAACTTTTAGAAACGTAGCAAATCTCCTTACTTTATGGCATCTTCCCCAGGGATCTCTTCTGGGACCCATTCTATTTCTATTTTATGTTAATGACTTGCCTAATCACTTGAAAGATTATTTTATTACGATGTATGCCGATGACACAACGGTTGTTGTTGATGCTCAGAATGCTCAAGGGTTACAGACAGACTGTAATGCACTGCTTGATAATCTCCAGAAATGGTTTAATATCAATATGTTATACTTAAACACAAATAAAACTTGTTATATGAAATTTCACAACATACAAAACAAATCAATAAATAATTTAAATTTAAGCATTAATAATCATGCCATTCATAGTGTTCAGACAACTAAATTTCTTGTCCACATTCATAGAAATGAATTTAGTTGCAATAGTGATTTTCATTCCTACAATACTCGAAATAGAAATAAGTTTAGTATTCCTCAACATTTAAATTCCTCCTTTATTTTATTTATTATTCCTCCTTTATTATTCCAACATTTATATTCCTCCTCAGTATTTAAACAGTTTCAACAAATCCATCATGGTGTATGGTTTGAAGATGTACAATAATCTGCCTGTTAGCATTAGAGTCATTAATGACCTGAAAGTTTTTAAAAGACGTATCAGAAAGATTTTAATTCAATTGTGTCCATACAGTATCAATGAAGTAAATGTGGGTAATGTATGATTTATATTTAATCTTAGATATAGTGACAAGTCTTATGGCTTTATGCTCAAACAGACGATTATTATTATTATTATTATTATTATTATGCATTTTTCTTTTTTTGACTGATTTTACTTTGTCATTGAATGTAGTTAAATGCAAATAGAGATAAAAATCAAAGTCTAGTTCATAAAACAAAAGAAGTTTTCCGATGGAAAACACACATTTCCAGCATTATAAAAATTTGTGGTGTGTCTCCCACATTCAAATGCTGCTGTAGAGCGTGTTTTCACAGATTAATAATATGAAAACCAAATCAAGAAATAGACTTGGAGCAAAAATAATCAATGTTTTGCTCCATACAAAAAGACTTATGGCACAAGAAGACTGTCATTCAATTATGGTGAATAGGTCCTTGACAGATTGGGTGAGAGTGGACATGCATGAAAGCGAGGATAATTAAGTTAAAAGTGACATCCCTGTAAAATGTGTGGATGCAGCTGTGAGAATGACAAGATAAGAGTCTCTTACATTAAACATTACATCACTTTAGACGTTTTGATGTGGATTTTAGGATATGTTTTTGAAAAAGACCAATATTTTCTGTGTATATTTATGGAAAAGTGGTACCCATTTAAATTTGAATTTCTACTTTAATCTCCTTCTTTTTTAGTGCCAATCTCCTTTTTTTTTGGTCAAACAAGGGTTGGCAACACTGGTTGAGGCATTTAGTATGATCAGGGCCCGGGTTCTGATGACCTAAAATTGTTTGAAAAATGACCTATAAAATGACCCTACATTTTAAAGAAAATGACTTAATAATTATAAAAAAATGACCTAAAAACTGATATTTTATTTATAAAAAAATATTATTGTACACACAAAGTTATAGACTAGTTTGTACATAATTGTAAAAACTGTTTTGTTGTGATGTAGGATCTGGGGTTTTCCTGACGCAGAAGCTGAGTGAAGTTTTCTCGGGCAGTCAGCCAGGTGTTTGCGTCAATTAAACCCGACGTTTCGGAGGCCAACGCTGCTTCCATCTTCAAAGGCGTTGAAGACTGACTGCCCGAGAAAACTTCACTCTGTTATGTTGTGAATGTTCTTTGGTCTTTGGTTCTGTGATCCCCTCCCGGTTATGCTATTCACGTATACTGTTCATGCCATTTTAAGAAGATCTCGTCGCAAACCATCGTCTATCAACAAAATAATATAATAGCATTGTTCCCTAATCTTAAAATCTGCACCGACAAAGAACAGGTGCTCTTGTAGTAGCGTGGATTTCCCCAGTATTGCCGCTGTCATTCACCACCGTGCTGTGGTACGTACTTGGCAACATTGTACTGGACTGAATACAAGTGTGAATACGCCTAATTACCTTTCTATTCACTCATTGACAGGTCGAAGAGAATTAGGGGAAAAAGTCTTTAAGAAGTGGCATCCACTGTATAGTCAATGTGAGAAAGTTTGTGCAAGATATTTTGCACCGTTTATTTAAGATATATAACTTCTTATGCACATGCGTTAAGTTTATATGTTACAAACATCTTATGAAAAGGATACAAAAGGAATTTCCCTAGTATTGCCTATAACTAGGGGGCGGATTTCTATGACATGTCATATTTTTCCCCTTTGCATTATTTCAGGTTTCCGACTAATTTAAGCCCGATTCCAAGCATCCTGGTGAAAATGGAACGGCTTTTATTATGTATATAACTGCATATTTAGGAAATGTTCAACTATTGTAGCATATTTAGTAAGAATATGCATATTTAAGTCATATTTTTTTGCATATTTATGTGCATATTAAAGAAATTTTGAAGTTTCTTATCATATTTTGTAAATTTTGAAGTTTCATAACATATATTTTTGTAAATTTTGCATTGTAATGATAGTTTTCGAAAATTTTCAGATATTTTAAATAATCAACATAAATATTTTAAAAAATGAATTGTAATGAAACTTAAAAAAAATATACACAATGTGTAAGTGGTAAAGTCATATTTTAAATTTTATTGGTCATATTTTAATGTTTTTTTTTAGGTTATAAATGTATGCATATATCCTATTTTTAGGTCATAGAAATCAGCCCCTACCTATTGCACTTGAACTGAGCGCCGTTCGAAAGGAGGTCACTCCCGGTATCTGCTGAGCTGTACAAGCTGGGGACCGATACAACAAGGATGGCGTTCAGCAAGTCGTGTAGTCATTTCCCACCAGATGGGAGAGCAGTACGTTATTAAAATTTGCGTGGTTTTTCCTATTTCCCATTCATATGTGTCACAGAATTAGATTGTCGTATAAAATTAATATCTAAGAGAATCTGACGAATGAAAGCAGTATAGAGGAAACGGGATTTTTCTCGGTAGAAATGGTTTTGGTCGTTTAAAATAATCACTTCCGTCAACAATTTCGATGCGACGTGGTGTAACAGATTCAACATACTTTGCATTAGTTATCAACATCTCAAGAATAACGCAGTTATTTCTTATTTTTTGGAGTTGATCTGTTGGCTGCAGCCAAAGATTGACACCGCATACCCAATCAATTGTATGAAACTACAGTAGCATGTGCCCGCGGCTTCGCCCGCGACAATTATTTCAAAAATTAAAAATTAAGAGCATAATAGTTAAATCATTATATTTATTAACACCTAAATCACGTGGACTACATACCACGATTAGATAGCATCGTCTGATAAAAGCGATCTCAGATTCGAGTTTCTTGGCCCAGAAAACCCCTGTATAGTGAGTTTCGTCCAAATAAAACAATCTTTAACCATAATTATTTAGGGCTTACAACATTCAAGCGATCGCGAAAGTTTTATTTCAAGGTATGACAAAAATAGACAAAGCCAACTGTAATTGTCAAACTTCCATTTAATTTAATTCCAAACCCATCTGACAACAATATGTTTTAATGTCAAATGTGATTCGGATTCGATGATTCTGTGTAAAAAGGGATTAAGTATTCTCAAAAACACTTGATTTTTGGCATTTAAAATCAGAATTCTTCAAAATCCTTTCTTAGTGTTCACCTACATTATGAAACGAAGGTACTGTCAAAATTCCAAGTCTCTACCTGTTACAGTTTAGGCTCTACGTTGATTCCTGTCAGTCAGTCAGGACAAAGCCTTTTATATATAGAGAGATTATCTACTTCTGTCTTACTCATTAACACAAAATATCGCTCTTTCGCTTATATTTTATGTATTATGTATTGTGTGTAGACCTTCGATTTTAGGCTCTTAAAAATTAGTTTTAGGCACCGAAAATAGTCTTTTAAAACAAATAAATAGGCTTTTAAAAGAGAAAATAGGTAGCCTACTTAAAATAAACTTTAAAAATGTGTAAATAGAAAATAGACTTTAAAATATTACAATAAGCTCTTAAACTGTAACGTGATCTTTTTTTTTACTGTAAAAACGTGGTATACCTATTCTTAACAGAAATAATTGCAAAATTAAGACAGAATTAAAAATACATTTATCAAAAACAGGTTTGCTTGATATGAAAAATTGACTTCTTGTTTTAAGCTAATCCTCCTCCGTCAATCAGCATTCCTTTGGTGACAATTGTTTGGGTAAATCAAGTTTCTGTGAAAATCCCACCCTTTGCTGCTCTACTCTTCATTCAGGGATGTCCATTAAATTTTTGTAAAAGCTACAGAAGTTGAATTTTATTTTGAATGTACAAAATAGGCAATCACACTGCGTAATGTTCAAACAAACTGGTGAATAAAATAAACAATAGAATATAAAAAATATGACGTGCTATGCATTTTTACTTCCTCTGCCCGTACCATTCGTAGTCTACTCTATAGTAGACTACGAATGGTACTGCCTATGCAGAGGAAGTATCGTTTTCGACCCCAAAATTCTAAGTTGAGTTTTTAGCATACATACTCGTTTCAAGGCCCCCTGAATCCAAAAATACTATTTTTGGAAACATGTCTGTGTGTCTGTGATCAGGCTAGCTCCGAAACGGAAAATCGTGTGAAAACAAAATTTCGTATTTGGGACAAGTACCTTCTGAAGATATGTGCCCGAGAATGGGGATACTTTTCTCTTAATTTTAAGGGGACTTTACATGAGGAAATTTTCGTTTTTCGCGATTTTCTCGAAAACGGCTCTAACGATTTTCTTTAAATTTTTCACATGGCTTGCTTATACTAAGAGATAAAACTTTTATTTGATTTTTTTTTTCAAAAAAATTCTCTGAAGGGCAGTTACAAGCCACCCACTGCTCACCCATTGTTTGTAGAAAGTTTGTCTTGCGTGGGGAACAATTGAATACGCGCTCTTTCACGGCTTCTTATCTATATTAATAAAAGGAAGTGTCTGTCCTCCGTCTGTCTGTCATCCGTCTGTCCTCCGTCTGTCCTCCGTCTGTCCGCGATGCCCAGCGAAATCTACTCAACGCAGAGATCTGAAATTTTATACATAGGCGGACTAAAGGGTCGGAATGTGCACCTCGAAGCCGGAATTTTAATTTTCGCTTTAGTTCGTGAGTTATGAATGAAAAACGGGCAGAAAACGTGTATTTATTCCGTTTTCGAAGCATGAGTTTTCAGTAATACAAATCAATTACACTAGGCTTTGGCTATTTTTGTCAAACCTTCGACATAAAAGCATCGCCATCTCTTGAATGTTGTAGCTCACGCTGGTCGATTCATTTGTTTTTAATGTCAAGGCACGAAAACATAATATGAAATTTTCAACCTACACCGAAGAGGATTATTATTATTATTATTATTATTATTATTATTATTATTATTATTATTATTATTATTATTATTATTATTATTATTATAGGGATAATCAATATTAGCCTAAATATGGTCTAACGTTCGATTTGGACGAAACTCACTATACAGGGGTTTTCCGGGCCAAGGAACTCGAATCTGAGGTCGCTTTTACCAGGTGACGCTATCTAATCGTGATATGTAGTCCACATGATTTAGGTGTTAATATAATGATTTAACTATTATGCTCTTAATTTTTAATTTTTGAAATAATTATCGCGGGCGAAGCCGCGGGCACATGCTATCTTAAAATAATAAAAGGACGTGTTTGTCTGTCTGTCCACGATGCCCAGCGAAATCTACTGAACGCAGAGATCTGAAATTTTAAACATAGATGGGCTGAAAGATGGGCGAATGCGCATCGAAGCCGGATTTTTAATTTTAGCTTTCGTTCGCGAGCTGTGAGTGAAAAACTGGCAGAAAACGTGATTTTAGCGCTGTCGAAGCATCAGATTTCAGTAATACATTTCAATGTCAAATCAATTGCAGTTTGCTTTGGCTATTTTTGTCATACCGTGTTAATAAAAGCATCGCGATCGCTAGAATGTTGTAAGCCCACGCTGGTCGATTCATTTGTTTAGAATGTCAAGGCCCGTAGACATATTAAATTTTCAACCTACACGGAAGAGGGGTAATCAACATAGACCTAAATATGGTTAAACATCGTTCGATTTGGACGAAACTCACTATACAGGGATTTTCTGGGCCAAGGAACTCGAATCTGAGATCGCTTTTACCAGGCGACGCTATCTAATCGTGACATGTAGTCCACGTGATTTAGGTGTTAATAAATATAATGATTTAACTATTATGCTCTTAATTTTTAATTCTTGAAATAATTATCGCGGGCGATCGCTTGATTTTGTAAGTCCATCCTGGACGATTCATTTATTTAGAATATCAAGGCCCGAAGACATGAAATTTTCAACCTACACTGAAGAGGGATAATCAATATAGGCCTAAATATGGTCAAACATCGTTCGATTTGGACGAAACTGACTGTACAGGGGAAAGTTCAATAAACGTTTGCAGTCACTTGTTTTTTCTTATTTTTTTTTCGTTTGTCCATATCCTGCGTTTTTAGTCGTAACATTCAAAGAAGGGGCTATAAGGTATTTATAGGATAATTAGCGTAAAATTGTGTCTTGCGATTGTGTACAAGGATATGTGAATACTGCTAACTTTTATTTGTGCAGAGGAAGTTACATGACTTTCACATAAGATTTTTTTTAAAAAATGCTAGAAGCATTTTATGTAAAAGATACATAAGGAATTTCCCTAGTAATCCCTAGAATTGACACTTGAACTGAGCGCCCTTTTAAAAGGAGGTCACTACCGATATCTGCTGAGCTTTAGAAGCTGAGGCTCGAGACAACAAAGATGGCGTTCAGCAAGTCGTGCATTTATTTGCCACTAGATGGGAGGGCAGAGCGTTATAAAATTAGCTTGGTTTTACAAGTTTTTCATTCGTACATGTCAAGAAGTTGTCAGTACAATACGATATAACTTTTGAAAATAATTCTGCTATAGTTAAGAAATCATTGGATTTGTATTATTTATAGCTTAAAATGATGTAAACGTTTTAAACGATTCACTTCCTTGAGCACTTTCTATTGCTGTGGTGTAGTGAACATTATTGTTTGTTTTGTTCGCCAACATCCGCACTCGCACTCGATTGAAAATAACAATTTTTGGAGTTGATCTGCTGGCTATAGCCAGGGATCGACACAGCAATTTTCTCAGTACGATGATTTATAACTAGGGCCCGGATTCTTATGTAATTACATATTCTATTCCCTTACTTGTAGACTACTATAAATGAAAAATGTCGGGTATTTGAGCTTCTGTTATGATTATTAGTTGGGTTTCATTTTACATATTTTTACATATTCACAGTAATACTACATATTTTACATATTATGTAAAGAATGTAACATTTTTGTACATAAAATCTAGGAAATCAGAAAAAATTATTTAATTTTGTTTTTTTTTTTCATTAATTTTCTTCTATAAAGAAAACATTTCAGTTGCCAAAAGTAAGGATAATTCTTCTAATTTTTGTGAATTCCAACACAAATGCAAAATACGGTGGTTCTCAATGCCTCAGCTATCTATATTAGCAATTATTGTTTCTCAGAACTTGGGCTATCCAGATTTGTTGATCTTTGTACTCTTACTACAAATTGAAACCAGCGAATTAGGAAGGATTACAATCAGGTTTCAAGTAGCAAAAATACCGTTATTTGCACGGTACAAAAGAGTTTTTTTTAGGAAGTCTTAAGGCTGAAGTTTGCATAGGGCTTGAGGACAAGAGCTTTTGCTACAATACATATTTCTCCACAAACTTAAGTGCATTATATTTTTAAAAATATCTGTAAAGCATTTTTACTATGGCTGTAATTTGGTAAATCATTTAAGTTGCACACACTGTCAAAATTAGAAGCTTGTGTGAAAATTTTCATCTATTTATGGCATTGAAAATATGAATTTTAAACTACATATATTTTTAATATTACATATTTTATTACATATTTCCCTGATATTTACTACATTTTTATGTACATATTTTGCACTTTGATATTACATAAAAATCCGGGTCCTATTTATAACTAGACATCGGACTTTTAGGTCGCTAAAAATGCTGTTTTAGTACCTAAAATAGACTCTTAAAATTGGAAAATAGGTTCTAAAAATCGTAAAATAGTCTCTTATAAAATCGTTAAGTTGCCAATTTTCTTAAATATCTCAATTGCAATGCAGAATATTATATTTATTAAAGTCACCATTAATCAATGATAAAACATAGGTACAGGCCTATGGTACACAGAATTATATAGACCTATTACTAGGGCCTGTATTACTACCATAACAGTGAAAACCTAATCCCTGTGCCCAGAAGCTACGCACGCTAGCATATTCAACCTCATGTATCCCTCAGTGATTCAGAGAACTACGATTTTCGTTTTGTTTGTTTGTTTGTTTTTTGTTTTTTTTTCTCGATGTGGGAGTCGGGAGAAAAACACTACATTTTCTTGGGAATTCCAAGGAATTTTTCTACTGAAGACGAAACATTCCTTACTATTTAACCACGTCTCAAATGTGTCATGTAGGGCCTACTGAACATTTCGAGCTAAATCTTCAGTACGAGCTGAAAATAATGCTAGAATTTATAACAAAAAATAACTTATTTTGAACTTTAGAGGAAAAACAAGCAAAAAGGCAATATTAGGCTCTAACGTAAAAAATAGGCTGTTTTAGGTCCTATAAAAGTACCAGTTTTAGGCATAGTCACTTATGAAACATGCATATACAATTTTCGTCCATTATCACTGAAGGATTAAAATAGGTTTCTACCTAAAATCCGAAGTCTACTTGTAACTTACTTACTCAATGGCAACAGACAATTCCTCAGCAAGCTAAATGAATATTATCTATTTTATGTAACCCGAAGGTTCATTGCTGCGCTTACCTGAGCTCGCCATTCAACCCTATTCTGTGCTAACTCCATCCAATCAACCCTCGCAAATCCTACTTCTCCTAAATCCATCCTACTATTGTCCTCCCACCTACTTCTAGGTCTTCCACGTGATCTTTTCCCTTCGGTTCTCCCAGTCAATACTTTTGAGATATGTATTTCCTCTCCCATGCGCGCAACATGTCCAGCCCATTTCATCCTCCTTGATTTAATTACCCTTACTATATCCGGTGAAGAGAACAGGTTATGAAGTTTGTCGTTATGCAGTTTTCTACAGTCCCCATTTTCATCTCTCTTAGGCCCAAATAATTTCCTAAGCCCCCTGTTTTCGAGCACTCTCAGATTATGTAAGGGGCCATGACTCACATCCGTATAATACACTGGCAGGATAATATTCTTATAAGTATTTATTTTTAGATTTCTGGATACTATATACAGTTTATATAAAAAAAATTAATATACATTTGTTTTTTTCCCGTCAAAATACATCGATGTTTTCAGGTCGATATTATCGTCACATCCATGGCCACCGCCGATTTTAGCACCAATGCTCATTCCTAAAGCAGACCCTTGATAGAATAACAGGAGGCCGAGCATACTGTGTAAGGTAAGGACAACCGTAATAATTTTCTCTAGCATTTCTCTGTTGCATTTGAACTGAGCGCCGTTCAAAGGAGGTCACTACCGACATCTGCTGAGCTTTAGAAGCTGGGGGTCGAGACAACATAGATGGCGTTCGGAAAGTCGTGAAGTTTCCCACTAGATGGGAGGGCGGTACGTTATCAAAATTAGATTGGTTTTACAAGTTTTTCATTCGTACATGTCAAGAAGTTGTCAATACAGTATGATACAACTTTTGAAAAAAAATCTGCTCTACTTAAGAAATCATTGGATTTGTATTATTTATAACTTAAAATGATGTAAACGTTTTAAATGATTCACTTCCTTCGTCACTTTCTTGTGGTGTTACTGTGTGATTTGTTCATCAAACGAGTGTTCATCAAAGTGTTGATTTGGTTAATGTTAGAATTTTTGGCGTTGATCTGCTGGCTACAGCCAGAGATCGACACATCATTTATCTCACTACGATGATAGGTCTTAGCACTTACATCTCTCTTACTTGCTCAGTGGCAATAGGCAAGCTAAAGGAAAATTATTTTATTGAACCCGAAGGTTCATTGCCGCGCTTACCAGAACCCGCCATTCAACCCTATTCTGTTCTAACTCTATCCAATCATCCCTTAAATTTTTCTTAATATTGTCCTTCCACCTACGTCTGGGTCTTCCAGGTGGTCTTTACCCTTCCGGTCTCGCAGGCAATAATTTTGAGATGTGTTTTTCCTCCTCCATGCGCGCAATATGTCCAGCCCATTTCATTCTCCGTGATTTAATTACCCTTACTATATCTGGTGAAGAGTACAGGTCATGAAGCTAGTCGTTGTGCAGTTTTCTCATCTAAGATACTCTCTAAATGATTGTGGAATGGGCTCTAAAATAAGAAAATGGCTCCTTGAAATCCTTAATTCCATTAGCATGCTGACTTTCTTATTATATCAGTAGGGTTCGAATATTTATGATCTAAAAAAGTGGAAAATATGTATGGAAATATGACATTAAAAATGACTAAATATGACCAAAAAATCTTAAAAATGACGTCATAAAAGAACTTATTTTCTAGAAATAAATGTTGCAATTCAAAACGTTTAATGTCACTAAATTATTACATCACATTAATTTAACCGGATAACCACTTTTTAACAATATTACAAGTTATTTGCAGTTTTAGGCCTACTTGTAATCTGTTAATATGTGATTTTCATTAGTTCAACATTTAAACATTTTCTGGGGAGAGTCCCCAACCCCCTCTTTTTTGGGGGTATTCCATACCCTCCAAACCCACCGGCACTTTCGACCCTCCTCGAAATTTTTTTCTGGCTACGCTACTGGTTTCAGGCATGGTCACCTATAAAACGCATATAGGCCTATACAAGTTTTTGTGTCTGTATCTGTTAAGCGTTAAAATAGGTTTTACCTAAAATCTGAAGTCTAGAGATAAGCAAGAAGTGCTATCGAATTTCGGTTAGTCATGGCATTGGTTGAGCAGAAGTCGAGATCAATCTCCTCTGAGTGGTAGAAGTTCCGCTTCCCGCTCGGTAGATGGCAGTTGCAGTTCGAATCTTAGGTCTTCTATGGTAGTGTTGCCTTGTCGTTTACAATAATTTTTAATGGGTTAACTTGAACCAAACAAATACAGAGATACATACCGTAATTATCAAGAATAACAGAACAGTGTGAATTTACACTTTATAATCTTGGACGAAATGGGCTGGACATGTTACGCGCATGGGGGAGGAAAGAAATCTCAAAAGTATTGACTGGGAGAACCGAAGCGAAAAGACCACTTGGAAGACCTAGACGAAGGTTGGAGGACAATATTAGGATAGATTTAAGGGAAGTAGGATTTGCGAGGGATGGTTGGAGTTAGCACAGAATAGGGTTGAATGGCGGGCTCAGGTAAGCACGGCAATGAACCTCCGGATTCCATACAATAGATAATATTCTTTTAGCTGTCTTAGGAATTGTCTATTGCCATCGAGTAAGTAAGTAATTAATAGACCTGGAATTTTAGGCTCTAAAATAAATTTGTTTTAGGCACCTAAGATAGGCTTTTAAAAGAAGTAAATAGGCTTTTCTAAGAGAAAATAGGCACTTAAAATATGCTTTAAAAATGTGTAGATAGACAGAAAATAGACTTTAAAATATTACAATATACACTTAAACTGTAACATGGTCTTTTTTTTTTTTTTACTGCAAGAAACGTGGAATACCTATTCTTAACAGAATTAACTGCAAAATTAGGCATCACGAACTATATTCACTTAAAAAGATGTTCTTTTACTGTGACTTGATACAGTAGTCCTTCCCCCTTAATCCTCCCCCTCCCCCGTCAGTCAGCATTCCTTTAGCGACAATTGTTTGGAATAATCAAGATTCTGTGAAAAACCCACCCTCTGCTGTTCTGCTTTTCAATGAGGGATGTCCATTATAAGATTGTAAAAATTACAAAAGTTGAATTTTATTTTAAATTTACAAAATAGGCATTTTAGGCACTAAAATAGTACAAATAGGCTCCAAAGGTCTAAATAGGCATTTTAGGGCACTATAAAACTCTATAAATATAAGTGATTTATCATGAAATGTCAACATATTTAAAAATTTTCATGTTATTTCATAAGGAACAAAATAGGCATTTGCCTTAAAATCCCAGGTCTACTTATAAAATAACATGAAATTTTTTTAATATGTTGACATTTCATGATAAATCACTTATATATTTTACAGAGTTTTATAGTGCCCTAAAATGCCTATTTAGACCTTTGGAGCCTATTTGTACTATTTTAGTGCCTAAAATGCCTATTTTGTACATTTAAAATAAAATTCAACTTCTGTAACTTATACAATAACTTAATGGACATCCCTGAATGAAGAGCAGAACAGCAGAGGGTGGGTTTTTCACGGAAACTTGATTTTTCCAAACAATTGTCGCCAAAGGAATGCTGACTGACGGGGAGAATTCGCTCAAAACAACAAGTAGTAGTAGCAGGTGTATAGCCTAGTAAGAAGGGACATACAGTATAATGCAAAACTGTTTTTGATAAATGTATTTTTAATTCTCTCTTAATTTTGGAGTTATTTCTGTTAAGAATAGGTATACCACGTTTTTTACAGTGAATAAAAGGTCACGTTACAGTTGAAGAGCATATTGTAGTATTTTAAAGTCTATTTTCTGTCTATTTACTCATTTTAAAGTACATTTTAAGTGCGTATTTTCTCTTTCAAAAGGCTATTTACTTGTTTCAAAAGCCTATTTTAGGTGCCTGAAACTAGTTTTTTTTAGAGCCTAAAATCCCACCCGAGCACGAGCAGTTTGCTCATTCGGGTGTATTTCTAAATAAATATTTGGTTCGTTGTGTCTTACTTTAATTTTGAAATTTGTAAATTTTTTTTGTTTATTTGTGTATTTTTTGGTAGATTTCGAAGAAAAATCTACCTATTGCAATGGCTACCATGTTATGATTTTCGAAAAATTCTTTCATATCTTTACGTTTCATGCTCCCCTAAGTATGAAACCACCGCCCGTTCAAAAAGAAATGTTGTGATATTTATATATATATATATAAATCAATAAATATATATATATAAATAAATATATATATATATATATCTTTACACGATAGCGGCCGTAATTTTGAAGATATTTGAACCAAATTTTATTATGTTATTTCTAGGCCCAATAGTTCGGACAAGTTCGTTAATGGGCAAAATTGGCCCAAGGGGGTGGTTGGGGGAGGGGGTTGAAATTTTAAAACATTTATATCTCGGCCCCTATGAAGTATAGATGGAAACTTTGTGTGAATAAATTAGAGTACTCCCTATGGAGTTCACAGTGACACCAACAATTCGGGGGTTTTGGGGGGTACGAGTGGGGTGGGGGGTGAGGGGGTGGAAATTAGAAATTTTTGAAACTACGTCTTGTGGGGTATCGTTGAAAAGCTCTTGATGAGTACTCTACAAATCAATAACTAGTTTCTTGATAGCTCTCATATGACGCGAGATTTTAATGTTTGAAAATAATAACACTTAAAAGAATTATTATAATATCATAATTTTGTCTTGTTTAGCGGCTTTGCTAATTTTATAATTGCTGATCTTGCGCACGGCCTCCCAGAATATTATATCCTATTCTTGTTGTCAAAACAAATGATTGTAGGCTCTTCTTCTTTACCGAATTCAGTTCTTATTACTGCGGGTTTGCCATGCCAAGGCTAAAAAAGAAGAGTGCTGCGCAGCGATAATAAATTAAACCAAAAGCACTTTGAAATCTACCTGAGCCTGTAGGCCTGCCTAAAGGGATTTTTTTGTATTTGTATTTGTATTTGTACATAAGTTTGTAAATGTAATTTAAATAATTAAATAAATATAAAAAATAAAAATACAAATAAATATTCATAAGGAACAAAATAGGCATTTGCCTTAAAATCCCAGGTCTAACTATAACGTGTTTACTATATTTTCATGTACACATTTTCCACTTTGATATAACATAAACATTCCTACCCCTGGGTATAGGCACTACCTACGTATTTCTTACCTCAGACCTGTGTGACATCTTTCGGAAGAAATGCGAACTATTTTTGGGTTATCTATGAAGCCAGATTATTGTCTGTGGGAGGCGTAAACGCAGCATATGTCGTGAGGTAACGTCTTCTTCTGGAATTTAATTTAGATGTACAGGATTAAAGAGGACGACCTGAAATACATTTATCGTCTTTTCCGAGGCAAGGAAAGGGAGACCCATGGAAGAAAAAGAGAACGAAAATTGTGACAGCAGCGTTCGTGTGGTTGATAATGAAGATGGCGATGAATATAACACAGAGGGACGTGGATAAAATAATTGAATATCTTACTTACTTACTCAGTGGCAATAGATAATTCCTCAGCAAGCTAAAGGAATATTATCTATTTTATGGAGCCTAAAGGTCCATTGCCGCGCTTACCTGATCCCGCCATTCAACCCTATTCTGTGCTAACTCCATCCAATCATCCCCCACAAATCCTACTTCCCATAAATCCGTTCTAAGATTGTCCTCCCACCTACGTCTAGGTCTTCCATGTGCTATTTTCCCTTCAGGTCTCCCAGCCAATACTTTAGAGATATGTCTTTCCTCCCCCATGCGTGCAACATGTCCAGCCAATTTCTTCCTCCGTGATTTAATTAAAAGTAAAGTGTTCCCTATTACAGGCCATGGAGGCCCACAGGGTTCCAGGAGGTTGAGGCTCCCAGATTTTTAGACATTCGGCACATGAAGGTGGTAAGGTTGTCAGCCTTACGCACCGGCCGCCTTTACCCCCAGGATTGCTCCCGGTACTCATTTCTGTTAGGGGCTGAGTCGACCCCAGGGCCATAGTGCCACCAGAAGGATTAGGTCAATTGAAAAACTCCAACGACCTCATTGGGAATTGAACCCGCGACCTTCCGGTTTGTAGCGCAGCGCCTCAACCACTACGCTACGGCGTACCCCCCCGTGATTTAATTACCCTTGCTATATCCGGTGAAGAGTACAGGTTATGAAGCTAGTCGTTATGCAGTTTTCATCTCTCTTAGGTCTGAATATTTTCCTAAGCCCCCTGCTTTCCAACAATCTCAGATTATGTAAGGGGCCATGTCTTACATCCATATAATACAAATGGCAGGATAATATTATTATAAATGATTATTTTTAGCTTTCTGGACAGAAGACGAGACGATAAGAGTTTCTGAACTGATAAAAACAACCATTTCCCGATTTGCGTCAACACTTAATTATAAAAAAATGAAAAATCACATGGCAAGAAAAATTAAACATGTCCTAACCTTTTAAAAATATTATAGGAGAAAAATTCCTCTGACACTGGGGTTTGAACCCAGGACTATCCATGCCAATGCTCTACCAATTGAGCTAAGCCAGAGTTCACTTCACAGCGCCAGATGGAACCTCTCTCCTATGACTGATTGCCCTTAATGGTCTTCCTCACAGACAGACAAGTTATGTCATATGCAGTACTTGTGAGGCTTACTAAGTAGGGTCAATCCATTAGAAATGAACCAGGCCAAGTTGCTCGACATTTTTAATTTTCCTAATTTTTTTACCAGTTATTTCCCAACTAAAGGTGAGTTCTAAACTATGGTAAAAAAAAAATTGAGTCTCAGTCACCAAATTTTTATCACATCTTTATATCATAAAGAGGTGTTATCTGTATAAATTTCATAATTTTTCACTCAGTCCCTTTTGAGATATTCTACTTCAAATATTGCCAAAATACGGTTTTGGACATTTTTGAAAAATTGTATAAAAAAACCGCAAAGTTCTCAAGCTTTAAACTTCTACAGCGAGTAGTCCTATAGTAGATCTAACTAGAAAAAAAATTAAGGGCGATTCTTTCTTCCTTCTAATAATTTTGCTGCACTAAAACTACCGTTTTAAGTCAATTTTCAATTTGTAGTTTTGAATTTTTTCTTCACTTTCCTCACTATTTAGGTAATATTTCGTTAAAACAAAAATGTAGAGCATTTCATTCTGATAATTTTGGTGTTTATAAAATTAACAGAGTTACATACATTTGTGCAAAACATGTTTTCGACTGAAATATGGTTAAAAAGCAAACTTAAAATGGCCGCCAAAAAAAAAGTATTAGCCCAAAATTTTTTTTACCATAGTCTTGAACTCACCTTTAGTTGGGAAATAACTGGTAAAAAAAATTAGGAAAATAAAAAATGTCGAGCAACAAATTTTATTAAATTTGGTTCATTTCTAATGGATTGACCCAGTAGTGATTTTTGTGACCAGGCTCCCACTATTTAACATTCAAGATAGATATATAAGCCTTCATGAATCACAGATTATTGTCTCTGTTGGACATGAGAATATTTTAGGAGAAAAATTCCTCTGACACTGGGATTTGAACCCAGGACCTTTCGCTATTCATTTGTCCACAGCCAAGACATGTAACAGGACTATTCTTTTGCAGTTTGTCATAGGTAATATAACGAGAGGCCAGCAATTTATCGAGTTATATTTGTTGTGACTATTTACCGAATACTGTACTCACAGAATCAAGCATGTCACGAATATAATTATTAAAACCCGAAAATGACTAAAACACTTCATTAAGCAGGGCTTGCGGAAGAACAAAGGTCTAAAGTTTCATAAGCATTTGTGAAGGAATATGTGGGTAGTGTTATTTGCCAAAGCTAACTGTATTCCAAAGTCTTATATGAACACTGTAAAACAATATGTTGTCATGAAAACTAATTTGCATTTGATAAATTCTTTCTAATATATTACCATAAAATAGGCATTAAATTGGGCACTACTTCGGTACCGGTCAACCGATTTGGTCGAATATCAACAGACTTCTTCCCATGGACGTTATGAATGCGTATACCAAATTTCATGAAAATCCGATAAAGCGTATTTGAGTTATCGCGTCTTTCTAATACATTTCTATTAAAATAGGCACTAAATTGGACATTACTCCGTTTCCGGTCAACCGATTTGGTCTAAAATGAGTAGCCTTCTTTCCATGGACGTTATAAATGCATATACCAAATTTCATGTAAATCCGATAAAGCGTATTTGAGTTATCGCGTCTTTCTAATACATTTCTATTAAAATAGGCACTAAATTGGACATTACTCCGTTTCCGGTCAACCGATTTGGTCTAAAATGAGTAGCCTTCTTTCCATGGACGTTATAAATGCATATACCAAATTTCATGTAAATCCGATAAAGCGTATTTGAGTTATCGCGTCTTTCTAATACATTACTATTAAAATAGGCACTAAATTGGGCATTCCTCCGATGCCGGTCAACCGATTTGGTCCAAAATGAATAGCCTTCTTACCATGGACGTTATAAATGCATATACAACATTTTATGAAAACCCAATAACGCTCATTTGAGTTATCGCGCGTACAGACAGACACACGGACAGACATTTTCCCATCCAGCAATCAATCTCATAAAGTACCATTCTGGCACGTAATTGCAATGTATGTTTTGTAATCATGGTGACTTTTATGGTAATTATTTTCGAACCCTTCTTTCACTACTCTACAGAGAATTCAAAAGAGGAAAAAGAAGAAAAAAAAAAGAATCGGAAGTAAAACAAAAGAGTACGGTACGGCGGAGAGGCCTGAGGGTGTAGGAAATGAGACTAAGCAACTGGAGCCTATATTATGAAGTGGCAGAAAATTGCGTTTCCTTTTAAACTGTTACCGTGGTTACGGAGACAGAAGACTGACGCGCCGCGGAGACTATTGTGACGTCATAACTATAGAGATTCTAATCACAGCTGAAAGCAAGCCTATGTAACTAGGGAATACAAAGCCGTTAACAAAAGAAAACCCTATCTGTTATAATAGATGACGCCATTATTATTGTTCAGTTCGATTTATCGAGATATAAGATGGAGATGATACCATTATATGGCATTTTCTATGTGGACTCCATATCTCAATGTGTGTTACTAGGAGGTGCCCGTGGCTTCGCCACGATAATTCTTTTAAAAATAAAAATTAAGAGTAACTTATAATAATTATTAAAGCATTATATTTATTAACACTTGCCCGCGAATCATTCATAAACTAAGCCATTAATAATTAATGAAACAGCTCAAATTCCTGCTTTAGAGTACATTCCACGACATGAAAGCGCCCCCTGGAAAAACTATATCAGAATCGATTATGCAGTTCCAAAGAACCTGTGAACACATAATACGTATTGTTTCTCAGCTGTTTATTGACATGAATATGATGTGAATTTTATTTTATCAATTCAGTGTAATTGTCAGAAATTATATAATGTTTCAAGGGAAGGAATGGTTTGTTTGGATTATTATTATCAGCGATATTTCAAGAGATAAAACCATCAATATTTTACAGCTGTTGCCCCCGGCTTCGCCCGCCATTATTCATTGACTCCAGGATTTTTAAGAAAATTACAGTGGTAGATTATTAAAAATGTTTGTGGTTCAGAGCTATGAAAATTGTAAGTAAAAATAAAATTAGAATATTTGTTCATTGTGTTCATTTCACTTAGGCCTTATACAAGAAAAGAAACGGTTTTCCTTCCTAATTTTGTAGTCGTCATGAAAGTTTAGACTGCGAGAGACGAACATCGCCGAGTATACCCGATGTCTCACGAAGCGGGCGAGCAAGCACGCTATTTAGGGCCGTTGAATTGTATAAGAGTAGATAGTAGTTTCTGCAACAAGGAAAACTGGAAATACAACGTGAAGGGAAAAAATTATTAATTTTATGTTATTTTGAATCCTAATGTTTAATGTAAAGTTCCATTTTACGGGCTGAGCCGAAAAAAAAAAGTCCTACAAGGTGTACAGAAAAAGTTGCTAAACAGTTATAATAATTATTGAAAGCCTAAAGGGCTCGGCGTCGCTCGGGTTTTGTATTTTGACATTAGAAATTAACTTATGGTGGACTTTCGATTTTCAAACTCTAGGTCCTTGAATGGGTATATAGAATTTGAAATAAGGAAGAACGACTTATCACACTCAAACTATTCCCTCAGAAAACGCTTGATATAGCTTTTTATAGCTCATAGAGAATGTAGAATTTTACACCCCATTGCTTCTACACACCATGCCTAGTAAGTGTTCAAATAAACAGAATTTCCGGTAACAAAATTTCTCACTCTCATGTTACCATACTTCCGTTTCGGAGCTGAAATCACAAAGAAATTTAATACCACTTTCATAATTTCCTCCCAAAAATCTGGGACATAATAATATATTCCGCGTATAGGACTAAAAATGTTCCACCCTATTTTGTCTCATTTTACATGCTTAGGGTCTATGATAAACATCCATATTTCTTAATTAAAAAAACAAAGCCTACAGCTATGAATAACTTATCAGTGGATAGAATGTTTTACAGACTTCTGATATGACATAACTTACTCGTTGACACACAGTCAGACTGTGACAGCTGGATTAAGCTGTTCCCGCAATACGATCTCTTATTTTACATCAAAATGTGAAGTGAGAAAATGGTATTCCCTATGTCCAGAGCAGAGAAAGTTATGAGACTGCATCACATTGTGCTTCGAAAACGCAAAACATGCGCGTTTTCTGCCCGTTTTTCACTCATAACTCGCGAACTAAAGTGAAAATTAAAAATCCGACTTCGAGGTGCATTCGGCCACCCTTCAATCCATCAGTGTTCAAAATTTCATATCTCTGCATGCAGTAGATTTTGCTGGGCATCGTATTTGTCGTATTTGTTCCATCAATTTAAAGTCTACCTACTACAAAATGCTGTACGACCCCTTGCAGGTTAGGCATACGTCGACAACTCTCCGGATATGCGTGTAGTCTAAACGATGTGTTGCAGGCGTTTACAGCGTGGAGAATGAACTCATTTAAAAGCTTAGTTTATTTCGTCAATTTCCCGTTCATGTTGTCATGGAGGAAACCTGAACATCCTGTTAACTTAACCTACCTGCATTTTTTGCCTTTTTTGCATCCCACGTGCGTCATTATATCAAGCTCTCTATAATTTTGATAAATTTTATTACCGCAGACAATGGATTTTAATCATATTTGCTAGAATTCAATCGTACTTCTGTCTCTAATTAATTGAGAAATTAAAAATTAAGTGCAAAATAATTAAAACATTATATTTATTAACACTTGCAGGCGAAACATTCATAGGCCTAAACTATACGATTAATAATTATAATGATACAGATAAAAATCCGGCTTTGAAGTGAATTCCACGATTAAAAAGCGCCACTTGGGAAAAACGACCTCAGATTCGAGTTCCCTGGTCCAGAAAACCCCTGCATAGCGAGTTTCGTCCAAATCGAACAATGTTTGCCCATTTAGGCCAATTTTCATTATCCCTCTTCCGTACAGGTTGAAAATTTTCAGATATCTGCGTGCCTTGATATTATAAGCAAATGAATCGACCAGCGTGGGCTTACAAAATTCAAGCTTTTGCACGCGAAACATTCACAGACCTAACTAAAATATTAATATAATAAATGAAACAGCTAAAATCCGGCTTTGGAGTGAATTCTACGATTAGAAAGCGCAGCATAAGAAAAACGACCTCAGATTCCAGTTCCCTGGCCCAGAAAACCCCTGCATAGCGAGTTTCGTCCAAATCGAACAACGTTTGACCATATTCAGGCCTATATTGATTATCCCTCTTCCGTCTGTGTTGAAAATTTCAGATATCTGCGTACCTTGACATTATAAACAAACGAATAGACCAGGATGAGCTCACAACATTCAAGCGATCGCGATGCTTTTATTTCCAAATTATGACGAAAACAGCCAAAGCCAGCTGTAATTGATTTGACATTGAAATGTATTACTCGAAAATGATGCTTCGAAAACGCAAAAAAAATACACGTTTTCTGTCCGTTTTTTCACTCATAACTCACGAACGAAAGCGAAAATTAAAATTCTGGCTTCGAGGTGCATTTTCCGACCCTTCAGTCCACCTATGTTTAAAAATTTCAGATCTTTGCGTTGAGTAGATTTCGCTGGGCATCGCGGACAGACAGACAGAAGGAAATACAGACACTTCCTTTTATTAATATAGATTCCGACTGAGAAAGCCTAAAGTGTATATCATACCATTTAGAAATGAAGGTGGGCCTATGTAATTTCTGTTCTCGTCAGTTGCTTGTTGGAAGGTTTATCTGTTTTCCGATGTCCCCTGGTCATTCACGCGGACCCAAGCTCTCTGATAGGGCAACACGCACATTATCTGGCAATTACAGTTGACTTGACTTCCAATACCGCTTATCGGCAGATTGACCCATATGCACCAATACAGCGTGTGTCCAGTGTGAATGGAAATGAATAGTGGTAAAATAGTTATTTATTATACAAGTGGTAAAAGAGAATTTTTTTTTGCGAGAGGTATGTTTGCGAAACGAGCCCGTAAAGGTGAGTGTAGCAATCTTACGTCTTAAATAAAATCATAATTGAACTTCGGACTTTTAGGTACCTAAAATAGGCTCTAAAAATTGGAAAATAGTCTCTTCTAAAATCGTTAAGTTGCCAATTATCTGAAATATCTCAATTGCAATGCAGAATATTATATTTATTGAAGTGACCATTAATCAATAATCATGATAAAACATGGCCTATGGTACACAGGATTATATAGACCTATTACTAGGGCCTGTATTACTACCATAACAGTGAAAACCTAATCCCTGCGCCCAGAAGCTACACACGCTAGCATATTCAACCCCTTGTATCCCTCAGTGATTCAGAAAACTGTTTTTTTTTTCTGGATGTGGGAGTCGGGAGAAAAACACTTCATTTTCCTGAAGACGAAACATTCCTTACTATTTAACCAAGTCACAAATGTGTCATGTACTGCACATTCCGAGCTCAAAATTTAGTACGAACTGAAAATAAATGCTAGAATTTATAACAAAAAATAACTTACTTTGAACTTTACAGAAACACAAGCAAAAAGGCAATATTAGGCTCTAACGTAAAAATAGACTGTTTTAGGTCCTATAAAAGTATCAGTTTTAGGCATAGTCACTTATGAAACAAGCATATACAAGTTTTCATCCATATATCACTTAAGGATTAAAATAGGTTTTTACCTAAAATCCGAAGTCTAATCATAATTTACTTCCTCTGTCCGTACCATAGGCACTACAGGTAGAGGAAGTATTGTTTTTGACCCCCAAATTCGAAGTTGAGTTTTAACATAAATACATATTCTGAGGTTCCCTGGATCAAAAAATGCTATTTTCAATGTTTTAGCCTAAATATTTTCTTTTTAATTTTACTTTTTCATTAATAGGCTAAGAAGGGAGCGAACTCATGCAGAATTTAATGTAGCCTATTTATTTATTAAATACAGATAATAGTTCAATAATATTAACTGATTAGCCAAATACAAATGTGTGCATATATATGTATATAAAATAAACTATTAATGTTAAATGAATTATTGTAGGCAGTGTTGTTCAAATAGCATTTCAGTGTATGAAACGTGGCTGCCATTTTGTAACGATAATTTTCCATAACTGTAACAGTTCGATTAATTTTGAAAATAATATGTAATTGTATAAGTCTCTATATATATAAAAGGCTTTGTCCTGACTGACTGAATGAATGACTGACTGAATGACAGGAATCAACGTACAGCCTAAACTATAACAGGTAGAGACTTGGAATTTTGACAGTACCTTTGTTTCATAATGTACGTGCTCACTAAGAAAGGATTTTGAAAAATTCTGATTCTAAATGCCAAAAATTAAATGTTTTTGAAAATACTTAATCCCTTTTTACGTAGAATTATCAATTCCAAATCACAGAATATATTGTTGACAAATTTTATATGATGGGCTTGGAAAAAACAATTGAAATGCACTTTTGACAAATAAGAGAAGTTATCAAAATAATTCATGTTATAAATAAATATTACAGAATGAAATCCACTAAAATAATGGAATCACATAACTTTCTCTACCCTGGACATAGAGAAAACAAAACGAGGTATGGTAATGTGTATATTATTATATTATATCGCAGGTTTTTGGAGAGAAAAGTATGAAGGCTTTATGGTAACATAAGAGTGGGAAATTTCCCGCCTCGATATTACAATTTTATGTTACAGGAATTTCTGTTTCTTCTTATTTAAACCTCTACCAGGCTTGCTGTGCACTGTACAAGCGATGGGATGCAAAATTCTAGATCCTCTATGAGCCATAAAAAACTATATCAAGCGTTTTCTGAGGGAATAGTTTGAGTGTAATAAGTCGTTCTTCCTATTTCAAATTATAAATGCCTATATAAGGACCTAGAATTTAAAATTGAAAATCCTTCATAAGTTAATTTCCAATTACAAAATACAAAACCCAGGCGACGCCGGGTCTTTTAAGCTAGTAATTAATAAAGAACATGACAGATTGGAAGATTGTAGAGCAATTCATTGCTGAAGAAAAAATAAATAAAATCAGTTATTTCTCACCTATGAATTTCAACGAAAGCTTTATGTCCCCCCTTAAAAGCTATCGGTCACCTTAATACACCTATTGTGGGAAGTGACAACAGACAAAGCTTCAGCTTTGAATTAAAACAAAACAATTTACACATATTATAGACAATGATTAAATATATGTTTTTCATGTAATATCATATGAATATTTAAAAAGTCTGTAATATGTAAAATGAAACTTCATTTATTTCCAAACATTTCGTTCTCTGCTGCTCCATATTTTCTAGGCCTACTATAAAGTATTGAATTTAATCGTATTAACGTGACATAATAAATTTGCAAACATCTCGCAACAATGTAATCAAGGCCTTCTCTATTGAATATGAGAAATGGAATAAGTCTACTGAGGCCGTGATTTCCACATTCATTTGACTTTACTTGACTTACTTCGTTATTAAGTTTTAGCTAATGACCGCCCACAAGACCGATTTTATAAACTTTACATCTCGAAATAATAATAAAACATTGTATTCTAACATTAAAGGGAAATAAATTAATAGCTATTTATGTATCAAGTACGCAAAATAACGCTTTAGCGGACGAATCTAGTATAGCGGCCGAGGCGTAAGCCTAGGCTAAAATACTGAATGAGTCCGATAAAGTTTTTGCGTACGTGGTGCATACAATATTTTTGAAGTAAAACTTCTTTAGTGGCGGTAGAGGGTAAATCGAGTAAATCAGTCAAAACAATCAACTCAATGATTAGGAGTAATCAAAGGAAATTTTTCAGACCTTACTTCCTCAATGGCAATAGACAATTCCTAAGCAATCTAAAGGTAGCCTATATTATCTATTTTATGGAACCCGGAGGTTCATTACCGCGCAAATCCAAAATTAAAAAAATACAAATTTTCAAAATTTTAAAAAGCAAAATTAAATCTTAAAACATCCATAAATCCAAAATTTAATAAATAATAAATTCCAAAATTTAAAAATGAAAAAATTAAAAAATCGAAAATACCAAAATTGAAAAAATCCAAAATTAAAAAAACTAAAATACAAAATAAAAAATCCAAAAAATAAAAATTCAAAGAATCTAAATTTTAAAAATCCAAAATTAAACAAATTAAAGATCCAAAATTAAAAAATACAAAATTAAAAAAAATTAAAAATCCAAAATTAAAAAATTCAAATTTCCAAAATTTAAAAAAACAAAATTAAAAATTATAACATCCAAAAATCCAAAATTTAATAAATAATTTAAAAAAATCAAAAAATAAACAATTCAAAGATCGAAAATTTAAAAAATCCTAAATTAAAAATTCAAAGATCCAAAATTAAAAAGTCCAAAATCCAAAATTTAAAAAGTCCAAAAACCTAATATTAAAAAGTCCAGTAATGCAAAATTAAAAAAAAAATGAATAATCAAAAATTGAAAAAATAAAAAAAAGTTTTACTTCTGTCGCGTGGCGTTCCACGCACTCTTTTTTGTTTTAGTGAAAGCTTTCTAAATTATATGAAATGAAATTAAAATACTTTATAATTAATTATAATGAAAGGTAGTCAGCCATTTTTTAAAGTCATATTCTCACAGCCATCTGAATCGCGGAACAACAATGAATCGTACCAATACGAAATGTGGTATAGATGCAATATGGTATATGAGTCGCTTTTTGTAAACATAATGCATAAGAACTAGTATTTATGAATATCTTGTGAAAATATGAATGATAATCCGGAGGAAATTTCAAACCAAGCCAGAAATATTGACTTGGAGCTGCTGCCAGCAGTAGACTGTGAGAAGGAATAAATTATTGCAATTATTCTCTTGTGAACCAAGATGTGAAATATTGCTGACTTATATTTGTTGTTATGTGATGAAGTAGGCTACCCTATTTTTCGAAAAACCCTGGTAAAGTTTATGATTATCATAAAGAAACATGTTGGCTTAAATTTGTTGATTTATGACCAATTATATGCTTAAATCCATGTTAAAATTGGTGTGACTGGCCAATGCCACGTGGATTTTGTTTATAAATTGCCATGACGACTTTAAAGTACTAGGCCGATAAAACTGCAATTTGAACGCAGTTTGAGTGCAGTTTTATGCAATTTTAGCGGCCTTGGTTGCTAAAATGCAATTTTTCGGGGTGTTACCAGTACGACAAGCAGCCGTTTTAGAGAGCGTGTACTAAAAAATACATTAAATCTACATAAATAGAGCCGAGCCGATAGAAATAGTGAAATACTTCTCAAAGCAAAGTGAGACTGGTGATGAAATTAGATATTCAGTATAAATGTGAATGAATAATCAGTATTTTGTGTCAAAGAAGGGTAGCCAGTTGGAAGTAAATTTAATATTTTGCGAAAATAGAATTTACCTTGAAGTGTATGGGGTAACCCACTGACTGGAATGATGATGTGTTCAACTGTTCATTGCGTTGAAAATCCATTTCGTGTGGCAGCACTGCTGGGATTCCGAGGAAATGGAACTGTGACGCGTGCTTAACGCAATTCTGCTGTTTTTTGCTTCCCAGAAGAGACGCCGAGAGAACAGAAGGCACGGCATCCGCATGGGACACAGAATAAGGCCGTGTACTTCCATCAATGACCTCCTCCATACCCGCCACGACCTTAGGGAGCAAACATCATTATGGGATATGTTACCACAGCCTGGTGTATTCATTAAAACCCACGCTCACATGAGAATAGAATGGCAACACTGCATTTTTACATTACTTTTACGCTTTTCTGGTGACAAAATATACAGTACACAACATGACTGACTGACTGGCGTTTTCCTGTGACCCCTACGGTGGGGCATTGGACCTCTAATTGGAGGTTTCAGCACCTAGGTTAATTTTGTTACGCTTATTTTCTGAGAGAGGACAGAGGGACAGGTGGTAAACACTCTCAAGAAACTAAGGTATTACTTAGATGTAAATGGCCGAGGAATTTTGCCCAGAGGCTCTAATTTAGGCTTTTACGTGCTGTAAATCTACGACACAGGCCCTTCAGCTTTAAGTCCCTCCCGTGGACGGGTTTGACCCTGCGACCTTCGGATCCAGAGGCGGGCCGACATTTAAGGGGAGATGGTAGTTACCGCTAGCAAAATTATAGAAAATATGCCGTATTTTCAAGATGCCATAACTCAGGTGTTAACAGTCAGATTTAGTTGAATTTTTTTATGCTTTGCATGAGCACTCTGTAGTTTAAAATAAGCAGAGAATGGTTGTTCTAGATATCACTGTTTGGTAGGAAAGAATTTTTTAACACATAGGTGACAATTTAGTTTCTTCCCTTGACATAGGTACGCTTTTTCCATTTCTGTAGCTTAGATTTTTTTGAAACTCTGGTAACTTACTAACAATAGGTACTGCTATTTACCCTACCTCAATCAGTGTAATATATACAATATTACTTCCTGAGAACTGCATGAAAACTTCACGACTACAAAAAAAGACTTTTTTTAAAATAAAAATAGTTGTAAATTCTGTATATTCAAGACTTTTCCAAACATTCTGGTAAGGGAGATTTGTCATCTATCCATAATGAATTCCTGAAAGTTTCATTATTTTAGCGTGAATAGTTTTTTAGAAAATGGTAGCCTACCTGAAGTACAAAAAATGTAATTTTACAGGAGAGCGAAAAGAAAATTACATCCATGTTCTAACCTTATGGTATTTTATCCATCCAGGTCGCTCTGTTTGGCTTAATAATAACGCAACATATAAGACCTATATATCAAAATGTTCAAAAAACTATGCTCTATTACATGAGCCAAAGAAAAAAAAATCGATTTTTTTTACATTGGTAACTACCATCTCCCCTTAATAATAATAATAATAATAATAATAATAATAATAATAATAATAATAATAATAATAATAATAATAATAATAATAAAATCAGGTAAACTGATGTAACAAAGTGCCAGAATGACTTTGTTAAATCAGTGAGAACTGCAATTACGATATGCAGAAAATAAGTTATTTTTCCTCCGACGGTATAAGGTCATGTCACCAAACAGACAACAACAAATTATTTTTGTAATTTATTTCCGAGATAAACTCCAGATCGATTCATTAAGCAGGGCTTGTGGAACAAGAAAGGTCTAAAGTTTGATGCTTAACCTTAATTCATACTCGTATACACTCATATAAGAAATTATTTAAATATATCAACATTTCTCAAAATACACTGGCTAAGAACTCCGCTTAATGTACGTAGGCCTAATTATTTCACAGTACTTAATATACCTTCTGTATATAACAGTATTCATATAGCACTCATTTCAACTTGATCAACGAAATAAACATCTGATGGCATTGGAGTAAAGGTCCTCAACGTGGCTTTGTAGGATAGTAATGAGTTACCATTTAAAAAGCATGTGACCTTTAATTAGTCGTTACTCCGGTACCGGTCAACCGATTTGGCCCAAAATGAATAGGCTTCTTCCCATGGACGTTATAAATGTGTTTACGAAGTTTCATGAAAATCCGATAAAGCGTACTTGAGTTATCGCGCATACAGAGACACGGACAGACAGACAGATGGACAGACAGACATTTTTCCCGTCCACCACACAATCTCAGCTTCTTTTGCAGCTGGTTATAGATATACGGATGACAAACGCTAAAAATTACGGCATAAGGAATATTATGCTTTTAAAATAACAGTTTCCATTCCGACCCCTAAAAAAGAATATTTGGAATATCAAACAGACCGTGACTTGCTATGTATTTAATTGATTTGATTGGCTGTAAATTTGTCACAGACCGCGCACAGGCGGGTTGCGTACAGTGGTCAATGTGGGGCCGTGGTTGCGTTTCTCTTGTAAACGCTACAAATCAGAGGAATAAATGAAATAGTTGGCCCTGGCAGGCGGTTGTCTCCCACCAAGCAAACTCCGTCATCAAAGCCCTCTGAGAACGGTCGCCATGGCAACGCAAGATGAATGGCTTTGTTGTGGAAAAACTACAGCCACTCTCCCTTTCGATCACACACACAAAAAAAAAACTCAAGCTTGCATTTTCGAATTCATCATCTCTGGCCTCTGTGATATTTCAAAGAACACAAGTTGCCTGTCATCTTTGCTCCCAGGTCGCGTACTAATGATAGTACCTCATTATTGCAGTAGCTTTTTTTTTTTTTTCTTTCTTCCTAGCGGTACAACACACAGAATCTTATCAGACCAAGGTTTCTTGATATTATTAGAAAAATACCTGAGTTGCATAATAATTTCCTCTATCCGTAATATTCCAGTGTATTGCAGTAGTGCGCATTCAATTGTCTTAGAATCATTCAAAGTCTCATTATTCGTTTATTTATTTTATACAACACCAGCTTAAAAGGCCCGGCGTCGCTCGGGTTTTGTATTTTGTAAATTCGAAAATAACTTACGAAAGACTTTCCATTTTCAAACTCTAGGCTTTTATATAGGTATTTAGAATTTGAAATGAGGAAGAACGACTTATCACACTCAAACTATTGCTTCAAAAAACTCTAGATATAGCTTTTTATAGCTTATAGCAGATCCCCGCGGCTTCGCCCACGATAATTAATGGGAAGATTAAAAATTAAAAGCAAAATAATTATAATTAAGAAATCGCGCACAATGTGCATTATCTTAACCTAAGACTTAACCTACCCAGTCCTTAACCCGGGGAGGGGATCTTTCACTACTGAAAAATCCCGACCCGGCCGGGAATCGAACCCGGGCCGCCAGAGTGGAAGGCAGGCGTGCTACCGACTCACCCACGGCGGCAAAGCAAAATAATTAAAATATTATATTTATTAACACTTTGCACGCAAAACATTCATAGGTTTAAACTAAAGATTGATAGGCCTACTTAATGAAACAGTAATAAATCCGGCTTTGAAGTGAATTCCACGATTAGAAAGCGCAGCATGGGGAAAATAACATCAGATTCGAGTTCCCTGGTCCAGAAAACCCCTGCATAGTGAGTTTCGTCCAAATCGAACAATGTTTACCCATTTATCTTTCTTCCGTCTACAGCAATGCAGCCGTTTACTGTATGTTTGAATGTGAAGGTTACAACAAGTCGTATGTGAGCTGCATGTTGAAAATACACATTTAACACATCTTGTGTATTTCTATACTTAATGTTAAATGTTATTAACAGGGCCCGGATTCTGATGACAAGTCATCTTTTTATTGATTCTGCATAGACATTGCCAACTTGTAGGTAAACCTTAATCATGGCCTCTAGATTATAGAAATACATTTTTATTAGGTCATTTTTTCTCATTTTATTCCATTCTATATATTTTTAGGGCATTTATTTTAATCTTACGTCAATATTGAGTAATTTTCTTGTCGTTTGCTTTCTTATTTTGTCATTTTCATGCATTTACATTGAATATATTAACTTTTCTTTGTCGTCTATCTATCATTGTCCCTAGCAGAACGTCTTTGAAGTGTTGTTTGTTTAATGCAAGAAGGACACGCTCGGTGTTGAAGTGTTGACATGTCTCAGTCGGAAACGAGAATGAACAGGGTTTACAAGCTTTTTTTTCATAGGGTAATATTTAAATAAATTACTAGGTTACTATAATGCAACATTGTTGTAGGATCTACTTTAAAAACAATTTTCTTATTTTTCTTCTCAGATGCTCCAATGAAGAACAAAGAACAAAGTTTTTAGACCTACAACATGCTTTATGCATTTACAGTTTTTACAATTATGTATGAATTGGTCTATTTGTGTGTATGATACTCTCTATATATATAAAAGGCTTTGTCCTGACTGACTGACAGGAATCAACGTAGAGCCTAAACTATAATAGGTAGAGACTTGGAATTTTGACAGTACCTTCGTTTCATAATGTAGGCTAGGTGCTCACTACGAAAGGATTTTGCAAAATGTTGATTTTAAATGCCAAAAATTAAATGTTTTTGAGAAAACTTAATCCCTTTTTACACAGAATTATGAAATCCAAATCACAGAACATATTGTTGCCAATGATATCAGATGGGTTTGGAAAAAAAAAAATGAAATGCAAGTTAGACAAATAAGAGAAGTAATCAATATTATTCATGTTATAAATAAATATTACAGAATGAAATCCATGAAAATAATGCAGTCACATAACTTTCTCTACCATGGACATAGAGAAAACAAAACGAGGTATGGTAAGGTGTATATTATTATATCGCAGGTTTTTGGAGAGAGAAGTATGAAAGTGATATTGCTTTCTGTTTAATTTCATCCCCAAAACAGTTTTATGGTAACATGAGAGTGGGAAATAAAATTTTCCGCCTCGATATTACAATTTTATCTTACGAGAATTTCTCTACCAGGCGTGTTGTGCACTGTACAAGCGATGGGATGCAAAATTCTACATCTTCTATGAGCCATAAGAAAAACTATATCAAGCGTTTTCTGAGGGAATAGTTTGAGTGTAATAAGTCGTTCTTCCTATTTCAAATTATAAATACCTATATAAGGACCTAGAATTTAAAAATCGAAAATCCTTCATAAGTTAATTTCCAATTACACAATAAAAAACCCGGGCGACGCCGGGTCTTAAAAGCTAGTAATTTTTATAAATAAACATGAGTTTTAGGTCATTCTTTATAATTATTAAGTCATTTTATTTAAAATTCAGGGTCATTTTATAAGTAAAACAATTTTAGATCATCAGAATCCGGGCCGTGGTTTTTAATCTTACGTATTTATTGATAGCATACATTGTGTGAGTGATATTTTTATAATTATCTCTTACTGCGCATGCCTGGGAAACCCCCTCTCAAAATGTGAAGTGGGCCAGTCGGAAAGGGGGAGGTCCCTGCAGAAGACGTGTAATGCTTATTGATTGCCGGCGCTCCCCAATACAAGTCATGGGTTCGTATACCGAGCATGCAATACCTGCGTGTTTCTCAAGTCCATGTCAGAAAGAATTAGGACTGCTTGGAATTTTGCCGACATGCAAGATTCAAGTTACTGAAAATGGTCCTAGTATTGACATATATTCCCAGCAAACCCAACATATTTAGCCCTTAGTTAAGCGTTATCATACGCAATGCAACGAATTGTATTTATAACGAATATTTAACAAATAATTATGCAATGTATTCTCAATGATTTGAATATTACTAGCAGGTGCCCGCGGCGTCGCCCGCGATAATTTACTCAATCGCTAGATTAAAGTCAAAATAATTAAAACAATATATTTATTAACACTGAGATAATTTACATTAATTGCAGTAATTACATCATTGTATTGTTTATTACCAGTACGTAGATTTCAGAAATTAATTACATCGTAAGTTTTACGCAGTTCCAAAGCTACCTGTGAACACTGATAATACGTATCGTTTCTCAACTGTTTGTTGACGGATGAGTATGATGTGAATTTTATTTGATAAATTCAGTGTAATTTTAATAAATCATATAGTTTATTAAGGGAAGGAGTGGTTTGTTTGAATTTTTATTGTCCGCGATACTTCCAGGGTTAAACCATCAACATATTATAGCTGGTGCCGGCTTCTCCAGACATTGACTCCAGGATTTTTAAGAAATCTACATTGGCAGTTTATTAAAAATGTTTGTGGTTCAGAGCTATGAAAATTGTAAGTAAAAATAAAATTAGAATATCTGTTCATTGTATTCATTTCACTTAGGCCTTATTTAATAAAGAAACGGTTTTCCTAATTTTGTACTCCTTGTGAAAGTTTAGACTGCGAGAGACGAACATCGCCGAGTATACCCGATGTTTCACGAAGTGGGCGAGCGAGTGAGCACGCTATTTAGGGCCGTTGAATTGTGTAAGGAGTAGATTTTAGTTTGAGACAATACTATTAAAAGGCATTCATGACGTTGAAACCCAATCTATATTAATAAAAGGAAGTGTCTGTCTGTCTGTCTTTCCGCGATGCCTAGCGAAATCTACTCAACGCAAAGATATGAAATTTTAAACATAGGTGGACTGAAGGGTCAGAAAATGCACCTCGAAGACGGAATTTTAATTTTCGCTTTCGTTCGTGAGTTATGAGTGAAAAACTGGCAGAAAACGTGATTTTAGCGCAGTCGAAGCATCAGATTTCAGTAATACATTTCAATGTCAAATCAATTACAGTTGGCTTTGGCTATTTTTGTCCTACCTTGGAAGCATCGGGATCGCTTGATTTTGTAAGTCCATTCTGGACTATTCATTTGTTTATAATGTCTAGGCACGCAGACATCTGAAATTTTCAACATAGACGGAAGAGGGATAATGAATATAGGCCTAAATGGGCAAACATTATTTCAGATTATTTCAAGATAAATTCCGAACCTCTTGTTATATTACCTATGAAAAGATGAAGAAAGAATAGACGGTTTGGGGGTATTGGAAAGCCGGTAGGTACAATCTGACGGATTAATTTTGATGAGTAAACGGTCCTTTTTCCCGGCCCAATTAGCCGACCTCTCTCAGATGATGGCAGTGGAAGAAGCTGCCGAAAGATCGGGGTCAATCCTGCTATTCACCCGGTTCGAAGCCCGAAAAACCTTTAACCAATACGTTATTTATTTATGCATTTGATAGAACGAGCTTAGATAGTGCAAGTATTAAAACTAATTATTTTTGTCATTATTATTGCGACTATCTAACACGTCTTTTGTTTTTGTTTCAGGTGTGTGAACGTCAGACCTTGCAAGAGAAACCGTGAGTTCAACTCATAATTTTTGTTAAATTATCCAATTTTCTTTGATGATACTATTTTGAAAAGAAAAAAAGTTGTTAAATTTCGCTAGCTGGGCTAATTTCGATGTCATTTCACATAGAAATACAATCTCGGAGTTAAAACAAAGTCGGCTTTTGCCTCATGTGGTGCAAAATATTGCATACTAGCAGGTGCCCGCGGCTTTTATTCAAATGCTATATGTTTTATTCTAAAACATCCAACAGAAAAATAAGTAAAACATTTTTTAACACTGAAGCAATTTTACATAAATTGCAGGAATTACATAATTTTATTTTTAATATACTGCTTTGGGTAATAAATATAAATAATTAAATTAATTATCTGCTGCCGTAAGGGTGTACATATTTGAAATCCAACTATACGTATCAAATATTCCTGTATCTTATTCAAATAATGCATAAATGATTGATAGTTAAAAAATGAAAATTAAAAACGTGACTTCGATGTGCATTTTACGAACAACGTGCGCCGCCCGGGGGAAAATAAGCCTCAAATTTGAGTTCACTAGCCCAAAAACTCCCGCATACTGAGTTTCGTCCAAAACATTCAATGCTTTCCCATTTAGGCATGCGTTCATGATCCGCTTCTGCTCACTTATGTAAAGAAAGAAAAAAAAAAAAAAGATCTCTATACGAGTCGTAAACAAATGAATCGAGCAGAGCGGGTTAACAAAATCGAAGCGATCGACAAATTGATGTGTTAAATTACAAAATAATCGGTTTTAGCGATGCTCTTTTTTTCGCGGTTGGTATGGCAGCAGAGCAAGGCCACCAATTATTTTTACAATTTAATAGCCTACACGTAGGTAAACACCAATTCAAATATTATATTACTTACTTGCTCACTGGCAATAGACAATTCCTAAGCAAGCTAAAGGAATATTATCTATTTTATGGAACCCGAAGGTTCATTGCAGTGCTTACCTGAGCCCGCCATTCAACCCTATTCTGTGCTAACTCCATCCAACCATCCCTCGCAAATCCTACTTCCCTTAAATCTATCCTAATATTGTCCTCCCACCTACGTCTAGGTCTTCCAAGTGATATTTTCCCTTCGGGTCTCCCAGACAATATTTTTAGATGTCTTTCCTCCCCCATTTCATCCTCCGTGATTTAATTTCCCTTACTATATCCGTTGGAGAGTTCAGGTCATGAAGCTCGTCGTTATGCAGTTTTCTCCAGTCCCCATTTTCATCTCTCTTAGGCCCAAATATTTTCCTAAGCCCCCTGTTTTCGGACACTTTCAGATTATGTTCTTCCCGAAGAGTAAGCGACCATTATACTAGTTTTGATAGTTTGGATTTCATATCTTTAAATATATATAATAGACTTTCTGACAATATTAAAAATCTTTCTTTACCAGCATTCAAGAGCACATTGATATCAAATCTTATGTATACGTTGGATGAGTATTTTAACAGCGGATTATTTTAAAGTACTATTTTATCAAACATTTTATGTGCATTTTTATACAAAATTGTATGTGTATTTATTACTTTGACGTTGCTATACATTTTTATTTATCTAGCAAATATAGGTATAACATAAAAAATATATATTAGATCAGCGGTTCCAAAACTTTTTTGTCCTGGGATCCACCTTCACCTAGAATTTTTTTTCGCGACCCACTACTACATAACATTAACCAATAAAGGCTATATAAAATACAGCACATGTTTTTTATATGCCCTTCAATAGTTTTATTGTGTTCGAATGCTAAATTAAACACTCTTTCCTTATATTGAAAACAAGTTTAATTTTCCCCGCCCTTTTCTCGACCCACCGAAATTGCTCCCGCGACCCACGGGCCCATAGTTTGGGAACCACTGTATTAGATAATTTGAAAAACTTCCGAAATTGAAGTTTATTTTTCTTCCGAAATTAAAATTATTTAATTTCAAACAATTTCAAACAATTTAAAACAATTTAGGTCTAAAATTAGAAAATTTATATAATTATTACTTCTGTTTTCTACTATTGCTGTTATAACATTTTTCATATTAAACTTTAAAATTTGGATAGAACTTAATTTCTTTGTTTTTTACTAAAATTTGAACAAATAAATTGTTATGTATTATTATTGTATTACCTCGTACCTTTGTATACGTTCTAACCTTTTATACGTAATATTCTGTCATACTTCTCCAAATTATGTATTGTTTTAAGTAATTATTTAGTATAAGTTTTTTCCTAATATAGGCTATTGAACTGAACCATCCCCGAACACAAGCTCTGCTTCTTCGGGTGGTGTATCAACTATTTTATGTATGTTTTTCGGGTAATTTAGAACAATAAATTGCATATAATTGTATATTTTCCCGAAATTGAAGTTGAAAAAGGCATAAAATTGGGTTTTTTTTGACAGAAAAACTTCAATCTTTTGACAGAGTATTTGAAAGTGAAATAATTTAGGGAAAATAAAATAAAACAAAACACAATAAACAGAAATGAGAAAAATAGGATGAACTGCTTCTATTTACTGAAAGGAAAGAGAAATAAACAAAGGGGAGGAGGAATGAAGAGGTAAAATGGAGTTTAGTCCCTGGTGGATTAGCTTTTAAGCAAAACTTGCTCTGTCCCTTCCCCCCCACCCCTCTATCTACACCGGCAATCTGGGTACAATCCAATATTTCTTATCACCCGACAAATTAGGTATAATTCAGTTTCACAAGTTGGTAATTCTTACTTAGGAGTGTTTTCATCTGTTAAATTAGCTGGGTATAAAGCACGCTATCGAACAATGCCCGGGGAATTACCAAGTTCGCCATTCTGCATCATTTTTAACACCAGTATGAGAAAAAAATTACAGCTTTTCTCAGAAATCAGATTAGCGATGAAATGTTTTCCCATGTTTCCTCATTAGCTAAAGCAATTGTAATCACAGACTTCTTTTAATTTACCTAAAAAACAACTAACCGACTCTTTCTTCTGAAATGAAACAACTGAGTTTATTTCATTAGGACTGTGTATCCTTCAGAGATGCGATCCGAAGCATGGAAAAAACTTTACGTAACAAAATGCCGAATTATGATTTTCTGAAAAACGGCTCTACAAATTTTGTTCAAATTTTCATAATTTGCACAATTTATTGTAGCATATTACTAATTTATTTGATATAAATTCTTCGAAGTGTAGTTAAAATCAATTATTTCATACATAAATAACAAATAAATAAAATCAGGTAAACTGATATAACCCTTAATCAGTGATAAACGCAATAAATTATGATAGGCCCATGCAGAAAAGTTATTTTTGTATAAATCCCCGAGTTAAACTCCAAAAACAAAATGGGCTGGCAATAATAACAAGATGCAATAGGCCTACGATTCGCTGATATGTCTGTTTTAAGTTTAAAGCAGCCTTAAAAGTTATGAATGAATAAAAAGTCAATATGAAATCTGTCAGGAATTACATTAGGTATATTGCTGCACAGGAACGAATATAAAAAATACTCACATTAAAATATAGCCTAAAGTAAATATCGGTAGCCTACATAACCATAGAATACACAATATAATATCAATATTCAACGGCTAGTTGTTATAAATCGTTTATTTACATTATTTAAATTATTATTTAGCACACTGACATCGTTATGAAGAAACAAATCAATCAAGGTTGCTTAACAATATCAATCAATATACGATTGGCAATTTTTTACGTTGTTTAATATATTGTGGGCCATGAAAGAGTATTCATTACAAAATTAATATTGATATAGGGGAGAGGCCGGTAGCCCCGGACAGGGGGTACCCCCGGACAATAGCTAGTTCAGAGTTTCTACAACAGATAGTGACACGAGTCGTACACCTGCGTCTTCCCTGCATTCTACAGAGATATTAAACAGAGATTGACGCCAGTGTGATTTCAGACTTTCTGCCGGTGAGTGGATATAGTTGCACGTGCTGAATAAGTGTTGCATTGTTAACTTTCCAACCGCCATTCCAGCTTACCAGGTAAATACAAATATACCGTTTTTATTGTGGGTGAAGACTATAGCATTAACAAATAATTAAAGGTGGTTTCAAGTCCAGAAGTATTTATATAAATTGAGAATAGCGTGTTATTTACTTTGCTACATAGATGGTAGCCCCGGACGCATCATATGACGGTAGCTCCGGACAATGCTAAATTCGTTTATTTGTTTCAGGCTGTGACGATATGCCAAAATTCAGGGGGGAAACTACTAACAGAGGTTCCTGGGATGAAGGTGACATGAAAATTGCCATTGTTAAAGTAATATCGGGGGAATTAGGTGCGGGAGAAGCAGCGACACGATATAACGTGCCTTAACTTGGGTATAATGTGCACTTCATGATAATTCCAAAGCCATAATTAGGCAGATTTGAACCGACGTTTTTTTAGGAGTACAAACTGCCAGATAGTAGCCCCTACTGCAAGAAAGTTATCAACAAGGAAACGGAGAATGCAGAGAAATGAAATATTGACTTCTTCTCCTTTTGACAATATTCTCAAAGAAAATTTAAAAAAAATAGTAGCAAACAAACAGTAGACCTAAGCCTATAGGTCCTAATCTAGGAACAAATCCTTTTTAAGGGGAACGTAGATGTACAAAGGAGCAGTGAACAAAAATTCTGCAGCTAACAAATGTTCATGCACTTCACTGGCCTATGCACAACCACTTGTATTTTGTGCAGTGGTCAGTTTGACGAAGACTGGATTCAATGCCAGGACTGCAGCGGTTGGGCGCATGAGGAGTGTGCAAATGTTGAAGACCATCAGCTTTCATACCAGTGTGATCATTGTGCAGCTAAATATGACTCATTTCCATTGTTTGTTACAATGAAATGTTGTGTCCGGTGCTACCCTTCATTTTCGCAATTTGTTAAAACGTAAGGGATGAAAGTTATTTGTATTTTCATAATAATTAGGCTTTACATGAAGATTTCAAACTATATCAATTAAAGCAGAAGGTCCTAAGAATGGCTTTATCTACTTTACTTCACTTTCAGTTACTTTTCCTGCGTGATGTAATAGTTTAGGCTTAAGTGTCCGGTGCTACCGGCCCTTCCCCTACTCGTTATTTCGGTACCGGTCAACCGATTTGGTCCATTATCAATAGGGTTCTTCCCATGAACATTATGAATGTATATACCAAGTTTCATTAAAATCAGATTAAGCGTATTTGAGTTATCGCGTGTACAGACACACGGACGGACGGACGGACGGACAGATATTTTCCCTCCCCACACACAATCTCATAAAGTACCATACTGGCACTTAATAAATTTATTGCTTGCTTAATGGCAATAGACAATTCCTAAGCAAGCTAAAGGAATATTATCTATTTTATGGAACCCGAAGGTTCATTGCCGCGCTTACCTGAGCCCGCCATTCAACCCTATTCTGTGCTAACTCCATCCAACCATCCCTCGCAAATCCTACTTCCCTTAAATCTATTCTAATATTGTCCTCCCACCTACGTCTAGGTCTTCTAAATGTTCTTTTCCCTTCACTTTGTAAAATTTCAGAATTGTCTCCGATCTGACTTCGTTCAGTAATGTTTTCTTGATTGTAAAATAAAAAATCCCTTTAGGCAGGCCTACAGGCGGAGGTAGATTTCGAAGTGCTTTTGGTTTAATTTATTGTCGCTGCATAGCACTCTTCTTCTTTAGCCTTGGCATGGTAAACCTACAGTAATAAGAACTGAATTCGGTAAAGAGGAAGAGCCTACAATCATTTGTTTTAACAACAAGAATAGGATATAATATTCTGGGAGGCCGTGCGAAAGATCAGCAATGAATAAAATTAGCAAAGCCGCTAAACAAGACAAAATTATGATATTATAATAATTCTTTTAAGTGTTATTATTTTCAAACATTAAAATCTCGCGTCATATGAGAGCTATCAAGAAACTATTTATTGATTTGTAGAGTACTCATCAAGAGCTTTTCAACGATACCCCACAAGACGTGGTTTCAAAAGTTTCGAATTTTCATCCCCCACCCCCACCTCCACCCCCACCCTCACTCGAACCCCCGAATCGTTGGTGTCACTGTGAACTCCATAGGGAGTACTCTAATTTATTCAAACAAAGTTTCCCTCTATACTTCATAGGGGCCGAGATATAAAGTTTTCAAAATTTCAACCCCCTCCCCCGACCACCCCCTTGGGCCAATTTTGCCCATTAACGAACTTGTCCAAACTATTGGGCCTAGAAATAACATAATAAAATTTGGTTCAAATATCTTCAAAATTACGGCCGCTATCGTGTAAAGATATATATATAAATATCACAAATTTTTTTTTTGAACGGGCGGTGGTTTCGTACTTAGGGGAGCATGAAACGTAAAGATATGAAAGAATTTTTCGAAAATCATAAAGTGGTATCCATTGCAATAGGTAGATTTTTCTTCGAAAATCTACCTAAAATTGCTTGTCTATGTCCCCTCTATACACAGGTAAAATAGCCTTTCGGTGTTATTTATTAACACTCTGTAGTTATAGCCTAGTTTAGCATTCATTCCCTGTTAAATTTGTACATCTAAGGCAAGGCCTGCTTATATAAATTTACAAACATATGACTGCATTGTAGTCAAGGCCTTCTCTATATTCAGTATCAGGAACGGAATAAGTCTACTGAGGCCGTGGTTTCTACATTCATTTGTCCACACTTGACTTATTTGCGTTATATCTTAGGAAGTAAATTACTTACTCAATGGCAACAGACAATTCCTAAGCAGGCTAAAGGAATATTATCTATTTTATGGAACCCGAAGGTTCATTGCCGCGCTTACCTGAGCCCGCCATTCAACCCTATTCTGTGCTAACTCCATCCAACCATCCCTCGCAAATCCTACCTCCCTTAAATCTATTCTAATATTGTCCTCCCACCTACGTCTATAGGTCTTCTAAATGTTCTTTTCCCTTCACTTTGTAAAATTTCAGAATTGTCTCCGATCTGACTTCGTTCAGTAATGTTTTCTTGATTGTAAAATAAAAATTGCTTGTCTATGTCCCCTCTATACACAGGTAAAATAGCCTTTCGGTGTTATTTATTAACACTCTGCAGTTATAGTTTAGCATTCATACCCTGTTAAATTTGTACATCTAAGGCAAGGCCTGCTTATATAAATTTACAAACATATGACTGCATTGTAGTCAAGGCCTTCTCTATATTCAGTATCAGGAACGGAATAAGTCTACTGAGGCCGTGGTTTCTACATTCATTTGTCCACACTTGACTTATTTGCGTTATATCTTAGGAAGTAAATTACTTACTCAATGGCAACAGACAATTCCTAAGCAGGCTAAAGGAATATTATCTATTTTATGGAACCCGAAGGTTCATTCTTTTAACGTCAGAAATCCAACACTCCAAGCATTTAAGGTATGGGTCAAGTCAACATTGATTTTGAACCCTCTGTACAATGCTCATGAATTTTATAATGTAAATGTTTGATCTTATTTTTATGACGATAGTAACTTGTAAACATATTATTTTCTGTGAAACGCTGAGAATTATTATTGTTAAAAATAAAATTATTATTATTATTATTATTATTATTATATATGCGAATAAGCCCATTAGGACTACGCAAAGTACTTAGAGGCGTTTCTGTGTTTTCCTTTGACTCCATATTGCTTTCATCCTTTGGCTGTGAGCTTCCTTCCTCTCGTTTGTACATGTTGTTCCAGTTTTTTTCTTCGGTCAACTTCCCACTTATGCACCTTAATTCTAAAGCTATCTCTTTTCAAAATACATTCTGGAGTAGTTTCTGCCAATTTTAAGTCATTTTCAATTATTTATTTAATTATTTAATTTATTATTTTATTATTTAATTTATTATTTTATTATTATTATTATTATCATTATTATTATCATTATTATTATCATTATTATTATCATTATTATTATTATTATTATTATTATTATTATTATTATTATTATTATTAGGAAAGAGTAGCCCAAAACCTGTACATAATCAAGATTAATGAACAATGCTATTGTATTCTTTTGTATAAAAACCATTGTATGGGAAGACGTCGTCTTAACATGGAATCCACTTTTCTCTTCACTGGAATACATATCAAGGGTGGAGGAACTTAGATTTTTGTTTATGAAATATTACGTCAGCAGATAGTCTGATACTATAAGCAATTTGTTTATTCCCTCGCTTACTATAGCGATAAGTGAAGAACCATGACATATATTCTCAAAGATAATATTGAGAATTTATTTTGGTGGCCGAAAAGTTAAAAATAGAAGTAGAAGAAGAAATAAAAGTGATGTAGAACTTCCGGGAAATGTGTTAGTCACCGCTCTCCTTTTCTCCGTAGTGTAACTTATCACAAAATCTCCCCCTTACTTTCCACGAAATATGTGAGGGCTACTCAACTGTATCCTAAGTTGGAACACTTCAGAATATTGAGTATCGAATGTCTGTACCGAAAGTTGTGGGTTCCCTTCCCTTTGATACGATAATAAATAGAGCAAGACATTTAATGACCATAAAATAGTGAAAAAATGTAAAATAAAAATGCGTTTATGACCTAAAAATAATGAAAAAATGACACAAATAGAAAAATACCAAAAAATTTACCATTGTTATTTATGATTACTTTTTTAAAAATAATTAATTGCTAAAAGCAATTTATTGGATGGCAGTGTGTTATATATTTAAACACGCTTCGCTCAATGGAAGCTCCACCCCCAAAGCCCCGCTGAGGTTCTCCGGAAAGGGTTTTGGAATTTTCCTGTGGTTTACAGCCTAAAAGCTATACGTGTAGCAAATTTCAAGTTTCTAGCTCATATGGAAGTGGACAAACATTAATGTCAGTGAGTGAGTGAGTGAGTGAGTGAGTGAGTGAGTCAGTCAGTCAGCCAGTCAGCCATGTGGCTTTATATTATAGGGGATTTACAATATAAAACACACTTATTTTGTTACTAAAGAAGTAAGTAAATTTATACTACTTGGACACCCTTAGCGAAAAAGAAATTCTTTCTGAACTGCTCATCAAATAGCCCCTAGGAAATATGTGCCATTTAAAAAGAAAGAAAAAATCTTGATTGCTACAAGACAAACTGCTATAGTATTTACAATAAACTGGATTAAAATGAACTATGAACACTTAAATATATTTTTATTATTATACTCTTAATTTTTAATTTTCAAATTAATAATCGTGGGCGAAGCCGCGGGGACCTGCTAGTAAATAAGTAAATGAAATACCACTTACCTTTGAAACAGGCACCGTAGCAAGTTAGGCTATCACAAGAACTTCTTCCAGTTAGGCAGAGTGGTATACCGGGAACCTGTGAGAAATTACTTTAAGTATATTCTGAGAATGTTAATTCACCATTTCTAAACCTTCCCCCACACCTAGTATTGTTTTCCATTCTGAAATCCAACTTCAATACACTTTTAAAGCCATACGAGTCAAAATAAAGAGTTTTCAAAAACATTTTTTTGGACTGGGGGTACTTCAATACTCTATCATATCTACGGGAAGACAACGAACTTCGAGGTAAAACTTCCTGTACCTGTGAAAAAAGTTAAGTGCTTAAACAGTGCTTAGAGTGGGCACGAATTCCAACAGTGTCAGGACTACTTTAGAAACCGTCAGCTTTTTATGCCCACCCTATATAATCTTGGGTTTTGAGGGATAAGCAATAATAAGAAAGTTGAAGTTTTTAGTTTTACGAGGGCCGTCCACAAAGCAAGTTTCCCTGAACCGTTTACAGAAACAAAACACATTTTCATGGAAATATTTATTGCAAAATACAGCAAGTGTTAAGCTATTTTTCAACATATTCGCCGCAGTAATTGAGACATTTGTCATTCCTTGGGACTAACTTTTGAACACTTGTCGTAGAAGTCAGCCGCCTGCGATTTGAACCATTGTGTGATAACCTCTGTTTCTCTGTCAATCTCTACCATTCTCTGTAATTCACTGCCATTTCTTGAGGGGTAGGAAAAGATTAAAATCTCTGGGTGTGTGGTCCGAGCTGTAGAGTGGAGACTTCAACACCTCCCTTCAAATCTCCTGGAAAAATTCGGCTAGGAGATGTTTCAACATCCATCCTACAGCCCGGACCTCTCCCAGTGATTTCCGTATTTTCCTACACCTCAAGAAATGACAGAATGACAGAGAAGCGGAGATGGTTGTCACACAGTGGTTCAAATCTCAGGCGGCAGACATCTACGACACAAGTGTTCAAACGTTGGTCCCATTGTATGACAAATGTCTAAATTCCTGTGGCGAATATGTTGAATAATAGCTGAAGACTTGCTGTTGCAATAAATATTTCCACGAAATTGTGTTTTGTTTCTGTAAACGGCCCCAGGGAAACTTACTTTGTGGACGGCCCTCGTATATTGGACCGTGCGGTAATCTAACCTTCCAAATAAATGATTAAGTTTGCCAGTTTACCTTTCAAACCATTTTAAGCACTGGTGAACACAACACAAATAATATCCGTAGGACATTGTTGAAATGGGTTTATTGAATACCGTACAATAGATATTATATGTTACAATGGTATGTTACACAGCTTTTCTTTATGACCTGATATGCTTCATCTGAAGGGAAATTAGTAGAAAACATTTTTAACACTATACTTAAATTGGACGTAGCTTACAACGGCTATAGTGGCGTCAGCTTCACTAATACTTGTGCAAAAATTATCATAACACGTTATTTATTTATTTATTTCAGGAGTAGGATATTACATTTTCAGTAGTATTATGTTACCAGATTTTAAAAGTCGGTGTAGAACTCTGAAGCGTTTGAGTTCTTTGCTCGCAAAGGAAAGTCATAACTAGGGCCTGGATTTTTAGGTTTTTATAAAAGGTATTTTAGCCTTTTATTTTCGTGGAAAAGCCCTTTTTAGACTTTAAACAGAAGTTTTCAGCCGTCTTAATCTTATTATAATTTTGACAGTTATTTAATTTCTTTTACAAAATAAACAAGTAACTATTCCTTATATCGGCATTCGAAAAATAGCTTAAACAATCGAGATATTTACCCTTTAATGATACAATTATTCAATACATCACTCAATTAACTTCAAACCTACAAAAATAAGTAGACTCGAGTATCACGAATTTGTTCCTTTAATGTACTTCTCTGTCGTTGGTCGGCAACTTGTTATTAGGTAGATTTTCGAAGAAAAATCTACCTATTGCAATGGATACCACTTTATGATTTTCGAAAAATTCTTTCATATCTTTACGTTTCATGCTCCCCTAAGTACGAAACCACCGCCCGTTCAAAAAAAAAATTGTGATATTTATATATATATATATATATATCTTTACACGATAGCGGCCGTAATTTTGAAGATATTTGAACCAAATTTTATTATGTTATTTCTAGGCCCAATAGTTCGGACAAGTTCGTTAATGGGCAAAATTGGCCCAAGGGGGTGGTCGGGGGAGGGGGTTGAAATTTTAAAACATTTATATCTCGGCCCCTATGAAGTATAGAGGGAAACTTTGTTTGAATAAATTAGAGTACTCCCTATGGAGTTCACAGTGACACCAACGATTCGGGGGTTCGAGTGAGGGTGGGGGTGGAGGTGGGGGATGAAAATTCGAAACTTTTGAAACCACGTCTTGTGGGGTATCGTTGAAAAGCTCTTGATGAGTACTCTACAAATCAATAAATAGTTTCTTGATAGCTCTCATATGACGCGAGATTTTAATGTTTGAAAATAATAACACTTAAAAGAATTATTATAATATCATAATTTTGTCTTGTTTAGCGGCTTTGCTAATTTTATTCATTGTTGATCTTACGCACGGCCTCCCAGAATATTATATCCTATTCTTGTTGTCAAAACAAATGATTGTAGGCTCTTCCTCTTTACCGAATTCAGTTCTTATTACTGCAGGTTTACCATGCCAAGGCTAAAGAAAAAGAGTGCTATGCAGCGACAATAAATTAAACCAAAAGCACTTCGAAATCTACCTCCGCCTTTAGGCCTGCCTAAAGGGATTTTTTTTAAGTTGAAACGACAATGCAGATTTCAAAGTATTGCAGATGGCTCAAGTTTCATTTTCTGCGACGGCTAGGCGACACATTTTCGAGTTACAAAGACAAGCGTTTTATAAATTTATATTTATTGTGTCATTTCTTAAAATGCACTAATTCAAATATTTATTTTCCTTTTTAATTGGAAAATGTATTTAAAAATTGCGTTTTTCTGCAAAAGTCCTCTTTAGCCCCTGTTTTTTCCAGCAAAAATCCTCTTTAGCCCCTTTTAGGACCTTCAGTTTGATTTAGCCCATTTTAGGTTCTATAAGATTCATATATTCGGAAGCAAGAGGCATGAAACGGAAAGTAAAGTGTTCCCTATTACAGGCCATAGAGGCCCAGAGGGTTCCAGGAGGCTGAGGCTCCCAGACTTTTAGACATCGGCACATGAAGGTGGTAAGGTTGTCAGCCTTACGCACCGGCCGCCTTTACCCCCAGGATTGCTCCTGGTACTCATTTCTGTTAGAGGCTGAGTCGACCCCAGGGCCATAGTGCCACCAGAAGGATTTGGCCAATTGAAAAACTCCAACGACCTCATCGGGAATCGAACCCGCGACCTTCCGGTTTGTAGCGCAGCGCCTCAACCACTATGCTAGGGCGTACCCCCCATGAAACGGAAAAGTACGTTAAAATGTTCTAATCAGGAAGCTGGGGAAAAAATAGTTTAAAACCTTCAAATCCAAGCCCTAGTCATAACAAAAGCTTGCTATACCCTTCAATTAGGTGATGCTGAACTTTAAACATAACCACATAATACCAGCCAGCCATGTCTTTATGTTCATCAGATGAAGGATGTCTAAAACTATTCGACGCACTTTACTCAATATTTACAGTATTCCTCTTCTTTGGTCTTTACATTCCAAAAATAGATTTCTTTCCAGTAAAAGGAAGTCCTTCCACCAGATAAACCTATCAGACATGACTGGATACTCATCACTAGGGTTCGGATGTTTATGACCTAAAAGGGTGGAAAATATGACTGCAAATATATCGTACCTTTAAAAATGTCTAAATATGACCCAAAAACCCTAAATATGACCTAATAAAAGAAACAAATGTTTACATTTAAAACGTTTAATGACACTAAATTATTTTATGAAATGGATTCAGTTAGAAAACCACTTTTTAATAATTTTGCAGGTGATTTGCAGTTCTACTTGTACTGAACTTCTAGATCCAAATAATTTTCTTCTGTTTGCTCGCTTCATCAGCTCCAAATAATATTTTGTACACCCTTGCTCTCATTGATTAATCAACGCAGCATTGTAGTATAGTAATTAATTCCCATTTGAAAAGCGTGTGACCTTTAATTAATCTTTACTCCGGTACCCCAATATTGTACTAGGAAAGTTAAAAAAAAAGGGTTGATATTAGACGAATAATAGATTTTTATAGCGTTTCTTATTATGTTTTATTGTGCTTTGTCCTTAATAGCAATCCTCTCTGTCCTTCAAATAGCCTACTCTAGTAAAATAGTCTATAAAGAGTATTGATTTGTGCTACGACAGTTCATGTAGGAGTAGTAGTAAGTATTCTGCCTTCCGGCAGGTTTTCAAACTTGGTACGCGAATTTTGTTTTCCAAAACTGTCTATCCTCTGCTTCCTCCTTCAGCATCCAATATTTCCGCTTTTCCCTTAAATCGTCCAACAGCTGAATTCTTCTTCTTCCAAGTCCAGTTGTACCCTCCAATCTTCCTTCTACGACATCATGTAATAAGCAGTTCCTTCTGAGAATGTGCCCAACCCAGTTTGCTTTCCTCTGACGAATTGTGTGTATGATTGACTTCTTCTCACCCACTCTACTCAGAACCTCTTCGTTTGTCACCATGTCCATCCACTTTATATTTTCTATCTGTCTCCAGCACCACATTTCAAAACTTTCTAAATATTTCTTCTCTAATTTCCTCAAAGTCCATGTCTCTGATCCATACAAAGCAATACTCCAAATATAACACTTCACCAGGTTTTTACGTAGCTCTAGGTTCAGACTACTAGTTAGCAGAGTTCTCTTCTTCATAAATGCTTTCTTGGCCATGGCAATTCTTGATCTTATCTCCTTGGTGCAATAGGCATCTTTCGTCAGTACACTTCGTAAGTATTTGAACTGGTTCACGTTCTCTAATTCTTGATTTCCCATGATAATTTGAAGCGGCTCTTCTCTCTTCGATATCCTCATCACCTTCATGTAGGCTACAATATATCCCCGCTTATCCGATGAAAAAGAATGCAGAGCATTTCCGGATGACATAGTTTACGGTTGATCCTGGAAAACTATTTTTGGTGAAAAAAAGAATAAATATGAACATAATATTGTAATACTTGATAGATTATTGAACGAATGCTCTACACAACGGAACACAAGTGGAGGCATTTATCACTTATCCGTTCTGGGAATGTTATAGCACAGTAGTTTGTACGAAAAATGAGGAAACAGTTGCACAATCTACCGGCAAATGAACACGAAATAAGAGGAAAACAGATTATTTTCTCACCTACCTCAATTCTTAAAGGGCCATCAGTAAGGTAAGGCATTTGATGATCTTGCATCTTATACGAACGTTGAAAGATAGCTCTAATATATACAAATGTGTATAATGAATTAATTGATTAAATAAGGGCAATTTGTGTTTGCCTTTTATGCTTTATTTTGAATTTTTCGTCATTTTCAAGTAATAGGCCATTTTTTGTTGGCAATTTTAAGGGAATTTTCGGCATTTTAGGTCATGTTTCAGTGGAGGTAGAGAGGAGCTTTTCCATATTCAAATCGTTACTACTAGCAACATTCCTGCATAATTTCGGCTGGGAGGTGTTTAAAAACATTCACCCTAAAGCCCTGACCACGCTCCCAGTGATTTCCATCTTTTCCTACATCTCACGTAATGACAATGAATGACAGAGAGGCGGAGATGTTTGTCACACGTTGGTCCAAATCCCTGGCTGCACACTTCTACGAGACAGGTATTCAAAAGTTGATGCCATGGTAAGACAAATGTTTCAATATCGATGGCGAATATGTTGAAAAATAGCTGAACACTGGCTGTGTCTGTTGCAATAAATAAGATTTCCTTGAAATTGTGTTTTGTAAAGAGCACCATGGAAACTTACTTTATGAACGCGCCTCGTGTATATATATATTTTTTAATTCCCCAAAATACAGAACCCTATTTTACCAGATAGCATATTAGGGTTATAGATTAAACATATATTATACAGAGTATACAGTAAACTACATATACATATTACAATTTTGCAAAAACACTTTTCATGAAACTTAAAACAACTTTGTAATACAGTTTTTAATTTTGATACCGGATAAATACTGAGTATGTAAATTTTTATTTCTCCGCCATTTTGGCTAAATCAGGTCTCGGTTAACCGGGGTTTTATTGTACATCATAGTGAAGCTGACGCCAGGAAGGTTGAGAGGGGTATCTTGCTGACGTCATACACAGAAATAAGGCGTCCATTTCGCACCCACACACAAACGCAATAGTAAGTTATCCAGTTCTGTTAACCTTAACTATGAAATATCCATAATAGTATTCTCAATGAACCGTGAACTGCTTGCAATATGAACTTGTTGAGGGATACAGGTTAACTGGTAACGGAGTTTAGTGATGTCATTGTACGTGAACTTAAAAATCGTACTAGATATACCCTTCCTTGGATCGCAAGGATGCAATTTTATCTGATAAAACGTAGGCTCGTTACTGGACATATAAGGCATCAACATGCGGTGATTAATACAACACTTGCTGCCATTGTCCAGAATGAAAACACATTATTTTGTACAACATAACTGGAAATTGAGATAATATAAATGTTCATTGATTAAAAACACAACTTCAATTCGGTGCAAGCCAGTTGGTGTGCTTTTATTCTGTTCTGCTGTTAGTTTACCTGAATTAGCTTAACTATTTATTTATTTAACCTGGCGGAGTTAAGGTCATAAGGCCATCTCTACCACTCAGCCAAGGCAAAAATATGAAATACATAATAATAAAAATAGATGAAAAACAAGAAATGATATCCTGAATACAAGAAACGTACATTAAATACAAAGAAATAATTCCAAACTTGAATAATACATAATACAAATGACAAAAATAAAGAAATGAAAAAAAAAATGAAAGACTAAACAAATACATTCTTAGTTTTGCAAAATATAATGAAAATTAACATCAATTTTTTTTACTTATTAGCATCAATTCCTAAATGTCTTATATGCACCAATGGTAGCACTGGTTAGAACCTGGTAACTCGAACCGATTCATGGATGGTTGATTCATAGTAGGCCGTGATCTCGCAGCTTTTAGTTTTGTTTTTTATGCAACAAAGCACGAAAGTAATTATTATTTGTATAATCCGTTACATTTTTATTCATGGAATAGTCTTAATAAATCCAACTCGAGTTGACGAGTTGCATCAGATAAATTCGCAGTCGCGAATCTATCGGTAAACTCGTAAACTCTCGTGGGATTACCTATGATAATTACCCGTAAATATAACAGTTTAACAATTCTAAAATAGTACGCAATTTTAGAAGTAGTCAATAAAGAGCATATCAGAGTATAAGGTTATAGAAACATTCATTTCTGAGAAAAAATGAATTTCACTATTCTCAGTACCACAACCTATAGGTTCCCACTCAGCTTCATTTAATGTCGGGAATCACTTCGGGTGTCTATATATATATTGCATTCAGTTCACAGTCTAATCTTAGCTTAACTTAATTCTCGCTAAGGACAATACATTTTCTTGTGGAAACAAATTAACTTACAGTATACGTTAAAAATTGTCTACCAAACGCTGGCGTATAATCTGCTTTGAGAACAGTTCATTTGTGGTGATTAGTAGAGATGGGTCGATACGAATCTTTATCGATATTATGTAATAATATGCTTTTTATATCGATATTCTGATACTTTCTGATACTATTTTTACGTACGATGCGATTTATTGAATAGGCAATATTATGTTGAAATTCCAATACCTGTATATTGTAAATTAAATGAAAATATATTGGGACGAATATTAAAAAATATGGGATGACCGAAGTGTTAATTTTCTAAACTCTGTGTGCAATAAACTTGACGAAAACTTAAAAAGAAATTAAAGCTTAAGATTTCAGTTTTTCTCATATATTAATTAATTAAACAGATTAAAAAAAAAATATATATATATCTATCTCCTCCGATATACCATATAGGTTTTACTTAACATTCTTTGAAATTTGCTTTACAAAATTTTATTTTTATTTTCCTTTTAAGGAAAAAAATGTTTTACGTAGAAAAATGAAACGTTTGAAAAATTAATGACGAGGGTATAACTTTTTTGAAAAAAGTAACTCGAATGAAAAATTAGAAAAATTAACGATCAGGATCATATTTTTTAAAAATAACTCAGGCCTATACAAAAAAAAAAAAAAGAATTAGAACTTAGTTACAAACATTGTGAAGTACATTATGAACAATTTCAGAGCTGTATTCCTTATTTTTTTTTTTTGGGGGGGGGGGAGTAAATAGATTATAGATAAACAACACAAAAATGAAATACAGAACTACCGATTAAATTATTATGCGAAGGCTTTCCCAACCGGATCTTCCGGGCTATTACGCCGTGGACCAAGATTATTATAACCTAACGTTTCGCCCGCTGTTTTGGCGGGCCTCGTCAGAGGCTGCTGAACCACTAATTGAGCGATGTGTTCTCTTTGGGCCGCTCGTTACAGTCAGCGGCCCAGCAGCCTCTAACGAGGCCCACTAAAGCAGCGGGCGAAACGTCTGGTTTTAATAACCTTGAAGCAGGGCCTAATAGGCCGGAAGATTGCTCAAGCGATTAAGTTCGCAAGCACTGGCAGTAATCTAAACATGGCGACACCAACTTCATAACATTTTACAGAGTTACTCTTTAGGGCAAGCTGGATTTTTTACACTAAGTAGCATTTTTACGAAAGTAGCTAATAAACACTCCTGTCATCCCTTAAAAAAAAAACAAATGAGTAATAAAACTGTAAGTTCACAGTTATAAGTTGAAAATTCTGGTACTTCTGGCAAGTTGACAATATTAATAAATAAGGCCCGGAAGTTAATGCTCTGTCAGATGACGAAATATGCTGTCAAACATGTAAAATATGCTCCGGAACTAATAAAGTATACACTACCATTTAAGTAATTTTAATATTTTACGTTCTCTTATTAGCAGAATTAAGTTATAAATAATAAAAAAATTACATTACAATTAAATTACCCGTACATTACAAAACTTCTTAAAAAATATATTTTAGTAAATTGAAAACTAATGAAGATAAACGTCGCTTTAATATTATACAATCAGTTCCGAAAACATTAGGCTACGTACTGTCAATTATTGTATAGTCGGTTCTCAAAACATTCACTTAGCCAAGTAGGCCTATACTGTAAAATTAATGTACCCCGTAGAATTAATTTGGAAGTCACTCAAAGACAAAGATGTACAGAATATTTAAAATACGCCAGAAATATGCCTTTAAAAATTAGAAAAAAATTTATAAATATGCACAATTTTTTAAAATATAAAGCATATGCGATGCATTTTTGCAAAACTAACAAAATATGCAACAATATGCATAATGAAACTTTCAATTCTCTGTTATTCATTTCATGTTTTGTGCATATTTTAACACTAGCATATAATATAGTGCATTATTAATATGATTTTTCATTAACCTCCGGGCCCTATTAATAAATCATTTTAATATTCAATTAACATAGTATCGAAAAAGTATCAAGTTCATCTATAGCAGTAGTATCGAAAGTATCGAAAACCCATCTCTAATCATTAGGATTCACTTGGTTCAAGCCTGGGTATGTTTTAACACTGGGTAAGCTATTTATTATGTCTTGTTATGTCCCCGCACCGTGTATAAAACAAAACAAAAAACACTCACACGACTTTGGTCCTAGCCTCTGACTCACTGATTTCTCATAATCGCTATGTCCTTTCAGTTCATTGTCAGAGACACAAACACAAGACACTGATGGGGCACCTGCAACAGAGAAACAAAGCATAGCATTAATAATAATAATAATAATAATAATAATAATAATAATAATAATAATAATAATAATAACAACAACAACAACAACAATACAGAGTCATCATTGGATAACGAAGAACAGTGGGAGGTTCAAGTGCCTCCCGGAAAGTATCCAGCAGCTTTAGATGATGAAAATATTCACAAGGATCAATTCCTCTAATGGTTGCAAAAGAGCCCACTCTGTCCAGAAACAGAAGAATTCACTGTGGCTATCTCTATGTATATAAGAGGCTTTGTTCTGACTGACTGACTAAATGACAGAGGTTTTCGCGGGGTTTGCCCCCCCCCCTCTCTCTCCCTCTCTTTTTTTTTTTTTTTTTTAACTCCAGATGTTATACAGGGTGTTAATGAATAACAACGAAATATTTTACCTGTGTATAGAGGGGACATAGTCAAGCAACTTTTATTAAGAGACTTTTACTCTATGGATTCAATTTTTCCTGTTACAGCATAAAATCTCCCAGAGCATGGCCGCAACTGACTTCTAACTTTTGAAAAAATGCAAAACAAAGGAACTTCGTTGTTAACACTGTATCCAGTAGTTTATGAATAAAAGAAGACTAATGCAGTGGTGGCCAGTCTTGTGATTAGTCTGTAAATTTTGCAGATTATGAAAACACTAAATTATGGTATAGCTGTTAATGAATGATTAAGAATCAGGTTTTTATCGATGACTATAAGGCAATTTAATGAAAGTTTTAACCCTATTTCGCTTAATTATTGAAACATGAGCACCAAATTCCAATGATTTTAATGCCCTGCAGCATACACATTTTACGTCTTAGAGCAAAAGTCTCCTAATAAAAGTTGCTTGTCTATGTCCCCTCTATACACAGGTAAAATATTTCGGTGTTATTATTTAACACCTGTATTTTGTTATTCACTTAATTAATTATTAATTTTGATATATTAGGAAAGTCTACGTCTTGTTAAATCAATATTAAAATTGAGTATAATCTCTATATTATATAAAAGGCTTTGTCCTGACTGACAGGAATCAACGTAGAGCCTAAACTATAACAGGTAGAGACTTGGAATTTTGACAGTACCTTCGTTTCATAATGTAGGTGCTCACTAAGAAACGATTTTGAAAAATTCTGATTTTAAATGCCAAAAATCAAATGTTTTGAGAATACTTAATCCCTTCTTACACAGAATTATCGAATCTGAATCACATTTGGCATTAAAACATATTGTTTCAGATGGGTTTGGAATTAAATTAAATGGAAGTTTGACAATTACAGTTGGCTTTGTCTATTTTTGTCATACCTTGAAATAAAACTTTCGCGTTCGCTTGAATGTTGTAAGCCCTAAATATGGTCAAACGTTGTTTTATTTGGACGAAACTCATTATACGGGGGTTTTCTGGACCAAGGAACTCGAATCAGAGGTTGCTTTTACCAGGTGACGCTATCTAATCGTGATATTTAGTCCACGTGATTTAGGTGTTAATAAATATAATGATTTAACTATTATTCTCTTAATTTTTAATTTTTGAAATAATTATCGCGGGCCAAGCCGCGAGCACATGCTAGTTACAGTATATACCGGGTTCGCTTGTTAATCCGAAAGGAAAGGATAGAATGACGTATCAGTAATAATTGTACTAAATGGACTGCAGTCCATAAATTGAGACCGACTGACAGGCCCCAATTAATGCGCAGCCATTATTAGTTCAATTAATTACAATTATTCATGATAACTTGCTACAGTTTTCACTTCTATCGTCTCTGGTATCAGATTTATTGTTACTACAAGCGTGTGCTTTTATTCAACTGCTAAATTGTATTTTTGCAATCTTTTTATAGCTCATTTTAAAAGTATTTTTGCACGACGTAACTAATTAGTGGTACTTACGAATATTGTTGCCGTGGATCGTATCTTGATATTCCCGGACGCAATCTGGTTGCTATGAAAACAAAAGAAATCTCCGTCCGAAAAAAATTACAAAAAGCACCAAGTGCCGTAAGTAAAATCATCATAATACAAGCCTTTATGGAAGACCGGAACCAAGGTCCCCCAGTTTGTAGCGACTTTAACAGGACAAATATTCGGTTCCCATAACAACCAACATATGCGAATCACTTTCTGAAGTATAACATCCATCTTCAATAGTGTATATACGTAATATTTTCAGCTAATATCTCAATTAATATAAATAAATTGATATAAATAATCATCGTGCAAAACATAGCATGCAATACTCGTGCCGTAAGCGCATAACGGATCTCGGAAATTGAAAAAACTCTTTCCTCGATCCGTGTGCACCGCTTACGCACTTGTATCGCAATGTACTATTTGATGAACTGATCTAGGGTCTCAAATAATAAAACAACTCCTTTAACTGAGATAAAAAATTGATCCTAGTTCTTTTATTAATAAACTTCATTATGAAGCTTAATGTAAGAAATTTCAACTAGTATAGCATGTCTCCATGAGTCTAATAAAACTGCAAGTTCAATAAATCAATAGCAAATCAATGAATACTGATTGTCTAAAGTAATTCATTAATAAAGAAAACACGAAGTTAGGTTAGAATGAAATTTTAAATTTTGATTATTAACAAATTTCATGTTGATTACTCCTGATAATATTACATTCCAGATAGACAATTAATTGTATTCTGCATATGTATGCTGCTCTATATATATATATATTTTTGAATGACATAACTTAAATAGACAAAAAGTAAAGTTAGAATAAATTTGAACATTGGTTCAAGGCTACTTTATTATTAATGAAAAATGTATTACTTTTAACCTAACTTAGTATTTATTGATAAGTCTAAAAACTGTAAGAAAAGCAAGTAATCTTTAATTAAAACTTCATTATCGTTGGATTCAAGAAATATATGGTGTTTATGAAGAATCTCTATCTCTATATATATAAAAGGCTTTGTCCTGACTGACAGGAATCAACGTACAGCCTAAACTATAACAGGTAGAGACTTGGAATTTTGATAGTACCTTCGTTTCATAATGTAGATGCTCACTAAGAAAGGATTTTGAAAACTTCTGATTCTAAATGCCAAAAATTAAATGTTTTTGAAAATACTTAATCCCTTTTTACATAGAATTATCGAAACAAATTCACAGAACATATTGTTGCCAATGGTATAGGTGGGTTTGGATTAAATGAAATGGATGTTTGACAAATTAGAGAAGGTATCATTATAATTCATATTATCTATATTAATAAAAGGAATTGTCCTCGATGTCCAGCAAAATCTACTGAACGCAGATATCTGAAATTTTAAACATAGGTGGGCTGAAGGGTCGGAAAATGCACCTCGAAGACGGAATTTTAATTTCAGCTTTCGTTCGTGAGTTATGAGTGAAAAACGGGCAAAAAACGTGAATTTTTTGAGTTTTCAAAACACAAGTTTTCAGTTATACATTTCAATGTCAAATCAATTACAGTTGGCTTTGGCTATTTTTGTCATACCTTGGAAATAAAACTTTCGCGATCGCTTGAATGTTGTAAGCCCTAAATATGGTCAAACGTTGTTTTATTTGGACGAATCTCACTATACAGAGGTTTTCTGGGCCAGGAAACTCGAATCTGAGGTCGCTTTTACCAGACGATGCTATCTAATCGTGGTATGTAGTCCACGTGATTTAGGAGTTAATAAATATAATGATTTTACTATTATGCTCTTAATTTTTAATTTTTGAAATAATTATCGCGGGCGAAGCCGCGGGCACATGCTAGTACTAGTATATAGGTGGAAATCTTACCATATAACTTGATCCTAGTTCAGTGCGAACTGACCTCAGATTACCGTTCATACAACAGAAATTTCCAAGTTCAGCGTGAACTGAGATGATTTAGTCTCTGATCATAGATCAACTGTTTAATACAATCGGACCTTATTGTAAGGAGTGGTCTTGTGACCATAAAGTTAATGGCTGCAACTAGCCGAACAGAATAATACATTCACCTTTAAATGTCAAGAAAATTATAAATCAGTGGCGGACTGCAAAGAAAACAGATAACACAATGATTAGGCTCATAGTTTATTTCTTGTACCATAGGCTGTAAATTTGACAGGACCATTATAACCTGATTTCCTTTGAATTATTTTCCGTTCTTTTATTATATATTTAAGGCAAACTATTATATTCTATAGGATACATTATGCATTTAGGAGTTCAAACATCTCCTACCTTAAAAATAAATAAATAAAGGAGGATTTTCATAAGCCCTTCTTCCCCTTAAGGGAAGAGTTGAGAGTGTTTTTCTGAACTACTCGTATCTGCCCTATAAACTAGAAATTTTTCAAACTTAATTAAAATATGAATCTAAATTAAAGTATTAAATTCCATTTTAATATTATCTTAATTAGAGTTTTAGATATTACTTCACTTAATAAATATTTTAAAATGAACATTGAAATGATGGATTCGCACTTCAACCTGAATTTCTTCATTGAGATTTTTTATGTTTTATTTTCAAATTTAATGAATTCTATGATTAAAATTTTTGTTAAAAACCCCTGAAGAAGGGATAGTTTAAAAAATGATCTATGATTATAATATATATAAAATTATATATAGGGTGTTAATGAGTGACACCGAAATATTTTACCTGTATATAGAGGGGACATCTCTCTTTCTCTCGAATCCTATGCCCCCATGTTGGGGCGAAGGGCCTCTAAGTGGAGGTTTCTGTTTGTTTACCTATGTGAATTTTGTTACGCTTATTTTCCTAGAGAAGGCAGAGAAACAGGTGGTAAGCCCATCGCCCCTTAACCCCTTCCGAAAACTAAGGTATTATTTGACGTGAAAGGGCCGAGAAATTTTGTCCAGAGGCTCTAATTTAGGCTTGGAGTTCTTTTATGTGCCGTAAAGTAGAGGAGTAAACTTTTATCAGGATATTTTTGCTCTAAGGATTCAATTTTTCCTGTTATATCATAAAATCTCCAAGGCATGACTGCCACTGGCTTCTAACATTTCAAAAAATGCAAAAAAAAAAAAAATTCGTTGTTAACATTATAGTTAGGAATAAAAGAACTAATGCAGTGGCGGCCAGTCATGTGATTAGTCTGTAAATTTGGCAGATTTTGAAAACACTAAATTATGATATATCTGTTGTTGAATGATTAAGGATCAGATTTTTATCGATCACTAAGAAGGCATAAAGTCAATTTAATGAAAACTTTAACCCTATTTCGCTTCATTATTGACTTATGAGCACCAAATTGTAATGAATTAAATGCTCTTTAGCATACACATTTTACGTCATAGAGCAAAAATCTCCGAATAAAAGTTGCTTGTCTATGTCCCCTCTATACACAGGTAAAATATTTCGGTGTTATTCATTAATACACTGTATTAATATACCAGTATCTATAAAGAAAATCTTATTAGTATCTTTCTTGCACACAATGTAAAGTACATTTAAAAAAAATGAATAGCTGCATCTCAAGCACCGAAATGGCAACAAATATACCTTGGAATTTCTTTCATCTGATTCAAAAATTCAAAAATAGCATTCTTTTTTTACAAAAATATCTAAAAAATATGCAATCTCGTAAATTCAAAGAAATTAATTGTTGTTTTGAACTGTTAGAAGGCGTCGCTGACAAGTAAGGGCGAGACAAGTAGCTGTTGTCATGGCGACAGTTTCTTGCTGACTTAGACACATAAAAAGAAGCTCACTCAGCTCCGCTCTCACCTCTGGGAGAGGGGGAAGGGGTGTCATTCCGAAAGAGATTCTGTTCTTCAAAATGTGAGCAGTTTACGTAGTTCATTTCATTGGAAGCGTTAATTCAGCAAAGACTTTTTTACTTTGACTGTAGGGACGATGACGAGTTTTTAGCACCCTTGAGTTAGAAAATACAATCACTAATAGATTTCATGACCATAGGCCGTGGAGAGAAAGCAAGGGCCCCAGGGACAAATTTTCCCGGGCCCCCGTCAAATATTAAATTCACTACCCAACTCGCCCTTTATAATGTATTAAAAAAACATTATATATTGATATTACATAATTATTAAGTGACAGAATGGTACCGGTACTTTATGAGATTGTCTGGTAGGCAGTACTGTCTGTCTGTCTATCAGAGTGTGTCTGTTCGCGCGATAACACAAAAATGCTTTATCGGATTTTCATAAAACTTGGTATACCATTTATAACGCCCATGGGACGAAGCCTATTGATTTAGGACCAAATGGGTTAACTGATGCTGGGCACGAAACATAAAAATATATTAAAATGTTCTAATTAGTGACAATTTTATCTGTATGTACCAGTTTAATATTTTGAAAATTATGATTTTAAATGCCGAACGTTAGTGAGGCCTACTGTTGAGTCAAAAGGATTTCTGCTTCTACTTTTCAAAAATTGAAATTTTTCTTCAAGAATAATCCGTTTCAGATTAACTGGTTAATTCCGTGTTATCGTTCTACGACAGGATAATGCAGATAAAATAAATACAAAAAACATAACTTAACCTGTTTATTGACTTATAACAAATTTTATTTTAGAGTAAATTTAGAAAGTAAAAAATAAAACCTGGTCGGCCGGGCCCCCGTTCGGGGCCCAGGCCCTGGGGCTGCAGACCCGGCTGCCCCTCCCTCTCGTCGGGCCTGACCATAGGTACAGGTAAAGTGACCCTTGTATCGGTTATGGAGACCCGTAGGGTTTCCAGGAGGTTGAGGCTCCCAGATTTTGGACATTCGGCACATGAAGGTGGCAAGGTTGGCAGCCTTACGCACCGGCCGCCTTTACCACCCAGGAGTGCTCCTGGTACTCTTTTCAGTTAGAGGCCTAGTCGACCCCAGGGCCATACAGTAGTACCACCAGAAGGATAAGGTCAATTGAAAATCTCGATGACCTCTTCGGGAATCGAACCCGTGACCTTCCGGTTTGTGGCGCAGTGCCTTAACCACTACACCACGGCGTATCTCTCACATTAACAATATTCCTTAACATTCACAAAACAAACGAAGGCGCACAAATACGCAGTCACCTGTCTTCAGTTCCCAACACATCGTATTCAGTTCTATCAAATCTATTTAAAAAATAAAAAAATAAATTTAAAAAATGTGAATGTTAATTGATCGTTACCACGGTAACGGTCAACTGGATTGGTCCTAAATCTTGTTCTTCTTATGGACTTTATTACCGGTTGTCGACCAAGAGCTAAGCTAAGTTAGTTTAGTTTAGCTCACATACAGTGCGGGATTTCATATGTAGTTGTGCCGACGAAACTACATATGAAATCCCGCACTGTATGTGAGCTAAGATAAACTAACTTAGCTTAGCTCTTGGTCGACAACCGGCATATAAGTGTGTAGGCCTATACCAATTTTCATGAAAATCTGATAAAGCGTATTCGAGTTATGGCGCGTACAGACACGTTTTTCCCTAGCACTACGTAATCTTATGAAAGTAACATTCTAACACTTAATAATGGAAAATAAATTTGAAGAAAAATTTAATTTGGTACAAGAAATAAACTATGATCCTAATCATTGTGTTAAATGTTTTCTGTGCAGTCCGGCACGAGTTTGTATATTGTGCGAGAAATTGAGTCTCATGCATTTAAGGTGCATTTAATATGGTACGTTTGTTGCTTTTTTTCACAAGCCCAACATAGATTTAAAGATGGATAAACCCATGAGGCACACATCCACAACTACCGTACGTTTTTGAATATGACTTACTGGACTGAACACAAATGTAGAGAACATTTTTATCTAAAAATCTATGGACATATTTCAATTTTTGAGGATGGTGGACTTAACTCTCTTTGCCCGCGCAGGCGCGTCGTTTTATAAGAACTAAATCCTCAATCTTTAAATCTGTTTTTTTGCTATAAATTTAATTTTGGGTATTTTTACTTCCTCTGCCCGTACCATAGGCACTATAGGTAGAGGAAGTATTGCTTTCGACCCCCAAATTCGAAGTTTAGTTTTTAACATAAATACACATCTTGAGGTTTCCTGAATCCAAACTATTTTAAGAAACATGTCTGTGTGTGTATCTGTGAAAAGCCTAACTCCAGAATGAAAACAACATTTTGTATTTGGATTAAGTACCTTCTGAGGATGTGACACGAAGTTTGGCGACGACTTTCTGTTACTTTAATGCCACTTCACATTTTAAACAAATTTCCTTTTACACCATTTTCTCTAAAACGGTTGTAACAATTTTCTTTAAATTTTTTACATGAGGCCTACTTATGCTAAGAGCTAAAAAATCTACCGACATAAACATTTTTGCGCACAAATTCTCTGAAGGGTAGTTATAAGCCACCCACTGTTTGCAGAAATTCAGTCTTGCTTGGTGAACAATAAAATTTTGCACCAGGTTGAAACAACTGAATACGTACTCTTTGCAATACGGCCTCTTGTTCTATATCAGAATGTGAAGTGAGAAAAGTGTATTGCCCATCTTTAAAGTTACGTGAGTGCATTAATAAGATTTTATTTGGGTTATGTATCCTTCGGGGATGCGATGTGGTAACGACATTCTCTTCGTTTTTACAACCAATTTACATGTAGGCCTAGAGAATGTCATACATAATAATTATATTATACTAAGAGGCTAAATTTCATTTGTGTAGAGGAAGTTATGTGACTTTCACATCTGATTTTTCTCTTTGATTTCTACTTTAGTACTATCTCTACATTTGCACTTGTTGTGGATTCATTTAAATATAACTTTGAAAAAATATATAATAAACTAGCATGTGCCCGCGGCTTCGCCCGCGATAATTATTTCAAAAATTAAAAATTAAGAGCAAAATAGTAAAATCATAATATTTATTAACACCTAAATCACGTGGGCTACATACCACGATTAGATAGCGTCGCCTGGTAAAAGCGACCTCAGATTCGATTTCCTAGGCCCAGAATACCCCTGTACAGTGAGTTTCGTCCAAATCTAACAATGTTTGACCATATTTAGGCCTATCCCTCTTCCGTGTAGGTTGAAAATTTCATATGTCTACGGGCCTTGACATTCTAAACAAATGAATCGACCAGCGTGGGCTTACAACAATCTAGCGATCGCGATGCTTTTATTACCACGGTATGACAAAAATAGCCAAAACCAACTGTAATTGATTTGACATTGAAATGTATTACTGAAATCTGATGCTTCGACAGCGCTAAAATCACGTTTTCTGCCAGTTTTTCACTCACAACTCGCGAACGAAAGCTAAAATTAAATATCCGGCTTCGGTGCGCATTCGCCCACCTTTCAGCCCATCTATGTTTAAAATTTCAAATCTCTGCGTTCAGTAGATTTCGCTGGGCATCGTGGACAGACAGACAAACACGTCCTTTTATTATTTTAAGATAGCATGTGCCCGCGGCTTCGCCCGCGATAATTATTTCAAAAATTAAAAATTAAGAGCATAATAGTTAAATCATTATATTAACACCTAAATCATGTGGACTATATATATCACGATTAGATAGCCTCACCTGGTAAAAGCGACCTCAGATTCGAGTTCCTTGGCCCAGAAAACCCCTGTATAGTGAGTTTCGTCCAAATCGATCAACGTTTGACCATATTTAGGCTAATATTGATTATCCCTATAATAATAATAATAATAATAATAATAATAATAATAATAATAATAATAATAATAATAATAATAATAATAATAATAATAATAATCCTCTTCCGTGTAGGTTGAAAATTTCATATTATGTTTGCGTGCCTTGACATTAAAAACAAATGAATCGACCAGCGTGAGCTACAACATTCAAGAGATCGCGATGCTTTTATGTCGAAGGAATGACAAAAATAGCCAAAGCCTATTGTAATTGATTTGTATTACTGAAAACTCATGCTTCGAAATCGCAAAAAATACACGTTTTCTGCCCGTTTTTCACTCATAACTCACGAACGAAAGCGAAAATTAAAATTCCGGCTTCGAGGTGCACATTCCGACCCTTTAGTCCGCCTATGTATAAAATTTCAGATCTCTGCGTTGAGTAGATTTCGCTGGGCATCGCGGACAGACAGACAGACAGACAGACACTTCCTTTTATTAATATATAGATGATTTGATATAGTGTAATAGAGTAAATTAGTCGGTAGCGTTCCACTCTGGCGGCTCTGGTGCGATTCCCGGCCAGGAGTTTGTGTTGTCCCTAGGTTTACCTCTGCTACTGTGAAGACTGTGAGCATGATATAATGTACCAAGCCCTATGTACATGCGCGAGATATAGTGAAGCACGCATTGGCCTAAGAGAGGTAGCCAAACAAGCAGGCGAAATGTGGCCACCAGTACTTAGTTTTTGGACGATAAAAGGAACTAACACTGCTTTCAGAACATTCACATGCCACGTGATAGAAAGCAGGAAAGAAGAAGAAGAAGATTGTGCCTAAGACACACCGAATTTGACACGAATATGTTGTGATTGAAGGCCACTTCATCCGGTGTGACATAGAAATGTGATAGTGTAATACAGGCTTAAGGCAACTTTGTGGAAATGAGCTTGTTTAGGAAATATAATTAATGCAAAAAGTCTGGAAGACACCCAAGATGCGTTGCCAAGCGACGTTCACACCCTCAATTACGTCATATTGCCGGCTGTCGTAATTTTATGATTTATACAAGAAGATTCAAGCCTGTGAAATAATATACTTAGCAACGTTACTTCAAACTTTAACATTTTTTTGCTCTCCTTAGCTAGTAAGTGTTACTTACGAAAGTTGTTTACATGGATCGTAAGTTGACTTTCCCACACAATCGTGTTGCTAAGGGCGATGCGATGAGGTTAAATTACTTACGGCCCAAGCGCCACGTCATAATTCATTACGATACACTTTATAATACAAGCCTTTATGGACACGGCCCCCAGGACAAATATTCGGTTCCCATAACAACAAACGCATGCGAATCACTTTCTGAAATAAACATCTATTTTGAAGAATGTATTTACATAATATTTTCAGGTAATATCACAATTAATATAATTAAATTGATATAAATAATCATCGTGCAAAAAATAGCATGCAACACACGGGGCCGTAAAGGCATTTACGGGTCTCGAAAACTTAAAAACCTGTTTCCTCGACCCGTAAACGTGCCTTACGGCACTTGTATCGCAATATACTATTTTGCACGACTTAACTAATTAGTGGTACTTACGAATATTGTTGCCGTGGATCGTAAGTTGACATTCCCGCACGCAATCTGGTTGCTATGAAAACAAAAGAAATCTCAATGCTGTAAAAATTACAAAAAGCACAAGTGCCGTAAGTAAAACCATCATAGTACAAGCCTTTATGGACCAAGGCCCCCAAGTTTGTGGCGACTTTAACAGGCCAAATATTCGGTTCCCATAACAACAAACACATGCGAATCACTTTCTGAAATATAACATCCATCTTCAATAATGTATAGGCTATACATAATATTTTCAGCTAATGTCTCAATTAATGCAAATAAATTGATATAAATAATCACCGTGCAAAAAATAGCATGCAATACTCGTGCCGTAAGCGCTTAACAGATCTCGGAAAATTGAAAAAACTCGGCGCGAATCCTCATTTTTTCAAACTCTTTCCTCGATCCGTATGCATCCTCGAGTACTTTCTGAGATTGCATGATGGAAAGAAAAATTATGTCCATCTGTCTATCCGTATGTCTGTAAGCGCGATAACTCAAATACGCTTCATCGGATTATTATGAAACTTGGTATACGCATTTATATCGTCCATGGGAAGAAGCCTATTGATTTTGGACCAATTGGATGACAAGTACCGGAGTAATCCCCAATTTAGTGCCTATTTTATGGTAATAGCCTATATTAGAAAGGATTTATGAAATGCAAATCAGATTCTCATGACAACATATTGTTTTAAAGTGTTCATATACGGCTTTGGAAGTTGCGATACAGTTAGCTTTGACAAATAACACTATCCACATATTCCTTCACATAGGATAGCCTATGCTTATCAAACTAGACCTTTGTTTTTCCGTAAGCCCTGCTTAATGAATCTATCTAGAGCTTTACTCGGAAATCGATTACAAAAATTACTGTTGTATAAAATAATCTGTTTTCGTGCTGCTTAATGGCAGCATGTGACGCATTAATCACTGCACACTGATGCTTACTTGTCCAGTAACGAGCAGACGATTTTACCCGATAAAACGCCATCCTCGCGATTCCTACAAGAATAATGTAAGATAAACGGCCGTGATTGGTATATATACGAGGAATTGTTAAATGTCATTGGTCAATATCAAACATTCATAGTATGGATGGAATCTAATATATAAAATCGAAAGTGTGTATGTATGTATGTATGTATGTATGTATGTATGTATGTTCCCTATACAAATCTACATTTCGTTACCAATTTACACGAAATTTTGCACACATACCCAGTTAAGCCCGGGAAGTAACGCGGTCAACATTAAAATTGAAACAAATCAGTCCTTCCCTTGAAAATGATATAATTTCTGAGAATAGTATACTGAAAAAAATGAAATGCTGTTCAGTTCACATGACAACAGTGTATTGTTTACTCTGATCACATAGGGCCTTGTCAACTATATAATGCTGGACTTGATCACATAGGGCCTTGTCAACTATATAATGCTGGACTTGATCACATAGGGCCTTGTAGTCTATAAAACCAGGACGTCTCGTTACAGTTGTAATTAATTTGTATATCCGTATTAGCCATTGAATGTCGTTTCCACGTAACGCAGGGAAATATGTAAACACTCTTCTTGAGGGAAGGCCATTACTTCCAGTCTAGTGGTTTGGCTTCAGGCCTCGTATTAATGAATACAGCTTCTCCTCTCGCAAGCAATATTGCTAATTGTCTTTTACAAGGACAGTAACGCCCCCAGGAAGTCATTCCGACATATTAAACATCCATGGCCTGCTATCAAGATAAAAACTTGTACAAATTGTCCTTAATTAAAGTTTTTGTCGTGTTGAACAACTTTGAAATGTCTATATCGCTACTAGACTATATGAATTAGTGCTATAGGGTAGAGTGCTGCGTTTTCGATCGGGATACAAGACATGTATTAACGTTTGGAGACTTTTTGAAGTGAAACTACTTTAGCCGCGTTAGGGGTAAATCGAGAGCTTGTGTAACGCTCAAAATCGTCACGAAATTAGTGTTAAAAAATAAAAAAAATAAAAAAATTTAAAAAACCTAAAAATCCAAAATTAAAAATCGAAAATTAAAAAATCCAAAAAATAAAAACTCAAAGATCCGAAATTTAAAAAATCCAAAATTTAAAAAAATCCAAAATTAAAAAAACAAATTCAAAAATTAAAAAATCCAAAAAATAAAATAATCAAAGATTCAAAATTAAAAAATCCAAAATTAAATAATCCAAAATTCCAAAATTAAAAATTCAAAGATCCAAAATTAAAAAGTCCGAAAATCCAAAATTTAAGAAATAAAAAATCCAAAATTAAAAATCCAAATATCGAAAATAAAAAAAAAACTCAAAAATCCAAAATTTAAAAAATAAAAAAACCAAAATAAAAAAATTAAAAATCCAAAATTTAAAAATCGAAAATAAAAAATTTAAAAATAAAAAATTTAAAAATAAAAAATTTAAAAATAAAAAATTCCAAAATTAAAAAAATAAAAGATCAAAAATTTAAAAATTAAAAATTAAAAAAGTCCAAAAACACAATATTAAAAAGTCCAACGATCCAAAATTGAAAACACAAATAAGCCAAAATTGAAAAAATCCAAAAGTTAAAACAAGTTTCACTTCTGTCGCGTACACTTTTTTTTTGGTAATTTTTACCGGTATCATCTATATTAATAAAAGGAAGTGTCTGTCCTCCGTCTGTCTGTCTGTCTGTCTGTCCGCGATGCCCAGCGAAATCTACTCAACGCAGAGATCTGAAATTTCATACATAGGCGGACTAAAGGGTCGGAATGTGCACCTCGAAGCCGGAATTTTAATTTTCGCTTTCGTTCGTAAGTTATGAGTGAAAAATGAGCAAAAAACGTGCATTTTATGCGTTTTAGAAGCATCAGTTTCAGTAATAAATTTCAATATCAAATCACTTACAGATGGCTTTGGCTATTTTTGTCATCATACCTCATACCTTGGAAATAAAAGCAACGCGATCGCTTGATTTTGTTAGTCCATCCTAGACGATTCTTCTTTTTTTGCACTCCTTAGCTAGTAAGTGGTACTTACGAACTTTGTTTACATGGATCGTAAGTTGACATTCCCACACAGTCTTGTTGCTAAGGCCGGTTGCGATGAGGTTAAAACACTTACGGTCCAAGCGCTACGTCATAATTCATTACGATACAGGACAAATATTCAATCTGTTTTCTCGACCCGTAAACGTGCCTTACGGCACTTGTATCGCAATATACTATGAGAGTGTCAAGGCCCACAGACATATCAAATTTTCAACATACACGGAAGAAGGATAATCAACCCTAAATATGGTCAAACATTGTTCGATTTGAACGAAACTCACTATACAGGGGTTTTCTGGGCCAAGGAACTCGAATCTGAGGTCGCTTTTACCAGGGGAAGCTATCTAATCGTGGTATGTAGTCCACGTGATTTAGGTGTTAATAAAATAATGATTTAACTATTATGCTCTTAATTTTTAATTCTTGAAATAATTATCGCGGGCGATCGCTTGATTTTGTAAGTCCATCCTGGACGATTCATTTGTTTAGAATATCAAGGCCCGAAGACATATGAAATTTTCAACCTACACGGAAGAGGGATAATCAATATAGGCCTAAATATGGTCAAACATTGTTCGATTTGGACGAAACTCACTGTACAGGGGTTTTCTGGGCCAAGGAACTCGAATCTGAGGTCGCTTTTACCAGGGGAAGCTAGCTAATCGTGGAATGCACTCCACGTGATTTAGGTGTTAATAATTATTAATCATTATAATTATAATTATAATGATTTTACTACGCTCTTAATTTTTAGTTTTTAATTTTTGAGATAATTATCGCGGGCACATGCTGTTTGTCTGTCTGTCCACGATGCCCATCGAAATCTACTGAACGCAGAGATCTGAAATTTTAAAGATAGATGGACTGAAAGGTGGGCGAATGCACCTCGAAGCCGAATTTTTAATTTTAGGTTTCGTTCGCGAGTTATGAGTGAACAACTGGGAGAAAACGTGATTTTAGCGCTGTCGAAGCATCAGATTTCAGTAATACATTTCAATGTCAAATCAATTGCAGTTGGCTTTGGCTATTTTTGTCATACCGTGGAAATATCGCGATCGCTTGAATGTTGTAAGCCCACGCTGGTCGAATCATTTGTTTAGAATGTCAAGGCCCGTAGACATATGAAATTTTCAACCTACACGGAAGAGGGATAATCAACATAGACCTAAATATGGTTAAACATCGTTCCATTTGGACGAAACTCACTATACAGGGATTTTCTGGGCCAAGGAACTCGAATCTGAGATCGCTTTTACCAGGCGACGCTATCTAATCGTGGTATGTAATTCACATGATTTAGGTGTTAATAAAATAATGATTTAACTATTATGCTCTTAACTTTTAATTTTTAAAATAATTATCGCGGGCGAAGCTGCGGGCACATGCTAGTCTATAATATTAAGAGGAAGTGTTTGTCTGTCTGTCTGTCTGTCTGTCTGTCTGTCTGTCCGTGATGCCCAGAGATCTGCAATTTGAAACGTAGGTGGACTAAAGGATGAGCGAAAGCACCTCGAAGCCAGATTTTTAATTTTCGCTTTCGTTCGCTAGTTACAGAAGAAAACGTGATTTTCTTTGCGACTTCGAAGCACCAGATTTTACCATTACTTTTGAATTGTCAAATGATGTCAATTGTCAAATTGTCAAATGTCAAATTGTCAATTCCGGGGTGCGCGGGCAAAGAGAGTTAAGTCCACTTTCTTGTTACTGAGATTTAGAGTGACTTAACACACTATACCAGCCCAACATAGCTTTAGAGATGGATAAACCCATGAGGCGCACATCCATAACTACCGTACAATTTTGAATATGACTTACTGGACTTAACACAAATGTAGCGAACATTTTTATCTATAACTCTATGGACATGTCTCAATTTTTAAGGATGGTGAACTTAACTCTCTTTGCCCGCTCACCCCGGAATTAATTGCAGATGATGAATCGTGATTATTTCTACATATCATATGGGATTTATTTATCAAATGTATAAACCCGTGACGGACGGATAAGAAAACTCTTAATGCAATGATTAGGCCTGCACTTTGTTTCTTGTGCTGCATTATAATACAATTAAAATAAGCCAATATGGCTCTGTTTTATGAACATTTAGATAGAATTCCTGAGAAAAATTCCCTTTAGTCAGGCCTACAGGCTGAGGTAGATTTCGAAGTGCTAAATCTAGCCTTATATGTGAGCTATCGAGAAAGCAGTTATTGATTTGTAGAGTACTCATCAAGAGCTTTTCAACGATACCCCATAAGACGTGTTTTAAAAAACTTTCTTCCTCCCACCAACCATCCCCACTCGTACCCCCAAAACCCCCGAATCGTTGGCGTCACTGTGAACTCTACAGGGAGTACTCTAATTTATTCAAACAAAGTTTCCCTCTATAGTTCATAAGGGCCGAGATATAAATTTTTCAAAATTTCAACCCCCTCCCCGACCCTCCCCTTGAGCCAATTTTGCTTATTAACGAACTTGTCCGAACTATTGGACCTAGAAATAACATAATACAATTTGGTTCAAATATCTTCAAAATTACGGCCGCTAGCGTGTAAAGATAAAGATATATATATATATAATTTTTTTTTTTTTGAATGGGCGGTGGTTTCGTACTAAGGGAGGCATGAAAAGTAAAGATATGAAAGAATTTTTCGAAAGTCATGACATGGTATCGATTGTAATAAGTAGATTTTTCTTCGAAATCTACCTAAAAAGTTTTGCAATTAAAAGCAGCGCCACCACTATCAAAAATAAAAGTGCCAATATTCTATGATTAGTTTAGAGAATAATCGTTTCAAGACTAATTTAAGATAGACAGAACGCGACAACGAACGATAGGCTCCTAATTCATGGATTCCATTACATTAGCAACAAATACACCAGAAGTACTCCAGCACAGCAACTGACATTGTGTCGCATCTCGTTAGGCAGATGTTTTCACTCGTGTCACGTTGCATTACAGCTGTACTTAATGACTCAAAGTGAATATAGAATGGTAATGCTGTTTTGTGTTCAGCAACTGTGCTATGTGCCCTCTAGAATAATAATAATAATAATAATAATAATAATAATAATATGCCTAGTAATAATAACATGCCTAATAATAATAATAATAATACTAATAATAATACTAATAATAATACTAATAATAATAATAATAATAATAATAATAATAATAATAATAATAATAATTTAACTTTAATAACCAACCGAGGTGGCCGAGATTACATTTGGGAGGTCCCAGGTTTAAATCCCGAGGCCGGCAAATTTTGACATGGATTTTTTCATGGTTTCCCCAGTCGTAAAGGCAAATTCCGAATTGGATATTTACATACCATGAATCATCCTCGCCATTTAATCATTTAAATTAATATCAGTTGAAATTTACTCCATAAAATACACCGACAGTAAAACAATTGACAAGCAATAGTTCCATGGCCTACCCTACTGTACAGAGACAGATCCCGAACTCCTGATATGGCCTCGTAGCTAAACACATCTGAATTTAAAAAAGGTTTAATAATAGCAATATTAATCACCTTAACAATAATAATAACAATAATAATAATAGGTCTAACTATAATAATAATCACCCTAATAATAATAACACTTTAACAATAATAATAACAATATTACAATATTAATTACCTTAACAACAGTAATAATAATAACAATAACAATCACCTTAACAATAATGATAAAAATAATAAAATGTAATTAATAATAATTATAATCACAATAATAACAATAATAAAAAGTAGATACTATGAAATGGATTGGTGAAGTAAAAATGACTTAAAACTGGCCGAAATTACTCCAGACGATGTTTTGAAAAGAGATAGCTTTGGAATCAAGGTGCATAAGTGGGAAGTTGACCAAGAGGACAGACCGAAGAAGAAAAAAACTGGAACAACATGGACAAACGAGAGGAAGGAAGCTCACAGCCAAAGGATGAAAGCAATATGGAGTCAAAGGAAAACAACAGAAACGCCTCTAAGTACTTTGCGTTGTCCTACATGGGCTCATGCGCAAAAAAAAATAAATAAATAAATAAATAAATAATAATAATAATAATAATAATAATAGTCCCTACATTTCCGGCGCCGTTCAAGGATAGGCTGTCAATCACGTCAATGTTGATTTCTCTATACACAGCTCTAGTTTTGTACAACTAGGACTTCACAACTTGTTTCCCCGGGAAAATAAAGAAACCACAATTGAAAGTAATGAAGAGAAAGTTTGCGCCTGGAATAATTGCAACTTATGCAAGATGCAAAGCACGTAGCCACTCGCAAACTTTCCGGAATATTAATCCAGCAGTCGCGAAAACACACTTCCGTTTAGGGCCCTCATAATCAAGTCCGCTTATTCTGGTTCCGTCCTATAATCAGAAATACTCAGAGATGGAGATGAAATTAAACGGTAGCTTCTAAGAATACATGGTGAACGGGGGAAAAATTTAAATAATTCCATCTCGTAATTCGATTTAATTTAATAATTTTTTTAATGATTTAAAATTTATTTAGTCCACCGCCGTGGCATAGGGGATGCGTTCGCTCCTCTCACGCAGCGGTCCAGGGTTCAAATCCTGGTCTGGACAAGTTACCAAGGGGAGGTTTTTTCCGGGGTTTTCCCTCTCCTGCGAGACAATTGTCAGGTAACTTTAGGCCCTTGTGGTCCCCGGATATCATCTGGCCGTCATTATCATCTTCATCCCATCCTCGCCTTGTTTGGAGTGTGTGTGTGAATGGTGTGTCTCGTCCTATGTGTTCGTGTTGTCTCGGAGGTGGCCCCTGCATTGGGCTGATCACTTATCCAGGGAGGCCCTCCATGTCCTTGTCTGGGCAAAAAAGTATGTATGTATGATCCAAAGTTAAGGGAGAGGTGAAATTAAGGTGAAGAGAAAGAGAGAGAGTGAATTCATTTTTGCACGACGTAACTAATTAGTGGTACTTACGAATATTGTTGCCGTGGATCGTAACTAGACATTCCCGCACGCAATCTTGTTGCTATGAAAACAAAAGAAATCTCCGTGCGGTAAAAATTACAAAAAGCACAAGTGCCGTAAGTAAAATCATCATAATACAAGCCTTTATGGAAGACCGGAACCAAGGCCCCCCAGTTTATGGCGACTTTAACAGGACAAATATTCAGTCCCCATAACAACCAACACATGCGAATCTCTTTCTGAAATATAACATCCATCTTCGATAGTGTATATACATAATATTTTCAGCTAATATCTCAATTAATATAATTAAATTGATATAAATAATCATCGTGCAAAAAAATAGCATGCAATACTCGTGCCGTAAGCGCATAACGGATCTTCGAAATTAAAAAAAACTCGGCGCAAGCGCCTCGTTTTTTCAAACTCTTTCCTTGATCCATATGCATCGCTTACGTAACTTGTATCGTAATATACTATTTTGCACTCCTTAGCTAGTAAGTGGTACTTACGAACGTTGTTTACATGGATCGTAAGTTGACATTCCCAACACAGTCTTGTTGCTAAGAGCGGTTGCGATGAGGTTAAATTACTTACGGTCCAAGCGCTACGTCATAATTCATTACGATACACTTCATAATAGAAGCCTTTATGGGCACGGCCCCCAGGACAAATATTCGGTTCCCATAACAACAAACACATGCGAATCACTTTCTGAAATAAACATCTATTTCCAAGAATGTATTTACATAATATTTTCAGGTAATATCACAATTAATATAATTAAATTGATATAAATAATCATCGTGCAAAAAATAGCATGCAACACACGGGCCGTAAAGGCATTTACGGGTCTCGTAAACTTAAAAACCCTCGGCTGCGCCTCGGGTTTTCAATCTGTTTCCTCGACCCGTAAACGTGCCTTACGGCACTTGTATCGCAATATACTATTGTACACTATTGAAGATGGATGTTATATTTCAGAAGGTGATTCGCATGTGTTTGTTTGTTATGGGAACCGAATATTTGTCCTGGGGGGGGGGGGTTGTCCATAAAGGCTTGTATTAGGCTATGATGAGTGCCGTAAGTAAATTTTTACCGCACGGAAATTTGTTTTGTTTCCATAGCAACAAGATTGCGTGCGGGAATGTCAACTTACGATCCACGGCAACAATATTCGTAAGTACCACTAATTATTTAAGTCGTGCAAAAAAGTACAACTTTTAATTCGTGTATCTTGTGCTAGAAGTTCTACTTTTAATGCAAACTGCCTAGAAAACATTCCAAAACTCCTTAAATCAGTTGCTAAGCGTGGCTTTAAGTAGTTAGGAATACCATTTAATCATCTCTGCGTTGACGGATAGCGCTTCTTTATCAACTCTTATCAACCGAACAAACGATTTGAATACAACCGACTTTCCTTTGTCTTTCAAAACGTCATTTGTTTTGTAACAAAAGCATGGCGAAATATTAATCTAGAGGCAGTGATACAAATTACAGGTCTTTCATCTCCGAGTATAGCCTATAACTCTCTAATGAAGTCATTTCTCATCAGCTGACTAGAAACTCTGAGAGTTGTGGTTCCACGGCCAGTTGTTGTACAGATATAAGTTGTTTGATCCAACTTGATAAATACAACTAAACTAGTACAGTCAACCCTGGATATAATGCCCCTCTTTACAGCGCCACCCTCGCACTGCGCCAATAAATGCAAGCGAACGGATCTTCTCCTATGTAAAATATAGCTTAAAAGACCCGGCGTCGCCCGGGTTTTGTATTTTGTAATTGGAAATTAACTTATGAAGGATTTTCAATTTTAAATTCTAGGTCCTTATATAGGCATTTATAATTTGAAATAGGAAGAACGACTTATTACACTCAAACTATTCCCTCATAAAACGCTTGATATAGTTTTTTTATGGCTCATAGAGGATCTAGAATTTTGCATCCCATCCTGGGGGCCGTGGCCATAAAGGCTTGTATTATGAAGTGTATCGTAATGAATTATGACGTAGCGCTTGGACCGTAAGTGTTTTAACCTCATCGCAACCGGCCTTAGCAACAAGACTGTGTGGGAATGTCAACTTACGATCCATGTAAACAAAGTTCGTAAGTACCACTTACTAGCTAAGGAGTGCAAAAAATACATAAGAAACCTCGTTACTGTGCCAATTCATTTACTGCCAGTGAATATAAGACAAGATTTTTACAAAATATAGCTTGCAGTAATCATTTTCTCTTGCAGAATTATTTTAAAGCTGGCGCGAATGTGAGGAAGATTATTTAAGAAACATTCTGTACTGTATTTCCAAGAAGCGAGTGGAATGAGGAAGCTATGTTAAGAAGTCGGACAGACAGCCTGCGTGAGGGTGGAGCAGGTAGGAACAGCCCTTCATACAATGAGGCATTCCAAACTTTCACTTGTTTTAGTGTGAAGTCCATTCAGCTGTTAAACACTACACTACAATTACTCAGTTACATTTATGGACCCACATGATTTTCAATGAGGAACAATGTGGGTTTAGAAAAGGTAGAACCTGTATGGATGCAGTCTGTAATAATGGTTTAAAAGTAAATAAGGAACGGGTAGTTAAATATCTTAGATCACAAGAATAGTATATTGCAATACAAGTGCCGTAAGCGGTGCATAGGGAACGAGGAAAGAGTTTTTTCAATTTCCGAGATCCGTTATGCGCTTACGGCACGAGTATTGCACGCTATTTTTTGCACGATGATTATTTATATTAATTGAGATATTATCTGAAAATATTATGTTTATACACTTTTGAAGATGGATGTTATATTTCAGAAAGTGATTCGCATGTGTTGGTTGTTATGGGAACCGAATATTTGTCCTGTTAATGTCGCCACAAACTGGGGGGGGCCTTGGTCCATAAACGCTTGTATTATGATGGTTTTACTTACGGTTATAATAATAACAATAATGTTTTATTTTGCCTGGCAGAGTTAAGGCCATAGTGCCTTATCTTCCACTCAACCAGGGTATCTTCCACTCAACCAGGGTATCTTCCACTCAACCAGGGTATCTTCCACTCAACCAGGGTATCTTCCACTCAACCAGGGTATCTTCCACTCAACCAGGGTATCTTCCACTCAACCAGGGTATCTTCCACTCAACCAGGGTATCTTCCACTCAACCAGGATATCTTCCACTCAACCATTTCAAGTTTGGATATTACAATCTCATCAGAATTATGTAGGCTATTCTAATCTGTTCGCAATAGCGTATTGCTTAAGACATCGGAATTGAACGTGTGGGGTCAAAGTTCGATCCTTAGTGGGTTCTTGTATATTGTTTATTTTGATTTATGTTTATTTTTTCAAACGCGGCAATGACTGGAATAACATAATAATTACTTTTAATGAATTTTCATTGTCGGTGTCGAATTTTGGACACACACAAAAGAAAGAAAGTATGATTTTACAACAAATGCATATCTGTGGTATAAAATAATAAGAAACGTACTGAAAAATAGAAGATAACATAATGAAACATAATAACGAACTTAAATAAGATTGCTTGTCAATTACAGCCTTAACTACACATTCTCTCAAGCTAGCATTTGTATGTGACGCGATGACACAAAGCAAAATGAATTATGACAATTTATTAAGTTGAATATCGAATGTTGCGCTTTCGGCGTTGTTAATTTTTTCCCTCCTGTCGCATGGCCTGATATGTTCCGAGAATGACCTGTATTTTATGTATTTTATAGGAAACTTGTGAACTAATGCGATATAGTATATTGCGATACAAGTGCCGTAAGGCACGTTTACGGGTCAAGGAAACAGATTGAAAACCCGAGGCGCAGCCGAGGGTTTTTAAGTTTTCGAGTCCCGTAAATGCCTTTACGGCCCGTGTGTTGCATGCTATTTTTTGCACGCCGGTTACTTATATCAATTTAATTATATTAATTGTGATATTACCTGAAAATATTATGTGTATACATTCTTGAAGAGAGATGTTTATTTCAGAAAGTGATTCGCATGTGTTTGTTGTTATGGGAACCGAATATTTGTCCTGGGGGCCTTGTTCATAAAGGCATGTATTATGAAATGTATCGTAATGAATTATGACGTAGCGCAAGGACCGTAAGTAATTTAACCTCATCGCAACGGCCTTAGCAACACGATTGTGTGGGAATGTCAACTTACGATCCATGTAAACAACTTTCGTAAGTAACACTTACTAGCTAAGGAGTGCAAAAAAACTTTAATTTTAACTGCATACGAGTCCCGACGTTTTTTATTTCCCCGTCCATACGCATCGACAACTTTAAATTTCTAATGCGGAAGACACAATTACTCACACAATCTATAAATCCGTGCCGGACTGCAAAGAAAACAATCAACTCAGTGACTAGGATCGCGTGACTTTTTCTGTAATTTTACATGAATCTGTAGATTTTCTTTCCATTTCTTTTCCATCATTTTATTACAAATATTCAGCGAGATGGTTGTTTTCGGCGATCAAAGTTAGAAAGCTCTCGTCGTTCGCATCTTTCGCGATAGATGGCAGCTCATGGCGTGTGGCGAAATCGGAAATTCTCTTAAGTAACTTTAAAGTACGAAATGATCTCAGTTAAACACAAGCCGTAACACAGACAGAATTAATTTCATTTGAAATACGGTTTGTTTATTACGTAGTTTGATTCGCTGTTCTCAACGCTTCCAGACGGTTCCGCGTTCAATATTAATCAATGCCACACCAGCTTTGTCTATGTATTATTATGCATTGTATTGTATTATTATTGTCACATCTTTTATGTTATTAGTACTATTTTTTCTCTTTCTTCATCTTTGTATAGCATAATTATATTATTAAAAAAACTCTGTGGCGCTACATCCCTGGAGGGACCGGGCCTACCACCTTTGTTATATTATAGGTTATCTTATTGTCCACCGCTGTGGCGTAGGGGATGCGTTCGTTCCTAGGTTGAAAATAATAGAAGCCATAACACATCTACAATAGAAAACAGTTGCACATCAATAGTTGGTATACACACAGAACCTGACACTTGATATGACCTGTGAGTTAAAACGAGTATAAATGAAATTGAATTAATAAAAATATCGTAAGACTTTCTTTTTAACAGTAATAAAAAGATATCTTCGTATAGGCATACATTAAAATGTAAATACAGTCAACCCTGGATATAATGCCCCTCTTTACAGCGCCACCCTCGCACTGCGCCAGTAAATGCAAGTGAACGGATCTTCTCCCGTATAAAAAACATAAGAAAACCTCTTACTGTGCCAATTCATTTAGTGTAGTGAACATAAGACAATTTTTTGCCAAATATAGCTCCTTTCTGCCAGTCCCTGTGATTTCTTGAGGTGTAGGGTAAGATGGAAATCACTGGGAGCGAGGTCCGGGCTGTAGGGCGAATGATTAAACACCTCCTAGGTCGAACTTCTGCAGGAGGCTTGATGGGAAGTGTTTAAAAATCCACCATACAGCCCTGACCTCTCTCCCAGTGATTTCCACCTTTTCCTATACATCAAGAAATTACAGGGAATGACAAAGAGGCGGATCAAATCCCAGGCGGAAGATTTCTACGGCACAGGAATTCAAAAGTTGGTTTCATGGTATGACAAATGTTTCAGTTCCGGTGGCGATATATTCAAAAATAGCTGAACACTTGCTATATCTGTTGGAATATATATATGTCCATGAAATTGTTTTGTTTCTGTAAACGGCCCCAGACTTCTCCGACACAGGTATTCAAAAATTTGTCCCACGGTATGAAAAAATCTGTCTTCCGGTGTCGAATATGTTGAAGAATAGCTGAACACTTGCTATATCTGTTGGAATATATATATATATATATATATATATATATATATATATATATATATATATATATATATGTCCATGAAATTGTTTTGTTTCTGTAAACGGCCCCAGACTTCTCCGACACAGGTATTCAAAAGTTTGTCCCACGGTATGAAAAACTCTCTCTTCCGGTATCGAATATGTTGAAAAATAGCTGAACACTTGCTGTATCTGTTGCAATAAACATTTCCATGAAAACTTACTTTATGGACGGCCCTCGTAGCGACTAAAATGAACCTAGCCAAGTTTCCACTTCACTATAAATACAGCCACTCTGCAGGAAAGTTGCGATCAGAAAGTTGTGTGTTGCATCCAAGAGCAACTTGTTCACGAAAAAGATTCCAAACTTTCATGTAGAGGAGTTTATAGACTCCGTTTATGCAAGTTGTTGCAAAATCCTGCAAATGGAGTCCCTTAAGGGCCAGAGTTGCACAACTTCTCTATGTGCTATAACATCTCTTTACAACCATAGTCGCATTAAGGTATTGACAGAAGAACGCCTTGTTGTTGTCATGGCAACAGTTAAAAGCTACTTTGTAGCGTCGGGTTTGATGCGCATGCGCTGTTCATTTGTTTTTTTCCAGCGAGGCCGGGATTTCGAGTAAATTTATGTGGCAATATTTGCAAGCCTGTACTGGAGTCCTGCAGCGCGGTAAATCCCTTATACAGGGTGATCACAATGGTAACAGGATGGTATATATATATGCATATGCATTCATGAACCACAGATTATTGTCTCTGTTGGACATTGCACGAGAATATTATAGGAGAAAAATTCCTCTGACACTGGGATTTGAACCCAGGACCTTTGGCTATTCGTGCCAAGGCTCTACCAACTGAGCTAAGCCAGAGTACACTTCACAGCGCCAGATGGAACCTCCTATAATATCATGTAATGTCGAACAGAGACAATAATCTGTGGTTCATGAATTCTTATATATCAATCTTGAATGTTAACTGTACAATAACAGTGGAAGCCCAGCCACAAAAATCACTAATTAGTGTGCCTCACAGTAGGCTACTGCATATGACATAACTTGTCTGTCTGAGAGGTAGACCATTAGGGCAATCAGTCATAGGAGAGAGGTTCCATCTGGCGCTGTGAAGTGAACTCTGACTTAGCTAAGTTGGTAGAGCATTGGCACGTATAGTCCTGGGTTCAAACCCCAGTGTCAGAGGAATTTTCCTCCGATAATATTATCATATTATTAAGATTAAACATTCTGAAATGATTATGTTCTGTAAACGAATCTAAAGGCTCATAGCCATTTCCGTCATCGCGGAAAAAAAGGAGTGGAGCAGGGGTGGGGAGTGGGTAGGGCCTGAAGGCTAGTCAAAAGTAGAGTTCGCTAAATCCGGGATAGACCAATAACAGCGAGTGACGCCACTCGTTTCCAACTAGGCGTTCCCGGCGTTGACTCGGTCTAGAATAATGCTCTTTGCTGAATATACTGGCCTATTATGATTCACTAACATTATTAGTAGACCTGGGATTTTAAAGCAAATGCCTATTTCGTTCCTTGTGAAATAACATGAAAATTTTTAAATATGTGGACGTTTCATGATATATCACTTATATTTATAGAGTTTTATACTAGCCTAAAATGCCTATTTGGACCTTTGGAGCCTATCTGTACTATTTTAGTGCCTAAAATGCCTATTTTGTACATTTCAAATAAAATCCAACTTCTGTAACTTTTACAATCATTTAATGGACATCCCTGAATAAAGAGCAGAACAGCGGAGGGTGGGGTTTTGACAGAAACTTGATTTTCCCAAACAATTGTCGCCAAAGGAATGCTGACCGATGGGGGAGGATTCGCTTAAAACAACAAGTAGCAGGTATATTTAGTAAGAAGGGACATACTGTGTCAATTTTTCATATAATCCAAAACTGTTTTTGATAAATGTATTTTTAACTGTCTAAATTTTGCAATTATTTCTGTTGAGAATAGGTATACCACCTTTTTTACAGTAAAAAAAAGATCACGTTACAGTTTAAGAGCATATTGTAGTATTTTAAAGTCTATTTTCTGTCTATCTAGACATTTATAAAGCTTATTTTAAGTGCCTATTTTCTCTTTTAAAAGCTTATTTACTTGTTTTAGAAGCTTTTTTAGGTGGCTAAAATCCCAGGTCGGATTATTATTAGTTAGTGCGTGAATTCCTCCTAGCTTGTGCAGCGGTAGACCACTTGTCCGTCATGCAGGTGCTGCGTGTAGTCTAGTCGTGCGCTTGCAGGCGCAATGGAAACAGGTCTGCTTCCTCATGTTAATGCGACATGATTGAGACAACACTAGCAGGTGCCCGCGTCTTCGCCCACGATAATTAATTGAAACATAAAAAATTAAGAGTATAATAATTATTAAAACATTATAAAATTCCTGCTTTAGAGTACATTCCACGATATGAAAGCGCCGCCTGGGAAAACTATCTCAGATTCGATTATGAAGTTCCAAAGCTAACTGTGAACACTAATAATACGTATCCTTTCTCAACTGTTTGTTGACAGATGAATATGATGTGAATTTTATTTGATTAATTCAGTGTAATTTTCAGAAATTATATAATGTTTCAAGGGAAGGAATGGTTTGTTTGGATTTTTATTATCAGCGATATTTCAAGAGTTAAACCATCGATATTTTACAGCTGGAGCCCCCGGCTTATCCCGCCATTATTAATTGACTCCAGGATTTTTAAGAAATTTACACGGGTAGTTTATTAAGAATGTTTGTGGTTCAGAGCTATTAAAATTGTAAGTAAAAATAAAATTAGAATATTTGTTCATTGTGTTCATTTCACTTAGGCTTTATATAATAAAGAAAAGGATTTCCTAATTTTGTACTCTTCGTGAAAGTTTACAATGCCAGAGACTAACATCGCCGAGTATACCCGATTTTTCACGAGCGAGCAAGCACGCTATTTAGGGCCGTTGAATTGTATAAGAGTAGATAATATTTTCAGCTAATATCTCAATTAATATAGATAAATTGATATAAATAATCATCGTGCATAAAATAGCATGCAATACTCGTGCCGTAAGCGTATCGCATATACTATTTGAACCCATGTTCACATATAATTTCACCCTCTATATGCAAGGTAGGCCTACGTTTTCCACAGAGATTTATCCTACCTTTTTGTTACACTCTCTATGTAAGGAATGAATAGTTGAGGAGGGATAGTTTTTCATACGAGCGCCGTCCACAAAGTAAGTTTCCCTGGGTTCGTTTACAAAAACAAAACACCATTTCAAGTAAATAGTTATTGCAACAGACACAGCAAGTGTTCAGCTATTTTTCAACATATTCGTCGCAGGAATTGAGACATTTTTGTCATACCGCGGGACCAACTTTTGAACACTTGTGTCGTAGAAATCTGTCGCCTGGGATTTAAACCACTGTGTGACAACCATTTGCTCTGTCATTCTCTGCCATTACATAAGAAACATTACATAAGAAACCTCTTACTGTGCCAATTCATTTAGTGTAGTGAACATAAGACAATTTTTTACAAAATATAGCTCCTTTCTGTCAGTTTCTGTCATTTCTTGAGGTGTAGGAAAAGATGGAAATCACTGGGAGTGAGGTCCGGGCTGTAGGGCGAATGTTTAAACACCTCCCAGTCGAACTTCTGCAGGAGGCTTGCTGGGAGGTGTTTAAATGTCCACCCTACAGCCCTGACCTTTCTCCCAGAGATTTTCATCTTTTCCTACCCCTCAAGAAATGACAGGGAATTGTAGAGAATGGTAGATATTGACAGAGAAACGAAGGTTATCACACAATGGTTCAAATCCCAGGCGGCAGACTCCTACGTCACAGGTGTTCAAAATTTGGTCCATGGTATGATATATCTCTCAATTTCAGTGGCGAATATGTTGAAAAATAGCTGAACACTTGCTATAACTGGTTGTAATAAATATTTCCACGAAATTGTGTTTTGTTTCCGTAAACGGCCTTGGGGAACTTACTTTGTGGACGGCCCTCGTATTTCCCAAAGGGCTGTAAAGGGCTGTAAAGCTACACCATAACAATAATGATATAATTCTTGGTTCGGCTACTGATTTCAGACTTAAAATTTCTTGCCCGATCTAGGTAGCTTATTTACCAAAAGTCTGAATTGGAATAATACCTCAGTTTCGCGAAGACTTCAGTAATGTAGCTAGAGGGAAGAAGGAGGGATATTTTTCGTGGTAACAGATGTAAGGGCGTTCTTTATCCCTAGCAGATGCGTTTAGTGGAAAGAGGGCAGGAAACAGTTTAATTGCCTCGGTCTTAATGGCCTTTTAGCAGAAATTCACTACTCACATGTGTACCCCTAACTCACAGCCAAGAAAACACTTAAGGACACGTAAACTAAACAAACAGGAAGAGGGTTTCTTAGCAAATGTTAGGAAGGATTATACGACGCGTGTTTGATATTGACCAATAACGTTTAACAATGCCTCGGATGTAGACCAAACACGGTCGTTTATCTTATAAGATGCTTGCTAATAATATGAGGATGGGATTTTATCTGATAAATAGTCAGTTCGTTATTGGAAATGTAGGTATCAACGTGCAGTGATTAATATGTCACATGCTGCCAGTGAACACAATGAAAACAGATTATTTTATACAACATAAATTGTTCAGAAATTAAAATTGCGGTACACTGATTGCGATACATTGTTTAAAAACACATTTGCGATTCGGTGCAAGCCAGTCCTTCGTTCTTATTTTGAATTCGAGACCTACTGTTTACAGAAGTAGTATAGGCAGTAATAATGAGGGAAAGGCATTTGATGATTTTGCATCTTTTTATATGAAATCTAAAAGATAGATCGAATATATTCAAATGTGTATAATGAAATAATTGATTAAATAAGGGCAATTTGCGTTTGCATTTTTGTTTATCGTGCATTTTTTGTCATTTTCAAGGGATAGGTAACTTTTTGACAATTATTAGGTCATTTTCGGCTTTTTTAGGTCATTAGCAATTCATTACTTAAAAAACTAACTATAAATAATAATGGTAAATTTATTGGTAAATAGCGTGTGCCCGCGGCTTCGCACGCGATAATTATTTCAAAAATTAAAAATTAAGAGCATGAAAGGTAAATCATTATATTTATTAACACCTAAATCACGTGAATTACATACCACTATTAGATAGCGTCCCCTGGTAAAAGCGACCTCAGATTCGAGGTCCTTGGCCCAGAAAACCCCTGTATAGTGAGTTTCGTTCAAATCGAACAACGTTTGACCATATTGAGGCCTATATTGATTGTACCTTTTATAATAATAATAATAATAATAATAATAATAATAATAATAATAATAATAATAATAATAATAATAATAATAATAATCCTCTTCGGTGTATGTTGAAAATTTCATATGTCTGCGTGCCTTGACATTATAAACAAATGAATCGACCAGCGTGAGCTACAACATTCAAGCGATCGCGATAGTTTTATGTCCAAGGAATGACAAAAATAGCCAAAGCCTACTGTAATTGATTTGACATTGAATGGTATTACTGAAAACGATGCTTCGAAAACACAAAAAATACACGTTTTTTGCCCGGTTTTCACTCATAACTCACGAACGAAAGGAAAACTTAAAAATGTAATATGCCAGAAACCTTCCCGGGAATGCACTCAACAACTTCCCAAAGTTTCATGGCGATCGGATGAATGGTGTAGTAATGCATAAAGGACACACACTCACACACACATACATTCATTTTTATATAAATAGATTTATTTTAAATGTGTCATTTTTCACTATTTTTAGGACATAAATGTATTTTTTTTGCAACTATTTATGGTCATTAAATGCATTGCCCTATAGCAATAATAATAATAATAATAACAATAATAATAATAATAATAATAACAATAAAAATAATAATAATAATAATAACAATAATAACAATAATGTCATTTACAAGTTCAACTGAAGTCGTGACATCATATGCAACATGACAGGCCTAAGTTTTGCACTTGAAAACGGATTTATATGCATCCCAATACATTTACGGGCTTTAAAGAAAATGTAGCTGTTAAACTGAATAGCATTACACAAGGAATACAGGAGAAGGGAAACCAGGTGCGCCTGGAATCTGTAGGAGTTTGAGGCAAACATGGCGCATTAATTGAATCACATCGGATATCGAATCGCCTGATATGTATGCAACCATAGGACCGCTGTTATTAGGTCAGCTACACACTGCCGCAGGATCGCAGACTAGTAGTCATTTGTTTGAGTACACACATACTGCAGAATCCAATGTGCAGCAGCACTTAATTGTATCATTAAGCTTATGAGCTTGTTTCGTTAATAGAGGGACCTGGAAAACAGAATCTTTAGACAGCCTTAGTTAAACAAAACACGATCACGTAACATTTGAACAGCGAAACTATAGTATACTAACTTAAAGAACCCGACGTCACTAATAGTAATGAACAAAATCTAGATCCTTCAAAATGAGGAAGAACGACTTATCACATATTGATTTGATAAACCGCGCTACGTCTGTAAGCATGGACACTAAGAAAAATTGAGAGATACCTAAAAAAAATGTATTGAATTGTGGTGCTGGAGAAAAAATGTATAATGGACGGAAAAAGTGATAAATGAACTAGACCTGAGAACTAGAAGAGATCAATCCTGAACGTAGTTCTTCGTAAGAAAAGCAAACTGAATAGGTCAAATTTTGAAAATATATTGTCTGCTGCATAACCACATCGAAGGAAAGTTGGAGGAACCTCCAGAAGAATATTCCTGCTGCTTCAAGATGTAATGGAGAAAATAAAATATTGGTTACTGAAAGAGGAGGCCAAGGATAGGAGAAGGGGAGTGAAAATCGCAGATCAAGTCCAAAGACCTACCCAAGGGGAGATAATAACAATAATAATAATAATAATAATAATAATAATAATAATAATAATAATAACAACAATAATCCTTCACCAATCATGGCCCAATTAAAAGACTGGAGATCAAAGAAAGAAAGATATTAAGGAAAACCCTAGGCTTTCAAGTTCCATAACAAACTAATCCACATAAGAAACGAAACCCTCTACCGAAAGACTGAAAAACTCTCAGACACAATGCGGAAAGGAAGAATTGATTTTTATGGACATCCTCAGAATGAACCCAAATAGACTGATAAAAATAAAAAATAAAAAAAACTGACGAAAAAATCTTTGAATATTTCCGCAACAAAAAGACCAAACGAAATTGGTTTAAGGAAACGGAGAAGGACTTAAAAGAACTCAAAATCACTGAAAAAATGCTCATAGATAAAACTGAAAAAACTGAAAAAACAAAAAAAAACAAAATAAATAAAATAAAAATAAAACATAAATAAATAAATAAATAAGGTCAAGAAAGAGAGGTTCCAAGTCAAAATCAAAACCAAACGAATGATCCAGATCAGTGAAGACGAAAGAAAAACAAGATCAGAAAGAATGAAGCAATACTGGGCTAAAATTAAAACACAAAACAATAATAATAATAATAATAATAATAATAATTTTATTAAGGAATATTCCACAATACAATGGTTTTCCTTCATCCCACAACAATCTTTTGCCTCCATAACTCCCTGTCCATAGCATCGTCTTCACTTAATCCTTTTCACCCCATCTAATAATAATAATAATAATAATAATAATAATAATAATAATAATAATAATAATAATAATAATAATAATAATAATAATAATAATAATAATAATCATCATCATCATAAAAACTGTTTCAACTATTTCAACTGTTTCAGAATGTTGTTTATGGAAGTAAGAAATATTATGGTGATTGTTGCAATCTTGCAAGATGCTCTTTAATCCGACAATCACCAAAGCCTCCTTTGTTCTGTTCGCGGCATTACGGCACGGCACGTGTAGAAAACAGTTGAATAGCCTGGGAGAAGTCTTACACACTCATGCACTTTTATTGTGTTGGCTTTACGATCGGTAGGGCCGTGGCGGGATATTTTATTCCAGCACGTGGGATTTTCTTTAGTGCTTCACACAAAAATTAAATAAAGCCTGAAAATAATACAGACGAGAAAACAAGTGAAGCATTCCCACAATCGATAACAACACAAGCCAGAGAGAACATTCTACTCACTACAACACTTCTTTCTTCACAGCAGGCCATGACTTTGCTAGGTTTAGTCGTAAAAATTAAACAGCGGAAGGTTTTATAAATACTCAAATGTGATTATCTTCTCTAGGTTCTTCCTTTGAGCCTCCGGGAAGCTATACAACCTTGACGCATTAGGTTCTCGTTAAAAGATAACCTAGAATTATTTTATAAAATTTCTTTATTACAAACAGAAATAAACTCAAAATTCAGATAGTTCATCAAACCATCCTCGTACAAAATTTAATGAAACTATCTTGTAAATTTTGGATTTATTATGAAAAATAAGTAAAAATTCTAATTTCAAAAAGAAAAGAAAAAACATTCATATTATAATAAAATCAGGAAAACTGATGTAACAAATTGCCAGAATGCTTTTGTTTAATCAGTGATAATTGCAATTATGATATGCAGAAAATAAGTTATTTTTGTAATCGATTTCAGAGTTAAGCTGCAGATCGATTCATTAAGCAGGGCTTACGCAAGAACAAAGGTCTAGCTTGGTAAACATATGTGAAGGAATATGTGGGCAGTGTTATTTGTCAAAGCTAACTGTATTGCAACTTCCAAAGCCGTATATGAAACAATGTAAAACTGTTGTTTTGAGAACTGATTTGCATTTGATAAATTCTCTCTAATATATTACTTTAAAATAAGCACTAAATTGGGAATTACTCCGATACTGGTCAACCGATTTGGTCAAGTGTCAATAGCCTTGTGTTATTTGTGGCTGTGTAGTGTTATTTGTCAAAGCTAACTGTATTTAAACTTCTCTATACTACGAATATCCGAGAAAAAACGAGACATCAAATTTAAGGATGGAAGACAAAACTTCCTCTACCTATAGTACCTATATAACCGGTACAGGGAATGATAAAGTATTGTCTTTTGTTTTAAGTCCTTTAATAAGCTCTCCTCATGAATTCGATTTGCTTTTTTTTTTCCTTTTTAGCACAATAAACGTGTTAAGCCACGCGGGCGGTAGCAGCTGGTATCTGGCCTCTCTTCTCTAGACGACATTTAATAGACAAAACATAACACAATCACTGCTGATGACGCCACAGCAAAAAGACGACCGTTTTGTTGCTGTCAACAGGTGGCTCTGTCATCTGTTTGTGGTGAAGGAAATACCAAGTTCGTTATCAATGTCCGACCCATCCCCATGTGTATGCAAATGAAAAACAGCTACAATAACATTAACAATACCGACTAAGTTAATTGGCTAGCTTTATTAATTTCACTACCCGTATCATAGATAGGCTACTATAGATATAGGTAGGCCATGTGACTCTTGATGTGCAACTGTTTGTTTTAATTCAGCTGTCTTTATATCCCCTTTAGCTCTTCGCCATACGAACATTCGGAATTTTCAGTAGGCTACTTATTAAGGATAGTTAAAACATGGAAGCTCATCATCGATGTTAAAGTCATTGGTAACCATCGATGTGTCGATAATATCGACCTGAAAACATCGATCTATTTTGACGGAAAGCATCGATGTAGCCTGTATTAAAAAAGTTGTGGATTCAGAAAATTAGGCAAATATTTCCATTAAACTATCGATGTAAAAAAATCGATGTTTTGGGAAATTAGGCTGCTGTAAATAAAGTAATATCTTTGAACCAAAGTAGGCCTATTAATCTTATTCTACAGTGAGTCCCACGCAAGAGTTGGCCAATGACGAGGGGTTCTGTGTCGCGGCGGGCACAGCTCCAACTCCCGAGCGAACGGGTGAAATATCGACCCTAATAAAGCCGCGATCGGTGTAATGATTCAGGTTCTCACATTTACAGTTGGAATTACAATGAAAATAACCACATACCTCATCAGAAGAGAGGACAGTCTTAATAAATCCTACTGGAGATTATGAGTTTCATCAGATAATTTTCTCGAACTTCGTTCCTGCAAATATATCGATATAATCGTAATCAATAACAAAAAGATGCACAACAATAGTTAACATGGCCTACTCTGGTATACCTTGTACTAGTCTGATAGGAAGGTAGAGAGAAATACCAACTTTCGCACGAGTGGCGAACATAACCAGAACTACGAAGAGACTTATTGATACCACTGTACAATCTCTATATATATAAAAGGCTTTGTCCTGACTTACTGAATGAATGACTGACTGACTGAATGACAGGAATCAACGTACAGCCTAAACTATAACAGGTAGAGACTTGGAATTTTGATAGTACCTTCGTTTCCTAATGTAGATGCTCACTAAGAAAGGATTTTGAAAAATTCTGATTTTAAATGCCAAAAATGAGTGAAAAACGGGCAGAAAACGTGCATTTTTTGGGTTTTCGAAGCGTAATATATTTCAATGTCAAATCAATTACAGCTGGCTTTGGCTATTTTTGTCAAACCTTGGAAATGAAACTTTCGCGATCGCTCGAATGTTGTAGCTCACGCTGGTCGATTCATTTGTTTTTAATGTCAAGGCACGCATACATATGAAATTTTCAACCTAATCCCGAAGAGGATTATTCTTATTATTATTATTATAAGTGGGATAATCAACATAGGCCTAAATATGGTCAAACGTTGTTCGATTTGGACGAAACTCATTATACAGGGGTTTTCTGGGCCAAGGACCTCGAATCTGAGGTCGCTTTTACCAGGCGACGCTATCTAATTGTGGTATGTAGTCCACGTGATTTAGGTGTTAATAAATATAATGATTTATAAATAATATAATAATAATAATGATATAAATTAAATGTTTTTGAAAATACTTAACCCCTTTTTGCACAGATTTATCAAAACAAATTCTCAGAACGTATTGTTACCAATGGTATCAGGTGGGCTTGGATTACATGAAATGGATGTTTGACAAATTAGAGAAGGTATCATTATAATTCATATTATCTATATTAATAAAAGGAATACTCCTCGATGTCCAGCGAAATCTACTGAACGCAGAGATCTGAAATTTTAAACATAGGTGGGCTGAAGGGTCGGAAAATGCACCTAGAAGCCGGAATTTTGATTTTAGTTTTAGTTCGTGAGTTATGAGTGAAAAACGGGTAAAAAACGTGCATTTTTTGCGTTTTCAAAACATAAGTTTTCAGTTATACATTTCAATGTCAAATGAATTACAGTTGGCTTTGGCTATTTTTGTCATATCTTGAAAATAAAACTTTCGCGATCGCTTGAATGTTGTAAGCCCTAAATATGGTCAAACGTTGTTTTATTTGGACGAATCTGACTATACAGAGGTTTTCTGGGCCAAGAAACTCGAATCTGAGGACGCTTTTACCAGACGATGCTATCTTATCGTGGTATGTAGTCCACGCGAATTAGGTGTTAATAAATATAATGATTTAACTAACTATATTATGCTTTTAATTTTTAATTTTTGAAATAATTATCGCGGGCGAAGCCGCGGGCACATGCTAGTGCGATTATAATATGTGACGTAAGAGTACTTGAATTACCTCCATTAAAGTGCATATTTCCATTATAATGGTATTGTAAGGTGCATCTTTATTCTTACGTATACATATTAAATACATTATCCATAGAACAATCCTATACGGCCGTTCGTGCTTTTACTATGCACAAGACAAAGAAAGAGAAATGTAACACTAATAACGCAATACAATATAATACGATAACCTTTCTTTCTTTATCTTAGTTTCACCTTTCCCTTTTAGGATAATAATACACAGACAAAGCTGGTGTGGCATTGATTAATATTGAACGCGGAACCGTCTGGAAGCGTTGAGAACAGCGAATCAAACTACGTAATAAACAAACTGTATTTCAAATAATATCATTTCTGTCTGTGTTACGGCTTGTTCAACTGTGAGATCATTTTGTACTTTAAAATTACTTAAGAGAATTTCCCTTTTCGAAACACGCCATGAGCTGCCATCTGTCGCAAAAGATGCGAACGAAGAGAGCTTTCTAACAGTTGACAAACGTCTCGCAGAATTTTTGTAATAAAATGACTAAAAGAAATGGGAAGAAAAATTTAAAATTCATGTAAAATTACAGAAAAAGTCACGCGATCCTAGTCACTGAGTTGATTGTTTTCTTTGCAGTCCGCCACGGATCTAAATATTGTGTGAGAACCTGTCAAAGGACTCTAACAGAACACACAAGACCTTATATAAGGCGGATAACTGGTAATTCGGACTGGCAATACTCTGAACACGAGCCAAATAGCAGGGGAAAATTTTTAATTTGGTTCCCCGAGTAGAAATTAATAAGCATTTTGTGTGATTTCAGGAAATGGATCTCCAGACTAGAAGTCACCATGCATTAAGCCTACACTAAATAAAATCTGGTCCTATTGCTAAATCACTAAAGTCAAGCTATTCTGCCAAGGTTTTTTGCGGTTTTCCAAGGCCTCGCAACGAATGTTGGAATAGTTCCCTTGCAAAAGACGGGCCGCAACCCGCATAATAACACCTCCCCAAATTTCAAAATTGTTAAATAAAAGGACCCTTTGACCGCGTAAGATAACATGTTAGAGTAAGAAATTGGATATACAAAATTACAATAGACTGCCTTTTCGGCAACAACAATAGAATGGAACATGCTAGCCACCCCTACTTTACTGCTATGACACCACCTCCAAATCATATTCAAATTATGGGGCAAATGGGCTTTGCCTAGGTACCCATTGCCTACTACATAGTAGTGGGCATAAAAGAGGAAGGAGCCACGTATCAAAAGTACGTTGCAGATATTCTCAATTCGATTCCGATTTCCGATTCAAATAAAATCTGGTCCTGTTGCTCACTCGGTTACGGTCACGGGGGTGAAAGTAACATTGAAAGAATAGCAACAGCTCATTAGTTCACTGCCCGACCGGTTTGGTGCACTGTGATCGCTGTTGCCATGGCGGCAGGTTTGTTTCGAAACATATGACAGCAATATACGAAAAGGCGTAATATCTGGTTTTTTTCTGAAACGATCTGTATGCATTAGTGTTTGGAAAAGGAGGAGATATAATTAACATATTATAAAGATGTCAAATAGCGAAGGTAAGTTAAAATACATTAACTACTTAAAACAATCCTGAATTAATATTTATTCCATGTTCTACGAATTATTAAGATTAATGTTTCGTATTCTTTGTTTCAGAAACGAGTGAAATATTCCTGTAAGTTTCCTGGCTGCGGAAGTAAATACTTCAGTATGAAATCCAACGTGAACTAAAAAAACAAACATTTCTACAGGTTTCCGAAAAAATCAAACGTGAACCAACTGAAACATCAGTGCAATTTAGATGATAATGTGAATTGTGCTAATTATTTCATGTGTGAAGACCACTTCCTGGAGAAAGATTTCGTTAACCATACTAGACAAGTTATCCCAAAGCAGCTTGCGACTCGTGATTTACAGAGACCCAATCCCTGTGAATTCCCAATCAAATGTGGGAAGTGATCTCAAGCCTCGCCTAGTTTTTGTGAAAATAGAAAGTAAATTCATACTTCTGTGCATGACTGAGGTAAAAGAAATTCAAGTGACAGGAAGCTACTAATATTTATGGTAATGTAATATTTTTAAAATCAGTTTTTATAAATATAATTCATTAATCAAGGGTGTTTGTTTTTTATTTATAAAGTCATCTAAAGTAATACATATTTCAGCAATCACCGAGACATGTATGTTGTGAGTAGCAGAAATTCTAGAAGGTATTCTACACTACGGTTTTTATAAGATCTGACGCATATTGTTTGCAAATTATTATTTTTTCTTATTTAAGGTGTTCATCGTTTAGTGCATTTTGTGTTCAATGCTTTTAAAAGATAATTGTTTGTATCACTATAGCCTGATGGTATTAGTGGGCTATGGTCATTACCGTAGCCCGCTAATACTAGTGGGCTATGGTTTTACAGAATTTGGAATGCATTTTCATACATGTGTTCTGGCACGCAAATTTTTCATTCTTACAGCTTAACTGCCCGACCCGTTGGAGCGCTGTAATCGCTTTTTGTTTCCGAGTTTTGACATGCGCTGTTCACTTCTAATAATAATATTGGTGTTCTGTGGTTACGGTTGTATTTTTGTTTTCAATAGTTACGGGCTATTATGAACCGTATAGTTTGGAATGAATAGTACAGTATATGCATTCTCTTCTGCCCTTACTCCATTGCTACCTGCTATGTGCGCGTGTTTGACTCAGGTCTTATCGATCGAGTTATACAACTTTAACTTGCTTTTTTATCTAAACTTTAAAAAGGTGGCTTAGACCACTGTTGCGCTGACACTCTCAATTAAACAATGTCTGTATGTCGCGAGAGTTTGGAAATCACGTACTGCTTTTACTGCACGAGATCCGATACACACCACAACTAGAATCGACACTGTCATCCGAGTGTGATATCGATATGAATTATCATGGCCAACTCTGCATCTGTTCATTCCTAACGTCAAGTTACTTGTATTTGTTTTTCACTTGGTATAAAAATGAGTTGAGGTTTGAAAACTTGCATCCATTTTATATCCGGATGTCTGGGAATGTAATCACAGAAAACTCTTCCCTTGAATAAAAAAAAAAAAAAATAATAATAATAATAAAAATAAAAAAATAAAAAAATACATTTTTCGTGACTTTCTCGAAACAAACTCAGAAAAGTTTGCTTAAGTTCTGTTCAGAAAATGTTTACACTAAGACCCAAAACTTTTACCTGAACATTTTTTTTTAAATTCTCTGAAGGGTAGTTACGAGACGCGTACATAAAGTAAGTATCCCTAGGGTCGTTTACACAAACAAAACAAAATTTCATGAATATATTCCTTGAAAAAAATATAGCAAGTGTTCAGCTATTTTTCAACATATTCGCCACAGTAATTGAGACATTTGTCATACCGTGGGAACAACTTTTGAACTCTTTTGTCTAGAAGTTTGCCACCTGGGATTTGAACCACTGTGTGATAACCTTCTCCGTTTCTCTGTCAATCTTTACCGTTCTCTGTCATTCACTGTCATTTCTTGAGGGGTAGGAAAATGAGAAAATCTCTGGGTGCGCGGTCCGAGCTGTAGGGTGGAGACTTCAACACCTCCCTGCAAGAGTCCTCCAAAAGTTCGGCTAGGATTTGTTTCAACATCCACCCTACAGCCCCTACCTCGATCCCAGTGATTGCCATTTTTTCCTACCCCTCAATAAATTACAGTTCTATTGATTCAATTTTTCCTGTTAAGGCATAAAATCTCCCAGGGCATTACCGCCACTAACTTCTAACGTCAACTTCGTTGTTAACACTGGAATTATGAATAAAAAACTAATGCAGTGGCGGCCAGTAAATTGGCGCTGTAAATTTTGTATAATATGGAAACAATTACGATATATCTGTTGATGAATGATTAAGAATCAGGCTTTTATCGATTTCTAAGAAGGCATGCATTTTCTCGCATATATATAAATAAACTAAACTTCGTGGCGCTACACCCCTCAAGGGACAAGGCTTACTACCCGACCGCTGCGTCATCTACCACAGGAAGATGGCAGGATTGGGGGCATGTGGTCAGCATGCCGACACCCACGGCCGTTAATGGTGGTTTTCATGACTGCAGCCGCTACTTCTCTATCAAGTAGCTCCAGACCTAAAACCATCAGAAAAATCCGAGGAGGTACCGGGGATCGAACCCGGTCCGACGGATCTGTAGTCAGCGACGCTAACCACAAGACCACGCCGGATAGTCTTAAGGAGACAAAATTGCGAAAAAATATACAACAAATATGTCTAAAAAGTCTACATTTAATACAAAAAATGCAAATGAGAAAGCAGCTGGGTCACTACTAGTAGATAAAAGATGCAATGTCTTGTATGAATGAATGTCTTATTATTTGTATCAGGTTCTTATAACAACTTTAAACAGTTTAATTTCCAATAATATTGTGACTTGAGACGTAAAAAGAAGAAGACCCCGATTGCTTTTAGGATTCCCACTGTCCGTGTGGTGCAGAAACCGAGTCATTGTGTCACGTGACAGGAGCTATTTCTTCTTCTTCTTCTCCACGTTTAGAATTCCGTCCGTCTCACAGGGACGTGACCAACCTTTGGACACAAACTTCCCTTGCAACTGTGTCAAAGTCTCAAGTCAAGTCTATATCCAGACTTCCACACAAAGCCCCCTGTCTATTCATAGCACATGTTATTGTTCTTCTCGACCTAAGCCAAAGTTTTAAGTCAATAATAGTGCATTAATAGAGAGGGCCTTGGCTACAGTGCAGTCAGATGTTTGTAAATTATGTAAAGCTTTGCTAAGATGAATGCCTACAAATTTTACAGGGAATGCATGTTAAACTGTACAGAGTGTTAATGAATAACACAATTTTTTTACCTTTGTATAAAAGGGGCATAGACAAGCAACTTTTATTAGGAGATTTTTTCTCTATGACGTAAAATGTTTATGCTACAAAGCATTTAAGTCATTAGAATTTGGTGCTGAGTCAATAATTAAGCAAAATAGGGTTAAAATTTTCATTAAATTGACTTCATGCCTTCTTAGTGATCGATAAAAAACCGGATTCTTAATCATTCATCAACAGCTTTATCATAATTTAATGTTTCCATTACCTTCGGGTCTCCCAGTCAATACTTTTGAAATATATTTTTCCTCCCCATGCGTGCAACATGTCCAGCCCATTTCATCCGTGATTTAATATCCCTTACTATATCCGGTGAAGAGTACAAGTTATGAAGCTCGTCATTATGCAGTTTTCTCCAGTCCCCATTTTCATCTTTCTTAGGCCCTTGAGTCGGTAGCACGCCTGCCTTCCACTCCGGCGGCCCGGGTTCGATTCCCGGCCGGGTAGGTGATTTTTCAGTAGTGAAAGATCTCCTCCCCGGGTTCAGGGCTGGGTAGGTTAAGTCTTAGGTTAAGATAATGCACATTGTGCGCGATTCCTTAATTATTATAATTAAGTATAGGCTACGGTATTTTCATTTCATTTCATATAATTTAGAGAACTTTTGCTCAAAAATATTGTATGCACCACGTACGCAAAGGGTTTAGCGGACTGATCCAATACTAGATTCGTCCGCTAAAGTGTTATTTTGCGTACTTGACACATAAATAGCTTCTTTGGATTCATGAATCTTTAAAACTTAGATGGTACTAGCTTAAAAGGCCCGTGGTCGCCCGGGTTTTTATTTTGTTATTGGAAATTATATTTTAGAGGACTTTCGATTTTTAAATTATAGGCCATTATATAAGTATTCAGAATATGAAATAGGAAGAACGATTTATCACACTCAACTATTCCCTCAGAAAACGCTTGGTATAGCTTTTTATGGCTCATAAGAGGATGTAGAATTTTGCATCCTATCGCTTCTACACACGAAGCCTGATTGGAGTTGAAATAAGAAGAAACAGAAATTCCGGTAACATAAAATTGTATTATCTTTGCGGAATATTTTATTTCTCACTCTCATGTTACCATAAAACCGTTTTGGGGATGAAATTAAACAGAAATGTAATATCATTTCATACTTCTCTCTCCAAAAACCTGCGATATAATAATATACCATATTACCATACCTCGTATTGTTTTCTCTATGTCCAGGGTAGAGAAAGTTATGTGACTGCATTATTTTCGTGGATTTCATTCTTTAATATTTATTTATAATATGGATTATATTGATAGCTTCTCTTCTCTTGCATTTTTTTTCCAAAGCCATCTGATACCATTAGCAACAATATGTTCTGTGATTTGGGTTTTATAATTCTGTGTAAAAAGGGATTAAGTATTCTCAAAAACATTTAATTTCTGGCATTTAAAATAAAAATTTTTGTAAATTCCTTTCTTAGTGAGCACCTACATTATGAAACGAAGGTACTGTCAAAATTCCAAGTCTCTATATGTTATAGTTTAGGCTCTACGTTGATTCTCTGTCAGTCAGTCAGCCAGTCAGTCTGGACAAAGCCTTTTATATATATAGAGATTAAGAGAGAGAGAGATTAATAATAAAATTTTGACATGGACTTTCAGAGTTGAACACACAACGCTTCCTCGACTTATGATATAGTCTACCTACGCTACGGGTAGAGAAGGTAAAAATTGGTAACACTGATAAACTTAGTTTGCAACACTGACTGATGTGAGAACGGAAATCTTAATTTACGAGATGTCAGCTTTTCTGTCTGACGCTGCGCAAGTTTTGCCACAACAAGAAAGCGGTTTAGGAAGGAAAGAGTTGAAAATGAATTTCAAACTCTGCTCTTTCACCGCTGATTTACTACAGCGCTGCTTACTTGTTTACCAAAACAAACGCCAAGTGGGTCAACAAGATGACTGCTAGTCAAGCGCATAAATTTCCCCGCCGCGCAATCGAACCAATAATAAAGTTGGTAACTTTGCGATACAGAAATCCTGTCTTATTTGCCGAGTCTTGGCCCCCTGGTAATTTATGGCGTTACTCTTTTTTCTTTTCAGGTATTAGTCTACCCTTTTTTGCACTCCTTAGCTAGTAAGTGGTACTTACGAACGTTGTTTACATGGATCGTAAGTTGACATTCCCACATAGTCTTGTTGCTAAGGCCGGTTGCGATGAGGTTAAATTACTTACGGTCCAAGCGCTACGTCATAATTCATTACGATACACTTCATAATACAAGTCTTTATGGACAAAGCCCCCAGGACAAATATTCGGTTCCCATAACAACAAACACATGCGAATCACTTTCTGAAATAAACATCTATTTTCAAGAATGTATTTACATAATATTTTCAGGTAATATCACAATTAATATAATTAAATTGATATAAATAATCATCGTGCAAAAAATAGCATGCAACACACGGGCCGTAAAGGCATTTACGGGTCTGGAAAACTTAAAAACCCGAGGCGCAGCCGAGGGTTTTCAATCTGTTTCCTCGACCCGTAAACGTGCCTTACGGCACTTGTATCGCAATATACTATTACTTTCTCACATAATTATGCATAGTATAGAGAAACAAGCAGGTGCCCGCGGCTTCGCCCGTGATTATTTACTCAACTGGTAAATGTTTTATTTAAACAATTTATTTACTTACTTACTTATTCAATGACAATAGATAATTCCTAAGCAAGCTAAAGGAATATTATCTATTTTATGGAACCCGAAGGTCCATTGCCGCGCTTACCTGAGTCCGCCATTCAACCCTATTCTGTGCTAATTCCATCGCTGATTTACCGCTGATTTACAATTTTTTTAACATAAATAAATTATAACATATTTACAGTGCACGCCGCTTATTGTGATCATTTCGAGACGCAGCTAATCTGATAATATTAATCGATTGATAACAGTAGCCGAAGGAATTAAATGAAGCTTATTTATTCATGTATAAGTTAATATACTACAAAACAGAATTAAAAATAATTTATTCATAAAATAATACGTAACTATGTATCATTGAACCACTCTTAGGCTATTACAGTAATAGACTACAAGCAACTATTTTTTCAACCAGTAACAAAGTTGTAATTGCTTTTGTTTTCCTTTAGGAGTCCATTAACCAATGCTCCATACTCCAGTTCCTTGGCCCAGAAAACCCCTGTATAGTGAGTTTCGTCTAAATCGAACACTGTTTGACCATGTTTAGGCCTGTATCCATTATTCCTCTCCCGTGTAGGTTGAAAATTTCAGATGTCTGAGTGCCTTGACATTATAAACAAATGAATCGAGCAGGGTGGACTTACAAAAATCATGCGATCGCGATGCTTTTATTCCCAAGGTATGACAAAAGTAGGCAATTCCACTCGAAATTGATTTGACAATTGAAATGTATTACTGAGAACCGTTGCTTCGAAAGAGCAAAAAAATTCACGTTTTCTGCCCGTTTTCCACTCATAACTCGCGAACGAAAGCTAAAATTAAAAATCCGGCTTCGAGGTGCATTCGCCCACCATTCAGTCCACCTATGTTTAAAATTTCAGATCTCTGCGTTCAGTAGATTTCGCTGGGCATCGCGGACAGTCAGAAAGACAAACACTTCCTTTTATTATTATAGATTGTTTGTTGTTTAGACAGTTTAAAAAGTGTATGGACAGACACTTCCTCTAGATAGACGCGGGCAATATTCTGTCAGCCAGACTGGATTTAGTCACTGCCGATCCACTATATACGATAACTTGAAGGGAAGTTGAAATACCTATTTACTCGCTGATGAGAAGTAAATGTAGCGAAATCCATATCAGAGGGCCCTCGAGAGGGAAATTTTATTTAGTCCTGAGAACAAGTGAAGGACGAGTAATGAGATGGAATGGGAATTAACAGTTTAATTAAAATGGCGGGTGGGGGGAGAAGTGTTTATACAGATAGGATGGGGAGAACTGGTGCCAACTTCTGAAAACTCCTTTTCCCTCTGCCTGGGGATATGAGGTAAGAAGTTGGAGCATGTACTTCGTGTTCCAGCATTTTGAGGCTGTAAAAATAATTGCTTAAACGTCTTTAAAATTGATCTTATGGGGGGCGTCGCGTGTCAAACCTGCCTGCAATGGAAATAATGCAACGGAAATACGTAGGAACGAATGAATATAGAAAACATAGCCACAGTGCCTTATTTAATTCTTGGTACCAAATAGAGAAAAGTCTTTGCTACAATTCAGTCAAGATGTTTGTAAATCAACACTATGCCATGCTTAGCTTTAGATATACAAATTTAACAGGGAATGTATGTTAAATTATAACCAAATTTTTATTAAGTGCCAGAATGGTACTTTATGAAATTGTGTGGGGACGGGAAAATGTCTGTCCGTGTGTCTGTACGCGCGATAACTCAAATACGCTTTATCGGATTTTCGTGAAACTTGGCATACGCATTTATAACGTCCATGGGAAGAAGCCTTTTGATTTTGGACCAAATCGGTTGTCCTGTACCGGAGTAAAACCCAATTTAGTGTCTATTTTAGAGGCGCGATAACTCAAATACACTTTATCGGATTTTCATGAAACTTGGTATACGCATTTATAACGACCACAGAAAGAAACCTACTGATTTTGGACCAAATCAATTGACCGGTATCGTAGTAATACTCAATTTAGTGCCTATTTTCTGGTAATAAATTAGAAAGAATTTATCAAATGCAAATCATTTCTCATGGCAACATATTGTTTTACAGTGTTCATATACGGCTTTGGAATTTGCAATACAGTTAACCATGACATATCCCTTCGCATTTGATTATCAAACTAATCAGATGTTTATTTCGTTGATCAAGTTGAAGATATTACTGTGATATAATTAGGCCTACGTACATCAAGTGGAGTTCTTCGCCCCTGTATTTTGTGAAATTTTGACATATTTTAAGAATGTCTTATATTAGTGTATACGAGTTTGAATTAAGGTTAAGTATTAAACTTTACACATTTGTTCCTCCGTAAATCCTGCTTAATGAATCAATCTGGAGCTTAACTCGGGAATCGATTACAAAAGTAACTTATTTTCTGCATATCATAATTGCAATTATCACTGATTAAACAAAATCATTCTGTCACTTTGTTATATCAGTTTACCTGATTTTATTTTAAAATATTAAGTAAACATTAACTAGATAGTAGGATGATATGCAATGATTTTTTCTGTCCAGTAAAAATAAACTGAAGACATGGCAGCAACAATGGAAACAAATTCGTATCGACATTTACACGGCCTGCTGGTATAGACAATATCATAAACACGGGTGGAATATATTTGCAATTAAAATTGCAATAAACTAAAAACATAACTAGTTTAAAAGACTACTTTAATCAGTTGGGAGTTGTGAAATTCTACGATATTACTGCATTCGGAGCACAGCTGGATGTTGCAATTAATCCACAAACTTGCTAACACATACAACAACACGCTGGACACGAAACAGATTCAAGTTTTTATATTCATCAAACAGAAAACGCCCCCTACTAAATAAAAGCAAAACAAACGCAAAATTGCTAATACGACATAACCTCAAAAAAAGTCAAGCCATCTCCCTTTTCCTTCCGCTTTACGGCGCGGAGTGTTTCTCTTTTGTTTTGTTTGGGACGGAAGACAAAAGCGCAGCAATTTCCGACTTTCTCTCGGGAAGACGCATCAATTCAAAAGATGGCAATAACATGGCGGCAAATGGTTTAAGGTTAGCAGTTTGGTATCCCTGGATGAGAATCATGAATACACAAAGCGACGTTCTTTTTGTTTTTTTTCTGAGCCATATCATGCATTCAGATGTCAAATATATGCATAACTGCTACATGAACCTCCATTTTGATTTCTAAATCTCTTTCTTGATCCCAGAAGAGAGCGAAGGTTTGTTTACATTTATAGCCCTCAATCCATAAACCCATTATATACGTAGATCTGGTGCAATCTGTCGTTAAGGTATCTAGTCGTAAAATGTAACGCAAGAAACTGGGAAGAATTTATGAAAGGAGGAAATATACAGTTTCTCTAAACGAACAGCAATAAATGTTTGAGGATTTGTTGTACTGCGCATGCGCGATGTATTAACCGCTTAACGAAAGAAGGTCCAGACATTTCTATAGTATATTGCTATACAAGTGTCGTAAGCGATGCATACCGATCGAGGAAAGAGTTTTTTTGCACTCCTTAGTTAGTAAGTGGTACTTACGAACGTTGTTTACATGGCTCGTAAGTTGACATTCCCACACAGTCTTGTTGCTAAGGACGGTTGCGATGAGGTTGAATTACTTACGGTCCAAGCGCTACGTCATAATTCATTACGATACACTTCATAATACAAGCCTTTATGGCCACGGCCCCCAGGACAAATATTCGGTTCCCATAACAACAAACACATGCGAATCACTTTCTGAAATAAACATCTATTTTCAAGAATGTATTTACATAATATTTTCAGGTAATATCACAATTAATATAATTAAATTGATATAAATAATCATCGTGCAAAAAATAGCATGCAATACACGGGCCGTAATGGCATTTACGGGTCTCGAAAACTTAAAAACCCTCGGCTGTGCCTCGGGTTTTCAATCTGTTTCCTCGACCCGTAAACGTGCCTTACGGCACTTGTATCGCAATATACTATTTCAATTTCCGAGATGCGTTATGCGCTTACGGCACGAGTATTGCATGCTATTTTTTGCACGATGATTATTTATATCAATTTATTTATATTAATTGAGATTTTAGCTGAAAATATTTTGTATATACACTATTGAAGATGGATGTTATATTTCAGAAAGTGATTCGCATATGTTGGTTGTTATGGGGACCAAATATTTGTCCTGTTAAAGTCGCCACAAACTGGGGGGCCTTGGTTCCGGTTTTCCATAAAGGCTTGTATTGTGATGGTTTTACTTACGGCACGGCACGGAGATTTCTTTTGTTTTCATAGCAACCAGATTGCGTGCGGGAATGTCAAGTTACGATCCACGGCAACAATATTCTTACCACTAATTAGTTACGTCGTGCAAAATTTTTTTTATAAAACTTTGTCTACATGACAGGAAGATAACAATATTCATGGTAATGTAATCTTCCTAAAACTAGTTTTTAAAAATAAATATAAAATCCGGTAAACTGATGTAACAAAGAATATTTTTCTTTAATCCGTGATAATTGCAATTATGATATGCAGAAACGTTATTTTTGCAATCGACTTCCGAGTTAAACTGCAGATCGATTCATTAAGCAGGGCTTACAGAAGAACCAAGGTCTAATGTTTGATAAGCATATGTGAAGGAACATGAGGGTAGTGTTATTTGTCAAAGCTAACTGTATTGCAACTTCCAAAGCCGTATATGAACGCTGTAAATCAATATGTTGTCATGAGAACTGATTTGCATTTGATAAATTCTAAAACATTACCATTGGGCATTTGGGCAACCCAATAAAAAAATCAATAGGCTTCTTCCAATTGACGTTATAAATGCGTATACCAAGTTTCATGAAAATCCGATAAAGAGTATTTGAGCTATCTCGCGCAGAGAAACACAGACAGACAGACAGACAGACAAACATTTTCCCATCCACCACACAATCTCATGAAGTAGGCCTACCATTCTGGCACTTAATAAATAAATAATCAATAATTTGTTTATTTTATGCATAAAGTCATCAAAAGTAATACCGGAATATATTTTAGCAGTAACCAAACCTTCAACTTTCCCCTATTTGAGCAGCAGAAACAATTCTGTACTATGGTTGGTATGATGTTCTGACGTATATTATAGGCTATTGTTTGCAATATATAATTCTCTTGAGTTGTTGGCAATTTAGTAAATTTTGTGGTCAATGTTTTTTACATCACAGAATTTGGAATATGTTTTCACACAGGTGTTTTGAGAGGCTTAACTCCCTCCCATTTGAAACGCCGTGTTTTCTTTTGTTTCCGAGGTTTGACTTGCGCTTTTTACTTTCTTAAAATAATGCTCTCTGAGGGAAATATATCCTGAAATATACAAGAATCAGTTTCTCGTGCAAATTGTAAATCCGTTCCGGACCGCAAAGAAAACAGTTAACACAATCATTAGGCTGATTAGTTTATTCATAATATCGCACCCTATTCTGTAAAGTTTACAAATCTTCTTTCGAGCTATTTTCGTTACGTTATTACTAGGGACCGGATTTTTAGATTTTTAAAAACCCTGTTTTAGGTTTTCCATTTGGTGAAATAGTTTTTTTTAGGTTTTTTGTCCAAAACATCGTTTTTGGGTAGAATAATTGGTTTAATGAATTTGAATGTGCTACATAGAATTCAATACATAATAGGCCCTACTTGTAAAGTTTAACTTAACAAAATTAACTTAAATTTGTGTAAACTTGCTTTAGGAGAATATTATAGACAATTGAAGAAAGAAAGCATAAACAATCACATGACGTCATAGGTGCGAATTTCATCGAAGCAATTACGACAGGTTCGAATCGGACGAAAAATTCCCCTTTTCTAGAAAGGTAAATAATACTTACGTGTTTCTGGCAGGCTTGACAAAATATTACTTTGCCAATCTGTAGTGAAATTCAGGTCGTCGCCAATCCACTGCCGTAATAAACTTGATTTCATTTGTTTCGGCTTAAAAAACACCACTTTATAAAACTTAATATGAATAACAGGGAAGTACTATAGGCAAACAAACGCTTTAGAACACAGAAATCTATAGGCCTATCCTTGTTCATACGCGACAACAATGGTTGTTCGTGCGAATATTTTAAAAGGAATACGCCGGTACTCTACACTTCCTCTCTTGATACTGTCCATCCTAGACGACAGTGGGTTGAACGAAACGCTGGTGGTATTAATTTCAACCCGACAAAAATTATTGTCTCTCCGCAAAATACCAATTTCTCAACCGACAAACAAGTAGCCTAAATGAGATATTTTAGGTTTTATATCCCGTTTAGGTATATTTAGGTTTTTATACCCCATTTAGGTATTTTTAGGTGCCACAGAATTAATGTGGGTGAATCCTATGGACATCATTCGAAAAAGTGTATGAGCGGTTTTTGTTTTGGAAGTAAGGAAAAAAATAGGTCAAAACCTAAGAATCCGGTCCCTACTGATTTGTTTATTCATCATATCGCACCGTATTCTGTAAAGTTTACAAATTTTCTTTCGAGCTATTTTCGTGACGTTATTACAATTAAATGCTATCTACCTAGGTATTGTATTCTGCAAGATACATTAAGCAATGAAGAGTTGAAGATATTGGTTTACAACCAATAATAATAAACAGATTATTTTCTTCTGCTCTTATTGGGCAAATCAGGGAGAAAATAATTTCAAGTTTACTGGGATTTTTTAATAATTCAATGTAGGCCTGCACAATAAAAAAAAATTAATCATTAACCTGGGAAAACTATGAAAAATTTTTAAGTACGAAATGCTAATACATTTTATGTTATTTTGAATCGTAAACACTGCTTAACAGAACAATCTTCGTCTACGCAAAGTTCATTTTACGGGCTGAGCTGTAAAGAAAAGATGCTCTCCCGTTAAGTTTAAAGAAAAACAGGTATTATCCCGTTATAACAATTATTGAAGTTATCACCAGATGTCACTGTCGTTCTCTTCTACTTTTTTTTATCACTAAATTGGGCTCAACTCCGGTGCCGGCCAACAGATTTCGTCCAATAACAATAGGGTTCTTCCCATGGACGTTATAAATGCGTATACCAAGTTCCATATAAATCCGATAAAGTGTATTTGAGTAATAGCGCCTTTAAAATAGACACTAAGTTGGGGTTTACTCCGGTACCGGTCAACAGATTTGGTCCAAAATCAATAGGCTTAATCCCATGGACAGTATAAATGCGTATACCAAGTTTCATGAAAATCCGATAAAGTGTATTTGAGTAATAGCGCCTTTAAAATAGACACTAAGTTGGGTTTTACTCCGGTACCGGTCAACAGATTTGGTTCAAAATCAATAGGCTTAATCCCATGGACATTATAAATGCGTTTACCAAGTTTCATGAAAATCCGATAAAGTGTACTTGAGTAATAGCGCCTTTAAAATAGACACTAAGTTGGGTTTTACTCCGGTACCGGTCAACAGATTTGGTTCAAAATCAATAGGCTTAATCCCATGGACATTATAAATGCGTATACCAAGTTTCATGAAAATCCGATAAAGTGTATTTGAGTAATAGCGCCTTTAAAATAGACACTAAGTTGGGTTTTACTCCGGTACCGGTCAACAGATTTGGTCCAAAATCAATAAGCTTAATCCCATGGACATTATAAATGCGTATACCAAGTTTCATGAAAATCCGATAAATCGTATTTGAGTTATCGCGCGTGACAGACAGATAGACGGACAGACATTTTCCCGTCCCCTACACAATCTCATAAATTCTCATACTGGCACTTAATAAAGTAACCAGAAACATCGGAAAGTTTCCGTGCTCGCTAGAGTAGTACCACACCCTGTATAATTCTTGAGATTTGTGCTCAAAGAAGTAAAGACTCCCTAAAAGTGTGAAAGGTGATTGTTATTGTAGTAGGGCAACGCCATCTTGTCTGTAATTGCAGCTTTGTTCGTGGAATTATGAAGAGGCCTGTCTTGACGTAATTAGACCGCCTACTTAAAAGTTCCTTCGCATGGCCACAGACTTACGGAATTATCAACTTCGCAGCATTCTCAAGGGACCAGAAGTTGCTCTCGCAACAACCAAACTGTTCTCGGCTTTTTATACTTCACTGGTTCCCAATTACTTCGGAATTACGGACTCACGCTTTACTTATAAGCTAGCTACGTATTTCACACCTTAAAATATGATATGAAACATATAAAAAAAATAAATAAATAAAAAAAACATGTGCTGATTTTGTTATCTTTCACATATTGCAATCGATATCATGTCATGACTAGACTTCGGATTTTAGGTAAAAACCTATTTTAATCCGTAAGTGGTATATGGACAAAAACTTGTATATGCATGTTTCATAAGTGACTATGCCTGAAACTGATACTTTTATAGGACCTAAAACAGTCTATTTTTACGTTAGAGCCTGATATTGCCTTTTTTGCTTGTTTTTCCTATAAAGTTCAAAATAAGTCATTTTTGTTATAAATTCTAGCATTTATTTTCAGTTCGTACCAAATTTTTAGCTCGGAATGTGCAGTACGTGATACATTTGTGACGTGGTTAAATAGTAAGGAATTAGAAAAATTCCTTGGAATTCCCAAGAAAATGTAGTGTTTTTCTCCCGACTCCCATATCCAGTAAAAAAATTAAATTAAATAAAATGAAAATTAAAAAAAAGTTCTCTGAATCACTGAGGGGTACAAGGAGTTGAATATGCTAGTATGATATGCGTAGCTTCTGGGCGCAGGAATTAGGTTTTCACTGTTATGGTAGTAATACAGACCCTAGTAATAGGTCTAAATAATTCTGTGTACCATAGGCCTATATCTGTGCTTTGTCATGATTATTGATTAACGGTGACTTCAATAAATATAATATTCTGCATTGAAATATTTTATTTCAGAAAATTGGCAACTTAATGATTTTATAAGAGACTATTTTACGAATTTTAGAACCTATTTTCCAATTCTTAGAGCCTATTTTAGGTACCTAAAACAGCATTTTTAGCGACCAAAAGTCCGAAGTCTAGTCATGACTTTTGATAAATTCTTTCATATCTTTACGTTTCATGCCTCCCTAAGTACGAAACCACCGCCCGTTCAAAAAAAAAATTGTGATATTTATATATATATATATATATATATCTTTACACGCTAGCGGCCGTAATTTTGAAGATATTTGAACCAAATTTTATTACGTTATTTCTAGGCTCAATAGTTCGGACAAGTTCGTTAATGAGCAAAATTGGCCCAAGGGGGTGGTCGGGGGAGGTGGTTGAAATTTTGAAAAATTTATATCTCGGCCCCTATGAAATATAGAGGGAAACTTTGTTTGACTAAATTAGAGTACTCCCTATGGAGTTCACAGTGACACCAACGATTCGGGGGTTTTGGGGGTACGAGTGGGGGTGGGGGGATGGAAATCGAAATTTTTGAAACCACCTCTTGTGGGGTATCGTTGAAAAGCTCTTGATGAGTACTCTACAAATCAATAACTAGTTTATCGATAGCTCTCATATAAGGCGAGACTTGGATGTTTGAAAACGTGCTTTTTCCTCTTTTTTGCAGTTATTATTGCGGGTTTGTCATTGCAAGGCTAAAGAAGAAGAGTGCTGCGCAGCGACAATAAATTAAACACCAAAAGCACTTCGAAATCTACCTCAGCCTGTAGGCCTGCCTAAAGGGATTTTTATTCATGAGGTCGTTATATTAAAAGACAAATTTTATTTGATACATTTTTCGTAAAAAATTATCTGAAGGGTAGTTACAAACCTGATGAAGCACATCTTTGCATCAAGTTGAAACAACTGAATACGCTCTTTGCATACGGCCTCTAATTAAGTTATCAAACATAATTTTCTCGCCAAAGAATATACTAGCAAAGTTCTAGTAAAACAGTACTTTTGAAATATCCTAGGACTACTGCGAGTACCACAGCTAGTAGTCCTCATTATCCGACCCACGCAAAGAGCGCTTCGTTAATGTTTTATCGTCGCGATCGAAGCGACACCTGCGCGAGTGTCTTTTGTTCCCGCCTGCCGTTAATATTCATAACAGAGTGCGTTCAGAAAAGTGAGTTGTTAAATAAGTCTGCAAGCACATTGCCCGCCAGTTCATTATAGCACCCTCCTGGTGCCTTTTGTAAATACTTCCCTCTACAATGAAGCACATAAATATACTGGTAACCGGGCTGCACGTCTTTAAATGTCAACTGCAAACGGATGTGGCTTAACTTATATATGCTCCTCAGGGTTCCATTTTTGGGCCGATTTGTTAATGGAAGACAGACTGTTTATACCGATCACACTTATACAGGGTGTTAATGAATAACACCGAAACATCTAAACTGTGTATAGAGGGAACATAGACAACTTTTATTCTGAGATTTTTGCTCTATGACGTAAAACGCGTATGCTACAGGGCATTAAAGTGATTGCCAGGGCCCGGATTCTAATGACATGTCATCTTTAATCTTTTTATTGATGCTGCATAGACATTGCCAACTTGTAGATAAATCCTAAACATGGCCTCTAGATTATAGAAATGCATTTTATTAGGTCATTTTTGTCATTTTATGCAATTTTATATAATTAGGGCATTTATTTCAATTTTACGTCATTATTTTGTCATTTTCGTGTCATTTTCTTCCATATTTTGTCATTTTCATGCATTTACTTTAAATAAATGACTAGGTTACAATAATGCAACATTTTTGTAGAATGTACTTTAAAAACAATTTTCTTCTCAAATGTTCCAATCAAGAACAACATTTTTAGACCTACAACATCCTTCCTACATTTACAGTTTTTACAGTTATGTACAAATTAGTCTATATCTTTGTGTGCACAGTAATAATTTTTATAAATAAAATATCAGTTTTTAGGTCATTCTTTGTAGTTATTAAGGCATTTTCTTTAAAATTTAGGGTGATTTTATAGGTAATTTTTCAAACAATTTTAGGTCATCAGAATCCGGGCCCTGGTCATTACAATTTGGTGCTTATAACTCAATAATGAATTTAAACAGGGTTAACATTTTCATTAAATTGACTTCATGCCTTCTTAGTGATTGGTAAAAACCTGATTCCTAATCATTCGTCAACAGCTATATCATAATTTAGAATTTTAATAATCTGCAAAATTTACAGACTAATTTCATGACTGGCCGCCACCGTTCAGTTTTTTTTATTCATAACTACAGTGTTAACAACGAAGTAGGCTACCTTTGTTTCTTTTTTTTTTTGCATTTTTTCAAATGTTAGTAGCCAGTCATGTGATTAGTCTGTAAATTTTTCAATTTTATGAAAACTCTAAATTATGATATAGCTGTTGAAGAGTGATTAAGAATCAGGTTTTTATCGATCACTAAGAAGCCATGAAGTCAATTTAATGAAAATTTTAACCCTACTTCGCTTCATTATTGACTTATGAGCACCAAATTGTAATGACTTTAATGCCCTGTAGCACACACAGTTTAAGTCATAGAGCAAAAATCTTCCAATAAAATTTGCTTGCTATACACAGGTAAAAATATTTCGCTGTTATTCATTAACACCCTGTATATTTTTGTGTTCAGAAATATGAATTTTACTAAGCCTACATTATTTGAAGCATCGAGACAAAAACATATTATATTGGTTTAGAATATCGACAAAAATTGCTACACACTCTTCTCTAAATATAATATAAAATACTTTCAGCTTTTAGAAATGTTGATTTAGATTGTGCGTCTCTCTCCTGATAGATTGGTGTATTGAAATTTGGCAACCTGTTCTGTATAAACTTAATCCAATTTGCTATTGATTTAATCCTGTATTGTGTTTTGATAAAGATGGATGGGATCCATCACGGCTCAGAACAAAACAATCTGCATATGTATTAGCAAAGTTAGAAACCAATCTCCACGCTCAAGTTCTGCTTCATCCGTGGCATAAATAAAACAAAAAACGAGCAGTAACTCCAATCTCTATGCGAATGTTACCTAGCAACGCTATATCTCACGCTTGTCAACTGTTCGCGTTAAATTAGCCACTGTAATCATACAAAGTAAAATATCTATTTAAAGATGTTATGGTATTTACGAAGTAAGACGGTAATATAGAATTTAACAGGCACGTGGAGCTAGGTTTGTGGTAGTTAGGTTAGGATTAGTGACATTAGTGTTAGTGACATGTACACTTAGGTTTGTGGCAGTTAGGTTAGGAATTGTGATATTGTGTATTTAGTATGCTATATTGGATATTATCTTTCAGAGCCATGGAAACCGAGCCCTCTTTCCAGGCTTTTTAGGGCTAAAAATTAAAAAAATAAACCTTTTGCAACAGTCTAAAAGTTACATGTTTACCAAATTTCAAGTTTCTAACTCATCTGGAAGTGGGCAGACATTAATGTCAATGAGTGAGTGAGTGAGTCAGCCAGCCATGTAGCTTTATATTATGGTAATATTTCCACAAGAAAAAGGTGCTTGTAATATATTGATTGTACACGTTTTCAAGAAGAAAAAAACATGAAATTTTGGCGTTTCTTGTACAAAAAAGAAAAATAAAGAAAGAAAGAAAACAACCACATTATAAGCTATATAAACTTCCAGGGATGTTTCATTTAGTAATAAATTAGCCATTTTCAAACAGAAACAACTACATTTTCACCAGTTGTACAGTAGGCTACTAGCAGGTGCCCGCGGCTTCGCCCACGATAATTGATTGAAAAATTAAAAATTAAGAGTATAATAATTATTAAAACATTATATTTATTAACACTTGCACGCGAATCATTCATGAACTAAACCATTAATAATTGATGAAACAGCTAAAATTCCGGCTTTAGAGTAGGCTACATTCCACGATTAGAAAGCGCCGCCGGGGAAAACTATCTCAGAATCGATTATGCACTTCCAAAGCTAACTGTGAACACATAATACGTATTGTTTCTCAACTGTTAGTTGACAGTTGAATATGATGTGAATTTTATTTGATAAATTCAGTACAATTTTGAAAAATTATACAATTTTTCAAGGGAAGGGGTGGTTTGTTTGGATTTTTATTGTCCGCCATACTTCCAGCGTTAAACTATCAATATATTATAAATGGTGCCGGCTTCTCCCGCCATTATTAATTGACTCCAGGATTTTTAAGAAATTTACACTGGCAGTTTATTAAAACTGTTTGTGGTTCAGAGCTATGAAAATTGTAAGTAAAAATAAAACTAGAATATTTGTTCATTGTGTTCACTTCACTCAGGCCTTATATAATAAAGAAACGGTTTTCCTAATTTTGTACTCTTCGTCTAGGCTGCGAGAGACGAACATCGCCGAGAATACCCGATGTCTCACGAAGTGAGGGAGCAAGCACGCTTTTTTTAGGAGAGTATCATTACAACTTACAATTATTACTGCCACCAAATTTCTCACTGAGTATATAAACCCTAGTCGGACTGCATAGAAAACAATTAACTCAATGATTAGGTCACCAGTTTTTCTATTGTACCTTATTCTGTAATTTTAAATAATTATTTTTATTCCCATTTTTTTCTTCCTCTGCCCGTACCATATAAGTAGAGGCACTCTACTATAGGTAGAGGAAGCACTGTTTTCAATCCCCAAATTCGAAGTTGAGTTTTTAACATAAATTCACGTTTTGAGGTTCCCCTGAATCCAAAAATATTATTTTCGGAAACATATCTCTGTTTGTGTGTGTGAACCTGAAAATCGTATAAAAACAAAATTTTGCATTTGGGTCAGGTACCTTCTGAAGATCTGGGCGGTGCATAAGGCTGACAACCTTAACACTTTCACGTGCCGAATGTCCAAAATCTGGGAGCCTCAACCTCCTGGAACCCTCTGGGCCTCCATGGCCTGTATAGGGATCACATCACTTTACTTTTATTTTTAAAAGGCGTTCACAGACGGAATTCGGCACTATAATTTTGAGAGAATATTCTTGAAACAACAGAATCAAATGACGAAATTTAAAAAAATGTTATTTTTGACCAACGTTGACCTACTTAAGCTAAACGCTTACAATGATTTCACATCACTAACTAAGATTTTCAGTTGCGTTCTATGCGTATCAGGCTATAACCTAGTTTGCTGCGTTTTATATCAGGCCATTAGGATAGCTATTCAGATGTTTGTTTATAATTAGTGTGCTTTATTGGGCGGCAGAAAAACCGCAGCATCGGATTGCTTCCTCCACGGCCGTGCCACAACTATGTTAATGTATACCTATCCCATGCCAGTAGGCCATGCAAACCATGGCCCTCACAATAACTGTTACAAACTAAATCATAGCAGAAACAAATGACAGTCATATTTCATTCTCGGGAAAGGAGTTGTCTCCACCAGTATTGCGGTCTAAACCGCTCGCTCTAAATAATATTTTTCCTTCTAGAGGGGAAAACGGTGACTTTTTAAAATAATTGTTGTAGTATTTAACGTTCGAACGAGTGGAAAAATTCAAATATTTGGGAGCAATAATTACAGATTCAAGTAATTTTAAGGTAGGAGTTAACTGTAGACTCAAATAAGGAAATGCTTGTTTTTATGCAGTTCAGAAACTTCTCTTCTGTCCAGAAATCTAAAAAATAAACATTTATAAGACAATTATAGTGCCGGTTGTATTATATGGATGTGAGATATCGTCCCTTACTACCCGCGCGCCACTTCTTGAGCGCTGGATTTACGGGGAAGTGAGGGTCGGGGGGAACAAAACATAGCTATTCCGCCAGTCTTTCTGCAGTGTTGTCAACTGAAGAAATAACGTTTCAGCAGAATCGCGCGTATGGTATTTTATGTAGTGACTTTAATATACAACGATTTTAATGCAGTCCAATAATATAACGTGGTGACGGTATTGCGTAACAATTAATTACACGTCATAAGCCTTTGATTATCAAATAAGTCATCAAATAAGAATATTATGCATAATATAGGCTCAATATTTTTACACTGGATGACTAACTTTAAGCATAAAGAAGAGTCTTGGCAGAACATGCTTCACCATTTCGTGTTTTAAAACGTAAGAGAGGTAAGGCATCTAAAAGTGGAGAAAGCTAAAGGCCTAATTTTAAACGTATTTAATACAAATTGTGAAAAGTTCGCTCAACTTTCAGTCCATGAAGTTGACATCAGAGTTCACGGGATCGTCAGAAATTAGCACATACGGAATTCTTAAGGAGGTGAGGAAAGTGTTGGATATACAATGAAGTGTTTGTGAAATCAGCAGTTCCAAAGATTGTATTTTTCCCCATAACTCGATGCGTCAGAAAAGATAATGTCAATAAATAAATAAAATCAGGTAAACTGATATAACAAAGTGCCAGTATGCTTTTTTAATCAGTAATAATTGCAGTTATGATATACAGAAAATAAGTGTTTTTTTTTTTTTTTTTTTTTAATACATCTCCGAGTTAAACTCCAGATACATTCATTAAGCAGGCTTACGGAAGAACAAAGGTATAAAGTTTGATTCTTAACCTTAATTCATATTGGTATACACTGATATACTAATTCTTAAAATATGTAAACATTTTACAAAATGCATTGACAATGAAATAGTCCAGTAAGCCAATAAGAAGAGGATAGTTCCACCTAGCGGTATGCAGTTTTGTTCTGAGTATAGGCTTATGCAATTTTAACGCAACGCAATAACTTTAAAGCTAGTTTCTGTTCGTGAAATAACATTTATAGGCTTATGTTATTATTTAGGAATGATGTAGGTCAATGAAAGACAATGAATTCCCAGTTAAAAAAAAATGTAATACTTATTTAAGCACATTGACAAAATAGGACACAAGAATGGAATAGGCTCAATTTAACACAATTGATAACAATAATAAAAAAAAAATTTGCTCCAGGGTGGACTCGAACGTGATATCTCTTGATTACTAGACAAGCACCTTACCCCAAGACCAAACCACACTGCGACTTTTGAGTGTCCAATACCAAAGAATACTATCTCGTCGTAGCTCACAGAAAAGAAAAATCACCGTATTTCGAAATTAGGCTATATATCGTGCCTGCTAGATTTATTATGGGGAAATGTTGAATTATTTCATTAATTAGTACTATAATATTCGCGATATCTGAGTGATAAATTAGGATGAGGCCCTCGTTGAAGCAGAGGTACCAACCTAACCATATTCTCAAAGCTTAATGCTTTTATTTATTAAGAGGTCAGGGATTATAAATCTGACATAGGCTGAAGTAAAATTCAAAGCTTTAATCTAATTGTAATCAATTTTAGCAAAATAATTAGTCATTATACAGCAGCATTTCATCTATAATCGTACATATGGGAACATTTGTTTTTCATGTAGATGTCAAACTGTCCATGGCAACTGAAGCTTTATAAGCTGTCATTAATTGATGACGCTATAAGAAAGAACCGAGAATTTGATTTTGCATTTGAAGAAGGTGCCTTCTTTTTACCCTCCTTTACTAAAAAAGGTTTCGACAGGAATTGAAGGCTTGTTCCAGAATTTCCCTTTATTTACCTTAGTTACGGGACTCGCCCGCTGATTGGTTGGCCGCGAGCCAATCAAAATGCTTCGAAATGAACCAAAATATTATAATAAATTTGACTGATAATTACTCTTTATTTCGGTACTGGACAACCGATTAGGTCCAAATTCAATAGGCTTATTGCCATGATTGTTATAAATAAGTATACGAAGTTTCATGAAAATCCGATAAAGCGTATTTGAGTTACCGCGCCTTTTCTTATATGATACCATAAAAGGGCACTAAATTGGGTATTATTCCGGTACCGGCCAACCGATTTGGTCCAATATCAACAGACATCTTCCCATGGATATTATAAATAGGTATTCCAAGTTTCATGAAAATCCGATAAAGCGTATGAGAGTTATGGCGCCTTTAAAATATACACTAAATTGGGTTTTACTCCGGTACCGGTGAACCGATTTGGTCCAATTTCAATAGGGTTCTTCCCATGGACATTATAAACGCGTATACCAAGTTTCATTAAAATTCGATAAAGCGTATTTGAGTTAGAGCGCGTACAGACACACGGACGGACGGACGGACGGACAGACGGACAGACATTTTTCGTCCCCCACACAATCTCATAAAGTACCATACTGGCACTTAATAAGAATCCTGAGACAGAATGAAAGCTTAGTATTGAAGTCACTAGATGTCAGGGTGTATAGCGTACTTCGTGTTTCAATGTTGTCAGCTTAACCTACGAAGTTGAACGAAACCTACCGAATGAGGACTAGGGAGCCGAGCGCTCAAGAAATCGCGCGCGGGTAGTACATAATCTGAGATTGTTCTTAAACAGGGGGCTTAGGAAAATATTCAGACCTAAGAGAGATGAAAATGGGGACTGGTGAAAACTGCGTAACGACGAGAAAACAAAGTAAAATATGTATTTAAATATTTATTAAAATACTTAAAGGAAAGCAAGAAGTTAACAAAAGAGCGCTAGCGTGTTTTGTTGTTAGTAGGGCAAGGCACAAAATAGTGAAAAAAATGCAAAATAAAAATGAATTTATGACCTGAAAATAGTGAAAAAATAACACAACATTTTAAAACATGCCCAATAAATTTACCTTTATTAATTATAATTAATTTTTTAAGTAATGAATTGCTAAAAGCAATTGAATGGATGCCAGTGCGCTATATATGAATTTACAATATAAAACACACTTATTTTGTTACTAAAGAAGTAAGTAAATTAAGACTACTTGAACACCTTTAGCGAAAAAGAAATTCTTTCTGAACTGGCATGCCCATCAAATTGACCCTAGCAAATATGTGCAAGAAAAAATAATTCTTTATTGCTACAAGACAAACTGCTATGGTGTTTACAATAAACCTGAATTAAAATGAACTATGAACACTTGGCGGAGATTCTCAAATAAAAACGATTGTCTGTTGGAAAAGCTCCTCTCTACCTCCACTGAAACATGACCCAAAATGCCGAACAAGACATAAAAATGCCGAAAGTGACCTAAAAATTCAGAAAATGACCTAAAAATTGCCGAAAAAAGACCTATCTCTTGAAAATGACGAAAAGTGCCAAATAAAGGAAAAAAAAAATGCAAAAACAAATTGCCCTTATTTAATCAATTAGGCCTATTTCATGAAACACATTTATATATATGAATATACCGTTAAATCGCAAGGGTAATAAGGGTCATTACACTACAGTACTTCATTGGGACTATGCCCCCAAATAGCATATTCTTATTACACTTAAGATAACCGATACTCTATAAATAAAACTTCCCTTCCCTGAAGAATATTTTGACAACAGACATTTAATAATCATGACACTGACCTTCTCTTATTAGGAGTATAGCTCATACACTTAATCTTCTTATGTCTAAATCTCCATTGGATAAAACGTCCCTGTACAAACTTTCACTTTTCTAAACTTATAGTTCTCTTTAACAAAGAAATCACTGCCTCGATTCGACCCACGATTCACGACGTCCACAGCTACACTGTCAGCTGCTTTGGAAATCACAGTAAGATTACGTCATGTTGTAGCGCTCTACAACCGTCATTTGTTATTGTTCTTGTACTAGAATAATACCAACGTATGTATGTATGAATAAGCATCGTATTGTACACTTTTCTGAAGAATAGAAATAAACTCTAGTAGGCTGTCTCGGGGAAGCAGCCGCAGGGTACTTGAAACGTCTTGTATGTGCTGCCTAAATCCTTCACGCTCCGTATGTTACATGTGTTTTCATATTTGCCATCAACAGAAAAAACAGTTTATGCTCTCGTGTGTTATAGGCTAATATTTAGTTAATTTTTAAAAATTATAATAGCTATAATTTATTAAGTGCCGGAATGGTACTTTATGAGATTGTGTAGGGGACGGGAAAACGTCTGTCCGTCTGTCTGTACGAAAGATAACTCAAATACGCTTTATCCGATTTTCATGAAACTTTGTATTCGCCTTTATAATCTCCATGGCAACAAGCCTATTGATTTTGGACCAAATTGGTTGACCGGTACCGGAGTAACGACTAATTAAAGGTCACTTGTTTTTTAATTGGGAAATCATGACTATACTACAATGCCGCATTGCTAATAATTGAGGGCCTTGACTACAATGCAGTCAGATGTTCGTTTATTTCGTTGATCAAGTTGAAATAATGTCCATGGCAAGAAGCCTATTTATTTTGGACTAAATCGGTTGACCGGTACCGGAATAACGACTAATTAAAGGTCACATGTTATTTAAATCATGTCTATATTACAATGCCGCGTTGCTTAATCATTGAGGGCCTTGACTTCAATGCAATCATCAGATGTTTATTTATTTCGTCGATAAAGTTGAAATGAGTACTACATGAATACTGTTACATACAGAAGGTATATTACTGTGAAATAATTAGGCCTATGTACATTAAGCGGAGTTCTTTGCCAGTGTATTTTGTGAAATGTTAAGAATTTCTTATAACAGTGTATACGAGTATAAATTAAGGTAAGTATCACACTTTAGAGTTTTGTTATTCCGCAAGCCCTGCTTAATGAATCGATCTGGAGCTTAACTCGGAAATCGATTACAAAAATAACTTATTTTCTGCATATCATAATTGCAATTATCACTGATTAAACAAAAGCATTCTGGCAATTTGTTACATCAATTTACCTGATTTTATTTAACATACATTTCCTGTTAAATTTGTACGTCTAAAGTAAGTCGTGGCATAAATTTACAAACATCTGACTGCATTGTAGTCAAGACCTACTCTATTAATAAGTCTATTGAGGCCATGGTTTCTACATTCATTTGTCCAGTCTTGACGTATATGTTAACTATTTCCAGTACGTGCGGATTTATCAATGTGATACCCCCATTAAACAGATTTTAAAAACGTTTACAGGTCAAAAGCACAATAAAAAAAACCTCAGGTTACTATCTATATGTCGAATACATTTGTAGCATTACAGTTGAGTGCTATCTACTGTTGGTTATTTTTAAATTCAGCTGTGTTTTTACTCCTTTTAGCTACGAGGCCATATCAGGGGTCCGGGATCTGTATCTGAACAGTAGGGTAGGCCATGGAACTATTGATTGTCAATTATTTCTATTATTGGTGTTCTTTATGGAGTAAATGTTAACTGATATTAACTTAAATGGATATGGTACAGGATGAAATGGTGAGGATGATTCATGGTATGTAAATATCCAATTCGGACATTGCCTTTACGACTGGGGAAACCATGAAAAAAAAATGTGGTTTTTCGTAGTATCCTAGTAAATACCTACTACCAAGTTGCTTTTACAGACCTCGAAAGCATAAATTCGCTACAATTAGTAAATTTTAGTACTTTTCCCTCCCTGAACATTATCTTGGACGACAAACAGAAACAAACCATCAATCAGAAAGTATTTTGCACTGACCTTTCCCTCTCAGAGGCCTGTTGTGCACAATTAATCTTCTTATTTTTAAATCTCCATCGGATTATACACATTTTCACTTTTATAAGCTTGTAGTCCTCTTCAAAACACAAATCAATGCCTCGATTCGACCCACGCTCCACGACATCCACGGCTTGACTGTCAGCTGATTTGGATCGCTTAGTAAGATTACGTCATGTTGCAGCGCTCTACTACTGTCATTTGTTATTTTCGCTGCTATACTAGGATACGGAGTAGTACCAACATTAACAGATTTAAAAATGGAATGTCAAGTAGAAGCTTCGTGGCTCTTACGTATTGTATCATTCTTTGTGCAGCAAAACTATACAAACGAGGACCAATACAAATAGCAAGGGTTTTCAAACTGGGGTCCACGTACCATGTATAGCCCTAATATATTTGATAATTAAATTTTTGCCATTTCAATCCTACGAAACTTAGTTATGAAACCTACGTGTAAACAAGACTGCATCAATTTCACCACCATTTCAACATTAATCAAAATGAGAATATTCCACGTCGGAATACCATACTGTTGTGGGTGACAATTGTTTTTTACTTGAATGCGCAAGCGCGAGATGCACTGGCGACAATGAGTAACGACACTACGCAGTTTCGGCTGATTCCAACTAATTTAGCTTTGTGGATTGAAGTAGGAACACAATTTTCAAAAAGTAATTGATGTAGGTAAAATACTTTGAGATGTATGGATTTTTTAAATTTTCATTCTTTGAATTGTTTATTTTTTTATTTTTTAAATTTGTGATTATTGTTTTTTTAAATTTTTGATTTTATTTATTAAATTTTGAATTTTTGGATGATATAATTTTTAATGATGTTTTTTTTAAATTTTGGAAATTTGGATTTTTTAATTTTGGATTTTTAATTTTTTAAATTTTGGATTTTTAAATTTTGGATCTTTGAATTTTTTAATTTTGGATTTTTTAAATTTTGATTCTTTGAATTTTTTATTTTTTGGATTTTTTAATTTTGGATTTTAGTTTTCTTAATTTTGGATTTTTAGATTTTTTCAATTTTGGTATTTTCGATTTTTTAATTATTAATTTTTTTATTTTTAGATTTTGGAATTTATTATTTATTAAATTTTGGATTTTTGGATGTTATATTTTTTAATTTTGTTTTTTTATTTTATTTTGGAAATTTGTATATTTTAATTTTGGATTTGCGCGGTAATGAACCTCCGGGTTCCATAAAATAGATAATATACCTTTAGATTGCTTAGGAATTGTCTATTGCCATTGAGGAAGTAAGGTCTGAAAAATTTCCTTTGATTACTCCTATTCATTGAGTCGATTGTTTTCTGTGCAGTCCGCACCGAAACAAGTCGGTTTTGAGTGTGACTGATTGTGACTGATTTCGTGACGGTTTTAGTGTGACTGATTTTCCCGATTCACTCTCTACCGCCACTAAATAAGTTTTTCTTCAATAATGTACGCAAACGATACAGTTTTGTTGTAATTTCAATTTAAAAACCGTCAGGTTTCTCTGCCGGACCCTGTACAATCAACAAAGAAGGAAATAAAGATAAAACCAACATGTATTAAACTCTGTCTGCAATATCTTCAGAAGTTTATTGTATACGGGCGTCTGCATTACTGTAGTTTCCGCTGGGATAGCTCCTGCAGTGAAAGGAGAGCTCAGCGCTTGGGGGGATTATCGGGGGTGAATACCTTTGATTAAATTGCTAACTGGTAATTAAGTTATTGGTGACCGCCGCTAGGTGTAGCTGCAGTAGCTTCCATCTCACATACAAAAACCCATTTAACCGGATGACTGTTTTAACAAAACAGATTTTCCCGGTCTAGTTATAATTAGGGGACGGATTTCCATGACTTAAAAAATAGGATATATGCATGCATTTATGACCTAAATAACATTAAAATATGACCAATAAAATTTAAAATATTATTTCACCACTTACACATTATATATATATATATATATATTAAAATATTTTTAATTTAAAATATTAATATATTAATATATATATTAAAACATTTTATTAAAATATAATGTTAATTATTTAAAATATCTGTAAATTCTCCAAAAGTATCATTATAATGCAAAATTTACAAAATATAATATGAAACTTCAAAATTTATTTAATATGCACACAAATAGGCCAAAAATATGACCTAAATATGGCAATTCATACTAAGTAAGCTACAATAGTTGAAAATTTCCTAAATATGCAGTTATATGCACAATAAAAGCCGTTCCATTTTCACCAGGATGCTTGGAATCTGGTTTAAATTAGTCGGAAACCTGAAATAATGCAAAGGGGAAAAATATGACATGTCATAGAAATCCGCCCACTAGTTATAATTAAAAAGCAGAACTGGGTTCGATCCCCGGTACCTCATCGCATTTTTCTGAGGCACGGAGGTCTGGAACGGGGTGCACTCAGCCTCGTGATTAGATCCGGTTGCGGAAACCATTATTAACAGCTCCCAGTGACGCATCGGTATGGTTCCCCATATGCGTTAAAAAGATAATTTCCATTTTTCACTTGAAAAAACTGGGGCTTCGTAAAAAAAAGGTATGCGTGGAACGCAACGCGACAGAAGTGAAACTTGTTTTAATTTTTGGATTTTTCAATTTTGGATCATTGGATTTTTTGAATTTTGAATTGTTGAACTTTTTAATATTGGGTTTTTGGACTTATTAAATTTTTGATTTTTTAATTTTTTATTTTTTTTTTAAATTTTTTATTTTTTAAATTTTGGAATTTATTAAATTATGCTTTTTTAAATTTTGAAATCTTGGATATTTGGATCTTTTAAGTTTTTATTTTTTAAATTTTGGATTTTTGGACTTTTGAATTTTGGATCTTCGAATTTTTAATTTTGGAATTTTGGATCATTTAATTTTAGATTTTTAAAATTTTGGATCTTTGAATTTTTAAATTTTGGATTTTTTAATTTTGAATTTTTTGATTTTTTAAACTTTGGATAAGCCTAATCATTGAGTTGATTGTGTTCTGTGCAGTCCGTTCCGTCACACCTCACTAATTTCGTGACGATTTTGAGCGTTACACAAGCTCTCGATTTACCCCTACCTACTTCAAAAGTCGGGATACGTTAGAATGTAGAATGAAAATACCGAGCGAGGTGGCCGAGGTTGACTCGCATTCGGGAGTTCCCAGGTTCAAATCCCGTGGCCGGCCAATGTGACATGAAGATGATAATGACGAGCAGTTGATATCAGGGGACCCCAAGGGTCTAAAGTTACCTGACATTTGTTTCACATGTGAGGGGAAAAAACCTGGAATGAAATCCACCTAGGTGACTTGTCGTTACCAGGAATCGAACACGGTCCACTGCGTGAGAGGAGAGCAATAAACCTAATTTTTGTTAAAATTTGACTTAAGGGGTTTCTAAAAAAAAAAGCCGATTACAGCCTGGGGTAGAAAAGTATACTATGGGCCTAGCCATTATACAAATTGTTTTCTGTGCAGTCCGGCATGAATTTGTATATTGTTTGAGAAAATGAGTCTCGCGCAGATTATTTTAAGACTAGCCTTTTAGCCGGTATTTAGTGTAAACAAAATTACATATCAGTTAACTTACAAGGAAACAATAAAAAATATGAAAACATGTATAGAGGGTGCAAAAATTTAGCTAGATTCATAATGTTGGTTTGTTTATTTTAAAAATGATTTTCCAATGCATTGTGCGAGAAAAACAGTAATTTAGCTAAGTAATTAGGTTCACTATTATACAGTCGTTTATAATCTTGTAACAAACTAGGAGGTGCCCGCGGCTTCGCCCACGATAATTAATTGAAAAATTAAAAATTAAGAGTATAATAATTATTAAAGCATTATATTTATTAACACTTGCACGCGAATCATTCATAAACTAAACCATTAATAATTAATTAAACAGCTAAAATTCCGGCTTCAGAGTACATTCCACGATTAGAAAGCGCCGCCTAGGAAAACGATATCAGATTCGATTATGCAGTTCCAAAGCTAACTGTGAACACATAATACGTATTGTTTCTCAACTGTTTGTTGACAGATGAATATGAATATGATGTGAATTTTATTTGATAAATTCAGTGTAATTTTCAGAATTATTCAAGGGAAGGAATGTTTTGTTTGGATTTTTATTGTCCGCGATACTTCCTTAGTTAAACTACGTAACTATTTTACAGCTGGTGCCAGCGGTTTCGCCCGTCATTATTAATTGACTCCAGGATTTTGAAGAAATTTATACTGACAGCTTATTAAAAATGTTTGTGGTTCAGAGCTATGAAAATTGTAAGTAAAAATAAAATTAGAATATTTGTTCATTGTGTTCATTTCACTTAGGCCTTATATAATAAAGAAACGGTTTTCCTAATTTTGTACTCTTCGTGAAACTTTAGACTGCGACTGAGTTCATTGTTTTCTGTGCAGTCCGCTCCGTCACACCTCACTAATTGCGTGACGATTTTCAGTGTTAGATTAATTTCGTGACGATTTTTGAGCGTTACACAAGCTCTCGATTCACCCCTACCGCGGCTAAAGAAGTTTTACTTAAAAAAAAGTAGTCACTCGGTATAGCAAATGTCTCAATTCGGTGGCGAATATGTAAAAAATAGCTGAACAATATTGCTGTATCTGTTGCAATAAATATTTTCATGAAATTGTGTTTTGTTTCTGTAAACGGTCCCAGGGAAATTTACTTTGTGGACGCGCTTCGTATTATATAAACTGAGCTATAGAATATGGAGAGAAATCCAGTAAATGATAACGCCTGACTACTGTGACTAGACTACCCGCCGCACACCTGAGCTGCTCACGCTTGCCTTCGTTGCAAGGGATATTTTTCATTCTCGAGGTATTCACAGACACGGATTGTAATGACATGTCATCTTTTTATTGATGCTGCCTAGACATTGCCAACTTGTAGATAAATCCTAATCATGGCCTCTAGATCAGTGGTTCCCAAACTTTTCAGTCCGCGGACCACTTTAAAAAAAATTAAAATTTCGCGGACCCCCTCTGAGTTTTGAAAAAAAAAAACTAAAAATTCTTTGATTCAAATGTATTTAATTCAATAGACAAAATAACACTATCAATGGTAACAAACAGAGTTTACTCCTTAATGTGAACAGTGAAGCTGCTTTAGAAAATATGTAATTTGATAAAATTACGAGATATCCTATTTCTGCTTGAACTACCTGCGGACCCCGTGAAACACCATCGCGGACCCCACTTTGAGAATCACTGCTCTAGATTATAGAAATGCATTTTTATTAGGTCCTTTTTTGTCATTTTATGGAATTTTATATTTTTAGGGCATTTATTTCAATTTTAGGTCATTATTTAAAAATGTAGCACATTCCTTTGCGGGAATGTATTTAACAACTTCCCAAAGTTTCATGGTGATCGGATGAATGGCATAGTAATGCATAAAGGACAGACACACATACATTAATTTTTATGTAGGCTATATAGAAGATCTATATAGATTACCCGTCGAGCGTTGCTGCAATCTCAGAAGATTATGAGAATTGAAATCGATTAAACTCACGATGAAAAAAATGTGTGTAAATGTATTTGACAGACAGACATATATTCGTTTTTATTTATATAGATGAAGAATGGAATAAGCCTACTGAGGCCATAGTTTCTATATTCATTTGTCCAGACTTATAATTCCGTTACATTTCAGGCAGATTTAACGACCCTACATAAGAGATTTTACTTATGATTACATATAGAAATGTTGTAGCCTGGACCCCGAACTAAGCAACTTCCCCGGAATTTTCTGTAAACCATCTTTCATAAGAAGCATATTCCATCTTAAATAAATATTTAATATTAGGCCTACCTTATTATAAACTTCTCTGGCGTTTACAATAACTTGCGATATCCATTGCCTTCCATAGCGATCGCGATGCTTTTTTTTTTTCTCCCAAGGTATGACAAAAATATACAAAGCCTTCTGCAATTGATTTGACAACTGAAATGAATAACTGATGCTTCGAAAGCGTAAAAAATGCACGTTTTCTTGCCGTTTTTCACTCATAACTCGCGAACGAAGGCTAAAATTAAAAATGTAGTATGACAGAAACCTTCCCGGGAATGTACCCAACAACTTCCCAAAGTTTCATGGCGATCGGATGAATGGTGTAGTAATGCATAAAGGACACACACACACACACACACATTCATTTATATATATATATATATATATATATATAGATTACAGAATAATGTACAATAGAAAAACTGGTGGCCTAATCATTGAGTTAATTGTTTTCTATGCAGTCCGACTAAGGTTTATATACTGAATGAGAAATGTGGTGTCTTTATTGTAAGTAGTTATAGTTCTGATGAAAATATTCCTGATGTTTCTGTTTGCAAATTACTATTTTTTTTTATTAACAGAAACATCCCTGGAAGTTTATGTAGCTTATACGGGGTTCAGTTTTCTTCATTTTTTTTTACAAGAAATACTAAAATTTCACATTATCTTCTTCTTGTACCTATAGTAGGTTACATATGGTACGGGCAGAGGTAGTAGGCCTAATAAAATGGACGTATAAAGCGACAAATGATGAAGAAGCCCTCAGAAGAACGAACGAGAAGAGATCAATCCTGAGCCTATATATATGAACCTCAAAAAAGACAAGTAACAAACGCTTTCTAAGTTACTCAAATGTATGAAATATGTTTATCTTTTGTTAAAAAAAACAAAAGCTACTCAGAAGTTGTTGACTAATGTTTTTTAAAGCGAAGTAATTTGAAGTTCAAGAGCGCGTAATGATATTGCTCTCCACCAGGGGGATGAAACATTACCAATTGTTTTGTTAGAAAAACAAACAGGAGATAAAAAGTTTAGACGCCACTTGCAGCATTTCGGCAGCGATGAAACTTTAGTTGCAGGGAGTGACGCTAGAGTGTGCTCGGGGTTTAACGGGTCATAAAGAAGTTGCTACATACCCTAATACCCTGCAGCTGTACCCTCGCAATCAAAACGTTGTCAAACACTTCTAGAGACAAACCAGATTTGCAACTAGTGTCTAACTCAAGCGCAATAGACGGGGCAAAATGAAAAAAAATCTGATGTGAAATTCACATAACTCCCTCTGCCCAAATAATAGTTAGCATCTTAGTATAATTGGTTGTAAAAATGAAGGAAACGTCGTTACCACATCGCATCCCCGAAGGATATATAACCCAAATAAAACCTGATTAATGTACTCTCGTAAGTTTCTTTACTTAAAGCATAGCCAATGCATTTTTATAACTTCACATTCTGATATAGAACACGAGACCATATTGAAAGAGCGCGTATTCAAAATGGGTGGCATAACTGCCCTTCAGATAATTTTTTCGAAAAAATGTTTCAAATAAAAGTTTTAGCTCTTGGTATAAGCATCCCATGTGTAAAATTTAAACAAAATCGTAAGAGCTGTTTTCGAGAAAATTGCAACAAACGAAATTTTCTTCACATAAAGTCCCCTTAAAAATAAAAGAAAGTGGTCGATAATCTTCTAGTCACATCCTCAAAAGGTACCTAAGCATATGTGAAGGAATATGTGGATAGTGTTATTTGTCAAAGCTAACTGTATTGCAATTTCCAAAGTAGTATATGGACACTGTAAAACAATATATTGCCATGAGAACTGATTTGCATTTCATAAATTCTCTCTAATATATTACCACTAGCAGGTGCCCGCAGCTTCGCCCACGATTATGTACTCAACTGATAGATGTTTTATGTAAACAATGTATTTATAAGGAATAAATAAAAGATATTTATTAACAATGACGTTCTTTAATATAAATTGCAATATTTTATACTTATTTAATTTATATTGTTTTATTTAGTAAATATAAATAATTAAACGAATAAAACTAATATTATGCTGCCATATGGACATACAGGTTCGAAATGAAAAGATTAAAACGTACCACAGATTCATGAACCTTACCCAAATCATGCATAAACAATTGAAACAATTGATATTTTAAAAATAACTCCGCATAGTGAGTTTCATACAAATCATTCAACGTTTTCCCATTCAGGCATGCGTTCATTATCCCCACCTGTCCACCTATGTAAAGAAAATAAGATATCTACATGTCGTAGTGTTATGACAAATGAATCATGTAGATCTGGTTGACAAAATCGAAGCGATCGACACATTGAAATCTTATATTACAAAAAGTTCGATTTCAACGATACTCTTCCTCCCGGTTGCTATGCAAACCGAGCAAGGCCACCTTGAAATAATTTTACAAATCAAAAGTGTGTTGTTAATAGGTGGCGTTGGATCTCCACGGAAACAAGAGCTCAAATGTTATATTAGATTCCCATTCTCCCATGTGAAATTACAATTTTCAATAAAATTCTATCTTCTGTTGCATTATTTAAATCTATAATTATCTTCCTTTCTTCTTGATGTCAAGTCGTATCTGAAGATTCTTCTTCTACCAAGTTAACCTTTTCCCTTTACTTTTCCTTTGATTAAATTCAGCAGAAAATGTTAGTCATCGAATTAACTGGTGTCGTGCACATCGGCACAGTGGCATTTTCGTGCACATCGGCATAGTATTTTTATCTAGTAATGGTTACCATGCTCATCGCCACACACCACGTTGGGTGCAGGGGTGGACATAGAGACTCAAACCTACAGCCTCCTTCACCACGGCTCCAAGGCAGCACCCCTTAGCTACCGCGGCTAAGGAAACCGACCGTTGATATCTTGTAGATAGGTTGTCAGGTTAGGTTAGGTTAGGTTAGGTTGGGTTGGGTTAGGTTAATTCAAGTCTCATTCAATCGCAGGCAGATACTTCATGAATTATTTCTAAACAATACAATTATAATATTAACGTACACAGTATGTATCTATAATAATAAAAGGAAGTGTTTGTCTTTCTGTCTATCTAGCAGTTACTGTGAACTCCATTGCATTCGATACGATAATGTAATTCCAACTTTGTCTCTATGTCCACCCCTACGAAGGGTGTGTGGCGATGAGCACGATGACATTGCATGATAAAAATAATATGCCGATGTGCACGAAAATGCGATTGTGCCGATGTGCACGCAACCGAATTAACTATCCCTGCGCTACATATTTTAGTAAAGATTGAAAAAAAACTTCGAAATAATTATTAAACACAATTCAGGATATTATGAATCGATCTGGAGCTTGGCTCGCAAATCGACTAAAAAAATTGAATCGGCTTATCGACCTATAATGTATTGTCTCCTGATTGTACTACTTGATACTTTATTAAGAAGGTATTGCGTAACATCATCTATGAGTTATAAATATAAATCTAAAATTTCAGATTTATTTGCTAAAGATGAGTTAAGTCACTGATATTTCTGGACAAAAGGTATTAATCAAACTTAATTCTAGCAGATTTAATGTTCTTAAAACTTCCAAGATCTCTTCTCGTCTACTCTTCTGAAAAAAATATTCGTTCTTTAATGTGTCTGTCCACCAAATCTGATCTATTTTCCTTCAACACTACATCTCAATTATAGAAAATTAACAATTTCACTGCTATTGACATATAATTGTATCACCTAAAAATTGTATAAAATGCGAGACGTAAGTTAAATTTCAGTAATATTTTACTGCAAAATGTGGGGATTTTTATTGGCATCTTATGATCGTCATTCGTATAAACCACCTATTTTACTGAAATTTTCCCCATTGATTTCAAACTTAAAGTCCAATGATGATTTCACCTGATGATTGATTATATAATACACTAATTAACTTTTCATTTTAGATAAATCTCGGGATTTCATTATACCTGCTGGCCTGGTGGTCAGTATATTTAAAAGGAATTGATAACATATACACCTTATTTCAAATAAGCTTTAGAGGTTAAAAAAAACCTTGAACTTGCATTCATGAAACGAAGCTAAAGGAATATATTTCTATTTCATGGAACCCGAAGGTTCATTACCGCGCTTACCTGAGCCCGCCATTCAACCCTATTCTGTAATAACTCCATCTAACCGACCCTAGCAAATCCTACTTCCCGTAAAGCTATTCTAATATTGTCCTCACAACTACGTCTAGGTCTTCCAAGTGGTGTCTTCCCTTCGATTATCCCACTCAATACTTTTTAGAAGTGTCTTTCCTCCCCCCCATGCGCGCAACATGTCAAGCCCATTTCATCCTCCGTGATTTAATTACCCTTACTATCAGTTCACGAGTACAGGTTATACAGTTTTTTCCAGTCCCCATTTTCATCTCTTTTAGGCCCAAATATTTTCCTAAGCCCCCTGTTTTCGAACACTCTCAGATTATGTAAGGGGCCATGTCTCACATCCATCTACTCTTATACAATTCAACGGCCCTAAATAGCGTGCTTGCTCGCCCGCTTCGTGAGACATCGGGTATACTCGGCGATGTTCGTCTCTCGCAGTCTAAACTTTCATGACGACTACAAAATTAGGAAGGAAAACTGTTTCTTTATTATATAAGGCCTAAGTGAAATGAACACAATGAACAAATATTCTAATTTTATTTTTACTTACAATTTTCATAGCTCTGAACCACAAACATTTTTAATAATCTACCAGTGTAATTTTCTTAAAAATCCTGGAGTCAATGAATAATGGCGGGCGAAGCCGGGGGCAACAGCTGTAAAATATTGATGGTTTTATCTCTTGAAATATCGCTGATAATAATAATCCAAACAAACCATTCCTTCCCTTGAAACATTATATAATTTCTGAAAATTACACTGAATTGATAAAATAAAATTCACATCATATTCATGTCAATAAACAGCTGAGAAACAATACGTATTATGTGTTCACAGGTTCTTTGGAACTGCATAATCGATTCTGATATAGTTTTCCCAGGGGGCGCTTTCATGTCTTGGAATGTACTCTAAAGCAGGAATTTTAGCTGTTTCATTAATTATTAATGGCTTAGTTTATGAATGATTCGCGTGCAAGTGTTAATAAATATAATGCTTTAATAATTATTATACTCTTAATTTTTAATTTTTAAAAGAATTATCGTGGCAGGATAATTGCCTATAAATTTTTATTTTTAGATTTCTGGACAGAAGACGGGAAGATAGGAGTTTCTGAACTGCATAAAAACAAGCATTTCCACATTTCAGTCGAGACTTAACTTTTACCTTAATATTATTTGTATATGTAATTATTGCTCCCAGAAATTTGAATTTCTCCGCTTGTTCGAATGCTTTATCTGCTTTCGAATATTTTTTCGAGTTTAAATATATAATATTCATTCACATTTGAATTAATTGTGAAATCTCGCATATGGAAGCGGGATAAGGTCCCCTTAATAATCTTGGAACATAATACTGTACGCAGGCAGTCCTTTAAAATGCAAACAAACACAAGTTTGAGTGGGAGCACATAGAACCCGCTTTCTTTGAAAGTCAATGAGAAGAGACACTTACCTGGATGTGAAGTGTTTGCAGTAGGCCATGCCCGTCACCATGGCAACGCGAGTGTTTACGTATTAATGAAGAAGTCAGTGAGAGTTTGGAATGAACTTAGCAGAGACACTGAGTCATGTGTTAGGGACTCAATAACAACAAACACACACACAATATCAAACAGTAGAGATGCGACGAGCGATGGTGCGCCTGGCCGCCATGTTGCATGGCCGCTGGATATTCCCCTGTAAACAAACAAATTTCAATTAACACACTGGAGGCCCAGAGGGTTCCAGGAGGTTGAGGCACCCAGATTTTGGACATTCGGGACATGAAGGTGGTAAGGTTGTCAGCCTTACGCACCGGCCGCCTTTACCCCCAGGATTGCTCCTGGTACTCATTTCTGTTGGAGGCTGAGTCTACCCCAGGGCCATAGTGCCACCAGAAGGATTAGGCCAATTGAAAAATCTCAACGACCTCATCGGGAATCGAACCCGCTACCTTCCGGTTTGTAGCGCAGCGCCTCAACCACTACGCTACGGCGTACCCCTATTAATTTACATCTAATATAACATTTGAGCAGGTGTTTCCATGTACATCGTATTCAATTGTGGAATTAATTGAAGGTGCCATAGCAAACTTTTCTTTCTACAAAGATGGACGGAAGGGGGATCATGAATGTAGGCCTAAGAGGAGAAAATACAGGGTGTTAATGAATAACACCGAAATATTTTACCTGTGTATAGAAGGGACATAGACAAGCAACTTTCATTAGGAGATTTTTGCTCTATGACGTAAAATGTGTAGGCTATGCTACAGGGCATTAAAGTCATTAGAATTTGGTGCTCATAAGTCAATAATGAAACGAAATAGGGTTAACATTTTTATTAAGTTGACTTCATGCCTTCTTATTGATCGATAAGAGCCTGATTCTTAATCATTCATCAACAGCTATATCGTAATTTAGAGTTTTCATAATGTGGGTGAGTCGGTAGCGCGCCTGCCTTCCACTCCGGCGGCCCGGGTTCGATTCCCGGCCGGGTCGGGGATTTTTCAGTAGTGAAAAATCCCTTTCCCGGGTTCAGGACTGGGTAGGTTAAGATAATGCACATTGTGCGAGATTCCTTAATTATTTATAATCTGAATATTTACAGACTAATCACATGACTGGTCGCCACTGCATTAGTGTTTTTTTCATTCATAATAACTCACTGCAGTGTTAACAGTGAAGTTCCTTTGTTTTTCATTTTTTTCTAATGTTAGAAGTCAGTGGCGGCCATGCCCTGGGAGATTTTATGCTGTAACAGAAAAAATTGAATCCATAGTGCAAAAGTCTCTTAATAAAAGTTGCTTGTCTATGTCCCCTCTATACACAGGTAAAACATTTCGATGTTATTCATTAACACTCTGTATTTCCAACTATTCAATTTGATTTTTACAATCCCCAAGTTGGAATAGGGCGAGTACATTAATGCTTTTATTTTATTTTTTGTACTAGCTTAAAAGGCCCGGCGTCGCCCGGGTTTTTTATTTTGTAATTGGAAATTAACTTATGAAGGACTTTAGATTTATAAATTCTAGGTCCTTATATAGGTATTTATAATGAAATAGGAAGAACGACTTATCACACTCAAACCATTCCCTCAGAAAACGCTTGGTATAGCTTTTTATGGCTCATAGAGGATGTAGAATTTTGCATCCCATCGCTTGTAGGCCTAAGCCCAGGAGGGGTTCTAATAAGAAGAAACCGAAATTCCGGTAACATAAAATTGTATTATCGTGGCTGAAAATTTTGTTTCTCACTGTCATGTTACCATAAAACCGTTTTCGGAATGAAATTAAACAGAAATACAATATCACTTTCATACATCTCTTCCCAAAACATATTACCTTACCTCGTATTGTTTTCTCTATGTCCAGGGTAAAGAAAGTTATGTGACTGCATTATTTTCGTGGATATTGATAGTTCTCTCATTTGTTTCTCTCATTTGTCAAATTTATTCTACTTTCATTTTTTTTCCAAGGCCATCTGAGACTCGCTGGTAACAATATGTTTTAATGTCAAATGTGATTTGGATTCGATAATTCTGTGTAAGAAGGGATTAAGTATTCTCAAAAAACATTTGATTTTTGGCATTTAGAATCAGAATTTTTCAAAATCCTTTCTTAGTGAGCACTTACATTGTGAAACGAAGGTACTGTCAAAATTCCAAGTCTCTACCTATTATAGTTTAGGCTGTACGTTGATTCCTGTCATTCAGTCAGTCATTCAGTCAGTCAGGACAAAGCCTTTTATATATAGAGAGATTAAATGTCAACGATATTTTATTCGGTAACCTAACTATTTTCGACAAATAGAAAATGTCAAATCAATGTAAAGAAAAACCAAATGGGAAAAATCCATCGACCGCGGCTGGGATTGAGAAAGCCTGATTTTTCTAGAATAGCTAAGATAGAGAATTTGGCATGAACTATGGCTTTACTACTAGTGGTAAAAGAAACTTGGGAAAATAACCTTTTGGTGTGGAGCATTACATTTTATGATCATACGACGATCTTTCTTTTTACTTAAGCCTATTCTGTGGCGAAAAGAACTTATGATTGGTCTGGCAGATAAAATGACAACTTGCTGGTGGTGCTCTCTATGTGAGACTTTCGTAATTAAAGTTCTTCTCAGTCTTTCAAAAGTTGGTACGGCAACAAATGACTGTCGGTATTGACAAAATAAGGGACGGCGAAACAAGAGAATGGAGCATTAAAAAAATACAGCCTCAACAAATCATGTCTGCCAATTTTTAATTAAAAATAAGCTTGAAAAACGAAAGAAGAATAAAGCATTCCTACACAGTCATATATCTTATATTAAAGTTATATCAATACCAGAACATTAATATAAATAAAATAAAAATCAGGTAAACTGTTGTAACAAAGTGCCAGAATGCTTTTGTTTACTCAGTGTTAATTGCAATTATGATATGCAGAAAATAAGTTATTTTTGTAATCGATTTCAGAGTTAAGTTCTAGATCGATTCATTAAGCAGGGCTTACGGAAGAACAAAGGTCTAGTTTGATAAGCATATGTGAAGGAATATGTGGATAGTGTTATTTGTCAAAGCTAACTGTAATGCAACTTCCAAAGCCGTACATGAACACTTTGAAAGAATATGTTGCCATGAGAACTGATTTGCATTTGATAAATTCTTTCTAATATATTACCATAAAATAGGCATTAAATTGGGCATTACTCCGGTACCGGTCAACCGATTTGGAACAATATCAATAGGCTTCTTTCCATGGACGTTATAAATGCGTACACCAAGTTTCATGAAAATCCGATAAAGCGTATTTGAGTTATCGCGCGTACAGACACACGGACGGACAGACAGACGGACAGACATTTTCTCGTCCCCCACACAATCTCATAAAGTACCATATTGGAATTTAATATAGAAATACTTTAGTATTGCGTCTTATGGTAGGCCTATTGCCTTAGTTAATGATACAAGGTGTTTTCAACAATATCTCATTTTCTATAAGAAATATAGTCGACAACGCTTTACAACCAAAGTATGAAGATTTTGCGACCATCCTAAGAAATATAAGACTTGAAAGGCGCAATGAATTTTAACATATTTAATTTTATTCAAGCTGAGTCTATTTAATGATCATATTTAAATATTCTCAACTAAAAAAGTGCTGTCCATGAAATTAAAATCAAAGATGGCTACAATGTATTTTATAGCACTAGTCTGATTATGTGCAATTTATACTTCGTGTGTCTTGTGTTCCTAATTCAAACTGTCAAAAAAGAATGTGTCTTTTTAGGTCTACCAAGTGACCAATGTTACAAGAAAATCTTGGGTAGCATTACACTTCATTAAAATGATTCTTAAAAAGGGAAGCGCGACATGTGTGATATGTCGACTTTACCATACCTTACCTCACCGTGACAGAAATTTTGAGATGCATGAAATTATTTGTCTCCTACTGCTTCAGCTTAATTTATTTATGCATAATATGCAAAACAATAGAATGATATTACACTAGCTGTCTATATTTTGACGCATTTCGGATTTGAGTATCCATGCTGCCGTGCCTGTACACAATATGGCGTTGAAATGCAGTGTTGAACTGAGAGTTAGTTATGTTCTGCGAAGTCAGTGAACTGCAATGAACACAAAGAGGCAAAGCTAATTATTTATTGATATAGGAGGCCGTGCTTTCCTCATTTCAGCGCGTCATCAATCACACTGACGTCACGCTCGCTTTCATTTGTTACATGCCTTCTGCCTCTCATCGAAGAAACTAACTTCCTCTCACAGTGGCGGCTCGTGCTTTCTGCCAAATTTAATTTATCTGCAGTGGCGGCTGTTGTTAATAAAATTAAACTTTTGATACCTTTGATTTGCATGTATTATGAGGGAAGAAAGTATTTTGTCTAAAAAGTCTGGCGTTGCTCGGGTTTTTTATTTTGTAATTGGATATTATCTTATGAAGTACTTTTGATTTTTAAATTATAGGTAATTACATAGGTATTCAGAATTTTAAATGAGGAAGAACGGCTTATCACAAAGTCCCTACCTGTTATAGTTTAGGCTCTACGTTGATTCTCTGTCAGTCAGTCAGTCAGGACAAAGCCTTTTATATATATATAGATCATAGAGGATGTAGAATTTTGCATCCCATCGCTTGTACACAGCAAACCTGGTAGGGGTTCAAATAAGAAGAAACATAAATTCCGGTAAAATAAAATTGTATTGTCTTTGCGGAATATTTTATTTCTCACTCTCATGTTACCATAAAACTGTTTTGGGGATGAAATTAAACAGAAATGCAATATCACCTTCATATTTCTCTCCCCAAAAATCTGCGATATAATAATATACACATTACCATACCTCGTATTGTTTTCTCTATGTCCAGGGTAGAGAAAGTTATGTGACTGCATTATTTTCGTGGATTTCATTCTTTAATATTTATTTATAACATGGATTATATTGATAGTTCTCTAATTGGACAAGTTCGTTTCATTTATTTCCAAAGCCTTATGTGAAGACTGCCAACAATACTGTTGTCAAGTGAACTGTGATTTGGATTTGATAATTCTGTGTAAAAAGGGATTAAGTATTCTCAAAAACATTTAATTTTTAGCATTTGAAAACAAAATTTTTCAAAATCCTTTCTTAGTGAGCACCTACATTATGAAACGAAGGTACTGTCAAAATTCCAAGTCCCTACCTGTTATAGTTTAGGCTCTACGTTGATTCCTGTCAGTCAGTCAGTCAGTCAGTCAGGACAAAGCCTCTTACATATAGAGAGATTGAAAAGATTAACTGAAACGAAGGAGGTTATGCGAAAATAATTTGAAACAAACGAGCGTAAAATAAAATAAAAATAAAAATGTGGGTTAACACACTTTCTCAGGAGGCTTAGGATTAATCTCAGATTTCAATTTATTTTTCAGATTGGAGATGGATCCAGCAGTCAAAGTGCTTTCTGCAAACCAATGGATGGGGCCTCAAGATGATTTGATAGATGAATTAGATTTCAATTCTGTCAGAGGCAAATTAAATTCTTCTCAACCTGATCATGGGCAAGAGTTCATAGAAATCAAGCGGTTCCAGGAAATAAAACCGATCAACAGGTATGCAATCTTATCTCAGTTCAAATAATACTAACAGTAGCAATAACATAGTAGTAAGATAGGACCCAAAGCTTAGGGTGAAAGGTAGACCTACTATAGTTAGAGACCCGTCAAAACGGTTGTTAAGCAATATTTTGTTTTCAAATTTAAATTTAATTTTTAAAATATGCACATTTTATAACTCACTCATTTCATTATTATTATTATTATTATTATTATTATTATTATTATTATTATTTTTAATTAAGCCTACTAAAAACAGATATTTTATTGTCATCTTGATACAAGCTCCCGCCAGTTTTATTAAGTGCCAGAATGGTACTTTCTGAGATTGTGTAGTGGACGGGAAAATGTCTGTCTGTCTTCTGTACGCGCGATAACTCAAATATGCTTTATGGATCTTCATGAAACTTGGTATACGCATTTATAACATCCATGGGAAATATTCTATTGATATTGGGCCAATTCGATTGACTGATACCGGAGTAATGCCCAATTTAGTGCCTATTTTATGGTAGTATATTAGAAAGAATTTATCAAATGCAAATCAGTTCCCATGACAGCATATTGTTTTACAGTGATACAACTTCTCACATTCAAATTATTCCCTCATAAAACGCTAGATGTAGCTTTTTATGGCTCATAGAGGATGTCGAATGTTGCATTCCATTACTTCTAAACACCATGCCTAGGGGTTGAAATAACGAGAAACCGAAATTCCGGTTACATAAGATTGTAATGTCTTTACAGAAAATTTCTCATTCTCATGTTACCATACAATAAAAAAGAAATTCAGTATCTCTTTCATACTTTCCTTCCCAAAAACCTGGGACATAATATACTGGGGGCATAGCACTAAAAATGTTACATCCTATTTTGTTTTCTTTTAGATGATTATGATAAAAACAGCCCTATTTCTTGACCAATACAAAGCCTACAGCTAACATATCAGTGGACTGAAAAAAGAAATATTTTTAGGTTAGGTTATATTATTTTAAGTTAGGTTAGAAGTAGCGCCTTAGGTTAGGATAGAAGTAGCGCATGCTTGAAAGAGTTAACTTACCATTGAGCACATGTACGGTGATGCTCTTGGATTGTGCATTGGAAGGGTTGCACTGGTAGCGACCCGAGTCGGAAGGTCGCGCCTTCTGGATCAGCAGGAAGCTGGTGGTTGTCTCTCCTTTCTCAGTAATGACGCTCACACCCCCACGAGGCGAATCATAGCTGATTATCTGCAAAACAACATCATTTGAACGTCATTATTCCAACACTTGGGCAAAGGCAGTTTTCATAATCGACAGTCGTATCGCTTGGTTATCCGCACTTAGGTCTATCCTGCGCCAAAATACAAAGACACAAGTACACAGCCCAAACACGTCACACCATCAACATCCCCTACGGATGTACATAAGGGCACAATAGGTATACACACATCACATATGGTTACCAAAATTTCGTTTGACCGGAGGTTTAGGCTTAATTGCTTGGCACTCCGGGGGTAACGGTGGGCACACACAGAAAAAGTCATATCGCTGGATTACCTTCAAAACATTAATTCTAACATATTCTCGATTTTGATACATTCTTTTCGTTGGTATATTAATTTTCCTAAAAACCAATAAATACGGGAGAACTACAAGGACAGCATGTCGGAGGATGTAAAATGGAACCTTCATAAGGGATGTCAAAAGGGAGTGATTATTAATATGGCTACTGTGTAAAGCAAAAACTTGATTTTGTTGGAGGATTTGGTGTTTTTGTATGAATGGGCACCACCTTCAGCAATATGGCCTGCCTACTCCTTGACGTACCCAAAGTACTCATTCAACCAACCGTGAGTTACTGAGGGAGAATTCCTATGACGTAGTCGAATTATCAGTTAGTGCAAACGATTTCAAACTAAATAGTGATACAAAAAATGCCTTTAGGCAGGCCTACAGGCTGAGGTGGATTTCAAAGTGCTTTTGGTTTAAATTATTGTCGCTGCGCAGCACTGTTCTTTTTTAGCCTTGGCATGACAAACCCGCAATAATAACTGCAAAAAAGAGGAAAAAGCACTTTTTCAAACATTCTAATCTCACCTTATATGAGAGCTATCGAGAAACTAGTTATTTATTTGTAGAGAACTCATCAAGAGCTTTTCAACGACACCCCACAAGACGTGGTATCAAAAATTTCGAATTTCCATCCCCCACCCCCACTCGTACTCCCAAAACCCCCGAATCGTTGGTGTCACTGTGAACTCCATAGGGAGTACTCTAATTTATTCAAACAAAGTTTCCCTCTATACTTCATAGGGGCGGAGATATAAATTTTTCAAAATTTCAACCCCCTCCCCGACCCCCCCCCCTTGGGTCAATTTTGGTCATTAACGAACTTGTACGAACTATTGGCCCTAGAAATAACATAATAAAATTTGGTTCAAATATCTTCAAAATTACGGCCGCTAGCGTGTAAAGATATAGGCCTATATATAAAATTTAACGGGCCGTGGTTTCGTACTTAGGGGGCATGAAACAGCTGCCCAGCCAACGCGGTGGACGTATTTATATTCTTAATGAAGAATGAACATTGGCCATCAATATGTCATACAATTTATATATATGGCCATCATATATATATATATGCTGGGGAAACCAAGACAAACCCCATGTCAAATTGGTCCAATGTGAGTCCAAGACGTTACCATCTCGGCCACCTCGCTGAATAAAAATTGAAGTTGATAAGCCTAATTAGTAGGTATTAAAAATTCCATTGTCCCTTGAAGTAATTCACACCCTGTATACAGCATGGCCTACTTATCTGTAAGCATTATTATCTGCGAGAGCTTCACAGCGATTAGAAGCGATCACGTGCCACTTGCTGATTGGGTAACATGGCGTGAAGAGAGCGGATGTACACCACGGACATGAAGATGCGTTCACATTATCTCAAGATTTAATTCCGCTTGAGAGGACCAGTTCAATCAGATCGACTGGTTCTGGGAAGAACTATGGGCATATTATCATGTCTGCAATATACAGGGCGATCAAGAAGTCGCTCCGCAGCACTTGTATAACTCGATCAGTAAGACTAAGGGCCTGTACGACGACCTGCTGATATCATATTTAGCTGCCAGATAGAGAACATATCTGGAAGTTGGCCAAGAATTGCGTATTGTGATCTCCTGACAAAATCTGTCTTTGAAGACAACTTCCCGATAAGCTAGCAGGAGGATGGGGTGGCTGACAAGCTTCCAACTGCTAGTTAGGAATCTTGGTTGAAACAAGATGGCAGTGTTCCGAAGTTTTCTGGCCACATGAATTTTAGAACTGATGCCGGAAGATTTAATTTACATAAAATTGTCATTTTATGCTCACATATGAATGAAATAGAATTGAAAAAATAGATGAATGCACTTAAAACGATATATTGTTATGTAATTTAATTGTACAAATACAAATCCGAGCTGCCGCACCTAGCGGAGGACTACCGAACTACAACAGACACACCTCTCTGCTCAACGAGGTAAGGACCATTTTACAAATTTTTACTGCGTTCTTGCCGGTAGCAGTTCAGCGATGGTATTACGAGGCATCTTCCAGTTAAGCTATCTGGAAGTCACGTATCTGGAGGATTTGTCGGCAGGTGGTAATACAACCCCTAAGTTAAAGAAATGACTGCGCAGTAGTCAACGATGACGTAATCTAGACCTGCCTGACCTTTATAGTACGTGATGTTCTTTGCCAGTTCATACTGTACAGACCGTGTAAAAAAATCTTAGTTATTCAATAGTCAAAAAAACCCCAACAGCGATATTCTGTGAGTTACATACCATTACTTAAATAATATTTCATAACTAATGAAACAAAAAAACTTTATTCACTTTATTTTTGTTTTCAATAGTTACGGGCTATTATGAACCGCATAGTTTGGAATGAATAGTACAGTATATGCATTCTCTTCTGCCCTTACTCCACTGCTACCGGCGGACAATAAGCTATCTGCACGTGTTGGTATGGTTATTATGTTCTACAACAAGCATTTATGAAGTAAGAAATAAAAGTAACATAAAACTCACCTATTCACAGAAGATGTTGAATATATTTGTATTTCTCTTGAAGACACAAATTCACCCTCTTTAATTTATTTTCGAAAATTTTAATTAATATGTAATGTAATTACTTATTCCTGTTTTCGACTCATCAACAATAGCAAACAGATGTATGACAATAGTTAGCTACTCTGGTATACCTGCTTCGACTCTGAAAGGAAGGTAGGGAGAAATACCAACTTTCGCACGAGTGGCGAACATAACCAGAGCTGCGGAGAGACCTATAAATTGAAGCCACTTTGTTACTACATCAGTTTACCTGATTTTATTTTCAACACGACAAAGGTTTTGTTGTCTCTCCCCGCAGAACGTAGAAAAAAAGCTAATAAATTGGACCAAAAACATGTTAAGATTAAATTAGGTATTATAGGTCTTTACCGTATTTTACGGACCATAAAGCTGCAATTCCACTGAGGCAACATTTGGGCAACATGTAGCATGCGTCAATGCCGCATGCTACACACAGTAATTCAATTGCAGCAACACGAAGCGACAAACGACAAGTCGCCTTGCCGCATGCTACAAGTTGACTGTTGTCGCCAGGAGGCCTTTGTCGCCCTTCGACAAAATTCCTCGTGTCGAACAGTGTCGTCGCTATCCGACAGCCAGCGGATCGGGGCGACATGTAGCATGCGACATGGGCTGCTTGCACCTCATAAACAAGCTATGAAAACAAACAAACAAGGGTCTTCATAGAGCAGAGCATTTAAATCACAGCCACGTCAGCATAAAGGAGGAGAAAGAAAATAACTACTGTAGTACTGTATATCGGGTCTCCTTGAAGTTTTAAAACTTAATAATTGTTTTCCTTCAAATCCCAATAATTGCCAATACAGTAGTTCAATTGGAATGGGAAGCAGCAATGAAAGTAGTTGTTACATATATACATTCGAAATTAGGCTTGAAAAATAATAATTCCTTTATTGCAACCAATGGTTATATCATGATCATGGCCCGGATTCTAATGACATGTCATCTTTTTATTGATGCTGCATAGACATTGCCAACTTGTGGATAAATCCTAATCATGGCCTCTAGATTATGGAAATGCATTTTTATTAGGTCATTTTTTGTCATTTTATGCAATTTTATATTTTTAGGGCATTTATTTCAATTTTAGGTCATTATTTTGTCATTTTCGTGTCATTTGTTTCCTCATTTAGTCATTTTCATGTGTTTACATTGAGTGTATTAACTTCTTTTTCGTCGCTAGCGGTGCTGTCTTTGAAGTGTTGTCTGTTTAATGCAAGAAAGAAAAATTCGGCGTTAAAGTGTTGATATGTTTCAGTCGGAAGTGAGAATCAAAGAAACGCCAAAATTTTGTATTATAATACTATTGTTATTAGATTGACTTGGCACCAGAGTCTGCCACCTGCTTGGATTTGAGAGTGCAAAGTATTGTTTACCCTCAATAAACGACAATAGAGAGTTTTTGCCATAGCGTGTTGTCGGATACGGTACACACTAATGTCACATGATCGAATACGGTAAATGGAATAATGTCTTGTGCTACGACGGAGTTTTTGCCAGCGTAAATTGACACGGTACGGTATAAGATAACAGAGAAAATGGAGGAACTGCTTCAGACTGCCACACTTGAAGATTTTAACAATGAGTTATTGGAGAATATGATACCAAATTGTTCTCCGAATGTGATAGGCCTATGAATAAATTTAATTTTCCATTGTTTCTGTTATAAGCCTACAGATATTATATGAATTCCATAGCACCTCATAACAGCATATAAACATTAACATAACCTCAAAATGGGATTTTAATAAGAAAAATATATTTAACTTGTGAAAATTTATAAACACTGCTACGCAAGTTTATTGAAATGTTTTTGAGTTTGTTACAGGCATTAAATTATCTGCAGTGGTTTATTATACTAGAAATAAGTGAGGCTATAAATACCGGTACTCATCATTGAAAATCTACTGTAACTTTCAGAATAAAAATCATATAAGATTATAGCTATATGCCATAAGTAGCCTAGCCAGAGAAATATTTTGTATATTATCAGTAAATATTATTCAAGAAGTAATTTTATATTGGCATCTTTTTAGTTAAACTCTCAAATTGAAATAAAAGTAAATAGGCCTATACATTATTGAAAGAGTTTCTTCTAGTTCCTTCTGTTATAGATTGCTTTTGGTATAAAAACGCTGAATTAGTTTTTTTTTAGTATAGATTCCCTGCGTCTTCTTTTCCTCATAGGAGGAAGATGTAAAAATCTAAAGTTGGGACCTTGGGCAATCAGCTGACCATTGGAAGTAGGGTGAGTTTCTAGTTCTTTATTGAAGGTTAAACAACTGCTGTGTGGTGGGATGTCATCCACAATCACGTCATTGTTTATACTGTATACTGATTATTTATGTCAGCTATAACACCAATACTGCACAGTGCCTCTCCCCTGTCTTCTAGTCCTCTCCTTCTTGAAGCTGATTCACCAGACTCCATTTTAACTTTAAATGCGTTAGCCATGTCTGAAATTATTGCCATCTCCTACCAAAAAGTCGGGAACATCATAAGCATTTGAACCAATAACCTCACGCAAGAGAATCAAGTCGTTATTTATGTTAAAGCGAAGTCTTTCCTGTTTTTCGGGATTCATGTCTATTACCGTAAGCTTCACGCTAATCATTCCGAAATAACGTGTCACGTTATCAGATATAGCGTCACGGCAAACCGGCGCATGCGCACAACATCAATCACGTGACTTTAACGTTTACGGTAACTCAACGTAAGCTGGGCAAAAACTCTCTAATATAATCCGGCAGACCACAAAAGGATGTGCCGAATTTTGACTCGCCAGTGCCTCAGAGCCAGTATAAATTTCTGTGAGAAAAGAACATTCACAACATTACAGTTATTTACAGTTTTTATAATTATGTACAAACTAGTCTATAACTTTGTGTGTACAATAATAATTTTTTATAAATAAAATATCAGTTTTAGGTCATTTTTTATAATTATTAAGTCATTTTCTTTAAAATTTAGGGTCATTTTATAGGTCATTTTTCAAACAATTTTAGGTCATCAGAATCCGGGCCCTGATCATGATGAATGAGCACTGGTAGAATGATGTATTGCAGGGGAAACAGGAGCCCCCCCCCCCGATAGAAAAAGTCAGGTAAAGTAAACTATGCAAAGTGACAGCAAGCTAAGTATTACGCCATAAGAATCTTACATTTTTACAATTATTACATAACCTGTCAATAGACCAAGTTAGCGCATTCTCAAGACACAATAATATAGAGAATAAAAAAATAATTTAAAAAAATAAAAATGTAAGGATTATAGTCCAGTCTGATTGATGTTAAATAGAAATAAGACAATATTAGGATACATTGTTACGATATATTACTATTAAAAAATTCATCTATGTTACAAAATGGGGTTTGAATATGCCAATTCTCTGATACTACTGGAGTAACTAAAATCAATTATACCAAAAGTCCCTCTTGATGGATTCCTGGCCAACCAGTCATGTGCTCTTATCTTAAAGAAATTTACAGGTAAATTTTGATAAATTATTGGTAATTTATTAAATAGTGTCTGCCAATAATTTGACAGCTATTCAGACATTTTAATAGCCCATGGTGTTGTATATAAATATGGGTATTGTATATGGTATTATTAAAGACATGTTGCACCAGACTGAAGTTGCTTCAGTTGAATCGTTCTAGTCCCATGCTACACGCCTAGGCGACAAAGCGAATACGACATGGGGAGACAAATGCCGCATGCGGCATATGGAATTATTGTGGCACATTGTCGCACGCCTACAATCAGGCAACACTAGGATACAAGTCGCATGCCACATGTCGTTCAGTGTTGCTTCAGTGGAATTGCGCCTTAAGACGCACTTTTTTTTTACCTTGAAAACAGAGCCTTAAAAGTTGGGTGCGTCTAATAGTCCGAAGTACACTAAATAGATTAAAATTAAGGTAAATATTGCTGGAATATCATAGTTACGCACAAGGGGTTGTAAACGATAACACAGTTACAAATTTTAGCACAGACTGTACATCACTGCACTTGTCACAATCGTAAAATAAGGGTAACTGGAAGTCAGGTATACAATGCAAAAAGAAAGGAATGTTGAGTTCTTTTATACGAAAGGAGTTGTCTTCGCTGGGTGGTTTAAATGAATACAGTGACCTCTAAACAGCCGTATGCTGAATTGAGGGTTTAAAAGTATTTTCAATCTTTCATGAGAAATCAGTTCAGTTGTTAAAATCTACGTAAAGAAGAGATTTTCGTACAATGCAGGTTTTAAGTTAGCAGTGATTTACACCGATTCCATTGTACAAGGTTATAATTTGTTTATGCAATGAAGTATATTATTCACTTTTAAAAATTTCGTTTACAATTACATTAATTTTTTTTTTCCTTTAAATTTCAAACCTAAAATTAAGGTGCGTCTTATGGTCCCTAAAATACGGTATGTTGTTTTAGGTACCACAGAATTTCTATATGAATCCTTAGGATATAATACGAAAAAAGTGTATGCGCGTTTGTTTTGGAAGTAAGGGAAAAATTGATAAAAACCTAAGATACGTCATACCGTAATTCTGTCTCGCTCACATAAGCCACTCTTGCTCTGTCTAGGTAACGAAGCGCAATTTACATTTCAAGTAGCTTAACGCTGTAACATAAAATTCAATATGGCGGACATGACTATAAAACTTACGTGACGGAGATGTCAAATAAATAACAAAACACGCTCAGAACAAATTATTGTACGTGGATGAGAACTTTTTCATTTGTAGAGGCGCCATTAGATGGCAATTCAATTAAAAAAGTTCCAGCAATTATTTTAAAATGTGTAGCACAAAGATAAGGCTTTGCGACTGTAATAAGAATTCTAGATTTAAAACAGAAAATTTGAAATAAACTACGACTTTACTTAATTATTATCATTGACTATTCCACTCAAACGCCGCATGTTTGATATTGACCAATAACGTTTAGCAATTTCTCGGATATAGACCAATCACGGCCGTTTATCTTATAAAATGCTTACTATTAGTCTAATATGAGGAAAAGATTTTACCTGATAAAATGGTCTGCTCGTTACTGGACACGTAAGCATCAATGTGCAGTGATTAATACGTCTCATATGCTGCCATTAAGCAGCACGAAAACAGATTATTTTTACAACATAGGCCCTAACTTGTTTGGAAATTGAAATAATATAAATGTACATTGATTATAAACACAATTTCGTTTCGGTGCAAGCCAGTTTGTGTGCTTTTATTCTGTTCAGCTGTTAGCTTACCTGAATTAGGTTATCTTGTCTTATATGCACCATTGGTGGCACTAATCACAACATGGTAACTCGAATCGATTCACAGTATGCCGTGATATCGCAGCTGTTAGTTTTGTTTTTATACAACAAAGCACGAAAGTAATTATTATTTGTATAATCCGTTACATTTTTATTCTTGGAATAGTCTTAATAAATCCAACTCTAGTTGATGAGTTTCATCAGATAAATTAGCTCCTGCTTCGAGTTTATCGAAATATTTGCGAGAATGAAGTTCGAGCAAATTTATCTGATGAAACTCGTAATGTCGAATAGGATTTATTAAGACTATTGAATGAATAAAATGTAACGGATTTTGTAAAAATTATATTATTTTGTTACTTAGTTGTCAATATTCTGTCAGCCGTAAGATCATGGCATACTAGATGATTGAACAGTCCACAAATCGATCCCAATGGTACCAATACCATCACAAGATGGAGGGCGTCGTGGTAGGGGCTTACTTCAAATAGCTATAAAAGCACACGAACTGGCTTGCACCGAATTGAAATTGTGTTTTTAATCAATTTACATTTATATTATTTCAATTTCGAAACAAGTTATGTTGTATAAAATAATGTGTTTTCATTGTGTTCACTGGCAGGATGTGAAGTATTAATCACCGCACGTTGATGCCTTACGTGTCAAGTAACGAGCTGACGTTTTATCAGATAAAATTGCACCCTTGCGATCCGAGGAAGAATATTATAAGGTAAACGATCGTGATTGGTCTATAGGCCTCCAATCAGAGGAATTGCTAAACGTTATTGGTCAATAATAATAATAATAATAATAATAATAATAATAATAATAATAATAATAATAATAGTAATAATAATAATTTTATTGCAGACACTGAGTTCATCAGAAGCACGCTGAGTGAGAGTGCAATAGTTTTAGTGGTAAGTTTATTGAGATTAACAAATGACTATCTCATGAATCAGTGATTAAGAATTTTTTTTTTGTATTTCAAAATATTTTTGAAATTTTTGTATTTTTGAATTTGTATTTTATTTATATTTCAATTTTGTATTATTTATTTTGTATTTGTATTTTGAATATGTGGGATTTCAACCAGTCTCAAGCTAGGGATTCGAATATCCTACTATAGACCTTCTTCTACTCTTGCCCTCCTTTTTCCTGTTTCATTCTCTCTTGTTACATTTGCTATTTTCTTTCTCCTTTCATTCTCTCTTTCGTTTCTCGCTCTCACTGCGCCTTCTTCATTCTCTTTACGTTTCCATTTATTTTCCTTCTTCTCTTCCTCTTTTTAGTTCTGGCTGCCTTTCCATCCCCTTCTCCCCCATTCTCCTCTCATCTCTTTATTTTTCACTTTCTCTCTTTCTTCCCTACACCCGTTTTCTCGTCTTATTCAGTCTTTTATCTCTGTCTGAAGGATGCACTAGCCACAGACATTAGACATGCACTAAATACAAGCACAATTCATATTTGTTTAACCTGGGTCCGAGGTCACATGGGAAATTTAGGAAATGAGAAAGCAGATGAATTAGCTAAGCTAGGTGCTTCTTCAAATGTTAAAACTTCTTATAGTTTATGCCCTATATCCTTCACTAGCTTAAAAGACCCGGCGTCGCCCGGGTTTTGTATTTTGTAATTGGAAATTAGCTTATGAAGGATTTTCAATTTTAAATTCTAGGTCCTTATATAGGCATTTATAATTTGAAATAGGAAGAACGACTTATTACACTCAAACTATTCCCTCAGAAAACGCTTGATATAGTTTTTTATGGCTCATAGAGGATCTAGAATGTTGCATCCCATCGCTTGTACAGTGCACAGCAAGCCTGGTAGAGGTTTAAATAAGAAGAAACAGAAATTCCTGTTCCATAAAATTGTAATATCGAGGCGGGAAATTTCCCACTCTTATGTTACCATAAAGCCGGTTTGGAGATGAAATTAAACAGAAATCATTATCACTTTCATACTTTTCTCTCCAAAAACCTGCGATATAATATAATAATATACACATTACCATACCTCGTCTTGTTTTCTCTATGTCCAGGGTTGAGAAAGTTATGTGATTCCATTATTTTAGTGGATTTCATTCTGTAATATTTATTTATAACATGAATTATTTTGATAACTTCTCTTATTTGTCAAAAGTGCATTTCATTTGTTTTTCCAAGCCCATCATATACCATTTGGCAACAATATATTCTATGATTTGGAATTGATAATTCTATGTAAAAAGGGATTAAGTATTTTCAAAAACATTTAATTTTTGGCATTTAGAATCAGAATTTTTCAAAATCCTTTCTTAGTGTGCACCTACATTATGAAACGAAGGTACTGTCAAAATTCCAAGTCTCTACCTGTTATAGTTTAGGCTGTACGTTGATTCCTGTCATTCAGTCAATCAGTCAGTCAGTCATTCATTCAGTCAGTCAGGACAAAGCCTTTTATATATAGAGAGAGAGAGAGATTAAGAAAACATTAAGAGAACATATGCACAGCCAATGGGATCGGATTTGGCAAGAAACGAATAACGGCAGCACAACGAAAGATGTGTTTTTCCCGAGAGTGCAAGAAAGAATAGCTTGTACACTTTTGATTCCGGATTATATTATGACTCAATTCTTAACAGGGCATGGGAAATTTAGTGAACACTTACATAGATTTAAAATTTCTACCTCTGCAAATTGTAAATGTAAAGAGGAAAGCCAATCTGTTCGGCACCTCTTATTTCATTGTCCATTATTTACGCATGAACGTTATCAGTTAATATTATATTTAAATTTTCTAAATTTTGACTTTACTACACCAATCTACCGTCTCTTCTTAAATAAGCAAAGTTATAAAGTTGTTTTAAGTTTCATGAATAGTGTTTTTGCAAAATTGTAATATATATAGGCAGTGGTGATATTCAGCCGGTTCGCGAGAACCGGTTGTTAAATATCTTGTAGGTTCTCCGAACCGGTAGCTTCACAATGAGTGATTGCCTTTTTCCAAGATCAGATTCACGTCGATCCACAACAGTGATAATACATATATGAATTTGCTAGAACCAAAACACGCCATTTATGTTCGCTAGCGGTGGACTACCACCGTAGGTAGCGGGCGTGCGGTTAAGTTGGTAGACTCTCTTATTTGCGCACGGCCGATCGTCTCGACACTCGCTCGCTTTGCTGTAGATGTTCGATTATAAAACGGACTGTGGTCTTCTTTTGTTATGTAAGGTTATGTTTTAAGGAAGCTGAGTAAGTTTAGTATGAGTATGAAAAGACAAAAATCACAAAATAGCACATTGGGCTGTTTTGAATCAACATCAAATACCCTGATAGTGATGAGAACTGGTTGTTTAGTATGAGTATGAAAAGACAAAATAGCATATTAAGCTATTAATTAACATTAATTAAAATGCGTCTGGTATTCAGTATCTCCCGTTACTTAGTTTTCTTCAGAATGAAAAATTTGCCACGGCAACGATAAAAATATATATTTTTTTTTTTTTTGCTAGAGATATGATGTATAACATACAAGCCTATGATATAACTAAGAAAAGGAAGAAGACAATTTTGTATTGGGGAGAATGTTTTTGGAACTTTGTGGAACTGCTGAGAAGAAGAGGAAGAAGAAGCTATTTTAGTACTGGTGAGAATGTTTTATGTACTTTGTGATACATCTGTGAAGAATAGAAGTAAGTTGTGAAACATCTGAGAAGAAGAGGAAGAAGAAGCTATTTTAGTATTGGTAAGAATGTTTTTGGTACTTCGTGATACACCTGAGAAGAAGAGGAAGAAGAAGATATTTTACTATTGGTGAGATTATTTTTGTAGTATTGGTATTAATATAATCTGAGGAAGAGGAAGACTATATTTTACTATTGGTATCGCTATGGTGTCTAGTTAAAGGTTTGAGGTGGTGCATATTATATATTGGAATTCGTATTGAGGTGTTGACGGGTCAGTGAATTGTAACATACCACCCAAACCATCCGGGTCATATCGGCCTTATATAGCGAATTTCAACCAATCACAGCTCATCTTACTTCAACCAATCGAACTGCGAATACCTACTGCTTTCAGCCAATCACAAGGAAGCTTGCATTTCCGTTTTTATAACCGATCAAATCTTTCCTCTTAAGCTTATAATATGACTTCACGATTATTATATCAGTATTTTGTATTTCTATTGTAATGTAACTATCATAAGGTAATTTAATTCTATATTAAAACAAAGCGAATTAATTAATTCAGGCAATAAATACTATTAACTATAGCAATCCAAAAGCATAACAGAAATAAGCTAATGCTACGGTGGGCTTGAAGAGGGTTGGTACTCTGATTCTAGTAGCATAATGTTAATAAATTCTAATTTAAAAAGCATAATATATAGGAAATAAAGTGTAATAATCAGAAGTGGACAACATTATTCAAAATATATAATTAAAGCACAAGGCATCAACTATAGCATAAGCTGCGTGATTTCTTTATTACATTTATGAAATCCATTGCATTTTGTATTAGCAAAAATAAGTTATATTTATTCACAAAATAATTTTCAACGTACAGCAAAATTGTAAATATAAAATATGCAAATGTATAGTGTTAATGAAGTATAATGTTATAAAAATGTAGCGCGTTTAAAATATTGTATTATTAATTGCATATTCCATATTTTGTATTTAAAGGTTAATTTAGTAACTGTAAATTATGATAATAAACGTAACAAACGTTCTTGTATAATGGCAAACGCTGAACTGTGTAAGCAAATAAAACGAACAAACTAGCAAACGGATCTGTATTATACTTTTAAAAATCGTTGCCTGAAGGAAAGTTAATATGAAACAACCAGAATGTTAATTTAACAGTATGAATCAGATTCAGTACGAACTATAACGTAGGTTACATTGTACTCAACCTGTACTAGACTCATAACATAGGCTAACATCAAGCACGGCTGGTATACCACATCAGGTCTTCCGAAATTAAACGTTTAAGGAATGGATAGGAATAGTATACAAGAAACAAAAATGATTACAGATTAAGGAAGCACAGCTTATCTGTTTTTGGAAAGAGTTCGGGATAAAACTATATAAACTTCAAATAGATATAGGTTAAATCAGTAAATGAATTACATAGATTTAGAACGAGCGTATTATTCTATTGATGAGTTCCTTAACGAATAGTAAATGGAGCATAAGACTGTAACGTAAATTATTGTTTTAAAAACGAACACTACTTTCAATAAAAATTTATATCTTATTATATTTTTATTGTCAGATATACTGTAAACCATTCTTTCCACTACAACTGCTTTTAAAAATGACAGTGGGCTATATAATATACTGTATATTGCTATATTCAAGTAATCTGTTACCTTTGTTTGTAGTAGTGAAACATAGGTACCTTGTAAATATAAATATATTTAAGTTTCCGTTGACCCAGTATTATTGTAAATGTGGTTTCTAGTATGTTAAGTTAAATTACGTGTCCAATATCAGTCTTGTATTGATCTTACGGATGAAATAAATCTTTATTTAAATCTGAACTAGCCTAAATAACATATAAGACATAACCTGGGTTGCTCTTGTTAAAAACCAAGACCTATCTAAATCACTTCGCTCATTTATATTGGGAAGTTTCCGGTTCCTTTTCCAGATGAAAGTTCGTGTGTCCACTTAAGGACAATAATAAGTCAATCAAATTTGTACCAAAAATACAACAGAAACAGTTTGAGACTCGTAATTCTAAGAAGAACAAAGTACTGAACAATACTGAACAACTTGAGAAGTGTTTGTTTGAAGTACCTAGAATAATAGTGATTAAAAATCATAACATCTCAAATATATAACACATACTGTATTCACTAATCAGGAATTACCTTTATCTCCAGCTTAATGGCACGCATTCGATCCTCTATGTACAACCACTAATGCACAACTGGTAGAAATGCGCCACTTTAACATAAAAACGCGCCAAAACTAAACCGATTGACGTCAACGTGACATCAACAGAATACAGTTGCGGTATTTGTAGGCTTTAGTGCATTAGTGCCCCATGTGCCAGCGACATCATAATCGTCACTTTAACTCGCACAACCTGAATATAAAATGGAGGGTGCTAGTGACTTCGTGGGTCTATGACGACACTTCATTACGTAAGTAACCTCAAAGGATCTCCCAGAAGTATTATATGATGTCGATATCTTGTTTTGTAGAACTTGTGTTGAGCGAATCTCAAGGTGTCTTTGCACATGTTTCTTTATTTGTACTACAAGATCCGAAGGCCTCGGCTCACAAATTTCTTCCATAATACAGAATTACTGAAGACTATGTTTATCACTTTTACATAAAACATATTGTGGTGTAGGCCTACTTCAACTCACATTATTTTAATGAAAAATACGAAATAATTAATTACACTAGCCTGCAATAAACACAAAACTTTCTGCGGTAAAAACGAAAATAGGTGTAATTGATACGTCATAAGAAGAAAATTGTAGATCTCTCAAAATCCGTTACTGCTTGTGCAATGCGTTTTTATACGACTTATCATTTAGCTACTGTAAGCCCCCAAGAAGCGTGGTGATATTCAGCCGGTTCGCGAGAACCGGTTGTTAAATATCTTGTAGGTTCTCCGAACCGGTAGCTTCACAATGAGTGATTGCCTTTTTCCAAGATCAGATTCACGTCGATCCACAACAGTGATAATACATATATGAATTTGCTAGAACCAAAACACGCCATTTATGTTCGCTAGCGGTGGACTACCACCGTAGGTAGCGGGCGTGCGGTTAAGTTGGTAGACTCTCTTATTTGCGCACGGCCGATCGTCTCGACACTCGCTCGCTTTGCTGTAGATGTTCGATTATAAAACGGACTGTGGTCTTCTTTTGTTATGTAAGGTTATGTTTTAAGGAAGCTGAGTAAGTTTAGTATGAGTATGAAAAGACAAAAATCACAAAATAGCACATTGGGCTGTTTTGAATCAACATCAAATACCCTGATAGTGATGAGAACTGGTTGTTTAGTATGAGTATGAAAAGACAAAATAGCATATTAAGCTGTTTTGAATAAACATCAAATACCCTGATGAGAACCTGTTGTTAAACTGTTTGAATATCACCACTGTATATAGGCCTATATGTAGTTTACTGTATAGGCTACTCTGTATATACAGTGATCGAATGCGTGCCATTAAGCTGGCAAGAGTTGGCCAATGACGCGGGTTTCTGCGTCGCGGACTGTGGTCTTCTTTTGTTATGTAAGGTTATGTTTTAAGGAAGCTGAGTAAGTTTAGTATGAGTATGAAAAGACAAAAATCACAAAATAGCACATTGGGCTGTTTTGAATCAACATCAAATACCCTGATAGTGATGAGAACTGGTTGTTTAGTATGAGTATGAAAAGACAAAATAGCATATTAAGCTGTTTTGAATAAACATCAAATACCCTGATGAGAACCTGTTGTTAAACTGTTTGAATATCACCACTGTATATAGGCCTATATGTAGTTTACTGTATAGGCTACTCTGTATATACAGGATCGAATGCGTGCCATTAAGCTGGCAAGAGTTGGCCAATGACGCGGGTTTCTGCGTCGCGGCTGGCACAGCTCCAACTTCCGAGCGATCGGGTGAAATATATACGCAAATAATGCCGTGGTCGGTGTGATTATTCAGGTTCTCACATTTTCAGTTAAAATTACATTGAAAATAACCACGTGCCTCATCACAAGAGGTGTTGGAAATGTTCTCCTCTTGCATCCACACAATACTGGCACCTTTTTAGGAAATTTTCTTTCACGCGCATAAGTTCAGCTACCGAGATAGGGTTAATTTCTTTTGTGATATTGTCTTTAAGTTCTTCTTATGTATGGGAAATTGACCTATACACGTTATTTCTCAAGTTTCCCCATAAATAATATTTACATACTGTTAGAAGATCATAGGCCTATCAGAAGAGAAAGTAACTCTGTCTCGGAAGCTGAACTTATGCGCGTGAAAGAAAATTTCCTAAAAAAGGTGCCAGTATTGTGTGGATGCAAGAGAAGAACATTTCTAACATCTCATGTGATGAGGTACGTGGTTATTTTCATTGCAATTTTAACTGTAAATGTGAGAACCTGAATCATCACAACGACCGCGGCATTCTTTGCGTAGATATTTCACCCGATCGCTCGGGAGTTGGAGCTGTGCCAGCCGCGACGCAGAAACCCGCGTCATTGGCCAACTCTTGCGTGGGACTCACTGTACGTTTAATCTATTCCCCTAATATGCCATCTGGTAAAATAGGGTTCTGTATTTTTGGGAATTCAATAATAATAATAATAATAATAATAATAATAATAATAATAATATCTCTGTCTTATTCTCTTTCGCTATTTCTCTATTTAGTTCTTCCTTTCACCCGTTCTCTCATTCTCCTTCTTATGGTCTTTGTCTCGCTTCTTCCACTCTTATTATTATTATTATTGCTGTCATGACTACATAAAGCGAGATTATTAACAGACGGCTTTTCATGTTTTCCATGCTAAGCAGATGCCCAATTAAAGAGCATTCATTACTTGTAATTGCCTCAGGCCCGACAAAGAGTCTCCTTTAATCCTAACTCAATAATTTATTTCTAAAAAGTTGGCAGCAAAACCGTGGAAGTAATGAAATGAATGGGGTCCTTTCAGCCTCCCCAAGTCCATCGCGCGGACTCATGGAGATTTTATGTTAATGTAATGTTACAGTTAAAAAGTCCATCTCATTGCACTTTGCCCTTCTCATCAAGGTAAAACTACCAAGCGGAGAAATAAATGTAAAACCGAATGAAGAACTTAAAACTCAGCTTCAAATAACACATGTGTGATAAAACGTATCAAATAAAATAGTTATAATCATGGCCCGGATTCTAATGACATGTCATCTTTTTATTGATGCTGCATAGACATTCCCAACTTGCGGATAAATTCTAATCATGGCCTCTAGATTATAGAAATGCATTTTTATTAGGTCATTTTTTGTCATTTTATGCAATTTTATATTTTTAGGGCATTTATTTCAATTTTAGGTCATTATTTTGTCATTTTCATGCCATTTCCTTCCTTATTTAGTCATTTTCTTGTATTTACACTGAGTGTAGTAACTTTTTTTCGTCCCTAGCGGTGCTGTCTTTGAAGTGTTGTCATGTCCCAGTCGGAAATGAGAATAAAAGAAACGCCAAAATATTGTATTGTATTACTATTGTTATTAGATTTGACTTGGCACCAGAGTCTGCCACCTGCTTGGATTTGAGAGTGCAAACTAACTGTTTACCCTCAATAAACAACAATATAATCCGGCAAACCACAAAAAGAAATGCCGAATTTTGACTCGCCAGTGCCTCAGTGCCAGTGTAAATTTCCGTGAGAAAATAACATTCACAACATTGCAGTTATTTACAGTTTTTACAATTATGTACAAACTAGCCTATAACTTTGTGTGTACAATAATAACTTTTTATGAATAAAATATCAGTTTTAGGTCATTATTTATACTTATTAAGTCATTTTCTTTAAAATTTAGGGTCATTTTATAGGTCATTGTTCAAAAAATTTTAGGTCATCAGAATCATCAAATTCGTTAAATCCTTGAATATGTAGAGAAAACAAATTATAATGAGTAACGGGAAACTCTAGAACAATCTTTTTAAATAAATAGACACTACAGATAATACAAAAGTTATGACATTAACAGTGATAAATAGTGTGAAAAAAAATAATGTGAAATAAGATGTAAGAATGCATGTGAGTGAAAGGAAACTCTAGAACAATCTTTTTAAATACATAGACACTACAGATAATACAAAAGTTATGACATTAATAGTGATAAATAGTGTGAAAAAAAAAATGTGAAATGTGATGTAAGAATGCATGTGAGTGAAAGGAAACTCTAGAACAATCTTAGTAAATACATAGACACTACAACTAATGCAAATGTTATGACATTATCAGTGATAAATAGTGTTAGGAAAATAATGTAAAATGTGAAGTAAGAATGCATGTAATGTTACCAAGGTAACGGGGCATGCTGAATATAATAAATTAAATTAAAAAAAAAAAAAAAAAAAAAAAGCCTTAATAAAACAGAAAAAAAGAAGATATAGGCCTAAACATATTCAATAGTTGTTTATAACACAAGTGGTAAAAGAGAGATTTTATTTTGCCAATAGGTATGTTTGTGAAACGAGGCGGTAAGTGTAGGGTAAATTGCCCCGTTGCCGGTCAGGCCTCGTTACCGGTCAACAAGTAGGAACACTGCCTACCACTTCATACCTGTTTTCTGCTACTATCTAGCGTCTTAATGTGTAACTACTTGTTGACCGGTAACGAGACCTGACCGGCAATGGGGCAAACTCCCCTGTCATGCACAGTTTTTAGGCGTTAAAATTTGAGAAATAACAATATCAGGTAAACTGATGTAACAAAGTGCCAGAATGCGCGAGCGCCTCGTTTTTTCAAACTCTTTCCTCGATCCGTATGCACCGCTTACGGCACTTGTATCGCAATATACTATTTTAGGTCATCAAAATCCGGGCCCTGGTGATGATTATTACATCATTATTAGGCCAACACAAACTTTGATGGTTGTTGGAAGCTGTGAGTGATATTTTAAACGTCGTAAGGAGGGAGAAGGCTAAGTGCTGCTCTCTACTGGATCGCATTAACAACATAAGAAGCTTGCTCACGTAATGGTGGCCGCATACAAACAGCTGCGTGTGTACCAAGCTGACAACCTAAGCCTCCTGGTATCTACAAACAGTTTCTCGTGGATATTATTTAACTCGCTGTTAAAACTGCAGGCTATCTCGTGAATGGGTGTAGCGTACTTCATATTTTGTGGTAATTTCGAGAACTATAATCTGCTAGTTAAGAACTCGCGTAAGAACTTCGTAAAATTGCTATATTTTGTAATCTCTTTCGTCAAGTACTCTTTAGCTGAAGGGGGTATGTAAATTCTATTTTTGCACTCCTTAACTAATTAGTGGTACTTACGAACGTTGTTGCCGTGGATCGTAACTTGACATTCCCACACGCAATCTTGTTGCTATGTGCGGTAAGAGTTTCCGAGCTGTTATGAATTTACTTACGCCACACCTCATAATACAAGCCTTTATGGACAAGGCCCCCCCTTCGGTTCGCATAACAACAAACACATGCGAATCACTTTCTGAAATAAACATCTATCTTCAAGAATGTATATACATAATATTTTCAGATAATATCACAATTAATATAATTAAATTGATATAAATAATCATCGTGCCTTTATTTTGATATATTTATCGTAATACTACAATTTGTACAATTATTTAAAGAAATTCCTCCTTACTTATTTACAAATAATCGGTTCCCATAACAACAAACACATGCGAATCACTTTCTGAAATATAACATCCATCTTCAATAGTGTACATACATAATATTTTCAGCTAATATCTCAATTAATATAAATAAATTGATATAAATAATCATCGTGCAAAAAATAGCATGCAATACTCGTGCCGTAAGCGCATAACGGATCTCGGAAATTGAAAAAAACTCGGTGCAAGCGCCTCGTTTTTTCAAACTCTTTCCTCGATCCGTAAGCACCGCTTACGACACTTGTATCGCAATATACTATTTCTCATTTTTTGTCCCTAGGAAATATTTTAATGCATGGTAATGTTAAAATAGAACACAAATAAGGATTAATGCATTAATTTCAGTTTCAGGACCGCTCTTTCGAATAAGGAAAAAAAATCAGGTAAACTGATGTAACAAAGTGTCAGAATGCTTTTGTTTAATCAGTGATAATTGTAATTAGGCCTATGACATGCAGAAAATAAGTTATTTTTGTAATCCATTTCCAAGTTAAGCTCCAGACCGATTCATTAAGCAGGGCTTACGGAAATACAAAGGTCTAGTTTCATTAGCATATGTGAAAAAATATGTGGGCAGTGTTATTTGTCAAACATAACTGGAACTCCAAAAGCCGTGTATGAACACTGTAAAACAACATGTTGTCATGAGATCTGATTTGCATTTGACAAACTATTTCTAATATATTACCAGGAAATAGGCACTAAATTGGATATTACTCTGGTACCGATCAACCGATTTAGTCCAAAATCATTAGCCTTCGTCCCCGGATGATATAAATGCGTATACCAAGTTTCATGAACATCCGATATAACATATTTGAATTATAGCCAAACAGACAGAAATTTTTCCGTAATAGAAATACAATACTCCGAAACATACAAGTAAATGAAATGATGTACCTATCTTTAATGCGGGAGACACAATTTCTCTTACAATCTATAAATCCGTGGCGAACTGCAAAGAAAACAATCAACTCAGTGACTAGGATTGTGTATCTTTGTCTCTAATTTTACATGAAATTTAAATTATTCTTCCCGTTTATTTTCCATAATTTCATTACAAATATTCAGCGAGACAGTTGACATCGGCGATCAAGTGTTAGAAAGCTATCGTAGTTCGCATGTTTTGAGATAGACGGCAGCTCATGGCGTGTGGCGAAATCGGAAATTCTCTTAAGGGACTTTCAAGTACGAAATGAAGTCAGTTTAGTGTGATATTAAAAATTAACACGAACAGAATAAATTTTATTTGAAATACAGTTTGTTTATTATGTAGTTTGATTTGTTGCTCTCGACGCTTCCGCGTTCCATATTAATCAATACCACACTAGTTTTATAATGAAAACTCGCTTCGCTCATTAGGGGCCCCTAAACCCCCGCTGAGGTTCTCGGGAAAGGTTTTTGGAATTTTCCTGTGGTTTACAGCTTAAAAGCTATAGCCTATGTGTATACAATTTCAAGTTTCTAGCTCATCTGGAAGTGGACAAACATTTAATATCAGTGAGTGAGGGAGTCAGTTATCCATGTGGCTTTATATTATAGGGATATGCACATTAATCGATCTGTACAGTGCCATCAATAAGTCTCTCCGCAGCTCTGGTTATGTTCGCCACCCACGCGAAGGTTGGTGTTTCTTCCCTACCGTAGCAGCTAACTAGGTAATGTTAATATTGTCAGGCATCTGTTTGCTATTGTTGATGAGTCGAAAACTGGGATTAGTAATTGTATTAAACCTTTAATTAAAATGTTCAAAAATAAATTAAAACGAATGAATTTGTGTCTGTAAGAAAACAAACATTTTCAACATCTTCTGTAAATAGGTGAATTTTGTTACTTTTATTTCTTACTTCATAAATGATTGTAGAAGAACATTACCTATAACCATACCAACTGTATTCCATTTCTAAGCGGATTCTCGCCTACACAAGTGCTGCGGAGGGACTTCTTGATAGTATAGTCGAACAAATGACTAAAAAATAACTATTTATGTATCAAGTATGCAAAATACTGGATGAGTCCGCTAAAGCATTTCCGTACGTGTTTGCTTACAATATTTTGAAATGAAATAAAAGTACCGTATAATTAATTATAATAAAAGGCACAGTCAGTCATTTGTTGACCTCATATTCTCACAGCCGCCTGAATCACAGTACATCAATGAACAGTTTCAATACGAAATGCGGTGTAGATGCATAATATAGATTACTAGCTTAAAAGACCCGGCGTCGCCCGGGTTTTGTATTTTTTAATTGGAAATTAGCTTATGAAGGATTTTCAATTTTAAATTCTAGGTCCTTATATAGGCATTTATAATTTGAAATAAGAAGAACGACTTATTACACTCAAACTATTCCCTCAGAAAACGCTTGATATAGTTTTTTATGGCTCATAGAGGATCTAGAATTTTGCATCCCATCGCTTGTACAGTGCACAGCAAGCCTGGTAGAGGTTTAAATAAGAAGAAACAGAAATTCCTGTAACATAAAATTGTAATATCGAGGCGGGAAATTTCCCACTCTTATGTTACCATAAAGCCGTTTTGGAGATGAAATTAAACAGAAAGCATTATCACTTTCATACTTTTCTCTCCAAAAACCTGCGATATAATATAATAATATACACATTACCATACCTCGTTTTGTTTTCTTTATGTCCAGGGTAGAGAAAGTTATGTGATTCCATTATTTTAGTGGATTTCATTCTGTAATATTTATTTATAACATGCATTATTTTGATAACTTCTCTTATTTGTCAAAAGTGCATTTCATTTGTTTTTTCCAAGCCCACCTGATACCATTTGGCAACAATATATTCTGTGATTTGGAATGGATAATTCTATGTAAAAAGGGATTAAGTATTTTCAAAAACATTTAATTTTTGGCATTTAGAATCAGAATTTTTCAAAATCCTTTCTTAGTGAGCACCTACATTATGAAACGAAGGTACTGTCAAAATTCCAAGTCTCTACATGTTATAGTTTAGGCTGTACGTTGATTCCTGTCATTCAGTCAATCAGTCAGTCAGTCATTCATTCAGTCAGTCAGGACAAAGCCTTTTATATATATAGAGATGAGTAGCTTGTATGTAAATAATAATGCATACGAACTAGTATTTATGAAAAGCTTGTGGAAATATGAATGATAATCCCGAGAAAATTACAATCCAAGTCAGAAACATTGAATTGGAATCTCCTGCCAGCAAAATCTCGGCAGAAGTAGACTATGAGAAGGAATGTAGACTATTATTGCATTTAAATGCTGGGTCATCCATGGTAAGCAATGATTCTCTTGCGAACGAAGATGACGTGGAAAGTTGTTGGCTTATATTTATTGTTATATGATGAAGTAGGCTACCTTGTTTTGCGAAAAACCCTGGTAAACTTCCTGATTATCGTAAATAAACATGTTGGATTAAATTTGTTGATTTATGACCAATTATATGCTTAAATCCATGTTAAAGTTGGTGTGACTGGTCAATGCCATCTGGATTTTGTCGTTTATAAGTATTCACTGGGAGACCCGAAGGGAAAAGACCACTTGGAAGACCTAGACGTAGGTGGGAGGACAATATTAGGATACACTTAAGGGAAGTCGGATTTTCGAGGGATGTTTGGATGGACTTAGCACAGAATAGGGTTGAATGGCGGGCTCAGGTGAACGCGGCAATGAACCTTCGGGTTCCATAAAATAGATAATAATCCTTTAGCTTGCTGAGGATTCGTCTATTGCCATTGAGTAAGTAAGTAAGGTTGCCATGACGACTTCAGCGTTATAGGCCGATAAAATTGCATTTTGAATGCAGTTTTACGCAATTTTAACCGCCTAGGCCGGTAAAATCCAGTTTTTCGGCGTGTTACCAGTGCGACAAGCAGCTGCTTTACAGAGGGTGTATAAATAGTATATTGCGATACAAGTGCCGTAAGCGGTGCATATGGATCGAGGAAAGAGTTTCCGAGATCCGTTATGCGCTTACGGCACGAGTATTGCATGCTATTTTTTGCACGATTATTATTTATATCAATTTAATTATATTAATTGAGATATTAGCTGAAAATATTATGTATACACAGTATTGAAAATTGATGTTATATTTCAGAAAGTGATTCGCATATGTTGGTTGTTATGGGGACCGAATATTTCTCCTGTTAAAGTCGCCACAAACTAGGGGGCCTTGGTTCCGGTCTTCCACAAAGGCTTGTATTATGATGGTTTTACTTACGGCACGTGTGCTTTTTGTAATTTTTACCGCACTGAGATTTCTTTTGTTTTCATAGCAACCAGATTGCGTGCGGGAAATGTCAAGTTACGATCCACGGCAACAATATCCCTAAGTACCACTAATTAGTTAGGGTACGTCGTGGAAAAATTAATTAATTATTTCACATTTGACGTATGTAATCCCTGGCATTTTTACATGAACGCATTAACTACAGAGGCTCGTAAAGGTAAACGATATACAATGAATTCATTGTAATATATTTTAGATAAAATGATGTTGGTGTTGTTGTTTACAGTAGTAATTCACTGAGGTTCGTGTAAATATTGTGACAACACCCGGACATAATAGCATGCGTGTAAAATATAAATCCATACGAATAGGTCAGACTTGGAAAAAGTGAAATATTGCAGATATTCCTATAAATATCAGCACAGACTCATTCATTACGAAGGGCTTAAGAGTAAACCGGTGTCATGACGTCATTATGCCTGTCCAGATCTCGTTATATACGAGATGGCCGTGACAATCCTGCTGACGTAACATTTTTCATACAATAAATTAAAGATATAAAATAAATGGGGTCAGGTATACAATTTCACTGATTCGATTAATAAATTTATTATCGCTTCTGCCCATTGACCTTTAAGCGGTTATTGGCTTATAGCTGTTGTATATCCTCTTTTACCGGCCTTTATTGAGCACACAATTTTATCTGTTTTGAATATTCCGTTCTTTCTATTTTGACCAATAACGTTAGGGGCAGAGCAAATTTCTAAAGCATTTTTTTTTTGGGGGGGGGGGGCTTTAAAATATTCTGTGATATGTGTAAATACATTGCGTAACAACATGGTGCCCTTATCGGTTATTTAAAAACGCCATTTTTAAATATCTTCCGCTCCTTTTTACTTTCTCCCATATAAGTACGTAGTAGGCTTATAGAGAAAGTATTGTGATCGTGAGAAAAATCGAAATCGAGATAACACCGGGAATACAAACCGGAAACCGAAAAAAGTGTTTTTGGAATGACATCTGTCTGTCCGTCCGTCTGTCTGTCTGTGGAGAAGCACAGCTGTTCATTGTATTTACTTCATTTTTTAATTCTTTCGAATACGTATATTACCATAAAATAGGCACTAAATTGAACATTACTCCGAACAGTTCAACCGATTTTATCCAATATCAATAGACGTCTTCCCATGGACATTATAAATGTGTATACCAAGTTTCATAAAAATCCCGTACAGCGTATTTGAATTACCGCGTCTTTAAAATAGACACTAAATTGGGTTTTACTCCGGTACCGGTCTACCGATTTGGTCCAATATCGCGACTTTTTATATATTAACATACAAGGCACTAAATTGGGCATTACTCCGGTACTGGCCGACCGATTTGGTCGAATATCAATAGACGTCTTCCCATAGACATTATAAATGCGTATACGGAGTTTCATAAAAATCCGATAAAGCGTATTTGAGTTATTGCGCCTTTAAAATAGACACTAAATTGGGTTTTACACCGGTACCGGTCAACAGATTACGTTCAAATTCAATAGGGTAGGCCTACTTCTCATGGACGTCATAAATGCGTATACCAAATTTCATGGAAATCCGATACAGCGTATTTGAGTTATGGCGCCTATCTAATATAATCTATTAAAATAGGCTCTAAATTAGGTATTATTCCGGTAATGGCCATTCGATTTAGTCTAATATCAATAGACGTCTTCCCATGGACATTATAAATGCGTATACGAAGTTTCATAAAAATCCGATACAGAGTATTTGAGTTATGGCGAAATTCTATTAGAAAGGCGCCATAATCTATTAAAATAGGCACTAAATTGGGCATTACTCCGGTACCGGTGAACCTATTTGGTTCAATGTCAATAGGGTTCTTTCCATGGACATTATAAATGTGTTTTCCAAGTTCCATGAAAATCCGTATTTGAGTTATTGTGCGTACAGACTCACGGACGAACGGACAGACGGACAGACATTTTCCCGTCCCCACACACAATATTACAAAATACCCTACTGGCACTTAATAAAGATAGAGGAAGTTATGTGAGATCGCAAACTATGAAATCACCGACGAGTTTCCAGTTTGCAGTTGAGACATGCAAGTCGGGGGAATATTGACATGCGACGTCATAGAGATGTCACGCGTCGCGCGTGTCAGATGTTTATCACGACTTTAAAAAGTGTGTAAGTGACACGTACTTGTGATTGGTAGAGACAAGTGAACACGTGATAGCGTCACTTCGCTCTCTTCACAAAATTATAATTAAGTGATGACAATCGATGGCTTTCAAGTAAAAGTCTTCTCTTATAATTTTGCCTGTAATTTTAGGTTTTTAGATTTTTTTAAATTTTATTATTTTTAATTTTTAATTTTTGGATTTTAAATATTTTGGATAAGCCTAATCATTGAGTTGATCTGTGCAGTCCGTTCCGTCACACCTCTCTAATTTCGTGACGATTTTGAGCGTTACACAAGCTCTCGATTTACCCCTACCGCGGCTAAAGAAGTTCCACTTCAAAACTCCATTTCTTAACTTAAGGGGGGACATACAGCTTTCGTTACCTATAGTGCAGTACCAGAGGAAGTAAAAATATCGGATGAAGAATTACCATCTAACAAATTAGCTTAGATTCTCATCTGAATATAACATAAACCGAATAAATGTCAAGGTCGGATTAAGTTAAACCTAATCTAAAGTTTAACTGTAGCTGCAGTTTTATAATGTTCTGGTTAAGTTAAACCGTAGTGAAAGGTATTGGTAGACCTGCTGGCTGAGAAAATATGATGTTCGATCGTTGTTTACCCACAAACAAAAGAAGATCGAGTGCATTTGGAGTAGCAAAAATGGCTGGCACTAACGAAAAGAATGCTAAACGATGTGTGAATTTTTCTACCAAAGAAACAGAACTTCTCGTGGATCTTGTAAACAAATAGTACAGTGCAGAGAATGAGTGTAGAAAACCCGATTCAACAACAAGGAGACTGAAAGGAGATGCGTGGGATGAACTCTGTGTGGACTTCAATAGCGCGATTATGAGTAGAGACCGGATTCTTAGGTTTTTACCTATTTTTTTCCTTGCTTCCAAAACAAAAAGCGCTCATACACTTTTTCGAATCATGTCCATAGGATTCACCCATATTAATTCTGTGGCACCTAAAAATACCTAAATGGGGTATAAAAACCTAAATTTACCTAAACGGGATATAAAACCTAAAATATCTAATTTAGGCTACTTTTTTGTCTTTTTTGTTTGTCAGTTGAGTAATCGATATTTTGCGGAGAGACAACAATTTTTGTCGGGTTGAAATTAATACCACCAGCGTTTCGTACAACCCATTGTCGTCTAGGACGGACAGTATCAAGAGAGGAAGTGTAGAGTACCGGCGTATTCCTTTAAAAATATTCGTACGAACAACCTTTGTTGCCGTGTATGAACAAGGGTTTTAAAGGGTTTGTTTTCCTTTAGTACTGTCTTGTTATTCACCCTGAGTGGTCACACTGTTTTAAGAAGACGTGTTAATGATGTATTGAATTTTATGTAGCACATTCAAATTCATTAAACCAATTATTCTACCCGAAAACGATATTTTGGATAAAAAACCTAAAGAAACCATTTCACCTAATGGAGAACCTAAAACAGTGTTTTTGAAAACCTAATTATGAGAAACAATGCCTTAACCTCTGGTTAAACCGAAGATGAGTTCCAGTAAAGTTAAACTGAAGATTAACTAGAGGTTAAGCTTTATAATACGCAATAACATGAAAAACTCAAGTTTAAACCTAAACCAGAGTTAAACATTCTTTATAATACCGGGCCTAAGATATATTATTAAAATCAGATGAGGTAACAACGGCTTCAACATCAAAGCGACAACGGGTTCATCAAAAATTAATGTCAGCAGCAGAGAGACATCTAAGCGGAAATTATTCACTCTGTCGAAATTCTGTCTGTTTCCAGTCCGGTCCGTTACAGCAGCCATGGAAAATTAACTGACATTTCGGGTCTAGAAAACGTTAAAAAGAGGGAAGACCTACTGATGTGATTTCCAGCCAGATATTATTTCAAGTTCAACTCTGCAATATGCAGAGCTACCAACATGATTCTCTAGCTCACGATTGTAGTGTCGACAACCTATACTTTACCTAACTAGAATAATATATTGATATAGGTTTAAAGGCTTAGTGAATAAAAGACAGTAAATTCTGTTACTGCAAAATTGTAAGTTAATACTAGCATTTTAGTGAATAAATATTTCAATAAATTCTGTTAAGTGCCAGAATGGTAATTGCTGAGATTATGTGGTGGACGGGAAAATGTCTGTCCATTCTGTATGTACGCGCGATAACTGAAATACGGTTTATTGGATTTTCATGAAACTTGGTAAACGCATTTATAACGTTCATGGGAAGACGCCTATTGATATTGGACCAAATCGGTTGACCGGTACCGGAGTAATGCCCAATTGAGTGCCTATTTTAATGGTAATATATTAGAAAGAATTTATGAAATGCAAATCATTTCTCATGACAACATATTGTTTTACAGTGTTCATATACGGATTTGGAAGTTGCAATACTGTTAGCTTTGACAAATAACTCTACACACATATTCCTTCACATATGCTTATCAAAATTTAGACCTTTGTTCTTCTGTAAGCCCTGCTTAATGAATCGATCTGGAGCTTAAATCGGAAATCGATTACAAAAATATCTTATTTTCTGCATATCATAATTGCAATTATCACTGATTAAACAAAAGCATTCTGGCCTTCGTTACATGAGTTTACTTGAATATATTTAATTTTTATGTTGGTACCTATTAATTTTATAAAGAAATTTTTATGACAGAAAAAAAATCAGTTTATCTTCCTCTGCGAGTTTATTATGATAAACTTTCATATATCGCCTACTATAATGGAGGTAGTATAAAAAATAAAAAAAATAGACGCCAGCAAAGTACCCCCTACGTAATTTTCACAGATAATCCAATATAGCCATTTTAGTAATCACATATAGACGTTTGGATATTTCCATTTTTATTAGCCTATAATCGTAAGAGTCATTTTTCCAAAAATCAAAATTGTGAAAAAGTTTTCATGAAAAGCAACCATAATATTTCGGTTAATGTAAACCAATTTGTTTCCATTTCAATGAGATTTCAAAAAATGAAGTAAATTAAATGACCCGTTTAGCCTCAACAGGTGTACACGGACAGATTGATAGACAGACAGACAGACGCCATTCCAAAAATACTTTTTTTCGGTTTCTAGGCATTGTAGAACTTGTTTTTCCGGTGTTATCTCGATTTCGATTTTTTGTCACGATCACAATACTTTCTCTACACTACGTAGGCCTATATGCGAGAAAGTAAAAGGTACACAATCCTAGTCACTGAGTTGATTGTTTTCTTTGCAGTCCGGCACGGATTTATACATTGTGTGAGAAATTGTCTCTCCCACATTAAAGATAGGGACATGATTAGTCATTTAGGCCTTCTGTGTTTCTATTATTAAGTGCCAGAATGGTACTTTCTGATATTGTCGGGGGGGACGGGAAAATGTCTGTCTGTTGGTCTGTATACGCAATAATTCAAATATGTTATATCGGTAACCAAATTATTATGTGCTCGATAAATTTGAGAATGTTCTTGTTTTGTTTTGTTTTGTTTTTTTTTTTTTTTTTTGCATTTTGCATTTTTACATTTTATCTCTTTTGTTTTGCTTATACACATTTGGTATAAAACAAACTATTTCTCTAATTGCAGATGTTGCCGAAGCGATCATGGAGTTCCTAACGTTGATGTCGAGCTATACTTTTTCGGTGTTTGTCGGTGTATAGTAGTGACGTGTGTACGAACTTTCCTATATCAAGAAACAAGAAGATAGTGTTTTTATTTAGTGTTTGTGACATCAAGAAATAAACTTTTCTATATCAAGAACAAGCTGAGTAAGACATCACTTAGATTCAGATTTCCACTTCATAATCCTGTGCTTTGGCGTGGAATTTTGAAGTGAGGTCTGTGTATGCTCCATTTCTAATACTGCTGGACACCTCAAGGTATTAACGAAAGCAGTACTTAGAAAGGAGCATAGATAGGGGCCTCTTTTTAGAGGTGAAGAGCGGTCTTGGTGCAAACCGAGGCCACTGAACACCAGAAGACCAGCGATTTTCTCATCGAAAACAGGTAAAGTATATATATATGTATTAAGCATGATCCATTGAAAATTATTTTAGTTTTAAGATACAATCCTTTTTACTAAGTGCCAGGATGGCACTTTATGAGACGGGAAAATGTCTACCTGTCCGTGTGTCTGTACGTGCGATAACTCAAATACGCGTTATCAGATTTCCATGAAACTTTGTATACGCATTTATAACGTCCATGGGAAGAAGCACATTGATATTGGACCAAATCAGTTGACCGTTACCGGAGTAACGCCCAATTTAGTGCCTATTCTATGTTGATATATTAGACAGAATATATCAAACCCAAATCAGTTCTCATGAGAACGTATTGAACGTGTTGGAAGATGCAATACAGTTGACAAATAACATTACCCACATATTCCTTCACATATGCTTATCAAACTAGACCTTTGTTCTTCCGTAAGCCCTGCTTAACTATTCCTTCTGGAGCTTAACTCGGAAATCGATTACAAAAATAACTTATTTTCTGCATATCATAAAGGTTATTTTCATTAATCAAACAAAAGCATTCTGGCACTTTGTTACATCAGTTTATCAGTGATTTTATTAAAACATTCATCGTTTTTAAATAAATCGCATTAATTATATAATACTGTTTGTTATATAAAAACAAAACTATCAGCTGCGGGATCACGACCTACTATGAATCAACCATCCATGAATCTATTCGAGTTACCATGTTGTGACCCATGCTACTAATGGTGCATTAAAAAGCACAGGAATAAAAGCACACGAATTGGCTTGCACCGAATAAAAATTGTGTTTTTAATCAATTAACATTTATATCATTTTCCAAATAAGTTATTTCGTATAAAATGATCTATTTTTATTCTGATAACTGGCAGCATGTGAGGCATTGATCTCTGCATATTCACATCTTACGTGTCCAGTAACGTTTTATCAGATAAAATCACGTCCTTGTATTCCTAGCAAGAATATTATAAGATAAACGTCTTTGATTTGCCGACATCCGATTCATTGCTAAACTTTATTGGTCAACTTCAGTCTAGTGGAATGGAATATCTATGGTAATATGTTTTAGTAGGTCGTTCTTTCGTGAATTAGTGCCTATTTACTAAACACATTTCCTTCTTTCCATGATCAGTAGCCTATTAACAACATTGTGTAGGCTCAGATCCGATATTTTACAAGATATGAGGACCAACTTGAATATTGCCTTTGGCAATTGGATTTTGTACTCTTTAATTTGTATACTATTTCGGTAAATTCCGTTGGCGAGTTTTAGGGTATTGTGTTCTCCAGCTAATTTTTCGTTTACAATTCTTATAAATTGCTACAATTAATAAAAAGTACTGTAATAATGTCACCATATGAAATAACTTAAGCGCGATAGAGTCGTAACCTGTCGTGGGATTAGAGAGATGAAAATGGGGACTGGAGAAAACTGCAAAACGACGAGCTTCATGACCTGTATTCTTCACCGGATATAATAAGGGTAATTAAATCACGGAGGATGAAATGGGCTGGACATGTTGCGCGCATGGGGGAGGAAAATATCTCAGAAGTATTGACTGGGAGACCCGAAGGGAAGAGACTACTTGGAAGACCTAGTGTATCTATAATTCAGCGATTTTATAAAAAATCATATACGGCAGAATGTCCTATTAAACGCCACGTGGTTGGGTATATATACAAGGCTATTTTTATGTACGAGTTTTGAATAAAACATGGCACTGACCGCTTCGTTGTGGTTCCAGAAGATGTAAGCCGGTGGTTCCGGACTGAAGAGAACCACACAAGTCAGGTTGATGGTGCTGCCTCTGTCTATGTAGAGGTCAGGGCCGCCTATGATATCTGTTGTTGGTTCTGAAACAAAAGACGTGCAATATTATTAAACTTTCATCTCTACACACAATAATTATAGGGTAGATTGCTAAAACAAGGTTTAATCCACGGCCGTGGTTTAAAACCACGTTATGATTGTTACAGCAAAGTTTCTATCATTTTTCTAAGCCATGGCTCGAAACCAAGGCCACCTACACAAACCACGGCTTTGATAGGTTTAAAACCTCTATGGATTCAATTTTTCCTATTAAGCTTACAGCATAAAATCTCCCAGGACATGACCGCCACTGATTTCTAATATTTGAACAAAAAAGCAAAACAAAGGAACTTCGTTGTTAACACTGTAGTTATGAATAAAAAACTAATGCAGTGGCGGCCAGTCATATGATTAGTCTGTAAATTTTGCAGATTATGAAAACTCTAAATTATGATATAGCTGTTGATGAATGATTAAGAATCAGGTTTTTATCGATCACTAAGAAGACACGAAGTCGATTTAATGAAAATTTTAACCCTATTTCGCTTCATTATTGACTTATAAGCACCAAATTGCAATGACTTTAATGCCCTGTAGCATACACATTTTACGCCATAGAATAAAAATATCTTAATAAAAGTTGCTTGTCTATTTACCCTTAAAAATATAAGAAATTATTTTTTTAGTTTCTTAGGCCGATAAAACTGCATTTCAAATGTAATATTATGCTATTTTAGCGGCCTAGGTCACTACAAAGCGATTTTTCGGCGTGTTACCAGCCCGACAAGCAGCTGTTTTAGAGAGCGTGTACTAAAAACAGTGTTTGCTATTCAAAATAAATTATTTTTCTCCTGCATTAAAATTGTACTTATTAATAGTATTTACTATGTTGTTACTGTTGTCGATATTCATTTTAAAGAATTGACGATATGACCTACATGAAGTTAGAGCGTGAGGTAAAACAGTTGAGAAACAATAGAGAAAGGAACAGTGTATGTGTAAGAGATAACACCCCATAAGCATAAATATCGCGCCGCTATGTGGGAATGTAAAAAAAGCAACTTTGCTTTGCGCTTTGCTGAACATAAGCTGAAGCTGGAAACTCTGAAATCATTTCCGCAGCAGAACTCAACGAATTAAAGTCGCATTAGTAACCGATGCTTTGTTTTAATTCTATGCTTACAAATTCTATGTTACTTTATGAGATTGTGTGGGGGACGAGAAAATGTCTGTCCATCTGTCTGTCCGTGTGTCTGTACGCGCGATAACTCAAATACGCGTTATTGTATTTTCATAAAATTTGATATACGCATTTATAACGTCCATGGGAAGAAGCCTATTGATTTTGGACCAAATCGGTTGATCGGTATCGGAGTAATGCCCAATTTAGTGCCTATTTTATGGTAATATATTACAAAGAATTTAACAAACGCGAATCGGTTATCCTGACAACATATTGTTTTACACTGATCACATACAGCTTTGAAATTTGCTATAAAGTTAGCCATGACGTATTCCTGTGAACTCCATAGGGAGTACTCTAATTTATTCAAACAAAGTTTCCCTATATATTTCATAGGGGCCGAGATATACATTTTTCAAAATTTCATCCCCCTCCCCCCCCTTGGGACAATTTTGCTCATTAACGGACTTGTCCAAACTATTAGGCCTAGAAATAACATACTAAAATTTTCAAATATCTTCAAAATTACGGCCGCTAGCGTGTAAAGATATAAATATCACAATTTTTTTTTTGAACTGGCGGTGGTTTCATACTTAGGGAGGCATAAATTGTAAAGATATGAAAGAATTTTTCGGAAGTCATGGCATGGTATCGATTGCAATAGGTAGATTTTTCTTCGAAATCTACCTAAAATAAAACGGAATGAATCTAGATCTAAATGTTCACATTAAAGTATTCAAAACACGACTCTATTATGTTTGTGTGTTCCGTCATATGAAATGATATTCAGTTGTGTGAATGGCCACCAGATGGCATGTCGTGATACCACCATTACAAGATCCCACGGGAGTCGCCAGTCATCACAACCAGGCTGTTATCTGATTATAAATACCAACATGACAACTATAATCACCACTGTTAACGCCTATCAAATAAAAAAAACAATTGCTAGCTCTGTTTTCTGTTTTTAAACATATTACAATATACCAAGTCCTTTAAAAGGGAAAATGAATTGTTAATTTCTTCAAATGAAGGCCTAAAATTCCCTTGATGTGTTTTTTTCAGTTATATGCAATATTTTGCAGCTCATGAGCCGTAGGTATATTCGGTTTTAATGTAAAATAAAGTAGAAATTTTATTTTTTATGCGGTAGATATATAAGTAGAGACCGGATTCTTAGGTTTTTACCTATTTTTTCCTTGCTTCCAAAACAAAAAGCGCTCATACACTTTTTCGAATCAAGTCCGTAGGATTCACCCATATTAATTCTGTGGCACCTAAAAATACCTAAATGGGGTAGGCTATAAAAACCTAAATATACCTAAACGGGATATAAAACCTAAAATATCTAATTTAGGCTACTTTTTTTTTGTCTTTTTTGCTTGTCAGTTGAGGAATATATATTTTGCGGAGAGACAATTTTTGTCGGGTTGAAATTAATACCACCAGCGTTTCGTACAACCCATTGTCGTCTAGGATAGACAGTATCAAGAGAGGAAGTGTAGAGTACCGGCGTATTCCTTTTAAAATATTAGTACGAGCAACCATTGTTGCCGTGTATGAACAAGGGTATAGAATTCTGTGTTTTAAAGCGTTTGTTTTCCTTTAGTACTGTCTTGTTATTCACACTGAGTGGTCACACTGTGTTTTAAGAAGACGTGTTAATGATGTATTGAATTTTATGTAGCACATTCAAATTCATTAAACCAATTATTCTACCCGAAAACAATATTTTGGATAAAAAACCTAAAAAAAACTATTTCACCTAATGGAAAACCTAAAACAGTGTTTTTGAAAACCTAAAAATCCGGTCCCTATATATAAGCATTCATGAACCACAGATTATTGTCTCTGTTGGACTTTACATGAGAATATTATAGGAGAAAAATTCCTCAGATACTGGGACTTGAACCCTTTGGCTATCCGTGCCAATGCTCTACCAACTGAGCTACGCTAGAGTTCACTTCACAGCGCCAGATGGAACCTTTCTCCTATGACTGATTGTCTGTGAGGTAGACCATTAGGGCAATCAGTCTAGGAGAGAGGTTCCATCTGGCACTGTGAATTGAACTCCGGCTTAGCTCAGTTGGTAGAGCATTGGTGTGAATAGCCAAAGTCCTGGGTTCAAGTCCCAGTGTCGGAGGAATTTTTCTCCTTTGCTATGCGGAATAAGACCGAAATTAATCCAACTCTTGTACCGAAATTTAACATATTTTTAGTAAACGCTCCATTAAACGGCTGCTTGTCGGATTGTTAACACGCCGAAAAATAGCAGTTTATCGGCCTAGGCCGCTAAAGTATAGTGTGCTTTTATTTTCCCCACTCGGCAAGTCAAACGTCGGCATTTCCTTTTGCGGTCTGCTGGATTATATTATTGTTTATTGAGGGTAAACAGTAGTTTGCACTCTCAGATCCAAGCAGGTGCCAAGTCAATCTAATAACAACAGTAATATTATACAACTTTCCGGCGTTTCTTTGATTCTCGTTTCCGACTGAGACATGACAACACTTCAACAACGAGTGTGCCCTTCTTGCATTAAACAAACAACACTTCAAAGACAGCAACTTAGGGCCTGGGTCACCACTAGTATTGCCAATAGTATCTATATGATAAAACAATTTGTAATTACAGAATAAGATACATGAAATAAACTATGGCCTAATCATTGTGTTAACTGTTTTCTGTGAAGTCCGGCAAGTGGTTGTATGTTGTATGAGAGAAGTCTCATGCATATAAGGGTTGGTGAAGTAAGTTATATAAAAAGTTCCTGGGTTTTGTGGAATAGATCTTACTTTCCGAATTTTAAATTTCGTATTCGTACATCATTGTAGCCACCCTTGTAGCCCACCGCTTCACAACCATCGCAGGAAACATTTCACACTGGGTCACTTGTGATGGTCACCACTACACCATTTCAACCTCAATTTCGGAAAAAATAATTTCAATTTCGGAAAAAGTAATTTCAAATTCGGAAAAGGTAATTTCAATTTCGCAAAAAGTAATCTCAATTTCGGAAAAAGTAACTTCAATTTCGGAAATACGAGGGTTATTTTTTAAAACAGTCGATGGGGCATAAAATGAAAACCACAGTGAAAATCAAAACTGTTTTATTTGGAACATTTAGGTACACCTTCTAGCTACTTCTCTACATAATCTCGCTCCGATTGAGTCATTTGTCCCAGCGTGGTACCAACTTTACTATACCCTCTTCATAGCCCTCGTATTTCCGAAATTGAAGTTACTTTTTCCGAAATTGAAATTACCTTTTCCGAAATTGAAATTACTTTTTCCGAAATTGAAATTACTTTTTCCGAAATTGAGGTTGAAAAGGTGTAGTATTGACAATAGTAGCTACCCTATTTTACGGACCATAAGACGCACTTTTTTACTTTGAAAACACAGCCTTGAAAATTGGGTGCGTTTAATGGTCCGAAGTACACAAAAAAAAAGTAAAAATATGGTAATTATTGCCAGAATACAGTAGTTATAAACAAGGTGTTGTAAAGAATAGAATAAGTAAAATTTTTGAACAGACTGTACATCAGTGCACTTGTCACTATCGTAAATTGAGGGTATTCAGTGCGAAAAGAAAGGAATGTTGAGTTCTTTTATACGAAAGGAGTTGTCTCCGCCTAAATGAAGGGCATGACCTCTAAACAGCCTTTTCCTGTTACACTAACCGTAGGCCTAACTGAAGGTTAGATGGTGTAAAAGTATTTTCACTCTTTCATGAGAAATCAGTTCAGTTAAAATTTAAGCGATGCCACCTGTACAGAAGAGATTTTCGTACAACACAGGTTTTAAGTTAGAAGTGATTTACACTGATTCCATTGTACAAGGTTATAATTTGTTTATGCTATTAAGTATATTACTCCCTTTAAAATTTGTCGGTTAGAATCTTATTCGATTTCTTTTGGTGGAAAAGTGTGAAAAGGCTCTAAAATTGTAAAATTGGTTGGTATATGGTTATTTAACGACGGTGATGTACTGCAACTTAGGCCTGTGACCGTCGCCGGTGTGCCGGAATTTTGTCCCGCAGGAGTATGACAGTATGCATTTCTTTTCAATTTCATCCCCCAAACGGTTGTATGGTAACATGAAAGTGAGAAATAAATATTCCGCAAAGACAATACAATTCTATGTTACCGGAATTTCTGTTTCTTTTTATTTTAACCCCTACCAGGCATGGTGTGTACTGTACAAGCGATGGGATGCAAAATTCTACATCCTCTATGAGCCATAAAAAACTATATCAAGCGTTTTCTGAGGGAATAGTTTGAGTGTGATAAGTCGTTCTTCCTATTTCAAATTATAAATACCTATATTAAATTATAAATACCTATTAAATTAAATACCTATTAAATACCTATTAAATTATAAATACCTATAAATACCTATTTCAAATTATAAATACCTATATTAGGACCTAGAATTTAAAAATCTAAAGTCCTCTTTAAATTAATTTCCAATTACAAAATAAGTAACCCGGGCGACGCTGGGCGTTTTAATCTAGTTTATTAGAAGATATTTATTGTCCAGGTAAATGCAGGCGTTATACAGGCTTAGACCTACTATTATTAACCTTCACCATTAATTGGATTATGTTTTTTGTTACTGTCTAGATCTTCAACGCGTTCATCAGTTGAAACATCTAAACATATTTTTGTGTTAAATTGGGGGGAAATAAATTTCTAGAAAAAGGTTGCAAGAAGGAAACTATGGGCTTAATCATTGTGTTAAGTATTTTCTCTGCAGTCCGCCAAGGGTTTATATATTGTGTAGGAAAAGGACCCATTGCCTACTACATAGTAGTGGGCATAAAAGAGGAAGGAGCCACGTATCAAAAGTACGTTGCAGATATTCTCAATTCGATTCCGATTCCGTCCGTCAAAATAATCTTGGTACAGTCACAGTATAGTATAACAGTAGCGAAGCTCTAATGAAAGGAAAATGCATCCTTTTGACAGATCGGTGCGACACTAGCACCCCAAGCGGCCGGCAAGATTGAACTAGCAAACAGCCATTTTTAGCATTGGAAAGATACGAATATATGGCTGTATTTCTTCTTATTTTTAAAATTACTAGAACGAGATTATTACCGGAAAGGCATACTGGTGAACTCACCAAATCATAGACTTTATGGTAATATAAAGAAGTTGTAGTTTCAAGATCGATGACATTGTATATCTTATAAAGTATCAGACCGGTTTCCCGATGTGGTCTAGTATGGATGCAAGCGTGATAATCACAAATTGGCAATTTAATTTAACAAATAACTGTTTTTGCTTACCTCTCAGGATCTTTAGGGAACCTGAAGAAAGATAAATCGAGAGATTCCTTTGGTTCCTTTGGCTGTTGGTGCAATTTATAGCACCACAAGCATTTCCATAAAATATTGTTGACATTTTTCCACTGCCTTCTAGATTGTGCATTTTTCATAAGAAACAATGTAACAGATTGTGTTATCTCTCGCTCACCGCTACGAGAGCTGCAGTCGCGCCGGTTGAAAAAAACTGTATGGAGCTTCGCTACTGTTATACTATACTGTGGTACAGTATTACTTCGACGACAAAAAGACTGGGAAGTGTATGAAGAGGTGCATTGCATCGCGGAAGATGGCAGTAATCGAAGAGCCGACATAATAGCCATTAATAGAACTGTAAAACGAGGGTTTATTTTGGATCCTACAGTTCGCTTGGAAGAGGATAGAGAACAAGCTAAGCGTGTGAGTGCGGAAAAGGAGGCCATATACCAACCATGCATCCCTCACCTTAGTGAGAGCTATAACTTACCTGTCAATGCATGGGAGGTGAAGGGTCTGCTTTTTGGAGCACGCGGTGCAAGTTTCACCTTTGTTAATACATTTCTTCAGTCTCGCAATATTTCTAATGACATTGTTGTTAAAATATGTATTAGGGTTTTAGAAGACTCGCTATTTTTATTGCACAATCTCTATATATATAAAAGGCTTTGTCCTGACTGACTGAATGAATGACTGACTGACTGATTGACTGAATGACAGGAATCAACGTACAGCCTAAACTATAACAGGTAGAGACTTGGAATTTTGACAGTACCTTCGTTTTATAATCTAGGTGCTCACTAAGAAAGGATTTTGCAAAATTCTGATTCTAAATGCCAAAAATTAAATGTTTTTGAGAATACTTAATCCCTTTTTACATAGAATTATCAATTCCAAATCACAGAATATATTGTTGCCTAATGGTATCAGGTGGGCTTGGAAGAAACAAATGAAATGCACTTTTGACAAATAAGAGAAGTTATCAAAATAATTCATGTTATAAATAAATATTACAGAATGAAATCCACTAAAATAATGGAATCACATAACTTTCTCTACCCTGAACATAGAGAAAACAAAACGAGGTATGGTAATGTGTATATTATTATATTATATGTTATAAATAAATATTACAGAATGAAATCCACTAAAATAATGGAATCACATAACTTTCTCTACCCTGGACATAGAGAAAACAAAACGAGGTATGGTAATGTGTATATTATTATATTATATCGCAGGTTTTTGGAGAGAAAAGTATGAAGGCTTTATGGTAACATAAGGGTGGGAAATTTCCCGCCTCGATATTACAATTTTATGTTACAGGAATTTCTGTTTCTTCTTATTTAAACCTCTACCAGGCTTGCTGTGCACTGTACAAGCGATGGGATGCAAAATTCTAGATCCTCTATGAGCCATAAAAAACTATATCAAGCGTTTTCTGAGGGAATAGTTTTAGTGTAATAAGTCGTTCTTCCTATTTCAAATTATAAATGCCTATATAAGGACCTAGAATTTAAAATTGAAAATCCTTCATAAGCTAATTTCCAATTACAAAATACAAAACCCGGGCGACGCCGGGTCTTTTAAGCTAGTCATTTATATGGTACCTACTTAGAGTTCTTATGTTCCGTTTCAATTCAGTTCATGTTACTATGTAATGTATGATTCTTTTTCTTTGTTTGTTCTGGATCTGTATGGTCACCTGGATTGCCAGGCAGATGACTTGAATAAAGTATTTCTCTCTCTATGGGTGAATCCACATCAAATCAACCAATTAATTTGAAAAGGTTGCTGACAAAATTTATTTATTTTTAATTTTTTATCTATGTTTGTACTATATTCAGAGACTTGGAAACAGGTATTCATAGCTTTTTTAGATGTTCAGTTTCATTTTGAGCAGCCATTTTGTATCGGTGCGTCAGCCTATTTTGCATTTTACAGAGGTCTGCGTTAAACCGTTTAGCTTCTTTGTTTTTAAAGATATTTGGTTCAAACAAAAACCATGTTAAAGAGCATAAAATTTTCTGTTCAGTATAGGCCTATATAGGAAAACTTAAGTGTAAATAAAATCAGGTAAACTGATATAACAAAGGGCCAGTATGTTTTTGTTTAATCAGTTATGATTGCAATTATGATATGCTGAATAAAAAAAAAAGTCAAATTGGCCGGTTTCGGGATTTGAACCATGGAACTCCAGAATGTGAGGCCAAGACGTTACCATCTCGGCCACCTGGGTCAGTTTAACGGTCTAGTTGGATAAGCGCATGTAAAGCAATAGTGTTGTTTGTCATAGCTAACTGTATTTTAATTTCCAAAGCCTTATAAGATCACAGTAAAACAATGGGCTATGTTGTCATGATAACTGACTTGGATTTCATAAATTCTTTTGAATGCGTATATTACAATCAAATAGGCACTAAATTGAACATTATTCCGAAACAGATCAACCGATTTTATCCAATATCAATAGACGACTGAGGAATTTATAATTGCCTAAAGGAAGAAAAAAACTCATCATTTTGCATTTCATTTTTTAAAAAAATCTGTGGGAAGATCCAAGGACCCGCCAGTTGTCGGGGATATTCCTATTTCCACACACCCCCAGTAATTGCAAACTTTCGTTTATATCAGCCCCTTCCTTCAATAAATTATGGATCCGCCACTGATTCTAGGTAGTTTTTAGTGCAAAAATTTGTTTTCAAAGTCAATACCTTGCCATGCATTTTAATAGTTATTTATGTATCAAGTACGCAAAATAACGCTTTAGCGGACGAATCTAGTAGGCCTATACTGGATAAAGTTTTGCGTACGTGATGCATACAATATTTTTTAGTAGAAGCTCCATAAATTATATTAAATGAAACAAAAATACCGTATAATTAATTATAATGGAAGATAGTCAGCCATTTGTAAAAGTCATATTCTCAAGGCCATCTGAATCGCCTAACAACAATGAACCGTACGTACCAATACGAAATGCGGTATAAATGCATAATATATGAGACGCTTTCTGTAAACAGTAATGCATATTAACTAACTAGCTTAAAAGACCCGGCGTCGCCCGGGTTTTGTATTTTGTAATTGGAAATTAGCTTATGAAGGATTTTCAATTTTAAATTCTAGGTCCTTATATAGGCATTTATAATTTGAAATAGGAAGAACGACTTATTACACTCAAACTATTCCCTCAGAAAACGCTTGATATAGTTTTTTATGGCTCATAGAGGATCTAGAATTTTGCATCCCATCGCTTGTACAGTGCACAGCAAGCCTGGTAGAGGTTTAAATAAGAAGAAACAGAAATTCCTGTAACATAAAATTGTAATATCGAGGCGGGAAATTTCCCACTCTTATGTTACCATAAAACCGTTTTGGAGATGAAATTAAACAGGAAGCATTATCACTTTCATACTTTTCTCTCCAAAAACCTGCGATATAATATAATAATACAGTATACACATTACCATACCTCGTTTTGTTTTCTCTATGTCCAGGGTAGAGAAAGTTATGTGATTCCATTATTTTAGTGGATTTCATTCTGTAATATTTATTTATAACATGAATTATTTTGATAACTTCTCTTATTTGTCAAAAGTGCATTTCATTTGTTTTTTCCAAGTCCACCTGATACCATTTGGCAACAATATATTCTGTGATTTGGAATGGATAATTCTATGTAAAAAGGGATTAAGTATTTTCAAAAACATTTAATTTTTGGCATTTAGAATCAGAATTTTTCAAAATCCTTTCTTAGTGAGCACCTACATTATGCAACGAAGGTACTGTCAAAATTCCAAGTCTCTACCTCTTATAGTTTAGGCTGTACGTTGATTCCTGTCATTCAGTCAATCAGTCAGTCAGTCATTCATTCAGTCAGTCAGGACAAAGCCTTTTATATATATAGAGATATTTATGAAATCTTGTCGAAATATGAGTGATAATTCCGAGGGAATTTCAATCCAAGCCAGAAACATTGAATTGAAGCTTGTGCTAGCAACATCACAGGCAGTAAGTACAAATTGTATGAGAAGGCAAATTGTATGAGAAGGAATATATTGCAAGCAATCCATGGTAAGCAATTAGTCTCTTGTGAACGAAGATGTAAAAAGTTTTTGGCTTATATTTGTTGTTATATGATGAAGTAGGCGACCGTTTTTGTGAAAAACCCTGGTAAAATTTCTGATTATCATAACGAGACATGTTGGCTTAACTTTGTTGTTTTATGACCAGAAATATGCTTAAATCCATGTTAAAGTTGGTGTGACTGATCAATGCCATCTGGATTTTGTTTATAGAAAGCCATGACGACTTTAAAGTACTAGGCCGATGAAACTGCAATATGAATGCAGTTTGGATGTAGTTTTATGCAATTTTAGCGGCCTTGGTTGCTAGAATGCAATTTTTCGGGGTGTTACCAGTCCGACAAACAGCTGTTTTAGAGAGCGTATACTTAAAATAAAATAACGGAAAATAACTTATAGAAAATGTAGAATGCTTGCAAGAAATAAATAATGAGTCTCATTATTACGTTAATTGTTTTCTTCGCGGTCCGCAGTGGATTTATAACTTGCGTGAGAATTTGAGTGTTATGCATTCAAGCAAATACTCTTTTGCATATAGGATAGGATTATTCCTAACATATTGGATGAATAAATTAAAAAAAAGGCTTCTACATATTGAATGATGTATACAAAAAAAAAAGAAAAGCATCGTGAAGAGCTAACAATATGGGTGGAGTACATTTGTCGAGTTTAAGTGCGGCGCAATACGTAAAGCACTTGTTTCCTTCACATTGAAATCATAACAAAAGAACAACGCTGAGTGGCTATCAATCAACTCCCGCCATATTACAGTGTTCCCAACTTGAAAACACCCATTCCATGGTTTCCAAAGCAATTCTGTTCATTCGTTTATTCACTTTTGGAATTATAAAAAAAAAAAAAAAAAAAAAAAAAAGTTTTAGTTCTCAATAAAAGTTGATTTGTTAATAATTTGTGGCTTGGTTCTAAAAGGGCCAATGTCATAAAACTTGCTTTTGAGATAACTGACTTTGAAGCCTTTACAGAAGTAACATTTTTTGCCGAGAACTTCCGATATTGGCCTCTAAGGTATTTGCATTATGTCTATTAATAGCATCAGACATTGGTACTTTTAGTATACGAAAGATAAAGACTAGCCAAACCCAATAATGTATAGATATCATTTTTTGCAAGAAATTGACATTGGCCCTTTTAGAACCAAGCCACAGCGGGGAAAACAAACAGCGGACAAAGAATTTAACTCTTTCTTTCTTTTTCGTAGTTTCACCTCTTCCTTTAATGATTTAAGCGTCCCAAGCCGCCCGGACCTTACAGGGCCGCGACCTGTGGGAGAGGGATTATCTTTGGATCACATACATACTTTTTTGACCAGACAAGGACATGGAGAGCCTCCCCGGATGAGTGATCAGCCCAATGCCGGGGCCCAACCTAACTCTGAAAGTCAAAATACTCTCTCCGCTGATAAGAAGAAAATGTTGAGGAAATAATAACAATATCTTCTTCCCAACATCCCTTAAAGGCTCGTTTCGCAAACATACGTACTCACAAAATAAAATCTCTTCTACCACTTGTATCATAAATAGATATTTTCGCAATTTTACTGGGAAATGGTTCAAAAGATTTTGCTTAAATTTAACACACGAGGTGATTATATTAAGAGCTCCGTTTCTCTGTCAATCTCTATCATTCTCTGTCATTTCTTGAGGGGTAATAAAATATTAAAATCTCTGGTGAGCGGTCCGAGCTGTAGGGTGGAAGCTTAAACACCTCCCTGCAAATCTCCTGCAAAAGTTTGCCTGGGAGGTGTTTAAACATCCACCCTAGAGCCCGGACCTCGCCACCAGTGATTTCCATCTTTTCTTACACCTCAAGAAATGACAGAAAATGACAGAGAATGACAGAAGCAGAGATGGTTGTCGTACAATCGTTCGAATCACAAGTGTTCAAAAGTTGGTTCCACGGTATGACAAATATCTCAATTTCGGCGGCGAATATGTTGAAAAACAGCTGAACACTTGCTGTATCTGTTGTAATAAATATTTCCACGAAATTGTATTTTGTTTCTGTAAACTGCCCTATGGAAACTTACTTTGTGGACGGCCCTTATAATATAATAACTATCTATCTACGAATATATATATATATATATATATATATATATATATATATATATATATATATATATATATATATATATATATATATACGTATATAAAAACGAATGTAAGCCTATGTCTGTCTGTCCTTTATGCATTACTACACCATTCATCCGATCTCCATGAAACTTTGGGAAGTTCTTGAGTACACTCCCGCGAAGGTTTCTGGCATAATACATGTTTAACTGCAGCTTTCGTTCGCGAGTTATGAGCGAAAAACGGGAAGAAAAAGTGCATTTTTTGCCCTTTCGAAGCATCAGTTTTCAGTAATACATTTCAATTGTCAAATCAATTACAGATGGCTTTGCCTGCTTTTGCTATACCTTGGAAATAAAAGGATCGCGATCGCTTGAATTTTGTAACCTCACGCTGGTCGATTCATTAGTTTATAATATCAAGGCACGCAGACATCTGAAAGCTTCACCCTAGACAGAAGAAGGATAATGATTATAGGCCTAAATGGGTAATCATGTTTAAATTTGGACAAAACTCACTGTGCAGGGTTTTCTGGGCCAGGGAACTCGAATATGAGGTTATTTTTCTTATGCTGTGCTTTCTAATCGTGGAATTCATTTCAAAGCCGGATTTATAGCTGTTTGATTAATTAGGCCTATCAATCGTTTAGTTTAGACCTATGAATGTTTTGCATGCAAAGTGTTAATAAATGTAATATTTTAATTATTTTGCTCTTAATTGTTAATCTTTCGATTAATTATCGTGGGCGAAGCCGCGGGGATCTGATATAAGCTATATCTAGCGTTTTCTGAGGGAATAGTTTGAGCGAGATAAGTCATTCTTCCTTATTTCAAATTCTAAATACGGCACCTATATAAAGACCTAGATTTTGAAAATCGAAAGTCCTTCATAAATTATTTTCGAATTGACAAAATAGAAAACCCGAGTGATGCCGGGCCTTTTAAGCTAGTCAAAAATAAAATTTTGTAATTTCTAAAATTCATATAGGCTAAAGACGACGTTTGTGTTAATAAATATGAAGGGCCTAGTTACATAAGGGCGTAAGGCACAAATCTTTAACTTTTGAGTTTTTAACATTTATGCCTTCTCATATCTCTTAAATACTCAGTGAATTATTTGTACTTGTGCCTTGAACCTCTGCTCAGTTATAAGAAAAGACCTGTAAATAAATGATTTTGGTCAATTATGTTTTCATTAGGCCTAAGGGTGTTACTCTTATTCTTATAAATTTGAAAGTTTTCCAATATATTAAGTCTAACACCCTTATCACAGATATGTAGGACTTCCATGACCAAAATCATTTATTTGACTTGACTACAACGGTGACCTAGGTTACCAAATAACAAATTTTATAAAAAACATTATTTGAGAAGAATTGTGGTGTTCATTACATCTTATATGAACTGAATATGGCGCAGCAAACGCCGAAATGCATTTTCAAGATAAGTTGTGTGTTAAATGTTAAGGGATAAGGCGGAATATTATAATAAATATATTTAAATTATTCAAATAAAACTTGTAGCAGTTAAATAAATAAACGCGAGCGAAGTCGCGGACACCTGCTAGACAGTACAGTCGGTCAAATAAAAAAGTCGGGCGGTATTTGATTAAGTATCACGAACGAGCATATGCGCATGTACAGGAAGACTTAAGGTTAGGTTCACACCTACCTCTTGTCTCTCCATGCATTTTCTTGATTATTTAGTCAGTTTTGTTCCAAAACGAACATGTATAGAAGGCTGTGGCTATATGTCTCACATCCGCCATATTCTTGGTTGCAAATTTTTATAATATTAATAATTAATCAATTCGCGAGGAATATGTTTATTCAAGGAGCTTTTTTTAAAGATTTTATTTTATAATACCGATACTTGTAGTGCAAAATCAATAACTTACGTTCAACTTCTGCAACCAATCTAGCACCGAAATACGCGGCCGGCCAGATCCACGTTTCCTATGAAAACTTCCGGACGCATTAAGAAATATGGTCTTTAAGAAATATGGAACCTTCTCAATGCTTCAGAGGCCGAAAAATGCAGGTCAGTTACAGCCCTAAATACACTTTCTTTCAAGCTAGCATTTGTAGGCCTATGTGGCGCGATGCCACACAGCAAAATGAATTATGACAATACATTAAGTTGAATATCGTGTGTTGCGCTTTCCGCGTAGTTCATTTTTTCCCTCGTTGTTCATTTTTTTCCCTCCTGTCGCATGGCCTCATATGTTCCGAGAATGTCCTGTATTTTATGTTTTATTATAGGAAACTTGTAAACTAATGCGTTAAAACTTTAATTTTAACTGCATACGAGGCCCGACGTTTTTTATTTGACCGACTGTACGTAAAGTTTTGAAATCGCGTATTCCACGCTTAGGGTAGAGTAAGTTATGCGAGTGCATTTTCATCATTTACTGCACATATTAACACGAACAGAACACTCAAGGGCATCTCTCCAGCATCTACATTTCTTTCGCTGAATTGGACATAAGATGATTATCATAATGTATACAGTGACATTTGCTATAATGTTCTACATCCATGTCACTTTGGAGCAAGCTATGGATGCTGAAGAACGCGCTACAGATTGGTCTGGTTTTCCTCGCCTGATAACAGATTGCCGACACATATCACAGCAGGCCATGGTCGTTCGTTGCCATGCCAACATCGGACCGAGTTCATTTGTTTGCAGCGGTCTGCGACTCTACGCTGTTTTAATCAGTCGTGTTTTCCATGTTTATTTAACTGTCCTGTTTTTATTTAAAAAAAAAAAACTAAGATGCATAATTTACTGGTCACAACTCGTACAAATTAAAGGGAAATATGTATCACATATATAAAAGGTTTTGTCCTGACTGACAGAGAATCAACGTAGAGCCTAAACTATAATAGGTAGAGACTTGGAATTTTGACAGTACCTTCGTTTCATAATGTAGGTGCTCACTAAGAAAGGATTTTGAAAAATGTTGATTTTAAATGCCAAAAATAAAATGTTTTTGAGAATACTTAATCCCTTTTTACACAGAATTATCAAATCCAAATCACAGTTGACATGAAAACATATTGTTGCCAGTGAGTATCAGATGGGTTTGGAAAAAAGAAATGAAATGCAAGTTTGACAAATAAGAGAAGTTGTTAATATAATTTATGTTATAAAATCAGAATGAAATCCACGAAAATAATGCAGTCACATAACTTTTCTCTACCCTGGACATAGGGAAAACAATACGAGGTATGGTAATATGGTATATTATTATATCGCAGGTTTTTGGAAAGAGAAGTATGAAAGTGATATTGCTTTCTGTTTAATTTCATCCCCAAAACAGTTTTATGGTAACATGAGAGGGAGAAATAAAATTTTCCGCCTCGGTATTACAATTTTATGTTACAGGAATTTCTGTTTCTTCATATTTGAACCCTTACCAGGCTTGCTGTGTACAAGCGATGCGATGCAGAATTCTACATCCTCTATGAGCCATAAAAAACTATATCAAGCGTTTTCTGAGGGAATAGTTTTAGTGTAATAAGTCGTTCTTCCTATTTCAGATTATAAATACCTATATAAGGACCTAGAATTTAAAAATCAAAAGTCCTTCATAAGTTCATTTCCAATTACAAAATATAAAACCCGGGCGACGCCGGGTCTTTTAAGCTAGTATATATATATATATATATTTATTTATTTATTTATTTCCAAACCAACCCGAGACTACAGCCAACAATACACTGTTGTCATGTGAACTTTGATTTGGATTTGATAATTCTGTGTAAAAAGGAATTAAGTATTCTCAAAAACATTTTATTTATGGCATTTAAAATCAAACTTTTTCAAAATCCTTTCTTGGTGTGCACTTACATTATGAAACGTAGGTACTGTCAAAATTCCAAGTATCTACCTATTATAGTTTAGGCTCTGCGTTGATTATCTGTCATTAAGTCAGTCAGTCAGTCATTCATTCATTCAGTCAGGACAAAGCCTCTTATATATATATATATATATATATATATATATAGATTTAACTTGCGGTTATGTGACTGCATTATTTTCATGGATATTGATAGTTCTCTAATTTGCCAAATTCGATTTTCATTTTTTCAAAACCCATCTGAGACTCACTGGCAACAATATGTTTTAATGTCAAATGTGATTTGGATTGGATAATTCTGTGTAAAAAGGGATTAAGTATTCTCAAAAACATTTTATTCATGGCATTTAAAATCAATATTTTTCAAAATCCTTTCTTGGTGTGCACTTTTATTATGAAACGAAGGTACTGTCAAAATTCCAAGTCTCTACCTTATTATAGTTTAGGTTGAAAGTTAATTCTCTGTCAGTCAGAAAAAAAAGCCTTATACGTAGGATAAAATTCCCCGGGATCGGGACTCGAACCAAGAACTTCATGGTTAATAGCTAGAAACTCTAACCTCTTTATCATAAGAGCGGTGGATATTATTTTTTCATATAAATGGTTTGAATGGAAAAGTAAATTTTATTAAAATCTTCTCCCGTCGTTGAATAAGATGGAAACGCACTTCTGTGTGAGAACATATTGCGCCCAGAGACATCTTAAGGGCAACCCTTGAACTCAACGTGTTTGCATTACAGATTCATATTTTCCCCCAGAAAACCAATAGAAAACCACTCAGGTCTCAATAGTAAAAACAACTCTGGGAAATAGAACCTCTCGCAGGGAAATTTGTTTTCCTTGAGTTGTGAGAAGTGAGTCTCTTCCCCACGTCTTAAGAGTCCATGTTCGTATCTTGGAGTCTGTGAAAGTTACTTCTACAATAAGTCTATCCAATATGTGACTAAAGATTGACATCTCTATATTTATAAAAGGCTTTGTCCTGACTGACTGAATGACAGGAATCAACGTACAGCCTAAACTATAACAGGTAGAGACTTGGAATTTTGACAGTACCTTCGTTTCATAATGTAGGTGCTCACTAAGAAAGGATTTTGAAAAATTCTGATTCTAAATGCCAAAAATCAAATGTTTTTGAGAATACTTAATCCCTTCTTACACAGAATTATCGAATCCGAATCACATTTGACATTAAAACATATTGTTACCAGCGGGTCTCATATGGCCGTGGAAAAAAAATGAAAGTAGAATAAATTTCACAAATGAGAGAAACAAATGAGAGAACTATCAATATCCACGAAAATAATGCAGTCACATAACTTTCTTTACCCTGGACATAGAGAAAACAATACGAGGTATGGTAATATGTTTTGGGAAGAGATGTATGAAAGTGATATTGTATTTCTGTTTAATTTCATTCCGAAAACGGTTTTATGGTAACATGACAGTGAGAAACAAAATTTTCAGCCACGATAATACAATTTTATGTTACCGGAATTTCGGTTTCTTCTTATTAGAACCCCTCCCGGGCTTACTGTGTACTGTACAAGCGATGGGATGCAAAATTCTACATATAGCCATAAAAGCTATTTCAAACATTTTCTTAGGGGATAGTTTGAGTGTGATAAGTCGTTCTTTCTACTTCACATTATAAATACCTATATAAGGACCTAGAATTTATAAATCTAAAGTCCTTCATAAGTTAATTTCCAATTACAAAATAAAAAACCCGGGCGACGCCGGGCCTTTTAAGCTAGTTCTTATATATAATTATTAAGGCAAGGCATTTAATGACTATAAAATAGTGAAAAAAACATTGACTTAAAAATAAAGAAAAATGACACGAAATTAAAAAAAAAAAAGTCCAATAAATTTGCCTTTATTACTTATATTTACTTTTTTAAAATAATGAATTGCTAAAACCAATTTAACGGATGACAATGCGTTATATAAGAATTTACATTATAAAACACACTTATTTTATTATTAAAAAAGTAAGTAAATTGGACACCCTTATCGAAAAAAATATCTTTCTGAACTGGCATGCCCATCAAATTGCCCATAGCAAATTAATATCTGCCATTTAAGAAGAAAGAAAAATAATAATTCTTTATTGCTACAAGACAAACTGCTTTGGTGTTTACAATAAACCTGGATTAAAATGAACTATGAACACTTGGCGGAGATTCTCAAATAAAAACGATTGTCTGTTGTCTGAAAGTAACGATTTGTACATGGAAAAGCTCCTCTCTACCTCCACTGAAACATGACCTAAAAATGCCCAAAATGACCTAAAAATTGCAAAAAAATTACCTATCTTTTGAAAATGACAAAAAATGCAAAATAAAGCAAAATAATGCAAAAAACAAATTGCCCTTATTTAATCAACTATTTCACGATACACATTTATATGTATTCGAGCTACCTATTGACTTCCATATAAAAAAGATGCAAAATCATCAGATTCCTTGCCCTAATAATTGTAAAAAAAATCTGATGTGAAATTCAAATAAACGTTAGCCTCTTAGTATAATATAATTAATATGTATGACATTCTCTTCATGTAAATTGGTTGTAAAAATGAAGAGAATATCGTTAGCAATTCACATCGCATCCCCGAAGGATGCATTACCCAAATAAAATCTCTATTAATGTACTTTAAGCATGGTCAATCAATTTTTCTCACTTCACATTCTGATATAGAACAAGAGGCCATATTGCAAAGAGCTCGTATTCAGAAAGGGTGGCTTATAACTACCCTTCAGACTTTTTCGAAAAAGTGTTTCATTGAAAGTTCTAGTTTTACCCATGTGTAAAATTCAAGAAAATCGTAATTGCTGTTTTCAAGAAAATCGTGACAAACGAAAATTTCTTCAAGTCCCCTTAAAAATAAGAGAAAGTAGTCGCCAATCATCTAGTCACATCCCCAAAAGGTACCTAACCCAAATACAAAATTTTGTTTTCGTACGATTTTCCGTTACAAGAGGCCATATTGGAAAGAGCACGTTTTCAGAGTGGTTGGCTTATAACTACCCTTCAGAGATTTTTTTTCGAAAAAAATGTTTCAAATATAAGTTTTAGCTCTTGTTATAGTATAGTTTTCGAATTTTGGGGTCGAAAGCGATACTTCCTCTACCTATAGTAGCCTACCTACAGTAGGTTACTGTCAGAGGAAGTAAAAATTGAACAAATACTAGATCTTATGTATAAATTGTATTTGGTTTTCAAAACATTTTTCAAATTATTTCTAAAAGATGCAGCTATTTTGTAAAGACTGAGATTTTTACCAAAATCTAAAAAAAATCTAAAAAAAAAAGTTGTTTTTACTTCCTTTCTCCTTACCACAGTTACTGCAGGTAGATAAAGTATTGTTTTCGACCGAGTTGAGTTTTTAACATAAATAAATGTTCTGAGAATCCCTGAATACAAAAATACTATTTTCAGGAACATGTCTGTGTGTATGTGTGTGAACAGTCTAGCTACAGAGTGGAAAATCGTATGAAAACAAAATTTTGTATTTGGGTTGATACCTTCTGAAGATGTGACACGAAGATTGGTGACAACTTCTTATATTCAAGGGGACTTTATATAAAGAAAATTATGTTTTTTGGGGGGAAAACGGCTCTTACGATTTTGTTTAAATTTTGCACATGGGATACTTATACTAAGAGCTAAAACTTTTATTTGAAACATTTTTTCGAAAAAATTCTCTGAAGGGTAGTTATAAGCCACCCACTGGTTGTAGAAACTCAGTCTTGCCTGGTGAAGAATAAAGCTTTGCATCAGGTTGAAACAACTGAATACGCACTCATTCACGGCCTCTTATTCTATATCAGAATGTGAAGTGAGAAAGATGTATTGTTGGCCATGATTAGACTAAAGAAAGTTACGTGAGTGCATTAATTGGATTTTATTTGGGCTGTGTATCCTTCGGGGATGCGATACGAGGTGTGGCAACGACTTTCTTCATTTTTACAAACGACAGTAGGCCTACGTGAAGAGAATTTCGTTTTTATCGATTTTCTCGAAAAAGGCTCTAGCGATTTTCTTTAAATTTTCTACACAAATTGCAAAATGTATTATAATAATTGGTATTTTAATATTTATTTTTAAAAATTTCTGGAGGGTATATTGTCCAAGCTTAGGTAAAGAAACTAACGCTACATTAATCAGATTTTATTTGGGTTGTGTGTCCTTCGGGGATGCGACGTGGTAACGACATTATCTTCATTTTTACAAGAAAGTTACGATTAATATAATTATTTAAAACTGTAAATATAGCCTTGACCGTCACCTAAAAACTCAATTAGTCTGCTCGTATACGCGAGGGAAGTTGTGCGGTATATTTTGCTCCATTTATTGAATAAAAACACACAAAAGCCATCAAATAATGTCAGGAACTTGATAACAGCTGCTGCTCATGTTATGGAAGTAACTGTACTCGGGATATTTTTCTATTCAAACCAGGGCAATTTGATGGGGAAATAAATTAGCATAGTGGGTGCGGGACAATTAGATCGCCGCACTGGTCATGTTGGTCAGACTGCGGTTTCGCGCCTTTCATATCTCACGTCCAGTTCGATACAGCTCAACTCGGGTTCAAACTGTTGAACCTATTTAGAGACTGAATTGAACTTTGCTCTTTAAAACTAAAAGTAAATGCGGCAATTTAGGCCTAATCCATAGTCATGATTTAGCGTTTATAATATGCAAGCCCATGAAGTAAAGTAAAGTGTTCCCTATTACAGGCCATGGAGGCCAGAGGGTTCCAGGAGGTTGAGGCTCCCAGATTTTTAGACATCGGCACATGAAGGTGGTAAGGTTGTCAGCCTTACGCACCGGCCGCCTTTACCCCCAGGATTGCTCCTGGTACTCATTTCTGTTAGAGGCTGAGTCGACCCCAGGGTCATAGTGCCACCAGAAGGATTAGGCCAATTGAAAAACTCCAACGACCTCATCGGGGATCGAACCCGAGACCTAAGCCCATGAAGACTGTATATTATTAATAGACCTGGGATTTTAGGCTCTAAAAAGATAGTTTTAGGCACCTAAAATAGGATTTTAAAACAAGTAAATGGGATTTTAAAAGACAAAATATGCACTTAAAATATGCTTTAAAAATGTGTAAATAGACAGAAATTAGACTTTAAAATACCACAAAATGATCTTAAACTGTAACGTGATATATTTTTACTGTAAGAAACATGAAATACCTATTCTTAACAGAAAATATTGCAAAATTAAGACAGGATTAAAAATGCATTTAACAAAAACAGTTTTGGTTTACATGAAAAATTGACACAGTATGTCCCTTCTTACTATATTTATCTCCTACTTGTTGTTTTGAGCTAATCCTCCCCCGTCAGTCAGTATTCCTTTGGCGACAACTGTTTGGGAAAATCAAGTTTCTGTGAAAATCCCACCCTCTGATGTTCTACTCTTCATTCATGGATGTCCATTAAATGATTGTAAAAGTTACAGAAATTGAATTTTATTTTAAATGTACAAAATAGGCATTTTAGGCACTAGAATAGTAAAAATAGGCTCCAAAGGTCCAAATAGGCATTTTAAGGCACTATAAAACTCTATAAATATAAGTGATTTATCATGAAATGTCAACATATTTAAAAATTTTAATGTTATTTCATAAGGAACAAAATAGGCACTTGCCTTAAAATCCCAGGTCTAATTATTAACTATCTATATTTTATACAGTGTTAATGAATAACTCCGAAGTATTGTATAGAGAGGATATAGACAAGCAACTATTATTATGAGAAAGTGATGTGACCGCATCACATTGTGCATTATTTTCATGGATTTCATTCTTCATTATTCATCTACACCAATGAATTATATCGGTAGCTTCTCTAATTTGTCAAAGCCCAGTTACTTGCAACTTCCAGAGTCGCCTGTAAACACTGACAACAATATTGTTGTCATGACAACTGAATTGCGTTAATTATTCATGACATATAATACCTACCTATATATTAGATATCTTCCCATAACAATGGGTTGGCAACACAAACTAAGAGTACAGAATAATAAAGAAACTAATTTAACACTCTAAGAAATTGAATTGAAATTTAAGAATTTAGTGCATAATGCATCCTAGGCCTATTGGATGTACCAGTTTCTCTTAAATTTGTAATAAAATAACGGCAAATAACACAAAACATTTAAAATTAATGTAAAAGTCAAAGAAAAAGATGCAAGAAATAAACTATGACCGTAATCATCGTGTTAAATGTTTTCTTTGCAGTCCGACATGGGTTTATATATTGTATGAGAAATTGAGTCTCGTGCATTAATGTTTTTCGGTGTTCATAATGAGATTACCAAAGTCACGGGGGTGAAAGTAACATTGAAAGAATAGCTACAGCTCATTAGTTCACTGCCCGACCGCTTTGGTGCACTGTGATCGCTGTTGCCATGGCGGCAGGTTTGTTTCGAAACATATGACAGCAATATACGAAAAGGCATAATATCTGTTTTCTTTTCTGCAACGATCTGTATGCATTAGTGTTTGGAAAAGGAGATATAATTAACAAAGATGTTAAGATGTCAAGTAGCGAAGGTAAGTTAAAATACATTAACTACTTAAAACAATCCTGAATTAATATTTATTCCATGTTCTACGAATTATTAAGATTAATGTTTCGTATTCTTTGTTTCAGAAACGAGTGAAATATCCCTGTAAGTTCCCTGGCTGCGGAAGTAAATACTTCAGTATGAAATCCAACGTGAACTACAAAAACAAACATTTCTACAGGTTTCCAAAAAAATCAAACGTGAACCAACTGAAACATCAGTGCAATTTAGATGATAATGTGAATTGTGTTAATTATTTCATGTGTGAAGACCACTTCCTAGAGAAAGATTTCGTTAACCATACTAGACAAGTTATCCCAAAGCAGCTTGCGACTCGTGATTTACAGAGACCCAATCCCTGTGAATTCCCAATCAAATGTGGGAAGTGATCTCAAGCCTCGCCTAGTTTTTGTGAAAATAGAAAGTAAATTCATACTTCTGTGTATGACTGAGGTAAAAGAAATTCAAGTGACAGGAAGCTACTAATATTTATGGTAATGCAATATTTTTAAAATCAGTTTTTATAAATATAATTCATTAATCAAGGGTGTTTGTTTTTTATTTATAAAGTCATCTAAAGTAATACATATTTCAGCAATCACCGAGACATGTATGTTGTGAGTAGCAGAAATTCTAGAAGGTATTCTACGGTACACTACGGTTTTTATAAGATCTGACGCATATTGTTTGCAAATTATTATTTTTTCTTATTTAAGGTGTTCATCATTTAGTGCATTTTGTGTTCAATGCTTTTAAAAGAGAATTGTTTGTATCACTATAGCCTGATGGTATTAGTGGGCTATGGTCATTACCGTAGCCCGCTAATACTAGTGGGCTATGGTTTTACAGAATTTGGAATGCATTTTCATACATGTGTTCTGGCACGCAAATTTTTCATTCTTACAGCTTAACTGCCCGACCCGTTGGAGCGCTGTAATCGCTTTTTGTTTCCGAGTTTTGACATGCGCTGTTCACTTCTAATAATAATATTGGTGTTCTGTGACCAAAGTTACTTCCAAAATTCCTTCATACGAATTTCGATTTTCAAACTCTAAGTTCTTAAATATGTATATAGAATTTGAAATGAGGAAAAAGGCTGATCACACTCAAACTATTCGCTCAGAAAACGCTTGATATAACTTTTTATGGCTCATGCACCCCATTGCTTCTATACACCATGCCTGGTAGGGGTTCAAGTAAGAAGAAACAGAATTTTCGGTAACATAAAATTGTACTGTTTTTACAGAATATTTTATTTCTCACTCTCAAGTTACCATACAATAGGTAAATCCACCTACAATTGATTTGAAACTGTATTTGTATTACTGAGAACCGATGCTTCGAAAGCGCAAAAAAAATCACGTTTTCTGCCCGTTTTTCACTCATAACTCATGAACGAAAGCGAAAATAAAAAATCCGGCTTCGAGGTACATTTTCCAACCCTTCAGTCCACCTATGTTTAAAATTTCAGATCTCTGCGTTCTGTAGATTTCGCTGGGCATCGCGCACAGACAGACAGAAAGAAAGACAAACACTTCCTTTTATTATTATTAGATTGTCATTGTATTATATTATTATTATTATTATTATTATTATTATTATTATTATTATATTTTTATTATTTTTTGTTTGTTCGCGCATGAGGCCATGTAGGACAACGCAAAGTACTTAGAGGCGTTTCTGTGTTTTCCTTTGACTCCATATTGCTTTCATCCTTTGGCTGTGAGCTTCCTTCCTCTCGTTTGTCCATGTTGTTCCAGTTTTTTTCTTCGGTGTGTCCTCTTGGTCAACTTCCCACTTATGCACCTTAATTCTAAAGCTATCTCTTTTCAAAATATCTTCTGGAGTAATTTCTGCCAGTTTTAAGTCATTTTTTACTTCACCAATCCATTTCATAGTATCTACTTTTGCTTTACTTCTGCTTTCATAGAATTCCAATATTTGTTTTGTGAGCCTACTTGAATTCATTCGTTTATTATTATTATTATTATTGTTATTATTATTATTATTATTATTATTGTTATAATTGAGTTATTACTTGATTATTATTATTAAGTTATTACTTTATTATTATTTTATTTATTACTATTACTTTATTATTATTTTATTTATTATTATTATTATTTATTATTATTATTATTATTATTATTATTATTATTATTATTATTATTATTACCAACTTTCTGCTGCACATTTTTCTATTGTATAGTTTATAGTAAGTTGAGCTCCGTTATTAAACAAATGAAGTTATAAGTCTGCATTCTGGATGCAGACGCAATTCCTCTGACGTCAGATATCGCATTTCAAAGACTTCACTCAAGGTTTATTTTTAAAAAGAAAACTCTCAACGGCAATAGAAGCGGTAATTTTATTTTATTTACTGAAAATCTAATCCTAGAGTAGTCTTTTATAGGACTATTTCACGAATATTAATTAAGCAATAAATTGAACTTAATTAAAACAAAGCAACTCGATCTTTTCCCTGTTCAGGCTAAATCAGTTGAATTACGTCTCCCGTAACAACCAGATTTAATACGTCACAGGGAAACAAATGCTACGGAAGCTATATGTGGGTTCATTATTAAGTTATTAACACCAGCTTAAAAGACCCGGCGTCGCTCGGGTTTTGTATTTTGCAATTCGAAATAAACTTAAAGAGGACTTAAGATTTTTAAATTCTAGGTCCTAATATAGGTAGCCTATTTATAATTTGAAATAGGAAGAATGACTTATCACACTCAAACTATTCCCTCAGAAAACGCTTGATATAGCTTTTTGTGGCTCATAGAGGATGTAGAATTTTGCATCCCATCGCTTGTACAGTACACAGCAAGCCTGGTAGGGGTTGAAATAAGAAGAAACAGAAATTCCGGTAACATAAAATTGTATTGTCGTGGTAGAAAATTTTATTTCTCACTCTCAAGTCACCATAAAACCGTTTCGGGGATGAAATTAAAAAGAAATTCAATGTCACTTTCATACTTCCCTCTCCAAAAAACCTGCGATATAATAATACACATATTACGGTTTTCTCTATGTCCAGGGTATAGAAAGTTATGTGACTGCATCACATTGTGCATTAGATGAATTATATCGATAGCTTTTCTAATTTTTCAAAGTCCCGTATCATTTATTTCCAAACCTACCTGAGACCACTGCCAACAATACACTGTTGTCATGTGAACTGTGATTTGGATTTGATAATTCTGTGTAAAAAGGGATTAAGTATTGTCAAAAACATTTGATTTTTGGCATTTAAAATAAATTTTCAAAATCCTTTCTTAGTGAGCACTTACATTATGAAACGTTGATTATAATCAAATAATCAGATAATCAGATAATTACCTGTCAGTCATTCAGCCAGTCAGTTGGCCAGTCAGGACAAAGCCTCTTATATATAGAGAAGAGATAATATCTTCCCATAACTGGGATACGAATACAATCTAAGAGTACAACATAATATAGAAATTAATTTAACACTCTAAGAAATAGGATTGAATTTTAATAATTAAGCCTTAGTACATAATAAATCCTAGGCCCATTGGATATTGCAGTTTTTCTCAAATTTGTGATAAAATAACGGAAAATAACACAACAAACTTCAAATTAATGTAAAATTCATTGAACAAGATACAAGAAATAAACTACGAGCCTAATCATTGTGTTAAATGTTTTCTGTGCAGTCCGGCATGGGTTTGTATATTGTATGAGAAATAGAATCCCGTGCATTAAGGGTAACGTTTTTCCAGTTTATCATTCGAAACTACTGCGTACTGGCAACTTCTACTTCTTGAAATATATAAATAGGGGGAGATTTCTAAGGTATGTCATATTTTTCCCCTTTGTACTATTTCAGGTTTCCGACTAATTTAAACCCGATTCCAAGCATCCTGGTGAAAATAGAACGGCTTTTATTGTGCATATAACTGCATATTTAGGAAAGTTTCAACTATTTTAGCATATTTAATATGAATATGCATATTTAGGTCATATTTTTGGCATATTTGTGTGCATATTAAAGAAATTTTGAAGTTCCATATCATATTTTGTAAATTTTGCATTATACTGATAGTTTTTGAGAATTTACAGATATTTTAAATAATTAAATAATTAACATTATATTTTAGCCTAATCAAATGAATTGTAATGAAACTTAAAAAAAATATACAGGTCCCTTCCGCCTTCTCATCACTTTCCCAGAAGAAGGACTCAGAGATATGGAGTCCGAAAGAGAAGCTCGGAGTTTATCAAACCCTTGACTCGGCTGTCAGCCTGTGAAGAACTCTTATGTAATATTCGCCGAGAAAAGTTCAAATCTTATATAATATAAGTATAGCTTATATTTATATGTTCTAAATCACAGTATTAACCTGAAATAATATACCGTATTTTACGGACCCTTAGACGCACTTTTTTACCTTGAAAACAGAGCCTTGGGTGCGTCTATTAGTCCGAAGTACACTAAAAAAAATTAAAGTAGGCCTAGTGATAATATTGCCGGAATACCATAGTTATAAACAACGTGTTTGCTAAAAATTTTGGCACAGACAGTACATCAGTAAAATGAGGGTAGCTGAAAGCAGGTATACAGTGCGAAAAGAAACGAATGTTGAGTTCTTTTATACGAAAGGAGTTGTCTCCGCTGGGTGGTCTAAATGAAGGCAATGACCTATAAACAGTCTTGTCCTGTTACACTTACCATATGCTGAATTTAGGGTTAGGCCTATAGGGTGTAAAAGTATTTTCAGTCTTTCATGAGAAATAAGTTCAGTTGTTAATATTTACGAGATGCCACTTGTACAGAAGAGATTTTCGTACAACGAAGGTTTTAAGTTAGAAGTTATTTACACTGATTCGTTGTACAAGGTTATAATTTGTATATGCAATGAAGTAGGCCTATATCATTCCGTTTAAAATATGTCATTTAGAATCACATTAAATTTCTTTTCCTTTAAATTTCCATCCATAAAATACGGTAGGTTCGTCCCTGCATTAAAAACTAATTGAATAAGATACAAGAAATAAACTACAGAAATTATTAAGTTCTTGAATACTTCTATTATGATAGATAGAGGGATTCCTAACCTCTACCTTTGCACCAGGTTGAAACAACTGAATACGCACTCTTTGCAATACGGCCTCTTATTCTATATCAGAATGTGAAGTGAGAAAGGTGTATTGTTGGCCATGCTTAGAGCAAAGAAAGTTATGTGAGTATATTAATCAGATTTTATTTGGGTTGTGTATCCTTCGGGCATGCGATGCGACAGTCCCTTCATTTTTACAACTCATTTACATGAAGAGAATGTCGTACATAATATACAGGGTGCTAAGAATAATAGCGAAATACTTTACTTGTGTATAGAGGGGACATAGACAAGCTACTTTTATTTTTGCTCTATGACGTAAAATGTGTATTAGGCATTAAAGTCATTGCAGTTTGGTGCTCATAAGTCAATAATGAAGCAAAACAGGGTTAAAATTTTCATTACATTGACTTCATGACTTCTTAGTGATCGATAAAAACCTGACTCTTGATCATTCACCAACAGCTACATCATAATTTAGTGTTTTCATAATCTGCAAAATTTACAGACTAATCACACGATTGGCCACCACTGCATTAGTCTTCTTTTATTCATAACTACTGACTCCAGTGTTAACAACGAAGTTCCTTTGCTTTGGTTTTTTTTCTAATGTTAGAAGTCAGTGGCGGCCATGCCCTGAGAGATTTTATGCTGTAACAGAAAAAATTGAAAGCATAGAGCAAAAATTTCCTAATAAAAGTTGCTTATCTATGTCCCCTCTATACACAGGTAAAATATTTCGGTGTTATTCATTAACACCCTGTATTATACTAAGAGGGAAAATTTCATTTGGGCAGAGGAAGTTATGTGAGTTACACATCAGATTTTTTTTTATAATGGCGCTGGAAAGTAACCTCTTTTTGGTGAATGTAGCGGAGTTAGAGAAATGTATTCTACTAAAACTGTTGCTGTATCTGTAGACACACAGCTGGGTGCGAAGTCATAAGCATCGGACTATACGGCCGCAAAGGGAATCAAGTCCACAATATGGGGGTCGGCGCATGCGCTTTAAGCACGTGAGCAGCCCCAAGGCACAGAATCTTCTTTTCATTAAGACCGGAGAATAACTTTTTGTTCCACAACAAGAGAGGTGCAACGAAGGAAAAAGAATTGATGTAAAAATAAAAAAAAAGAGAGAGAAAGATGAACTTAACGAAGAATTTCTTGCCTAGGGTAGGAATTCTTTTACCAAACATCGAACTTCTATTCGGTTTTGGTGCTCTTTGTACAAAAGCAAAGAGAAGAGAGAAAAAAAAAAGGCAACCTCTCACATGGAATGAAAGAAAATGTTTCCCCGGTCTTTATTTTCATTGAGATGAGAATGCCGGCCTGTTCAGCAATATTCAAATCTGTGTTCACATACATAAGTTTCTTCTTCAAAGGTGAAATGTAAAAAGACTGGTGAACATATATTACTTTTCTTTTATTTACTTCAGCTGTGTTTATACTGCTTACAGCTAGGAGGCCATGTCGGGAGTTTGGGATCTGTGTCTATAAAGTAGGGTAGGTCATGGAAGTATTGATTGTCAATTATTTCTATTGTCGGTGTATTTTATGGAGTAAATTTAAACTGATATTAATTTAAGTGGATATGGATTTTTCTTTACGTTGATTTTACTGTTTTTATTCGTTCGGGATCTGTGTCTATACAGTAGGGTAGGTCATGGAAGTATTGATTGTCAATTATTTCTATTGTTAGTGTATTTTATGGAGTAAATTTCCATTGATATTAATTTAAAATGGATAGGGATTTTTCTTTACGTTGATTCGACTTTTTTTTATATAAGGCTATCTTTAAACTGTATTTATACTCCTTTTAGCTACGAGGCCATATCAGAAGTTCGGGATGTGTATCTATACAGTAGGGTAGGTCATGGAACTATTGCTTGTCAATTGTTTCTATTATTGGTGTAATTTTATGGAGTAAATTTCAACTGATATTAATTTAAATGGATATGATACAGGATGAAATGGTGAGGATGATTCATGGTATGTAAAGATCCAATTCGGCATTTGCCTTTACGACTGGGGAAACCATGAAATAAACCCATGTCAAACTGGCCGGCCACGCGGTTTGAACCTTGGACCTTCCGAATGCGAGTCCAAGAGGTTAACACAATGATTATATTCTGAACTATAGAAAATGGAGAGAACTCCTGTCAATGATAACGCCTGACTGCTGTGACTAGACTACCCGCCGCACAGATTAGCTGCTCACGGTTGCCTACTATGCAAGGGGAATGACGGCCAGAAAAAGAAGACTCTACGTTGATTCTCTGTCAGTCAGAACAAAGCTTTATATATATATATATATATAAGGCTTTGTCCTGACTGAATGAATGAATGAATGACTGACTTAATGACAGAGAATCAACGTAGAGCCTAAACTATAATAGGTAGAGACTTGGAATTTTGACAGTACCTACGTTTCATAATGTAAGTGATCACTAAGAAAGGATTTTGCAAAATTCTGATTTTAAAATGCCAAAAATCGAATGTTTTAGAGGAGACATAATACCTTTTTACACAGAAATATCAAATCCAAATCACATTCCATGTACAGTTCTCATGACAACAGTGTATTGTTGGCAGTGGTCACAGGTAGCTTTGGAAATAAATGATACGGGACTTTGACAAATCAGAGAAGTTATCGATAGAATTCACTGGTGTAAATAAATATTGAAGAATGAAATCCAAGAAAATAATGTACAATGTGACACAGTCACATAACTTTCTCTGTCCTGGACATAGGGAATACCATTTTCTCACTTCACATTTTGATGTAGAATAAGAGTTCGTATTGCAGGGACAGCATTTTCAGTCTGAGTATGCCAACGAGTATGCCATATCAGAAGTCCGTAAAAAATTACATCCACTGATATGTTATTCATAGCTGTAGGCTTTGTATTTTTAGTTGAGAAATATGGATGTTTATCATAGGCACTAAGCATGTAAAAGGAGACAAAATAGGCTGGAACATTTATGTAAAAACGATGTCAGTGTTTATAAATAAAATGGTTAATTTTTTTATGTTAAATAAATGATCTAGCAGTTGAGTATAAAATCGCGGGCGAAGCCGCGGGCACCTGCTAGTATTTATATATTTCAAGTAATAAAAGTTACCAGTACGCAGTGCGGTCGATATACTGTTATTGTGAGGATCAGTTTGATTGCTGGGATTATGACGTGTTCCATGACCCTCATTAACACCGGGTTATGTTACATGTCTAGACAGTCATAGTATGATATGTTCTGTGGTTAGTGAAGTTATTAAATCCAAATACGGCTGCAAACTCATATGAAATATATACCCGACCGTTTGTGAATCCAATCTATAATAATAAAAGGAAATGTTTGTCTTTCTGTCTGTACGCGATGCCCAGCGAAATCCACTGAACGCAGAGATCTGAAATTTTAAACATAGATAGACTGAAGGGTAGGCGAATGCACCTTGAAGCCGGATTTTTAATTTTCGCTTTCGTTCGCGAGTTATGAGTGAAAAACGGGCAGAAAACGTGCATTTTTTTGCGCTTTCGAAGCATCGGTTCTCAGTAATACATTTCATTTGTCAAAATAGTTGCAGATGGCCTTGCCTATTTTTGACATACCTTGGAAATAAAAGCATCGCGATCGCTTGAATTTCGTAAACTCACGCTGGTCGATTCATTTGTTTTTAATGTCAAGGCACGCAGACATATGAAATTTTCAACCTCGACGGAAGAGGGATAATGAAAATAGGCCTAAATGGGCAAACATTGTTAGATTTGGACGAAACTCATTTTATAGGGGTTTTCTGGGCCAGGGAACTCGAATCTGAGGTTGTTTTTCCCATTCTGCGCTTTCTATTCGAGGAATTCACTTCAAAACCGGATTGTTAGCTGTTTCGAATTAATTATTAATCGTTTGGTATAGGTTTATGAATGTTTCGCGTGGAAGTGTTAATAAATATAATGTTGTACTCCACCTTGGTGGAAATTCAACATCCCAACCCCAATACAAACACAGAAAAAAATATTATGCGTTACTTTTCCATCCACATTAGTATTAAACACTTAGAATGCCTTGGCTAATCACTGCAACTAGATCGTTATAAAAGGAAACAAAAGCTTGAATCCCTTGTAGCAATCTAAGTGTTGGAAACTTATGATTAAATTAAATACCTACGTTGCAAGAGAAATCTAGTGACTATTACAGAAACTAACTTTGAACGTACTGATTTTTATCTGTTGAAATTTCTTAAATGTAACAGTTCAAACTTGACAAAATGTTATAATAGGTGCTAATAGTAACTTGATTCAATACTTCTTCTTCTTTAATTGAATTTACTTCCTCCTTGTAGGTACGTTTATGCGGTCCACGCCGCCAGGGCCTTACTGCACCGCGATCTGTCGAGGGAGATAATTTCTATGGTACACATAATACTTTTTTGATCAGACAAGGACATGAAAGGTCTCCCAAGGTGAGTAATTTGAATTCACAATTTTAGAAAATAACATTTAGGGGAAAGTTTTGTTTTTAGTATAGGCCTATATTGACAGGTCTATTTATTTCTTCATTTCATGCTTTACCAAATTTACTGTCTAACTAAATAACTATTATCAGTCCCCTCAAAGTAACCAGAACAAATGAACAATTTCAAGAGTAAATAACCTATATACAGGGTGAATGCCTTAATTATATTTGCCATTATACATTACTAGGCATATAAAGGGTGTTAATAAATAACACGGAAATATTTTACCTGTGTATACAGGGGCCAAGAGAGATTTTATTAAGAGATTTTTTAAACAGATCATTAAAGTCATTACAGTTTGGTGCTCATAAGTCAATAATGAAACGAAATAAGGTTAAAATTTTCGTTTAATTGACTTCATGCCTTCTTAGTGATCGATATAAACCTGATTCTTAATCATTCAACAGATATATCATAATTTAGAGTTTTCATAATCTGCAAAATTTACAGACTAATCACATGACTGGCCGCCACTGCATTAGTTTTTTTAATTCATAACTCCAGTGTTAACAATGAAGTTCCTTTGTTTTGAATTTTTTTTTCCAAATGTTAGAAGTCATTGGTGGCCATGCCCTGGGAGATTTTATGCTGTAAAGGGAAAAAATAAATACATAGAGCAAAAATCTTGCTTGTCTATGTCCCCTCTATACACAGGTAAAATATTTCGGCGTTATTCAATAATACCCTTTATACAATACCTTAATTAGATTTGCTATTATACGTTACTAGGCCTACATCGTGCATATATGAATAGGTAGGAATCACAGCCATAAAACTGGTACGTTAGCTGAAGTGGCCACGGCCTTCTTGTTCATCGTCTTTCTCAACAATACTAATAACGGATGGGAAACAATTGAGCGTCGCTTCTGCCATAGTAGACAATTGAATGAGGAATGTTGACAACTAGCTGCTAATTGCTTAAGTAATGCTTAACACAGAGATAAGAAACACAATCTGCTTCGTTGCCAACATAACAGAAACAATTATACCGCGCTTTCTCTACAATTCAATAACAACACAAACAATAGAGATGACGGCTTCGCTGGAAGGAATTACGTCTGTTGTTGTAACGCATAGAAAACGTTAACGCACCTAGACGCATGCGTACATTGTGAATTCGTCGATCGAAGGTGTTTTTCTCTTTAACCTATATCCCAGCAAGCTTTCTCGACAGTTTTGTATTGTTGTAACTTATACTAGTAGGTGGCCGTGGCTTCGCCCACGATAATTAATTAAAAAATTAAAAATTAAGAGTTTAATAACTATTAAAGCATTATACGCTATTTATTAACACTTGCACGCGAATCATTCATAAACTAAACCATTAGTAATTAATGAAGCAGCTAAAATTCCGACTTCAGAGTACATTCCACGATTAGAAAGCGCCCCCTGGGAAAACGATCTCAGATTCGATTATGCAGTTCCAAAGGAACCTGTGAACACATAATACGTATTGTTTCTCAACTGTTTGTTGACAGATGAATATGATGTGAATTTTATTTGATCATTTCAGTGTAATTTTCAGAAATTATATAATCTTTCAAGGGAAGGAATGGTTTGTTTGGATTTTTATTATCAGAGATATTTCAAGAGTTAAACCAGCAATATTTTAAAGCTGGTGCCCGCGGCTTCGCCAGCCATTATTCATTGACTCCAGGATTTTTAGGAAATTTACACTGGTAGTTTATTAAAAATGTTTGTGGTTCAGAGCTATGAAAATTGTAAGTAAAATAAAATTAGAATATGTGTTCGTGTTCATTTTACTTAGGCTTTATATAATAAAGAAACGGTTTTCCTAATTTTGTACTCTTCGTGAAAGTTTACACTGCGAGAGACGAACATCGCCGAGTATACCCGATGTTTCACGAAGCGGGCGAGCGAGTGAGCACGCTATCTAGGGCCGTTGAATTGTATAAGGGTAGATGTTACCGACAATGTGTGAAATCCGGCATTCTATAGAATGCCTAGGTAATGTATAGAATACCTAAAATCGAACGTCAAAGTATGAAATGATTGATATTTTGTACATTGCCTAGGCACTGTATACTTTGTCGGATTGTCTGCATAATCCTTCACGAAAAACGACTTATCACACTCAAACTTATATAGCTTTTTGTGGCTCGGAGAGATAGTACAATTTTGCACCCCATTGCTTCTACGCACCAAGCCTCGGAGGGAGAGAGAAATCCCGGTAACATAAAAATGTATTACCAATCAATCGTTGCTGGGCTTAAATAAAAATAAATTCAATATCACTTTCATACTTTCCTCCCCAAAAATCAGGGACATATTAATATAATGCGCGCATAGGACTAAAATTCTCCATCCCATTTTACATGCTTAGGGCATCCATATTTATCAACTAAAAATACAAAGCCTACAGCTATGAATAACGTATCAGTGTTAAGAATTTTTACCGACTTCTGATATGGCATAACTCACTCGCTGACACACACTCAGACTGTGACAGCTTAATTAAGCTGTCCCCGCAATACAACCTGTATTTTCCATCAAAATGTGAATTGAGAAAATTGTATTATCTATATCCAGGGCAGAGAAAGTTATTTGACTGCATTACATTGTGTATTATTTTCGTGGATTTAATTTTTCAATATTTATTTACACCAATGAATTATATTGATAGCTTCTCTAATTTGTCAAAGTCCCGTATCATTTACTTCCAAAGCTACCTGTGACCACTGCCAACAATACACTGTTGTCATGAGAACAGTACTCGTATATGGCATTTGATTTGGATTTGATAATTGTGTAAAAATGTATTTCGTATCCTCAAAAACAGTTTATTTTGACATTTAAAATAAAAAATTTCCAAAATCCCTTCTTAGTGAGCACTTTCAATACGAAACGAAGGCACTGTCAAATTTCCAAGTCTCTACCTATTATAGTTTAGGCTCTCTGTCAGTCAGTCAGGAAAAAGCCTCTTTATAGAGTTTGTGGACATTGGATAAAGATATGTTCTTAAATTTCGCTATTTAAGTTTTTGTAAAATTCAAATGAAATACAAGACACATAAAATACAGGATGAACCAACACCAAGCTGGACAGAATAGGGAACGCAAGAAAAGCTCACGAATTCATCCATTTCAAAATGTCTCATTTCACAACAACATATTCATTGGAATTCTGTGTTAATTACAGGCCTATGGGTATGGGTCAACATATTTAAGCATTATGTTATGTGGTAGTAATTGGTGCATTATGTTTGGTAATCGTAGAACTTTCTTTGCGTAAACTATAAATTATCTACAGAAAAATAATACTAAACACTCCCGAACGAAATTCTCCGAAGTAATGTATAAATGAACCATACGTTTTACTATTGCTAAAGCAATACAAAATACGAATGATATACACTTGTCTGTTGTTAATTTTCCGTAATACATAATATTAAGAAAAAACCGATCATAAACTTCCAAATAAAGTCGACACTGACTACAATTATAATTTATACATACAGGGTGTTGCAAAATATTTTTTGCACTCCTTAGCTAGTAAGTGTTACTTACGAAAGTTGTTCACATGGATCGTAAGTTGACATTCCCACACAATCGTGTTGCTAAGGCCGTTGCGATGAGGTTAAATTACTTACGGCCCAAGCGCCACGTCATAATTCATTACGATACACTTCATAATACAAGCCTTTATGGACACGGCCCCCAGGACAAATATTCGGTTCCCATAACAACAAACACATGCGAATCACTTTCTGAAATAAACATCTATTTTCAAGATTGTATTTACATAATATTTTCAGGTAATATCACAATTAATATAATTAAATTGATATAAATAATCATCGTGCAAAAAATAACATGCAACACACGGGCCGTAAAGGCATTTACGGGTCTCGAAAACTTAAAAACCCGAGGCTGCGCCTCGGGTTTTCAATGTGTTTCCTCGACCCGTAAACGTGCCTTACGACACTTGTATCGCAATATACTATTAACAAACTTCGGGCATGGGTTCCTTACACCAAAAGAAGGAAAACAGTTTATATGAACATAGGTCCCATAATCCTTTGTTTTCTCGTTAGGAACTGTTCAACACATTGGTACACTCACAACACGTCAACACGCAAAACTCATAACAAATGATCGAAATGTCCTCCCCTAGCTTCTAGACAAATCATGGACTGCCGTACCCTTTCAAATACTCCGAGATGGTGTCAAATGGTTTCGCAGGCTTCCACGACACGTCGATGAAAAGTTTCTTCATCCGAATAAAATAACTGTGAATAATAGAATTAAAAATTTAATTAAATTTAAGAGAGAATTTATAAATAATACCAGAAAGTGGCCTGGAACTTTATATGGATGTGAGACATGGTCCCTTACATGATCTGAGAGTGTTTGAAAACAGTGGGCTTAGGAAAATATTTGGGCCTAGAGAGATGAAAACTGCATAACGACGAGCTTCATGACCTGTACTTTTCACCGGATAATGTAAGGGTAATTAAATCACGGAGGATGGGCTGGACATGGGGGAGGAAAGAAATATCGCGCAAATATATTGACTCGAAGGGAAAGGACCACTTGGAAGACCTAGACGTAGGTGGGAGGACAAAATTAGGATAGATTTAAGGGAAGTAGGATTTTCGAGGGATGGTTGGATGGAGTTAGCACAGAATAGGGTTGAATGGCGGGCTCATGTAAGTGCGGCAATGAACCTCTGGGTTCCATAAAATAGATAATATTCCTTTAGCTTGCTTAGGAATTTTCTATTGCCAATGAGTAAATAAATATAAGTTTTAGGTCATTTTTATAATTATTAAGTCATTTTCTTTAAATTATAGGGTCATTTTATAGGTCATTTTTCAGATAATTTTTGTTCATCTTTTTATTGATGCTGCAAAGACATTGCCAACCTGTAGATAAATCCTAGTCATGGCCTGTAGATTATAGAAATACATTTTTATTAGGTTATTTTTTGTCATTTTTTGCAATTTTATATTTTTAGGGCATTTATTTCAATTTTACGTAATTATTTTGTCATTTTCGAGTCATTTACTTTCCTATTTTGTCATTTTCATGCATTTATTTTAAATAAATGACTAAACTAAAAACTAAACTCCGTGGCGCTACATCCCTGGAGGGACTTGGCCTACCACCCGACCGCTGCGTCATCTCCCGTAGGCAGATGGCAGGATTGGGGGGCATGTGGTCAGCATGCCGACACCCACGGCCGTTATTGGTGGTTTTCTTGACCGGAGCCGCTACTTCTCTATCAAGTAGCTACTCAATTGGAATCACGAGGCTGAGTGCACCCCTACCAGACCTCCCTACCTCAGAAAAATCCGAGGAGGTACCGGGAATCGAACCCGGGCCGACGGATCTGTAGTCAGCGACGCTAACCACAAGACCACGCCGGCGGACAAATAAATGACTAGGTTACTGTAATGCAACATTTTTGTAGGATATACTTTAAAAAGAAATTTCTTACTTTTCTTCTCAAATGTTCCAATCAAGAACAAAGTTTTTAGACCTACAACATCCTTTCTACATTTACATTTTTACAATTACGTGCACATGTCTAGCCTATATATTTTTGTGCACAATAATAATTTTTATAAAACGTTGGTTGTTATTTGTGTTGAAATTTTAAATGCATATACTGTAGATACGTGATTAATTTATCAAGGTTTAGAACATCCAGCGGTTTCCTTGTTTCTTTCTATTTATTTTAAGAGAGATTTAAGGAAACACTTTTGAAATAATTCAATTTAGATGTTAAAGTGGGCTTGGAACTATTGAAAAATACAGTATTCATAAATAACTTCAAAATGTTTTATAGAAAAAATTGAGGTTAAAGCAGACTTGGAACTAGCTATAAGCCTTAATAAGTACGGTACCTTCAAAATGTTTAACATTTTCATTTTGTGATTCTTTGTGCAATTTAATCAAACATAACAATTGTGTGGTTGTGTAATAATAGCCTATTATTAAAACACATTGTAGGCTATGCTACATCCAACGTTCTTCCACACACATATTTATAATACAGGCTATAATAGGACTGCGTGACACATCCAATCTTCTTCCATTGGAAAGCAGACAATATGCGACTTTTTTTCAGTACGTTGAAATAAAAATAATATAAATTTAAAATGAAAGTATGTGTTTTGATTGCAATAAAGGTTATCTTAATTTTTTCATGGATATATTTTATATTTTATGCCCAAAAATTGCTTTTTCCACCTCCTGAAAAATTGTCCAAGTGTTACATTGGCTGGGGAGGAAGTGACACTTCTGTATTGACTCCTTTCAGGGCTGTCGCGTGGTTTGTTGGCGCCCGGGGCAAGATTTCGTCAGGCGCCCCCCCCCCCCAAACTCAATCCCACGTGCACCCACCCCACATTCCACCTATCTGTAAGGATTCAAGGATTTAAGGACCACAGTAGAGTTCATTATTAGGTTATTATTATTAACAGTATATAAGTAAATCCAGCTGCTCAATTTTGAGCAAATATTTATTTTGGGATAACTTAGCAAATATAAAGTTATTGGTGTCAAATATTTAGCCTATTTGTTCAATAAATACATACGTTCATACATACAAATACATAAGTACAACGTAATATTTAAAATTCAGTTATACCTAACTTGAAAAAATAAGTAATGTACATCTAACTTATTTTTTCAAATTTTGTTGTTTAATTTTTGCCGTTGCCACGGCGCCCCCCTGGTCGCGGCGCCCGGGGCGATCGCCCCGGCCGCCCCGCCCACGCGACGGCCCTGACTCCTTTGATTCTAATACAGAAGAGAATTATAAAAATTTGTTTAAAAAAGCCTACAGAATATCCAACAGAACTGATATTTCCAGAATTTAATGTTATGACTGTAGAACAAATTTATAAGGTCACACTTTTAAAATACTTTCAAAAATACCGCAACGTTCATGTATCGGATCCTCATAATTACAATACTAGAAGAAATAAAACATTGCCTTTAATAGAACCAAAATACTTCACCTCTTCTGGCTCTAAACATAGCATTTATTATGGTCCAAGACTCTATAACTCTATAATTAGGTCACATCCAGAAATAGTACATATGAACAACAAAAAATTCAATAAGTTTACCAAAAATCTTATTTCATAGTTCAAAAGTTACTTCACTCTGTACTTAGTAGACAATTAAGGAACGATTTTATTTGTAATAACTCAGGGTTTCAATTTTTGTTCTTACTACTTTTCCTTTTTTTTCTTTTTACTTTTCCGTTCATTCTTTTTTATTATTATTTTTAGGTAGGATTTAATTATATTTTCTTTATGTATTTGTATTTTGTAATGTAAATGGCTGAACTGTGCCCGAGCAGGAGCGCTTGCTCATTCGGGTGGTCTTCTTTGTGTTATAAATATTTATAAATACTGGCAATACAAAAAAAAAAGTTCTTTCACGGAGGTATTCAATTATTATGTCATTTTCTTTAAAATTTAGGATCATTTTATAGGTCATTTTTCAAACAATCAGAATCCGGGCCCTGGTCATTATAGTTCATTGGTTGAAAGTGTACTGACCAGTGGCGGACGCAGAATTTTTTTCGGGGGGGATTTGAAAAAATCCCTTTAGGCAGGCCTACAGGCGGAGGTAGATTTCGAAGTGCTTTTGGTTTAATTTATTGTCGCTGCATAGCACTCTTCTTCTCTAGCCTTAGCATGGTAAACCTGCAGTAATAAGAACTGAATTCGGTAAAGAGGAAGAGCCTACAATCATTTGTTTTGACAACAAGAATAGGATATAATATTCTGGGAGGCCGTGCACAAGATTAGCAATGAATAAAATTAGCAAAGCCGCTAAACAAGACAAAATTATGATATTATAATAATTCTTTTAAGTGTTATTATTTTCAAACATTAAAATCTCGCGTCATATGAGAGCTATCAAGAAACTATTTATTGATTTGTAGAGTACTCATCAAGAGCTTTTCAACGATACCCCACAAGACGTGGTTTCAAAAGTTTCGAATTTTCATCCCCTACCCCCACCCCCACCCCCACCCTCACTCGAACCCCCGAATCGTTGGTGTCACTGTGAACTCCATAGGGAGTACTCTAATTTATTCAAACAAAGTTTCCCTCTATACTTCATAGGGGCCGAGATATAAATGTTTTAAAATTTCAACCCCCTCCCCCGACCACCCCCTTGGGCCAATTTTGCTCATTAACGAACTTGTCCGAACTATTGGGCCTAGAAATAACATATTAAAATTTGGTTCAAATATCTTCAAAATTACGGCCGCTATCGTGTAAAGATATAAATATATATATGTATATAAATATCACAAATTTTTTTTTTGAACGGGCGGTGGTTTCGTACTTAGGGGAGCATGAAACGTAAAGATATGAAAGAATTTTTCGAAAATCATAAAGTGGTATCAGTAGTAACTAGCTAGCTATGTTCCCGAAAATGGCGGCCAACCGACGCCGCCCCCGACGCCGCCCCCGGTGTAGAGTCACGTATAGGTGAAACGTGACGATTCGAAAAAGCGAAAGGCGCCCGTTCGTCCTGTGCTAATGCCCACCCGCCCCCAAGCCCCCGTAAAGAGCTATGCCCCAAAACAAAACCGACGCCGCCCCCGACGCCGCCCCCCAAAACCCCCGTACTAAGGTCCTATATAACATGATGGGATTCGACTCGAACAAAGCAGACGTGGGCAATAAGCCCGTGCTACCCCAACCCCAATCTGACCCACTTCGAAAACCGACGCCTACCCCCCAGTGGGCCCACCCCCCAAACCTCCGTACTCTGGTCCTATATGACATGATGGGATTCGACTCGAACAAAGCAGACGTGGGCAATAAGCCCGTGCTATCCCTACCCCAATCTGACCCACTTCGAAAACCGACGCCGCCCCCCAACCCCCGTACTAAGGTCCTATATGACATGATGGGATTCGTTTCGAACAAAGCAGACGTGGGCAATAAGCCCGTGCTACCCCAACCCCAATCTGACCCACTTCGAAAACCGACGCCTGCCCCCCCCCCAGAGGGCTGGGTACAACCCCCCACCAGATACGAGGCTTGGGGCAGAGGTTATAATGCAAATGCCCTCTAAAATAACACGTTCCTATGTTATTCATATCCTTTAGTTACAACCCAATGATAACATATGTATACCCTTAGGCCCTATGGCTAGATAGTGTAATATTGCGCAAGGGCACATGAATACCATTACCTAGTTATGGAAAGATAAAATAGGTTTATACTTACTTCCAGAGGAACTAGGCCTAGTGTGTATTAATTAGATTCATACGGGGCCTACATAAGATATTAATATCAGCTAACTCAAATACGTTGTATTAACCATGGGAATAAAACCTATAGGAAGGTGTGTGTGTGTGTGTGTGTGTGTGTGTGTATTAGCATATTACAGAAATAGTACTGTGCAATACCCGACAGTGAAAATAAGATAAACACAATAACAACTCTGTTAGAATAACAAGTTAGATGATAATACAGATATCGGCTTGGGGCAGAGGATATAATGCAAATACCCACTAAGAAACACTTCCCGTGCAAATAAAAGGATTATACGCATTCATTTAAAGAAAACATTGAATACTGCATTAACTGACAATGAAATGTAGTAACCTTCATGCCAAGGTCAAATGTATTTAAATAAAGAAACAGTTTTAGAACTATTGAAAATGTAACAGCATTAGCAAATGAAGGTTTATAACCCTAATACAATGGAAATGATTATAATGGTCATACAGTTAGGTAGTTATATTCTTATATTGTAAGAATACCTATAGCTTGTCAGGCATTTGTTTCTTTCCTCATTTGCATAGAGTATAAATAATTACCTGCAATCTGAAATCATAATTAGAAATACGGAAATTGTAACAGCATTATCAGATGAAGGATTATAACTCAAATACGAGGCAAATCAAAAGTGCTCAGATACGATTTAAATGAATTTCATATTCAAAGAATTCAACACAACTATATGTACATGTGTTTTAGCGGAATACAAGGACACTAAAACCATTATCAATTGCATGTTGAAAGATAACATATATGACTTAGCGAAAAGGCTGATGAATTTAAGTATATCACCCTTTGCGTTTAAGATATAGCACAGTTCTATATAATATAATCAAGACTTCAGCAATTATATTATTACAGAAAGGTAGCAGCATAACATAACATATATATATATATATCACAAACCTTACTTATATGGTGGTACGAATGGATTATTTTGAAGTCTAATAGCTCTTAATATGCGTATGCCTGACAACATTAACAGCTTTATGTGCCGAATGTCTAGAACCTAGGAACCTCAACCTCATGGAACCTTCAATGCCTCCATGTCTTTAATCCTAACAATAATCTGAAATCAGAATTAGAATTATTGAAATTGTAACAAGATTAACAAATGAAGGGTTATAACTCAGGAAACCATAGCAATCTGAAATACTAAGTATATACACGTAAGGAAAGGTTATGTAACACATCAGGATTATATTACGTATCTAGACATACCCAAGTAATAAGGCAATACTATTACGTTTATATATATATATATATAATATCTATACCATAGGTTTACATTTTGAGGCATGAGCCAAAAGTCTTTTTGGTAATACATCCAGGCATTCGACATGCACTACCTTGACCACAATTATAGTCATGAAAAAATGCAGCCTTCGTCTGAAACACACAATATAACATCACATAAGTAACACAATATGATACTAGAATTAAATGTTAAGGTAGCTGATAGAAATCTACTTACAGCCCTTTTCAATGTGAGGAATACTTTACACTTTCTAGTGCATTTAGTACTCCAATGCCTATGTTTACCCTCTCGAGGCGAAAGGCATCTATGAAAATGCCTCGAACCGTGGCACACCTGATCGTGTCCTGCATCCGTGTGGGTAATAACGTCTCCAGCCATATCCTCAAGAGTGTTACCACACGGAAGGATTTCGGAGAGTTCTACATGTTCTTGATTATGGCCCCATACCTCTGTGTGTCGGATGGGGAACTCCTCACTCCCAACCTCATGTCCCCAACCGTTATGGATCCTAATTGTGTAGGATCCCGTAGGCTCCGGCGACGTGGAGGTAGGAGGCTCCATATCTGGGATAATATATTCCTCGGCCTGAGGAACAACCTCTTCAGGGATATCCCTGCCCATCTCCTGAAGTAGATCCTGCGATGTAGACATGGTTAAGATTTTAATGTTGACAATTAATAGTTCCATATATATATATATACGAGAGTTCGCATGCTGGGTTCTCCTACCACACGTGTCAAGGTGGGGGCTGTGTTGTGATAATAATGTCAAACAGGAATTTGTTATTGCTTTACGAAACTGATGTCTGAATGTTTGAACAATAAACATATTGCATAAATATGCTTTCCCTCCTTACAGTATGATCTACATTGAGTAAACAGTTGTCATGAAGGTAATCAACTTCCGATGTAATTAATAAGGTGATGGAATAAGGAATACTCCCCAATCAAATAAATATTGTGCCGAATGTCAGAATCACGGAGCCTCAACCTCCTGGAACCCTCAACGCCTCCATAGCATGTAATAAGGAACACATTGTAATAGGTCTATATAATATGCATACCGCATGCATGAATTTAGATTTAAGGTGACATTAAGTCAAAATAGTATGAAAGAGGAAGGGATTGAATATAGAATGTAGGTGACAATAAGTCTATATAATAATAATTAAATCCAGAGGAAAGGGATTCTGTATGAAAGAGGAAAGGAATACAATAAATACGATACAAAGTGAATCTGATTATTATTATCAATATTAATATTAGATAGCAGACACTTAACACTAATCTGTGCACATCAACTGTTCCTAAAATACCTCTGTAACTTAGGTAAACAGGCCTCATAACATTACAGTGATCTAACCATTCATCAGACATAGGTTAAACGCCTGAGAGTTAGGATATTTTCCTTTATACACTAGAAAGACATTACGTTCTCCTCTGTTTATAGCCGAGATCTCACTTTCCTCAAACACCTCTGTGTATTTTCTAGGCAAAAATACCGATAACATCTCTGCACTATCTTTCATACGAATATGAAGCAGTACACAACGTCCATATCGGGTTTCTTTTACAGATGCATATAGAATAGCGTAACTGCTGTTCTGCTCGAGGTCTGATATACTAACACAACGTGGTTGTGATGAGGTTGAATTGAATTTCTCTACCAATGATGTCATCTGTAAACATGAACGAAGTCTAATTAATTAACTTAATAACAACAATAATATAGCTTCCGCACAAAGTTTTTTTATTGCTAATGTCATAAAATACGGTAGATGTAGTGTTACCTTGTTAGTTGAAAATCAGAAGATGATGATGATGACTGTAGAGCTGTTTACACAATTATCAAGACCTCCTACATACATGTCTTTTTATACAAAACTAACCAAGCAACAATATGACGTAGTATTGGTATATGGGGTTTTTACCATTTACGATGTTGTAACAAAGACTGGAGATATCGTTAAGGCTGTTATCACACAACTATGTAAAACATATTTGAAAGCCATTGTATTATTGTTTTCAACATGCCTTTGTATTTATCCTTAATTTTACTGTCCGCGTATAACATTCCTCTCTGTTTATTGCGCCTATCATACGGTCTGAGAAATAGATTCATATGGTACTATTCCACAGATTCCCTAGTTCATATCCCTTTACTAATTAAGTCATATGGTTACAGGTACTGTAATAATGACCTAAGTACGTCAACAAGGCTGTAATGCTATGAATACCTTATTATTGACCATTATTCCTACCCTAGCCTATTAATAATGAAAGGTCTAAACACAGATACGTTTTAAATGAATTTAATATAAAGGGAAGAACTCCTATACCACCAAAGGTATGTATACCTTTGTTTAGGTAATGTTTGAACAACAACAACATAATAATAACAATCGTTGTAGGGCGTTTAGTTATAATCGCATGATATTAGTCATTGTCCGCATAGAGTATAAATAATTACCAGCAATCTGAAATCATAATTAGAAATACGGAAATTGTAACAGCATTATCAAATGAAGGATTATAACTCAAATACGAGGCAAATCAAAAGTGCTCAGATACGATTTAAATGAATTTCATATTCAAAGAATTCAACACAACTATGTGTACATGTGTTTTAGCGGAATACAAGGACACTAAAACCAATATCAGTTGCATGTTGAAAGATAACATATATGACTTAGCGAAAAGGCTGATGAATTTAAGTATATCACCCTTTGCGTTTAAGATATAGCACAGTTCTATATAATATAATCAAGACTTCAGCAACTTAGTCACGTTAATTGAAAGGCACTAGTATTTCAGGTTCACACAGACTGTGAATACCCTAGGAGGGATATTTTAAAATCGTTACGGTGCAAATGCGCATGTTGAGGTGTAGGTTTTTTTCGAAATGTAAAGGCAATAGGTTAGGAAAGGTTAGGTTATGTTAAAATTAAATAGGTTTTACAAGGTAGGCAGCTTTAAATGTTGGACGAAGGTGCAGTTAATATCTCAAATAATATAACTATGGGAAATTTAGTTTAGGTTATGTTAGGTTATTGCGAGCGCATGATGAGGTGTAGGTTTTTTTTCGAAATGTAAAGGCAATAGGTTAGGAAAGGTTAGGTTATGTTAAAATTAAATATGTTTTACAAGGTAGGCAGCTTTAAATGTTGGACGAAGGTGCAGTTAATATCTCAAATAATACAACTATGGGAAATTTAGTTTAGGTTATGTTAGGTTATTGCGAACTGAGATTTAAGAAATCATGTCTAGTTAGGTTACGGTATGTTAGGTTATCTCGGCTGAGGAAATTAAAAAACTCGTCGCGCGCGACGAGTTTTTTCTTCAATTTCCTCCGAGATAACCTAACATACCGTAACCTAACTAGACATGATTTCTTAAATCTCAGTTCGCAATAACCTAACATAACCTAAACTAAATTTCCCATAGTTGTATTATTTGAGATATTAACTGCACCTTCGTCCAACATTTAAAGCTGCCTACCTTGTAAAACATATTTAATTTTAACATAACCTAACCTTTCCTAACCTATTGCCTTTACATTTCGAAAAAAAACCTACACCTCATCATGCGCTCGCAATAACCTAACATAACCTAAACTAAATTTCCCATAGTTATATTATTTGAGATATTAACTGCACCTTCGTCCAACATTTAAAGCTGCCTACCTTGTAAAACCTATTTAATTTTAACATAACCTAACCTTTCCTAACCTATTGCCTTTACATTTCGAAAAAAACCTACACCTCAACATGCGCATTTGCACCGTAACGATTTTAAAATATCCCTCCTAGGGTATTCACAGTCTGTGTGAACCTGAAATACTAGTGCCTTTCAATTAACGTGACTAAGTTGCTGAAGTCTTGATTATATTATATAGAACTGTGCTATATCTTAAACGCAAAGGGTGATATACTTAAATTCATCAGCCTTTTCGCTAAGTCATATATGTTATCTTTCAACATGCAACTGATATTGGTTTTAGTGTCCTTGTATTCCGCTAAAACACATGTACACATAGTTGTGTTGAATTCTTTGAATATGAAATTCATTTAAATCGTATCTGAGCACTTTTGATTTGCCTCGTATTTGAGTTATAATCCTTCATTTGATAATGCTGTTACAATTTCCGTATTTCTAATTATGATTTCAGATTGCTGGTAATTATTTATACTCTATGCGGACAATGACTAATATCATGCGATTATAACTAAACGCCCTACAACGATTGTTATTATTATGTTGTTGTTGTTCAAACATTACCTAAACAAAGGTATACATACCTTTGGTGGTATAGGAGTTCTTCCCTTTATATTAAATTCATTTAAAACGTATCTGTGTTTAGACCTTTCATTATTAATAGGCTAGGGTAGGAATAATGGTCAATAATAAGGTATTCATAGCATTACAGCCTTGTTGACGTACTTAGGTCATTATTACAGTACCTGTAACCATATGACTTAATTAGTAAAGGGATATGAACTAGGGAATCTGTGGAATAGTACCATATGAATCTATTTCTCAGACCGTATGATAGGCGCAATAAACAGAGAGGAATGTTATACGCGGACAGTAAAATTAAGGATAAATACAAAGGCATGTTGAAAACAATAATACAATGGCTTTCAAATATGTTTTACATAGTTGTGTGATAACAGCCTTAACGATATCTCCAGTCTTTGTTACAACATCGTAAATGGTAAAAACCCCATATACCAATACTACGTCATATTGTTGCTTGGTTAGTTTTGTATAAAAAGACATGTATGTAGGAGGTCTTGATAATTGTGTAAACAGCTCTACAGTCATCATCATCATCTTCTGATTTTCAACTAACAAGGTAACACTACATCTAACGTATTTTATGACATTAGCAATAAAAAAACTTTGTGCGGAAGCTATATTATTGTTGTTATTAAGTTAATTAATTAGACTTCGTTCATGTTTACAGATGACATCATTGGTAGAGAAATTCAATTCAACCTCATCACAACCACGTTGTGTTAGTATATCAGACCTCGAGCAGAACAGCAGTTACGCTATTCTATATGCATCTGTAAAAGAAACCCGATATGGACGTTGTGTACTGCTTCATATTCGTATGAAAGATAGTGCAGAGATGTTATCGGTATTTTTGCCTAGAAAATACACAGAGGTGTTTGAGGAAAGTGAGATCTCGGCTATAAACAGAGGAGAACGTAATGTCTTTCTAGTGTATAAAGGAAAATATCCTAACTCTCAGGCGTTTAACCTATGTCTGATGAATGGTTAGATCACTGTAATGTTATGAGGCCTGTTTACCTAAGTTACAGAGGTATTTTAGGAACAGTTGATGTGCACAGATTAGTGTTAAGTGTCTGCTATCTAATATTAATATTGATAATAATAATCAGATTCACTTTGTATCGTATTTATTGTATTCCTTTCCTCTTTCATACAGAATCCCTTTCCTCTGGATTTAATTATTATTATATAGACTTATTGTCACCTACATTCTATATTCAATCCCTTCCTCTTTCATACTATTTTGACTTAATGTCACCTTAAATCTAAATTCATGCATGCGGTATGCATATTATATAGACCTATTACAATGTGTTCCTTATTACATGCTATGGAGGCGTTGAGGGTTCCAGGAGGTTGAGGCTCCGTGATTCTGACATTCGGCACAATATTTATTTGATTGGGGAGTATTCCTTATTCCATCACCTTATTAATTACATCGGAAGTTGATTACCTTCATGACAACTGTTTACTCAATGTAGATCATACTGTAAGGAGGGAAAGCATATTTATGCAATATGTTTATTGTTCAAACATTCAGACATCAGTTTCGTAAAGCAATAACAAATTCCTGTTTGACATTATTATCACAACACAGCCCCCACCTTGACACGTGTGGTAGGAGAACCCAGCATGCGAACTCTCGTATATATATATATATGGAACTATTAATTGTCAACATTAAAATCTTAACCATGTCTACATCGCAGGATCTACTTCAGGAGATGGGCAGGGATATCCCTGAAGAGGTTGTTCCTCAGGCCGAGGAATATATTATCCCAGATATGGAGCCTCCTACCTCCACGTCGCCGGAGCCTACGGGATCCTACACAATTAGGATCCATAACGGTTGGGGACATGAGGTTGGGAGTGAGGAGTTCCCCATCCGACACACAGAGGTATGGGGCCATAATCAAGAACATGTAGAACTCTCCGAAATCCTTCCGTGTGGTAACACTCTTGAGGATATGGCTGGAGACGTTATTACCCACACGGATGCAGGACACGATCAGGTGTGCCACGGTTCGAGGCATTTTCATAGATGCCTTTCGCCTCGAGAGGGTAAACATAGGCATTGGAGTACTAAATGCACTAGAAAGTGTAAAGTATTCCTCACATTGAAAAGGGCTGTAAGTAGATTTCTATCAGCTACCTTAACATTTAATTCTAGTATCATATTGTGTTACTTATGTGATGTTATATTGTGTGTTTCAGACGAAGGCTGCATTTTTTCATGACTATAATTGTGGTCAAGGTAGTGCATGTCGAATGCCTGGATGTATTACCAAAAAGACTTTTGGCTCATGCCTCAAAATGTAAACCTATGGTATAGATATTATATATATATATATATAAACGTAATAGTATTGCCTTATTACTTGGGTATGTCTAGATACGTAATATAATCCTGATGTGTTACATAACCTTTCCTTACGTGTATATACTTAGTATTTCAGATTGCTATGGTTTCCTGAGTTATAACCCTTCATTTGTTAATCTTGTTACAATTTCAATAATTCTAATTCTGATTTCAGATTATTGTTAGGATTAAAGACATGGAGGCATTGAAGGTTCCATGAGGTTGAGGTTCCTAGGTTCTAGACATTCGGCACATAAAGCTGTTAATGTTGTCAGGCATACGCATATTAAGAGCTATTAGACTTCAAAATAATCCATTCGTACCACCATATAAGTAAGGTTTGTGATATATATATATATATGTTATGTTATGCTGCTACCTTTCTGTAATAATATAATTGCTGAAGTCTTGATTATATTATATAGAACTGTGCTATATCTTAAACGCAAAGGGTGATATACTTAAATTCATCAGCCTTTTCGCTAAGTCATATATGTTATCTTTCAACATGCAATTGATAATGGTTTTAGTGTCCTTGTATTCCGCTAAAACACATGTACATATAGTTGTGTTGAATTCTTTGAATATGAAATTCATTTAAATCGTATCTGAGCACTTTTGATTTGCCTCGTATTTGAGTTATAATCCTTCATCTGATAATGCTGTTACAATTTCCGTATTTCTAATTATGATTTCAGATTGCAGGTAATTATTTATACTCTATGCAAATGAGGAAAGAAACAAATGCCTGACAAGCTATAGGTATTCTTACAATATAAGAATATAACTACCTAACTGTATGACCATTATAATCATTTCCATTGTATTAGGGTTATAAACCTTCATTTGCTAATGCTGTTACATTTTCAATAGTTCTAAAACTGTTTCTTTATTTAAATACATTTGACCTTGGCATGAAGGTTACTACATTTCATTGTCAGTTAATGCAGTATTCAATGTTTTCTTTAAATGAATGCGTATAATCCTTTTATTTGCACGGGAAGTGTTTCTTAGTGGGTATTTGCATTATATCCTCTGCCCCAAGCCGATATCTGTATTATCATCTAACTTGTTATTCTAACAGAGTTGTTATTGTGTTTATCTTATTTTCACTGTCGGGTATTGCACAGTACTATTTCTGTAATATGCTAATACACACACACACACACACACACACACACACCTTCCTATAGGTTTTATTCCCATGGTTAATACAACGTATTTGAGTTAGCTGATATTAATATCTTATGTAGGCCCCGTATGAATCTAATTAATACACACTAGGCCTAGTTCCTCTGGAAGTAAGTATAAACCTATTTTATCTTTCCATAACTAGGTAATGGTATTCATGTGCCCTTGCGCAATATTACACTATCTAGCCATAGGGCCTAAGGGTATACATATGTTATCATTGGGTTGTAACTAAAGGATATGAATAACATAGGAACGTGTTATTTTAGAGGGCATTTGCATTATAACCTCTGCCCCAAGCCTCGTATCTGGTGGGGGGTTGTACCCAGCCCTCTGGGGGGGGGGGGGGCAGGCGTCGGTTTTCGAAGTGGGTCAGATTGGGGTTGGGGTAGCACGGGCTTATTGCCCACGTCTGCTTTGTTCGAAACGAATCCCATCATGTCATATAGGACCTTAGTACGGGGGTTGGGGGGCGGCGTCGGTTTTCGAAGTGGGTCAGATTGGGGTAGGGATAGCACGGGCTTATTGCCCACGTCTGCTTTGTTCGAGTCGAATCCCATCATGTCATATAGGACCAGAGTACGGAGGTTTGGGGGGTGGGCCCACTGGGGGGTAGGCGTCGGTTTTCGAAGTGGGTCAGATTGGGGTTGGGGTAGCACGGGCTTATTGCCCACGTCTGCTTTGTTCGAGTCGAATCCCATCATGTTATATAGGACCTTAGTACGGGGGTTTTGGGGGGCGGCGTCGGGGGCGGCGTCGGTTTTGTTTTGGGGCATAGCTCTTTACGGGGGCTTGGGGGCGGGTGGGCATTAGCACAGGACGAACGGGCGCCTTTCGCTTTTTCGAATCGTCACGTTTCACCTATACGTGACTCTACACCGGGGGCGGCGTCGGGGGCGGCGTCGGTTGGCCGCCATTTTCGGGAACATAGCTAGCTAGTTACTACTGGTATCCATTGCAATAGGTAGATTTTTCTTCGAAATCTACCTAAAATTAATTAACTTATATATATAGTTGAATAAAAACACTTTCTTCAACTATTTGTTACACAGCGCTAAAGTCGGACACAAGAATGAATTATATATATAGTTAGTTTATAAAACTGGCCACGTATATAGCCTTTTTTTCAAATTTCGGGGGGGGGGATGTAACCCACCCTATCCCCCCTCTGCGTCCGCCACTGGTACTGACGTCACACGAACGAAATAGTTGTCATGACATTTGCGTTAATTCTCGTATAACAGTTATAAAGAAGTGGGGAAGCAACATGTGACGCTATTTATTTACACAACCTCATCTTCCTTGCAATACGGCCTGCTTCTAGTGTTACACAGTGTTTTGCTTGTTTACAGTCAAACCTGCGAAGCGTGCAAGAATTAAGTAAGATGGCGCGTGTTTGCAGACGACTGTCTCATTATAAGATGTTGGATAGCATCGCATTATTTGCGTTTGTTGTCTGTTTATACTTCACAAACACAGATGTCTCTGGTGTCATTTTTCTCGTATTGCAGGCTTGCCACTTGAGCGACACAATTACTACTTGTGCTTCTTCTTCTTCTCTGCAAACATTCCCATGTTTCAACTTCATAGGACTTACGACATTTTAACGAATTCCCTTTTCTCTTTATACACCGGAGTTTTTAGAGTCCTTTGACGGATTTATTCTTTCCTCTCATTGCCCTTTTGTCAAAATAAAGGGTCTTAAAATAAACCTTTATTTCATTGATGAAATAAACACACACAACATCAATAAAAACATTTTCCCTGGTATGAAACTAATTAATTAGAAATATATTTTTTTGCACGACGTAACTAATTAGTGATACTTACGAATATTGTTGCCGTGGATCGTAACTTGACATTCCCGCACGCAATCTGGTTGCTATGAAACAACATTACAAAAAGCACAAGTGCCGTAAGTAAAACCATCATAATACAAGCCTTTATGGAAGACCGGAACCAAGACCCCCTAGTTTGTGGCGACTTTAACAGGACAAATATTCGGTTCCCATAACAACCAACATATGCGAATCACTTTCTGAAGTATAACATCCATCTTCAATAGTGTATATACGTAATATTTTCAGCTAATATCTAATTAATATAAATAAACTGATATAAATAATCATCGTACAAAAAATAGCTTGCAATACTCGTGCTGTAAGCGCATGACGGATCTAGGAAATTGAAAAAAAAAACTCTTTCCTCGATCCGTATGCACAGCTTATGGCACTTGTATAGCAATATACTATAAACCCAGTATATTTAGAACAAACTAAATTCAGCAATACTTTTGAAAGACCCATAGGAGAAGAGACATTCTTGAGTTACAGCAGCTAAAGCAAAGGGTTTGACCTTATAACGTTCTTACCCGTAAGTTGCAGCTTCCTATAAAATACACTAGATTGCTTTCAACGTATAAAATAACAGAAAATAACTTGGAAAAAAAATTTGAATCACTTAAAAATTACAGATTAAAGTAGGCCTAGAAGTAATAAACTACAAACCTAATCACTGTGTTAAGTGTTTTCTGTACAGTCCGACACGGGTTTATATATTGTGAGAGAAATTGAGTCTCATGCATAAGTCAAACTATTATCACAGTTCTTTTAGGTAGATTTTCGAAGAAAATGGATACCACTTTATGATTTTCGAAAAATTCTTTCATATCTTTACGTTTCATGCTCCCCTAAGTACGAAAACACCGCCCGTTCAAAAAAAAATTTTGTGATATTTATATATTTATATATATATATATATCTTTACACGATAGCGGCCGTAATTTTGAAGATATTTGAACCAAATTTTATTATGTTATTTCTAGGCCCAATAGTTCGGACAAGTTCGTTAATGGGCAAAATTGGCCGAAGGGGGTGGTCGGGGGAGGGGGTTGAAATTTTAAAACATTTATATCTCGGCCCCTATGAAGTATAGAGGGAAACTTTGTTTGAATAAATTAGAGTACTCCCTATGGAGTTCACAGTGACACCAACAATTCGGGGGTTCGAGTGAGGGTAGGGGTGGGGGTGGGGGTGGGGGTGGGGGATGAAAATTCGAAACTTTTGAAACCACGTCTTGTGGGGTATCGTTGAAAAGCTCTTGATGAGTACTCTACAAATCAATAAATAGTTTCTTGATAGCTCTCATATGACGCGAGATTTTAATGTTTGAAAATAATAACACTTAAAAGAATTATTATAGTATCATAATTTTGTCTTGTTTAGCGGCTTTGCTAATTTTATTCATTGCTGATCTTGCGCACGGCCTCCCAGAATATTATATCCAATTATTGTTGTCAAAACAAATGATTGTAGGCTCTTCCTCTTTACCGAATTCAGTTCTTATTACTGTAGGTTTACCATGCCAAGGCTAAAGAAAAAGAGTGCTATGCAGCGACAATAAATTAAACCAAAAGCACTTCGAAATCTACCTCCGCCTGTAGGCCTGCCTAAAGGGATTTTTTTCCTTGCAACGAATGTTGCAATAGTTCCCTTGCAAAAGACGGGCCGCAACCCGCATAATAACAACCTCCCCAAATTTCAAAATTGTTAAATAAAAGGACCCTTTGACCGCGGAAGATAACATGTTAGAGTAAGAAATTGGATATACAAAATTACAATAGACTGTCTTTTCGGCAACAACAATAGAATGGAACATGCTAGCCACCCCTACTTTACTGCTATGACACCACCTCCAAATCATACTCAAAATTATGGGGCAAATGGGCTTTGCCTAGGTACCCATTGCCTACTACATAGTAGTGGGCATAAAAGAGGAAGGAGCCACGTATCAAAAGTACGTTGCAGATATTCTCAATTCGATTTTGACTGGACATGGTATTTTCAGAGAATATTTACATAGATTCGGCATTAGGTATAGCCCTGAATGCATTTTCGTATGGAAAATGCAGATTTAAATAATCTCTCTATATATAAGAGGCTTTGTCCTGACTGACTGACTGAATGACTGACTGACTGACTGACTGACAGGAATCAACGTAGAGCCTAAACTATAACAGGTAAAGACTTGGAATTTTGACAGTACCTTCGTTTCATAATGTAGGTGCTCACTAAGAAAGGATTTTGAAAAATTCTGATTTTAACTGCCAAAAATTAAATGTTTTTGAAAATACTTAACCCCTTTTTACACAGAATTATCCAAACAAATTCACAGAACATATTGTTGCCAGTTGTATCAGGTGGGTTTGGATTAAATGAAATGGATGTTTGACAAATTAGAGAAGGTATCATTATAATTCATATTATCTGTATTAATAAAAGGAATTGTCCTCGATGTCCAGCGAAATCTACTGAACGCAGAGATCTGAAATTTTAAACATAGGTGGGCTGAAGGGTCGGAAAATGCACCTCGAAGCCGGAATTTTAATTTTAGTTTTCGTTCGTGAGTTATGAGTGAAAAACGGGCAAAAAACGTGCATTTTGTGCGTTTTCAAAACATAAGTTTTCAGTTATACATTTCAATGTCAAATCAATTACAGTTGGCTTTGGCTATTTTTGTCATACCTTGAAAATAAAACTTTCGCGATCGCTTGAATGTTGTAAGCCCTAAATATGGTCAAACGTTGTTTTATTTGGACGAATCTCACTATACAAGAGTTTTCTGGGCCAAGAAACTCGTAGGCCTATCTGAGGTCGCTTTTACCAGACGATGCTATCTAATCGTGGTATGTAGTCCACGTGATTTAGGTGTTAATAAATATAATGATTTAACTATTATGCTCTTAATTTTTAATTTTTAAAATAATTATCGCGGGCGAAGCCGCGGGCACATGCTAGAACATTTATAAGACCACGTGGAAAGTGAACCCTTAAATTCCCAAGACTTTATTTTTCATTCAATATACAAACTCCTGCCGGACTGCACAGAAAACATTTAACAGAATGATTAGGATCATAGTTTATTTCTTATATTTAATGTCTATTACATAGTAGTGGACTTAAAAGAGGAAGGATCCAAGTACCAAAAGTACGTTGCAGATATTCTCAATTCGAGTCCGATTCCGCATAAGTCGATTTTGCCATCTCGTGGAAAACATTTTAGAAAAGTTTCACCAATATTATAGCATTTTTTTTGCCGTGGGGTAAATTTTTTTTTCGGAACTAGATTTCACAAGTTTATTATAATTTTAATTAATATAATTGTTCATTTTGTTAAATGTATTTGCAACACGTAGAATATCAATGAAACAAAGGAAGTTTATGTCGCTTTTGGCATTGGTTGGATATCCAGCATATCTCAGGGCAAAATGGATTTTCTCCATCACGACAAATGCCTTAACAATAAAAATAGGCTAATTGAATAACCAGTATATAATATGCTTTGGATTTCAATAAAAGGATGAATGATACAAATTAAACTTTCTGGTAGCTAAACTACGAGGCGCGTTTACAGAAACAAAACACAATTTCATTGAAATGTTTATTGCACCAGACACAGCAAGTGTTCAGCTATTTTTCAACATATTCGCCACAGGAACTGAAACTTTTTCATTCCGTGGGACCAACATTTGAATAGCTGTGCCGTAGAAGTCTGCCGACAGGGATTTGAACCACTGTGTGGCAACCATCTCCGCCTCTCTGCCATTTTCTGCCATTTCCTGCAATTTCTTTAGATATAGGAAAAGATGGAAATCATTGGGAGCGAGATCCGTGCTGTAGGGTGGATTTTTAAACACCTACCAGCAAGTCTCATGCAGAAGTTCGACTGTGAAGTGTTTAAACATCCACCCTACAGCCCGGACTTCGCTCCCAGTGATTCCCATCTTTTTCCTACCCCTCAAGATATGACAGAGAATGGCAGAGAGGCGAAGATGGTTGTCACACAGTGGTTCAAATCCCAGGCGGCACACTTCTACGACACAGGTATTCAAACGTTGGTCCCACGGAATGAAAAATGTCTCATTTATGGTGGCGAATATGTTGAAAAATAGCTGAACACTTGCTGTGTCTCTTGCAATAAACATTTCCACGGAATTGTGTTTTGTTTCTGTAGACGGCACCAGGGAAAATTACTTTATGGACGGCCCTATATTTCTATTCTCTATATTTCTACTTTAACAAACTCCACGCACGTTATTGATGCTCTTCTTACCCAGTTTGCTTTGGCAACCGATCAGGTCACCTACAATTTTTTTTGGAATTGAATACGGCGTAGAAAGAAATACCAGTTCAAATATTATATTCGATTATCTAAGTATAGTGTAGGGAAAGTCGTGTGAAGAAGACAGAGGACTTGGTTTCCATGACGATGATTGAGGTGATGCAGCGATTCGCATGGGATGGCAGGAACCAACGTTATCGATTCGCCATGACCTACTTCCATCTGCACTGTAATGCATCCCCACATAAATTAATAAACAAAACAAAAGCGCTAATTCTCTTCGTCTTTGTTTCCCCGCATTCATTAATCCCAACATAAACCCGCAAATTTCACGCATTCACAGACCTCGCCCAGGCGTACCAACATTCACCATAATAAATCATTTAGTTTATAATAAACCTGTATTCTGTATTTTCAACTATAGAAACATGTTTTGAAATTTTTTTATGTTAAGGGCATAGATAGAATGTAAGGCAGCTAGCGGTTAAATATAGGCCTATCACTAATTTAGGACATATTTTATACGTATGTATAGGCCTATATTCATCATCGCAGAGCCAAGACCCCCTAATACTTTAAATATGATCTTCTCTTAGTAGTTTTATTGAGTGCCAGAATGGTACTTTCTGAGGTTGTGTGGGGGATGGGAAAATGTCTGTCCGTCTGTCTACACGCGCGATAACTCAAATACGCTTTATCGGATTTTCATGAAACTTGGTATACGCATTTATAACATCCAAGGGAAGACGTCTGTTGACTTTGGACTAAATCGGTTGACCAGTACCGGAGTAATGCCTAATTTAGTGCATATTTTGTGATAATATATTAGAAAGAATTTATCAAATGCAAATCAGTTCTCATGACAACATATTGTTTTACAGTTTTCATATACGGCTTTGGAAGTTGCAATACAGTTAGCTTTGGCAAATAACACTACCCATATATTCTTTCACATAAGCTTATCAAACTAGACCTTTGTTCTTCCATAAGCCCTGCTTAATGAATCAATCTGGAGCTTAACTCGGAAATCGATGACAAAAATAATTTATTTTCTGCATATCATAATTACAATTATCATTGACTAGCTTAAAAAGCCCGGCGTCACCCTAGTTTTGTATTTTGTAATTCGAAATTAACTTATGAAGGACTTTCTATTTTCAAAATCAAGGTCCTTATATACGTATTAAAAATTTGAAATGAAGAAGAACGACTTATCACACTCAAACTATTCCCTCAGAAAACGCTTGATATAATTTTTTTATGGCTCATAGAAGATGTATAATTTTGAATCCCATCGCTTGTACACAGCAAGCCTGGTAGGGGTTGAAATAAGAAGAAACAGAAATTCTGGTAACATAGAATTGTATTGTCTTTGCGGAATATTTTATTTCTCACTCTCATGTTACCATAAAACCGTTTTGGGGATGAAATTAAACAGAAATGCAATACCACTTTGATACTTCCCTCTACAAAAAACCTGCGATAAAATAATATACATATTACCATACTTCGTATGGTATTCTCTATGTCCAGGGTAGAGAAAGTTGTGTGACTGCATTATTTTCGTGGATTACATTCTTTAAAATTTATTTATAACATGAATTATAAATTGATACCTTCTCTTATTTGTCAAACTTGCAATTCTTTTTTTTTTTTTCAAAGCCATCTGATACCATTAGCAACAATATGTTCTGTGATTTGGGTTTTATAATTCTGTGTAAAAAGGGATTAAGTATTCTCAAAAACATTTAATTTTTGGCATTTGAAATCAAAATTTTGCAAAATCCTTTCTTAGTGAGCACTTAAATTATGAAACGAAGGTACCATCAAATTTCCAAGTCTCTACCTGTTATAGTTTAGGCTCTACGTTGACCCTCTGTCGTTCATCTTACTTTAACTCTTAAATGTGCGAGACTCTATTTCTCACACAATATCTATATACCTGTGCCGGACTGCAAAGAAAACAGTGAACACAGTGATTAGGCCACCGGATTATTTCTTATGCCGTACTATAAAGGTTGCATGTATTTATAATTTTTATTTTCAGTCATGTTACTGGTAGTTAAGTAGTCATAATTAGGGACCGGATTTTTAGGTTTTTAAAAACACTGTTTTAGGTTTTCCATTAGGTGAAATTGTTTTTTTAAGGTTAAGTAGCCAATGAATCTCTGTATTTATTGCAATAAATATTTCTTACTTATTAATGTTTTTGTTTTCTTTATCAGCGATTTGGAACTTACTTTTTGGACACGCCTCATAAGATCAAGAGAGTTGTATCGGATGGATTTAAGAATAACTTATTAGTTCTAATACACTCATGGAAAACACTTAATATTATGAGGAAATTTTATTATCTTTGCAGTCTATGAAACGACTTTACTAATAATATTAACCATATTTACTAATAGTTTAGGGCTATGAATTCATATCTAATAGTATTACCCAATATTCTTGTGAGATACAAAACTAGTAATGTTAATTAATATTGGTGTATCTATCAAACAGCGCCCGGGGAGGAAGTGAACTAGTAGGACAAAGAATTCACAACATGAGTCAGTGAGAATTGGCCATTCCTACCGGTCCTTACCTGCTTCTTTATTGGCCTACTCTCTTCTATATAATAACCCACTCGGACTAAATAAAACTACTGATTATTTGTGTTTGTTGGGAATAATTGAAAAACGTGGATAACCCAAATGAATTATCATCCTAGCTTCAGTCAGTGTTGTTATGGTCTACATATATAATCTAATGTGATTTTAATAGGCTGTAAATGCTACTAAATTTGTTATAATGCTCGATATTATAGGAATATTCATTTACAGTAACAGTATGTACAGTCGGTCAAATAAAAAACGTCGGGACTCGTATGCTGTTAAAATTAAAGTTTTGACGCATTAGTTCACAAGTTTCCTATAAAAAACACAAAATACAGGTCATTTTCGGAACATATGAGGCCATGCGGCAGGAGGGAAAATATGAACAAGGAGGGAAAAAATGAAAATCGCGGAAAGCGCAACACACGATATTCAACTTAATGCATTGTCATAATTCATTTTGCTTTGTGTCATCGCAACATACAAATGCTAACGTGAGAGAAACTGTAGTTAGGGCTGTAATTGACCTGCATTTTTCGGTCTCTGAAGCAGCGAGAAGGTTCCATATTTATGAAAGAGCAGCTCAGAGGAGGGAACTTGACTTCGATGCTAAGATTGGTTGCAGAAGTTGAGCGTAAGTTATTGATTTTGCACTACAAGTACCGGTATTATAAAATAAAATCTTAAAAAAATGCTCCTTGAATAAACATATTCCTCGCGAATCTATTAATTATTAATATTATAAACATTTGCAACCAAGAATATGGCGGATTTGAGGCATATAGCCACAGCCTTCTATACATGTTTGTTTTGGAACAAAACTGACTAAATAATCAAGAAAATACATGGATAGACAAGAGGCGTGTGTGAACCTAACCTTAAGTCTTCCTGTACATGCGCATATGCTCGTTCGTGATACTTAATCAAATGCCGCCCGACGTTTTTTATTTGACCGACTGCTTTGAAAGTCATATCATATTCTCTATGCACTATATGATAGCATAGAGTGTGGGAAATCCAAAATCTTCCACCTGGTTATATCCGTATCCTGTTCATGAAGGTTTAAAAAGGGAAAGGGTAATCAGGAGTTTGCTGTAGTTCATTTCCTCCCAGAAGATGGTAGCAGGTTGGACCCATCAAATCCATTCAGCCAATTAGAAGCCCACTTATTTGCTAACTTCTTTGTTTCTGTCATTGTTTTTATTTATTTACAGCGCACCAGCTGCTTTAACCCCGAACTGCTTCTTCTTCTTTAATTGCATTGTTATGCCAGGGTTGCCAGATGCTTTGAATTTTACCTGTTTGCAAATATCCTGTGTTCTGAACAGTTCCTTTCTCTGACACAAACTGTCCTGCAGTTCCAATCTCTAAACATTCAGGATTTGATATTGGTTTTCTTTCTTTTCTGTCATGAGATTTTTAACTTTTTTCTTACTTTTTTTTTTTTTTTAATTTAATTAATTATATAATGTTCAGTTTATTACAATTACAAATTACAAAATACAAATTAATACAAATACAAATAATATAAACACAATTATTACAATTACAAAATGGAGTATTTTTGCTTGCAATGTAATTATTTTATGACCGCCTGCATGGTCTCGTGGTTAGTGTCACCGGCTACAGATCAGCAGGCCCGGGTTCGATCCCTGGTACCTCCTCAGATTTTTCTGAGGTAGGGAGGTCTGGAATGGGGTGCACTCAGCCTTGTGATACAAACCGAGGAGCTACTTGATTGAGAAGTAGTGGCTCCAGTCATGGCTGTGGGTGTCGGCATGCTGAAATATTTGAAATAAAAGTTTTAGCTCTTAATTATAGTTAGGGACTTTTTAAAAATAAAATGACTGATTTTGGTGTTAACTTCTATTTTCTTGGTATTTCATAAAATAAAATATTTTATACGATTATCCTCTGCTTGCACTCTGCATGCTGTGTCCTTTTTTAGAGCCACTAAAGAATGGGATATTTGAGTTTATAATGTTCTTTAAAACTTATAGAATTCATATATTGACTTAGTTTGTTGCTAAAACATATGTGAAATTGAAAAAAAGAAAAATTTGAAAAAGTGGGCACTTATTACCTAAAATGGCGTAATTTACATGCACAAATGTGCCAACTACTGTGGATAAAATTTGAAATCTGTTGAATCTACACTCTTTGTCACAATCTACAGTATAGGCATCCCAAACTCTGCTTATAGATAGCAGAAAAGGAGTGTATCATGATCATTGAATAGCGGCATTCCTCAGTCACAAGTATCCATAACTTCTCGGTAGCCATAGAAATAGCAGAAAAGGAAGCATACTGTAAGAATTGAAGGGGAAAATCACAATAAAACAAAATATTACGATTTAGGATCAAATTTTTGTACACATTTCTCAATTTATGTATAGAAGGGTCGCATTTTGCACTTATTTAGACATTTTGCACAATGAAACAAATTTTGTGATTTTTGTGAATTCGGTTTGCTTAATACTGGTATTTTATGCATGTACAAAGCTAAATATAGCTAAGGAAAACTGTTTTGTGAAATTTTGTGCTTATCGCTCTTATCTTTATGCATATTATGCTATTTGTGTAGAGTTGACACACCGTGAGGCTTCCAGGCACAAAATATTGTGGATAATAGTATTGTGGATAATAGTATGCATGACTTTCATCTTCATCACAGTGAAGGATGATGGGAAATAAAGCAAAGCCCCCCTATGTGCCGCTATTCCATTATTTGCGTTTTCATCCTTTTATATTTAATAAAGAAACTAATCCTCCCTACCTGTCCCCATCAGTTTTCTGGCAACCCTGCATAAGCCTGCAGATCATCTCTCTCTCACTTTCTTGAAAATCTTTGAATACGAGGGCAAGTCAGTATGTAGGTTACAAAAGCCAATTTAAAAAAGGGAAACCAAAATACATACTTCAAAAGCATGTTTTTTTATCTACATTGATACCTTTGTCCTGTCTCTTTATGAGTTTTCCAATACCTGCTGGATAAAAATCTTCGGACTACTGTCTCAGCCATATACTCACATTCAGCGTCTGCATCAGCTCAAATAACCCGGAGAAAATTGAAGAGTTTCGGTGGCAACATCTTCAACAACCACCTCACAGCCCAGACTTAGCTCCAACCGGTTATTACCTGTTTGGTCCGCTGAAAAGCATCTGGGCTGCAAGCGTGCCGCAACTGATGGAGACGCTGAATGTGAGGTACTTACCGTATTTTACAAACTATAAGATGCTACGGACTATAAGACGCACCTTAATTTTAAAGCCTTTTTATTTATTTATTTATTTTATTAATTTTTTTTACCATTTTTATTATTAGATTGCAAAGCCACACTAAAAAAATACTTAGTTTATAAAAACGAAATGGCCTTTAAAATCCCTTTCGATTCAAGTTCACTGGTACCCTAGACTGCAATGACGCATCATAGGCTAAACAATGTTCCGGGTTTGTAACAGCGGGGCAGGAGGGAGACAGTGTTAGCAAGCTTGTGAATCCCCGCAACTCATGTTCATCGCATCGGTGCGCTGCTGCTGCCAGTTGAATCCAATGTTGCCAGATAGAGATGGGTTTCCTGCGGTATCAAATATATGACCATTTTTAAGACTGGCGGGAATTTTAAATCAAACACTGGACATTTTTATATTAATTTCAAGTATAAGATGCACCTGAATTTTGGAGGCAATTTTTTGAAGAAAAAAGTTTGTCTTATAGTCCGTAAAATATGGTAGATGGCTGAGATAGCAGTCCACAGACTTTTATGGAAAACTCATAAAGAGATGGACAAATGTATCAATGTAGAGAAATAAAGATGCATTTCAAGTATGAATCTTTGTTCCCCCTTTTTTTTTTTATTGGGTTTTGTAACGTACTCATTGACTTGCCCATGTACTTCATGTTTTAAATGATTTTGTCTCACTCCTTGCCTAAATAGTTGTAGTAATTATCTGTTGTTGATGTGAGAAATGAGTAAATGAGATTGTAAGGATCCTACTAATTGAATGTCATGAATGACACTTTAGCACAAAGCTGTCACTTCCTTCTTTCTGGCTCATGGACATGTTATCATGTTTATGATGAATCTTCACTCTCTATTCATCTTCTTGTTTCACTTGCGATTTCTTTTTATTCTACAACCTATTGTCTGTTAAAATGTTTTGTTCGTCCATTCCATATCATAATATGCATATTACTTCTAACGCAACAGCATCATAATGACAATTCAACACTGTTTATCATTTTGAAACTGATGTGTTATCGATTATTATCGAACATGAGACCTCGAGAGTAACTGAAAACTACGTAATAAATAGCCTGTGTTTAAAATAAAATTAATTCTTTTACTCCATAAAATACACTAACAATAAAAACAATTCAAGTAAGAATCAGCTTGAAAAATTTTATGTCATAACCGGGATTTGAACACGGATCTTCGGCTTAACGCGCCGATGCTCTACCATTGAGCTATCATGACAACATGCCAGTCTGACATCAAATTCCTCAACTGATTCAGAATTTGATGTCAGACTGGCATGTTGTCATGGTAGCTCAATGGTAGAGCATCGGCGCATTAAGCCGAAGATCCGTGTTCAAATCCCGGTTATGACATAAAATTTTTCAAGCTGATTCTTACTTGTATTAATATCCCAGACATGGATTTAATGTCTATTTCCTTTCCTTCCAAATATTAATTAATAGAAACAATTGACAACCAATAGTTCCATGGACTACCCTACTGTATAGACACAGATCCCGAACTCCTGATATGACCTCGTAGCTAAAAGGAGTATGAACACAGCTGAAATAAAAAAAATCAATTCTGTTCGTGTTAATTTTAATATCATACTAAAGTCAATTCATATTGTGCTGTAAAAATCCATTGGTTTCAAGAAAATATCAAAAGGAAGTTTTGATTTGACTGACACTGTAAGCTGCCATTTCTTGTAGAAGATATGAATTACGTCAACCAGCTGGTGTGAAGGTCAGCGTGCTGAAGCGTAGCCAGTTTGTTTGCATGGATCTAAAATCTCAAAATTTAAACATTCAGACTAATTATGGTTGAACAACAACAGTCATATTCAACTTGCCTATAATGATAATTAAGATATTCGTATGAAAATTATGAAACACACATTTCATTAATTTTTCATATGTTGACGTATCTTTAATAAATGCCATTTAAGCTTCTTAATAATGTACGAGGGCTAATCAAAAAGTAAGTTACTTCCAAGTTATGGCCATTTATGAAACCACCTACACATAGACAACACGGCTATCACAACATACGATATACGTTCACTTTTCCACATAGTCCCCATGAGATTGTAAACATTTCTCAGAATGGTCAACCAACTTTTCGTTTCCGGATGCGTAGAAATCACCTCCAGCGCTATGTAACCACCTGGAGACAACTGCTTTCACATCCTCATCATTTCACAATCGTCCACTGAGATCCTTTTTCAAGCTTACCAAACACATGATAATCGCATGGCACTAAGTCTGGACTGTATGGAGGATGTGGCCATACCTGCCACTTGAATCGCTGCAGCAGTTCAGACGTTTGGCAGGTCGTGTGAGGTATTGTGTTACCGTGCAACAAAATCACACTGGCTCGGTCCTTGAATGCTACTTGGATGAAAGTTAATTCAGAATTAAAACTTGAAACATGATGAGAAACTAGAGTAGATTTAGTGAGGCTGAAAATGTCTTGTCCAAGCTTCTGTGGGGTGGAAAGTATATGCTATTGTGTTTAGTCCTTGTGAATGAATACAAGGTGATGTCAAGTTATAAGGAGTTCGACACGAGTTTTTATTACTAACAGACTTCATAATACATTCATGGTGTAGGTTTTTTAAAACATGAGCAGAGAAGAAGATGGGAAATTCTTGGACTCGCATTCGGGAGGTCCCGGCTTCAAATCCCGTGACTGGCCAATTTCACATTGGTTTTTTCATAGTTTCCTCAGTCGTAAAGGCAAATGCCGAATTGGATATTTACATACCATGAATCATCCTCACCAATTCATTCTGCATCATATCCATTTAAATTAATATCAGTTGAAATTTACTCCATAAAAATACACCGACAATAGAAATAATTGACAATCAATAGTTCCATGGCCTACCCTACTGTATAGACACACATCCTGAACTCCTCATATAGCCTCGAAGCTAAAAGGAGTATAAACACAGCTGAACTTAAAATAATAATAATAATAATAATAATAATAATAATAACAACAACATTTTAAAAAAAGTTCCCTTAGCACTTGACATCCCTTGTAAGTGTAATACAGGCATGTCGTGCGCTGCATTGTGCATGGTGTGATTGCTTGCATAGTGTTTGTAACGTGACCTAACCTAACCTCTTGTTATTCGTACTCACAAGTTCTTGCCCTTCCAGAATAATTTCTCATCGTATGGTGAAAACAAGGAGGATTACAGCGACCTGCCACCCAACCAGAGGAAGAAGAAGCTCCAGTTACGAGTCGAAGATATCACTGCCAAAATTCAGCAGGAAACAGCAGCCAGGTAAAGAAAATAAATCTTCCCTTCTTCTGTTCTTGACTTTAACACACTTTTACTTCGGGCAATTTTAGTGATATTTGAAAAATTCCTCTTTTATGCATAATCTCTGGATTTTAGTTTGTAATGTATAGGGATTGTATTTTACAGCGAGTAAAAATGTTAACACTTCATTGGTCGCAATGTTTTTTGGCTATTGGAAGGCATTTTAAAAGAAACATGAGTTAATGAGAAGCCTATTGAAAGTAGCTCACATCAGGCATTCATGCATAAAAACAACATATACCTTGATTTTTTTCCGAATTCTGCCCATAATCTGCTCCAGGAATGATGTTTTATTATTTAGCATGAAAATGTTTATGTGGAAACGGCACAAGTCTCACTGAGTGCATTATAAGTTTACATAGGCCTGCTGTAGGCTATGATTTTCCTTTGGATTAGTATTTTGATAAAAATCAGAAGGTAGAACTGGCCCTTTCTGGATGCTGTATATTGTAATAGTAGATGATGGGCATGCATCGAAATTACTCATTTCCATTCAGCTGGGTGCACTATTGCCACTGGTGTGACTTACATCACTCTCACTCGGAAAAAACATTGTGCTCCTTTACCAAATTTATAACTGAAATGTGACGTTAAATTACAAATATGGTTAAAATATGACCAAGACCACAAAAATGTCCAAAATATGACTTTATGTGCAAGATAGAAATGATTCAAGTAGGATAACAAATGTGCAATACGTATTAAATTTATGTGTGCGGCAAGAACGGAGGTCAGGATAAAAATATGACATGGCATAAACATCGGAACCATGATGATAACAATTGAAGCATTTAGTTTTATAAGGGTCTAAGTGCCAAAGTCATGATTGTGTAGAAAACAAGACATAGACCCACAGAAAGACGTCCCGGATATAGGCCCAGCGCTATATCTTGGAATTTATTGCTACTAACGTGGCTTTCCCTGAACCTTGGACCCTTCTAAAATGCATTGGTCTGGGTACATAGATCCATTTAAAATTATCAGCGGAAAAATCATGATTGTGGCACTTAAACTTTTATAAAACTAAATGCTTCAATTCATCAAAAGTCACTCACGAAAACTAGATATCTCTACTAATAATCAGTGGACAAATGCAGTCTTCTCTACATTTATATCCCTTCTATTGCATTAAAAAATTAAACGTTGCACAAGTAAGACTATAATCCTTATCATTTATCACCGTATAAACTGAAAAAGTTTACAGATTACTCAAAATTACTACGGAGAATATCTTGACGCACATGCATGACTGAAGTTGAGATTTAATGTTTGCTGTGAATTTCAGGGATGGGCTGATGAAGATGAAAGGTGTGTATGAGCAGAATCCTGCACTTGGTGACCCCATGTCCATCGAGGGACAGCTCAACGAGAGTGGCCATAAACTAGACAAGTTGCGACTAGAACTTCAGAAATACCAGGGCTACCTGGAAGAAGCAATTGAAGGCGTAAATAATAAGTCAGGTCAGCAGTCGGGTGTGGTTCTGTCTGTGTCGCCATCAGTCCCCAGTCGTCGCAACAAGGGAGTAGCGCCAGGACACCACTTGAATGGAGGACATCTTCATCGGCATCATAGGTAAATGACTGTAAGATAGGAATTTTAATCTTATAACAATATGTGGAATTTTAACCAATTGCAAGTGTCTCAAATTTTATTATCGAGTTTTACAATGTATTTTAATTTACATTTTCTGGTAACCCAAGATTAAACATATAATTTAATTTTCTTTCTCCGTTTATGCCTATCTGTCCATAATTTCTCTTCAATATTTCTTCTTCTAATTGATGCCTGAATTCTATGTATCTTTGTGGTCGGCGGTCTCCCTCTTTTCTTCCTTCCTGGTGGTTCCCATTCCATAATCCGCCATAGTAATCTCTCCTCTGACTTCCTTTTTGTATGTCCATACCATAAGAGCTGTTTTTCCTTCTGCGAAATCAGTGATCAAATTTCTGACTCTTTCTTGTTTCACAGTCACTGCGTCACTTGCAGCATTTTCCCAATTAAACTGCAGCATGTCGTGGCAAGCTCTACAAGTTTTAAATGAATTGAAACTTGAGATGGAGGTTTAACATATGTAACTTCACTTAATTCAAGCACTGACCTGTACATGTTTCGAGCAATCCTTCTTGACTCGTCATCATCTATACTCCATCTGTCTGTTGTGTATTGGCAGCAACTCCTGGTGGTTGTTTAATGAATTTCCTGATGAGATCCATCTCCGCGGGTATTTCGAAATTCATGAGTTGGTCTAGGATCTACAAGTTTTGCCAGCAAAAGCTGTGGAAGACCTGATTTTGTAAACATTTTCACTAGAAAGAGCTAATTTTGTTCTTAATGCCAGGCATATGTTGTTTTACTGCTTGAATTTAGGTAAGTATGGTATTTCAGTTGAGTGTCTCTTATGTTGCAGAAACAGTGGAGGCTCAGGGGGAGAAGAAGACTCGCTCAGTCGCTCAGCGTCAGATTCTAGTGTCTCAAATCCAGCGCTGAACCACAAGCAATCAGCTCCTGGAACACCTTTGCCATCTCATGGGTCAGTAACTTTATTACTCTATCCTAATCTAATGCCTGTTGCTCACGGTCAAATTTTCGTTAAATTTATGCACAATTTTCACTTTTCAGCAAATTGGTATTGCCAACGGTGAAATTCGCCTTTGGGCAAACGTTTGGTTATTCGTTTCGGCATATAAGACATGTTCTAATTCCAGCAAATAATTTGTCGAACCAGCCAGTCAGCGCAACGAACGTGAACTGCCCGTGCCCCCAGCGGTATTGTGCAGAACTTGTCTGCAAACTAAAAGACTGCAAATGCAGCCATCTCTATATATATAAAAGGCTTTGTCCTGACTGACAGGAATCAACGTAGAGCCTAAACTATAACAGGTAGAGACTTGGAATTTTGATAGTACCTTCGTTTCATAAATTAGGTGCTCACTAAGAAAGGATTTTGAAAAATTTTGATTCTAAATGCCAGAAATTAAATGTTTTTGAAAATACTTAATCCCTTTTTACATAGAATTGAAGAGTCCACTGCAAAAGGGGGGAATGTCACTTTATTTTCGTTTTGCGTAAAATGAATTTTAAACTTTAAAACCATACCACACTATATTAAACAAAAAGAAGTGGTTCATTTTTTTTCACATAACTGAACACACATTTCTTTATTGATTCTTAACAAAACGAAGCACTTTATACTCCGTCTTCATTATCAAAATAATTTTTTTGTTAACTGATGTACAAAAATAAATTACAAAAAGGGGGAATGTCAGGTGACTGAACTTCTACAGCATGTTCATTTCTCAGGCTTCTTCCTATGAGGTAGTGCATTGTAATATTCTCTTGCTTCTGGACTACAGAACTACTTTAGTTGTTGCAAATCACTGAACTTTTCCCATGAAATTTGCAACAAATCTGAAACAGTAATACTGTAAGTAATGTTATCACTGCTTATGAGCTGTTCATGGAATCACTAAAATTTAAGTGCAGTAAAGTGATAAAGCTTATCAGGCAGCACAAACTCTCCACTCTGTAGTTGAATATTCTTCTCTTGTGTCAGTGGGCTGTTAATGGGAACCATGACTGAAGTTTCCCATAGTCCATTCCATGAAGATCTGTGCTCCACCAGACGAGGATGGTTGAATGAAAAGACAATTTCAGTAATAGGTCTTGTTGCCATCGGACAGGTCTTGCTGAACATCGGAGTCAAGTACAATGTCCAGTTAGCTTGATCTACATGTACGACATGGTATGGAGATGGCTTCATGCGAGCACTCTCAAATACTGCTATTCAGTGTTCTGGCAATTCAGCTGGATATCTTTGGTTAATGAGTGCCATGTTATTAATTACTATATTATGACAAAGAAAAAGTCGGCATTAATCATTGAAGCCACAACAATGAATGGTCAATTACCTAATGCAATGCAGCAAACACATGACATTCCCCTTTCTTGCTCTGTTTTCCTATGACATTCCCCCTTCTTGTGTAGGAGTCAAAACTTTAAACTTCTGTCTGTGAGAGACTATCATCTTTTTTGTAATGCATTTAAGGCTATGTTATTCTACTCCATTTGGTCTATCATAATACACATTTATCTCAGTTTTCACAAAATTTTGACATTCCCCCCTTTTGCAGTGGACTCTTCAATTATCAATTCCAAATCACAGAATATATTGTTGCCAAATGGTATCCGATGGGCTTGGAAAAAACAAATGAAATGCACTTTTGACAAATAAGAGAAGTTATCAAAATAATTCATGTTATAAATTAATATTACAGAATGAAATCCACTAAAATATTGGAATCACATAACTTTCTCTACCCTGGACATAGACAAAACAAAACGAGGTATGGTAATGTGTATATTATTATATTATATCGCAGGTTTTTGGAGAGAAAAGTATGAAAGTGATAATGCTTTATGGTAACATAAGAGTGGGAAATTTCCCGCCTCGATATTACAATTTTATGTTACAGGAATTTCTGTTTCTTCTTATTTAAACCTCTACCAGGCTTGCTGTGCACTGTACAAGCGATGGGATGCAAAATTCTAGATCCTCTATGAGCCATAAAAAACTATATCAAGCGTTTTCTGAGGGAATAGTTTGAGTGTAATAAGTCGTTCTTCCTATTTCAAATTATAAATGCCTATATAAGGACCTAGAATTGAAAATTGAAAATCCTTCATAAGTTAATTTCCAATTACAAAATACAAAACCCGGGCGACGCCGGGTCTTTTAAGCTAGTTTTTATGTATCACACTATTCTTCTTTACCTAAGCAATGCAACTCCATCAAAATAGCATGGGTATATGCCTGTGTAGATACCATTATTCCGAACAGATTAGTATTAAAAAACATTATGAGAACACGACTCGTTGACATACAGCAATGAAATGAAAATGCAAAGCGGGAAGACAAAAGGAGCCGTACTTGTATACGCATGATTCATGGACGCTTCCATTATTCCTTGATAGCTTCGTGGTAGCAAGCTAGACTGTGGTTCACGAGATCTTGGGTTCAATTCCCGGTATAGTAATTTTTTTTCTTTCATAATTATTTTAAATGATCGTAAACAATGTATGATTTTAATAATTCAAGGCTTCACGCACTGTTTGCTTTCTTTTTTATGAAAAATTCAAATACACAGGGCAAAGGAAATCTTTCAGCAGAGTATGAGTGGCTCAATATTTAGACTACAGGAGTCTACCACTAGGTGGCAGGGTAATACTGCGATGTTGCGAAATTTAAACCACAGAGGGAGAATATTTTGCTAGTATGCATTTGATGACTTATTTGACCGTCAGCAAAGGTGCTTTTTACTACATGTTTGGTTAAATTAGTTGTACAACAAATTTAACGAAACAATTTGACCGTGAGCAACAGACATAACAGTTATATTCATGAACAAGTAGATTTTCTCAGTTTTATGTGAACGCTGTCCTATCACTGTTCCTTGATCTTATACTTTTAAGGAGAAGTGAAAAACAGGAGTTTCACTGTATTGTTATTTGATTTTTCCAATAGGCCGGAATCTGGTCTCGGAACATCTCACAACAGTTTACCTGACTCAGACCCTGAGCATGCGGACAGTGACCCGCAAGGACAGGCTGGCAGTGATTACTGTGATGGGGAGGTGCTTCCTGCGCTCGGTATCTGTAGAGCACTTTATCCCTTTGAAGGTAAGCAAACTATCTTGAATCCAAAGTTGTTAATTTTTAAATATATTTATACACAAAGACAATAGTAGTAGTCAAATGTTTTGGAGCTTCTGATTTAACATCATTTGCTTTGAGGCTTCCCAATAGTACGAGGCATGTTCAGAAAGTAAAGTTTCCCTGGGACTGTTTACAGAAACAAAACACAATTTCATATAAATATTTATTGCAACAGATATAGCAAGTGTTCAGCTATTTTTCAACATATTCGCCACCGGAATTGAGACATTTGCCATACCGTGTGACCACCTTTTTAATGCTTGTGTCGCAGAAGTCTGCCACCTGGGATTTGAACCATTGTGTTACAACCATCTCTGCCTCTTTCATTCTCTGTCATTTCTTGAGGTGTAGGAAAAGATGAAAATCACTGGGAATGAGATTTGGGCTGTAGAGTGGATTTTTAAAACCTCCCAGCAAGTCTCCTGCAGAAGTTCAGCTGGGAAGAGTTTAAAGATCCACCCTACAGCCCGGACCTCGCTTCCAGTAATATCCATCTTTTTCTACACCTGAAGAAATGATAGAGAAGAGGAAATGGTTGTCACACAGTGGTTCAAATTGCAAGCAGCAGAATTCTAAGACACAAGTATTTAGAAGTTGGTGCCATGGTATGACAAACATTGTCTATTCTGGTGGTGAATTTGTTAAAAATTGCTGAAGACTTGCTATGTATGTTGCAATAAATATTTCCATGAAATTGTGCTTTGTTTCCAGGGCCGGATTTAAGAGTATGCCGCCTATAGGCTAAAGTCCATTTGCCGCCCCCCTCTATAGTTCATATTTGCTTAATGCATTTGTTTTATACAACAAAAGGATAGAGTTCATTGGTGTTTTCATCTTTTTTAAACATAAAGTTCATTTAGTTTAGATAAAACTACAATTTTAATGGTTTACATAATAAATTATATAATCAAATTAGTTATCTACTTGTTTTCTTTTTACTTACTTCTTTTAGGATTCGTTAGAATTGAAATGGGTTTCGAAATTAATTAATTAATTTGTTTTTGGAGATGTGATCACTAATTAAAACATTTATATATTTTAATGCTAATGACTATCTTTTGCGTAATTGAAAAACTGTGTTCATTTTGAATTAAGTTGTTCTACAAGGTGAAATGAAATTACACAAAATGTAGTTAATTAATTTGTTGAAAAATATCACCACGTGCCATGAATTTGTATTATGCTATAGTTTTAGAAAATATGCTGTGTAGGACTAAAACATATTTTTAAGTAATATCTATTCTTAAATTCGTACGGAAAATATTATTAACGCCTGAAATACTTCATTTTAACTGTTAATAAAATGCTAAACTGCCGCCCCTGAAAATTTGCCGCTCTAGGCTGCAGCCTACTTAGCCTATTTAGAAATACGGCCCTGTTTGTTTCTGTAATCAGTCCAGGAAAACATACTTTCTGGATGCGCCTTTTATTTACTTATTTGGAATTCTTCTGGCTTAAGCATTTTTTGGATAGTTTCACAAACTGGTAGATGTTCTTTGTTCATTGTGATCTTAATATCCTTGCATAAAACACAATGTGGTGAGTTGCTGAAGATGCTCTACCAAACAGTCATGACTAGGGACCGGATTTTTAGGTTTTTAAAAACACTGTTTTAGGTTTTCCATTAGGTGAAATAGTTTTTTTTAGGTTTTTGTCCAAAATATCGTTTTCGGGTAGAATAATTGGTTTAATGAATTTGAATGTGCTACATAGGATTCAATACATAGGCCTAATACTTGTAAAGTTTAACTTAACAAAATTGACTTAAATTTGAGTAAACTTGCTTTAGGACAATATTACACAATTGAAGAAAGAAAGCATAAACAATCAAAAGAAGCAGTGAAAATAAGATTGCCTCACATTTCCTGGTTACAGTATATCACTAAATATCTTTCAAGATTCTCAACTGTGAAGTTCTTCCTGTTATCTCTTAGAATGCATTTGAAGGCAGAAAATGTCCTTTCAACCTCACATGACGTCAACAATGGTTGTTCGTACGAATATTTTAAGGAATACGCCGGTACTCTTACACTTCCTCTCTTGGTACTGTCATCCTAGACAACAGTGGGTTGAACGAAACGCTTGTAGTATTAACTTCAACCCGACAAAAATCGTATCTCCGCAGAATATCGATTTCTCAACTGACGGTAGCCTAAATTAGATATTTTAGGTTTTATACCCCAATTAGGTATTTTTAGGTGCCACAGAATTAATGTGGGTGAATCCTATGGACATGATTCGAAAAAGTGTATGAGCGCTTTTTGTTTTTAAAGTAAGGAAAAAAATAGGTAAAAACCTAAGAATCCGGTCCCTAGTCATAATGCATGAATGTTTTATGGAACCCGGAGGTTCATTGCCGCGCTTACCTGAGCCCGCCATTCAACCCTATTTTGTGCTAACTCCATACAACCATCCCTCGCAAATCCTACTTCCCTTAAATCTATCCTAATATTATCCTCCCACCTACGTCTAGGTCTGCCAAGTGGTCTTTTCCCTTCGGGTCTATCAGTCAATACTTTTGAGATATATTTTTTCCCCCCATGCGCGCAACATGTCCAGCCCATTTCATCCTCCGTGATTTAATTACCCTTACTATATCTGGTGAAGAGTACAGGTGATGAAGCTCGTCGTTATGCAGTTTTCATCTCTCTTAGGCCCGAATATTTTCCTAAGCCCCCTGTTTTCGAACACTCTCAGATTATGTAAGGGGCCATGTCTCATGGGGCATTAAATTATCGTCATTATTATTATTATTATTATTATTATTATTCGAAATTCAGAAATAAGGAAGATAATCAAAGCAGAGGAAACAATTTTAACAACAATAGAAAAAAAAAGACTAAATTGGTATGGACATCTACAAAGAATGCCGGAGAATAGGATACTAAAAGCTATAATGAATCGGCAACCAGAGGGGAGAAAATGGGATCATTGCGTTCGAGACTCCTTACAAAATTTTCATTTAAACCCAGAAGATGCAACGGACAGGGATAAGTGGTACCATGCAACACATTGAACATTCTCTGGAAATATGAACTTTTATACAAATGTTATTGTAATAGAGTTGTTCTGTTGGTAGAGTTTAACCTCAGAAATGAGGAAATCACTCAATAAATAATAAAAAGAAAAGAAAAAAATAGAATAAATTATTATTATTATTATTATTATTGTTATTACCATTATCATCATCATTATTACTATTATTATTGCGTGTGTAAAAAGGAATTCGGCACTGGAACAAAACACTAGCAATGAATAACGAATGGCGTGCAGACAGTAAGGTCAAAGGTGAGTTGGAGTCTACTCAACTGCAGCTGGTAACGCTCTCAGCTCACAAAGCAATACATTGATTAAAGATGCTCCTCTTCCGACATCCAAACATTACCTTCATCGATATAATCAAAACATAAAAATCTATCTGTAGTTCTGAAATACATGGCCGCTTACTCTTCGGAAAGAACATAATCGGAGTGTGTTAGAAAACAGGGGGCTTAGGAAAATATTCGGACCTAGGCTAAGAGAGATGAAAACTGCATAACGACGAGCTACATGACCTGTACTCTTCACCGGATATAGTAACGGTAATTAAATCACGGAGGATGAAATGGGGGGAGGAAAGACATATCAAGAAATGTCAAAATAATGCGTTACAAAATATTAGAATAGCCGGCAAATCGTTCGAACAAGTGGAAAAATTCAAATATCTTGGAGCAGTAATTACAGAAATAAATCATAATGTTAACTGTAGACTAAAGTCAGGAAATTCCTGTTTTTATGCAGTTCAGAAACTCTTATCTTCTCGTCTTCTGTCCAGAAATAAAAAAATAAAGATTTATAAGACAACTAGCTTAAAAGACCCGGCGTCGCCCGGGTTTTGTATTTTGTAATTGGAAATTAACTTATGAAGGATTTTTAATTTTAAATTCTAGGTCCTTATATAGGCATTTATAATTTGAAATAGGAAGAACGACTTATTACACTCAAACTATTCCCTCAGAAAACGCTTGATATAGTTTTTTATGGCTCATAGAGGATCTAGAATTTTGCATCCCATCGCTTGTACAGTGCACAGCAAGCCTGGTAGAGGTTTAAATAAGAAGAAACAGAAATTCCAGTAACATAAAATTGTAATATCGAGGCGGGAAATTTCCCACTCTTATGTTACCATAAAACCGTTTTGGAGATGAAATTAAACAGGAAGCATTATCACTTTCATACTTTTCTCTCCAAAAACCTAATATACACATTACCATACCTCGTTTTGTTTTCTCTATGTCCAGGGTAGAGAAAGTTATGTGATTCCATTATTTTAGTGGATTTCATTCTGTAATATTTATTTATAACATGAATTATTTTGATAACTTCTCTTGTTTGTCAAAAGTGCATTTCATTTGTTTTTTCCAAGCCCACCTGATACCATTTGGCAACAATATATTCTGTGATTTGGAATTGATAATTATATGTAAAAAGGGATTAAGTATTTTAAAAAAACATTTAATTTTTGGCATTTAGAATCAGAATTTTTCAAAATCCTTTCTTAGTGAGCACCTACATTATGCAACGAAGGTACTGTCAAAATTCCAAGTCTCTACCTGTTATAGTTTAGGCTGTACGTTGATTCCTGTCATTCAGTCAATCAGTCAGTCAGTCATTCATTCAGTCAGTCAGGACAAAGCCTTTTATATATATAGAGATTATCCTCCCGATTGTATTGTATGGATGTGAGACATGGCCCCTTACATAATCTGAGAGTGTTCGAAAATAGGGGGCTTAGGAAAATATTTGGGCCTAAGAGAGATGAAAACTGCATAACGACGAGCTTCATGACCTGTACTCTTCACCGGATATAGTAAAGGTAATTAAATCACGGAGGATGAAATGGGGGAGGAAAGACATATTTCGAAAATATTGACTGGGAGACCCGAAGGGAAAATGCCACTTGGAAGACCTAGACGTAGGTGGGAGGACAATATTAGGATAGATTTAAGGGAAGTAGGATTTGCGCGGGATGGTTGGCTGGAGTTAGCACAGAATAGGGTTGAATGGTGGGCTCAGGTAAGCGCAGCAATGAACCTTCGGGTTCCATAAAATAGATAATATTCCTTTAGCTTGCTAAGGAATTGTCTATTGTCATTGAGTAAGTAAGTAAGTAAGTAAGTAAGTAAGTGGTGCTTGTAAGTGGACCTTAGAGCATTGGTGCGAATAATCAGAGGTCCTGGGTTCAAGTCCCAGTGTCGGAGGAATTTTTCTCCTATAATATTATCAAATTATGAATAATTACGAAACATTTTCTTGTGAAATGTCATAATATACAGCTGTATAATATATATATATATTTAAATGAATATATATATAATATATATATGCTATATATTTATATATACATAAAATTGAAAGCCCAGATGCTTAAAAATAAAAATTTCATACCTAAAGGTGTACAGCCACCTTAAGCGGACGAATCTAGTATTTTTATGAGTCCGCTAAACCTTATTCGTACGTGGTGTATTGGCAACCAAGCAATGCCAAATTTAAGTAATACGGTCTTCACGGAAACACCAGCTCAAATATTAGATTTTGACATACGAACACCATAAAATGTGTGGCGAGGAAATAGTGTGACCCGATGTAAACGCCAGTCCCCTTCGCACGGGTGAAAAATGAGTTAAAGATTACGGCTATCTCATAAACACTGGAGACATAGTCTCGGCCCTCTGATAATGTCTGCAGTCGGATTTCACTTGTCTGCATTGTTACAATCCCCTTTTTAACGAATTTCCTTGAGCTGCTGGAATAAATTTACCTGCAGTAAAAGAAAGATTATTTCCAAAACAATAAAAAAAAGTATTATACTCACACAACTTCTCTACATTAAGCTTGGGCAATGAAAGTTTGTTGCTAAGTCAGATTCGAGTTCCCTAGCCAAAAAAATAAAAAAATAATAAATCTCTATATATATAAAAGGCTTTGTCCTGACTGACTGAATGAATGACTGACTGACTGATTGACTGAATGACAGAAATCAACGTACAGCCTAAACTATAACAGGTAGAGACTTGGAATTTTGACAGTACCTTCGTTTCATAATGTAGGTGCTCACTAAGAAAGGATTTTGAAAATTTCTGATTCTAAATGCCAAAAATTAAATGTCTTTGAAAATACTTAATCCCTTTTTACATAGAATTATCCATTCCAAATCACAGAATATATTGTTGCCAAATGGTATCAGGTGGGCTTGGAAAAAACAAATGAAATGCACTTTTGACAAATAAGAGAAGTTATCAAAATAATTCATGTTATAAATAAATATTACAGAATGAAATCCACTAAAATAATGGAATCACATAACTTTCTCTACCCTGGACATAGAGAAAACAAAACGAGGTATGGTAATGTGTATATTATTATATTATATTGCAGGTTTTTGGAGAGAAAAGTATGAAAGTGATAATGCTTTCTGTTTAATTTCATCCCCAAAACGACTTTATGGTAACATAAGAGTGGGAAATTTCCCTCCTCGATATTACAATTTTATGTTACAGGAATTTCTGTTTCTTCTTATTTAAACCTCTACCAGGCTTGCTGTGCACTGTACAAGCGATGGGATGCAAAATTCTAGATCCTCTATGAGCCATAAAAAACTATATCAAGCGTTTTATGAGGGAATAGTTTGAGTGTAATAAGTCGTTCTTCCTATTTCAAATTATAAATGCCTATATTAGGACCTAGAATTTAAAATTGAAAATCCTTCATAAGCTAATTACCAATTACAAAATACAAAACCCGGGCGACGCCGGGTCTTTTAAGCTAGTAAAATAAATAAATAAATAAATAAATTTAAAAATATTTTTAAAAAACCCGCATAGTGAGTTTCGTCCGAGTCATTTAACGTTCTTCCTTTTTCCGGTTGCTATGGCAATTAATTTCACAATTGAATACTGTCTTGTTAATAGGAGGCGTTGGCTGTGCATTCATCTCATTCAAAATTTAGTTTTTTATAGTAAAGATTTAAAATTCGAACGAATTTTTCCATGTGCGACATAGTAACATTTGGATCTGAAATGTCAGAGAATGGTAGAGATTGAAAGAGATAAGGAGAAGGTTATCACACAATGGTTCAAATCCCAGGCGAAAGACTTCTAAGACACATGTATTCAAAAGTTGGTCCCACGGTATGACAAATGTCTCAAATCCGGTGCTGAATAAGTTGAAAAATAGCTGAACACTTGCTGTATCTGTTGCAATGAATATTTCCATGAAATTGTGTTCCGTAGATGATCCCAGGGATACTTATTTTGTGGACGGCTCTCGCATAAAATAAAACTATAAAATTATGAAGATACCCCACGTTCTATAGGTTTAAAATACCCAAATAATAGGCTGATTAGTTTAAAAATGAAGTTTTGTCTTCTTTTTATTAAGTGCCAGTAAGGTACTTTATGAGATTGTGTGGGGTACGGGAAAATGTCTGTCCGTCCGTCCTCTGTCCGTGTGTCTGTACGAACGATAACTCACATACGCTTTGTCAGATTTTAATGAAACTTGGTATATGCGTTTATAATGTCCATGGGAAGAAACCTATTGATATTTGACCAAATCGGTTGACCGGTATCGGTGTAATGCTCAATTTAGTACCTACTTTATGGTAATATATTATAAATAATTTAACAAATGCAAATCGGTTATCCTGACACTGAATACATACGGCTTTGGAATTTGCAATACAGTTAGCCATGACATAATCCTTTGCATTTGATTATAAAATTAGTCAGATGTTTATTTCGTTGATGAAGTTGAATACTGTTTATATACAGAAGGTAGGCCTATATTACTGTGAAATAAGTAGGAATACGTAAATTAAGTGGAATTCTTCGCCAGTGTATTTGGTGAGATATTGAATTATTTTAAGAATGTCTTATATCGCTGTATACGAGTTTGAATTAAGGTTAAGTATCAAACTTTAGACCTTTGTTCTTCCGTAAGTCCTGCTTAATGAATCGATCTGCAGCTTAACTCCGAAATCGATAACAAAAATAATCTGATGTGAAAGTCACATAACTTCCTCTGCACAAAAAAAAAAGTTAGCAGTATTCACATATCCTTTTACAGAATCGCAAGACACAATTTTACGCTATTATTATCCTATAAATACCTCTTCTTTCAATGATGCGACTAAAAGCGCAGGCTAGCCTATATAACAAACTTAAAAAAAGAACAAGTGACTGCAGACGTTTATTGAACTTTCCGCCGTAAAGAATAATTTCCGAAATTATCGAATATTTATCTCAGATACTTCTTTACTCTATACCGGGCCAACAATACATCTTTCTCACTTCACATTCTTATATAGAATAAGAGGCCGTGAAAGAGCGCGTATTCAGTTGTTCATCACGCAAGACAAAATTTCTACAAACAGTGGGTGAACAGTGGGTGGCCTGTAACTACCCTCAGAGAATTTTTTCGAAAAAAAGTTTCAAATAAAAGTTTTAGCTCTCAGTAAAAGGAACACATGTGCAAATTTTAAAGAAAATCGTTAGAGCCGTTTTCGAGAAAATCGCGAAAAACGAAAGTTTCTTCATGTAAAGTCTCCTTAAAAATAAGAGAAATTTGTCGCCAATCTTCGAATCACATCTTCAGAAGGTACCTGACCCAAATACGAAATTTTGTTTTCATACGATTCTCCGTTTCGGAGCTAGCCTGTTCACAAACTTCCACACAGACAGACAGACACACAGGCACACACACAGACATGGCCTTGAAACGTGTATATATGCTAAAAACTCAACTTCGAATTTTAGGGTCGAAAACAATACTTCCTCTACCTATAGTACCTATGGTACGGGCAGAGGAAGTAATAACTTATTCTCTGCAAATCATAGGCTAATTCCAATTAACTTTATACTGATTAAACAAAAGCATTCTGGCACTTTGTTATATCAGTTTACCTGATTTTATTGTTGTTGTAATGACAACGTAACAACCTTGGTCCATCTTTCGCTTGAATTTTAGAAATGTCCCGCTACCTCAGTTACAAAATCTGACATCCCTATGAGCACACGACCCTGATATGGGTCTTGGTTGAATGCGTTGATAACACTTCGCATAGAAATGACCCAAGATGTGTGTGAGGGGGGTAAATGATGAGAAGAAAGTTGGTATCAGCAGCTGCAAGCAACGCTATCTGCGTCACTTCCGGAAGCATTGTTGTCTTCGTGTATGCAACGTACATCTTCAAGACAAAGCAGCACCAAACTTCCACACAATGATGAATGTTTTTGGGTGATGCCAACATTGTTTGACAAACTCTGCAAACTTCCCTACTCTTCTCACAATGCCAACTGATATCTGCATTTGAACTTCTCTCTGAAAATCATAGCCCCCCAAGATCGCACAACTTCCAAGCCTAAGATACGAAACAAACAAGCAAAGATGATATAACTCAATTCAGACAGATGTTGTTATTTCCATATAAACTAACTGAATTCTACTTCATCAGATAAAGAGATGGAACTTAATATCAGATAAAATAAATAAATAAATAGACGGATATGGGCTATTTTCTGGAATAGAACACGATCTAGATTTTCAAAGAAAGTCTATAAAATATGTGCGGTAAAGCAGGCATAAACGAATAGCCAGATATACAGGGTGTTAATGAATAACGCTGATATATTTTACCTGTGTATAGAAGGCACATAGACAAGCAACTTTTATTAGGAGATTTTTGCTCTATGACGTAAATTGTCTATGCTACAGGGCATTAAAGTCATTATAGTTTGGTGCTCATAAGTAGGGACCGGATGGCTCCTAAAAATACCTAAATGGGGCATGAAAACCTAAATATACCTAAACGGGATATAAAACCTGAAATATCTAATTCAGGCTACTTTTTGTCTTTTTTGTTTGTCAGTTGAGAAATCGATATTTTGCGGAGAGACAATAACTTTGTAAGGTTGAAATTAATACCACCAGCGTTTCGTTCAACCCGTTGTCGTCTACGATGGACAGTATCAAGTGACGAAGTGTAAGAGTTCCGGCCTTTGTCTGCCTTTAATACTGCCCTGTTATTCATACTGAGTGGTTACACTGTGAGTTTTAAGAAAACGTGTTAATTAGCCGAAACAAATGAAATCGAGTTTATTACGGCAGTGGATTGGCGATGACCTAAATTTCATTTCTTCTTCTTCTTCTTCTTCTTCTGAGGTATTTTATGACGTTGCATCCCGCGGATTTCTACGTCTGCTCTGTCCTAAAGCAAGTTTACACAAATTTAAGTCAATTTTGTTAAGTTAAACTTTACAAGTATTATGTATTGAATCCTATGTAGCACATTCAAATTCATTAAACCAATTATTCTACCCGAAAACGATATTTTGGACAACAAACCTAAAAAAACTATTTCGCATAATGGAAAACCTAAAACAGTGTTTTTAAAAACCTAAAAATCCGGTCCCTAGTGATGACAGTTATGATGAATTCTTTCGATGTTGCAGTAAATGTTTTGAATGACTGTATGTCTCTTTTCCAAGGGAAAAATGTTTTTTAGTACACGCTCTCTAAAACAGCTGCTTATCGGACTGGTAACACGCCGAAAAGTTGCACTTTAAAGGACAAGTCCGCTAAAATTGCATAAAAGTGCATTCAAACTGCATTCAAAATGCAATTTTAGCGGCCTTGTCCTTTAAAGTCGTCATGGCAATCTATAAACAAAACCCAGACGGCATTGACCAATCACACCAACTTTAACATGGATTTACGTATATAATTGGCCATAAAACAACAAATTTAAGCCAACTCGTTTCTTTGTGATAATCATAAACTTTACCACGATTTTTCACAAAACACGGTAGCCCACTTCTTCACATGACAACAAATATAAGCCAACAACTTTTCACATTTTGGTTCACTTGAAAAACATTCCTTACCATGGACGAACAGCATTTAAATGCCGTAATATATCCCTTCTCATAGCCTATTTCTGCCGTGAAGTTGCTGGTAGCAGCTCCAATTCAATGTTTCTGGCTTGGATTGAAATTTCCTCGGTATTATCATTTATATTTTCACAAGCTTTTCATAAATACTAGTTGGTATGCAATATTGTTTACAAACAAGGGACTCATATATTATGCATCTTTACTACCACATTTGTTATTGGTACGTACGGTCATTGTTGTTTTATGATCTAGATGGCCATGACAATATAACTTAAAGAAATGACTGACTGCCTTTCATTATAATTAATTATACGGTATTTTTGTTTTATTTCATATAATTTATAGAACTTTTACTAAAAAATATTGTATGCACCACGTACGCAAAAACTTTAGCGGACTCATCCAGTATTTCAGCCTCGGCTTTCGCCTCGGCCGCTATACTAGATTCGTCCGCTAAAGCGTTATTTTGCGTACTTGATACATAAATAGCTATTATCGGCCTAGTAGGCCTACGCTAAAGTCGTCTTGACAATCTGTAAACAAAATCCAGATGGCATTGACCGGTCATACCAACTTTAACATGGATTTAAGCATATAATTGGTCATAAAATAACAAATTTAAGCCAACATGTTTTTTTATGATAATCAGAAACTTTACCTGGGTTTTTCGCAAAACACGGTAGCCTACTTCATCATATAACAATAAATATAAGCCAACAACTTTTCACATCTTGATTCTCAAGAGAAACATTGCTTACCATGGATGCACCAGCGTTTAAATGCAGTAATATATTCCTTCTCCTACTCAACTGCTGCCGTGAAGTTGCTGGCAGCAGCATCAATTCAATGTTTCTGGCTGGATTGAAATTTCCTCCGGCTTATCATTCATACTTTCAAAAGCTTTTCATTATTACTATTTCGTGGGCTTACTTATACATAATGCATCTATACCGCCTTTCGTATTGGTACGTGCGGTTCATTGTTGTTCAGGTAGCTGTGAGAATATGGCGTTAACAAAAGGCTGACTACCTTTCATTATATTTAATTATACGTAATTTTTGTTCCATTTCATATAATTTAGAGAGCTTTTACTTAACAATATTGTATGCAAGACGTATGCGAAAACTTTATCGGACTCACCCAGTATTTCGGCCTCGGCCGCTGTACTAGATTCGTCCGCTAAAGCGTTATTTAGCTACTTGATACATAAATAACCATTTCAGAACCGTCACCAATAAGATTATGACTGCGAAAAAATTCCCAAAGGAGGATCTGATTAGTTTCAAACAAGGTTCCATGATTCAGTCCGAGAAACAATTGCATAAGTTATTATATCCGCCCATTCCGGACCCCACTCTGTCCAAACCCTATATCTTGTCTGAGCGCTTCGATTCATCGCGACTACCTCAGACCCTTACATAAATATTGCGAAGGATTGAGTTACAGGTTCGTCGGCCAAGTGACCAATATAGATCTGGCATTTTGAAGAGGTGTCAAAATAATTAAACAGCCATAGGTAATACCCACATCTCATTCCTCAATAAATGTAATACGCAAATTTAAAATAAAAATGGTTTTTAATTTCAATATAGGTTACGTTTGACGTTTTCATGGTAACACTGCGGCAGTGTCTGACACAGGTTAAGTATATTTGATTTTTTTTTCGACCCGTCTGTGTCTCAACAGCCCGGGTCTGGAACCAGCTGTGTCACCCGACAGCGGCACCATTGCGGCATCACTGGATCCACCCAGCTCTATAGACACCGCCTTGCTGCAAGCTACCCTTACTGTATCGCGCCAGTACTTGGGTGCCCAGCGTTAAGTTGTTCTAAAATTCTCTCATGAATAAAGACCAATGCTGGACCGCACAGTAAACATTTCCCCAAATGGTTTCAGTGCCTTGAGAACTAACGCATTGTTTGGCTAAGTGTATAACCTGGGATATTATGGGATATTTTTTCAATTGTTTATTGTTCAATGCAACGTCTGGTTTAGACATGTTTAATTTAATAATGTTATGTTGCGTAATTTATCCTTCATGATTCTGCCAAATCTGATAGAGACAGGTTAAGCAATTCGAAAGTGATAGCGTTTTGAATAAGTTGCAACGTGGGGCTTCATTACAGTTAAAATACGCTTGAAATAATTACAAGTGAGCATTCACACCGAAGTAGCATAGCATGCGAATCGCACTACCTAAATGCAGGCTGCACATCGAGTTGCATAGTTCACAGTTTTGCATTCATACAGAAGTAGCGAATGCGATCTGCTGTTTAACGTACATTATAATATAACTAGCTTAAAAGACCCGGCGTCGCCCGGGTTTTGTATTTTGTAATTGGAAATTAACTTATGAAGGATTTTCAATTTTAAATTCTAGGTCCTTATATAGGCATTTATAATTTGAAATAGGAAGAACGACTTATTACACTCAAACTATTCCCTCAGAAAACGCTTGATATAGTTTTTTATGGCTCATAGAGGATCTAGAATTTTGCATCCCATCGCTTGTACAGTGCACAGCAAGCCTGGTAGAGGTTTAAATAAGAAGAAACAGAAATTCCAGTAACATAAAATTGTAATATCGAGGCGGGAAATTTCCCACTCTTATGCTACCATAAAGTCGTTTTGGGGATGAAATTAAACAGAAAGCATTATCACTTTCATACTTTTCTCTCCAAAAACCTGCGATATAATATAATAATATACACATTACCATACCTCGTTTTGTTTTCTCTATGTCCAGGGTAAAGAAAGTTATGTGATTCCATTATTTTAGTGGATTTCATTCTGTAATATTTATTTATAACATGAATTATTTTGATAACTTTTCCTATTTGTCAAAAGTGCATTTCAATTGTTTTTTCCAAGCCCATCATATAAAATTTGGCAACAATATATTCTGTGATTTGGAATTGATAATTGTATGTAAAAAGGGATTAAGTATTTTCAAAAACATTTAATTTTTGGCATTTAGAATCAGAATTTTTCAAAATCCTTTCTTAGTGAGCACCTACATTATGAAACGAAGGTACTGTCAAAATTCCAAGTCTCTACCTGTAATAGTTTAGGCTGTACGTTGATTCCTGTCATTCAGTCAGTCAGGACAAAGCCTTTTATATATATAAGAGATATATCGTTTAGTTCAGGCCTATGAATGTTTCGCGTGTTAATAAATATTGTAAGTTTTATATGCTAACTTCTGTAATTATATCGAGAACATTGGTTTCCAAAAACGTTTTCAGAATATGCAGCAATTTTTTTAATAGTTTGAATTTAAATGCAAGGTAATGCGCTCTCCTCTAACCGCTTTCAGGCACTTAACGTAATAATATTACAGTAGTTTAATACTCTTCTAAGAAATACACTTTTCTAGTACAAGCTCTCTAAAACAGCTGCTTGTCGGACTGGTAACATGTCGAAAGATTGCATTTTGGCAACCTGAACTCTTAGGGAATTTATTAAATAGTTGAAGGCTTAAATAAAGTTGACTATTATGTGTTTTGGATAGTCTGGAATAGGGAAGATCAATCATTGTAACTGTTTCTAGTGCCATGAGTAGGGACCGGATTCTTAGGTTTTTACCTATTTTTTTCCTTACTTCCAAAACAAAAAGCGCTCATACACTTTTTCGAATCATGTCCATAGGATTCACCCACATTAATTCTGTAGCACCTAAAAATACCTAAATGGGGTATAAAAACCTAAATGTACCTAAACGGGATATAAAACCTAAAATATCTAATTTAGGCTACTTTTTTGTCTTTTTTGTTTGTCAGTTGAGAAATCGATATTTTGAGGAGAGACAATAACTTTGTCGGGTTGAAATTAATACCACCAGCGTTTCGTTCAACCCGTTGTCGTCTAGGATAGACAGTATCAAGAGAGGAAGTGTAGAGTACCGGCGTATTCCTTTTAAAATATTCGTATGAACAACCATTGTTGCCGTGTATGAACAAGGATATAGATTTCTGTGTATTAAAGCGCTTGTTTGCCTTTAGTACTTCCCTGTAATTCATACTGAGTGGTCACACTGTGAGTTTTAAGAAGACGTGTTAATTATGCCGAACCAAATGAAATCGATTTATTCCGGCAGTGGATTGGCGACGACCTGAATTTCACTACCGATGGCAAAGTAATATTTTGTCAAGCCTGCCAGAAACACGCAAGTGTTATTTACTTTTCTAGAAAAGGGGGGAGTATTCGTCCCTAGTGGATCTGTTGTGCGGTTATCATGCGTAACAATCGAAGAAAGGGAAATAATCAGTTTCACATTATCCACATCCAACCATAAAGTATTTTACTCACTAAATTAGAAGTATCGGATTCGAATCCTGAGAAGGGTGTGTAGATACAGTATTAACTATTAACTAAGAGATAACAGGAAGAACTTCACAGTTGAGAACCTTGAAAGATAGGCTATTTAGTGACATACTGTAACCAGGAAATGTGAGGCAATCTTATTTTTACTGCTTCTTTTGATTGTGTATGCTTTCTTTCTTCAATTGTATAATATTGTACTAAATCAGGTTTTCACAAATTTAAGTCAATTTTGTCAAGTTAAACTTTACAAGTATTAAGTACAGAATCCTGTATAGCACATCAAATTCATTAAACCCGAAAACTATATTTTGGACAAAAAACCTAAAAAAACTATTTCACCTAATGGAAAACCTAAAACAGTGTTTTTAAAAACCTAAAAATCCGGTCCCTACTCATAAGTCAATAATTAAGCGAAGTAGGGTTAAAATTTTCGTTAAATTGACTTCATGACTTCTTAGTGATAGATAAAAACCTGATTCTTAATCAGTCATCAACAGCTATATCATAATTTAGAGTTTTCATAATCTGCAAAATTTACTGACTAATCACATTAGTTTTCTTATTCATAACTCCAGTGTTAACAACGAAGTTCCTTTGTTTTGCATTTTTTCAAATGTTAGAAGTCAGTGGCGGCCATGTCCTAGGAGATTTTATGCTGTAACAGGAAAAATTGAATCCACACAGCAAAAATCTCCTAATAAAAGTTGCTTGTCTATGTCCCCTTTATAGCTTACATAGGTAAAATATTTCGGTGTTATTCATTAACACTGTATACTTTGGTTATACCTATAGCCTACATATACGAGGTTCCGTATAACTACCCCCAGAAAGTTTCCCCAAGACCGGTATTCCAATTTCAAAATCCTGATGGTGATAAAGCGAAGGTGGTTGCTGAGTGCAGGTGTTTTGCTTCAACATATGATAACGCCCGTCCTCATGCTCATCATGCAACAATGTAAACCGTCGACGACATATGCTTCAAGTGCCTGCACGTGTCAGGTTTGACACCATCAGATTTCCACATCTTTGGTCCATTAAAGGACCACCTTGGAGGGCAGAAGTTCAAGTCTGATGAAGACATCCAGTCGGCGGTGCATGAGTGCCTACAGTGTCAATCAGAATAATTTTTCTCATGCGGTATTGAAGCACTTCCAATCTGATGGCATAAGTGCATTGAATTGGGAGAGGACTATGTGGAAAAATAATATACAAGCAAACATTGTTCCTGCAGAAAAATAGTGGAAAAAAAATAATTGTGATTTTCATTTGATTCTCCCTCGTGTAATAATAAATTACCATCGTACAAAAAAGATCATGCAATACGTCTATGTGAAATGTAATAACAGGATCTCGGAAACAGAAATCAAATTTACTTCGACTCGTTTTTTTTCTAACAACTTTTCCTCGATTCTGTTAAAACACACTTCCCATCCTTATTTCGGAATACAGTAGGAATGCCGTGTTGCAGACTTTGGATTATAATGCAAATTCCCGAAACTGAATTTCTCGCAGAATATAAAAACCAAGCCGGACTGCAAAGAAAACATTTAACATTACGATTAGAATTACGTGTTTCTTGTAGTTTTGCTTTCGAGTTTATTCCGTTACTTTAATTTAAATTTAAGTCAAACTATTCTATTCTATAAAATTCATTTTGCATTTAAGGGTTAAATATTAACTCAACAACAAAATATCTTTTCCCTGAAGATATCGCCATCACACCATAGGCAGATGGCAGGATTGTGGTCAACATGGCCGTTAATGGTGGTTTCCATGACCAGAGCCGCTACTTCTCTATCAAGTAGCTCCTCAGTTTGAATCACGAGGCTGAGTGCACCCCGTTCCAGACCTCCCTACCCCAGAAAAATCTGAGTAGGTACCGGGGATCGAACCCTGCCCTGGGGATCTCTAGTCAGCGACCCTAACCAGGTGACGACGCAAGCGGCCAAAAGTGTAACATAGGATTAATTATTTCATTGATCGAGTTTTAAGCAGTATGCAGTTATTTACGGCAATAATAGTATATTGCGATACATGTGCCGTAAGCGGTGCATACGGATCGAGGAAAGAGTTCGAAAAAACGAGGCGCTTGCGCCGAGTTTTTTCAATTTCCGAGATCCGTTATGCACTTACGGCACGAGTATTGCATGCTATTTTTTGCACGATAATTATTTATATCAATTTATTTATATTAATTGAGATATTAGCTGAAAATATTATGTATATGTATATACATTATTGAAGATAGATGTTTATTTCAGAAAGTGATTCGCATGTGTTGGTTTTTACGGGGACTGAATATTTGTCCTGTTAAAGTCGCCATAAACTAGGGGGCCTTGGTTCCGGTCTTCCATAAAGGCTTGTATTATGATGATTTTGCTTACGGCACTTGTGCTTTTTGTAATTTTTACCGTACTGAGATTTCTTTTGTTTTCATAGCAACCAGGTTGCGTGCGGGAATGTCAAGTTACGATCCACGGCAACAATATTCGTAAGTACCACTAATTAGTTACGTCGTGCAAAAAAGAGATTTATAAGAGAGAATGTTAGTATTCGAAATATGCAATTGAGTAACCGCTGGTGATGATAACATAGATATTAATCAAAGCACGGTGATGAACTGAACATCAATTACTGCATGAAGCATAATATGTTTGGCGGAGCGAGGGTTAGGGTTTCTGTAGGAGATTAGCGAAACCCATCTTCAGTTCACACGGAAGTGAACAGGCATTTGTTTCACGAAAGATGTCGGCTGAGGAGAAAAGAGGGCGGAGAGAAAGGGGGAGGGACAGATGGTTAATTATTGCTAATAGGCGCGTGATGCAGACCAGATCAATATCAACAGCGCCGGACTGATATTCTCCGCTATAGTGTATTCCACACGCCAAGGCTACCTTACCCAGCATGCAACTCTTCTTCATTTGTTTCCAGCCCGAATTTGTTTAGCACTTTGAAGTCTTGAAAATCGGAAGATCGCTTTAGAAAAATAATACTTCACGTCTGGACAAATGAACGTAGAAACCACGGCCTCCTTAGTAGAATTCCATTCCTGATATTGAATACAGAGGGCCTTGACTACTATGCAGTCAGATGTTTGTAAATTTATTAACTGCCAGAATGGTACTTTACGATTTTGTGTGGTAGACGAGAAATGTCTGTCTGTCCGTCAGTCCGTGTGTCTGTATGCGCGATATCTCGAATATGCTTCATCAGATTTTTATGAAACTTGGTATACGCATTTATAACCTACATTGCAAGAAGCCTATTGATGTTGGATCAAAACGGGTGAACGGTACCGGAGTAATGCACAATTTAGTGCCTATTTTATGGTAATATATTAGAAAAAAATTGTCAAATGCAAATTAGTTATCATGACAACATATTGTTTTACAGTGTTCATATACGGCTTTGGAAGTTGCAATACAGATAGCTTTGACAAATAACAATGCCCACATATTCCTTCACATATGCTTCTGTAACTTTAGACCTTTGTTCTTCCGTAAGCCCTGTTTAATGAATCGACGAGAAATGTCTGTCTGTCCGTCAGTCCGTATGTCTGTAGGCGCGTTATCTCGAATACGCTTTATCGGATTTTCATGAAACTTGGTGTACGCATTTATAACATCCATTGCAAGAAGCCTATTGACTTTGGAACAAAACGGTTGACCAGTACCGGAGTAATGCACAATTTTATGCTTATTTTATGGTAATATATTAGAAAAAAATTATCAAATAAAAATCAGTTCTCATGACAACATATTGTTTTACAGTGTTCATATACGGTTTTGGAAATTGCAATACAGTTAGCTTTGACAAATAACATTACCTACATATTTCTTCACATATACTTATCAAACTAGACCTTTGTTCTTCCGTAGGCCCTGCTTAATGAATCGATCTGGAGCTTAACTCGGAGATATTTCTTTCTTTCTTCCTTTATCGTAGTTTAACCTCTCCATTTTAGGATTTAAGCGACCCAAGCCGCCCGGGCCTTATAGGACCGCGACCTGTAAACTCGGAGATCGATTACAAAAATAATTTATTTTCAGCATGTCATAATTGCAATTATCACTGATTAAACAAAAAGCATTCTGGCACTTTGTTACAAGTTGCTTAGTACACAGTTTCATTTGCTACTACACCAATGAAAATATGTACTTTAATGAACGTCATTAACATACTTACGTCACGTATAAAAAACGTATTCCAGTATGATCGCTCGAGGGCATCCAAATTAAAGTTTACAAACGAGTATATCATCGAGATGATACAGTTTTCATTAATGAACACTCTTTATAAAAGCGACACCCTGAAAGTAGACAACGCAAACATTTTCAGTAATTCCATTACAGAACCTTCAAACCACCCCCCCCCCTTCCCTGTTAAGCCCTCGGGCCGGGGATTTTCCCTCACCATTGTACATATGAAGGGATGCCGCTTATGACCTTTTGACCTCAATAACTGACAGAGTGGACTGTCGGCTTATTCAAACCTGGGAAATTACTTTTCACAAGAAGGCCATTGTGCAATCCAATTTTAAATGTCAGTTAACATTCAATACTCTAGGTACTGTTTCATTGTTCAGTAAATAGCGTGGGCGACTTTTGCCCTATTCTGAAAAAGTTAAATGGCAGACTAATAATACGTCAATCGTTTATACGGACTATTTCACTCATACGCCGCATTATTTGACCAATAACGTTTAGCAATTCCTCGGATATAGACCAATCACGATCGTTAATCTTATAATATCCTTCTTCTAAGCGCAAGGATGATATTTTATCTGATGAAATGTCAGCTCTTTACTGGACACGTACGGCATCAACATGGGGTGATTAATACGTCATATTCTGCCAGTGAACACAATGAAAACACATTATTTTAAATAACTTAACTTGTTTAGAAATTGAAATAATGTAAATGTATATTGATTAAAAACACAATTTCGATTCGGTGCAACATGAGTTTTGGGATACTGAAAAAAGATGTCATATTTTTTCCCTTTGCATTATTTCAGGTTTCCGACTAATTTAAACCCGATTCCAAGCATCCTGGTGAAAATGGAACGGCTTTTATTGTGCACATAACTGCATATTTAGGAAATTTTCAACTATTGTAGCATATTTAGTATGAATATGCATATTTAGGTCATATTTTTTGCATATTTGTGTGCATATTAAAGAAATTTTGAAGTTTCGTATCATATTTTGTAAATTTTGCATTATAATTATACTGTTTGAGAATTTACAGATATTTTAATAATTAACATTATATTTAAATAAAATATATAATAATGAAACTTTTAAAAAAATATACACAATGTGTAAGTCTAATTTTAAATTTTATGGGTCATATTTTAATGTTTTTAGGTCATAAATGCATTCATATATCCTATTTTTTAGGTCATAGAAATCCGCCCCCTAGTTATAATAATATTGAGGGACTTACCCACTACGTTGAGGTGGATGAAGTGGCTCATGTGAGGGGTGGTGGAAATCTGACATTCGTACACCCCCGAGTCTCGGTGCTGGGGGTACTTTATCTGCAGTGTCCAGTCTTCGCTGTGGGGGTGGTGGATAGCCCTGAACCTCTGGTCGCTCGTGTAAGTGTACCTGCCCACGGTCAGCAGGTGTATGTCCCGGTGACGAACCCACGATACCTGGAACAACACAAAATAACAAACACTGTAGCAGTGTCATCTTAAGGGTTTGATACAAATATTCACTTTTGCCTAAATTGAGTTACTCTACTGTTTATGAACAGATTAGAAAAAAATCTGTTGTGAAATTTATATAACTTCTTCTGTACAAATAAAAGTTAGACGCTTAATAAGGAGCCATTTTCCATAAAATCGCGAAAAACAAAATTTTCTTCATGTAAAGTCACTTTAAAAACAAGATAAATTCGTCGCCAATCTTCGAGTCACATCCCCAAAAGGTACCTAACCCAAATAAAAAAATGTTTTCGTACGAATTTCTGTTACAAGAGGCCGTATTGCAAAGAGCACGTATTCAGAGTGGGTGGCTTATAACTACCATTCGAATAATTTTTTCGAGAATGTTCCAATTAAAAGTTTCAGTTCTTAGTATAAGCAACCCATGTGCAAAATTTAAAGAAAATCGTTACAGACGTTTTCGAGAAAAACTAAAATTTTTTTCATATCAATTACCTTTAAAAATAAGAGAAACTTTTCGCAAGTCTTCGGGTCACAATCTTCAGAAGGACATCTTCTGTAGGCCATTTAACTAATGATGTTCATATGTTTTATACTGTTGATGGATTATGTATTTCATTTCATTTCAATTTTATAGAATATATGATACAGGATGAAATAGTTGCAATGAATCATGGTAAGTATATATCCAATTCGGCATTTTGCCTTTACGACTGGGAAACCATGAAAAACACAAGAAAAATAAAAAAAAAAAATTCAATTTTTAACCGTTAAATGCGTAAGACTCAATTCCTCACGCAATATATAAACCCGTGGCGGACTGCAAAGAAAACAATTAAGATAATGATTACTCCACCTTATTTTATATGAAATTTAAATGCTTTTTCCAGATTTAAAAAAAAATGAAGAGAAGCTTCTGCATCCTGTGGGTACGTTATGCATTTTTTGCACTCCTTAGCTAGTAAGTGGTACTTACGAACGTTGTTTACATGGCTCGTAAGTTGACATTCCCACACAGTCTTGTTGCTAAGGATGGTTGCGATGAGGTTAAATTACTTACGGTCCAAGCGCTACGTCATAATTCATTACGATACACTTCATAATACAAGCCTTTATGGGCACGGCCCCCAGGACAAATATTCGGTTCCCATAACAACAAACACATGCGAATCACTTTCTGAAATAAACATCTATTTTCAAGAATGTATTTACATAATATTTTCAGGTAATATCACAATTAATATAATTAAATTCATATAAATAATCATCGTGCAAAAATAGCATGCAACACACGGGCCGTAAAGGCATTTACGGGTCTTGAAAACTTAAAAACCCTCGGCTGCGCCTCGGGTTTTCAATCTGTTTCCTCGACCCGTAAACGTGCCTTACGGCACTTGTATCGCAATATACTATAAGGGTTCAATGCATGTTGGTAAGTGCCATTGTGCACAAATCCAAAGGGAACAATCTTGATATTTTCAAGTACTTAGGAAGTCTGCTGTGGAATAACACATCTTCCACCAAGGGCATTAGATCACGACTTGCCATGGCCAAGCCGACATTCATAAAAAAAAAGACGATCATTCTTGCCTAGGAACCTGAACTTTGCTTTGATAAAGTGCTACATCTGGATCAATTTGCTTAATATAGATCAGAAATATGGACAATATAAAAAAAATCTGATGTGAAACTCACATAACATCATCTGTCCAAACAGAAGTTAGCCTTTTAGTATAATATAACTAGCTTAAAAGGCCCGGCGTCGTCCGGGTTTTGTATTTTGTAATTCGAAATTAACTTATGAAGGACTTTCGATTTTCAAATTATAGGTCTTTATACACGTATTAAAAATTTGAAACGAAGAAGAACGACTTATCACACTCAAACTATTACCTCAGAAAACGCTTCATATAGCTACATATGGCTCATAGAGGATGTAGAATTTTGCATCCCATCGCTTCTACATACCAAGCCTGGTAGGGGTTCAAATAAGAAGAAACAGAAAATCCGGTTACATAAAATTGTATTGTCTTTGCGGAATATTTTATTTCTCACTCTCATGCTACCATAAAACCGTTTTGGGGATGAAATTAAACAGATATTCAATATCACTTTCATACTTCACTCCCCAAAAACCTGTGGTATAATAATATACATATTACCATACCTCGTACGGTATTCTTTATGTCCAGGGTAGAGAAAGTTATGGGACTGCATCACATTGTGCATTATTTTCGTGGATTTCATCTTCAATATTTATTTACAGTAATGAATTACCGTATATCGATAGCTTCTCTAAATTTGTTGAAGTCCCGTATCATTTATTTCCAAACCTACCTGAGACCACTGCCAACAATACATTGTTGTCATGTGAACTGTGATTTGGATTTGATAATTCTGTGCAAAAAGGGATTAAGCATTCTCAAAAACATTTGATGTTTGCCATTTAAAATCAAAATTTTTCAAAATCCTTTCTTAGTGAGCACCTACATTATGAAACGAAGGTACTGTCAAAATTCCAAGTCTCTGCCTAGACTCTACGTTGATTTTCTGTCAGTCAATCAGTCAGTCAGAACAAAGCCTTTTATATATATAGATTATTATGTATGATATTCTCTTCATGTAAATTGGTTGTAAAAATGAAGAGAATGTCGTTACCACGTCACATTACATCCCCGAAGGACACACAACCCAAATAAAATCTTATTAATGTACTCTTGTAATTTTAAGCATGGTCAATACATTTTTCTAACTTCACATTCTGATACATAGCAAGAGGCCATATTACAAAGAACATGTGTTCAGAGTGAGTGGCTTATAACTACCCTTCAGGTGATTTTTCGAAAAAAAGTGTTTCAAATAAACGTTTTAGCTCTTGTTATTTTTGCGATTTTCTCGAAAAAAAAAATTATTCATGTAAAGTTCCCTTAAAAATAAGAGAAACTTGTCGAAAATCTTCGTGTCTCTTCTTCAGAAGGTACCTAACCCAAATACAAAATTTTCTTTTCACACGATTTTCCCTTCTGGAGCTAGGCTGCTCTCTCTCTCTCACACACACACACACACACACACACACACACACACACACACACACACACACACACACACACACACACAGACATGTTTCCGAAAATAACATTTTTGGAATCAGGGAACTTCAAAACGTGTATTTATGATAAAAACTCAACTTGCAGTTTGGGGGTCGAAAACAATACTTTCTCTACCTATAATAAGGGGGGAGGAAGTAAAAATCAGAATAATCACCCAGATAGAATTGATATGTGGTGCTGAAGAAGAATGGAGAAAAATAAAAATGGATGAACATAGTGAGATTTGTCAAGAATTTAAATATTTCCGTTGCACGCTGTTTTGACGTATCACAGTTGTCAATATTCTTCATAGTTTTGAATACACGTTAAAAAATCTGATGTGAAAGTCACATAACTTCCTCTGCCCAAAAAAAAAGTTAGCAGTATTCACATATCCTTTTACAGAATCGCAAGACACAATTTTACGCTATTATTATCCTATAAATACCTAAATTTTTACTAACAGTGGGTGAACAGTGGGTGGCCTGTAACTACCCTCAGAGAATTTTTTCGAAAAAAAGTTTCAAATAAAAGTTTTAGCTCTCAGTAAAAGGAACACATGTGCAAATTTTAAAGAAAATCGTTAGAGCCGTTTTCGAGAAAATCGCGAAAAACGAAAATTTCTTCATGTAAAGTCCCCTTAAAAATAAGAGAAATTTGTCGCCAATCTTCGAATCACATCTTCAGAAGGTACCTGACCCAAATACGAAATTTTGTTCTCATACGATTCTCCGTTTCGGAGCTAGCCTGTTCACAAACTTCCACACAGACAGACAGACACACACACACACAGACACACACACAGACATGTTTCCAAAAATAGTATTTTTGGATTCAGGGGGCCTTGAAACGTGTATATATGCCAAAAACTCAACTTCGAATTTTAGGGTCGAAAACAATACTTCCTCTACTATAGTACCTATGGTACGGGCAGAGGAAGTAAAAAACACACAAGTGGGAAGACGGAAAAGAACCATTACTGAAGGAAAACCCCGTTATATATAAGCATAGATATTGTCAGTTTTTCAGGACCGTTTGGGATGAGGAGATACAGTAATCAGTCTTCTCAATTAACTGTCTCATGCGACATAGCTCGTTAATGCCCTGAGTAATTAAATTAGCCTACTCCGTAGGGGGCGGCAAACCAGATTCCCTCCAAGACAGATGGCAGCACATGAATTGACTATGTTAAGCAATTTCATGACGGAAATATACAACATAAAAACCTGTTGTATTTCTGAGAAATAAAAATGGTACAAGTACAATAGAATGTCAATAATCCGAACGTCAGTTATCCGGAACTTCGATTATCCGAACGACCTTTTTACGAGGCGCATCCACAAAGTAAGTTTCCCTGGGGCTGTTTACAGAAACAAAACACAATTCCACGGGCATATATATTCCAACAGATACAGCAAGTGTTCAGCTATTTTCCAACATTTTCGCTACCGGAATTGAGACATTTGTCATATCGTGGGACCAACTATTGTCGTCGGTCAAGAAAACCACCATTAACGGCCGTGGGTGTCGGCATGCTGACCACATGCCCCCCAATCCTGCCATCTGCCTACGGGAGATGACGCAGCGGTCGGGTGGTAGGCCAAGTCCCTTCAGGGATGTAGAGCTACGGAGTTTAGTTTAGTTTAACTATTGTCGTAGAAATCTGCCGCCAGGGATTGGAACCACTGTGTGACAAACATCTCCCCTTCTCTGTCATACTCTGTCATTCTTTGTCATTTATTTCGGTGTAGGAAGATATGGACATCACTGGGAGCGAGGTCCGGACTGTAGGGTGAATGTTTAAACACCTCCCAGACGAACTTCTGCAGGAGACTTGCTAAGAGGTGTTTAAACATCCATCCTACATCCCGGACTTCACTCCCAGTGATTTCCATCTTTTCCTACACCTCAAGAAATGATAGGGAATGCCAGAGAATGACAGAGAGGTGGAGATGTTTGTCACACAATGGTTAAAATCCCTGGCGGCAGACTTCAACGACACAGGTAATCAAAAGTTGGTGCCACGGTAAGACACATGTTTCAATTCCGGTGGTGAATATGTTGGAAAATAGCTGAACACTTGCTGTGTCTGTTAGCAATAACTATTTACTTGAAATTGTGCTTTGTTTTGGTAAACGGACCTAGGGAAACTTACTTTATGGAAGTGCCTCGTATAATATACAGGGTGTTAATGAATTACCTGTGTATAAAGGGAACATAGACAAGCAACTTTTATTAGGAGATTTTTGCTCTATGACGTAAAATGTGTATGCTACAGGGCATCAAAGTCATTATAATTTGGTGCTCATAAGTCAATAATGAAGCGAAATAGGGTTACAATTTTGATTAAATCGACTTCATGCCTTCGTAGTGATCGATAGAAACCTGATTCTTAATCATTCATCCACAGCTATATCGTAATTTAGAGATTTCATAATTTGCAACATTTACAGACTAATCACATGACTGGCCACCACTGCATTAGTCTTCTTTTATTCTTAACTACTGACTACAGTGTTAACAACGAAGTTCCTTTGTTTTGAATTTTTTTCCTAATGTTAGAAGTCAGTGGCGGCCATGCCCTGGGAGATTTTATTCTGTAACAGGAAAAATTGAATCTATAGAGGAAAAATCTCCGAATAAAAGTTATGTTCCCTCTATACACAGGTAAAATATTTCGGTGTTATTCATTAACACTCTGTATAGGACCAAATAGTTTTAAACTGCATTTCAAAGGTGTGACTTCCTATGAAACCGACCTCATTGCAAAGAAGGAGAGAAAGGTTTTTTTTTTATGAAAAAGCGACAGGGTTAATTAATTCCACGTCACCATAACACGAGTAGCTAAATATTAATTATAAGAGTTAACAACAGATAGCGTTGGTGATGAACAAACACCGCTTAATGAATGTTTTATGAGCATGTTCAGCTAACGACCGAGGTGGCGCGCCCAGAATCGCTAATATTCACACCGATCAGCCACTTTTAATCACAAGGACTGAGTTTATTAAAAAACATCGCCTTAGATCAACCCTGGTAATTTATCAGACTTCTTTTAAGTTTGAAATTTCACGTTAGGTAATTATTAGGTAGATTTCGAAGAAAAATCTACCTATTGCAATGGATACCACATTATGATTTTCGAAAAATTCTTTCATATCTTTACGTTTCATGCTCCCCTAAGTACGAAACCACCGCCCGTTCAAAAAAAAAATTGTGATATTTATATATATATATATATATCTTTACACGATAGCGGCCGTAATTTTGAAGATATTTGAACCAAATTTTAATATGTTATTTCTAGGCCCAATAGTTCGGAAAAGTTCGTTAATGAGCAAAATTGGCCCAAGGGGGTGGTCGGGGGAGGGGGTTGAAATTTTAAAACATTTTTATCTCGGCCCCTATGAAGTATAGAGGGAAACTTTGTTTGAATAAATTAGAGTACTCCCTATGGAGTTCACAGTGACACCAACGATTCGGGGGTTTTGGGGGAACGAGGGGGGTGGGGTGGAAGTTCGAATTTTTTGAAACCACGTCTTGTGGGGTATCATTGAAAAGCTCTTGATGAGTACTCTACAAATCAATAATTAGTTTCTCGATAGCTCTCATTTAAGGCGAGATTTTAATCTTTGAAAAAGTGCTCTTTCCTCTTTTTTGCAATTATTATTGCGGGTTTGTCATGCCAAGGCTAAAGAAGAAGAGTGCTATGCAGCGACAGTAAATTAAACCAAAAGCACTTTGAAATCTACCTCAGCCTGTAGGCTTGCCTAAAGGGATTTGTCATCGTTCCCTTCTACAATAAAATTAATCCCTCAATGATCGCACGTATTAGGAAAATGCTCACAGCCATCTTAATAGGTCAAGCTTTGTTTTTAATCCTTAACCATGGACGTGGGGGTCTTTGTGACCGCAGTAAATACATAAAATAGCTCCTACTGTCTGGAAATCGTCTTCAGAAGTGTGTTATTTACACTACCTTCCCTTCTAAAAACCCTTTATCACCCTACATGTGCCACCCTACAGTGTTAGTGGAGCCCTTCTAGAAAACGGTTTATTTTGTAGCAGTCTGTGAGACCTCACGTAAATAGCTGAAAAATAGCTGATCACGTGCTGTATCTGTTATAATAAATCTTTCCATTAAGTTGTGTTTTGTTTCCGTTAATGGCCTGTGGGGAAAGTTATTTAATGGACGCACCTAGTATAAGGATTTTTTTTATTTTTTATTTCGTTTGAAGATAGTGGATGAAAAAGTGCAGATCTTGTATTATTTTTTGGAGATTTATTCTTGAGAGAACTGCTAGTCTAGAAGAGGGTAGGGTGAAAGTACGGGGGTTGTTAACTGAAATTGAAGTGATAACTGTTGGGGAGGGGCGGCTTTATTTATGCAGGGGTTGTATTGTTGACGCCACATGTGGACTTAATTGAACAAGCAGATCTGTGACATGTGACAGTGGCAATATGCGTGCTATTGTTCCTGCACGCTTCATGAATTTGAAATAACTGCCCTGACCTTGCAACCCCTTCTCAATAATGCACAAGCTACTTTCATTTCTCAACTTCACCGACAAAACAATCTCTTTAAACTATAACAACATTAATGACATAGGAGTAAGACTTTTACAGAAATAGGTTTGTCTTTTGACTCCCTTTTTTCCGTGTCACGGCTCCTAACAGTTGGCCTAGTCTGTTGCAGATGTGATTAGACTAAAACCCTACTGTTAGTGAACAGAAGTCAATATATTTTTATATTCGTACTTGGCCTAGTGGCATTTTTTTGACATAACCAGAACTTTTGATTGTATTAGTTGTAAGTTATGTTGAAAATACTTTTAAAATATGCTTCCATGGAGTAATATTTAGTGGCTTAGGTAGTAAGTTTTAATAGGTATCACAAATAGAGAGATGTGGCTACGCAACACTTCCACCCAGTCTGGGGGAATACCATAAACTCTAACAGGGTAGTGGTGACATTGGATTTAAAAAAAAATTGGTCCATCTGTTTTCGGGCGACATGGCCAAATGACACTTTCAAAATCAATTCGCACCCCGGAATAACATATTAATATAAAAAAAAAATGATTGTATGAGGGCCATTCACAAAGTAACTTTTCCTGAGGCCATTAACAGAAACAAAAACAAAATTTCATTGAAATATTCATTGCAACAGATGCAGCAAGTGTTTAGTTATTTTTCAACATAATCGCCACTGGAATTGAGACATTTGTAATACCGTGGGACCAACTTTTGAACACATTTGTTGTAGAAGTCTATCGCCTGGGATTTGAACCACTGTGTAACAACCATCTCCATGTCTCTGACATTCTCTGTCATTTTTTGAGGTGTAGGAAAAGATGGAAATCACTGGGAGCGAGGTCCGGGATGTAGGGTGGATGTTGAAACACTTCCCAGCACGTCTCCTGCAAAAGTTCGCTAATATTATTTGCATTGAATTTTACGGTTATTTTGAGAATAATGCATTAAAAGAAGCTACAAATTAAAAAAAATCTTTTGCCTTTAAAATCCTCCAAAATATCGCTTAAACAATGCCATATTTCAAAGAAAGCTATAAAAATGTAGAATAATTACCTATAAAATTAATTTCATCTTTAATTGCATAGGTAATGCTTATTAACAACATAGCATCGCCTTTGTATCATAAAAAAAATGATGCAACATCAACAAAACCCGGTTCGTAATCATCACAATGTATTTATGTTCTGAACTATAGAATATGGAGAGTTAACCTTTCAATGATAACGCCTGATTGCTCTGACTAGACTACCCGCCGCACACATGAGCTGCTCACGGTTGCCTACAATGCAAGGGGAAAGTCGGCCTGGAAAAGACATACAGTAAAACTCCAATTATCCGAATTCCATTATCCGGATCGCTTTGAGGCCGTATTTATGTGTCAAAGTTGCACTGCGGATATGACGTAATTAATATGCAAAAAATGAGCTAAAACTTTTATTTGAACCCCTGCACTATACAGTTTTTCATTTGGATATTTCAGCTACGCTACATTAAGGGGGCTCATACAGCAACCAGTGTAAAAATTTTAAATCTTTTTTTACTCTCATATTAAAGAACACACCATTCTGAACATACCCTATAATTTTTATGTTTAAATTCTGTCATTTACTGGAGATATACAAGTTTAAATGCCAGTATGTGCGTTAAGTTGTAAGGCATGTTGAATTTTCAAAGCCATTTTCCCGTATCTTAATATTTTCAACATAAAAAAACACAATATCTCTTAAAGTAATGGTCCAAATTGCATGAAATTTTGCAAACATAGTTTTTTGTATGTTCTAGAGGATGAACCTAAATAATCTGATGTATTTGCAACACAAGATTATTTCACTTGTGAACATAGTGTGAAAAAATTATTAATAATCTGGTATTGAAATGTTAAAATCCCTGAAAATTGTATCAGGCATACCACAGTATACATTGATGGTTTAGGCTCTAGATTATAGTGTCAGCTGTGAATAAAAAAAGAAAATTACACCAATCAGATTGGCCCTTTGCAAGAAATCATGTTCCTTGGGCCATATCGCATTTTGAAAAATAAAAAAAATAAAGAAAAATTCTAATATCAACCTTCATATTCGTGACATTATGATATTTTTTGCGAACATCTCAAGCCCCAAGTGTATACTTCTAATGTCCAAAATTTCATTTTGTTATTGCAAATAGTGTTGAAGATATTGAACTTTTACTGCAACGTCTCTTGGTGTATGAGTCCCCTTAACTGGAATTCGTCTGATAAGCCACTCTTGCGTTTGATTTCCTATGCGGTCACTTTATTGGTTCACACAACTACAGTCTCTTCATTTGATTTATAGTCAGTGTGTATTTAACTTGGAACGTCCATGTCTATTATGAAGCAAGGCATTGTTTACATTCAGGTTTATTGTCTAGGAAGACAGAGCTGTCGATGTCGACGGCTCATCCTGTATTTCTCTTCATTCATCTCTCTTCTAACGGGAGATTAATCTATTGTGGCATCTAGGTATGTTGTTATAATATACCGATAGTTATGTGATGTTAAATGGTTTAAAGGAAGTAAGGGCATAGGGACGTTCCGTCAGGGTCTTTTTTTTTTTGTGCCCACCCTTACCCCCGGAGTGCCAAGCAATTAAGCCTAAACCTCCGGTCAAACGGAATTTTGGTAACCATATGTGATGTGTGTATACCTATTGTGCCCTTATGTACATCCGTAGGGGATGTTGATGGTGTGACGTGTTTGGGCTGTGTACTTGTGTCTTTGTACTTTGGCTCAGGATAGACCTAAGTGCGGATAGGTCTTATGTGCAATATTTCCCGAGTGTGTTTTTTTTCGTGACTTGTAGTTATGTATTCTAGAGATCTGTAGTGCGTATATCTGTTTGAGGGGATTATTGTCCAGTCCGGCATTCGCCTTAGAACGAGGGAAACCCCTCAAAAACCTCGTTCGGACTGGAGTAGTGGCCAAATGACCGTCTACTTTGGTGAATTAATATATTATAGACTTTTCGAGAAGTGCTGTTTTTGCAAAGGTTTTAATTAGCAAAGAAGGAAAAAGGAGAGGAAGGGGTGAGTAAATCATCCCCAAAAGTATAAAACATTCTACAGGGTGATCCCTAATCGACGTCCAGTTCTCTAAGAGGGCTTAAACAGTAGCGAACTCTCTTTTTACACAATCTAAAGATAAAAGGTAAAGTGACCCCTATACAGGCCATGGAGGCCCAGAGGGTTCCAGGAGGTTGAGGCTCCCAGATTTTGGACATTCGGCACATGAAAGTGGTAAGGTTGTCAGCCTTACGTCCGCGTTTACCCCCAGGATTGCTCCTGTTACTCATTTCTGTTAGAGGCTGAGTCGGCCCCAGGGGCATAGTGCCACCAGAAGGATTAGGCCAATTAAAAAATCTCAACGACCTAATCCGGAATCGAACCCGCGACCTTTCGGTTTGTAGTGCAGCGCCTCAACTACTACGCTACGGCGTACCCCTTTTTACATAATCTATAATAATAAAAGGGAGTGTTTGTCTTTCTGTCTGTCCGTCTGACTGTCTGTACGCCATGCCCAGCGAAATTTATTGAACGCAGAGATCTGAAAATTTAAACGTAATTGGACTCAAGGGTGACCGAATGCACCTCGAAGCCGGATTATTAATTTTAGCTTTCGTTCGCGAGTTGTGAGTGAAAAACTGGCAGAAAACGTGATTTTATCGCTGTCGAAGCATCAGTTTTCAGTAATAACCTACATTTCATTTGTCAAATTAGTCGCAGGTCGCTTTGCCGTTTTATGTCATATTTTGGAAATAGAAGAGTCGCTTCATTTTGTAAGCCCACTCTGGTTGATTCATTTGTTTATATTCTCAAGGCACGCAGATATCTGAAATTTTCAACATAGTCGGAAGAGGGATAATGAATATAAGCCTAAATGGTATAATATTGATAGATTTGGACGGAACTCACTACACTGGGGTTTTCTGGGCCAGAGAACTCGAATGTGAGGACTTTTTCCCAGGTGACGCTTTCTAATGTACGCTAAAGTCGGAATTTTAGCTGTTTATTTATAATTATTAATCGTTTAGTTTATCAATGATTCACGTGTAAGTGTTAATGAATACAATGTCTTAATTATGTTGCTCTTAATTTTTAATTTGTGAATTAGTTACCGCGGGAGAAGCTACGGGCACCTGCTAGTCTTCAATAATTTAACTTTTCACATATAAAGTGAAATTATTATATACATTATTATTATTCATATTAATAATATCTATACAGGGTGTTAATGAATAACACCGAAATATTTTACCTGTGCATAAAGGGGACATAGACAAGCAAGTTTTATTAGGAGATTTTTGCTCTATGAATTCAATTTTTCCTGTTACAGCATTAAATCTCCCAGGGCATGGGCGCCACTGACTTCTAACATTTGAAAAAAAAAAATGCAAAATAAAGGAACTTCGTTGTTAACACTGTAGTCAGTGGTTATGAATAAAAAAAAAAGACTAATGCAGTGGCGACCAGTCATGTGATTAGTCTGTGAATTTTGCAGATTATGGAAACACTAAATTATGATATAGCTGTTGACGAATGATTAAGAGTCAGATTTTTATCGATCACTAGGAAGGCATGAAGTAAATTTAATGAACATTTTAACCCTATTTCGCTACATTATTGAGTTATGAGCACCAAATTGTAATGACTTTAATGCCCTGTAGCATATACATTTTACGTCATAGAGCAAAAATCTCCTAATAAAAGTTGCTTGTCTAAGTTACCGCTATATACAGGTAAAATATTTCGGCGTTATTTAATTACACCCTGTATATCTATATCTACATCTAAACAAACTATCAAACTGAGAAATTTTAAATTAGCTTTTTTAAATGATGGAAAATAAATTGGAAGAAACTCAAATTTCATTCATAATTTACAGAATAAGAAAGCAACCAAGTACCTAATCATTGTGTTAACTGTTTTCTTTGCGGTCCGACACGGGTTTGTATATTGTGTGAGAAATTGATCTATCTTACTTTTAAATTACTCTCATTAAAAATTATCATAAACATTATCATATCAGATCCCACGAGAGGTTACGAGTTTATCGATAGATTCGCGACTGCGCAGCAGGAGCGAATTTATCTGATGAAACTCGTAACCTCGAGTTAGATTTATTAAGACTATTTCACGAATAAAATGTAATAGATTACATGAATAATAATTACTCTCTTCTTGTTAGTTCAAAATGAAATCATTAATACTGTCAGTTGTCAGATCACGGCATACTAAATAAATGAACAGTCTCCATAATGGATTACTAATCAATGCTACCAACGTATATTGACAAAATACCGTTGTGAACCACTACCAACGTATATTGATAAAATGCCGTAGTTAACCTAAAAATCAAGATACGAAATAAAGACACATTTTAATTCAAGAACGTAATTTTAATATATGAGCAATCTGTTGCATTTCAGTTTCTTTAGTCAATTTGTACTTACGTTCCTCACAAAACTATTGGAACTGGATCCATATGCATTTTCTATTTCTTTCGGTATTTTGTGGCCTAGCTTCCTTTATAATAATGTCAATTTCGTCAACAGATGCATTACCAAACTTGAGGCTGCCATTTCTGTTTTCAATTTAGCGCCGACAATGGATGACGTAATCTAGTATCACTGCATACCGATACTGTTACAGTTCAGTAACGAACAGCGTGTTTTACCCGATAAAATGCTATCCTCGCGATTCCTACAAGAATATTGTAAGATAAACGGCCGTGATTGGTCTATATCCGAGGATTTGCTAAACGTTATTGGCCAATATCAAACACGCGGCATATGAGTGGAATAGTCATATTAAGTTTTTCAAAATATTTAAGTTTTTCTTGTAATAGGGATCTTTCGTAATGGGCAGGTAATACATTTTATCAATGCATGATTTACTTAGACAAATACAATTTTGTCGTGTATAAAATAATTCCACTTATTCCCACGTATAAAATGTTTTGGTTAAAATATCAGCTCATAGCTTTGTCGAATCTAAAATTTATACTTGTCAATATTATAAACTATAATTAAAAATTATAGCTGTCATTTTTCGTATTTTGTGGACAATATATTTCGGCTATTCAGCCATCTTCAGGTCCTAAAAAATGTATTAAACATATTAGCTGGTTCTTAATTAACTATCTACTCTTATACAATTCAACGGCCCTAAATAGTGTGCTTGCTCGCTCGCCCGCTTCGTGAGACATCGGGTATACTCGGCGATGTTCGTCTCTGGCAGTGTAAACTTTCACGAAGAGTACAAAATTAGGAAAACCGTTTCTTTATTATATAAGGCTTAAATGAAATGAACACAATGAACAAATATTCCAATTTTATTTTTACTTACAATTTTCATAGCTCTGAACCACAAACATTTTTAATAATCTACCAGTGTAATTTTCTTAAAAATCCTGGAGTCAATGAATAATGGCGGGCGAAGCCGGGGGCAACAGCTGTAAAATATTGATGGTTTTATCTCTTGAAATATCGCTGATAATAATAATCCAAACAAACCATTCCATCCCTTGAAACATTATATAATTTCTGAAAATTACACTGAATTGATAAAATAAAATTCACATCATATTCATGTCAATAAACAGTTGAGAAACAATACGTATTATGTGTTCACAGGTTCTTTGGAATAATTCTGATATAGTTTTCACAGGGGGCGCTTTCATGTCGTGGAATGTACTCTAAAGCAGGAATTTTAGCTGTTTCATTAATTATTAATGGCTTAGTTTATGAATGATTCGCGTGCAAGTGTTAATAAATATAATGCTTTTATAGCCTACTCTTAATTTTTAATTTTTAAAAGAATTATCGTGGCGAAGCCACGGGCACCTCCTAGTGTGTATACAATCTTATGTAGAACGTTTTAGACATACCTTTTTATTTCTCCAGGTGATCTTATTCTGTTCGTTAATCCATTGTCTATTGCCATTAAGTAAGTAAGTAAGTAAGTAAGTAAGATCATAGGCGTACTGAAACGTTCAATTTGCTTTCCTGTATCAAAATGGGACTTATCAGGTTTTTTCCTCTGAACTTTCCATGTAACATGCGCTTGTTTTCTCTCCATGTGGAGTAAGGGGTGGAGATGGTGCGGGTTTTAAACACACAAAGGGAAGGGGGCGGGGGGAAATCAATGGGGCGGTTATCTGAAACCCAAAAGTAATTACTTTTTTTGTGCCAAATCAATTCGATGGGAACTGTATGCGATAGGGAACAGTCAGACAAACAAACAAACAAACAAACAAACAAAACTGGCGCGGCAGCCTTGACCCTGAGCGTTCAACCATCTTGTTGTTAAACATATTTCACAAGTGAAGATAAGAAATATGCTCCAGGGATTTCTTAGCTGAGAAGCAATTTGTTAAGTCTAAACTAGAAACGAAGTGAAATATGGGAAGAGTGTAGTCTTTTTGTTTTTGTTTTTATTATTATTATGAGGCGCGTCCAGAAAGTAAGTTTTCCTTGGGCCTTTCACAGAAACAAAACACCATTTAATGAAAATATTTATTGCAACAGATAAGTTATACAAAATGTTCAGCTATTTTTCAACATATTCGTCACCGGAATTGAGACATTTTCCATACCATGTGACCAACTTTTTAATGCTTGGGTCATAAGTCCTACGCCTGGGATTTGAAACATTGTGTGACAACCATGTCCACTTCTGTCATTCTTTGTCATTTCTTGAGGTGTAGGAAAAGATGAAAATCACTGTGAACGACATTCGGGCTGTAGAAAGGATTTTCCAACACCTCCCAGCGGCTGGGAAGGTCGCGGGTTCGATTCCCGATGAGGTCAATGGAGTTTTTCAATTGGCCTAATCCTTCTGGTGGCCCTGGGTTCGACTCAGCCTCTAACAGAAAAGGGGTACCAGGGGCAATCCTAGGGGTAAAGGAGGCTGGTGTGTAAGGACCTTCATGTATCCGTCTGGGACTCCATGGACTGTAGGCCTATAGGGAACACTTTACGTAACAGTTATCTTAATGACGTTTACTAAAGCACTGATTTCCATTAAGCATTGGTGTGACATTGATCAATATCGAACACGGAACAATCTTCAAGCCTTGAGAGCAGCAAGTGAAACTGTGTAATAAACAACAATTCTGTTCTCGTTAATTTTAATATTATACTAAATTTATTATTATTATTAATTTATTTATTTATTTATACTGGCGATGTTAAGGCCATAAGGCCTTTTCTTCCACTGCACCAGTAAACTATACACATCGTAAATAATACATACTACAAAAATACAAGAATTGATATATTATAAATTAAAACTAAACATGCTACAGACAATAAAATTACAAATTTGATAAACTAAACTAAAATAAAATTAATTACTAATAAAATGGATATCCAATTTATTTCTAAATTGTGGTACATTTCGACAGCCAACGAATTCCAAAGGCGAGGAATTGATACACTAAAAGATGAAGAATAGAAGGATGTTGTAGGCCTATGTCGGGGAATAAGCAGTAGATTTTGGTTATGCGTTCGGTCATTTCGTGAGTTCAAATAACTCTCTCTTCTACTATATAAAGTTCCAGCAAAAAAGAAAAAAAAAAGGTACTAGCCCGTTATGATATTTACGGAGATTATCACCAGATGTCAATCTCGTTTTCTTAATCATTATCCATTTAGCCCCTTTTCAGTTTAACCAATACAATGCTATTATTCCTATTATTACTATTATCGGAGGAAGAAAATGAAAAGAACCGAGCGAGGTGGCCGAGATGATAACGTCTTGGATTCGTATTCGGGAGGTCCCAGGTTCAAATCCCGTGGCCGGCCAATATGACATGGGTTATTTCATGGTTTCCCCAGTCGTAAAGGCAAATGCCGAATTGAATATTTACAAATCATCCTCACCATTTCATCCTGTATCATATCCATTTAAATTAATATCAGTTGAATTTACTCCATAAAAATACATCAACAATAGAAACAATTGACAATCAATAATATCATGGCCTACCCTACCGTACAGACACAGATCCCGAACTTCTGATATGGCATCGTAGCTAAAAGGAGTATTTTTATTTTGTAGTCTTTCTGCACAACGCAGATTGCCTTGCAGACAAAGAATATCTTTCAACAAAGTATACACTTACACAAAAATTACAAGCTTTCAGTTAGGTCATAAACATAATGACAGGAAAATTCAAATAATCAGTAGTAAAAACCATTAAACTTGAAAAAAAAAGGAAATCTGTCCAGCTTAATTGTTGTTATTGTACAGGTGGTTTCTTAAGATTTGGATGGATCCCTTAAGTGATAATAACGCCACTTCATTGTACAGATTTTGTGACAATGAGAAACGTTTACAGAAGGAAATAAAGAACTTTGTTATTGTTCCCCTACTACCAACCATTAGTCCAATGACTTTAACAAAAAAGGAAATGAATTGTCTAAAAGTAAGATAAATGAATTTCTCACACAATATACAAACACGTGTCGGACTGCAGAGAAAACTGTTAGCACAATGATTAGCTACTTAGTTTATTTCTTGCTATCTTATTCTGTAAATTATGAATGAAATTCAATAATTTCTTCCAATGTATTTCCATCATTTTATTACAAATTTATTACAAACTTCTGTATCCCTTAAGATGCATTATAAAAAAATTATGAATTTAAGGGTTAAACTTTCACAATCTCTGGAAACTAATGTCTTGTGTTCCAACGTAATAAAAAAAAAGTGTGCGTGGAACGCCACTTGACAGAAGTGAAACTTGTTTTAATTTTAATTTTTTCAATTTTTTATTATTGAATTTTTTCAATTTTGCATTATTGAACTTTTTAATATTGGGGTTTCGGACTTTTTAAACTTTGGATTTTTTAATTTCGGGCCTTTGAATTTTTAATTTTGGATTTTTTAAAATTTTCGATCTTTGAATTTTATCGCTTTATTCGTCAGGTATTAATTTAATTTTACGCAATTATTACTTCCTCTGCCCGTACAATAGGTTCTATAGGTACTATAGATGTGTGTGTGAACAGCCTAACTCCTGAACAAAACATCGTGTGAAAACAATATTTTATATTTATCAAATGGAAATCAGTTCTCATGACAACATATTGTTTTACATTATTCATATAAGGCTTTGGCACTTGCAATACATTTAGCTTTGACAAATAACACTACCCACATATTCCTTCACATATGCTTATCAAACTTTAGACCTTTGTTCTTCCGTAAGCCCCGCTTAATGAATCGATCTGGAGCTTAACTCGGAAATCGATTACAAAAATAACTTATTTTCTGCATATCATAATTGCAATTATCACTGATTAAACAAAAGCATTCTGGCACTTTGTTATTATCAGTTTAACTTATTTTATTACTATCATTATTATTATTATTATTATTATTATTATTATTATTATTATTATTACTACTATGTTGGAAGGTACGTCCAGTGTATCTATGAAGCACCGCCGTCTCGAGAATTACACTGCCTGTCCATTGCTTATTTTTAACATGGAGTTCAGAGTATTGTTAAATTGCCTAATTTCTCCAGTAGAGGCGACACAGTTCACACCCAGATAGCATGAAATTCCAGCATATTTCAGTTTCCGAGTTTATACTTCAGAGGGCAACACAGAGCATACGGTAATACAAAGGGTATTGCAGCTGGGTGTGAAAGGTGCTGCCATCTGTAATGTCGCTGTGTACGCAAAATTAGCCGTATAGGATAGGCAGTGTATACACGAATAATACAGTCTAGAAGGCAGTGATTAAAATGAAAAGGAAAGAAGGAAATGAGTTGTCTAAATTAAGATAAATGAATTTCTCACACAATATACAAACACGTGTCGGACTGCAGAGAAAACAGTTAACACAATGATTAGCTACTTGGTTTGTTTCTTGCTATCTTATTCTGTAAATTATGAATGAAATTCAATAATTTCTTCCAATGTATTTCCATCATTTTATTACTAATTTATTACAAACTTCTATATCCCTTAAGATGCATTATAAAAAAATTATGCATTTAAGGGTTAAACTTTCACAATCTCTAGAAACTAATATCTTGTGTTCCAACGTAATAAAAAAAAAGTGTGCGTGGAACGCCACGCGACAGAAATGGAACTTGTTTTAATTTTAATTTTTTAGGTAGATTTTCGAAGAAAAATCTACCTATTGCAATGGATACCACTTTATGATTTTCGAAAAATTCTTTCATATCTTTACGTTTCATGCTCCCCTAAGTACGAAACCAGAAGATATTTGAACCAAATTTTAATATGTTATTTCTAGGCCCAATAGTTCGGACAAGTTCGTTAATGAGCAAAATTGGCAAAAGGGGGTGGTCGGGGGAGGGGGTTGAAATTTTTAAAAATGTATATCTCGGCCCCTATGAAGTATAGAGGGAAACTTTGTTTGAATAAATTAAAGTACTCCCTATGGAGTTCACAGTGACACCAACGATTCGGGGGTTCGAGTGAGGGTGGGGGTGGGGGATGAAAATTCGAAACTTTTGAAACCACGTCTTGTGGGGTATCGTTGAAAAGCTCTTGATGAGTACTCTACAAATCAATAAATAGTTTCTTGATAGCTCTCATATGACGCGAGATTTTAATGTTTAAAAATAATAACACTTGAAAGAATTATTATAATATCATAATTTTGTCTGGTTTAGCGGCTTTGCTAATTTTATTCATTGCTGATCTTGCGCACGGCCTCCCAGAATATTATATCCTATTCTTGTTATCAAAACAATTGAGTGTAGGCTCTTCCTCTTTACTGCAGGTTTGCCATGCCAAGGCTAAAGAAGAAGAGTGCTATGCAGCGACAATAAATTAAACTAAAAGCACTTCGAAATCTACCTCCGCCTGTAGGCCTGCCTAAAGGGATTTTTCAATTTGTGATTATCAGGGCCCGGATTCTGATGACCTAAAATTGTTTAAAAAATGACATATGAAATGACCCTAAATTTTAAAGAAAATGACTTAATAATTACAAAGAATGACCCAAAAACTGATATTTTATTTATAAAAAATATTATTGTGCACACACAGGTATAGACTAATTTGTACATCATTCTAAAACAGTAAATTTAGACAGGATATCGTAAGTCTAAAAGCTTTGTTCTTGAATGGAACATTTGAAAAGAAAAATAAGAAAATTGTTTTTAAAGTAGATTCTATAACAATGTTGCATTATAGTAACCTAGTCATATGTTTAAAGTAAATGCATAAAAATGACAAAATAAGGAAGCAAATGACATGAAAATGACAAAATAATGACCTAAAAGTGAAATAAATGCCCTAAAAATATAAAATTGCATAAAATGATTAAAAATGACCTAATAAAATGCATTTCTATAATCTAGAGGTCATGATTAGGATTTATCTACAAGTTGGCAATGTCTAGGCAGCATCAATAAAAAGATGACATGTCATTAGAATCCGGGCCCTGGTGATTATTGAATTTTTTCAATTTTTGCATTATTGGACTTTTTAATATTGGGTTTTCGGACTTTTTAAATTTTGGAATTTTGAATTTTTGAAAAATTTTCGATCTTTGAATTTTATCGCTTTATTCGCCAGGTATTAATTTAATTTTACGCAATTATTACTTCCTCTGCCCGTACAACAGGTACTATAGGTAGAGGAAGTATTGTTTTCGACCCCTCAAATTCGAAGTTGAGTATTTAACATAAATACAAGTTTCAAGGCCCCCTGAATCCAAAAGTACTATTTTCAGAAACATTTAGGCATATGTGTATGTGTGTGTGTGAACAGCCTAACTCCTGAACAAAACATCGTGTGAATACAATATTTTGTATTTATCAAATGCAACTCAGTTCTCATGACAACATATTGTTTTACAGTGTTCATATACGGCTTTGGAAATTGCAATACAGTTAACTTTGACAAATAACACTACCCACATGTTCCTTCTCGTATGCTTATCAAACTAGACCTTTGTTCTTCCGTAAGCCCTTCTTAATTAATCGATCTGGAGCTTAACTCGGAAATCGATTACAAAAATAACTTATTTTCTGCATATCATAATTGCAATTATTACTGATTAAACAAAAGCATTCTGGCACTTTGTTATATCTGTGGCTTGGTTCTAAAAGGGCCAATGTAAATTTCTTGCAAAAATGAGATCTGTGCATTATTGAGCTCAGCTAGTCTTTATTTTTTTGTATACTGAAAGTGCCAATGTCTGATTCTATTAATAGACATAATACAGAAACCTTAGAGGCCAATATCGGAAGTTCTCAGCAAAAAAGTTACTTCTACAAAGGCTTCAAAGAAAGTTTTATGACATTGGCCCTTTTAGAACCAAGCCACAGATATCAGTTTACCTGATTTTATTACTATTATTATTATTATTATTACTATTATTATTATTATTACTATTATTATTATTATTATTATTATTATTATTATTATTTATTATTATTATTATTATTATTTATTATTATTATTATTATTATTATTATTATTATTATTATTATTATTACTATGTTGGAAGGTACGTCCAGTGTGTCTACGAAGGAACGCGGTGTAATTTTTCCCGGTAGATGGCAGTCATATTGAAACAGTGGAAGGTGTAAATGCTGGAGGGAAACAGTTGAAGGTGTGACAGATGATATCATAGCGATGTTCGAGTGTTGACAGATGACACATGAGGTGTCGAGAGATAAGAGAAACCCCTTGTCGCCATCCTACGTGCAAAAACGACCTGCAAGAGTCCTGCATTCCTTGTGTTAATGGCAAATACCTGAACTATGTTCATAACACGGCATATAGACTGAAAGCAGAAATTCCAATATTCCAATTTCCAGGACGAGACAAGAAATTTCGACAACTTAATAAACTAAAAACACATTAGAAAATCTGGAGTTCGATAAATAATTATATTTATAGGGGACTTATTAGATAAGCAAAAATATGGAAGAAAATATAATTTTTATTAATTTTTTTACCAATGAATATTCCACAATCCAATGGTTTTCCTTCATCCCACAACAATCTTCTGCCTTCATAAGTCCCTGTCCATATCATCTTCTTCACTTAATCCTTTTCTCGCCATACTCCTTTTCACCCCATCCATCCAGCACTCTTTGGGCTTCCTTCTTCTCCTTTTCCCTTCTACTTTCCAATCCAAAATTGTCTTGGGTATTCTATCCTCTGTCATTCTGAGTACATGTCCGTACCATTTCAAGCGTCTTTCTTCTACAATTTCCAAAATATTCTTTTCAACTTGCATTATTTCCCTTCTTCTATTATTCCGAATTTTTTCTTTCCTGGATTTTCTTGCTGAACGCCTCCAAAAATCCATTTCTAATACCATCATGCTCCAAGTTTCAACGCCATATAATGTTGTACTTTGTAATAATGCCTGATATATTAATTTTTTAGTTCTATGTAAAATATTTTTACTCCATAAGATTGAATTTTGCATTACTATAATTCTTTTCCCATCCGTTATTCTTCTAGGGATCTCTAAATTTGTTGTTGCATCCTTTTGTATAATAGACCCTAGAGATTTAAAATATTCAACATGTGCAATTTCTTCTGTATTGCATATTGACTTTTCTTCCAAATCCATTGCCAAATATTCAGTTTTATTGAAATTTATTTCTAATCCCCATATCCTGTACTCTTCTACCAAGTTTCTGATCATATAGGCTATGACGCATCATCTGTATCCTCAATAATTATTACTTGAACATCCGCGAAAAGTAGATTATGCAGGTAGTAGGCATAATCTGGATGAATTTGAATTCCCATATATAGACATTTCCTAATCCAGTTTTGAAGAGCCATATCAATATATATTTTGAACAATGTCGGAGATAAGCAACACAATAAAAAAAAAATCTGAATCGCAAGGTCGCGGTTTTTTTTTTAAATTTAGTCGGCCATATGCAAATTTTCCTTAATTTTTGTTTTACAGTTTTTTTGTTTACCTTGTTACACCGTTTGTGCACCTCGTTTTCTTTACCACAATTAAACACCCATGCCCGAGGCTGGACTCGAACCCACAATCTCCTTCAACATTTTTCAGGACGTAAAAATCCAGGGCACGGAGTCCTCCGGGAAGGACACTAAACTGGGAGGCCGTGTCGCGTATTTACGGTATCTTAAAGAAATCCAAGCCTAGATTAGAGCCTCTGGACAAAATTTCTCTGCCCTTTCATGTCCAAGTAATACCTCAGTTTCCAGAGGGGGTTTGTGAGGAGATGGAATTACCACCTGTCCCTCTGCCCTCTCTCGGAAAAGAAGCTTAACAAAATTAGTATAAATAATGAAACCTCCAATTGGAGGCCTTATGCCCCATCAAAGGGGTCACTGGAAAAAGTCAGTCGTTTTAAAAAATTATTAAAGAATGCACATAAAAAACCGCTTTATAAAAGGATGCTAAACAGCTGATGGACAGCTAATTTAAAAATAAGCGTGCGTATGGAAAATTAAGTCACTGATTATGTTACAACATTTGTGTTCTCAGGTTCAAATCCTGTGACCGGCCAGTTTGAGAGGGGTTTTCATGATTTTCCCAGTCGTAAAGGCAAATGCCGAATTGGATATTTACATACCATGAATCATCCTCACCATTTCATCCTGTATCACATCCATTTAAATTAATATCAGCTGAAATTTACTCCATAAAATACACTAACATTAGAAAACAATTGACAAGCAATAGTTCCATGGCCTACTCTACTGTATAGACATATCCCGAACTCCATACATAGCCTCGAAGCTAAAAGGATTATAAACACAGGAGAAAATATTAAACAATACAACAATAGAATAAAAAAATCAATACTGGTGATGAAATCGAAGTGTGCTTCTTGTCTGAGGCTTTGGTTAAGTGGAATACAATGACGGATAACATTAACCCTCCAGAAGAGTCTTCTCAGTTCAAAAATGTTGGGACATTTTATACACCAAACTTATCCTTGATAATCTTTTGGCATCATCATCTTGAGATTCTGATCGTGCTCGTTATCTGGCCCTCCAGGAGAAAAGAAGCAGGATCTTGGTTGAATGCCTTACCATCTTCAACAATAGGAACTTTGATGGACGCAACGACATTTAAGATCGCTGTCGCCTTACGCCTAGGATGCAAAATCTGCCGAGAACACAAATGCATATGCGGGGTAACAGCCGATTCTCATGGCCATCATGCTTTGAGTTGTGCTAAGAGTAAGGGCAGATACTCACGCCACTCGGCAATAAATGACATCCTCCGCAGAGCTTTGATATCAATTCACGTTCCCACGGTACTGGAACTTTTTTTTTTTTTTTTTTTTTTGTGCCCTCCCTTACCCCCCGAGTGCCAAGCAATGAAGCCAGTACCTCGGGTCAAACCAAATTCTGATAACCATTTGTGATTATGTCCCTATCGTGAGTGTGTTCCATCCTGAAGGGATGTGGTGGATCGTGACGTGTCCAAGCTGGTATCTTGATTCATTTTCAAGCTTTCATCAGCTAGGTGTTTGTGTGTGCGGTGTTACGGAGTGAGTAGTGTTCTTGATTGTTTAGAGTTTTGTGTTTGTGAGATTGTTGAGTTGTTTTGTACTGTTGATTGTTGTAATTATTGCATGCTTCTTTGTTATTTTGAGGGGTGGAACTAGGCCCGCATTTGCCTTACAGGCGAGGGAAAACCCCTCTCTAAACCTCACCCAGCCTAGGGTAGTGAGCATTGCTCAGCCAGTTGGCAATCTACCTGTCTAGTTTAAGTGGTCCTTTTCAGTCAGTGCAGCTTTTGCGAACTGTTTTAATGTCGGGAAATTGTGTTTTCTGGTCCAAAAGTTTAAGTTTGGTGTCCAGAGTTCATTTTCTGCTCGAACCAACAGGCATCAGTCGTTCAGATGGTAAACGTCCAGATGGTATCACCATGGTCCCTTGGTTTAGAGGAAAATCCCTTATGTGGGACGCCACCTGTGTGGACACTTTTGCACCATCGCCTTGCAAGATCGGCTGCTGAGGCTGCAGTTAAACTGAAAAAGCAAAAAATCGCACTATCGCTGATTATTACTTTTTCGTCGTCTTTGCGGTGGAGACCATGGGTTCATGGTGCAAAGATGCCTCAGCACTTGTTGCTGACATTGGCAGAAGGCTGTGTTCTCTAACCGGGGAACCTCGTTCAACCGAGTTTTTGAGGCAGCGAATTGGCATCGCCCTGCAGCGTGGAAATGCTGCCAGCATCAAGGGCACTTTCGCTGAATCTTCTGGCCTGGAGGAAGTGTATTTGACTTCTCAGCTTGAACACAAGAAGATAGTTGTTTTTTGGGAGTTGTGGCACTTTGTTTCACTTTTATTTTATTTATTTATTTATTTATATTTATACAAAATATTTATACAAAACAAAACAAGACCACCCGAATGAGCAAGCGCTCGTGCTCGGGCACAGTTCAGCCATTTACATTACAAAATACACAAAGAAAATATAATATTAAATCAATACCTAAAAAAGTAATAATAAAAATGAAAGAACAAAGTAAAAAGAAAAAAGGAAAAATAGTGAGAACAAAATTGAAACTCTGAGTTATTACAAATAAAATAGTTCCTTAATTGTCTACTAAGTACAGAGTAAAGTAACTTTTGAACTATGAAATAAGATTTTTGATAAACTTATTGAAATTTTTGTTGTTCATACGTACTATTTCTGGATGTGACCTAATTATAGAGTTATAGAGTCTTGGACCATAATAAATGCTATGTTTAGAGCCAGAAGAGGTGAAGTATTTTGGTTCTATTAAAGGCAATGTTTTATTTCTTCTAGTATTGTAGTTATGAGGATCCGATACATGTACGTTGCGGTATTTTTGAAAGTATTTTAAAAGTGTGAGCTTATAAATTTGTTCTACAGTCATCACATTCAATTCAGGAAATATCAATTCTGTTGGATATTCTATAGGCTTTTTTAAACACATTTTTATAATTCTCTTCTGTATTAGAATCAAAGGAGTCAATACAGATGTGCCACTTCCCCCCCCAGCCAATGATACCATATTGGAGGACAGATTGTATTAGAGCTAAGTAGACTGTGTGAGAATATTATAGGAGAAAAATTCCTCCGGCACTGGGACTTGAACCCAGGACCTTTGGCTATTCGCGCCAATGCTCTACCAACTGAGCTAAGCCGGAGCTCAATTTTTCTCCTATAATATTCTCATGTAGTGTCCAACAGAGACAATAATCTGTGGCTCATGAATGGTTACATATCTATCTTAAATGTTAACTGTACAATAACAGTGGGAGCCCGGTCACAAAAATCACTACTTAGTGTGCCTCACAGTACTGCATATGACATAACTTGTCTGTCTGTGAGGTGGACCATTAGGGCAATCAGTCATAGGAGAGAGGTTCCATCTGGCGCTGTGAATTGAGCTCCGGCTTAGCTCAGTTGGTAGAGCATTGGCGCGAATAGCATTGGGGCATTAGGGCAATCAGTCATAGGAGAGAGGTTCCATCTGGCACTGTGAATTGAACTCCGGCTTAGCTCAGTTGGTAGAGCATTGGCGCGAATAGCCAAAAGTCCTGGGTTCAAGTCCCAGTGCCGGAGGAATTTTTCTCCTATAATATTCTCATGTAGTGTCCAACAGAGACAATAATCTGTGGCTCATGAATGCTTACATATCTATCTTAAGTAGACTGTTCTTAAGACTTCAGTCGGTAAATATTGTTTTAGACAGACAAATTTGTATAATGTTTTTCTTAATCTGGTACATAAATATGTGATGTACCAAGGTATTTGACCTGATTTGTCTCCTTCACATCCTGGCAGGTACATGAATCAAATTAATTCATAGATTTTGATTGTGATTGTAATTAATATTGTTTTCACTCTGTATTAGATTAATTACATATTATTAATTTGATTGAAATCGATTAATATTACTACTATATTAATTGTATCAATAGAATTCAGATTTATGTGCAGTAGAAATCATGAAAATGTGCAAGCACAAACAGTACAAATGATTATGCACGAGACAAATTCTCACACAATATACAAACTCACGCCGGACTGCATAGAAAACAGTTGACACAATGATTAGATCCAAAGTTTATTTCTGCATTTTATTCAGTAAATTTTGCGTGGAATTTAAATTTTTCTTCCATTTTTTCCCCCCATAATTTTATTGCCCTTTTAAGATATACTACTGTATCCGATAGGAATAATTATGGATTAAAGGGTGAAAATGAATCATATGGGGGTGTCGTGCTAAAACTAATGGAAAAACGTCAAGTATGGACAAAAGAATGTAGAAACCACGGCCTCAGTAGACTTATTCCATTCTTGATAATGATCCCAAAGGCGGCTCTGACTAAAATACGGCCAGGTATTTGTAAATCTCAGGCTTGCTGTAAATGTACAAAAATAAATATTCTGTCATTTACTTTCTCGCATATACGTAGTATAAATAAGGATTGTGATCGTGACAAAAAATCGAAATCGAGATAACACCGAGAAAGCATGTTTCACGATGCCTAGAAACCGAAAAAAGTGTTTTTGGAATGACGTCTGTCCGTCTGTCTGTGGACAAGCACAGAGGTTGAACGGTTCGTTGTATTTACTTCAATTTTTGAATTAAGGACTTTTTTGGAATCTTATTGAACCGCCCAGAATTTGAGTTTTATAACTGAAATATTAAGGAGACGTTCCATGAAAAATTTTTGAAAAATTTTGTTTTCTGTAAAATTGACTCTAACGATTTTAATAAAAGTTTAAAATAGCAGATTCTTGCTTATGACTAATAAAATGGCTATATCTGTTTTTCTGCAAAAATGACTTAAGTTGTACTTTACTCGAATCCATTTTCAATTTTTCTAAATGATCTTCATTACAGTAGGCGATAGATGAAAACCTACCACAGTAAAGTTATAGAGACAATTAAAATGAACATTTTTTGTTTAAAACATTTCTTTATACAAATAATAGATTTCAAGATAAAATCGAAATAAATACAGAATTTCAGAACATGCATGTCAATTAAAATATGAATGAAATCTTGTTGCCCGTAGTAACAAGAAAACTATAATAAAAGACTTGAGACTTTCCCGGCGTTGGTTATATATAATGGTCTCTCGGGCTTCCAACCGGGTTACAATATGGTTTGCTTCCGAGCTTTCGGCTGCTGTCAGCTCTGCAGCCATCTTCTGGGAGAGAAGTGCGCTAGTTCTGTGGCATTCTAAAAACGTTGGTACATAGAGCCAGATCCATCTCGGATGCCGACAGTCTAACAACAGAGATACAACATCTCCGGAATACCTTCCGGCAGAATGGCTACGGTCACAAGGACATCGCATGGGCCCTGAGGAAGACTGATCGCCAGCCCCCCACATCGTCGGAAACCGGACCAAAATTGGCTTTCATTCCGTACATGCCTCCGGTCTCCAACAAGATAGCCAGACTGCTCCACAAACACAACATCAAGACCATACATATGCCACCACCCAAAGTGAGACAATGGGTTCGCCCCGTGAAAGACTCTCTAGGATTGCGGACTCCGGGGATCTACGAAGTCCCGTGCCAATGTGGAGCCGTCTATATAGGGCAAACAGGCCGCACCATTGAGGCCAGGTGCAATGAACATAAACGCTGCATCCGGTTGGGTTACCCGGAAAAGTCGGCGGTAGCGCAACACATGTACGACCATGACCACCACATCAACTTCCAAGGTGTGAGAAACCTGGGCAATCAACCTACCTACTGGGGCCGGGTCGTGGCCGAAGCTCTGGAAATAAAGCTACACCGCAATAATTACAACAGGGACAACGGGCTAGAACTCAGCCAAGCCTGGAACCCAGCAATCAGAATTCTACAGGAACGGGCCAAATCAGGACCAACTTCAACACCAACCAATAGCATTCCTGCTTTTCACCCCGGGATTTCCTGTGCTCCGATTGGTCGCTCTCTGCAAACTCCACCAGCTATAAAAAGGAGCCAGACACAGAACTAGCGCACTTCTCTCCCAGAAGATGGCTGCAGAGCTGACAGCAGCCGAAAGCTCGGAAGCAAACCATATTGTAACCCGGTTGGAAGCCCGAGAGACCATTATATATAAGAAAACTATAATCTACTTATTAGGTAGATTTCGAAGAAAAATCTACCTATTGGGATCGGTACCATGTCAAGACTTTCGAAAAAAAATTTCATATCTTTACGTTTCATGCCTCCCTAAGTACGAAACCACCGGCCATTCAAAATTTTTTGTGTGATAGGCCTATATATATATCTTTACATGCTAGCGGTCGTAATTTTGAAGATATTTGAACCAAATTTTATTATGTTATTTCTAGGCCCAATAGTTCAGATAAGTTTGTTAACGAGCAAAATTGGCCCTCGGGGGAGGGGGTTGAAATTTTGAAAAATTTATATCTCGGCCCCCATGAAGTATAGAGGGAAACTTTGTTTGAATAAATTAGAGTACTCCCTATGGAGTTCAAAGCGACACCAACGATTCGGGGGTTTTCGGGGTACGGGTGGGGGTGGGGGGATGGAAATTGGAAATTTTTTAAACCACGTCTTGTGGGGTATCGTTGAAAAGCTCTTGATGAGTACTCTACAAATCAATAACTGGTTTCGCGATAGCTCTCATATAAGGCGAGATTTGAATGTTTTAAACAGCGCTCTTTCCTCTTTTTTTTGCAGTTATTTATTGCGGGTTTGTCATGTCAAGGCTAAAGAAGAAGAGTGCTGCGCAGCGATAAAAATTAAACCAAAACACTTCGAAATCTACCTCAGCCTGTAGACCTGCCTAAAGGGATTTTTGGAATTAATATAGTTTTAATTTAGGCATGGGCGTACGGTAACGGGGGGTTCAGGGGGTTGAAACCCCTCCCGAAATATCTGCAATATTTTGAAGATTATAAATCATGGTACAAAAAAAAAACCCCTGACCCGGTTGTTACATATTTTACAATTTCGTATATATCAAAGCATTATTTAAGGTTTATCGTAATTTATTTAAAATTCAAATTTCAAAACCTCGTGGTGTTGATAGTTTTTCAGCTTAATAACAGTGATGTAGGCTATTACTAGTAAACAAAAATCCCTTCGGAATCTGTCAAATGACAACTCGAATGCTCCCGCCGAAATCCATCAACCTGTTTGTAAAGCCAACAGTAATCACGAGCTCATCACAAAATTATCATGAAGCAATCGGCATTAATCGGGTTTTTCCACCGATGGATTTACGGATGACTTTAAAAACGAGCCCTATACATCATACAGTGTTAAGATAATTTTTCAAAAGTAAGTTTTTATTTATAGACTCTAGCTTTAAAAAAAAATGGATAGAAATCTCAAGAAAAACAGTTTCAAAGACTGAGCTGCATATTAATTTATTAGTGTATTCATTATCACGATACAAGTGTTTAGTAAATTTAAAAAAAGTATCAATTCACAATGTGCGCAAAGACATGGAGCTGAGACGACTTTACATTGAACCATAGGCGTACCGAGGGGGGGTTTGAACCCCCCCCCCATTGATTAAAAAAAGGAAAATTGTATAATTTTTTTAAGTATGCCCATAAATTACTTAATACAAGTAGGCTATAAAGCGTGGGAAGCTTAAAACTCGTTATTTTGCGTCTTAATTTCTTAAATTTTCCGGGGAAGGACCCCCGGAAGCTTAAAACTCGTTATTTTGCATCTTAATTTTTAAAATTTTCCGGGGGAGGACCCCCCTCTCCCTGGGGGGTATTCCTTACCCCCCAGACCCCGCGGATGTTATAACCCCCCCATATGGGCGGCCTGGTTACGCCTATGCATTGAACCCCTCCCGAACAAAATTTCACCGTACGCCCATGTAATACAGTATTATTTCAGTTCTTATTATTGTGAATTTGTCATGCCAAGGCTAAAGAAGAAGAGTGCTGCGCAGCGATAATAAATTAAACCAAAAGCACTTCGAAATATACCTCAGCCGTAGGCCTGCCTAAAGGGATTTTTTGGAATTAATATAGCTTTAATTTAGGTAATATTATCTGGGATGAGAAGTGTGCCATGTATGTGGACAGGCAATAACGTGACATGCCTACAGACACCGAGGTGTTCTGTTCTATCTGGTTAAGGTCTTAATGAAATTCCTTGAAACTCGAGGCGAGGTATTCTCTCTCACTTCAAGTTCATTGTCTCTTAAAAGCAAAACGCAGTTCAGCAACAAAACAGCGGAGTTTCAAAATTCCTAACAAATCGCACGGCTTGTATCCATCTGTCAGTCAGTTTTGCTAGGGGGAGCTTTCAATAGCCTACAGGCTATCCATTTCATTCAAGATGGGGAAAGCTTTCGTTAATAAATTGCCCCTTTCAAGTCTAACTATTGAATAAAATGCTCTTGAGAAGTTTTCAGCACACTGACTGATCTACATAACTTCAGAAATTTCATAGTATGTCGGACTCGCATTCTGGAGGTCCCAGGTTTACATCCCGTGGCCGGCCAATTCGGCATTTGCCTTTACGACTGGGGAAAATATGAAAAAAACCCATGTCAAATTGCCTGGCCCCAGGATTTAATAATAATAATAATTCTTTGTCGTTAGGCACAGATATTGGCATTAACAGTGTGAAAAGAATCTGTAGAAACTACATTGTCTTAAATATGTTAAAACATGAAAGGGATGAAGGGATTCTTTTTCACTTCTTTTGAAAATTTTTTTTTGTATAGTTTCTAACTTGGGCGGGGAACTTGTTGTAGAAATTAGGTCCTAAATATAAATGAGAATTAATTGTTTTACTTAACCTAAATTTAGGTAGACTAAATTCATTGTTGAACATTGTTTGATACACATGAATATCCGTTCTAAAATTATAGTTATCTATATCTATATCTATATTATTATGTACATTAACTAGAAGATCTAATAAATACAGATTTACAAAAGTTAAAATTTCTAATTCAATAAATAATGGTTTCCAATGCTCCCGAATGTCACACCTCTTGATTATCCTAAGAATTATCTTTTGCAACAGCAAAACCTCCCCAAATTATAATCCCGTATCTCAAAATAGATTGAAAAAACGTAAAATAAACACCTCTCAAATAAGACATCGGTATACAGTTATTTAAATGTTTCACTAAAAACACAGCCTTGTTGTGAGTTTTTCAATGTGAACATCCCATTTCAACTGATAATCTAATTTAATCCCCAAAAACGAAACAGATTTGTCATCAAACATATTATCTGGCAACGATTTTTGAACCTGGGACCTTCCAAATGCGAGTCCAAGACGTTACCATCTCGGCCACTTTGCTCGGTCTTAGGAATCTTATTGAATTATAGATAGTCTATAGCACCCCTAAACTAAACTAAACTCCGTGGCGCTACATCCCTGGAGGGACTTGGCCTACCACCCGACCGCTGCATCATCTCCCGTAGGCAGATGACAGGATTGGGGGGCATGTGGTCAGCATGCCGACACCCACGGCCGTTAATGGTGGTTTACTGGACCGGAGCCGCTACTTCTCTATCAAGTAGCTCCTCAATTTGGAATCACGAGGCTAAGTGCACCCCTACCAGACCTCCCTACCTCAGAAAAATCCAAGGAGGTACCGGGAATCGAACCCGGGCCGACGGATCTGTAGTCAGCTACGCTAACCACAAGACCACGCCGGCGGACTTTGCAACAGCAAAATCTCCCCAAATTATAATCCCGTATCTCAAAATAGATTGAAAAAACATAAAATAAACACATCTCAAATAAGACGTCTGTATAGCCTACAGTTATTTAAATGTTTCACTAAAAACACAGCCTTGTTGTTAGTTTTTCAATGTGAACATCCCATCTCAACTGATAATCTAATTTAATCCCCAAAAACGAAACGGATTTGTCATCAAACATATTATCTGGTAACGGTTTTTGAACCTGGGACCTCCCAAATGCGAGTCCAAGACGTTACCATCTCGGCCACTTTGCTCGGTCTTAGGAATCTTATTGAATCATAGATAGTCTATAGCACCCCTATAAGGCCTAATACTCGTAAATAAATAAATAAATAAAGTAACGAATACTCAGGAAAATCCCGATAAATGGACGAGCGACTCACAATTGAGCAAAAATTCCAGAGATAAATCTTCTGGCGCTATCCTAGAGAGGAGATCTTGATTATCGGAGAGATGTGATGCATCCAGCATAGGTGAAGGTCATGGAAATGGTATTTTTAATAACAGGAGCTCAGCATCTCCCTCTTGACCAGGGATACGAGCGGAATGATAAATAATTCAGGCAGCCCGCCCACGCGTTTCCGAGGTGCATGCCCACATACACTCTTGATAATAGCTAATTAAATAAATCCCTTCAGGTTTTACGACTTTTGTATCGGACTATGACCGAGTAGGCTTCCAATCGGAAGGATTGAAATACGAAAAGCTTTCCATTTATATTAAAGCATCAGAAATTGAAGAGATTATCATCAAATTACAATCAAACTATAAATAACCCTTCACACTTTTTAAAATGCAAACTAAAATTAACTAATTTCTTAATGAAAAATCCCTACAAGAATAAAATCGGGTAAACCGATGTAACAAAGTGCCATAATGATTTTGTTTAATCAGTGATAATTGCAATTATGATATTATGCAGAAAATAAGTTTTTTGTTATCAAATTCCGAGTTAAGCTCCAGATTGATTCATTAAGCAGGGCTTACGGATGAACAAGGTCTAAAGGTTGATAAGCATATGTGAAGGAATATGTGGATAGTGTTATTTGTCAAAGCTAACTGTATTGCAACTTCCAAAGCCGTATATTAACACTGTAAAACAATATATTGTCATGAGAACTGATTTGCATTTGATAAATTCTTTCTAATATATTACCACAAAATAGGCTCTACATTGGGTATAACTCCGGTACCGGTCAACCGATTTGACTCGAACTGAAGACCTTTGGCTAATTTATACGTGCCACTGCTCTACCGAATGAACTAAGCCAGAGTTCACTTCACAGCGCCAGATGGAACCTCTCTCCTATGACTGATGGCCCTTAATGGTCTATCTCACTAACACGGAGCAATTTTTTCTCCTTTAATATTCTCATGTAATGTTCAACAGAGACAATAATCTGTGATCACGAATGCATATATATCCATCTTGAATGTTAACTGTACAATAAGAGTGGAAGCCCGGTTACAAAAATCACTAATTAGTGTGCCTCACAGTACTGCATATGACATAACTTGTCTGTCTGTGAGGTAGACCAATAAGGGCTATCAGTCATAGGAGAGAGGTTCCATCTGGCACTGTGAAGTTAACTCAAAGGTCCTTGGTTCGAATCCCAGTGTCAGAGGAATTTTTACCCTTTAATATTCTTATTTAAATTTCTAATAAATTACAGAATAATAAAGTAAAAAATAAACTAACAGCCTAATCATTGTGATAAAAGTTTACTTTGCAGTCCGCCTTGGGTTTATACAGGTAAATCATAACTCTACCGACAAACTTTCAGGCATGTTTCAAGGGCAGTAGGGCCTACCGTGTAAATTATTGCTTTCATTTCAAACCTAAATACCTTTGTAAAACCCAAATTACACGATGTTTAAAGTAACTGTTCAAATTAGAAAACCTGAAAGCGATTTTTCTCGTTACGTGACCGATATTTACTCTTAAGCTATCGTATTTAGGCTACAATTTTTTCTTTAACTATTATTCTAGACTCAGGTGAATTTAAAACGTGTATTCATACAGAAAACTAGAAATTCACTTTCAAAGGTTTCACATAAAAATCATAAACACGTATAAAATAAACAATAAAATAATTATAAGATAATAAAGACGAAAGGAAAGCAAGATAAGAAAGAATGAAGCAATACTGGGCTAATATGAAAACACAAAACACTAAGAAGTGGTTGATTCAACGTGCCCCAAAGTTGGGTGAAACGGAGAAGAAGAAGAAGAAGAAAGATAGGGATATTATTGAATACTCTAAAATAATATAAATTAAAAACTATTTTTAGGTAGGCCCTATAACTTCCCATCTGTCCAGGCACCATGAAATAAGGCCGCGTCGTTCATTTATTTTATCGGACTGCTGTCGACACATTCTTTTGTTTAATTCACTGGACGTTGACTCGTCAACCCACTGTGACGTGACGTTGACGTCAAAGAGAGAAAAAAAAAATTCCATGAAAAATTCTAGCAATTACATTTCTCTACAGTTTTAAATTTCTTGTATTAAATTCTACCAATTAGAAGAATACCTTGACAACCCTTTCGGAATGTAAAACGAAAAAAGAAATTAGAAGAAAAATTTAAATTTCATGTAAAACTACAGAATAGACTATGAGTCTAACCATCGTGTTAACTGTTTTCTATGCGGTCCGGCACGGATTTATATAATGTGTGAAGAGTGTACCGGTATCCAAATAGGTGTAATTTCTTTTCATATAAGAGTCTTTATATCTCTTTACCTTAGTTTTTACCTCTCCCTTGTAGGGACGTTTAAGCGACCCTTACAGGGCCGCGACCTGTAGGGAGAGGAATTACCTTGGATCACATACATACTTTTTTTGACCAGACAAGGACATGGAGGGCCTCCTCGGATGAGTGATCATCCCCGGATGAGTGATCAGCTCAATGCCGGGGCCACCTCCGAGACAACACGAACACATAGGACGAGACACACCATTCACACACACACACTCATTCTGAACAAGGCGCGGATGGGATGAAGATGATAATGACGGCCAGATGATATCTGGGGACCACAAGGGCCTAAAGGCACCTGACATTTGTCTCACATGTAAGGAAAAACCGCAGAAAAAACCCACCTAGGTAACATGTCCCGACCAGGAATCGAACCCGGGCCCGCTGCGTGAGAGATGGTCTATAAGAACCTTTATTCGTCTCTTTATTCCGTTAATAATAATAATAATAATAATAATAATAATAATAATAATAATAATAATAACTACAACAATAATAAACTAATCAATCAATGAAACGGAGTAATTTAGCACTTCACTATCCATAAAAATCTCAGACATATTTCATCGCACTATGAGAGAAATTCTCAGCTCAAGCACATCGGTTGCAGAAGTGACTAGACTGAAGCCCTACTGGTGGTGAACAGAAGAAGAGGGCTCCTGTTTCTTAAAAAATGCTATCACTTTTAAGATGTCGGTGAGCATTTTTCTAACAGTGCGACCAATGGCGGGCTAGGTATCTTTTATAATTTGAATCAATGTAGTAATATACAGTGTATACATTTCAACTGACGTGCCGCTTGTAGTAACGATAGAATTTCGTTTCGGGCGAATAGCTGCCAGTGTATAGGACCAAAATGTACTCTTCTGAGCAAACAGAACGATACTTAATATTGAATCGTGGGACATTGGTTTTAGAGATTGAGTCGACCTCAGAATCTTCCGGTTCGGGTGCATCAACCATCTGCACTAAGGGCGTACCTCCGAATCATCATAAGCAGGGCCCGGATTTTGATTACCTAAAAATACTTAAAAACGAGCTATAAAATGAGCTAAAATAATACCTAATCACCCAAAAGGTAAAAAAAGGCCCAAAAATATGTAAGAAATATGTAAGAAAGACGGGTGCTTGCCGTTCCTTGATATTCTAATCTGCAGAAAAGCTGATGGCAGTTTAGCTCATAGTGTGTACAGAAAACCCACCCACACAGATTTTTATCTAAATGCCAGTAGCCACCACCACCCAGCGCAGAAGAGAGGCATTCTAAAAACGTTGGTACATAGAGCCAGATCCATCTCGGATGCTGACAGTCTAACAACAGAGATACAACATCTCCGGAATACCTTCCGGCAGAATGGCTACAGTCACAAGGACATCGCATGGGCCCTGAGAAAGACTGATCGCCAGCTCCCCACATCGTCGGAAACCGGACCAAAACTGGCTTTCATTCCGTACATGCCTCCGGTCTCCAACAAGATAGCCAGACTGCTCCACAAACACAACATCAAGACCATACATATGCCACCACCCAAAGTGAGACAATGGGTTCCCCCCGTGAAAGACTCTCTAGGATTGCGGACTCCGGGGATCTACGAAGTCCCGTGCCAATGTGGAGCCGTCTATATAGGGCAAACAGGCCGCACCATTGAGGCCAGGTGCAATGAACACAAACGCTGCATCCGGTTGGGTTACCCGGAAAAGTCGGCGGTAGCTCAACATATGTACGACCATGACCACCACATCAACTTCCAAGGTGTGAGAAACCTGGGCAATCAACCTACCTATTGGGGCCGGGTCGTGGCCGAAGCTCTGGAAATAAAGCTACACCGCAATAATTACAACAGGGACAACGGGCTAGAACTCAGCCAAGCCTGGAACCCAGCAATCAGAATTCTACAGGAACGGGCCAAATCAGGACCAACTTCAGCACCAACCAATAGCATTCCTGCTTTTCACCCCGGGATTTCCTGTGCTCCGATGGGTCGCTCTCTGCAAACTCCACCAGCTATAAAAAGGAGCCAGACACAGAACTAGCGCACTTCTCTCCCAGAAGATGGCTGCAGAGCTGACAGCAGCCGAAAGCTCGGAAGCAAACCATACTTTAACCCGGTTGGAAGCCCGAGAGACCATTATATATAACCAACGCCGGGAAAGTCTCAAGTCTTTTATTAAGAAAATACTAGTTTATTCATCAAATTTGTGTCTATTCTACATTTATGTTGCTGTTCAATAATTTCAGACTTGTAATTAATTAATTGGTATTTACGGTTAAATACAAACGCCAAAAACAAATTGAAATTAGGGGATATTGCCCCGGTACCGGTCAGTCCTCGTTACCTCTCAACAAGGTTTCCTTTAAAATGGCGAAACAAACACGCACTCTATGCGAAGAATAAAGTTCATTTGTTCCTGCCTACCACTTCATAACTGTTTTCTGCTGCTATCTCGCGCCATTTTAGAGAAAACCTTGTTGACCGGTACCGGGGCAATCCACTATAACAATATTTATTTATGCTTATTTAGAGTCCCGATAATATTCAATGTAAGTAAATGCACAAAACTGTATATAATGCAAGAAATAACACAAAATGAGAAAATAATGAGGTCGTATTTTTAAAAATCGTTTAAAAATATGAAATGTGGATAAAATACCGTAAAATGGCCATATAATTACCAAATAATGACATTATAATTTAAAAAAATGTGCGTGGCACGCCACGCGACAGAAGTGAAACTTGTTTTAATTTTTTGATTTTTTCAATTTTGGATTACTGGATTTTTTCTACTTTGGATTTCTGGACTTTTTAATATTGAGTTTTTGAACTTTTATTAACTTTCTTTTGGATTTTGGATTTTTAAATTTTTTATCTTTTAATTTTTTTAATTTTGGATTTTTTAAATTTTAGATCTTTGATTTTTTATTTTTTGGGTTTTTTAAATTTTAGATCTTTGATTTTTTTATTTTTTGGATTTTTTATTTTCTATTTTTAATTTTGGATTTTTAAATTTTTAAATTTTGGATTTTTGACAATTTAAGCGTTACACAAGCTCTCGAATTACCCTTACCGCGGCTAAAAGACCAAACAAAAATAAAAAGACCCTAAGGGCCCGTATGACGACCTCCAGATATCATATTTATCTACCAGATAGAGTACCTATCTGGAAGTTGGCCAAGAATTGCGTATTATGGTCTCCTGACAAAGTCTGTCTGGGAAGACAACTTCCAGATAAGCTAGCAGCAGGATGGAGTGGCTGACAAAGTACTAACTGCTAGTTAGGGATCTTGGTTGAAACAAGATGGCAGGATGCGGAAGCTTCCTCGCCATCTGATTTTCAGAATTGATGCTGGAAGATTTAATTTACACAAAAATGTCATTTTAGGCTCACATATGAATGAAATAGAATTGCACAAATCGATTAATGCACTTAAAACGATGTGTTATTATGAAATTGAATTGTACAAATACAAATCCGAGCTGCCCCACCTAGCGGAGGCCTACCGAACTACAACAAACACACCTCTTTGCTCAGTCAGCTAAGGACCATTTTACAAATTTTTACTGCGTTCTTGCCGGTAGCAGTTCAGTGGTGGTATTACGAGGCATCTTCCAGTTAAGCTATCTGGAAGTCACGTATCGGGAGGAATTGTCGGCAGGTGGTAATACAAGCCCTTAAAGTTACTATTTTTCTAATCTAGGAGTCGTTTTCAGAATGTCTGCACTAGTGGGCAACGTCCATGACGTATCAGTTAAAAAATGACATGTCATCAAAATTCTGGCCCTGATCATAAGGCTGTTATTATTCAGCCAGTTATAAGGGATTCTGTTTCTGAATTAACAGACATACTGTCATCAGGGTAGATAAAGGAATAAACGAGTGATATGCCGTTTATTCAGATTTATTGCATTTCGCAATTTAAATTATTAACGTAACAATGCGTTTGAGAGACAGACAGCAAAAGAAACGACTGGCAGTGTTGCCGAGTTTAATTCTGCTTGTTCATTTGAAACAACTGCAGTGTCTTGCTTTGTGTGGCTCGGCCATCTGCTATTGAAACTTTTGTGCTCGCCAGCTTTTGTTTCCTGTAATTTACATGGTACACTCACAGCCCAGTGCAAAGTCGATTTAAATGGCCCCCTACATAAAGTGGATCCACAACGTCACAGCAAAGGCCGGGTTTTTGAAGTGAAACTGCTTTAGCCGCGGTAGGGGTAAATCGACAGCTTGTGTAACGCTGAAAATCGTCACGAAATTAGTGAGGTGTAACGGAACGGACTGCACAGAAAACAATCAACTCAAACTTATCCACAATTTAAAAAATCCAAAAATTTAAAAATCCAAAATTAAAAATAAAATAAAAATTAAAAATCCAAAAAATTCAAATATCATAAATTTAAAAAATCCAAAATTCCAAAATTAAAAAATTCAAAGGTCCAAAATTAAAAAGTCCAAAAATACAAAATTTAAAAAATAAAAATTTAAAATTTAAAAATCCAAATATCCAAAATTTAAAAACTTAAAAATTAATTAAATCATAAAATCCGAAATTTAAAAAGTAAAAAATCCAAAATTAAAAAAATCCACAGTTCAATATTTAAAAATAAAAAATCCAAAATTAAAAATCCAAAATTAAAAATCTAAAATTCCAAAATTAAAAAATTAAAATATCAAAAATTAAAAATCCAAAATTTAAAAAGTCCAAAAACCCAATATTAAAAAGTCCAACAATCGAAAAGTAAAAAAATCCAATAATCCAAAATTTAAAAAAATCACAAATTAAAACAAGTTTCACTTCTGTCGCGTGGCGTTCCACGCACACTTTTATATTTTCTAAGTAGTGGAAGCATTCTTGAGGTATTCTAAGATATAAATTAAAGCTTACTTACTTACTCAATGGCAATAGACAATTCCTAAGCAAGCTAAACGATTATTATATATTTTATGGAACCCGGAGGTTCATTGCCGCACTTACATGAGCCCGCCATTCAACCCTATTCTGTGCAAAGTACACCTAACAATTTCTGCAGTCGTTTCTTTTGCTGTATGTCTCTCAAATGCATTGTTACGTTGATAATTTAATACGCTTATAAATTAACTGATTTTAGTATGATAGTAAAATTAACACGATCAAAATCGATCTCAGGATATATGAATTTACAATATAAAACACACTTATTTTGTTACTAAAGAACTAAGTTAATTTATACTACTTGGACACTCTTTGCGAAAAATAAATCCTTCTGAACTGGCATGCCCATCAAATTGCCCCTAGCAAGAATGTGCCATTTAAAAAGAAAGAAAAAAATCATTCTTTATTGCTACAAGACAAACTGCTGTGGTGTTTACAATAAACCTGAATTAAAATGAACTATAAACACTTGGCGGAGATTCTCAAATAAAAACTATTGTCTTTTATCTGAAAGTAACGATTTGTACATGGAAAAGCTCCTCTCTACCTCCAGTGAAACATGACCTGAAATGCTGAAAATGACCTAAAAATTTCCAGAAAATTACCCATCTCTTGAAAACGACAAAAATTGCAGAAAAGAAAAAAAAACATAGCTATTTTCCTTATTTAATCAATTATTTCATTATTTCCTGAGACATCGGGTATACTCGGCGATGTTCGTCTCTCGCAGTCTAAACTTTCACGAAGAGTACACAATTAGGAAAACCGTTTCTTTATTATATAAGCCCTAAGTGAAATGAACACAATGAACAAATATTCTAATTTTATTTTCACTTATAATTTTCATGGCTCTGAACCACAAACATTTTTTAATAAACTGCCAGTGTACATTTCTTAAAAATCCTGATCTTAATTAATAATGGTGGGCACCAGCTGTAGTATACTGACAGTTTAACCCTGGAAGTATCGCGGACAACAAAAATCCAAAGAAACCACTCCTACCCTTGAAAAATGATATAATTTATGAAAATTACACTGAATTTATAAAATAAAATTCACATCATAGCCTATTCATCTGTCAACAAACAGTTGAGAAACAGTACGCATTAAGTTATCAGTGTTCACACGTAGCTTTGGAACTGCATAAAACTTACGATATAATTAATTTCTGAAATCTACGTACTGGTAGGAACGGATTATATTCTAATTGAGCATCACTCACTTTTGTAAATGTATTGTCAGTGCCTTCAGGATTCTAGACCTGTATTTAAGCATCATTTTGACCGTGGCAAAGCCACGGGCTATTTTCCAGTGGTGTAACAAAACACTAACGTATTGGTATATATCCACATATCTTTCTCACGCCTTCAATATATCCAGGACATTGCGGAATGGATTTGTGCATAACTTCTATCTTGATGCAGGGATCCAGCGTGCGTTAAATCCAAACGAATCCAATTTCACTTTACAGGTGTATGCATTGCAGCAGTATCTTTACTCTGACAGTGTAATATCAAGTCCACGCGTTTAAACTAAACGAATCCAATTTCACGCGAGATTACCAGATCTCCTAATGAACACCTCACTGTGCCAGTCTCTTCTTTAAATAATTAAGAATCAGCAGATTCTCTTTCAACCCTATCAAGAAGAGATTAAAATTAAGTTCCAGGGAATGCAATCTGACTTATGTACTGTAATAACAAGACTTCGTATTTTAGGCAAAAACCTATTTTAATCCTTAAGTGATATATGGACGAAAACTTGTATATGCATGTTTCATAAGTGACTATGCCTAAAACTGATACTTTTATAGGACCTAAAACAGCCTATTTTTACGTTAGAGCCTAACATTGCCTTTTTGCTTGTTTTCCTCTAAAGTTCAATAGTATATTGCGATACAAGTGCCGTAAGGCACGTTTACGGGTCGAGGAAACAGATTGAAAACCCGAGGCGCAGCCGAGGGTTTTTTAGTTTTCGAGACCCGTAAATGCCTTTACGGCCCGTGTGTTGCATGATATTTTTTGCACGATGATTATTTATATCAATTTAATTATATTAATTGTGATATTACCTGAAAATATTATGTAAATACATTCTTGAAAATAGATGTTTATTTCAGAAAGTGATTCGCATGTGTTTGTTGTTATGGGAACCGAATATTTGTCCTGGGGGCCGTGCCCATAAAGGCTTGTATTATGAAGTGTATCGTAATGAATTATGACGTAGCGCTTGGACCGTAAGTAATTTAACCTCATCGCAACCGCCCTTAGCAACAAAACTGTGTGGGAATGTCAACTCACGATCCATGTAAACAAAGTTCGTAAGTACCATTTACTAGCTAAGGAGTGCAAAAAATAAGTTATTAACATTTATTTTCAGTTCGTACTAAATTTTTAGCTCTGAATGTGCAGTACATGACATATTTGTGACGTGATTAAATAGAAGGAATGTTTCGTCTTCAGTAGAAAAATTCATTGGAATTTCCAAGAAAATGAAGTGTTTTTCTCCCGACTCCCACATCCAGAAAAAAAATTTGTAGTTTTCTGAATCACTGAGGGATACAAGGGGTTGAATATGCTAGTATGATATGCGTAGCTTCTGGGCGCAGGGATTAGGTTTTCACTGTTATGGTAGTAATACAGGCCCTAGTAATAGGTCTATATAATTCTGTGTACCGTGGGTGAGTCGGTAGCGCGCCTGCCTTCCACTCCGGCGGCCCGGGTTCGATTCCCGGCCGGGTCGGGGATTTTTCAGTAGTGGAAAATCCCTTTCCCGGGTTCAGGACTGGGTATTTGTCAGTAGGTTAGGATAATGCACATTGTGCGCGATTCCTTAATTATAATTCTGTGTACCAGAGGCCTATATCTGTGTTTTATTATTATGGTGACTTCAATAAATATAATATTATGCATTGCAATTTAGATATTTCAGAAAATTGGCAACTTAACAATTTTATAAGAGATTATTTTGCGATTTTTAGAGTATTTTAGATACCTAAAACAGCATTCTTAGTGACTTAAAAGTCCGAAGTCTAGTAATAACCAGGGCCCGGATTCTGATGACCAAAAATTGTTTGAAAAATGACCTATAAAAAACCCTAAATTTTTATGAAAATTACTTAATAATTATAAAGATTGAGCTCATCTGGAAGTGGGCAAACATTAATGTCAGTGAGTGAGTGAGTCACTCAGACATGTGGCTTTATATTATAGGGATTTTAAGTTCATTTTGCACATTTTCTACAAATTATGTAATGTTTTTACAGAATTATAGGACAGCTTGAAAAAAATTGGCAGAAACTTTGGCACGCCTAACTGCCATAAGCATGCCAAAAAAAATGTAATTCTTTCCTGTAAGAATGGCTGAGAAGCCATGATGTCTATTACATCTAAGTTACGAAAGTCTAAATCAGCTGTCTTCAACCTTTTTTTAACTAAAGGGCCATTTTCTTTTTGTTGATTTATTGATTATTGATAACACAAATATATCAATCTACTTCTACTCTTATACAATTCAACGGCCCTAAATAGCGTGCTTGCTCGCTCGCCCGCTTCGTGAGACATCGGGTATACTCGGGGATGTTCGTCTCTCGCAGTGTAAACTTTCATGACGACTACAAAATTAGGAAAACAGTTTCTTTATTATATAAGGCCTAAGTGAAATGAACACAATGAACAAATATGCTAATTTTATTTTTACTTACAATTTTCATATCTCTGAACCACAAACATTTTTAATAAGCTGCCAGTGCAAATTTCTTAAAAATCCTGGAGTCAATTAATAATGGCGGACGAAACCGCGGGCACATGCTGTAAAATATTGATGGTTTAACCAAGGAAGTATCGCGGACAATAAAAATCCAAACAAAATAACTCCTTCCCTTGAAAAATTATATAACATCAGAAAATTACACTGAATTTATCAAATAAAATTCACATGATATTCATCTGTCAACAAACAGTTGAGAAACAATACGTATTATGTGTTTTCAGTTAGCTTTGGAACTGCATAATTGAATCTGAGATAGTTTTCCCAGGCGGCGCTTTCTAATCGTGGAATGTACTCTGAAGCCGGAATTTTAGCTTTTTCATTAATATTATTAATGGCTTAGTTTATGAATGATCCGCGTGCAAGTGTTAATAAATATAATGCTTTAATAATTATTATACTCTTAATGTTTTAATTTTTCAATTAGTTATCGTGGGCGAAGCCGCGGGCACCTGGTAGTATCTTAACATTACACACCTGTGTGTTTTATATTTTGTCTTACACTTTGCAATGTTAATGAATAACAAAGCATAGTCTGTAGCCATTGTACCACTCTCTCGACTCGACGACACTGGAATTGTAAGTTGCAGACGGGGAGGATGAAGTTTAAAGTACTCAGAATAAGATTTATTTAAGAGAAAAACTTAAATTTCATGCAGAATTACACAATAAGGTACAGTCGGTCAAATAAAAAACGTCGGGAGTCGTATGCAGTTAAAATTAAAGTTTTAACGCATTAGTTCACAAGTTTCCTATAAAAAACATAAAATACAGGTCATTTTCGGAACATATGAGGCCATGCGACAGGAGGGAAAAAATGAACAACGCGGAAAGCTCAACACATGATATTCAACTTAATGTATTGTCATAATTCATTTTGCTTTGTGTCATCGCCACATACAAATGCTAAAGTGAGAGAAAGTGTAGTTAGGGCTGTAATTGACCTGCATTTTTCGGCCTCTGAAGCAGCGAGAAGGTTCCATATTTATGAAAGAGCAGCTCAGAAGTAGGAACGTCACTATAATGCGACCGGAAGTTTTCATAGGAAGCGTGGATCTGCGGAAGGCCGTGTATTTCGATGCTAGATTGGTTGCAGAAGTTGAGCGTAAGTAATTGATTTTGCACTAGAAGTACCGGTATTATGAAAGAAAATCTTTAAAAAATGCTCCTTGAATAAACATATTCCTCGCGAATCTATTAATTATTAATATTATAAAAATTTGCAACCAAGAATATGGCGGATTTGAGGCATATAGCCACAGCCTTCTATACATGTTTGTTTTGGAACAAAACTGACTAAATAATCAAGAAAATACATGGATAGACAAGAGGCGTGTGTGAACCTAACCTTAAGTCTTCCTGTACATGCGCATATGCTCGTTCGTGATACTTAATCAAATACCGCCCGACGTTTTTTATTTGACCGACTGTACAATAAATGAACTCTGTGCCTATCACTGTGTTAAATGTTTTCTTTGCAGTCCGGCTTGGGTTTGTATATTGTCATAAGTCATAACATGAAATTATTGAAATAACAGTTCTGTTTTGAGGTCTATAGGTTTTTAAGCAAACTTTTTGTATTATTCTCTTGTATATTAGATTTAAAGGAATCAACTAAACAAAACGTAAGACTTCGGCTCGTAAATATTAACGTTGACAATATTCTGTACAATGTTTTTCGTTAGTCTTTGGGTCACGACATGTATACAGGGTGTTAGTAAATAACACCGAAATATTTTACCTGTATATAGAGGCATAGGCGTACCGAGGGGGGGGGGTTTTGGGGGGTTTGAACCCCCCCCCCATTGATTAAAAAAAGGAAAATTGTAGTCTGCCCATAAATTACTTAATACAAGTATAAAGCGTGGGAAGCTTAAAACTCGTTATTTTGCGTCTTAATTTTTAAATTTTCCGGGCGAGGACCCCTGGAAGCTTAAAACTCGTTATTTTGCATCTTAATTTTTAAAATTTTCCGGGGGAGGTCCCCCGGAAGCTTAAAACTCGTTATTTTGCATGTTAATTTTTAAAATTTTCCGGGGGAGGACGCCATACCCCCCAGACCCCGCGGATGTTATAACCCCCCCATATGGTCGGCCTGGTTACGCCTATGTATAGAGGGGACATAGACAAGCCACTTTTACTAGGAGATTTTGAAGTGAAACTTCTTTAGCGGTAGGGGTAAATCGGGATCTTGTGTCACGCTAAATCGGAATCGGAATCGGAATCGAATTGAGAATATCTGCAACGTACTTTTGATACGTGGCTCCTTCCTCTTTTATGCCCACTACTATGTAGTAGGCAATGGGTACCTAGGCAAAGCCCATTTGCCCCATAATTTTTAGTATGATTTGGAGGTGGTGTCATAGTAGTAAAGTAGGGGTGGCTAGCATGTTCCATTCTATTGTTGTTGCCGAAAAGACAGTCTATTGTAATTTTGTATATCCAATTTCTTACTCTAACATGTTATCTTACGCGGTCAAAGGGTCCTTTTATTTAACAATTTTGAAATTTGGGGAGGTGTTGTCACGCTAAAACCGTCATGAAATTACTAGGGTGTTTCGGAGCGGACTGCACAGAAAACAATCAATTCAATGATTAGGCTTATGCAAAATTTAAAAAATCCAAAATTCCGAAATTAAAAAATCAAAGATCCAAAATTAAAAACTCCAAAAATCCAAAATATAAAAAATTAAAAATTAAAAATCCAAGCATTCAAAATTAAAAAAAAATAAAAATTAAAACAAGTTTCACTTCTGTCGCGTGGCGTTCCACGGAAACTTTTTTTTATCTATGGATTCAATTTTTCCTGTTACAACATTAAACCTCCCAGGGCATGGCCGCCACTGACTTCTAACATTTGAAAAAAAATGAAAACAAAGGAACTTCGTTGTTAATACTGGAGTTATGAATAAAAAACTAATGCAGTGGCGGCCAGTCATGTGATTAGTCTGTAATTTTTGCAGATTACGAAAAGTCTAAATTATGATGTAGCTGTTGATGAATTTATTTATTTATTTATTATTTACCATGAAAATTACAAATTACAAATTACAAATTAGAAAATACAAATTAATACAAAATTATTACAAATACAAATATAAATAATATAAACAAAATTATTACAATTACAAAAGAGCATTATTTACCCCGCATGAGCATAGCTCGTGTTCGGGGTCAGTTCAGTTATGCTAAAATTATATTTTGAACATTATATAAAAAAAAAACATACATATTATAGTTTTAGGCAAAAAATAAGAATAAAAATAAATAAGATTGCTTATATGAAATAAAATACATGAACAAAGATACGAAAAATAAATTACAATAACATAACAAAGTTACAAACAAAATGATTAAGAATCAAGTTTTTATCGATTACTAAGAAGGCATCAAGTAAATTTAATGTCATTTTTAACCCCATTTCGCTTCATTATTGACTTTTGAGCACCAAATTGTATGTATGTATGTATTATTTACGAAATGCATAGTTTTACTGGTGCTGTGGAAGAAAAGGCCTTATGGCCTTAACTTCGTAATTATAAATAAACAACTAATAATAATAATAATAATAATAATAATAAATTGTAATTACTTTAATGCCCTGTAGCATACACATTTTACGTCACCGAGAAAAAATCTGCTAATAAAAGTTGCTTGTCTATATCCCCCTATACAAAGGTAAAACATTACAGTTTTATTCACTAACATTCTGTATATTGACCATGTATAGTCTAGGCTAGGGTAAGATTCGTCATTTTAACAAATTGAAGTGAGTCTGAAAAATTGCCCTTTTCGATATTAGGGCTATAACGTTATCTCTCCAAAGCCCACGGTTCCAAGTTGATGTAATTACGCAAACAGAGTGGGCTGGAGTGACGTAGACAAATCTGGATATTGGCCATGCTGCAAGAAGTGCAAAAACCAGCCGCTAGGATCGTTAAGAACGTGACAGATGAGACACTACGTTCGCAGCATTTGTCGTGACACTTTCGCTGATTTGTGGCGACTTCACAGACATTAATAATCCTACAAAAAAAAAAGTATTTTAAAAGTTAACAACTTAAAAGAAAGCATTGTAAAAGTTGTTAGTTGATAGTATTTTTATTTAAATGAATGAAGTATAAGTTTTTAATATTTTTTTGCACGACTTAACTAATTAGTGGTACTTACGAATGTTGTTGCCGTGGATCGTAAGTTGACATTCCCACACGCAATCTTGATGCTATGTGCGGTAAGAGGTTCCGTGTGGTAAGAATTTACTTACGGCACATCATAATACAAACCTTTATTGACAAGGCCCCCCAGGACAAATATTCGGTTCCCATAACAACGAACACATGCGAATCACTTTCTGAAACAAACATCTATCTTCAAGAATGTATATACATAATATTTTCAGCTAATAGGCCTATCACAATTAATATAATTAAATTGATATAAATAATCATCGTGCAAAAAACAGCATGCAATACTCGTGCCGTAAGCGCATAACGGATCTCGGAAAATTGCAAAACTCGGCGCGAGCGCCTAGTTTTTGCAAAACCTTTCCTCGATCCGTATGCATCGCTTACGGCACTTGTATCGCAATATACTATAAGTTATATCGATTATAGTTAAATATTGATTTTGTTTCTTTTTTAATGTGAAGTGAGAAAGTTACGTGAATGCATTAATCAGATGTTATTTGGGTTGTGTATCCTTCGGGGATGCGATATGGTAACGACATTCTTTTCATTTTTACACGAAGAGAATATCATACATAATTATATTTTAATAGCCTACTAAGAGAAAAAACTTTTATTTGGGCAGAGGAAGTTATGTGAATTTCACATGAGATTTTTATATTAGAAATTGTGTAACTTACTGCGATGCTCTACGTAGACTATTTAAAATTTTACTTCTCGCATGGTGTGCGGGAAAATTCGTACGAGTATTCTTTTACATGTTGCTATAGTTACAAAGAATCGTTGGGCGCATGACAATTCTAACGGTACATAACAACATCTCTATCTATATAAAAGGCTTTGTCCTGACTGACTGAATGACTGACTGAATGACAGGAATCAACGTACAGCCTAAACTATAACAGGTAGAGACTTGGAATTTTGACAGTACCTTCGTTTCATAATGTAGGTGCTCACTAAGAAAGGATTTTGAAAAATTCTTATTCTAAATGCCAAAAATTAAATGTTTTTGAAAATACTTAATCCCTTTTTGCATAGAATTATCAATTCCAAATCACAGAATATATTGTTGCCAAATGGTATCAGGTGGGCTTGGAAGAAACAAATGAAATGCACTTTTGACAAATAAGAGAAGTTATCAAAATAATTCATGTTATAAATAAATATTACAGAATGAAATCCACTAAAATAATGGAATCACATAACTTTCTCTACCCTGGACATAGAGAAAACAAAACGAGGTATGGTAATGTGTATATTATTATATTATATCGCAGGTTTTTGGAGAGAAAAGTATGAAAGTGATAATGCTTTATGGTAACATAAGAGTGGGAAATTTCCCGCCTCGATATTACAATTTTATGTTACTGGAATTTCTGTTTTTTCTTATATGAACCCCTACCATGCTTGGTGTGTACAAGCGATAGAATACAAAATTCTACATGCTCTATGAGCCATAAAGAACTATATCAAGCGTTTTCTCAGGGAATAGTTTGAGTGTAATAAGTCGTTCTTCCTATTTCAGATTATAAATATCTGTATAAGGACCTAGAATTTAAAAATCGAAAGTCCTTCATAAGTTCATTTCCAATTACAAATTAAAAAACCCGGGCGACGCCGGGTCTTTTAAGCTAGTATATATATATATATTTGTCCAAAAGTGAACTTTAAAAACATATATTTTCTTATGTGTGTTCCAGATTGGTGGCAAACACTTACCTGTGGACAGCAGCTCTTTGTTAAGGTAAACTTTCAAATCAGTATATTCATACATTCTACAGGATGTTAATGAATAACACCGAAATATTTAACCTGTGTATAGAGGGGACATAGACAAGCAACTTTTATTAGGACTTTTTTGCTCTATGACGTAAAATGTGTAAGCTACAGAGCATTAAAGTAATTACAATTACTCATAAGTCAATAATTACGCGAATAGGGTTATAATTTTCATTAAATCGACTTCATGCCTTCCTAGTGATCGATAAAAACCTGATTCTTAAAAATTCATCCACCATATACTATTCATAGTGAGAGATACGAACTTAGATTGCTGTTGGAATATGTGGACTGCACACTTTCTAAGCCACTCACAGATGTTTTAGTAAACCGTAAATCATATAAATACTTTATATAATTTTTAAATACAATATTTCCAAAGATAAAATTGTACCAGTAGTTAAGTTCTATAGTTAGAAATGTATATCAGATACTCTATCAGCAACTAAATTAACTATTAGCGTATGTTGTTAGCCATTTCATACACTATTTCTAAATTTATATATTTGTTAAAACTAGACTTTAACCAAATAGTGTTAGTCATCTCATGTTAAATTGTTAGCCATCTCATTACTCAATACTCTTGTACATATATTACTTTAATATTTAGATATGTTAAGTGATTGTTAATACCTATAACCTTAATATACCTTCGGGTAAAATAAGGTTAAAACTTGGATAATAATAAAAATAAATAAAAAATAAAAAAATCATTCATCCACACCTGCATCATAATTAATGTTTCCATAATCTGCAAAATTTACAGACTAATCACATGACTGGTCGCCACTGCATCAGTTGTTTTTATTCTTAACTACAGTGTTAACAACGAAGTTCCTTTGTTTTGCATTTTTTTCTAATGTTAGAAGCCAGTGGCGGCCATTCCCTGGGAGATCTTATGCTGTAACAGGACAAATTGCATCCATAGAGCAAAAATCTCCTAATAAAAGTTGCTTGTCTATGTCCTCTCTATACACAGGTAAAATATTTCGGTGTTATTCATTAATACCCTGTATATCTTGTTTATGGGATTTTATTCGTAAAATAAGAAAGTGAAAAGTTTACTTTATCAAGTTTTACGTAAGAAAACGTAATTTTTAAACATGTTAAAAGTCTAATGTTTTCAGAACGCATTGTATAAAATTAAAGCTACGTTTCACTTTATTAGTTTTCAACTTACTAAAATCTATTGCATTTACCTTATTTTTAAAAGTTTTGTCATGTACTTCATGAAATTTCTACTATTTCTTCTATTTATACTGTAACTCATCTACCAAGAGAACCTAAAGCATTAAAATTACTTAAATTGTAGAACATACTTCATTGGTTCCGGAGCATATTTTACAAACTTTAGAGCATGTTTCGTCTTCAGATAGAACATTAACTTCCGGGCTATTCTGGTCACTGTCTTAAGTGTTTTCTTTGCAGTCCGACACGGATTTATAATTAATGTGAAAAATTAGAGGGACTTCTAGGTGTTTGATTTCAATTTCCCGATTCATACACACAGAACTTTGACTAATGTCTCCGTATCCTAAGAAGTGACTTTGACCTTTCCTTAAAAAAAAGGACTATTCTACTCATACGCTCTTTGATTTTTACGTGTAGGATGCCTTGGGTTACAGACACAGTATCTACTCTTATACAATTCAACGGCTCTAAATAGCGTGCTCACTCGCTCCCTTACTTCGTGAGACATCGGGCATACTCGGGGATGTTCGTCTCTCGCAGTCTAAACTTTCACGAAGAGTACAAAATTAGGAAAACAGTTTCTTTATTACATAAGGCCTAAGTGAAATGAACACAATGAACAAATATTCTAATTTTATTTTTACTTACAATTTTCATAGCTCTGAACCACAAACATTTTTAATAATCTACCAGTGTAAATTTCTTAAAAATCCTGAAGTCAATTAATAATGGCGGGCGAAGCCGCGGGCACCAGCTATAATATATTGATAGTTTAACCCTGGATGTATCGCGGACAATGGAAATCCAAAGAAACCACTCCTTCCCTTGAAAAATTATATAATTTCTGAAAATTACAATGAATTTATCAAATAAAATTTACATCGTATTCATCTGTCAACAAACAGTTGAGAAACAACACGTATTATGTGTTCACAGGTAGCTTTGGAACTGCATAATCGAATCTGGGATCGTTTTTCCAGGCGGCGCTTTTTAAATCGTGGAATGTACTCTGAAACCGGAATTTTAGCTGTTTCATTAATGATTAATAGTTTAGTTTATGAATAATTCGCGTGCAAGTGTTAATAAATATAATGCTTTAATAATTATTATACTCTTAATGTTTTAATTTTTCAATTAATTATCGTGTGCGAAGCCGCGGGCACCTGCTAGTTTTATACAAATTTTAGAGAATATTTCGCCTTCTGATAGAACATTAACTTCCGGGCCTCACTAATCACTGTCTTAACTGTTTTCTTTGCAGTCCGACACGGTTTTATAATTAATGTGAAAAATTAGAGGGACTATTCCACTCATACGCTCTTTCATGACTGACAACTGCGTTTAGCAATTCCTCGGATGTAGACCAATCACGGCCGTTTATCTTGCACTATTCTTCTAGGAATCGCGAGGATGGCATTTTATCGGGTAAAATGGCCTGCTCGTTACTGGACACGAAAGCATCAGTGTGCAGTGATTATTACGTCACATGTTGCCATTAAACACCTCGAAAACAGATTATTTTATGCAACATAACTTGTTTGGAAATTAAAATAATAAAAATTTACATTGATTAAATACACAATTTCAATTCGGTGCAAGGCAGTTCGTGTGCTTTTATTCTGTTCTGCTGTTAGCTTACCAGAATGAAGTTAACTATATGTCTTATAAGCACATTAGTAGCACTGGTCACAACATGGTAACTCGAATCGATTCATGGATGGTGGATTCATAGTAGGCCGTGATCTCGCAGCTGTTAGTTTTGTTTTTGCATATGAAAGCACGAAAGTAATTATTATTTGTATAATCCATTTTATTTTTATTCATGGAATAGTCTTAATAAATCCAACTCGAGTTTCATCAGATAAATGTGAAGTGAGAAAGTTATGTGAGTGTAACACATCCCAAGAGGAAGAGAGAAAGTGGGAGTGAAGTGTAGATGAAGTGAAGTCCGCTTCGTTAGTGAAGCAGCAAAAACAAGTGACGGCCGTTATGAATAATGCACTAGTTTCTTCTCACAGCTAATACAAGGCATCAGATCAAACCCAGCCTAGCGACTCAAACTTCCTATAAGCCAATTCGCCATTTTCCTTTCCTCTTGCACTGACCTCGCTCGAGGCCATATTGGACACTGGCTTAGAAGAAGATTATGAAAATTCTATCTTGTATGATTTTTTTTTTATTTTGATAGCTAAGTTTTGGCTCACACATTCTCCGTAGAGTAGGGGAGACATGGGTGATTTGGTAGTAATTTAAAACTATATATGCCGGTAATCAATACTGTTACATACAGAAGATATAAACTCTGAAATAATTAGGGCCTACACACATTATTTTTTTATGAAAGCAACTTTTATAATCATTCTAGAATTCTCTATCCTTTATAGTCTAATCAGGTCGGAGATTATCGAAGCAGTGACTTATGCATACATCACACTTCGCAACACTTTATAAAGTGAATTACACTTAGCTTACATCTGTTCAGGAATCAGTATTTTCATATTTTACGGAAAATTATTACATAGTTCAGGAATATTAGCATTTAATTGTAAAAGTTAAATTTTCACCATCATAAACTTAATTTAGCAGATGAGGTAAGTTGCTTAGACGTAGAAAATCACTACAACTAAAGTCGAAGCAGAAAGAATAGCCGGATTTCTATTCCCCTTACAAGTACTTATGGCTGCGTCTCAGTGAACAGAGTTGCTTATAGTAGCACAAGAAGGTGTAACGCTTTACAGTAACATTAGTTTCTATTGGACAGAATATTTCTAAGTGCTAAATTTTAATAATTAAGTCAAAAGAATTTTATAATACCTGCGTTATATTTATATACCTACGTTACTTGTCGCACAGGCGCAATATTCAATAAAATCAGGTAAACTGATGTAACAAAATACCATAATGCTTTTGTTTAATCAGTAAATAGTTAATTGCAAATATGATATGCAGAAAATAAGTTACTTTTGTAATCTATTTCCTAGTTAAGCTCCAGATCGATTCATTAAGCAGGGCTCACGGAAGAACAAAGGTTTAGTTTTATAAGCGTATGTGAAGGAATGTGTGGGTAGTGTTATTTGTCAAACCTAACTGCATTGCTACTTCCAAAACCGTATATGAACACTGTAAAACAATATGTTGTCATGATAACTGATTTGCATTTGATAAATTCTTTCTAATATATTACCATAAAATAGGTACTAAATTGAGCATTACTCCGATACCGGTCAACCAATTTGGTCCCAAATCAATAGGCTTTGTCCCATGGATGTTATAAATGTCTGTACCAAGTTTCATGAAAATCATATAAAGCGTATTTGAGTTATAGCGTTTACAGACAGACGGACAGACATTTTCCCGTCCAACACACATTCTCAGAAAGTACCATTCTGGCACATAATAAATATCACAATTCATCAATTAATTTTCACATCTGATAGGCTACATAAATTTTTGAAGAATTGAAACCAAACGGATTTTTTTGAATTATAAATACTCTTCCCCATAACTTGATTTGATAATGAATTGTCAATCGCATAGCAAAGATCTTATTTACTATAACATTACTATTAACTGTACAACAAAGAATGATTGGTTTATTATGTCACTATTTTATAATTCCTCGTCATTTTCACTATCAACTTCAGAACTGTAATGTCGTTCCTGCCTATCTGCTTCCTGGAATCTCTTATGCCGGTTGTCGACCAAGAGCTAAGCTAAGTTATTTTAACTTAGCTCACATACAGTGCGGGATTTCATCCGTAGTTGTGCCGACAAAACTACATAGGCCTATGAAATCCGGCACAACTATATATGAAATCTCTCACTGTATGTGAGCTAAGCTAAGTTAGCTTAGCTCTTGGTCAACAACCGGCATTAGAGTGTGCCACGCATTTTCTCCAATCTTAGATTATTACACTGTCCAATAGCATAGCTTGACTCGGCAATAACTGACATTGGTACAGAGGTTCAGGTACAAGGTTCATAAACAGTTAGGAAAACACGACCAGAAAGCCGTCTATTCTTTCTGCCTCTACTATAATTAAATGTAAAGCAAGCTAAAATAACAAACTTACGGTAAAGGAACTCACGGTTTTGTTCCCCAAGTTCTTGACGCGACAGTTGAGGTAGGCCGTTTTACCCAGCAGCGCCGTCACGTTCTTTGACGCGATTTTGTCGAAGTAAGGACCCCTGGAAATGGGGATTTCCAGAGCGTTCCCAATGCTGCCAACATTCTGTGCGGCGAACGCTGAAACAAGAGAAACAAAATAATATAAATTTTATATTCTGTAACGTAAAATTGTCTCCTAGATGGGAATCGAACACAGGTTTTCAACAAGTTTTGCTGACTAGCACATGAAATATCCAGTACCATTACAAATATTCCAAAATGAGAAACATGATTATACAGGGTGTTAATGAATAACACAGAAATATTTTACCTGTGTATAGAGGGGTCATAAACAAGCAACTTTTATTAGGAGATTTTTTCTCTATGGATTCAATTTTTCCTGTCACAGCATAAAATCTCCCAGGGCATGGCCGCCCCTGACATCTTCTATCTATATTAATAAAAGGAAGTGTCTGTCTGTCTGTCTGACCGCGATGCCAAGCGAAATCTACTGAACGCAGAGATCTGAAATTTTAAACATAGATGGACTGAAGGGTCGGAAAATGCACCTCGAAGCCGGAATTTTAATGCTCGCTTTAGTTCGTGAGTTATGAGTGAAAAACGGGCAGAAAACGTGCATTTTTTGCGTTTTCGAGGCATCAGTTTTCAGTAATACATTTGAATATCAAATCAATTACAGTAGGCTTTGGCTATTTTTGTCATTCCTTGGACATAAAACTATCGCGATCGCTTGAATGTTTTAGCTCACGCTGGTCGATTCATTTGTTTAGAGTGTCAACCTACACGGAAGAGGGATAATCAATATTAGCCTAAATATGGTCAAACGTTGTTCGATTTGGACGAAACTCACTATACAGGGGTTTTCTGGGCAAAGGAACTCGAATCTGAGATCGCTTTTACCAGGCGACGCTACCTAATCGTGGTATGTAATTCACGTGATTTCGGTGTTAATACATATAATGATTTAACTATTATGATTTAACTAATTTGTACATGTGTTCCTTATATTGAGAGCGAAAACTTTTATTTGAAACTTTTTTTCGAAAAAATTCTCGGAAGGGTAGTTTCAAGTCACCCACTGTTCACTCACTGATTGTAGAAAGTTTGCCTTACGTGGTGAACAACTGTATACGCGCTCTTTCATGGCCTCTTATTCTATATAAGAATGTGAAGTGAGAAAGATGTATTGCTGGCCATGCATAGAGTAAAGAAGTACCCGAGGGAAATATTCGATAAATTTCGGAAATTATTCTTTACGGCGGAAAGTTCAATAAACGTCTGCAGTCACTTTTTTTTTTTTTTTTTTTTTTTTTTTTTTTTTTTAGTTTGTCATAACTTATAGCCTGCGCTTTTAGTCGCATCATTGAAAGAAGATGTATTTATAGGATAACTAGCTTAAAAGACCCGGCGTCGCCCGGGTTTTGTATTTTGTAATTGGAAATTAGCTTATGAAGGATTTTCAATTTTAAATTCTAGGTCCTTATATAGGCATTTATAATTTGAAATAGGAAGAACGAATTATTACACTCAAACTATTCCCTCAGAAAACGCTTGATATAGTTTCTTATGGCTCATAGAGGATCTAGAATTTTGCATCCCATCGCTTGTACAGTGCACAGCAAGCCTGGTAGAGGTTTAAATAAGAAGAAACAGAAATTCCTGTAACATAAAATTGTAATATCGAGGCGGGAAATTTCCCACTCTTATGTTACCATAAAGCATTATCACTTTCATACTTTTCTCTCCAAAAACCTGCGATATAATATAATAATATACACATTACCATACCTCGTCTTGTTTTCTCTATGTCCAGGGTAGAGAAAGTTATGTGATTCCCTTATTTTGTGGATTTCATTCTGTAATATTTATTTATAACATGAATTATTTTGATAACTTCTCTTATTTGTCAAAAGTGCATTTCAATTGTTTTTTCCAAGCCCACCTGATACCATTTGGCAACAATATATTCTGTGATTTGGAATTGATAATTCTATGTAAAAAGGGATTAAGTATTTTCAAAAACATTTAATTTTTGGCATTTAGAATCAGAATTTTTCAAAATCCTTTCTTAGTGAGCACCTACATTATGAAACGAAGGTACTGTCAAAATTTCAAGTCTCTACCTGTTATAGTTTAGGCTGTACGTTGATTCCTGTCATTCAGTCAATCAGTCAGTCAGTCATTCATTCAGTCAGTCAGGACAAAGCCTTTTAGATATATAGAGATTAGCGTAAAATTGTGTCTTGCGATTCTGTACAAGGATATGTGAATACTGCTAACTTTTATTTGGGCAGAGGAAGTTATGTGACTTTCACATCAGATTTTTAATTTTTGAAATAATTATCGCGGGCGAAGCCGCGGGCACATGCTAGTCTAACATAAAATTAAGGTCTGGATTTTATTTAGAAGCATTCAAAAGTAACGATGTTAGAGTCTGCCTATGATAAATTATTTTAATCTGCATGGTTTTCCGTTAAATACGCGTTTATATTAATACAGTAATGAAAATTGTCCGGTTTACACACATAAAAGTAATCCATGTAGGATGGGATCGAACCCATTACTTCCGAAAAAGAAACCTGCTTCTTTACCGACTTCTTAGGCTGACGGAAAGATTTTTGAAATATGTTTAGAAGGGTTTATGCTCTTCCTTTCCTAACTCATGTAATAAACATAGCCATATTTTTAGATTGTACTATACTAAACTCACATGAAAGTTTTATGTTTTCCTTCCATACAGAGCTGTTGAGATGGAAACCCTGGATAAGCGACATTGATAGAGTGCAAATCTATACACTTGTGAAACTTTTTCTGTTCGGATTTACTTTGAACTTAGGCAAGAGATTTTATTCTGCAACTAGGTATGTTTGCGAAACAAGCCTGTAAGGGCTAGCTTAGCAATCCTACGAGCCAAGACAATAGTTGGGAGGCGCGTCCAGAAACTAAGTTTCCCTGGGCCCGTTTACAGAAACAAAACACAATTTCATGAAAACAAAGCGAAGGGGATTGCTGAGTGAAGGTGTTTTGCTTCAACATGATAACACCCGTCCTCATGCTGCTCGTGCAACCATGAAAACCATCGATGACATTCGCTTCAAGTGCCTCCCACATCCGCCATACTCCCCAGATTTGTCACCATCAGATTTCCACATCTTTGCTCCATTAAAGCTCAAGTCTGATGAAGACCGTCCAATCGGCAGTGCACGAGTGGCTACAGCATCAACCAAAATAATTTTTCTCATGTGGTATTGAAGCACTTCCTATCAGATGGTGCAAGTGCATTGGACTGGGAGGGGACTATGTGGAAATAGTATATTGCGATACCAGTGCCGTAAGCGGTGCATACAGATCGAGGAAAGAGTTCGAAAAAACGAGGCGCTTGCGCCGAGTTTTTTCAATTTCCGAGATCCGTTATGCGCTTACGGCACGAGTATTGCATGTTATTTTTGCACGATGATTATTTATATCAATTTAATTATATTAATTGAGATATTACCTGAAAATATTATGTATATACATTATTGAAGATAGATGTTTATTTCATAAAGTGATTCGCATGCGTTGGTTGTTATGGGAACCGAATATTTGTCCTGTTAAAGTCGCCACAAACTGGGGGGCCTTGGTTCCGGTCTTCCATAAAGGCTTGTATTATGATGATTTTACTTACGGCACTTGTGCTTTTTGTAATTTTTACCGGACGGAGATTTTTTTTGTTTTCATAGCAACCAGATTGCGTGCGGGAATTTCAAGTTACGATCCACGGCAACAATATTCGTAAGTACCACTAATTAGTTACGTCGTGGAAAAAAAACATTACGCAATTTATACTGTAACATACATTCCTATGTAATTTGGGGATTACTGCAACACCCGTTATGTGCAATATGAGGGCAGTGAATGTTATCGAGAGAGGCAGCCGCAGGGAGCTGTAGTTTTCTTTTCTCCAGTAATCACCTAGGTGTGGCAGGCATGTGTCAGACTGCACAATAAGCTGCATGTCAGGGGTTTGATCCCCGGCATTGTAACACAGCTTGTGGGGTAATTACCCTCATCAACAGAACTGCATTGTCTGACAACGCTCTCTCTTCAATGCACACCTCATATTACATAAGTAGGCCTACTTATGGTGTCAGCAATGCTATATATAAATATTGTGATTCAGATCAATTACGAGTAATTTAGTATCTAATCGTATTTCTATAAAGGGTGTTAATGAATAACACCGAAATATTTTACCTGTGTACAGAGGGGACATAGACAAGCAACTTTTATTAGGAGATTTTTCCTCTATGGATTCAATTTTTCCTGCTACAGCATAAAATCTCCCAGGCCATGGCCGCCACTGACTTCTAACTTTAGAAAAAAAATGTAAAACAAAGAACTTCGTTGTTAACACTGTAGTCAGTAGTTATGAATAAATAATAAACTAATGCAGTGGCGACCAGTCATGTGATTAGTCTGTAAATTTTGCAGATTATGGAAACACTAAATTAACTGTTGACGATTGATTAAGAGTCAGGTTTTTATCGATCACTAGGAATGCATGAAGTCAATTTAATGAACATTTTAACCCTATTTTGGTTCATTATTGACTTATGAGCATCAAGTTGTAATGACTTGAGTGTTCTGTAGCATACACACTTTACGTCATAGAGCAAAAATCTCCTAATAAAAGTTGCTTGTCTAAGTCCCCTCTATATACAGGTAAAATATTTCGGTGTTATTTATTAACACCTTGTATAACAAAAGAAAGTGTTTGTCTGTCTGTGCGCGATGCCCAGCGAAATCTACTGACCGCAGAGATCCGAAATTTTAAACGTAGATGGACTGAAGGGTGGGCGAATGCACCTCGAAGCCAGATTTTTAATTTTAGCTTTCGTTCGCGAGTTATGAGTGAAAAACGGGCAGAAAACGTGAAATTTTTCGCTATCAAAGCATCAGTTCTTTGTAATATATTTCAATTGTCAAATCAATTGCAGGTGGCTTTGCCTTTTTTTTTTTTTTGTCGTAAATTGGAAATAAAAGCATCACGATATTTTCAGTATATCGCATGGAACTAGGCCTATCGAGCGTTTCGATTCTGTGAGCTTAGGCCTATCCTTGTCGATTCTTTTGTTTATAATGTCAAATACAATAGAGGCGCTTTCTAATCGTGGAATCTCCAAAGCCGGATTTTTAGCTGTTTCATTATCATTATTAATAGTTTAGTTTATGAATGATTCGCGTGTAAGTATTAATAAACAAAATTATTAATTATTTTGCTCTTAATTTTTAATTTCTGAATTAATTGTCGTGGGGGAAGGTGCGGTCACCGGCTAGTTATAAAATAAAACGCCTGTTTTTTAGTATCGCTTCTAACTGCACCTCCCAGTCAAACTTCTGCAGGAGACTTGCTAGGAAGCGTTGCGTTTAAACTACCACCCTACAGCCCGGACCTCGCTCCCAGTGATTTCCATCTTTTCCTACACCTCAAGAAATGACAGAGAGGAGGAGATGTTTGTCACACTTTGGTTCAAATCCCAGGCGGCAGACTTGTACGACACAGGTTTCAAAAGTTGGTCCCACGGTATGACCAATGTTTCATTTCCGGTGGCAAATAATAGCTGAATACTTGCTGTATCTGTTGGAATGTATATGTCCACGGCTCCAGGGAAAACTTGTTTTATGGACGCGCTTCGTAATAACTGAGGGCGAAGCCGCGAGCATCTACTAAATAGCAACATAGCCTATATTAGCCTATATATAGCCTATATTAAAACGGTAATAAAGCCTTCACAATATTCATTCTTTGCTTCCCGTGTTAAAGTTCAAACCAAACAGCAGAATACTAAGATAATCCAGTAAGACAGGGCATAGAAGTGGAAACAATAAATAAAGAATTAATGCCAGCTGTTGATCCCCCACTAGCGAGTAATCGAAATTCCATGGCCCCCTGGAGGAGCTCGCATAATCCAGCTGTCAGAATCGCATTACAACCGTGCGGATTTCTTGTTACCGATACAACAGATGGCCTTGATTAAGACAGCGCCCGTCAGATTCCAGAAAGAAATCCTCTATATCCTTTCCAATTCAACTTTCCTCCTTGGAACTTGACGGAAAATGACGCTGTAGTATGTTCCTACGTTAACTCTGCTTTGGATGTATGCTCCATTATGTTAAGACGATGGAAGTCATCATCTACACCTGCACAAAAATTTAATGGTTCCTCTTTGTTCCGATTTGTCGCAAAAACTTCTAGACCGATAGAGCTGAATATTTGCGTGAATGTAGTTCCTGAACCCGGAAAAAACACAAGACTATACCAGCTGACTCATCTTCACTATTGTACCTAATATCATAATCATTAAAATTCAGTACCAATTAAAATGAACACAAGCTACGGCACGACAATAAAAACAAATACGCATCAATATTTCACACATAATATATCTAAGAAACTTTTTGCACGACGTAACTAATTAGTTGTACTTACGAATATTGTTGCCGTGGATCGTAACTTGACATTCCCGCACGCAATCTCGTTGCTATGGAAACAAAATAAATTTCCGTGCGGTAAAAATTACAAAAAGCAGAACAAGTGCCGTAAGTAAAATCATCATAATACAAGCCTTTATCGAAGACCGGAACCAAGGCCCCCCCACTTTGTGGCGACTTTAACAGGACAAATATTCGGTTCCCATAACAACCAACACATGCGAATCACTTTCTGAAATATAACATCCATCTTAAATAGTGTATAAACATAATATTTTCAGCTAATATCTCAATTAATATAAATAATCATCGTGCAAAAAATAGCATGCAATACTCGTGCCGTGAGCGCATAACGGATATCGGAAATTGAAAAAACTCTTTCCTCGATCCGTATGCGCCGCTTACGGCACTTGTATCGCAATATACTATTGTCACATAATTATCAGTTCTTCTGTTATTCATTTTCAGGTATATCAGAAGGACTTTCACTGTGTCATTCATTTGTATGTAAGAGTTGAGTGAAGTATTTGTTAGGGGCAATTTGATGGGGATGCTAGTTCAGATTTTTTCACAAAGGGTGTCCCAGTAGTAGTTTACCCATTTACTCACTTGGTTAGTAACACAATAAGAGTGTTTTATATTGTAAATTTAAATGTAACACATTGGCATTTATTAAATGTCTCTCTAAAATCAACTCATTACATCTAAAATACGAATTATAAGTAATAGGGGATATTGCCCCGTTGCCGGTCAGGCCTCGTTACCGGTCAACAAGTAGTTACACATTAAGACGCTAGATAGCAGGAGAAAACAGTTATGAAGTAGTAGGTAGTGATCCTGCCTACCACTACATAAGTGTTTCCTGCTGCTATCTAGCGTCTTAATGTGTAATTACTTGTTGACCGGCAACGGGGCAATCTCCCTTAATGGATAATTTATTGATCATTTTGAAAATGTGTTTTTTTTTACTATTTTTATGATATAAATTCATTGTTTCACTATTTTAGGCCATAAAATGCCTTGCCCTACACATCACTTATTACTGATACTCGATTCTGAACTGATAATGACGTCACTGGTCGTGCTATAATTTCCGGTGGGCACAGATGAGTTGATGCAATTAGTGCATTGCGATGCGCGTTTGTTTATTTTTTTTCAGTAGAAAGAGCGGCCAGTGACTGAAACTTCTCAGGCAGAATTTAATTTCCGTAATTGCTGTTGGGATTGTAATGCAAATTGATATTGTAGTGATCTGGCATATTTGATAGGGAAACAGTTTCCACGCTGGAGAGCACATTCCTAGCCATCGCCTCTTCAAAGCCAGAATGCCTAAAATTTATACATGGAAACGCAGTGATGGGCTGGATGGAATAATTTCAGAAATCGAATAATTGTATCATCATATAATATAAAGAATTAGCTTAGAAGGCGTCGCTCTAGTTTTGTATTTTGTAATTCGAAATTAACTTATGAAGGAATTTCGATTTTCAAAATTTAGAATTTGAAATGAGGAGGAACGACTTGTCGCACTCAAATTATACCCTCAGAAAATGCTTGATATGTCTTGTGCATTATTTTCGTGGATTTCATTCTTCATTATTTATTTACACCAATGAATTATATCGATAGCTTCTGTAATTTCGTGCACCATATCATGCACTTCCAAAGCTACCTGTGACCACTGCCAACAATACACTGTTGTCATGAGAACTGTACATGGAATATGATTTGGATTTGATGAATTTTTTTGTAGTAAAGTATTTCGCCTCCCCGAAAACATTTGAGTTTTTGGAATTGAAATACAAATTTTGCAAAATCCTTTCTTAGTCAGCACTTACATTATGAGACGAAGGTGCTTTCAAAATTGCAAGTGAATAGAGTAATCTGTTATCATGCAATATAAAGAACTAGCTTAGAAGCCGTCGCTCTGGTTTTGTATTTTGTAATTCGAAATTAACTTATGAAAGTCTTTCGATTTTCAAACTCTGGGTCCATACATAGACATTTATAATTTGAAATGAGGAAGAACGACTTATCAAACTCAAACTATTCACCTCAGAAAACGCTTGATATATCTTGTGCATTATTTTCGTGGATTTCATTCTTCATTATTTATTTATACCAATTAATTATATCGATAGCTTCTGTAATTTGTACAGTCAGTCAGTCAGGACAAAGCCTCTTTTATATATGTATATATATATATATATATATATATATATATATATATCCTTATATGGGAAGTAATTTATACTATTCAATAATTCTATTTTTAATTCAAGCAGTGCAAAAACAATATTTTAATATGTTATCGATCTTAGAGAGCCGTGGTGATGCGGCAACTACTCCGGCAAGCGAGTACTGCACGTAGTATAACTCATGTCTGCAGGCGCAACGGTATATTCTATGTTAGAAGGAAGTTTTCTGCTTTTAGGATCAATGCTTGCCGATGGGGCATATTGCAGGGATATTAGTAGAAATATGAAGAGTTGCTCAGTTGGTAGCGTGAGCCGGGGTCATTACGTCATCACGATGAGCTGCAATTTAGTTAACATTACATTGATTGCTCCGTAGTTCAAAATAGACCCAATTCAATTTCGCCATCGCCCATCATTTAAATTACAAGCTCCGGTGGTATAATGCATGGCGAAGGAAGATGAATGGTGAAAGAAGAATAGGAAACAGGAGAAGGAGACAGAATATAGAAGAGAACATAAGGAAGAGATTAATAGACAAAAATTAAAACATATAAAAATCAGAAGCTATCATGAAGATGATGAAAATAAGAAAGGGAGATAAAACTTTTTTAAAAAACTCCGTGGTGCTACATCCCTGAAGGGATTAGGCCGACCGCTGCGTCATCTACCGTAGGCAGATGGCAGGATTGGGGGGTATGTGGTCAGCAAGACGTGGTTTAAAACATTTCTAATTTCCATTCACCCAACCCCACTCGTACCCCCCAAACCCCCGAATCGTTGGTGTCAGTGTGAACTCCATATGGAGTATTCTAATTTATTCAGACAAAGTTTCCCTCTATACTTCATAGGGGCAGAGATATATATCACAAAACAAATTTTGAACGGGTGGTGATTTCGTACTTAGGGAGGCATGAAACGAAAGGTATGAAAGAATATTTCGAAAATCATGACATGGTATCCATTGCAATAGGTAGAAAATTTACCTAAAATGAAGCTTTTATCATGAAGATGATGTAAATAAGAAAGGGAGATAAAACATTTTAAAAAAACTCCGTAGCGTATATCCCTGAAGGGACTACGCCGACCGCTGCGTCATCTACCATAGGCCGATGGCAGGATTGGGGCCATGTGGTCAGCATGCCGACACCCACGGCCGTTAACGGTGGTTTCCATGACCGGAGCCGCTACTTCTCTATCAAGTAGCCCCTGAATTTGACTCACGAAGCTGAATGCGCCCCGTTCCATACTTCCCTAACTCATACCGGGGATCGACCCGAGTCGACGGATCTGTAATCAGCGACGCTAACCACAACACCAAGCCGGACGGCCAAGAAAGGAAGATAATAAAGAAAAAGATAAAGGCGAATAATGCAAATAAAGTGGTGGATATGAAATGATTTAGAAAAATAAGAAGAGGAAAGAGAAAAAGAAGCCGATATTAAGAAAACAGGAAGAAAAGAAAAACAAGTAGAGGAAAAAGAAAAAGAGGAAAAAGAAAAAGAGGAAGAAAAAATGAACAATTTTCCCTAGGCAGAAAATTAAAAATAAATGATTCGATAAAGGATAAATAATTGAAGATAAGAAGAAGGCTTGAAGAATAGGAAACGGAGAAGAAGAAGAAGAAGATTTGAGAAAAAATAAAAAAAATGAAAACTTAAATAAGAAAGAAAGAAAGAATACCAGAAAGAGAATAAAAAAATTTCTGCCGACGCTCGAAAAAAAGTATCGGCATAATTTGTGTTCTGCTAGATAACAGAGTTTACAAAACAATACAACAATACAAAGTGTACAAAATGAATGAAAATGTACAAAATGAATGAAAATGTACAAATTGAATGAAAATGTACAAATTGAATGAAAATGTACAAATTGAATGAAAATGTACAGAATGATTGAAAACGTAAGAATGAATGAAAATGTACAGAATGATTGAAAACGTAAAATGAATGAATTTGTACAAAATGAATGAAAATGTACAAAATTAATAAAAACGTATAAAATGAATAGGCTACAAAATGTACTCGTTAAATGGGACGTGAAACTTTAAAATTCAGCCCAACAAGTTACTACAGGCCTTACGGGGCAGCAATCAGCATCAAGGGTGATGTTGCCGAGCTAACAGTAAAGGTACTTTGAGTAGGGAAATGGGGGAAGGACACGGGTTATTAAAAACCTGCTCTTTCCCCATGTAAAACCTATTCTAAAAATATTTTTGAAGTGAAACTTCTTTAGCCGCGGTAGGGGTAAATCCAGACCTTGTGTTACGCTCAAAATCGTCACGAAATTAGTGAGGTGTGACGGAACGGACTGCACAGAAAACAATCAACTCAATGATTAAAATCCATAAATTAAAAATTAAAAAATCCAAAATTTAAACAATCTAAAAATCCAAAATAAAAAATCCAACAAATCAAAGATCCCAAATTTAAAAATCCCAAATTAAAAAATTAAAAATTCCAAAATTAAAAATTCAAAAATCCAAAATTAAAAATTCAAAAATCCAAAATTAAAAAGTTAAAAAATCCAAAATTTTCAAAATAAAAAATCCAAAATTAAAAGTTCTAATTATTCAAAATTAAACAAATCAAAAAATTCAAAATTAAAAAATCCAAAATCTAAAAAATTAAAAATTAAAAACCAAAATCCAAAATTAAAAAAACGAAAATAAAAAAAAATGTAAAGATCTAAAATTAAAAAAAAATAAAACATCCAAAATTAAAAAAAGATTGAAAATTGAAAAAATCCAAAATTTAAAAAGTCCAAAAACCTAATATTAAAACGTCAAAAATTAAAACAAGTTTCACTTCTGTCGCGTGGTGTTCCACGCACACTTTTATCTTTTACTCTACGCAACTGCTTTGGAAATGATAGTGTCAATAAGTACAAGTAAAACAAGCAATTTAAGTAGAAGATAAACTCACCATTAATCGGGAAGAGGAGCTACTCCTAAATCTTCAAATTCGTTCCCACTTTCGTCGCTGCTATATTCTTCAGATTCTTCAAGATTTATCACAACATTATCGTGTGGCGATTAGGATCCACAGAAATATAAATAAGTTACATGGAGTGTCTATATTCGAATTGAAGCATCTTTATGAGATTCGTATGTTCGAGAGAAGTGAAACGGTAATAATTACTTGAGTTGTTTACTGTGAGGTTCGCCTCCACTAGTTAAATTAGTCGTGGATATGACTTAAAGAAAACCAGTTGTTCATGGGTTCGTTGAATTTTCCCCGTCGGTTACATGCTAAAAGCTATAGGCTAACAGTCTTACTAATAATCCAGTTGTAACATTTATACCAGGAATATACACAGCTGAGGAGAAAAATTGTACTAATAATCCTTGCATAAGGCTGAATGTGTGCAACGCTTTACACAGCCTGGCCCCCTTGTATAAGCTTGACGTAAATAATCAAGATGGCCGATATCCGTAACAGCCGGTCGTTTCGTAGATGTCTGAGATTGAATTTTGAGGCTATGCATATTCTGAGCTGCTTTTGCGGAATTATAAACATTGTTCCTTGTTTGCGGGACATATTTCCATACTTGTACCCATGATTACAGCTTTCTGAAAACAATATAATGAAATACTGAAACTAGATTTTCTCTCGGCAGACGATGCATTGCTGTTTGTTCACTGCTCCGACAGATGGTATTCCGCAGTCCTTCATAGCCAGGGGCTAGTAACGTCATGAACAGCGTGACGTGTTTGATGACGTTTCACGTACAAACCCAGAGTAGCCCTTGGCAGTTATACTGCGTTTATTGGTAATACGGCTTATGTAGAACTTGCGCAGAGAACAACCAAACAACCGTTTAACGCAAATATAAGCAGCTTTTATTAGTAAGGCCAAAAGTGTACCAAATTTCAAGTTTCTAGCTCATCTGGAAGTGGGAAAACATTAATGTCAGTGAGTGAGTCAGTTATCAATGTTGCTTTATATTATAGATATTTAACAGTGAATGCAAATTAAATTATAAGAACTAAACTAAACTTCGTGGATCTGCATCCCTGAAAGGACTAGGCCTACCATTCGACCGCTGCGCCATCTAACATCGGCAGATGGTAAGATTTTGGGCATGTGGTCAGTATTACAACACACACAGCCGTCAATGACGGTTTCCTAGAGCGGAAGTGCTACTTCTTAATCAGTTCGATTCTCACGAAGCAGAGTGCACTCCGTTCCAGTCCTCATTGTCTCATAAAAAATCGAGGTGGTACCGGCATCGAACCCGAGCCGGTAGACGCCAACTACGAGACCGCACTCATATTAAATTATAGGTAGAATAATTTTAAATACGGTATTAACTAAACAGCAGGCTATATCATATACAGAGTGTTAATAACAACGGAATATTTTACCTGTATATAGAGTGAACATAGACAAGCAACTTCGATTAGGAGACCCTGACATAGATTCAATTTTTTACAGTTACAGCATAAAATCTCCCAGGGCATGGCCGCCATTGACTGAAAAATGCAAAACAAATTAACTTCGTTGTTTACACCGGAGTAATGAATAAAAAAATAGTATATTGCGATACAAGTGCCGTAAGCGGTGCATAAGGATCGAGGAAAGAGTTTTTTCAATTTTCCGAGATCCGTTATGAGCTTACGGCACGAGTATTGCATGCTATTTTTTGCACGATGATTATTTATATCAATTTAATTATATTAATTGAGATATTACCTGAAAATATTATGTATATACATAATTGAAAATAGATGTTTATTTCAGAAAGTGATTCGCATTTGTTTGTTGTTATGCGAACCGAATATTTGTCCTGGGGGGCCTTGTCCATAAAGGCTTGTATTATGATGTGCCGTAAGTAAATTTTTACCGCACGGAGATTTCTTTTGTTTTCATAGCAACCAGATTGCGTGCGGGAATGTCAACTTACGATCCACGGCAACAATATTCGTAAATACCACTAATTAGTTAAGTCGTGCAAAAAAAAAAAAAAAACTAATTCAGTGGCGTCCAGTCATGTAATTAGTCTGTAAATTTTGCAGAATTTGAAAACTCTAAATTATGATATAGCTGTTGACGATTGATCAAGAGTCAGGTTTTTATCGATCACTAGGAAAACATGAAGTCAATTTAATGAAAATTTTAACCCTATTTCGCGTAATTATTGATTTATGAGCACCAAATTGTAATGACTTTAATACCCTGTAGCATACACATTTTACGTCGTAGAGCAAACATCTTTTAATAAAAGTTGCTTGTCTATGTCCCCTCTATACACAGGTAAAATATTTCTGTCTTATTCATTAACACCCTGTATATAGGCCTACGCAACTGCTTTTCTATTTATTGCAAATATGAAAAATTCTAACACATGGAACGCGCTAGATTTAGGCAGCATGTACAAGACGTTTCACGTACCCAGCTGCTGCATTCCCGATACAGCCTTCCCAACTGTCAAAAATTAAAAATAAATAATCTTGGAAATTTTGTTAAGAGGGGAAAGTGCACAATGCGGCAGGAAATGAAATGTCTAATTTGTCGTAACCATGACAGCGAACATGAGTTGCATAGATGACGTGTGCCGTGATATGCATAAGTGCCTCTCAGCACGCGGCGTCATGCGCTCGCCTCATAAACACGGCTGCCAACTTCACAGATAAGCGTCTAAATCCGACATTGAAATATTACAAGACGCAATCATGCTGGTACACCTGCAACATGTACAGCTACGCATTTAGCGATGCAGATATCTAAGTTCATTCCAAAGCCGTCTACAATTCTATAATAAAAAGCTTCTCTATTTGCAAGTGGCCGTGGATTTATCTATAAAGAAGTTTACTGTTTAATTTCGCTTTGTAATATGCCATTAGGAAAGTTCAAGGTAGGTCTAGAATTAAATGGCAGTCACCCGATTTTAGCTTATGCAGATGACGTTTGCTTGTTGAAGCGATGATATAAACACAATCGAGAGAAATGCAGAAAGTCTTTTCGATGCCTGCAGGAATGGTGGATTAGAAATTAATACAGAAAAAACTAACAGTAAGTATATGGTATGAAACGTAAAAATAATCTGCTACAAAATATTAGAATAGCCGGTAAATCGTTCGAATAAGTGGAGAAATTAAAATATCTGGGAGCAATAATTACAGATACAAATAATATCAAGGTAGAAGTTAAGTGTAGACTCAAATCAGGAAATGCTAGCTTTTATGCAGTTCAGAAACTCTTATCTTCTCGCCTTCTGTCTAGAAATCTAAAAATAAAGGTTTATAAGACAATTATCCTGCCGGTTGTATTATATGGATGTGAGACTCTTCGGGAAGAACATAATCTGAGAGTGTTCGAAAACAGGAGGCTTAGGAAAATATTTGGGCCTAAGAGAATGAAAATGGAGACTGGAGAAAACTGCATAATGACGAGCTTTATAACATGTATTCGTCACCGGATATAGTAAGGGTAATTAAATCACGGAGGATGAAATGGGGGAGGAAAGTGATATCTAAAAAGTACTGACTAGGAGACCCGAAGGGAAAAGACCACTTGGAAGACCTAGACGTAGGTGGGAATACATTAGGATAGACTTAAGAGAAGTAGGATATTCAAGGGATGGTTGGATGGAGTTAGCACAGAATAGGGTTGAATGGCGGGCTCAGATAACCGCTGCAATGAACCTCCGGTTTCCATAAAATAGATAATATTCCTTTAGCTTGCTTAGAAATGGTCTATTGCCAATGAGTAAGTAAGTAAGTACATTTGTCAAAGACAAAGACTCTCACATAAAAATTTTAGGTTCACATTTTAAAAAACTGTCAAAAGAAAATAATTTTTATATAAAAAATAATAAGTCTATATCAGACACTAAAGGAGACGTTAAAATTAAATCTGAAAGTTCATTCCCAGGTTAGGTTTTAATTAACTGTACGAAATTTCAGGTTTCTAGGACAAATGGTTTGTAAAATCTCTCTCAAGAATAGCATTTGTCTGTCTCTTATGAGAAATTTTAAATTTTCCCTTCACAAGATTTATATGAAGGGAAAAAACACATATGCTGTTATGATGAAAGAGACTAAATTGATACCGTAAACATTTCCGAGGAAGAAAATGCATTGTTTATATAAATCACCGATAAATTAAACAATTTATAAAGCGGAGACACACGAAAATAATATATTAGCTCAACATCCAATTTACCAAGACACACATACATACACACATAAATTCTCATTCGACGGGTTCAGAATCTCATTTCAATTGCTAAACGGCCTGCTAGAGATTCTAGAGTGAATTCATTGCTCTCTTCTCCATTCTAGGATATAAAAAAAAAGACGGAGACAACAAGTTGCCAAAACTGCCTTCTAACTGGATTAATCCAATAGAACTGCACATGAAATATTTATATGTGCATGGAGCGTGTGTGTGCCCCCTCAGTAATGATATACTATTCCAGCTCCTCAGAGAACTACTATACGCTCACAATGGAGTCTTTTGTTATTATTAAACTCTGACATTTGTTCCATATATCTAACATCACCGAGGCAAATCCAGCCAGTACTTGTGTAGTTTAGGAACTACGTGCTAACATTTCTTAAGAGTTACTAGGGGGCGCTGGTGAAATTCTTATCAGAGACACGCTCGGTACACAAAACTTCTCCTTCCATAGGTAATTTATGTATTAATTTACTTTAATTACCGACAATTTTAATCGAAACTCACATATACTAGGGTCGCCCAAAAAAGGAATGCAACACATTTTTTAAGAGAAACTTCTTTAGCCGCGGTAGGGGTAAATCGAGAGCTTGGGTAACGCTCAAAATAGTCACGAAATTAGTGAGGTGTGACGGAACGGACTGCACAGAAAACAATCAGCTCAATGATTAGGCTTATCCAAAATTTAAAAAATCCAAAAATTCAAAATTAAAATATCCAACATTTCAAAAATAAAAAAAATAAAAATAAAACTTTCAAAAATCCAAAATTTAAAAATAAAATAATCCAAAATTAAAAAATAGAAAAAAATTAAATATAAAGATCTAAAATTTTAAAAATCCAAAATTAAAAAATCCATAATTCAAAAATTAAAAGATCAAAGATTAAAAAATCCAAAATTCAAAAATAAAAAAGTCCAAAAACCCGATATTAAAAAGTACAACAATGCAAATTGAAAAATCCAATAATCCAAAATTGAAAAAAACAAAAAATTAAAACAAGTTTCACTTCTGTCGCGTGGCGTCCCACGCACACTATTTTTTCCTTCAACAATTAGGCTACATAGACCAATTACCATTTTAATGACTTGGAATGTATGCCTATTCTTGGGTATATTTAGGTCGCTGATGCCAAATCTGCCATTAGTTTTGCCCTATCAGCTTTAGTTTGTGAGATATGGTATTACCATTATGCATATTGTCGCATTTTAAGTTTGATAAAAAAACAGTGAATATTTTTAGCTTCTAAATCACGTGAAGAAAAAAGCAACACACTAACATTACATTAACATTACAATAACAGTATAACATGGGGTCTTTAAAAAAATTGATATTATCACATACTGTACGGTCGTTTATGACTTATGAGCTGTCAATTCTAGGGATAAAAAATAATCCAGTTTTCAGTTTTTCTGTAGGCCTACTTCGTACAGTTTTCGTCCTATGTGTCCAAAGTACGGACAAGAACCTTCACTAGATATATTATCAAGCAAGATTTTGTTTCGCTAGACTAAGAGTTCACGAATAAAATGTATACAAAAGTAGAGCTGGTAGAGAAAAACTGTTTACATATTTGGAATAAGCACACTAAGTATAGCCAAAATCCGGTAAAACATCTGAGACACCAAACAAAAAGTTCTTTGTTGGGCTGTGTTATTTATTGATCACAATGAAACTTACACACAAGAAAGAAATATGTTTCTTCTACACTCCCTATTTTTCCATGTGATCTATGGCATTCCTCCAGCGAGACACAAGGGCTTGTATGCCCTGTCGGCACCACTAAAAAATACTAGACTTAACTGTTTTCTTCTAAAATATTCAAATAATGGCACTGAAAGCACGCGAAAATAACTTTTCTGATAAAACGACAACAGAACTCCCGCTGCTTCCCAGATGACGTGGTGCGCAGTCTGGAAGAAAATCACACGCGTTTACGCACGGCTTTTGAACACCCCCTGATTCCAAAAAATTGCAATTACTGTATTTACTTCGCCCTAATTCACACACAACATATAAACTCTTGCCGGACTGCAAAGAAAACACTTATTACAACCACTTAAGTTAGCTTTGACAAACAACACTAGGCTCGTATTTCTTCACATACGGAGTGTTAATGAAAATCACCGAAATATTTTACCTGTATATATAGAAAAGCAACTTTTATTAGGAGATTTTTGCTCTATGGATTCAATTTTTCCAGTTACAGCATAAAATCTCCCAGGGCAGGGCCGCCACTGACTTCTAACATTTGAAAAAATGCAAAACAAAGGAACTTCGTTGTTAACACTGTAGTAGTAAGTAATTATGAATAAAAAAACTAATGCAGTGGCGGCCAGTCCTGTGATTAGACTGTAAATTTTGCAGATTATGGAAACACAAAATTATGTTATAGCTGTTGATGAATAATTAAGAATCAGGTTTTTATTGATTACCAAGAAGGAATGAAGTCAATTTAATGAACATTTTAACCCTATTTCGCGTAATTATTGATTTATGAGCACCAAATTGTTCTGACTTTAATGCCCTGTAGCATACACATTTTACGTCATAGAGCAAAAATCTCCTAATAAAAATTGCTTGTCTATGTCCCCTCTACACACAGGTAAAATATTTCAAAGTTATTTATTAACACCCTGTATGCTTATCAAGCTTTAGACCTTCATTATCCCATAAGCCCTGCTTAATGAATCGTTTACAAAAATAACTTATTTTCTGTAGGCCTATATCGTAATTGTCATTATAACTGATTAAACAAAAGCATACTGGCACTTTGTTACATCAGCTTACCTGATTTTATTAAGAGCCAGTATGGTACTTTATGAGATTGTGTGGTGGACGAAAAAATGTCTGTCCGTCTGTCCGTGTGTCTGTACGCACCATAACTCAAATACGCTTTTTCGGATTTTCATGAAACTTGGAAAACACATTTATAATGTCCATGGGAAGAACCCTATTGATATTGAACCAAATCGGTTCGCCGGTACCGGAGTAATGCCCAATTTAGTGCCTATTTTAATATAGGTAGATTATGGCGCCTTTCTAATAGATCGGCGCCATCACTCAAATACGCTGTATCGGATTTCCATGAAACTTGGTATACCCATTTATGACGTCCATAAGAAGTGCCTTATTGAATTTGAACCTAATCTGTTGACCGGTACCGGAGTAAAACCCAATTTAGTGTATATTTTAAAGACGCGGTAACTCAAATACGCTTTACCGGATTTTTATGAAACTTGGTATACACATTTATAATGTCCATGGGAAGACATCTATTCATAATGGATAAAATCGGTTGACCTGTTTCGGAGTAATGCTCAATTTAGTGTCTATTTTATGGTAATATACGTATTCGAAAGAATTTATAAAAAAATGAAAATCAGTTATCTTGACAACATAGCCTATTGTTTTACTGTGATCGTATAAGGCCTTGGAAATTAAAATACAGGTAGCTATGACAAAAAACATATTGATTTACATGCGCTTATCCAACTAGACCGTTAAAGTGACCCAGGTGGCCGAGATGGTAGACCTTTCTTCTTCCGTAAGGCCTGCTTAATGAATAAATCTGGAGCTTAACTTGGAAATCAATTTAAAAAAAAACACATTCTGCATATCATAATTGCAGTCATAACTGATTAAAAAAAACATACTGGCACTTTGTTACATCAGCTTACCTGATTTTATTTCTCTTGTTGCTATGGGAAATACTAAGGTTTATGAAGTCGCTGTGGCTAGAAGCGAGTATAGAAGTCCATATCCACAGCTAAAATGACTTTCATTGCACTTCCCAGAGAACAAGATAAACGGAAGGCTATGGAGCGGAAACTATTGCGTCACCGGAAGTGAAGTAGTGCGGACCAGTTCGCATTTGTCATAGGAAAGAAAAGAGAAACGCGCCATTTGAGTGCGTAGTCGAGCGAAATATATAAAATAATATACATGCATCCGTTGAGAATCGCTTGTAAGAAACAGGTACATCTAACACTCAATGTAAATGTATTGTGCATTAATTCGATCTTTATGAGATTGTGTGGTGGACGGGAAAATGTCTGTCCATGTGTCTGTACGCGCGATACCTCAAGTACCCTTTATTGGATTTTCATGAAACTTGGCGTACGCATTTATAACGTTCATGGGAAGAACCCTATTGATATTGAACCAAATCGGTTCACCGGTACCGGAGTAATGCCCAATTTAGTGCCTATTTTAATAGATTATATTAGAAAGGCGCCATAATTCAAATACACTTTATCGGATCTTCATGAAATTTGGTATACCAATTTATGACGTCTATGAGAAGTAACCTATTGAATTTGGACCTAATCGGTTGACCGGTACCGGAGTAAAACCCGATTTAGTGTCTATTTGAAAGGTGCGATAACTCAAATATGCTTTAACGGATTTTCATAAAAGTTAATATACACATTTATAATGTCCATGGGAAGAAGCCTGTTGATATTGAACCCAATCGGTTGAACAGAACCGGAGTAAAACCCAATTTAGTGTCTATTAGAAAGGCGCGATAACTCAAATATGCTTTATCGGATTTTCATGAAAGTTGGTAGGCCTATACACATTTATAACGTCCATGGGAAGAAGCCTATTGTAATTATTAGGGCACAGATTTTGATGACATGTCATCTTTTAACTGGTACATCATGGACTAACTTTTGTAGATATTCTGATCATGCCTGCTAGATTAAAAGAATGGTAATTTTGAAGGTCAATTTTTTGTCATTTTCCCAATTTTTTAAAGTCATTTTTAGAATTTGACGTCTTTTTTTATTATTTTACGCAAATTTTTTCCACGTTTTAGATTTTTAGGGGATTTTTTTAAAAATAAGTCATTCTCGCATTAGGCTATATAGAGTTTTTGTGCATTTACTTACATCGAATATTATCGGAACTCTCAATAAGCATATATAAATAGATCTTGTTATAATTTTTATTTGGATATAGAAGGACGATGTTTGCTGTTGGCATTTAACTGTATGTACCAAGTAACTAATTACAAGCCTATAGTTGAGTCAACAATATAAATGCAGAATAGAATAAACTAGCATTTTCATAAAAAAATTGGGTCTTTTGTTTTTAGTTTTTGGGTTTTTATTTTTTATTTTTGCAGCCATTTTATAGCTCTTTTTAAAAGTATTTTTAGGTAATCAAAATCCTGGCCTTGGTAATCATGCATCTGTGCGGTAAGTTAGGTTGTCGGCACTGGGTAGACTATTGGAAAATCGACTTTCAACTGTCACAGCATGTATGCAAAATGGGCTGAAAGAAAAAAACACTATCGTAGAAAAAGTATTTGTATCATATCAAAAACATACTCCGTTATTATCTCTAGCGATGACCGATGTTTTCAAGCTTGCAGAACTTGATTAATGCTTTGAATTTGAGACGGTTTTGCAGCTAAAATGACGTGAAAGCCCGGCCCAATATGGAATCTGCATTGCCTAATGGACTGTAAGATGTTGAGAGCAGAAATACATCACACACAAATTAGTTTGACAGGTCTGCTGACGTAATAATTGAGTGCGTAACAATGGAAAAAGCCGTGTTATTCATAGTGTAATAGGGCAGGCCATGTAATGGATGTTCAGAGAACCAAAATTCCCCGCGGAACGGTAATTTATTGCTAATGTTCCCACCGCCCGGCGCTGCAGGAATTGTCTTTACTATTCCCAACGCATGCGCAATGCAGCCCAACAAATTCACACTTCTTTTGTTTTCGGCCAACAAACAGCGTCAGCATTTCATGTCGAACCTGGAGTATACGTGCCATTTGTAAGCCCATCTAGGGTTTTTACACACTATTGCATTCATGTAGCTTTCTCCAATGGGGTGTAAGTGTTCATTGAATTTCCATCGGTCAGAGGTGATGTATTGGTGCGGGGTTTTTCCTAGCCGAGCCCTGTTCCACAAAATAGCTAATAACTAGACTTCGGACTTTTAGGTAGCTAAAAATGCTGTTTTAGGTACCTAAAGTAGGCTCTAAAAATTGGAAAATAGGTTCTAAAAATCGTAAAATAGTCTCTTATAAAATCGTTAAGTTGCCAATTTTCTTAAATATCTCAATTGCAATGCAGAATATTATATTTATTGAAGTCACCATCAATCGATAATCATCATAAAACACAGATATAGGCCTATGGTACACAGGGCCTGTATTAATACCATAACAGTGAAAACCTAATCCTTGCGCCCAGAAGATACGAATATCATACTAGCATATTCAACCCCTTGTATCCCTCAGTGTTTCAGAAAACTACTTTTTCGTTTTTTTACTGGATGTATGAATAGGGAGAAAAACACTACATTTTCTTGGGAATTCCAAGGAATTTTTCTACTGAAGACGAAACATTCCTTACTATTTAACCAAGTCACAAAAGTGTCATGTACTGCACATTCCGAGTTAAAATTTAGTACGAACTTAAAATAAATGCTAGAATTTATAACAAAAGATAACTTTTTTGGACTTTAGAGGAAAAACAAGCAAAACGGCTATATTAGGCTCTAAAGTAAAAATAGGCTGTTTTAGGTCCTATAAAAGTATCAGTTTTAGGCATACTCACTTATGAAACATGCATATACAAGTTTTTGTCCATATATCACTTAAGGTTAAAATAGGTTTTTACCTAAAATCCGAAGTCTATTAATAACATTAACTATTTAGTAGTAAGTAAAGTGTTCCCTATTACGGGCCATGGAGGCCCAGAGGGTCCAGGAGGTTGAAGATCCCAGATTTTTAGACAATCGGCTGTGAAGGTGGTGCGAGTGTGAGGGAGAAGATCAGAAATGGAGGTACTCCAGTTAAAATTCGAAAAATATGCCTTTTAAAACCGCATTTTAACTTATTTCTGGGGTAATAAAACTGAAAAATAAATAAATGTTCAAGTTTTTGGTAGATACTTTGATAACGGATTAGTTGTTATGGATAATAACTAATGAGAAATGAGTGATGACAAGAGGGCCAGAGAAAATCTCAAGAGAGACACAGCCAGACATAAATAGAGAGATAAAGTTAGAGAGATTGCGAGAGAGGGCTAGAAAAAAGCTAAGAGACAGCTATAAAAAGTAAAGTTTTCCCTATATAGGCCATGGGTGCCCAGAGGGTTCCAAGATGTGAGGCTCCCAGAATTTTAGACAGTCGGCACATGTAGGTGGTAAGGTTGTGAGCCTTACGCACCGGCCGCCTTTACCCCCAGGATTGCTCCTGGTATTTATTTCTGTTAGAGGCTGAGTCGACCCCAGGGCCATAGTGCCACCAGAAGGATTAGGCCAATTGAAAACCTCCAACGACCTCATCGGGGATCGAACCCGCAATCTTCCAGTTTGTAGCGCACCGCCTCAGCCACTACGCTACGGCGAACTTCTGAAGGGTATGTAACCCCTTAAATTTATTGTTAGTTATTAAATAACTTCAGGGTATTGTGATGGATTTTTAGGAAATAAATGCCTTGTTTATAGGGCACTTATCGTAGCTCCTGTGATGATGATGATGATGATGATGATGATAATAATAATAATAATAATAATAATAATAATAATAATAATAATAATAATAATAATAGACAGAGGATAGAATACCCAAGAATACCAAAGAAAATTTTATAAAGAAATATTTTTGGAAAAAAAACTTTGGATTGGAAAGTAGAAGGAAAAAGAAGAAGAGGGAAGCCCAAAGAGTGCTGGATGAATGGGGTGAAAAGGAGTATGGCGAGAAAAGGATTAACTTAAGTGAAGAAGATGCTATGGACAGGGACTTATGAAGGCAGAAGATTGTTGTGGGATGAAGGAAAACCATAGTATTGTGGAATATTCCTTAATAAAAAATAAAAATAAATAATAATAATAATAATAATAATAATAATAATAATAATAATAATAATAATGATAATAACGTAGGTCTACCGCAATTACAGGCTCTAGCAAGCTCCAACCACATTTTATCCTGGTATTGTGTAGAGGGCACAGAAATGTTAGTACAGTCTATTCCGCTTGTGTCGCTGCTATCGACATCCGTTTCCTCTTCTCGCAAGTCGCGAGAAAGTTCAAAGTTTCTGAATCCGTAATCTGAAGTTACGTCGTCTCTGTCACTCCTTTTGTTCCACCAGAGCAGGAAGTGATGTAATTATGAATGCGATGACGTCATAAAACGGCTCCAGTTTCCACAGCCCACAAAAGAGATTTCCAATATAACGTGAAATCCGAGTTAGCTAGACGTCAAGGCCTGCTTATACCAAGAAACTTAATATTGCGGTATATTGTTCTCAAATCATTCAAATCATTCTCCGTTTTGAATAAAGAATAGTTGTTGGTTGCTTTGTTTGTATTCTTAAATAATAACAGGGATTTAATGCAACTTAAGCTTGTGACCGTCGCTGGTGTGACGGAATTTTGTCCCGCAGGAGTTCATTTACATGCATATAAATATATAAAATGGGTCTGTCATATTTATTAACCAAAGTGCCAAGATGGTACCACTTTATAAGATTGTGTGGTGGACGGGAAAATGTCTGTCTGTCCGCCTGTACGCGCGATAACTCAAATACGCTTTATCTGATTTTCATGAAACTTGGTATACACCTTTATAACGTCCATGGTAAGAAGCCTATTGATATTAGACGAAATCGGTTGACCGGTACCGGAGTATCGACCAATTTAGTGCCTATTTTATGGTAGTTTTCTAGAAAGGCGCGATAACTCAAATACGCTTTATCGGATTTTCATGAAACTTCGTATACGCATTTATAACATCCACGGGAAGAAGCCTATTGATATTAGACCAAATCGGTTGACCGGTACCGGTGTAATGCCCAATTTAGTGCCTATTTTATGTTAATATATTAGAAAGAATTTATCAAATGCAAATCAGTTTTCATGACAACATTTTGTTTTACACTGTTCATATACGGCTTTGGAAATTGCAATGTAATTAGCTTTGACCCACATATTCCTTCACACATGTTTATCAAACTTTAGACCTTTGTTCTTCCGTAAGCCCTGCTTAATGATTCGGTTGGAGCTTAACTCGGAAATCGATAACAAAAATAACTTATTTTTTGCATATCATAATTGGAATATTATCACTGATTAAACAAAAGCACTAAATTGGGCTTTACTCCGGTACCGGTCAACCGATTTGATCCAATATCAACAGGCATCTTCTCAATGATGATAAAAATGCATATACCAAGTTTCATGAAAACCCGATAAAGCGTATTTGAGTTATCGCGCGTACAGACACACGGACAGACGGACAGACACACGGACAGACATTTTCCCGTCCCCACACAATCTCATAAATACAATAATACATTAGAAAATAGACAATGTTATTCTGAAAATTACAAAATTCAGACGCCAAATGTTCAATTTACCAAACACAATAAGTGATAAACTCCATCAGTTACTAATTTATCCACGAAACGTAATTTTCCAGCGCACATGTCAGCGTTAGACTTGTGGTGTTTTTCTACAAATTCCGGGGTGCGCGGGCAAAGAGAGTTAAGTCCACTTTCTTGTTACTGAGAATTAGAGTGACTTAACACACTATACCAGCCCAACATTGCTTTAGAGATGGATAAACCCATGAGGCACACATTCATAACTACCGTACAATTTTGAATATGACTTACTGGACTTAACACAAATGTAGAGAACATTTTTATCTATAACTCTATGGACATATCTCAATTTTTTAGGGTGGTGGACTTAACACTCTTTGCCCGCGCACCCCGGAATTTGTCTACCTATCTCTACAGAAAAAGAAATCAGTTTTGATAAAATCTAACACATGGAGTTTCTCAAAAACCAGATTACAACTTTCTAAACGTGACATTTTCCCCATTTGAATAATCATGGCCCACTTAAGCTACGTGTTGATTTGAACGAGTGTATAAAAGACAAGCAGTTGCCAGGAGGCCGTGGACGGGGAATTAACTCCATACGTACAATAACAATGTGTAAGCTCGGGTGTCATGTAGGGTTCACAAACATAAATTACAAGCGCACGGCATGTAATCACAAGCGGCCATGTTTACATAGCTTTCTGCGTGCTTGTGCGTCACGCTTCAGCGCGATTATTCCCATCCGCAGCGACTTCATTATTTAGCATGCCAATAATACCAATAAAACTATGTCAAGTCAGAGCCAGTGCCCTCTATTGTATGCTAGTTTTAAAACGTTTACAAGACATGGAAGAAATAAATGATAATCGGCTGTTTAATTTGAAATCTAGTTCCATATTTTGTTATTTTTGCGATAATATGCATCAAATTTGCTTGATATTATAATATTTTTGCACGACGTAACTAATTAGTGGTACTTACGAATATTGTTGCCGTGGATCGTAACTTGACATTCCTGCACGCAATCTGGTTGCTATGAAAACAAAAGAAATCTCCGTGCGGTAAAAATTACAAAAAGCACTAGTGCCGTAAGTAAAACCATCATAATACTAGCCTTTATGGAAGACCGGAACCAAGGTCCCCAAGTTTGTGGCGACTTCAACAGGACAAATATTCGTTCCCCATAACAACAAACGCATGCGAATCACTTTCTGATATAAACATCCATCTTCAATAGTGTAGCCTATATACATAATATTTTCAGTTAGGCCTAATATCTCAATTAATATATTTAAATTGATATAAATAATCATCATGCAAAAAATAGCATGCAATACTCGTGCCGTAAGCACATAACGGATCTCGGAAATTGAAAAAACTTGGCGCAAGCTCCTGATTTTTTCAAACTCTTTCCTCGATCCGTATGCACCGCTTACGGCACTTGTATCGCATTATACTATTACCCGTATTTATTAATATGTCAACACATATTTCTGGCATATTTTAAATATCGTGCATATCTCTGTCAAATGAAACATTTACAGCATATCTGGCTAAATACATGTTTTGAGAACTGGCTGTACAATAATTGACAGTACACAGCCTAATATTTTCGGAACCGGTTGTATAATATTAAAGCGACGTTTAACTTAATTAATTTTCTATTTAAATATTTATTTACAATTTGTTCCAATGACCTTGTTTTTCAAAAAGATTTGTAATGTAATTTATACATTTAAATTTTATATGGTTGAAAGTGGAAATAAGGGATAGTAGGGCATTAACAGAGGAGAAAATAAGGGATAAATGCAAAAAATAAGATACCAAAAGTTTCATACTGCTACTGGTACTAGTGACTTATAGGCTACTCCTTTATTAGTAAAATATTCTCTATTTAATACATGTACATATATATATATATATAACTTATATATTCTCTATTTAATATATATACTTAAATTTTATAAAACAGAAAGAACAATAAAAATGTAGTAAATAGAAGCTGAAGTTGAAAAAAAAAACTTCTGTGAGAAGTGAGCAAATTGGGAAAAGGTCTATATTATATAGCTTAAAAAATATGATAAAAGTATAAAGGAAAAAAATAGACAGAGATTGGTCGGGATAACGTAGTATGGAGAAAGTATTGTAATCGTGATAAAAAAAAAAATCGAAATCGAGTTAACACCGATGCCTAGAAACCGAAAAAAAGTGTTTTTGGAATAACGTCTGTCCGTCTGTCCGCGTATAAGTTATCTCTACTCTAAACGGTTCATTGAATTTCAATTTTTAAAATCAAGGACTTTCTCAATTTCATCGAACAGAAAATAATTTTGTTACCGATATAACATATTTTAATTATTGCATATACAGACAAACAGACAGACATTTTCCCGTCCCCCACACCCCCGACAATCTCCGAAAGTACCATCACAGTATAGTATAACAGTAGCGAAGCTCTAATGAAAGGAAAATGCATCCTTTTGACAGATCGTGCGACACTAGCACCCCAAGCGGTCAGCAAGACGGAACTAGCAAACAGCCATTTCCAGCATTGAAAAGATACGAATATATGGCTGTATTTCTTCTTATTTTTAAAATTACCAGAACGAGATTATTACCGGAAAGGCATACTGGTGAACTCACCAAATCATAGACTTTATGGTAATGTAAAGAAGTTGTAGTTTCAAGATCGATGACATTGTATATCTTATAAAGTATCAGACCGGTTTCCGTCCACCATATAAGCTACATCCCTACATCTTCAAGAATTTAATTGACCTACTACTAACATATACTGTACTTACACTGAAAATTCTGACAAATAAGAAAACTTAATAATTTCAATAAGCATGTAGTAGTACTAGTTCAGAAATTAGGGGGGAAAGTAAAGTTCTATAGGCATATAGCACGATAGGCCTATGGTCAGTATCAGATGCAATAGCAAAACACTTTTGTCTTTTTCTTCATTTTGTTAAACACGATAAATTATTAAAAAGTAAAGGATTAAACACGTTATCTGTATTCTCGACAGTTTAATTTTGTTAAATTCAATTATATAGGCCTAACATAACCTCGTGTTAAAACATTTTCAAAATTAGTAGGGTCAGGTGGGGTATTTGTAAAGAGGCCTATATATTTAGAAACCTTTGCATCGTTAGGATTTTCATTTATGATATACATATAAAAATAATTAATTGTATATAGCATTTACAAGCCATTTTCTGCTCCTAAAATTAAAAGAAATAGGAGTAAATGCACTAGTATGGATGCAAGCATGATAATCACAAATTTGCAATTTAATTTCACAAATAACTGTTTTTGCTTACCTCTCAGGATCTTTAGGGAACCTGAAGAAAGACAAATCGGGAGAATTCCTTTGGCTGTTGGTGCAATTTTTAGCACCACAAGCATTTCCATAAAATATTGTTGACATTTTACATAAGCAACAATGCATGCATATTGTGTGGATCTTGCTCACCGCTACGAGCGCTGCCGTCGCGCCGGTTGAAAAAAACTGTATGGAGCTTCGCTACTGTTATACTATACTGTGGTACCATTCTGGCACTTAATAATAGAAACACAGAACGCCGAAGGTAAGAAGAGGGAATGTATGTCCCTATGTTTAATGCGGGAGAGACAATTTCTCACACAATGTATAAATCCATGACGGACTGCAAAGAAAACAATCAACTCAGTGACTAGGATCTTGTACCTTTTACTTTCTCGCATTTAGGCCTACGTAGTGTAGAGAAAGTAGTGTGATCGTGACAAAAAAAAATCGAAATCGAGATAACGCCGGTAAACATCTGTCGCAAAGCATTTACAGGCCAGGAATTTCTTCATGGGGCCAAACAAATGAAAGTCCGATTGTCTAGACTATACAGAGGATTCTGGAGCACCTCCCAACCAAATGTTTAGATTTTCTCATGAACTGCTGCATTGGGGGCGAGGATTGTCGTGAAGAAGTTTGACACCATCAGCATTAATGTTACAGCGTTTATCACGAAAGACACGACGCAACTTTACGAATCTTTTAATGTACACTAATAGCTATTAATAGCATGAATGTTACAGCGTTTGCAAGGAAGATGCAGAAGTGAAAACAGCAGTCCACAGATGGCTATACTCCAACCGAACGGACTTCCATGAACAGAGGTTTTTTTTTTGAAACTGGTATCACGATGGCAGAAATGTGTTGAGAAACTTGGCGACAATTTAGAAAAATAGACAAAAGACTTCCTTCATGTGTGCATTTGTTTGTAATCGTACCTATTAAACTTTTTGGAAAAAAAAACTGTGCGTGGAACGCCACGCAACAGAAGTGAAACTTGTTTTAATTTTTTGATTTTTTGGATTATTGGATTTTTATATTTTGGATATTTGAATTTTTTAATTTTGGATTTTTTTATTTTTTAAATTTTGGATAAGCCTAATCAATGTTTTCCGTGCAGTTCGTTCAGTCACAGCCCCACAAATTTCGTGATGATTTTGTTCGTAACGCAAGTTTGGGTTAGCTCTCGATTTACTCCTAGCGCGGCTAAAATATTGTGAAATACTTTTCGATCCCCCCTCGTAGATAGCATTACTCCCTGTGAATTAAAAAAGAAATCTCATTAAATAAAACGGAAAATTAAAGAACCCCCCATTTTTTACTGACGGCGATGGACTAAAACCACTTAATATAGCTCACCAAATTCAGTGCACTTAATCTGAACGCTACTAAATGAACTTAAGTCAAAGCTGACTGGATCACAAAGCGTACTTGATCGTATCTAACAAGAACACCAGCTCAAATCACGGCCCACTTGATAGAAACATTACTAGAGGGCACTGACTCAGCTCACGGCCCACTTGATCGTAATGAGTTGCACTTGTTATTATCATTGTGATGGATTGACAGGTTTATTGACAGTTTGTTGTGGTTCGCTGATCCGGCAACGCATCCACTTTGATGAACCCATCGATCGTTAAAAGTTTCTCCTCTAACTACAGTACGTGACATCGAAATACAGTCTTGGAATTCAATTGTTTCTATTTTCAGATTCTGAAGGTAGAGTCAAAACTAAAGCAATTTATGTTACCTGTAATTATTCAAATTAGATAAAATATATTTGCATGGGAAGATTAAGATTTCAATTTTGAAGATATTTGAACCAAGTTTTATTATGTTATTTCTAGGCCCAATAGTTCGGACAAGTTCGTTAATGAGCAAAATTGGCCCAAGGGGAGGGTCGGGGGTTGAAATTATGAACAATTTATACCTCGGCCCCTACGAAGTATAGAGGGAAACTTTGTTTGAATAAATTAGAGTACTCCCTAAGGAGTTCACAGTGACACCAGCGATTCGGGGGTTTCGGGGGTGCGAGTGGCGGTGGGGGGATGGAAATTCGAAATTTTTTAAACCACGTCTTGTGGGATATCGTTGAAAAGCTCTTGATGAGTACTCTATAAATCAGTAACCAGTTTCTCGATAGCTCTCATATAAGGCGAAATTTTAGGGTCTGAAAAAGTGCTCTTTCCTCTTTTTTGCAGTTATTATTGCGGGTTTGCCATGCCAAGGCTAAAGAAGAAGAGTGCTGCGCAGCGACAATAAATTAAACCAAAAGCACTTCGAAATCTACCTCAGTCTGTAGGCCTGCCTAAAGGGATTTTTTTTTAAATTTTGATATCAAAGAAAAACTGCAACATATTGCACGAAGTGGAGTGAAATTAGGCTAAGCCGTCTATCAATTCCAAAAAAGTATATTGCGATACAAGTGCCGTAAGCGATGCGTGCTCGCGCCGAGCTTTTTTTTTTTTTTTAATTTTCCGAGATTTTGTTGATGAGTCAATATTTAACCTTTAAATGCAAAATAAATTTTATATGATGTAATAGTTTGACTTAAATTTGTAATAAAGTAACGGAAACACTCGAAGGGAAATCTAAAATTTATGTAAAATATGGATAATGGAGTACAAGAAAAACTAATGATACTAATCAATGAGTTAAATGTTTTCTTTGTAGTCCGGCACGGATTTATATATTGTGTGAGAAATTCTGTCTCGGGCATTTAAGGTTTAATTCACATATCTCATTAGAAGAAGATAGTATATTGCGATACAAGTGCCGTAAGCGATGAATACGGATCGACGAAAGATTTTTTTTCAATTTCCGAGATCCGTTATGCGCTTATGGCACGAGTATTGTATACTATTTTTTGCACGATGATTATTTATATCAATTTAATTATATCAATTGAGATGTTACCTGAAAATATTATGTAAATACATTATTGAAGATAGATGTTTATTTCAGAAAGTGATTTGCATGTGTTTGTTGTTATGGGAACCGAATATTTGTCCTGGGGGGGCCTTGTTCATAAAAGCTTGTATTATGATGTACCGTAAGTAAATTCTTACTGCACGGAAACTCTTACCGCACATAGCAACAAGATTGCGTGCGGGAATGTCAACTTACGATCCACGGCAACAATATTCGTAAGTACCACTAATTAGTTAATGGCCGGTTTCTATAAAGTCGCGAATTACCTATGGGTAAATTATCCAATGGACAGAATTTACACAAAAATAACACCACACAAATACAAATAATTTAAAGATAGTAATCACTTACACTTGTGGCGAGTTTCTAGATAAATGTCCTCTGAGTAAATATGAAAATGACAGAAAAAATGTTCCTACAAACTCGGGCTAGATCTTCCCAAGGGTAAATCGTCGGGTTAATTTATCCTTTCATGGATGGATGGATAAAATTTAACCTCTCATAGGACCAATAATAATCTCAACAATGAGAATCAAAGCCTTCTGTATTAAAGTAACTGTACAATTCCAAGGCCTTCCTCATTATATCATTGTGGGTGAACTGGAACTAATTTGTCCATGGATAATTTACCCATCGGTAATTCACTAGTTTGTAGAAACCGGGCATAAGTCGTGCAAAAAATTACAGTACGGTAATTCCATAGGGTTTTTGGAGTCCCCAAATTCATTGAAAAATCAGGGAACATTGTCTTACGCACAGCCTTGTCACTGCTTGGAATTCTCTCTGTCTTACAAGGAATTATTTCTCGCGTACAAAGGCTGAGGTTTAGTTCCAAGCCGTCTCGTGTGAGGGAGTTACTGCCATAATTACTGAATTTTCTATCAAGTTAACGCGTCTGTAACTACGGCGAGGCCTTTGAAGACGCCGCGACGTTAATAGACTGCCGGATTCCTAGCTGAGTCTGTTATCCCTCTTTCTCTGTCTATTTGCTCTCGCTCGTGGATTGTAAGTCACGGCTTTCAGTTTAACTTGACGCAAGGCTTTGTGGGATCATTCTCAGCGTTCATCAATATCACATGACAGAAACTCTATGTGTATACATAGGCGTACCGAGGGGTTTGAACCCCCCCCCCCATTGATTAAAAAAAGGAAAATTGTATAATTTTTTTAAGTCTGCCCATAAATTACTTAATACAAGTATAAAGCGTGGGAAGCTTAAAACTCGTTATTTTGAGTCTTGATTTTTTAAATTTTCCGGGGGGCACCCCCGGAAGCTTAAAACTCGTTATTTTGCATCTTAATTTTTAAAATTTTCCGGGGGAGCCCCGGAAGCTTAAAACTTGTTAAGTTATTTTGCATCTTAATTTTTAAAATTTTCCGGGGGAAGTCCCCCGGAAGCTTAAAACTCGTTGTTTTGCATCTTAATTTTTAAATTTTCCGGGGGAGGGCCCCCGGACCCCCCTCTCCCTAGGGGGTATGGAATACCCCCTAGACCCCGCGGATGTTATAACCCCCCTCCATATGGTCGGCCTGGTTACGCCTATGTGTGTATATAGGAAGCTTTAGTAATTGTTATTAAGTGCCAGAATGATACTTTATTAAGTGCTACTATGGTACTTTAAGAGATTATGTGTGGGGGACGAAAAATGTCTTTCCGTCCGTCCGTCCGTCCGTCTGTCTCTCTGTCCGTGTGTCTGTACGCGCCATAACTCAAATACGCTTTATCGGATTTTCATGAAACTTGGTATACGCGTTTATAATGTCAATGGGAAGAACCCTATTGTTATTGAACCAAATCGGTTCACCGGTACCGGCGTCAAACCCAGTTTAGTGTTTTTATTTAAAAGCGCCATAACTCAAATACGCTTTATCGGATTTTCATGAAATTTGGTATACACATTTATAATGTCCATGGGAAGACGTCTGTTGATATTGGACCAAATCGGTTGACCGGTCCTAGAGTAACGACTAATTAATTAAAAGTCACATGTTTGTTAATTTTTGTTTACCGGTATAATTTGACAGTTAACACTATTCCTTCATTTATGCTTATCAAACGACAACGTTAAACTAACTGAGTTGGCCAAATGGTAACGCAATGGACTTGTTTCTGGAGGTCCCCGGATCAAATCCCGATGCCGGCCGATTTGATATGGATTCTTTTTTTAATTTTATTTTTTATATTTACCGGTATGTGAGTGCGCGATTGTCAAGGTATCACAAATCTGTAGTTCTGCTGACGCTGGTCGATTTTAATCTGATTAGAAAAACTTATTTTCTGCATAATACAATTGCAATTATAATTGATGGAACGAAAACATACTGGCACTTTGTTATATCAGTTTACCTGATTTTATTATTATTATTATCACCTGGGAAAATGTCTGTCCGTCTTTCTGTCTGTCAATGTGGCTAACTAAACTAAACTAAACTAAATAAAACTAAACTCCGAGGCACTACAGCCCTCGAGGGACTTGGCCTACCACCCGACCGCTTCGTCATCTACCACAGGCAGATGGCAGGATTGGGGGGACATGTGGCCAGCATGCCGACACCCACGGCGGTTAATGGTGGTTTTCATGGCCGGAGCCGCTACTTCTCTATCAAGTAGCTCCTCAATTTGAATCACGAGGCTGAGTGCACCCCGTTCCAGACCTCCCTACCTCAGAAAAATCCGAGGAGGTAGAAGAAATAAACTATGGGCCTAACCATTATGTAAAGTGTTTTCTTTGCAGTCCGGCAAGAGTTTGTATATTATGTGAGAAATTACCATGCATTTAAGGGTGAATTTCTGGCTTTGTTTCGATGTCCAATATCGTCCATATTTTATTAAGTGCCAGTATGGTACTTTATGAGATTGTGTGGGGGACGAAAAATGTCTGTCCGTCTGTCTGTCTGTCTGTCCGTCCGTCCGTCCGTGTGTCTGTACGCGCTCTAACTCAAATACGCTTTTTCGGATTTTCATGAAACTTGGAAAACACATTTATAATGTCAATGGGAAGAACCCTATTGATATTGAACCAAATCGGTTCACCGGTACCGGAGTAATGCCCAATTTAGTGCCTATTTTAATAGATTATGGCGCCTTTCTAATAGAAAGGCGTCATAATTCAAATAGGCTGTATCGGATTTCCATTAAACTTGGTATACGCATTTACGACATCCATGAAAAGTACTCTGTTAAATTTGAACCTAATCTGTTGACCGGTACCGGAGTAAAACCCAATTTAGTGTATATTTTAAAGGCGCAATAGCTCAAATACGCCTTATCGGATATTTATGAAACTTCGTATACGCATTTATACTATCCATGGAAAGACGTCTGTTGATGTTCAACCAAATCGGTTGGCCAGTACCGGAATAATGCCCAATTTATTGCCTTTTATGTTAATATATGAGAAGTCGCGATAACTCAAATATGCTTTATTGGATTTTCCTGAAACTTTGTATACCCATTTATAATGTACATGGGAAGACGTCTACCGATATTGGACCAAATCGGTTGTCCGGTGCCGGAGTAAAACCCAATTTAGTGTCTATTTTAAAAACGCGGTAACTCAAATACGCTTTACCGGATTTTTATGGAAGTTGGTATACACATTTATAGTGTTCATGGGAAGAGGTCAACTGATACTGGATGAAATCGGTTCACCTGTTTCGGAGTAATGCTCAATTTGGTGCCTATTTTATGATAATATACGTATTCGAAAGAATTTATATAAAAAAAAAAGCAAATCATTTATCATGACAACATAGTCAATTGTTTTACTGTGATATTTTACGGCTTTGGAAATTAAAATAGAGATAGCTATGACCAAAAACACTATTGTTTTACATGCGCTTATAACTTACAACTAGACCGTTAAACTGACCCAGGTGACCGAGATGGTAACGTTTTGGCCTCACGTTATGGAGTTCCATGGTTCAAATCCCGAAACCAGCCAATTTCACTTTCTTTTTCGTATTTTTATGTGAGTGTGCGATTGTCAAGATATCAAAAATCTGTACAGTTCATCTGATGCTGGAAGATTTTAATCTGATTAAAAAGAAAACTAGACCTTTGTTCTTCCGTAAGCCCTGCTTAATGAATAAATCTGGAGCTTAACTTGGAAATCAATTTAAAAAAAAAAAAAAACATATTCTGCATATCATAATTGCAGTCATAACTGATTAAACAAAAACATACTGGCACTTTTTTACATCAGTTTACCTGATTTTATTAAGTGACAGAATGGTACTTTATAAGATTGTGAGTGGGAAAATGTATGTCGTCCTTAAGTCGCCTTTACGCGCGATAACTCAAATACGCTTTATCGGATTTTCATGAAACTTAGTATACGCATTTATAACGTCCATGGGAAAAAGCTTATTGATTTTGGAGCAATTTGCTTGACTTGTACCGGAGTAATACACAATTTAGTGCCTATTTTAAGGTAATATGTTAGACAGAATTTATGCAAATCAGTTCTCACGACAGCATATTGCTTTACACTGTTTATTTATGGCTTTGGAAGTTGCATTACACTGGGCTTTGACAAATAACACTACTCACATATTCCTTCACATATGCTTATTAAACTTTAGACCTTTGTTCTTCCGTAAGCCCTGCTTAATGAATCGATCTGGAGCTTAACTCGGAAATGGATTACAAAAATAACTTATTTTCTGCATATCATAATTGCAATTATCACTGATTAAACAAAACCATTCTGGCACTTTGTTACATTAGTTTACCTAATTTTATTAATATTATTATTATCACTATTATTATTATTTTATTATTTTAGGGGTAGCAGGTTTTTTTCTTGACTTTCATCTTAATCCCTCTGGACATATAAAAATCCCATGAAGTTGCATGTTCATAGAATCACGCCGTGCAGACTGGATGTGACAAGATGTGAACAGCGTTCTTACATCAGTAGGCTATATATCTATTTCTTAGAGCGTAAATGCTACAGGGAGCTGGTAGAAGCTTTGGGAATAAGAACCTTCCTTACCGAACTTCAAGGGTTTTATAGTTTGGGCTAGGCGTGCTTTCATACTTCCAACTACTGCAATACATTAGAGTGGAATGATGCCGTCGCGTATGGATGTTTATGGGTGTCTGTTTCCTTCACTGTCTTTCATCCTGTAGGCTACCCATAATCTACATCATGCATGCATTCCATATCCTGTCCTTTAATTTGTACGTTTCAAAATCTCAAAATGATCCCACATTTTCAAAAATAATAGGTGCCAATACTTATGCTCCATCCCTCGTATAAATGTCTTTATGCCCGGTTTCTATAAACTCGTGAAATACCTATGGGTAAATTATCCATGGCCAAATTAGTTCCATTTCACCCACAATTATATAATGAGGAAGGCCTTGGAGTTTACAGTTAATTTAATTCAGAAGGCTTTGATTCTCATTGTTTAAATTATTATTGATCCTACAAGAGGTTAAATTTTATCCAGCCATCCATGAAAGGATAAATTAACCCGAAGATTTACCCTTGGAAAGATCTAGCCCGAGTTTGTAGGAACATTTTTTCTCTCATTTTCATATTTACCCAGAGGACATTTATCTAGAAACTCGCCACAAGTGTATGTGATTGTCACCTTTAAATTATTTGAGTTTGTGTGGTGTTATTTTTGTGTAAATTCTGGCCATTGGATAATTTACCGGGCATAAAAGATGATGAAATTATTTTGTTTCGCTCTCTTTTATTAGTGGTACATAACAACTGATACATTATTTTTGGAGTTTACGTGCATCCATGTCTGAGAAGTGAAGACTAGACTCTTGTCTTCGTGACAATATTCACCTCTCGTGCTTAAAACACCCACTTTTTCTGACTTCTTACGTAAAGGACCCTTGTACTCTTTATTCTTGGCCTCTTTGACCCAAAACACTTTTCACTGGCGTCACTAAGTCAAGGCTCATTGGATCGTTCAACTAAAAATCTGGTGCAATGTCTGCTCACAGAAAACGAAACTACCTTACAGCACACGATTCGCTTAGACACTAGAATATCTTAATCTGTAAATTCATAACGTATATCGACAAGTCTTCGTGTCAGCTAATCCCATCTCGGCCACATTACTCGGTTTATAATTCTTTATTTTTAAATTTCTAAATAGAAGATTCAATTTTTTCTGTTACAGCATAAAATCTCCCAGGACATGAACGCCACTAACTTCTAACATTAAAAAAAAAGTCCAAACAAAGGAACTTCGTTCTTAATACTGGAGTTGTGAATAAAAGAACTAATGCAGTGGCGGCCAGTCATGTGATTAGTCTGTAAATTTTGCAGATGATGAAAACACTAAATTATGATATAGCTGTTGATGAATGGTTAAGAATCGGGTTTTTATCGATCACTAAGAAGGCATGAAGTCAATTTAGTGGCCATTTTAACCCTACTTCACTTCATTATTGGCTTATGAGCATCACAGAGCAAAAATATCGTAATAAAAATTGTTTGTCTATGTCCCTTCTATACACAGGTAAAATATTTCGATGTTAATTAGCACCCTGTATTCTCACTTTTTCTACAAGATTTGGCAAATACAAAAGGTTTGGTCAATAGTTGATTTATTTCGCCTAAATCCACATTGGTGATTTTCGATATTTTTGTCCGTATTTGGGGTTAATCTTGACGGAATTATACCAGCCCAAATTTCGTATGATGTTGATATGAGGGGAATTCCTCGATAGTTATTACCAGTGCACAGATTTTGATGACTTGTCACCTTTTACCTGGTACCTCATGGACACTGTCCACTAGTTCAGGTATTCTGATTATTACTCCTAGATTATAAAAATGACACATTTTTAGAGCCATTTTTTGGTCGTTTTTTCGCATTTTTAAATGTTAGGTCATTTTTAGGATTTAAAGTCATTATGTGGTCATTTTTTTTGGCTATTTTAGGTCTTATATCCTCACATGTCATATTTTATGCAATTTTTTATTTTATAGTCTTTTTTCACTTTGTGTTGTTTCTTGCATTAGCCTATATAGAATATTGTGTATTTACTTAATTTAATATTATAACTCTAATTAAATAGAATTAAATAGATCTTGTTATAATTTTAATTAGGATACTGAAAGGCGTTTCCTGTTTCCACTTAACCATATATCCCAATTAACTAATTACAAGCCTATAATTAGGTCAAAAAAATTAATGTAGAATAGACACAAATCTGACGAATAAACTAGAATTTTCATACACATTTTTGGGTCATTTTTGGTTAGTTTTTGGGTAATTTTTCTGTATTTTTCCAGTCATTTTACAGCTCAATTTTTAAGTATTTTTACGTCATCAAAATCCGGGCAGTGGTTATTACATTCGTCCCTTTCTCCCTTTTTATGGCTCAGTATCCTAATAAAAGTTGCTTGTCTATGTCCCCTCTATATACATCTAAAATATTTCGATGTTATTCATGTAGATTTGGTGAATACAAAATATTTGATCAATAGTTGATCTATTTCGACTAAATCCTCCTTGGTGATTTTCAATGTTTTCGTCCGTATTTGGGGTTAATCTTGACGGAATTATACCAGGTAAAATTTCGTATGATGTTGATAAGAGAGAAATTCCTCTATCGTTATTACATTCGTCCTTTTCTCCCATTTTATGGCTCAGTATAATAACATAATAACACCCGTTCCAATACACGAGTAAAACAGCTTGTAACATTGATGGAACTATATGATGACAAATGTTGTATCGTTGCTAGGCACACATTCTAATAGACTAGTACAAAGCCTGTGAATTAGTGGCACTGTGAGCACTAATGACACTGATTCACGCCGCTTGTCTTGTGTTTCAACCGACATGTAGTGTAATGGCTATTCAGAGTGTAGCTACACTCCCATCTGTTAAGTACAAGCTCACATCCCGAACAGTGAAATAGTCATAACAAGATACTGCAGATTATTATGAATACTGTTTTCCGGTTTTATCTCGATTATGGTTTCTGAAACGAACACTATACTTTCTCTATACTACGTATAAGCGAAAGATGTAAAGTAGGCCTAATGGCGATCATATTCAAACCATTATTGATATTAATAAATGAAATGACGACCAATAATTACCCCTTAACTAAATTTGCACACTTAGCTTTCAAAACATGAGGAAAACCGCGCCACATTTCCTTTTGAAATGAAAATAAAATCTCTTTAGGCAGGCCTACAGCCTGAGGTAGATTTCGAAGTGCTTTTGGTTTAATATATTGTCGCTGCGCAGCATTCTTCTTCTTTAGCCTTGGCATGACAGCCCCGCAATAATAAATGTAAAAAGAGGAAAGAACACTTTTTGAAACATTCAAATCTCGCCTTGTATGAGAGCTTTCGAGAAAATAGTTATTGATTTTTAGAGTGCTCATCAAGAGCTTTTCAACGATACTCCACAAGACGTGGTTTCAAAAATGTATAATTTCCATCCCCCCACCCCACTCGTACCCCCCAAACCCCCAAATCGTTGGTGTCACTGTGAACTCCATAGGGAGTACTCTAATTTATTCAAACAAAGTTTTCCTCCATACTTCATAGGGGTCGAGATATAAATGTTTTAAAATTTCAACCCCCTTCCGCGACCACCCCCTTGGGCCAATTTTGCTCATTAACGAACTTGTCTGAACTATTGGGCCTAGAAATAACATTATAAAATTTGGTTCAAATATCTTGAAAATTACGCTAAGTTTAGCGTATTCTAGGCATGCGCAGTGGCTCATATCGGCAACTTAGATATTTTTGTAGGTCCGATTTTTTTTCCTACCAGTACATAAGGGCACAATAGGCATACACACATCACATATTGTTACCAAAATTTGGTTTTACTGGAGGTTTAGGCTTAATTGCTTGGGACTCCGGGGGTAAGGGTGGGCACACAAAAAGGTATTAAAATTTAATACTTTTACTTTTTTTGTATAATAATTTCGATAGGCTCCTCTCCCTGGAATTTATACACACAGGTCACATGTTCCAACTCAGCTTCCAGGAAATAAAACAATTGACAGCGCCTCCCCCTCTTGTAACGGGCTGCCATACACGTTCAATTCATCCGTTTTATTGCCCCCGGCAGAATCTCATCAAGTCGAAACGGGAGAGCTTTATCGACAGAACGTAGAATTTATCTAATTAGCGAGGGGGAGGGGAAGAAATTAAATGTAGCGCTGCAAATCCATATCAGTTTCAATCACAATACAACTGTTTACAATCAACAACGGGTCACTACTCTAATTACTGATTACTCAACACCCCGACGCGGAATTTTAATTATTTTAATCGATACATGTATATCGATTGCCAGAGCTGGGATTATTCAGATTATTCCGCGTGTTTGATATTGACCAATGACGTTCAGGAATGCTTCGAATATCGACCAATGCTTCAAAGGATTACAAGGATGCGATTTTATCTGATAAAACGTCAGCTCGTTACCGGACTCTCCAAGGTGTAAATATTCGGTGTTTAATACGCTGGCAGTGAACAGAATAGAAACACATTATTTTGCACAACAGAACTTGTTTGGAAATTGAAATAATGTAAACGTGCATTGATTAAAAACACAATTTCGGTTCGGTGCAAGCCAGTTCATGTGTTTTTATTCTGTTCTACTGTTAGCTTATCTGAATTAGGTTAACTATTTCTCATTATCACTGTTGGTAGCATTGGTTAGTATATGGTAACATATTCAATTGTTCATACCTTTAGTATGCCGTGATATGACAGCTGATACAATGTTGATTTTATTTTAAATAACACAAGTAATTATTACTTTACTTACTTACTCAATGGCAATAGACAATTGCTAAGCAAGCTAAAGAATATTATCTATTTTATGGAACCCGAAGGTTCATTGCCGTGCTTACCTGGGCCCGACATTCAACCATATTCTGTGCTAACCCCATCAACCATCCCTCCCAAATCCTACTTCCCTCAAGGGGAGGTTGTAAGCTGTATCTCTGCCATGTTAAATTATTGATGTTCATGTTCCTTTTTCTCAAAAAGTATTTGATCAATTGAAACAAAATTTGGTAGACTTTTAGATCTGATTGGAAAATTGGCTATAACGATTTTAATAAAAATTTAAATTGGAAACTGTTATCTATAGGCCTAACTAATAAAATGGCTATATTAGTTTTTTCTCTGTAAAAATTACTTAGGGGTACTTTACTCGTATCCATTTTCAATTTTTCTAGATTATATCCATTACAGTAGGCGATACATGAAAACCTACCATAGTAAAGTTGTAGAGAACATTTAAATGAACATTTTTTGTCAAACATATTTCTTTATAAAATTAATAGGTATGAAGATAAAAACCAAATAAATATTTCTTAAATGTGAATTTCAGAACATACATGTTAATTAAATCTTGAAGTATATTTTGTTGTCCATGGTAACAAGAAAACTACTTATTTCGCCTTGTTTTAGAGGAGAAATAAAGCACGCATGCGTTGTAAATTACTAGGGCAAGGCATTTGATGATTTTGCATCTTTTTTATATGAAGGTTAAAAGATAGCTCGAATATATGTAAATGTATATCATGAAATAATTAATTAAATAAGGGCAATTTGTTTTTGCATTATTTTGCTTTATTTTGCATTTTTCGTCATTTTTCAAGAGATACGTCATTTTTTGGCAATTTTTACGTCATTTTCGGCATTTTTAGGTCTTTTCAGCATTTTTAGGTCTTTTCAGCATTTTAAGTCATTTTTGGTATTTTAAGTCATTTTTGGCATTTTAAGTCATTTTTGGCATTTTAGGCAATTTTCGGCATTTTAGCAATAAATATTTTTTCTTTCTTCTTAAATGACACATATTTGCTAGGGGCAATTTGATGGGAATGCCAATTCAAAAAGAATTTATTTTTCGCTAAGGGTGTCCAAGTAGCCTACTGTAGTATACATTTACTGATTTCTTTAGTAACAAAATAAGTGTGTTTTATATTGTAAATTCACATATAAAGCATCATCATAAACTGTATTTAGCAATTCATTACTTAAGAAAAAACTAATTATAAGTAATAATGGTAAATTTATTGGTCATTATTTTAAGATTTGGGGTCATTTTTTCACTTTTTTAAGGTCATAAATGCATTTTTTATTTTGCATTTTTTCACTATTTTATGGTCATTAAATGCCTTGCCCTATAAATTACTGTATACGATAATTTATTAACGATGACAACTTTTATTGGGGCCCGAATTTTAACGTTCTAAACATACTTTTAAAAAAACCTCTACAAGATGACATCACGACCTTAAAATACATTTAAACTTACCATAACAATAAAAATACTTTTAAGACAAATTGCTTATGAGAGAAGCTGAAATACAGATGCAGAATGCAATGTTATATTAGACCAGTGTTCACATCAAACCGTATTTATATAGGATAGCCACAGAATACAATAACCACACCATTGCTAATATTATTTACATTGAATTGTACAGTTATTTTGAGAATAATGCATTAAAAGCAGCTAGAAATGACAAAAACCTTTGTTTTACCTTTAAAATGTCCCAAAATATCGCCTAAACAATGCCCTATTTCGGTGAAAACTATAAAAATGCAGAATAATTACCTATAAAATTCATTTCATTATTAACCACATTTTTTATGCTTATTAGCAACATAGCATCGCCTTGGTATCATCAGAAAAGTGATGCAACGTCAACGAAATCCCGGTCATAATCATCACAATATGTTCTGAACACAGAATACGTAGAGTAATCCTGTCAATGATAACGCCTGACTGCTGTGACTAGACTACCCGCAGTACACATGAGCCGCTCACGGTTGCCTACAATGCAAGGGGAAAGTCGGCCTGGAAAAGACGACAAAACTCTTCAATGTTATTATTGTTAATAGACGTACAGTAGACCTCCAATTATCCGAATTCTACGAACAGTTTCTCGTATTATCCGGATCGCTTTGAGGCCGTATTCAAGTGGTTTTTGCAGCAGCGAGTATTGGGATTCCCTATTTCAGGGCGGAAAGACTAAAGGTACTGTACTATAATCATAATCACTTACATGGACCCACATGATTTTCAACCCATTTGTGTATTGTAGCACCGGATATAATTATACTGTAATAAATTGAGTTACTGTACATTCTATTTTGTCCGCTAAAAGTTTTGCTTTTTTGAAAATAATTGGACCTGAAAGACTGTTTCACAACGCTTATTGTAACAAAAACTTCTTGAATACCCCCTCAAAGCGATCCGGATAATTGAGGTTCTACAGTATGCCTCTAGTTATTTACTCGTCTCGGCTAATTCACCTAATGTCACTAAAATTCAGTATCTCTTAAAATGAAAAAATACATTACAAGTAACAAACAAATGCACATCAAAATCATGGCCTACTGTGAAACCAAACTTATTTTTGTTTCTCTGTCTTTCTTTTGTTACAGACAGGCACTGCAGTAAGTGAAAGAATTTTACTAACATAAAATAAGGACAAATGATAAAAATTCGACTACTTGAATGTTCTAAGATAAAAGCTGTAAGTACTTAAGTCCCATTTACATTTACATTTACATTACTACATATTCTAGATATAATTATACAGGGTCTTAATGAAATAACATCGAAATATTTTACCTCTGTATAGAGGGGACATAGACAAGCAACTTTTGTTAGGAGACTTTTACACTATGGATTAATTTTTTCCTGTTATAGCATAAAATCTCCCAGGGCATGGCCGCCGCTGACTTCTGACATTTGAAAAAAATTCTAAATAAATGAACTTCGTTGTTAACACAGTAGTTATGAATAAAACAACTAATGCAGTGGCGGCCAGTCATGTGATTAGTCTGTAAATTTTGCAGATTATGAAAACTCTAAATTATGATATAGCTGTTGATGAATGATTAAGAATCAGATTTTTTACGATCACTAAGAAGGCATGAAGTCAATTTAATGAAAACTGTAACCCTATTTCGCTTCATTGTTGACTTATAAACACCAAATTCTAGTGACTTTAATACCCTGTAGCATACACATTTTACGTCATTAAGCAAAATTCTCCTAATAAAAATTGCTTGCCTATGTCCCCTCTATACACAGGTAAAACATTTCTGTGTTTTTCATTAACATCCTGTATAATGTAATTTTGAATTTGCAAAAAAATTACAGGAGTTTGTGTTGGGGCACGCAAATAGACTTGATTAAAGAACTTTACACTATTTTATATATATATATATATAATATGTCGTTCATTAAGAGTAATGCTGCTTTTTATCAGATAAAATATTATTTATCATCTAGCTGCTTATCCGTCCTTTGTACAGGTGAAAACTAAACTGCCATATCCCCAAAATGCATATAGGCCTACCGTAAGATATCAAGTAAATAATGAATGTCACTTACTGCATCGGGGGTCGAACCCTCTAGCTGTGAAACAGATGAGTGCCTTACTATTCAGGTTATGTGACGTAGACGGTATACCTTGATACGGTAGGCCGAGGAATGTGTTCATACTTTATTACATTTAATAAATGTTAGTCATAACCTTTTCTGCAAAGCAATAATACTGGATGCGGTGGATACAAGGAGGCTTTGCTAGATACGGGATATAATAATAAAGGGGAGAGAGAGGTATTTATATGAAAGAGGATGTGATATTTGCGGCCGAGTTCGTTGCTATGACAACACAGCTGACCTGCATACACTCTTTGACCTTCTCCTCCTCGCCCTGATATTGTGTTGCTAATCTCCATGTCGGGGAAAATTCACGATAATTGTGGATATATGTTGGTTTTAAAATAGACTCCGTGCCTCTGTCAGAGGGAAAATAAATACCAGAACCGCTTCAGGACTCGTTTAAAATGAACTTGTATGAAGATCATTATTCCGCATCATCCATGTATGGAAAATTGTTAAGAGATAAAATTCTATTTTAATTATAATAACAATAATGATAAGAGATAAAATTCTATTTTAATTATAATAACAATAATGATAAGAGATAAAATTCTATTTTAATAATAATAATAACAATAATGATAAGAGATAAAATTCTATATTAATAATAGGCCTAATAACAATAATGATAAGAGATAAAGTTCTATTTTAATAATAATAATAAAACAATAAGAGATAAAATTCGATTTTAATAATAATAACAATAATAAGAGATAAAATTCTATTTCAATAATAATAACAATAATGATAAGAGATAAAATTCTATATTAATAATAATAACAATAATGATAAGAGATAAAATTCTATTTTAATAATAATAATAACAATAAGAGAAAAAATTCTATTTTAATAATAATAACAATAAAAAGAGATAAAATTATATTATAATAATAATAACAATAATAAGAGATAAAATTCTATATTAATAGTAATAACAATAATAAGAGATAAAATTCTATTTTAATAATAATAACAATAATAAGAGATAAAATTCTACTTTAATAATAATAACAATAAACAGAGATAAAATTCTATTATAATAATAACAATAATAAGAGATAAAATTCTATTTTAATAATAATAACAATAATAAGAGATAAAATTCTATTCTATTCTATTCTATTCTACATTCATTTGTCCAGACGAAGTATTTCCATTACGGTGGTAGCAAGGGACCCCCATTAGACATTTCTTACTTATTTACTTACTCAATGGTAATAGACAATTTCTAAATAAGTTAAAGGAATATTATATATTTTATGGAACCCGAAGGTTCATTGCCGCGTTTACCTGAGCCCGCCATTCAACCCTATTCTGGGCTAACTCCATCCAACCATCCCTCGCAAATCCTACTTCCCTTAAATCTATCCTAATATTGCCCTCCCACCTAAATCCATAAAACATTTACACGTTAAAAAATTATGGTTCTAAGTTTAGAATGATCAAATTGCCCCTTCAGTCAGAAGAAGAAACAAAATATCCCCTTTTCCATTCTAGAATCTGGTCACTCTATTCTAGCACTAGAAACAAGAGACTAAGCAGAACACTTCTAGTTGATGAAAGCAATTAAAACAGAAGAAGTACAAAGAGCGCTGAGAAGGATTCAGTTTTCAACAGATGTGAGTGTATCTTTTTAAACAGGAGAAGAGCGCAATCATTTTCACGGGAAATCGAAACAGTTTGAAAACAAAACACTGTTTGCTGAAGGAAGTGCTTCTTCCCTTCGACCCGGTTTCTCCCTCCACTGCTGCCAACCGGCTTAAGGTTTTAAAGTTCCCCGTGATCACTGACTGTCTTCCCTAATCCTATGTTACGACGCTTTTCGAATTGCTCTTTGTTACTTCCACACGCCAGAGCCTCCTGAGTTCAGTAGAGTTCATCACAAATGTTTCATTCCAGACGCAGTTGGTATCAGTTTATAGTAAAATACATGTATTTTCCGTTTTGAAAAAACTCTTTTAGTACACGCTCTCTAAAACAGCTGCTTGTCGGAATGGTAACACGCTAAAATTGCATAAAATTGCATAAAACTGCATTCAAACTGCATTCAAAATGCAGTTTTAACGGCCTAGTATTTTAAAATCGTCATGGCCATCTATAAACAAAATCCAGATGGCATTGACCAGTCACACCAACTTTAACATGGATTTAAGCATATATCTGGTCATAAAACCACAAATTTAAGCCAACGGATGGAACATTTATGTAAAAACGATATCAGTGTTAATAAATATGTTTTCATTATTTTTCTGTAAAATAAATCATTTAAATAAAACATACAACAGATTAGTAAATAACCTCGGGCGAAGCCGAGGGCACTTTCTAGTTATAATATAACCAAACACTGTTAATTTTGATAAACTTACTTACTGTATTCTTCATATTGGAAAGTGCTAGCAGAATTGTTTCCTGTGGCAACCCTGTCATAATCAGGGGGCAGTGCTAGCCAACAAGTGAGGAAATACGAAGCAATACACTATACTTATCATGTCCCCATATGATATTCATAATATATTGAGAAGAAGGCCATGGACAGCATGTTTGAGATTCCTGCATTCAGGCGGCCATGGTTCATGTCGTGAAAGCAAAGCACATCGCCTGCTTATGGCCGCTTTGCATGACGTGCAATTAAACAAGTGAATCTCATTATGCGCACGCATCTCTTTCCCTTCCAAATTAAAAACTCGTAAAGATGGAATTAGTTAGCATATTTATGCAGTCGTGATGGAGTATATGACATTTACTGCTGGAAATTTAAGTTATTAACATTATTTTGAAGGACATATCAGTACCAGTGTGTATCATTAAGCAGTTTAGGCAGTCGTTAAAATTTTTGAAATAATAATAATAATAATAATAATAATAGACAGTCTATACCGTAATTAATTTATAACGTGGAGATATTGGAGCTCACAGACAGTTGATTTTGAGTTTTAGGCACACGGCTGCTAATTTAACCTCAACACTATTCACTCACCAAGTAAGACGATTTTTGCGATCACCGTAAGAAATTTCACATTTAAAAAAGCGTAGTGAGTTTAAAAACTTTCAATTTTTATCAAACTCGGTCTATTTAATAATCATATTCAAACATTTTAAACTAAAAGAGTACGGTAGTTATCCATGTCAAGCAATCAAAGTTGGTAGTCGTGGGATGTTACAATTTTATACCACTCAGTGCCCCCTTTTAATTAATATCATTTAAAAGCTAAAAGTGTTTCCTTTACCTTCGTTTGTCTAAAAAAATATACAAGGTGTTAATGAATAACACCGAAATATTTTACCTGCGTATAGAGGGGACTTAGACAAGCAACTTTTATTATTAGGAGATTTTTGCTCTTTGACGTAAAATGTGTATGCTACAGGGCATTAAAGATGCCCATAAGTCAATAAGCAAGCAAAATAGGGCTAAAATTTTCATTAAATTGACGTCATGCCTTCTTAGTGATCGGTAAAAGCCTGGTTCTTAATCATTCATCAACAGCCAAATCATAATTTAGAGTTTTCATAATCTACAAAATTTACAGACTAATCACATGACTGGCCGCCACTGCATTAGTTTTTTTTATTCATAACTCCAGTGTTAGCAACGAAGTTCCTTTGTTTTGCATTTTTTCAAATGTTAGGAGTCAGTGGTGGCCATGCCCTGGGAGATTTTATGCTGAAACAGGAAATACAGAATCACTAGAGCAAAAATCTCCTAATATAAGTTGCTTGTCTATGTCCCTTCTATACACAGGTAAAATATTTCGGTGTTATTAATTAACACTCTGTATATTGGATTTAGATAGGCTTTCTTCTGGGGATGTAACTCGAAGTTTCTCTTACTTTTAATGTCACTTTACATGTAAAAAAAGTCCAATATTTAACGAGGCTACTGTTTGCAATCGTGTGGATTGTAAAGCGAATTATTTATTTTTTTTTTTTCATTTCGGGTGAACAGCTGACAGTGTATACCGCCAAAATGACTGTAGAGAAATTTTGCTTGATATTGTCTAGTTATTCCTTTTGTTAAGAGGAAAATTTTGCCGACAGCTCAACAAATGCTCTTTATTTTCACCGCACCAATCAGCTAGTTACCTCAGCCAATCGAAATCTAAGAATATCCTGTGACGGCTGTAACAGCTACTCGTCTACTCCGCATGGAGTGAAACGCGGGGTTGCAAGATCTAGTTACAGTAAACAATAACACAAGTGCATTGATTGAAGTTAGGGAAGAACTAAGGTCAGTGATAACAATGAGAGAATATTGCAACATTGCTTTTCTTTTGGAAAGCGGAAGCCAAGACCGATTTAGTCAGATCACTTAACATAAAAGAAACACCGACGTAATGGTTTATTCCTTTGAAGCCGCCTGGCCATGCAATGAATAACTGGACTATACAACTTTTGGTTTGGTCATGGTATTTAGAGTGAGGAAACAGTTTTTTTTTTTTGCACGACGTAACTAATTAGTGGTACTTACGAATATTGTTGCCGTGGATCGTAACTTGACATTCCCGCACGCAATCTGGTAGCTATGAAAACAAAAGAAATCTCAGTGCGGTAAAAATTACAAAAAGCAAAAGTGCCATAAGTAAAATCATAATACAAGCCTTTATGGACCAAGGCCCCCTAGTTTGTGGCGACTTTAACAGGACAAATATTCGGTTCCCATAACAACAAACACATGCGAATCACTTTCTGAAATAAACATCTATCTTCAATAATGTATATACATAATATTTTCAGCTAATATCTCAATTAATATAAATAAATTGATATAAATAATCATCGTGCAAAAAATAGCATGCAATACTCGTGCCGTAAGCGCATAACAGATCTCGGAAAATTGAAAAAACTCGGCGCGAGCGCCTCGTTTTTTCAAACTCTTTCCTCGATCCGTAAACACCACTTACGGCACTTGTATCGCAATATACTGTTGGTTTGGACATGGGCTTTAGAGTGAGGAAAAAGTTTTATCTTTGACTAAATACTGGAGTATTTTGCATTATTGAAGAAGGAACACCAGTCAGTCATATTCCTAGATATTATGAATTAGAAAGAAACCGAAGGATAAAAGAACAACTTTGCCCACATACTCGTCAAGAATTAACAAGTCTTCAACTCTAATATTCCGTGTATTCAGGCCACACGTCAAAATGTGGGCTAGGCACGCAGATCGCGTATGCTGACACTGATGGACGAGTAAATTACACAGAATCACGCACTTACTTCCCTATTTAGTGTAATAAAAGCACGCATTTGAAGATGCATATGTTATTCTAAGAAACTTCTTAACAGTAGGCCTATCTAATATAATATTTAAACTCGAGTGTAGATCCTACGGCACCTATTAACAAGACATTATTCAATTGTAAGATTAACTGAAGGTTTGCCATAGCAACTAAGAAAAAAAGAGCACTGAATGGTTTGGACGAAACTCACTGTGTGGGGTTTTTTGGGCTAGGGAACGCGAATCTGAGTTTTTTTTATGGGCATCGAACTTTAATTGTGAAGCTGGGTTATTATCTTTTTAATTATTATCGATTTTTTAATTGTATATGCATGATTTGGGTACAGTTCATGAATCTGTAATACATTTTAACCGCCCGTAAGATTGGTACTTAAAAGTTGGTTCCACGGTATGACAAACGTTTCAATTCCGGTGGCGAATATGTTGAAAAATAGCTTAACACTGACTGGATGTGTTGCAATAAATATTTCCTTGAAATTGTGTTTTGTTTCTGTAAACAGCACCAGGGAAATCTACTTTACGGACGCACCTCGAAACATTGGCACTCTGTATATACTAGAATGCCTTGGCCACGTAATTAGGCCTAGCTTTCAATGTAAGTTAACCGCAAATTGCAAGGTAAGCATCGATTTATTAAAAAAAATTGTCTTCCGTGCAAACGTGAAATTAAAACTGCACAAATGTACCCCGCGTGCCTTTCTGATCATTTATTCAAGGAGTCAGAACCTGTCTGATAATAATTATTGGCAGTCGATGCATCTAGAAATAGGCCTACTGAATAATGCACACTTCCATCGTGGGTGTAGCCTATACTTAAAGGCTAAAAATGGCGAAAATAAAACTAGCTCATCAAAGTTAAATGTAGCCTATAACAAAAAATTCTGATCTGAAAATACGTAACTCCTAAATTGAAAGTTTTGCCTCTTAGTATACTGCATTATGTATGATATTCTCTTCATGTGAATTGGTTGTAAAAATGAAGAAAATGTCATAAGTAGGGTTCGGATGTTTAAGACATGTCATATTTTTATCCTGACCTCCATTCTCGCCGAAAACACAAATTAAACATGAATTGCACATTTTTTATCATAATCGTACCGTTTTTATTTTGGATATAAAGTCATATTTTGATCATTTTCATGGTTTTGGTCATATTTAGGTCATATTTGAAATTTAACGTCATATTTCAGTTATAAATTCGGTTAAAGAGCACAATTAAGTTATGCAGTATGTGCACTAAATTGTCGAATATTTTGGTTTTACTGTAACTTAAATGTGAAGGGACAATAACAAGTAATAGCACAATTACCTCTTCCTCCATGTTTTTAACACATTTGCAGTGGTATCTGGGAACATTAACAGATTAGAAGTTGTTTACAAGTAATACTGTAAATCGCCTGTAAAATTGTTAAAAAGTGATCATCTGATTAAATTAATGTGATGTAATAACTTAGTGTCATTAAACGTTTTAAATTGGAATATTTATTTTTAGAAAATACATTCTTTTATTAGGTCATATTTAGGATTTTTGAGTCATATTTAGTCATTTTGAAGGTTATATTTGCAGTTATATTTTCCACTTTTTTAGGTAAAAAACATCCGAACCCTAGTCATTACCACATCTCGTCGCATCCCCGAACGATGCAAAACCCGAATAAAATCTTATGTAATGCATTCATGTAACTCTTTTGTTTTAATAAATTAATAACATACCGCTCCTTTTCTTCCAATGATGACATTTTAGAGAACAGCTTACTGCAGCGCTCCTTGTGTCAAAATCTGATTCTAAGCGATCAACATACCTGCAAAGAAAAGCAAATATCAGAAAAAATGAATAACAAAATCCCACTAGATAATCATTTTTCTACGAACATTTCGTATGATGATAATAACGATGATGATGGTGATGATGATGATAATATTAATAATAATAATAATAATAATTATACTAATAATAATCATCATCATCATAACCTGTGTCCTTTTCTTTTGCACAGAATTGCTACAAGTGACTTTGAAAACGCCGATATATAATTCGAAAGTTACATAGTAGCAAGGAATTTATCTAGGGGAGTTATATAATAGTAATAATAATAAAAATATTTAATAGTAATAAATTATAATTATAATTATAATAAAATTAGGTAAACTAATGTAAAAAAGTGCCAGGATGTTTTTGTTTAATCAGTTATGACTGCAATTATGATATGCAGAATATGTTTTTTTTAAATTGATTTCCAAGTTAAGCTTCAGATTTATTCATTAAGCAGGGCTTACGGAAGAAGAAAGGTCTACCATCTCGGCCACCTGGGTCATTTTAACGGTCTAGTTGGATAAGCGCATGTAAAACAATAGTATTTTTTGTCATAGCTACCTGTATTTTAATTTCCAAGGCCTTATAAGATAACAGTAAAACAATAGGCTATGTTGTCAAGATAACTGATTTTCATTTTTTTATAAATTCTTTCGAATACGTATATTGCCATAAAATAGGCACTAAATTGAGCATTACTTCGAAACAGATCAACCGATTTTATCCATTATGAATAGACGTCTTCCCATGGACATTATAAATGTGTATACCAAGTTTCATAAAAATCCGGTAAAGCGTATTTGAGTTACCGCGTCTTTAAAATATACACTAAATTGGGTTTTACTCCGGTACCGGTCAACAGATTAGGTTCAAATTCAATAGGGCACTTCTCATGGACGTCATAAATGGGTATACCAAGTTTCATGGAAATCCGTTACAGCGTATTTGAGTGATGGCGCCTTTCTATGAGGAAGGCGCTATAATCTATTAAAATAGGCACTAAATTGGGCATTACTCCGGTACCGGTGAACCGATTTGGTTCAATATCAATAGGGTTCTTCCCATCGACATTATGAATGTTTATACCAAGTTTCATGATAATCCAAAAAAGCGTACTTGAGTTATGGTGCGTACAGACGCACGGACAGACAGACAGACAGACAGACGGACAGACATTTTTTCGTCCCCCCACACAATCTCATAAAGTACCATACTGGCACTTAATAATGACTATTAAACAAAATTTAATGAATAATTAATACAATACATTCATTAGTGAATATATTGCAATTGAATTATCTGAGTACCAATTTAGACTGAGACAATACTGTTAAAAGACATTCATGACAGCAGCGTGGCTGTTATTAGTGAACAAAACACGATCGTAAGTATTGTATGCTGAAATATGGAAGATATCTAGCAAATTTGTGAACAGATGTCTAAAGCTCAAAAAGACTGTTTAAAATACATTGGGTATTACTAAATGGTATTTTCCTCCCTTGAAGTCATTATCATTTAGTGGGTTCTTGATTCACTTTATTCGCAACAACAATTCCCAGGAGCCACGTGTGGGCCGCGGGCCGCCAGCTGACTAGGCGGAATTTAAGTATTGTTAAATCTTATGTTATAACGCTTAAGTATGGAGGTGAGGTCTGTCAAACAAGACACATCAAAATATGAAGTGAGAAAATGGTATTCTCTATGTCCAGGGTAGAGATAGTTATGTGACTGCGTCACATTGTGTATTATTTTAGTGCATTTAATTCTATAATATTTATTTACACCAATGAATTATATCGATAGCTTCTCTAATTTGTCAAAGCCCCGTTTCATTTATTTCCAATGCTACCTGTGAACACTGCCAACAATACGCTGTTGTCATGAGAACTGTACATGGAATGTCAATTGGATTTGATAATTCTGTGTAAAAAAGTTCTCAATATCAAAACCATTTGATTTTTGGAATTTAAAATCCAAATGTTTCAAAATCCTTTCTTACTGTGCACTTACATTATCAAACGAAGGTACTGTCAAAATTCCAAGCCTCTACCTATTATAGTTTAGGTTCTACGTTGGTTCTCTATCAATCATTAGTTAAGTCAGTCAGTCAGTCAGGACAAAGCCGCTTATATATAGTGAGATATCCTTATATGGGAAGTAATTTATAACTTACTATTCAATAATTCTATTTTTAATTCAAGCGGTGTAAAAACAATATTTTAATAAGTTACTGATTTTAGAGAGCCGTGGTGATGCGTCAACTACTCCGGCAGCCGAATACTGCACGTAGTATAACTCATGTCTGCAGGCGCTACGGTATATTCTGTGTTAGAAGGAAGTTTTCTGCTTTTAGGATCAATGCTTACCGATGGGGCATATTGCAGGGATATTAGTAGAAAACGCTTGATATATTTTGTGCATTATTTTAGTGGATTTCAATCTTCATTATTTATTTACACCAATGAATTATATCAATAGCTTCTGTAATTTGTCAAAGTCCTGTATCATTCACTTCCAAAGCTACCTGTGACCACTGCCAACAATAAACTGTGGTCATGGGAACTGTACATGCAATGTGATTTGTATTTAATGATTTTTTTTCAAAATCCTTTCTTAGTGAGCACTTACATTATGAAACGAAGGTACTGTCAAAATTCCAAGTCTCTACCTGTTATATTTTAGGCTCTACGTTGATTCTCTGTCAGTCAGTCAGTCATTCAGTCAGGGCAAAGCCTCTTATATATATACTAGCATGTGCCCGCGGCTTCGCCCGCGATAATTATTTCAAAAATTAAAATTTAAGAGCATAATAGTTAAATCATTATATTTATTAACACCTAAATCACGTGGACTACATACCACGTTTAGAAAGCGACCTCAGATTCGAGTTGGTCCAGAAAACCCCTATATAGTGAGTTTCGTCCAAATAAAACAATGTTTGACCATATTAGGGCTTACAACATTCAAGCGATCGCGAAAGTTTAATTTCAAGGTATGACAAAAATAGACAAAGCCAAATGTAATTGTCAAACTTCCATTTAATTTAATTCCAAACCCATCTGAAATGCACTGGCAAAAATATGTTTTAATGTCAAATGTGATTCGGATTCGATAATTATGTGTAAGAAGGGATTAAGTATTCTCAAAAACATTTGATTTTTGGCATTTAAAATCAAAATTTGGTAATTTCCTTTCTTAGTGAGCACCTACATTATGAAACGAAGGTACTGTCAAAATGTCAAGTCTCTACCTGTTATAGTTTAGGCTCTACATTGATTCCTGTCAGTCAGTCAGTCATTCAGTCAGTCAGTCATTCAGTCAGTCAGTCAGTCAGTCAGTCAGTCAGTCAGTGAGTCAGGACAAAGCCTTTTATATATAGAAGATATATAGAAGAACTCTCTACCCCAGTAGAGAGTTATGTGAGTGCACACCAGGTTTTACAGCCTAGTTAAACCAGTGTCCTCTGCTTATCGTAATTAAAGTGACGACTCACCCTTCTCAAACTATAAGTTATGCCTGAAAGGGAGGCAGAAGCACACATGTACAGGGGGTGTGACGTAAGGGTTTCGTTTTGACCCTCCATGAGTTTTACAAGGGTGTATCAGCCCCATGGCTTTAATTACATCTAATATTTTCCGAACGAAACCACCTAGGCTTCTGTTGCTTTAGGACATTTTCATTACACCAGTCTTTTTGAAGTGAAACTTCTTTAGCCGCGGTAGGAGTAAATCGAGAGCTAACCCAAACTTGCGTTACGAACAAAATCGTCACGAAATTAGTTGGGCTGTGACGGAACGGACTGCACAGAAAACAATTAACTCAATGATTAGGTGTATACAAAATTAAAAAAGAATTCAAAATTTAAAAATTAAAAAATCAAAAAATTAAATAAATTTAAAAAATCCAAAAATTAAAAGATCAAAACATCACAAATTAAAAAATAAAAAATTAAAAAATCTAAAAATCCAAAATTAAAAAATAAAATACCAAAATTTAAAAATCCAAAAAGTAAAAAAATTTAAGATCCAACATTTAAAAAACAAAACTAAAAAATCCAAAATTCCAATATTCAAACAACTAAAATTTTAAAAATCCAAAATTAAAAAATTAAAAATCCGATATTAACAATCCAAAAAATATAAAATTCAAAGATCAAAAATTTAAAAAATAAAAAATCCAAAATTCCAAAATTAAAAATTAAAAGATAAAAAATTAAAAATCAAAAAAGTCCAAAAACCCAATATTAAAAAGTCCAACAATCCAAAAGTGAAAAAACCCAATAATCCAAAATTGAAAAAATCCACAAATTAAAAAAAGTTTCACTTCTGTCGCGTGGCGTTTCACGCACACCTTTTTTAAATTTCCAAGAGAAAAGTAACTAATTAAGCGTGAATTGCACGGTGAATCCCAAAGGATTCATCAGTTAGCCTCGAATTTGTAATAAAATAAAATCACGTAAACGGACGTAACAAAGTGCAAAAATGCTTTTGTTTAATCAGTGATAACTGCAATTACGATAGGCAGAATATATATATTTTAATGAGGGTAACATCGTCCAGCATCAGCAGAACTATACAGATTTGTGATATCTTGACCATCGCACACTCACATAAAAATACAAAACAAAACAAAAAATCTTGTAAAATTATACGGCTACGGGATTTGAACCAGGGACTTCAAGAATGCGAGTCCAAAACGTTACTATATCGGCCAAGTCTCTCAGCTTAACGGTTTATATATATATATATATATATATATATATATATATATATATATATATATATATATATATATATATAAGCATATGTGAAGGAATATGTGGGTAGTGTTATTTGTCATAGCTGATTGTATAGCAACTTCCAAAGCCGTAGGCCTATATGAACAGTGTAAAAAAGATATATTGTCATGAGAACTGATTTGCAGTTGATAAATTCCTTCTAATATATTACCATTAAAATAGACACTAAATTGGGCATAAAGCGTATTTGAGTCATCGCGCGTACAGGCACGCTTACGGACGGACAGACAGACAGACATTTTCCCGTCCCCCACACAATCTTATAAAGTACCATTCTGGCACTCAATAATGTGTAATGTGTAATGTGTAATTAATGCTACTAATTAACCCTTAAATGCATGACAATTTCTCACATAATATACACACACATGCCGGACTGCAAAGAAAACAGTGTACATAATTGTTAGCCCATTGTATATTTCTGCTACGGTACTTTTTTTGTGAAATTTTACATGATTCTTTTTAATTTAATTCGAAGTTAACATATATAGGACTACACGGTTTGAGGTCCCCTGAATTCAAAAATACTATTTTCAGAAAAATGTCTGTGTGTGTGCTTTTGAACAGCCTACATTCAGAACGAAAAAATAGTATGAAAACAAAATTTTGTATTCTCTGGTGATATGACACGAAGATTGGCGACAAGTTTTTCTTATTAAGTGCCAGTATGGTACTTTATGAGATTGTGTGGTGGACGAAAAAATGTCTGTCCGTCTGTCTGTCCGTCTGTCCGTGTGCCTGTACGCATCATAACTCAAATACGCTTTTTCGGATTTTCATGAAACTTGGAAAACACATTTATAATGTCCATGGGAAGAACCCTATTTATATTGAACCAAATTGGTTCACCGGTACCGGAGTAATGCCCAATTTAGTGCCTATTTTAATAGATTATTTCTATTAGAAAGGCGCCATCACTCAAATACGCTGTATCGGATTTCCATGAAACTTGGTATACCCATTTATGACGTCCATAAGAAGTGCCTTATTGAATTTGAACCTAATCTGTTGACCGGTACCGGAGTAAAACCCAATTTAGTGTATATTTTAAAGACGCGGTAACTCAAATACGCTTTACCGGATTTTTATGTAACTTGGTATACACATTTATAATGTCCATGGAAAGACGTCTATTCATAATGGATAAAATCGGTTGACCTGTTTCGGAGTAATGCTCAATTTAGTGCCTATTTTATGGTAATATACGTATTCGAAAGAATTTATAAAAAAAATGAAAATCAGTTATCTTGACAACATAGCCTATTGTTTTACTGTGATCTTATAAGGCCTTGGAAATTAAAATACAGGTAGCTATGACAAAAAACATATTGATTTACATGCGCTTATCCAACTAGACCGTTAAAATGACCCAGGTGGCCGAGATGGTAGACCTTTCTTCTTCCGTAAGCCCTGCTTAATGAAGAAATCTGGAGCTTAACTTGGAAATCAATTAAAAAAAAACACATTCTGCATATCATAATTGCAGTCATAACTGATTAAAAAAAACATACTGGCACTTTGTTACATCACTTTACCTGATTTTATTTGTAAGTGAACTTTACATTTTTCGCGATTTTCTCGAAAACAGCCCTTACGATTTTGTTTAAATTTCACACATGGGATGCTTATACCAAGAGGTAAAACTTTTATTTGAAACATTTTTCGAAAATAAATTATCTGAAGGGTAGTTATAAGCCAGCCACTCTGAATACGTGCTCTTTGCAATATGGCCTCTTGTTCTATATCAGAATGTGAAGTGAGAAAAATTTATTGGCCATGCTTAAAGTAAACCTGGGGGGCCTTGTCGTAGATTTACGGCACGTAAAAGAACTCTAAGCCTAAATTTGAACCTCTGGACAAAATTTCTCGGCCCTTTCACGTCCAAGTAATACCGGACGAAATTTATTTCATTAAATACAGCGACAATAGGAACAATTGACAAACAATATTCCATGGCCTACCCTGGTACTATACAGACACAGATCCCGAGGGGGCCTTGAGAGGCGATGGGCTTACCACCTGTCCCTGTGCCCTCAGAAAATAAGCGTAACAAAATTCACATAGGTTACAGAAACCTCCACTTCGAGGCCCTTCGCCCCAACATGGCGGATAGGCTATAGGAAACCAGATACAGATACAGAATGTATCCTTCGGGGATGCGATGTGGTAACGACATTCTCTTCATTTTTACAACCAATTCACATGAAGAGAATGTCGTACGTAATATATTATACTAATGCCTGGTTTCTATAAACTCGTGAAATACCTATGGGTAAATTATCCATGGGCAAATTAGTTCCTAATCACCCACAATGATTTAATGAGGAAGGCCTTGGAGTTGTACAGTTAAATTAATTCAGAAGGCTTTGATTCTCAATGTTTAAATTATTATTGATCCTATGAGAGGTTAAATTTTATCCAGCCATCCATGAAAGGATAAATTAACCCGACGATTTACCCTTGGAAAGATCTAACCCGAGTTTGTAGGAACATTTTTTCTGTCATTTTCATATTTACCTAGAGGACATTTATCTAGAAACTCGCCACAAGTGTATGTGATTGTTACCTTTAAATTATTTTAGTTTGTAAAAGTTATTCTTGTGTAAATTCTGTGCATTGGATAATTTACCCATAGGTATTTCGCGAGTTTATAAAAACCGGGCATTAATGACAGAGAATCAACGTAGAGCCTAAACTATAATAGGTAGAGACTTGGAATTTTGACAGTACCTTCGCTTCATAATGTAGGTGCTCACTAAGAAAGGATTTTGAATTTTTTTAAAATTTTAATTGCCAAAAATCAAATGTTTTATACAGAATTATCAAATGCAAATCACAGTTCACATGACAACAGTACATTGTTGCCAGTGGTCTCAGATGGGTTTAGAAATAAATGAAATGGAAGTTTAACAAATTAGAGAAGCTTTCAATATAATTCATGTTTTAAATAAATATTAAAGAATGAAATACACGAAAATAATGCAGTCACATAACAATCTCTACCATGGACATAAAGAAAACAATACTAGGCATGGTAATATGTTTTGGGGAGAGAAGTATGAAAATGATATTGCATAAGAGGCAGAAGAAGTTATGTGAATTTCACCTCAGATTTTTATTAGAAAGGAGCTCACGATGAGTAGCCTCGTCTTCGCATCGCCAGTAGTTGAGGAGCCTTATTCTCAAGTGGGATTATTTCGCTCGGTGTAGCGGAGGAAAAAACGGGCTCGCATTAACTGCAATACACGATATTAAAGTGCAACAGACCGTCTCAAATATGGAATCATGGGTTCGCTGGAGTGGGAGAGACGTTCTTTGAATCTGTTGTCATCAATATGAATCTAGAAATCCATCTTCATAATTATGCTTGGGGTTTCGCATCCCTATTCTATTATTTCACGCTCCGTTAAAATATTTCTAAAGCACATTCCTATGAATTATCATTTCCTGCACCTAGGGAGAGAAATAGGTGGAAATTCCAACTTTTGACTTCCTGTCTCTACTATAAAAAAAATCCCTTTAGGCAGGCCTGCAAGCTGAGGTAGATTTCGAAGTGCTTTTGGTTTAATTTTTTGTCGCTGTGCAGCACTCTTCTTCTTTAGCCTTGCCATGACAAACCCGCAATAATAACTGCAAAAAAGAGGAAAGAACACTTTTTCAAACATACAAATCTCGCCTTATATGAGAGCTATCGAGAAACTAGTTATTGATTTGTAGAGTACTCATCACGAGCTTTTCAATGATACCCCACAAGACGTGGTTTCAAAAATTTCGAATTTCCATCCCCCCACCCCACTCGTACCCCCAAAACCCCCGGATCGTTGGTGTCACTGTGAACTCCATAGGGAGTACTCTAATTTATTCAAACTAAGTTTCCCTCTATACTCCATAGGGGCCGAGATATACATTTTTCAAAATTTCAACCCCCTCCCCCGACCCCCCTTGGGCCAATTTTGCTCATTAACGAACTTGTCCATACTATTGGGTCTAGAAATAATATAATAAAATTTGGTCCAAATATCTTCAAAACTACGGCCGGTAGCGTGTAAAGATATATATATCACAATATATCACATATAATTTTGAACAGGCGGTGGTTTCGTACTTAGGGAGCATGAAACGTAAAGATATGATTTTTTTTTTTTTTCGAAAACCATGTCATGGTATCGATTGCAATAGGTAGATTTTTCTTGGTAATCTACCTAAAAAGAAAAAGGTTTTTATTTTATTTTTTCTTTATTTCAGCTGTATTTATACTCCTTTTAGCTTAGAGGCTATAACTTACCAAGAGTTCGGGATCTGTGTCTGTACAGTACCAGGGTAGACCATGGAATATTGCTTGTCAATTGTTTCTATTATCGGTGTATTTAATGGAGTCAATTTCAACTGATATTAAGTTATATGGATATGATTCATGTTATGTAAATATCCAATTCGGCATTTGCCTTTACGACTGGGGAAACCTTGAAAAACCCCATGTCAAATTGGCCGGTCACGGGATTTGAACCTGGGACCTCCCGATTGCGAGTCCAAGACTGAAAAAGGATTGTTTTCGATCCTGAAATTGGATGTGGAGTTTTCATAGGTAATTCCACGAGAGATTTAGAACTTATCTGACGAAACTCGTAATCTCGAGTTGGATTTATTAAGACTATTCCATGAATAAAAATATAACGGTTTATAAAAAATAATAATTACTTTACTGCTTTCTTATATAAAAACAAAACTAACAATTGCGAGATCACGGCCTACTATGAATCAACCATCCATGAATCGATCCCAGTTACCATGTTGGAACCAGGGCTACCAATGGTGCATATAAGACATAGTTCATCTAATTCAGGTAAGCTAACAGCAGAACAGAATAAAAGCACACCAAATGGCCAGCATCGAGTCGAAATTGTGTTTTTAATCAATGTACAGGTTGGGAAAAGAAAAAGCGGACCGACTAAAATATCTAAGTTGCCAATATGAGCCACTGCGCATGCATTCACAGGGAATGTATTGAAATTTGTTCTAGTGTCGACTGTTGACTTAGCCCATTTCGAAACCCAGAATATGGTTTCTAATCGTATTGTTTTATAACTGAACATATTAATTATTAATATTATTATAAAATACTAACACAAATTATATTATTATTAGGGCAACTTGTGTATTAAAGCAGCTTCATTTTTATAATAAATGATTTCTTCTTCTTCTTCAGCTACAAGAGTCGGTCCGCTTTTTTTCCCTAACTGTACATTTCTGTTATTTCAATTTCCAATTAAGGTATGTTGTATAAAATAATCTGTTTTCGTGCCGCTTAATGGCAGCATGTGTCGTATTAATCACTGCATACTGATGCTTACATGTCCAGTAATGAGCTGACGATTTTATCAGGTAAAATTTCTTCCTCATATTAATAGGAAGCATTTTATAAGATAAACGGCCGTGATTGGTCTACATCCTAGGAATTGCTAACCGTTTTTGGTCAATATGAAACACGCGGCGTAAACATATACATTTATATCGCGACTAGATGTCAACTGTGACAGAAGATAATCGACCAGCTGAGAAGACGAGAGAGTACAAGCAAAGTCAAACAATAGAGGTGTAACTTTCACCGTCAGAGAGAAGAGAAACTAGTCATATTAACAGCTCATCAATTCAAACCAGAGAGTATAATCCCAGTTGAGATGTACGTCAAGAAGAAGCAATACACCAGCTTCTCTCTTTCATGAATGTGTGTTTGAGAGAGAGGGGACAAGAGAGAAATAGGGAATGAGTGAGAGAGAACAGAAAGAGGTTCTGAGAGGCAGTGAAATGACAGAAGAGATCAGAAAAGGTGACGGAAGACGAAGAAGGGAGACGGAGAAATCCATAATTTAAAAAATCTAAATATCAAAAACTTAAAAAAAAAAAATTAAAATTAACAAAATAAAAAATCCAAAATTTAAAAAATAAATATCCAAAATTAAAACATGCAAAATTCAAAATTAAAAAAAAATTGAAAATCCAAAAAATAAAGAATTCAAAGATCTAAAATTTAAAAATCGGAAATTTAAAAACCCAAAGTTCCAAAATTAAAATATTAAAAGATATAAAAAAAATTATAAATCCAAAAATTCAAAAACCCAGTGTTAAAAAATGTATGCGTGGAACGCCACGCGACAGAAGTGAGACTTGTTTTTTTTAAATTATTTTATTCTTTCAACTTTTGATTATGGGATTTCAATTTTGGACGGTGTGAGAGACGACAAGAGAGCCAGAGAAAATCTCTCAAGAGAGACACAGCCAGACGTAAAGAGAGATCAAGGTAGAGAGACTGCGAGAGAAAAGCTGAGAAACAGCTATGAAAAAAAGTAAAGTGTTCCCTATGTAGGCCATGGAGTCCCAGAGAGCTCCAGGAGGTTGAGGCTCCCAGATTTTGGACATTCGGCACTTGAAGGCGGTAAGGTTGTCAGCCTTGCGCACCGGCCGCCTTTACCCGCAGGATTGCACCTGGTACTAATTTCTATTGGAGGCTGAGTCGACCCCAGGGCCATAGTGCCAGCAGAAGGATTAGGCCATTTGAAAAACTTCAACGACCTCATCGGGAATCGAACCCACGACCTTCCTGTTTGTAACGCAGCTCCTCAACCACTACGCTAAGGCGTACCCCACACGATAAGGGTAGTAGTGGGAATAATGGATAATTCCGGGGTGCGCGGGCAAAGAGAGTTAAGTCCACCGTCTTAAAAAATTGAGATATGTCCATAGAGTTATAGATAAAAATGTTCTCTACATTTGTGTTAAGTGCAATAAGTCATATTCAAAATTTTACGGTAGTTGTGGATGTGTGCCTCATGGGTTTATCCATTTCTAAAGCTATGTTGGGCTGGTATAGTGTGTTAAGTCACTCTAATTCTCAGTAACAAGAAACTGGACTTAACTCTCTTTGCCCGCGCACCCCGGAATTATTTATTTTTACGAAAAGGAATAGAACGGCAGTGGCATCTGGTGATATCCTGTATAATCTCTATAATGTGCTAGCACTTTACTTTTTACCATAACGGAACTTTACATAAATTGAGAGTTCTGTTAAAAAATGTTTACGATTTAAAATAAGGTAATTATTTTCAAGACATAGGTATGTTCACGAACCTTAAAATATCCTTGAAACTTTATTGGACAGACTCTCCCACACAATATACAAACCTTAGTCGGACTGCGAAGTAAACACTCAACACAATGATTGTGGCCATAGTTTATTTGTTGCTATCTTACCCCAAGAAACAGCTTCAGAAATGAGAATAAGGAAGAAGATAAGAGCGAGAGAGAATTGAGAGGTGTGGAAAGAGAAAGAGAGATGGAGAGGGGAAGATAGAACTAGTGAGGGCTAGAAAAAGCTACAAATACTGAAAGATAAACAGAAACATTAAGAAATCAGTGACTTTTTTAAAAAATTGGTTGCTATGAATACGTACAGGCACAGAGTTCATTTATTGTACAGTCGGTGAAATAAAAAACGTCGGGCGGTATTTGATTAAGTATCACGAACGAGCATATGCGCATGTACAGGAAGACTTAAGGTTAGGTTCACACACGCCTCTTGTCTATCCATGTATTTTCTTGATTATTTAGTCAGTTTTGTTCCAAAACAAACATGTATAGAAGGCTATGGCTATATGCCTCAAATCCGCCATATTCTTGGTTGCAAATTTTTATAATATTAATAATTGATAAATTCGCGAGGAATGTGTTTATTCAAGGAGCATTTTTTAAAGATTTTATTTCATAATACCGGTACTTCTAGTGCAAAATCAATAACTTACGCTCAACTTCTGCAACCAATCTTAGCATCGAAATACGCGTCCGGCCAGATCAACGTTTGCTATGAAAACTTTTGGTCGCATTATAGTAAAGTTCCCACCTCTGAGCTGCTCTTTCATAAATATGGAACCTTCTCGCTGCTTCAGAGGCCGAAAAATGCAGGTCAATTACAGCCCTAACTACACTTTCTCTCACGTTAGCATTTGTATGTGGCGATGACACAAAGCAAAATGAATTATGACAATGCATTAATTTGAATATCGTGTGTTGCGCTTTCCGCGTTGTTCATTTTTCCCTCCTTGTTCATATTCTCCCTCCTGCCGCATGGCCTCATATGTTCCGAAAATGACCTGTATTTTGTGTTTTTTATAGGAAACTTGTGAACTAATGCGTCAAAACTTTAATTTCAACAGCATACGAGTCCCGACGTTTTTTATTTGACCGACTGTACATTATTTCAGGGCAGGCGAGTCATATTTCACTGATGGATGAATTAAAATGTATGTCAATATTAAAAAATGGCAAGGAAGTAAAGACACGGGTAAGAAACATAAATATTAATAAATATTAAATATAAATATTAGGGCGTGTTAATATACTGTCAACCCTCGACGTAATGCCATCATTTAGTGGCACAAAGCGAGGGTGACAAAACGAAATTTAATTTTAAAATAAAAATGGCATATTACAGTGCTGTATTAATTTACAGTACTGTATTATGAAAGAAAATTAAATAAAAGACAAACAGAGAAATTAGCACAAAATAAAATACACTGTACTGAAGTAAATCGATTTATTACAGTATGTGTCCATTGCTACAGTACACAAAAGGGTTGAAAATCATGTGGGTCCATGGAAGTGAATAACTGTAGTGTAGTGTTTTTGCAGCTTAATGGACACTGGAATAAAATAAGTGAAAGTTTGGAATGTCTCTCTACCTGCTCCACCCTCACGCAGGCTGTCTGTCCGACTTCTTAGCATAGCTTCCTCATTCCACCACACTACATTGACTGTTAGTGGCAGGGAATCACTCACTTCTTAGAAATATAGTACAGTAAGTTTCTTAAATAATCTTCCTAACATTCACGGCAGTTCTGCAACTGAAAAAAAAAATCACTGCAAGCTATATTTTGTCAAAATCTTGTCTTATATTCACTGGCACTAAATGAATTGGCACAGTAACAAGGTTTCTTATGTATTTTATATGGGAGAAGATCCTTTCACTTGCATTTGTTGGCGCAGTGGGAGAGTGGCACTGTAAAGAGGGGCATTATATCAAGGGTTGACTGTATCAATGTTCTGTTATTTCTTTCATGTCTTGTACATGATATCGATTGTTGACTGTAGTCTTATAATAACAAAAGGAAGCGTTTGTCTTTCTGTGCGCGATGCCCAGCAAAATCTACTGAACCCAGAGATCTGAATTTTTAAAGGTAGAAGGGCTGAAGTGTGGGCGAATGCACCTCGAAGCCGGATTTTTTAATTTCGGTTTCGTTCGAGAGTTATAAGTGAAAAACGGGCAGAAAACGTGCATTGTTTGAGCTTTCGAAGCATCAGTTTTCAGTAACACATTTCTGTTATCAAATCAATTGCAGGTGACTTTGCCTATTTTTCTCATACCTTGGAAATAAAAGCATCCCGATCTCTTGAATTTTGTAAGCCCACCCTGGTCGATTCATTTGTTTATAATGTCAAGGCACGCAGACATCTGAAATTTTCAACGTAGTCGGAAGAGGGATAATGAATATATACCTAAATGGGCAAACATTGATACATTTGGACGGAACTCACTATGCAGGGGTTTTCTGGGCCAAGGAACTCGAATCCAAAGTTGTTTTTCCTACGATGCGCTTTCTAATCGTGGAATTCACTTCAAAGCCGGATTTTTAGCTGTTTCATTAATTATTAATCGTTTAGTTCACGAATGTTTTGCGTGCAAAGTGTTAATAAATATAATGTTTTAATTCTTTTGCTCTTAATATATAATCTTCCAATTAATTATCGTGGGCGAAGCCGCAGGGATCTGATAGTAGTCTATAAGTAGTATAGATAGATTTCTAAACGGTAAAATATTGGTGTGATTCAACTGTGTTCTTTGTTACGGCATTTGTAAGGAAGTTTTTCTTTTCACCCTTTTGCTATCGACAAATATTTCGTGCTGTGTTTCAAAAATCCCCGTTAAGACATAAAATGTCTCACTGGAGGGAGATAGCTGTAACACATTTCTTGTAACGGCGGGAGTTCAGAATCGGAGACATTTTTATTGCGTCAGCTGATAAAGACGTGAGACAGGACGCGGACAAATACAGCAAGCAATTCCTTACGACACCTGCATAATAGCGAGGTAATTAATTAAAATAAAAGAAAAGCGATTTGCTCGTAACAACAGGAGGCTTTGTGTAAACAGCTCTTCTTTTTCCTATTACTTAATTTAAATTTTAAAAAGTTTGTAAAGGTAAAGTAAAGTGATTCCTATACAGGCCATGGAGGCCCAGAGGGTTCCAGGAGGTTGAGGCTCCCAGATTTTGGACATTCGGCGCATGAAGGTGGTAAGGTTGTCAGCCTTACGCACCGGCCGCCTTTACCCCCAGGATTGCTCCTGGTACTCATTTCTGTTAGAGGCTGAGTCGACCCCAGGGCCATAGTGCCACCAGAAGGATTAGGCCAGTTGAAAAATCTCAACGACCTCATCGGGAATCGAACCCGCGACCTTCCGGTTAGTAGCGCAGCGCCTCAACCACAACGCTACGGCGTACCCCCAAAAAGTTTGTTGTGGACTATAAGAACGCTCCCCTTAAACTAAACTAAACTCCATGGCGCTACATCCCTGAAGGGACAAGGCCTACCACCCGACCACTGCGTCATCTACCATAGGCAGATGGCAGGATTGGAGGGCATGTGGTCAGCATGCCGACACCCATGGCCGTTAATGGTGTTTTCTTGACCGGAGCCGCTACTTCTCTATCAAGTAGCTCCTTGCGAGCCCCAAAAAAATTCTGATGTGAAATTCACATAACTTCCTCTGCCCAAATAAAAAAGGTTCGCCTCTTAGCATAATATAATTTTTATGTATGACATTTTCTTCATGTAAATTTCCGGTAAAAATGAAGAGAATATCGTCACCACACCACATCGCATCCCCGAAGGATACATAACCGAAATAAAATCCAATTAATGCACTCACGTAACTTTCTTTAGTCTTATCATGGCCAACAATACATCTTTCTCACTTCACATTCTGATATAGAATAAGAGGCCGTATTGCAAAGAGTGCGTATTCAGGTGTTTCAATATGATGCAAAGCTTTATTGTTCGCCAGGCAAGAGTTTCTAAGAATAGTGGGTGGCTTATAACTATCCTTCAGAGAATTTTTGCGAAAAAATCCAATTAAAGGTTATTAACTTTTAGTGTTTTGTTAATGTTTGTTTTAGATTAGATATTTGTTCACAAGTATGCTGCCATTAAGATTTTATCATGACGATGTCTATTGTATATTATATTTCATGACAAATATATTATTATTATCAGATCCGATTTTTTTAGGAAGTAAAGTCCTTCGGCAGGGACTTGAAGATGGGGGGCCCGTGTCGTAGATTTAAGTAAAATAAACCCATGCCTAAATTAGAGCCTCTGGATAAAATTTCTCGGCCCTTTCACGTCCAAGTATTTAAATTCGTGCCATTTAAAGAAGACCTCGTCCCAAACCATCGTCTATCTACAATTGTTCCCTAATCCGAAAATCTGCACCGACAAAGAACAGGAGCTCTTGTAGTCGCGTGGATTTCCCCAGTGTTGCCACTGTCATTCAACACTTCTCAACTGAAGTAAACGTGCTGTGGCACGTATTTGGCAACATTGTACTGGACTGCAAACAAGTGTGAATACGCCTAATTACATTTATATTCACTAATTGACAGGTTGAAGAAGATTAGGGTGGCAGCAGGTAGAGACAGTTTTGGGGAAAAAGTCTTTAAGAAGTGGCACCTACAAGACCTTAGTTTTCGGAGGGGGTTAGTGAGGCTTATCACCTGTCCCTCTGTCCTCTCATGGAAAACAACTAACTCCGTGGTGCTAACATCCCAGAAGGGACAAGGCCTACCACCCAACCGCTGCGTTATCTACTATAGGCAGATGGCAGGATTGGGGGCATGTGGTCATCATGACGACACCCATGGCCGTTAATGGTGGTTTCCATGACCGGAGCCTCTACTTCTCTATCAAGTAGCTCCTCAGTTTGAATCACGAGGCTGAGTGCACCCCGTTCCAGACCTCCCTATCTCAGAAAAATCCGAGGAGGTACCGAGAATCGAACCCGGGCCGACGGATCTGTAGTCAGCGACGCTAACCACAAGACCACGCCGGCGGTGCATGGAAAATAAGCGTAACAAAATTCACCAGGGTAACAGAAATCTTCACTTGGAGACCCTACGTTTCAACACAGGGGACAATAGGATGAAAAGAACAGTATTTATGAAGCATACTTACTGTGAAAAACAAAACATAAGTTTTGTGTTTCACACTATTTTTTCTATGTGGTTCAGTAGGGCAGGCAGCCGATAAGTTATGCTGGGAGTTATTGTTTCCGAGGAAACGGTTTAATTATGTTTCTTTACAGCAAGCAATTTCCGCTCTTCTCATGACCCAATCACTCTGGTCTGTTTCCACCGGAAATTACTCTCCGGGGAAATCCCCGAGTTCGCTGCTATTTAAGTCACGTGATTGACTGACGTTACTCGCGATAAGTGGAGCAGCTCAAACTCTATCCACTACATCATCGCGATCGATATCACCGACATCGTGTCGATTGTATTCCTATTTTCATAATAATAATAATAATAATAATAATAATAATAATAATAATAATAAAATCAGGTAAACTGATGTAACAAAGTGCCAGAATGTTTTTGTTTAATCAGTGATAATTGCAATTATGATAAGCAGAAAAAAGTTATTTGTTTAATCTACCTCCGAGTTAAGCTCCAGATTGATTCATTAACCAGGGCTTACGGAAGAACAAAGGTCTAGTTTGATAAGCATAAGTGAAGGAATATATGGGTAGTGTTATTTGTCAAAGCTAACTTCCAAAGCCGTATATGAACACTGCAAACAATATTGCTGCGTTCATATTCATGTTTATTTATAGTACACAACTGTTCACAAACACGACATAGACTATCGAAGTAGTCTATACCTAAAAGTTACAAATAAATTCAGGTAAACTGATGTAACCAAGTGTCAGAATGCTTTTGTTTAATCAGTGATAATTGCAATTATGTTCGAAAATAAGAAAATAAGTTACTTTTTAATCGATTTCCGAGTTAATCTCCAGTTCGATTCATTCAGCAGGGCTTTATGGAAGAACAAAGGTCTGGTTAGGTAAGCATATGTGAGGGAATATGTTGGTAGTGTTATTTGTCAAAGCTAACAAATTTTCGTTTGATAAATTCTTTCTCATAATCACCATAAAGTTCAGATTAACATCGCCCAGCATCAGCAGAACTATGCAGATATGTGATATTTTGGCAATCGCACACTTAAATAAAAATACAACAAATGTCAAGTTGGTCGGCTACGAGATTTGAACCAGCGACCTATAAAATGCGAGTCCAAGACATTGCCATCTCAACCACCTCGCTCGGTTTAAAGGTCTAGTTTGATAAGCACAAGCGAAGGAATAGTGTTATTTGTCATAGCTTACTGTATTGCAACTTCCAAAGCCGTATATGAACATTGTAAAACAATATGTTGCCATGAGAACTGATTTTCATTTGACTACTCCACTCATACGCCGCGTGTTTGATATTGACCAATAACGTTTAGCAATTCCTCGGATATAGACCAATCACGGCCGTTTATCTTACAATATCCTTTAAGGAATCGTGAGGATGGTATTTTATCGGGTAAAATGGTCTGCTCGTTACTGGAGAAGCAAGTTTCAGTGTGCAGTGATTAATACGTCACATGCTGCCACTAAGCGGCACGAAAACAGATTATTTTATACAACATAACTTGTTTGTAAATTAAAATAGTAGATATGTACATTGCATAAAAACACAATTTCGATTCGGTGCAAGCCAGATCTTGTGATTTTATTCTGTTCTGCTGTTAGCGTACCTGAATAAAGTTAACTATGTCTTATATGCACCATTGGTAGCACCGGTCACAACATGGTAACTCGAATCGATTAATGGATGGTTGATTCATAGTATGCCGTGATCTCACAACTGTTAGCTTTCTTTTATATAACAAAGCACGAAAGTAATTATTATTTGTATAATTCGTTACATTTTTATTCATGGAATAGTCTTAATAAATCCAACTCGAGTTTAGGAGTTTCATCAGATAAATTCTCAAACTCTCGTGGGAGTAGTCAATAAAGAGCATGCCAGAGTAGGCCTATAAGGTTATACAAACATTCATTTCTGAGAAAAAATGAATTTCACTATTTCTCAGTACCACAACCTATAGGTTCCCCCTCAGCTTCATTAAATGTCGGGAATCACTTCGGGTGTCTATATATATTGCATTCAGTTCACAGTCTAATCTATCACAGTGGCGAATCTATCGATAAACTCGTCAACTCTCGCAGGATTACCTATGATAAATTCTAATATATTGCCATATAATTGGCACTAAGTTGGGCTTTACTCCGGCACCGGTCAACCGATTTGGTCCGATATTAATAGACTTCTTCCCATGGACGTTATAAACGTTTCATAAAAATCCGATAAAGCTTATCATAATTGCAATTACCACTGATTAAACGAAAGCATTCTGACCCTTTGTTACATCAGTTTACCTGATTTTAGTTACAATTAATACTGAACGGCACCCACACACGAGCAAAGGTCTCCTGGGTATTAACTTTATTTGTATTTTTATTGTACAACCTCCGTTCAATTTATTTTCAATTCACAATTCCATTAAAACTTAGTTCAGATAAATCCGTATGCGAGTAGTGGAGGTTTATTAGGGTGGCCGAGTGCAGACACTAACAATGTTATGTTGCGGTTATACATCGCAAGCAGAGCACACAAATGTGACCACTAGTAGCGCCACTGCGGTCAAGTGAGCAAACTTTGCAAGACGACTCAATTGCCAACTTCTTTACAACCACCATTAGCAAAGCTCTCAGACTGGTTCACTTCTGACCAGAGACACACTTCGCATATGCGAAAGGGAAGTACATTGTAAACTATATAAAATGTGGAATTTATAAATTTTTCACACTCCCTGAAAACTTCAGTAAGACTGAAAAGTTCAATGTCTCAGCCAGAATTTGAACTAGAGGCTCTCCGTGCCGCTGTGGATTTAAATATTCGTTCTGTATCTGGTACCCTATGATCCCCAGGTGGGGCGAAGGTGCCTCCAATGGAGGTTTCATTACCTATACTAATTTTGATATGCTTATTTTCCGAGAAAAGGTAGAGGGACAGGTGGTAAGCCCATCGCCTCGCAACCCCCCTCTGGAAACTAAGTATTTCTTGGACGTGAAAGGGCCGAGAAATGTTGTCCAGAGGCTCTAATTTAGGCTTGGAGTTCTTTTACGTGCCGTAAATCTACGACACGGGACCCCCAGCTTAAAGTCCCTCCCGGAGGACTCCGTGCCCAGGATTTTTACGTCCTGAAAAATCCACCGGCCGGGTTTGATCCCGCGCCATGCGGATCTAGAGGCGGGCACGCTACCTCTAGACCACCGCGGCCGACTAAATATTCATTACACATTACTAAACCTGGGATTTTAGGCTAAAAAAATTAGTTTTAGGCACCTAAAATAGGCTTTTAAAACAATTAAATAGGCATTTAAAAGAGAAAATAGCCACTTAAAATGTAAAAAAATGTTGTACATACCTATTCTTAAAAGAAATAATTGCAAAATTAAGACAGAATTAAAAATACATTTCTCAAAAACAGTTTTGGATTATATGAAAATTGACACAGTATGTCCCTTCTTACTATATATACCTGCTACTTCTTGTTGTTTTGAGCAAATCCTCCCCCGTCAGTCAGCATTCCTTTGACGACAATTGTTTGGGAAAACCACGTTTCTGTGAAAAACCCACCCTCTGCTGTTCTGCTCTTCATTCAGGGATGTCCATTAAATGATTGTAAAAGTTACAGAAGTTGAATTTTATTTTAAATGTATAAAATAGGCATTTTAGGCACTAAAATAGTAAAACTAGGCTCCAAAGGTACAAATAGGCCTTTTAGGGCACTAAACAACTCTTTAAGAGTAAGTGATTTATCATGAAATGTCAACATATTTTTAAAATTTCATGTTATTTCACAAGGAACAAAATAGGCATTTGCCTTTAAATCCCAGGTCTACATATTACCAAAAAAGTCATAACATTTATGCGAGACGCACCCATAAAGTAAGTTTCCCTGCGGCCGTTTACAGAACCAAACACAATTTCGTGGAAATATTTATTGCAGCCGATACAGCAAGTGTTCAGCTATTTTTCAACGTATTCGCCAAAGGAATTAAGACATTTGTCATACCGTGGAACCAACTTTTGAGTACTTATGTCGTAGAAGTCTGCCAGTGATTGGCCGTCTTCAAGAGCCAATCAAATTGCTTCGGGGCACCGAAAATGTAATATAGATTTTGCGCACAAATTTCGCACAGATAATACATGAATTTAATTAAATCGGCCTAAATGGCAGCTGCTTGGCAGATCATTAAGTTTTCTTTTTTCTGGAGTATAAATTAAGTGTATAATTTCTTATTTGTTAGCACAGTAGTTAAGATTCCATTAGAACGGGTAGACGCATCTCTACTGCTAGACGTAAGTGGTGTTAGAATATTCATCAAGGAGTGCTTTATGTCGCTCTTGCAGTGACACCAAGCTTTACTGACAAAATGAGCCTTGAGGAACTCCGCAACCAGGAGATGTCCATTAACAACATCGGCATTCCAAACTCTAGAGATTTCCCTACAATCAATAACCAACTAGGCCTACAATCTTGTAGATTTTTATCAGAAAAATTAAGGTTGCTAAATTTAGCATTAATATTAAAATCTGGCGGGGTTGTTTACGTTTTGTGTGAATTTTTTTAAATCATTGTCTACCTTATCTGTAACCCAAGAAAGAAAATCGATCGTCCCATGGCCGGCCAATTTGATACGGGTTTTTTCATGGTTTTCCCCAGTCGTAAAGGCGAATGCCGAATTGGATATTTACACACCACGAATCATCTTCACCACTTCATCCTGTATCATATCCATATAAATTAATATCAGTTGAAATTCACTCCATAAAATACGCCATTAGAAACAATTGACAATCAATAGTTCCATGGCCTACCCTATTGTATAGTCACACATCCTGAACTCCTGATATGGCCTCGCAGTTAAAAGTATAAACACAGCTGAATTTTAAAAAAATCGATGGCTTTTGTTTATAATTTTTTTTGTAAGTTATAATTTTTTCGTTTATGATCACAAATTCTTGCCAATTCTAAGGCCTTCCAAGTCCATAAAATACGTCATAATATAAATGATGTTGTCGCTTCATTCTTTAAATCACATCTGATTTTTGGAAACGCTAGAAAATACCTATAGGTCTACTAGAAAAACCTCACTGCCTACTTGATGCATGCTCATTAGCGCTAGAAACATCTCCAATACAGCAGAAAACCCCCAATGCCCATTACTCCTAGAATCACCTCCACAATAATATAAAAATATCACGGCCTACTTGATTCACGTTCATTATAGTTAGAAATATCTCAATAGCAAAAACTCTCACTGCGTGATTGATGTCGCTCATTGGGTCTGGAAACATATTTAAAATATTAGAAAAATCCCACTGTCTACTTGATCCTTACTCGTTTGCTCTAGAAATATATGGCTATTAGCTCTAGAAACATGCCTACAATGGGAGGAAAATCTCACTGCCTACTTGTTCCATGCTCATTAGCTCTAGAATCTTCTCTACAATAGCAGAAACATCTCACTGCCTACTTGATGCGTGCGCTGTCATTTTCACTTCACTGTCAGTTTCAGCTGGATGACCACTTCCGGAGCTGTCATCATGTCTTACTTGTTGCATATCTTGTAGGAGATGGATCTATCTTGTGTTTTCCATCGCATCATCTTCTCACGTCCACTTTTTTTTTAGTTTTTTTCTTTCTAATCTTGTACTTTTGCCTATACGAAGCTGTCTGCTCTATCACAATAATTGTTTATTATTATTCCTCTACTTGTTCTACAAAAGCTGTTCAATACTGAGTTTTCACCGTAAGTGACAATGATATATCTGGGCCTATATCTATATTGATAAAAGGAAGTGTCTTTCTTTCTGTCTGTCCGCGATGCCGAGCGAAATCTACTGGACGCAGAGATCTGAAATTTTAAACATAGGTGGACTGAAGGGTCCGAAAATGCACCTCGAAGGCGGAATTTTAATTTTAGCTTTCGTTCGTGAGTTATGCGTTTATAACGTCCATGGATAAATCCTATTGATATTGGACCAAATCGGTTGACCGGTATCGGAGTAAAGCCCAATTTAGTTATAATTTATTAATTTATAACTCAAATACGCTTTATAGGATTTTCATGAGACTTGGTGTACGCATTTATAACACTCATTGGAAGAAGCCTATTCTTATTGGACTAAATCGGTTGACCAGTACCGGAGTAATGCCCAATTTAGTGCCTATTTTATGGTAATACAGAGTGTTAATAAATAACACCGAAATATTTTACCTGTATATAGAGGGGACTTAGACAAGCAACTTTTATTAGGAGATTTTTGCACTACGACGTAAAATGTGTATGCTACAGGGCATTAAAGTCATTATAATTTGGTGGTCATAAATCAATAATTAGGCGAAATAGGGTTAAAATGTTCATTAAATGGACTTCATGCAATCCTAGTGATCGATAAAAACCTGACTTTTAATCATTTGTCAACAGCTATATCATAATTTAGTGTTTACATAATCTGCAATATTTACAGACTAATCACATGACTGGTCGCCACTGCATTAGTCGTTTTTTATTCACAACTATTGACTACAGTGTTAACAACGAAGTTCCTTTGTTTTGCTTATCTTTCTAATGTTAGAAGTCAGTGGCGGTCAAACCCTGGGAGATTTTATGCTTTAACAGGAAAAATTGAATCCATAGAGCTAAAATCTCTTAATAAAAGTTGCTTGTCTATGTCCACTCTATACACAGGTAAAATATTTCGGTGTTATTCATTAACACCCTGTATATTAGAAATAATTCATTAAATGAAAATCATTTCTCATGGCAACATATTGTTTTACAGTGTTCATATACGGCTTTGGAAGTTGCAATACAGTTAGCTTTGACAAATAACACTACCCACATATTCCTTTACATATGCTTATCAAACTAGACCTTTGTTTTTCCGTAAGCCTTGCTTAATGAATCGATCTGGAGCTTAACTCGGAAATCGATTACAAAAATAAAGTATTTTCTGCATATTATCATAATTCCAATATTAAACAATAGCATTCTGGAACTTTGTTTTCATTTAATGGTGGCATATAATGCTCACGTGGACCAGTGAACATACCAATTTCTGTAAAGTGGTCTAGAAAATACGCAAGAATTAAAATTCCAACTATTTTCCAGAAGATATATTTTACTTTATGACAGACTATTTTTTGCAATACAGGTAGCTTTGACAAATAACACTACCCACATATTCTTATCAAACAAGACCTTTGTTTTTCCGTAAGACCTGCTTAATGAATCGATCTGGAGCTTAACTCGGAAATTGATTACAAAAATAACTTATTTTCTGCATATCATAATTGCAATGATCACTGATTAAACGAAAGCATTCTGGCACTTTGTTACATCAGTTTAACTTATTTTATTTAACTGTGAAACATAGCTCGATAGTTTGCTCTGCCTCTCTCGGTTTCGGTCCTCCTTCTCTGCCTCCCTGACCCTCTTTATAGTCTACGCCATTCACTCTGTGTGTCTCCTCATTTGGGAAACATTTAGCAGGGAATCATGTTGGACATAAAATGTCTATTTCATTGGGAGGTTCCGGGCGTGTTGTGCAGACTGCATAATTAACAGGCACAGGTGCAGGCAACTGCGCCGCATAGCGTTCAGCTGTTTCCATTGTTCTGCTCTATGTGACGTCACGCCCGCTCTTAATAAATTTGCCAGTAAACTGCACTCGGCACCAATACGGCTACAGCCATTGTCCACATTTGCAATTCACATTTACCTAACGTTGCCCCTTCCTCTGTGTTACCGAAACTCTTTTTTGCTGTTATTGTTCTATATAAGGTATATATATATATAGGCCTATATATTTATATTTATATATATAATTTTATTATTTTATGCTCGCGATTATTGACTCAACTTCTAAATGTGTTGTTTAAATAATTTATTTTACAGAAAAATAATAAAAACATATGTCTTAAATGACTACAGATTCGTAGGCCTGGATTCGATCCCCGGTACCTCCTCGGATTTTTCTGAGGTAGGGAGGTCTGGAACGGAGTCCACTGAGCCTCGTGACTCAAATTGAGGAGCTAGTTGATAGAGAAGTAGCGGCTCCGGTCATGGAAACCACCAATAACGGCCGTGGATATCGGCAAGCTGACCACATGTCCCCCAATTCTGCCATCTGCTTATGGTAGATGACGCAGCGGTCGGGTGGTAGGCAATGCCCCTTCAGGGATGATGCGCCACAGAGTTTAGTATCTTTACCAATACTGACATCGTTTTTATATAAATTGCAGGAATTACATAATTTTATTCCTAATTATGTTGTTTTACGTAATAAATAAATAAAAATAATCGTAAACAAATGAATCAAGATAGCAACCGAGCAAGGTCATCTTCAAATAATTTCACAATTGAATACTTTTGGAAAATATTTAGTCTCCTCGAAAATATTTGATTTTTAGCATTTAAATAAAACAAAAATTCAAAATCTTCTCTTAGTGTCCACTTAGTCTACATTATGAAACGATACATTTCCATAAAATAGGTACTAAATTGGGCATTACTCCGGTACCGGTCAACCGATTTGGTCCAAAATCAAAAGGCTTCTACCCATGGACGTTATAAATGCGTACACCGAGTTTCATAAAAATCCGATAAAGCATATTCGAGTTATAGCGCGTACAGACGCACGGACGGCCAGACAGACAGACAGACAGACGGACAGACATTTCCCCCTCCCCCACACAATCTTATAAAGTACAATTCTGGCACTTAAAAACAGATCTAGCAGTTGAGTAAATAATCGTGGGCATTTGCTTATATTCAATAATAGTATGTTGCGATACAAGTGCCGCAAGCGGTGCATACGGATCAAGGAAAGAGTTTGAAAAAACGAGGCACTTGCGCCGACTTTTTTCAATTTCCGAAATCCGTTATGTGCTTACGGCACGAGTATTGCGTGCTATTTTTTGGACGATGATTATTTATATTAACTGAGATATTAGCTGAAAATATTATGTTTATACACTACTGAAGATGGATGTTATATTTCAGAAAGTGATTCGCATGTGTTGGTTGTTATGGGGGCTGGATATTTGTCCTGTTAAGTCGCCACAAACTAGGGGGCCTTGGTTCCATAAAGGCTTGCCTTATGACGATCTTACTTACGGCACTCGTGCTTTTTGTAATTTTTACCGCACGGAGATTTCTTTTGTTTTCAAAGCAAGCAAATTGCGTGCAGGAATGTCAAGTTACGATCCACGGCAACAATATTCGTAAGTACCACTAATTAGTTACGTCTTGCAAAAACAAGTTTTCTATGATTTCATCGTTATTTTCATCCATTTTTATAAGTAACATGAAACGCTCAGGCTTTGCATGATGTATTTCTCTGTTAAATACATATTTACTTCCATTCCTAAAGCTTTTGTTTCCAGAAGAGATGAGTTTGTTCTGATAACAATTAAAAGTTTTAAAATTACCATAGAAGCATGGAGAACTGCACTCCATGAATATTACTTCGAAAAAAAAGCAAACAATGGAGTCGATATTCATCACACCAACACCCACGTTATCATTTCCCCCTCTTTCTTCGATTTCCATCACCGACACCACAGTTGGCAGTGGCGGATTACACCACAGTTGGCAGTGGCGGATTTCACCCCGATAGCAATGCAAAGGCATCTAGAGGGTATATTTGTCTGTGAACGATGCCCAGCGAAATCTATTGCATGCAGAGATCTGAAATTGTTAACATATATGAACTGAAGGGTGATGAAATACACCTCGAAGCCGGATTTTTAATTTTCTTTTTAGTTCGGGAGTTATGAGGGAAAAACTGATAGAAAACGTGATTTTTAGCTCTATCGAATCATCAGTTTTCGGTATTACAGTAAAATTGTGAAATTAATTTCAGGTGGCTTTGGTGCCATGGCAACTGGAAAAGTAGAGCATCGCGGAAACATTTGTTTTCTTCACGCATGCTTCATACAACTGTTTTAAAGAAACAAACGAATCGTGGGACTTCGCTTTTCACCTGTGCCCTTAATAAATGGAATAGAAGAATGATATTATGTTAATTTTCCGAGATCCATTATACGCTTCCGGCACGAGTATTGCATGCTATTTTTTGCACGACGATTATTTATATCAATTTAATTATATTAATTGAGTTATTACCTGAAAATATTATTTATAGCCTATACATTACTGAAGATAGATGTTTATTTCAGAAAGTGATTCGCATGTGTTTGTTGTTATGGGAACCGAATATTTGTCCTCGGGGGCCTTGTCCATAAAGGCTTGTATTATGATGTGTGGCGTAAGTAAATTCTTACCGCATGGAAATTTGTTTTGTTTCCATAGCAACAAGATTGCGTGCGGGAATGTCAACTTACGATCCACAGCAACAACATTCGTAAGTACCACTAATTAGTTAAGTCGTGCAAAATAGTATATTGCGATACAAGTGCCGTAAGGCACGTTTACGGGTCGAGGAAACAGATTGAAAACCCGAGGCGCAGCCGAGGGTTTTTAAGTTTTCGAGACCCGTAAATGCCTTTACGGCCCTTGTGTTGCATGCTATTTTTTGCACGACGGTTACTTATATCAATTTAATTATATTAATTGTGATATTACCTGAAAATATTATGTGTATACATTCTTGAAGAGAGATGTTTATTTCAGAAAGTGATTCGCATGTGTTTGTTGTTATGGGAACCGAATATTTGTCCTGGGGGCCTTGTTCATAAAGGCATGTATTATGAAGTGAATCGTAATGAATTATGACGTAGCGCAAGGACCGTATTTAATTAACCTCATCGCAACGGCCATAGCAACAATACTGTGTGGGAATGTCAACTTACGATCCATGTAAACAACTTTCGTAAGTAACACTCACTAGCTAAGGAGTGCAAAAAAGTATTTTACTTTTGTATAAATTATTGGTCTATTCTCTTTCTTTTTTTTTCAAATAAATCCTACCTTTCGAATCATTTGTAATTTCATACAGAAGTCATAACATTATGAACCCGCGATTGTGGGTAATGGTTACAGTGTGGTTCTGTATGTTGGCAGACCGCAGGGTTCTATCATTGACACATTTGAATTTCAAAATAATTCCAGTATTGGGATAATGGTTTCAAGAGTTATACAGGGTGTTAATGAACAATACCGCAATATTTTCCCTGTATATAGAGGGGTCATAGACAACAACGTTTATTAACAGATTTATGTGCTCCACGAATTCCATTTTTCATATTATAATCTCCCAAGGGTATGCCCGCCACTGACTTCTAACATTTGAAATGATGCAAAACAAAGGTACTTCGTTGTTAAAATTGTGTTATGAATAAAAATAACTAATGCAGTGGCAGGCAGTCATGTGATAAGTCAGTAAATTTTGCAGATTATGAAACCTCTAAATTATGATATAGCTGTTGATGAATGATTAAGAATCAGGTTTTTATCGATCACTAAGAAGGCATGAAGTCAATTTAATGAAAATTTTAACCCTGTTTCGCTTCATTATTGACTTATGACCACCAAATTTTAATGATTTTATTGCCCTGCAGTATACACACTGTAGGCCTAATCATTGTGTAAACTGTTTTCTTGGCAGTCCGAGATGAGTTTGTATATTGGGTGAGAAAAGAATATCATGCATGGGTTAAATATCGACATTTTATGTCGGACTACTTCCAACATTTCTGTGGAAAGCGAAAGTTCTGCATTTTCAGTCTTCAAATTAAATTAACAGAACACTACTGCATATAAACGCATGAAATTTGCAGATTTTTTAAATATATATTCTAGGGAAATATTCTATTTGGGAGTTTCGTTTTTACATTTTCATTTATGCGTGTATAAACAAAGATGAAAAATATATAAATTCTGTAGGCCTACTGTTTTTAGGTAGATTTCGAAGAAAAATCTACCTATTGCAATCGTTACCATGTCATGACTTTCGAAAACTTCTTCCATATCTTTACGTTTCATGCTTCCCTAAGTACGAAACCACCGCCCATTCAAAAAAAAAAATTATATATATACACATTTATATATTTATAAATATATCTTTACACGCTAGCGGCCGTAGTTTTGAAGATATTTGAACCAAATATTATTATGTTATTTCTAGGCCCAATAGTTCGGACAAGTTCGTTAATGAGCAAAATTGGTCCAAGGGGAGGGTCGGGGGTTGAAGTTTTGAAAAATTGATATCTCGGCTCCTATGAAGTATAGAGGGAAACTTTGTTTGAATAAATTAGAGTACTCCCTATGGAGTTCACAGTGACACCAACGATTCGGGGTTTTGGTGGTACGAGTGGGGGTGGTTGGTGGGGATGGAAATCCGAAAATTTTGAAACCACGTCTTATGAGGTATCGCTGAAAAGATCTTGATGAGTACTCTACAAATCAATAACCGGTTTCTCGATAGCTCTCATATAAGGCGAGATTTAGCACTTCGAAATCTACCTCAGCCTGTGGGCCTGCCAAAAGGGAATTTTTAAACATTCATAAGGTTTTAAGTTGAACACAGAATTTAAATTTTTTTTAAAACAACAAAATAATGATAACTTAAACAGATATTCCTGTGGTAGGTCTTTTGTGCTGTTTAGGTGTATAACTTTTACCGGATAATGTGGAACGATAAACTTTCTTTATACACGTACTAATTTAAAAGGCCCGGCGTCGCCCAGGTTTATTTTGTAATTGGAAATTAACTTATGAAGGACTTTCGATTTTTAAATACTAGGTCCTTATACAGATATTTATAATCTGAAATAGGAAGAACGACTTATTACACTCAAACTATTCCCTCAGAAAACGCGTGGTATAGCTTTTCATGGCTCTAGAGGATATAGAATTTTGCATCCCATCGCTTCTACACACCAAGCCTGGTAGGAGTTCAAATAAGAAGAAACATAAATTCCGGTAACATAAAATTGTATTGTCTTTGCGGAATATTTTATTTCTCACTCTCATGTTACCATACAACGGTTTCATACTTTCCTCCCCAAAAACCTGCGATATAATAATATACATATTACCATACCTCGTACGGTGTTCTCTATGTAAAGGGTACAGAAAGTTATGTGACTGCTTCACATTGTGCATTAGTTTCGTGGATTTCATTCTTTATTATTTACTAGCTGAAAAGGCCCGGCGTCGCCCGGGCTTTGTATTTTGTAATTTGAAATTAACTTATGGAGGACTTTCGATGTTGAAACTCTAGGTCCTGATATAATAATGTATGTAGAATTCGAAATGAGGAAGAACAACATATGGCACTCAGACTATTCCCTCAGAAAACGCTAGATATAGCTTTTTATGGTTCATAGAGGATGTCGAATGCTGCATTCCGTTGCTTCTACTCATCATGCCTGGGAGGGGTTGAAATAAGAAGAAACATAAATTACATAAGATTGTATTGACTTGACGGAAGATTTTATTTCTCATTCTCATGTTACCATACAACCGTTTCGGAGCTGAAATAAAATAGAAATGCAGTATCACTTTCATACTTTCCTCCCCTAAAACCCGGGACATAATATACTGCGAGCATAGGACTCAAAATGTTCCATCCCATGCTTAGGGCCATAAATCTCAACTAAGAAAAAGCCTACAGCTATGGATAACTGACTATTTACCGACTTCTGATATAGCATACTCACACACTTAAGTTGCTCCTGCAATACGACCTCTTATTCTACATCAAAATGTGAAGTGAGAAAATATTTCTTATGTCGAGGGTAGAGAAAGTTATGTGACTGCATCACACTGTGCTTTATTTTTGTGTAATTCATTTTTCAGTAATTATTTTCGGCAATATATTACATGGAATCATAATTCGTTAAAGTCCAGCATTAGGCTATATAGTTGCCAAGGCCCTATGTAATCACAGTAAACAATTCACTGTTGCCATGTGAACTGAACAACATTTCATTTTTTTCAGTAGAATATTCACAGAAATTATATAATTTTCAAGGGAAGGACTGATTTGTTTCAATTTTAATGTCGACAGCTATACTTCCCGGGCTTAACTGGGTATGTGTGCAAAATGTCGTGTAAATTGGTAAAGAAATGTAGATTTGTATAAGGAACAAACATACATACATACATACATACATACACACTTTCGATTTTATATATTAGAAGATTTATAACATGAATTATATCGGTAGCTTCTCTAATTTGTTAAAGTCCCGTACCATTTATTTCCAAACCTACCTGAGACCATTGCCAACAATATACTGTTGTCATGTGAACTGTGATTTGGATTTGATAATTCTGTGCAAAAAGGGATTAATTATTCTCAAAAACATTTTATTTTTGGCACTTAAAATAATTTTTTTTCAAAATCCTTTCTTAGTGAGCACCTACATTACGAAACGAAGGTACTGTAAAAATTCAAGGTCTCTACCTATTATAGTTTAGGCTCTACGTTGCTTCTCTGTCAGTCGGTCAGGACGAAGCCTCTTATATACAAAAAGATAGATATAAATGTAAAAAAAAAAAGATCCCCAAATAGAATTTTCCGCTAGAATATATTAACAATTTTCTGCAAATTTCGTGCATATATATGCAATAGTGTCTCTGTTCATATAAATTGAAAACTGAAAATGTAGAAATTTCCCCTTTTCACAGAAATGTAGGAGGAAACCGAACACCAAAAATGTCGATATTTAACCCATGCACGAGACTCAATTTCTCACCCAATGTACAAACTCATGTCGGACTGCACAGAAAACAATTAACACAATGATTGGGCCTACAGCTTCCTCCGTACTTTTGAACCTTATTCTGTAAATTTACATTAAATTAAATTTTTCTTACAATTTATTTGTTATATTTTTATTACAAACCACGATTTCCGATCACCTATTCGGCATATATACGACGTAGTTTTTAGAAATTTAATGTATAGTCTATTGCTGAAGTGATTTTTATTTCTGCGATAGTGTTTTTTCATCCATTTACCGGTCTTACTATCATGGTGTAATTTCCGGAATATGGAAAATTATCATTCATATTTGCTAGTTCAATTTTTCAAATTTGAAAACACTGTTTTGTTCTGCAAAAACGCATAATACGCACCATTTATAATGCCAAGCCTCTCGATTCCTGCAAACCTCTATTTAAAACCCACAAGATCCTCCCACTACCATGTATCATTATTTTTGAAGCCACCCTGTTTGCTTATTCTCATAGACTCCTTTTCAAAGTTAATTCTGATTACCACTCTTACAACACCCGACATAAAAACAGCAAAGCACTGACGAAACACTCCACCCATCTATTCGAATCTTCTCCATACTACTTATGCTCTAAGGTATTTAATTCACTCCCCTCTCATATCACATCACAAAAAACAGAAATTTCATTTAAGAAAATGCTCAAATCCTTTCTTTTATCAAACTGTTTTTATAATGTAAGTGTGTATATACTATATTCTTAAATTTATCATTTGTAAATGTGTGTGTTAAACTTTAAGAAATGTAGTTATAAGTATACAGGGTGTTAATGAATAACACCGAAATATTTTACCTGTGTATAGAGGGGACATAGACAAGCAACTTTTATTAGGACATTTTTGCTCTATGGCGTAAAATGTGTATGCTACAGGGCATTAAAGTCATTACAATTTGGTGCTCATAACTCGATAATTGAGTGAAATAGGGTTAAAATTTTCATTAAATTGACTTCATGCCTTCTTAGCGATCGATAAAAACCTGATTCTTAATAATTCATCAACAGCTATACCATAATTTAGTGTTTCCATAATCTGCAAAATTTACTGACTAATCACATGATTGCCCGCCACTGCATTATGTTTTTATTCCTAATTCCAGACCTAACAAAAATATTTCGTTTGTCTTTTTTTCCCTCAGAGTTGTTAGATATCGATCGTCATTTTTTACAATTTTCCCGACCACTGCACAATATTCAATGTTCCTTTGTTTCCCATCATTTCAAGTATTAGAAGTCAGTGGCGTGCATATCCTTGGGAGATTTTATGTATTAACAGGAAGAATTGAATCCATAGAGCAAAAATCTCCGAATAAAAGTTGCTTGTCTATGTCCCCTCTATACACAGGAAAAATATTTCGGTGTTATTCATTAACACCCTGTATGTAAACTTATAAGTGTAGGTTAATGTAAAACACTGTACTGTGTAAGAAAATAAACTAACTAACTAACTAACTTGCTTGCTTTCGATTCGTCTTGAAAACTTTTCCTCGAATCTCAAATGACACAGTAACCATTCTTGTATCGCAATATATCCATTTCCGGTGCGTTTTTACATAGGATTTCCTCAGCCTATCAAAGCCTGAAGAGGTCAGACTGCCTCTTGCTATTCTGTTATTTAAAAGTCTGCCTTTCGTGTTTTAAAATGCTTGGATCCGCCACTGCAATGAGGTGTTGGAATTGAAAACGTGCGGAATGCTTGCTAGAAGTTCGGCTGGGAAGAGTTTAAGCATCCACCCTACAGCCCGGACCTCGCTCCCAGTGATATCCACCTTTTCTTATATCTCAAGAAATGACCGGGAATGACAGAGAAGAGCAAATGGTTGGCACACAGTGGTTCAAATCGCAAGCGGTAGACTTCTACGACACAAGTGTTCAAAAGTTAGTCCCACGGTGTAACAAACATTGTCCATTCCGGTGGCGAATTTGTTAAAAATTGCTGAACACTTGCTGTATCTGTTGCAATATATATTTCCATGAAATTGTGTTTTGTTTCTGTAAACGGTCCCAGGGAAACTTACTTTATGGACGTGCCTCGTATTAGGCTATACAGAATTTTATTAGCAATAGGCCTGCATTATTGATAGATATGTAAGCATTCATGAGCCACAGATTATTGTCTCTGTTGGACACTACATGAGAATATTATAGGAGAAAAATTCCTCCGGCTCCGGCTTAGCTCAGTTGGTAGAGCATTGGCGCGAATAGCCAAAGGTCCTGGGTTCAAGTCCCAGTGCCGGAGGAATTTTTCTCCTATAATATTCTCCTGCATTATTGACTTATGAGCATCAAATTGTAATGACTTTAATGCCCTGTAGCATACACATTTTACGTCATAGAGCAAAAAGGTTCTAATAAAAATTGCTTGTCTATCTCCCCTCAATACATAGGTAAAATATTTCGAACACCCTGTATTTCTGAAAATAAATTTATCTCTAAGCGTATAGGCCTATGGCAAAACTTGGCTGATTGTATGCAGTGACAGGAAAACTTGAATCCATAGAGCAAAAATCCCCTAATAAAAGTTGCTTGTCTATGTCCCCTCTATACATAGGTAAAAAAATGTCGGTGTTATTCATTACTAGCATGTGCCCGCGGCTTCGCCCGCGATAATTATTTCAAAAATTAAAAATTAAGAGCGTAAGGCAAAACCGGGTGACGCGCCGCACCGGGATAGTTGCCGCACCCCCTCTAACTCGGACATTTGACACTAGGCACCGCTAGTTGTCGTGATACCATCTCCAGTTCCCTCTCTAGAGTAATTGGATCGCGTAAGTTCATTGTTTGTGGTGTTGTAGCGACATTTATCAGGTAAGTACACTAGTTTCACTGCGAAACTTTTTTGGACTCATTACTTTATTCTTTCCTGTTCTGTATTTGTTCCATTTTTTCTGCGTGTACTACTTTTAATTGACTATTTAGAGGTTGTAAAGATATTGTGAGTGAAGTTAGCCATAACAACAATAACAATAAGCTCTACAGATGAGTGCGGCGCGTGACCCGGAGTTTTGGGTCACATGCCGCATAGCTTTCAAGGGTGACACGCCGCACAATGTCTTGCAGTATAATTGCCCCCCAAAATTATTTTTTCTGCTCTTTTCAACAATATACATGTCAACTAGGTATAGGGGAAGGGAAGGAGCTAAACATTGTGGCCTATGGAATGACAATGACCTACAAGAAGCTGTTCGGCGAATTAAGGCATGGGAAATTTAGATTCGGGAAGCCGAACGTTGCTATCTTATGTCAGAGAGGACTATTCGTAGGCGCATGGACACAGGAAATTGGGAAAACCCTCACTTGGGCCTGAAGGATTATTTGGTACAGAAAATGAAAAAAGGCTAGTCACCCATGTCCAGAGATTGTGCAGATAAGTTCTCTTTTGTTTTATACGTGGCTTTGATGTAAATTTAGACTGTTATTATGAATGCGGCATGTCTCCCATACGTGCGGCATAGCACCCTGTAAAGCGGCATCTCTCCCGCTTTGTCTTTCAATTTAATAATTGTATTTACACATTTAATTATTATTTTATAAATATTTTCGTTGCTGAAATAAAGGGAGGGAAGATCATAGCTTGGCATCTCAAAAAGAGTTTTCAGAATATTCAATCCTGTTTTGAGGTAGACGAATTTACACAAAAGTGCGGCGCGTCACCCTATCTTGCCCTAATAGTTAAATCATTATAATTATTAACACCTAAATCACGTGGACTACATACCACGATTAGATAGCGTCGCCTGGTAAAAGCGACCTCAGATTCGAGTTCCCTGGCCCAGAAAACCCCTGTATAGTGACTTTCGTCCAAATCGAACAACGTTTGACCATATTTAGGCTAATATTGATTATCCCTATAATAATAATAATAATCCTCTTCGGTGTAGGTTGAAAATTTCACATTATGTTTGCGTGCCTTGACATTAAAAACAAATTAATCGACCAGCGTGAGCTACAACATTCAAGAGATCGCGATGCTTTTATGTCGAAGGTTTGACAAATATAGCCAAAGCCTAGTGTAATTGATTTGTATTACTGAAAACTCATGCTTCGAAAACGGAATAAATACACGTTTTCTGCCCGTTTTTCACTCATAACTCACGAACTAAAGCGAAAATTAAAATTCCGGCTTCGAGGTGCACATTCCGACCCTTTAGTCCGCCTATGTATAACATTTCAGATCTCTGCGTTGAGTAGATTTCGCTGGGCATCGCGGACAGACAGACGGAGGACAGACACTTCCTTTTATTAATATAGAATACTCTGTATAATGTTATGATTATTGGGTAATATTATTAGCAAGCTGTATGGTCACACGATATTTTGGAAAGGATGCTTTGGCAAAGCGCCATCTGCATAGCATTTGCATAAGTGCCTCGCCACCGTGAAGCAGGGGCGTTTAATGCACTGGTTCACATACACCACCGTTTATTATGTTACATATCTTAGGACGACATCCCTCGTGTTCAGCCGGATAAGAAATCTGATGTCAAATAAAAGTTTGTCTCCTAGTATATTAGCCTATAATATGCATGACATCCTCTTCGTGTAAATCGGTTTAAAAATGCAAAGAATGTCGTTACCACATCGCCTCGCATCCCCTTAGCATACACAATCCAAATAAAATCTGATTAATGTATTTATGTACACTAACTCTCTTTACCCGAAGTATAAGCAATACATCTTTCTCACTTCACATTCTGATATAGAATAAAATCAGGTAAACTGACGTAACAAAGTGCCAGAATGCTTTTGTTTAATCAGTGATAATTCCAATTATGATATGCAGAAAATAAGTTATTATTGTTATCGATTTCCGATTTAAGCTCCAGATCGATTCATTATTCAGGGCTTACGGAAGAACAAAGGTCTAGTTTGATAAGCATATGTGAAGGAATGCATAGGCGTAACCAGGCCGACCATAAGGAATACCCCCCAGGGAGAGGGAGGTCCGGGGGTCCTCCCCCGGAAAATTTTAAAAATTAAGATGCAAAATAACGAATTTTAAGCTTCCGGGGGTTTCCCCCGGAAAGTTTAAAAAATTAAGACTCAAAATAACGAGTTTTAAGCTTCCGGGGTTCATCCCCGGAAAATTTTAAAAAGTAAGACTCAAAATAACGAGTTTTAAGCTTCCCACGCTTTATACTTGTATTAAGTAATTTATGGGCAGACTTTAAAAAAATTATACAATTTTCCTTTTTTTAATCAATGGGGGGGGGGGTTCAAACCCCCAACCCCCCCCCCCCTAGGTACGCCTATGGTTCGTTTTATGTTCTTTATTCTGGTAGAAATAAGCCGCTTCGTGGTTTCAACTTTTTTTTTAAATTTATTTTTTAAGAATCCGGTCCCTACTCATAAAGTACCATTCTGGCACTTTATAAGAGGGCGTATTGCAGTTGCTTCAATATATTTACATTTGCTTACGAAGAGTTGTATTAGTTTAGCAGCATCTAATGAATAGCCCACATTTCGTAATGTGCAATATTGAATCTCTTCCTGCGTTGGGAAATTTCGTTACTGCGATAATCGCTTCTCTTTTGTTTTCAGTGGCTCGGGACGCCGCGGTCAATAGTCGCAGAGTAAGCCTCACTGTTGACTGGCTTGAGCGTTATTGTGCTGTGCCTAAAACTGAATTTTACTATTTTATTTCCAGATTGAATCTATCGATATATCGAGTTTCGAGTATCGATACAAAACCTGATATCGACTCATATCTATAAATAAATTTGTGCGAATAGAAAGAAAGAAAGGAACTTACTCTATAATACGGTTGAATTAAGGAATGCAACATCTCAAAGAGCTTCATTCGGAAGCAGTAATGCCACCTTAGGTTTCCATAAGGGGACTCACAGAAAAAAGGATGTTTTTCAACATGAGTCTAGCATAAAGATGATAACAATGTCAAGGAACGCACACAGGAAAGATATGTCGTTGTTGCAGCGAGAAATATCAGGCAGTATGGACGTGTCCAATAACCGCGTAACACTTGCCAAACACCTGCCAGCTACGCTACAGTGTGTTCATCAAGACTAACACTGCAACAAGGTGTTCCAATGTTCCCTAACATTGTTACTATAGCAACCGACAATGAATTAGATTGAGTTGAATTTCTGTCATAGCCCTCTATTTAAATAAATATCATAACAGGCCATGCTTAAGTATATAGATTAGTTATACAATAACTACTATATATAGGTAGTTACTATAGCGACAGATAATGCTTGTGTTATGACAGTCATGGCCCTCTGCTTACCGTTACATAATACTTCACTTATTGATCCGTTATAATTCTTATTTAGGTAGAACAGGGAGTTTTACATCCATTCTAATTTAAATATTGTAAGAGAAGGATTCATAAAGATAATAAATAAAATAAATAATATATTTATTTAAGTATTTAGACGACAGTGACGTATTTGTTGGTGATTTTTTTTCGAAGCATTATAAAATATTATTATTGTAAAAATATACAGGGGTAGATACAAAGTATTGGTAGTTTTATTTCAGTAATACAGTGGCATGAATAAGTCCCTCCGCAGCTCTGGTTATGTTCTCCCTACCTCCCTTTCAGACTCGTAGTAGGTATACTAGAGCAGGTCATGTTAATATTGTCAGGCATCTGTTTGCTATTGTTGATGAGTCGAAAACTGGGGTTAGTAATTATATTACATCTTTAATTAAATTTTTCGAAAATAAATTAAAACGCATGAATTTGTGTCTTGAAGAAAACAAATATTTTCAACATCTTCTGTGAATATGTGAGTTTTATGTTACATTTATTTCTCACTTCATAAATGCTTGTAGCAAAATATTATAACCATACCAACTGAATTTATTACAATCTCGCCTGCGTAACAGCAGGTGTCTAAACATTCACCCTACAGCCCGGACCTCGCTCCCAGTGATTTCCATCTTTTCCTACACCTCACGAAATGACAAAGAATAAAAGAGAGGCGAAGGTGGTTGTCACACAGTGGTTCAAATCTCAGGCGACACACTTCTACGACAGTGACGTATTTGTTGGTGATTTTTTTTCGAAGCATTATAAAATATTATTATTGTAAAAATATACAGGGGTAGATACAAAGTATTGGTAGTTTTATTTCAGTAATACAGTGGCATGAATAAGTCCCTCCGCAGCTCTGGTTATGTTCTCCCTACCTCCCTTTCAGACTCGTAGTAGGTATACTAGAGCAGGTCATGTTAATATTGTCAGGCATCTGTTTGCTATTGTTGATGAGTCGAAAACTGGGGTTAGTAATTATATTACATCTTTAATTAAATTTTTCGAAAATAAATTAAAACGCATGAATTTGTGTCTTGAAGAAAACAAATATTTTCAACATCTTCTGTGAATATGTGAGTTTTATGTTACATTTATTTCTCACTTCATAAATGCTTGTAGCAAAATATTATAACCATACCAACTGAATTTATTACAATCTCGCCTGCGTAACAGCAGGTGTCTAAACATTCACCCTACAGCCCGGACCTCGCTCCCAGTGATTTCCATCTTTTCCTACACCTCACGAAATGACAAAGAATAAAAGAGAGGCGAAGGTGGTTGTCACACAGTGGTTCAAATCTCAGGCGACACACTTCTACGACACAGGTATTCAAAAGTTGGTTCAACTGTAAGACAAATGTTTCAATTCCTGGTGCAAATATGTTGAAAAATAGCTGAACACTGGCTGTGTCTGTTGCAATAAATATTTCCTTGAAATTGTGTTTTGTTTCTGTAAACGGCACCAGGGAAACTTTACGGACGCGCCTGGTATGTTCTGTTTAAACCAATTAAGTGTTACCCTCGACTATGCACCCATAAGCATCACATTTCACGTAAAAAGAAAAAAAAAACTGAAGGATGCATACAAGAAATCACCGTGACCTACTTCGGTGCACTTGAAAGGTAGACCTAGAGCAAAGCCATAAATTTAATTAAAACACAAGACAAAACACTTGAAATCGGAATAAAGTGCAATTTGCATGACAAATGAAAGCAATTAAGGCAAAACAATACTCGTGCAGTCAGGGAAACAAACGACGGCGACCGGAAAGAAAATAGCAAAATTAACATTAGAACAGCAAGGGAAGATGAAATAGAAAATAATCAAGTTCCCTTATTAACAAGCGTACATACTGAGGTAAAAAAGGAGCTGCAAATAATTGCGAGGGACCAATGTCAAGTCCCTTTTGTCTATTCTCCGCACTTAAGTGATACAGTGCCTTTAATAAGTTCTATATGAGGTGCATATTCTAAGAGCAAAAGTTTTATTAAGTTCCAGAATTGTACTTCATATATGCATTTTTTTCATGAAACTTGGTAGGCCTATACGCATTTATAACATCCATGGGAAGAAGCCTATTGAGTTTTGACCAAACCGGTTGACCGGTACCGGAGAAATGCCCAATTTAATGCCTATTTTTATGGTAATATATTAGAAAGAATTTATGAAACGAAATTAGTTATGACGGCTTTGGAAGTTGCAATACAGTTAGCTATGACAAATAACACTATTTCTTCACATATGCTTATCAAACTAGATCGTTAAAGTGAGCGAGGTGGCCGAGATGGTAATGTCTTTAACTCGGATTCTAGAGGTCCCTGGTTCAAATCCCGTAGCCGGCCGATTTGACTTTTTGTCGTTTTTGTGTGGGATTGTTAAGATATCACAGATCTGTATAGTTCTGTTGATTCTGGACGGTTTTAATCTGATTAAAAAAAATTAGACCTTTGTCCTTGCCTAAGCTCTGCTTAATGAATCGACCTGGAGCTTAACTCGAAAATCGATTAGAAAAATAACTTATTTTCTGCATATCATAAAGGTAATTTTCATTGATCAAACAAAAGCATTCTGGCACTTTGTTAATTTACATCAGTTTACCTGATTTTAATTCAAACTCTTTTTCATAAAAATTCTCCGAACAAAATCAGTTAAATATCTTATACTTTACCTATTCATTTAGGCAAACCATAAGTTACAATCCCTATTTTATATTAATTTTAAATAATGCCTGATTTCAATTACTGCTGGTAACACAATTATTTTTGCTGAGGAAAACCTCGGTATTCCGTAAAAATCTATTAAGAAAACTATTATTATTATTATTATTATTATTATTATTATTATTATTATTATTATCATTATTATTATTATTATCATTATTATTATTATTATTATTATCATTATTATTATTATTATGCTTCTGTGTATTTTCTTTCTTCTTGATGAATCTCATCTTAGAGAGTGTGTCAGGTTAGTTTAAGAGGGAAATATCTGGCTGGGTGGATAACAAATGACAAACTCTCGCAATCTCTAGAGTGGAGGGATATTTAGCGCTTTCAGTTATGAAACCAGAGAACACTTAACAATGCCCACGTGGATCGCATGTTAAATTGCTGTCATTGCCGGCAGAGCACGCCCCTGTTGTGCAGTCAACAGTGGCACAAGTCTCTGACTTATTTATTATACTTTCAGTACCATACATAGATATTGTTACAAATACGAGGCCCGTCCACAAAGTAAGGTTCCCTGAGGCCGTTTAAAGAAACAAAACACAATTTCCAGGAAATATTTATTGCAACAGGCACAGCAAGTGTTCAGCTATTTTTCAACATATTCGCCAACGGAATTGAAACATTTATCATACCATGGCACCAACTTTTGAAAACATATGTCGTAGAAGTTTACCGCCTGGGATTTGAACCACTATGTGACAACCATCTCCTCTTCTCTGTCATTCCCTTCATTTCTTGCGGTGTAGGAAAAGCTGGAAATCACTGGGAGCAAGGTCCGGGCTGTAGGGTGGATTTTTAAACACTTCCTAGCAAGGTTCCTGCAAAAATTTGGCTGGGAGGTGTTTATTTATTTATTTATTTAACCTGGCGGAGTTAAAGACATAAGGCCTTGTCTACCACTCAAGCAGGGCAAAAACATGAAATACATAATAATAATAATAATAATAATAATAATAATAATAGTAATAATAATAATAATAAAATAAAACAAGAAATGAAATAGCTGAATACAAGAAACGTACATTAAATACAAAGAATAAAATTCGAACATAAGTACCGGTACTTGAATAATATATAAAACAAATGACTAAAATAAAGCAATGAAAAAAAAAAAGATGAAAGACTAAACAAATACATTCACCCTAAAGCCCGGACCTCATTCTCAGTGATTTCCATCTTTTCCTTCACCTAAAGAAATGACAGGGAATGACAGAGAGGCGAAGGTGGTTGTCACACAGTGGTTCAAATCCCTGGTGGCAGACTTCTACGACACATATACTCAAAAGTTGGTGCCACGGTAAGACAAATGTTTCAATTCCGGTGTTGAATATGTTGAAAAATAGCTGAATACTTGCTGTGTCTGTTGCCATAGGCGTAACCAGGCCGACCATATGGGGGGGTTATAAAGGAATACCCCCCAGGGAGAGGGAGGTCCGGGGGTCCTCCCCCGGAAAATTTTAAAAATTAAGATGCAAAATAACGAATTTTAAGCTTCCGGGGGTCTTCCCCCGGAAAATTAAAAAAATTAAGGCGCAAAATAACGAGTTTTAAGCTTTTGGGTGTTTTCTCCCGGAAAATTTTAAAAATTAAGACGCAAAATAACGAGTTTTAAGCTTCCGGGGGTTGCCCCGGAAAATTTTAAAAATTAAGACGCAAAATAACGAGTTTTAAGCTTCCCACGCTTTATACTTGTATTAAGTAATTTATGGGCAGACTTAAAAAATTATACAATTTTCCTTTTTTTAATCAATGGGGGGGGGGGTTCAAACCCCCAAAACCCCCCCTCGGTACGCCTATGTCTGTTGCAATAAATATTTCCTTGAAAATGTTCTGTTTCTGTAAACGGCCCCAGGGAAGCTTACTTTGTGGACGGCTCTCTTATAACGAAAGGTAAGCATTTTATAGATAAATCCTACTTCATTGCCCCTGAATTTATCTTGAGAGAAACGGAACCTGAGTTTTTGAAGTGAAACTTTTTTAGGCGCGCTAGGAGTAAATGGAGAGCTAACCGAAAGTTGTGTTACGAAGAAAATCGTCACGAACGTAGTGGGGCTGTGACGGACTGCACAGAAAAAATCAACTTAATTAAGTTTTTAAAAATTTAAAAATCCAAAATGAAAACATTTAAAAATCTAAAATTAAAAAATCCAAAAATCCAAAATTTAAAAAATTTAAATATCCAAAATTAAACAAATTTTAAAACCAGAAATTAAAAAGTCCATAAACCCAAAATTTAAAAAGTCCAACAATACAAAGTTTAAAAAATCCAAAAATTAAAGCAAGTTTAACTTCTGTTACGTGGCGTTCGACGCACCCGATTTTTTATTTATTTTTTATTGTGACTATTTAGAGAATACTCACGGAAGTTGCATTTCAATAAAGTAGCATTTACCTGTACAGACGTTATGTTTTCCTGATACAGTACTATGAACTGGAGAACGCAGATAAAAGTTGCAATACCACGTGTGTATTCCAGATCTGATATCGGTTTGGAATTCTGCGGAAAGGAATGCAGTTCAGTAACAGCCATGCACATAAATTTTATTGCGCGCGAGAAGGGAGCATGTCACACAGATACACAGCCTCCTGTCTACAAAAACTGCGACCATATCTTATGAGTACATAGGGTTAGCTGATATGATCAGGAGGGCAAGGCATTTGATGTTCTTGCATCTTTTTTATATGAAGGATAAAAGACAGCTCATATATAATGTAAATATATATATATATATTATATATACATATATATGTAAATATATACTGTATATATGTAAATATATTCTGTTATATGTAAATATATACTGTATATATGTATATATACTGTATATGTGTATATATACTGTATATATGTATACAGTTATATACACATATATATATATATATACTATATACGGTACTTACTTACTCAATGGCAATAGACAATTCCTCAGCAAGCTAAAGGAATGTTATTTATTTTATGGAACCCGGAGGTTCATTGCCGCGCTTACATGAGCCCGCCATTCAACCCTATTCTGTGCTAACTCCATCCAACCATATATACAGAGAGTTACTATTTTTTTTAAAAAAGAAAATTTTTTATTTATAAAAAAAAAAAAATCAGAAGGCTAAAACAAAACACCCTGTACATGCATTTCCAAACTTAGGATATCATTTGAAGCAAAACATTGTCTTTCAAATAAAAAAAGAAACAACAAAATATCTTGAACCGTTCCAGTAATAGAGCATTTTAAAGTTTTTCCGAAAATCACACTCGAGAAAAGGCATCTGAGGCGCCATCTTTGGTGGCCTGTATCTCGGCCCAGGGATTTTTTTGGGCAAAACAAAGAAAATGGGTTTCTTACTTTGTCCTGAATTTTAACATATATTAAATTCGTTAGCATCTGAGACTATGAAGGTAAGCCCCTGTATTTAGCCGGTTACTCATTGATTGCATTGTAAATTTTGACCTACCAACCAAACCGAGCCCACGGACGTTTTCACGCGAGAGATTTCACCTTAGGCTAATAACTTCAGCACACCCTGTATAAGGCCAGGTTACTGATGTGTGATGGTAAGGTTGACGCACGGCCGAATGGAAGTTGGGCCTTTTCTTTATGAATTCATAGAGAACTGCTTGTATCAGTGTACACAATGCTGCCAACTCAATTTGAAATCCAGCCAAGTTCCCGCGAATTGAATTACAGAACAGAGCTCTCATGATGTATTGTATTCCACCTTATCCGTGTATCTCTTAATTAATAGCTTCTTTTGTAAAACAGTAGTTCATGGTGTATGGAATATAAATAATAATACAGGAGGTCAAGAAACAAAAAATACATTAAAGCCATGAGAGGAGGAAAGTATGAGAAAGTAGAAGGAAAAGTAGCAATAAATAAATAAATAAATAAAGATAGAAAGAAAGAAAGAAAAAGATAGATAAATAGAAACAAAGAAATGAAAAAATAGAATTAGTAGATTTAAAGAACGAAAGTGAGGAAAAGACAGAAAGCGAAACGGAAAGCAGGAAGAAGAAGGGAAACGAAGAAACTATGTAAGAAAAAATAAGGGAAGAATGAAAGAAAGAAAGAATGTTAGTACAGTAAGAAGAAATTAAAAAAAAAAATCTGATGTGAAAGTCACATAACTTCCTCTGCCCCCAAAAAAGTTAGCAGTATTCACATATCCTTTTACAGAATCGCAAGACACAATTTTACGCTAATTATCCTATAAATACCTCTTCTTTCAATGATGCGACTAAAAGCGCAGGCTATATAACAAACCTAAAAAAAAGGAACAAGTGACTGCAGACGTTTATTGAACTTTCCGCCGTAAAGAATAATTTCCGAAATATATCGAATATTTCCCTCAGATACTTCATTACTCTATACCTGGCCAACAATACATCTTTCTCACTTCACATTCTTATATAGAATAAGAGGCCGTGAAAGAGCGCGTATTCAGTTGTTCATCACGCAAGACAAAATTTCTACAAACAGTGGGTGAGCAGTGGGTGGCTTGTAACTACCCTCAGAGAATTTTTTCGAAAAAAAGTTTCAAATAAAAGTTTTAGCTCTTAGTAAAAGGAACACATGTGCAAATTTTAAAGAAAATCGTTAGAGCCGTTTCGAGAAAATCGCGAAAAACGAAAATTTCTTCATGTAAAGTCCCCTTAAAAATAAGAGAAATTAGTCGCCAATCTTCGAATCACATCTTCAGAAGGTACCTGACCCAAATACGAAATTTTGTTTTCATACGATTCTCCGTTTCGGAGATAGCCTGTTCACAAACTTCCACACAGACAGACACACAGACACACAGACATGTTTCCAAAAATAGTATTTTTGGATTCAGGGGGCCTTGAAACGTGTATATATACTAAAAACTCAACTTCGAATTTTAGGGTCGAAAACAATACTTCCTCTACCTATAGGCTAGTACCTATGGTACGGGCAGAGGAAGTAAATAAAAGGGAACAATAGAAGAAAGTAGCAAAAAAGAAAGAAGTACAGAATGAAAAAAAGTAGATAAAAAGAAACAAAGAAATAGAAAAAGTAGAAATAGTAGATTCAAAGAATGAAAGTAAGGAAAAGACAGAAAGCCAGATAGAAAGCAGGAAGAAATAGAGGAACTATGGAACCAAGCAAGAAAGAAATAAATAAAGAAAGAATGGAGGAAAGAAAGAATGTTGGTAAAGTAAGAAGAAATGTAAAAGAAGAAAAGGAAACAGTAGATGAGAAGACAAGACAGCAGAAAGAAGGCTAGAATGAATTAAGTTTAAATATAAGTATAGAAAGAAAGGAAAGCTGGAAGAAAAGGAATGAAAGAAAACAGAGCGAGAGGAAAAAAAAGAAAACTAGACAGAAAGGAGAAAGAAAGTGAATTCCGCGATTAGAAAGCGCCGCCCGGGTAAAAGACCTCAGATTCGAGTTTCCTGGCCCAGGAAACCCCTGCATAGTGAGTTCCGTCCAAATCGAACAGTGTTTGCCCATTTATGCCTATTTTCATTATCTCTCTTCCGTCTATGTTGAAACTTTCAGATGTCTGCGTGCCTTGACATTATAAACAAATAAACCCACCCGGATGGCTTACAAAATGAAGCGATTCTTTTATTTCCAAATTACGAAAAAAACGGCAAAGACACCTGCAACTCGTTTGACAAATGAAATGTATTACTGATGAAAACTGATGCTTGGAAAGCGAAAAAAATCACATTTTCTGCAAGTTTATTACTTATAAATCGCGAACGAAAGCGAAAATAAAAAAATCCGGCTTCGAGGTGCATTCGCCCACCCTTCAAAATTTCCGATCTCTGCGTTCAGTAGATTTCGCTGGGCATCACGTACAGACAGACAAACAGACAGACAAACAGATAAGTTTGTAAACCTAATTGCTATGGTAAGTTAATCGTATTCATTTGTTTTTCTTTCTTTCTTTATCTAAGTTTTACCTCTCTCTTTTAGGATTTAAGCGACTCAAGCCGCCCGGGCCTTACAGGGCCGCGACCTGTCGGGAGAGGAATTAACTATGGATCACATACATACTTTTTTGACCAGACAAGGACATGGAAGGCTTCCCCGGATTAGTGATCAGCCCAATGCCGGGGCCACCTCCGAGATAACACGAACACATAGGACGAGACACACCATTCACACACATACTCTCTCTCAGAACAAGGCGAGGATGGGGATGAAGATGATATCCGGGGACCACAAGGGCCTAAAGTTACCCGAAATTTATCTCACAGGTGAGGAAAAACCCCAGAAAAAAAAATCCACCTAGGTAACTTGTACCGACCAGGATTCGAACTCGGGCCCGCTGCGTGAGATGATCGAACGCATCCCCTGAGCCAAAGCGTAGGACTTCATTTGTTTTCAAAGTTTAAAATATAAATCCTAAGCCCCCTTTGTGTATCGAACTAGATAATCTTCCGAATTTTAATTAAATATTAACAAAAATCAGCAGAATGCAGATTTTAGTGAAACCTGGGGGAAAAATATTTCGTATGAAACGTGTACAATGTCAATGTTAATGACTAGTTGAAAAGGCCCGGCGTTGCCCGGGCTTGTATTTTTTAATTTGAAATTAGCTTAAGGAGGACTTTCGATTTTGAAACTCTAGGTCCTTATATAATATAGCTTAAAAGACCCGGCGTCGCCCGGGTTTTGTATTTTGTAATTGGAAATTAACTTATAAAGGATTTTCAATTTTAAATTCTAGGTCCTTATATAGGCATTTATAATTTGAAATAGGAAGAACGACTTATTACACTCAAACTATTCCCTCACAAAACGCTTGATATAGTTTTTTATGGCTCATAGAGGATCTAGAATTTTGCATCCCATCGCTTGTACAGTGCACAGCAAGCCTGGTAGAGGTTTAAATAAGAAGAAACAGAAATTCCTGTAACATAAAATTGTAATATCGAGGCGGGAAATTTCCCGCTCTTATGTTACCATAAAGTCGTTTTGGGGATGAAATTAAACAGAAAGCATTATCACTTTCATACTTTTCTCTCCAAAAACCTGCGATATAATATAATAATATACACATTACCATACCTCGTTTTGTTTTCTCTATGTCCAGGGTAGAGAAAGTTATGTGATTCCATTATTTTAGTGGATTTCATTCTGTAATATTTATTTATAACATGAATTATTTGGATAACTTCTCTTATTTGTCAAAAGTGCATTTCAATTGTTTTTTCCAAGCCCATCCATATACCATTTGGCAACAATATATTCTGTGATTTGGAATTGATAATTCTATGTAAAAAGGGATTAAGTATTTTCAAAAACATTTTATTTTTGGCATTTAGAATCAGAATTTTTCAAAATCCTTTCTTAGTGAGCACCTACATTATGAAACGAAGGTACTGTCAAAATTCCAAGTCTCTACCTGTTACAGTTTAGGCTGTACGTTGATTCCTGCCAGTCAGTCAGTCATTCAGTCAGGACAAAGCCTTTTATATATATAGAGATGATGATAAAAGGTTGAACTACGGGAACTGCGATAGTGTATATCCTGTATCTGAAGTTGTAAAACAAAAGAAACAATTGAAGCGAGACTGTAGATTGGAACAGCATTTAACTCCGTCTATTCATTACTCCCTTCGTGTAAATGTAAACTATGCCGAAATACACAACCTATACAAACAAAACAACTTTATGATCCAAAAGAGGACGATTTTGTGACCGTTTATCAATTTTAATGGCTCGACAATTGAAGAGAAAATCCTCCAAAAAAAATTGGGTTAAACAGAAAATAAATTGATAAAGGGGATAAAAGTAGCACAGAAATAAAAATAAAAGAGCGACACAGGGAGAAAAAAAGCGCATCGCCGTGCGAATGAAAACACTTTGCCTCTGCAACACAATTACGACGTACTGTATTGTACAATCAATTTAGTCGTCATTTGTTATATAAGATATAGATATATGTTCTCTACATACAAGATCTTACGGCATATATTTCTTTAATTGATTTGATGTATTAAAGAGTTTAAAAAAGGATATGGTTTATTGCGAGTTATTATTTTATTTTAATTTTATTTTTGCACTCCTTAGCTAGTAAGTGGTACTTACGAACGTTGTTTACATGGATCGTAAGTTGACATTCCCACACAGTCTTGTTGCTAAGGGCGGTTGCGATGAGGTTAAAACACTTACGGTCCAAGCGCTACGTCATAATTCATTAAGATACACTTCATAATACAAGCCTTTATGGGCACGGCCCCCAGGACAAATATTCGGTTCCCATAACAACAAACACATGCGAATCACTCTCTGAAATAAACATCTATTTTCAAGAATGTATTTACATAATATTTTCAGGTAATATCACAATTAATATAATTAAATTGATATAAATAATCATCGTGCAAAAAATAGCATGCAACACACGGGCCGTAAAGGCATTTACGGGTCTCGAAAACTTAAAAACCCTCGGCTGCGCCTCGGGTTTTCAATCTGTTTCCTCGACCCGTAAACATGCCTTACGGCACTTGTATCGCAATATACTATACAAAAGGATATGGTTTATTGCGAGTTCTTATTTTATATTAATTTTATTTATATAATCTTTCTGCACAACGCAGATTGCCTTGCAGACAAAGAATATCTTTCAACAAAATATACACTTACACAAAAATTACAAGCTTTCAGTTAGATCATTATTACTGATAGGACTAAAGTCATAGCTAGGGGGCGGATTTCTATGGCCTAAAAAATAGGATATATGCATGCATTTATTACCTAAAAAAAAATTAAAATATGACCAATAAAATTTAAAATATGACTTTACGACTTATGCATTGTGTATATTTCTGTTTTAAGTTTCATTACAAATAATTTTATTAAAATATAACGTTAATTATTTAAAATATCTTTAAATTCTCAAAAATATACAAAATATGATATGAAACTTCAAAATTTCTTTAATTTGCACACAGATATGCCGAAATATGACCTAAATATGCACAATCATACTAAATATGCTACAATAGTTGAACATTTCCTAAATATGCAGTTATATGCACAATAAAAGCCGTTATATTTTCACCAGGATGCTTGGAATCGGGTTTAAATTAGTCGGAAACCTGAAATAATCTAAAGGGGTAAAATACGACATGTCATAGAAATCCGCCCCTTAGTCATAGCTATTTATGTATCAAGTACGCAAAATAAGGCTTTAGCGCCTCGACCGAAATACTGGATGAGTCCGAGAAATTTTTGCTTACGTGGTGCATACAATAATTTTTTGTAAAAGTTCTCTAAATCATATTAAACTAGCTGAAAAGGCCCGGCGTCGCCCGGGCTTTGTATTTTGTAATTTGAAATTAACTTATGGAGGACTTTCGATGTTGAAACTCTAGGTCCTGATATAATAATGTATGTAGAATTCGAAATGAGGAAGAACAACATATGGCACTCAGACTATTCCCTCAGAAAACGCTAGATATAGCTTTTTATGGTTCATAGAGGATGTCGAATGCTGCATTCCGTTGCTTCTACTCATCATGCCTGGGAGGGGTTGAAATAAGAAGAAACATAAATTACATAAGATTGTATTGACTTGACGGAAAATTTTATTTCTCATTCTCATGTTACCATACAACCGTTTCGGAGCTGAAATAAAATAGAAATGCAGTATAATTCGCACACTTTATCTTGAGCTCTGCACTCCATAATGCTGAAAACCGTCCATATAAAGAAGGCCTCGCTCGAAAAAATGAAGATCGCGACCTGTCCCCAGTATTGCCATACCCAAAAACTTCCCGTTGAGGCATTCTTGAGCTACCGTCAATTTTTTTGATTTGTTTACATCATATTATTCTGAAAATGACAGAATAAATCCAGGGATTTTAGAAGAACAGTACTGGTGTTGTTGAAATCGTCGATATATGTGACAACGAAGTTAAAAATAAAGATTCTTTATACCAAGAAGTATCGGAAATCAGCGAAATAATAAACCAAATAAATGAAATGGAAGGAAGAGCAATTGAATGCGTTTTAAGCTGAATCTGTCGTTGGAGAAAAGAACAAGTCAAGTTTTATTATTTCGTTGTATTAATTGTGTTATATTAATTACCTACAAACTTTCGCAAAAGGTATTTAGTTAAATTACATCAATTCAGGCATGTGAAAGTGCGTATTCAAGTAGGCCTACATGTACAATGCTACGACTTTTAAACGATTTTCTATATTCTGAAGACCGGGAGAGAAATTGTCTAAATAGGTCTAAATATACTACTTTATTCATTTCTCCAGCGATATATTCTACTATAATATCTGAATCAATATAATATCTTTAGTTTGGTAGCGAGAGTTGAAAGTGCTACAAATTACAGTTAGTTCCATTGTGTACCAGCATAAAACTACACACGTTATATTTTCTGGTAATTGGCAACCCTTCAGAAACAACGTCAATTTCAACTCACCGCCTTCTGCAATAGTCAGTCTCTTATACTGCATGCAATATCAGCTCCCCTCACCCCGCAATTTTTGGGCTCAAGATAAAGTGTGAGCATAATATCACTTTCATACTTTCCTCCCCTAAAACCCGGGACATAATATACTGCGAGTATAGGACTCAAAATGTTCCATCCCATGCTTAGGGCCTATGATAAATCTCAACTAATACAAAGCCTACAGCTATGGATAACTGACTATTTACCGACTTCTGATATAGCATACTCACACACTTAAGTTATCCCTGCAATACGACTTCTTATTCTACATCAAAATGTGAAGTGAGAAAATATTTCTTATGTCGAGGGCAGAGAAAGTTATGTGACTACATCACACTGTGCTTTATTTTCGTGGATTTCATTTTCAGTAATTATTTTCGCCAATATATTACATCGATGGAATCATAATTCGTTAAAGTCCAGCATTAGGCTATATAGTTGCCAAGGCCCTATGTAATCACAGTAAACAATTCACTGTTGCCATGTGAACTGAACAACATTTCATTTTTTTCAGTAGAATATTCACAGAAATTATATAATTTTCAAGGGAAGGACTGATTTGTTTCAATTTTAATGTCGACAGCTATACTTCCCGGGCTTAACTGGGTATGTGTGCAAAATGTGGTGTAAATTGGTAAAGAAATGTAGATTTGTATAAGGAACAAACATACATAGGCCTACATACATACATACATACATACATACATACATACATACATACACACTTTCGATTTTATATATTAGATGAAACAAAATTACCGTATAATTAATTATAATGAAAGGCAGTCAGTCATTTCTTTAAGTTATATTGTCATGGCCATCTAGATCATAAAACAACAATGACCGTACGTACCAATAACAATTGTGGTAGTATAGATGCATAATATATGAGACTTTTTAGTAAACAATAATGCATAGGAACTAATATTTATGAAAAGCTTGTGAAAATATAAATTATAATCCCGAGGAAATTTCAATCCAAGCCAGAAACACTGAATTGGAGCTGTTTCCAGCAACATCACGGCAAATTGTATGAGAAGGAATATATTGCAAGCAATCCATGGTAAGCAATGATTCTCTTGTGAACGAAGATGTGAAAAGTTGTTGACTTATATTTGTTCTTTTATCATAAAGTAGGCTACCGTGTTTTTCGAAAAACCCTGGTAAAGTTTCTGATTGTCATAAAGAAACAAGTTGGCTTAAATTTGTTGTTTTATGACCAATTATATACTTAAATTCAAGTTAAGTTGCTGTAACTGGTCAATGCCATCTGGATTTTGTTTATAGATTGCAATAACGACTTTAAAGTACTAGGCCGATAAAACTGCATCAAAATGCAGTTTCAATGCAGTTTTATGCATTTTTAGCGGCCTTGGTTGCCTTGATTCCTTCGCCTGTGATACTCATGACCTTCTGACCTATAATTGCCACGATGTTTACGAAAATAACCTAATAGGATGTACTGCCAGTTACTCTGGATTTTTTCCGTACTTTTCCTGTGATCTCTAACGGCCAATTTCACCAATCCCAAGTATAGACTATTTACACAGTATAGTATAACAGTAGCGAAGCTCTAATGAAAGGAAAATGCATCCTTTTGACAGATCGTGCGACACTAGCACCCCAAGCGGCCAGCAGGATGCAACTAGCAAACAGCCATTTCCAGCATTGGAAAGATACGAATATATGGCTGTATTTCTTCTTATTTTTAAAATTACCAGAACGAGATTATTACCGGAAAGGCATACTGGTGAACTCACCAAATCATAGACTTTATGGTAATGTAAAGAAGTTGTAGTTTCAAGATCGATGACATTGTATATCTTATAAAGTATCAGACCGGTTTCCGTCCACCATATAAGCTACATCCCTAAGGCAAATCTTCAAGAATTTAATTGACCTACTACTAACATATACTGTAGTCTACTTACACTGAAAATTCTGACAAATAAGAAAACTTAATAATTTCAATAAGCACGTAGTAGTACTAGTTCAGAAATTAGGGGGGAAAGTAAAGTTCTATAGGCATATAGCCCGATATGGTCAGTATCAGATGCAATAGCAAAACACATTTGTCTTTTTCTTCATTTTGTTAAACACGATAAATTATTAAAAAGTAAAGGATTAAACACGTTATCTTTATTATCGACAGTTTAATTTTGTTAAATTCAATTATATAGGCCTAACATAACCTCGTGTTAAAACATTTTCAAAATTAGTAGGGTCAGGTGGGGTATTTGTAAATAGGCCTATATATTTAGAAATTTTTGCTTCGTTAGGATTTTCATTTATGATATACATATAAAAATAATTAATTGTATATAGCATTTACAAGCCATTTTCTGCTCCTAAAATTAAAAGAAATAGGAGTAAATACACTAGTACGGATGCAAGCATGATAATCACAAATTTGCAATTTAATTTCACAAATAACTGTTTTTGCTTACCTCTCAGGATCTTTAGGGAACCTGAAGAAAGATAAATCGGGAGAATTCCTTTGGCTGTTGGTGCAATTTATAGCACCACAAGCATTTCCATAAAATATTGTTCACATTTTTCATAAGCAACAATGTAACATATTGTGTGACTTCTTGCTCACCGCTACGAGCGCTGCAGTCGCGCCGGTTGAAAAAAACTGTATGGAGCTTCGCTACTGTTATACTATACTGTGCTATTTATATGAATACTAGCTGAAAAGGCCCGGCGTCGCCCGGGCTTTGTATTTTGTAATTTGAAATTAACTTTTGGAGGGCTTTCGATTTTGAAACTCTAGATGCTTATATAATATGTATGTAAAACTTGAAATGAAGAAAAAGATTTATCACACTCAAACTATTCCATCAGAAAACGCTAGATATAGCTTTTTATGGCTCATAGAGGATGTCGAAAGCTGCATTCCGTTGCTTCTACACATCATGCTTGGGAGGATTTGAAATAAGAAGAAACATAAATTAAATAAGATTGTATTGACTTGACGGAAAATTTTATTTCTCATTCTCATGTTACCATACAACCGTTTCGGTTCTGAAATAAGAGAAATGCAGTATCACTTTCATACTTTCCTCCCCTAAAACCCGGGACATAAAATACTGCGAGCATAGGACTCAAAATGTTCCATCCCATGCTTAGGGCCTATGATAAACATCCTTAATTCTCAACTAATACAAAGCATACAGCTATGGATAACGTATAAGCGGAAAGGATTGTTTACCTACTTCTGATATAGCATACTCACACACTTAAGTTATCCCTGCATTACGACCTCTTATTCTACATCAAAATGTGAATTGAGAAAATATTTCTTGTGTCGAGGGTAGAGAAAGTTATGTGACTGCATTACAATGTGCTTTATTCTCGTGGATTTTATTCTTCAAGAATTATTTTTACAAAACGTTAGCATCAGAATTCGTTCAAGTCCAATGTTATGTAATGTCCAGAGCCCTATATGAACTGTGTAAACAATACACTGTTGTCTTGACAACTGAATGGGATTTCATTTTGTTTGCATAATATTCTCAGAAATTATATAATTTTCAAGGGAAGGACTGATTTGTTTCAATTTTAATGTTGACAGCTATACTTCCCGGGCTTAACTGGGTATGTGTGCAAAATGTCGTGTAAATTGGTAAAGAAATGTAGATTTGTATAAGGAACAAACATACATACATACATACATACACACTTTCGAATTAGATGAATGAATTAAGACGCACCATTCACGAGACTCAGTTTCTCATACAATATATAAATCCATGCCGGACCGCAAAGAAAACATTTAATATAATGATTAACATCACAGTTTTTTTAAATCTATTTATTTGAGGTCAATGATACTAATAGAGATGTGTTTAATTCATTATGTGCTTTTGAATTGCTCATTACATGCTTAATATTCGCCAAATAGTCACAACAAATAACTTATAATTAGACCTGGGATTTTAGGCTCTAAAAAATTAGTTTTAGGCACCTAAAATAGACTTTTAAAACAAGTAAATAGGCTTTTAAAAGAGAAAATAGGCACTTAAAATATGCTTTAAAAATCTGTAAATAGACAGAAAATAGACTTTAAAATATTACAATATACGCTTAAAGTGTAACATGGTCTTTTTTTTTTACTGCAATAAACGTGGTATACCTATTCTTAACTGAATTAACTGCAAAATTAGGCATCACGAACTATTTTCACTTAAACAGATGTTCTTTCACTGGTGACTTGACACAGTAGCCCTTCCCCCTTAATCCTCTCCCTCTCCGATCAGTCAGCATTTCTTTAGCGACAATTGTTTGGAATAATAAAAAACCCACCTCTGCTGTTCTGCTTTTCATTGAGGGATGTCCATTATAAGATTGTAAAAATTACAGAAGTTGAATTTTATATTAAATGTACAAAATAGGCATTTTAGGCACTAAAATAGTAAAATAGGCTCCAAAGGTCCACATAGGCATTTTAGGGCACTATAAAACTCTATAAATGTAAGTGATTTATCATGAAATGTACACATATTTCAAAATTTTCATGTTATTTCATAAGGAACAAAATAGGCATCTGCCTTAAAATCCCATGTCTACTTATAATATGCTTTCAAAGATAAGTTCACTCGTAACTTTGTTTATTGGTAAAACCTCTCGTTATGTTACCTGTTGTCCAAGTTGATAGAGGAACGGCATAAGGCATCATAGAGAGCTGCTCATACTTACAGCTAAGTGCAAGGAGTGGAAGCACTTCACTGATACCAACATAAACTGACTGCAGTAAAACGTCCTCACCGGATCGATATATGGCGCTCTCTTTCACTCCTTTACGTCACTTCCTGCTAATGCCACTACACAACTCTGCCCATGCTGACCTTATTACTATATTTGTTTCATCATCATCATCATCACTGTTTTCGAGTGGTTTCAGCTAGGCGTTAAGGGGTGACATACAGCTTTCGATGCTGAAAAATAGGTGACGTCAGGGGCGTAGCTAGGCGGTGGCCCCCGCCAAGGCCGCAGGTATAAAGAGGGCGCAAAATTAACCATGAAAAATACCACCTTTTTTAGACTGGTGCAATTTATCAAGCAATAAAAATTCTATATTTTATGAATTAATTATTTTTTCAAGTAGTTCAATTGTCTGAAAATAAGGTTTTAGTACCTTGAAAGTCCAACACTTAGTTCATTTTCAAATTGAGGTTTAGGTTTTCTTTGATAATAACAGTGTTTTTATATTAAAATAACGAACAATTTTACAGAAATTTTTAAAAAATTGGTCAGACCCCCCAGTATTGGAGGGCGCAAATTTGTCAGACTCGCCAAGGGCGCACAAGGATCTTGCTACGGCCCTGGGTGAAGTTATTTTTTTCCCCCCTCAGCAATGAATTGTTCTGTAGCCTTGCCATCTGGCATGCTTTATATTGACTAGTTCTACAATTGCATACCATTTTCAGAGTTAATTTATCTATTACAGTTATGGGTAATTATTATTACAAAATGGCAGCCAAATTTTGTGCACTGAAGTGCCATTTCCCTGATAATTTTCATATATACCCATATTTGTGAGGGATTCTTTTTTCTTTCTATTTGTAAATATCATAATTGAACAACATAATCTAGAATATTTGGATTATCTGCAGTATAAATATTTTTTTTTTAATTAATCACTTATTTTTTTTTACAAATTTTTACATCGGATTTTAAAAAATAAACTATTAAAGTTACATGAGTTATTCTAAATAGTGTTATTTATTAATATCAAATGTACCTGCATGCAAAATTTCACTGCAATATGTGAATAAATGTTTGAGTTATGAGGAAAACGGCACTTCAGTGCACAACATTTGGCCCCATTTTGTAATGATAATTACCCATTAACTGTAATAGTTAAATTAATTCTGAAAATAGTATGCAATTGTAGAACTAGTCAATATAGAGTATGCCAGATTGCAAGGATACAGAACAATAATTCATTGCTGAGGGGAAAAAAATGAACTTCACCTATTTTTCAGCATCGAAAGCTGTATGTTCACCCTTAACATCAATGGGCAGATCGTAAGCTCAAATCCTATGGCCAGTTACTCTGGATTTTTCCCGTACTTTTCCTGTGATCTCTAACGGTCAACTTCAGGAATCCCAAGCATTTATCAAGTAATGAGTGACTTATTACGCACGCTAAACGAGATTCAATTTCTTATACAATATATAAACCCATGCCGGACCGCAAAGAAAACATTTAACATAATTATTAATATTATAGTTTTTTAAAATTCATTTAAGGTCGCTTTTTAACAACCAACCAGGGTCACCAGCGACCACAATAATTAATACATTTATATTGAGTAAGTAGTACAAGAAGTGAAGTATCTAGAAAAACATATATGGTAACTTGAAATTTAGTAAAAAAAAAAAAACTGCAAGGACTTGAAGTAGTTTATTTGTTGTACCATATGGTAGAATTTTACATTTCTTTCGAACATTTTCCATTATCTACTCTTATACAATTCAACGGCCCTAAATAGCGTGCTTGCTCGCCCGCTTCGTGAGACATCGGGTATACTCGGCGATGTTCGTCTCTCGCAGTCTAAACTTTCATGACGAGTACAAAATTAGGAAAACCGTTTCTTTATTATATAAGGCCTAAGTGAAATGAACACAATGAACAAATATTCTAATTTTATTTTTACACACAATTTTCATAGCTCTGAACCACAGACATTTTTAATTAACTGCCAGTGTATATTTCTTAAAAATCCTGGAGTCAGTTAATAATGGCGGACGAAGCCGCGGGCACCAGCTATTGATAGTTTAACCCTGGAAGTATCGTGGACAATAAAAATCCGAACAAACCACTCCTTCCCATGAAAAATTATATAATACATATCGTTTCTTAACTGTTTGTTGACAGATGAATATGATGTGAATTTTATTTGATCAATTCACATCATATTCATCTGTCAACAAACAGTTAAGAAACGATATGTAGGCTATTATCCACCGCAGTCTCGAGAATTACACACGAGTAATACAGTCTAGAAAGCAGTGGTACTATCAGTGTTCACAGTTAGATTTGGAACTGCATAATCGAATCTGAGATTGTTTTCCCAGGCGGCGCTTTCTAATTGTGGAATGTACTTACTCTAAAGCCGGAATTTTAGCTGTTTCATTAATTATTAATGGTTTAGTTTATGAATGATTCGCGTGCAAGTGTTAATAAATATAATGCTTTAATAATTATTATATTATTAATTTTAATTTTTCAATTAGTTATCGTGGGCGAAGCCGGGGGCACCTGCTAGTTAACAACATAGCATCGCCTTGGTATCATCAGAAAAATGATGCAACATCAAAAAAACCCGGGTCTTAATCATCACAATTTATTTATGTTCTGAAGTATAGAATAAGGAGAGTTATTCTTTCAATGATAACGCCTGACTGCTCTGACTAGACTACCCGCAGCACACATGAGCTGCTCACGGTTGCCTACAATGTAAGGGGAAAGTCGGCCTGGAAAAGACGACAAAACTCTTCAGTGTTATAATTGTTAATAGACGTACAGTAGAACTCCAATTATCCGAATTCCATTATCCGGATCGCTTTGAGGCTGTATTCAAGTGTCAAAGTTATACTGCGTACATGACGTAAGCTAAAATAGGTTTGTTGCATTCTTTGATTAGCCAAGAATTGATGTTAATTAATATGCAAAAAATAAACTAAAACTTTTATTGAAAACTTAAAAAAAAAAAAAAAAAAAAAATGTGGTTGTAAGCTACCCACTGTTTGTAGAAACTCTGTCTTGTCTGAACAACTCAATACGCGGACATTCACGGCCTCTTATTAAGTGCCAGTATGGTACTTTATGAGATTGTGTGGGGGACGAAAAATGTCTGTCCGTCTGTCCGTCCGTCCGTCCGTCAGTCCGTCCGTCCGTCCGTCCGTCCGTCCGTGTGTCTGTACGCGCGATAACTCAAATAAGCTTTGTCGAATTTTAATGAAACTTGGTATACACGTTTATAATGTCCATGGGAAGAACCCTATTGATATTGGACCAAATCGGTTCACCGGTACCGGAGTAAAACCCAATTTAGTGTATATTTTAAAGGCGCAATAACTCAAATACGCTTTATCGGATTTTCATGAAACTTGGTATACGAATTTATAATGTCCCTTGGAAGAAGTCTACTGATATTGGACCAGATCGGTTGGGCGGTACCGGAATAATGCCCAATTTAGTGCCTTTTTATGGTAATATATCACTAAGGCGTGGATAACTCAAATACGCTTTATCGGATTCTCTTGAAACTTGGTATACGAATTTATGACGTTCTTGGGTACAAGCCTATTGAATTAGGGCCAAATCGATTGACCGGTACCGAAGTAACGAGTATATCAATATTAATTTTGTAATCAATATTCTTTCAAGGCCCACAATGTATTAAAAAACTTAACAAATTGCCAATCGTTTATTCATATTGTTAGCAACCTTGATTGATTTGTTTCTTCATAATAATGTCAGTTTGGCTAAATATTAATTTAAATAAACGATTTATAACAACTAGCCGTTGAATATTTATATTATAATGTGTATTCTATGGTTATGTAGACTACCGATATTTAGATTAGGCTATATTTTACCGTGAGTATTTTTCTTATTCGTTCCTGTGCAGCAATATACCTAATATAATTCCTGACAGATAGATTTCATATGCTTATTATTCATTCATAACCTTTAAGGCTGCTTTAAATTGAAACAGAGATATCAGCGAATCGTAGGTCTATTGCATCATTATTATTATTGCCGGCACATTTTGTTTTTGGAGTTAACTTTTATGCATGGGCCTATCATAATTGCGTGTATCACTGATTTAAAAAAAAAATACTGGCACTTGGTTATATCAGTTTACCTGATTTTATTCTATATAAGCACGTGAAGGGAGAAAGATGTATTGTTGGCCATGCTTACAGTAAAGAAATATCTGAGGGGAATATTCGATAAATTTCGGGAATTATTCTTAACGGCGGAAAGTTCAATAAATATCTGCAGTCACTTTTTTTTAGTTTATTATATAGCCTGCGTTTTTAGTCGCATCATTCAAAGAAGAAGCTATCAGGTTTTTATAGCATAATTAATAGGGGGCGGATTTCTATGACCTAAAAAATAGGATATATGCATGCATTTATGACCTAAGAAACATTAGAATGTGACCAATAACATTTAAAATATTACTTTACCACTTACACATTATATATATATTTTTTAAGTTTCATTACAATTCATTTTATTAAAATATGATATTAATTATTTAAAATATCTGTAAATTCTCAGAAAGTAACATTATAATGCAAAATTTACAAAATATGATACGAAACTTCAAAATGTCTTTAATATGCACACAAATATGCCAAAAATATGACCTAAATATGCATATTCATACTAAATATGCTACAATAGTTGAAAATTTCCTAAAAATGCAGTTATATGCACAATAAAAGTCATTCCATTTTCACCAGGATGCTTGGAATCGGGTTTAAATTAGTCTGAAACCTGAAATAATGCAAAGGGGAAAAATACGACATGTCATAGAAATCCGCCCCTAATAATTAGCGTCAAATTGTGTCTTGCGATTCTGTAGGCTACAAGGATATGTGAATAGCCTGCTACTAATTTTTATTTGGGCAGAGGAAGTTATGTGACTTTCACATCGGATTTTTTTAATATAATGTAAAGTCTATGAATTTAAAGCGAATCACACTTTCTACTCAGCGCTCCCGAAGTGTGCTGTAAAGCAAGGTTTATGCCTGAAATGCGGAATTTATGAACTTGAGGAGCTGGCTTTTATTTCATATTTCCAGCGATAGTCTTTTGTCATCGCATACAGAATAGCTGACACGGCGGCTCTATAGCTGGACATGAGAAACCAGCGTAGTCTGTTTCAAAGCCTGCTGCTACCACAGGGTGTCTCAAAAATATATTAATTTCTAGCAAGACCGTCTTTTTTGTCAAGTCAGTTCTTTAAAGACATTTTATTAAAATGCCTCATAGACAAATACAAAATAGAGTTATCTCTATATATAAAAGCCAAAACCCACTGACTCACTGACTGATCATAGTTTCTCAAAAACTATACAGCCTAGGAACATGAAACTTGGTACACATATTGCTCATAGGCTCTAGAGGCGCACTAAGAAAGGATTTCAAAATCTTTGGCTTCTAAGGGCCTCTGAGGGCCAAAATAGGGTTGTAAAGTTATGATATTCACCAAAAGGAATTCATACTGCATGTACACAATCCCCATGGCAACATTATTTTTTTTAAACTACACAGGTGGCTTGGCATGACACTGGGATTTCATGTAGACCTAATGGATATAAAATTATGAGAAAGGTTATGAATAGAATTCCTATAAATGATTATCAACTATTTTGTGACACGAAGTAAATTTAGAAGGTCCTGGGTTCTATTATTAAGAGTTGAACTCTTTTCTTATAGTTAGCCTAGGACTGTATTGCGAAAGATAGTTCATACAATATCAATAGATATAATTTCCGGATTAATTTATATTTACCATATTATCTCTCTATCTTTACCTTAGTTTTTACCTCTCCATTTTGGGGTCTTCTAAGCGACTCACGTTACCCGGGCCTTAGAGGGCCGCGACCTGTCGGGAGGGGGATTATCTATGGATCTCATACATAATTTCTTGACCAGACAAGGACATGGAGGGCCTCCCGGGTGAGTGATCAGTCCAATGCCGGGGCCATCTCCGATACAACACAAACACATAGGACGAGATACACCATTCACACTCTCACTCTGAACAAGGCGAGGATGGGATGAGGATGATAATGGCTGCCAAATGATATCCGGGGACCACTAGGGCCTAAAGTTACCAGACATTTGTCTCACAGGTGAGGAAAATCCCGGAAAAACCGTACCTAGGTAACCTGTCCCGACCAGTATTCGTGAGAGGAGAGAACGCATCCCCTACGCCCAGCTATTTACTGTATGTTTGCCAAAATTGAAACAACGATTACATTTTTTAAGACAAAATCAGAGTAGGCTAAACTATGGGTGGAGGAGTAGGCCTACGTGGAATATAAATAGCCAAAATATACAGCCACCGTGTTGGCTGTACGGCTGATGATTTATAGAAGTACATTGAATCGACTTTAAATTGTGTTCACTTAACCTATATATACATAAATCTAACAATGCGAAGCATTGATGGGTCAGCTAGTCTATATTAATAAAAGGAAGTGTCTGTCTTCCTGCAGTCTGTCTGTCTGCGATGCCCAGGGAAATCTACTCAACGCAGAGATCTGAATTTTTAAACATAGGTGGACTGAAGGGTCGGAAAATGCACCTCGAAACCGGAATTTTAATTTTCGCTTTCGTTCGTGAGTTATGAGTGAAAAACGGGCAGAAAACATGCATTTTTTGCGTTTTCGAAGAATCAGTTTTCAGTACTACATTTCAATATCAAATCAATTACAGTTGGCTTTGGCTATTTTTGTCATACCTTGGAAATAAAAGCATCGCGATCGCTTGATTTTGTAAGTCCGCCCTGGACGATTCATTTGTTTAGAATATCAAGGCCCGCAGACATATGAAATTTTCAATCTACACGGAAGAGGGATAATCAACATAGGCCTAAATATGGACAAACATTGGTCGATTTGAACGAAACTCGCTATACAGAGGTTTTCTGGACCAAGAAACTCGAATCTGAGGTCGCTTTTACCAGGCGACGCTACCTAATCGTGGAATGCACTCCACGTGATTTAGGTGTTAATAAATATAATGATTTAACTATTATGCTCTTAATTTTTAATTTTTTAAATAATTATCGCGGGCGAAGCCGCGGGCACATGCTAGTGAATTATAAATCCGTAAATATTGTTTAACAAACATGTAAAGTTTCATTTTACGGGCTGAGGCCGTTATGTTAAACATTTAGGTGCTAGCACGTTATAGATATTATTACAGAGGTTATCACCAGATGTCACTATCGTTCTCTTCCATTTAGTGCAAATTAATAACTATCCATTTGATTAATTTTAACCACTACATATACTATTATTCTATCCTATTATTAAGTGCCAGAATGGTACTTTATGAGACTGTGCGGGAAGGGAAAATGTCTGCCCGTCTGTCTGTCCGTCTGTCTGTACGCTCGTTAACTCAAATACGCTTCATCGGATTTTCATGAAACTTGGTATACGCATTTATAACGTCCATGGGACGAAGCCTATTGATATTGAACCAAATTAGTGGACCGGTACCGGAGTAACGACTAATTATAGGTCACATGTTTTTTAAATGGGAAATCATGACTATACTACAATGCCGCGTTGCTAGTCATTGAGGGCTTTGACTCCAATGCAGTCAGATGTTTGTTTATTTCGTTGATCAAGTTGAAATGAGTACTACATGAATACTGTTATATACAGAAGGTATATTACTGTGGAATAATTAGGTCTACGTACATTAAGCAGGAGTTCAGGTCTGTATCTGTACAGTAGGGTAGGCCATGGAACTATCGATTGTCACTTGTTTCTATTGTCGGTGTATTTAATAGAGTAAATTTCAAGTGATATTAATTTAAATGAATATGATACAGAATGAAATGGTGAGGATGATTCATGGTATGTAAATATCCAATTCGGATTTTGCCTTCACGACTGGGGAAACAATGAAAAAACCCATATCAAATTGGCCGGCCAATGGATTTGAACCTGGGACCTCCCAAATTCGAGTCCAAGACGTAACCATCTCGGCCATCTCGCTCGGTAGGTTAATGTTTTGACATCTATCGAAGGAGTAAGATGTCAGTTTTGATTATAACCCAATTTAGTTAATTAATAGACGCAGAAATTTGAAATTTAAACTGCAATGTTTGTTCGATTTTTAGTAAGCGTATCAATTTTAAAGTTTATAATAATTTTAAATAATTAAACAGATCAATCTCCACACTTAGGTCGTCCCTTAAGGGCACTATATGGTTTATTTCCCTTCTGTGTCGACAGTCAGAGCTTTAATATCAAAAGCTGTAATAAACGCTGGAATGGTGAAGGTATTTTTGTAACCCCCTGTCCTGAATGCCATAAATGTAGGCCGTGGCTGCAAACCGCATTATCATTCAAGATATCCACATAAAATGGAACGTGAGGCATGACGTCATAATACAGCGAGATATATCGATACGTCATGCTTGTGATCGACCAGGCGTAATAATGTCTGCGTTACGTCAGCAAGGCCTCCCCCATTCATTCCATACCAAGTCGTCATCTCGTATATTTACACGGCCCCCACTCATTTCCCATTTCTCTTTGGTCGGCCAATAATGAGTAAGAATTTTTAAGGTAGGCTATGTATAAAGCATAGAGATGAAAATATACAATTTTTGCTTAATTCCTTTACAAATTTAGTCACATTTTCTTTTGAGTTTTAGTTGCCTCAGACTCATTCAATGTCGCATTTTTCGTGAGGTAAGACAAGACCTAGGTTTCTAGCTTATAACCATGAGAAAAGTGAATTATTGTAAATGAAAAGTTTAGCGTTTAGTATACACTGTATTCCTATATTACGAAGGCCGTCCACAAAGTAAGTTTGCCTGGAGCCGTTTACAGAAACAAAACACAATTTCGTGGAAATATTTATTGCAACAGATATAGCAAGTGTTCAGCTATTTTTCAACCTATTCGCCACCGGAATTGAGACATTTGTCATACCGTGGAACCAACTTTTGAATATCTGTGTCATAAAAGTGTGCCGGCTGGGATTTGAACCATTGTGTGACAAACATCTTCGCCTGTCTGTCATTATTTGTCATTTCGTGAGATGTAGGAAAAGATGGAAATCACTGGTAGCGCGGTCGGGACTGTAGGGTGGATGTTGAAACACCTCCCAGTCGAACTTCTGCAGGAGATTTGCTAGGAGGTGTTTAAACATCCACTCTACAGCCCGGACTTCACTCCCAGTGATTTCCATCTTTTCTTACACCTCAGGAAATGACAGGGAATGACAGAGAGAAGGAGATGTTTGTCACACAGTGGTTCAAATCCCTGGCGGCAGACTTGTACGGCACAGGTATTCAAAAGTTGGTCCCACGGTATGTGCAAATGTCTCATTTCCGGTGGCGAATTGGTTAAAAAATAGCTGAACACTTGCTATATCTGCTGCAATAAGCATTTCCATGAAATTGTGTTTTGTTTCTGTAAACGGCCCCAGGGAAACTTATTTTATGGACGGCTCTCGTAGTTGGGATGTAGCTACGCATTTTGTAAGCGAGTGATATGCAAAAATATAGACATTCAAAATTTATATGAATAGACATTTGAAAAATTGTTTGTTACGAAAGATTAAATATTATTTTTCCATCACTTAAAAAAATCAAGTATATTATTAAAAATAAATAACAGTATTTTCTTACCTAAAAAATCAAGTATATTAATAATAAATAAATTATAGCTATTTATGTATCAAGTACGCAAAATAACGCTTTAGCGGACGAATCTAGTATAGCAGCCGAGGCGAAAGCCGAGGCTGAAATACTGGATGAGTCCGCTAAAGTTTTTGCGTACGTGGTGCATACAATATTTTTTAGTGATAGCTCTCTAAATTATATGAAATGAAACAAAAATACCGTATATAATTAATTATAATGAAAGGCAGTCAACCATATTCTCAAGGCCCTCTCAAACGCAAGACAACAATGAACCGTACGTACCAAAACGAAATGAGGTAGGCTATAGATGAGTAATTATATGAGTCGCTAATTTGTAAACAATAATAAATACGAACTAGTATTTATGGAAAGCTTGTGAAAATATGAATTATAATCCTGAGGAAATTTCACTCCAAGTCAAAAACATTGAATTGGAGCTGGTGCCAGCAACATCACGGCAGAAGGAATAGGGAATATATTGCAATTAAATGCTGGTGCATCCATGTAAGCTATGTGAACGAAAATGTGAAAAGTTTTTGTCTTATATTTGTTGTCATGTGATGAAGTGGGCTACCGTGTTTTGCGAAAAATCCTGGTAAAGTTTCTGATTATCATAAAGAAACGTGTTGGCTTAAATTTGTTGTTTTATGACCAATTATATGCGTAAATCCATGTTAAAGTTGGTGTGACTGGTCAATGCCGTCTGGGTTTTGTTTATAGATTGCCATGACGATTTTAAAGGACAAGGCCGCTAAAATTGCATTTTGAATGCAGTTTGAATGCACTTTTATGCAATTTTAGCGGCCTTGTCCTTTAAAGTGCAGCTTTTCGGCGTGTTACCAGTCCGATAAGCAGCTGTTTTAGAGAGCGTGTAAGTATTTTCTCCCTTATTTAAACTCTGTCTACAGCAGGTACAAGCCACTGCATGGCTTGTAGGGTCTATACATCGCGAATAATGCAATTGTGAATGAGGTTGAGAGAACTGGATGCGTACTGCTGCAATACAGCCGTTTACTCTATGCTGGAATATTTGTTAGGACGAAGGAAGTTAGGTTTTAACATCAGATTTTATAATGGTATCACTAATTACTATCTCGAAGAACGAGTACAACGTTACTGTATACAATAGTATTATTAATAGATTTTTAACATTATTGAACAAGGAAAACGGTATTTACGTTCTGCACCGGTCATAGAAGGAACCTCTGAAATTCGGCTAATATTGTTAATTGATCTCTTTCAATTTATACATTATTTCGAGAAATTCCGTTAGCGAGTTTTAGGGCATTGTGTTGAGCAGTTAATTTCTGGCTTAAAATTTTTAAGGATGCTACAATTCTTCAAACATAATGTCATAATTCTCAACATTTAACATAATACATTCATTTAAACAACTAACTATTACGTCTTTAGACAATTAATTAATTCACACAAAATTAAAAATAAGTAAAATACTAATTCCAGTCATGATAGCTTTGTCAATTATAGAGGAAACATCAACTGTGTCGTTAGGCTAGCCTTAGAATGTGTAGGGTGGGAGATTTAAGGCTTTTAGTCACCATGACAGGCTTAAAGTATCGTTTTTCCTCGAAATTTCGACAGCTCTAGAAAATTTATACCTTAAAATTAAACAATTTTCTTGGAACATGTGATTTGCCCATATTTTTCTGCAGGTAATGATGTCATTAAAAGATGAATTCATTTCGTACTTTTAAAGCTACTGAACACTAAATTAACAGGAATCCATAGACAAGCGACGTAGCACCATGGTAACTATATATACTATCGGCTAGAATTTATGAAACGTGTATAAGGCGATGACAATACACAAATTGGAAGTAGGAAACGATACAGAGAAGATTAGCATTGTCTCTGCGTAAGGCCGACACTGAAAATCGTGAAGCGTTTCCACATTTTATGAAAATACGATTAATTTATTTTCATTTTCTCTCTTAATTTTGAAATTGTCAAAATATGGCAATTCAAAGAACAATATAATATTCTGAATGTATGGATATACAAATGAATGTGATAACTAAAAAGACACACACATAAAATAAGCACACGGTTTTTTTTTGTTATCTTTATAACTATTTAAAAAAATATCCATCACTTCCTCGCTAATAAATCTTTTACACTCTTATTTATTTAATCTGTAAATATTACTGATTTTCAAATATATGTACAGGTAGGGGAAAAAAAGCGGACCGATTAAAATATCTAAGTTGCCGATATGAGCCACTGCGCATGCCTAGCGGCATTCACAGGATAGCAGGGAATGTATTGAAATTTGTTCTAGTGTCAGCCCACTTCGAAACCCATCAGAGGTAATGTAAAAGGGTCGTAACTTGACCTATAGCATCACATTATCTGTAAATATCCTCATATTTGGGGAAATCCTTCCCCATCAGCTACAAGAGTCGGTCCGCTTTTTTCGCCCTACCTGTACACTTACGTAGATTTAAAATTTTTACCTCTGCAAATTGTAAATATAAAGAGGAAAGCCAGTCTGTTAGGCATCTCTTATTTTATTGGCCACTAAAGATATCGGTTAATGTTATATTTATATTTTTAAAATTTGACTTTACTATACCGATCTATCGGGGGTACGTCGTAGCGTAGTGGTTGAGGCGCTGCGCTACAAAGCGGAAGATCGCGGGTTCGATTCCTGATGAGGTCGTTGAGATTTTTCAATTGGCCTAATGCTTCTGGTGGCAATATGGCCCTGGGGTCGACTCAGCCTCTAACAGAAATGAGTACCAGGAGCAATTCTGGGGGTAAAGGCGGCCGGTGCGTAAGGCTGACAACCTTACCATCTTCATGTGCCGAATGTCCAAAATCTGGGAGCCTCAACCTCCTGGAACCCTCCATGGCCTGTATAGGGATCACTTTACCTTTTTTATACCGATCTATCGTCTTTTCTTAAATAAACAAAGTTATAAGTTTTTTCAAGTTTCATGAATAGTGTATTTGCAAAATTGTAATATGTATACGTAGTCTATTGTATATACTTTATATATGTTTAATCTACTCGTATAACCCTTACATGCCAGCTGGTAAAGTAGCATTATGTAATTTTGAAAATTCAATAATAATAATAATAATAATAATAATAATAATAATAATAATAATAATAATAATAATTTTCCAAAAAGAAACCCAGACCCCTGAGATGAATTAGGGATAAGGCAATACAAATTCACAATTGAAAACTGTAATCACATCATCTAATTAATGTAACATAAAATATGGCATATAATAGGCCTACAGAATTTAAACAAAATCCTTAGAGCCATTTGCGAGAAAATCGTTAAAACGAAACATTCTTAATAATGAACAGGGCCCGTATTTTGATGCCACGTCATCTTCTAACTGGTACATCATGGACGTTGCCAAGTAATGTAGATATTCTGATCATGACTCCTTTCCAACTTAATTCTTTCCAACTTTTTATTTTTAGGTTTTTTTTATTCAATGTCTTTTTTGGCAATTTTCATTATTTGGTCATTTTTTGTCCTTTTTCTTCATTTCATATTTTCAGGTAATTTAAAAAAAAATTAAAGTAATTATTTTCACATTTTGTGTTGTCTGTCGCATTATATAAGTTTTTGTGCATTTACTTGCATTGAATATTATCGGAATTCTAAATAAGCATAAATAAATAAATCTTGTTATAATTTTAATTTGTATACAGAAATAAGGTGACTGCTGTTTGCATTTAACCGTATGTAACCCATAATTCTGATAACATAAACCAATGTAGAAAAGACACAAGTCTGTTCAAACTTGCAATATAAGAGATAAAGCGCCGTGCATCTCCGGCAATTTCTTCATCACAGCTGTACTGCGTGTTGCCGAATCACTACATGTCAGGCGGTACTGCGAATTATGAAAGGAAGCTTGGCTTATCTCTTATCTACTAAGACCTATAATGCAATTCCAAGAATGTACATGTCAAAACGCACTAATTTCTACGTTCGCTACTTATAATATATACTGTATTATAATTATGGTAAAAATAATAATGTATTGAACATTACAATTCGACAAGTCAATTATCGAATGAAATGATTTTGGTAGCCACTGAACATGATAAGAAGTACATTTACAAGAACATCGAAAAAATCTTATGAGAAAAACACACTTAACTTCTATCATTAAAATATTCCAGCATAGAATATACGGCTCTATTGCGGTAGTACGCATTCATTTTCATACATGATTCAAATAAAAGTTTTAGCTCTTAGTATAAGCACATCGTAGGCCTATATAAATCGTTAGAGCCGTTTTAGATAAAATCGCGAAAAATGAAATTTTTCCATATTTAACTTAATCAGAAGTACATTTAAGATATTACATTAGCCTATAATGGTTTTCTAACTTATAGACGTTGGGCTACCAATATCAAACCCTTCCCCCCCGTAGGAATTTCTGACTCACATATTTTTGTATTGTCATTTAGTTTAAGATTTTAGTTTTTGCCCCTTATCAATTACAGCATATACCCGGAAAACCACATAAATACGATGAAAGTGAGTTTGTTTTAATTTTTCTCTGTTCTTTGCTCCTAATATTCCCAGGGTATTTCTGACTCGCATATTCTTTTGTTGGTATTGCCATCTAGTTTAAGGTCTCTGTTGTTTGCACCTTACCAATTAAGAAGGGGTAAACGTACCTATTATGCTTGCGGCATTTCCTCTATGCCTATGCTCTGCCTGAGGTATTCAGTGGCGTGAGGACCATTAGAGGTAGACTAGATGTTAGTCCAACTTTTTGTCATGTTGAACGGCATTAAAAGTAAGAGAAATTCAGCATTTATGGAAAAAAAAACACATATTTTAACTAGGCTACGTATGCAAGTATAAAATTTTTACTTACTTACTTACAGAATGGTAATAGACAATGCCCAAGCAAGCTAAAGGAATATTATCTATTTTATAGAACCCGAAGGTTCATTGCCGCGCTTAGCTGAGCCCGCCATTCAACCCTATTCTGTGCTAACTCCATCCAACCATCTCTCGCAAATCCTACTCCCCTTAAATCTATCCTAATATATTCTTCTCCCACCTATGTCTAAGTCTTCCGAGTGGTCTTTTCCCTTCGGGACTAACCGTCAATATTTTTTAGATATGTCTTTCCTCCCCAGGCGTGCAACATGTCCAGCCCATTTTATCCTCCGTGATTTAATTACCCTTACTATAAACGGTGAAGATAAGAGTTTCTGAATTGCATAAAAACAAGCAACATTATTGTCCTTACTTACTTACTTACTCAATGGCAATAGACAATTCCTCAACAAGCTAAAGGAATATTATGTATTTTAGGAAACTCTGAGGTTCATTGCCGCGCTTACCTGAGCCCACCATTCGACCCTATTCTGTGCTAACTCTATCCAACCATCCCTCGAAAATCCTACTTCTCTTAAATCCATCCTAATATTGTCCTCCCACCTACGTCTAGGTCATCCAAGTGGTCTTTTCCCTTCGGGTCTCCCAGTCAATATTTTTCAGATATGTCTTTCCTCCCCCATGCATGCAACATGTCCAGCCCATTTGATCCTCCCTGATTTATTCAAGTTTTACTTAATCGATGGCAATAGACAATTCCTAAGCAAGCGAAAGGAACCCGGAGGTTCATTCCCGCGCTTACCTGAACCCGCCATTCAACCCTATTCTGTGCTAACACCATCCAACCATCCCTCGCAAATCCTACTTCTCTTAAATCTATCCTAATATTGTCCTTTCACCTATGTCTAGGTCTTCCAAGAAGACTTTTCCCTTCGGGTCTCCCAGTCAACATTTTTAAGATGTGTCTTTCCTCTCCCATGCGTACAACATGTCCAGCCCATTTCATCGTCCGTGATTTAATCGTGTTTGACTTACTCAATGGCAATAGACAATTCCTAAGCAAGCTAAAGGAATATTATTTATTTTATGGAACTCAGAGGTTCATTGCCGCGCTTACCTGAGCCCGCCATTCAACCCTACTCTGTGCTAACACCATCCAATCATCCCTAGCAAATCCTACTTCTCTTAAATTTATCCTAATATTGTTTCTGAATTCTGGACTCTTGTGGTCACCCCCGATAGAAAGCAGATGATAGGTAAGTCTTTTACTTCTATTAGCGAGTTATTTTATCTGGAGTGATTGACAGCGGGGTTTAAAAGTTCTGTGCAATGCAAATTGATGGACATGAATTTTCACTTCGTGGGTCGCACCGCAGTCTAGTCTAAATTGATGACCGATCAGCGGAGACTGAATTATTCATAGCTTTCAGTCCGTTAGGAGTTGCTACTCCAGTGTATAATAGATCTACATTTCTGAATGAATTTAACATTAATGTTGCATGTTTCTTTCCTTTGAGGTGGCTGTTTATAAATTCACAGTCTTTGAAGAATGCAATTTTTACTTACTTACTTTCTCAATGGCAATAGACCACTCCGAAGCAAGCTAACGGAATATTATCTATTTCATGAAACCAGAAGGTTCATTGCCGCTCTTACCTGACCCCGCCATTCAACCTTATTTTGCGCCAACTCCATCCAACCATCCCTCGCAAATCATACTTCTCTTCAATCTATCCTAATATTGTCTTCCCATCTACTTCTAGGCCTTCCAGGTAGCCTTTTCCCTTCTGGTCTCCCAGTCAACATTTTTTAGGTATGTCTTTCCTCTCCTATGCATGTAACATGTCCAGCCCATTTCATCCTCCGTAATTTATTCAAGTTTTACTTATTCAATGTCAATAGACAATTGCTAAGCAAGCTAAAGGAATTTTATTTATTTTACGGAACCCGAAGGTTCATTGCCGCTCTTACCTGACCCCGCCATTCAACCCTATTTTGCGCCAACTCCATTCAATCATCCCTCGCAAATCCTACTTCCCTTAAATCTATCCTAGTATTGTCTTCCCACCTACGTCTAGATCTTCCAAGTGGTCTTTTCCCTTCCGGTCTTCCAGTCAGTATTTTAGAGATGTGTCTTTCCTCCCCCATGCGCGCAACATGCCCAGCCCATTTCATTCTCCGTGATTTAATTACTCTTACTTTGTCGGTTACGAATACTCGGTGATGAGCAATTGTAGATGGGAAATTTTATACGTTGTTTTATAATTGTTTATGATTCAGCGACCAATCTGATGAAACAACATGAGAAATTCAGCCAATAAAGTCTGCTTGTTGTCATGATTTTATCTTTTTATCGCATGTACGCATATTGTTGTTTTTTTGTGAATTTTTCTTTTGTTTGAAGCACAGCATACGATGAGATATTTCCTCTATTGTCCGTGAGATTTAAGGCACTATTTAGGTTAAACTTTCAGTGCTTCATATAATGAATTACCTATTTCATACGCGTTTCCACAATATTTTGCATATTTTAGTACGGTCCTATTATATATTTCGCGGGTTCGATCCCCGATGAGATCGTTGGTGTTTTTCAATTGGCCTAATCCTTCTGGTGGCACTATGGTCCTGGGGTCGACTCAGCCTCTAAGAGAAATGAGTAAGCAATCCTGGAGGTAAAGGCGGCCGGTGCGTAAGGTTGACAACCTTACCACTTTCTCGTGCCGATTATACAAGATCTGGGAGCCTCAACCTCCTGGAACCATCTGGGCCTTCATGGCCTGTTATAGGGAACACTTTACTCTTTTTTACCTATTATATATTGTCTTATAATATTTGTTTATAAATAAACGCCCTTCTGTTACATCTTTTGTAAAAAAGGGCCTACTGTCCGACCACTAAATCATCTACTATTAGCAAATGGCAGGATGTGGGGCAAGTGGTCAGCATACCGATACCCACGTCCGTTATTTATGGTTTTCGAGACCTGATTCGCTACTTCTATATCGAGTATCTGCTCATTTGTCCTCACAAGGCTGCGTGCACCCCGATTCAGACCTCTGAGAAGATACCGGGTATCGAACCCAGACCTGTGATTCCGTCAGCAACGCTAACCACTACAACAAGAAGGGCGTCAGTCTTATTTTGTGCGATGAAGAATGATGGAAGCTGTGACATAACCAATGAGTATTGGATTTAATTAATATTAATAAATTTTATTGCTTAAATTAGCAATTGCTTATTACATGTTGAAGTTATTCCCAAAGCACGTAATTGATATTTTGAAATGCCCTATTTCCCTTTCAGAAACGAATTTACACTTTTATATAAGCATTCATCAACTAATGTCACTAGCGGGATATAAGTTTGAGATCAACTGAGAAAATTTGGATAGAGTAACTAGTTTCCACGATAGACAGTTTCAATACGTGAATAAATATATTCATATTTTAAGATAAAGTGTTGATGTACTATACATATATTTACTGGCCATTTTGCAGATTTTCCGGTGACGCATGTCAGTAGAGGTGAAAAAGTAAATTCTATAGAATTCATACAAAAACTTACAATAAAATTGTTCCTAGAAAGACTAAACAACTAAAACTAAACTCCGTTGCGCTACATCCCTGAAGGGACAAGACCTACAACCCGAACGCTGAGTCATCTACCATAGGCAGATTGCAGGATTGGGGGGTATGTGAACAGCATAACCGACACCCACGGCCGTTAATGGTGGTTGACATGACCACGGCTACTTCTCTATTAAGTAGCTCGTCAATTCGAATCATGAGGCTGAGTGCACCCCGTTCCAAACCTAAAACCATCAGAAAAATCCGAGGAGGCACCGGGAATCGAACCCGGGCCGACGATAAAAAAATAGACGTACACATCTGACATCTGACATCTGGTGGTAGGCTATCCTCAGTAAATATCAGAAAGGACTAGCACCTTTTTCTTTATACTTAATGGCCTCGCAGCTTTTTTTTACAGGTCAGCCCGTTAAATAGAACTTAAATGTAGACAGAGTTCTGTTAAATGCTTACGATTCAAAATAAAATCAGGTAAACTGATGTAGCAAAGCTCTAGAATGGTTTTGTTTAATTAGTGATAATTGAAATTATGATATGTATAAAATAAGTTATTTTTGTAATCGATTTCCAAGTTAAGCTCCAGATCGATTCATTAAGCAGGGCTTATGGAAGGACAAGGGTCTAATTAAATGATAAGCATATGTGAAGGAATATGTGGGTAGTGTTATTTGTCAAAGCTAACTGTATTGCAACTTACAAAGCCGTATATGAACACTGTAAAGCAATATGTAGTCATGGAAACTGATTTGCATTTGATAGGCCTAAATACTTTCTAATATAGGCCTACTACCATAAAATAGGCACTAAATTGGGCATTACTCCGGTACCGGTCAACCGATTTGGTTAAAAATCAATAGGCTTCTTCCCGTGGACGTTATAAATGCCTATACTAAGTTTCATGAAAATCCGATAAAGCTTATTTGAGTTATCGCTTAAAGTACCATTCTGGTACTATATAACGGAATTTTAAAACATAATAATTATGTAGAACATATTGTGTTTAGAGTCTCATGGGGAAATTGGAAAACGAAGATTTGACGCCCCTATCGCAAGGGACGAGAATTACAGAAGAGTTAATTAATGTAGTGTTGAGTCATTCATGCACGCAATGCGTGGCATGTTATTAAGTTCAAGTGTCACAATAAGGCCGATATCAAAGTTCAAGTCTTCCTCCAGACATGAATATGAATAATGGTGACTCACAGGTAGTGAGTCAAAACTCTTGAACCAACGAGTATTGCGTGACTACAGACAAAATATAATCCCTGTCTTTCTAGATAAGGTCTCTAATCATTCACCATCATATTTCCTAATGCGAAATGGTATGATTTGTTTGATATTTGCAATAAGCAGAAAATACAGAATGTAGATTCACTTCTCGTGTGTTATAGCCTACTATTTAGTTAATATTTTAATAGCTTTAATGCGACGTACATTCCCTTTAAATCTGTGTGAAGATATCTCTCTCAGTTTACCTTAGTTTTTTACCTCTCCCTTTTAGGGACATTTAAGCAACCCAAGCCGCCCGGGCCTTACCTGTCGGGGGAGGAATTTCTGTGGATCACATACATACTTTTTTTTGACCAGACAAGGACATTTAGGGCCTCCCCGAATGAGTGACCAGCCCAATGCATGGCCACCTCCGAGACAACACAAACACATAGGACGAGACACACCATCCACACACATACACACTCACTCCAAACAAGGCGAGGATGGGATGAAGATATAATCAAGGCCAGATGATACCATAAAGTTACCCGAAATTTGTCTCACAGGTGAGGAAAAAACCCGGGGAAAAAACCCACCAGGATTCGAACCGGGGCCCACTGCGTGAGAGGAGCGAACGCATCCCCTACGCCACAGCGGTGGGCGTGTGAAGACATAGCTTGTATAAAAGTAATTATAACAAATAACGATTGAAGATAAACATGAATAATTCAAAAAATCCTCGGGCAAGTAGGAAAATACCTTTTCAGATTGGTAACAATACGGGAGAGGTCCATCAACAAAATCCCTACAAAAAATACTTGTTACATGTTACTAGTAGAATATTGTTTGTTATTATTTACTTCCTCTGCGCGTACCATAGGTAGTACCTATGGTACGCGCAGAGGAAGTACCGTATTGTTTTCGACCCCAAAATTCGAAGTTGAGTTTTTAGCATATATACACGTTTCAAGGCCCCCTGAATCCAAAAATAGTATTTTTGGAAACATATCTGTGTGTGTCTCTGTGTGGATGTCTGTAAACAGTCTAGATCCAGAACGGAAAATCGTATGAAAATAAATTTTGTATTTGGGTCAGGTACCTTCTGAGGATGTGATACGAAGATTGGCGACAACTTTAGGCTATCTTATTTTAAAGGGGAGTTTACATGAAGAAATTTTCGTTTTACAAGATTTTATGGAAAACGGCTCTTAGGATTTTCTTTAAAATTTTCACATGGGTTGCTTATACGACGAGCTAAAACATTTATTTGAAACAATTTTTCCAGAAAATTATCTGAAGGATAGTTATAAGCCACCCCCTCTGAATACAATATGGCCTCTTGTTCTTTATCAGAATGTGTAGTGAGAAAACGCATTGACCATGCTTAGAGTAAAGAAAGTTACGAGAGTACTTTAATAAGATTTTATTTGGGTTATATATCCTTCGGAGATGCGATACGATGTGATAACCATTTTACATGAAGAGAATGTCATACATAAAATATTATACTAAAAGGCTAACTTTTATTTGGGTAGAGGAAAATATGTGAATTTCACATCAGATTTTTTATATTGAAAAATGTCTCTTCAAATAACCTATTCTATATAGGGATGTGATTACTAGCGGATGTAATAGTATATTGCGACACAAGGGCGGAAAGGCACGTTTACGGGTCGAGGAAACAGATTGAAAACCCGAGGCGCAGCCGAGGGTTTTTAAGTTTTCGAGACCCGTAAATGCCTTTACGGTCCGTGTGTTGCATGCTATTTTTTGCACGACGGTTACTTATATCAATTTAATTATATTAGCTAATTGTGATATTACCTGAAAATATTATGTAAATACAGACTTGAAGAATGGTGCTTATTTCAGAAAGGGATTCGCATTTGTTATTGTTTATGGCAACCGAATATTTATAAAGCGGGGAGGCCTTGGTCATTTCTGCTCGCAAATAAGCATTTGCGGGCGGTAAAGTAACTTTCCGCCCGTCGCCCCTAGCAACAATTCACTTTCCGCCCGTCGCCCCTAGCAACAAGATTGCGTGTGGTAATGTCAAGTTACGAGCCATGTAAACAACTGTCGTAAGAAACACTTACTAGCTAAGGAGTGCAAAAAATTATATTCGACAGCAAATATTACTATTATAGGCCTATGTATGCTAAAGGCCTATCTAAAGCTAGCCTGCATTTATTAACATCTTACTGCATTCTAGTCAATGCCCGCTCTATTCATTATCAAGAATGAAATTAGCTTACCGAGTCCTTCACTCATTTGTTTGACGTATTTCTGTTGCATACCAATACGGTGTTAGCAAATGGCTTCCCTATAGCCTAATACGGATTTTAAAGAAATTCCTAAGCCTCCTTCCTCTCCTAGATACTGAAAGGCCATACAAGAATAGAAACAGATGCAAATCAATAGTAACACGGCCTACTGGTAAAGTTCAAACATCCCGAACAAACTTTCTTATGTCTATGCAAATAAAGATAAATTAAAAAGGTATAACATTCCCCCACAGATTGCGTGGTTTTCTTCTAGCTTTCTCTTTGCAAACGTACAAAATGTCTGGAGAAATGTAACAGTTTTATACGCATGCGTGGTTGTACGTAACATTATTTTATGAACGCTGCTTACCCGTGGGAAATTTCCTACAGCAAAGAATAACTATATTAAATTTTTTACGTTGAATCAGGAAGGATTTTTAATCCATGAACATTTTAGGTACGCCTATTGAACAATATATGCTTACATGTGTTTCACCTTTCTCTCCAAGTATTGCACTCGTATAAAAACTAAATAATAAATGGTGCAAAACAGGATGCAAATAGTATATTGCGATACAAGTGCCGTAAGCGGTGCTTACGGATCGAGGAAAGAGTTTTTTAATTTCCGAGATCCGTTATGCGCTTACGGCACGAGTATTGCATGCTATTTTGTCCACGATGATTATTTATATCAATTTATTTATATTAATTGAGATAATAGCTGAAAATATTATGTATATACACTATTTAAGATGGATGTTATATTTCAGAAAGTGATTCGCATGTGTTTGTTGTTATGGGAACCGAATATTTGTCCTGTTAAAGTCGCCACAAACTAGGGGGCCTTGGTTCCCGTCTTCCATAAAGGCTTGTATTATGATGGTTTTACTTACGGCACTTGTGCTTTTTGTAATTTTTACCGCACGGAGATTTCTTTTGTTTTCATAGCAACCAGATTGCGTGCGGCAACAATATTCGTAAGTACCACTAATTAGTTACGTCGTGCAAAAACTTTCTTACGTGTATGGTAGGCCTACATATTTTTTGTAGTACGAAGTTTTAAATTAATTCCTTTTTGTAAACTGATGTTATGTGACCATTCCACTCATACGCCGCATGTATGATACTGACCAATAGCGTTTAGGAATTCCTCGGTTATAGACCAATCACGATCGTTTATTATAATTACAATATGCTTCCTAGGAATACAAGAATGCGATATTATCTGATAAAAAGTCAGCTCTTTACTGGATATGTAGGTATCAATTTGCAGTGACTAATACGTCACATGTTGCCAGTGAACAGAATAAAAACACATTATTTATACAACATTACTTGTTTGGAAATTGAAATAATATAAGTGTACATTAAGTAAAAACATAATTTCGATTCAGTGCAAACCAGTTTATGTGCTTTTATTCTGTTCTGATGTTAGCTTATCTGAATTAGGTAACCTATAGGCCTATTTCGGGGGTGCGCTACAAACCGGAAGGTCGCGGGTTCGATTCCCGATGAGGTAGTTGAGATTTTTCAATTGGCCTAATCCTTCTGGTGGCACTATGGCCCTGGAATTGACTCAGCCTCTAACAGAAATGAGTACCAGGAGCAATCCTGGGGGTAAAGGCGGCCGGTGCGTAAGGCTGACAACCTTACCACCTCCATGTTCCGAGTGTCAACAAATCTGGGAGCCTCAACCTCCTGGAACCCTCTGGGCCTCCATGGCCTGTATAGGGATCACTTTACCTTTTACCTTTTTATAGGCCTATTTCATATGCACCATTACTAGCTATAACTCCAATCGGTTAATTGACTGTTGATTCATAGTATGCCGTGATCTCTCATCTGACAGATTTGTTTATATGTAATGAAGTAATAAAAGTAATTATTATTTATATAATCCGTTACATTTTGTTTCATTGGAATAGTCGTAATAAATCCAATTCGAGTTTACGAGTTTCATCAGATAAATTCGCTCCTGCTGCGCAGTCGTGAATCTATCGATAAGCAAGTAATCATTCGTAGAGTGGATTTTTAATCACCTCCCAGCAAGTCTTTCCCAGAAGTTCTGCTGGGAAGAGTTTAAACATCCACCCTACAACCCGGACCTCGCTCCCAGTGATTGCCATATTTTCCTACACCTCAAGAAATGACAGAGAATGACAGAAAGGCGGAGATGGTTGTCACACAGTGGTTCAAATCCCAGGTGGCAGACTATTACGACACAAGCATTAAAAAGTTGGTCACACGGTATGGAAAATGTCTCAATTCCGGTAGTGAATATATTGAAAAGTAGCTGAACACTTGCTGTATCTGTTGCAAAAAAATATTTATTTGAAATTGCGTTTTGTTTCTGTAAACGGTCCAAGGAAAACTTACTTTATGGATACGCCTCATATTTACGTCCACTAAGCCTATTTGCTAACAAAGTAAGAGACAACAAAAAACAAAACAAAAACAAAATCAAAACTAAACTAAAACAAAACCAAAGATAAAACAAAAACAAAATAAAAACAAAACCGAAACAAAACAAAAAAAAATAAATAAAAATAAAAAAACAAAACAAGAACAAAAAACAAAACTAAGTTTTGTAATATGCAGTTCCAACGATCGTAGTAATGTATCCAGTCAGCCGTGTCCACGTATGGCGATTTACAACCAATCAAAACAAATTTGCCACAAGCTATAAGGAACCAGTTTAGCAAGGCCTCATCATTATTGTTGCCGTCAATGACAGGAGGCCATGGTGTGAAAACTACTCCATATTAACGGCTGATTTATTTCGCGGTTAATTGCGCACCTACGTCATTGTTGTGGTAATTGTAAGTAGACTGTGTCAATATGAGAGAGAACAGCTCAGCGGAGGGACATAATCACATTATGCCGCACTCTGACGAGCTGGATACGTACAGCCGGCTGCAAAAGAATGTACAGAACACTGCGCATGCTCATCTCGTCATCGCCTGCATGCACAAGACAGCATATAGGCCTAACTAGGGCACGGATTTGAAGATTTTTTAACCTTTTTTTTCCCAATTAGAACACCTTCCCGTTTCATGCCCCTTGCTTCAGAATATATGAATCTTATAGAACCTAAAAAGGGCTAAATCGGACTGAAGGTCCTAAAAGGGGCTAAAGAGGACTTTTTCTGAAAAATTAGGGGCTAAAGACGACTGCTGCTGAAAAACTAGGGTCTAAATAGGAATTCTGCAGAAAAACTCGATTTTTAAATAGATTTTCCAATTAGTGCAAAGGAAAATAAATCTGTGAATTTTAAGAACAGACATAATAAAAATAAGTTTATTGTCTTTGTAACTCGAAAATGTGCCGCCTCGCCGTCGCAGGAAATGAAACTCAAGCCGTCTGCAATACTTTGAAATCTACAACTAATCCATTCTCGTTTCAACTTTAAAATAACAAGTTGCAACCAACGACAGAGAAGTGTATTAAAGGAACAAATTCGTGACACTCCAGTCTACTTATTTTTGTAGATCGGAAGTGAATTGAGTGGTGTATTGAATAATTTGTTTCATTAAAGGGTAAATATCTCAACTGTTTATGCTATTTTTCGAGTGCGGATATAAGGAATAGTTACTTGTTTATTTTGTAAAAAAAAAATTAAAAAAAAATAATAATAATAAAAAAAAAATAGAATAACTGAGTCAAAATTATAATACAATTTTCGGTGTTAATATTAGTGTTCTTTATATGTTTCATTAAGACTGCTAAAATCGTTTGTTTAAAGCTTAAAAAGGGCTATTTCACGAAAATAAATGGCTAAAATTCCTTTTATAAAAGCCTAAAAATCCGAGCTCTACATATAAATAATGCATTGAAATCGGCTGTAGTTTGTTTAAAAACCTGATATTTGATAATAACCACAATGCAATGTCAATTCTGAATAAATTAGATCCAACTGGCGGCCCTTGGAAGTTGTTATTGCGGCCCATTATATAATAGCTATTTACCTGTATGTATGCAAACTAACGCTTTAGCAGACAAATCTAGTATACTGGATGAGTCCGATAAAGTTTTTGCGTACGTGGTACATGCAATAATTCTTACTAAAAGCTCTCTAAATTGTATGAAATGAAATAAAAATACCGTATAATTAATTATAATGAAAGGTAGTCAGCCATTTGTTAACGTCATATTCTCAGAGCCACCTGAATCGCGGAAAACCAATGAATCGTACCAATACGTAATGCGGTGTAGATGCATTATATATGAGTCGCTTTTTGTAAACAATAATGCATACGAACTAGAATTTATGAAAAGCTTGTGGAAATATTAGTGATAATCCCAAGGAAATTTCAATTCAAGCCAGAGACATTGAATTAAAGCTGATGCCAGCAACATCACGGCAGCAGTAGACTATTAGGAGAAATATATTGCAATTAAATGCTGGTGCATCCATGGTAAGCAATGATTCCCTTGTGAACCAAGATGTGAAAAGTTGTTGGCTTATATTTGTTGTTATAGGATAAAGTAGACTACCCTGTTTTGCGAAAAACCTTGGTAAAGTTTCTGATTATCATAAAGAAACATGTTGGCTTTAATTTGTTGTTTTATGACCAAATATATGATTAAATCCATGTTGAAGTTGGTATGACTGGTCAATGCCATCTCGATTTCGTTTATACATCCCCATGACGACTTTAGCATACTAGGACTGCATTTTGAATTTTAGCGGCCTAGGTTGCCAATTTTGAATGCAGTTTTATGCAATTTTAGCGGCCTAGGTTGCAAGTTTTGAATGCAATTTGATGGGGTGGTACCAGTCCGACAAGCAGCTGTTTTAGAGAGCGTGTACTAAAAATATATATTATAGCAAGAGCAAACTTTTATTTCGGTCGAGGAAGTTAGTATAGTGAAACACGATTGTCCCTCCTTAAACAAATGACATTCAAAAACACGCAACAATGAAATGTTTATAGATACCATGGCAACACTGGTTCGTGCTGATAGGCTTTTGTTTCTTGAATATAAATCCATTACAAGGGAAAGATTTATGTAATGGCCGCCATCACACCTATACAATCACATTAAGATAATTAAGTTTGATCCTGCCTAGGTGTCGCTACCATCCCTTTTGAGAAGGTTTAGGGTCGACAGTATTCGTGCTAATGACTATCAACCCTTAATTACTAAACGGAAGAGAAACGACCCACGCAACAATGAACACTGAGTCATTATTTCTCCATTCATTTATTTCCCTCTTCCAGGATCGATAACGAGGGTTAGGCCGATGTTACACTGCCAAAGTTCTTTGAATCAAAGATATGATATCACACTACTGCAAAGATCTTTGATCAAAACCAGTTTTTCGCACAGAAGACTGCAATAGAAGTGTAATCATGCATTTTTTTCTCCTTTTATAACTATTACATACAAACAAATGGATTAAATTACAATAGAATTATAAAATTCTAGGATTCTTAACATTCTTAAAAGCACTTATTATGTTATTTGCTATTTTACAAATAATAATAATAATAATAATAATAATAATAATAATAATAATAATGACTGACTCTGTCCTATATCCCCAGTGTCGGGGCAAAGGGCCTCCAATTGTAGGTTTCTGTTATTTATGTGAATTTTGTTACACTTATCTTCCGAGAGAGGGCAGAGGGACAGGTGGTAAGCCCGTCGCCTCACAACCCCCCAGGAAAATAAGGTATTACTTGGTCGTGAAAGGCCGGGAAATTTTGTCCAGAGTGCCCGGATTTTTACGTCCGGAAAAATCCATCGACCGCGGCCGGGTTTGATCCCGCGACCTGCGGATCTTGAGGCGGGCACGCTACCCCTAAACCACCGAAGCCGACAATAATAATAATAATAATAATAAGAAGAAGAAGAAGAAGAAGAAGAAGAAGAAGAAGAAGAAGAAAAGTCCTTTCAGAAATGTTAATTGTTTTACAAATAACACATTCTCAAATAATGTTTGTAAAATCGATGTTAGAAAAAATACTTATGTATGTGCTTAAGCTTTCATGGCCGGCGTTTACTGAGTTTACAACTTCCGGGCTGTGTGGCCGTGGTCTATGGGTGTCTAGTGCTGACGTTTCGCCGCGAGCTGCGTCGGGCATCTTCAGAGCCAGCCGACCATCCAGCTAGACACATCGCTCTGAAGATGCCCGACGCAGCTCGCGGCGAAACGTCAGCACTAGACACCCATAGACCACGGCCACACAGCCCGGAAGTTGTAAACTCAATACTTATGTATTTAATAACAACAGACAATTCTTAAGCAAGCATTAATTTAACACTGACATCGCTTTTAGATCAATTGCATCATTTCATAACTTTATTCTTACATAAGTAGAGGAAAATAACGAATCTTGTGCTGCCTTATGGATCTGTTTTCAAAGTAAAAAAGTTCTTCTTATGGTCCGTAAAATACGGTAAGCTAGTTATTAAAAGAAATCCCCAATTATTAGGTTTTTTTCTAAAAACGCGGACAATCGCGGGTTAAAACATTCTCATGTAATGTTCAGTAGAAAGAATATTGTATGGTTTCATAAAAATCTACTCTTATACAATTCAACGGCCCTAAATAGCGTGCTTGCTCGCCCGCTTCGTGAGACATCGGGTATACTCGGCGATGTTCGTCTCTCGCAGTCTAAACTTTCATGACGACTACAAAATTAGGAAGGAAAACCGTTTCTTTATTATATAAGGCCTAAGTGAAATGAACACAATGAACAAATATTATAATTATATTTTTACTTACAATTTTCATAGCTCTGAACCACAAACATTTTTAATAATCTACCAGTGTAATTTTCTTAAAAATCCTGGAGTCAATGGATAATGGCGGGCGAAACCGGGGACAACAGCTGTAAAATATTGATGGTTTTATCTCTTGAAATATCGCTGATAATAATAATACAAACAAACCATTCCTTCCCTTGAAACATTATATAATTTCTGAAAATTACACTGAATTGATAAAATAAAATTCACATCATATTCATGTCAATAAACAGCTGAGAAACAATACGTATTATGTGTTCACAGGTTCTTTGGAACTGCATAATCGATTCTGATATAGTTTTCCCAGGGGGCGCTTTCATGTCGTGGAATGTACTCTAAAGCAGGAATTTTAGCTGTTTCATTAATTATTAATGGCTTAGTTTATGAATGATTCGCGTGCAAGTGTTAATAAATATTATACTCTTAATTTTTAATTTTTAAAAGAATTATCGTGGCGAAGCCACGGGCACCTCCTAGTATACCTACATATTGAATACTTGGTCTCTCAAACGACCGATACATTCATGGAATGCCCTGTATACTAATACTGGGTTTGATGGTGGTCTCACCCTGAAAAGAACAATTTTGTTTGCATTCCCATTTCCAAGATAGAACAGGAAATGCCACTGCAGAAAATAAAATAGTCAACAATGGGCGAATCAGTCCACAGACACTTCCGGCGACACAAATCATCATGGCCTCTTCACGAAAAAAACAATTGCAATTCGTTAGACAGTCGCTTGTTTTTCCCCGCCAGGCTGTGCAACTTAACAAAAGCTTTTAACTACTTTTGGAGACTGACTACGCAAAGAAGGATTTCCTGCCCTCTCTAATCTGTCTGAAGGAGGAAAAACTCTTTTCTTCGCACTTTTCCCTGATTAATCTTCATACGTCACTAATGGATTCCTCAGTCAAAACCGGAGTTCACGAGAAACTGGCAGGAAAAAAACCAACATCGTTATCTGAAGCTTTCGTTCAATTTCTCTTTCCTTTCTCTCGCTTCTTTTCTTTGTCGCCTTTACTCTCTTTCTTGTCATATCTTTACTGCCTTAGTCCTCGATGCAAAATCCTAATAATTGTTTCTCCTTATTTGTGTACTTTCTTCTTCCTTCTATTGTTTGTAGGACTACAAAATAGATTAATTTTTCTCAATTAATTTAATTATTAAAGTGACTTAAAAGAATTGAAACCAAAGTTAATCTCCTTGGGGGTACGCCGTAGCGTAGTGGTTGAGGCGCTGCGCTACAAACCGGAAGGTCGCGGGTTCGATTCCCGATGAGGTCGTTGAGATTTTTCAATTGGCCTAATCCTTCTGGTGGCACTATGGCCCTGGGGTCGACTCAGCCTCTAACAGAAATGAGTACCAGGAGCAATCCTGGGGGTGAAGGCGGTCGGTGCGTAAGGCTGACAACCTTACCACCTTCATGTGCCGAATGTCCAACATCTGGGAGCCTCAACCTCCTGGAACCCTCTGGGCCTTCATGGCCTGTATAGGGATCACTTTACTTTTACTTTAATCTCCTTGGCGCTACATCCCTAAGGGATTAGGCCTACCACCTGACCGCTGCGTCATCTACCATAGGCAGAAAGCAAGATTGGGGTGCATGTGGTCAGCATGCCGACACCCACGGTCGTTAAAGAACTGAAATAAAAATTAATTTTAAAGTAAACAATTGTAGATTTCATTAATTGATCGTAACTGTGTCTGAATATACGGAACTCCTGATGAAGTTAGTCAACAAGTAATACTTTTGTAGAATTTTCTTAGTAATTGAGTTAATGTTCATGTATTTGACCATATATTATATTGCATTATAGGTTAAGAAATTACGAAGTCAATGCGTGTTAATTGTAACAGCCTGATGACGAATCAAGTTCTTGATTCTTGATTCTATGCTGATTGCTGACTATGAGCAATTCATGGGGGTGGTGGTTGGCTGGACCCCTAGAGGACTCAGAATTTATCACCATTGTGGGTTGACGACTACTGAGAAATTACAACAGCCGGGACCAATAGCTTTTGCAGATGTCCCACGATCCAACATTTGTGCAACTGAACCAATCCCTAGGCCTAAGAGGTCGCGATGGAAGAGGAAATGGGGGGAATGGCATACACAGACCTGATCTAATGAAACCGAAGATGAGTACCAGTCAAATTAAACTGTACTTTAACCGGGGATTAAGACTTATAATACGGAAAAACACAAAAAACTATAACAACAACATAGGCCTCAAAGTTTTAGTATAAAAACGGCAGTATAACATAATCTGAGAGTGTTCGAAAACAGGGGGCTTAGGAAAATATTAGGGCCTAAGAGAAATGAAAACTGCATAACGACAAACTTCATAACCTGTACTCTTCACCGGATATAGTAAGGGTAATTAAATCACGGAGGATAAAATGGGGGAGGAAAGACATATCTCAGAGGTATTGACTGGGAGACCCGAAGGGCAAAGACCACTTGGAAGACCTAGACGTAGGTGGGAGGACAATATTAGGATAGATTTATGGGAAGTAGGATTTGCGAGGGATGGTTGGATGGAGTTAGCACAGAATAGGGTTGAATGGCGGGCTCAGGTAAGCGTGGCAATGAACCTTATGATCAAATATGTGTTTAAATCCATGTTAAAGTTGGTGAAACTGCTCAAATCAATCAGGATTTTGTCGTTTATAAGTATTGACTGGGAGACCCGAAGGGCAAAGACCACTTGGAAGACCTAGACGTAGGTGGGAGGACAATATTAGGATAGATTTATGGGAAGTAGGAATTGCGAGGGATGATTGGATGCAGTTAGCACAGAATAGGGTTGAATGGCGGGCTCAGGTAAGCGCGGCAATGAACCTCCGAGTTCCATCAAATATATAATAATTGTCTATTTCCATTTAGTAAATAAGTAAGTATAAACAACTAAAGTATCATTTAATCCAACTTTTAAACCTGGTTTATAATACCGGCCCTTAGTGTGTCAAATTTCAAGATTATAACACAAACAGTTTTTAAAAATCCCTTTAGGCAGGCCTACAGGCAGAGGTAGATTTCGAAGTACTTTTTGTTTAATTTATTGTCGCTGCACAGCACTCTTCTTCTTTACTATCCTTGATAGTAGCATTAAATAGTCAGCTATTGTGAGCTGAACAAAACGTTAATAGTTGCTTATATAGCGCTATTCAACAAAGATTAAAAACGCACTCCCATTGGTGAAGAAAACATGAACGACTCATCAATGATATTCTTAAAAGAAAAGACGTAAATTGAGAAGCAATCTGACAGTCATAGGCCTACGATGAGAGGATAAATAAAATATATTCATAATTATTGCTTAGTTAAAATAGTAAAAAATAGTTGAACTGAATTCAGTGAAGAGCAAGAGCCTACAATCATTTGTTTTGACAACAATAAAAGGATATAATATTCTGGGAGGCCGTGCGCAAGATCAGTATTGAATAAAATTAGCAAAGCCAGTAAACAAGACAAAATTAATGATATTATAATAATACTTATAGAGAGCCATGACTGTGATAATTAGACTTCGTACTTTTAGGTAGCCAAAAATGCTGTTTTAGGTACCTAAAATAGGCTCTAAAAATTGGAAAATAGGTTCTAAAAATCGTAAAATAGTCTCTTATAATATCGTTAAGTTGCCAATTTTCTGAAATACCTCAATTGCAATGCAGAATATTATGTTTATTGAAGTCACCATTAATCAATAACCATCATAAAACATAGATATAGGTCTATGGTACACAGAATTATATAGACCTTTTACTAGGGCCTGTATTACTACCACAACAGTGAAAACCTAATCCCTGCGCCCAGAAGCTAAGTAGCCTAAGCTAGCATATTCAACCCCTTGTATCCCTCAGTGATTCAGAGAACTAAGTTTTTTTTTTTTTTTTTTTTTTTTTTTTTTTTTTTTTTTTTTTTTTTTTTAACTTGATGTGTGAGTCTGGAGAAAACACAAAATTTCCTTGGGAATTCAAAGGAATTTTTCTACTGAAGACGAAACATTCCTTACTATTTAACCACGTCACAAATGTGTCATGTACTGCACATTCCGAGCTAAAAATGTAGTACGAACTGAAAATAAATGCTAGAATTTATAACAAAAAATGACTTAATTTGAACTTTAGAGGAAAACAAGCAAAAAGGCAATATTAGGCTGTAACGTAAAAATAGGCTGCTTTAGGTCCTATGAAAGTATCAGTTTTAGGCATAGTCACTTATGAAATATGCATATACAAGTTTTCGTCCATATATCACTTAAGGATTAAAATAGGTTTTTACCTAAAATCCGAAGTCTAGTGATAACTCTATCAAACTCAAGGTATCAACATAACCGAACAGTACTCCTAATTTTAGTCCGAAGGGTGATATAGGGTGATGTAAGCCTATGCAGTTTGTTAGTAAATAACACCGAAATATTCTACCTGTATATGGAGGGGACTTAGACAAGCAACTTTTAGTAGGAGATTTTTGCTCTATGACGTAAAATGTGTATGCTACAGGGCATTAAAGTCATTACAATTAGGTGCTCATAACTCAATAATGTAGCGAAATAGGGTTAAAATGTTCATTAAATTGACTTCATGCCTTCCTAATGATTGATAAAAACCTGACTTTTAATCATTCGTCAACAGATATATCATAATTTAGTGCTTCCATAATCTGCAAAATTTAAAGACTAATCATATGACTGGTCGCCATTGCATTACTTTTTTTTTATTATTCATAACGACTGACTACAGTGTTAACAACGAAGTTCCTCTGCTTTGCATTTTCTTTCTAATGTTAGAAGTCAGTGGCGGCCATATCCTGGGAGATTTTATGCTGTGTAACAGGAAAAACTGAATCCATAGAGCAAAAATCTCCTAATAAAAGTAGTTTGACTTTGTCCCCTCTATAGGCCTACACTCGTAAAATATTTCGGTGTTATTCATTAACACCCTGTATATCATGTATGATGTAAGCTATCAACGAAACCGGCCTTAGGAGCGACAGAACTCTAAGTCTATCTGTGATTGGCCCTAACCTAATTGAATATTGTCCCTGCGGTTGATAAAGAATTCACAGCACGGAAAGTCACCCAGAGACTAGAAACTCGCCATGAATGAAGCTCGTTACAGAAAACAGAATCCATTTCAGTTAAACAAAACTCACAAGTTGCTGTAGTTGGTAGTCTTGTGGCGTGGTACAGTCTCAGACAGAATTCCTGATGGCTTAAACTTACCTGAAAACAGAAAGAAAAATATAATAATAATAAAGATAATAATAATAAGTTAATAATAATAACATTAACAACTAATGCGTTAGCCCTCGATCCCTTAAAATGGCAATAACTAAATAATACAAGGGATAGGGCATAAATTAGGGCAAGTATTTCTTCCTCAAATTAAGTCGACGGTACCATGAGATGTTGCACGACGTAACTAATTAGTGGTACTTACGAATATTGTTGCCGTAGATCGTAACTTTACATTCCCATACGCAATCATGTTGCTATGAAAACAAAAGAAATCTCAATGCTGAAAAAATTACAAAAAGCACTAGTGCCGTAAGTAAAACCATCATAATACAAGCCTTTATGGAAGGCCGGAACCAAGGCCCCCTACTTTGTGTCGACTTTAACAGGTGAAATATTAGGTTCCCATAACAACCAACACATGCGAATCACTTTCTGAAATAAACATCTATCTTCAATAATGTATATACATAATATTTTCAGCTCATGGGTCAAGTGAATAAACATGTAGCAATTGCTTTTACTTGAAAATAACAGAATAAGCTTCAAAATATGTGAATAATAATATAGAATATGCTTGTGCTAATTAACAAAAGAAAGTTGTTGTAGCAAATGCTGAATTTTCCAGCACTTGCTTAAAAAGGTGTGAATAAAACCAAGACTCTGCTTTGACTTCATAGCAAATGCTGCAAATTTTTCAAGTGTGGTTATACCCATGCTACAGTTTTAATTTTATTGGAAGTGTAAATGATGAAATGGCTGCTTTTGTGCAAGTGAGAACTCCTAAATATCGCAGGCGTGTTCGGACTCTTGGAAGTGATTATCATTCTTCAGAATGTGAACAAATTGTTAACTGTTGATCACTTTCTTCACTGGTCATAAAAATTTCAGACTCAGAAGATGACATTTTGATGTCGATAACAATTAAAAAACACTCACATGTTTCCTACTATTTTCATGACCTGCTAGATTGATGTGTATTTTTAATTATCTAGGGGGCCGTGATCCACAGTAAAGGCTAAATTTTTCCAGCATTTACTAGCTAGCACTAGTAAAAGATTATTCACACAAAACTGAGCTAATGCTAGTGCTATTACTTAATACTAGATAGCAAATGCTTTTGCTAATACTTAATTCTAAAAGTAAATGCTTGCTTTTTATTCACTTGACCCAATATCTCAATTAATATAATTAAATTGATATAAATAACCATCGTGCAAAAAATAGCATGCAATACTCGTGCCGTAAGCGCATAACGGATCTCAGTGCCTCGCTTACGGCACTTGTATCGCAAAATACTATATAAAACACATTTTAATGACAAAAACCACATTTATTAGCATGTACAGACGAAACAGATCCTGGTGATGCCAGAAAAATACTGTCTTTTTATTGTTTAGTTGTAAATGATGAATATAAAAATAAAAATGATAATAGCTGTGATGGTATTATCATCTTCATTCTGGACTCGACACACGTTGATTTAGGATGGATAAAACACGCCGCATAGAATTGTGAGAGCTTGCAGGCAGGCAGGTTGGGTATCAAGGGAACACTATATTACTTAAATTGGTGACGCTCATCTGTTTTCAGATTAATGAGCCCGTTCATTATGATTTGACCCCGCAGTTTGCTAGCCATTCTTCTGCTTTGGTTGCCCTCTGCAGTGAAATCTCGATAGAACGATTTTGCATGTACCAGAAAAGAATATTGTTGTACAGAGTGTTATTGTTATATCGAGAATTCACAAAGTGTTCTAGCTTTAGGGTTTATAGGAGACCACTTCTGTAATTGAAGTTTTTGAAGTGAAACTTCTTTAGCCGCGGTAGGGGTAAATCGAGAGCTTGCGTTATGCTCAAAATCGTCACGAAATTAGTATGGTGTGACAGCAATGAACTCAATTATTAGGCTTATCCAAAATTTAAAAAAATCCAAAAATTGAAAATTAAAAAATCCAAAATAAAAAAAATTAAAAAATCCAAATATCCAAAATTTAAAAAATCTAAAATTAAAAAATCCAAAATGTTAAAAATAAAAAAATCCAAAAATAAAAATTCAAAATGCAAAATTCCAAAATAAAAAATTCAAAATAAAAAAAGAAATACAAAGATTTAAAACTTAAGAGATCCAACATTTAAAAATCCAAAATTCCAAATTTAAAAATTCAAAATCCAAAATGAGAAAAGTCCAAAATCCCAATATTAAAAGGCCAACGATCCAAAATTGAAAAAATCCAACAATCCATAATTGAAAAATCCAATAATCCCTAATTGAAAAATTCAAAAATTAAAACAAGTTTCACAACTGCCGCGTGGCGTTCCACGCATACTTTTTTTTAACTGTTTAAAGAAAAATAACGTAATTTTAGCATACAAAATTCTTACTCTAACCTTAAATTTAATAAACTACACTTAAATGCCCTATGTCCACTCATTTTGAGCTAACAAATTTTACATTACGGTGTAAGTAAAGGAATATACGGTATACATCTTATTTTTTACTCTCTTTAGAAAGTGGAAAATTACTGTCATCTACGATTAAATAGTAAAAATATCTTTATTTAATTTACATTTCAATCTCAAGGTTAACCATCACTATACATGAAGTCCGGAACAAAATAAATCTGGTACAAATATCAGCTCCTGTGAATTTCATAAGTACATTTTATGTTGCCAACATTCAGTGAAGCCAAAGAAAGTATTGCTGTATTAGCGTACATCATGCAAGAGGGGTTTAACTCGCACATGAATATTTTGTGAAAAAATATTCTTATCAGGATAAGACAAAAATGTATTTCTTGTGTAAGTAACGCTTGTTTCCGCAACAACAAAAATATTAGGAGAAAATTTAGACACAAAATAACACCTGAAAGATTTTCATAATGAACTACCAGAAATAATTTTTTAACTTCTCTTACGTGTTAGTTCTCACATCACACAAGAAGGTTGCATCGTTTTTATGGACAAACATAACATGTCTTTTGAGATGGAATTTACGACTAAATTCCTTGTTACATATATCACACGAGAAAGGTCGCTCTCCTGTATGAACAGACTTATGTCTTTTGAGATCCGATTTACGACAAAAGGCCTTGGTACATTTATCACATGAGAAGCATTGCTTTCCTGTATGAGTAAGCATATGTGCATTGAGGTAATCTTTCCTCCTAAATGCCTTATCACATAAATCGCACGAGAAAGGTTTATCTGCAGTATGAGTAAGCAAATGTTTATTGAGATATCTTTGCTGATTAAATTCCTTGTTACATATATCACACGAGAAAGGTCGCTCTCCTGTATGAACAGGCATATGTCTGTTGAGATCGAACTTACGACAAAACGCCTTGGTACATACATCACATGAAAAGAATTTCTCTCCTGTATGAATAAGCGTATGACTCATGAAATAGTTTTTCCGAGTAAACGCCTTGGCACATACATCACAAGAGTAAGTATATGACTTAGATTTCCTTTGGCTTAAATCTGATGTCTCTAACCTGTCTACATGAACAACGCTGTTGCTTCCAGAGAGATCTGAGTTATGCGTGTTGGTTTGACATGTCGGAATTAAATCATTGACCATAGATGGACCATCATTTGGTTCAGTGACGGAATATTTGTCATTTGTGTATTTCGATTTATAATGAATTGAAGAGATCCTTCCCCTACCTTCAATTTCTTCACAATTGGATTCGTTGTAAAATGGTGAAATCTCTTCCTTGATTCCATTTCCTTCACATATAGGAGTGAAGTAAATTGGAGAAAGTTCTTTCTTAATTTCAATTTTTGCGCATTTAGGTTGGGGGAAAACTGAAGAAACCTCTTTCTTGATTTCAGTTTCTTCCCATTCACAGTCGTTTTCTACGTATTCAGATTTCACTACATGCTCCATTCTTTATCTCTGTGCTAACAATACTAAATTAATTTCGACAACACAATGTACAATGTCAACATTATCCGGTGGAAACTTCTGAATTGATCTGAATTCTTCATGTTATCTCTGAAATTCACCCGTAAAACAAATTGAACATGGCGACTAATGAAAACAGAACGAACATAAACAATACGTTGCCATTAGCAACTATCACGGTACCTTGATAATAATTATCAGACATTTCGACATAATTATATGCATCTGTGTGTGGAGAACAAAATAACGAATAAACAAAGGAAGAAATCTGATTAGGAGTGGCCTACCTAAGTAATGATAGTTGGCATTGCACAATGCAGTGCTGTGCCACAATTAAACTGAAATTGAATAACTCGTTTCAATGTTGTCATTAAAAAGTAGATATTTGTTTTAATCCGTAGATACCAATTTCTCTAGCGTAGTAACTAGCTTTTCTTTATAGCCTATTTTGGGATACATACTTCTTTATTAAGTAGGTTTCTTCAGAAGATATGAATAGGATATTTAATAATTAATCAATTACCTGCTAATATTAATTCAAATTTTAAAAAGACGCATTTTAGGTCAGATAACTGTCCACTTCTTCACATTTTACTTATGCTCGCATTTATCATATTTCTATAAACAAACCTAGTTTCTATACGAATTCTATAGCTTCTAAAAGAATCGCAGTCTCAAATTTAGTGTCCTGAAGAAAATACTGAAAATAAATTGAGCAGCTGGAAAACGAGCTTGTGCCGTTCTTGGTCAGAGGGGGGCTTTGAAAATACGCCTTTTCTTATGTCTGGTTATAACTTTTCAGTCAAATTCACTCATATTAATAACAAAATATTAATTACTTAGTCCCACCAATGACTTTAAAACTAATCGTTGATATATCATATGTCATTTTGCTGCCCTTCTGAAAGATACATAAGTTATTTCTTATAACAAATGTGTTTGCACCCACGGAAAAGTCGCACTGTACGGGGACCCTTCTTGCGATGTAAGCAGGAATCCACGAACGGGTGATTTTATTTTGTTTTTCAGCGAAGCAGGTTGACCAACGTGTGGCAGTTAGGTTAAAAACGGTGATATTAATAATAGTGAAGTTTCAGTTAGGTCATAAACAGTGCTATTATTTTATTGAGGCATTCTGAATCCTCCCAAAATTTTAGTTTAGTGACAGTTAGGTTAGGAACGGTGATATTAGCATTAGTGAAAGGTTCTGTTAGGTTATGAATAGTGATATTAATTAAGTACGGCATTCTGAATTCTCCCATTTCATAAATGTGCGATATTCTATCTCTCCCGCGATGTTGGTTGTGTTTGTGAACCTGTTTCCCAGAATTCCACGTGTTCTGCTCGTTGTGACGTCACACCTCTAACGTCCAATTACGAGTTTCTTCATATAAAAGATGGCGGAATTCACGCTACTTTTCGCTAGATCGTGTTATAAAAAAAGGTTAACGTTTAGGGCGGGTGGGTCGGACCAAATCATTCGTCGAGGTAACATCTCCTCTCCAAAGATCTATCTATAACAAAATACGTGTGATTTTAGGTGTTTTATGATAGGAAAGCTGGTTATCAAGTTGTGTCCCCCTATAATGCGATTTTACAGGAACCACTAATGCATCGTACTACAGATCCGTCGGCCCGGGTTCGATTCCCGGTACCTCCTCGGATTTTTCTGAGGTAGGGAGGTCTGGTAGGGGTGCACTCAGCCTCGTGATTCCAATTGAGTAGCTACTTGATAGAGAAGTAGCGGCTCCGGTCAAGAAAACCACCAATAACGAACGTGGGTGTCGGCATGCAGACCACATGCCCCCCAATCCTGCCATCTGCCAACGGGAGATGACGCAGCGTTCGGATGGTAGGCCAAGTCCCCCCAGGGATGTAGAGCCACGGAGTTTAGTTTTTTTTACTAATGCATCGTTCACAGATGTTGAGAGCAAAAACGCCCTCTGTCCTGGACAATGGACACTTTTGCCATCAACAAGAATTGCACATTATGGCTAATTGATAGAATAGGGATGGGCCGACCTCTACGTTACATATAAATTAACATAACTCAAAAGGTAAAAAAAGAAAACTTACGGCCTTCTTGAAATATATGATTTCTCACATTCTCTACCCTTACTATAGACGTCATTAGGTAAATAGTAGGAGTAACTTACTGTTTTCGACTCTGAAATACCAATTCCAAGCTTTTAGCATTAATACACATTTTAACTGAAGCCCAGATTTTTTTCAGAAACATATCTTTGTACGTACGTCTGCGATTATAATGTCTAGAGATTATGTCTAGAGATAATGTCTAGAGATAATGTCTAGAGATCATCTTTAGATTAACAGTTCTAAAGAGTTGGTGTAGATTCTATACAGGAATCGCGTAAGATGCATCATTTATAATATTATTATGTGTTGTATAAAATAATATACATTATACTACGCTTTCATTTCTAAATAAATCCTCTGAAGGGTAATTATAAGCTATTCATTTCTTACACAAACCTGGGGTGTAAGTCTTGCCTTGCGAAAATTACGACTTTTAAAGATGTTGATAAAACTGAATGTGCATTTTTGCAATGCAGCCGTGAACTCTATACTAAAAAATATAAAGGGTAGAAGAAATTATGTTTAAAATAATTGCGATTAAATATTAAAGATATCTTTATTTAATTTCCATTTCAGTCTCAAGGTTAACCTTCATTCGACATAAAATCCGGAACAAAACAAATCTGGTACAAATATCAACTCCTGTGCATTTCATAAGTAAAAGAAAATATTGTAGTAGCAATGAACACCACACAATGAATATGTCGCATATGAATATTTCAGAAAACTTATTGTTATCAGCACATGACAAAGATTTATCTATTGCGTAAGTAACGCATGTTTCCACAACAATAACAAAAATATTGGGAGAGAATTTTGTAAACCTAATCACGCGTGAAAGATTTTAGTCACGAAATAACAACCATCATTTTTTAGACTTCCGAGTCAGTACTCACATCACACAAGGAGGATCCCTCTTCTGTATGAGTAAGCATATGTTTACTGAGGCTATCTTTCCTAATAAATGCCTTATCACATACATCGCACGAGAAATTTTTCTCACTTGTATGAGTACGCAAATGTCTTTTGAGATATCTTTGCTGATTGAATTTCTTGTTACATATATCACACGAGAAAGTTCTCTCTACTGTATGAGTAAGCATATGTGCTTTGAGGCAATCTTTCCTCCTAAATGCTTTAGAACATACATCGCACGAGAAAGGTTTATCTGTTGTATGAGTAAGCATATGATAACTGAGATTCCATTTATAATTAAATGTCTTTTTACAAATATCACAACAGAAAGGATTCTCTCCTTTATGAATAACCATATGTCTTTCGAGAAGATATTTCCAAGTAAATGCCTTAGCACATACATCGCACGAGAAAGTTTTATCACTTGTATGAGTACGCAAATGACTATTGAGATATCTTTGCTGATTGTATTTCTTGTTACATATATCACACGAGAAAGTTCTCTCTTCTGTATGAGTAAGCATATGTGTATTGAGGCAATCTTTCCGCCAAAATGCCTTAGAACATACATCGCACGAGAAAGATTTATCTCTTGTATGTGTACGCACATGTTTTTCGAGATTACCTTTATAATTAAATTTCTTGTAGCAAACATCACAAGAGAAAGGTCTCTCTCCTGTATGAATAAACATGTGTCTTCGGGCAACTTGTTTCCGAGTAAATGCCTTGGTACATACATCACAAGAGTAAGTATATGATTTAGATTTCCTTTGGCTTAAATCTGATGTCTCCAACCTGTCAACTATAATATTGGGTACTTGAACGATGCTACAGCTTCCACAGGAATCTGAGTTCTGGGTTTCCATTTGACATGTCGGAATTAAATCACTGACTACAGATAGCGGATCATCAATTGGTTCAGTGACGGTATATTTGTCATTTGAGTATTCAGATTTATAGCGAATTGAAGAGATCCTTTCCTTGTCTTCCAATTCTTCACATTTAGATTTGAAGTAAATTGGAGACATTTCTTTAAGTTCAATTTTTGCACATTTAGGTTCGGTGATAACACTACAAATATCTTTCTTGACTTCATAATTTTCATATTCAGATCTGAAGCAGAGTGAAGAATCCTCTTCCTTAATTTCAATTTCTTCACATTCACAGCTGTTTTCTACGTATTCAGATTTCACTACATGCTCCATTCTTTATCTATGTGCTAACAATACTAATTTAATTTCGACAACACAAAGTACAATGTCCTCTTCGTCGGACGGAACTGTTGAATTGATATAATTCTTCACGTTATCGCTGAAAATCACTCGTAAAACAAATTCAATATGGCGACTACTGAAAAAAGAACGAACATAAACAATACGTTGCCATTAGCAACAGACTCGGTACCTTGATAATAATTATCAGATATTTCGATATAATAGTAATTTATTGCATCTGTAGATTGCATAGATAGACATTGTCAATAATATTTAGGACAAATAAGGTTACAGTGACTGCAGTAATCATTTATGTAAAAAATATTTAAAAGAATAAATTGTCTTCGCATACAAATACTCTTTCATAGTCAGTGTTTCTTTTACAGAGGTGTTTGAGAAATTCAGCTAACTCTAAAAGATAAGTAGGTAGGCCTACAATATTTTAGTTAATCAGTAACATATTATCGCAAAAATACTAACGGTTTTATTTGGAAGGTCAGATATTTACATTTTTATTTCTATTTCGATTTACTTTCGTGTACAGTATGTCAGTAACCATTACAGCTTATGCACTTTAGGTTAGATATCTGTCCACTTCTGTACATTTTACTTAAATTCGCATTTCTCATATTTATAGAAACAAACCTTGTTTCTATACGAATTCTATAGCCTATGAAAATATCACAGTCTCAAATTTATCCGATTTTTTAGTGATGTAAATAAATTGAGCAGCAGGAAAATGCATTTGTGCCGTTCCTGTGCTTTTAAAATACACCTTTTCTCTTTTTCTTACGTGTGGGTCCAACTTTTGAGTCAGATGTAGCCTACTCATAAAAAACAATACTAATGCGATTCCACCAAAAGAAACTTGACAACCCTTTTGCTATTCATATTAACGGAACAACCCTTGAGGAAAGTATAAATACCAAATTTCTGGGAATTTGGTTTGAATCAAATCTTTCTTGGAATACGCATATAGACTACATAGCAAATAAACTGAGTAGACTTTACTTTGCCTTCCGTATTCTTGCTAGAGTAGTCTCTCTCGAAACTATTAAATCTGTATAATTTGAACTTGTATACTCACAAATTACTTATGTTATCTGTATCTGGGGTACATCATCAAAAATAACAACCATTTTCAAATTACAAAAGAAAATAGCAAAAATTATGTTGAAAGTGCCAGTCCGCACTCCTAGTAGAGAAGTTTTTAAAAAGTTGAAAATTTTACCAGTACCCAGTATCTATATTTTAGAAACTGTATGTTTCGTACATAAGATTAAAGAATCTTTCACAAAAAACTCAGAATATCATACTCATAATACCAGAATAGCTAATCATCTTCATCTAAATAAACATAGGCTCACAAAATGCCTAAATAGTATAACATATCAAGGAATAAATATTTATAATAAGTTACCCGATGGGTTTAAAGCTCTTTCTAACAATGCTTTTAAAAATAAAGTTAAAAAAATCCTGTTATTGTATCAACCCTTTTCTGTCCATGAATTTCTTGATATACAGATGGTAGACTTACCAATTTAGTTATGCTTAATTATGCTTTTTGAAGGAGAGATTTCCTCTTAATCCTAATATAAGTATTTTATATCTCAGTGTTAACAAGTTGTATCATATATTGTATTAGACTTAAGTGACGAAACCATGAATTTTGTAACAAGATTCTTCTGGTGAATAAATTGAAATGAAATGAAATGAAATGAAATATATTAATAACAAAATTTAATTGCTTAATCCCAGCAATGACTCTAAAAGTAATCGCTGATGTATCATCTGTCTTTTTGCAGTCCTTAAAGTTACATTCTTCTTATAAAAAATATGTATAGAACCATTAATGCATCGTTCACACATGTTGACAGTAAAAACACTCTCTGTCCAGGACAAGGGACACTTTTACCATCAAAAAGGGTTGCACGTTATGACTACCCGATGGAATAGGGATAGGCCGACCTCAACGGAACATTTAAATTAACATAAGAAAAAAAGTAAAAAAAGTAAACTTAGGAACCTTCTTGAAACAAATGATTACTCACTTTCTGTACCCTTACTATAAACGTCATCAGGTAAATAGTAGGAGTGCTGTTTTCGATCCTGAAATGCCATTTCCAAGCTTTCAGCATTAATACACATACTAGCCTATTCTACGCTTTCATTTCTCAATAAATCCTCTGAAGGGTAGTTATAAGCTATTCATTTCTTACACAAACCTCGGGGGTAATTCTTGCCTTGCGAAAAATACGACTTTGAAGGATGCTGATAAAACTGAATGTGCACTTTTGCAATACAGCTGTGAACTCTATACAGTACTAGAACATATAAAGGATACAAAAAATTATGTTTAAAATAATTGCCATTAAATATGAAAGATATCTTTATTTAATTTACATTTCAATCTCAAGGGTAACCTTCGACATAAAATCCGGAACAAAACAAATCTGGTACAAATATCAACTCCTGTGCATTTCATAAGTAAAAGAAAATATTGTTGTAGCAATGAACACCACGCAATGAATATGACGCATATGGATATTTCAGAAAACTTATTGTTATCAGCACATGACATAGATTTATCTATTGCGTAAGTAACCCATGTTTCCGCAACAACAACAAAAACATTAGGAGAGAATTGTATAAACCTAATCACACGTCAAAGATTTTTATCATGAATTAACAACCATAAATTTTAGGCTTCTGAGTCAGTACTCACATCACACGAGAAGATTGTCTTTTTTGTATGAACAAGCATATGTCTCTTGAGACTAACTTTCCACCTAAATGCCTTATCACATTCATCGCACGAGAAAGGTTTATCTGTTGTATGAGTAAGCATATGATTACTGATATTACATTTAAAATTAAATGTCTTTTTACAAATATCACAACAGAAAGGATTCTCTCCTTTATGAATAATCATATGTCTTTCGAGACGATGTTTCCAAGTAAATGTCTTATCACATACATCGCACGAGAATGTTTTATCACTTGTATGAGTACGCAAATGACTATTGAGATATCTTTTCTGATTAAATTTCTTGTTACATATATCACACGAGAAAGTTCTCTCTTCTCTATGAGTAAGCATATGGGTATTGAGGCGATCTTTCCGCCAAAATGCCTTAGAACATACATAGCACGAGAAAGATTTATCTGTTGTATGAGTAAGCATATGACACTTGAGATAGTATTTCCGAGTAAATGCCTTGGTACATACATCACAAGAGTAAGTATGTGATTTAGACTTCCTTTGGCTTAAATCTGATGTGTCTAACCTGTCCACATGAACAACGCTGTTGCTTCCAGAGGGATCTGAGTTATGCGTTTTGGTTTGACAAGTCGGAATTAAATCATTAACCATATATAGCGGACCATCCTTTGGTTCAGTGACGGCACATTTGTCATTTGTGTATTCAGATTTATAATGAATTGCAGAGATCCGTTCCCTGCTTTCAGTTTCTTCACAATTGGATTCGTTGTAAAATGGAGAAATCTCTTCCTTGATTTCACTTCCTTCCCATATAGGATTGAAGTGAATTGGAAAAATTTCTTTCTTAATTTCAATTTTTTCGCATTTAGATTCAGAGAAAAGTGAAAAAATCTCTTTTTTGGATTCAGTATTTTCACTTTCAGTTCTAGTTGGAGAATATTCTTTCTTAACTTCAATATTTGCGTATTTAGGTTCGGAGAATACTGAAGAAGTCTCTTTCTTGACTTCAGTATTTTCACAATCAGATCTGAAGTAAATTGGAGAAATTTCTTTCTTAACTTCAATTTTTGCGCTTTTAGGTTGGGAGAAGACTGAAGAAACCTCTTTCTTGATTTCAGTTTCTACACATTCACAGTCGTTTTCTACGTATTCAGATTTCACTACATGCTCCATTCTTTACCTCTGTGCTAACAATACTAATTTAATTTCGACACCACAAAGTACAATGTCCACTTTATCCGGTGGAAACTTCTGAATTGATCTGAATTCTTCACATTATCTCCGAAAATCACCCGTAAAGCAGACAGTTCAACATGGCAAAAATGAAAACAGAACGAACATAAACAACACGTTGCTATAAACAACTATCACGGTACCTTGATAATAAATATCAGACATTTCGACATAAAAATATGTTTCACGAAGGTGACATCTGCCTTACATTTCAGGTACTATAAAGATCCAGAATAAAATATACATAGATGATAAATTCTTAATAATATTTAGGCATGATTTTTAAACCACATCTCTGCGTGGAAGACAAAATAACATATAACCAAGGAAGAAAACAGATTTGGCGTATGGTAGTTGGTATTGCACAAAGCCCAGCCATCGCACAATTAAACTGAAATGAAATGTGTAGGGAATTATTTCAGCTTTAATGAAACGTTTTTCCCTACGACGCACCGTTTGCAAGTTACAAGCGAAAAACCAAACAATGATCCCTTTCCATCCCCTTCCCCCATGAAGCGTAAGGGGTAGGGACGGGGACTATGTATGGAGAAATAAAATAGTTGCCACTACTAAAAACAACCCATGTATTTACAATTTTTTTATTACCATTTACTTTCGAGTACGGAATGCCAGTATGTCTATGTACCAGTAATATTAGCCAGTAACCATATAGCCTAGGCATTTTAGGTGAGATATATGTCCACTTCGTCACATTTATCTTATACTCGCATTTATTACATTTCTAGAAACAAAGATAGTTTCTATACGAATTCTGTAGCTTCTCAAAATATCACAGTCTCAAATTTATCCGATTTATTAGTATCCTAAAGAAAATACGGTAAAAATATTGAGCAAAAGGAAAATGTACCTGTGCCGTTCCTGGGGGACTTTTAAAATACACCTTTTGTCTTTTTGTTATATGTGGGTCCAACTTTTCAGTCAGATTACTCATATATTAATAACAAAATATGAATTGCTTAGTCTCAGCAATGTAGATCAACGACCGAATTGAAGAGAGTTACGTTCTCCTTGTAAAAAAATATACATGGAACCATTAATGCATCGTTCACAGATGTTTAGAGCAAAAACGCCATATATCCAGGACTTTTGCCATAAACAAAAGTTGCACATTATGGCTACTTGATGGAATAAGGATGGCCGACATGTACGGAACATATAAATTAACATAACTCAAAAACGTCAAAAAAGTAAACATGAAATATATGATTTTTACTTTCTCTACCCTTACTACAGACGTCAAAAGGTACCAAGTGGGAGTACTGTGTTCGATTCTTAAATTGCATGTTCTAGCTCTCAGCATTAATACACTTTTAACTGAAGTTCTGATGTTATTTTCAGACACATATCTCTGTGTGTACGTCTACGATCAAAATATCAAGAGATCTTCTTTAGATTAACGGCTCTAGGACTTAGTATAGATTCTATACGAGAATATATTATAATATGTGCTATTTTAAAACAACGAACACAATGAATATGTCATGTATGGATATTTCAGAAAAATCATTCTTATCAGCCCATGGCAAAGATTTATCTCCTGTGTAAATTACACATGTTTCCGCAACAAAAAAATTTTAGACACAAAATCACACGTCAAAGATTTTTATAATGAATTAACAACCATAAAATTTAGGCTTCTGAGTCAGTACTTACATCATTCACCAAGGTACTCTCTTTTGTATGAACAAGCATATGTCTCTTGAGATTGAATTTACGACAAAAGGCCTTGGTGCATACATCACATGACAAGAATTTCTTTCCTGTATGAGTAAGCATATGTGAATTAAGGTCACTTTTCCACCAAAATGCCTTATCACATACATGGCACGAGAAAGGTTTATCTGTTGTATGAGTAAGCATATGATTACGGAGATTAGTTTTAAAATTAAATGTCTTTTTACAAATATCACAACAGAAAGGATTCTCTCCTTTATGAATAACCATATGTCCTTCCAGAAGATATTTCCAAGTAAATGTCTTAGCGCATACATCGCACGAGAAAGTTTTATCACTTTCATGAGTACGCAAATGACTATTGAGATATCTTTGCTGATTGAATTTCTTGTTACATACATCAGACGAGAAAGTTCTCTCTCCTGTATGAGTAAGCATATGTGCATTGAGAATATCTTTCCGCCAAAATGCCTTAGAACATACATCGCACGAGAAAGATTTATCTGTTGTATGAGTAAGCATATGTTTATTGAGACTACATTTATAATTAAATTTCTTCTTGCAAATATCACAAGAGAAAGGACTCTCTCCTTTATGAATAAGCATATGACTCTTGAGATGGGTTTTCCGAGTAAATGCCTTGGTACAAACCTCACAAGAATAAATATACGATTTAGATTTCCTCTGGCTTAAATCTGATGTCTCTAACCTGTCTACTTGAACAACGCTGTTGCTTCCAGAGGGATCTGAATTATGTGTTTTTGTTTGCCATCTCGAAATTACATCATTGACCATAGATAGCGAACCATCATTTGGTTCAATGGCCTTACATAAGTCATTTGTGTATTTAGATTTATAATGAATTGAAGAGATCCGTTCTCTGCCTTCAATTTCTACACAATTAGATTTGTTATAAAATGGAGAAATCTCTTCCTTGATTTCACTTCCTTCACTTATAGGACTGAAGTATATTGGAAAAATTTCTTTCTTAATTTCAATTTTTTCGCATTTAGGTTCGGAGAAAACTGAAGAAGTATCATTCTCGACTTCAGTATTTTCCGATTCACATCTGAAGTAAGTTGGAGAATATTCTTTCTTAACTTCTATTTTTGCGCATTTAGGTCCGGAGAAAACTGAAGAGGTCTCTTTCTTGACTTCAGTATTTACACATTCAGTTCTGAAGTAAGTTGGAGAAATTTCTTTCTTAATTTCAATTTTTACGCATTTCGGTTCGGAGAGAACTGAAGAAATCTCTTTCTTGACTTCAGTATTTTCACATTCAGATCTGAAGTAAATTGGAGAAATTTCTTTCTTAATTTCAATTTTTGCGCATTTCGGTTCGGAGAGAACTGAAGAAATCTCTTTCTTGACTTCAGTATTTTCACATTCAGATCTGAAGTAAATTGGAGAAATTTCTTTCTTAATTTCAATTTTTGCGCTTTTAGGTTGGGAGAAAACTGAAGAAACTTCTTCCTTAATTTGATTTTCTTCCCATTCACAGTCGTTTTCTACGTATTCAGATTTCACTACATGCTCCATTCTTTACCTCTGTGCTCACAATACTAATTTAATTTCGACAACAGAAAGTACAATATCCGCTTTATCCGGTGGAAACTTCTGAACTGATATGAATTCTCCATATTATCACTGAAAATCACCTTTACAGCAGACAGTTCAACATAACGACTAATGAAAACAGATCGAACATAAACAATACGTTGCCATAAGCAACTATCACGGTACCTTGATAATAATTATCAAACATTTCGACATAATTAAGTAAGCTTACTTCTTTCTGTGGAAGACAAAATAACGAATAAAGCAAGGAAGAAATCAGATTTGGGGTGGCCTACCTAAGTAATGATAGTTGGCATTGCACAAAGCACTATCGTGGCACAATTAAACTGAAATTAAATAACTCGTTTTAATGTTGTCATAAAAACGCAGATATTTGTTTTAATCCGTAGATACCAATTTCTCTGGCGTAATAATTAGCTTTTCATTTATAGCTTATGTTGGAAATACATACTTTCCTATTAATTAGGAGTATCTCAGAAGGGATATTTAAAAAAGAATAATGCTATTTATTCCTCTAACATCATAGAATAGTCATGAAATACCTTGTGTTTCTTTTACAAAGCAGTTTGAGAAATTCAACTAACTTTAAAAGATGAGCAGGTACAATATTTAAGCTAATGGGTGACATAGTCTTGCAAAGATACAAACTTTCTTATTTGGAGAGATAGATATTGACATTTTTATTTTCATTTCGATTTAGTTTTGTGTCCGTTATGTTATGTCAGTATGCCTATTTGCCAGTGATATTAACCAGTAAGCATTATAGAAAATGCATTTTAGGTCAGATATCTGTCCACTTCGTCACATTTTACTTACACTCGCATTTACCATATTTCTATAAACATAGTTTATATACGAATTCTATACCTTCTAAAAATATCACTGTATCAAATTTCTCACTATTTAGTGTCTTAATAAAATACTGTAAATAATTTGAACAGCAGGAAAATACGCCTATGCCGCTTCTGGACATATGGGGGCTTTTAGAATACATTTTTCTCTTTTTCTTATGTGTGGGTCCAACTTCTGAGTCATATTCAGTCTTATTAATAACAAAATATAAGATACAAGGTTTAGTTCAGCAATTATTTTAAACTAATCGTTGATATATCATCTGTCAGTTTGCTGCCTTCCTAAAAGCTAAATACTTCTTATAACAAATGTGCATGGAATCACTAATGCATCGTTTACGGATGTTTAGAGCAAGAACGCCCAATGTCCTGAAGAAGAGGCACTTTTGCCTGACGGAATTCGGATGGGCCGACATCTACGAAACATACAAATTAACATAACTCAAAAACGTCAAAAAAGTAAACTTGAAATATATGATTTCTCACTTTCTCTACCCTTACTATAGACGTCATAAGCGGGAGTACTGTGCTCGACTCTGAAATTGCATGTCCTCGCTTTCAGCATTAATATAGGCTACATTTTAGCTGATGCTCTGATGTTATTTTCAGACACATATCTCTGTGTGTACGTCTGCGATCAAAATATCTAGTGATCTTCTTTAGATTAACGGCTCTAAGAGCTTGTATAGATTATATACAAGAATATATTATAAAATGTACTATTTTAAATAATATAAAATATTATATTATGCTTTCTTTTCTCAATAAATCCTCTGAAGAGTAGTTATAAGCAATTTATTTCTTACACAAACCTAAGTTACGACTTTGAAACAAGCTGATAAAACTGAATGTGCACTTCTGGAATGCAGCCATGAACTCTATACTAGGGTAGAAGAAGTTATGTGTTTAAAGTAATTGGGATTAAATACTAAATATATCTTTATTTAATTTACATTTCAGACTCAAGGTTAACCCTCATTTGACATAAAATCCGGAATAAAACAAATCTATTACATATATCAACTCTTGTGCATTTGATAAGTACATTTTGTTTCCAACATTCAGTGAAGCAAAAGAAAATAGTCTTGTAACAGCAAACCCCACACAATGAATATTTCGCATATGGATATTTCAGAAAAATCATTCTTATCAGCACATGACAAAGATTTATCTCCTAAGTTACGCATGTTTCCGCAACAACAACAAAAAATATTAGACACAAAATCACACGTGAAAGATTTGTTTTCTTAGACTTCTGAGTCAGTGCTCACATCACACAAGGAGGTTGTCTCTTTTGCATGAACAAGCATATGTCTGTTGAAATCCGATTTACGACAAAAGGCCTTGGTACATGCATCGCACGAGAAAGTTTTATCTGTTGTATGAGTAAGCATATGACTATTGAGATATCTTTTCTGATTAAATTTCTTGTTACATATATCACAACAGAAAGGATTCTCTCCTGTATGAATAAGCACATGACTATTGAGATTTTGTTTCCAGGTAAATCGCTTATCACATACATCGCACGAGAAAGTTTTATCACCTGTATGAGTACGCAAATGACTATTGAGATATCTTTTCTGATTAAATTTCTTGTTACATATATCACACGAGAAAGTTCTTTCTTCTCCATGAGTAAGCATATGTGCATTGAGGCAATCTTTCCGCCAAAATGCCTTAGAACATACATCGCACGAGAAAGATTTATCTGTTGTATGAGTAAGCATATGCTTATTGAGACTAGATTTATAATTAAAATTCTTCTTGCAAATATCACAAGAGAAAGTTCTCTCTCCTTTATGAATAAGCAAATGACTCTTGAGATAGTTTTTCCGAGTAAATGCCTTGGCACATACATTACAAGAGTAAGTATATTATTTAGATTTACTTTGGCTTAAATCTCCTGTCTCTAAATTGTCAACTTGAACAACGCTGTTGCTTCCAGAGGGATCTGAGTTATGCGTTTTTGTTTGACAAGTCGGAATTAAATCACTGACTATAGATAGCAGACCATCCTTTGGTTCAATGACCGTACATAAGTCATTTGTGTAATCAGGTTTATAGCGAATTGAAGAAATCCATCCTTTGACTTCAATTTGTTCACAATTGGATTTGTTGTAAAATGGAGAAATCTCTTCCTTGATTTCACTTCCTTCACATATAGGATTGTAGTAAATTGGAGAAATTTCTTTCTTAATTTCAATTTTTTCGCATTTAGGTTCGGAGAAAACTGAAGAAACCTCTCTCTTGACTTTGGTATTTTCACTTTCAGAGCTGAAGTAAATTGGAGAAATTTCTTTCTTAATTTCAATTTTTTCGCATTTCGGTTCGAAGAAAACTGAAGAAATCTCTTTCTCGCCTCCAGTATTTTCACTTTCAGACCTGAAGTAAGTTGGAAAAATGTCTTTCTTAACTACAATTTTTGCACATTTAGGTTCGGAGAAAACTGAAGTAATTTCTTTTTTGATTTCAGTTTCTTCACATTCACAGTCGTTTTCTACGTATTCAGATTTCACTACATGCTCCATTCTTCACCTCTGTGCTAACAATACTAATTTAATTCCGACAACACAAAGTACAATGTCCACTTTATCCGGTGGAAACTTCTGAATTGATCTTAATTCTTCATGTTATCGCTGAAAATCACCCGCAAAACAAATTGAACATGGCGACTAATGAAAACAGAATGAACATAAACAATACGTTGCCATAAGCAACTATCACGGTACCTTGATAATAAATATCAGACATATCGACATAATTATATGCATCTGTGTGTGGAAGACAAAATAACGAATAAACCAAGGAAGATATCTGATTAGGGGTGGCCCACCTAAGTAATGATAGTTGGTATTGCAAAAAGCACTGAAATGGTACAATTTAACAGAAAAGAAATATCTCGTTTCAATGTTATTATAATATTTCATATATTTATTTTAATCCGTAGATACCAATTTCTCTGGCATACTAATTTGGCTTTTGATGTATAGTTTATGTTGCGAAAACATACTTCCTCACTAAGTAGATTAACGGCTAGGCTATTATTAATCAACCTATTGCTTCTAATATTTATTCAAATTTAAAAAATAATAATGCTATTTTATTCCTCTAACATCACAGAAAAGTCATGAAATCGCATGTGTTACTTTTACAAAGATGTTTGAGAAATTCATCTAAGTCTAAAAATAAGCAGGTACAATATTTTAGTTGCAAAAATACCAACTTTTTTCTTTGGAAAGTTATATATTTACATTTTTATTTTAATTTCGATTTGGTTTTGTGTATGGTACGTCAATATGTCTGTTTACAAGTAATATTAACCAGTAACCATTGCAGCCTATGCATTTTAGGATAGATATCTGTCCACTTCACATTTTACTTATACTCGCATTTACTATACTTCTATAAACAAACACTGTTTATATACGAATTCTAGAGCTTGTAAAAATATCACTGTCTCAAATTTCTCAGTTTTTAGTGTCCTAATAAAATACTGTAAATAAACTGAACAGCAGGAAAATGAGACTGTGCCGCTCCTGGTCAGGGGTGGTTCTTAAAATACACCTTTCCTCTTTTTATGTGCGGATCCAACTTCTGAGTCAGATTTAATAATATTAATAACAAAATATAAGATACAATGTTTAGTCTCAGCAACTATTTTAAAACTGGAAGCTATGAGTCGCGTCCACAAAGAAATTTCCCTGGGAAAGTTTACAGAAGCAAAAGATAATTTCTTGGACTTATATATTCCAACAGATACAGCAGGTGTTCAGCTATTTTTCGAAACATATTCGCCACCGGAATTGAAACATTTGTCGTACCGTGGAACAAACTTTTGAATACCTGTGTCGTACAAGTCTGCCGCGAGGGATTTGAACCACAAACATCTCCTCTTCTCTGTCATTTCTTGAAATGTAGGAAAAGATGGAAATCTCTAGGAGTGAGGTCTGGGCTTCAGGGTGAATCTTTAAACACTTCCCAGTCGAACGTCTGCAGGAGACTTGCTAGGAGGTGTATAAACATCCACCCTACAGCCCGGACCTCGCTCCCAGTGATTTCCATCTTTTCCTACACTTCACGAAATGGCAAATAATGATAAGAGAGGCGAAGATGGTTGTTAGACAGTGGTTCAAATCCCAGGCGGCAGACTTCTACGACACAGGTATTCAAAAACTGGTCCCACGGTATGACAAAATGTCTCAATTCAGGTAGTGAATATCTTGAAAAATTTCTGAACACTGGCTGTGTCTGTTGTAATAACTATATACTTGAAATTGTGTTTTGTTTTGGTAAACTGAAACAGGGAAAGTTAATTTATGGACGCGCCTTGTACATGCCACTTATAAATGTACGTGGAACCACTAATGCATCGTTCACAGATGATGAGAGTAAAAACTCCCTATGTCCTGAACAAGGGACACTTTTGCCATCAACAAGAATTGTACACTATGGTTACCTGATGGAATAGGGATGGGCAGACCTCTACATAACATATAAATTAACATAACCCAAAAACATAATAAAAGTAAACTTAGGGACCTTCAGGAAATAAGTTTTTTTTCCACGTGTTACGATTTCTCACTTCTGTACCCTTACTACAAACGTCATCAGGTAGATAGTTGGAGTACTGTGTTGGACTCTGAAATGCCATTCCCAAGCTTTCAGCATTAATACATATTTTAACTGAAGCCCAAACTTCTTTTCAGAAACATATCTCTGTATGTACGTCTGCGATTATAATATCTATGAGATCTTCTTTAGATTAATGGCTCTATAGAATTAGTGTAGATTCTACACAGGAATCGCGTAAGGTGCATAATGTATAATAACTTATTATATTATGTGTTGCATTAAATAATATATATTATACTACGCTTTCATTTCTCAATAAATCCTCTGAAGGGTAGTTATAAGCTATTCTTTTCTTACACAAACCTGGGGTGTAAGTCTTGCCTTGTGAAAATTACGACATTTAAAGATGCTGATAAATCTGAATGTGCACTTCTGCAATGCAGCCGTGAACTCTATACTAGAATATATAAAAAGTAGAAGAAGTTACGTTTAAAATAATTCCGATTAAATAGTAAAGATATCTTTATTTAATTTACATTTCAGTCTCAAGGTTAACCTTCATTCTACATAAAATCCGGAAGAAAACAAATCTGGAAAAATATCAACTCCTGTGCATTTGATAAGTAAAAGAAAATATTGTTGTAGCTACGAACAGCACACAATGAATATGACGCATATGAATATTTCAGAAAACTTATTGTTATCAGCACATGACATAGATTTATCTATTGCGTAAGTAACGCATGTTTCCGCAAAAACAACAAAAACATTAGGAGAGAATTTTATAAACCTAATCACACGTAAAAGATTTTTGTCACGAATTAACAACCATAAATTTTAAGCTTCTGAGTCAGTACTCACATCACACACCAAGGTTCTCTCTTTTGTATGAACAAGCATATGTCTCTTGAGACTAACTTTCCACCTAAATGCCTTATCACATAAATCGCACGAGAAAGATTTATCTGTTGTATGAGTAAGCATATGATTACGGAGATTACATTTAAAATTAAATGTCTTTTTACAAATATCACAACAGAAAGGATTCTCTCCTTTATGAATAACCATATGTCTTTCGAGAAGATATTTCCAAGTAAATGTCTTAGCGCATACATCGCACGAGAAAGTTTTATCACTTGCATGAGTACGCAAATGACTATTGAGATATCTTTGCTGATTGAATTTCTTGTTACATATATCACACGAGAAAGTTTCCCCTTCTCGATGAGTAAGCATATGTGTATTAAGGTAATCTTTCCGCCAAAATGCCTTAGAACATACATCGCACGAGAAAGATTTATCTGTTGTGTGAGTAAGCATATGTTTATTGTGACTACATTTATAATTAAATTTCTTCTTGCAAATATCACAAGAGAAAGGTTTCTCTCCTTTATGAATAACCATATGTCTTTCGAGAAGATATTTCCAAGTAAATGTCTTAGCACATACATCGCACGAGAAAGGTTTATCTGTTCTATGAGTAAGCATATGTTTATTGAGACTACATTTATAATTAAATTTCTTCTTGCAAATATCACAAGAGAAAGGACTCTCTCTATTATGAATAAGCATATGACACTTCAGATGTGTTTTCCGAGTAAATGCCTTGGTACAAACCTCACAAGAGTAGGTATACGATTTAGATTTCCTTTGGCTTAAATCTGATGTATCTAACCTCTCTACTTGAACAACGCTGTTGCTTCCAGAGGGATCTGAGTTATGCGTTTTGGTTTGACATGTCGGAATTAAATCATTGACCATAGATGGACCATTATTTGGTTCAGTGACGGAATATTTGTCATTTGTGTATTTCGATTTATAGGTACCGGTAATTGAAGAGATCCTTCCCCTACCTTCAATTTCTTCACAATTGGATTTGTTAAAAAATGGAGAAGTATCTTCCTTGATTTCACTTCCTTCACATATAGAACTGAAATATATTGGAGAAATTTCTTTCTTAACTTCTATTTTTGCGCATTTAGGTCCGGAGAAAACTGAAGAAGTCTCTTTCTTGTCTTCAGTATTTTCACATTCAGAACTGAAGTAAGTTGGAGAAACCTCTTCCTTAATTTCTGTTTCTTCACATTCACAGTCGTTTTCTACGTATTCAGATTTCACTACATGCTCCATTCTTTACCTCTGTGCTAACAATACTAACTTAATTTCGACAACACAAAGTACAATGTCCACTTTATCCGGTGGAAACTTCTGAATTGATCTTAATTCTTCATGTTATCGCTGAAAATCACCCGCAAAACAAATTGAACATGGCGACTAATGAAAACAGAATGAACATAAACAATACGTTGCCATTAGCAACTATCACGGAACCTTGATAATAAATATCAGACATTTCGAGATAAATATATACATCTATGTGTGGAAGACAAAATAACGAATAAACAAAGGAAGAAATCTGATTAGGAGTGGCCTACCTAAGTAATGATAGTTGGCATTGCAGAAAGCTGAGCTGTGCCACAATTAAACTGAAATTGAATAACTCGTTTCAATGTCATAAAAAAGCAGATATTTGTTTTAATCCGTAGATACCAATTTCTCTTTTCTTTATAGCCTATTTTAGGATACATACTTCTTTATTAAGTAGGTTACTTCAGAAGGTATGAATAGGCTATTTAATAATTAATCAATTCCCTGCTAATATTTATTAAAATTTTAAAAAGATGCATTTTAGGTCAGATAACTGTCCACTTCTTCACATTTTACTTATACTCACATTTACCATATTTCTATAAACAAACCTAGTTTCTATACGAATTCTATAGCTTCTAAAAATAACACAGCCTCAAATTTAGTGTCCTAAAGAAAATACTGTAAATAAATTGAGTGCAGGAAAACGAGCCAGTGCCGTTCTTGGTCAGAGGGGGGGGGTTAAAATACACCTTTTCTCTTTTTCTTATGTCTGGGTGCAACTTTTCAGTCAAATTCACTCATATTAATAACAAAATATTAATTACTTAGTCCCACCAATGACTTTAAAACTAATCGTTGATATATCATATGTCATTTTGCTGCCCTTCTGAAAGATACATAAGCTACTTCTTATAACAAATGTGTTTGCAACCACGGCAAAGTCGCACTGTACGGGGAGCCTTCTCGAGATGTGAGCAGGCATCCTCGGAAGGATGATTTTATTTTGTTTTTCAGCGAAGCAGGTTGACCAACATGTGGCAGTTATGTTAGGAACGGTGATATTAGTATTAGTGAAGGTTCTTTTAGGTCATAAACAGTGCTATTATATTATTGGGGCATTCTGAATCCTCCCAAAATTTTAGTTTAGTGACAGTTAGGTTAGGAACGGTGATATTAGCATTACTGACATCTTCTGTTAGGTTATGAACAGTGATATTAATTTAGTACGGCATTCTGAATTCTCTCATTTCATAAATGTGCGATATTCTATCTCTCCTGCGAGGTTGGTTGTGTTTGTGAACCTGTTTCCCAGAATTCCACGTGTTCTGCTGGTGGTGACGTCACACCTGTAACATCCAATCACGAGTTCCTTCATATAAAAGATGGCGGAATTCACGCTACTTTTCGCTAGATCGTGTTATAAAAAAAGGGTAACGTTTAGGGCGGGTGGGTCGGACCAAATCATTCGTCGAGGTAAAATCTCCTCTCCAGAGATCTATCTATAACAAAATACGCGTGATTTTAGGTGTTTTAAGATAGGAAAGCTGGTTATCAAGTTGGGTCCCTCTATAATGCGATTTTACAGGAACCACTAATGCATCGTACTACAGATCCGTCGGCCCGGGTTCGATTCCCGGTGCCTCCTCGGATATTTCTGAGGTAGGGAGGTCTGGTAGGGGTGCACTCAGCCTCGTGATTCCAATTGAGTACCTACTTGATAGAGAAGTAGCGGCTCCGGTCAAGAAAACCACCAATAACGACCGTGGGTGTCGGCATGCTGACCACATGCTCCCCAATCCTGCCATCTCCCAACGGGAGATGACGCAGCGGACGGGTGGTAGGCCAAGTCCCTCCAGGGATGTAGCGCCACGGAGGTTAGTTTTTTACTAATGCATCGTTCACAGATGTTGAGAGCAAAAACGCCCTCTGTCCTGGACAATGGACACTTTTGCCATCAACATGAATTGCACATTATGGCTAATTGATAGAATAGGGATGGGCCGACCTCTACGTTACATATAAATTAACATAACTCAAAAGGTAAAAAAAGAAAACTTACGGCCTTCTTGAAATATATGATTTCTCACATTCTCTACCCTTACTATAGACGTCATTAGGTAAATAGTAGGAGTTAACTTACTGTTTTCGACTCTGAAATACCAATACCAAGCTTTTAGCATTAATACACATTTTAACTGAAGCCCAGATTTTTTTTCAGAAACATATCTTTGTACGTACGTCTGCGATTATAATGTCTAGAGATTATGTCTAGAGATAATGTCTAGAGATAATGTCTAGAGATCATCTTTAGATTAACGGTTCTAAAGAGTTGGTGTAGATTCTATACAGGAATCGCGTAAGATGCATCATTTATAATATTATTATGTGTTGTATAAAATAATATACATTATACTACGCTTTCATTTCTAAATAAATCCTCTGAAGGGTAGTTATAAGCTATTCATTTCTTACACAAACCTGGGGTGTAAGTCTTGCCTTGCGAAAATTACGACTTTTAAAGAGTTTGATAAAACTGAATGTGCATTTTTTCAATACAGCCGTGAACTCTATACTAAAAAATATAAAGGGTAGAAGAAATTATGTTTAAAATAATTGCGATTAAATATGAAAGATATCTTTATTTAATTTCCATTTCAGTCTCAAGGTTAACCTTCATTCGACATAAAATCCGGAACAAAACAAATCTGGTACAAATATCAACTCCTGTGCATTTCATAAGTAAAAGAAAATATTGTAGTAGCAATGAACACCACACAATGAATATGTCGCATATGAATATTTCAGAAAACTTATTGTTATCAGCACATGACATAGATTTATCTATTGCGTAAGTAACGCATGTTTCCACAACAATAACAAAAATATTGGGAGAGAATTTTGTAAACCTAATCACGCGTGAAAGATTTTAGTCACGAAATAACAACCATCATTTTTTAGACTTCCGAGTCAGTACTCACATCACACAAGGAGGATCCCTCTTCTGTATGAGTAAGCATATGTTTACTGAGGCTATCTTTCCTAATAAATGCCTTATCACATACATCGCACGAGAAATTTTTCTCACTTGTATGAGTACGCAAATGTCTTTTGAGATATCTTTGCTGATTGAATTTCTTGTTACATATATCACACGAGAAAGTTCTCTCTACTGTATGAGTAAGCATATGTGCTTTGAGGCAATCTTTCCTCCTAAATGCCTTAGAACATACATCGCACGAGAAAGGTTTATCTGTTGTATGAGTAAGCATATGATAACTGAGATTCCATTTATAATTAAATGTCTTTTTACAAATATCACAACAGAAAGGATTCTCTCCTTTATGAATAACCATATGTCTTTCGAGAAGATATTTCCAAGTAAATGCCTTAGCACATACATCGCACGAGAAAGTTTTATCACTTGTATGAGTACGCAAATGACTATTGAGATATCTTTGCTGATTGTATTTCTTGTTACATATATCACACGAGAAAGTTCTCTCTTCTGTATGAGTAAGCATATGTGTATTGAGGCAATCTTTCCGCCAAAATGCCTTAGAACATACATCGCACGAGAAAGATTTATCTCTTGTATGAGTACGCAAATGACTATTGAGATATCTTTGCTGATTGAATTTCTTGTTACATATATCACACGAGAAAGTTCTCTCTCCTGTATGAATAAACATGTGTCGTCGGGCAACTTGTTTCCGAGTAAATGCCTTGGTACATACATCACAAGAGTAAGTATATGATTTAGATTTCCTTTGGCTTAAATCTGATGTCTCCAACCTGTCAACTATAATATTGGGTGCTTGAACAATGCTACAGCTTCCACAGGGATCTGAGTTCTGGGTTTTCATTTGACATGTCGGAATTAAATCACTGACTACAGATAGCGGATCATCAATTGGTTCAGTGACGGTATATTTGTCATTTGAGTATTCAGATTGATAGCGAATTGAAGAGATCCTTCCTTTGCATTCAAATTCTTCACATTTAGATTTGAAGTAAATAACAGACATTTCTTTAAGTTTAATTTTTGCACATTTAGGTTCGGAGAAAGCTGAAGAAATGTCTTTCTTGACTTCATTATTTTCACATTCAGATTTGAAGCTGAGTGTAGAAACCTCTTCCTTAATTTCAATTTCTTCACATTCACAGCTGTTTTCTACGTATTCACATTTCACTACATGCTCCATTCTTTACCTCTGAGCTAACAATAATAATTTAATTTCGACACCACAAAATTCAATATCTTCTTTTTCCGACGGAAACTGTTGAATTGATCTGAATTCTTCACGTTATCGCTGGAAAATCACTCGTAAAAATAATTCAATATGGCGACTACTGAAAAAAGAACGAACATAAACAATACGTTGCCATTAGCAACAGACTCGGTACCTTGATAATAATTATCAGATATTTCAATAAAATAGTAATTTATAGCATCTGTAGATTGTATAGATAGACATTGTCAATATTATTTAGGACAAATAAGGTTACAGTGACTGCAGTAATCATTTATGTAAAAAATCTTTAAAAGAATAGATTGTCTTCGCATACAAATACTCTTTCAGTTTAAGTTTAAAAATGCTCAGATTTTCCACAATTAAAATACTGGCTGGTTAAGTTATTTATAAGTTGACTAACAATGTAAACTGGCGATTTAGTGTATCTAGAAGTTCGAAATTTAAAAATATGTATAACGTCTTTACTCCTTGTGTTGTGCTCGTGTAATTCTGAATTAAAGATGGCATTTTCTTTGTTGTTAATATAAAATAAAGCAGCATTGTATACTAAAATTCGAGTTACTGTTAAAATCTTGCTATTTTTTAAAACCATTCTTAAAGACTCCCTTGGTGCCAAGTTATAATTATAAACATATATGTGTGGAAGTTTGGAAGAATAAGTATGGGACTGCCCAGACAAAATAACGAATAAACCAAGCAAGAAATTTTATTTTGGGTGTCCTACCTAAGTAATAGAAGCTTTACTCACTGACAGTTGGTATTCCACAAGGCACTGACATGGCACAATTAAACTGATATCAAATAATTCGTTTTAATGTTGTTATAAAAATGCAAATATTTGTTTTAAACCGTAGATACCAATTTCTCTGGCTTTTGATGTATAGCTTATGTTGGAAAAACATACTTCCCTATAAGTAGGTTTACCTTAGAAGAGATGACTGGACTATTAATAACACAGACCAACAGCCATTTTCGTGCCTTAGAATTTATACTTAATCTTGGGTATATTTACGTAGCTGATGCCAAATGTGCCATTAGTTTTGCCTTATCAGCTTTATTTTTGTGAGTTATGGTATTAGTATTACCATTAAGCATATTATCCCATTTTACGTTTGATATAAATAAAAACAGTGCCTATTTTTTGCTTCTAAATTATGTGAAGAAAAAAGCAACACACTAACATTACATTAGTAATACAATAACAATACAAAATAGGGTATTTCAAAAAATTGATATTATCACATATTGTACGGTCGTTTATGACTTATGAGATGTCAATTTGAGGGCCAAAAAATAATCCAGCTTTTAGTATCTCTGTACTTAGCACAGTTTTCGTCCTACGTGTCCAAAGTATGGTCAAGAACCTTCACTAGCTATATTATTAAGCAAGATTTTGTTTCGCTAGACTAAGAGTTCACGAATAAAATCCCCTTCCCCCTCGACAAAAGTAGAGCTAATAGAGAAAAACGGTTTACATATTTGGAATAGGCACACTAAGTATAGCCAAAATCCGGTAAAACATCTGAGACACCAAACAAAAAGTTTTTTTTTTTCTTGGGGCTGTGTAATAAATTAATTACCTGCTAATATTTATTCAAATTTAAAAAAGAATAATGCTATTTCATTCCTCTAACATAATAGAAAAGCCAGGATATAGTCAGTGTTTCTTTTACAAAGATGTTTGAGAAACTCAGCTAACTGTAAAACATAAGCAGGTAGGCCTTTTAGCTAATCAGTAACATAATATCGGAAAAATACTAACGATTTATTTAGAAGGTTAGATATTTACATTTTTATTTTTATTTCGATTTACCTTTGTGTACGATATGTCAGTATGCCTTTTTACCAGTAATATTAACGAGAAATCATTGCAGCCTATGTACTTTAGGTTAGTTTAGTTTAGGTTAGGTTAGTTGTCTGTCCACTTCTTTACATTTTACTTATATTCGCATTTATCATATTTCTAGAAACAAACCTCGTTTCTATACGAATTCTATAGCTTCTGAAAATATCACAGTCTCAAATTTATCCGATTTTTTAGTGTTGGAAAGAAAATCCTGTAAATAAATTGAGCAGCAGGAAAATGCATTTGTGCCGTTCCTGTGATTTTAAAATACACCTTTTCTCTTTTTCGTATGTGTGGGTCCAATTTTTTAGTCAGATGCACTCATATATGAATTATATAACATTATATAAATATATATAAAGCTTCTCATAAATATAAACATAAATTATATAAAGGTTCTCAAAATATAACAAAATTTAATTGTTTAGTCCCAGCAATGACTCTAAAACTAATCGTTGATGTATCATCTGTCATTTTGCCGTCCTGAAAGTTACATTCTTCTTATAAAAAAATATGTATCGAACCATTAATGCATCGTTTACAGATGTTGAGAGTAAAAACACCCTCTGTCCTGGGCAAGGGACACTTTTACCATCAACAAGAGTTGCACGTTATGACTACCAGATGGAATAGGGATAGGCCTACCTCAACGGAACAATTAACATAATAAAAAAGTAAAAAAAGTAAACTTAGGGACCTTTTTGAAACATATGATTACTCACTTTCTGTACCCTTACTATAAACGTCATCAGGTAAATAGTAGGAGTGCTGTTTTCGATCCTGAAATGCCATTTCCAAGCTTTCAGCATTAATACACATACTATTCTACGCTTTCATTTCTCAATAAATCCTCTGAAGGGTAGTTATAAGTGATCATTTTTTACACAATCCTGGGGTGTAAGTCTTGCCTTGGGAAAATTACGACTTTTAAATATGTTGATAAAACTGAATGTGCACTTTTGCAATACAGCCGTGATCTCTATACCAGAAGAAATTATGTTTAAAATAATTGCCATTAAATATTAAATATATCTTTATTTAATTTACATTTCAGTCTCAAGGTTAACCTTCATTCGACATAAAATCCTGAACAAAACAAATCTGGTACAAATATCAACTCCTGTGCATTTCATCAGTACATTTTATCTCTCCAACAATCAGTGAAGCAAAAGAAAATATTGTTGTAGCAATGAACACCACACAATGAATATGTCGCGTATGAATATTTCAGAAAACTTATTGTTATCAGCACATGACATAGATTTATCTAATGCATAAATAACGTAAATAACAACAAAAACATTAGGAGAGAATTTTATAAAACTAATCACACGTGAAAGATTTTTGTCAGGAATTAACAACCATAAATTTTAGGCTTCTGAGTCAGTACTTACATCACACACCAAGGTTCTCTCTTTTCTATGAACAAGCATATGTCTCTTGAGATTGAATTTATGACAAAAGGCCTTGGTACATACATCACATGACAAGCATTTCTTTCCTGTATGAGTAAGCATATGTCTCTTGAGACTACCTTTCCACCTAAATGCCTTATCACATACATCGCACGAGAAAGGTTTATCTGTTGTATGAGTAAGCATATGATTATTGAGATTAGATTTACGCTTAAATTTCTTGTTACAAGTATCACAAGAGAAAGGATTCTCTCCTTTATGAATAATCATATGTCTTTCGAGACGATATTTCCAAGTAAATGTCTTATCACATACATCGCACGAGAAAGTTTTGTCACTTGTATGAGTACGCAAATGACTATTGAGATATCTTTGCTGATTGAATTTCTTCTTACATATATCACACGAGAAAGTTCTCTCTCCTGTATGAGTAAACATATGAGAATTGAGACAATCTTTCCGCCAAAATGCCTTAGAACATACATCACAAGAGTAAGTATGTGATTTAGACTTCCTTTGGCTTAAATCTGATGTCTCTAACCTGTCTACTTGAACAATGCTGTTGCTTCCAGATGGATCTGAGTTTTGGGTTTTCATTTGACATGTCGGAATTAAATCACTGACCATAGATAGCGGACCATCATTTGGTTCAGTGACGGCATATTTGTCATTTGTGTATTTCGATTTATAGGTAATTGAAGAGATCCTTTCCCTACCTTCAATTTCTTCACAATTGGATTTGTTATAAAATGGAGAAGTCTCTTCCTTGATTTCACTTCCTTCACATATAGAACTGAAGTATATTGGAGAAATTTCTTTCTTAACTTCAATTTTTTCGCATTTAGGTCCGGAGAAAACTGAAGAAGTCTCTTTCTTGACTTCAGTATTTTCACATACAGATCTGAAGAAATTTCTGGAAGAAAGATCTGGAGAAATTTCTTTCTTAATTTCAATTTTTGTGCATTTAGGTTCGGAGAAAACTGAAGAAGACTCTTTCTTGACTCCAGTATTTTCACAATCAGACCTGAAGTAAATTGGAGAAATTTCTTTCTTAATTTCAATTTTTTCGCATGTAGGATCGGAGAAAACTGAAGAAGACTCTTTCTTGACTTCAGTATTTTCACATTCAGAACTGAAGTAAGTTGGAGAAATTTCTTTCTTAATTTTAATTTTTTTGCATTTAGGATCGGGGAAAACTGCAGAAATCTCTTTCTTGACTTCAGTATTTTCACAGTCAGACCTGAAGTAAGTTGGAGAAATTTCTTTCTTGATTTCAGTTTCTTCCCATTCGCAGTCGTTTTCTACGTATTCAGATTTCACTAAGTGCTCCATTCTTTACCTCTGTGCTAACAATACTAATTTAATTTCGACACCACAAAGTACAATGTCCACTTTATCCAATGGAAACTTCTGAATTGATATGAATTCTCCATATTATCACTGAAAATCACCTTTAAAGCAGACAGTTCAACATAACGACTAATGAAAACAGAACGAACATAAACAATACGTTGCCATTAGCAACTATCACGGTACCTTGATAATAATTATCAAAGATTTCGACATAATTATATACATCTATGTGTGGAAGACAAAATAACGAATAAACCAAGGAAGAAATGAGATTTGGGGTGGCCTACCTAAGTAATGATAGTGTTCTATATCCTTGAGTCCCACTCAACACAGGATCTACATCTAGTTGGTATTCCACAAGGCAGTGTATTATCCCGTAACCGTTACAGCCTATGATTTTTAGGTTATATATCTGTCTACTTCGTCACATTTTACTTACACTCACATTTATCATATTTCTACAAACAAACTTAGTTTATATATCAATTCCATAGCTTATAAAAAATAACAGTCTCAAATTTCTCCGTTTTTAGTGTCTTAATAAAATACTGTATATAAATTGAACAGCAGGAAAATGAGACTATGAGGCTCCTGGTCAGAGGGGGGCTTTTAAAATACACATTTCATATTTTTCTTATGTGCGGGTCCAACTTCTGAGTCAGATTGAATCAAAATATAAGATAAAAGGTTTAGTTCAGCAAATATTTTAAAACTAGTCGATGTATCATCTGCCACTTTGCTACCGTCCTGAAAGCTACTTACTTCTAATAACAAATTTGCGAGGAACCACGATTTCATCGTTCACAGATGTTGAGAGCAAAACCGCCCTATGTCCTGAACAAGGGGCACTTTTGCCATCAACAATAGTTGCACATTATGGCTACCTGGAGGAATAAGGATAGGCCGACATCTACGGAATATATAAATTAACACAACTCAAAAACGTCAAAAAAGTAAACTTGAAATATATGATTTCTCACTTTCTCTACCCTTACTACAGACGTCAAAAGGTTCCAAGTGGGAGCACTGTGTTCGACTCTGAAATTGCATGTCCTAGCTTTAAGCATTAATACACATTTTAACTGAAGCTCTGATGATATTTTCAGACACATATCTCTGTGTGAACGTCTACGATCAAAATATCTAGAGATCTTCTTTACATTTAACGGCTCTAAGAGTTAGTATAGATTCTATACAAGAATATATTATAAACTGTAATATTTTAAATAATATAAAATATTATACTATGCTCCCTTTTATTAATACATCCTCTGAAGAGTAGTTATAAGCAATTTATTTCTTACACAAACCTTGGGTATAAGTCTTGGCTTGCGAAAATTACGACTTGGAAAGAAGCTGATAAACCTGAATGCACTTCTGCAATACGGCCATGAACTAGGGTAGACATACTAGGGTAGAAGAAGTTATGCGTTGAAAATAATTTGGATTAAATGGTAAATATATCTTTATTTAATTTACATTTCAGACTCAAAGTTAACTCTCATTCGACATAAAATCCGGAATAAAACAAATCTATTACAGATATCAACTCCTGTGCATTTGATACGTACATTTTATGTTTCCAACATTCAGTCAAGCAAAAGAAAATAGTCTTGTAACAGCGAATCCCCCCCCCCCCACACAAAGAATATGTCGCATATGGAAAATCTTATGAGCACATGACAAAGATTTATCTCCTGTGTAAGTTTCGCATGTTTCCGCAACAACAACAAAAAATATTAGACACAAAATCACACGTGATAGATTTTTATCATGAATTAACAACCATATTTTTTTAGGATTCTGAGTGACACACCAAGGTTGTATCTTTTGTATGAACAAGCATATGTCTGTTGAGATCGAACTTACGACAAAACGCCTTGGTACATACATCACAAGAGAAGCATTTCTTTCCTGTATGAGTAAGCATAATATGTGAATTGAGGTTTCTTTTCCGCCAAAATGCCTTATCACATAAATCGCAGGAGAAAGATTTATCTGTTGTATGAATAAGCATATGATTACGGAGATTACTTTTAAAATTAAATGTCTCTTTACAAATATCACAACAGAAAGGACTCTCTCCTTTATGAATAACCATATGTCCTTCGAGAAGATATTTCCAAGTAAATGTCTTAGCACATATATCGCACGAGAAATTTTTATCACTTTCATGAGTACGCAAATGACTATTGAGATATCTTTGCTGATAGAATTTCTTGTTACATATATCACACGAGAAAGTTCCCTCTCCTCGATGAGTTAGCATATGTGTATTGAGGCAATCTTTCCGCCAAAATGCCCTAGAACATACATCGCACGAGAAAGATTTATCTGTTGTGTGAGTAAGCATATGTTTATTGCGACTACATTTATAATTGAATTTCTTCTTGCAAATATCACAAGAGAAAGGTCGCTCTCCTTTATGAATAACCATATGTCTTTCGAGAAGATATTTCCAAGTAAATGTCTTAGCACATACATCGCACGAGAAAGGTTTATCTGCTGTGGAGTAAGTATATGTTTATTGAGACTACATTTATAATTAAATTTCTTCTTGCAAATATCACAAGAGAAAGGACTCTCTCCTTTATGAATAAGCATATGACACTTGAGATAGTATTTCCGAGTAAATGTCTTGGTACAAACCTCACAAGAGTAGGTATACGATTTAGATTTCCTTTGGCTTAAATCTGATGTCTCTAACCTGTCTACTTGAACAACGCTGTTGCTTCCAGAGGGATCTGAGTTATGCGTTTTGGTTTGACATGTCGGAATTAAATCATTGACCATAGATGGACCATCATTTGGTTCAGTGACGGAATATTTGTTATTTGTGTATTTCGATTTATAGGTAATTGAAGAGATCCTTCCCCTACCTTCAATTTCTTCACAATTGGTTTTGTTATAAAATGGAGAAGTCTCTTCCTTGATTTCACTTCCTTCACATATAGAACTGAAATATATTGGAGAAATTTCTTTCTTAACTTCTATTTTTGCGCATTTAGGTCCGGAGAAAACTGAAGAAGTCTCTTCCTTGACTTCAGTATTTTCACTGTCACATATGAAGTAAATTGAAGAAACCTCTTTCTTGATTTCAGTTTCTTCCCATTCACAGTCGTTTTCTACGTATTCAGGTTTCACTAAGTGCTCCATTCTTTATCTCTGTGCTAACAATACTAATTTAATTTCGACAACACAAAGTACAATATCCACTTTATCCGGTGGAAACTTCTGAATTGATCTTAATTCTTCATGTTATCGCTGAAAATCACCCGCAAAACAAATTGAACATGGCGACTAATGAAAACAGAACGAACATAAACAATACGTTGCCATTAGCAACTATCACGGTACCTTGATAATAATCATCATAATTTTATACATCTGTGTGGAAGACAAAATAACGAATACACCAAGGAAGAAATCAGATTTGGGGTGGCCTACCTAAGTAATGATAGTTGGTATAGCTCAAAGCAGGCGCAATTATACTGAAATTAAATGTGTATATGAACCAACTTGTAGGGAATTATGTCAGCTTTAATTTGGTATATGAAGCGTTTTTCCTTACGACGCATCGTTTGCAAGTTAGAAGCGAAGAACCAAACAATGATCCCTTTCCAACCCCTTAAGCGTAAGGGGTAGGGGCGGGGACTTTTAGTATGTTTACCTCCTAACTACCCCCAACACATTCCTGAAGAAACAAATTCTCCCCATGTCCTCTACACACTCTTTTACACCAAACATTGACTGGACTATTAGTATAGATTCTATACACGAATCGCGTATTATTCAAAATATATTATAATATGTGCTACATTAAATAACATAAAATAATATTTTATTAATTCATTTTATTTATTTATTTATTTTTTAATTGCGGTACATTACAGTGTTGAATTATGGCAGTAACCGTTGGTCGTTTAGCCATAATTCGATCAATTACATGTTACCCAATTACACACAGGATATAGGCCTATACACTTTCTCCTTCTGGTTTTGGAGAGCTATCTTGACAGAATGGTTGCAGATTAGCAATGAAATTAGGCTATTCTGGCTAAGCTATCAAAAACTACAAATGTACAGGCTCTAAGAAAGCTAGGTTTTTTATTTATGGAAAGTAAAAGAAAAAAAGACACAAAAAAACAAATGTCGTCATAGACAAATAGCGAAATAAATTTTGATGTTAAAACTGTCAAGATAATATAATATGCTACGCTTTCATTTCTCAATAAATGCTCTGAGGTGTAGTTATAAGCAATTTATTTCTTACACAAACTTGGCCTCGCGAAAATTACTACTTTAAAAATGCTGATAAAACTGAATGTGCACTTGTGCAATACAGCCGAGAACACTATACTATAACATATCAAGGGTAGAATAAGTTACGCATTTAAAATAAATGCAATTAAATAGTAAATATATATTGATATAATTTATATTTCAACATCAAGTTAACCTTCAGTGAACATAAAATCTTCAATAAAACAAAAACTGGTACAAATATCAACTCCTGTAAATTTTGTAAGTACATTTTATGTTGCCAACATTCAGTGAAGCCAAAGAAAGTTTTCCCGTATCAGCAGACACCACACAAGAAGTTTTCATCTCGCACATGAATATTTCAGAAAAATTACTGTTATTAGCATAAGACATAAATTTATCTATTGTGTAAGTAACGCATGTTTCCGGAAGAACAAAAACACTAGGAGAAAATTTAGAAACAAAATCACACCTAAAAGATTTTCATAATGAGCTAGCAGAAATAATTTTTTAACTTCTTTTACGTGTCAGTACTCATATCACACGAGAAGGTTGCATCTTTTGTATGAACAACCATAACATGTCTTTTGAGACGGCATTTACGACTAAATTCCTTGGTACAATTATCACACGAGAAAGGTCGCTCTCCAGTATGAACAGGCAAATGTCTTTTAAGATCCGATTTATTTCTAAAGGCCTTGGTACATACATCACAAGAGAAGCATTTATTTCCTGTATGAGTTAGCATATGTGCATTGAGGCTATCTTTCCTCCTAAATGCCTTATCACATAAATCGCACGAGAAAGATTTATTTGTTGTATGAGTAAACATATGATTATTGAGATTAGATTTGTGCTTAAATTTCTTGTTACAAATATCACACGAGAAAGGTCGCTCTCCTGTATGAACAAGCAGATGTTTTTTGAGATCGAATTTATGACAAAAGGCCTTGGTACATACATCACAAGAGAAGCATTTCTTTCCTGTATGAGTAAGCATATGTTTATTGAGATTAAACTTATAATTATATTTATTGTTACAAATAGCACAAGAGAAAGGACTCTCTTCTGTATGAGTAAACATATGACTCTTGAGATTGTATTTCCGAGTAAATGCCTTGGTACATACATCACAAGAGTAAGTTTGTGATTTAGACTTCCTTTGGCTTAAATCTGATGTCTCTAACCTGTCTACTTGAACAACGCTGTTGTTTCCAGATGGACCTGAGTTATGCCTTTTGGTTTGACATGTCGGAATTAAATCACTGACCATAGATTGCGGATCATCAATTGGTTCAGTGACCGTACATAAGTCATTTGTGTATTCAGATTTATAGCGAATTGAAGAAATCCTTTCCTTGACTTCAATTTCTTCACAATTGGATTTGTTATAAAATGGAGAAATCTCTTCCTTGTTTTCACTTAGTTCACATAGGCCTATAGAATTAAAGAAAATTGGAGAAATTTCTTTCTTAATTTCAAATTTTTCGCATTTAGGTTCGGAGAAAACTGAAGAAATCTCTTTCTTGACTTCAGTATTTTCACTTTCAGATCTGAAGTGAATTGGAGAAATTTCTTTCTTGATTTCAATTTTTTCGCATTTAGATTCAGAGAAAGCTGAAGGAATCTCTTTCTTGACTTCAGTATTTTCACTTTCAGATCTGAAGTAAGTTGGAGATTTTTCTTTCTTAATTACAATTTTTTCGCATTTCTGTTCGAAGAAAACTGAAGGAATCTCTTTCTTGACTTCAGTATTTTCACTTTCAGATCTGAAGTAAGTTTGAGAATTTTCTTTCTTAACTACAATTTTTTCGCATTTCGGTTCGGAGAAAACTGAAGGAATCTCTTTCTTGACTTCAGTATTTTCACATTCAGATCTAAAGTGAATTGGAGAAATTTCTTCCTTAAATTCAATTTCTGCGTATTCAGATTTCACTACATGCTCCATTCTTTACCTCTGTCCTAACAATACTAATTTAATTTCGACACCTTAAAGTACAATCTCCTATTTATCCGAAAGAAACTGCTCAATCGTGAATTGATCTGAAATTATTCTTCTCGTTATAACTGAATAACACCCGTAAAACAGATAATTCAACATGGCGACTAATGAAAACAAAACGAACATAAACAATACGTTGCCATTAGCAACTATCACGGTACCTTGATAATATTTACAGACATTTCGACATAAATATATATTTCACAAAGGTGACATCTGCCTGACATTTAAAATAATAAATAAATATAATTAGCCCATTGGCATCCCTTTAGGGCAAGGGCCTCCTACCGATCGTAGGGCTGGCTCTAAGTTTGCTCGCTCGGTGATCCGGTCCGTGCGAGCTCAAGTGCTGCATTTGATAGGTATCATCACTTATCACTGATCACTGTTCACTTTGGGTTTGTTAAGTCTTTCATTGTGTTTCTCCACTTTATTCTGTCTCTAGCCAGGTGACCATAAAGACACAGAATAAAATATACATACATGATAAATTCTTAACAATATTTAGGCATGATTTTTAAACTACATCTCTTTGTGGAAGACAAAATAACGAATACACCAAGGAAAAAATCAGATTTGGGGTATGATAGTTGGTATTGCACAAAGCACAGCCATGGCACAATTATACTGAAATTAAATGTGTATATGAACCAACTTTTAGGGAATGATGTCAGCTTTAATTTGGTATATGAAACGTTTTTCCTTACGACGCACCGATTGCAAGTTGGAAGCGAGAAACCAAACAATGATCCCTTTCCATCCTTTTCCCCCATGAAGCGTAAGGGTTAGGGGCGGGGACTTTTAGTATGTTTACCTCCTAACTACCCCCAACACATTCCTGAAGAAAAAAATTCTCCCCATGTCCTCTACACACTCTTTTACACCAAACATTGACTGGACTATTAGTACAGATTCTATACACTAATCGCGTATTATGCAAAATATATTATAATAGCCTATGTGCTACATTAAATAAGATAAAATAATATACTACGCTTTTATTTCTCAACAATAAGCTCTGAAGTTTAGTTATAAGCAGTATAATATATTATTTCCTACACAAACTTGGCCTCGCGAAAATTACGACTTTTAAAGATGCTGATGAAACTGAATGTGCACTTCTGCAATACAGCCGTGAAATCTATACTAGAAAATATCAAGGGTAGAATAAGTTACGTATTTAAAACAACTGCAATTAAATAGTAAATATATATTGATATAATTTATATTTCAACATCAAGTTAACCTTCAGAGAACATAAAATCTTCAACAAAACAAAAACTGGTACAGATATCAACTCCTGTAAATTTCATAAGTACATTTTATGTTGCCAACATTCAGTGAAGCCAAAGAAAGTTTTCCCGTATCAGCAGACACCACACAAGAAGGTTTCATCTCGCACATGTATATTTCAGAAAAATTACTGTTATTAGCATAAGACAAAAATTTATCTCTTGTGAAAGTAACGCATGTTTCCGCAACAACAACAAAAATATTAAGAGAAAATTCAGACACAAAATCACACCTGAAAGATTTTCATAATGAACTACCAGAAATAATTTTTAACTTCTCTTACGTGTTAGTACTCACAACACACAAGAAGGTTGCATCTTTTTTATGGACAAACATAACATGTCTTTTGAGATGGAATTTACGACTAAATTCCTTGGTACATATATCACACGAGAAAGGTCGCTCTCCTGTATGAATAAGCATATGTGAATATAGGTAATCTTTCCTTATAAATGCCTTAGCACATACATCGCACGAGAAAGATTTATCTGTTGTATGAGAAAGCATATGATTAATGAGATTAGATTTATAAATAAATTTCTTGGTACAAAAATCACAAGAGAAAGGTCTCTCTCCTGCATGAATAACCATATGACTTCTCAGATTTTCTTTCCAAGTAAATGTCTTAGCACATACATTGCACGAGAAAGATTTATCTCTTGTATGAATACGCAAATGTTTATTGAGATATCCTTGCAGAATAAATTTCTTGCTACAAATATAGCAAGAGAAAAGTTTCTCTCCTGTATGAATAAGCATATGACTCTTGAGATAGTGTTTCCGAGTAAATGACTTGGTACACACATCACAAGAGTAAGTTTGTGATTTAGACTTCCTTTGACTTAAATCTGATGTCTCTAACCTGTCAACTTGGACAACGCTGTTGTTTCCAGATGGATCTGAGTTTTGGGTTTTCATTTGCCATGTCGGAATTAAATCACTGACCATGGATAGCGGATCATCCTTTGGTTCAGTGACGTCACATTTGTCATTTGAGTATTCAGATTTATAGGTAATTGAAGAGATCCTTTCCCTACCTTCAATTTCTTCACAATTGGATTTGTTGTAAAACGGAGAAGTCTCTTTCTTGACTTCAGTATTTTCACATTCAGATCTGAAGTAAATAGAAGAAATTTCTTTCTTGATTTCAGTTTCTACACATTCACAGTCGTTTTCTACGTATTCAGATTTCACTACATGCTCCATTCTTTACCTGCGCTAACAATAATCATTTAATTTCGACACCACAAAGTACAATGTCCACTTTATCCGATGGAAATTGCTCACACGTAAAATGATATTAATCCTTCACGTTCTCACCGAAAATCACCAGTTTAACACAATTCAACATGGCTACTAATGAAAATAGAACGAACATAAACAATGCGTTGCTATAGCAACTATCACGGCACCTTGATAATAATTATCAGACATTCCAATATTAGGTATACATCTGTGTGTGGTAGAATAGGTACTCCTGAGCATGTGGTAAGGGACTGCCCCGAAAAAATAACGAATAATCACAAAAGTCACAAAAGTCCAGCTTATTTCTGTGGCTTGGTTCTAAAAGGACTAATGTCATAAAACTTGCTTTAGAGATAACTGTCTTTGAAGCCTTTGCAGAAGTAACATTTTTGCTGAGAACTCCCGATATTGGCCTCTAAGGTTTCTGTATTATGTCTATTAATAGCATCTGACATTGACACTTTTAGGCTACGAAAGATAAAGACTAGCCGAGCTAAATAATGCATAGATCTCATTTTTTTCAAGAAATTGATTCTTAAGAAGCAAGCCACAGATTTATCCCCATTGAGTAAACTAGGCGAGATACTATCTTAGCCAAGTTCAAGATTGGGTGAAATATCTACGTAACTGGAACCAAGTCAAACAGCTAACTTTGCAACGAATCAGGTCAAAGTGAAAGAAAACTATCTAAAAAGGTGCCGATGTTGTGTAGATGCAAGTGGAAGACATTTCCAACATATTATCTTGTGATGTTGTACTGGGATCTGGCGCAGTGAAGTGAACTCTGGCTTAGCTTAGTTGGTAGAGCATTGACACGGATAGCCAAAGGTCCTGGGTTCAAATCCCAGTCTCAGAGGAATTTTTCTTCTATAATATTCTCATGTAAAGTCAAACAGAAACAATAATCTGTGGTTCGTGAATGCATATGTTATATCCATCTTGAATGTTAACTGTACAATAACAGTGGAAGCCTGATCACAGAAATCACTAATAATTAGTGTACCTCACAGTACTGCATATGACAAGAAGATTTGGGCCTGTTATTCTGTTTTCAAGTTCCCCGACCAGAGGCCATACTTGTGGAAGTTCTCAATATTTCACTTGATCTAATTTTTCCTTTATTTTCTGAACATGGTAGCTTTTTTAGGCAAATGATTATTCAACTGAATTGGTTCATAAACACATGAGGTGCTTGTTCAACTTACTTCTGGATTGTTTGAACTCTCTCGTTTATCTTTCTGTATTTGGTTGTTTCTTTAAGCTTTCTGATCTTAGAAGCTTTCTATGTTTGTCCTGCCAGACATACGTTCGTCTTTCAACTTTCATTCTGAATTTGTTTTTCGCTTTTTAGCATTTTGCCATCTGTTCTTTCTGGCTTTACTTGTGTTCTGAGTAGACTTTGGATTTGTGTGTTCGTCTTCCTCAGCGTATCTAACTGTAAGGTTCTCAGTTTTCCCAGCTTTACGTTTTTATTTGCTCTTCGATGAATTAAAACAGAACTACGACTCTCAAGATCTTACCATTCGTCCGTTTGTTCTTCTCCCTCCTGTCCCGCTCGAGTCCTGCTTGCTCTAACTTTCGCTTTTACTTCTCACTTTTGCTAGGAGGTGACAGAAGTGCGCTCATTCAACAGACAGTCTGTCAGTGAGGTAGACCATTAAGGGCAATCAGTCATAGTAGAGAGGTTCTATCTGGGTCTGTGAAGTGACCTCTGGCTTAGAGCATTGGCACGGATAAACAAAGGTCCTGGGTTCAAATCCCAGTATCAGGGGAGTTTTCTACTATAATATTATCATGCAAAATAGATGTTTCATTAATAATTATCCGGCATTTTTTAAAAAGACTGGATTCACAATACATATTATCTTTCCAGTGGATTGGAAGAAGGATTATAGTGATGTGACATGGACCGTTGTTGCAGGCGAGTGTTTAATAATGTAGTGCCGTGTTCTTGTGGAGGGGAAATTGCATTAGAGGAAGAGTCGAGCTTGTTTCCATGTCGCTCCAGAAGAAGCTGTCCACTCCAATAAGTCAACTCACACGCATCCACAGCCACCTTCTACTAACAATATCCATAGCCTACTATTAATAAAGCTAAAACAACAATCTTTCGTTTTTCAGATAAATACGAGGGCCGTCCGAAAAGTAACTTTCCCTGGGTCCGTTTACAGAAACAAAACAAGTAGCCTGTATAGTATATTGCGATACAAGTGCCGTAAGCGGTGCATACGGATCGAGGAAAGAGTTTCCGAGATCCGTTATGCGCTTACGGCACGAGTATTGCATGCTATTTTTTTGCACGATGATATTTATATCAATTTATTAATATTAATTGAGATATTAGCTGAAAAAAATATGTATATACACTATTGAAGATGGATGTTATATTTCAGAAAGTGATTCGCATGTGTTGGTTGTTATGGGAACCGAATATTTGTCCTGACAAAGTCGCCACAAACTGGGGGGGGCCTTGGTTCCGGTCTTCCATAAAGGCTTGTATTATGATGATTTTACTTACGGCTTTTGTGCTTTTAGTAATTTTTACAGCACTGAGATTTCTTTTGTTTTCATAGCAAGCAGATTGCGTGCGGGAATGTCAAGTTACGATCCACGGCAACAATATTCGTAAAAAATATATTAGGGCCTATACAATAATTTTTTTATAAATAAAATATCAGTTTTAGGTCATTTTTTATAATTATTAAGTCATTTTCTTTAAAATTTAGGGTCATTTTGTAGGTCATTTTTCAAACAATTTTAGGTCATCAGAATCCGGGCCCTGGTAATAACAATAATAATAAATAATATTTACGGGTATGCATGATTTTCTACACCAAACCCAAAATTCTCATTTTTTACCAAAAAGCCTAAAACGACAGCTCTATCATCCCTTAAAACGTAAACACTACGTAATCACGACTTCTAATGAAGGCAATAAAAGTTAACAAGGAGCACTTAACAATTTCATCGCTAAAAGCCTCAGAACGGGCCCATGTATTCCACACATACACGTTTTGGGACCCCGCCCGCTTTGGTTTGCATGTTAGACTGTCATTTGTTTGCTCTCTCTCACCCCGGAGTGAAGAGTTCTCAATAAATTTTCATTTTGTTTTCAATATGACAGCGCCCGTAATGCAGATTTATTATATCCAAAGCAATTTATCATTTTTATGAATGAAATATTTCCAGTCGGGACAGCTGCTAGCACCCTATCTTAATAATAGAGTAAATTAAATTCTGTTATTATGTCTTTTCATGTAAAAAATCACATGTCAAATCACAACAACACAAAAACTATCTGAATGATGATAGCAATTTTTTTTACTTTGTGAGTAACATGGACGTCACTACGAAATCAAAAGCCAATAAGCTCTTTGATTATATAGAAACATTCACATAACTTCCTTTATCTTTCACATTCCAATAGGCCTAATAGGTTGCATTACGGAAGCGCGTATTCATTTATCTATACCTTCAAAAAGGAAAGTACGAGTAAAATGGATGAAATTAAGTAGGCCTAAAGGTCATGAATCGTCAAAATAATGCGCCATAAAATATAGAATAGGAGATAAAGCATTCGAACAAGTGGAGAAATTCAAATATTCGGAAGCAATAAATACAGACACAAATAATATTAAAGTAGAAATTTAGTGTCGACTAAAATCAGGAAATGCTGGTTTTTATGCAGTTCAGAAACTTTATCTTCTCGACATTTTTCCAGAAATCTAAAAATACAAATTTATAGGACGTTTATCCTGCCGATTGTATTATATGGATGTGAGGTATGGCCCCCTTACATAATCTGAGAGAGTTAGAAAACAGGGGGCTTAGGAAAATATTTGGGCCTAAGAGAGATGAAAACTGCATAACGGCGAGCTTCATAACCTGTACTCTTCACCGGATATAGTAAGGGTAATTAAATCACGGAGGATGAAATGGGGAAAGACATATCTCAAAAATATTGACTGGAGACCCAAAGGGAAAAGACCACTTGGAAGACTTAGACGTTTGTGGGAGGACAATATTAGGATAGATTTAAGAGAAGTAGGATTTGCGAGGGATGGTTGGATGGAGTTAGCACAGAATAGGGTTGAATGGCGGGCTCAGGTAAGCGCGGAAATGAACCTTCGGTTTCCATAAAATAGATAACATTTTTTATCTTGCTTAGAAAGTGTCTATTGCCATTGAGTAAGTTAGTATTGTCAGTATCTAGGGTTATAGTAATAGGCATAAGAACATTATATTATTCAGAATGGACACTGCCGGGTGAAATATCTTCTGCTAGAGTGCAAGAATCAAATATGTTAGTTCAATTGGTAATAGGAAGCGAAAGACAGCTGTATCTGCTTCAAGTGACAGTTGACGCTGGCAGAGCGTGCCCTCTAAGCAAGCCTTTATATATTCCGCCCTATGTTAAGTACTGGGGAGGATCGAAAAGTAACGCACAATTTTTCGACAAACAGTTTAATAGGTATAATAAAAAAAATCCCTTTAGGCAAGCCTACAGGCTGAGGTAGATTTCGAAGTGTCTCGGTTTAATTTACTGTCGCTGCGTAGCACTCTTCTTCTTTAGCCTTGGCATGACAAACCCGCAATAATAATTGCAAAAAAAGAGGAAAGAGCACTTTTTCAAACATTCAAATCTCGCCTTAAATGAGAGCTATCGAGAAACTAGTTATTGATTTGTAGAGTACTCATCAAGAGCTTTTCAATGATAGCTCACAAGACGTGGTTTCAAAAATTTCGAATTTCCATCCCCCCACCCCCACTCGTACCCCCAAAACCCTCGAATCGTTGGTGTCACTGTGAACTCCATAGGGAGTACTCTAATTTATTCAAACAAAGTTTCCCTCTATACTTCATAGGGGCCGAGATAAAAATGTTTTAAAATTTCAACCCCCTCCCCCGACCACCCCCTTGGGCCAAATTTGCTCATTAACGAACTTGTCCGAACTATTGGGCCTAGAAATAACACATTAAAATTTGGTTCAAATATCTTCAAAATTGCGGCTGCTAGCGTGTAAAGATAATATCTATATATAAATATCACATTTTTTTTTAACGGGCGGTGGTTTCGTACTTAGGGGAGCATGAAACGTAAAGATATGAAAGAATTTTTCGAAAATCATGACATGTTATCCATTGCAATAGGTAGATTTTTCTTCGAAATCTACCTAAAAATGCACACATGAAGGGAAATCTTTTCTTTAAAAATGTATAGATAGATTATAGACTTTAAAATATTACAATATACACTTAAACTGTAGCATGGTCTTTTTTTTACTGCAAGAAATGTGGTATACCTATTCTTAACAGAATTAACTGCAAAATTAGGCATCACGAACTATATTCACTTAAACAAATTTTCTTTCACAGTAGTCCTTCCTCCTTAATCCTCCCCTCCCCCGTCAGTCAGCATTCCTTTAGCGATAATTGTTTGGAATAATCAAGTTTCTGTGAAAAACCCACTCTCTGCTGTTCTGCCCTTCATTCAGGGATGTCCATTATAAGAATGTAAAAATTACAGAAGTTGAATTTTATTTTAAACTAGCATGTGCCCGCGGCTTCGCCCGCGATAATTATTTCAAGAATAAAAAATAAAAAATTAAGAGCATAATAGTTAAATCATTATATTTATTAGCACCTAAATCACGTGGAGTGCATTCCACGATTAGGTAGCGTCGCCTGGTAAAAGCGACCTCAGATTCGAGTTCCTTGGCCCAGAAAACCCCTGTATAGTGAGTTTCGTTCAAATCGAACAATGTTTGACCATATTTAGGTCTATATTGATTATCCCTCTTCCGTGTAGGTTGAAAATTTCATATTTCTGCGGGCCTTGACATTCTAAACAAATGAATCGTCCAGAATGGACTTACAAAATCAAGCGATCGCGTATGACAAAAATAGCCAAAGCCAACAGTAATTGATTTGACATTGAAATGTATTACTGAAAACTGAAGCTTCAAAAACGCAAAAAAATACATGTTTCCTGCCCGTTTTTCACTCATAACTCACGAACGAAAGCTAAAATTAAAATTCCGACTCCGAGGTGCATTTTCCGGTCCCCTGAAGTCCACCTATGTTTAAAAATTCAGATCTCTGCGTTGAGTAGATTTCGCTGGGCATCGCGGACAGACAGACAGACAGACAGACAGACAGACAGGAGGAAAGACACACACTTCCTTTTATTAATATAGATGTACAAAATAGGCATTTTAGGCACTAAAATAGTGAAATTTTAGGGCACTTGATTTATCATAAAACGTCCACATATTTAAAAATTTCCATGTTATTTCATAAGGAGCAAAATCGGCATTTGCCTTAAAATCCCAGGTCTGGTAATGATTCACTTCCAGCATTTTATGTGCTGCTTAGCCTACATTTATTTCGGTCATTAAATACAATTATATTCTTACGCTAAAATAAAATTACCCTGTATAGAGGGAGGTGCTAAGCCTCTTTTAAATTTTCATACGGAACAAGGAGGAAGGAAGCAAACAAGACGGAGTCTATTCAACAGCTTTCCTTCATTTTCAATTTAAATTCCTTGCCGAGGGATGAAAGAATTTAATTATACAATAATTACCCCCAAACACTAATTAAACAGCTGCAAGAATACCAACTCCTTCAACACAACATTCTCTTTTATAACCATGAAAATCCCTGTGTTTTCTTTTAATCCGCTTTGCTTCACAAGGCTGCCAACCTCTTCAAGTAATTATATTCTATTCAAATAAAAAGAAAATCAAGAATTCGTGCTAGCACAATTAAGCAAGCTTACCGGTCAGGCATGCCAAATTACGCGGGGATAAAATACCCGTATTTCTCCGTAAAAGGGATAATAATATATTGGTTTGCAAATTTCACTCTCTCTAACCTAAATTTGGATTACTTCTCCTTTAATTTGTGTAGTAGCTGGTTCTTCTTCCAAGACCTGGCGTTCCCTTCAACTTTCCTTCGATGACGCCATGCAGCAGACAATTTCTTCTCAATATGTAAACTATCCTTTCCGGTTATTTACGGCCGTGGTTGTCGGCATGCTGACCACATCCTCCCTATCCTGCCATCTGCCTATGGTAGATGACTCAGCGGTCGAGTGGTAGGCCAAGTCCCTCCAGGAGTGTAGCGCCAAGGAGTTTAGTGTTTTATGTAAACTATCCAGTATTCTTCAGTAAGAAGGACTGTGTTCGGGATTGATCGTTCATTCTTCTCAGGACTTCTTAATTTGTCACATTGTTCTTCCATTTTTTTTTTCCCCCATTTTTCTCCAGCACCACATTCCAAAACTTCCTACTCCTACTCTATGAAGATATGTGTTCATGAAACCACAGAATACTGTTTTTTTTTTTTTTTTTTTTTTTTTTTTTTTTGTGGTTAGCATCCCAGACTACAGATCCGTCGGTCCGGGTTCGATCCCCGGTCACTCCTCGGTTTTTTTCTGAAGTAAGGAGTTTTGGAACGGGGAGAACTCAGCCTGTATTGCTCTATTGCAATTTCCAAAGCCGTATATGAACACTGTAAAACAATATGTTGTCATGAGAACTGATTTGCATTTGATAAATTCTTTCTAATATATAACCATAAAATAGATACTAAATTGAGCTTTACTCCGGTACCGGTCAAGCGATTTGGTCCAAAATCAACATGCTGCTTCCCATGTATGTTATAAATGTTTATACAAAATTTCATGAAAACCCAATAAAGCGTATTTGAGTTATCGCGCGTAGAGACACACGGACAGACGGAGAAGATAGACAGACAGATGAACATATATTTTCCCGTCCCCCACACAATCTCATAAAGTACCTTTCTGGCACTTAATTAACACTGCAGTATACAGTCTTCATTGTTGATGCCAATGCTCTACTAACTGAGCTAACCAGAGCCAACTCTTTTTGTGAATGTCGTCTTGGCCAGGGGTATACTTAAAAAGAAAAAGTCATGTGTGTATATCAAACCAGATTTTTTAACGTACTGTAAACCCAATAATAAATAAAGTTCAATACTCTAGGTGCAAATTAAACTCTTTTTTATCTGAAATTAGGCTACATCCAATACTCAAATCAATAAAATTGATTACAGGAATTTTTCGTCCGATTGGATATCGTGGTTTGGAAATTGATATCCAGAATCGATAACGGATTGCTTGGCACAAAAATATAAACGAGTATTCCACGAAGCGGATTTTACACAGTGTATGACAAGATATTTCTCACAAAGCAGGAAGTGAGGCAGATGCGAGCGCCATTTCGCAGCAAGCGGCTAGTAGCAGAAGCTCAGATAACATCTGAATGATGTAAGTGAATTTTTGAAAAGTAAGGGTTATTGTATTCAGTCACGGATGAAGTCTGTTCTAAATTTAAAATTCAAACACGAGAACTAAGTACAGAGGCAACGCAACTGTACACAAATGTTGCAAAACTAAAGTCTTTAACAACGTTAAATATCTCCGTAACTTCAAGAGAGATGGTCATTTCTATACAAATAGGTCAATCTTTTATGCAAATGTTTCTGCTATATTCAACTGTTTTTATACTTTGTTGTAAACGAATTGTTGCTAACCAAAAGAGTCTGAACTCCGCAACATTACGAAATTACAAAACAGTTCTTCGATTACTATTCTAAGCACAAACGAAATGAAAGAATTTTCTTTTTAAAATATACAATTCAAAATAACATATCTTTTTTTTATCGTGTTCACCTACTATATTCCAAATAACAGTCTTGTATTGTAAATAGCCAGTAAAATTTTAAATTATAACTTTGTACATATATTTTGATAATTTTAACCCATATGTCACAATTTAATGAATGTCAAAATTGATCCTTAATTCAGAACATCAATAAAAAATCAGGTTAGCTGATGTAACAAAGTGCCAGAATGCCCTTGTGTGATCAATGACAATTGCAATTATTATATGCAGAAAGTAAGTTATTTTAATCGATTTCCGAGTTAAGCTCTAGATCGATTCATTAAGCAGAGCATACGGAAGAAAAAGGTCAAGTTTGACAAGAATATGTGAAGGAATATGTGGGTAGTGTTATTTGTCAAAGTTAACTCTACTGCAACTTCCAAAGCCGTATATGAACACGGTAAAACAATATATTGTCTTGAGAACTGATTTGCATTTGATAAATTCTTTCTAATATACTACCATAAAATAGGCGGTAAATTGGGCATTACTTCGGTACCGGTCAACCGATTTGCTCCAGTATCAATAGGCTTCTTCCCATGGACGTTATAAATGCGTATACCAAGTTTCATGAAAATCCGATAAAGCTTATTTGAGTTATCGCGCGTACAGACAGACGGACAGACATTTTCCCGTCCCCCACACTATGTCATAAAGTAGCCTACCATTCTGGCAACTTATAGAACTAGGCCCTTCAATTAATATCAGTTGAAATTTACTCCATAAAATAACCAATAATAGAAATAATTATTGACAATTAATAGTTCCATGGCCTACCCTACTGACACACATCCCGAACTCCTGATATGGCATCGTAGCTAAAAGGAGTATAAACACAGCTGAATTTAAAAGAAAAATCACTCTGTATTCTCTGAGATAACAGAGTGTGATAAGGCGTCTCCAGAAAGCTATTAAAAGTGTGTGGGTCTCGTGTAAATTCCATTCGCACGGAGGAGCTAGGCATGATTTATTTGGCGGCAGGTGTTACAACTTGAGCGCGCTAAAATCCCTCCCGTGCCAGAATTGCATCTCCGTATTAAAATACAAGTTTCACTTTTTTTCCCCCCCCCCTTTTTTTGCTCACTTACGCCTGAGTGGATAGGATGTCCTCGATTTTAAATTTCACCCCTACACCCACTGGGGAATTATTTTCATGTCCCAGCTTGAGATTTACAGCGGCTAGAATAATTCTTGTTACCACGGAAATACTAATTAAGTCCCACACTACTGCATTACACAACAGATTCACATTAATATCACCTATCATAATGAGAGGAAGTGTTTGTCTGCGAGCGATGCCCAGCAAAATCTACTGCACGCAGAAATCTGAAATTTTAAACATAGGTGGACTGAAGGATGGGAAAATGCACCTCGAAGCCGGAATTTTAATTTTCGCTTTCGTTCGTGAGTTATGAGTGAAAAACGGGCAGAAAACGTGAATTGTTTGTGCTTTCGAAGCATCAGTTTTCAGTAATACATTTCAATGTCAAATCAATTACAGTTGGCTTTGCCGTTTTTTGTCATACCTTGGAAATAAAAGCATCGCTTCATTCTGTGAGCTCACCCTGGTCGATTCATTTGTTTATAATGTCAAGACCCGCAGGCATCTGAAAACATAGACGGAAGAGGCCTAAATGGGCAAACATTGATCGATTTAGACGGAACTTACCATGCAGAGGTTTTCTGGGCCCGGAAACTCGAATCTGAGGTCGTTTTTCCCATGCTGCGCTTTCTATGAACCTATGATGTTCAGCTTCCCGTGACGATACTCTACCAACCGAGGTATTCATAGTGCGATTTACAGCACCAAATGGAATGTGTCTCCTATGACTGATTACCTTTAAAGGCCTACCTTTTACGTCATATGCAGTATTGAGGCACACTATCTCAAAATCACTAAATGATAAAACTTGTCTTCATACAAATGGTAGTAAAAGTCAGATAGCCTAATGTTGTCTACAATCGTCATGCCTCATCCCCAGGATGTATCTAACCAAAATTTAAGATTCTGTTCCTACCCGTCTCTTATTCCATAAGCTGTGTTGATCACAGACTCACAGGCATGTTTCTGAAAATAACCTTCTTAGATTCAGTGGATATCAAAGCAAGAACGAGGAGGAGTCCGAAAATAAGTTTCCCCTCTGTTTGCCCCAGGAAATCGAACAGTAATGGGGGAAACAAGACATTGGTTTAACGCGTAATGAGTTTATGTTTCAGATTGTGACAGGGGATGAAACGTGGGTCCACCATTTCACGCCCGAATCGAAGTGGAAACATCCGTCATAACCTGTCCGAAAGAAGTTCAAAACAACGCCTTCTGCAGGTAAAGTGCTAATCACAGTGTTCTGGGACGCTCAAGGTATTTTTTTTTCTGGACTTTTTGGAGGATGGAACCATGACTGCTACGCGGTACTGTCACATCCTGTTGAATTTGAAGGAGGCGATTCGGAAAAAGTGGCCTGGCCTTCTCCAATCTGGCTTCTGTTGTTGGATGACAATGCGAGATCACACTCGGCAACGGCAATGCAAAACCATATTGCAACTCTATGGTAGGGAGCGCCTAGCCCATCCGCCACACAGTCCTGATCTCGCACCCAGTGACTTCCGTCTGTTTCCGGCTTTGAAGAAGACTCTCGGCGGAAGGCGCTTTGGGAGCACTGTTGACGTCACACAAGTCGTTCGACGCTTCTTCCGAATGCAGAGCCCTGCTTTTTTTCTGGAGGGATTTTTGAAGCTTATAAAGCGGTATGACAAATATCTCAATGTACAGTCGGTCAAATAAAAAACGCCGGGACTCGTATGCAGTTAAAATTAAAGTTTTAACGCATTAGTTCACAAGTTTCCTATAAAAACATAAAATACAGGTCATTTTCGGAACATATGAGGCCATGCGACAGGAGGGAAAAATTAAAAACGCGGAAAGCGCAATACACGATATTCAACTTAATGTATTGTCATAATTCATTTTGCTTTGTGTCATCGCATCACATACAAATGCTAGCTTGAGAGAAAGTGTAGTTAGGGCTGTAATTAACCTGCATTTTTCGACCTCTGAAGCAGCAAGAAGGTTCCATATTTATGAAAGAGCAGCTAGAGGTGGGTACTTCACTATAATGCGACCGGAAGTTTTCACAGGGATCTGGCCGGCCGCGTATTTCGATCCTAGATTGGTTGAACGTAAGTTATTGATTTTGCACTACAAATACCGGTATTATAAAATAAAATCTTTAAAAAATGCTCCTTGAATAATCATATTCCTTGCGAATTTATCAATTATTAATATTATAAGAATTTGCAACCAAGAATATGGTGGATGTGAGACATAATGCCACAGCCTTCTATACATGTTCGTTTTGGAACAAAACTGACTAAATAATCAAGAAAATACATAGACAGACAAGAGGCAGGTGTGAACCTAACCTTAAGTCTTCCTGTACATGCGCATATGCTCGTTCGTGATACTTAATCAAATACCGCCCGACGTTTTTTATTTGACCGACTGTACGTGGTAATTATGTGGAAAAATATCTTTAATGTCTCATTATATTTTTTGCCTTTCATCCACACTTCTGTACACAGTCACCAGGGGAAACTTATTTTCGGACTCACCCTCGTACTTACGTATGTTAAAATTCTATATGCAATTTCGGGATCGTATACAAAACCTTCTGCTACCACCTATAGTACTATGGCAAGGGTAGAGGTAGTAAAAACAAGATTCCATCCTTGTCTACGACACTTGTAGTAAACAGGCTGGACTTGTGCCACTCTAGCAAGGAAAATGTCACTACGGTTGCCAGGAAACGAGGAAGAGTTTTTACTTTTGCGGTAGGTGTGCCATATCCGCGGTGGAATCGCTTATTTTTACTCAGCATCCCATCATTGCATCTCTGTATTAAATCTGCGATTCTCCTCATCTGAATGTTATACAGGGTGTCATTATTTTATATTATACAGCTTTTCGTTTTCTTTTCGATCTACACCTTTTCAGCCTCAATTTCGGAAAAAGTAATTTCAATTTCGGAAAAAGTAATTCCAATTTCGGAAAAGGTAATTTCAAATTCGGAAAAAGTAACTTCAATTTCGGAAATACGAGGGCTATGAAGAGGGTATAGTAAAGTTGGTACCACGCTAGGACAAATGACTCAATCGGAGTGAGATTATGTAGAGAAGTAGCTGGAAGGTGTACCTAAATGTTCCAAATAAAACAGTTTGGATTTTCACTGTGGTTTTCATTTTATGCCCCATCGAATGTTTAAAAAAATAGCCCCCGTATTTTCGAAAATGAAGTTAACTTACTTTTTCCGAAATTGAAATTACTTTTTCCGAATTTGAAATTACTTTTTCCGAAATTGAAATTACCTTTTCCGAAATTGAGGTTGAAATGGTGTAGTTTAAGGTTAGGCCTACCAGACGACCCCGTTTATCGGAGACTGTCCCCAATTTATTTTTCTGTCCCCGAACAAAATTTGTCCCGGGATTTACCTAAATCTCTCTGGATGCACAATTTTATACATCTTCCTTAACTTTAAATCTTAAGCAGGGCTTAAGAAAGAACGAAGTTTGATAAGGATATGTGAAGGAATATATCGGTAGAGTTATTTGTCAAAGCTAACTGTATTGCAACTATTAAGGTGTAAATGAATTATACATATTACATATATGTTTTATAAATTATAAATTCACTTAGCCGTATAAGAACACTGTTGTCATGAGAACTGATTCGCATTAGATAAATTCCTTCTAATATATTATCAAAAAATAGACATTAAATTGGGCGTTACTCTAGTACCGGTCAACCTATTTGGTCCAATATCAATAGGTTTCTTCCCATGGACGTTATAAATGCGTATACCAAGTTTCATGAAAATTCGATAAAGCGTATTTGAGTTATCGAGGGTACAGGCATACAGCCAGACGGATAGACATTTTCCCGTCCCCTACACAATCTCATAAGTACCATTGTGGTACTTAACAATGTTAAAAGATGATGTAGCATAATTATATACATTGAGTGTGTAAAATTTTAAAATGGTTATTGAAATATTAAATATTTGTCATTTTTTATTTAAATATTTTCAATAGGCCTACATATGTTTCTCCAGGTTATGACTATTCTATTGTATATTTTTGTATTTTGTCTTATTTTTTATATTTTTCTGTTTTATTATTAATAGTCTTTAGTACTAGTTTTGGGGGTACGCCGTAGCGTAGTGGTTGAGGCGTTTCGCTAAAAACCAGGCGGTCGCGGGTTCGATCGTTGGAGTTTTTCAATTGGCCTAATCCTTCTGGTGGCACTAAATGGCCCTGGGGTTGACTCAGCCTCTAACAGAAATTAGTACCAGGAGCAATCCTGGGGGTAAAGACGTAAGGCTGACAACCTTACCACCTTCATGTGCCGAATGTCTAAAATCTTGGAGCCTCAACCTCCTGGAACCCTATGGGCCTCCATGAATTGTATAGGGAATACTTTACTTTACTTACTAGTACTAGTATTAGTATGTAGTATTAGTATTAGTAATATAAGAGAACAGTGTTAATGGCTGATGTGCCTGTTATGTTCTCAAGGCAAGACAAATATTTATGATATGATTAGAGAAGACGGCACACAGATGTTTTATAAACCCCCTATGTCCACGAGAATAAAAACTTTAAAAGGCGGTGGTTTTAACAAAATTGTCACGCCTGTACAAGTAGTGACATCTGCCGAATGTGAATTGAACTGGGATATGAGAGGCAGCCTGCAATGCAGTAGCGAGTCCACGGTATTTACATGTTTATAAAGATGCCACTCCTACCTTCTCGTGCGTGGTATAGCGCTGGGTTCGATCCCAGCCCAGTTATATAGCATTCATGTGACTTCAGAGATTGTAGAAATGAGCCACAATCTAGGCCTAATATCGTTTCCATGCACATCCAACTCCACCTAGTAACAAGACCGTATTTAATTGTGAAATTAGTTGAAGGTGGCTTTGCTCGGTTGCTATCTTGATTCATTTGTTTTTGCACGACTTAACTAATTAGTGGTACTTACGAATGTTGTTGCCATGGATCATAAGTTGACATTCCCACGCGCATCTTGTTGCTATGTGCGGTAAGAGTTTCCGTGCGGTAAGAATTTACATACGCCACACTTCATAATACAAGCCTAATGGACAAGGCCCCCAAGGACAAATATTCGGTTCCCATAATAACCATAGGCGTACCTAGGGGGGGGGTTTGGGGGTTTGAACCCCCCCATTGATTACAAAAAGGAAAATTGTATAATTTGTTTAAGTCTGCCCATAAATTACTTAGGCCTAATACAAGTATAAAGCGTGGGAAGCTTAAAACTCGTTATTTTACGTCTTAATTTTTTAAATTTTCCGGGGGTGGACCCCCGGAAGCTTAAAACTCGTTATTTTGCGTCTTAATTTTTTTAATTTTCCCGGGGAGGACCCCCGGAAGCTTAAAATTCGTTATTTTGCATCTTAATTTTTAAAATTTTCCGGGGGAGGACCCCCGGACCCCCCTCTCCCTGGGGGTATTCCTTTATAACCCCCCCATATGGTCGGCCTGGTTACGCCAATGATAACAACAAACACATGCGAATCACTTTCTGAAATAAACATCTATCTTCAATAATGTATAGGCCTATACATAACAATTTCAGGTAATATCACAATTAATATAATTAAATTGATATAATCATCGTGCAAAAAATAGCATGCAATACTCGTGCCGTAAGTGCATAACAGATCTCGGAAAATTGAAAAAACTCGGCGCGAGCGCCTCGTTTTTTCAAACTATTTCCTCGATCCGTATGCATCGCTTACTATATTTTTACTTCCGCTGCCCGTATCGTAAGTAGGCTACTATAGGTAGAGGAAGTATTGTTTTTGACCCTCAAATTACAAAGTTGAGTTTTTAACATAAATACACGTTTTGAGGACCCCTGAATCCAAAAATACCATTTTTGAAAACATGTCTGTGTGTGTGTCTGTTTGTATGTGTATCTGTCCACACAATAACTGCAGAACGAAAAATCGTACGAAAACTAAATTTTGTATTTGGGTTAGATACCTTTTGAGGATGTGGCATGAAGATTGGCGAAAACTTCTTTTTAAGGGGGCTGTCCGCCGGCGTGGTCTTGTGGTTAGCATCGCTGACTACAGATCCGTCGGCCCGGGTTCGATTCCCGGTACCTCCTCGGATTTTTCTGAGGTAGGGAGGTCTGGTAGGGGTGCACTCAGCCTCGTGATTCCCAATTGAGGAGCTACTTGATAGAGAAGTAGCAGCTCCGGTCAAGAAAACCACCATTAACGGCCGTGGGTGTCGGCATGCTGACCACGTGCCCCCCAATCCTGCCATCTGCCTACGGGAGATGACGCAGCGGTCGGGTGGTAGGCCAAGTCCCTCCAGGGATGTAGCGCCACGGAGTTTAGTTTAGTTTACATGAAGATAAGTTTGCAAGTTTCTCGAAAACGGATCAAACGATTTTATTTAAATTTTGCACATCGGTTGGTTATACCAAGAGCTAAAACTTTTACTTTATATAAATGGACAGAAGGGGATCATGAATACACGTCTAAATGGGAAAACACTCTATGATTTGAATGAAACTCACTATGAGGGGGGGGGGGGCTAGGGAACTCGAATCTGAGTCTTTTTTCCCCGAAAGGCACCTCGAAATCGGGTTTTTTTTATTTTTTATTTTTATTTGATGTCTACTGTTCACAAAACTGCTGATAATATTAACAATAATAATAATAGTATAATTTATAATACTATTTCCCTGCCGGCCATATTATATGGACGTGAGACATATCCCCTTACTGGTCGGGAAAAACATAAACTGCGAGTGTTCGAAAACAGGGGGCTTAGGAAAATATTTGGGCCTAAGAGACATGAAAATGGGGACTGGAGAAAACTGAATAACGACGAGCTTCATAACCTGTACTCTTCACCGGATATAGTAAGGGTAATTAAATCACGGGGGAGGAAATGGGCTGGACATGTTGCACGCATGAGGGAAGAAAGACATATCTCAATATTATTGACTGGGAGACCCGAAGGGAAAAGACCACTTGGAAGACCTAGTCGTAGGTGGGAGGACAATATTAGGATAGACGTAAGGGAAGTAGGATTTGCGAGGGATGGTTGGATACAGTTAGCACAGCAAAGGGTTGAATGGCGGGCTCAGGTAAGCGCGGCAATGAACCTCCGGGTTCCATAAAATAGATAATTTTCCTTTATTTTGCTGAGGTATTGTCTATTGCCATTCAGTAAGTAAGTAATAATAATATATTGCCCTGATTTGATCAAGAAACTCTCTTAGCGCGGAAGATTTTAACTTTAGTGCCCAAGTTTATTGGGCTTTTTCTTTATTTGGATAAACCTGTGACAACACTGAAAGCTTTTACAATCATCCTTTACATAAAATACTCATTTCTACATTTATTGCCATGATATTCTTATATTGAACGTTTCCTACGTGTTTGAAAGAGATTATACACATGGGAAAAAAGTTGAACAACCAGTTGACTGTCGTATTAAGCCCCTTCTTGAGCTGTAACGCGAAGGTTTTATTGGGCTGTAGTGGTTTCGACTGGCAAGCTTGTTTGTTAAGTACCTATCGACCCGATGGTAACAGCTCGTCAAGGGTTTCAATGACGGACATAATACACCAAGTTCAATCATTAAATTCAACTTCAACAGCTATGCGATGATCAGTATGCGAATAGTAATAATAACAATAAAATTAGGTAAACTGATGTAACAAACTGCCAGAATGCTTTTCTTTAATCATTGATAATTGCAATTATGATATGCAGAAAATAAGTTCATTTTTGTAATCGAATTCCGAGTTAAGCTCCAGATCGACTCATTAAGCAGGGAAGAACAGAGGTATAAAGATTGATAAGTATATATGAAGGAATATATGGGTAGTGTTATTTGTCAATGCTACCTGCACTGCAACTTCAAAAGCCGTATGTGAACACTGTAAAACAATATGTTATGAGATCTGACTTGCATTTGTTAAATTCTTTCTAATGTATTACCATAAAATAGGCAGTAAATTGGGCATAACTCCGGTACCGGTTAACCGATTTGGTCCAATATCAACAGGCTTCTTCCCATTGACGTTATAAATGAGTATACCAAGTTTCGTGAAAATCCGATAAAGCTTATTTGGGTTATCGCGCGTACAGACAGACAGACAGACATTTTCCCGTCCACCATAAAATCTTAGAAAGTACAACTCTGGCACCTAATAACGCATGTAATTTTTTTTATATTTTAAAGGAGTTACAGCAATTTTTAGTTTTTCGAAAACATATTTCCCGTTTCTACCTCTTGATCCGCTTTTGCCCATCTCTATATTTTATGTATGTCTCTCATCCTCTCTTTCTCCACCCTATTTACCTTCTAGTTCTTTCATTCCCTTCTACTTCTCTTCCTTTAGGTCTCTATATATCTCTCTCTGTAGATCTTTCTGCCTCGCTTTTAGATAGATTTCGAAGAAAAATCTACCTATTGCAATGGATACCATGTCATGACTTTCGAAAAATTCTTTCATATATTTACGTTTCATGCCTCCCTAAGTACGAAACCACCGTCCGTTCAATTTTTTTGGTGATATTTATATATGTATCTTTACACGCTAGCGGCCGTAATTTTGAAGATATCTGAACCAAATTGTATTACATTATTTCTAGGCCCAATAGTTCGGACAAGTTCGTTAATGAGCAAAATTGGCCCAAGGAGGTGGTCGGGGGAGGGGGTTGAAATTTTAGAACATTTATATTTCGGCCCTTATGAAGTATAGAGGGAAACTTTGTTTGAATAAATTAGAGTACTCCCTATGGAGTTCACAGTGACACCAACGATTTGGAGGTTTTGGGGGTACGAGTGGGGGTGGGGGATGGAAATTAAAAAAAATTGAAACTACGTTTTGTGGGGTATCGTTGAAAAGCTCTTAATGAGTACTCTACAAATCAATAACTAGTTTCTCGATAGCTCTCATATAAAGCGAGATTTGAATGTTTGAAAAAGTGCTCTTTCCTCTTTTTTGCAGTTATTATTGCGGGTTTGTCATGCCAAGGCTAAAGAAGAAGAGTGCTGTGCAGCGACAATAAATTAAACCAAAAGCACTTCGAAATCTACCTCAGCCTGTAGGCTTGCCTAAAGGAATTTTATTTTTCTAACCTTTCCTATCGGTCTCTCGAACAGTCGCTCTTTCTCTAAGCCTCATAGTTCTCTCTCCGTCTCTCGTCTGGGAGGGAAGGAAGAAGTCCTTCAGTTGCACTCTGCTAGCGACAGCAAGTGTATGAAATATTATTATGCAAAGTCAAGTGAATTACCGCCCCCACCTCATAAACTCTCACATCTGTGGGGCCGTTAAACTACGATCACAGAATTTGTTGCAATTTTATGTTGAACTTAACACGTATTAGAACGGGGAAGACAAATTCAGCACAAAAATTTAGGGTTCGCTTCACTATGCCTTATACAAATGTTCAGGCATTTTATTCGCACGGGTAGGCCTATATTACTCACAGGGAAATTCCGTATCAAGGTGTTGGTAGCTTTTGTTTTTATGATTTGTTTTACAGAGTAATATTGATATTTAAAAAAGGGCTTAAGGGAGACATACAGCTTTCGGTGAAATTCATAGGTGAGACATAGGTGAATTTTATTATTTTTTCCTCAGCAATGAATTGCTCTACAATCTGGTAATCTGACATATTCTTTATTGACTGCTTTTATAGTTACATATTATTTTCAAAATTAACCAAACTGTTACGGTTATGGGTAATTTTCTTAATTTCCAAAAATGGCAATATTTTTTAGTGATTCTTTTTTCTATCTGTTTGCAAACATCATACGAATAACTTCATCTACAATCTTTGGAATATCTACAGTATAAGTAGTTTTAAAACACCAGTTTTTTAAATTTTCTTTTTAATTAAAATATATATTTTTAAAATAATAAACTATTAATGTTAAATGAATGATTGTAGATAGTGTTGTTCATATGATATTAACAAATACACAGAAAAATAATTACTCAGAAATATTGATAGGTGCAGAAGTTATCAAGAAAACGGCATTTCAGTGTATGAAATGTGGCTGCCATTTTGTAAAGATAATTACCCATAACTGTAATAGTTTGATTAATTCTGAAAATAGTATGCAACTGTGTAAGTAGTCAGTCAATACAAAGTACAGTATATTAGATTGCAAGATTGTTAAATTGTATTTCAAATGTCCAAATTGGCATTTTAAGCACTAAAATTGTAAAATTGGCTTTAAAGGTCCAAATAGGCATTTTAGGGCACTATAAAACTCTATAAATATAAATGATATATCATGAAATGTGAACATATTTTTTTTTTTTTTTTAAAGTGTGCGTGGAACGCCACGCGACACAAGTGAAGCTTGTTTTAATTTTTGGATTATTAAATTTTGGATTATTGGATTTTTGAATTTTGGATTGCTGGACTTTTTAATATTGGGTTTTTGGACTTTTTCAATTTTGGTATTTGAATTTTTTTTAATTTTTGATTTTTTATTATTAAATTTTGAATTTTTTATTTCTATTTTTTTTTATTTTTAAATTTTGGATATTTGGATTTTTTTAATTTTGGAATTTTTATTTTTAAATTTTCGATTTTTGGGCTTTAAATTTTGGATCTTTGAAATTTTTTTTTAATTTGTATGCCCCCCTTTAAATAAACGAAGATCATTTGTTATTGTAATGGAAAATAAGTTAAAAAAGGGTGAACATTTTTGAAGATGCAGTTCAGTAATGTTTAAATGTATGCAGTTACGCTTGGTGATTTATTAAGAACTTGTTAATAAAAAATGAAAAAAAGAAAGGCGAGAATCTAACAATTTTCCTATAAATCAACCAGTCAAAAAGTCTTGGACAAGGGATAAAGAAAGAGTCATCCCCATCTTGATATTTCAGTTGCCATGACGGCCAAGGCTGGTAAAGTGCTACTTTTCGGCGTGTCAACAGTCCGACAAGCAGTTGTTTTACAGAGCGTGTGCTTAAAATTTTATTTTCGTCTATTTAGATTGTTACAAACCATTTATATTCCCCGCAGCAACTAACACCTTAACCTTTATTTCATACATTTTTCAAACAAATACATGTACATTAGTACATCATCAGACATTGTGACTGTTGTGTCTCCAAAGCTGAACTGAAGATGATGCAACTTGCATCGAAATGCATTTTCAAGTATTAGACGCATCTGGGACCAAGAAGAAGTTTTATTAATTTGACAACAGTGTTTTTAACGTGTGCTTGTGCCTTCTATGTTATTATATATATTTTATAAAAGGCCCCAGATAAGTGAAACGACAAGGGTTCTAAGGTGGACAATCTCTCTATTTTAAAACTATTTTAACCCTGTCTGAAGATGAAATTCATTAATAAATACATGTAAGTTAATATGTTCTTTATGCCTGCCCCTATCAACTATGTTTATGTCATGTTTATGTTACGTAATAAAACATAAAATTCTGTATGCATCACTTCTATATAGTTCAAGTTTGAACCAACTTTAATACAACTTGAGATTCTGGAAATTTCACCCACCCCTTGCCGGTAAAACAACAAACATAGATCCAGTATTTGAAACACAAAGACAAGCTTAATAATACTACTTGTACACAAAAGATTCACGAAATGTAGCAGAAAAAAAAAACATCGACCTACCGTGGACAAACAAATGATGGAGTAGAAGTTAACAACGAAAAATCTTACTACAAGAAAAAATGGAAAGGGAAACAGCAGAAAGAGATTGAATAACTGATGGTTGACAGAAGAGGATAAACAAACAGGAAGTATTTTAAGGGAAACAGAAATTCTTTCCGGGTGAAAGGACAACAGACAAGTATACAATATTTCATTCTTAACAATCTTGAAAGAGGGGAAAGAAATAAATCTACTATACCGGGTGTTAATGATTAACACCGAAATATTTTACCTGTGTATAGAGAGAATATAGACAAGCAACTTTTATTAAGAGATATTTGCTCTATGACGTAAAATGTGTACTATAGGGCATTAAAGTCATTACAATTTGGTGCTCATAAGTCAATAATGAAGCGAAATAGGGTTAAAAATTTTCATTAAATTGACTTCTTGATAAAAACCTGATTCTTAATCATTCATCAACAGCTATATCATAATTTAGTATTTCCGTAATCTGCGAAATTTACAGACTAATCACATGACTGGCCGCCACTACGTTAGTGTTTAATTTATTACTCCAGTGTTAACAACGAAGTTCCTTTGTTTCACATTTTTTCCAAATGTTAGAAGTCAGTGGCGGCCATGCCCTGAGAGATTTTATGTTGTAACAAGAAAAATTAAACCCCTAGAGCACAGCCAACGCCACCTATTAACAAGACAGTATTAAAAAAAAAAAAAAAATTGTGAGATTAATTACCATAGCAACCGGGGGAAAAAAGAGCATCGAATGACTTGGACGAAACTCTCTATGCGGGGGATTTTTGGACTAGGGGACTCGAATCAGAGGTCTTTTTTTCCCCAGCCATCGATCTTTAATTGTGAAATGTAGCCTACATCGAAACCGAGATATTTAATCTTTTAATTACCAACTGTTTTAATTGCTTATGCATGATTTCGTAAGGTTCATGAGTTTGTGGTACGTTTAAATAGTGTCATTTCGAATCTTTATGCCCATACGGAAGGACTTGATTCGTTCTGTTCGTTTAACTACTATGTGCCAGAATGTTACTGTATGAGATTGTGTGGGGGACGGGAAAATGTCTGTGTCCCTGTACGCGCTATATCTCAAATACGCTCTATCGGATTTTCATGAAATTTGGTATACGCATTTATAAAGTCCATGCAAAGAAGCCTGTTGATATTGGACCAAATCGGTTGACCGGTACCGGAGTAATGCCCAATTTAGTGCCTATTTTATGGTAATATGTTAGAAAGAATTTATCAAATGCAAATCAGTTTTCATGACAACATATTGTTTTACAGCGTTCATATATGGCTTTGGAAGTTGCAATACAATTAGCTGTGACAAATAATACTATTCCTGTAGATATGCTTATCAAATTGGACCGTTAAATTGAGTGAGGTGCCCGAGATGGTAACGTCTTGGACTCGCATTGTGGAGATCACTGGTTCAAATCCCGAAAACGGCCAATTTGACTTCTTTTTTTTTCCCCTTTTTTGTGAGTCTGCGATTGCCAAGATATCACAAATCTGTCTAGTTCAGCAGATGCTGGACGGTTTTAATCTGATTTTTTAAAATAAAAACTAGACCTTTGTTCTTCCGTAAGCCCTGCTTAATGAATCGATCTGGAGCTTAACTCGGAAATCGATTATAAAAATAACTTATTTTCTGCATATCATAATTGCAATTATCACTGATTAAACAAAAGCATTCTGGCACTTTGTTACATCAGTTTACCTGATTTGTTTTATATTTGTTACGGAAAAACAATATAAGTGAAGATAAAATTACATAATTCATGCAATTTATGTAAAAACGATGTAGGCCTAAGTCTTAATAAATATGTTGTTATTTTTTGCACGACGTAACTAATTAGTGGTACTTACGAATACTGTTGCCGTGGATCGTAACTTGACATTCCCGCACGCAATCTGGTTGCTATGAAAACAAAAGAAATCTCCGTGCTGTAAAAATTACAAAAAGCACAAGTGCCGTAAATAAAATCATCATAATACAAGCCTTTATGGAAGACCGGAACCAAGGCCCCCTAGTTTGTGACGACTTTAACAGAATAAAAATTCAGTCCCCATAACAACCAACAGATGCGAATCACTTTCTGAAATATAACATCCATCTTCAATAGTGTAGGCTATATACATAATATTTTCAGCTAATATCTCAATTAATGCAATTAAATTGATATAAATAATCATCGTGGAAAAAATAGCATGCAATACTCGTGCCGTAAGCGCATAACGGATCTCGGAAATTGAAAAAACTCGGCGCAAGCGCCTCGCTTTTTCAAACTCTTTCCTCGATCCGTAAGCACCGCTTACGGAACTAGTATCGCATTACAATATTATTTTAAATAAACTATTTAAATAGCAGTTAAGCAAAAAATCGAGGGCACCTGCTGGTGAAGTTAGAGTTAATCCCCGTGTACACACGACACGATGATGATTAATGGAGTGCAGAAGACTTATTAGTAAGATTTGTGAGAGCGCAGGGAAAAGCGAAGAACAAGAACCGGCTCTTTTAATTTCGCGGTGTGTGCGTCCCTTGAAAGCCCTGGTCTAATCAAGTCGACACACTGTACAACATGCGTGTGAAAGCGGCAGAAGTCTCAGTTCAACTCCATAAAGTTGGTAGGTTAATAACTTCGTCATCAGGGTAACCTGGAGCTTAGTTAATCTCTATATATATAAAAGGCTTTGTCCTGACTGACTGATTGACTGAATGACAGGAATCAACGTACAGCCTAAACTATAAAAGGTAGAGACTTGAAATTTTGACAGTACCTTCGCTTCATAATGTAGGTGCTCACTAAGAAAGGATTTTGAAAAATTCTGATTCTAAATGCCAAAAATTAAATGTTTTTGAAAATACTTAATCCCTTTTTACATAGAATTATCAATTCCAAATCACAGAATATATTGTTGCCAAATGGTATCAGGTGGGCTTGGAAAAAAACAAATGAAATGCACTTTTGACAAATAAGAGATGATATCAAAATAATTCATGTTATAAATAAATATTACAGAATGAAATCCACTAAAATAATGGAATCACATAACTTTCTCTACCCTGGACATAGAGAAAACAAAACGAGGTATGGTAATGTGTATATTATTATATTATATCGCAGGTTTTTGGAGAGAAAAGTATGAAGGCTTTATGGTAACATAAGAGTGGGAAATTTCCCGCCTCGATATTACAATTTTATGTTACAGGAATTTCTGTTTCTTCTTATTTAAACCTCTACCAGGCTTGCTGTGCACTGTACAAGCGATGGGATGCAAAATTCTAGATCCTCTATGAGCCATAAAAAATTATATCAAGCGTTTTCTGAGGGAATAGTTTGAGTGTAATAAGTCGTTCTTCCTATTTCAAATTATAAATGCCTATATAAGGACCTAGAATTTAAAATTGAAAATCCTTCATAAGCTAATTTCCAATTGCAAAATACAAAACCCGGGCGACGCCGGGTCTTTTAAGCTAGTAGTTTATAATGATAAAACATGTGTCGAAACGCATCTCAAGAATGTTTCTAACCTAAGAAGCTTCAGGCTATTGATTCTGCGCAGAAGCTGACCGGATACTACAGAATTATAAGAAATTTTAATGATTTCATAATATGATACTCTTATACAGGTATATAAATATAATCTGAGAATATTCGAAAACAGAGGGCTTAGGAAAATATTTGGGCCTAAGAGAGATGAAAATGGGGACTGGAGAAAACTGCATAACGACGAGCTTCATGACTTTTACTCTTCACCGGATATAGTAAGGGAAATTAAATCACGGAGGATGAAATGGGCTGGACATGGGGGAGGAAAGATATATCTCAAAAGTATTGACTTGGGAGAACCGAAGGGAAAAGACTACGTGGAAGACCTAGACGTAGGTGGGAGGACAATATTAGGATGGATTTAGGAGAAGTAGGATTTGAGAGGGTTGATTGGATGGAGTTAGCACAGAATAGGGTTGAATGGCGGGCTCAGGTAAGCGTGGCAATGAACCTTCGGGTTCCATGAAATAGATAATATTGCCATTGAGTAAAAGTAAAGTAAAAAAAAAAAAACCTAAGCTCCGGGACTCTAGACTCTACATCCCTGGAGAGACTTGGCCTACCACCTGACCGCGCGTCATCTACCACAGGCAGCATCCCGACACCCACGGCCGTTAATGGTGGTTTGCATGACCGGAGCCGCTACTTCTCTATCAAGTAGCTCCTCGATTTGAATCACGAGGCTGAGTGCACTCCTACCAGGCCTCCCTACCTCAGAAAAATCCGAGGAGGTACCGTGGATCGAACCTGGGCCGACGGATTTGTAGTCGGAGTAGGAGTAAGCTTAAATAATAAAAATAAAAAATTAAATTAATTAGAGGAAATTTTCTGCGATTCTCACAACGTAGAATAATACAAGAATTCCTCAAGGTTCAGTGCTGGGTTTTAAGTTTATAGGGAACGGAGGGAAATTCAGCTGATGATCCTTAAGGGAATGCACCACTGAAATTACTAAAATCGAAAGTTTTCAAACAATATAGCTCAAAATTTTACCATTCACTTGTGTCATGCATTTATTGTATGGTTTAAAATTTCATCCTAATATCTTGAAAAGTTTTTGAGTTATTAATTTTCTTAGTATAAAAGTAGAGCGATTTTCAAAATACTCCACACGATGAAAATTTTCAAAAATTAATTTTTTCACAAATGCACTTTATTTATTTAACTATGAAGAAAAAATTTGTCATATGATTTTTTCTAAGGTTTATGGTTCCTGAGATAAAAAAAAGTGTAAGTTATATATATTTATATTTCAAAATTTCAAAAATATATTTATTTTGAAAATTCATAACTAATAAAATATTCATGATTTCAAAAATTCATACGACAGATTTTTATAACTACACCTTAAGAACATGTGCTGAAAATTTGAGAGAAATTGCATAAAGACTTCATCGTGTGGAGTGTTTTAAATTATAAAAAATGATGGAAAAAAATAGTTAGATAAACGATCTTTAAGGGCAGGCAGTTAGCAGTCAGGAACGTGCGCAAGGCCATTTAAAAAGTCACCTGACGCCCTTTAAACACGCAGAATGTCATAAACGAAAATAGATTCTGAAACTAGAATGTTTGTAGAATTTTATCAGTACAAAAATGAAAAATGACTTTTTTTCACAACTTTTAACAAATCTCAGTGGTGCATTCCCTTAAACCGCGATAAAATTAATTTTACAAATAATAGCCTATTTTTTCTTTCTTTCTTTCTTTCTTTAGAAAGCGGCACTTCTAGACCCCTGGCTGCTAGGTGTTGCAGCCAGTCTGGGAACTTTGGAGATGTGTGGTTTTTGCAAGTGAATCATCACCGCTAGCGCGTGGTGTTTATTTTTAAATTTCAGTCTGGAGCCGCGATTAAAGCTTGAAGATATAAGTTCTGAAAATAACTCAAATCCGCAAGGAAGTGCATGACCAGAGAGAATCGTTCGTATACTGGAAAAAATATATGTAAAGACATAAAAATGAAGGAGAGGACCAAAAGAAAGAAAAAAAAACAGCAACGTTCGTCACTAACGCGCTTAGTCCTCTAACAGCAACACGTATTTAACGTAATAGGTGGCCTTGTTTGCTAAAACCAGCAACGAAAAATTAAAAGGTGTATCTATACACTTACTTAATCAATGGCAATAAACAATTCCTAAGCAAGCTAAAGGAATATTATCTATTTTATGGAACCCGAAGGTTCATTGCCGCGCTTACCTGAGCCCGCCATTTAACCATATTCTCTGCTAACTCCATCCAACCATCCCTCACAAATCCTACTTCCCTTAAATATATTCTAATATTGTCCTCCCACCTACGTCTAGGTCTTCCAAGTGGTCTATTCCCTTTGGGCTTCCCAGTCTATACTTATAAACAACAAAATCATGATGGCACTGACCAGTAACACCAACTTTAACATGGATTTAAACACATATTTGCTCATAAAACAACAACCCGAAGGTTCATTGCTGCGCTTACCTGAGCCCACCATTCAACCCTATTCTGTGCTAACTCCATCCAACCATCTCTCGCAAATCCTACTCCCCTTAAATCTATCCTAATATTGTCCTCCCACCTACGTCTAGGTCTTCCAAGTGGTCTCTTCCCTTCAGGTCTCCCACTCAATACTTTTGAGATATGTCTTTCCTCCTCCATTTCAACCTTCGTGATTTAATTACCCTTACTATATCCGGTGAAGAGTACAGGTTATGAAGCTCGTCGTTATGCAGTTTTCATCTGTCTTAGGTCTGAATATTTTCCTAAGCCCCCCAGCAACCAGCAACGAAAAATTAAAAGGTGTATTTACACACTTATTCAATAGCAATAGACAATTCCTAAGCAAGCTAAAGGAATATTATATATTTTATGGAACCCGGAAGTTCATTGCCGCGCTTACCTGACCCCGCCATTCAACCCTATTCTATGCTAACTCCAACCATCCCTCGCAAATCCTACTTCCCTTAAATCTACCCTAATATTGTTCTCCCACCTACGTCTAGGTCTTCCCCGTGGTCTTTTCCCTTCCGGTCTCCCAGTCAATACTTTTGAGATACGCCTTTCCTCCCCCATTCGCGCAACATGTCCAGCCCATTCCATCCTCCGTGATTTAATTACCCTTACTATATCCGGTGAAAAGTACAGGTCATGTAGCTCGTCGTTATGCAGTTTTCTACAGTCCACATTTTCATCTCTCTTATATAGGTCTGAATATTTTCCTAAGCCCCCTACACACAACATAGATTTATTACTTAATAAAATCCTAGTTAATTTTATTACACAGTGCCATCAAACAGTCCGCTAAGAAACGAGTATGAAAGGAAGAGAGGGAGAAATACCAACCTTCGCGTGGGTGGCGAACATAACAAGAACTGCGGAGAGACTTACTGATGGCACTGTTCAACGTGTTTCAAGATTTATTAAAAAAATTCTTGTCGTGTCCAGTTTTTTGGGGAAAATTTGTATTTTTTAGAAGAAAATGACCTGACTTTCATTTTTGCTTCCTCTGCACGTACCATAGGTACTATAGGTAGAGGAAGTAGTCCTATTGTTTTCGACCCCCAAATTCCAAGTTGATTTTTTAACATATACTGTATACACATTTTGAGGTACCCTGAATCCAAAAATACTATTTTCAGAAACATGTCTGTGTGTGTGTGTGTGTCTGTCATTGTGTCTATGTGGATGTCTGTGAACAGGCTAGCTCCAGAACGGAAAATCGTATGAAAATGAAATTTTGTATTTGGATCAGGTACCTTTTGAAGATGTGACCCGAAGATTGGGGTACGCCGTAGCGTAGTGGTTGAGGCGCTGCGCTACAAACCGGAAGGTCGCGGGTTCGATCCCCGATGAGGTCGTTGGAGTTTTTCAATTGGCCTAATCCTTCTGGTGGCACTATGGCCCTGGGGTCGACTCAGCCTCCAACAGAAATGAGTACCAGGAGCAATCCTGGGGGTAAAGGCGGCCGGTGCGTAAGGCTGACAACCTTACCACCTTCATGTGCCGATGTCTAAAAATCTGGGAGCCTCAACCTCCTGGAACCCTCTGGGCCTCCATGGCCTGTAATAGGGAACACTTTACTTTACCCGAAGATTGGCAACAAGTTTCTCTTATTTTTACATGAAGAAATTTTTATTTTTTACTACTTTCTCGAAAACGGCTCTAATGATTTCCACTAAATTTTGCACACGGGTTGCTTATACTAAGAACTAAAACTTTTATTTGAAACATTTTTCCGAAAAAATTCTCTGAAGGGTAGTTATAAACCACCCTAAAGGGCTCCTTTTATTTGGGCAGAGGAAGTTATGCCTATGTGAATTTCACATCAGATTTTTTATGCCTGGTAACCGTAGTTATGAGATCAAACTAATGTAAAAGAAAGAGGAGGTAATCTCATTTGAAAATACACCTAGCAAGAGTTCTGACATGTGTGGTAGGGAAGACAGAAAGCCGATGGGACGTTATGGACCAAAAAGAAGAAGAAGAATAGGGACAGAACTGGGAGAGAGGGTTGGGGTAGGAGAATGGGAGGTAACAGTTCGCAGCGACTGTGGTGTGGATAAGGAAAAGCGGCTTTACCTCCCAAGAATAAATGATAATAAAATACGGTCTGTCATAAAGTAAAATAAATCTTCTGGAAAACAGTTGGAATTTTAATTCTTGCGTATTTTCTATACCACTTTACAGAAATTGGTATGTTTACTGGTCCACATGAGCATTATATAAACTAAAAACTAGGGATGGGTCCTCGATACTTTCGATACCTCGATACTCTCGATACTTGCATGGTATCGGCTTCGAACGATACTTGAGAAAACTCGCTCGGTACTTTTTCGATACTTTTGTAATTCTGCAATTAAGTGAGAATACTAGTATTTTTTTAACAAAAACCTGTTAAAAAACGAATTTTAGTTTTAATGTAAAGTTTAAAAATAATTATTGGCTACTAATGATATTAAATTTTCTCTCATTAAATATGCACACTTAATTAATTTAGCTGGTATTACACAGTTCTCTCAACTTTTAAATTTTTAATGTACCTATTTATTGAAACTGGAAATGTTGACGGTATCTAGTATCGAAGTATCAAGGGAAAAATCGTGTATCGGTATCGAGTATCGAGAAAATCTGGTATCGACCCATCCCTACTAAAAACTAAACTAAACTCAGTGGCGCAACATCCCAGAAGGGACAAGGCCTACCAACCGACCACTGCGTCATCTACCAAAGGCAGATGGCAGGATTGGGGAGCATGTGGTCAGCATGCTGACAATCATGCCAGCATTAAATAAAAATTATAGGTCAGAAAAATCACACATCCATATTAGTAACTTAATAAAATAAACTGATGTTATAAAGTGCCAGAATGCTTTTGTTTAATCAGTGATAGTGGCAATTATGATATGCAAAAAAATAAGTTATTTTTGCAATCGATTTGCGAGTTAAGCTCCAGATCGATTCGTTAAACAGGGAAGAACAATGATCTAAAGTTTGATACTTAACCTTAATTCAAACTCGTATAGACTTATCTAAGAAATTCTTAAAATATGTGAACATTTCACAAAATGCACTGGCAAAGAACTCCGTTTAATGTAAGTAGGCCTAATTATTTCTTTTTTTTAACATATCATATGATAATTTGGAACTGAATTGCTTGAGCATTTTGCTTCTTCGGGTGTCAATCATTTTTAAAAATTGAATATGTGTTTACATTGTAAGGGATAGAGTTAGTGTGCTTTTGTTTATTTCTTATTCTATTTTAATTTTTCGCCTCTTTCTTTTGTTGTGTATTGAATAATCATGCTGGGCCCGTGCGAAAGTTTGAAATTTGTTTTGTAATTTTAGTTATTTAACTTCCTCCAGTTAGAGGTTACATTTAGCCAACAGCAACAAAAATTAAAATGTGAATCCGCTATGAATGCTTGTATAAATGGTTCTGGATATTTCATTACTGAAAGAAACGTCATAATCCTAATAACATGATTTTAAGTTCAGGCCTATATACGTGAGGCTCAATTTCGTGCACAATATACAAACCCACAGCGGACTGCAAAGAAAACAATTAACACAGTGATAGGTACAGAGTTTATTATATTGAACTTTATTGTGTATTTCTGCATGAAATTTCTCTCACTCTCTCACTCTCTCTCTCTCTCTCTCTCTCTCTCTCTCTCTCTCTCTCTCTCTCTCTCTCGTAGTTTTACCTCTCCCTTATAAAGACCTTTATGCGGCATGCGCCGCTCGGGCCTTACCGGGCTGTGACCTGTCGGGAGAGGAATGAATTTTATCATGATCTTAATCCTTAAAAACGAAATTTTGAATAACATACAGTACTTGGAAATAAAGCCGCAAAAAAGGAAAATGTGATAACATAAACCGAATATTTTATCATAGGTAATCCCACGAGAGTTGACGAGTTTATCGAAAGATTCGCGACTGCGCAGCAGGAGCGAATTTATCTCATGAAACTCGTCAACTCGAGTTGGATTTATTAAGACTATTCCATGAATAAAAATGTAACGGATTATACAAAATAATAATTACTTCCGTGCTTTGTTGTATAAAACAAAACTAACAGTTGTGAGATCACGGCATAATGAATCAACCATCCATGAATCGATTCGAGTTACCATGTAGTAACCAATGCTACCAATGGTGCATATAAGACATAGTTAACTTCATTCAGGTAAGCTAACAGCAGAACAGATTAAAAGCACACGAACTGGCTTGCACCGAATCGAAATTGTGTTTTTAATCAAAGTACATTTATATTATTTCAATTTCCAAACAAGTTATGTTGTATTTAAAATAATCTTTTTTTATGCTGCTTAATGGCAACATGTGACTGATACTCGCGTCTCCAGTAACGAGCAGACGGTTTTATCACAATAAAACGCCATCCTCGCGATTCATACAAGAATATTGAAAGATAAACTGCTGTGATTGGTCTATATCCGAGGAATTGCTACACGTTATTGGTCAATATCAAACACGCAGCGTATGAGTTGAATAGTCACAATATAGCATTTTTTCAATATATCAGTATAAATCCGTACGGTACTGCATAAAAATGGTAACATTACCCGACTGATGGCATTATCCGAGATTACATTAAGCGGCGTTCACTGTGTATAGCTTTAAAAATTTTCAAAATAGAAGTTTCACCCTCTACCTCCCTTGTGGTTGATATATAAATAAAATAAAAATAAAATAAAAATAGCCTTCAATCCCTAAAGGGCAATGGCCTCTCCTAAAAGGAGGGTAGCTCGATTGTTCTTCCCACATTTGAGCTACGAATGTGGAATTTTCCTGTCTTTGTCCTTCTGAATTCGTTTGTCTTGGTCTCTGGTAACGTTTAGTCTACACTTTCTCCTTTTCACTCCACTATTCACTTATTTTCACTTTCACTGTCTTAGTCTGTTCTTAGTATTTTATGGGGGAAAATATGCCTGTATACCGGATTTTCAACAATTTTCCTCCTCTCCCCAGACGTTTGTGAAGTAGATGACTAAAATGATTCTGTCGATCATAACTATACTCGATCCAAGATGTGTACGGAGCAAAAGTAAACAACAGACTTGTCTTGACTAACTGTGTCCTGTCGTTTCATTGGTTAATCGTACTAGCGACAAGCTCAGTCAGATGTTTACTTCCATTCCGCACACATCGTACGATTATTTATATCCTATGTAATTGTGAGTCTCTGAGCAAAATTTCTCGGCCCTTTCACGTCCAAGTAATACCATAGTTTCCGGAGGGGGGGGTTGAGAGACGATGGGCTTACCACCTGTCCCTCTGCCCTCTCTAGGAAAATAAGCGTAACAAAATTCACATAGGTACAGAAACCTCCACTTGGAGGCCCTTCGCCCCAACATGGGGGCAAAGAATTCGAGAGAGTGAGAGAGTGAGAGAGTGAGAGAGTGAGAGAGAGAGAGAGAGAGAGAGAGAGAGAGAGAGAGAGAGAGATGTAATTGTGAAAACATAAGTTCTGTTTAGTGAGTTATTTGCTTTCGTATTTATTATCAATACACGTTTTACAACATATAACTAGCAAACAAGATTGCATTTGTTTTTATCGTTGCCTTGGCAAATTTGTCGATTCTGAAGAAAAACAAGTGACATAAGTTAATAAATACAAGACGTATTTTATAACGTAAATAATTCGTTGTACATTTCATTTACATAATGAGTGATGAAGTACACAACATATTGTAAATAAAAGTAATAGGCATAACCTTTAATAATATGTATTATAGAAGAAAATTGCTAGCCAGGGCCTTCAGAACTTACGTCACCAATAAAGAAACTTGTGAGGAAAAGGTCTGTCTAGCGGCGAGAAGATGCATATTGTAAATATATATATATAACATTTGGAATCGAACCCGGGACCCTTGGCGCTTAATCTAGGAGCGTAAAATAGTATATTGCGATACAAGTGCCGTAAGCGGTGCATACGGATCGAGGAAAGAGTTTGAAAAAACGAGGCGCTTGCGCCAAGTTTTTTCAATTTCCGGGATCCGTTATGCGCTTACGGCACGAGTATTGCATGCTATTTTTTGCACGATGATTATTTATATCAATTTATTTATATTAATTGAGATATTGACTGAAAATATTATGTTTATACACTATTGAAGATGGATGTTATATTTCAGAAAGTGATTCGCATATGTTGGTTGTTATGGGAACCGAATATTTGTCCTGTTAAAGTTGCCACAAACTGGGGGGCCTTGGTTTCGGTCTTCCATAAAGGCTTGTATTATGATGACTTTAATTACGGCACTTGTGCTTTTTTGTAATTTTTACCGCACGGAGATTTCTTTTGTTTTTCATAGCAACCAGATTGCGTGCGGGAATGTCAATTTACGGCAACAATATTCGTAAGGACCACTAATTAGTTACGTCGTGCAAAAAAAAGAAAGAAAGAAAGTTCAATTGACTTTACTGTACGTAGTCTCCAAACGAACTCTTGTGAACTGTGTTTTGTACATTCACATTAGGTTGTTTACTTTTGCTCTCTACACATCTTGGATGAAGTATAGCGTGGCATAGAGATCATTTTCAGTGACGCGACCAATAAAAACCTATCTTCATAGCTACCATGACATTAACAGGAATAAGAGTATTAAAGTATTAAACTAATTTATGACCACCGCTGGTATTAATACACCCTGTACTGACAGGGCTGGATTCAATTGTTTTTAAAGTAGATAGCTGGGGGTTGTCAGTCACATGGTTTTAATTATTTCGCTACCCAAAGCCACATATCTCAGTCTGAGTCACAAATTGAAATACTTTCACGTTGGCAGCGTGCCAAGTCCCGGGCTCGAACCCCCACATGCGACCTGACCCGCATTCTTTAATCAAACTGCAGGCTGTCACCCTTATTTATGCTCTCTGCAGCCCCACCCTTCTGTTACCGTATCCTTCACCATTGCAATTATATATGTAGTGAGTAATTATTGATTAAACGAAATATCAAGTATAATTTGAAATAATCAATCAGAAAAAGGCAATTACTTGATTCTGAAACATATTCAGATTCTTGAAATATCATTTACATTTTCATGTCCAAACTCAAGTAACTTCTTCTAACCAAGGTAACGTCTGGGAAGTCCCAGGTTCAAATCTCGTGGCCGGCTAAATCGACATGGGTTTTTTTCATGGTTTCCCTAGTCGTAAAGGCATATGGCCTGTATCATATCCATTTAAATTAATATCAGTTGAAATTTACTCCATAAAAATACACAAAGAATAGAAACAATTGACAAGCAATAGTTCCATGGCCTACCCTACTGTATAGACACAAATCCCGAACTCCTGATATGGCCTCGCAGCTAAAAGAAGTATAAAAACAGCTGAAATAAACAAATTTAAAAAAAACTTCATCTACTTTACCTGGTAGATCTAGAACCTTCAAGGATATAGCCCTATGGAGTGAAAAGCTTAGTTAGTTTAGATGGTTTATAGTTTAACGACGGGCATGTACTGCAACTTAGGCCTGTGACGGTCGCCAGTGTGCCGGAATTTTGTCCCGCAGGAGTTCTTTTACATACCAGTTAATCTACTGACATAGGCCTGTTATATTTATGTACACATAAATGCCATCGATCTGGGCTGGGATCGCAACCTTGGGCACAGAAAGCCACCAAGGCCGACAATTACTTTACATTGATTATAATGCATTAAATGGTAGTGATCATGGATTAAGGGGTGTCGGAAGTGTTTAGAGTGATTTTCGAAACTACTTGTCATAGAAACTTGAAATTTTGCACCCTTAACAGAAATTGAAATTGAAATTTCATTTGAATATCTCAGTTTCGTTGTGAGATATTTAGAAATTTAGGCCTAATTGATTTTAAATCAAAATCGAAATATATCTCCTCCGACAAATATTAAAATATGCACCGTAATTTTCATATGTGCAAACCCTGGAAATATATAGCTCTATATAATTATATGCAGGGTGTTTCAAAAATACTTTTACAAACTTCGGGCATGTGTTACTTACACCAAAAGAATGGACAGAAGGATAGGCAGAGGAAGACCAGTTCCATAGCCTGCACGATCTCCCGACCTCAATCCTTTGTATTTTTATCTCTGGGGCACCTTAAACTATTGGTAAAGGAGCAGACAATCCGGATAAAGAAACTTTTCACCGACGTGTCATGGAAGCGTGGGAAACCATTCGACACCATCTCGGAGTATTTGAAAGGGTGCGACAGTCCATGATTCGACGAGTGCATGCATGTCTAGAAGCAAGAGGAGGACATTTCGAGCATTTCTTATGAGTTTTGTATGTTGACGTGTTAGGAGTGTACCAATGTGTTGAACAGTTCCTAACGAGAAAACAAAGGATTATGGGACCTATGTTCATATGAACTATTTTTCCTTCTTTTGGTGTAAGGAACCCATGCCCGAAGTTTGTTAAAATATTTTGCAACGCTCTGTATGTATAAATTATAATTCTAGTCAGTGTCGACTTGATTTGGAAGTTTATGATCGGTTTTCTTTCTTAGTATTACGAAAAAGTAACAACAGACCAGGATATAATTGTCCTTCTATTTTGTATTGCTTTGGCAATGGTAAAATGACTGGTTCATTTATATATTATTTCGGAGAATTTCGTTCGGGAGTATTTAGTATTATTTTTCTGTAGCTAATTTATTGTTTACGCAAAGAAAGTTCTACGATTACCAAACATAATGCACCAATTACTACCACATAACATAATACTGAAATATGTTGACCCACATCCATAGACCTGTAATTAACACAGAATTCCAATGACTATGTTGTTGTGAAATGAGACATTTTGAAATGGATGAACAGTTTCTAACGAGAAAACAGAGGATTATGGGACCTTCATATGAACTTTTTTTTTCCTTCTTTTGGTGTAAGAAACCCATGGCCGAAGTTTGTAAAAGTAATTTTGAAACACCCTGTATATATATACAGGCTTTGTCCTGACGGACTGAATGACTGACTGACTGACTGACAGAGAATCAACGTACAGCCTAAACTATAACAGGTAGAGACTTGGAATTTTGACAGTACCTTTGTTTCATAATGTAGGTGCTCACTAAGAAAGGATTTTGAAAAAAATTGATTTTCAATGCCAAAAATCTAATGTTTTTGAGAATACTTAATCCCTTTTTACACAGAATTATCCAATCCAAATCACATGACATTAAAACATATTGTTGCCAGTGGGTCTCAGATGGGTTTGGAAAAAAATTAAACTCGAATTTGACAAATTAGAGAATTATCAATATCCACGAAAATAATGCAGTCACATAACTTTCTTTGCCCTGGACATAGAGAAAACATTACGAGGTATGGTAATATGGTATATTAGTATATCGCAGGTTTTTGGAGAGAGAAGTATGAAAGGGATATTACATTACTGAATATTAAAAACTAATGTCTATACAGAAAATCTGAGTAGTTATTATCACACACATTGTAAACTACAGTATATTGTAACAACATTTCACAGCTGTAATATCTATTTTTGTGGGAGAAGATAGATTTGAATGTGGCAAAACAAAATGCAAATTGAAGCTGAGAAAACAGGCGATTATAGTTTGCATTTACTGGCAGTTTGAAGCGCACTGAGGTTTTAAAATGGCGTCAGCAGCACCTGTTCCAAGAGTCCAAACGGCATACAATTTTGCAAAGGTATAATTTAGGGTATGCTTGAGCTTTTTAAACTAAAATAAAAAAAGTGTGCGTGGAGCGCCACGCGACAGAAGTGAAACTTGTTTTAATTTTTATTTTTTCAATTTTTGATTATTGGATTTTTTCAATCTTGCATTATTGGACTTTTATTGGGTTTTTGGACTTTTTTGATTTTTAATTTTTTAATTTTGGATCATTGAATTTTTAATTTTGGATTTTTTAAATCATCGATCTTTAAATTTTTTAATTTTGGATTTTTGGATTTTTATATTTTGGATTTTATTGTTTTTTAAATTTTGGATTTTTGGATTTTTTAATTTTTAATTTTGTTTTTTTTTATTTTGGAAATTTGGATTTTTTAATTTAGGATTTTTTATTTTTGTATTGCAGGTCCTCGTACTAGGTCTGAAAAATTTCCTTTGATTACTCCTAATCATTGAGTTGATTGTTTTCTGTGCAGTCCGCTCCGAAACACCCTAGTAATTTCGTGACGGTTTTTGAGCGTGACACAAGTTCCCGATTTACCCCTACCGCCACTAAAGATGTTTCACTTCAAAAATCGCCATAATGACTAAATATTTCGAGGAACGACGGATATTTTATGTTTTTCGTTTAATAAGTAAAGGCATTTCATGAAATTTTTCGTTGTGTGATTGATTGCTTTATGTAGGTTTCTGATATTAAACTTGAATAGGATAAACAAAGTAGAGTACAGGGGATGAGTGGGACACCTGGTATACGGTCTGTGTGGAAATAAGATATAATAGTTGACTGTCGTAACTCACAGTGACGTCGCTGTTTCCTTAACGGCTGCCCTTCATGACACATTTGCCTTGTAAATCAAGCCGTTCCTCATCCATTTCTAGAAAATGATGTCCTATTTCTTCTCTAGAAATCTCAATGCTACACAAAAATATGATAATAGCTTTTTTTCCAGTAAACAAACTGCAGTTGTTGGACGATTTGCTGTATTAACCGTTAACCAACCGTCTGTCTGTCCGTCCGTCTGTCTGTCCGTCTGTCTGTCCGTGTGTCTGTACGCGCGTTAACTCAAATACCCATTATCGGACTTGCATGAAACATGGTATACGCATTTATAACTTCCATGGGAAGAAGCCTATTGATATTGGACCAAATCGGTTAACCGGTACGGGAGTAATGCTGAATTTAGTGCCTATTTTATGGTAATACATTAGGGAGAAATTATTAAATGCAAATCAGTTCTCATGACAACATATTGTTTTACAGTGTTCATATACGGCTTTGGAAATTGCAATACAGTTAGCTTTGACAAATAACACTACCCACGTATTCCTTCACATATGCTTATGAAACTAGACCTTTGTTCTTCCGTAATCCCTGCTTAATGAATCAATCTGGAGCTTAACTCGGAAATCGATTACAAAAATAACTTAATTTCTGCGTATCACAATTGCAATTATCACTGAATAAACAAAAGAATTCTTTCTCTTTGTTACATCAGTTTACCCGTTTTTATTTACTATGTCTAGTAATATAATTAAGAAATTAATGGAATTTATATAAAAATTATACAAGTGTTAATAAATAAGTGCTAATATTTTTCTCTTAAATAAATGATTTTAAGTAGGCTACACGCTCTCTAAAAAAGCTACTTATCGGACTAGTAACACATAAAACTAGTAAAATTGCGTTTTTGCGGCCTAGGGTGCAAAAGTCGTCATGGCAATCAAAAACAAAATCCAGCTGACATAGACTAAAGCGTTATTTTGCGTACTTGATATATAAATAGCTATAAATAAAACATATAGCGGAATTTGCTAGTAGGATATAAACAAATGACTTAAGAAATTAAACAGACCACCTCATTTCAAGCGCTGAAGTGGACACCCCTGCTCCCGGAATTAATCCAGACAGATTAGAGTGTGTGATCGACTCAAGCTATCGATTCTTTCTTCAGCTGGTGTCTCGTCTAAATTACATCCCCCCCCCCCCACTGACCCGATTCCGTAGCTCCCCAACACAAGCTTGAAACCCTGCTAATAGCTTTCACCAACATCAAAATAATACGGGAAGAATCGCGTTATAGATTGTGGCATGTCGATCTATATTATATCTTCTAATGTTCGGAGCTCCCAAGCATTTTGATTGACTTTCCGAGGCAGCCAAAGGAAGGCCGAGCTGCATAAACCGGTAAATAATTACCAGGAAGAAACAAATGAAAATCGCAATTTTTTTTCCACTACTTTACTGCAGGAAGTATGATTGCTTGTACATTATTTTTCTACATAGTCCCCTCCCAGTTCAATGCACTTACGCTATCGGATAGGAAGTGCTTCGATACCGCGTGAGAAAAATTATTTTGGTTGATGCTGTAGCCACTCGTGCACCTTCAATTGGACGTCTTAATCAGACTAAACATGCTGTGGTACGCATCTGGCAACATTGTACTGAACTGCAGAGGAAGATTAGGAAGAGGATTAGGGTGGCAGCAGGTAGAGGCAGTTCTTGGAAAAAGGGTCTTTAAGAAGTTGCACCCACAACACAAGCTATGTGCAATCTCTCTCTATATAAGAGGCTTTGTCCTGACTGACTGACTGACTTAATGACAGAGAATCAACGCAGAGCCTAAACTATAACAGGTAGAGACTTGGAATTTTGACAGTACCTTCGTTTCATAATGTAGGTGCTCACTAAGAAAAGATTTTGAAATATTTTGATTTTAAATGCCAAAAATAAAATGTTTTTGAGAATATTTAATCCCTTTTTACACAGAATTATCAAATCCAAATCACAGTTCACTTGACAACAGTATTGTTGGCAGTCTTCACATAAGGATTTGGAAATAAATGAAACGATGCTTAACAAAGTAGAGAACTATCAATATAATCCATGTTATAAATAAATATTAAAGAATGAAATCCACGAAAATAATGCAGTCACATAACTTTCTCTACCCTGGACATAGAGAAAACAATACGAGGTAAGGTAATATGTTTTGGGGAGAGAAATATGAAAGTGATTATTACATTTCTGTCTAATTTCATCCCCAAAACGCTTTTATGGTAACATGAGAGTGAGAAATAAAATATTCCTCAAAGACAATACAATTTTATGTTACCGGAATTTCTGTTTCTTCTTATTTGAACCCTTATCAGGCATGGTGTGTAGAAGCGATGGGATGCAAAATTCTATATCCTCTATGAGCCAAGCTATACCAAGCTATACCAAGCGTTTTCTGAGGGAATAGTTTGAGTGTGATAAGTCGTTCTTCCTATTTCAAATTATATATACCTATATGTCTGTCTGGTACCCTATGATCTCCAGGTGGGGCGAAGGGGCCTCCAAGTGGAGGTTTCATTACCTATACTAATTTTGATATGCTTATTTTCCGAGAGAGGGTAGAGGGACAGGTGGTAAGCCCATCGCCTCGCAACCCCCCTCTGGAAACTAAGTAATTCTTGGACGTGAAAGGGCCGAGAAATTTTGTCCAGAGGCTCTAATTTAGGCTTGGAGTTCTTTTACGCGCCGTAAATCTACGACACGGGACCCCCAGCTTAAAGTCCCTCCCGGAGGACTCCGTGCCCAGGATTTTTACGTCCTGAAAAATCCATTGACCGCGGCCGGGTTATATACCTATATAAGGACGAAGAATTTAAAAATCGAAAGTCCTTCGTAAGTTAATTTCCAAATACAAAATAAACCCGGGCGACGCCGAGCCTTTTAAGCTAGTCTCGTATATTAGCCATTAGGCCCTAACGACACGTTGCCACATCTCAACTTTGCGGCCTTAAAAATAAAGACGACCGTGATATCCATTAATGCATCTGGCGTATTTCTATCATAAACAGTTTCTTTGCAAAAGCTACGTAAAAAATCCCCATATAGCTTGTACTAACTATGCATGAAAGCTAAAATTTCGCGAAGGTTATATTACAAATAACGATACAGTAGCCTATTTCTAAATTAAGGGATGAGTCAAGCTGAGGGGAGGTTATTGCGATGTTTATCGAACTGAGATGGTTGCCATATTTATAATTAATTGCAAGGGGAAATTTGGCAACGTGTATAAAGAAGTTATTATCTCTGGCGAGATCTCGCGTAATAGCCAATTTGATATGAAGAGGATCCTCAGCTGCTATGACACTACTTCCGGTCCAGTTTCCGCCATCTTGTAATTTGAAGCTGTAACCACGACTTAGTGACAACCATATGGCTCAGGAAACGCACATCCGTCATTCTGACACCTTGCAAACGAATGAGTTTGAAAACTATAATTAAACTTGGCCTTTAAATGCACGGGATTCAATTTCTCAGGTCGGACTGCATAGAAAACAGTTAACACAATGATTAGGCCCATATTCCCTTACGTTTGTTTGTAATTTTATATCAAATTCAAATGTTTCTTCTAACTTCTAAATCTTTACTTTATTACAAACTAGCTTAAATGGCCCGGCGTCGCCCGGGTTTTGTATTTTGTAATTTGAAATTAACTTATAGAGGACTTTCGATGTTGAAACTCTAGGTCCTTATATAATATGTATGTAGAATTAGAAATGAGGAAGAACGACATATGATACTCAGACTATTCCCTCAGAAAACGCTAGATATAGCTTTTTATTGCTCTCAGTGGATCTCGAATGTTTCATTCCATTGCTTCTACACACCATGCCTGGGAGGAGTGCAAATAAGAAGAAAAATAAATTCCGGTTACATAAGATTGTATTTTCTTGACAGAAAATTGTATTTCTCACTCTCATATTGCCATAGAACCGTTTCGGGGCTGAAGTAAAACAGAAATTCAATTTCACTTTCATACTTTCCTTCCCAAAAACCTGGGATATAATATACTGCGCGCGTAGAACTGAATGTTCCATCCCATTTTGCCTTCTTTTAGATGCTTAGGGGCTCTGAAGAACATCCCTAGGCCTATTTATCACCTAATAGGCTACAAAGCCTACAGCTATGAGTGACATATCAGTGGATAGGATTCTTTTTACCGACTTTTGATAGGCTATAGCATACTCACTGGCACACACTTAAGTTGTCCCTGCTATACGACCGCTTATTCTGCATCAAAATGTGAAGTGAGAAAATGATATTTTCCATTTCGAGGGTAGAGAAAGTTACGTGACTGCTTTATTTTCGTGGATTTTATTCTTCAAGAATTATTTTCACAAATGTATTAATTACATCGATAGTATCAAAATTTGTTAAAGCCCAGTATTATAATATAGTTTCCAAAGCCCTATGTGAACACCGTAAACAATACTTTCGTTATGTAAACAATTGACAGCAGAACTCTCTAACTGTGCCTCATTTCACATTTCCGACTTTTCCCGTGGATTTTCCAAAAATTTTCTTTCATACAAACCTTGTCCTGACAATTACGAACACAAGAAAAAAGAAATCAGCCAAATCGGTAGAGCCGTTCTCAAGTGATGCGGCAACAACCATTTGGTAATTCATTTTTATTAATATAGAAGATTTGAGATTATCCTACCAGACAAAAAATATCCCTGAAATGTACGGTAAATGCGCGAGACTCAATTTCTCACACGAAATATAAATCCATGTCGGACTGCACAGAAAACAAATAAGACAATGATTATACCCATATTTCCTTATTTTTCTTTGTAACCTCAAATTTAAACGTTTCATTACTTTATTACAAAGTTAAGATTATTAAAATTTAGTGCCTATTTTATGGCAATATTTTAGAAAGAATTCATCAAATGCAAATCAGTTCTCATGACAACATATTGTTTTACAGTGTTCATATACGGTTTTGGAAGTTGAAATACAGTTAGCTTTGACAAATAACACTGCCAACGTATTCCTTCACATAGGCTATACTTTTCGAACTTCAGACCTTTGTTCTTCCGTTAGCCCTGTATAATGAATCGATCTGGAGCTTAACTCGGAAATCTCTTTAAAAAATAACTTATTTTCTGTATATCATAATTGCAATTATCACTGATTAAACAAACGCATTCTGGCACTTTCTTACATCAGTTTTCCTGATTTTATTTCATTTTGCATCTGCAACTAACTTACATTTCTATTCTTTGGGTGGTCCAGAATCTGAAATTAATGTATTAATTCTAATTATAGACTATTATCATGCATTATAATATATGTTCTTCTTCCCTTAGTTTTACTTATCACTTTTAGGGTTTAAGCGACCCTCGCCGCCCGGGCCTTACAGGGCCGCGACCTGTCAGGAAAGGGATTATCTATGGATCCCATAGATACTTTTTTGACCAGACAAGGACATGGACGGTCTCCCCGGTCGAGTGATGAACTCAATGCCGGGACCACCTCCGAGACAACACGAACACATAGGACGAGACACATCATTCACACACACACTCATTCCAAACAAGGCGAGGATGGGATGAAGATGATAATGACGGCCAGATGATATCCGGGGACAACACGGGCCTAACGTTGTCCGACATTTGTCTCACAGGCGTGGAAAAACCCCCAACTAGATAACTTGTCCCGACCAGGATTCGAGCCCGGGCACGCTGCGTGAGATTATAATATCTCCTAGGCATAAAATGAAAGAAAACTAGCAGGTGCCCGCGGCTTCGCCCACGATAATTTAAAAATTAAAAATTAAGAGTATAATAATTATTAAAGCATTATATTTATTAACACTTGCACGCGAATCATTCATAAACTAAACCATTAATAATTAATGAAGTAGCTAAAATTCCGGCTTCAGAGTCATTCCACGATTAGAAAGCGCCCCCTGGGAAAACTATCTCAGATTCAATTATGCAGTTCCAAAGGAACCTGTGGACACATAATACTTATTGTTTCTCAACTGTTTGTTGACAGATGAATATGATGTGAGTTTTATTTGATCAATTCAGTGCAATTTTCAGAAATTATATAATTTTTCAAGGGAAGGAATGGTTTGTTTGGATTTTTACTGTCCGCAATACTTCCATGGTTAAACTATCAATAATGTTATAGCTGGTGCCCACGGCTTCACCCGCCATTATTTATTGAATCCAGGATTTTTAAGAAATTTACGCTGGCAGTTTATTAAAAATGCTTGTGGTTCTGAGCTATAAAAATTGTAAGTAAAAATAAAATTAGAATATTTGTTCATTGTGTTAATTTCACTTAGGCCTTATATAATAAAGAAACGGTTTTCCTAATTTTGTACTCTTCGTGAAAGTTTAGACTGCGAGAGACGAACATCGCCCGATGTTTCACGAAGTGGGCGATCGAGTGAGCACGCTATTTAGGGCCGTTGAATTGTATAAGAGTAGATAGATAGGATTTTCATAGGGCTCATTAATAAATTTTGCAGTCTCGTCTTTCGCTAGAGAAGTGTCGTTCACCGTCTAATTAAGTATCGTCCTCATTAACGGAGTTTTCATTTATACCTGGCATAACATGATAGCAAACAGGACTGGAACAGGAATAGCAGTGAGGTTATGCTACATGTCGTGCGCTCTGACAATTCAATTTCACTGCAGGAGGAATTGTGTTAATTACTGCACAACCCCCCCCCGCCCGCCCCCCCCCCCCGGTTACCTGCTCCATGCAGCCTCCTACACATAGGGCTACAATTTTCATGAGCCTGCATCTTTTTTCTAGTAGCATACAAGAATAGCTGCTTTTATATTTACATGTTTTGTGTTAAGTCTAGACTTTTTAGACATATTTGTTAGCATTTGTTTTGTATCTTTGTCGCTTAATGGCATTTTTAGTTAGATTTCGAAGAAAAGTCTACCTATTGCAATTAATACCATGTCATGACTTTCGAAAAATTATTTCCTATCTTTACGTTTCATGCCTCCCTAAGTACGAAATCAACGCTAGCGGCCGTAATTTTAAAGATATTTGAACCAAATTTTATTATGTTATTTCAAGGCCCAATAGTTCGGACAAGTACGTTAATGAGCAAAATTGGCCCAAAGGGGTGGTCAGGGGAGGGGGTTGAAATTTTAAAACATTTATATCTCGGCCCCTATGAAGTATAGAGGGAAACTTTCTTGGAATAAATTAGAGTACTCCCTATGGAATTCACAGTGACACCAACGATTCGGGGGTTTTGGGGGTACGAGTGGGGGTAGGGGGATGGAAATTCGAAATTTTTTAAACTACGTCTTGTGGGATATCGTTGAAAAGCTCTTGATGAGTACTCTACAAATCAATAACTAGTTTCTCGATAGTTCTCATATAAGGTCAGATTTGAATTTTTGAAAAAGTGCTCTTTCCTCTTTTTTGCAGTTATTATTGCGGGTTTGTCATGCCAAAGATAAAGAAGAAGAGTTCTACGCAGCGACAATAAATAAAACCAAAAGCACTTCGAAATCTACCTCAGCCTGTAGGCTTGCCTAAAGGGATTTTTTTTACTATACAAGGGAAAGGAGGTTTTACTGTATACCAAAATCCTGCCTTCCTAATATTTTATCTTGCTTGTTGGAGTCCTGAGTTTGAAAAAGCGCCGCTGAGTAGTCAGAAATCCATTAGGCTTCTTGTGAGATATGAAAACACTGCACGTACAAGTTTATTTATTCAGGCCGAGTGTGTGACCTTTGCGACAGAGTCCTGGCATCGATTTTACTTCTTGTGTCCGCGAGTCACTTAGACGTGTCACAAAACTGTAGAAAGACGCATTACAATCTGTATACTGACAAGTAGTCTCATTCAGCGCAATGTGTTACTACATAATATATATTATGTCCAGTGAACGCCGCTTAATGTAATCGCGGATAAGGCTATCAATCGGATAATGTTATCACTTTTATGAAGTCCCGTAAGGATTAATACTCATATATTGAAAAAAAAATGCTGTTTATCGTGATCAAAGATTCGGTTTAAGTAATCACATTTTCCTTTTTGCGGCTTTATTTCCAAGTACTGTACGCCATTCAAAATTTTGTTTTTAAGGGGTTTGTTTATAACTCAACTGTATTGTATTATATTAAATGGCTGATATGCCAATAAGATAGCCTACTGTCAAGTGTAATAAGCGTAATATAGTATGGTGAAACAAAATTTTCTTTCAGATCTGCATTTAAAAGGGAAATAAATGGGATTTATGAGAACTACTTTCTTACTTACTGTAAGTGGAGCATAACAGCTGGTAAAATGGGTGGTCTGCTTTACCTGGAAAAGAAAACAGTACACATTAGACAAGCTTCGATAGGAACATTTGCGTCTTACGCTATAGCCTAATGGATTATAGAATTTATAAAAAAAAAAAATGTGCGTGGAACGACACACGACAGAAGTGAAACCTGTTTTTATTTTTTTATTTTTTCAATTTTGGATTATTGGATTTTTCAATTTTGGATTGTCGGACTTTTTTAATATTGGGTTTTAGACATTTTATATTTTGAATTTTTGAATTTTTAAAATTATGATCGTTTAATTTTTTAATTTTGGAACTACGGATTTATTAATTTTGGATTTTTTAAATTTTAGATCTTGAAATTTTTATTATTTTTTTTTTATTTTTATCTTCGATTTTTTTTTATTTTGGATTCTTAGATTTTTAATTTTGGATTCTTAGATTTTTAATTTTGGATTTTCTTTTTTTTTATTTGGATTTTTCATTTATTAAATTTTTTATTTTTTTATTTTTTAAGTTCGATTTCTTTATTTTTTATAATGGTGAAGGGCTCACCACGCCACTAGCTCGAAGCAGTAATTGCCCCCACTCAATGCCTGTTATCTTTCCCCCGCGTGCTCCCGTACATTTTTTTAATTTTTTAATTTTTTAATTTTGGATTTTTGGATTTTTAATTTTGGATATTTGACTTTATAATTTTGGATTTTTAGATTTTTTTAATTTAGGATTCTTGGATTTATAAATTTTGGATAAGCCTAATCATTGAGTTGATAGTTTTCTGTGCAGTCCATTTACTCCTAGCGCGGCTAAAGAAGTTCATTTCAAAAATCAGATAAACTGATGTAACAAAATGCCAGAATACTTTTGTTTAATCAGTGATAATTGCAATTATGATACGCAGAAAATTGAGTTTTTTTAATCGATTTCCGAGTTAAGCTCCAGATCGATTCATTAAGCAGGGCTTACGGAAAAAAAATCAAACTATCTTTTAATAAACTGTCTTACTGTTCTGTTTATGAAATATAAAGGTTTTTATATGATTAAATGGGTTCAGCATTTAAATTAAATTTGGAAGGTCAGTATTAGAGTTTCTCTAATCATACACGAACAGGAGAACTACGCTCATTTGTTTGTTGAATCTCTGACGCCATGTTGGGGACATTTCATACGAGATTATATCAGGCCCCGTGATTTTAATGAAACTCTAGAAAATCAAAACAGACGACAATCGGATTAAAAGAAAAAGTTTATCCCCCTAAATGGAGTTAAAATATGGTTAAAGTTGTCCATAGACTTTTATAATAAAGTTCTGCTGTTTGCATTGAAAGCTAATGCGATTAAGAGGGAATGAAAACAGAGTCCTGATAATTAAGAGATTTATATGAATGAGAATAATAACACTTCATGTCCATTAAACTCTCTTTTGTTTACTTTCTGTATTCCGATGTCAATATATCCGCTGTGTAGTGTTTAACACTAGGAGGTGCCCGTGGCTTCGCCACGATAATTCTTTTAAAAATTAAAAATTAAGAGTATAATAATTATTAAAGACTTATATTTATTAACACTTGCACGCGAATCATTCATAAACTAAGCCATTAATAATTAATGAAACAGCTAAAATTCCTGCTTTAGAGTACATTCCACGACATGAAAGCGCCCCCTGGGAAAACTATATCAGAATCGATTATGCAGTTCCAAAGAACCTGTGAACACATAATACGTATTGTTTCTCAGCTGTTTATTGACATGAATATGATGTGAATTTTATTTTATCAATTCAGTGTAATTTTCAGAAATTATATAATGTTTCAAGGGAAGGAATGGTTTGTTTGGATTATTATTATCAGCGATATTTCAAGAGATAAAACCATCAATATTTTACAGCTGTTGCCCCCGGCTTCGCCCGCCATTTCATTGACTCCAGGATTTTTAAGAAAATTACACTGGTAGATTATTAAAAATGTTTGTGGTTCAGCGCTATGAAAATTGTAAGTAAAAATAAAATTAGAATATTTGTTCATTGTGTTCATTTCACTTAGGCCTTATATAATAAAGAAACGGTTTTCCTTCCTAATTTTGTAGTCGTCATGAAAGTTTAGACTGCGAGAGACGAACATCGCCGAGTATACCCGATATCTCACGAAACGGGCGAGCAAGCACGTTATTTAGGGCCGTTGAATTGTATAAGAGTAGATTTTACCCCTAATATGAAAAAGGATCAACTGTAGCACTGTATTTCCATCATACTCACACGGTACATGCTTTTTCGAATTTATTTATTTATTTATTTCTTAGCCTATTTAACAAGTGCCAGAATGGTACTTTATGAGTAGGGGGCGGATTTCTATGACCTAAAAAATAGGATATATGCATGCATTTATGATCTAAAAACATTAAAATATGACCAATAAAATTGAAAATGTGACTTTACCACTTACACATTGTGCCCATTTTTTTAAGTTTCATTACAATACATTTTATTAAAATATAGTGTTAATTATTTAAAATATCTGTAAATTCTCAAAAAGTATCAGTATAATGCAAAATTTACAAAATATGATATGAAACTTCAAAATTAATTTAATATGCACACATATATGCAAAAAAAATGAACTAAATATGCATATTCATACTAAATATGCTACAATAGTTGAAAATTTCCTAAACATGGAGTTATATGCACAATAAAAGCCGTTCCATTTTCACCAGGATGCTTGGAATCGGGTTTAAATTAGTCGGAAACCTGATATAATACAAAAGGAGAAAAATATGACATGTCATAGAAATCCGCCCCCTAGTTATGAGATTGTGTGGGGGACGGGAAATTGTCTGTCCTTCTATCCGTGTGTATGTCTATCGGAGCGATAACGCAAATACGCTTTATCGGATTTTCATGAAACTTGATATACTTAAGCATTTATAACGTCCATGGGAAGACGTCTATTGATATTGGACTAAATCGCTTGACCCGTGCCGGAGTAATGCCCAATTTATCTCCTATTTTATGGTAATATATTAGAAGGAATTTATCAAATGCAAATCAGTTCTCTTGACAACAGTGTTCATATACGGCTTTGGAAGTTGCAATAAAGTTAGCTTTGACAAATAACACTACCCACATATTCCTTCATATATGCTTATCAAACTAGACCTTTGTTCTTCCGTAAAGCCTGCTTAATGAATCGATCTGGAGCTTAACTCGGAAATCGATGACAAAAATAACTTATTTTCTGCATATCTTAATTGCAATTATCACTGATTAAACAAAAGCGTTCTGACACTTTGTTACATCAGAGGCCGGCCAACTTGACATGGTTTTTTTCATGGTTTCCCCAGTCGTAAAGGCAAATGTCGAATTGGATATTTACAAACCATGAATCATCCTCACCATTTGACCCTGTATCGTAGGCCTATCCATTTAAATTAATATCAGTTGAAATTTACTCCATAAAAGACACTAATAATAGAAATAATTGACAATCAATAGTTCCACGGCCTACCCTACTGTATAAATACAGATCCAAAACTCCTGATATGACCTCGTAGTTAAAAGGAGTATAAATACAGCTGAAATAACTTTAATAAGCAGGCATAAGGCCTCATCATGTTGATTATTAAATATTTTCCAATAATCTTTGAGATTTTCAAAAAACATTTACAATTTAGTAACAACCTATGTAATGAGGGTAGAATACCCTTAATTCATTACCAGGGCTGTATTCTGATGATCTAAAAAATTTTGAAAAATGACCTATAAAATTGCCCTAAATTAAAAAGAAAATTACTTAATAATTACAAATAATTACCTAAAAACTTATATTTTACTAGCATGTGCCCGCGGCTTCGCCCGCGATAATTATTTCAAGAATTAAAAATTAAGAGCATAATAGTTAAATCATTACATTTATTAACACCTAAATCGCATGGACTACATACCACGATCAGATAGCATCGACTGGTAAAAGCGACCTCAGATTCGAGTTTCTTGGCCCAGAAAACCCCTGTATAGTGAGTTTCGTCCAAATAAAACAACGTTTGACCATATTTAGGGCTTACAACATTCAAGCAATCGCGAAAGTTTAATTTCCAAGGTATGACAAAAATAGACAAAGCCAACTGTAATTGTCAAACTTCCATTTAATTTAATTCCAAACCCATCTGAAACCCACTGGCAACAATATGTTTTAATGTCAAATGTGATTCGGATTCGATAATTCTGTGTAAGAAGGGATTAAGTATTCTCAAAAACATTTGATTTTTGGCATTTAAAATCAGAATTTTTGAAAATCCTTTCTTAGTGAGCACCTACATTATGAAACGAAGGTACTGTCAAAATTCCAAGTATCTACCTGTTATAGTTTAGGCTCTACGTTGATTCCTGTCAGTCAGGACAAAGCCTTTTATATATATAGAGATTTATAAAAAAAATTATTACTGTACACACAAAGTTATAGACTGATTTATACAGATCCGGAACTCCTCCTGATATGGCCTCGCAGTTAAAAGGAGTATAACTACAGCTGAAATATACTCATATGAAAATTATGAAACTCGCTTTGCTTGTTTAATAAAACACTCGTAGGGTATCTTGTTTTCATGAAACCTCTCAAAACACTGAATGCTTTTTGAGCACTTTGTTCACATGGATTACATTCCAGCAAGTTATTAACATTTAAAAAACGCCGCTAAGTTACTAGAGTGTTTTTAATTGACGGAATTGAAAATGGCGGATGAAATAATACACAATAATGACGTCATATCGATTCCACAAAATAGCTTTTTTGGTTGGGAACAGAAGTTAATATTATTTTTAACATGAAGTTTAACAAATAACTCGATTCCTGGTGGAGTCAGCCGCCAGGCATATGGACCAGTATCGATTACCATTCATTACTTGATTAGAGTGGTCCAATACGCCTAGGGAAAGGAAATAATTTTTCAATCCCAGCTCTCAAAACAGAACTGTAGGGTAATTATTGTCGGAGCTACATAAAAATACTTTCCGTTTTTGTGGTGCACTATACAGGGTGTTAATGAATAAGACCGATTTTTTTTATGTGTATAGAGGGGACATAGACAAGCGACTTTTATTAGGAGAATTTTTGCTCTATGGCGTAAAATGTATATGCTATAGGGCAGTGGTTCCCAAACTTTTTCAGCTGGCGACCCACCTTTCCTTATCGGAATACCTCCACGGTCCATCGGTCCATGGTGAAGTAAAAAACCTTATTTGTATCGTATCCCTTTCTTATGTATATATAATTCCCCATCAAATATTGTACATATGCTTACATATGCTTTTTTGAAGATACAGATTGATTATTGATAAACAATTTGTGTTCTGATTTGAAAATGGTTGACAAAATATAAGCACTTTGTAGCAAAACAGTTATTTATTTAACAATAGATATATGTTTGCAATATATGCAACAAGTGATTTCATACTCACTAACAAGTGTTCCTAGGTGAAGATAAAAACTACAGTTATAAAAGTACACAAAGGGCCAGTTGTATAAACATGTAAACTGTAGTTATCATGCAAAATTAACTTTCAGTTACAATTAACTACCTTTTTTTGTTGTATAAACATTAATCCAAGTTTATCTCATCCTAACCAACATTTTAATATAACTGGTGAATTTTTGCAAGTTAAAACGGTAACTGATGATTTGGAAATTTTAAATACATTTCAAACAGGGAAAAAGACACTAGAAATCCATTTTATAAGTACAGTGTGAATTATTATTATTTTCATATCATTTAGATTCAGTTTGATTTCATTTTGTCTAATGACATCAAAAATAGACACTGGTACCTTGGCTTTGTTGTTGGTTATGGTAGCCCCACATTACAAAATAGCAACATTTATTTCTAGATTTCTGATTTTTCTGATACCCCATCTGGTGATGCAATGAAAACCCATCATGCATCTCTTGAATGTCATAATCTTTTATTAGTACTGCATGACATGCTACCAAAATTTGGGCAGAACGACTAGACAGAGGTTATGTCTCCTTCCCATTACAATCAAGTACAAAGCAAATTCATGATATGTTTATGATATTCAGGGTCAGCCCTGAGGTCCTTTGCGAATTATTGTGATTGGAAGCTTACAAATAGTTACCGAGGACAATGGAACAGCCAGCAGAACCATTCATAAATTGACAAGAGAAAATTATACTTTAAGGCATCGGTTTATTTGAATTCCAACTAAGGACAGTGTCTTAAGAAAACAATATTAGATATCTACAATATTCGTAACCTTCCAGGCATTATAGGTACTGTAGGTTGCGTTTCCACACCTAAACACCTCTATAGACAGGTTAAAGCAGTTTGAAGCAAAAATATACATGGCCTCAATGAAATGATTTTAAAAAAAATAATAAAAAAAACTCATCTTTATTAAGCAATTGAAATAAATACCAAAGACATATGTGTAACATGGTGCTTTGTCTTAAATTAAACAACTGAAAATCAAAGACCAAAGATATAAACATAATACTCCCTGCAAATTTCCCTCAACTTTTGCACTGTTGCCAGATGTTTTATTATTTTCTCCAGTTATTTAAAACTGTGAGTTACACAATCTATGGTTATTTTTATACAACATAAGTAGCTAGTTATTTTCAAACTTTCAGTTAAAAACAACCGTCAGTTGTGAGTTTTATACAACTGGCCCAAAGACAATTTAAATTTTCCAGGCAAAATTGCTGTTTTTAAATAAGAATACTATATTAACGAGATTTTTGGGACTGTTTCGATTGAACTAACACATCAATGTCAGGATTGAATGAAGATCTTTTTAATCTGAAGTCGCTTTCAACATTGAGAGAAGTAGTGGATTTGTTGTTTGCCCCACATACCAAAAATCAAGAACCAAGAAAACAATCAAAACACAATTTGATTTGTTTCGATTTTTCTGATTTATATTATATATTATATCTTTTCTGATGGCTTATTCGATGGTTTCTGATAGTTTTAGGATCGAGACGCGACCCACCTGTAACCCTTCCGCGACCCACTAGTGGGTCGCGACCCACCGGTTGGGAATCGCTGCTATAGGGCATTAAAGTCATTACAATTTGGTGCCCGTAAGTCAATAATGAAGCAAAATATGGTTAAAATTTTCATTAAATTGACTTCATGCCTTCTTAGTGATCGATAAAACCCTGATTCTTACTGTTTGTATAAATGTTATTTCCTTGGTTATCAACATCCCTGTATCATCAATCATTGTACTATCATCATTATATTATTATTATTATTATTATTATTATATAGCAGCACCCGCTGCCGCTGGAATAAGTCCAGTGGCTGGATATTGCTGCACAGCTGCTGCCTAGCATATTGGACTCTCTCCAGCTGTCCAGAGACTCTCTCTATTCTGTCTCCATTTCACACCGTCTTATAAACCTGTTATACTGTACAATATTATTGTTAAAATACAGTATATTATCATATAGTATGAAAACGCTGATATTAATGTAAAATCCGCTGCATAAACTGAAAAACAACTGAAAACATTGGGCAATAATATTGTACTTGCGATAGTGGAATACGCAGCTGAAATCCGCTTAGGCCGAACCAAGTATGGTCCCTTGAGGAAAGCAAAGAAAGGCATTAAAATTCGTAAAGAAGAAGAAGATCGTGGGTTCGAAGAAGGGTGGCATCTGGGTGAGAAGTGAGACTTCGTACACTGTTTATTAATAAAAAGAAGTTTTGTCTTTCTGTCGCGCGATGCCTAGCGAAATCTACTGATGCCTAGCGAAATCTACTGAACGCAGAGATCTGAATTTTTAAACATAGGTGGACTGAAGAATCGGAAAATGTACCTCGAAGCCGGATTTTTAATTTTGCTTTCGTTCGCGACTTATGACTGAAAAACGGGCAGGAAACGTGCATTTGTTTGCGCTTTCGAAGCATCAGTTTTCAGTAATACATTTCATTTATCAGATCAATTGCAGGTGGCTTTGCCTATTTTCGTCATACCTTGGAAAAAAAAAGCATCGCGATATCTTGAATTTTGTAAGCCCACCCTGGACGATTCATTTGTTTATAATGTCAAGGCACGCAGACATCTGAAATTTTCAATCCACACGGAAGAGGGATAATCAATATAGGCCTAAATATGAACCAAACATTGTCGATTTGGACGAAACTCACTATACACGGATTTTCTGGGCCAAGGAACTCGAATCTGAGATAGCTTTTACCAGGCAACGATATCTAATCGTGGTATGTAATTCACGTGATTTAGGTGTTAATAAAATAATGATTTAACTATTATGCTCTTAATTTTTAATTCTTGAAATAATTATCGCGGGCGATCGCTTGATTTTGTAAGCCCACCCTGGACGATTCATTTGTTTATAATGTCAAGGCACGCAGACATCTGAAATTTTCAATCCACACGGAAGAGGGATAATCAATATAAGCCTAAATACGGTCAAACATTGTTCGATTTGGACGAAACTCACTATACAGGAGTTTTCTGGGCTAAGGAACTCGAATCTGAGGTAGCTTTTAACAAGCGACGCTATCTAATCGTGGTATGTTGTCCACGTGATTTAGGTGTTAATAAATATACCTAATGATTTGACTATTAGGATCTTAATTTTTAATTCTTGAAATAATTGTCGCGGGCGAAGCCGCGGGCACATGCTAGGATAAGGTACCTTACAACAAATGAACTATGTGCTTAATCATTACGTTAACAGTTTTCTTTGCAGTACGTCACGGGATTATAAATTGCCTGAGAAATTGAGTATGGCCAATTTAAGAGTTAAATCACTACGTAGTTGTGTGTGTATTCTTTAAGACTTCCACCAAAAGTATTATTCGTTTATTTTGATTATATAACAAACGACCAATCCAGTAAAAGGATATGAGGAATTAGAACCAATCGCAAGAGTCTATGATCAAAGCAAATTGTCCTTATTTAATCAATTATACACACTTGTATTATATTCCAGATATCTTTCAACCTTCATATAAAATAGATGCAAAATCATCAAATGCCTTCCGTTTAAAGTAGCCTACTTCACTTTTAGGTATATTTCGAAAAAAAAATACCCATTGCATTCGATACCATGTCATGACTTTCGAAAAATTCTTTCATATCTTTACGTTTCATGCCTCACTAAGTACAAAATCACAGCCCGTTCAACAAAAAAATTGTGATATTTATATAAAGGATATATATATATATTTACACGCTAGCGTCCGTAATTTTGAATATATTTGAACCAAATTTTATTATATTAATAGTAGGCCCAATAGTTCGGACAAGTTCGTTAATGAGCAAAGTTGGCCCAAAGGGGGGGGCTGAAATTTTGAAAAATATATATCTCGGCCGCTTTGAAGTATAGAGGGAAACTTTGATTGAATAAATTAGAGTACTCCCTATGGAGTTCACAGTGACACCAACGATTCGGGGGTTTTGGGGGTACGAGTGGGGGGATGGAAATTCGAAATTTTTGAAACCACGTCTTGTGAGTATCGTTGAAAAGCTCTTGATGAGTACTCTACAAATCAATAATTAGTTTCTCGATAGCTCTCATATAAGGCGATATTTGAATGTTTGAAAAAGTGCTCTTTACTCTTTTTATGCAGTTATTATTGTGGGATTGTTATGCCAAGGCTAAAGAAGAAGAGTGCTTGGCAGCGTCAACAAATTAAACCAAAAGCACTTCGAAATCTACCTCAGCCTATAGGCCTGCCTAAAGGGATTTTTTTATATTTTTATTTATTTATTTTAGCTGTGTTTATACTCCTTTTAGCTTCGATGCCATATCAGAAGTTCGAGATCTGTGGCCATGGAACTATTGATTGTCAATTATTTCTATTGTTAGTGTATTTTATGGAGTAAATTTAAACTGATATTAATTTAAATGAATATGACAAAAGAAGAAATGGCGAGGATGATTCATGGAATGTAAATATCCAATTCGGAATTTGCCTTTACGACTGAGAAACCATGAAAAAGCCCATGTCAAATTGGACGGCCACGGGATTTGAACGTAGGACCTCCCGAATGCGAGTCCAAGATTTTACCATCTTGGCCACCTCGCTCGGTTACTTCAAACTGTTTTCTCTGGTTCACACTTGAAAATTTTCGGATGTAATGCAAGTACAGTAACTTCCTCTAACACTTCCCACACTATTCCCAAAATAGATTTTCTCTTCCTTTACGGGGAAACAGTTACCGATTATAAATACCTGAACTGAGCATGCGCGAGTAACTTAGCATTCAATACCTCTTAAGAGGTCACGCAGAAACAACAAGTAGAGGGCAGAAATTGAAGCACACTTTCCTGCCGTTCAATAATACAGCAAGAACATAACCACTCAATTGTGTAATCAATTTCAAGGCCCCCTAAACAGGAAGGAAAAACACACTGGGAATTTTATAACATCCTGTGTATTTAAAAAATAGCTATTGTTGATGCATGTTTTTAAAGTGTGCATTTACTATCTTTTTAGAGGTGGGGAAGAAAATTCCAAAAACAGCTATTTATGTAACAAGTATGCATCGTTTATTTCCAAAGCTACCTGTGACCACTGCCAACAATACACTGCTGTCATGTGAACTGTACATGGAATGTGATTTGGATTTAATAATTCTGTGTAAAAAGGTATTAAGTATCCTCAAAAACATTTGATTATTGGCATTTAAAATCAAAATTTTGCAAAATCCTTTCTTAGTGAGCACTTACGTTATGAAACGAAGGTACTGTCAAAATTCCAAGTCTCCTCTTACTATAGTTTAGGCTCTACGTTGATTCTCTGTCAGTCGGTGATTCATTTATTCATATATATATATATATATAATGTTATTAATAATCAATAAATCAATGCGGCCAGCTAGTCTTTCACCAAAATGAAAATGGCCCTTTAGTTTTAAAAAAATGCTAGAAGACCGCTGATCCAAGGTATAGGCCTACCTGTGCAAATTTCACTTACTTACTCAATGGCAATAGACAATTCTTCAGTAAGCTAAAATTATCCATTTTTATGGAACCCGGAGGTTCATTGCCGCGCTTACCTGAGCCCGCCATTCAGCCCTATTCCGTTCTAACTCCATCCAACCATCCCTCGAAAATTCTACTTCTCTTAAATCTATCCTAGTATTGTCCTCCCACCTACGTCTAGGTCTTCCAAGTGGTCTTTTCCCTCCGGATCTCCCTGTCAATACTTTTGAGTTATGTATTTCCTCCCCCATACGCGCAACATGTCCAGCCCATTTCATTCTCCGTGATTTAATTACCCTTACTATATCTGGTGAAGAGTGCAGGTTATGAAGCTCGTCATTATATAGTTTTCTCCAGTTCCCATTTTCCTACTTGCAGAATAAAACCTCTATTTCGCCACTTGTATCATAACTAGGGGGCGGATTTCTATGACATGTCATATTTTTTCCCTTTGCATTATTTCAGGTTTCCGACTAATTTAAACCCGATTCCAAGCATCCTGGTGAAAATGGAACGGCTTTTTTGTGCATATAACTGTATATTTAGGAAATGTTCAACTATTGTTGCATATTTAGTATGAATATGCATATTTAGGTCATACTTTTGGCATATTTGTGTACATATAAAGAAATTTTGAAGTTTCATATCATATTTTTGCATTATACTGATACTTTTTGAGAATTTACAGATATTTTAAATAATTAACATTATATTTTAATAAAATGGATTGTAATGGAACTCAAAAAATATATATAACTAGCTGAAAAGGCCCGGCGTCGCCCGGGCTTTGTATTTTTTAATTTGAAATTCATTTATTGAGGACTTAATGTATGTAGAACTTGAAATGAAGAAAAAGATTTATCACACTCAAACTATTCCATCAGAAAATGCCAGATATAGCTTTTTATGGCGCATAGAGGATGTCAAATGCTGCATTCCGTTGCTTCTACACATCATGCTTGGGAGGGGTTGAAATAAGAAGAAACATCAATTAAATAAGATTGTATTGACTTGACGGAAAATTTTATTTCTCATTCTCATGTTACCATACAACCGTTCGGGGCTGAAATAAAAGAGAAATGCAGTATCACTTTCATACTTTCCTCCCCTAAAACCCAGGACATAATATACTGCGAGCATAGGACTGAAAATGTTCCATCCCATGCTTAGGGCCTATGATAAACATCCCTATTTCTCAACTAATACAAAGCCTACAGGTATGGATAACTTATCAACGGAAAGGATTATTTACAGACTTCTGATATAGCATACTCACACACTTAAGTTGTCCCTCTTATTCTACATCAAAATGTGAAGTGAGTAAATATTTCTTATGTCGAGGGTAGAGAAAGTTATGTGACTACATCACACTGTGCTTTATTTTCGTGGATTTCATTTTCAGTAATTATTTTCGCCAATATATTACATCGATGGAATCATAATTCTTTAAAGTCCAGCATTAGGCTATATGAGAATATTATAGGAGAAAAATTCCTCCGGCACTGGGACTTGAACCCAGGACCTTTGGCTATTCGCGCCAATGCTCTACCAACTGAGCTAAGCCGGAGTTCAATTCACAGCGCCAGATGGAACTTCTCTCCTATGACTGATTGCCCTAATGGTCTACCTCACTGACAGACAAGTTATGTCATATGCAGTACTTATGCATCTGGCGACATAAGTACTGCAAGTTATGACATATGACATATGACAAGTTATGACATATGCATATGTCATATGCATCTGGCGCTGTGAATTGAGCTCCGGCTTAGCTCAGTTGGTAGAGCATTGGCGCGAATAGCCAAAGGTCCTGGGTTCAAGTCCCAGTGCCGGAGGAATTTTTCTCCTATAATATTCTCATGTAGTGTCCAACAGAGACAATAATCTGTGGCTCATGAATGCTTGTATACCTATTAGGCTATATAGTTGCCAAGGCCCTATGTAATCACAGTAAACAATTCACTGTTGCCATGTGAACTGAACAGCATTTCATTTTTTTCAGTGTAATATTCTCAGAAATTATATAATTTTCAAGGGAAGGACTGATTTATTTCAATTTTAATGTTGACCGCGTTACTTCCCGGGCTTAACCGGGTATGTTTGCAAAATTTTGTACAAATTGGTGAAGAAATGTGGATTTGTATAAGGAACAAACATACCCACATACCCACATATCCACAAACACACATTCGACTTTATATATTAGATGTGTAAGTGGTAAAGTCATATTTTAAATTTTATTGGTCATATTTTAATGTTTTTTAGGTCATAAATGCATGCATATATATATCCTATTTTTTAGGTCATAGAAATCCGCCCCCTAATCATAAGTAACACTTTCGTGTCAGATTTCTAACATCAGAATTGATGACAATGGGTGTTTGTCCACACTGCTTATGTTGTCACGAGCATTACTAAGATCCGAAACAAAACTAAGCCCCTATGCGTTTCCATGGTAACAAATACCAGGGCGTCGAGTATTGCTTAATCCGGAAAATTGACTCTTGGACTGCAACAGTCCCTTCCTATGACAACCCCTTCACACAAATATGTAAATGAAATGAGCAAGGTGGATTGTCCATGGTTAGGGTAAAGAAAGGTACGTGAGTGCATTAATGAGATTTTATTTACGTTGTGTATCCTCGAAGATTTCAAGGACTTACTCCGCTTTTTCACAAACATTTTACATGAAGAAAATTTCATTTTTTCCCGATTTTTCTCGAAAAAGACTGAAAGACAAAATTTATAACAAACTAGCTTAAAAGGCCAGGCGTCGCCCGGGTTTTCTATTTTGTAATTGGAAATTAACTTATGAAGGACTTTAGATTTTTAATTATAGGTCCTAATATAGGTATTTATAATTTGAAATAGGAAGAACGACTTATCACACTCAAACTATTCCCTCAGAAAAAGCTTGGTATAGTTTTTTATGACTCATAGAGGATGTAGAATTTTGCATCCCATCGCTTGTACAGTACACAGCAAGCCTGGTAGGGGTTCAAATAAGAAGAAACAGAAATTCCGGTAACATAAAATTGTATTGTATAAAATAATATACATTTAACCATACCTCGTATTGTTTTCTCTATGTCCAGGGTAGAGAAAGTTATGTGACTGAATTATTTTCGTGTATTTCATTCTTTAATATTTATTTATAACATGAATTATATTGATACCTTCTCTAATTTGTCAAACTTCGATTTCATTAAATTCCAAACCCATCTGATACCACTTGCAACAATACTGTTGTCAAGTTTCTGCGATTTGGATTTGATAATTCTGTGTAAAAAGAGATTAAGTAATCTCAAAAACATTTTATTTTGAACATTTAAAATCAAAATTTTTCAAAATCCTTTCTTAGCGAGCACTTACATTATGAAACGAAGGTACTGTCAAAATTCCAAGTCTCTACCTATTATAGTTTAAGCTCTACGTTGATTCCTGTCAGTGAGTCAGTCAGGACAAACTTGTTTGTCAGTGAGGTAGACCATTAGGGCAATTAGTCATAGGAGAGAGGTTCCATCTGGCACTGTGAAGCGAACTCTGGCTTATCCCAGTTGGTAGAGCATTGGCACGGATAGTCAAAGGTCCTGGGATGAATTTTTCTCCTATAATATTGTCATGTAATGTTCAACAGATACAATAATCTGTGGTTCATAAATATATATATATATATCCATCTTTGTGTTACAAGTTTGTGCTCTAAATATGAGTAAGGTTCCATTGAAATGAAATTATTTTTGTGGTCAGGCGGTAGTGTGAAATGTATTTGTTGACACCCTGTGCCACAGTCCCCTGTTAATCTGCCGCAGAAGCGTGCTTCACTGGGGATACAAACATTATCATGGAGTAAGTTTGCTTCCACAGAAATAAATATCAGAGGGCCTTGTCCTCTTGTCACACAGACGCCATGTCTACTTTTATTATCAGCTCGAGGTGACAAAAGAGCAGCGACACGCGACCCTCCTTTCTTTTGTTTGTCATCTTCATACAAAACCAGTCAGAGGTTACAAGTCACTCTCTCCTTTTCATTTTAAACTTTATAAAAACGTGTCAGCCATTCTAATGTGTCACTGCAGTCATTTGTTTAACGTATCAAACATAGGATTATCGCTTCTTGCCAACAAAACTGTTGAGGTTTAAATGTTACAAGTGTTTACAATTGTCTGTTTTTTACTATCAAAAAGTTATGTTTATTTCTCTGTGGAAGTCTTAATTCCAAAACATATGAATAGTCTCTCTATACAGGGTGTTAATAAATAACACCGAAATATTTCACCTGTATATATAGAGGGGACTTAGACAAGCAACTTTTATTAGGAGATGTTTTCTCTATGACGTAAAATGTGTATGCATTAAAGTCATTATAATTTGGTGCTCATAAATCAATAATTACACGAAATAGGGTTAAAATGTTCATTAAATTGACTTCATGCCTTCTTGGTGATCGATAAAAACCTGATTCTAAATCGTTCATCAACAGCAATATCAAAATTTAGTGTTTCCAAAATCTGCAAAATTTACAGACTAATCACATGACTGGTCGCCACTGCATTAGTCTTCTTTTTATTCATAACTACTGACTACAGTGTTAACAACGAAGTTCCTTTGTTTTGATTTTTTTTTCAAATGTTAGAAGTCAGTGGCGGCCATGCCCTGGGAGATTTTATGCAGTAACAGGATAAATTTAATCCATGGAGCAAAAAACTGCTAATAAAAGTTGCTTGTCTATGTCCTTTCTATACACTGGTAAAATATTTCGGTGTTATTCATTAACACCCTGTATATATTATAGAATTATTATTCATTTAGAGATATTTGTGGAATGAAAGACATTCGTTCAGATGTATGAAAGAAAATAAATATACGGTATTTTTTTCTTCTTTATCAATGATCAGCAAACTGAAACATTTTAAGTTGGCAATGCTGTGGTATTTACTTTGAACGCACCCACTTAATAATCGGTTGAGCGGATCTCAAAGAGTTAGCAATTAGCGCGGCGTAGGCTGCTTATTATTATTATTATTTTTATTTGGTTGACATTTGCCGGTTCGGTTCTTACTGACCCTTGACATTTTGGTAGGAGAATAAATAATACACAGGTCGCGTGTAGAACATTGTGAAGGTCGAGAATTAAATTTGAATATGGAATCGAATGTCGATTGGCAGCCAAGTGCGAAAATGTGTACAGATGGCCGTGACTTCTCCCGTCTCCTGTCGCTGCTCGCCTTTTGTTTCACATGACCAGTTCATGCTAATCACAGTTTTTATTCAACGTTCCATATTCCTTTTCCAAGGCCATCAATGGATTGAATTCTGTACCAAAAACAGCAGAGCTTCGCTTGAATATTATTTCTGTTTTGTTACACTTTTCAAAACGAATGCTAGGTCAATACGTACGAGTGATGTATCAATCGAAATAATTTTGTACTACGGTTTTAATAAGTTTTAATAAGTATTTTAGATGAAATATTTAATTAAAATGTTCTGAAGTCGAACGGAATGTTTCGTTTTGATATCTCGATCCAAAGCCCCATAAGCGATTCATTCAATGAAGAGTTCATAACAATGAAACAAACACTAGCGATTATGGTCAACTTTGAAGTTGAAATTACTGTTGAACATGAAATACACTCAAAAAGTAGAGTTAATTAAATAATTTTAATTTCAGTTTTTTACAAGTTTTGGATTTAAGACGAAGAGCGAAAGAGTTATTGTAAAATATTCTTAAGTAATAACTTTCAATTGATAATTTGTGTTTGGTACTCTTCTGTCTGAGTGTTCGAAAACAGGGGACTTAGGAAAATGTTTGGGCCTAAGAGAGATGAAAACTGCATAACGACGAGCTTCATAACCTGTACTCTTCACTGGATATAGTAAGGGTAATTAAATCACGGAGGATGAAATGGGGGAGGAAAGACATATCTTAAAAGTATTGACTGGGAGACCCGAAGGGAAAAGACCACTTAGAAGACCTAGACGTAGGTGGGGGGGGGACAATATTAGGATACACTGTGACTTAAGGGAAGTAGGATTTGAGAGGGATGGGTGGATGGAGTTAGAACGGAATAGGGTTGAATGGCGGGCTTAGGTAAGCGCGGCAATGAACCTTCGGGTTCCATAAAATATATAGGCCTAATATTCCTTTAGCTTGCTCATGAATAGTCTATTGCCATTCAGTAAGTAAGTACGTATTATTGTTAGACAGTGGCGGACGCAGAAATTTTTTTCGGGGGGGATTTGCATAGGTAGAAAGAATACTAAAAATGATTAATCAACTTTCATATACAATTAGTTTATAAAACTGGCCACTTAGAGTACATTATATAGCCTTTTTTCAAATTTCGGGGGGGGGGGGATGTAACCCCCCTATCCCCCCTGTGTCCGCCACTGTTGTTAGAAGTAAGTGTCACAGCGCCTGATAGGTACGTTGAAGTTAGGAAAAAGCCTGCTGTTGAACAGTATATCAGGCCGGAAGAGTTTTTATGGATTTATCGACTGAGAAAGTGGCGAGGATGCGTATGGGCCATGTTACAATCCAGAAAGCTTAGGATTGAAAACACTCTTATTTTAAGACAAGTGTATACGGGTGGTCTGTGACTATAGGGGGCCCACTTATTGGCCCCCGGGGGGGCTGTTACTGTAACCAACACAAATAATGCGTATATTGAACACACCATGCGTTTTACTTTTCCCTATCAGAGCAACAACAGCTCAAGCGACATTTGAAGAATCTTAAACCCAAACTGAACCAGTAGGATCGTTCTTAATTCTCTAATTATGATTTTTTTCGACTACCTCGTGTAAACGAAAATTCTAATCTTGAGGGCAATGATACTAAGGAACGCGCATTCAGCTGTCTTATTCTGACGGAAAGCCGCAATTAATTTGAATTTATTTGCCTATAATGTTAAACAAATAGAATAATTGGAATGACAACACAGACCAACAGCCATTTTGGTGCCTTAGAATGTATACTTATTCTTGGGTATATTTAGGTCACTGATGCCAAATGTGCCATTAGTTTTGCCCTATCAGCTTTAGTTTTTGAGATATGGTATTACCATTATGCATATTATCCCATTTTACGTTTCATATAAATAAAATACAGTAGCTTCTAAATTACGTGAAGAAAAAAGCAACACACTAGCATTAAAATAACATTACAATAACAATATAACATGAGGACTTTAAAAAAATTGATAATCACATATTGTACGGTCGTTTATGACTTATGAGCTGTCAATTTGAGGGCCACAAAATAATCCAGCTTTTAGTTTTTCTGTAGCCTACTTCGTACAGTTTTTGTCCTACGTGTCCAAAGTATGGTCAAGAACCTTCACTAGCTATATCATCAAGCAAGATTTTGTTTCGCTAGGATAAGAGTTCACGAATAAAATGTATATAAAAGTAGAGCTGGTAGAGAAAAACTGTTTACATATTTGGAATACGCACATTAAGTAAAGCCAAAATCCGGTAAAACATCTGAGACAAACAAAAAGTTCTTTTTTTTTTTTTTTTTGGGCTGTGTAATCAATTTGATTATGATATACCGAGGATGATTCATGGCATTTGTCTCTTTGACTAGAGAAAACATGAGAAAAAAAAGAGTTCGTGGAACGCCACGCGATAGAAGTAAAACTTTATTTTTTTATTTTTTCAATTTTTGATTATTTGATTTTTTTCAAATTTGCATTATTGGACTATTTAATATTGGATTTTTGGACTTTTTTAATTTTGGATTTTGAACTTTTTAATTTTGGAACTTTGAATTTTTAATTTTGGATTTTTTAAATATTCCATCTTTGAATTGTTTATTTTTTTTAAATTTTTATTCTTGGATTTTTAAATTTTTTATTTTATTATTTATTAAATTTTGGATTTTTGGATGTTAAAATTTTTAATTTTGTCTTTTTAAATTTTGGAAATTTGTATTTTTTAATTTTGGATTTTTAATTTTTTTAATTTTGGATTTTTGGATCGTTGAATTTTTTAATTTTCAATTTTTTAAATTTTGATTCTTTGAATTTTTTATTTTTTGGATTTTTAATTTTGTATTATAGTTTTTTCAATTTTGGATTTTTTCAATTTTGGTATTTTCGATTTTTTAATTTTGAAATTTTGAAATTTATTATTTATTAAATTTTGGATTTTTGGATGTTTTAATTTTTAATTTTTTTTTTTTATATTGGAAATTTGTATTTTTTAATTTTGGATTTGCGCGGTAATGAACCTCCGGGTTTCATAAAATAGATATTATTCCTTTAGAGTGCTTAGGAATTGTCTATTGCCATTGAGGAAGTAAGGTCTGAAAAATTTCCTTTGACTACTCCTATTCATTGAGTTGATTGTTTTCTGTGTAGTCCGCACCGAAACAAGTCGGTTTTGAGTGTGATTGATTGTGACTGATTTCGTGACGGTTTTAGTGTGACTGATTTTCCCGATTCACCCTCTACCGCCACTAAAAAAGTTTAACTTCAAAAAAGTCTAATTTGAACCCTGGTTCTCCCGAATGCGAGTTCAAGATGCTATCATCTCTAGTATCTCGCTCGATGATTCAATCTAATTCAATTTTCACAAAAATGCACTTACATCAATTGTGACTTGAACAGAGTAAGGTACAAGAAATAAACTACGAGCCTAATCAATGTGTTAAATGTTTTCTTGGCAGTCCGGCATGGGTTTGCATATAGTGTGAGAAATTGAGTCTCGCACATGCAATTGAGACTGAAATAATGGTTCTTTTTGTTAGGTTGTGTAATTCTTTCATACTGGCCGTGTGTAGGCTAAATGTAGTCACACTAAAAATTCAATCCCATAGCCGGGATTTGAACCAGGATCTTCGGCTCTCCGTGCGCTACTCTAACAATTAAGCTACCAAATTATTCTTAACGGAAAGTTCAAAAGACGTTTGTAGTCACCTGTTTTTTCTTCTTCTATTTTTGTTTGTCCATGGCCTGCGTTTTTAGTCGCAACATTCAAAGAAGGGGCTATAAGGTATTTATAGCATAATAAGCGTAAAATTGTGTCTTGCGATTCTGTACAAGGATATGTGAATACTGCTAACTTTTATTTGGGCAGAGGAAGTTATGTGACTTTCACATCAGATTTTTTTTATTCATAACTCTAATGTTAACAACGAAGTTCCTTTGTTTTGCATTTTTTCGAATGTTAGAAGTCATTGGCGGGCCATGCCGTGGGAGATTTTATACTGTAACAGGGAAAATTGAAATCATAGAGCAAAATTCGACTAATAAAAGTTGCTTGTCTATGTCCCCTCTATATACAGGTAAAATATTTCGGTGTTATTCATTAACACTCTGTATTTTCTCTGATTATGTTCCCTATGACAACTGAATTTTTTTTTTTTTTTTTTTTTTTTTTTTTTATTTGACCATAGTTGACCCAGAGTCCCACAGCCGGAGGCTACACTACTGGGGAGAATACAGATAATACATAGACTAATATTTACATACAATTTGCTATCTTGGTTTCAAATACCTAAGTTTTCTTAAAGACACTGTTTACCGAGTGACGTAAACAAAACTAACGAATAAATTATTATTCTAATTTTAAAATGTCCGCTGCTTAATATCAGCAACGAAAATCTGCAAAAGATATTATAGTTGGAGGTAACAGAAAATTTCCACCAAATGTTCCATGAAGTAAATAAAATGCTGGCAAAAGGATTTGCACATGTAATATCTTGAAGATAAAGTAATCTTTGTATAATGCAAGCTGCTAGTCTGGCATCGAACCAACACTTAATTGCTACCACTGCCAGAAATATGCAGCATATTATTTGCAGTTCGTAAAGTTAATTTTGGTGGAACTGGTGCTAGACACTTAGAAACACTGTAGCCAGGTAATTCATAAGGGACACCCACTTCGCCTTTCTTGGCTATACGGAGTGGATTGGGGCTGTAATAAAATAAATATAATTCTACTTCTTTGCATCTGTCCCCACATGTAATGAACTAGCAGGTGCCCGCGGCTTCGCCCACGATAATTAATTTAAAAATTAAGAGTATAATAATTACTAAAGCATTATATTTATTAACACTTGCACGCGAATCATTCATAAACTAAACCATTAATAATAATTAAATGAAACAGCTAAAATTCCTGCTTTAGAGTACATTCCACGATATGAAAGCGCCGCCTGGGAAAACGATCTCCGATTCGATTAAGCAGTTCCAAAGCGACCTGTTAACACTGATAATACGTATTGTTTCTCAACTGTTTGTTGACAGATGAATATGATGTGAATTTTATTTGATCAATTCAGTGTAATTTTCAGAAATTATATAATGTTTCAAGGGAAGGAATGGTTTGTTTGGATTTTTATTATCAGCGATATTTCAAGAGTTACACCATCAATATTTTACAGCTGGTGCCCGCGGCATCACCCGCCATTATTAATTAACTCCAGGATTTTTAAGAAATTTACACTGGTAGTTTATTAAAAACGTTTGTCGTTCAGAGCTATAAAAATTGTAAGTAAAAATAAAATTAGAATATTTGTTCATTGTGATCATTTCACTTAGGCTTTATATAATAAAGAAACGGTTTTCCTAATTTTGTGCCCTTCAGACGAACATCGCCGAGTATGCCCGATGTCTCAAGAAGCGGGCGAGCGAGTGAGCACGCTATTTAGGGCCGTTGAATTGTATAAGAGTAGATACACAGCCAACGACACCTATTAAAAGATAGTATTCAAATGTGAGATTCATTGCCATAGGAACCAGGAATAAAAGAAAAAGAGAATTGAATGATTTTGACGAAACTCACTATGCGGGGGTTTTTGGGCTAGGGAACTCGAATCTGAGGTCTTTCTTTTGGGGGGGGGGGGGCATCGCATTTTATCGTGAAATGTACGTCGAAACCGGGATTTTAGTTTTTTAATTGTCAATTGTTTTAATTGTTTAAGCATGATTTGGGCAAGATTCATGAGTCTGTGGTACGTTTCAATCGTTTCATTTCGAATCTTTTTGTCGTTCTATTCGTTTAAATATATATTTTATATATATATATATATATATATATATATATGGGTATATAACCTATACATGTGTTACCTGTTCACATGTTAGCACTAGCATGTAATAAAGTGCATAGTTAAAAATATAGTTTTTCATAAAATTCCGGGTCCACGATTTTTTCTTCTTATTTTTCCTGTTGACATATCCCTATTTTTGTTCATTTATTCCCAAAAGAAATATCATAATAAATGTGTTTTTGCACTCCTTAGCTAGTAAGTGTTACTTACGAAAGTTGTTTACATGGATCGTAACTTGACATTACCACACGCAATCTTGTTGCTAGGGGCGACGGGCGGAAAGTGACTTGTTGCTAGGGGCGACGGGCGGAAAGTTACTTTACCGCCCGCAAATGCTTATTTGCGAGCAGAAATGACCAAGGCCTCCCCGCTTTATAAATATTCGGTTGCCATAAACAATAACAAATGCGAATCCCTTTCTGAAATAAGCACTATTCTTCAAGTCTGTATTTACATAATATTTTCAGGTAATATCACAATTAATATAATTAAATTGATATAAGTAACCGTCGTGCAAAAAATAGCATGCAACACACGGACCGTAAAGGCATTTACGGGTCTCGAAAACTTAAAAACCCGAGGCGCAGCCGAGGGTTTTCAATCTGTTTCCTCGAACCGTAAACGTGCCTTTCCGCCCTTGTGTCGCAATATACTATTTAACAACTCTTATACTTTCTAGTTTGTAGTATACTGTGTATTGATATGTAATTATATTTATATTAATGTACTATACCCCTAAACACGAGCTTTGCTCATATAGGGGCATGTTTTGTTTTAATTGGTTCTACTTGTACTAAATGTGTAATAATAATAATGTAAGTAAGCAATCTTAATAAAGATGTTTAATAATAATAATAATAATAAAAAAACAGATTCAACGGGTAGATTATGCTAGTAATAAATAAATGAGGTCAGTATGGGTTTAGATATGGCAGGTAGCTTTTACGCGGTCAGTGAATGGAAGGAAATGATCTGGCAAAACAAACGAACCGAGCTGTCAATTTGTTTTGCGAGGAACGCAAATGAGGGAAAGAGAACTGATTTGGTTCACTGCCGACCACAAAACACAGCGCGTTGCTTTTCAATCACTCTCAAAGCGTGCCGCTGGAATCTTCACCATTTCACATGGAGAGGGGGTCCAGATTTAGTAATAAATAAACGGTGCAAAGTATGATGAACAAACTTTCTCACATATTATGCTCACACTAAATCTTGAGCTGAAAAAATGCGGAGTGAGGGGAGCTCACATTGCATGCAATATTTAATTATTAAGTGCCAGTATGGTACTTTATGAGATTGTGTGGTGGACGAAAAAATGTCTGTCCGTCTGTCTGTCCGTCTGTCCGTGTGTCTGTACGCACCATAACTCAAATACGCTTTTTCGGATTTTCATGAAACTTGGAAAACACATTTATAATGTCCATGGGAAGAACCCTATTGATATTGAACCAAATCGGTTCACCGGTACCGGAGTAATGCCCTATTTAGTGCCTATTTTAATAGATTATGGCGCCTTTCTCATAGAAAGGCGTCATCACTCAAATACGCTGTAACGGATTTCCAAGAAACTTGGTATACCCATTTATGACGTCCATGAGAAGTGCCCTATTGAATTTGAACCTAATCTGTTGACCGGTACCGGAGTAAACCCCAATTTAGTGTATATTTTAAAGACGCGGTAACTCAAATACGCTTTACCGGATTTTTATGAAACTTGGTATACACATTTATAATGTCCATGGGAAGACGTCTATTCATAATGGATAAAATCGGTTGACCTGTTTCGGAGTAATGCTCAATTTAGTGTCTATTTTATGGTAATATACGTATTCGAAAGAATTTATAAAAAAAATGAAAATCAGTTATCTTGACAACATAGCCTATTGTTTTACTGTGATCGTATAAGGCCTTGGAAATTAAAATACAGGTAGCTATGACAAAAAACATATTGATTTACATGCGCTTATCCAACTAGACCGTTAAAATGACCCAGGTGGCCGAGATGGTAGACCTTTCTTCTTCCGTAAGCCCTGCTTAATGAATAAATCTGGAGCTTAACTTGGAAATCAATTTAAAAAAAACACATTCTGCATATCATAATTGCAGTCATAACTGATTAAAAAAAAACATACTGGCACTTTGTTACATCAGTTTACCTGATTTTATTTATTTATTTATTGTAGTAAGAATATTACAGGCTAATGCCCAATTTCAATATTCTCGCTTATATTATTACACCAGATTCTAATGTTAAATATTTAAAGTTATATTCAAAATAATTAAACTAATGATATAACAATAAGAAATAAATGGTGCAAAAATATGTTGCACAAACTTTCTCGCATATAATCTACATTAAAGGCTAGCACAGAAAAAAAGTAAATTATAGAGACAATTAAATTTTACTTAACTTATTACATTTTCATAAAAGTATACAGAACAAGTATCTAGAACGGAAAGCATCAGGGTAGATCTTTATGTTCACATCTTTTACCGTGAAATAGTAGTAATAATAATAATAACAACAACAATAGTAATAACAATAATAATAATAACTTGGGGTTTGCACGGTTTCCTCAATCTCAAATGCAAAAATACAGGATATACTGAGATATCGCCGAAGAATAAAGCAAATGCTACACGAATGAGTTATTACAATAGCCTACTGGTAAATTTGGGCGGCTACGAGGTTACATTTGAACCCAGGACCTCTTCCCTATTAGCCTATACTACCTCGCTGTAATTGGTTTTGGTGTGTTCAATACGACTGAGCTAAACTGACTGAATTTAAGAACAATTAGTTTTCTTGTTACTAAGGGCAACAAGGTATCATTCATATTTTAATTAACATAAATGTTCCGAAGTTCGCATTTAAGTCGTATTTATTTCGTTTTTTATCTTGATACCTATTGATTATACAAAAAAATGGGTGTAACAAAAAATGTTCGATTTAGTTTTCTCTACAACTTTACTGTGGTAGATTTTCGTGTATCGCCTATTGCAATAGAGATAATCTAGAGTAATTGAAAACAGATACGAGTGAAGTACCCCCGAAGTCATTTTCCCAGAAAAACGGATATAGCTAATTTAGTAGTCATAGATAAGAGTTTCCAATTTTACATTTTTATTAAAATCGTTAGAGACAATTTTTCATTAATCAAAATTTTTCAAAAAACTTTCATGAAAAGTCCCCTTAATATTTCAGTCAAGCCACTATCATAAACTAATAAACAATACAATACCAGATTAACATGTACAAATTTCCTACCATTTATAGTTTTTTATTAGGAGACTTTTTAATTAAGTGAAGTCCAAACACAAAATGGCCACAGTACCTTGGTCCCTTATAAATCGTGTCACCCCCTGAGCAGAATTAGAATTAGAAAAAGAATTAGAAAAAGCCACTGAATCCTTTTCAGGCAAGGGCCTCCTACTCTCGGTAGGGCTAGCTCAGTTTGTACACACGGGGTGAGCTATTTCCTGTGTGCATGCTCGGATTTGAGCTTTTACTTTAACTGTTAGTTACTGTGTGTAGCTTTTTGAGTCTAGAATGAGTGTCCTGTACTTTTCCCTAATTCACTTCACTTCACTTTTAATTTCTAAATTATGTCAACATTTTATTCTAAACCTAAAATTGTGATTTTCCACTCCCTCCTATCCCTTGCTATTCGTGACCATTGAGGTCCTATCACTTCTATGAAGTCCTGAGCCCATCTCCTTCTCGGTCTCCCTCTTCTTCTTTTCCCTCTTCTTGGATCCCAGATCGTGGTGACATAGGCCCATCTGTCTGCAGGTAGTCTGGCCACATATCCTCCCCACCTCCATTTGAGCTCTCTTGCCTGTTTATGTGCCTCTTCGAATCCACTTCTTAGCCTCAGTTCTTCGTTTCTTACTTTGTCTACTAGTTTAATGTCTAAGATTTTTCTCTCCATTCTGCGCTGGCATCTTTGTATCTTCAGTTCTTGTTGTTTAGTCAGCGTCCAGGTTTGACTTCCATATGTTAGTGTCGGTATGATGCAGGTCTGTAGTGCTTCCAATCTTAGTTCTCTGTTAATGTCTTTGTCTAGGAGTAAGAATTTGAGTCCCCAGAATTTCCCCCATGCTTGCCTTATTCTTCTTTCGATCTCATTGTCCCCATTTTCTGTCAGACTGACTGCTTGGCCTAGATATATGTACTCGCTACAGTAATGGATTGGTGTGCCATCAATTATTATTGGTGTCTCTATGTGATTTGTCATTGCTTTGGTCTTTGTAGGGTTCATTTGTAGTCCCGCTATTGCGCTTTTAGTACTCAGTTCTGCTAGCATTTCCTGTAGCTCTGTGGCGGATTTTGCGAACAACACTATGTCATCAGCAAATCTTAAGTTTGACAGTAGCCTTCCGTTGATGTTTATCCCTTTCATTTTTTTAGAATTAGACAATTTAAATCTTACCTTTGTTAGAACCCGTTCCTAATACAGGACGTTCAAAATTCTTTACCTGTAAACAAAGAAAAATACTGTATTAATATACTTACAGACAATTTTGGAAAGCTGGCAATTACTTTACCTTCTGTATAAAAGTATTCATCGACCCTTATTACGGTCAATTGTACGTAAGTAACAAAACAAAAAAGTGTCATATATTTTCTCTTTCTTAATGTAGCGTTCCCTCGATCAAAGCGAGACTGTCTTGTAATACAGAGTGATTCAAAAGTCTCGAACCATTTTCATGATACTGAAGTGTACTGTTTTCTTTTACATGTAATAAAATCCCTTTAGGCAAGCCTACAGGCTGAGGTAGATTTCAAAGTGCTTTTGGTTTAATTTATTATCGCTGCGCAGCACTCTTCTTTTTTAGCCTTGGCATGGCAAACCCGCAGTAATAAGAACTGAATTCGGTAAAGAGGAAGAGCCTACAATCATTTGCTTTGACAAGAAGAATAGGATATAATATTCTGGGAGGCCGTGCGCAAGATCAGCAATGAATAAAATTAGCAAAGCCGCTAAACAAGACAAAACTATGATATTATAATAATTCTTTTAGGTGTTATTATTTTCAAACATTAAAATCTAGCGTCATATGAGAGCTATCAAGAAACTAGTTATTGATTTGTAGAGTACTCATCAAGAGCTTTTCAACGATACCCCACAAGACGTGGTTTCAAAAGTTTCGAATTTTCACCCCCCCCCCACCCCCACCCTCACTCGATCCCCCGAATCGTTGTTGTCACTGTGAACTCCATAGGGAGTATTCTAATTTATTCAAACAACATTTCAGTCTATACTTCATAGGGGCCGAGATATACATTTTTCAAAATTTCAACCCCCTCCCCCGACCCCCTTTTGGGCCAATTTTGCTCATTAACGAACTTGTCCGAGCTATTGGGCCTAGAAATGACATAATAAAATTTGGTTCAAATATCTTCAAAATTACGGCCGCTATCGTGAAAAGATATAAATATATATATATATATATATATATATATATATATATATATCACAAAAAAAATTTGAACGGGCGGTGGTTTCGTACTTAGGGGAGCATGAAACGTAGAGATATGAAAGAATTTTTCGAAAATCATGACATGGTATCCATTGCAATAGGTAGATTTTTCTTCGAAATCTACCTAATAAACCATGATCACTACAGACTAGAAAATAGCCACAGTTTGTGGACGGATGAATAGGTTAACATATGCTGAAGATCTGGCAATATTTTGGCGGAAATTTCAATATATATAAATATATGCATTCATGAACAACAGATTATCGTCTATGTTGAACATTACATGATAATATTATAGGAGAAAAATTCCTCTGACACTGGGATTTGAACCCAGGACCTTTGGCTATCCGTGCCAATGCTCTACCAACTGAGCTAAGCCAGAGTTCACTTCACAGCGCCAGATGGAACCTCTCTGTGGTTTATGAATGCATGTGAAGGGCCTAGTTCCATAAGTACACAAATCTCTAATTTTTAGCTTTTAACATGTATGCCTTCTTATATCTCTTAAGTACTCAGTGAACTATTTGTACTTTTGCCTTAAACCTCTGCTCAGTTATAAGGAAAGACCTGTGAGACTGCACATTCATTCTACTTCATAACAGTTCCATACAGGCGTAAGGCACACTTCCTATCTGTTATTGAGGTATGTTTACCAACTGTTTTTATTTTCTGCAGTGCTACCATCCAAGCAAATGTTTATAAAAACTGAACTTGCATTTCTGAAGTGTAACTTCATTCAAAATAGATTCTTTTGCTTATAATTTATTGTATTAATGACTATACTGCTATTCATTGGCAGATTATGTAATTGTCACTATATAATACAGGTTTTTACTAAAATAATCTACTCTTATACAATTCAACGGCCCTAAATAGCGTGCTTGCTCGCCCGCTTCGTGAGACATCGGGTATACTCGGCGATGTTCGTATCTCTCAGTCTAAACTTTCATGACGACTACAAGATTAGGAAAACTGTTTCTTTATTATATAATGCCTAAGTGAAATGAACTCAATGAACAAATATTCTAATTTTATTTTTACTTACAATTTTCATAGCTCTGAACCACAAACATTTTTAATAATTTACCAGTGTAAATTTCTTAAAAATCCTGGAGTCAATGAATAGTGGCGGGCGAAGCCGGGGGCACCAGCAGTAAAATATTGATGATTTAACTCTTGAAATATCGCTGATAATAATAATCCAAATCAATCACTCCTTCTCTTGAAAAATTATATAATTTCTTAAAATTACACTGAATTTATCAAATAAAATTCACATCTCATTCATCTGTCAACAAACAGTTGAAAAACGCCATTATCCACCGCCGTCTCGAGAATTACGCACGAGAATTAGCCTATACAGTTTAGAAGGCAGTGGATCACAGTTATCTTTGGAACTACATAATCGAATCTGAGATCGTTTTCCCAGGTGGCAATTTCTAATCGTGGAATGTACTCTAAAGCCGGAATTTTAGCTGTTTCATTAATTATTAATGGTTTAGTTTAAGAATGATTCGCGTGCAAGTGTTAATAAATATAATGCTTTAATAATTATTATACTATTAATTTCTAATTTTTCAGTTAATTATCGTGGGCGAAGCCGCGGGCACATCCTAGTATGATACAAAATAAAAAGATTTTGCTACTGTAAAAGTAATTCAGTTTTCATTTAACATGTTTAGGTACCTCTAGCTGTAAAAAATCCCAATACACTCTACCTAGTAAATTTGCAGAACACTAATTTAGCCTGTCCTTAAAAAATATATGTTATAAAATTAAACTTTAAACCACCTACTTGTGAGTGGTAACACTGTTTAAAAACATCAAGATTAAGAAAGTAATTATAATTTTCCCACCTTATACCCTCATTTAAAATAAAAATGTTGGATGGTTTGCCTTTAATTTCTTAAGTATATATCCTTTTAACATAAAATTACTTACATACTATATAAATACCTCGGCTTAAAATTAGTAAGGCCTACTTCTCTTTTGCGTCAAAGGATTAAAATTACAATAAAATAAACTTTAACTTTACTGGCTCTCCTTATACATGTTACATTGTTTTAAATCGTAAGGTTAATTTTAACAAGGACATTTTATTGTAATTTTAATCCTTTGACGCAAAAGAGAAATAGGCCTAAATAATTTTAATCTGAGGTTTTTTTTTTCGTGTGGACGGAGCCTATTATTTTACAAATTATTACAAATTAAGTTTATTACAAATTAAAAAATACAAATTGATACAAAATTATTACAAATACAAATAATATACACACAATTTGTACAATATGAAAAGAGTATTATTTGCCCCGCATGAGCATAGCTCGTGTTCGGGGTCAGTTCAGTCATAAGTTACTAAAATTATATTTTGAAAATTATATATATATAAAAAAAAATACATATTATAGTTTTAGGTAAAAAATAAGAATAAAAATAAATAAGATTGCTTATATGAAATAAATGCATGAACGAAGATACGAAAAAATAAATTACAGTAACATAACAGAGTTACAAACAAAATACCCAGTATAGTATATAGTATAGTATATAGTATATAAGTAATTTTATGTTAAAAGGCTATATACTTAAGAAATTAAAGGCAAACCATCCAAAAATTTTATTTTAAATGAAGGTATAAGGTGGGAAAATTATAATTACTTTCTTATAATAAAACATTGGACATAAAATGAAGTTTATTGATACAACAAGATTACTAGGAACTATGTCCTTGTGCCTTATGCCTTTATAGACCTAGGCCCTTCATATATATCCATCATTTTTTAGTATTTATAGGCCATCAAAATCCCGGGCCTGCTAATAACGTACACTTACCCATAATTCATTTAAAAAAATCGAATTTGTAGAGTGGACTTAGCAAACAAGTAAGCAGAACATTTCCAACTATTCACCAACATTAATATTGTAAACAACACTAACAAACAACTCTGGTGAAAATGCCTCTAATGTCGTCATCACAACCATTTTAGTCTTGATCACTTTGATTTTCAATTCAGAGCAAGCCGCACAGCGCTCGGCAACAAAACAATGCAACTTAGCGCACTCCAATGACGTCACACACACTAAAACCTAATTAATGGCAGATAATAAATGCTTCTCTCTAGCCACCACACAATGCATCGCAACCCTGAATTAATTATTGCTTTGTTAAGTTTCCGAATTCTACCAGTTAAATAGCTCTGAGCTGAAAAGCTCATGGATTTTTATTTCCTTTTCTCATTAATTTGCCTGTTATTTCGCTGAATTAATTATAAATGTATTTGATTATCGGCTAATTCTCATGAAAGGAAACAATAGACGTTCGGAGATTTCTGAAATCTGTATTTATAATATGAATTCGCAGGTACATCATCAATAGACCTGGGATTTTAAGGCAAATGCCTATTTTGTTCCTTGTGAAATAACAAGAAAATTTTTAAATATGTTGACATTTCATGATATATCACTTATATTTATAGAGTTTTACAGTGCCCTAAAATGCCTATTTTTACTATTTTAGGGCCTAAAATGCCTATTTTGTACATTTAAAATAAAATTCAACTTCTGTAACTTTTACAATCATTTAATGGACATCCCTCAATGAAGAGCAGAACAGCAGAGGATGGGTTTTTTACAGATACTTGATTTTCCTAAAAAATTGTAGCCAAAGGAATCCTGACTGATGGGGGAGAATTAGCTCAAAACAACAAGTAGGAGGTATATATAGTTGGAAGGGACATAGGCCTACTGTGTCAATTTTTCATATCAACCAAAACTGTTTTTGATAAATGTATTTTTAATTGTGTCTTAATTTTGCAATTATTTCGGTCAAGAATAAGTATACCACGTTTTTTACAGTAAAAAAAATCACGTTACAGTTTTAGAGCATAATATTGTAGTATATTAAAGTCTATTTTCTGTCCATTTACGCATTTTAAAGCTTACTTTAAGTGCCTATTTTAAGTGCCTAAAACTATTTTTTTAGAGCCTAAACTCCTACGTCTAATCATCAGCCATTTCATAAAATATGGGAATATTCCCTCAAAGAGAGAAGTTATAAAATTATTGTAATTGGGTGGTCAAAAATAAGTTTAAAACCTCAAATTATCTGAATATTAAGGACTTAGGTGTATCTGAAGTGGTTTCAAGCATAAAATCTGTGGATTACTTATTTATTGCGTTGAGTTACTTTTTTTTTCATTTTAGCATGATTTTAACACTCTTTAATACCATGTAGTCAAGAGTAATCACTAATCAGCTATGTCCATTTTCAATTGAAAAAATATACATCTTAAGGTACAATTTGGTATAAGATTAACTTCAAAAAATGTGTGTGGTTAATTACTATGTACAATAACAAACAAGTGACTTTTTGTCCCACCCGTAATGGTGATAGTTTTGTTAAATTATTATTGATGAGTTAAATAAATGTTCTGACAACCTGGAAACAGTTTATAATTTGTATTTAATCCCTCATACCTTCATTAATAACAACACTAAGACCCAAACAGTATCAGCAGAACAGCAAATGAACTTTTGTTTTGCATCATTAAAATCAGTGTCCAAAGTATGTCCCACCCGTAATAGATTTTGAAAAACGCATTTAAAATATTTAAAATAAATTTTAAATAATGCTTTGCATGTAGTGTGGAGGAGAAGGCACTGTAAATTTTACAGAATGTGCAGAACCAATTCTAGTTTATTATTTAAGATATGTAATAAACAAAAATAGTTTTTATAATTTCTTATTGCGTCACGGCGGGCACAGCTCCAACTCCCGAGTGATGGGGTGAAATATCTACGCAAATAAAGCCGCGAACGGTGTAATGGCTCAGGTTCTCACATTTACAGTTGGAATTACAATGAAAATAACCACGTGCCTCATCACAGGAGATGTTGGAAATGTCCTCCTCTTGCATCCACACAACACTGGAACCTTTTTAAGAAATTTTCTTTCACGCGCATAAGTTCAGATTCCGAGACAAAGTTAATTTCTCTTGTGATATTGTCTTTAAGTTCTTATGTTACTACTTTTACTTTCTCGCATATACGTAGTAAAGAGAAAGTATTGTGATCGTGACAAAAAAATCGAAATCGAGGTAACACCGGGAAAGCATGTTTCACGATGCCTAGAAACCGAAAAAATGTTTTTGGAATGACGTCTGTCCGTCTGTCTGTGGACAAGTACAGCGGGTAAACGGTTCATTGCATTTACTTCATTTTTTTAATTAAGGACTTTTTCGGAATTTTATCAAATCGCCCAGAAATTGAGTTTTATAACTGAAATATTAAGGGGACTTTTCATGAAAGTTTTTGAAAATTTTTGATTTTTTAAAAATTGGCTCTAACGATTTTAATAAAAAATATAAAATTGACCAATGAAGTATATAGGTCAATTTCCCGACTGCTGCGTCATCTACGATAGGCAGATGGCAGGATTGGGGGACAAGTGGTCAGCATGCCGACACCCACGGCCGTTAATGGTTTCCATGACCGGAGCCGCTACGTCTCTTTCAAGTAGCTCCCCAATTTGTATCACGAGGCTGAGTGCACCCCGTTCCAGACAGTATGTGACTATTATTTACGGAGAAACTTGACAGGTAAAGTATATAGGTCAATTTCCCATACATTACATTGATAACATTACCCGATTGATAACATTATCCACGATTAGATTAAACGGCGTTCACTCTTGATAGGTGAGTTCCGGTAGTTTTAATTTTCCAACTAAAGCCCTGTAAAATTACTATGCTTTCCTAGTAAAACAGCTATTCTAGACGTGTTAGATGCAGAGAATGGCTTTGGTGACGTATGACCAACCTTTCTATTTCACGGCTGACCCGATCGTATTCACGAGTGCATTTCCTCACATCGCATCCAACACATTCACTCCGGAATGAAAGCCATCAGACAAACCAAAGATGTCATAAAGCATGGCTGCACAAGTTCAACGTGAAAAGGGCATATATACAACAGCATGCAAAAAAGCTATACCAATCGTTTTCTGAGGGAATAGTTTGAGTGTGATAAGTTGTTCTTCCTCATTTCAAATTCTACATACATATTATACCCAAGGACCTAGAGTTTCAAAATCGAAAGTCCTTCATAAGTTAATTTCTCTCCGTGGCGCGACATCCCCGAAGGGACAAGGCCTACCACCCGACCGCTGCGTCATCTACCTATAGGCAGATGGCAGGATTGGGGGCATGTGGTCAGCATGCCGACACCAACGGCCGTTAATGGTGGTTTCCATGACCGGACATAAGTTAATTTAGAATTGCAAAATGCAAAACCCGGGCGACGCCGGCCTTTTAAGCTAGTATTTTATAGTATTATTGAATAAGTTGCAGAAATAAACTATGGGCCTAATCACTCTGCTAACTGTTTTCTATGCAGTCCGGCATGGGATTGTATATTCTCCGAGAAATGAAGTACCGTAAATTTAAGGATGGATTTTCTGAGTGCTATTTTATATCTTATTCATAATAATGTTTAATAAACGGTGCAAACTAAGTTGCACAAACGTTTTCAATATACGTATTTGTGTTATTGAGGTTTTAGGTTGACGAAATAAACCGGTATGTACCATTCAGAAAAGTATAACCTTCAGATTAAACAGATTTAAGAATTTAAGATTACCTATCTTTTATACAGGGTGTTAAAGAATAACACCGAATTATTTTAACCTGTGTATAGAGGGGACATAGACAAGCAGCTTTTATCAGAATATTTCTGCTCTATGGATTCAATTTTTCCTGTTACAGCATAAAATCCCCCAGGTCATGGCTGCCACTGACTTCTAACATTTGAAATAATGCAAAACAAAGGAACTTCGTTGTTAACGCTGGAGTTATGAATAAAAAAACTAAGGCAGTGGCGGCCAGTCATGTGATTAGTCTTTAAATTTTGCAGATTATGAAAACTCTAAATTATGATTTAGCTGTTGATGAATGATTAAGAATCAGGTTTTTACCGATCACTGAGAAGGCATGAAGTCAATTTAATGACAATTTTAACCCTATTTCGCTTAATTACTGACTGATAAGCACCAAATTGTAGTGACTTTAATGCCCTGTAGCATAGGCCTACCCATTTTACGTCATACTGAACAAAAATTTCCTAATAAAAGTTGCTTGTCTATGTAACCTCTATACACAGGTAAAATATTTCGATGTTATTTATTAAAACACTGTATAATATTCTTCTTACGGCATCACACATATAACTGAACAAGTCATAAAAGAGCGAAAATTAAGTTAAAGTCAATATGACATATATATATATATATATATATATATATATATATGTATATAACTTAGGGCTACTTTACTTATTACTGTCTGAAGTTGAGATTTTTTTTATGGACCTACGTAATACAAAATTATTATTGTTGCATGAACTTACGAACACTAATTCTCAATTAGCAAGCCACACCCTGGTAATGGCGCATACTAATGACATTAACCAATCACATTTTGTCACATGATGCGAATTTTCCGCGAACTCTCTGTAAGTTCTCCACCCCTTTGTTTTGAACAGGATCAAACTTACTTGGGATATACTTTAACTACTGTTTACCCTCAATAAATAACAATACAATCCGGCAGACCACAAAAGGATGTGCCGAATTTTGACTCACCAGTACCTCAATGCCAATATAAATTTCCGTGAGAAAAGAATAGTATATTGCGATACAAGGGCCGTAAGGCATGATTACGGATCGAGGAAAAAGTTTGAAAACACGAGGCGCTCGCGCCGAGTGTTTTCAATTTTCCGAGATCCGTAATGCGCTTACGGCACGTGTATTGCATGCTATTTTTTGCACGATGATTATTTATATCAATTTAATTATATTAATTGTGATATTACCTGAAAATATTATGTGTATACATTCTTGAAGATTGATGTTTATTTCAGAAAGTGATTCACATTTTTTGTTGTTTATGGGAACCGAATATTTGTGCTGAGGGGGGCCTTGTCCATAAAGGCTTGTATAATGAAGTGTGTCGTTATAGGCTATTCATAACAGCACCGAAACGCTTACCGCACATAGCAACAAGATTGCGTGTGGGAATGTCAAGTTACGATCCACGGCAACAACGTTCGTAAGTACCACTAATTAGTTACGTCGTGCAAAAAATTCACAACATTATAGTTTTTACAATTATGTACAAACTAGTCTAAAACTTTGTGTGTACAGTAATATTTTCTTATAAATAAAGGTCTTTTTTTATAATCATTAAGTCATTTTCTTTAAAATATAGGGTCATTTTATAGGTCATTTTTCAAACAATTTTAAGTCATAAGAATCTGGGCCCTGATTATTACTTACCTTATTATGCATTCTTTACCTGCATATAGGTCACATCACGTGGTTAGAATGTTTGGGTTTACCAGTAGGCTCTTGTAATAACTGTTTCGTGCTGCATTTGCTTCTATTGTTCAATGATATATCAATATATTCCCGAACAAAATTGTCCGAAAAAAATGTGCAAGATTTAATTTCTCATCACACTATACAAACCCGTGCCGGACTGCAAAGAAAACAGAAACGAGATTCGTTTTATTCATTTCAATTATTTACAGTCACCTCTTATACAATTCAACGGCCCTAAATAGCGTGCTCACTCGCTCGCCTGATTCGTGAAACATCGGCTATACTCGGCGATGTTCGTCTCTCGCAGTGTTAACTTTCATGACGACTACAAAATTAGGAAAACCGTTTCTTTATTATATAAGTGAATTGAACACAATGAACAAATATTCTAATTTTATTTTTACTTACAATTTTCATAGCTCTGAACGACAAACATTTTAAATAAACTACCAGTGTAAATTTCTTAAAAATCCTGGAGTTAATTAATAATGGCGGGTGAAGCCGGGGGCACCAGCTGTAAAATATTTATGGTTTAACTCTTGAAATATCGCTGATAATAAAAATCCAAACAAACCATTCCTTCCCTTGAAAAATTATATAATTTCTGAAAATTACACTGAATTGATCAAATAAAATTCACATCATATTCATCTGTCAACAAACAGTTGAGAAACAATACGTTTTATCAGTGTTCACAGGTAGCTTTGGAACTGCATAAAACTTACGATATAATTAATTTCTGAAATCTACGTACTGGTAGGAACGGATTATATTCTAATGGAAAAAGCGAAAGTATATGATGATATATTTTAAATAAAAATTGATGAAGCCAGCGCTGACTTTTGTAAATGTATTGTCAGTGCCCTCAGGATTTTAGACCTGTAAGTTTCATATTAAAGCATCATTTTAACCTTGGCAAAGCCACGGGCTATTTTCTAGTGTCTAACAATATAATGGAAATTAAAATTGACTCATAGAATTTATGTAAAAACGATGTCAGTGTTAATAAATATTATGTTTTAATTATTTTTCTGTTAAATAAATGATTTAAACACAATATCTAGCAGTTGAGTAAGTAATCGCGGGCGAAGCCGCGGGCACCTGCTAGTGCTCTATAATCGCTGTAACTTGCTAGCACCTTTCTTTTACCCTCAGGCCGTAAAATGGAACTTTACATAAACGGAGAGAATTCTGTTCAACAATGTTTACGATTGAAAATAACATAAATAAATATACGTACATCTTCCAGAGGTCATTTACTTTTCAAGACTTGCTATAAGATATCGCCGTTCAATATAAAAGGAACGAAGTGACAGAGAGAATATTGTCACATTATTTCTGTCGACTCTTCCGCAGGAAATAATGGATACGGCCATTTTCCTTTCCTCGCTACAGAAGAGAATTACAGCTTCGAGAATAGGGGAAAAGTGGAACATGTCCACAATACAAGTACTTCGTGCTGAGATACCAGTACCCAAGTTAGATTAAATAAAATCAGGTAAACTGAAGTAACAACGTGTCAGAATGCTTTCGTTTAATCAGTGATAGTTGCAATTATGATATGCAGAAAATAAGTTATTTTTGTAATCCATTTCCGAATAAGCTCCAGATCAATTTATTAAGCAGGGTTTACGGAAGAACAAAGGTCTAGTTTGATAAGCATATGGGAAGGAATATGTGAGTAGTGTTATTTGTCAAAGCTACCAAAGCCGTATATGAACACAGTAAAAATATATGTAGTTGTTTGAATTATTTTGCATTTCATATATTTTTTCTAATATGTTACCATAAAATAGGCAATAAATTGGGTTTCACTCCGGTACCGGACAACCGATTTGGTCCAAAATCAATAGGCTTCTTCCCATGGACGTTATAAATGCGTAGGCCTACACCAAGTTTCATGGAAATCCGATAAAGCGTATTTGAGTTATCGCTCATACAGAAACTCAGACAGACAGACAGACATTTTCCGTCCACCAGACAATCTCATAAAGTACCATACTAGCACTTAATAAATAATACCATCTCATTCTCTATCAGGAACCATAATGCATTAAAACATCTATAGCCTAGTTGGCACCTTATCATTGATTGTGACAGATGTTCAGAAATAAGCCTATGCAATTTTATAGTATATTGCGATACAAGTGCCGTAAGGCACGTTTACGGGTCGAGGAAACAGATTGAAAACCCGAGGCGCTTGCGCCGAGTTCTTTCAATTTCCGAGATCCGTTATGCGCTTACGGCACGAGTACTGCATGCTATTTTTTGCACGATGATTATTTATATAAATTTAATTATATTTATTGAGATATTAGCTGAAAATATTATGCATATACACTATTGAAGATGGATGTTATATTTCAGAAAGTGATTCGCATGTGTTTGTTGTTATGGGAACCGAATATTTCTCCTGTTAAAGTCGCCACAAACTAGGGGGCCTTGGTTCCGGCCTCCGATAAAGGCTTGTTTTATGGTGGATTTACTTACGGCACGTGTGCTTTCTGTAATTTTTACAGCACTGAGATTTCTTTTGTTTTCATAGCAACAATATTCGTAAGTACCACTAATTAGTTACGTCGTGCAAAAATTGTCATTTTAGTAGGCAAACATAATACAAATGAATTCATCATTGTTGAAGGAGGTATAAAAAAAAAAACAACGGTGGCATTCCACGCGTTCCTACAATTCAGTTGGAGAAGTGGCCTCTCATAATTCTGCCTTCTCATCACTGTGTCTGACGCGTGTTTCTTTTGTCTCAAGACCTCTCCAACATTTTAATGTGGTTACCATGGAGACGGAGATCGTAATAAACTACGTTATGAAGTGTGGTAGACAAGCTGCTCACGGCCTTCTTTGTTGATTGTTTCATTATACAGTTAGAGAAAAATCGCTAGAGAAAACATAATAAGCATTGTTTTAATATACAGAGCGAACATTCCTTCATATCTGTAGACTGGAAATAAACAGCTCTATGTCCAGAAAACAAAACATATAGAAGAGTTAAAACAAATTTATTTACCCCTACCATTATATGTACTATACAGAGTGTTAATGAATAACACCGAAATATTTTAACTATGTATAGAGGGGACATAGATAAGCAACTTTTATTAGGAAATTTTTGCTCTATGGATTCAATTTTTCCTGCTACAGCATACAATCTCCCAGGGCACGGCCGCCACTGACTTCTAACATCAGAAAAAAATGCAAAACAAAGGAACTTCGTTGTTAACACTGTAGTCAGTAGTTATGAATAAAAAAATCCCTTTAGGCAGGCCTACAGGCGGAGGTAGATTTCGAAGTGCTTTTGGTTTAATTTATTGTCGCTGCATAGCACTCTTTTTCTTTAGCCTTGGCATGGTAAACCTGCAGTAATAAGAACTGAATTCGGTAAAGAGGAAGAGCCTACAATCATTTGTTTTGACAACAAGGATAGGATATAATATTCTGGGAGGCCGTGCGCAAGATCAGCAATGAATAAAATTAGCAAAGCCGCTAAACAATACAAAATTATGATATTATAATAATTCTTTTAAGTGTTATTATTTTCAAACATTAAAATCTCGCGTCATATGAGAGCTATCAAGAAACTATTTATTGATTTGTAGAGTACTCATCAAGAGCTTTTCAACGATACCCCACAAGACGTGGTTTCAAAAGTTTCGAATTTTCATCCCCCACCCCCACCCCCATCCTCACTCGAACCCCCGAATTGTTGGTGTCACTGTGAACTCCATAGGGAGTACTCTAATTTATTCAAACAAAGTTTCCCTCTATACTTCATAGGGGCCGAGATATAAATGTTTTAAAATTTCAACCCCCTCCCCCGACCACCCCCTTGGGCCAATTTTGCCCATTAACGAACTTGTCCGAACTATTGGGCCTAGAAATAACATAATAAAATTTGGTTCAAATATCTTCAAAATTACGGCCGCTATCGTGTAAAGATATATATATATATATATATAAATATCACAAAATTTTTTTTTGAACGGGCGGTGGTTTCGTACTTAGGGGAGCATGAAACGTAAAGATATGAAAGAATTTTTCGAAAATCATAAAGTGGTATCCATTGCAATAGGTAGATTTTTCTTCGAAAATCTACCTAAAAAGAAGACTAATGCAGTGGCGACCAATCATGTGATTAGTCTGTAAATTTTGCAGATTATGGAAACACTAAATTATGTTACAGCTGTTGACGAATGATTAAGAGTCAGGTTTTGTCAATCACTGAGAAGGCATGAAGTCAATTTAATGAACATTAAAACCCATTTCGTGTAATCATTGAGTTATGAGCACCGAATTGTAATGACTTTAATGCCCTGTAGCATACACATTTTACGTCGTAAAGCAAAAATCTCCTAATAAAAGTTGCTTCTCTAAGTCCCCTCTATATACAGGTAAAATATTTCGGTTCTATTTACTAACACCCTGTATAATAGAGTATTGTTTTCAACTATGAATTTCGCTATCAAGTTTTTAACCTAAATTCACGTCATTCAAAAATCTGACGCCAAACATTCACATAACTCCTAAACTAAACTAACTCCGTGGTTCTACATCCCTGGAGAGATTTGGCCTACCACCCGACCGCTCCGTCATCTACCATAGGCAGATGGCAGGATTGGGGGGCATCTGGTCAGCATGCCGACTTCTCTTTCAAGTAGCTTTTCAATTTGTATAACGAGGCTGAGTGCACCCCGTTCCAGACCTTCCTGTCTATAGTATGTGACTATTATTTATGGGGAAACTTGAAATATAAAGTCTATACTGTAGATCAATTTTATTAGTCATAGATAAGAGTTTGCAGTTTTAAATTTCAATTAAAATCGTTAGAGCAAATTTTTCAAAAATAAAAATTTGTCAAAAAATTTTCATTAAAAGTCCCCTTAATATTTCAGTTGTAAAACTAAATTTCTGGGCGGTTCCACAAAATTTCGAAAAAGTCCTTATTTCAAAAAATCCCTTTAGGCAGGCCTACAGGCTGAGGTAGATTTCGAAGTGCTTTTGGTTTAATTTATTATCGCTGCGCAGCACTCTTCTTTTTTAGTCTTGGCATGGCAAACCTGCAGTAAAGAGGAAGAGCCTACAATCATTTGTTTTAACAACAAGAATAGGATATAATATTCTGGGAGGCCGTGCGCAAGATCAGCAATGAATAAAATTAGCAAAGCCGCTAAACAAGACAAAATTATGATCTCTATATATAAAAGCCAAAACCCACTGACTCACTCACTGACTGATCACAGTTTCTCAAAAACCATACAGCCTAGGAACGTGAAACTTGGTACACATATTGATCATAGGCTCTAGAGGCGCACTAAGAAAGGATTTCAAAATCTTTGGCCTCTAAGGGCCTATAAGGGCCAAAATAGGGTTGTAAAGTTATGAAATTCACCAAAAGGAATTCATACTGCATGTATACAATCCCCATGACAACATTTTTTTTTAAATTACACAGGTGGCTTGGCATGACACTGTGATTTCATGTAGACCTGATAGATATAAAATGATGAGAAAGGCTATCAATAGAATTCCTAAAGATTACTATCAACTATTTTTTGACACGAAGTAAATTTAGAAGGTCCTGGGTTCTATTCTTAAGAGTTGAACTCTTTTCTTATAGCTAGGCTAGGACTGCATTGCGAAAGATAGTAAGTAAAGTGTTCGCTATTACAGGCCATGGAGGCCCAGAGGGTTCCAAGAAGTTGATGCTCCTGGATTTTTAGACAATCGGGAGGTGAAGGTGGTAAGGTTGTCAGTCTTACGCACCGGCCGCCTTTACCCCCAGGTAGTTCATGCAGTATCAATAGATATAATTTCCTGATTAATTTATATTTACCATATTATCTCTCTATCTTTACCTGAGTTTTTACCCCTCCCTTTTGGGGTAATTTTAGCGACCCACGTTGCCCGGGCCTTACAAGGCCGCGACCTGTCGGGAGAGGGATTATCTATGGATCACATACATACTTTCTTGACCAGACAAGCACATGGAGGGCCTCCCGGATAAGAGAAGAGCCAAATGCCGGGGCCACCTCCGAGACAACACAAACATATAGGACGAGATACATCATTTACAAACTCACTCTGAACAAGGCGAGGATGGGATGATGATGATAATGGCTGCCAGATGATATCCGGAGACCACTAGGGCCTAAAGTTACCAGACATTTGTCTCACAGGTGAGGAAAAATCCAGGAAAAAACTCTACCTAGGTAACTTGTCCCGACCAGTATTCGAATCGGAGCCCGCTGCGTGAGATGAGCGAACGCATCCCTTACGGCCAGCTATTTACTACATGTTTGCCAAAATTGAAACAGAACGATTAAATTTTTTAAGACATAATCAGAGTAAACTACGGGTGGAGTATGTGGAATAGGCTATAAATACGTCCACCGTGTTGGCTGGACGGCTGATGATTTATATAAGTAGGCTACATCTAATCGACTTTAAAGTGTGTGCACTTAACCTATTATACATAAATCAAACAATGCGAAGCATTGATGGGTCAGCTAGTATTATAATAATTCTTTTAAGTGTTATTATTTTCAAACATTAAAATCTCGCGTCATATGAGAGCTATCAAGAAACTATTTATTGATTTGTAGAGTACTCATTAAGAGCTTTTCAACGATACCCCACAAGACGTGGTTTCAAAAGTTTCGAATTTTCATCCCCCACCCCCACCCTCACTCGAACCCCCGAATCGTTGGTGTCACTGTGAACTCCATAGGGAGTACTCTAATTTATTCAAACAAAGTTTCCCTCTATACTTCATAGGGGCCGAGATATAATTTTTTTTAAATTTCAACCCCCTCCCCCGACCACCCCCTTGTGCCAATTTTGCTCATTAACGAACTTGTCCGAACTATTGGGCCTAGAAACAACATATTAAAATTTGGTTCAAATATCTTTAAAATTACGGCCGCTATCGTGTAAAGATATATAAATATATATATATACATCACAATTTTTTTTTTTTTTTTTTTTTTTTTTGAACGGGCGGTGGTTTCGTACTTAGGGGAGCATGAAACGTAAAGATATGAAAGAATTTTTCGAAAATCATGACATGGTATCCATTGCAATAGGTAGATTTTTCTTCGAAATCTACCTAAAAATGAAGTAAATACAATGAACCGTTTACCCGCTGTGCTTGTCCACAGACGGACGGACGGACGGACAGAAAGACAAACAGACAGACGTCATTCCAAAAACACTTTTTTCGGTTTCGAGGCATCGTGAAACATGTATTTCCGGTGTTATCTCGATTTCGATTTTTTGTCACGATCACAATTCTTTCTCTATGCCTCGTACATGCGAGAAAGTAAAATCCACGAGGTCGCCAGCTATACTCTTCCCATCTGGTGGACTTACTTTAAAACTTCCTAATTCACAAATTTTTAAACGACTAATAATATATACGGAGCCGCTATATTACCGCTTTACCACATTCAGTATGCATGAAAACTACAGCTTAAATTAATATTGTATGGTTTACAGCGCTAATATAGGGGGCCATGCTCGCTGTGGGTGATGTCATACTCATGACTTGGAATCAAGGTCGGGGATGAAGCCATTATCAGTTTGATTCAATACCACAAGCATGGCCTTCTGATGCAATTCTTCATTTAACTCACCTGGCTTTGTCTTCAGCTACCTATATTATCATGATGTCTTCCAAACTTGATACAGCAATGTCTATTAATAAAATATCACACTAATTGCTAATTATACACATGGTTTAAAGGAAAAAATACACGTACTTTCACCACCGCACCGACAGCAATATCGCCATTCTACCCTACAACTCCTAATGCTGTGATTGGTTTATTTTACTTCCCTCTTGCACACAGCGCCACGTAGTATTAATCCAGCGAATTTCTAGCATCGACAGTTCACGGATGACTCATGATAGCGTAAAAGTAATAAATGCTTATTGATAATAGGCCTATATTTAGATTACATATGTATGTGTATGTATGTATGTATATATAATAATTATGGCGGATTTCTATGACCTAAAAATAGGATATATGCATGCATTTATGACCTAAAAAACATTAAAATATGACAAATAAAATTTAAAATATGACTTTACCACTTACACATTCTGTATATTTTTTTTAAGTTTCATTACAATACATTTTATTAAAATATAGAGTTAATTATTTAAAATATCTGTAAATTCTCAAAAAGTATCATTATACTGCAAAATTTACAAAATATGATATGAAACTTCAAAATTTCTTTAATATGCACACAAAAATGCCAAAAATATGACCTAAGTATGCATATTCATACTAAATATGCTACAATAGTTGAAAATTTCCTAAATATGCAGTTATATGCACAATAAAAGCCGTTCCATTTTCACCAGGATGCTTGGAATCGGGTTTAAATTAGCCGGGAACCTGAAATAATGCAAAGGGAAAAAATTTGACATGTCATAGAAATCCGCCTCTAATAATAATAATAATAATAATAATAATAATAATAATAATAATAATAATAATAATAATAATAATAATAATAAGGAAGTGTTTGTCTTTCTGTCTGTCTGTGTGCGATGCCCAGCAAAATCTACTGAACGCAGAGATATGAAATTTTAAACATAGATAGACTGAAGGGTGGGCAGTCTGTGGGGGACGGGAAAATGTCTGTCCGTCTGTCTGTACGCGCGATAACTCGAATACGCTTTATCGGATTTTCATGAAACTTGGTATACGCATTTATAACGTCCATGGGAAGAAGCCTATTGATATTGGACCAAATCGGTTGACTTGTACTGGAGTAATGCCCAAGTTAGTGCCTATTTTATGGTAGAATTCATCAAATGCAAATCAGTTCTTATGACAACATATTGTTTTACAGTGTTCATATACGGCTTTGGAAGTTGCAATACAGTTTTCTTTGACAAATAACACTACCCACACATTCCATCACATATGCTTATCAAACTAGACCTTTGTTCTTCCATAAGTCCTGCTTAATGATTCGATCTGGAGCTTAACTAGGAAATCGATTACAAAAATAACTTACTTTCTTCATATCATAATTGCAATTATCATAGATTAACAGGGCCCGGATTCTAATGACATGTCATCTTTTTATTGATGCTGCATAGACATTGCCAACTTGTGGATAAATCCTAGTCATGGCCTCTAGATTATAGAAATAAATTTTTATTGGGTCATTTTTTTGTCATTTTATGCAATTTTATATTTTTAGGGCATTTATTTCACTTTTAGGTCATTGTTTTGTCATTTTACTGTCATTTGCTTCCTTATTTAGTCATTTTCATGCATTTATATTGAGTAGGCTATATTCTCATATATTTAAATAAATTACTAGATTAAAATAATGCAATATTTTTGTAGGATCTACTTTAAAAACAATTTTATTACTTTTCTTCTCAGATGCTCCCGTGAAAAACAAAGAACAAACCTTTTAGACCTACATCCTTTTTGCACTTACAGTTTTTACAATTTTGTATGTGTGTACAATAATAATAATTTTTATAAATAAAATATCAGTTTTTAGGTCATTCTTTATAATTATTAAGTCATTTTCTTTAACATTTTTATAATTTTTATAAATAAAATATCAACTTTTAAGTCATTCTTTATAATTATTAAGTCATTTTCTTTAAAATTCAGGGTCATTTTATAAGTCAAACAATTTTAGGTCATCAGAATCCGGGCCCTGATGATTAAACATCTGTATCTGTAATTCTTGCTCCCAGATATTTGAATTCTGGGAGTAAATAGCCTTATCCACGGTTTTATGCCGGTTGTCGACCAAGAGCTAAGTTAACTTAGCTTACCTTAGCTCACTTATAGTGAGGGATTTCGTATACAGATGTGCCAGATTTCATATGTAGTTTTGTCGGCACAACTCCAAATGAAATCCCGCACTGTATGTGAGCTAAGCTAAACTAACTTAGCTTAGCTCTTGGTCGACAACCGGCATTAACCCATTCAGAGCTGGATTTACGTTAATATAAGCAAGTAACTATACAGAGTTGAATGTGTTCAACATCGCAGAATTAGCAAACAAACAACAAATTCAGGTATCAAGTGAGTACTTTTCTCAGAAAAATTGTCTTTTCCCTAAACTGTGTCGAGTACGGATACCGTTACTTAATTTGTTTGTTTGCTACCACTTCAACAGTCACCTAGTCTGTATAGTTTCAACAATTGAGTTGTACCTAATATTGTACGCTAAAAATTATCACATTATCTATGAATAACATTACTATTTTGAAAAAAATTAAATGATAAATTAACTGCGGATCAAAATTTCACCAAAACTCGCCAAAGGAATTCCCCGAAATAGTGTATAAATTACACTGATATAATACTATTGCTAAAATCAATACGTACATCCAAGAGTTATTTCTATGGCTCCTTTCTAGTTTTCTTTCCGGAAAATTTACTTTTCCCTTAAACCCTGAAATTGATAAATTAATATATCCTACTAGCTGACCCATCAATGCTTCGCATTGTTAGATTGATGTATATATAGGTTAAGTGAACACAATTTAAAGTCGATTTGTTGTAGCCTACTTCTATAAATCATCAGCCGTCCAGCCAACACGGTGAACGTATTTATATTCCACATAACTTACTCCTTCACCCGTAGTTTACTCTGATTATGTCTTAAAAAATTTAATCTTTCTGTTTCAATTTTGGGAAACATACAGTAAATAGCTGGGCGTAGGGGATGCGTTCTCTCCTCTCACGCAGTGGGCTCCGGTTCGAATACTGGTCGGGACAAGTTACCTAGGTAGGGTTTTTCCGGGATTTTTCCTCACCTGTGAGACACATGTCTGGTAACTTTAGGCTCTGGTAACTTTAGGCCCTAGGCCATCATTATCATCTTCATCACATCCTCGCCTTGTTCAGAGAGAGTGTGTGAATGGTGTGTCTCGTCGTATGTGATTGTGTTGTATCGGAGGTGGCCCCGACATTGGACTGATCACTAGACTTCGGACTTTTAGGTCGCTAAAAATGCTGTTTTAGGTACCTAAAATAGGCTCTAAAATTTGGAAAATAGGTTCTAAAAATCGTAAAATAGTCTCTTATAAAATCATTAAGTTGCCAGTTTTCTGAAATATCTCAATTGCAATGCAGAATATTACATTTATTGAAGTCACCATTAATCAATAATCATGATAAAACACAGATAGGCCTATAGGCCTATGGTACACAGAATTAAATACAGCCTGCATTACTACCATAACAGTGAAAACCTAATCCATGCGCCCAGAAGCTACGCACGCTAGCATATTCAACCCCTTGCATCCCTCAGTGATTCAGAGAACTACTTTTTTATATACTGGATGTGGGAGTCGGGAGAAAAAATCTACATTTTTTGGGAATTCCAAAGATTTTTTCTACTGAAGACGAATCATTCCTTACTATTTAACCACGTCACAAATATGTCATGTACTGCACATTCCGAGCTAAAAATTTAGTAAGTTACAAACTGAAAATAAATGCTAGAATTTATAACAAACAATAACTTATTTTGAACTTTAGAGGAAAAACAAGTAAAAAGGCAATATTAGGCTCTAACGTAAAAATAGGCTGTTTTAGGTCCTATAAAGGTATCAGTTTTAGGTATAGTCACTTATGAAACATGCATATACAAGTTTTCGTCCATATATCTCTTAAGGATTAAAATAGGTTTATACCTAATATCCGAAGTCTACTGACCACTCATCCAGGAGGTCCTCCATGCCCTTGTCTGGTCAAGAAAGTATATATGTGATCCATAGACAATCCCTCTCCCGACAGGTCGCGGCCCTCTAAGGTCGAAACTTTTTGGGATAGAGGAAGTAAAGTGAGCTTTTCACAATGAGAACGAAGAACAAAACACTGGGCAGGTTTAACAGGTGCCGCGGAGAGAACAGCTTTCTCACTTTTTCAAGTAGACTAACATGTTAGACTGTCGAACTTGTGCAAAGTTAAGATGTTTAGCTGTGTTCGTGCCTCCGCCGTATTTCAAGATTTGGTTTCCCGGAAAGCGTAATATATTCCGCATGTAGCTGGGAATCCCCGTGGAATCGCGAGTTTTTACTGTTTTGACACCCGACTAGAGTGAAATACAGCGCCAACCAAATCAACAAACACCAAGTCAGAACAAACCAAATGAAAAAGTTGTACTCCCTTGGGTTCTAGTTCAAGAGTGTTCATTTGTTTTACTAATGGAATAACGGGAATCATGAGTTTTAAAAGCGAAATTAAAGTATCACGTATTGTTCGGATGTTTATGACCTAAAAAGGTGAAAGATATGACTGCAAATATGCCCTTAAAATGACTAAATATGACACAAAAATCCTAAATATGACCTCATAAAAGAACGTATTTTCAAAAAAATAAATACTTCAATTTAAAACTTTTTTTTGCACGACTTAACTATTTAGTGGTACTTACGAATGTTGTTGCCGTGGATCGTGACTTGACATTCCCGCATGCAATCTTGTTGCTATGGACAAAACAAATTTCCGTGCGGTAAGAATTTACTTACGCCACACATCATAATACAAGCTTTATGGACAAGGCCCTCCCAGGACAAATATTCGGTTCCCATAACAACAAACACATGCGAATCACTTTCTATCTTCAATAATGTATATACATAATATTTTCAGGTAATATCTCAATCAATATAATTAAATTGATATAAATAATCATCATGCAAAAAATAGCATGCAATACTCGTACCGTAAGCGCATAACGGATCTCGGAAATTGAAAAAAAAACTCTTTCCTCGATCCGTATGCACTGCTTAGGCCACTTGTAACGCAATATACTATTAAAACACAAGATTGTAGTATTCGTCTGTGGCTACAACTTCGGGGAAGCGATGCGCTGTGGTATCTCTTCACTTTTACAACCAACTTACATGAATAGAATGTCATTTTTTCTGATTTTCTTTAAAAAAGCTCTTTGAAGTTTTTAATAATTTTTTTAATTTTGGATATTTGGATATTTGATTTTGCCTTTTTTATTTTTTATATTTAGGATTTTTGGACTTTTTAATTTTTGATCTTTGATTTTTTTAAATTTTTTATTTTTTTTATTTTTTATCTTTGGAATTTTTTTTTTTTTGAATTTTTAATTTTGGATTTTCAATTTTTTAATTTTGGATTTTTTACTTCACAAAGTAGAAAATCGGTTGCCATGCGTCGTGTCACACTCATCACAACATATACATAAATCAAATATAAACGTTCGTTTCTATACGATTTTCTGTGTTTAACTTTTGTTATCCACAGACATGTTTCATATACATAGCCTATTTATTTATTTTTATTCAGGATAGGACACCTCAAAACGTTTGTTGATGTTAACAGTTCCTCATTGAATTTCATGGGTGAAGATTATTTCCTTTACCTGCAATATGTTACCAACGATACGAGCAGGAAAGTTCGGTTGAGGAAGAAATCAAAAAGATTTAACCAAACCCATTGAGTTCTCAATGTGGGGTATTATAAACCGATCTAGAGCTTTACTCGTAGATCGATTACAAAAATAGAATTATCTTTCAATGGATATTGGGAACGAGCCGTTGATTAAAGGCTTCATGCCATGTTAAGAAAACTACGTAGTGCTTCACCTGCGGGTTATGAACTTAAAATATAAATTTGCAGATTTATTTGATAAACACAAGAAAATTATTTGTTACTTGTAGACAAAATATATTAATTTAATTTAATTAATATAATTAATATGTTAATTTTTAGTCGCTTTCACTCGTGAAAGTCTAATCACGACTGTCACATTTTATACATGATTGCGGAAGTAAAGATTTATTTTCTCTTCTTTCAGATCGGTTAATAACAAAACGCAAGCCGAATATAGGTTTCACATGTGGGGACAACTCTGAAAATCTGTTGTGAATCTTTCTCTACTGGGAAATTCTTCTTTTTCACTTCAAACAAAATCAGGTAAACTGATGTAACAAAGTGCCAAGTGGAGTTAATAGGCCATATTTCACATGCACAGACAATGTACTGCTAATATTGTAATATAGGCTTATCTAAAACATAAATGTTTATTATTAATAGTGTATCCTGTTTAAATAGTATAATAATACGTTCAGTAAGCAATTCATTAGCAGTAATGTAAATACATACCCTTCACAAACTATAAATCACAATTAAGCCACCATATGGGTTTAGCAAAACATGTAATAACGAAAACTGATGCTTCGACAGCGCAAAAAATTAACGTTTTCTGCCAGTTTTTCACTCATAACTCGCGAACGAAAGCGAAAATTAAAAAGCCTGCTTTGAGGTGCATTCACCCACCCTTCAGTCCATCTATGTGTAATATTTCAGATCTCTGTGTTCAGTAGATTTCGCTGGGCATCGCGCACAGACAGACAGAAAGACAAACACTTCCTTTTATTATTATAGGTTAATATTTAATGTATATTTCCATTTTAAAAAGCATATTTATAAATATTGCCTTTTTTATATAATTTTAATGTCATATTTTCATTAATAAGGACATTTGATAGGCCATTTTTCAGGCATTTTTAGGTCATCAACTTCTGATTCTTACTTATTACTAGGGGCGGATTTCTGTGACCTAAAAAATAGGATATATGCATGTATTTATGACCTAAAAACATTAAAATATGACCAATAAAATTCAAGATATGACTTTACCACTTACACATTGTGTATATATTTTTTAAGTTTCATTACAATTCATTTTATTAAAATATAATGTTAATTATTTAAAATATCTGTAAATTCTCAAAAAGTACATTATAATGCAAAATTTACAAAATATGATATGGAACATAAAAATTTCTTTAATATGCACACAAATATGCCAAAAATATGACCTAAATATGCATATTCATACTAAATATGCTACAATAGTTGAAAATTTCCTAAATATGCAGTTATATGCACAATAAAAGCCGTTCCATTTTCACCAGGATGCTTGGAATCGGGTTTAAATTAGTCGGAAACCTGAAATAATGCAGAGGCGTTAAATATGACATGTCATAGAAATCCACACACCACTTATTACTAATCTGGAATAGAAGGAATAAATCCTTTCATAAGGTCTCCATTTTATCACTTCCTTTTGTTTGTTGCTTGCTCAGAGAGCGTATTTTTTTTCTCTCAAATCATGAATGTGTGTTGGCCTTTTAACAAAAGTTGACAGCAAGCTTATAAAGTAATCACTAGGGCCCGGATTCTGATGACCTAAAATTGTTCGAAAAATGACCTATAAAATTACCCTAAATTTGAAAGAAAATGACTTAATAATTATAAAAATGGCCAAAAATTTATATTTTATTTAGCCTATAAAAAAATATTGTACACACAAAGTAATAGACTTGTTTGTACATAATTGTAAAAACTGTAAATAACTGTAATGTTGCGAATGTTCTTTTCTCACGGAAATATATACTGGCACTGAGGCACTGGTGAGTCAAAATTCGGCACAACCTTTTGTGGTCAGCCGGATTATATTGTTGTTTATTGAGGGTAAACAGTAGTTTGCACTCTCAAATCCAAGCAGGTGCCAAGTCAATCTAATAACAATAGTAATATAATACAAAATTTTGGCGTTTCTTTGATTCTCACTTCCGACTGAGACATGACAAAACTTTAACACCTAATTTTTCCTTCCTGTATTAAACAAACAACACTTCAAAGACAGCACCGCTAGCGACGAAAAAAAGTTAATACACTCAATGTAAATACATGAAAATGACTAAATAAGGAAGGAAATGACACGAAAATGACAAAATAATGACCTAAAATTGAAATAAATGCCCTAAACATATAAAATTGCATGAAATGACAAAAAATGACCTAATAAAAATGTATTTCTATAATCTAGAGGCCATGATTAGGATTTATCTACAAGTTGGCAATGTCTATGCAGCATCAATAAAACGATGACATGTCATTAGAATCCGGGCCCTGCTTAGACCAATGACTAATCTGGAATAAAAGGAATAGCCTAAATCCTTTCATAAGGTCTCCATTTTATCACTTCCTTTTGTTTGTTTTTTTCTCTCTCAAATCATGAATGCGTGTTGGCCTTTTAACAAAAGTTGACAGCTAGCTTATAAAGTAATCACTTTCTGGATTCAACATAAAATGTAGCTATGCAGACAATGACAGACTCCATTTTCTATTATGATGCGTTTTCCTTTTGCAGACTGAAATGCAGGAGCTTTTCCAGTACTTGCAACGCATTTGAAATTCTGAACAGCTGAAATTGAAACCAGTACACATAACTCAGTGTCAACAACACACGTGAAGAAGGGCATATATCTCAACGCCACTTAATCATTCCAGGCTTCTGTCAGCTCTAAATCTGCACAAGTGCATTAGTTAAGATTACCAGCTTTCTCTAGAAACTAGAAACTAGGTCTCACACCTAGCACAGTATTATTTTACGAGGCGCTTCCATAAAGAAAGTTTCCCTGGGACCGTTAGAGAAACAAAACACAATTTCATGGCAATATTTATTGCAATAGATACAGCAAGTGTTCGGCTATTTTGCAGTCACTTGTTGAAGTGAAACTTCTTTAGCCGTGGTAGGGGTAAATCGAGAGCTTGTGTAACGCTCAAAATCGTCACGAAATTAGTGAGGTGTGACGGAACGGACTGCACTGAAAACAAACAACTCAATGATTAGGCTTATCCAAAATTATAGAAATTAAAAAATCCAAATTTAAAAAAATCTAAAAATCCAAAATTAAAAAATTAAAAATCCAAAATTAAAAAGTCCAAAAACCCAATATCATAAAGTCCAACAATCCAAAATTGAAAAAATCCTAAAGTTAAAGCAAGTTTCACTCTGTCGCGTGGCGTTAGACGCACACTTTTTTTTTTTAGTTTATCTATAGCCTACCCTGTGTTTTTAGTCGCAACATTCAAAGAAGTTAGGCTATGAGGTATTTGTAGCATAATTAACGTAAAATTGTGTATTGCATTTCTGTACAAGGATATGTGAATACTGGCAACTTTACCGTTAAACTACTTTTTTTAATTTCAGGCTGGATACTTAAGCCTATTGTATATATTAAGATGCTAACTTTTATTTGGGCAGAGGAAGTTATGTGACTTTCACATCAGATTTTTAATGGTTGTGTCGTAGACGTCTGCCGCCTGGGATTTGAACCACTATTTGACAACCATCTCTGCCTCTTTCATTCTCTGTCATTTCTTGAGGTGTAGGAAAAAATGAAAATCACTGGGAACGAGATTCGGGCTGTAGAGTGGATTTTTAAACACCTCCTAGGAAGTCTCCAGCAGAAGTTCGGCTGGGAAGAGTTTAAACATTCACCCTACAGCAGGACCTCACTAGCGACCGTAATTTTGAAGATATTTAAACCAAATATTAGTATGTTATTTTTAGGCCCAATAGTTCGGACAAGTTCGTTAATGAACAAAATTGGCCCCAAGGGGAGTCGGGAGAAGGGGTTGAAATTTTAAAACATTTATATCTCGGCCCCTATGAAGTATAGAGGGAAACTTTGTTTGAATAAATTAGAGTACTCCCTATGGAGTTCACAGTGACACCAACGATTCGGGGGTTTGGGGGGTACGAGTGGGGGTGGAGGATGGAAATTCGAAACTTTCGAAACCATGTCTTGTGGGGTATCGTTGAAAGCTCTTGATGAGTACTCTACAAATCAATAACTAGTTTCTCGATAGTTCTCATATAAGGCGAGATTTGAATATTTGAAAAAGTGCTCTTTCCTCTTTTTTGCAGTTATTATTGCGGGTTTGTCATGCCAAGGATAAAGAAGAAGAGTGCTGCGCAGCGACAATAAATTAAACCAAAAGCACTTCGAAATATAGCTCAGCCTGTAGGCTTGCCTAAAGGGATTTTATAGATTGGGCCTAATCGAAAGAAAGACATACGAGATAAACTGTCTCCGAATACTAGATTCACTTGCACTTCCGGTTCCGGCACCAACGTAAAAATCTGAAAAACTTTCATGCCAACGTCCCCGCGTGCTCTGTATTAAACGTAACAATTCTTGAAAGCAATTTCAGAAATGACTTGAGTGACAACAGCCGTTATTGAGTTGAGAGTTGGTGATGTAGGCCATGCAATATACCGGGCTGTGATTGTGAAATGCTGTGTAGTTGGCTTGTCTCACGCTAGATGTCGTGACTGACCTCCTCATAAGGGCACACATTTTTGTGCAGATAAAAATCTGCCGAAAACAGAACAAGCTTCAGGATTCAGACGGCCGTGATGACAGTCATGTACTATAGCGTCTGCAGTGTCTGCTCCTGACAACTGATTAACTGCGGGCAGAGTTCATTTTCCCGTTTATTTTTCCCTCCGATTCTGCAGTATATTCTGATGTCACTATTTTGCCATAACCAACCCTAATATGGGCATAACGTTGGTACAGGCTAGTCCCTTTTCAATCTTTATATAGCCTATTATACTAAACTCCGTGGCGCTACATCCCTAGAAGGACTTGGCCTACCACCCGACCGATGCGTCATCTCCCGTAGGCAGATGGCAGGATTGGGGGGCATGTGGTCAGCATGCCGACACCCACGGCCGTTAATGGTGGTTTTCTTGACCGGAGCCGCTACTTCTCTATCAAGTAGCTCCTCAATTTTGAATCACGAGGCTGAGTGCACCCCTACCAGACCTCCCTACCTCAGAAAAATCCGAGGAGGTACCGGGAATCGAACCCGGGCCGACAGATCTGTAGTCAGCGACGCCAACCACAAGACCACGCCGGCGGACATATAGCCTATTATACAGGGTGTTAATGAATAACACTGAAATATTTTACCTGTATATAGAGGGGACGTACACAAGCAACTTTTATTAAGAGATTTTTGCTCTATGGATTCAATTTTTCCTGTTACAGCATAAAATCGCTCAGGGCATGGCCACCACTGACTTCCAACATTAGAAAAAAATGCAAAACAAAGGAACTTCGTTGTTAACACTGTAGTCAGTAGTTATGAATAAAAAAAAAAAACACTAATGTAGTGGCGACAAGTCAATGTGATTAGTCTGTAAATTTTTGAGATTATGTAAACACTAAATTATGATATAGCTGTTGACGAATGATTAAGAGTCAGGTTTTTATCGATCACTAGGAAGGCACGAAGTCAATTTAATGAAAATTTTAACCCTATTTCGCGTAATTATTTATTTATGAGCACCAAATTATAATGACTTTAATGCCCTGTAGCATACACACTTTACGTCATAGAGTAAAAATCTCCTAATAAAAGTTGCTTGTTTATGTCCCCTCTATATACAGGTAAAATATTTCGATGTTATTTATTAACAACCTGTATAAGAGGCTTTATCCTCACTGACTGACTGAGTGACAGAGAATCAACGTAGAGCCTAAACTTGTAATAGGTAGAGACTTGGAATTTTGACAGTACCGGTACCTTCGTTTCATGATGTAAGTGCTCACTAAGAAAGGATTCTGAAATTTTTTTATTTTAAATGCCAAAAATCAAATGTTTTTGGGAATACTTAAACCCTCTTTACACATTGTATTGTTGCCAGTGGTCTCAGGTAGGTTTGGAAATAAATGATACGGGACTTTGACAAATTACAGAAGCTATCGATGTAAGTCATCTCATGCACAATGTGATACAGTCGCATAACTTTCTCTACCCGGGACATAGAGAATACGATACGAGGTATGGTAATATGTAAAAAAAATTATAGGCCTAAGGCAATTATCCTGCCTGTTGTATTATATGGATGTTAGACATGGTCGCTTACTTTTCGGGAAGAACATAATCTGAGAGTGTTCGAAAATATTTGGATCTAACAGAGACGAAAACTGCATATCTGCATATTTGGATCTAACAGAGACGAAAACTGCATAACGACGAGCTTCATAACCTGTACTCGTCACAGGATATAGTCTAGGTAATTAAATCACGGAGGATGAAATGGGGAGGAAAGACATATCTCAAAAGTATTGACTGGGGGACCGGAAGGGAAAAGACCATTTGGAAGACCTAGACGTAGGTGGGAGGACAATATTAGAATAGATTTAAGGGAAGTAGGATTTGAGAGGGATGGTTGGATGGAGTTTGCACAGAATAGGATTGAATGGCGGGCTCAGGTAAGCGCGGCAATGAACCTTCGGGTTCCATAAAATAGATAATATTCCTTTAGCTTGGTTAGGAATTGTCTATTGCAATTGAGTAAGTAAGCAAGTATTATTATAGTTAATAATCATTAGTAGTTCTGTAAACAATAGACGCGCGTCCAAAAAATAAAAAAACGTCGTTTTTAAGACTTCAAGGAACATTCATACCAAATCGGAAGAAAATTAAACCACGCGTTCGGTCCTGTCTGCGTTACAAATATACAAACATACGAAATACCAACTGGAAAACTGGACACAATTTCTGCCACTTTTGATTAGTATTCTTCGTTCTGGCATATAATGTCGGTTGTTGACCAAGAGCTAAGCTAAGTTAGCTTAGCTTAGCTTAGCTTAGCTCACATACAGTGCGGGATTTCATATGTAGTTGTGCCGACAAAACTTCATAAGAAATCCGGCACAACTATATATGAAATCCCTCACTGTATGTGAGCTAAGCAAAGCTAACTTAGCTTAGCTCTTGGTCGACAACCGGCATCAATGTATGTGAGCTAAGCTAAGCTAAGTTAAGTTAGCTTAGCTCTTGGTCGACAACCGGCATCAATGTATGTGAGCTAAGCTAAGCTAAGTTAGATTAGCTCTTGGTCGACAACCGGCATAAGAGTTTGAAAATAATCCATCACAATTTGAAGGGGTGTGATGTTAACTTACCCTTGTTAGTATAGTTTTGCCTTAAGTGATTCTAGTTTATACATTCTAAACATTTGAGCTGTAAACAAAGGATAAATGGCGGATTTCCAAAAATACTGGCATTGTCTGAATGAAGAAACAACGCTTGTTGTGAATGGAGGTAAGCAGTCGTAAGATATGGAGCCAGTAGCAACCTGTCCTGTCATAAATTAGTCTCCTGGACTCCACCCAGCTATGCAAATGCGAAATTTATAAATATCCTCAACATATATAAATATACTTTATACTGGAGTCACTGCTCCAATAACGGGGCAAAAGGTAACGATTCATCTTCCGGGAATCCATATTATTTTTATTATTATTATTATTATTATTATTATTATTATTATTATTATTATTATTATTATTATTATTATTATTATTATTATTATCATCATCATCATTATCATCATCGTCACTTTCATCCCTCTATCATTAATCATCCCTTTACCGTCTATTATTGTCATACTGTCATATTTTTCTTTTTTAGATGCCTGCTATTTAAAATTATTAAAAATTGTCTGTCGCATCTTTAAATAAATAAATAAATGAATGAAATGAAATTATATTTATTATTATTATTAAGTGCCAGTATGGTACTTTATGAGATTGTGTGGTGGACGAAAAAATGTCTGTCCGTCTGTCTGTCCGTGTGTCTGTACGCGCCATAACTCAAATACGCTTTTTCGGATTTTCATGAAACTTGGAAAACACATTTATAATGACCATGGGAAGAGCCCTATTGATATTGAACCAAATCGGTTCACCGGTACCGGAGTAATGCCCAATTTAGTGCCTATTTTAATAAATTATGGCGCCTTTCTAATAGAAAGACGCATAACTCAAATACGCTGTATCGGATTTCCATGAAACTTCGTATACGCATCTATGACGTTCATGAGAAGTACCTTATTGAATTTGAACCTAATCTGTTGACCGGTACCGGAGTAAAACCAAATTTAGTGTCTATTTTAAAAGTGCAAGAACTCAAATACGCTTTATTGGATTTTTCTGAAACTTTGTATACCCATTTATAATGTACATGAAAAGACGTCTACTGATATTGGACCAAATCGGTAGACCGGTACCGGAGTAAAACCCAATTTAGTGTTTATTTTAAAGACGCGGTAACTCAAATACGCTTTACCGGATTTTTATGAAACTCGGTATACACATTTATAATGTCCATGGGAAGACGTCTATTGATAGCCTATTGGATAAAATCGGTTGACCTGTTTCGGAGTAATGCTCAATTTAGTGCCTATTTTATGGTAGTATACGTATTCGAAAGAATTTATAAAATGCACATTAGTTATCATGACAACATAGCCTATTGTTTTATTGTGATCTTATAAGGCTTTGGCAATTAAAATACAGTTAGCTATGACAAATGACACTATTGCTTTACATGCGCTTATCCAACTAAACCGTTAAACTGACCCAGGTGGCCGAGATGGTAACGTCTTGGCCTGACATTCCGAAATTCCATGGTTCAAATCCCGAAACCGGCCAGTTTGACTTTTTTTTTTTGTATTCTGCATTTCATAACTGATTAAACAACAACACACTGGCACTTTGTTACATCAGTTTACCTGATTTTTTCTTCCACTCTTGCTGTCCCCTCTCTTTGCATTTAGTAGACCTAATATCTACTCTTATACAATTCAACGGCCCTAAATAACGTGCTTGCTCGCCCGCTTCGTGAGGCATCGGGTATACTCGGCGATGTTCGTCTCTCGCAGTCTAAACTTTCACGACGACTACAAAATTAGGAAGGAAAACCGTTTCTTTATTATATAAGGCCTAAGTGAAATGAACACAATGAACAAATATTCTAATTTTATTTTTACTTACAATTTTCATAGCTCTGAACCACAAACATTTTTAATAATCTACCAGTGTAATTTTCTTAAAAATCCTGGAGTCAATGAATAATGGCGGGCGAAGCCGGGGGCAACAGCTGTAAAATATTGATGGTTTTATCTCTTGAAATATCGCTGATAATAATAATCCAAACAAACCATTCCTTCCCTTGATATATTATATAATTTCTGAAAATCACACTGAATTGATAAAATAAAATTCACATCATATTCATGTCAATAAACAGCTGAGAAACAATACGTATTATGTGTTCACAGGTTCTTTGGAACTGCATAATAGATTCTGATATAGTTTTCCCAGGGGGCGCTTTCATGTCTTGGAATGTACTCTAAAGCAGGAATTTTAGCTGTTTCATTAATTATTAATGGCTTAGTTTATGAATGATTCGCGTGCAAGTGTTAATAAATATAATGCTTTAATAATTATTATACTCTTAATTTTTAATTTTTAAAAGAATATCGTGGCGAAGCCACGGGCACCTCCTAGTAGATTACAGAATAAGGTAGAATAGATAAACTGGTGGTCTAATCATTGAGTTAATTGTTTTCTATGCAGTCCAACTAAGGTTTATATACTCAGTGAGAAATGTGGTCTTTATTAGAACCCAAAATCGGACCTAAATGGGAGTAATTACTTTTTGTGAAAAAAAACTGGGACTAAAGAGGAAAATAAATATGTGAATTTGTGCATTTTAAGGAAAGACATAATAAAAATAAAATCAGGGCCTTACTTATAGCGTAATATAGTTTTCTAAAGTAATTTTGTTCGTTGTTATTAAGGAAGGATATGATTCCCCTTTCAATACTAGAGCACAGTGTTAGAGCAATTCAGATAGCATGTGCACATAAATAACTATTTGCCTACCGGAACATGAGCTAACCTAATTCTCTGTGTCAATAAACGTCACCAAGGCCAGCGCTGGATAAATCCACCCTCCATAACGCCCGTAAATCACTCACAAATCGAATAACACTAACTAACAATTTCTACTATTTTTGGGCTGATAAATACCACGTGCAAACACTTATTGACGTTCTGTTATTCATGGCTGCCACATCGGATTACGTGGCAAACAAATGCAAGCTGCGTTACCATGGAAACAATACGGGAGAGTGTCATATAACTGGCACAAAAACAAGTTGTACGAACTTTCTAACATTTATAGTGTATCCGTCTTGATCTTCCAGTTTCTGGCGAAACCTAAAAATAAATGAAGAGCCTATACATAAAACAATTTTTACTACCAGGCCCGTCCCACTTTCCCACAGCCTATTAACGGAAACAAAACATAATTTAATAAAAACATTTACTGTAACAGATATAGCAAGTATTCAGCTATTTTTGAACATATTCGCCACCGGAATTTGTCATAACGTGGGATCAACTTTTGAATACATGTGCCATAGAAGGCTACCGCCTGGTATTGGAACCATTGTTGATAACCTTCTCCGTTTTTCTGTCAATCTCTACCATTCTCTGTCATTCGCTGTCATTTCTTGAGGGGTAGGAAAAGATGAAAATCTCTGCGTGCGCGGTCCGAGCTATAGGGTGGAAGCTTCAACACTCCCTGCAAGTCTCCTGCAAAAGCTCGGCTAGGAGATGTTTCAACATCCACCCTACAGTCCGGACCTCGCTCCCAGTGATTTCCATATCTTCCTACAGCTCAATAAATGACAGAGAGGTGAAGATGATTGTCACACAGTTGTTCAAATCCCTGGCTGCAGACTTCTACGACACAAGTTTTAAAAGTTGGTCCCACGGTATGACAAATGTCTCAGTTCCTGTGGCGAATACGTTGAGAAATAGCTGAACACTGGTCATATCTTTTGCAATAAATATTTCCAAGATTTTGTGTGTGTGTGTGTGTGTAAACATCCCTTAGGGAAACTAACTTTGTGGACGGCCATCGTATCTTGCATTTAAGAAATGTGTTCCAGAAGCATTTTCCATTTTAATTTTCTCTACAACTTTGCTATGCTAGGTTTTCATGTATCTTCTACTGTAATGGAGATAGGCTAGAAAATTCGAAAATGGACAGGAATAAACTGCCCCCTAAGCAATTTTTACAGAAATTATTCATGGATAGAAATTATGATATGTAGACCTACATTTTTATTAAAACTCGTTAAAGCTATTTTATCAAAAAGTCCCCTTAATATTTCAGTTTATAAACGAAATTCTAAGGGGATCGATAAATTCCAGTCCATAATAATAAAAAAAAGAGTGCGTGGAACGCCACGCGACAGAAGTAAAACTTTATTTTATTTTATTTTTTCAATTTTTGATTATAGGATTTTTTCAATTTTGCATTATTGGACTTTTTAATATTGGGTTTTTGGACTTTTTTAATTTTGGACTTTTTAATTTTGGATCTATGAATTTTTAATTTTGGATTTTTTAAATTTTCGATCTTTGAATTGTTTATTTTTTTATTTATTTTATTATTTATTAAATTTTGGATTTTTGGATGTTATAATCTTTTTGTCACGATCACAATACTTTCTGTATACTACATATATTGGAATTCAGTATTGAACGAGGAAAAAAACATCAATGTGATTTCAAAAATAGTTATTAAAAGATGTAATGATATACAAAGGCAGAACCATTTTGCCGTAATGAGGGAAAAGAAATCTTTAGTATTTTACATCAAAATGAAGGAAATGTGGGGTATGGAAAATTATGTGATTGATTGCTCGAAGAAACAAAAATCTGGGCTAGCATGGTGGAGATTAGGGATATGGAAGCTTAGAGGGGCAAGAAGAAATTTCGAGAAAGGTCGTTGCCCATTATGTCTTAGTAATGAAGAGGCAGAGCATATAATTTTAAGGTGTCCCGAAACTGAAACACTAAGACATAAGTTTTTAAATAAAAAAATGTTAAAGTTAAATAAAGAAGTGGCATATAAGAAATTGTCTGTAACAAAAAACACAAAAACACTAAAGGAACTGGGGAACTTTTTATACATAGTCAAAATAAAATGGGAAAAACAAATTAGCTGCTTAAGGGAAATTGGCTAGAAATGGTAAGGGGATATACTTACAAAAGGTAAACATTTATTAGTAGTAGTACTGATTTTAGATACATGAGTTTTTATGTATTCAGACGCCCTCTGGTGAAAAACTTTCTGTAACACCAGGGGTGATCATTTGTACAACTCCAGATACAAGAATAAATCATTCATTCATTCATTCATACTACATATATGCGAGAAAATAAAGATGTTTTAGGTTATGTCAGTTCAAATAATGTATTATATAAATAAATATATTATTAAATAAAGTGTAACGACTATATTTTTAACTAGGCCTAAGTGGACTTTTATGTGTCACCAGGGAGTGGAGAACTACGAAGGGTATACTATAAATGTGAAAAAGTTTGTGGAACATCTTTTTCTCCATTATTAGTTCTTAATAATTGTTAATTGTTTCCATAGCTTTGTATTACTAAATGTGTTTTTCAGGAATGTGTAGGAATTACATATATTATTCTTAATTATATTTTTATGGAGTAAATATAAATAATTAAATGAACAAAACGAATCTTATGCTGCCATATGGGTATAAAAATTCTAAACGAAAGGATTAAAAAGGAACCACAGATTCATGAACCTTACCCACAACATGCATAAACAATTTTATTATAACGATTGATAATTTAAAAAACTAAAATCCCGGCTTCGAGGTGCATTTCACGGACAAAGTGCGCTGCCCAGAGAAAAATATACCTCAGATTCGAGTTCCCTACCCTAAAAAACGGTCAAATCATCATTTTCCCATTTAGGCCTGCTTTCATGATCCCCTTCTGTCCATCTACTACGTTAAAAAAATCAGATCTCAGCGAATCGTAATAGTACATTGCGATACAAGTGCCGTAAGCGGTGCATACGGATCGAAGAAAGAGTTTTTTTCTATTTCCGAGATCCATTATGCGCTTACTACTGAATGCTATTTTTTTCACGATGATTATTTATATCAATTAAATTATAATAATTCAGATATTAGATGAAAATATTATGTTTATACATTATAGAAGATAGATGTTTATTTCAGAAAGTGATTCGCATGTGTTTGTTGTTATGGGAACCAAATATTTGTCCTGGTGGGCCTTGTCCATAAAGGCTTGTATTATGATGAGTGGCGTAAGTAAATTCTTTCCGCACGGAAAAACTTACCGCACATAGCAACAAGATTGCGTGCGGGAATGTCAACTTACGATCCACGGCAACAATATTCGTAAGTACCACTAATTAGTTAAGGAGTGCAAAAACAAAATAATCAAATTAGCACCCAAACAAGGCAATCTTAAATTAATTTCACAATTGAATACTGTTTTCTACAACAATCGATTTGCTCGTGAGTTTCTTATGGAATGTCTCTGAAAACATTTTATTTTTGGCATTAAAAATTTCAAAATTCTTTCTTAGTGAGCACTTACATTAAAAAACGAAAGTACTGTCAAAATTCCAAGTCTCTATCTATCATAGTTTAGGCTCTACGTGGATTCTTTGTCAGTCGGTCAGGACAAAGCCGCTTATATATAGAAGAGATATCGAATGGCTCATAATTATTATCAAGGTGCCGTGATAGTTGCTAATGGCAACGTATTGTTTATGTTCATTCCGTTTTCATTAGTCGCCATGTTGAATTATCTATTTTACGGGTGGTTTTCAATGATAATGTGAAGAATTCAGATCAATTCAGAAGTTTCCATCGGATAAAGAGGACATTGTACTTTGTGGTGTCGAAATTAAATTAGTATTGTTAGCACAGAGGTAAAGAATGGAGCATGTAGTGAAATCTGAATACGTAGAAAACCGCTGTGAATGTGAAGAAAATAAAATTAAGGAAGAAATTTCTCCAATTTACTTCAATCCTATATATAAAGGAAGTGAAATCAAGGAAGAGACTTCTCCATTTTACAACAAATCCAATTGTGAAGAAATTGAAGTCAATGGAAGGATTTCTTCAATTCGCTATAAATCTGTTTACACAAATGACAAATATGCCGTCACTGAACCAAAGGATGGTCCGCTATCCATGGTCAGTGATTTCATTCCGACATGTCAAATGACAACCCAAAACTCAGATCCATCTGGAAGCAACAGCGATGTTCAAGTTGACAGTTTAGAGACATCAGATATAAGCCAAAGGAAGTCTAAATCGTATACTTACTCTTGTGATGTATGTACCATGACATTTATTCGAAAATACAATCTCAAGTGTCATATGCTTATTCATGACGGAGAGGAACCTTTTTCATGTGTTATGTGTAACAAGAAATTTAATCGGCAAAGTCATCTCAATAGACATTTGCATACTCATACAAGTGATAAATATATCTCGTGCGATGTATGTTTTAAGGCATTTAAGAGGAAATCTACCCTCAATTCACATATGCTTATTCATACAGAAGAGAGAACTTTCTCTTGTGATATTTGCAAGAAGAAATTTAATTATAAATGTAGTCTCAATAAACATATGCTTACTCACACAACAGATAAATCTTTCTCGTGCAATGTATGTTCTAAGGCATTTTGGCGGAAAAATTGCCTCAATGCACATATGCTTACTCATACAGGAGAGAGAACTTTCTCGTGTGATATGTGTAACAATAAATTTAATCAGCAAAGATATCTCAATAGTCATTTGCGTACTCATACAGGTGATAAAACTTTCTCGTGTGATGTATGTGATAAGCGATTTACCTGGAAACAAAATCTCAATAGCCATGTGCTTATTCATACAGGAGAGAGTCCTTTCTCTTGTGATATTTGCAAAAAGAAATTTTATTACAAATATAATCTCATTAGGCATATGCTTACTCATACTACAGATAAACCTTTCTCGTGCGATTTATGTGATAAGGCCTTTTGGCGGAAAGGTGACCTTAATTTGCATATGCTTACTCATACAGGAAAGAAATGCTTTTCATGTGAAGTATGTACCAAGGCCTTTGGTCGTAAATCGGGTCTCAAAAGACATATGTCTGTTCATACAGGAGAGCGACCTTTCTCGTGTGATAAATGTACCAAGGAATTTAGTCGTAAATGCCGTCTCAAAAGACATGTTATGCTTGTTCATAAAAAGGAAGCAACCTTCTCGTGTGATATGAGTACTAACACGTAAGAGAAGTTGAAAAATTATTTCTGGTAGTTCATTATGAAAATCTTTCAGGTGTGATTTTGTGTCTGAATTTTCTCTTAATATTTTTGTTGTTGTTGCGGAAACATGCGTTACTTTCACAAGAGATAAATTTTTGTCTTATGCTAATTTTTCTGAAATATTCATGTGCGAGATGAAACCTTTTGTGTGGTGTCTGCTGATACGGGAAAACTTTCTTTGGCTTCACTGAATGTTGGCAACATAAAATGTACTTATGAAATGCACAGAGTTGATATTTGTACCAGATTTGTTTTGTTCCGGACTTTATGTCGAATGAGAGTTAACCTTGAGTCTGAAATATAAATTAAATAAAGATATACTTACTATTTAATCCCAATTATTTTAAACGCATAACTTCTTCTACCCTAGTATAGAGTTCATGGCTGTATTGCAGAAGTGCACATTCAGTTTTATCATCTTCTTTCAAAGTAGAAATTTTCGCAAGGCAAGACTTATACGCCAGGTTTGTGTAAGAAATACATAGCTTATAACTACTCTTCAGAGTATTTATAGAGAAAGTAGAGTATAATATAATATTTTATATTATTTAAAATATTACATTTTATAATATATTCTTGTATAGAATCCATACTAACTCTTAGAGCCGTTAATCTAAAGAAGATCTCTAGATATTTTGATCGCAGACGTACACACAGTGATATGTGTCTGAAAATAACATCAGAGCTTCAGTTAAAATGTGTATTAATGCTGAGAGCTAGGACATGCAATTTCAGAGTCGAACACAGTACTCCAACTTGGTACTTTATGACGTATGTAGTAAGGGTAGAGAAAGTGAGAAATCATATATTTCAAGTTTACTTTTTTGACGTTTTTGAGTTATTTTAATGTATATGTTTCGTAAATGTCGGCCCATCATTATTCATTCAGGTAGCCATAATGTGCAACTCTTGTGTACGGCAAAAGTGCCCCTTTTTCAGGACATAGGGCTTTTTTGCTCTAAACATCAGTGAACGATGCATAGGGGAGATGGTAGTTACCGCTAGCAAAACGATAGAAAATATAGCGTATGTTCAAGAAGCCATAACTCAGGTGTTAACAGTCAGATTTAGTTGAAATTTTGTATGCTTTGCAAGTACACTCTGTAGTTTAAAATGAGCATAGAATGGTTGTTCTAGAACTCACTGTTTGTTAAGAAATAATTTTTTAACACATAGGTGATAATTTAGTTTTACAGTTACTTCCCTTGACGTAGGTTCACTTTATTCAAATTCTGTAGCTTAGATTTTTGTGAAACTTTGGGAACTTACTAACAATAGGTTCTACTATTTACCCTAGCACAATCAGTCTAATGTGTACAATATTACTTCATGAAAACTTCACGACTAAAAAAAAAAATACTTTTTTAAAAATAAAAATGGTTGAAAATTCTGTGTAGTCAAGACTTTTCCCATAATTCTGCTAAGGGAGATTTGTCAACCATCTATAATGAATTCCTGAAAGTTTCATTATTTAAGCATGAATAGATTTTCAGAAAATGGTACCTGAAGTACAAAAAATGTAATTTTACAGGAGAGCGAAAAGAAAATGGCATGCATGTTCTAACCGTATGGTATTTTATCCATCCAGGTCGCTCTGCTTGGCTTAATAATAACGCAACATATAAGACCTATATATGAAAATGTTCAGAAAACTATGCTCTATTGCATGAGCCTAAGAAAAATATTTTTATTTTTTTGACACTGATAACTACAATCTCCCCTTAATGGTTCCATGCATATTTTTTATAAGAAGAATGTAACTTTTAGGACGGCAGCAAACTGACAGATGATAGGCCTACATAACCTATTAATTTTAAAATAATTGCTAAACTAAACCTTTTATCTTATATTTTGTTATTAATATGATTGAATCTGACTCAGAAGTTGGACCCACACGTAAGAAAAAGAGAAAAGTATATTCTAAAAGCCCCCATCTGTCCAGGAGCGGCATAGGCGTATTTTCCAGCTATTCAATTTATTTACAGTATTTTATTAGGACACTAAAACCGGAGAAATTTTAGACTGTTATTTTTTGATAAGCTATGGAATTGGTATATAAACTAAGTTTGTTTGTAGAAATATAGTAAATGCGAGTGTAAGTAAAATGTGAAGAAGTGGACAGGTATCTAACAAAAAATGTATTAGCTGTAATGCTTAATGGTCAATATAACTGGTAAAAAGGCATAACGTACACGAAAGTAAATCGAAATAAATATAAAAATGTAAATATCTAACCTTCCAAATAAGACCATTGGTATTTTTACGAGATTATGTCACTGATTAGCTAAAATATTGTACCAGCTTATCTTTTAGAGTTAGCTGAATTTCTCAAACAGCTTTGTAAAAGAAACACAAACTATTTCATGAGTTTTCTATGATGTTAGAGGAATAAAATAGCATTATTCTTTTTTAAATTTGAATAAATATCAGCAGGCAATTGATTAATTATTAATAGAATACTCATTCCTTCTGCGGTAACCTACTTTATAAGGAAGTATGTTTTTCCAACATAAGCTATAAATGAAAAGCTAATTACTATGCCAGAGAAATTGGTATCTACGGATTAAAACAAATATATGATTCTTTATAAAAACATAGAAACGAGTTATTTGATTTCAGATTAATCGTGCCAAGGCAGTGCTTTCTGCAATGCCAACTATCATTACTTAGGTAGGCCACCCAAAATCTGATTTCTTCCTTGGTTTATTCGTTATTTTGTCTTCCACACACAGATTATGTCGATTTTTTTATAATTATTATCAAGGTACCGTGATAGTTGCTAATGGCTACGTATTGTTTATGTTCGTTCTGTTTTCATTTGTCGCCATGTAGAATCGTCTGCTTTACGGGTGATTTTCAGTGATAATGTGAAGAATTCAGATCATTTCAATAGTTTATGTCGGATAAAGTGGACATTGTACTTTGTGTTGTCGAAATTAAATTAGTATTGTTAGCACAGAGGTAAAGAATGGAGCATGTAGTGAAATCTGAATACGAAGAAAACGACTGTGAATGTGAAGAAAATGAAATTAGGGAAGAAATTTCTTCACTGTGCTTCAAATCTGAATGTGAGCATACTGAAATGAAGAAAGAGATTTCTTCAATTGTCTCGGAACCTAAATGCGAAAAAATTGAAGTTAAGCAAGACATTTTTCCATTTTACTTCAGATCTGAAAGTGAAAAAACCGAAGTCAAGAAAGAGGTTTCTTCAGTTTTCTCCGAACCTAAATGCGAAAAAATTGAAATTAAGAAAGAAATTTTTCCAATATACTTCAGTCCCATAAGTGAAGGAATTGAAATCAACGAAGAGATGTCTCCGTTTTACAACAAATCCAATTGTGAAGAAAATGAAGTCAAGGAAAGGATCTCTTCAATTCATTATAAATCTGAATACACAAATGACAAATGTGACGTCACTGAACCAAAGGATGGTCCGCTATCTATGGTCAGTGATTTAATTCCGACATGTCAAATGAAAACCCAAAACTCAGATCTCTCTGGAAGCTGTAGCATTGTTCAAGTACCCAACATTATAGTTGACAGGTTAGGGACATCAGATTTAAGCCAAAGGAAATCTAAATCACATACTTACTCTTGTGATATATGTACCAAGGCATTCACTCGAAAATGCTATCTGAATAGACATATGCTTATTCATGAAGAAGAGAAATTTTTCTCGTGTGATATTTGTAACAAGAAATTTAAGCACAAATGTAATCTCAATAAACATATGCTTACTCATACAACAGATAAACCTTTCTCGTGCGATTTATGTGATAAGGCATTTAGGAGGAAAGATAGCCTCAATGTACATATGCTTACTCATACAGGAAAGAAATGCCTTTCATGTGATATATGTACCAAGGCCTTTTGTCGTAAATCGGATCTCAAAAGACATAAGTCTGTTCATACAGGAGAGCGACCTTTCTCGTGTGATAAATGTACCAAAGAATTTAGTCGTAAATACCATCTCAAAAGACATGTTATGCTTGTTCATAAAAAAAGATGCAACCTTCTCGTGTGATGTGAGTACTAACACGTAAGAGAAGTTGAAATATTATTTCTGGTAATTCATTATGAAAATCTTTCAGGTGTGATTTTGTGTCTGAATTTTGTCTTAATATTTTTGTTGTTGTTGCGGAAACATGCGTTACTTTCACAAGAGATAAATTTTTGTCTTATGCTAATTTTTCTGAAATATTCATGTGCGAGATGAAACCTTCTTGTGTGGTGTTACAGCAATACTTTCTTTGGCTTCACTGAATGTTGGCAACATAAAATGTACTTATGAAATTCACAGGAGTTGATATTTGTAACAGATTTGTTTTCTTCCAGATTTTATGTCGAATGAAGGTTTGTTTAAGGAATAAATAGCTTACCCTTCAGAGAATTTATGGAGAAATGAGAGCATAATATAATATTTTATATTATTTAAAAAAGCACATGTTATATTTTCTTGTATAGAATCTATACTAGCTCTTAGAGCCGTTTATCTAAAGAAGATCTCTAGATATTTTGATCGTAGACGTACACACAGTGATATGTGTCTGAAAATAACATCAGAGCTTCAGTTAAGTGTATTAATGCTGAAAGCGAGGACATGCAATTTCAGAGTCGAACACAGTACTCCCACTTGCTACTTTATGACGTCTATGAGAAAGTGAGAAATCATATATTTCAAGTTAACTTTTTTACGTTTTTGAGTTATGTTAATTTATATGTTTCGTAGATGTCGGCCCATCCTTATTCAATCAGGTAGCCATAATGTGCAACTATTGTGTATGGCAAAACTGCCCCTTGTTCAGGACATAGGGCGTTTTTGCTATAAACATCTGTGAACGATGCATTAATGGTTCCATGCATATTTTTACAAGAAGTATATATATATATATATATATATATATATATATATATATATATATATATATATATATTTCAGGATGGCAGCAAACTGACAGATTAGTTTTAAAATAATTCCTGAACTAAACCTTGTATCCTATATTTTGTTATTAATATGATTCAATCTGACTCAGAAGTTGGATCCACACATGTAAGAAAAAGAGAAAAGTGTATTCTAAAAGCCCCCATCTGTCCAGGAGCGGCATTTTCCAGCTGTTCAACTTATATACAGTATTTTATTAAGACACTAAAAACGGAAAAATTCGATGCTGTTATTTTTTTATAAGCTATGGAATTGGTATATAAACTATGTTTCTTTAAAGAAATATAGTAAATGCGAGTGTAAGTAAAATGTGACGAAGTGGACAGATATCTGACCTAAAATGCATTTTCTATAATGCTTACTGGTTAATATTACTGGTAAAAAGGCATACTGACATAACGTACAAGAAAGTAAATCGAAATAAAAATAAAAATGTAAATATCTAACCTTCCAAATAAGACCATTGGTATCTTTACGAGATTATGTCACTGATTAGCTAAAATATTGTACCAGCTTATCTTTTAGAGTTAGCTGAATTTCTCAAACAGCTTTGTAAAAGAAACACAAACTATTTCATGAGTTTTCTATGATGTTAGAGGAATAAAACAGCATTATTCTTTTTTAAATTTGAATAAATATCAGAAGGCAATTGATTAATTATTAATAGAATACTCATTCCTTCTGCGGTAACCTACTTTATAAGGAAGTATGTTTGGTACAATCCCATCTACGGGGACCATTTTTTAGAACCGAGATTCTCTTCATAAAACACTTATATCACACGAATTTTGGAAAATATAGATGTGTGGAGAGGAGATGTTGTCTTGCCGAATGATTTGGTCCAACCCACCCACCCTAATTGATACAATTTCTTTTATATCACGATCTAGCGAAAACTCCTTTCTTCTCCACCATTTTTCTGTCCTCATCCTCCTGATTGGACGTTGGAGGTGTGACGTCATATGGCTAAACAAGATATGATTGTGGATGAACAGTGTGACAAACCTACAAAGGTACAAGCCACTAGCTGCTCGTAAGAAATGGTGGATGTACTATTCAGTATATTGCTCCTTAACTAACATAAACGTTCCTAACCTAACATAAACGTTCCTAACCTAACAAAACATCGGAGGTATTCAGTGCATTGCACCTTAACTAACATAAACGTCCCTAACCTAACAGTTGGTAACCGTGTATCGCTCATAAACAAAAAACATCACACAGTCCGTGGAAATGTGAATATCGCGTGAATTGGTCCCCGTAATTGGGATTATGCCGTATGTTTTTCCAACATAAGCTATAAATGAAAAGCTAATTACTATGCCAGAGAAATTGGTATCTACGGATTAAAACAAATATATGATTCTTTATAAAAACATAGAAACGAGTTATTTTATTTCGGATTAATCGTGCCAAGGCACTGCTTTGAGCAATACCAACTATCATTACTTAGGTAGGCCACCCCAAATCTGATTTCTTCCTTTGTTTATTCGTTATTTTGTCTTCCACAGAAAGATGTATTTAATTATGTCGAAATGTTTGATAATTATTATCAAGGTACCGTGATAGTTGCTAATGGCAACGTATTGTTTATGTTCGTTTTGTTTTCGTTAGTCGCCATGTTCAATTATCTGTTTTACGGGTGATTTTCAGTGACAATGTGAAGAATTGAGATCAATTCAATAGTTTATGTCGGATAAAGTGGACATTGTACTTTGTGGTGTCGAAATTAAACTAGTATTGTTAGCACAGAGGTGAAGAATGCAGCATGTAGTGAAATCTGAATACGTAGAAAACGACTGTGAATGGGAAGAAACTGAAATCAAGAAAGAAATTTCTCCAATTTACTTCAGATCTGAATGTGAAAATACTGTAGTCAAGGAAGAGATTTCTTCAGTTTTCTCCGATCCTAAATGCGCAAAAATTGAAGTTGAGGAAGAAATTTCTCCAATTTACTTCAGATCAGAATGTGAAAATACTGTAGTCAAGAAAGAGGTTTCTTCGGTTTTCTCCGAACCTAAATGCGCAAAAATTGAAGTTATGAAAGAAATTTCTCCAATATACTTCAGATCTGTATGTGAAAATACTGAAGTCAAGAAAGAGACTTCTTCAGTTTTCTCCGGACCTAAATGCGAAAAAATTGAAATTAAGAAAGAAATTTCTCCAACTTACTTCAGATCTGAAAGCGAAAATACTGAAGTCAAGAAAGAAACTTCTTCAGTTTCCTACGAACCGAATTGCGAAAAAATTGAAGTTAAGAAAGAAATTTCACCAATGTACTTCAGTTCTATATGTGAAGGAAGTGAAATCAAGGAAGAGACTTCTCCATTTTATAACAAATCCAATTGTGAAGAAATTGAAGGTAGGGGAAGGATCTCTTCAATTACCTATAAATCGAAATACACAAATGACAAATATGCCGTCATTGAACCAAAGGATGGTCCGCTATCTATGGTCAATGATTTATTTCCGACATGTCAAATGAAAACTCAGAACTCAGATCCCTCTGGAAGCAACAGCGTTGTTCAAGTTGACAGATTAGAGCCATCAGATTTAAGCCAAAGGAAGTCTAAATCAGATACTTACTCTTGTGATGTATGTACCAAGGGATTTACTGGGAAATACTATCTCAAGAGTCATATGCTTATTCATAAAGGAGAGAAACTTTTCTCTTGTGATATTTGTAGCAAAAAATTTATTCTGAAAGCATATCTCAAAAAACATATGCGTACTCATACAGGAGATACATCTTTCTCGTGCGATGTATGTGCTAAGGCATTTACTTTTAAACATGTTCTCGAAAGACATATGTTTATTCATACAACAGATAAATCTTTCTCTTGCGATGTATGTGATAAGACATTTAGGTGGAAAGATAACCTGATTGCACATAAGCTTACTCATACAGGAGAGAGAACATTCTCGTGTGATATGTGTAACAAGAAATTTAAGCAGCAAAGATATCTCAATAAACATATGCATACTCACACAAGTGATAAATCTTTCTCGTGCGATGTATGTGCTAAGGCATTTAGGTGGAAATATCACCTCAATTCACATATTATGTTTACTCATACATGAAAGAAGTGCTTCTCTTGTGATGTATGTACGAAGGGCTTTAGTCATAAATTGGATCTTAAAAGATATACGCTAGTTCATATAAAAAAGACAACCTTCTCGTGTGATGTGTGTACTAACTCATGAGAGAAGTCTAAAATGCTGTCTGTTAATTCATTATGAAAATCTTTCAGGTGTGATTTTGTGTCTAAATTTTCTCCTAATATTTTTGTTGTTGCGGAAACATGCGTTACTTTCACAAGAGATACATTTTTGTCTTATGCTGATAACAATAATTTTTCTGAAATATTCATGTGCAAGATAAAACCTTCTTGTGTGGTGTCTGCTGATACGGGAAAACTTTCTTTGGCTTTCACTGAATGTTGGAAACATAAAATGTACTTATGAAATTGACAGGAGGAGTTGTTTTGGATTTATGTTCAGTAAAGTTTATCCTTGAGATGGAATTAGTATTTCATTCCAGTTATTTTAAACACATAACTTCATCTGCCCTTGATATGTTCTAGTATAGGCCTAGAGTTCAGGGCTGTATTGCAGAAGTTCACATTCAGTTATATCGGCATCTATCCAAGTCATTTATTAAAAAATATCAGAAATCATAACTACTTAATAGAAAATATCAGGAAGGTACTGAACAGTTTGAAAAGCAACCAATGGACAGTAGCGATTTCCTGGGTTAGAGCTCACACCGGAATACACGGAAACGAATTAGCAGACCATCTTGCCAAACAAGCTGCCAGAAGCAATGAGCAAGTATCCTACGATAAGATGCCAAAGACTGGAGTACTGAAGACATTAGACAGCTTGAGGAGTTGGGAAAGAGAATGGCAAGAAACACACAACGGAGCTGAAACAAAAAAAATACTTTCCAAGTATCGTCGAGAGATTATCGATGAAAATCCCAATCACATCGAATCTCACGACCATGCTAACAGGACACGGAAGAATAAGAGCCTATTTCCACAGATTCCAAATAACACCAGATGCAACTTGCCCCTGTAATGGAGGAGACCAAACTGTCGATCATATTCTACTTGAGTGCTCAAAACACGACTTAGGCCCGTTATTACCACCTCCAGTAAAATATTTACGGCTACTTTTACGGTTACTTTACTGACAGTTCGATTTTACAATATCTGGTTAGGTGTTAACTCTTGGTAAAAAGCTCTTAACTGGCAGTAATCTTTACTGTAGGAAAATGTACAAGTAAACTCCTAACCGGAGGATTTTTTGAGGTTATACTTCTCGCGAAATGAATTAAAATGGAGAGATGAAGTTATTTAGCTGCTTTCGTAATGTCACTGGTGATGAACAATGCCAATATTTGTAAAAATAAATAAAAACTATATTGAAAACTAGATCAAATTATTATGAAAGTTTGGACAAACAATTACTTTACTATTTGCTTCCTCTACCCGTACATCAGATCATATTTGGAGTTTTCATCCTTCGGGGATGGGGTTTCGAAACGTGGTACCTTTCTTTTCATTTTTACAACCACTTTACTTGAGGAGGATTTTATTCTTACTTAACAGGAATTGTATAATAAGTGTAGGCCTAATACATAAACTATATAGGCCTATATATAATGTATTTTAATATGTTATGCTAAGAGCTAATAATTTCATTTGAAAACATCTCGTAATAACCTGTAGTTATTAGCTACACATTTCATACACAAACTTATTAGGTTTTAGGTCTTGCCTCGCAAATTATCCGACTTGTACACTACTGCCCGTACTGTGTACTGTAAACTATAATTAAATTCAGAGGAAGTTACATATTTCACAATAGGTTTTTCTGATACGTCTTTTTGAGCTTTGCTCTTATGGCCACACCTTACTGTGTGTTTATTTAGTTTGAATTATATGACGCTTTTCGTCGATATCATTCAGAAACAATTATTCTTCACTTGAAAAGAAATTGCTGTGTCTCTTTATTTATTTTATATCAGCCATAACCTCATCCATTGCAAAATCACACGAAACAATTAAAACAGTTGAAAAACTGCTGCAAACATCTGAGAAACGCTCGTACCAACTGCTGTGACTTTTGTCTGATTGCGTTAACCGGGAGTAAACTTTAACTAGGAGATGATAAGAACAAAGAAGCGTTTACTGGAACTTTACTCCGACAGTAAAATAAACTACCAGTTATCATTTACTCCTACTTAACTGGACATCGTAAGAACGGGCCTTAGAAAGACAAACATTACGTCGAAGCATAATCACTGGAGGAGGAGTTTGGCCACCAGATAAAAGAGACTTAATGAAAAGATTTTCAAAAGACTTCTGTAAATTTGTGAATGCGATTGTCTTGACTGATAATATAGTTGTTTAAATTCGAACAGAACCAGATTAGACTTAAAGCATATATTTGGAAATAGTGTAAACACTTTAAACACCGATGTAAACCATAACATGTAGTGTTACACATTGTAATGGAGCATGTTGTTAAATAAAGTTAAAGTTATATCTATCCAAGTCGTAATTTTCGCGAGGCAAGTTTGTGTAAGAAATGAACAGCTTATAACTACCCTTCGGAGAAGTTACTGATATTTTTGTATTAATTATACTAGCTGAAAAGGCCCGGCGTTGCCCGGGATTTTTATTTTGTAATTTGAAATTAACTTATGAAGGACTTTCGATTTTAAACTCTAGGGCTTTGTACATGTAGGCCTACATAGAACTATTCCCTCAGTAAACGCTATATATAGCTTTTTATGGCTCATAGAGGATGTCGAATGTTGCATTCCGTTGCTTCTACACACCATGCCTGGGAGAGGTTGAAATAAGAAGAAACATGATTTCCGATTACATAAGATTGTATTGTCTTTAGGCTATAGAAAAATTTATTTCTCACTCTCATGTTACCATACAACCGGAGCTGAAATTTAAAAAATCCAATATCACTTTCATATTTTCCCCAAAACCTGGGACATAATATACTTCGGGCATAGGACTGAAAATGTTCCACCCTATATTGTCTTCTTTTAGATTCTTAGGGCCCTATTTCTAAGCATCTGTCCGTTAATTAGTCGTTACTCTGGTACCGGTCAACCGATTTGGTCCAAAGTAAATAGGCTTCTTCCCATGGAAGTTATAAATGTGTATACCAAGTTTCGTGAAAATCCGATAAAGCGTATTCGAGTTACCGCGCGTACAGACACACGGACAGACATTTTCCCGTCCACCACACAATCTCATGAAGTACCATTCTGGCATTTTAAAGAATTTTTTGCACGACGTAACTAATTAGTGGTACTTACGAATATTGTTGCCGTGGATCGTAACTTGACATTCCCGCACGTAATCTGGTTGCTATGAAAACAAAAGAAATCTCCGTGCGGTAAAGATTACAAAAAGCACAAGTGCCGTAAGTAAAATCATAATACAAGCCTTTATGGAAGACTGGAACCAAGGACCCCAAGTTTGTGACGACTTTAACAGGACAAATATTCGGTCCCCCTAACAACCAACATATGCGAATCACTTTCTGAAAATATAACATCCATCTTCAATAGTGTATAAACATAATATTTTCAGCTAGTAACTCAATTAATATAAATAAATTGATATAAATAATCATCGTTTAAAAAAAAATAGCATGCAACACTCGTGCCGTAAGCGCATAACGGATCTCGGAAATTGAAAAAAACTCTTTCCTCGATCCGTAAGCACCGCTTACGGCACTTGTATCGCAATATACTATATTACAATATTATGAATGTTACAAATTTATAATTTTAGGGCCAACATTCATTATTTTGAGGGTGAAAGGAAAACAATATCACTATCCTATTTTACCGGTTAGAAATAACGCAGTACGTCAATATTCACAAGTCATAATCCAGCAGAATTGGGAATTACATTATTTATCTCAAATCTAATTCCATAATATTACGCCATAGTGCATACTGCTACACACCGGTATAAGCCCGAACATTACTAATTATTGATAATAATTATAGGCAATCTTGGTTGACTTGCATGGCCCCCTAGATTACGGCAATAACAATGCAATAGTAATACCAACATTTCTGTTCATTACGGGGGCCTTGGATTATGCATGGCCTTCAAAGGGAATAAAATAGATGGGATCATTATAGCAAACTGTTATAATCTGATGCTAAGAGTGTTATATGGGGCCGTGTCGAGGCGGCTTTACACGAACACCAATCAATTACACATCAGAATCATCAGATAAAACCCTAAACACCATGTAAGCCTTGTACAATCTCAACAATCCTGCATAACAGGCTGGCATTTGTTTCGTTCCAAAAGTTTTAAATACAATAAAATCTCTATTTAAAGACCACTGATCTCCGAAGTAAATTGGTCTTTCAGAACCTGGGTGGTCTCTTAATAGGGGGAATGTATTTTACGTAATTAAAGAACTTTTTAGTACACGCTCTCTAAAACAGCTGCTTGTCGGAGTGGTAACACTCCGAAAAATTGCATTTTAGAAACCAAGGCCTACAATATTCTTGTAGGAATCGCGAGGATGGCATTTTATCAGGTAAAATGATCTGCTCGTTACTGGAGACGTAAGCATCAGTCTGAAGTAATTAACACGTCACATGTTGCCATTAAACAGCACGAAAACAGATTTTATACAACATAACTTGTTTCGAAATTGAAATAATATAGGCCTAAATGTATATTTATTAAAACACAATTTTGATTCAGTGCAAGCCAGTTCGGGTGCTTTTATTCTGTTCTGCTGTCAGCTTATCTGAATGAAGTTAACTATATCTTATATGCACCATTGGTAGCACTGGTCACAACATGGTAACTCGAATCGATCCATGGTTGATTTATAGTATGCCGTGATCTCGCAGCTGTTAGTTTTGTTTGTAATACATAACAAAACACTAAAGTAATTATTATTTGTATGATCCGTTACATTTTTTTTCATGGAATAGTATTAATAAATCTAACTCACAGATTATTGTCTCTGTTGGACAATACATGATAATACAATAGGTGAAAAATTCCTTTGACACTGGGGTATGAACTCAGGACCCTTAGCATCCATGCCTCTGGCTTAGCTCTGTTGGTAGAGCATTGGCACGGACAGCCAAAGGTCCTTGGTTCAAATCCCAGTGTCAGAGGAATTTTTCACCTATTGTATTATCATGTATTGTCCAACAGAGACAATAATCTGTGAGTTAGATTTATTAATACTATTCCATGAATAAAAATATGATATTATCCATTTTGTGGCCAAGCTACAGTTTTATATGATACGCCCCGGAGCGACGAAGCGGTCACATCTCTGATGCAGTCCTAGGCCTTCTCTAATGTCCGTAACTAAATAATGATGATCCCGCATGGATTGGCAAACAGACAGGCCTTTCGGATCGGATATTAAGACAGATGACGACAGCCTCTAATCAACTATTCTAGCGGGGTTAATCAACATCAGAGGGCTTCATTTCGAGCCCCGGTGGTACTCCCCAGCGTTTGACACCCCCATACCACTTGTCAACAAATATTTCCCGATGTAATCTGCCGTGTAGAAACCACAGTAAACGTTTGAATGACGTCAATAGTCAAGAGCAGTATCTAACAATATCTAATAATAATAATAATAATAAAATCAGGTAAACTGATGTAACAAAGTGCCAGAATGCTTTTGTTTAATCAGTGACAATTGCAATTACGATATGCAGAAAATAAGTTATTTTTGTAATAGATCTCAGAGTTAAGCTCCAGATCGACTCATTAAGCAGGGCTTACGGAAGAACAAAGGTCTAAGGTTGATAAGCAAACGTGAAGGAATATATGGGTAGTGTTATTTGTCAAAGCTAACTGTATTGCAATTTCCAAAGCCGTATATGAACACTGTAAAACAATATGTTGTCATGATAACTGATTTGCATTTCATAACTTCTTTCGAATACGTATATTACCATAAAATAGGCAGTAAATTGGGCATTACTCCGGTACCGGTCAACTGATTTCGTCCAATATCAATAGGCTTCTTCCCATGGACGTTATAAATGTGTAAACCAAGTTTTATGAAAATCCGTCCCCCTTACTGCTACTTAATAATACCACCATTTCAAACATATTGCATATGCCTATACGCCTTTTTGAGAAATTTCTCCAAACTGAGACAGAAGGAAATTACGTAGCAGTTTTTCTCCCAATTTTTTTGGATCTTTATACTTTTTAGGCTGCATTTGGCCTTTAATATTCTTTTCTACCCCTACACCTACTTTGCATATTTTCAAAGCATGGTCAAGTATGGTCTCTTATTGTGGTACAACTCCTCGCACATAGTCTAAATAATACCGGGTGTTCCTAATCTATGTGTCAAAAATGTAAAGGTAGGTAGAAGGAACCTAAATAGGCCTAAGCATATTTCGTATGAATCACAGGAAACTGAAAAGACAAGTAAAGACAAAAGAAAACAAAAATTTATTAACAGTTTACAAGAGGTGCTCGAAAGGCTTTTAATATGACCCCAAAAGAAAAAAACCCCAGCACGTTAAATCAGGAGAACGCGGTGGACAGGGATAATTGGATTTGTCAATTTTGGATTGTTGGACTTTTTTTTACTTTTGGATTTTTTAAATTTTAGATCTTTGATTTTTTTATATTTTGGATTGTTTTAATTTTCGATTTTTAATTTTAGACTTTTTTATTTTTAAATTTTGGATTTTGGACTTTTAAATTTTGGATTATTCATTTTTTTAAATTTTGGATTTTTGAACTTTTTAAATTTTGGATTTTTGAACTTTTTAAATTTTGGATCTTTGAATTTTTTTTATTTTGGAATTTTGGATTTTTTAATATTGGATTTTATAAATTTTGGATCTTTAAATTTGTTTATTTTTTAATTTTCGATTTTTAATCCTAGATTTTTAGATTTTTTTTAAATCTTGCATTTTTTTATTTTTTTTATTTTTGGATTTTTTAATTTTGGATTGAGTTGATTGTTTTCTGTGCAGTCCGTTCCGTCACACCTCACTAATTTCGTGACGATTTTCAGCGTTACATTAATTTCGTGACGATTTTTGAGCGTTACACAAGCTCTCGATTTACCCCTACCGCGGCTAAAGAAGTTTCACTTAAAAAACTCGATATGGAATTTCAGGATTGAAAACAACACTTCCTCTACCTATAATAAGGGTAGAGAGAACCAAAGGTGACATTGATTAGTAGGGCCCTGATTTATTGGTGAAATAAAATGGCTGATTTCGATGTTAACTTCCTTCTATTTCGGTAGGTATTTCGTGAAATAAATTACTTTATACTACATTGGGAACATTGCGCAATGATAAACTTTGCTTCTTTATTTACATGAACTAACCCCCCCCCCATTTCTATATTCTTCTGCCCTTGTATGAACTGAAGTAACTTTCGATTTGGGCATGATTAGAGTTAATGTTCAAATATAATGACGAGAAATATTATCGTAATTTCTACGATAGCCATTTGCAAACAGAAGTGCCAACCATACCACTGTGGATAAAAGACGAAATTTGTTGAATACAAGTAACAAACATTCTACACTCTTCTGCTGTAATCGTTCATAGGCATCGCTAACTTGGCAAAGAGATAGCAGGAAAGGAGTGTATCAACAGTACAAACCAGGTCGCAGACAATCTTTGCGTAAATTCTGCAATGTTTGTAATCGATCACAAATATCGATGTATCGGTAAATCTTCGACAGCCACAGAAACAGCAGAAAAAAAGGCATGCTGCTAAGAAATAAAAAATACAGTACACCAAAACACAATATTGTGATTTTAAGGCACATTTTCGTGCTCATTTCTCACTTTACGGACAGAAGGGGCATATTTCGCGCTTATACAGACATTTCGCGGGAGGTTGTTTTATAAAATTTCGCGCTTATCGTTGTTACCAAAAAATACGGCCCCTATTGATTAGGGATGAGTTTATTATTTGACTGCGAAGTTCAGTCGATACATTGTGATACGATTCCTTACAGTTCTTCGAAAAGAGTTGTTTAACCTGAAAACGGATTGAAAAGTTTGTATTTTAATTGGCGAGGTTGGCACGACAGGCAGGTTGCGCTCCACGCGAGTGTTTTGTTCTAGTTAGTTCACACGCGATGGCGCTCACGCTCACAAGTCTGCATTTGTTTCCATTGTTATCATTATTCGAATGCTCTAAAAATTAGAAATCGAACAGCCCCTTTAAATTGCCTATCACAAACAAGGTAATAAACGAATCATTCGACTCTGAATATCACAGGACAATGTCCAGTATTTTATGTTTACAGAAATATCTGCTCGCCTTCTCAAAAGCTATATTTTTCAATTTTCGAGATTCTTGGAAGCACCTGTACTGCACATTTTTCAACAAAAAAAAAAAATAATTCATCACTAAGGCTTTGAACGTTTATACAGAGATTTAGCTTCGGTGACTACAGATCCGTCGGTCCGGGTTCAATCCCCGGTACCTCCTCGGATTTTTCTGAGGTAGGGAGGTCTGGAACGGGGTGCACTCAGCCTCGTGATTCAAATTGAGGAGCTACTTGATAGAGAAGTAGCGGCACCGGCCATGAAAACCACCATTAACCGCCGTGGGTGTCGGCATGCCGACCACATGCCCCCCAATCCTGCCATCTGCCTATAGTTAGATGACGCAGCGGTCGGGTGGTAGGCCTTGTCCCTTCGGGGATGTCGCGCCACGGAGAGAGGAGAATAATAATAATAGAGAAGTAGCGGCCCCGGTCTTGGAGATCACCATTAACGGTCATGGGTGTCGGCATGCTGACCACATGCCCCCAATCCTACCATCTGCCTTTGATAGATGACGCAGTGGTCGGGTGGTGGGCCTTGTCCCTTCAAGGATGTGCATATGACATAACTTGTCTGTCTGTGAGGTAGACCATTAGGGCAATCAGTCATAGGAGAGAGGTTCCTTCCGGCGCTGTGAATTGAACTCCGGCTTAGCTCAGTTGGTAGAGCATTGGCGCGATTAGCCAAAGGTCCTGGGTTCAAGTTCCAGTGTCGGAGGAATTTTTCTCCTATAATATTCTCAGAGGAAGTATTGTTTTCGACCCCAAAATTCGAAGTTGAGTTTTTAGCATATTTACACGTTTCAAGGCCCCCTGAATCCAAAAATACTATTTTTGGAAACATGTCTGTGTGTCTGTGTGTGTGTGTCTGTCTGTCTGTGTGGAAGTTTGTGAACAGGCTAGCTCCGAAACGGAGAATCGTATGAAAACAAAATTTCGTATTTGGGTCAGGTACCTTCTGAAGAAGTGATTCGAAGATTGGCGACAAATTTCCCTTATTTTTAAGGGGACTTTACATGAAGAAATTTTCGTTTTTCGCGATTTTCTCGAAAATGGCTCTAACGATTTTCTTTAAATTTTGCGCATGGATTGCTTGTACCAAGAGCTAAAACTTTTATTTGAAACATTTTTTCGAACAAATTCTCTGAAGGGTAGTTATAAGCAACCCACTGTGAATACGTGCTTTTTGCAATACGGCTTCTTGTAAATCGTACGAAAACAAAATTTTGTATTTGGGTTAGGTACCTTCTGAGGCTGTGAAGATTGGCGACAACCTTCTCTTATATTTAAGGGGACTTTACATGAAGAATATTTTGTTTTTTGCTATTTTCTCATAAACGGCTCTAACAATTTCCTTTAAATTTTGTACATGGATTGCTTATACCATTTCAAAAACATTCTCTGAAGGGTGGTTGTAACCTACCAACTTGCCTGGTGAACAACTCAATACGCGGTCATTTAAGGCATTTTATTCTATATAAGCACGTGAAGTGAGAAAAATGTACTGTTGGCCCTGCTTACAGTAAAGAAATATCTGAGGGGAATATTTGATAAATTTCGGAAATTATTCTTAACAGCGGAAAGTTCAATAAACGTTTGCAGTCTCTTGTTTTTTTCCCATAGCCTGCGTTTTTAGTCGCAACATTCAAAGAAGGGGCTATAAGATATTTATAGCATAATTAGCGTAGCCTAAATGCTGCAAACTTTTATTTGGGCAGAGGAAGTTATGTGACTTTCACATCAGATTTTTTAATATCTGTCGGAGGAGATAGATTTCAATTTTGATTATAAAATCAATTAATTTAATTATATCTCAAAAACAAATTGAGATATCAAAATGAAATTTGAAAGTTAAACATCTATTTATGTTTTAATTAAGTGTGCAAAATTTCAAGTTTCTAGTCCAAATAGTTTAGAAAATCACTCTCAACACTTCTGTCCTCCCATAAAGGTGACGAATAGAATAATGTTTAATTGGTCTGACTCGATATCTCACACAATTTATTATAAACCCGTGTCGGACTGCTCAGAAAACAACTGACAAAATTATTAGGTCTGTAGTTTATTTCTCGTTGCCTCCCCACGTCTTCCAGGAAACTGCACTTGCGTTACTAATCGCCGGTGTTTATTCACAAGGGTGCGTTTGTGTTTTAATTTTGCATGTAGTGAGTGACGTCATACTAGTGCCTGGGGGCTGAAGTGAATCATTAGCTTCCGTGAGAGTTGGCAATCAGATAGCAATGGGGATGACTAACCTGCCAACCGATACATGAATGTAATTGTATTTCCAAGCACCTACAGTAAATCTAAACATGTTTCATCTATCTTACATTATACAATAGTCTATCTAATATTTTAAAATAAAATCAGGTAAACTGATATAACAAAGTCTCAGAATGATTTTGTTTAATCCCTAATAGGCCTAATTAAAATCATGATATGCAGAAAATAAGTCATTTTTGTAATCGATTTCCGAGTTAAGCTCCACACCGATTCATTAAGCAGGGCTTAGGTTAGGGGCAGGCTAGGTTAGGTTAGGGTAGGGTTAGGGGCTTAGGTTAGGGGCAGGACTTACAGAAGAACAAAGGTCTAAACATTGATAAGTATAAATGTGAAGGATTATGTGGGTAGTGATATTTGTCAAAGCTAACTGTATTGAAACTTCCAAAGTCGTATATGAACACTGTAAAACAATATGTTGTTATGAAAACTGAGTTGCATTTGATAAATTCTTTCTAATATTTCTAATATAATGGCATTGGGAAGAAGCCTATTGATATTGGACCAAATCGGTTGACCTGTTTCGGAGTAATGCCCAATTTAGTGCCTATTTTATGGCACTAAATTGGGCATTACTCCGAAACAGGTCAACCGATTTGGTCCAATATCAATAGGCTTCTTCCCAATGACATTATAAATGCGTATACCAAGTTTCATGAAAATCCGATAAAACGTATTTGAATTATCCTCACAGACAGATAGAAAGACATTTTCCCGTTCCTACATTGTGTTAATTATTTTCTATGCAGTCCGGAACAGGTTTATAAATTGCGTGGAGCTGTGTTGTGAGATCTACAAAATATTGTTAACTCTCTTCATTGAAAAGTAGAAAAAACTACATGTCAAAAACCTTGATTCTTTCTTTGAAATTTACAATTCCATTTTCGAAATATTCCCCTGTTGTGACGATAATATTCTAAATAAACAGTGCTTCCATCTGACTGCTTAATATGCAAAAGGATTTATACGTCTATCTATCTTTATCTTAATTTCACCTCTCCCTTTCAGGGACATTTAATCGACCCAAGCCGCCCGTGCCTTACAGGACCGCGACCTGTCGGGAGAGGGATTATCTATGGATCACATACATACTTTTTTGACCAGACAAGGACATGGAGGGCCTCCCCGGATGAGTGATCAGCCCAATGCCGGGGCCACCTCCGAGACAACACGAGTCACACCATTCACACACACACTCACTCCAAACAAGGCGAGGATGGGATGAAGATGATAATGACGGCCAGATGATATCTGGGGACCACAAGGGCCTAAAGTTACCCGACATTTGTCTCACAGGTGAGGAAAAACCCCAGAAAAAAACCCACCTAGGTAACTTGTCCCGACCAGGATTCAAACCCGGGCCCGCTGCGTGAGAGGAGTGAACGCATCCCCTACGCCACAGAGGTGAACATAAAAAAAAAAAAACTTAATACTTAGACTATTTGGTGTTAACCCTTAAGTTAATAAGTTTTTATTTTGGATTCAGCTGTTTATCTTGTATTTGTAAAAAAAATGGAAATTTAAATTTCATGTAAAATAATATAGGCTATTACGACATTAAGTTAATCACTGTGGAAATTGTTTTCTCTGCAGTCCGATATGGTTTTACATACTGCGCGATAAATCAAACCTCGACAAATATAGGGTTAAAATTTGTTCTCCGCGCAGTTGATGCTTAAATCTTAGAATTTCTAATTGGAAATGCTGAATAATTCGATTTTTTGCTTGTTCCTTTAATTTGGCATTTTAATTCTAAATCATAAAATAAGGTAGCAAAATAGTTTTTCCCCTCAGAATAAGTAAAATAAGCACTACCAAACAATACCAAAATTGCTCAGTATATAAAACCTTAGACATTTAACCTAGGAAGAGGAAAGTATCTGCATTTTAATACAAGACTTCTATTTTATGGACTTTAAATTTTTTAAGAATAGTTTTAAGAATTCTAGAGTGATAGGGGAAAAGCGAATACGTCAAAATACCAAAGTTATAGGAGAGACAAAATACAATTTATTTCCACAGCACTGTTACAATGTTTAGTTCATTCCACTAGATATTTTTATACAGTATCTTATGCTATGTAAAAATATTTGGGTGGGCTGATCTAAATATTGTAACAATGCTGTGGAAATCAATTGTTTTTTGGTATTTCCTGAAACTGGTATTTTGACTTATACGCTTTTTCCCTATCACTCTATTGTAGTAATACTTACGACTAATTTAATGTATCACAAGTTTTTATATCTCAGCCTTTTCATAAAATATTGGATTTTTCCCTCAAAGAGAGGTGCTATAAAACCAGTGTAATCAGGTAGTCAAATAAAAGTGGACTACAGATCAGTCGACCCGGGTTCGATCCAGGTACCTCCTCGGATTTTCCTGAGGTAGGGGTGTCTGAAACGGGGTGCACTCAGCCTCGTGTTTCAAATCGAGTAGCTACTTGATAAAGAAGTAGCGGCCCCGGTCATGGAAACCACCATTAACGACCGTGGGTGTCTGCATGCTGACCACATGCCCCCCAATCCTGACATTCTGCCTCTGGTAGATGACGCAGCGGTCAGGTGGTAGGCCTTGTCCCTTCATAGATGTAGTGCCACGGAGTTTAGTTTTTATTTTATATGGGTAAACAGGTTAACCAACAGGACAAACCTCACGGGAGAAATTATAATATGGCACATTTTCGAAACACATGATTTCGGTATGTCCTACAATACTAATATCACTGTTCATAACCTAACCAACCTAACCTAACCTAACTGCCAGTAAAATAGAATCTACTTGCCACTACTTATTTAATGCAAGGAAGGCCGTTGGTCATCCTGCTTCGCTCAGAACCATAATATGGCTCGCGTGTTTTATGCGTAATAAAAATGAACTGATTGATTTTATGAACTCCCGAACGGATTAATACTGACACATTGAAAAATGCTGTTTGTTGTGATCAAAGATTCGGTTTATGTTATCACATTTTCCTTTTTGCGGCTTTATTTCCAAGTACTGTACGTCGTTCAAAATTTTGTTTCTAAGGGTTTCGTTTCTAACTCAACTGTATTGCATTGTATTGGAGGTAGCAATTCTGTTCCCAGCTCACAGGATGACCACTTCGAGGGGGTGGGATTACCTAGGCCTAACTTTATATTTTAAGCAATAAAGCATGTTTCATTCCTCAGTTAAGCTGCAGCTTTTGATTTATGAAGATAACATTGTTGACAGGCAGTGATGGCTGGTGTAAAATGAAAAGACTTGAACAGACAGGCGTTAGATGTTTTGCTACGCGGCGTTCACCACAGATCAGTATAGACTTCCGAAAACACTTGTAACTCATAACTGAGTATGGAGTATTGGTTAATGGACACCTAAAAGAAAGTAAAATCAATTAAAAACTTTGTTTGTGGTTGAAAAAATAGTTGCTTGCTGTCTATTACTGTATTTGCCTATGAGTGGTTCAATGATTCACAGTTATATATTATTTTATGAGTAAATACTTTAAATTCTGTTTTGTAGTGAATTATCTTATATATGAATAAATAAGCTTCATTTCATTCCTTCGGGCTACTGTTATCAATTGGTTAATATCATCAGATCAGCTGCATCCTGAAGTGATTACAATAAGCGACGTGTAGGATAAATGTGAACTAATAAACTCCTTTACGTTGTTGCTGATTTCTTTAGCGGTAACCTAACCTACAACTAACCTAAACTAGAGCGGCATTACAGCATTATTATACACTAGCAGGTGCCCGCGATAATGAATTCAAAAGTTAAAGATTAAGAGCAAAATAATTAAAACATGATATGTATTAACACTTGCACGCGAATCATTCATAAACTAAACGATTAAACAGCTAAAAATCCAGCTTTGGAGTGAATTCCACGATTAGAAAGCGCCGCTTGCGAAATACGATTCGTGTTCCCTGGCCCAGAAAACCCCTGCATAGTGAGTTCCGACCAAATCGATTAATGTTTGCCCATTTAGGCCTATATTCATTATCCATGCTTAAAATTTCAGATGTGCCTTGACAATATAAACAAATGAATCGTCGGCTTATGAAATTGAAGTGATTGATAATTCCATGCGTTATGTTGAAAAAATCGCAATGGTCTTATTTCCAAGTAATGAAAAAAAAAAAGCAAAGCCAACTGCAATTGATTTGACAATTGAAATATATTTTTTGAAAACTGATGCTTCCAAAACGCAAAATTGCACGTTTTCTGCCCGTTTTTCACTCATAACTCATGAACGAAAGCGAAAATTAAAATTCCGGCTTCGAGGTGCATTTTCCGATCCTTCAGTCCACATATGTTTAAAATTTCAGATCTCTGCCTTCAGTAGATTTCGCTGGGCATCGCGGACAGACAGACAGGAAGACAAACACTTCCTTTTATTATTATAGGTAAAAATACAATCAATTACAACTATTCACCGTGATAATTGCAAGATAATTTTAAAAAGAAAGCACTATTAAATATAGTTAATATAGTCTCACTCTGCATTATTAATTTACGGGAATAATTTCTATCGCTAACATATCTAATAATTTGTCTAAGCCCAGTGTACTGCAACTTCCAAAGCCCTATGAGAACACTGTAGGTAATATTGTTGTCATGGATACTGGGCAGACACTTGAAAGCTGCGTCCGCCCTTTTAAAGATTTTTTTAGGGGTAAAAATTTAATAATTAAACTTTTTAGAATGTTTCCATCGGTTATAAACTAAAAGCTATAAGTGTGTCAAATTTCAAGTTTCTACCTCATCTAGAAGTGGGTGAACATTAATGTCAGTGAGTCAGTCAGCCATGTGGTTTAATATTATAGGAATTCCATAAAACTGTATAAGCCTAGGCCTACTGTACGTAAAGGAGAGGTTGTTTCATGTTTTGAGGGAGTAAGCAGGCTTTGGAAAGAGGTCAATGCTAGGCCGAGCACATCCGCAGTGAGGTAGATGCTTACCTGTGTTCAGCAGGAATGGGCACGCCTGGATAAGAAGCAGGAACAGCTGACAGCGAAACATTGTGTTCTTATCACCACATAATAGTAAACACCACACTTAACAATCAAATTCCCTAGTACAAACACTAAATAAAACAGCGAAATAACGCTAGTTATGCAGGACGCAGACCGAACGAGAACAAAACACGGTGAGCCATGGCTAGAAAGCAAGGCCGTCTGTCACCTCTCTATTCACTTTTTTTTTTTAACAATTGCAATCGGCTTTATCCATGTGATTGCACTCTGATGGCTTACGTGACGTCTTCGCGGCTCGCAGCAGCGTCGCGACGCTTCCCGTTCTTCACTTGTCACTGACTGCGGTACTTGCAGGAGGTGACGTCGTGCGCTCGCGTGGCGCTGCGATCGCGTGGCCGGTATCTCCACCCACACCCCATACTTCACCCCAGTCACGATTAATAATTATTTACTTCTATGGTCTCTTTATTTAGTAATAATTAAGGCAAGGCATTTGATCTTGCATCTTTTTTATATGAAAGTCAAAATATAAAAATGTAAATATGTAACATGAAATAATTGATCAAATAAGGGCAATTTGTTTTTGCCTTTTTTTTTTTTTTTTTTTGCTTTATTTTGAATGTTTCGTCATTTTTCAAGAGAAAGGTTTTTTTTGCAATTTTAAGGTCATTCTCGGCATTTTTAAGTCATTTTTGGCATTTTTAGGTAATTTTTGACATTTTTAGATCATGTGGTGGTAAAGAGGAGCTTTTCCATGCACAAATCGTTACTTTCAGACAACAGACAATCGTTTTTATTTGAGAATCTCCGCCAAGTGTTCATAGTTCATTTTAATTCAGGTTTATTGTAAACACCACAGCAGTTTGTCTTGTAGCAATAAATTTCCTTTTTCTTTCTTTTTAAATGGCACATATTTGCTAGGGGCATGCCAGTTCAGAAAGAATTTCTTTTTCGCTAATGGTGTCCAAGTGGTATAGATTTACAGTAATAAAATAAGTGTGTTTTATAATGTAAGTTCATATACAACGCAAAAGTCTTCTAATAAGAGTTGCTTGTCCATGTCCCCTAAATATACATGTAAAATATTTCGGTGTTATTAAGGGGAGATGGTAGTTATCAGTATCCAAAATCGATTTCTTTTTCTTAGGCTCATGTAATAGAGCATAGTTTTCTGAACATTTTGATATGTTACGTTAATATTAAGCCAAGCAGAGCGACCTGGATGAATAAAATACCATAAGGCACGTCATTTTCTTTTCGCTCTCCTGTAAAATTACTTTTTTTTTTCTTCAGGTACCATTTTCTGAAAAGCTATTCATGCTAAAATAATGAAACTTTCAGGAATTCATTATAGATGGATGACAAATCTCCCTTAGCAGAATTATGGGAAAAGTCTTGACTATACAGAATTTTCAACTATTTTTATTTTAAAAAAAAAGTATTTTTTTTAGTCGTGAAGTTTTCATGCAGTAATATTGTACATATTAGACTGATTGTGCTAGGGTAAATAGTAGAACCTATTGTTAGTAAGTTCCCAAAGTTTCACAAAAATCTAAGCTACAGAAATTGAATAAAGCGTACCTATGTCAAGGGAAGTAATTGCAAAACTAAATTATCACCTATGTGTTGAAAAATTCTTTCCTACCAAACAGTGAGTTCTAGAACAACCATTCTCTGCTTATTTTAAACTACAGAGTGCACTTGCAAAGAATAAAAAATTCAACCAAATCTGACTGTTAACACCTGAGTTATGGCTTCTTGAACATACGCTAAATTTTCTATCATTTTGCTAGCGTTAACAACCAAGGCCTGCTGATAACTTTTCTCACAACTCTAGAACGCAATTTAAATAACTTGTTGAACAAATGAAATATACCGTCCATTGTAAATATGCTTATAGTAGCCAAGTGCTACCGAATGATTTTAACCCGGGCCGACCAAGTTTCATGAAAATCCTGTAAAGCGTATTTGAGTTATGGCGAGTACAGACACACAGACGGACGGACGGACGGACATTTTCCCGTCCCCCAAACTATCTTATAAAGTACCATTTTGGCACTAATTAACGAAATTTTAACTTTAATTAATGTAAAAAACCCATGACCGTTAATGGTGGTTTCCATGACCTTAGCCGCTACTTCTCTATCAAGTAGCTCCTCAAATTGAATCACAAGGCTGAGTGCACCCGGTTCCAGACCTTCCTAGCTCAGAAAAATCCGAGGAGGTATTGGGTTCGGTCATGGGTGTCGGCATGCTGACCACATGCTCCCCAATCCTACCATCTGTCTTTGGTAGATGACGCTGTGGTCTCCCCTTCATGAACACCCTGTATAACGCCTGAATTTCAAACTCTGCCTATACTACACCTTACGTATCTCAGAGAAAATCATTGCACTCTCTCCCTTGTCTTGCGCAAGCGCGAAGGCTGTGTGAAAAGCGTGCTTAATGAACCATGGCAGGTGCGGTGTGTATGTTTCCCCCTAAGGCGGGTGCACACGAGGGGAGATTAAAGACTGTCACCTGGGGGGAGGATGTATGTGACGTCACTTAAGCCAGACGGAGACAATCTCGCGTTAATTCCCAGTTTTACATAAATTTCCCACTAAATCTCACTCCACAACATCAACACTGTCACAACAATGCTTCCACTGTTAATCATTCGGTAGCACTTGGCTAGGATGTGCATATTTACAATGGACGGTATATTTCATTTTTTCAAGTTATTTGAATTGCGTTCTAGAGTTGTGAGAAAAGTTATCAGCAGGCCTTGGATTTTTATTTTAAATAGATATTTGTTTTTACATTAATTAAAGTTAAAATTTCGTTATTAAGAGCCAAAATGGTACTTTTTAAGATATGTTTTTCGGGACGGGAAAATGTCTGTCCGTCCGTCCGTGTGTCTGTACGCGCCATAACTCAACTACGCTTTATCGGATTTTCATGAAACTTGGTATACACATTTATAACGTCCGTGGGAAGACGTCTATTGATATTGGACCAAATCGGTTGGCCGGTACCGGAGTAAAGCCCAATTTAGTGCCTATTTTAATGGTAATATGTTAGAAAGGCGCGATAACTCAAATACGCTGTATCGGATTTTCATGAAGCTTGGTATACGCATTTATAACGTCCATGGGAAGAAGCCTATTGATTTTGGACAAAATCGGTTGACCGGTACCGGAGTAAAGCCCAATTGAGTGCCTGTTTTATGGTAATATATTGGAAATAATTTATCAAATGCAAATCAGTTTATCATGACAACATATTGTTTTACAGTGTTCATATAAACTTATGAGAAGGTACGTTTCAAACCGTATTAAGTCCACTTTTGTAAATTTTTCAGGAGAGAAGAAAGACTGTTTTAATGTAATTTAAGGGATGAAAGAACACTTAATTTTATGCATTATTTTTAAGGGGATTTAATTAAGCTAGACGAAAACAGACTTCACAGGATGACAAAACATACTCGGAAGTTGGAACTAAGTTATACGAAATCATATAAAACTCATTTTCGTCCGTGGGTGGACTTAATACGGTTTGAAACGTATCTCCTCATATGGCTTTGGACGTTGCAATACAGTTAGCAATGGCATGTTCCTTCACATATGATTATCAAAGCAGTCAGATGTTTGTTTATTTCGTTGATCAAGTTGAACTGAATACTACATGAATACTGTTATATACAGAAGGTATATTACTGTGAAATAATTAGGCCTACGTAAATTAAGTGGAGTTCTTTGCCAGCATATTTTGTGAAACATTGACATATTTTAAGAATTTCTTATAACAGTGTATACGAGTATGAATTAAGATTAAGTATCAAACTTTAGACGTTTGTTTTCTTCCGTAAGCCCTGCTTAATGAATCGATCTTGAGCTTAACTCGGAGATAGATTACAAAAATAACTTATTTTCTGCATAATATAATTGCAATTATCACTGATTAAACAAAAGCAGTCTGGAACTTTGTTATAAATTATCATTTTACCTGATTTTATTTTATTTTTAATACGTATATCCTTTAATTTAAAAACAAACACACAATTGTGTACATGACGAAATATCTTAATCGGGTTGCTCTTTGCTAATAATCACCATACATAACCCACAAGGTTCTTTATTGGGGCAATTCGACGGTATTGAAATTAATTTTTTAAATTCAATTTCCAACCCATCTCTTCTAAAATAGAAAAATAAATTACACGGCCGGACTGACTGTAATACCAAACAATGCAAATATGATTCGCGCTCTCTCGCTTAATGGAAAGGAATAAAACCAGCAACAAAGACCAAAAATACAATTAGTTGTTGGACAATAAACGAAAACAAAACAAAAACTAAAGCAAAGATATTACAATGGAAACAAGAGTTTCGCAATCAGATGCATAAAGGCCACAATTATACACAATAATGGGAATGGCCATCTGTGAACATTAAGTGAAATCGCTGCTCCTTTGTCCACCTCTGCGCTAAATTGAAATATCCCTCCCTCCATGCTAAACTTTTCTATCTTCATCAATAATTCCACGCAATTTCACATCAAGTTTTTAGGTCACAGTGAAAAGAACTACGCAATCTGCCTTTAATGTTATCTTTCTACATTTCGCATGTGCAGGGTTGTGATTTTTGATAAACGAGGATTATATGAAACAAAGTGGCCGATGCGGTAATTGTTATTTGCGGTATTTTCAACCGTAATAGTTATAATCATGGCCCGGATTCTAATGACATGTCATCTTTTTATTGATGCTGCATAGACATTGCCAACTTGCAGATAAATCCTAATCATGGCCTCTAGATTATAGAAATGCATTTTTATTAGGTCATTTTTTGTCATTTTATGCAATTTTATGTTTTCAGGTTATTTATTTATTAAATTATTTCCATAAACATCATGAAAAGTTCATAACACGAAATCACTACTATAATACAAGGAGGTATAATATCTCTTGTCCTCTTTTCGAACCAAAGTGTGCTACAGAAGTAGGTCTAAGGCATAGTATAAATTTCGGACCAAGGCTGTACAACAATTTTACTAGAAGAAACCCTAATATGATACCACTAAACAATAAATTGTTTAAAAAAAGAGTACTCGATTTGATTAAATCTAACTTGTAATTGTACTTTTACCACTTTTTTATGTTAATCATTCTCAACTGTAAATTTTTTATTTTTAACATTGGGTATTTTGTTTGTAACTCTGTTATGTTACTGAAATTTATTTTTTCGTATCTTTGTTCATGCATTTATTTCATATCAGCAATCTTATTTATTTTTATTCTTATTTTTTACCTAAAACTATAATATGTATGTTTTTTGTTATTTTTATATAATTTTCGAAATATAATTTTAGTATGACTGAACTGACCCCGAACACGAGCTATGCTCATGCGGGGCAAATAATACTCTTTTCAAATTGTACAAATTGTGTGTATATTATTTGTATTTGTAATAATTTTGTATCAATTTGTATTTTTTAATTTGTAAATTTGTAATTTGTAAATTTATTTCAATGTTACGTCATTATGAGTAATTTTCATGCATTTACATTGAGTGTATTTACGTTTTTCTTTTTATCTTAATTTAAAGTCATATTTCAGTTATAAATTCGGTAAAGGAGCACGATTATACAGTGTATGTACTACATGGTCAAGTTAAATTTGAAATTTATTTAAGTTAATGTTTATGCTAAATTAATAGGTAACTTATATTTTAAAATTAATGCAATTGTTCAAATTTTATAGGGACACGCAAGGTCTACAAAATATTACGAGTATTTGGAGCTGATGAAGCGAGCATACAGAAGAAAATTCTTTAAAAAATAGAAATTCGTCACAAATGTAAAACACCAAAATTGTTAAAAAGTGATTATCTTATTGAATTCGTGTGATGTACGAATTTAGTGTCTTTTTAAATTGGAACATCTATTTTTTGAAAATACGTTATTTTGTTAGGTCATATTTAGGATTTTTGGGTCATATTTAGTCATTTTTAAGGGCATATTTGCAGTCATATTTTTCACTTTGTAGGTCATAAACATCCGAACCCTACTTATTATAATAATCTATATATATATATAGATTATATATATATATATATATATATATAAGAGGCTTTGTCCTGACTGACTGACTGACTTAATGACAGAGAATCAACGTAGAGCCTAAACTATAATAGGTAGAGATTTGGAATTTTGACAATACCTTCGTTTCATAATGTAAGTGCTCACTAAGGAAGGACTTTGCAAAATTTTGATTAGAAATGCCAAAAATTAAATGTTTTTGAGAATACTTAATCCCTTTATACACCGAATTTTCAAATTCAAATCACAGTTCACATGACAACATATTGTTGCAAGTGGTCTCAGATGGGTTTGGAAATAAATGACACGGGAATTTTACAAATTAGAGAAGCTACCAATATAATTCATGTTATAAATAAATATTAAAGAATGATATCCACGAAAATAATGCAGTTACATAACTTTCTCTACCCTGGACATAGAGAAAACAATACGAAAAATGGCAATGTGTATATTATTATATCGCAGGGTCTGGAGAGAGAAGTATGAAAGTGATATTGCATTTCTGTTTAATTTCATCCCCAAAACGGTTTTATGGTAACATGAGAGTGAGAAATAAAATACTCCGCAAAGACAATACAATTTTATGTTACCGGAATATCTGTTTCTTCTTTCTTGATCCCCTACCAGGCTTGCTGTGTAGAAGCGATGGGATGCAAAATTCTACATCCTCTATGAGCCATAAAAAGCTATATCAAGCATTTTCTGAGGTAATATTTTGAGTGTGATAAGTCGTTCTTCCTATTTCAAATTGTAAATACCTAGGCCTATATAATGATCTATAATTTAAAAATCGAAAGTCCTTCATAAGATAATTTTCAATTACAAAATGGAAAAAAAAAGGGCAACGCCTGGCCTTTTAAGCTAGTGGATGTATAAATTAGCCAATGTGCCCCCAGAGAGAAGTCAATAGCTCGTTGTGAAGAGGCTACTCAATATAAACTTCATTGCACACGTGTGAAATAAATTTCATGGTCCATGTTCACCACGGGGGTTGAAGACTGGGGTTACCCCGTTCTTACACACACCCTGTCCATATTTCATGCACAACTGGGCGGGATGTTACGCCATAAATCCGAGCTTTGCTAATGATTTTTGTGCCATTTCCTGTCTTACCGTAGCTAGCCTGGGTAATTTGTTGGCTGCCCACCCACTACTTATAACGCTTTATTCAAATACAACTACACGCAGCAAATTGTGATATAAATTATACGAGGGGTGGTCACAAAATAAGTCTGCCATCTGAAAGAAATACAACATGACGTATTTGCTTTACCTGTACGCCATGAGCGAGTTAGACCCACGATGAGGTCACTGTTTTTCTTTTTTTCATTTAACAGAATTAACCTTGTTTATGTGCTACTAGCTTAAAAGACCCGGCGTCGCCCGGCTTTTGTATTTTGTAATTGGAAATTAACTTATGAAGGATTTTCAATTATAAATTCTAGGTCCTTATATAGGCATTTATAATTTGAAATAGGAAGAACGACTTATTACACTCAAACTATTCCCTCAGAACGCTTGATATAGTTTTTTATGGCTCATAGAGGATCTAGAATTTTGCATCCCATCGCTTGTACAGTGCACAGCAAGCCTGGTAGAGGTTTAAATAAGAAGAAACAGAAATTCCTGTAACATGAAATTGTAATATCGAGGCGGGAAATTTCCCACTCTTATGTTACCATAAAGCCGTTTTGGAGATGAAATTAAACAGAAAGCATTATCACTTTCATACTTTTCTCTCCAAAAACCTGCGATATAATATAATAATATACACATTACCATACCTCGTTTTGTTTTCTCTATGTCCAGGGTAGAGAAAGTTATGTGATTCCATTATTTTAGTGGATTTCATTCTGTAATATTTATTTATAACATGAATTATTATTTTGATAACTTCTCTTATTTGTCAAAAGTGCATTTCATTTGTTTTTTCCAAGCCCATCTGATACCACTTGGCAACAATATATTCTGTGATTTGGAATTGATAATTCTATGTAAAAAGGGATTAAGTATTTTCAAAAACATTTAATTTTTGGCATTTAGAATCAGAATTTTTCAAAATCCTTTCTTAGTGAGCACCTACATTATGAAACGAAGGTACTGTCAAAATTCCAAGTCTCTACCTGTTATAGTTTAGGCTGTACGTTGATTCCTGTCATTCAGTCAGTCATTCATTCAGTCAGTCAGTCAGGACAAAGCCTCTTATATATATAGAGATGACAATGATGATGTCAGAATTATTTTAACTATACCTAATCCAAGATGTTTAGGGAGCAAAAGTAAACAACCTAATGTGAAAGAACAAAGCATAGTTCACAAGAGTTCGTTTTTGGGATTGTTTAGTCGATTAGATAGAGTAAAGTCAATTATTTATTTATTAAGTGCCAGAATGGTACTTTATGAGATTGTGTGGGGGACGGAAAAATGTCTGTCCATCTGTCTGTCCGTGTGCCTGTACGCGCCATATCTCAAATACGCTCTATCGGATTTTCATGAAACTTTATATACGCATTTATAATGTCCATGGGAAGACGTCTATTGATATTGGATAAAATCGGTTGACCGGTATCGGAGTAATGCCCAATTTAGTGCCTATTTTATGGTGATATATTATTAAGAATTTTACAAATTCAAATCTGTTATCCTGACAACATATCGATTTACATACTTCATATACGGCTTTGGAATAGTTAGCCATGACCTATTCCTTCGCATTTAAGCCGAGACGTACGGTGATAATAACGAAGTAAATTGGATGATTTAATTATCAAACTATTCAGTGTTTATTTCGTTCATCAAGTTGAATATACTGTTATATACAGAAGATATAAACTCTGAAATAATTAGGCCTACATACATTAAGTGGAGTTCTTCGCCAGTGTATTCTGTGAAATGTTGACATAATTATTTTAAGAATGTCTTATATCGGTGTATAAGAGTTTGAATTAAGCTTAAGTATCAAACTTTAGGCCTTTGTTCTTCCGTAAGTCCTGCTTAATGAATCGATCTGCAGCTTAACTCGGAAATCGATAACAAAAATAATTTATTCTCTACAAATCACAATTCCAATTAACTTCTTACTGATTAAACAAAAGCATACTGGCACTTTGTTACATCAGAATACCTGATTTTATTTATTTATTTTAATTATTTATTTATAAATTTTATATAACCGGTATTCATAGTTGGCGAAATAAGAACGACTTAATAAAGCTAAACTTATTGAACAAATCGACTTGTATGTTTTTGGTATTCAAAGTCTTCTTTGAAGTCCTACTTTGTTAAGTTTTACTTCATAAAGCTTTACTTGTTCTACATATTAAAGTCGAACATGATAATACAAAATAACCCCGCGTTCAGTGTCATAACAATTGAATCAGTGTGAATCGTATTTCAGATTTTTTTCAGTTTTTGTGAAATGCAAAGCCATCTGGGTACTATTTCATTGTCAAGGTATACAATATACAGACGGCGCTGTGCATTGTAAACAAAGAATCCAGTTCATCCAGTCATATTATGCAGCGTGTAAGTAAACTGATCAATAGTTTCTTGAGAATATTCTGCGTATATATTAGCTTGGAGATCGTTCAGAATTAAGACCGGTACGCTTATGCATTTATTTCTATGTTATTTATTGTTTTTAGAGAGATTCAAAACAGCTTAGGAAGCTTTGGGCCGATGTGAAATGCCAGCAGAGAGAAATGCTGATGAAAGATAGGCGATTGATATTTCCAAAATTGTGTCTGCTTGAAACGAAACCTCTTTTTAAATTCGTTGTCACTGTAGAATTTGAATGGATTCATCATGTTTCGCAAATAACGCTTTGGGGCGTGAGTTTCTTCTAATACTCGCCAAGATCCTAAAAATTGCTATCCATGGTTCTGGCTTAAACTGAAATAAGTCAGGGGGACCCTTGACTTTATAAAGTAAGACTTATTTCGACAAATAAGTCTTACTTTAGTGACTATGAATAGCAAGACTTAGTCAAGTCTTGCTTTATAAAGTAAGTACGTCGTAAGTACGATTTGTGCCAGAAATTCAACTTAAGACGAGATTTAAGTTCAAATTGGATATAAGTACGACTTGTGACACAATGAATACTGGCCTAAAAGAGAGATATAAAATTGAGGAGAAGAAGAAGAAGAAGAAGAAGAAGACGACGAAGAAGGAATATATCAATAAATAAAATAAAGTAGGCCTAATCGATAAAATAATTATTTTATTGTTCATAGGCATAATAATAATAATATAATAATAATAATAAGAAGAAGAAGAAGAAGAAGAAGAAAGTTCAAATTTCCTTAAATATATCTATACTTTACACTAATTTTTCTATGCTATATCTGATGAACGTAAAATCACCATTCTGCAGTCACAAAACCGGAATGGATAGTACGCAATATGTCCGCAGGATGGCGGCCCAGACTGCGAGGCGACTCATGCACGTCATTTCATATTTTCTGAGAATAAAAAGCGGCCTTCGTGTCTCTGAACGTTGCAAATAAGATGTTACGTAGTGATTTATATCCACACTCAACATTCCTTTGTTCTTGACATAGCATTACCATTATCAATTGTACGTATTTACATATTAGTGAGTAAATGCACAACACTCGCCATTACAATTACTATACTTCATAAACACGTCTTGATTAAGTGTCAGAGATTGTGTCGGGGACGGGAAAATGTCTGTCTGTCTGCCCGTGTGTCTGTACGCGCGATAACTCAAATACGCTTTATCGGATTTTCATGAAAGTTGGTGTACGCATTTATAACTTCCATGGGAAGAAGCCAATTGATTTTGGACAAAATCGCTTGACCGGTAGCGGAGTAATGCCCAATTTAGTGCCTATTTTAATAGTATTATATTAGAAAAGCGCCGTAACCCAAATACGCTTCATCGGATTTTCATGAAACTTGGTATACACATTTATAACTTTCATGGGAAGAAGCCTACTGATATTGAACCAAATCGGTTCACCGGTACCGGAGTAATGCCCAATTTAGTGCCTATTTTAATAGTATTATATTAGAAAAGCGCCGTAACCCAAATACGCTTCATCGGATTTTCATGAAACTTGGTATACACATTTATAACTTTCATGGGAAAAAGCCTACTGATATTGAACCAAATCGGTTCACCGGTACCGGAGTAATGCCCAATTTAGTGCCTATTTTAATGGTATTATATTAGAAAGGTGCCGTAACTCAAATACGCTTTATTAGATTTCCATGAAACTTGGTATACGCATTTATGACGTCCATGAGAAGTAAGTTATTGAATTTGGGCCTAATCGGTTGACCGGTACCGGAGTAAAGTCCAATTTAGTGTCTACTTTAAAGGCCCGATAACTCAAATAGGCTTTATCGGATTTTTATGAAACTTGGTATACGCATTTATAACGTCCATGGCAACAAGCCTATTGATATTGGACTAAAGTGGTTCACCGGTACCGGAGTAATGCCCAGTTTAGTGACTATTTTATGGTAATATATTAGAAAGAATTTATCAAATGCAAATCAGTTCTCATGACAACATATTCTTTTACAGTGTTCATATAGGCCTACTGCTTTGGAAGTTGCAATAAAGTTAGCTTTGACAAATAACACTTCCCACATATTCCTTCACATATGCTTATCAAACTAGACCTTTGTTCTTTCGTAAGCCCTGCTTAATGAATCGATCTGGAGCTTAACTCGGAAATCGATTACAAAAATGACTTATTTTCTGCATATCATAAATGCAATTAGGCCTATCACTGATTAAACAAAAGAATTCTGGCACTTTGTTACATCAATTTACCTGATTTTATTAGTCTCCAGTTTATAAAACTCATCAGGGAAATTGAGACATGTAGGACCTTCAGATCTGCATTAGTTGAGAATGTTCTAGTTTTGAATATGACATCGCTGTAGGTTCCACAGGGGACTGAACTAAACAAAAGAAGTGAGCGTTGCTCCAAGGCCTGCTATTTAACTTAATTAAAACCGAAACCATAAGCATGCTTACAGGTCAGAGCAGGGCCCCTAGGAGCATGAGGTTAAGTGTATGACTTAGAGTGAACAGGGAGACAGTACTAACATGCCTAGGTTGATACAATTTTTATGTGATACAACAGTACAGTGAAAAGCCAGTCATACGAACTAATTGGGACTGAGGATGGTTCGAATTATGAATTTGTTCGGATTTTCGAAAACATAAATAATAAAATCAGATAAACTGATATAACAAAGTGCCAGAATGCTTTTGTTTAATCAGTGATAATTGCAATTATGATATGCAGAAAATAAGTTATTTTTTAATCGATTTCCGAGTTAAGCTCCAGATCGATTCTCTAAGCAGGGCTTAAGGAAGAACAAAGGTCTTGTTTGATAAACATATGTTAAGGAATTTGTGGGTAGTGTTATTTATCAAAGCTAACTGCATTGCAACTTCCAAAGCCGTATATGAACGCTGTAATACAATATGTTGTCATGAGAACTGAATTGATTTAATGAATATTTTCACAGATGATCAATCAATCAATTTATTTTTCCAAGAGACAACGTGCATTCCATAGGAAACAGTCAAAAGCAGAGTTGGTTAATGACAATATAAGCATTAGGCCCCTAGGTGGGCATTACTCTGGTACCGATCAACCGATGTTGTCCAATATCAATAGGCTTCTTCCCATGGACATTATAAATGTGTATACCAAGTTTCATAAAAATCCGGTAAAGCGTATTTGAGTTATCGCGCGTTCAGACACACGGACAGACGGACAGACACTTCCAGTCCACCACACAATCTCAGAAAATACCATTCTGGCACTTAATAATTTAAAACATAAAAATCTCATTCGGTTTATTCACAAAGCTCGTCGTTATGCAGTTTTCATCTCTCTTAGGTCTGAATATTTCCTAAGCCCCCTGTTTTCGAACACTCTCAGATTATGTAAGGGGCCATGTCTCACATCCATCGAATACAACGGGCAGGATAATTGTCTTATAATTCTTTTATTATTTTTAAATTTCTGGACAGAAAACGAGAAGATAAAAGTTTTTGAATTGCATAAAAAGAGAGCATTTCCTGATTTGAGTCCACACTTAACTTCTACCTTAATATTAATTGTAACTGTAATTATTGCTCCCAGATATTTGAATTTTTCCACTTGTTAGTCCGGCTATTCTAATATTTTTTAGCGCGATATTTTGATATTTTATCACCATATATGTAGTTTTTGCTGTGTTAATTTCCAATCATCTAAAAATCTTTCTGTGTATCTCTCGAGTGTGTATATGTCATCTCCCAACAGACAATCATCATCTGCATAAGCTAAGATCGATTGCCGTGGCATGTTATAGCTGAACAAAAAAAATATTTCAGAGTGTGGACGTCATCAAGAGAAGAGGAGGTGTTATTACATTTTTCATTACCCAGCTGACACCTGAGATTAATCCGAGTGTTCAGACTATCGTGAATGCAATACATATTTTGCCCGGTGTATGTCACCACAGTCGGAGATATGACGTCACAAAACAGAGAAACAGAAGAAATTAGGTGAGGCATGTCAAGGTAATGAAATTAATGACAGCATAAAAGTCCAGCGCTTTTACACTCGTGTGATACGGATGAAAAACTCCTACACAAGTTTGTGAATTAAAATGTCGCTAATTCATTAACAAGTATGTTCAACCTAGCGTTACCTAGATATTTTTATAATGTGAGGTAAATGTTACCTACCAAATGAAATTTAAATAATATAAGGTAAACTGATGCAACAAAGTGTCAGAATGGTTTTGTTTAATCTCTTCTTCTCTATATATATAAAAGGCTTTGTCCTGACTGGCAGGAATCAACGTACAGCCTAAACTATAACAGGTAGAGACTTGGAATATTGATAGTACCTTCGTTTCATAATGTAGGTGCTCACTAAGAAGGGATTTTGAAAAATTCTTATTCTAAATGCCAAAAATTAAATGTTTTTGAAAATACTTAATCCCTTTTTACATAGAATTATCAATTCCAAATCACAGAATATATTGTTGCCAAATGGTATCAGTTGGCCTTGAAAAAAAAAATGACATGCAAGTTTGACAAATAAGAGAAGTTATCAAAATAATTCATGTTATAAAGAAATATTTCAGAATGAAATCCACTAAAATAATGGAATCACATAACTTTCTCTACCCTGGACATAGAGAAAACAAAACGAGGTATGGTAATGTGTATATTATTATATTATATCGCAGGTTTTTGGAGAGAAAAGTATGAAGGCTTTATGGTAACATAAGAGTGGGAAATTTCTCGCCTCGATATTACAATTTTATGTTACAGGAATTTCATACAACATAATTTGTTTGGAAATTGAAATAATAGAAATATTGATTAAGAACACAATTTCGATTCTGTGCAAGCCAGTTCGTGTGCGTTTATTCTGTTCTGCTTTTAGCTTAATTGAATGAAGTTAACTATGCCTTATATGCTCTGGTGGTAGCACTGATTACACCAAAACAGCTCGAATCGATTCATGGACGGTTGATTCATAGTATGCCGTGATCTCGCAGCTGTTAGTTTTGTTTTTGTAGAACAAAGCACGAAAGTTATTATTATTTGTATAATCTGGTGGATTTTTATTCATTGAATAGTCTTAATAAATCCAACTCGAGTTGACGAGTTGCATCAGATAAATTCGCTCCTTCTGCGCAGTCGCGAATCTATCGATAAACTCGTCAACCCTCGTGGGATTACCTATGATAATTTTAAATGGATTTTGATAATGTATGCTATAAGATACGGCAGTTTGTCTTAAACTAGAAGGTGCCCGTGGCTTCGCCACGATAATTCTTTTAAAAATTAAAAATTAAGTGTATAATAATTATTAAAGCATTATATTTATTAACACTTGCACGCGAATCATTCATAAACTAAGCCATTAATAATTAATGAAACAGCTAAAATTCCTACTTTAGAGTACATTCCACGACATGAAAGCGCCCCCTGGGAAAACTATATCAGAATCGATTATGCAGTTCCAAAGAACCTGTGAACACATAATACGTATTGTTTCTCAGCTGTTTATTGACATGAATATGATGTGAATTTTATTTTATCAATTCAGTGTAATTTTCAGAAATTATATAATGTTTCAAGGGAAGGAATGGTTTGTTTGGATTATTATTATCAGCGATATTTCAAGAGATAAAACCATCAATATTTTACAGCTGTTGCCCCCGGCTTCGCCCGCCATTATTCATTGACTCCAGGATTTTTAAGAAAATTACACTGGTAGATTATTAAAAATGTTTGTGGTTCAGAGCTATGAAAATTGTAAGTAAAAATAAAATTCACTTAGGCCTTATATAATAAAGAAACTGTTTTCCTTCCTAATTTTGTAGTCGTCATGAAAGTTTAGACTGCGAGAGACGAACATCGCCGGGTATACCCGATGTCTCACGAAGCGGGCGAGCAAGCACGCTATTTAGGGCCGTTGAATTGTATAAGAGTAGATTTGTATTAAAAGCACCGAAAAGAAATTGGTAGAAAAATTTAATTTAATAACTTATAAATTACACAACAACACTGCAAAAAATAAAATCAGGTAAACTGATGTAACAAAGTGCCAGAATGCTTTTGTTTAATGAGTGATAATTGCAATTATGATATGCAGAAAATGAGTTATTTTTGTAATAGATCTCCGAGTTAAGCTCCAGATCGATTCACTAAGCAGGGGTTGCGGAAGGACAAAGGTCTAGTTTGATAAGCTTAGGTGAAGAAATGTGTGGGTAGTGTTATTTGTCAAAGCTACCTGTATTGCCACTTAAAATCCCAAAGGTACTTATTTTGCTTTAATTTTGGCAAACTCTTTGACAAGATAATTTACGTCCATTTTAGTGGCTAATTTGTCATGAAGTACTGCATTTATTTCATAATTTGCTGTCGTTTTTATTTTTACTTTACAACATTAATGTCGAATTGGAAATTTCAGCTATATTTTTAATCTAATTATTGGTGGTACATTTTTACTTCCTCTTCCCGTACCATATGTACTGTAGGTAAAGGATGTAGCCTATTGTTTTCGACCCCCAAATTAGAATTTGAGTTATTTACATAAATACACGTTTTGAAGCCCCTGAATCCAAAAATACTATTTTCGTAAACATGTCTGTGTGTGTGTGTGTGGATGTCTGTGAACAGGCTAGCTCCAAAATGGAAAATTGTATGAAAACAAAATTTCGTATTTGGATCAGGTACATTCTGAAGATGTGAGCCGAAGATTGGCTACAAGTTTCTCTTATTTTTAAGGGGACTTGACATGAAGAATTTTCGTTTTTCGCGTTTTTCTCGAAAACTGCTCTAACTGTTTCCTTTAAATTTGCACATGTGTTCCTTTTATTGAGAGCTAAAACTTTTATTTGAATTTTTTTTCGAAAAAAATTCTCTGTAAGGTAGTTACAAGCCACCCACTGTTTGTAGAAAGTTTGTCTTGCGTGGTGAACAACTGAATACGCGCTCTTTCACGGCCTCTTATTCTATATAAGAATGTGAAGTGAGAAAGATATATTGTTGGCCATGTATAAAGAAAAGAAGTATCTGAGGGGAATATTCGATAAATTTCAGAAATTATTCTTAACGGCGGAAAGTTCAATAAACGTCTGCAGTCACTTTTTTTTTAGTTTACTATATACCCTGCGTTTTTAGCCGCAACATTCAAAGAAGAGGCTATAAGGTATTTATAGCATAACTAGCTTAAAAGACCCGGCGTCGCCCGGGTTTTGTATTTTGTAATTGGAAATTAACTTATGAAGGATTTTCAATTTTAAATTCTAGGTCCTTATATAGGCATTTATAATTTGAAATAGGAAGAACGACTTATTACACTCAAACTATTCCCTCAGAAAACGCTTGATATAGTTTTTTATGGCTCATAGAGGATCTAGAATTTTGCATCCCATCGCTTGTACAGTGCACAGCAAGCCTGGTAGAGGTTTAAATAAGAAGAAACAGAAATTCCTGTAACATGAAATTGTAATACCGAGGCGGGAAATTTCCCACTCTTATGTTACCATAAAACCGTTTTGGGGATGAAATTAAACAGAAAGCATTATCACTTTCATACTTTTCTCTCCAAAAACCTGCGATATAATATAATAATATACACATTACCATACCTCGTTTTGTTTTCTCTATGTCCAGGGTAGAGAAAGTTATGTGATTCCATTATTTTAGTGGATTTCATTCTGTAATATTTATTTATAACATGAATTATTTTGATAACTTCTCTTATTTGTCAAAAGTGCATTTCATTTGTTTTTTCCAAGCCCACCTGATATTGGCAACAATATATTATGTGATTATTTATAGCATAATTAGCGTAAAATTGAGTCTTGCGATTCTGTACAAGGATATGTAAATACTGCTAACTTTTATTTGGGCAGAGGAAGTTATGTGACTTTCACATCAGATTTTTTTATTTAACTCTAACGGTTCATGTTTGATCGGATACCATAATACTACTATTAAAAACATTAGCTCCAGTAATTCCCGCTTTTGACTACATTGTGATATTAAGTGGTGCTTCAGTTACAGTGGCTGGTGTAATAGCACAGGTATCGATTCTAATCCATTCATATTGTTTCCAAGTCGAGCATTGATTCTCGATTCTTTCGATATGAAGGTCTATAACACTCAAGAAGAGCTCTAACAAAAGAACGAGATAATGGCAGCAGACAATGGTATCTCAGGAAATGGACATTATCGTCTTCAGAGCGATATCTTCCTCATTTTAACCTGGATAATTTCCTCACTGCTGCTATAAAACGTTCATATTACATTACCTTCAATTACATTCAACCTCAAATATGCTCAGCGTTGCATTTTTGCAACATTCCGCTTTATTGGATTGACACAATGTGACCACTGAATTACAAAATGTATTTATAAAAATAGGTCAAACACTCGTAACTTCCTCTAACCAAGCGAGGTGGCCGAGATGGTAACATCTTGGACTCGCATTCGGGAGGTCCCAGGTTCAAATCCCGTGGTCGGCCAATTTGACATGGGTTTTAGGTAGATTACGAAGAAAAATCTACCTATTGCAATGGATACCACTTCATGATTTTCGAAAAATTCTTTCATATCTTTACGTTTCATGCTCCCCTCAGTACGAAACCACCGTCCGTTCAAAAAAAAAAATGGTGATATTTATATATAATATATTTATATATATATATATATATATCTTTACACGCTAGCGGCCGTAATTTTGAAGATATTTGAACCAAATTTTAATATGTTATTTCTAGGCCCAATAGTTCAGACAAGTTCGTTAATGAGCAAAATTGGCCCAAGGGGGTGGTCGGGGGAGGGGGTTGAAATGTTAAAACATTTTTATCTCGGCCCCTATGAAGTATAGAGGGAAACTTTGTTTGAATAAATTAGAGTACTCCCTATGGAGTTCACAGTGACACCAACGATTCGGGAGTTCGAGTGAGGGTGGGGGTGGGGGTGGGGGATGAAAATTCGAAACTTTTGAAACTACGTCTTGTGGGGTATCGTTGAAAAGCTCTTGATGAGTACTCTACAAATCAATAAATAGTTTCTTGATAGCTCTCATATGACGCGAGATTTTAATGTTTGAAAATAATAACACTTAAAAGAATTATTATAATATCATAATTTTGTCTTGTTTAGCGGCTTTGCTAATTTTATTCATTGCTGATCTTGCGCACGGCCTCCCAGAATATTATATCCTATTCTTGTTGTCAAAACAAATGATTGTAGGCTCTTCCTCTTTACCGAATTCAGTTCTTATTACTGCAGGTTTACCATGCCAAGGCTAAAGAAGAAGAGTGCTATGCAGCGACAATAAATTAAACCAAAAGCACTTCGAAATCTACCTCCGCCTGTAGGCCTGCCTAAAGGGATTTTTTTTAATGGTTTCCCCAGTCGTAAAGGCAAATGCCGAATTGCACATTTACATACCATGAATCATCCTCACCATTTCATCCATTTAAATTAATATCAGTTGAAATTTACTCCATAAAAATACACTAATAATAGAAACAATTGACAATCAATAGTTTCATGGCCTTACCCTCCTCTATAGACACACATCCCGAACTCCTGATATGGCCTCGCAGCTAAAAGGAGTATAAACACAGCTGAATTTAAAATTTAAAAAAAATATTTAAAAAACGTCCTCTAGTTAGTCGGTAGTACACTGATTGTGAGCAATAATAACCCACGGTTAGATATTAATAATAATAATAATAATAATAATAATAATAATAATAATTTTTATTGCCAGTATACAATAAGTGTTTCAGGCATAGTCAAGATTTAATACATCAATTTTTACTCATTAAGCCTATAATAAATTTGTATATTAAATACCTTTTGTGTTTCATTTAGTGACAATTTTTAGTATAATTGTATATCAAACAATATGCTAGCTTTATAATTGATGACACTAAACTAAATTAATACATATCTATACTAAGACATATCTGTAACATTAAGATACAAATATTCACATATTATTAAAATATCTCATATGTCTATATCTCTATATATATATAAAAGGCTTTGTCCTGACTGACTGAATGACAGGAATCAACGTACAGCCTAAACTATAAAAGGTAGAGACTTGGAATTTTGACAGTGCCTTTGTTTCCTAATGTAGATGCTCACTAAGAAAGGATTTTGAAAAATTCTGATTCTAAATGCCAAAAATGAGTGAAAAACGGGCAGAAAACGTGCATTTTTTGCGTTTCCGAAGCGTAATATATTTCAATGTCAAATCAATTACAACTGGATTTGGCTATTTTTGTCAAACCTTGGAAATGAAACTTTCGCGATCGCTTGAATGTTGTAGCTCACGCTGGTCGATTCATTTGTTTTTAATGTCAAGGCACGCATACATATGAAATTTTCAACCTAATCCCGAAGAGGATTATTCTTCTTATTATTATTATTATTATTATTATTATTATTATTATAAGTGGGATAATCAACATAGGCCTAAATATGGTCAAACGTTGTTCGATTTGGACGAAACTCACTGTACAGGGGTTTTCTGGGCCAAGGACCTCGAATCTGAGGACGCTTGTACCAGACGATACTATCTAATCGTGGTATGTAGTCCACGTGATTTAGGAGTTAATAAATATAATGATATAACTATTATGCTCTTGATTTTTAATTTTTGAAATAATTATCGCGGGCGAAGCCGCGGGCACATGCTAGTACAGTATAATATAAATACCATTGTCAAGTTATGCTACACATCATACAAGATTTTAAGAATGGATTGTATTTTAACAATTTTAAAACAAATATACATTAAAATCATTGTCAGTCAGTGCTATAATATAAATTATTTCAGTATATATGTACAGTTTAAAATATAAATATAGATACAATTTTTAAGTTACACATTATAATTTCAGAAAGACTAATTAAAGCCGATTTCGTCAATAAGTTATTTCTAAAGTCAGTACCTTTATGTTCGTCTATTTTTCATCAATAAATTCTTCTATCCTATACAATGGTCTTTCTATTAGATACTTCTTTAGTTCCAATTTTAGCTTGTTGCCAGTAAACATTTTCAAATTCTCAAGAATACGTTCCCAGTCAGTATCCAATTTTACCTTCTCTATCATCCATAATAATAAAAGGAAGTGTTTGTCTTTCTTTCTGCCTGTCTGTCTGTCTGTGCGCGAAATCTACTGAACGCAGAGATCTGAAAATTTAAACATAGATGGGTCGAAGGGTGGGCGAATGCACCTCGAAGCCGGATTTTTAATTTTCGCTTTCGTTCGCGAGTTATAAGTAAAACACTGGAAGAAAATATGATTTTTTTTGCTCTATAGAAGCATCAGTTTTCAGTAATACATTTCAATTGTCAAATCAATTACAGTTGGCTTTGGCTATTTTTGTCATACATTGGAAATAAAAGCATCGCGATCGCTTGAATGTTGCAAGCCCGCCCTGGTCGATTCATTTGATTATAATGTCAACGCACGCAGAATCTGAAATTTTCAACATAGGCGGAAGAGGGATAATGAATAGCCTATAGGCCTAAATGGACAGACATTAATCGGTTTAGACAGAACTCACTATGTAGAGATTTTCTGGGCCAGGAACTCGATCGCTTGATTTTGTGAGTCCATCCTGCACGATTCATTTGTTTAGAATATCAAGGCCCGTTGTAGATATATGAAATTTTCAACCTACACGGAAGAGGGATGATCAATATAGGCCTAAATATGGTCAAACATTGTTCGATTTGGACTAAACTCACTATACAGGGGTTTTCTGGGCCAAGGAACTCGAATCTGATATAGCTTTTATTAGGCGACGCTATCTAACCGTGGTATGTAGTCCACGTGATTTAGGTGTTAATAAATATAATGATTTAACTATTATGCTCTTAATTTTTAATTCTTGAAATAATTATCGCGGGCGATCGCTTGATTTTGTAAGTCCATCCTGGACGATTCGTTTGTTTAGAATATCAAGGCCCGAAGACATATGAAATTTTCAACCTACACGGAAGAGGGATAATCAATATAGGCCTAAATATGGTCAAACATTGTTTTATTTGGACGAATCTCACTATACAGAGGTTTTCTTGGCCAAGAAACTCGAATCTGAGATCGCTTTTACCAGGCGACGCTATCTAATCGTGACATGTAGTTTACGTGATTTAGGTGTTAATAAATATAATGATTTAACTATTATGCTCTTAATTTTTAATTTTCAAAATAATTATTGCGGGCGAAGTCGCGGGCTCATGCTAGTTAGAAAATATGCATAATTTAATATGTGACATGTTGTGTATTAAAATATATCAAACTAAGAGCTAAAACTTATATTTCAAAAGTTTTTCAATAACATTTCTGAAGGGTAGTTATAAGCTATAATGTGCATAACTTATACGAACATTGGTTTTTAAGCCTAGTCTTGAAATAATGCGACTTTGGATGAGGCTAAGACAACTGAATGCAATACAGTCCAGTGCTCTACACTGGAATATATTACGGGTAGAGAAAGTTATGCTAACTAATTTCAGAACAGCATTAGCTGCGACATCTGTGATCTGCAATACAAATCACGGCATAATCTTCTCATTTTCCACAATAAGCGCATTTAATCGGAAGAGGAATTTTTCATATCTGGTGCTGATGACAATGGTGACGTATGTGATGAGATGTACTGAGCGCGAACATTTCCATAAACCGCGGTTCGCATGATAATCGCATTCCATCACAAACAAAACACGGCCATACTGCGGACCGGAAATGATGCTGCAATTGCTATTCAGTTTGAGTAATTAGGTCTCGGCCTAATTGATCGCTGTCACTACTATCTCCACCAAAAACATTCGGTTAGGGCACCAAAACAGCTGATTTTGATGTTAACTTCCTTCTATTTGCTGGATATTTCGTGACAACCTCCAGTATATTTGATATTCCCTCTATTTGCACAAAAATACAACTAGAATTATTATAAAATATTATTCGGCGATGAAGATCAATTCTAGTCTCAATGTTTGGCTACATAAAATAAGTTATAATTCATTATAGGATGTCTTATGCAATAGACAATGGCAATAGACAATTCTCAATGGCAATAGACAATTCCTAAGCAAGCTAAAGACATATTATCTATTTTATAGAACCCAAAGGTTCATTGCCGCGCTTACCTGAGCCCGCCATTCAACCCTATTCTGTTTAACTCCATCCACCCATCCCTCGCAAATCCTACTTCCCTTAAATTTGCCCTAATATTGTTCTCTCACCTACGTCTAGGTCTTCCAAGTTGTCTTTTCCCTTCGGGTCTCCCAGTCAACATTTTTTAGATATGTCTTTCCTCCCCCATTTCATCCTCCGTGATTTAATTACCCTTACTATATCTGGTGAAGAGTACAGGCCATGAAGCTCGTCGTTATGCAGTTTTCTCCAGTCCCCATTTTCATCTCTCTTAGGCCCAAATATTTTCCTAAGCCCCCTGTTTTCCAATACCATCAGATTATGTAAGGGGCCATGTCTCACATCCATATAATACAACCGGGAGGATAATTGCCTTACAAGTCTTTATTTTTAGATTTCTGGACAAAAGACGAGAAGACAATAGTTTCTGAAGTGCATAAAAACAGGAATTTCCTGATTTCAGTCTACACTTAACTTCTACCTTAATATTATTTGTATCTGTAATTACTGCTTTCAGATATTAAATACCTCCACTTGTTCGAACGATTTACCGGTCAGTCATCAATTATTATTATGTATATATAATCATGTAAATGACAATTGTATATGACTATAGGCTAATGTCTACTGTAATTGGAGCTTTTCTCTGTTGAAGGCAAACAATAAATAAATCGCCACGTGGTACGATTTTCAAGTCACTACTAGACGCATTTGGAGTTTAGGTGCTGCGGTACAAATCGTGGGTTCGATTCCCGACGAGGTAATTGAGATTTTTAAATTCACTTAATCAAGCTGGTGGCACTATGCCCTGGGGTCGACTTGGCCTCTAACAGAAATGAGTACCTGGTGCAATTCTGGGGGTAAAGGCGGCCAGTGCGTAAGGCTAACATTCTTACAGCCTTCATGTCCCGAATGTCTACAAATCTGGTAAGCCTTTACGACCGGTATAGGGACACTTTCTTTGATGCATGTATGTAGACTGTAGAAAATTATGCTATGTAAAGATCTAATTTACTATTTTAAAATTGAATGTCGTGTAAAAACTATAAATATACTTTTTTTTTAGGTAACTCAAATTTTCGTAATGTTATATTGATTATACGAACGTCAGCATTGATATAAGATCTAATTTCCCTTGTATCTTATTTGTCTAAACATTACCACAAACTAAGTTATACAGGGTGTTAATGAATGACACCGAAATATTTTACCTGTGTTTAGAAGGCACATAGATAAGCAACTTTTATTTGTAGATTTTTGCTCTGAGGATTCAATTTTTCCTGTTACAGCATAAAATCTCCTAGGGCATGGCCGCCACTGACTTCTAACATTTGAAAAAATGCAAAACAAAGGAACTTCGTTGTTAACACTGTAGTTATGAGTAAAATTAAACGAATGCAGTGGTGGTCAATCATGTGATTAGCCTGTAATTTTTTCAGATTATGGAAACACAAATTATGATATAGCTGTTGAAGAATGATTATGAATCAGGTTTTTATCGATCACTAGGAAGGCATTTAGTCAATTTCATGAAATGTTAACCCTATTTCGCTTCATTATTGACTTATGAGCACCAAATTAAAATGAATTTAACGCCCTGTAGCATACACATTTTAAATTGTTGTCTATTTCCCCTCTATACACAAGTAAAATATTTCGGTGTTATTCATTAACACCCTGTATAAAAACAATAGATGTGACAACTGAAATTAGCCGATAGGCCTACCTTAAAATGCTGCATATTTCTGTTGAGCTGTGGTGTGCTTCTTCTTCTTCCTCTTCAAAAGACTTTCCACCTGCAAAGAATGAGATACAATATTATTTTTATCTACTGTAAGAAAATATCTTGTATACAAAAGGAAAAACTAGAAAACAAATTATAAAAAGTACGGAGAACTGGTAAAATTAACAATATGCAATAGATTAAAAATGATATGTGAAAGAATAAAGGTGGCCATGTCTCCTCACAAAATAAGGAAAAACAAAAGCGAAAATAAGCTAATTGAAGTACACTTGCTTCGTTGTGATCTTGGTTGGTATACGATTAAACAAAAGCATTCTGGCACTTTGTTACATCAGTTTACCTGATTTTAACTAATACTGAATTTTAATTATTACGATATTAAGTGTAATAGCGGAGATGAGTGAACAACTATAGTCCTATGTTCTTCCCGGGTATAAAAACTATATTTATGCAAATTTTCAATTCCATTAGTTTGTTAGTTTTTGCAACAAATCATTACAAACCGACAAGAGCCATTATTATGATAACTTCAAGAACTAAACAGCGAATCTATGAATAGATTAACCAGTTGTATTTACTAACCGGATATTTGAACGAAGATGAAAGTTACAGAAACATATTCTCTATTTCCACAAAGCCATGATGTTTGTTTTGCTAGCAGCAAACATCTCTCTGCAGCACCACGTCAAATCTCCATTTGCTATGAATTCTAGAAAACACCATACGATGAAGCGTCTCTAGGGAACCCTAGCGTCCGGTCTGTACATCTGGGAGCAATGCTTCCGCACGACACAAAATATCCTCTTCGCCTGGGAAATTGAACACTCTCCGAACCGGGATGGGTCTTGTATTTGCTATTGCTCTAATAATAGTAATAATAATAATAATAATAATAATAACAAATCAGGTAAACTGATGTAACAAAGTGCCAGAATGCTTTTGTTTAATCAGTGTTAACTGCAATTATGATATGCAGAAAATAAGTTATTTTTCCTATGAATTTCCGCGTTAAGCTCCAGATCGATTCATTACGGAAGAACAAAGGTCCAAAGTTTGATAAGCATAATGTGAAGGAATATGTGGGCAGTGTTATTTGTCAAAGATAAATGTACTGCAACTTCCAAAGCCTTATATGAACACTGTAATGGAAGAGAAATCCCTCGAGCCCACGACCTTCGTCTTTACGTGCCGATGCTCTTCCAACTAAGCTACTCAAAGTTCGATTCACAGCGCCAGATGTAATCTTTCTCCTGTAAAGTACAACAGAAACAATAAAACTATAAAAATGCAGAAAAGAATACCTATAAAAAGCATTTAACCCTGCTTGCATTAGTGATGCTTATGAACAACATAGGATCGCCTTGGTATGATGCAAAGTCAATGAATTCCGAGTCATAATCATCACAATTTATGTTCTGGTCTATAGAATATGGAGAGATATCCAGTCAATGATAACGCCTGACTGCTGTGACTAGACTACCCGCCGCACAGATGAGCTGCTCACGGTTGCCTACAATGCAAGGGGAAAGTCGGCCTGGAAAAGACGACAAAACGCTTCATTGTTGTTATTGTTAATAGACGTACAGTAAAACTCCAATTATCCGAACTCCAACTATCCGGATCGCTTTCTGTAACATAATTAGGGACCGGATTCTTAGGTTTTTACCTATTTTTTTCCTTACTTCCAAAACAAAAAGCGCTCATACACTTTTTCGAATCATGACCATAGGATTCACCCACATTAATTCTGAGGCACCTAAAAATACCTAAATGGGGTATAAAAACCTAAATATACCTAAACGGGATATATAACCTAAAATATATAATTTAGGCTACTTTTTGTCTTTTTTGTTAAATTTCTCAGTTGAGAAATCGACATTTTGTGGGGAGACAATTTTTGTCGGGTTGAAATTAATACCACCAGCGTTTCGTTCAAACCATTGTCGTCTAGGATGGACAGTATCAAGAGAGAAAATGTAAGAGTACCGGCGTATTCCTTTTCAAATATTCGTACGAACAACCATTGTTGCCGTGTATGAACAAGGGTATAGATTTCCGTGTTTTAAAGCGCTTGTTTGCCTTTAGTACTTCCCTGTTATTCATACTGAGTGGTCACACTGTGAGTTTTAAGAAGACGTGTTAATTATGCCGAAACAAATGAAATCGAGTTTATTACTGCTTCTTTTGATTGTTTATGCTTTCTTTCTTCAATTGTCTATAATATTGTCCTAAAGCAAGTTTACACAAATTTAAGTCAATTTTGTTAAGTTAAACTTTACAAGTATTATGTATTGAATCCTGTGTAGCACATTAAAATTCATTAAACCAATTATTCTACCCGAAAACGATATTTTTGACAAAAAAAACCTAAAAAAACTATTTCGCCTAATGGAAAACCTAAAACGGTGTTTTTAAAAACCTAAAAATCCGGTCCCTAAACATAATTATCAGCTGTTGTCCCTTGTAGTCCGTCTTCAGTGTTTTGCACGGTCTGTCAGCGGCCTGGGTGGCATTGTTAGTATCGCGCTAGCTTTCTGTGCCCGATCCCGGCCCAGGTCGATTGCATAAATGTGACAGGCCCATATCATTGGATTTCCTGGCATGTAAAAGAACTCCTGCGGGACAAAATTCCGGCACACCTGCGACGGTCACAGGCCTAAGTTTCAGTACATCTCCGTCGTTAAATAACCATACACCAACCAACCAACCACGGTGTATCCGAGAATAATCACAAAGAAGCAACCGTACTCAGCCATTTCATAAAATATGGGAATTTTTCCCTCAAAGAGAGAAGTAATAAAACTAGTGTAATTGGGAAGTCAAATAGAAGTCTAAAACCTAGAGTTCACTGAATTTTACCAGGAATTAAGTGTATTTGAAGTTGTTTCATCTGTAAAATCTGTCGATTACTTATTTATTGCGTTGTAGATATTTTTTTGGCATTTATAGCAAGATTTTAACACTCTTCAAAACCAAGTAGTCAAGAGTAAAATCAGGTATGTCCTCGCAAATTCTACTTCCCTTAAATCTATCCTAATATTGTCCTCCCACCTACGTCTAGGTTTTCCAAGTGGTCTTTTCCCTTCGGGTCTCCCAGTCAATATTTTTTAGATGTATTTCCTCCCCCATATCCAGCCGATTTCATCCTCAATGATTTAATTGCTATTTTCTCATAAACAGCTCAAACAATTTCCTTTGAATTTTGTACATGGAGTGCTTATAACAAGAGCTAAAACTTTTTTTGAAACTTTTTTCAAAAAAATTATCTGAAGGCTGATTGTAAGCTATCCACTGTTTGTAGAAATTCTGTCTTGCCTGGTGAACAACTCAATACGCGGACATTCAAGGCCTCTTATTCTATATAAGCACTTGAAGTCCCCTGCAAAAGTTCGACTGGGAGGTGTTCAAACATTCGCCCATACCTCGCTCCCAGTGATTTCCATCTTTTCCTACACGCCAAGAAATGATAAAGAATGACAGAGGCAGAGATGGTTGTCACACGGTGGTTCAAATCCCAGACGGTAGACTTCTACGACACATGTATTCAAAAGTTTGTCCCACGGTAAGACAAATGTTTCAATTGCGGTGGTGATTATGTTGAAAAATAGCTGAACACTGGTTGTGTCTGTTGCAATAAATATTTCCTTGAAATTGTGTTTTGTTTCTGTAAACGGCCTTAGGGAATCTTACTTTATGGACGCGCCTTGTATAATACAATATATCATAACTAGCATGTGCCCGCGGCTTCGCCCGCGATAATTATTTCAAAAATTAAAAATCAAGAGCATAATAGTTATATCATTATATTTATTAACTCCTAAATCACGTGGACTACATACCACGATTAGATGGTATCGTCTGGTAAAAGCGTCCTCAGATTCGAGGTCCTTGGCCCAGAAAGCCCCTGTACAGTGAGTTTCGTCCAAATCGAACAACGTTTGACCATATTTAGGCCTATGTTGATTATCCCACTTATAATAATAATAATAATAATAATAATAATAAGAATAAGAATAATAAGAATAATCCTCTTCGGGATTAGGTTGAAAATTTCATATGTATGCGTGCCTTGACATTAAAAACAAATGAATCGACCAGCGTGAGCTACAACATTCAAGCGATCGCGAAAGTTTCATTTCCAAGGTTTGACAAAAATAGCCAAAGCCAGCTGTAATTGATTTGACATTGAAATATATTACGCTTGGGAAACGCAAAAAATGCACGTTTTCTGCCCGTTTTTCACTCATTTTTGGCATTTAGAATCAGAATTTTTCAAAATCCTTTCTTAGTGAGCATTTACATTAGGAAACGAAGGCACTGTCAAAATTCCAAGTCTCTACCTGTTATAGTTTAGGCTGTACGTTGATTCCTGTCATTCAGTCATTCAGTCAGTCAGGACAAAGCCTTTAATATATATAGAGATAATACAGAATTTTATTTCTTTCTTTCCTTCTTTCGTTTATTTCCTTATTTTTCTTTGTCTTAGAATTCGGTTGGATATCACTACCTGCTGTCCATACACCTTGAACAACTCTGAAAAACTCGCAATGAGTACGCAGCCATGTTGACTGGGACATAACGGTCTATTATCTCTGGCAGAGAGTAAGATGGAAGCTGTTAATTAAAACATTTTCATACTCGAGTTATCCGCATCAAACTTTGAACGCAGACTGTTCTCTTAAACTTCCCAGAACAAAAGAATCGTTCTCAACTCTGAAGAAGAAAAAAATAAATCTCAGCGTAAAAATAATTAAGAATTAATTTCCAAGCACGGAGAAGCTTAAAAGTCTCAGCTTGGGAAGTCTTGATGCATTTCTTTCCGCTATATCAAGGTTTTCCTTCCAATCAAAACAGTCCGTTCCCTTTTACAGATCTCTGCAATTTACGGCCTCTTTTGTTGAAAGTCCATTTCGCACATTCTTCTTTATGGCCTCTATTCTTAGCATTGCCTTTAGATCTCTTTTTATAATTAAGACTCCGTTTTATGGAACGTAAAGCCTAGAGACGCAAAGAAAGCACTTACTTGCATTTAAATGAACCAAGACTTTTCGGAAATAAAATCCGTGATCATTTGGAGCTTCTTTCTGGAGAAGTGAGAGTAAATATTATGAAAAATGAAGAAGAAAAAAAAAACCATTTCGCTTGGTTTGGACCAGTCATAGCTCTATATCTCTCTATATATAAAAGGCTTTGTCCTGACTAACTGACAGGAATCAACATAGAGCCTAGACTATGATAGGTAGAGACTTGGAATTTTGACAGTACCATCGTTTCATAATGGAGGTGCTCACTAAGAAAGGATTTTGAAAAATTCTGATTTTAAATGCCAAAAATCAAATGTTTTTGAGAATACTTAATCCCATCTTATACATAATTATCGAATCCGAATCACATTTGACATTAAAACATATTGTTGCCAGTGGGTTTCAGACGGGTTTGGAATTAAATTAAATGGAAGTTTGACAATTACAGTTGGCTTTGTCTATTTTTGTCATACCTTGAAAATAAAACTTTCGCGATCGCTTGAATGTTGTAAGCCCTAATATGGTCAAACATTGTTTTATTTGGACGAAACTCACTATACAGGGGTTTTCTGGACCAAGGAACTCGAATCTGAGGTCGCTTTTACCAGGCGATGCTATCTAATAGTAGTATGTAGTCCACGTGATTTAGGTGTTAATAAATATAATGATTTAACTATTATGCTCTTAATTTTTAATTTTTACTTCCTCTGCCCGTACCATAGGTACTCTAGGTAGAGGAAGTATTGTTTTCGACCCTAAAATTCGAAGTTGAGTTTTTAGCATATATACACGTTTCAAGGCCCCCTGAATCCAAAAATACAATTTTTGGAAACATGTCTGTGTGTGTGTCTGTGTGTGTGTCTGTCTGTGTGTCTGTCTGTGTGGAAGTTTGTGAACAGGCTAGCTCCGAAACGGAGAAACGTATGAAAACAAAATTTCGTATTTAGGTCAGGTACCTTCTGAAGATGTGATTCGAAGATTGGCGACAAATTTCTCTTACTTTTAAGGGGACTTTACATGAAGAAATTTTCGTTTTTCGCGATTTTCTCGAAAACGGCTCTAACGATTTTCTTTAAAATTTGCACATGTGTTCCTTTTACTGAGAGCTAAAACTTTTATTTGAAACTTTTTTTCGAAAAAATTCTCTGAGGGTAGTTACAAGCCACCCACTGATCACCCACTGTTTGTATAAATTTTGTCTTGCGTGATGAACAACTGAATACGCGCTCTTCCACGGCCTCTTATTCTATATAAGAATGAGAAGTGAGAAAGATGTATTGTTGGCCCGGTATAGAGTAAAGAAGTATCTGAGGGAAATATTCGATAAAATTCGGAAATTATTCTTTACGGTGGAAAGTTCAATAAACGTCTGCAGTCACTTGTTCTTTTTTTTTTTAAGTTTGAGATATTTATAGGATAATTAGCGTAAAATTGTGTCTTGCGATTCTGTAAAAGGATATGTGAATACTGCTAACTTTTATTTGGGCAGAGGAAGTTATGTAACTTTCACATCAGATTTTTGAAATAATTATCGCGGGCGAAGCCGCGGGCACATGCTAGTCAGTAATATACACCTTCACGATAACATGAAAACCGAAATAGTACATTATCCAAGAAGCCATATTGGCATTTATTAAGGCCCAGTGTGGTACTTTTTGAGATTGTGTGCGGGACGGGAAAATGTCTGTCCATCTGTCCGTGTCTTTATAAGCGATAACTCAAATAGGCTTTGTCGGATTTTTATAAAACTTGGTATACGCATTTATAACGTCCATGGTAAGAAGCCTCTTGTTACTGGCCCAAATCGGTTGACCGGTACCGGAGTAATTGCCAATTTAGTGCCTATTTTATGGTAATGTATAATTATTTTTCTTTTGATTTGTTTCTTTTTTGTATTTCTTTACACATTCGAATCTGTATTTGCTTCTTTATTTCTTTATTTCCTCATTTCGTACTTTCATTGACCCTTTGTCTGTTTATTCCCTCCTTTTTCTCTGTCCTTAATTAATTAATTAACTAAAAAGGTGAAAAGAGAGAAAAGTGATTGAATGACTGAATGAGAAGGTATAAAAAATATTTAAAATAAACAAGATAGAGATATATAGGATCGAACATAAAAATATAGAAACAAAAAATATGGTTAAATAAAAGAAAGAATTTAAGTAAGTAAGGAAGGAAGGAAGGAAGGAAGGAAGGAAGGAAGGAAGGAAGGAAGGAAGGAAGAAATAAAAGTAAAATGAACTGCTGAAATAAATAAATACACTAATAAAAATAAAACGAAGAAAGGACTATAAAATAAAGAAAGGAAAGAATTAATGAAAGAAAAAAAAAGAAATAGGAATTCTAAATGTACTTCTTTCTTCCACATCAAATTTTGGTTTATAATTAAGGAATCGCGCACAATGTGCATTATCTTAACCTAAGACTTAACCTACCCAGTCCTGAACCCGGGGAGGGGATGTTTCACTACTGAAAAATCCCCCACCCGGTCGGGAATCGAACCCGGGCCGCCGGAGTGGAAGGCAGACGTGCTACCGACTCACCCACGGGTTTATGTGAAATAAATTATCATTTGCTATTCTAAGAATTCTTATAATTCCTCTATAGCAAAGAACGTAGTGCTGAAAAAATTTAAAGGTACCCAAGAGTATTTAGGGCATTGCTTATTAATAGCGCTACCTGGGTATAAAATCTTCAAATTTCATCATTGTTACGTCACAACCCACGTGAGTGATTACGTCACACGTTTATCTAGATGGGCGTCGTAGCTTGGGTTTCTTCCAAACTGCATCTAATACCCACTCCAGTTCGGAACAATTTCCTAAATGTGTTTCTTCTTTTTACTATCCCGCTTTCTTATACAAGATGGCGCCAGCACGCGCTTCCTGAAGAGCTGCTTCAGCGGTTCAGAGATAATAAAACAGTCTCTAGACACGTAAACATAAATTGACAAACGTGATCTGAGAAATTCCTGGTTTCTGTGGCTTCTGATTAAGCCAGTAAAGTCTGCACACAGCTTATCTATTGCCAAAGTACCCTATGTTCGTACGTGTATCTTGTGCATAATTATTGTTTATTACAGTTGGCCTTGTCTGACGTAACAATGATAATGACATCCAATAAAGTAGAGAGTTTCCCATTAAAGCATTGGTATTTTATGGATTATGATCTAACCTTGATTATTTGAAGACTTGAGAGCAGAAAATGAAACTGTGTAATAAATAAAAACCTGTATTTTAGGGGGGACAAGCAGCTTTCGGTGAAATTCATAGGTGAGAAATAGGTAAAATTCATTTTTTTCTCAACAATGAATTGCTCTACATTCTTGTAATCTGGCATACTCTTTAATTACTACTTCTAGAATTGCATATTATTTTCATAATTAATCAAACTCTTACAAAATGGTAGCCATGTTTCATGCACTGAAATGCCGTTTCCTTGATACCTTCCACAAATATCAATATTTTTGAGTGATTCTTTTTTCTATCTATTTGCAAACATCATACGGACAATATCATCTACAATCTTTGAATATCTACAGTATAAGTATTTTAAAAAAATTAAATCTTTTCTCATTCACTGTTTTTTCTTGAGGGGTAGGTAAAGATGGAAATCACTGGGAGCGAGGTCGGGGCTGTAGGGTGGATGTTTAAACACCTCCCTGCAAGTCTCCTGAAAAAGTTCGGATAGGAGATGTCTCAACATCCACCCTACAGCCCCGACCTCGCTCCCAGTGATTTCCATCCTTTCCTACACCTCAATAAATGACAGAGAATTACAGATAAGCGGAGATGATTGTCACACAGTGGTTCAAGTCCCAGGCGGCAGACTTCTACGACACAAGTGTTCAAAAATTGGTCCCACGGTATGAAAAATACCTCAATTCCTGTGGCGAATATGTTGAAAAATAGCTGAACACTTGCTGTAGCTGTTGCAAAAAAATATTTCCATGATTTTTTTGTCTGTGTAAACGGCAATACGGCCTCTTATTCAATATCAGAATGTGAAGTGGAAAGTTATATCAACCATGCTTAAGCTAGAGAAAGTTGTGTGAGAGTAAGGGGCATGCTATGCGTCAGTGTATGGATATAGGGCAGTGATACGCAGTGTATTGACGAGCGTTTTCATTCCCAGGCGGAGAGATGTGGATGGAAAAGTTAGGTTAGGGTTGGAATAATTGATAAGGATGCTGGGATGCTGCGATAAATGGACCGCATCTCTCTCAGCTGATGCAGCTAAAACTTTCTCTTCACTCGTAATGAATTTAAAACTTGGTGGATCCCAGCCATGAGAAGTGAGTCTGCAAAAGCTTTGACATCCAGACTTTCACTCTTACTAGAACCCCGCTCATTCGAAACAATTTCGGATAAACGAGTTTTTATTCCGATGTACAAACAAGTTTAAGGACAATCGATTTTTCTTACTGCCTCATAGGTACTAGGAAGATGGTTGATTTATATTATTAACTATTATTATAATTATATTTATTATTGTTATTATTACTGTTATTATTATTTGTTATTATTATTGTTATTGTTATTATTACTATTATTATTATTATTATTATTAAGATGTCCACACCTTTGCCCGCGATTATTTACTCAATTACTAGATTTTTGTTTAAATTATTCATCTAACAGAAAAAAATTTAAACATTATATTTATTAACATTGACATAGTTTTTACATAAATGTTCCGTCCTATTTTGTCTCCTTTTACATGCTTAGGGCCTATGTTAAACATCCATATTTCTCAACTAAAAATACAAAGCCTACAGCTAAGAATAACGTATCAGTGGATAAGAACTTTTTTTTTACCGACTTCTGATATGGTATATTCATTGGCAAACACTCAGACTGAAACAACTGAAAATACTGTCCCAGTAATATGAACTATTATTCTAGATAAAAATGTGAAGTGAGAAAGCGGTATTCTCTGCATCCAGAGCAGAGAAAGTTATGTGACTGCGTCTCATTGTTTTCGTTGATTTCATTATTTATTTACTCCAATGAATTATATCGAAAGCTTCTCTAATTTGTCCAAGTCCATATAATTTATTTCCAAAGCTACCTGTTAACACTGCCAACAATACACTGTTGTCATGAGAACTGCACATATAATTTGATTTGGATTTGATAATTCTGTGTAAAAAAGGGAACAAGTATTCTCAAAAACATTTTATTTTTGGCATTTAATATCAATTTTTTTCAAAATCCTTTCTTAGTGAGCACTTACATTATGAAACGACGGTACTGTCAAAATTCCAAGTCTCTACCTGTTATAGTTTAGGCTCTATGTTGATTCTCTGTCAGTCATTAAGTCATTTTTGTCTGTGTGTGATGCCCAGCCAAATCTCGGGCATGCAGAGATCTGAAATGTTTAAAATATGTGGAGTTTAGGGTGTCGGAATGCACCTCGAAACAGGATTTTAAACTTTCGCTTTCGTATGCAAAGTTATCAGCGAAAAAACTCGCAGAAAACTTAATTTTTTAGCTAACAATCGCTCGGTATTAAATACCTTCTAGGCAATAATAGTATATTGCGATACAAGTGCCGTAAGCGATGCATACGGATCGAGGAAAGAGTTTGAAAAAACGATGCGCTCGCACCGAGTTTTTTCAATTTTCCGAGATCCGTTATGCGCTTACGACACGAGTATTGCATGCTATTTTTTGCACGATAATTATTTATATCAATTTAATTATATTAATATTGTGATATTACCTGAAAATATTATGTATATACATTCTTGAAGATAGATGTTTATTTCGGAAAGTGATTCGCATGTGTTTGTTGTTATGCGAACCGAACATTTGTCCTGGGGGGCCTTGTCCATTAAGGCTTGTATTATGATGTGCCGTAAGTAAATTCTTACCGCACATAGCAACAAGATTGCGTGTAGGAATGTCAACTTACGATCCACGGCAACAACATTCGTAAGTATCACTAATTAGTTACGTCGTGCAAAAAAGTAAGAAAATAGGTATCTCATTAAGAGTAATATGGGAGAAACGCTTGCTAAACACAGTTTTGTATATAGTAGCTACCTAACTTTAAATGGGGCTTATTTAATACATTTATTTTATCTAGAGTAGGATTAACATAGTCTGAAGAAGAAGAAAGTGCAGGCAGTAAATTCGCTGTGATTAATGTTTATTTTTATTTTAGCGTCTTGAGTCTGAATTCTACGTGGAGTAGCTCGCGTGGGAAGAAAACAGACATCCATTCTCCCTGAGCGAGCGTTAAAAATGATGCAGGCAGAAGTTGCGAACTAAGGCCCGGGCACGTTGTTCAATAACCAGCTAATTTAACAGATGAAAAGAATTACCAACTTGTGAAACTGAATTATACCTAATTTGTCGGGTGATAAGAAATATTGGATGGCCCTGGAAAACTTTTTCTCCTTCCCATTTATATTCGCAAGTAAAAATGTTCACATATTTTATTTGAGTGGCTTTGAAATCAGCAGGGGGCGCTTTTCCAAGGCCGATAAATCTTCTGCAATAGGCTTATTCACCGTTTCAAAACTTGCAAAATAGGTTGTAGGAGGCTTTGATCGAAATCGATAAATAACATAGTCCAATCGACAGTGCATTTTAAGCTTATTGATTAGAACCAAAGACACAAAATAAATGGTATAAAATGTGTTGCACAAACTTTCTCACATACAGGGTGTTAATGAATAACACCGAAATACTTTACCTGTGTATAGAGGGGACATAGACAAGCAACTTTTATTCGGTGATTTTTGTTCTATAGATTCATTTTTTCCTGTTACAGCATAAGATCTCCCAGAGCATGGCCGCCACTGACTTCTAACATTAGAAAAAAATGCAAAACAAAGGAACTTCGTTGTTAACACTGTAGTCAGTAGTTTATGAATAAAAGAAGACTAATGCAGTGGTGGCCAGTCTTGTGATTAGTCTGTAAATTTTGCAGATTACGAAATCTCTAAATTATGATATAGCTGTGGATAAATGATTAAGAATCAGGTTTTTATCAATCATTAAGGAGGTTGGTAGTCAATTTAATGAAAATTTTAACCTTATTTTGCTTAATTATTGACTTATGAGCACCTAATTGTAATGACTTTAATGCCCTGTAGCATATACATTTTACGTCATAGAGCAAAAATCTCCTAATAAAAGTTGCTTGTCTATGTCCCCTCTATATACAGGTAAAATATTTCGATGTATTCATTAACACTCTGTATATTTGTTAAAATATACCTAAAAAACCTAAATTTAAGTTTTTAGGTTGACGAAAGAAACTGGTAGGCCTACGTACCATTCAGGTTAAATATATTTAGGGATCATACCGAATTTTTCATGGAAGTTCACCATGGTGTAGTGGTTGAGGAACTGCGCTACAAACCGGAAGGTCGCGGGTTCGATTCCCGATTAGGTCGTTGAGATTTTTCAACTGGCCTAATCCTTCTGATGGTACTATGGCCCTGGGATCGACTCAGCCTCTAACAGAAATGAATACCAGGAGCAATCCTGGGAGTAAATGCGGCCGGTGCGTAAGGCTGACAACCTTACCACCTTCAAGTGCCGAATGTCTAAAAATCTGGGAGTTTCATCCTCCTAGAACCCTGAGTGCCTCCATTGCCTGTATAGGGAACACTTTACTTTTTTACCGAATTTTTCATAGAATTTTATTCCTTAGGCATCACACATATTAAATGAATAGATAATTGCCCCAAATATTCAACAGATTTATATTTCCTAGGGCAATGAAATACATCATAAAAGGCAAAGCAAACTAAACAAAATTAATATATGACTTAGCTCCACTTCAATTATTGCTACTGTAAGTGGGGATATTTAATGAACAATACATTGTACAATACTTGAACGCTTGTAATGTTTTTTTTTTAATTTTTTTATTTTAATTCTGATTTGTTTGCTTTTATTCTCTTCTGCTGTTAGCTTACCTGAATTAGGTTAACTATGTCTTATAAGCACATTAGTAGCACTGGTTACGACATGGTAACTCGAATCGATTCATGGATGGTTGATTCATAGTATGCCGTGATCTCGCAGCTGTTAATTTTGTTTTTATATAACAAAGCACGAAAGTTATTCTTCTTTGTATAATCCGTTACATTTTTATTCATGGAATAATCTGAATAAAACCAACTCGAGTTGACGAGTTTCATCAGATATATTCGCGACTGCGCGAGCAGTCACGAATCTATCGGTAAACTCGTAAATTCTGGTGGGATTACCTATGAGGATAAAGTTGGATAAATCTGGATAGAGCCACATTTCGTGTTATTTCTGTGTGTTTGGCAAAGTGCAGCTTGGAGTCTAAAGTGATCCCTAGATATCTAATAGTCGGAATATGGAAGTTCCGTATAGAATCATAAGGAGAATAATCCAGTCTATGATAACGCCTGACTGGTCTGACTAGACTACCCGCCGTACACATGAGCTGCTCACGGTTGCCTACAATGCAAGGGGAATGACGGCCTGGTAAAGACGACAAAACTCTTCAGTGTTGTTATTGTTAATGGACGTACAGTAGAACTCCAATCATCCGAACTCCGTTATCCGGATCGATTTGAGGCCGTATTCAAGTTGTTTTTGCAGTAGAGAGCATTTGGGAAACCCTCTTTCAGGGCCGATTATTTGCGAAAAAGCAAAAGTTTTAGCAGACATAATCGACAGTTTGTCAACAGAACAACTGACTCTGACCGATATATTTAAGATGCAGGGAGGTTTTGAAGTCTCCACCCTACAGCTCGGACCGCGCATCCAGAGATTTTCATCTTTTCCTACCCCTCAGGAAATGACAGTGAATGACAGAGAATGGTAGAGGTTGACAGAGAAACGGAGAAGGTTATCACATAATGGTTCAAATCCCAGGCACATGTATTCAAAAGTTGGTCCCACGTTGTGACAAATGTTTCAATTCCTGTGGCGAATATGTTGAAAAATAGCTGAACACTTGCTGTATCTGTTGCAATAAACATTTCCATGAAACTGTGTTTTGTTTCTGTAAACGGCCCCAGGGATACATACTTTATGGACGGCCCTCGTATTATAAGTTTGAGTATCTATATTAATAAAAGGAAGTGTATGTCTTCCTTCTGTCTGTCCTCCGTCTGTCCGCGATGCCCAACGAAATCTACTCAACGCAGAGATCTGAAATTTTATACATAGGCGGACTAAAGGGTCGGAAAATGCACCTCGAAGCCGGAATTTAAATTTTCGCTTTCATTCGTGAGTTATGAGTGAAAAACGGGGAAAAAACGTGCATTTTTTGCGTTTTCGAAGCATCAGTTTTCAGTTATACATTTCAATGTCAAATCAATTACAGTTGGCTTTGGCTATGTTTGTCATACCATGAAAATAAAATTTTCACGATCGCTTGAATGTTGTAAGCCCTAAATATGGTCAAACACTGTTTTATTTGGACGAAACTCACTATACAGAGGTTTTCTGGGCCAAGGAACTCGAATCTGAGGTCGCTTTTACCAGGCGATGCTATCTAATCGTGATATGTAGTCTACATGATTTAGGTGTTAATATAATGATTTAACTATTATGCTCTTTATTTTTAGGTAGATTTTCGAAGAAAAATCTACCTATTGCAATGGATACCACTTTATGATTTTCGAAAAATTCTTTCATATCTTTGCGTTTCATGCTCCCCTAAGTACGAAACCACCGCCCGTTCAAAAAAAAATTTGTGATATTTATATATATTTATATATATATATATATTTATATATATATATCTTTACACGATAGCGGCCGTAATTTTGAAGATATTTGAACCAAATTTTAATATGTTATTTCTAGGCCCAATAGTTCGGACAAGTTCGTTAATGAGCAAAATTGGCCCAAGGGGGTGGTCGGGGGAGGGGGTTGAAATTTTTAAAAATGTATATCTCGGCCCCTATGAAGTATAGAGGGAAACTTTGTTTGAATAAATTAGAGTACTCCCTATGGAGTTCACAGTGACACCAACGATTCGGGGATTCGAGTGAGGGTGGGGGTGGGGGATGAAAATTCGAAACTTTTGAAACCACGTCTTGTGGGGTATCGTTGAAAAGCTCTTGATGAGTACTCTACAAATCAATAAATAGTTTCTTGATAGCTCTCATATGACGCGAGATTTTAATGTTTGAAAATAATAACACTTGAAAGAATTATTATAATATCATAATTTTGTCTTGTTTAGCGGCTTTGCTAATTTTATTCATTGCTGATCTTGCGCACGGCCTCCCAGAATATTATATCCTATTATTGTTGTCAAAACAATTGATTGTAGGCTCTTCCTCTTTACTGCAGGTTTGCCATGCCAAGGCTAAAGAAGAAGAGTGCTATGCAGCGACAATAAATTAAACCAAAAGCACTTCGAAATCTACCTCCGCCTGTAGGCCTGCCTAAAGGGATTTTTTATTTTTGAAATAATTATCGCGAGCGAAGCCGCGGGCACATGCTAGTTCGAAATAAATTGAAATCCTTTACTATAATCGAGACAGCTGACCAGAATAGAAAATGAACACCAGAAAATTATTTTTTAAGACATTGTTAAAGAAAAGTGAAAAGGTTTGGAAATATACTAGCGTTGCGATGTGGATTATTGTGAGTCACGGCCATCTGGACAGCTAATCGTAGAGTTGCCACTTTCCCGTTAATTTCCTGCATGTCACTTCCACTCCCTTCGAGATATCGACTTGGCTTCTTTCAGTTCTCAACTCTCCTTGTTTCAGGATGGCTGTACGTGGAATTGCTTCAGATTTTACATCAACACAAGTTGTACATTCAAGATTACGAGAATCTCTATATATATATATATATATATATATATATATATATATATAACAGGCTTTGTCCTGACTGAATGAATGACTGACTGAATGACAGGAATCAACGTACAGCCTAAACTATAACAGGTAGAGACTTGGAATTTTGATAGTACCTAATGTAGATGCTCACTAAGAAAGGATTTTGAAAAATTCTGATTCTAAATGCCAAAAATGAGTGAAAAACGGGCAGAAAACGTGCATTTTTTGGGTTTTCGAAGCGTAATATATTTCATTGTCAAATCAATTACAGCTGGCTTTGGCTATTTTTGTCAAACCTTGGAAATGAAACCGCGATCGCTCGAATGTTGTAGCTCACGCTGGTCGATTCATTTGTTTTTAATGTCATGGCAGGCATACATATGAAATTTTCAACCTAATCCCGAAGAGGATTATTCTTCTTATTATTATTATTATTATTATTATTATTATTATTATTATTATTATTATAAGTGGGATAATCAATATAGGCCTAAATATGGTCAAACGTTGTTCGATTTGGACGAAACTCATTACACAGGGGTTTTCTGGGCCAAGGACCTCGAATCTGAGGTCGCTTTTACCAGGCGACGCTATCTAATTGTGGTATGTAGTCCACGTGATTTAGGAGTTAATAAATATAATGATTTTACTATTATGCTCTTGATTTTTAATTTTTGAAATAATTATCGCGGGCGAAGCCGCGGGCACATGCTAGTACAATATATTGCCTTTGTTATGTATTGCAAACAAGCATATTCCCACGATTATTTACTCAACTGATTGATGTTTTATTCAAATCATTTGTTTAACAAGAAAATAATTGTTACGTTATATTTATTAACACGTACATCGTTTTTGCATAAATTGCATGAATTACATAATTTCGTTTTTAAGGGTTTTGTATCTAACTCAACTGTAGCAATTCTGTTCCCAGCTCACAGGATGACCAGTTCGAGGGGGTGGCATTCCGGAACTTCCTCTTTTAAGCAATAAAACATGTTTCACCCCACAGTTAAGCTGAAGCTTTTGATTTATGAAGATAACAGTGTTGACATTCAGTGATGGCTAGTGTAAAATGAAAAGACTTGAACAGACAGGTGTTCGATGTTTTGCTATGCGGTGTTCACCACACACCTGTAGACTTCCAAAAACACTCGTAACTGAGTACAGGGTATTGGTTAATGGACCCTAAAGGAAAGTAAAAACAATTAAAAACTTTGTTACTGGTTGAAAAAGTAGTTGCTTGCAGTCTATTACTGTATTATGAGTGGTTCAATGATTCACAGTTACGTATTATTTTATGAATAAATATTTTTAGTTCTGTTTTGTAGTGTAGGCCTATTATCTTATATATGAATAAATAACCTTCATTTAATTATTTTGGCTACTGTTATCAGCCTGTTAATATTATCAGATTAGCTGCGTCCCGAAGTGATCACAATAAGCTGCGTGCACTGTGTGTGTATATATATATAAATGTAAATACGCCTTAACTCAGAAAAGTTTTCATTTCACAACACTGACATAGCTTTTCTGTTAATGTCAGAAATCTAACACTCCAAACATTTAAGAGACGGAACATTGACTTCGAACCCTCTGTACAATGTTGATGAATTTTATAATGTAAATGTCTGATCTTTTTATGACGATACATATAATTGTGTGAAATGCCGATGCATTAATTTTGGACCGCGCTTCTATAACTCAATTATCAGAAAAAAAACCTGATCTCTCAGCATACTCCACTGTTAAATTTAATAGATATGTAAAGAATTTTTTGTAATTTTTTAGCTTTTAAGTAATTTTTGTTTCACTCCTTTTATGTATTTATGTTTTTATGTTTAATGTTTTTGTTTTACTTTCTTTTTTAGTTAAGCACATTATACACTCTATTTCTTTGTCTCTCCTCTTTCTTCACTTCGATATTTTTGAAACGGCACCCGAGCACGAGCAGTCTTGCTCATTCGGGTGTATTACTAAATGTAATACTTCTTGTGAAGATATAGCCTATATTTCTTTTCCTCTTTTTAAATAGTAGTTGTAGTTAATTTTGAATTTTGAAAATTGTTTTATTTTACTTGTATAAATATGTATTTGTATTTGTATTTGTATTTGCAATTCTATGTAATAGTGATAATAAATAAATAAATAAATAAATAAATAAAAAATAAAAAAAACTTAAAGCAGATGACTTGAAAGTGCCATGTATAAGGAAGTGGGATTGTTTTTAATCCAGTCTAGCAAAGCAGGGAGGCTATATCTCGCACGATAACGCACATTTGTTACTCTGGCGTTCCCATACGTCAGTGCCGCCCTTTTACTTACAGCCCAGATCCTATTTTTCACCTCCGCAAACCCGGGTTATCTCTCTTCCTTCACAAAATCAACTTATTGTAAATCTACGACATGCTAAGAAAAAATCTTGTGTGTTATAAGTAGGGACCGGATTCTTAGGTTTTTACCTATTTTTTTCCTTACTTCCAAAACAAAAAGCGATTATACACTTTTTCGAATCAAGTCCATAGGATTCACCCACATTAATTCTGTAGTACCTAAAAATACCTAAATGGGGTATAAAAACCTAAATATACCTAAACGGGATGTAAAACCTAAAATATCTAATTTAGGCTACTTTTTTGTATTTTTTGTTTGTCGGTTGAGAAATCGGTATTTTGCGGAGAGACGATAATTTTTGTCGGGTTGAAATTAATACCACCAGCGTTTCGTTCTACCCATTGTCGTCTAGGATGGACAGTATCAAGAGAGGAAGTGTAGAGTACCGGCGTATTCCTTACTGTAACCAGGAAATATGAGGCAATCTTATTTTCACTGCTTCTTTTGATTGTTTATGCTTTCTTTCTTCAATCGTATAATTGTCCTAAAGCAAGTTTACACAAATTTAAGTCAATTTTGTAAAGTTAAACTTTAAAAGTATTATGTATTGAATCCTATGTAAAACATTTAAATTCATTAAACCAATTATTCTACCCAAAAACGATATTTTGGAGAAAAAACCTAAAAAAAACTATTTCACCTAATGGAAACCCTAAAACAGTGTTTTTAAAAACCTAAAAATCCGGTCCCTAGTTATAAGTAGACCGGGGATTTTAAGGCAAATGCCTATTTTGTTCCTTATGAAATAACATGAAAATTTTTAAATATGGGGACGTTTCATGATAAATCACTTACATTTGTAGAGTTTTTTAGTGCCCTAAAATGCCTATTTGGACCTTTAGAGCCTATTTTACTATTTAAGGGCCTAAAATGCCTATTTTGTACATTTAAAGTAAAATTCAACTTCTGTAATTTTTACAATCTTATAATGGACATCCCTCAATGAAAAGCAGAACAGCAGAGGTGGGTTTTTCACAGAAACTACATTATTCCAAACAACTGTCGCTAAAGGAATGCTGACCGACGGGGGAGGATTAAGGGGGAAGGACTACTGTGTCAAGTCACCAGTGAAAGAACATCTGTTTAAGTGAATATAGTTAGTTAGTGATGCCTAACTTTGCAATTAATTCTGTTAAGAATAGGTATACCGCGTTTCTTGCAGTAAAAAAGACCATGTTACAGTTTAAGTGTATATTGCAATATTTTAAAGTATATTTTCTGTCTAGCCTATCTACACATTTTAAAAGCATATTTTAAGTGCCTACTTTCTCTTTTAAAAGCCTATTTACTAGTTTTAAAAGCCTATTTTAGGTGCCTAAAACTAACTTTTAGAGCCTAAAATCCCATAGCATCAATAGAATTATAGTACAATTTCCCTGGTAATTTCATAAATACCAATATTTCTGAGTGATTCTTTTTTCCATCTATTTTTAAATATCATATGAACAACATAATTCAGAATCTTTGGATTATCTGCAGTATAATTATTTTTTTAATTAATGCATCACTTGTTAATTTTTGTATAAATTTTTACATCAGAAATATTTAAAAAATAAACTATTAAAGTTATATCAACGATTCTAGATAGTGATGTTCAGTAATATCAAATATACTTGCATGCAAAATTTCACTGCAATATGTTAATAAATGTTTATGAGGGAAACGGCATTTCAGTGCACAAAATTTGGCTGCCATTTTGTAACGATAATTACCCATAACTATGATAGTTAAATTAATTCTGAAAATAGTATGCAATTGTAGAACTAGTCAATATAGAGCATGCCAGATTGCAAGGCTACAGAACAATTCATTGCTGAGAAAAAATAATGATACTTCACCTATTTTCCAGCATCGAAAGCTGTTTGCTCTTAATTTTTAATCTTCGAATTAATTATCGTGGGCTCCAGCTAGTTTGGAATAAATTGTATTAGTAGTAATATTTCATGAACACATCCCAGGAAGGACCGGTCGCATAATAACTACGCTTTCTGTGTTTCAATTTCCTGGAAAAGTGCCGGTAGCTCTAATGAAATCGCAAAACAATCGTCATAATCATTCCGCATGCACTGAATTATTTTACAGTCATTATCACAAATCCACATGGCCGTGATTGCAGTGTATTCTATTTATTAACAATAAGCACGTTTCCCAGCATTTTCATGTAAAACTGAATCACCTAATCCACCGCAAGGCTCACATTCATAGAACTTTTACTCTAACATTTTTACTCTAACCTAGTTCTGAGTACAGTACATTCACGTACAAAAACAAACAAAACACAACTCTTCATCGGTTAAACGACTGTCATCTATTTTTAAGCTTCGAGACTATATCAAGAGTTCGGGATCTGTGCCTATACAGTAGGGTAGGCCATGGAACTATTGATTGTCAATTGTTTCTATTCTCGGTGTATTTTTATGGAGTAAATTTCAACTGATATTAATTTAAATGGATATGATACAGGACGAAATGGTGAGGATGATTCATGGTATGTAAATATACAATTCGGCATTTGCCTGTACGACTGGGAAACCATGAAATTGACTAGCCACGGGATTTGAACCTGGGAACTCCCGAATGTGAGTCCGAGACTTTACCATCTCGGCCACCTCGCTCAGTAATTGTATTACTTTTTTATTTTTTATTTCAGCTGCTTTTATAATCCTTTTAGCTATGAGGTCATATCAGGAATTCGGGATCTGTGTCTGTACAGTAGGGTAGGCCATGGAACTATTGCTTGTCAAATGTGTCTACTGCCGGTGAATTTAACGGAGTAAATTTGAACTGATATTAATTTAAATGGATATGATACAGGATGAAATGGTGAGGATGATTCATGGTATGTAAATATCCAATTCGGAATTTGCCTTTACGACTGGAGAAACCATGAAAAAACCCATGTCAAATTCGATGGCCACGGGATTTGAACCTGGGAACTCCCGAATGCGAGTCCAAGAGTTTACCATCTCGGCCACCTCGCTCAGTAATTATATTATTTTTTTTACACTTTTTATTTCAGCTGTATTTAAACTCCTTTTATCTACGAGGCCATATCAGGAGTTCAGGATCTGTGTCTATACAGTAGGGTAGGCCATGGAACTATTGCTTGTCAATTGTTTCTATTGTCGGTGTATTTTTATGGAGTAAATTTCAACTGATATTAATTTAAATGGATATGATACAGGATGAAATGGTGAGGATGATTCATGGTATGTAAATATCCAATTCGGAATTTGCCTTTACGACTGGGGAAACCATGAAAACCACATGTCAAATTGGCCGGCCACGGGATTTGAACCTACTATTATACAGGGTGTTAATAAATAACACCGAAATATTTCACCTGTGTATAGAGGGGACATAGACAAGCAACTTTTATTAGGAGATTTTTGCTCTATATACAGGTAAAATATTTCGGCGTTGTTTACAAACATCCTGTATTGAAAAGGAATTTTTTTTAAACTAAAAAGTCTTACACGCACGTCGGTTTTGAACTAACTAACTGAGTTAATAATATTATTGACGTTTCTAGATGGAAATGTAGTCTAGGAGAGGAAGTAGGGCAGTGGGTTCATTAACCACGGCAGTTTTCTTGCCAGGGGAAGCTGTCAGCTGCAGAGCGGCGGGGGATGATATGGGGTTGTCTCTCACACGCCTGACTGTCCCATCAACCGCCCCGGAAGTAATGTCCACATAAACACTTCCTGGGCCTTTAAACAGTATTGCAGTCTGACATATCCAATTCCTCTGTTATCGAATGCTTTTGAAATTGCCCATAAATACACGAGGAACGCAAATCTCTATGTTTATAAGAGGCTTTGTCCTGGCTGACAGAGAACCAACGTAGAGCCTAAACTAAAACAGGTAGAGACTTGGAATTTTGACAGTACCTTCGTTTCATAATGTAGGTGCTCACTGAGAAAGGATATTGCAAAATTTTGATTTTAAATGCCAAAAATCAAATTTTTTGAGAATACTTAATCCCTTTTTACACAAAATTCTCAAATCCAAATCACAGTTCACATGACAACAACTGTTGGCAGGGGTCTCAGGTAGGTTTGGAATAAATTATATGGGACTTTGATAAATTAGAATACTATCAATACTATCAATGAATATTAAAGAATGAAATCCACGAAAATAATGCAGTCACATAACTTTCTCTATCCTGGACGTAGAGAAAACAATACGAGGTAAGGTAATATTTTTTGGGAAGAGAAATATGAAAGTGATATTGAATATCTTTTTAATTTCATCCCCGAAACGGTTGTATGGTAACATCAGAGTGAGAAATAAAATATTCCGCAAAGACAATAAAAATTTATGTTACCGGAATTTCTGTTTCTTCTTATTTGAACCCCTACCAGATTTGGTGTGTAGAAGCGATGGGATGCAAAATTCTACATCCTCTATGAGCCATAAAAAGCTATATCAAGCGTTTTCTGAGGGAATAGTTTGAGTGTGATAAGTCGTTCTTCTACAATTCAAATTTTCAATACCTATATAAGGGCTTACAGTTTGAAAATCGAAAGTCCTTCATAAGTTAATTTCCAATTACAAAATAAAAAACCCGGGCGACGTCGGGTCTTTTAAGCTAGTATATAACTTTTCCAACAACTAAATTTTAGTATAAATACTGCTTCATATGTACCTAAGTTTTTAACCAAATTGGTGTAGGATTAACAAATCAAACCACTTTTATAACTCCGTAGCGTAGTGGTTGAGGCGCTGCGCTACAAAGCGGAAGGTCGCGGGTTCGATTCCCGATGAGGTCGTTGAGATTTTTCAACTGGCCTAATCCTTCTGGTGGCACTATGGCCCTGGGGTCAACTCAGCCTCCAACAGAAATGAGTACCAGGAGAAAACCTGGGGGTAAAGGCGGTCGGTGCGTAAGGCTGACAACCTTACCACCTTCATGTGCCGAATGTCTAAAAATCTGGGAGCCTCAACCTCCTGGAACCCTGTGGGCCTCCATGGCCTGTAATAGGAAACACTAAACCACTTTTATAATTAAAATTCAAAATTTGATTGATCAGTGCAATGAAAATACGTCCGGATTAATAGCACTGGTACCAATCTGAAAACTGGATTGCGTATAACCAGGAATAATTAGATTAATTATTTCCTAATGTGTAGTTTGTTGGTATCTATGGTAACGCACTAGTTTTCCCAGTACTTTAGCTCCACCCCACTGCAGAATCGAGGCCCTAGCCAAAACCACATCACTTTCCAATCAAACTTATAGAGTGTATGATAAGTTTTATTACCTTCTATGGATTCAAAGTGCATGTGAACAATTTGAAAATAGAACTAGTCAAACGTACAATGAAGCATATGTAATCTAATATATAAAGTCGAATGTGTGTTTGTGGATATGTTTGTTCCTTATACAAATCTACATTTCTTTACCAATTTACACGACATTTTGCACACATACCCAGTTAAGCCCGGGAAGTATAGCGGTCAACATTAAAATTCAAACAAAATACTCCTTCCCTTGAAAATTATATAATTTCTGAGAATTTTATACTGAAAAAAAATGAATGTTGTTCAGTTCACATGGCAACAGTGTATTGTTTACTTTGATAACATTGGGCTTTAGCGACTATAATTATAATGCTGGACTTTAACGAATTATCATTTCATCGATATATTGGCGAAAATAATTACTGGAAATGAAATCCACGAAAATAAAGCACAGTGTGATGCAGTCACATAACTTTCTCTACCCTCGACATAAGAAATATTTTCTCACTTCACATTTTTATGTCGAAGAATAGGTCGTATTGCAAGGGACAACTTAAGTGTGTGAGTATGCAAAATCAGAAGTCTGTAAATAATCCTTTCCCCTTATACCTTATCCATAGCTGTAGGCTTTGTATTAGTTGAGAAATAGGGATGTTTATCATAGGCCCTAAGCATGGGGTGGAACATTTTGAGTCCTATGCTCGCAGTATATTATGTCCCGGGTTTTAGGGGAGGAACGTATGAAAGTGGTACTGCATTTCTCTTTTATTTCAGCCCGAAACGGTTGTATGATAACATGAGAATGAGAAATAAAATTTTCCGTCAAGTCAATACAATCTTATTTAATTTATGTTTCTTCTTATTTAAAATCCTCCCAAGCATGATGTGTAGAAGCAACGGAATGCAGCTTTCGACATCCTCTATGAGCCATAAAAAGCTATATCTAGCATTTTCTGATGGAACAGTTTGAGTGTGATAAATCTTTTCCTTCATTTCAAGTTCTACATACTGTACATAAAGTCCTTCATAAGTTAATTTCAAATTAAAAAATACAAAGCCCGGGCGACGCCGGGCCTATTCAGCTAGTATCTAATATAATATTTTGACTCGTGTTTCCATGCACTTCCAACGCCACCTATTATCAAAGAAATATTCAACTGTGAAATTAATTGAATATGGCCTTGCTCGGTTGCCATACTTCATTCAATTGTTTATTACATCACGACAGGCAAAGATCTGATATTTTTATATAGGCTAGGTGGACAGAAGGGATCATGATTGCATGCCTAAATGGGGAAAACAATGATTTGGACGAAACTCACTATGCGGGGTTTTTGTTGGGCTAGGGAACTCGAATCTGAGGGTTTTTTCCAGTGTCAATATTGCCCGTCAGGCGTCATCCTAATTTCGAAGGGCAAGCATCTGTGCTATATTGGATGAATTCTGTGTGAAACAAGCAATGGAGTTTAGGGCAAAACCTACCATGGAATGCGAGAATTGACACCGATAAAAAAAAGAGCGACAGAAGTAAACTTTATTTTAATTTTTAATTTTTTCAATTTTTTATTATTGGATTGTTTCAATTTTGCATTATTGGACTTTTTAATATTGGGTTTTTGTACTTTTTAATTTTGGATTTTGGACTTTTTAATTTTGGATCTTTGAATTTTTAATTTTTGATTTTTTAAATTTTCGATCTTTGAATTGTTAATTTTTTTAATTTTTAAATATTTTTTTTTATTATTTTTTTTTTTATTTATTAAATTTTGGATTTTTGGATGTTATAATTTTTAATTTAGTTTTTTTAAATTTTGGAAATTTGTATTTTTTAATTATGGATTTGCGCGGTAATGAAACTCCGGGTTCCATAAAATAGATAATAATACCTTTAGATTGCTTAGGAATTGTCTATTGCCATTGAGGAAGTAAGGTCTGAAAAATTTCCTTTGATTACTCCTAATCATTGAGTTGATTGTTTTCTGTGCAGTCCGCACCGAAACAAGTAAGAGTGTGACTGATTTCGTGACGGTTTTAGTGTGACTGATTTTCCAGATTTACCCTCTACCGCCACTAAAGAAGTTTTACTTCAAAAATTCGAGGAGGGGGGAAAATACGCGAATAAGTGTTGTACTAATTAAGTTATCTCATAAACCACGGACGCAATAGATTTTACATTTATTTTAATGACATCTCCTCCCTCCAATGTCTCGTTTCCAGCCTGTTGGAGTTGGGAAAGACACTAGCATGGCCGTCACGTTCAGTGGCGAGGGACAGAATTTTAAGGCAGGAAGGCGTGACTTTACTTCTTTATAAAGACACCGACGGTCGTCTGTATCTTCCTGGACATGTGTGTGCCCCTGACGTGTAGACTCAGTCTCAAATCCTTCCTCTTAATACCCATTACAACAATACACATGTACAGGGTGTTCGCAATTAAGTTGCTGAATGATAAATAGTATATTGCGATACAAGTGCCGTAAGCGATACATACGGATCGAGGAAAGATTTTTTTCAATTTTCCGAGATCCGTTATGCGCTTACGGCACGAGTATTGCATGCTATTTTTTGCACGATGATTATTTATATTAATTGAGATATTACCTGAAAAATATTATGTTTTCTTGAAGATAGATGTTTATTTCAGAAAGTGATTCGCATGTGTTTGTTGTTATGTGAACCGAATATTTGTCCTGGGGGGGCCTTATCCATAAAGGCTTGTATTATGATGTGTGGCGTAAGTAAATTCTTACCGCACGGAAACTCTTACCGCACGAAAATTTGTTTTGTTTCCATAGCAACAAGATTGCGTGCGGGAATGTCAACTTACGATCCACGGCAACAATATTCGTAAGTACCACTAATTAGTTCAGTCGTGCAAAAATAGATTTTTCGTACGCTCTCTGAAACAGCTGATTGTCGTACCGTTAATACACAGAAGTATACTTCATCAGCGGAGTATTAAATAAAATCAAGATGGCCCAGTGATTATTAATATTAACAGGGTTTGAAACAAACTTGCTCATAAAATAAATAAAATGAGGTAAACTGATGTAACAAAGTGCCAGGTAGCTTTTGTTTAATCAGTGATAATTGTAATTATGATATGCAGAAAATAAGTTATTTTTGTAAACGATTTCCGAGTTAAGCTCCAGATCGATTCATTAAGCAGGGCTTACGGAAGAACAAAGTTCTAAAGTTCGATAACCACACGTGAAGGAATATGTGGGTAGTGTTATTTGTCAAAGCTAACTGTATTGCAACTTCCAAAGCCGTATATAAACACTGTAAAATAATATGTTGTCATGAGAACTGATTTGCATTTGATAAACTCTTTCTAATATCATAAAATAGGCAGTAAATTGGGCTTTACTCCGGTACCTGTCAACCGATTTAATCCAAAATCAATAGGCTTCTTCCCATGGACGTTATAAATGCGTATACCAAGTTTCATGAAAATCCGAAAAAGCGTATTTCAGTGATCACGCGTACAGACACACGGACAGACAGACAGACATTTTTCCGTCCGCCACACAATCTCACTAACTAGGAATGTCAATATTAATATTAGTGTCACCTGACACTAACTTAGGGTTACAACTGGCTGTAGAATCTGCTGAGCAAAGCCCCTATTAGGTAGATTTCGAAGAAAAATCTACCTACTGGGATCGGTACCATGTCATGACTTTCGAAAAATTCTTTCATATCTTTATGTTTCATGCTTCCCTAAGTACGAAACCACCGCCCGTTCAATTTTTTTGGTGATATTTATATATGTATCTTTACACGCTAGCGGCCGTAATTTTGAAGATATTTGAACCAAATTTTATTATGTTATTTCTAGGCCCAATAGTTCGGACAAGTTCGTTAATGAGCAAAATTGGCCCAAGGGGGTGGTCGGGGGAGGGGGTTGAAATTTGGAAAAATTATATCTCGGCCCCTATGAAGTATAGAGGGAAACTTTGTTTGAATAAATTACAGTACTCCTTATGGAGTTCACAGCGAAATCAACGATTCGGGGGTTTGGGGGGGTACGAGTGGGGGTGGGGGATGGAAATTCGAAATTTTTGAAACCACATCTTGTGGAGTATCGTTGAAAAGCTCTTGATGAGTACTCTACAAATCAATAACTAGTTTCCCGATAGTTCTCATATAAGGCGAGATTTGAATGTTTGAAAAAGTGCTCTTTCCTCTTTTTTTGCAGTTATTATTGCCGGTTTGTCATGCTAAGGCTAAAGAAGAAGAGTGCTGCGCAGTGACAATACATTAAACCAAAAGCACTTCGAAATCTACCTCAGCCTGTAGGCCCGCCTAAAGGGATTTTTATTGAGTTGAAACAGCATTGCTTTGCATACTCAAGCAAAACAAGCTCAATAACGCCTCATTTACGTATTGCGTGCTGTCAGCAACGATAAGAGGCAGACAAAGAAGTGGCTGTAGGCAGCATTTACATAACAATGCGCGATATCTCGCAGTCTCGATACATCGCAATGTGCGTGTGAGGAGGCAGTTTGACGACTATCGCTTGCTAATCGATTGTGTAATGGAATTAACTCTCTGATGAGCAGAATAATATTGCTATAAATCTCTACCCCTCTTTGTTATGTCTGTTTATAGGAGGTAAAGCGTGCTAAGTCACAAATACAGTGAAAAAATATCCCTTCAGGTAAGTCTACAGGCTGAGATAGATTTCAAAATGCGTTTGGTTTAATTTGTCTCTGCGCAGCACTCTTCTTCTTTAGCCTTGGCATGACAAACCCGCAATAATAACTGGAAAAAAGAGGAAAGAGCACTTTTTCAAACGTTCAAATCTCGCTTTATATGAGAGCTATCAGGAAACTAGAGCTTTTCAGCGATACCCCACAAGACGTGGTTTCAAACATTTCGAATTTAAATTCCCCCCACTCGTACCCCCAAAACCCCCAAATCGTTGGTGTCACTGTGAACTCCATAGGGAGTACTCTAATTTATTCAAACGAAGTTTCCCTCTATACTTCAGAGGGCCCGAGATATAAATTTTTGAAAATTTCAACCCCCTCCCCCGACTTTCCCCTTGGGCCAATTTTGCTCATTAACGAACTTGTCCGAACTACTGGGCCCAGAAATAATATAATAAAATTTGGTTCAGATATCTTCAAAATTACGGCCGCTAGCGTGTAAAGATACATATATAAATATCACCAAAAAAATTGAACGGACGGTGGTTTCGTACTTAGGGAGGCATGAAACGTAAAGATATGAAAGAATTTTTCGAAAGTCATGACATGGTATCGATTGCAATACGTAGATTATTCTTCGAAATCTACCTAAAAAATGTAGACAGTTTAATTTCACATCTTGACTCATGAAATGCCGTTACTGCTTTGTCTAATTTTTACCAAAAATTTTTAAAATATGCTCCGGAAAACTGAGGTACGCTCTATCATGTAAATTTAATCTTGACATTCTGTTGTTGGCTGAATTACATAGTGAATTTAAAAATATATAGTAGGCCTATAAGTTGTATAAATTGCATACTAAAAATTAAAAATAAAACAAAGTTATTTCAATAAATTTTAGTAAATTGAAAACTAATTAATGAAACGTTGCTTTAATATTATACAATCGGTTACAAAAAATTAAGCTATGTAGGCTACTATCAACAAATTGTATAGTCGGTTCCCAAAACATTCACTTAGCCAAATAGCTGAAAATGTTTGAATTTACATAGATATATATTTTAAATATGACATAAAAATATTTAAAATATGACATAATATGTTAGAAATGTGATTAATTGGTTAAATATGCACAGATATTTTAATCTCGAGTAAATATGATGCCTTATTGCAAAACTAACAAGATATGCAAAAATAAAACACCAATTTCCTGTTATTTCTTATTTGTAGAATTCAACACTAGCATGTAATAGATTGCATTATTAAAAATAGGATTTCCATAAACTTCCAGGTCCTAGTGATAATAGTGTTAGACTTATAGCCCCTCCCGAATAATATATTGGATTCGCCCCTCTACCGACACCACGTTCCCGGACAATTTACCCTTAAAAAAAACTCTGATCCCATTAACAAGGCTCTCTTCAGATACATTACAAAGGCAAAAATGAAAAATTAACTTTCCAGGCAGATATGACATAGATTGCTATTACACTAACATCATTCTTGGATGCCCGAACAAATCACGGCTTTGGACATCCCTTATTCACACAACGACGAAATGAAGTGGCCGATTTATGTTACGAAATGGAAGTAGAGTCTTTAGAAAAAAAAAAAGGAACAACAGCAAAAAGGTTTGCTGGGTTTATAGTACATATTAGTCCTATATGGTAGGTGATACTATAAAGAAAATCAATATTTTATACGTTATACGATAACCAGTGGCGGACGCAGAATTTTTTCGGGGTGGGGGGATTTGAATAGGTAGAAAAAAATACTAAAAAAAATTAACTAGCTTACGTAAAAAAATTAGTTTATAAAACTGCCACTTACGTTGCATTTTTTTTTTCAAATTTCGGGGGGGATATATCCCCCCATCCCCCCGCGTCTGCCACTGACTATAACCTAACTTTCCAAAGAAGGGATTTTGTATTTAAAAGCGACATATAAAAATATGGGGAAAACAAAGACGTTTAATATGACAGGATATTTGTCCAAATATATGTACACTTACGTAAAAAAGCGAGATAGGCAAAACTTACAATGTTGGTATTCATACAGTTATATTTTCTGCTGTCACATTTATTCTTATCCAACTTTTATATAATTCGATATTGCAACTATTACTTTACTGTGTACCTAATTTGCCACGTTGCCATACATATATATTCTCTATCATCTCTCCGAAACCATTCCATCCCCCAATGTCATCTTTTAATCTTGTCAAGATAGCACATTAACCCTTATTCCTGAATGACATTCTTCTTCTTATGGTGAGGAATGATATGTACTGTAAATAGATTATTGGGCAACACTCACCAATGTTTGTTGATCCCTTTGTGAAGCCGTTGTCAATAGTTGCTTAATCTTGCGTGAAGCCTTCGTCTTCTTAATAAAATAATAAAACACACACATGATATAAAACGTAAACACTAAAAATTGCAACTTCACAACAGGAATCACACACATGATATCACATGTGATTCCTGTTGTGAAGTTGCAATTTTTAGTGTTTACGTTTTATATCATGTGTGTGTTTTATTATTTTATTAAGAAGACGAAGGCTTCACGCAAGATTAAGCAACTATTGACAACGGCTTCACAAAGGGATCAACAAACATTGGTGAGTGTTGCCCAATAATCTATTTACAGTACATTAACCCTTATGTTCGTAATGTATCATACGGCAGGGGTTCTCAAACTTCCTTTATTCGAGGACCCCTTTAATTATTAATGTTGTTATTGCGGACCCCTAAAAAATGCCCCTTACTATGTTTACTAATTTTGTAGTAATAACCATTTGAAATATATTTACTTCAAAACGAAAAGCTATAGGATAGAAAAAGAAAGCAGTCTGTTTTTATACATTTTTTTAATATCTAACATTGAATTAAATTGTAAAACGACAGGACTCTTAAATATTAATTATAAAAAATTACCAATGGAACAGTTATATAGAAAAAATACCACTAATTTCAGTGAGAAGGATGGTCTTGTTTTTTTTTTTTTTTTTCCCCCCCTTTTGACAACCTCTGAAATAATGGGTTTTACTTTTGAAAGTTTCAGCCTTAAATCTACTTCAATATTCAATATTCAAAAATCTCCCGCAGACCCCTCAAACCATGCCTGCGGACCCCCAAGGGTCCGCGGACCACACTTTGAGAACCCCTGTCCCACGGTATACATTAGTTTGTCTTATATTTGTAATAAAGTGATGGAAAATAAATTGGAACAGAAATCTAATTTCACGTAAAACAATATTACAGAATAAGGTAACCTATAAGAAATGAACTATGAACCTAGTCAATGGGTTGGTCCTTTTCTTTGCGGTCCGGCACGGGTTGGTTTGTATGCGAGAGATTTACTTACAAAATATGTTGCAGATATTTCCCTATTTCTTCGGCAGTTGCGTGCTAATAATATCCTATCACTGATTCATTTATAGCGAATATTCAATGTGGATAAACCAATGTGGTGTTGCACCATAACCTTCTACAATAGTTGAGCTGATTGATGTTGGGATTAACAGTTATGCTTTAAGCTGCTATGTTTGAATATTATACCCAGATCTACCTACTCACATAAACAAGATAAAAACAGGTAATTTACTTACCAAACTTCTTCAAATTAAAGATAATGGACGAAAATAACACATCACACGACACACTACACATTTGGAAGATAGCACTAACTCACAAAACAGGTGTACCAACTTAGTCTTCTTCTTAACGAAAATCTAACAAATTGATTTTGAATATTAAAAAGACGCACTAAAACCGCTTTTTGCAATAATTTTTTCCTTGGAATAATGAAATATGAACTCTAGTAAAAATGAAACTAATTTAAAAAAAGGGGAAATATCTTTTTACCTATAATTGTGCAAAAAAACTTTTAGGTTAGCTGTGTAGGCCTAATATTTTCGAGCTATTTATTTTTTATTCTTTATAAAACAGGTATATCATATTAGTATTTCCTTGTATAGCATAAAAAAAATATTTCAAATTTCAAAAAGATTTAATACGCTTCTGTCCAAATTTCTATTTGGATAATAAAATCTAAACTTAGGCTACCGTACATAAATATCTCATGAAACTAAGTGTATGTAAATTTACAAATTTACCCCTTTGTATGGAATTGATCAGAATTTCATACATTAAAGACATTACATTTTTCCACTTTATTTTAGCTATAGTCCAGTTATTCATTGGATGGCCAGGCGGCTTCCTTTCGTTAGGAGGAAAAGTTTGCAGACAGCTCAACCCATGTTCTTTGTTTTTACCACACCAATCAGCTAGTTACCCCAGCCAATCAAACTCTAAGAATATCCTGTGGCGATTTTGGCAGCTACTCATCTACTCCGCGTGGAGTGAAATGCGCGGTTGCAAGATCATGTTACAGTAAACAATAACACGTGTGAATTGAATAAAGCAAAGGAAGAACTGAGGTCAGTGATAACAATGAGAGAATATTGCAACATTGCGTCAGATCAATTAACATAAAGAAACACCGAAACCTTTGAAGCCGACTAGCCATGCAATGAATAACTGCACTATACATGTTGAATTGAATCATTTCCACTCTAATCCCTACCAGTCTAATCAACGTATCACGGCTTCTCATGATTCCAGCCAAGTGAGTGAGAAAGCAGATGTCCAGGCTTCCAGCTGCTTGTTCTACAGCCATCTTCTTCCTTTGTAATGTGAAAAAATATTTAGCATCGTTTTAATCTTACCCGAGAAACATCAAGAGAAAGTAACCGTACTTCATTTTTTGTGAGCTTGACGTTCTTGCAGAATTGAGAACGACACCTGTCTGCATCTAACTTCATGCGAATCAGTTTATGTGCATTGTTACTTCAACATTTGACATCTGTGTGAATGCGCAAATCAATTATTTGATCAGAAGACACAGCAATGTCTGTGCGAGAAAATGATTCAGATGAAGCCGAGCAGCAGATATTAGAATTACATGCTGAAAGACATATTGCCCATTGCCCTTACAAGACAGTGAAGTGTCAGGTTAGCATGAAGTTAAATGCAGACAGGCGTCATTCTCAATTCTGGAAGAATGTCAGGTGCACTAAAAAAAAAGTACGGTTATATATTAATATGATATTGATATGGAGATTTAACATACAAAAACCTCACTTAATTCAAACTAACCTGAACATGTTTCGAGCCAACATCCTGATTCAACCTCAGCTAAACTCTATCTGAAGTAGGAGGTTAATTAAAACTCTTGATTAGATCATCATCGGTGGGTAGGCTATATCAAAATTCATCAGCTGGTCCTTGTGAGCCGCTTATGTCCCTGGACATAGTTCTTTAATTCCAGCTCCAAACTAATTTCATGATCCTTTTTCCAAACATGAGCAGCTATTGCTGATTTATATATGATTTATATATTTATATACCGTATTTATCCGAATATAAGCCGCCCCTGAATTTAAGCCGCACCTGCCTTTTCAGCAGTAAAGTAAAGGAAAAATAATTAAATTAACCCCAAAGTGAAAAATTAAATTGCCTCATTTTCATAATATTGAAGTAACACATTTCTTATCCAAAATAGGCCTGAAATAAGGAAAAGAAAGTATCAGCTGACTTAAGTTATGATATTATAATTTTATTTAACATAATTAAATAAAACTGACGAAAAAGAAAACAGAAATCAGTCATATGACTATCAGTGTTGAATTTCGCGCGATTTTTCTATTTTTCTTAATTTTACTTTCAGTTACCATCAGTTCAAAATTGCCTTTATTCACATTCCCATATGTTACGGCATTTCTTTTACTTCTGAGCAGTTCATAATACATACATATTCTGTAATACCGCCATAAAAATGACAAAAATACGCAAAACATCACTTGCTTACGCATCTTTTACGATGCTTCGATTAAATCGATATATTTTCGATGTTAAATCGATTAATATATCGATAGTTCTGGAGATTCGAGATAATCGATAGGTGGCGGTGCTTGGAGGTGGGAAACCAGCTACGAAGGATCAACCGGCTATATTGTGCTCATTTTTACCATTATTGCCTAAAAACACTCGTACGCGATTTTAAGCCGCAGGCATATTTTGTTGGGCTTATTCTAGGAAAAAAAGTGCGGCTTATATTCAGATAAATACGGTATGTATGTGGGTTACTACTCGGTACCAGCGTTTCCTAAGACTACAATACTACTACTATGAACGAGTAACATTTCATAAGCAAGAACCATTAATAAGAAGGTATCATAATTAAGCTAAGTAATTCTAGGTTCACAGAGATAGTATAGTACTAATATGTCCCTCAATAGGTTCTTATTTTCCTAATTTATACCTAGACCTTAAGTTATTCTTAAAGTCTGCCCATATTTTATGTGTCTAATATGTTCTTTTGCCTTTATATTTAAATTTCTTTTAGTTTATTCAATGTATTTAAGATTGTAGTCTTTACAATTAAATTGATATATTCCTGATTTTTTGTTATGGGGGATTTTATCTAAGTTAGTGGATCTTAGCAAATTTTTAAAATCATATTTACTGGAGCTGTAACAATGTTACGGTTAGTTTCTCGTAAAGTTTATCAGGTAAGGCTAAAAGCTATGCCAAATACTTTTTATTCCATCCAGAGGGCAAATGATCAGCTAACCGTGTGTTCTTTTTTAAAGTAAACCTGTACAGCCCTTTACGACTGCTGCAGATAAAAAAGAACGGGTAAAGTTGAACAACCGAGAGCTTGCTTAATGAAACCGGCACTGTGTACTGCCCTCCAACATGGTTAAGACACGTGCAAATAACAATTATACGGGGATGGGAATAATAATTATTGTACTATATGATGTACAGGTAAAATCAAATGATACTAACTGTGCTGAAGAAGACGTTCATACTCGGGAATTTGAACAATGATGTTAAACTCATAAAGGAAATTTTTGATGATCATCTAAGTTGCCATGACAGTTGTAAAGCGAGATTTGAGATCGCTGCATGGGCAGTAGAGTGGGGGTAAAGCAAAGCTGCAGCAATGATAAAGCGCTTTAGCCTCGCTTTAAAAAAGAACACACTGTAATCAATATCAAACACTAAAACTGATAATTACGCAACAAAAAACTATATTCCTGTTAATGAATGTTTGTCATAGTAATTATTTTGATGTAAAAGAAGTGGAAAGTGCTGTAAGCAAGTAGGCCTACCTACTTCCACTTCATTATCCAAAAGAAAAAATAGGCCATGAAATATTGACTTGTGTTTCTTAGTGAGCATTAACACTGAAGTAGAATATCATGCGAATCGCACTAGCTGGATGCAGGCTGCACATTGAGTTGCATGGTTCACAGTTTTGCATTCATACCGAAGTAGCAAATGCGATCTGCATTTTAACATACATTATATACTTTCACTTGAACTATTGAGAAACCCATTTAAAGTAATGTAATTTACCTAAAGAGGATATTGATTCAACAATTCTAACCCAGGCATTTTTCATACTAGTTTCGATTGTCATATTGTATAGCCTACGCATGTACAAATTGTAGCTCTCTTTCCAGTAGTTTTCATGATATCTTTGCCATAATCTACTGCTACACAAACGAATATGTGTTGAATTTTCTTAACAATTAGAAAACAGCTGAAAAGGCAACTGTACGTATGCGTCATCCCGAGCAGTGTCGCATGAAATAAGTCCAGATCTACCTGAAGAAATGAATGTCGCACTCTGCGAGATTCATTATTGCCACGCTACTTCGGTCTGAAGACTTGAACTTGTTTACTTGGGATTTAAAATGAGTAGCACACAACCTGCATCCAACTATTGCTACTTGCTTGCTACGCTACTTCGGTGTGAATGCTCCCTTACAGGATGTAGGCCTAATATTGAGTTGGGTATAGCACGTAAACTTCACTTTTCTATAAATACCTGAACTAGTTTCGAAGATCAACCAGATTAACACCAACAGTTTGTGTTAATCTGATGATTATGAATGACGATGGTCTTCGAAACTGGTTAAGATATTTATACTAAAAGTGAAGTATACGTGCTAGAACCACCTCAATATTATATCCTGTATAATATAGCTTTACTGTGTAAACTTCCAATACATTATGTAACTTTCTTTCTTACACATTTCTTACTTTCAAATATATATATGTAGTATAGAGAACCTAGGCTTCCAGGGTGGAAGACGCCACACCACAGTGGTGAACAGTTAATTACTTCAGGCTGTGAATTACTAAAGACATATTTTCAATTTTTTTTTATTACATTTTTCTGAAAACACTGTACTTCAGTTCTACATGTTTGCTGGTAAAGTGGAGTCAGAATATACCATATATACTCGAATACTATACGCATATTTTTTTCAAAAATCGCAAACGAAAAACTGGGGTGCGGGTATTATTTGAATACTGGACTCCTCCCATCTGAATTTCGACATTTCATACCATATCAGCTCAATATAAACACGATGCTTTGTAGTAGCATCACAGTATAGTATAACAGTAGCGAAGCTGTAATTAAAGGAAAATGAGACAAAGAAGATGCTTTCTTATGCACATGGTCTGCTGGTGAAACAAAGCTTTACACGTATAGAAACCGAGCAAACAGTGCAGTACAAGCAGAACCACTAATTCGGAGAAAGTTCAGTAAAGTTTGGTGAATTTCCACACGACTTTGACCTTGGGTCGGACGCAGATCATCACGTGTAGATTCCCGCTGAAGAGCTGAATTCACGAATTGAATGTTGTTCTTGCTGAAAGAGTTATGTTGCGAGTATAAGATGGTGAGATTTCAGCTGGCTGTTACCATGCATGTAATTTTAACCTTTCATATTTAATTCTTTTATGATATGTAATGTTAATTCCGGGGTGCGCGGGCAAAGAGAGTTAAGTCCACTTTCTTGTTACTGAGAATTAGAGTGACTTAACACACTATACCAGCCCAACATAGCTTTAGAGATGGATAAACCCATGAGGCACACATCCATAACTACCGTACAATTTTGAATATAACTCTATGGACATATCTCAATTTTTTAGGACGGTGGACTTAACTCTCTTTGCCCGCGCACCCCGGAATTATAACTCTTTAATTAAGAATAAAACTGGCAAAATAATTTTAAAAATGGGCCTACAGATTTTTTCTTAAAATTCCCTTTCGAAAAATTTGGGTGCGGGTAGTATTCGGGTATATACGGTAATTACCAGATGGCACCACATATTCACACACTCTGAATGGCTCCCAAGGATAATTTATTTTGTATGCGGCAATGCAAAGATGAGTGACGAATACCTTAGTCAATAGCACAACCAGCAGTGATAAAGCCTGACAAACATATTGCAATGAAAGAGTTAAAAGTTACAGCAAACACCCGATTATCCAGTTTCTTCTTTCGTTCCTTTTTAATCCTTTGCGAGCAGAATAGAGACATAACCAGATGCAGATTTTCAATTTGCACTTCATTTTGAATTTCCTGCACTTTATTTCGATATAATGTGCTTAGAAAATGTTACATGGCTTCCAAAGAAGCAGCGTAACATTCTCTATGCACAATATGGCAACACAGTGCAGGAAATTTGAAATTAAATGAGGGAAATTCAAAATCTCGCACTTGGTTATATCTGTATACCACTCACAAAGGGTTAAACAAAATTTATATATATATAGATGATAATGATGACGATGACGATGATGATGATGATGATGATGAAGTGTTCGGCCCGGAGGCCGGTCCTGCCCTGGGACAGTCAGGACCCAGGAATAAAACTTTACATCTCTGTAAAATCCTCAACCCAGCCGGGAATCGAACCCGGGCCGCCCAGGTGGCTGGCAACAGACTACATATATTTATAAACACTATTATTGTTAATAAAAACTCTGAATATAATGAGCAATTATGAAAAAATTAGTAACGTTCACAGCCTATTAAAATCACACTAGGTTATAAATGCGTAGGCCCTAACAACATTGCCTGAAGCTAGAGTAGTAATAATTCTAACATTCGGATTATCCACGATTCTCGATTACTCATTAAAATAAACATTAATAATCAGGGGGTTTGCTGTATTAATTAAATTTCTGTTCTTTCTATAAACGTGCTGTCCATCATCAAATAATTCGCTGTCAATAAAGTTCACATTTTCAATAAATATATACACAAATAAATCTCCATGGAAATTTTCCCCTTTCCCCATTCCATTTGCATGTAGTTGAAAAATCCACAAAACTATTCAAAATACGAGGGCTACTTTTTTTTAAACCTCCAATGGGGCATAAAATTAAAACCACAGTGAAAATCAGAACTGTTTTATTTGGAACATTTAGCTACACCTTCTAGCTACTTCTCTACATAATCTCGCTCCAATTGAGTCATTTGTCGTAGTGTGGTACCAACTTTACTACACCATCTTCATAGAAGCTTGCCGCCAGCATATTGAGAAGGATCTTCACGGCATTTTGAAGTGTTTTGAAATTCTTGTTGGTGTGGAAGCAGATCTTGGGTTTGTTCAGGAAATTTGTGTGCATCTATTGTTTGGTTTGTTCTTTTGATTCTGGATTGTTGTAATGAATCCACGTTTCATCCCCTGCCATGATGGATTTCAAAAACTCGTTCCCGTGCCGAGTGTCTTTAATCTTTTTCGGCAGCTGAAGAAAGATCTGAGAGGACAGTGCTTCCACAACAACGAAGAACTTCAAAACACTTCAAAATATCATGAAGACCCTTCTCAATATGCCGGTGGCAAACTTCCAAGAAGAGGGTATAGTAAACTTGGTACCACACTACGACAAATGACTCAATCAGAGCGAGATTATGTAGAGAAGTAGCTAGAAGGTGTATCTAAATGTTCCAAATAAAACAGTTTTGATTTTCACTGTGGTTTTCATTTTATGCCCCATCGGAGGTTTAAAAAAAAAATAGCCCAATTATAAATGTGTGATTTCAGATATTGGACATAAATAATGCATTTGATCTTGAGTTAATATATTACATAATAAAATACTCATGTACAAATAGCTAATCTATGATTTCAAATATATTCCATACAATTTATATGATCTGTACCAGGTAAAAATTAATTATGCTTGTACAGTAAAAAGAAAGAAAAAAAGGTTTCCCCAATTCAAGAATGACTTAGTTCCTATTAATCCAGAGTGATTGTTTCGACTGATCCCTTTGATGCCTTTACATGACTGGATTTTAGTCCTACATACTTATTTTTTGAGGGTATTACTCTTATGTTCGAAGTCGGCTTCACTTCAATGCCCGTTACCACAAATTTCTTGCTGGAATTACCAGGCATTTCATTACTAGGTGAAATGCGCAATACAGAAGGAACTGCTGGCACTTTTTTTGAAGCATTTAGTGGTAATAACACACACTCTTTCGGCACTTTCATGCCTATATTAGGTTTCAGCACTGAACGTGGACACGAGTCTCGATCCGATGAAGAAGATTTTGAAGTTACTCTTTGCTTTTCTTTTGTAACAACGACCTCTTTAACTGGAGAAATAGGCCTAGCAAATTCAGGTTTAACTCTTATAAATCCACCCGCTGATTTGCAACCATTCTCAACTAACCTTTTAGGCGTTGAAGTACATAATGGAATGTCATTCTTGGAATCAAGTTCAATAATGTTATCTTCCTCAGGGCCGATGTGTTCAGATTCCTTTTCAGGAAGTATTTCGATTTCAGGGTCGTTCTTGGGACTAATAACTCCCTGATTACTCTTGGAATCAAGTTCTAAAACATTATCTTCCTCAGGGCCGATGTATTCAGTTTTCTTTTCAGGAAGTATCTCAATTTCAGTGTCGTTCTTGGAACTAACGGCTTCTTGATCATTCTTGGGATCAAGCTCTATAATGTTATCTTCCTCGGGGCCGATGTGCTCAGTTTTCTTTTCAGGAAGTATCTCAATGTTATCTTCCTTGGGGCCAATGTGTTCAGTTTTCTTTTCAGGAAGTATCTCACTGTTATCTTCCTCGGGGCCGATGTCTTCAGTCTTCTTTTCAGGAAATATTTCGATTTCAGGGTCGTTCTTGGAACTAACGGCTTCTTCAGCAGTTGGAAATAGTTCAGCGATTGTTTTTAACAGTAAATCTTCAGATTCTGGTGAGCATTCAGACAATACTTCAGTTCCTGTTTTTGACTCCAATTCCTCAGTATTCAGAATATCTTCAACATTAACACTCTTTTTTAACAATAGGTCCTCTGACTCTATTTCAGAATCATCTGATTCTGCAGGATTAACAGAAAGTTCAATACTTAGCTCTGATTCTGCTTTCTTGTCTGAATCCTCTTTAATTTTTGAACTAGCATCAGTATCTGCCTGCTCTTCTTCCAGGCATGTTTTAGTGGTGGCACCTTCTGCAAATACATCTTTCTCTTCACGATCTGCCCTTTTATCATCAGTTGAAATAGCATTTGCACTTTTCTTCTCATCTGAACCCCATTTCGAACATCCAGGTTCATTGTTAAAGGGTTCAGACAACATCAAATTGTTTTTAATTTCTACACACAAACCCTTATTGTCCTTAACATCATTACCTTTGACAGTGTTTGTATCTACCCTTGATGGAGATAGCTGTTCCCCCTTTTCAGTGACGTTTTCATCCTGGTGTGATACAGGAACAACGGGTTGCAAGTTGAGATCACTGGGCGACAAACAGTAATTCTCCTTTTCACATTCCCTCTCTTCTACTGGAGACATCCTTGGCTTTTCTGCGTCGCTCTTTTCATCGGACGAGTTGTTATTTTGTTCATTCTCTTCATCATCATCCGCTGGAAAAATAAAAAACCAGCCTTAATAAAAATTCAAATACAATGAAGTTTCCAACTGTTATAATTTTTTTTCAAATTTCTGTAGCCCATATTTTCCAGTGTACGAGGGCTATTTCTTTTTTCAACCTCCAATGGGGCATAAAATGAAAACTACAGTGAAAATTAAAACTGTTTTATTGGGAACATTTAGGTACACCTTCTAACTACTTCTCTACAAAGTCGTACTCCAATTGAGACATTTCTCATAGCTTGGTACCAATTTCAAATACTCCCTTCATAGAAGTTTGCTGCCAGCGTATTGAAAAGGATCTTCACAGCTTTTTGAAGTGTTTTGAAGTTCTTTGTTGGTGTGGAAGCGCTATCCTCCCAGATCTTTCTTCAGTTGCCGGAAAAGATGAAAGTCACTCGACGAGTTTTTCAAATCCATCGTGACAGGGGATGAAACGTGCATTCATGACGGCAATCCAGAATCAATCAAAACAATGGATGCACACAAATTTACCAAACAAATCCAAGATCTGGCTTCCACACCAACACTTCTAAATGCCGTGAAGACCCTTCTCAATACACTGGCAGCAAGCTTCTATGAAGAAGGCATAGGAAAGTTGGTACCATGCTACAACAAATGTCTCAATCGGAGTTCGACTATGAAGAGATGTAGGTAGAAAGTGTACCTAAATATTCCAAATAAAACAGTTTTGATTTTCACTGGGGTTTTCATTTTATGCCCTATCAGAGGTTGAAAAAAAAATAGCCCTTGTATAAGATGCACTTTTGAACTCTTAAAATAAACCTTTAAAAGTGGTGCGCATCTTATATAGGGTGCGGCAGAGGAAACGGACGTTTTTCAAATAACCATAACTCAGAAGATTTTGAAGTTAAGCAAAATTTAATTGCACAGAAATGTAGCTTGTATAATGCAGTTTCTGTTGACTATTTCAGAATTACCTCCGAAAAATAACGTCTGTCTGGTGACGACCTTCTTTCTGTATACACTCTTGTAAACTCACTTCGAAATTCTGCATTGCTCTTCCCAACATTTCTTCCTCCACATTAGTGATTTCTACACGAATGAACTCTTTTAGTTCTTGGATGTTGCGGGGTTTGTTTAAGTAAACGTTTGATTTGAGGTAACCCCCACAAATAATAGTCACATATGGACAAGTCAATGTTGCCAAAACGGGAGCACTGTGGCACCATCTTATTGGAACCAAATTTGCTGCATGTTTACTCTTCGTCTGCGTAGTTCCGGAAGCAGGAACCTGTTGAGTATTTCAATGTAGCGTGCTGAAGTCACTGTTACTGTGGTATTGTCCTCTTCAAAAAAATAAGGACCAATTATTCCAAATTTAGCAACATCACACCACACTGTTACTGGATATACCCAGAAGAAGGCCACAACATGAGGGCCGAAACGTCGGTTTTAGACATGATGACACGGCGCCACCCGGACAGTCAAGGTTATTATTAATGAGATTGCATGTTAGAAAATTACATTGTTGCGTCACTTGACGGCATTTATTTTTCTGAGGTAAATCTGAAATAGTCAACAGAAACTGCATTATACAAGCTTCATTTCTGTGTAATTAAATTTTGTTTAACTTAAAAATCGTCTGAGTTATAGTTATTTGAAAAACGTACGTTTCCTCTGCCGCACCTTGTATAATGAAGGAACAGATTTACTGTGTCTTTTTCATGCCTTGCATGCTGTCTTTTGACTTCCAAGACCTTTGTGGAGACAGTTAAAGCATAAGTACGCACACTGTCCTTCTTGTGGCGTCTCATGCAATACAGACTATCAGGAAGGGAATCCTGCTGAAGCGATCTCACCTGAATAAATAGTTACTGAGTTGAGTCTACGAATACTGTATGTTTTTGTTAGTAAACCCATCAGCATGCTATGTTTTTACACATGGCACATGGCACTCCGTGGCGCGACATACCTGAAGGGACAAGGCCTACCACCCAACCGCTGCATCATCTACCTATAGGCAGATGGCAGAATTGGGGGGCATGTGGTCAGCATGCCGACACCCACGACCATTAATGCAGGTTTCCATGACCGGAGCCGCTACTTCTCTATCAAGTAGCTCCTCAATTTGAATCACGAGGCTGAGTGCACCCCTACCAGACCTCCCTACCTCAGAAATATCCGAGGAGGTAATGGGGATCAAACCCGGGCCGAAGAAGCCGTAGTCAGTGATGCTAACCACCAGACCACACCGGCGGTCATATGGCACATCCATAAATACTAATATTTTCAGGCAAAAAAAGAGAATAATAATAATAACAATAATAATAATAATAATAATAATAATAATAATAATAATAATAATAATATAAGAATAAGAATATTAATAACAACAACAAGGCATTTGATGATTTTGCATCTATTTTATATGAAGGTTGAAAGACAGCTGGAATGTATACAAATGTGTATCATGAAAAATGATTAAGTAAGGGCAATATGTTTTTGCATTTTCGTCATTTTCAAGAGATAAGTAATTTAGATCCACACAAAACACAGCATAACTGCTAAGGAACTAGACTACATTTCCAGTGGAGGTACAGAAAGTAGACAATCGTTCTCATTTGAGAATCTCCGTCAAGTTCAACACTGGCATCCATTAAATTGCTTTTGAAAATTGAGACAAGGAAGCGAAAAAAAGGTTGCCAAAGTGATATGTGAGGGACATGGAGGATCCTTTTCACAAATATAGAGATTGCGAATTTAAGGTGTGATATTTTAATCACCCCTAAGGTAAAATGTACACAAGTTACGTGAGAAAATACTGTACTAGAAATTACTCAACAACCTAAAAAAGTTAAAAACCACAGACACCCTAGTTTTTGGTTGGTTTGTATATATGGTTATTTAACGACGGGGATGTACTGCAACTTAGGCCTGTGACTGTCGCCGGTGTGCTGGAATTTTGTCCCGCAGGAGTTCTTTTACATCCCTGTAAATCTACAGATATGGGCCTATAATTAAAATATTTCATTTCCATCAGATAAGGGTTTACCAGGCGAAGCTATTTATTTGTGGCGTGTAATTCAAGTGATTTAGGTTTTAATAAATACAATGATTTAACTCTTATGCCCTTAATTTTTAATTTTTGAAATAATTATTAGCGGGCGAAGCCGCGGGCACACGCTAGTTGTATAATATTTGAGCTGGTGTTTCCAATGATGTAATGGAAAAACGAGTTGAAATATCATAATAGATAATCATGCAGTATTAGTAGCTTTTAAGAAAATTGAAAAATTAATTATCACCACCAAAACATCAATATTTAAGAAAAACTTTTATATTCATAATCAGCATCACCAAATTAAGCAATGAACACACGAAAAATAAGATAAACAAAATTACATAAAATTTGTTCACGTTGATATATTTTTTATATTTATTTCAGAATAAATTGTGGTGTTCAATACAACTCATCAGAACTGAAGATGGTGCAGCAAATACGCCGAGATGCATTTTCTATTTAAATAATGACACATCTTGGTTCCACACAAAAGAATCCAGCTTTCATCTACATCTTTATATGTTGTTTTTGAGTGGATCAAGATAAGTTGTGTGTTAGGGGTTAAGGTGGAACTTTGTTACATATTTAAGATATGGGTCTGTCAAATTTATGCGCACAAAAATGCCATTGATCTGGCCCAGCAATCTTGGGCACAGAAAGCCAGTGTCTGAAAAGTTTAAATAGTGTAATGTGGAAATGAGAAGTAGTGTAAATGAACTAAGAACATAGCTCCTCCTTCTCTATCCCATTTCTCACCAATCACCAATGTTCCCTGCATGCAGGTTACTCAAGCGAGCTGTACAAGTGCCCATATACAACAACACAAGCCGTTAATATGAAAGGCTAATTTTTTTTATCTCTCTCTGTAATGAAGAACTAATGATAGGCTAAATATGAGGATAAGTTCTAACAGTTCCCTTGTTAGTAAATAACACATTTAGTTGCCAATGCACAAAGTATCCATTTGCTCAAAATCAATAAAGAAAGATATTTCATCAAATCCAGGTGTTTGGTGCTACCCCCAACCAAATGTAATCAATGAACTGTGTTGGCACAATACTTTTCTCCTAAAATACTTTTTTAGTACGTGCTCTCTAAAACAGCTGCTTGTCGAACTGGTAACATCCAAAAAATTGTATTTTAGCAACCTAGGCCGTTAAAACTGCATAAAACTTTAACATGGATTTAAGCATTTATATGGTCACAAAACAATAAATTTAAGCGAACATGTTTCTTTATGATAATCAGAAACTTTATCAGAGATTTTTGCAAAACAGGATAGCCTACTTCATCATATAACAACAAATATAAACCAACAACTTTTCACATCTTGGTTCACAAGAGAAACATTGCTTACCATGGGTGCATTAGCATTTAACTGCAATATATTCCTTCTCATAATGTACTGCTGCCGAGATTTGATCCAATTCAATGTTTCTGGTTTGGATTGAAATTTCCTCGGGATTATCATTCATATTTTCACAAGCTTTTCATAAATACTAGTTCGTATGCATTATTGTTTACACAAAGCGACTCATATATAATGCATCTAGACCGCATTTCGCATTGGTACAGTTCGTTGTTGTTCTGGGATTCAGGTGGCTGTGGGAATGGGACGTTAACAAATGGCTGACTACCTTTCAGTTTAATTAATATAATTATATGATAAAAAGATGTGATTAAAATTATTACAAAATCAGTGAATACACATTAAAAAATTAAATCACAATGTTTCAACTCTGCCCTCGAGTCTTCATCAGGTGACTCCTCACACAGTACTGTGGGCAGTACTGAGGAAGACTCAAGGGCAGAGTTGAAAAGTTGTGTTTTACTTTTTTAACGTGTATCCACTGATTTTGTAATAATTTTAATCACATCTTTTTATTATATTTGACTCAGTGGAAATTTGGGATCGATATGGAAGTTTTAAAATTATATGGTATTTTTGTTTCATTTCATACAATTTAGAGCTTTTATTAAAAAATATTGTATGCACCACGTAAGCAAACACTTTATCGGACTCATCCAGTATTTCGGCCACGGCTTACGCCTCGTCCGCTATACTAGATTCATCCACTAAAGCGTTATTTTGCGTACTTGATACATAAATAGCTATAAACACAAAAATGGGAAGGAAATTTATAAGAATGGAATTTACAATTTACAATATTATTATGATGTAGAATATAAAATTTATTTCTAAATGGGACCAAGAATTGTACAATAATAAGAATATTGTTTTAAAAATACAACTTTCAAAAATCATCACAGAAAACTAGACCTTTTCTAATATTTCTTGCAACCTCTGTTCACATTATGAAATACTATTACTGCCTCCTGTTGTTTTTCCTCTACAGAAAGTAATACAGTATACGTAAACGTGGGGAGCAAACACTGAAAATCACCACTGCCTATTTATTTTTATCAAATTATAGGGTGCAGCATTTATCGTTTCTAAGTTTCAAAACCGTGTAACACATTTATTTAACAAAGAAATAAGCTACAATGAACATTTTTAAATCTCTTACAGTTTGGATTTGCAATTCTGGTCTTACTTTTTGAATACGATGTCCTCGAGATGCCCCTCATGAACTTAAACACATTGCTGCAATCTCCCTCATATATGGGCCATTACGCGATGTGTGGTGTTTTGCGTAACATGTTCAATTTCCTGCTGAATTGCATTTTTAAGACTGTTAATGTCAGGGAGGGCAAGAGCAAAAGCTTTAAAACTTCAGGTAGCCCCACAGAAAAAAATTTGGTGGACTAAGGTCGGGAAATTTGGAGAGCCAGGATATCACCAGACCTGGAAAGAATTCTGCCGGGGAAAGCAGCATGCAGCATGTCCATTGAAAGACGTGCGGTAGGCTATGTGCTGAAGCAACATTCTTTTGAAACCACAATCTCTCAATATCCCAGTTACGATGTGTCAACTCTGGTAGGAAGAAAGTTTGCAGCATGTGATTGTAACATTCAGAGTTGACAGTCACCAAAGCACCATAAGGGACAATAACACCCTGCGCTGCAATGGCACACCACACCATGACCTTAGGACTGTGAAGAGGCTGCTCGTGGATTATGCGTGGATTTGCAGGAAATTGCAAATGTTACGCAAGACACCACACATCGCATAATGGCCAGTGTACAAGGGAGATTGCAGCAATGTGTTGAAGTTATTGGAGGACATCTCAAGGACATCATATTCAAAAAGACCAGAATTGCAAATCCAAGACTGTAAATGTTCAATGTCGCTTATTTCTTTGATAAATAAATGTGTTACAGAGTTTTGAAAATGGGAAACGATATATGCTGCACCCTATATTACAGGTCTGGATGCCTAAAATCCGGCCTTTATAAAACAACCAATTTGAGATCATCCAAACTCTGATATTTCTGAGTGCCCTAATCTAAACTAACCTAACCCAAATCAATACAAATTTGAACCGTGTTAAAGCTAGTAACATTCTATAACATTTACTGTAAGATTACATAGGAATTAATTATACGAGGGTCATTCAATAATTCCGGGGTGTGCGGGCAAAGAGAGTTAAGTCCACCATCCTAAAAATTGAGATATGTCCATAGAGTTATAGATAAAAATGTTCTCGACATTTGTGTTAAGTCCAGTAAGTCATATTCAAAGTTGTACGGTAGTTATGGATGTGTGCCTTATAGGTTTATCCACCTCTAAAGCTATGTTGGGCTGGTATAGTGTGTTAAGTCACTCTAATTCTCAGTAACAAGAAAGTGGACTTAACTCTCTTTGCCTGCGCACCCCGGAATTAAAGAGACAAACTGACCTGGAGTAAAAACTGTTTATTTTTACAAAACAATACTTTCTCTACTTTTCAACATAATCCCCATCAACATTTATGCACTTGTCCCAATGGGTTACTAGCTTTTTTTATACCGGCTGCAAAGAACTCTTTGTCTTTGTGTCGGAGTCAATTTCCCACAAATTTCTTGACATCCTCGTTATCCTGGAACTTCTTCCCACGTAATGCCTCCTTCAGTGGACCAGAAAATGGAAATAGAGTGAGGAAGTTGCAACTTTAACAGGCCGGCAAGAACGTGTTTGTCGGTCACTGATTGTCGACCACTTTTGAACTGTTCTACCCACTTGTAAAAATTTCCACGGTTCATACAACTTTGACCATAAACTTTACTCATTCTAGAGTATATATTAACTGGTTTTTCACCTTTAGCAATCAAAAAACGAATGACAGAATGTTGTTCAAAACTAATGTGGAATTTTCAAGAAGATCCGACAACATTAAACTTAATTTTGAGGTTATAAACAGAGCAATGTTGATCCATCAGCTGATTAGAACTCATCCCAGTGATGCCAACTTAAATTCCTAAATGTACCAAACTTGTACTACCAAAGGTCTTTTCCCCAGACCAATTTCTCTCTTAAATTACTGAATGACCCTTGTACATAGTCCTAAGGTAAAAACTAAAGGAGTGAAGTTTAAATGTGTTACAAACTATAATATATATGTTATGACTTCACTGTGTTCTTCCCAATATCAGTATCTACATAGCAATAAAGTTTTCATGGAAATATTTGGTTATTTTGAATGACTAAATAGGCCTACAAAAGGACCCACATTGTAATTTTTTTAAAAAGATATTAAACAATTTTTATAATTTTGAGAAGGGATATACTACAGGTTGCCATGGGCGTACAGCGAAATTCTGTTCGGAGGGGGTTGAATATAATGATGTCTCAGCTCCATGTACTTGCGCACATTGTAACTTAATGCACTATTATTCGTAAATAAACAGTTGTATTGCGCTCATTAGTACACTATAAATAATAGGCCTTTTGTTAGTTATGCAGCACAGTATTTCAAACTGTTTTCTTTAGGTATTTGTCCACTTATTATTTTAAATAGTTTATAATTAAAACCTTTCTTTTGAGAAATTATCATAGTAGGCTACGGTAGGATGTAATACATGCATAGGGCTATAATCCACATGATTTCTTTCTGCGTAGCACTATGAATCACTGTATCTATATTCTGTTGTTTCTGTATCGGCAATTTGATTGGAGAAGTAATAATTTCCTTTAACTACTTGTGCTGGTTTCTGGGGCTAAGTCCATTCCAGAAAATTTGGTTTTACGTATTGAAAGTTGAGATCACACCACATAAATATCCAGGATATCAAATCATTTATGAGAAATTCCAAAGGAAATTTTGTATTATTTAATAAGAATAGGCCTATGCTTTACTGTACAGAAGAAGTTATTTCAGATCATTTGCTCATTGAGATTACATATGTACATTATTATTAAATAAATTACGAGAGTATAGTAGACTATCATTAATGAGAAATCGAAATTTACAAGTTTTTTTTTTTTAATAGGCTACTGCTATGTTATGTAAGGAAATATAATAAAAAAAACCAAACCATTTTTTTTAAATTATTGAACATGATGATATAATCCTAAAACTCGCAGATATTTTGGGAAGGGTTTTCAACCCCCTCAACCCTCCCCCACCGTACACCCATGCAGGTTGCAATGGACACAGTCAACATGCTTATTTCCATCTAAGTCACTAAAGAAGACCTCAGAATTCATATTGGGCGAGTTTCTACTATTACTTGATCCAAGATGTGTAGGGAGCAAAAGTAAATCACCAAATATGAAAGTAAAATGCACAGTTCGTTTTTCAGACTGTTTAGTCGATTACATACAGTAAAGTCAAATGAGATTTCTTTCTTTAGACTAAGCGCCAAGGGTCCCAGGTTCGATTCCCAATGTTCCAAATTTCCAATCTGTATCTTCTCGACGCTCAACAAACCTTTTCCTTTTCGTTTCTTTATTGGTGATGTAAGTTCTGAAGGCCCTGGCTCGCAATTTTCTTCTATAAAATTAGACGCCATGCCTATTACTTTTACTTACAATATGTGGTGTACTTCATCACACATTATGTAAATGAAAAGCACAACTAAGTTAATTAATTATGTTATAAAATACGTCTTGTATTTAGTAATCTTTGTCTCTTGTTTTCCGATAAAAACAAGTGAAATTTTACAAGTAAGAATCAGCTTGAAAAATTTTATGTCATAACTGGGATTTGAACACGGATCTTCAGCTTAACGCGCTGATGCTCTACCATTGAGCTACCATGACAACATGCCTTGTATTCTGAATCAGTTGAGGAATTTGATGTTGTACTGGCATGTTGTCATGGTAGCTCAATGGTAGAGCATCAGCGCGTTAAGCTGAAGATCCGTGTTCAAATCCCGGTTATGACATAAAAATTTTCAAGCTGATTCTTACTTGTATTAATATCCCAGACATGGATTTAATGTCTATTTCCTTTCCCTCCACTTAAGTGAAATTTTGTTTGCTCGAGATATGTTGTAAAACATGTAAGCCTATGATACAGTGAGTCTATTTTATGAGGAAACCTCGCATCACTGCCGCATTGCCGCGCTAGCATTTTACAAAGCATACAAGCGGTTAGTTGCTTCGGTGTGTTGTAGTGAGACGCTTGTCTATTGTTGTCGTGTGTTACATAAGACAATAATCGAAAATGTATACAGTTGAACAGAGAATTTATTTGGTGGAATGTTACTTATTGAGAAATAATCTTAGAAGGCGCATTCGGAGATTTTCTGTACCATCCCTACAAAATGGCGAGTAATAAGCCTCTACATGTAAGCCTATTTTGATAATAAATTGGTTGAGTTATTCTATTTTGTATTGTTTCTAAAGTCTTGATTTGCCGGTAGTAACGGAACACGGTCCCCACTGGTGCAACCACAACAGCGGGGAACGTATGAGCAGGGGCAACACTGTTAAAAAGTTTCCGCATAAAATGGATTCCCTGTATCAATACGAAAGCAAGCAACTCACTTAACAGAACTTATGTTTACACAATTACATAAGATGTAAATACAGTGGAACCTCGTTAAGACGTTTTCCTAGGGACTGAGAAAAATATACGTCTTAAGCAGGAAAACGTACTACTGAAAATTAAAAAAAAAATCGTAGGGAGTATGTAGATAGGCCTATGTTTTCTAAGTTGCTCAGAACCACTCAAAAGTGCATCCTAATGACTCAGAAATACCCATATTGACACACAGGAGCTTCTATGCCAAGCCATTAGTTATGCGAGATTTAAATTGTGTAAACAAATACATAGGCCTAACGATTTTATTTGAAAAAATTAAACAAGTTGCAAAAATTGAAGGAATGTATGGGAGCCATATTTAATGAAAAACCATACGAAATTCACACAAAAAAGCATCCACTTTATTCTAAAACATCACACATGAAACAAGTTGCACTCCACAATCTATTAACAAACATAAAATAACTGGAAGTGTAATTGTTCAAAATTTCAGACGTGCCTGAATGTTAGCGAACAAAGTCAAATTGCTAATGAAATGTGATCCTATACCCATGTGAGAAGCATGATCTGCTTTTTTAGCCTACATTTCATCAAACATTCTAATATTTTCTTCTCGACACCACACGAACCGTAAGAAATTTGAAACATATTTCACTACCTAGAGAACACAATAAAAATATCACGAAAAAAAATGGCGACTACACAGCTGATGCTGAAAAATCTGCATGACGTCAAAATGACCAATGAGAAGCAAACACAATGGCTGCCGATTGGTGTCCAAATGACCAATGAGAAGCAACTATAATGACTGATGATTGGTCCCATAGAGCAAAGAGTACAAGAATTCTGACATAGAGATTACACGATCGGACACAAACAAAGCTTGTGTTTGGCAAAGTGTGGTTGGCGAGCCAAATACGAACGTACTAAGCGTGAAACCAAAACGTGTTAAAGAAACATTTAAACATGTAATTATTAAGATTGGGGCCGGGACTTCCAAAAAACGACTTACTATGCGGGAAAACGTAGTAATGAGGAACGTGCTAACGAGGTTCCACTGTAATTGTATAATGTGAGAGGAATGGAAGTAAACATCTGACTGAGCTTGTCACACTATCGTGAAGTAGACGCTGCTGCGATTAACCATACTTTTGCTCCGTAGACATCTTGGATCAAGTATAATCAAAAGTTTACCACATACCCAAGACCCAAAACCATACATAAACAACGCTAAAATAGTACAAGATGTGTAGACTTACATTACATAATTAAATTGAGATCATTCAGTATAGTAAGCAACAAAAATTGTATCTTGTAAATTTGTTAAAAATTTTCACAACTTCCCTGTAGCAATGGTTGTGTAATACAGGTTTGCAATAGAAGTAAATGAACATGAATGCTGAACATATAACGAAAGCTTAACAAGTTACAATAATCTTACAAAATCTTGCAAATTATAAGCATTAAAGTGCAAATTGAGTAAAGGCAGTTATAACTCACAGCCGAGATTAGAGTTGTCATCTTCCGCCAGTACTTTTTCTACAAATTCATTTCCTTCTTCATCTTCTTCCCCCTCTTCTTCATTCTCCTCGCCGTCTTCCTTCTCGCTGCCTTCGCTGTTATCTGCCACATCGTCAGGCACTTCTTCTGGCTCCAACTTCCCAACTTCTTGCCTTTCAACGAAACTGTCAATTACCTACCAAAGAGAGACACAATATCACTTGACGAAGATAATATAACAACACAAATATTCAAAGAAAAATTGGTAATCAGATATGCCTAGATTCACAAATTGTAGTTATTATCAATAATATGGTGAACACCTTTTCTTTCAAACATTTCCAGACTGAAATATTCTCATTTTGTTTGTGAAAAAACACAAATTCTTTTAACAGACATACGAGGCATATCCATGAAGTAAGTTTCCCTAGGGCCACTTACACAAACAAAACAAAATTCCATGGAAATATTTATTGCAACAGCTATAGCAAGTGCTCAGCTATTTTTCAACATATTCGCCACAGGAATTGAGACTTTGTCATACCGTGGGTCCAACTTTTGAACACTTGTGTGCCGTCTAGGAATTGAACCACTGTGTGACAAGCATCTCCGCTTCTCTGTCAATCACTGTCATTTATTGAAGTGTAGGAAAAGATGAAAATCTCTGGGTGCGCAGTCCGAGCTGTAGGGTGGAAACTTCAACACCTCCCTGCAAGTCTCCTGTTCAGCTAGGAGATGTTTCAACATCCACCCTACAGCCCGAACTTCGCTCCCAGTGATATCCATCTTTTCCTACACCTCAAGAAATGACAGGGAATGACAGAGAAGAGGAAATGGTTGCCACACAGTGGTTCAAATCGCAAACGGAAGACTTGTACAACACAGGTATTCAAAAGTTGGTCCCACAGTATGACAAATGTTTCAATTCCGGTGGCGTATATGTTTAAAAATAGCTGAACACTGGCTGTGTCTGTTGCAATAACTATTTACTTGAAATTGTGTTTCGTTTTGGTAAACAGATCCAGGGAAACTTTCTTTGTGGATGCGCCTCATCAAGTTAAAACATAAGTTAATTGATAATGTATTAGTGAAAGTAAAACATTCTGCAAAATTCAAAATCATTTGTGTCTTGACTTTGTGTTTACTGTGGCTGAGTACATGCACTACGCACCAAAAAATTGTTTTTAAAATAATCATACCAACATGTGAATCTAGCTAAATTGCTAGCGTTGTTTATATTATCTGTACATAAATACCATAAATATTAATAAAAATTCAATAACAAAGTTGTTGACAGTTGCTATAATATAAGTGTAAGGAACAAACAAAAAAAAAAAACAAAAAACAAAATTCAACTGAAATTAAAATAATCTTATGTCTAGAGAAATTCAAGTAGAAATCAATTTTCGCTGTATATCAGATTTGAATTTAGCACTTAACCCCATTCCTATGAATTTATTTTATATTTTCTTTCAATAAACAGCTATTTTGGTATTTTGGTACCCAGTAGTGTATAAAACATCCAAATTGGTCCTGAATTCCACTGTGTCAAACACAATTAAATAAAAGACGTATTTAAAAACATTTCTAAAAACAGTGGGTAAAGGTTAAATAACACGATATTTCGACTCCTCCCTAGAGTCTTCCTCACGTGACACACCACATTGGACTGCTCATAAGGAAGATTAAATTTCGTCATGGTGGTCAAACGAGTTACCATGACGAAATTTAATCTTTTCCCACACTTCCAGATCTTTTTGTTTATTAACTGATTTATGCCCGGTTTCTACAAACTTGTGAATTACCTATGGGTAAATTACCCATGGACAAATTAGTTCCATTTAACCTACAATGGTATAATGAGCAAGGCCTTGGAGTTGTACAGTTAATTTAATTCAGAAGGCTTTGATTCTCATTGTTATTGATCCTATGAAAGGTTAAATTTTATCCAGCCATCCATGAAAGGACAAATTAACCCAAAGATTTACCCTTGGACAGATCTAGCCCGAGTTTGTAGGAACATTTTTTCTGTCATTTTCATATTTACCTAGAGGACATTTATCTAGAAACTCGCCACAAGTGTAAGTGATTGCTATCTTTAAATTATTTGTGTTTGTGTGGTGTTATTCTTGTGTAAATTGTGTAAATTCTGTGCATTAGATAATTTACCCATAGGTAATTCGCGAGTTTATAGAAACCGGCCATTAATAGATTTCAAAAGATCTGGAAGTGTGGGAAAAGATTTATATGAAAAAGTATGAAGATAAACTGATGAATTTTGAAATACTGCTAGAAGAAAACTTGATCAAGAAGTTTGTTAAACCAAAACCAGAAGGCGCCAGTGTTCTCCAAGCAGAAAATAAGACAGTTGACAAGCAGTTGAAAATGTGGGCAAAGCCCATGAAAGGTACGTCCTGCAAAAATGTAAGGAAAAGTGAAGCCTAAAGTGTTTAAAAGTCAACAACTTAGTTAATTACATTTATTGTTCCTCTTTCTCTTCCTAGAGTTTTTGAAGTAAAACTTATTTTCTCGCGGTTGGGGTAGATCGGAAAAATCACAAAATCAGTCACAAAATCAGTCACACTCAAAACTACGTGTTTCGGAGCGGACTGCACAGAAAACAATCAACTCAATGATTAGGAGTAATCAAAGGAAATTTTTCAGACATTACTTCCTCAATGGCAATAGACAATTCCTAAGCAATCTAAAGGTATATTATCTATGTTATGGAACCCGGAGGTTCATTACCGTGCAAATCCAAAATTAAAAATCCAAAATTAAAAAATACAAATTTTCAAAACTAAAAAAAAAAAATTAAAACATCCAAAAATTAAAACAATAAACTCAATGATTCAACTTAATGATTAAGCTTATCCAAAATTTAAATAAATTATCCGACATTGGTAAAGTGTGTTAAAACCACCGCCTTCTCGAGAATTACACTGAATCTTTCTTTTCGTTTGACTGTGTACATTTTGAAAAAAGTTGAACAGCACTATAATCAACAAAGTCGTAGCAGAAAACGCATACGATTTTAAATGAAGTGCATGATAGAACTGATACGTATGAACCTATATTAAAATCTATTTTGCCTTATGCAAACTATAAATCTCATAAAAAGGCACACACAGACTTTAAAAAACCGAAATCAATTGCAGAAAGAACAAGAGGATACAGTGAGAGGATGAAAGTGACAAAGAAAAGGAAAATTGAAGAAAATACATGAAGTGTAACGGCCAAAACTGCAGCAGAACGCAAGAGAGAAAGCCGATCACGAAGAATAGCATTAGAAAATGCTCGTGAAGCATCAGTAAGTGAAGTGCATGATAGAACTGATACGTGTGAACCTATGGTAAAATCTATTTTGCCTTATACAAACTATAATTCTCATAAAAAGGCACACACAGACTTTAAAAAACCGAAATCAATTGCAGAAAGAGCAAGAGGATACCGTGAGAGGATGAAAGTGACAAAGAAAAGGAAAACTGAAGAAAATACATAAATAAATAAAGTTCTACTTCTGTCGCGTGGCGTTCCACGCACTCTCTTTTTTCTTTCTCCTTTGTAGAGAGGGAAATCATTTAGCAGCACTGACTATATGTCTACACATTCCTCCAATTAAAAAGTGTTACTGTATTGTTTAAGATGTCTACTGGTAAAATGACAAGTGTCAAATCCAGTAGACTCTTTTGTAATTTTCTTGGTGCAATAAATATATCATACCTCCTGGATCCGGACTGCACTCTCCTCGCAGTTTTTCTGCAACCGAGCATGCAGTTCTGGGTCCTCTTCAGCAGGATCATATTTATCCTTCAAGAAGTCCGATACTGCATCCCAGGATTCATACTGTCTTTTCTTCTGCAACTGGCGACCAATGGCGAGGAATGCACTCTGAGCTGTTTAAAAGAAGAGTGTATTATTATTCCTAAAGCATTGTTACAGCTCCAGTAAACAGACATGCGGCAAATTCCTGATCGTTCATGCACGGTTCTTCCTCAACAGAGTGGCACGATGTAGCAGCGTATGTTTATGGGTGTCTGTTTCCTTCATTATCCTACATCTAGTACCCATAATCTGCAGTATACATACATTCCAAAACCCTGCCTTTTCACTTGTATATTTCCAAATTTTAAAATGGTCCCAAATTTTCAAAAGAAAACTGGAGAATGGTGCACTCGGGCATTAGTGTAAAGACTGTAACTTAAAATATACATGGAAAACTAAAAAGAGGAGTTAGATGTCACTAACAGAATGGAATACATACATTTTAAAACACTCCACTGGGGTCGGTACTAGACAGACTAAAAAAAATTACTTTTAGATTAATTACAAAGAACTTACCGATTCTGCGCAATGCTTCAGGTTTCAAATTTTTGGTAGTTTCTACTTCTTTCACTAACTTCAATATGTCATGGAAATCGGGGAACAGGCCAGTCTTGTTAACGAACTTCTCAATACACCTGTTAATCTCAGGGTAATCAGTTCCTGAAAAAACAAACAAATTTGATTTAAAAAAAAAAATAATCATTTTGCACTTTGCAAAAGACAGTCACAGGCACTTCAGTAACTTAAAAGGAGACTTGAAATAGGAGCTAAGTTGTTGTACACTGTAATTGGTCATAGAGTAGCATACCATTTCAAGAAGTATATTGTATTATATATGTGTATGTATCATGCCAACCCCGTTACCCTGACGGCAATATTGTGCCCCACCACTTGACATGCTGAGGTGTGAGTGATGACGGAGGGGAAACAAAGTGGTGGCATTAGCCTGTCGAAATACACCCAGGGGATTGCCAGACTTAACGTTCCCATCTGACGGATGAATCACTATCAACAGTGACATATGCCTCCACGTACACCCTGCAGAGAGGTTTGGGAATGAACCAGGTATAAATTGAATCACTTAAAAAATTACACATATACAATGGATCCTTTAAAAATTGACATAAGATCCTGTGGGTCTTCCTCAGGTAGGCCTACATTAAAAAAGGTACCTGAGGAAGACCCACAGGTGGGGTCGAAACATTGTATGTCAATTTGTAAAGGATCCATTGTATATGTGTAATTTTTTAAGTGATTCAATTTATCTATAGACAATGGAAAAATACACATATACAATGGAACCAGGTATATTTGGTGCACAGATTAGTTAAAATCTGTACACTACCACTTCTCCTAAATCCAGCAGCCCTCGAGGACAGATTAAAAAATTTGCCCCTACCAGGAATCAAACCAAGCCCACCAGGTAGAAAAGTAGACATGTTGCCAACTGCATCACATGTTTTACTGTACATACTCGAACATACACATGCGTCATCCCGAGTAGCATCGCATGAAATAAGTCCACATCTATCTGAAGAAATGAATGTCGCACGCTGCGAGATTCATTATTGCCATGCTACTTCGATATGAAGACTTGAACTTGTTTATTTGGGATTTCAAATGCGTGGCGCACAACCTGCATCCAACTATTGCGACTCGCTTGCTACGCTACTTCGGTGTGAATGCTCCCTTACAGGATGTAGGCCTAATATTGAGTTGGGTCTAGTACGTAAACTTCACTTTTCTATAAATACCTGAACTAGTTTCGAAGATCAACCAGATTAACACCAACAGTTTGTGTTAATCTAATGATTATGAATAACGATGGTCTTCGAAACTGGTTAAGATATTTATACAAAAAGTGAAGTATACATGCTAGACCCAATTCAATATTATGGCCTGTATAATATAGCTTTACTGTGTAAACTTCCAATACATTTTCTTACTTTCTTTCTTACACATTTCTTACTTTCTCATATATACATAGTATAGAGAACCAAGGTTTCCAGGGTGGAAGTCGCCACACCACAAAGTCCCCCAAAGTGGCGTACAGTTAATTATTTCAGGCCGTGAATTACTAAAGACATATTTTCAATTTTTTTTATTACATTTTTCTGAAAACACTGTACTTGATTTCTACACGTTTGCTGGTAAAGTGGAGTCAGAATATACCATACATACTCCAATACTACCCACATATTTTTTCAAACAACGCGAACGCAAAACTAGGGTGCGAGTATTATTTGAATACTGGACTCCTCCCATCTGAATTTTGACATTTCATACCATATCAGCTCAATATAACACGATGCTTTGTAGTAGTATCACAGTATAGTATAACAGTAGCGAAGCTGTAATTAAAGGAAAATGAGACAAAGAAGATGCTTTCTTATGCACATGGTCTGCTGGTGAAACAAAGCTTTACACGTATAGAAGCCGAGCAAACAGTGCAGTACAAGCAGAACCACTAATTCGGAGAAAGTTTAGTAAAGTTTGGTGAATTTCTACACGACTTTGACCTTGGGTCGGACACACATCATTGCGTGTGGATTCCCACCGAACAGCTGGAGAATGGTGATGTTGTGTGAATAAGATGGCGAGATTTCGGCTGGCTGTTACCATGCATTTTATTTTTATAATTACAATTTAGCCTACCATATTTAATTTTTATGATATGTAATGTTAATTATAACTGTTTAATTAAAAATAAAACTGAAAAAATAATTTTATATATGAGCCAATAGTTTTTTTTAATTTGGGTGCAGGTATTAATCTGGGGCGGGTAGTATTCGGGTATATACTGTATATTATTATTCACAGAATTATCGGTTGTTTATCAATAGGGCCCTGATTTATTGGTGAAATAAAATGGCTGATTTCGGTATTAACTTCGGTGGGTATTTCGTGAAATAAATTACTTATACTACATTGGGAACACTGCGCACAGATAAACTCTGCTTCTTTATTTACATGAACTAATACCTCCCTCCCTCATTTCTATATTCTTCTGCCCTTGTATGAATTGAAGTAACTTTCGATTTAGTCATGATTAGAGTTAATTTTCAAATATAATGAAGAGAAATATTATCGTAATTTCTACTAAACACCATCAGATAGCAATTTGCAAACAGAAGTGCCAACCATACCATTGTGGATGAAAGATGAAATCTTTTGAATACAAGTAACAAACATTCTACACTCTTCTGCTGTAATCGATCATAGGCATCGCCAGTGGCGGACGCAGAATTTTTTTTCGGGGGGGGGGGGATTTGAATAAGTAGAAAGAATACTAAAAAAATTAATTAACTTAGTTTATAAAACTGGCCACTTAGAGTGCATATATAGCCATTTTTTTTTCAAATTTCGGGGGGGGATCTATCCCCCCAATCCCCCCCTCTGCGTCCGCCACTGGGCATCGCTAACTTGGCAAAGAGATAGCAGGAAAGGAGTGTACTCAACAGTACAAACCAAGTCACAGACAATCTTTGCGTAGATTCTGCAATCTTTGTAATCGATCACAAATATCGATATATCGGTAAATCTTCGACAGCCACAGAAACAGCAGAAAAAAGCATGCTGCTAATAAATAAAAAATACAGTACACCAAAACACAATATTGTGAATGTAAGACACATTTTCGTGCTCATTTCTCACTTTACGGACAGAAGGGGCATATTTCGCGCTTGTAGACACATTTTGCAGAATCGAGTAAATTTTGCGATATTTCGTGGATTCAATTTGGTTCATATTGGTATTTAAGCATATAAAAGCTAAATAGAGCTAAGGGAGGTTGTTTTACAAAATTTCGCACTTATCATTGTTACCAAAAAATACGGCCCCTACTTATCAATCCATAGATACTGAGTCTCTGCTGTGTAAAATATGGAGTAGTTATTCAGATGGTTGGTGACTTTCATGCTTTTTGGAATGGCATGGTTGGCACCGTCCACTTTAGCAGCCATTGCTAAGACAAACATAGACTGCTTCATGATTACCTGAGAATTCTATGCGCCTAGACATTTTAACTGGATCAACGTCCCCAGTCAGCTGACATAACATCTTGTGGATCTTGCAAAATCTGTCTTTATACCTGCAAATACACAAAACAGTGAGTGCTATAAACCCAGACTATTTATCCAGTATATCACAATTTAGTGTTTCCATAATCTGCAAAATTTACAGACTAATCACATGATTGGCCACCACTGCATTAGTATATCTTTATGCGTAACTTCAGGGTTAACAACGAAGTTCCTTAGTTTAGCATTTTTTCAAATGTTAGAAGTCAGTAGCGGCCATGCCCTGGGACATTTTATGCTGTAGCAGGAAAAATTGAATCCATAGAACAAAAATCTCCTAATAATCTCTATACACAGGTAAAATATTTTGGTGTTATTCATTGATACTCTGTATACCCTATAAAAGCATTTACTAGATGTAAATATGGTAGGAAAAAATTGCAGAATGGTTAAATCTCAGTGTGCACACTTTAACATTTTAACACATTTGGAATTGGGCCTATGAAAATAAAGTAGTCATTACCTCTCAAGCTTGATGTACGCAGAGTCATTATCGTCATCAAAGTTGACTTCCCTCTCCTCCAGTCTTCTTATAACTTTATCCACTTTCTAGGGGGGAAAAAAAAACAATGTTGCATAAAACATACCTTAAAAGCAAATATTTCAAAATTGATCAATTTTGTTGTCATCCGTTAAAAATAAATTCCAACAAACGGGTCCACTAACGACTAAAAATGAATACAGAATAATACAGACTCTATAGACCCTATAGATAACGTAGCTATATGTTCTGAGCTGCCTCTTATTCATTAATAACTACACTGTTAGTGGTAATATACATAATCATTTTACTAGTGGCACCATTTTAGAAAATTTTCTTTCATGCACTTAAGTTTAACTTCCGAGATAGTTCATTTCTCTTGTGACTATTATTTATGGGGGAACTTGAAAAATAAAGTGAATACATACATTAGAGAACTTAAAGACAATATCACAAGAGAAATTAACTCTATCTCAGAAGCTGAACTTATGCACGTGAAATTATATTTCTTAAAAAGGTGCTAGTGTTGTGTGGATGCAAGAGGAGAACATTTCCAACATCTCTTGTGATGAGGTACGTGATTATTTTCATTGTAATTTTAACTGTAATTGTGAGAACCTGAATCATTACACCGTTAGGCTCAGCTTTATTTTGCATAGATATTTCACCCGATTGCTTGGGAGTTAGAGCAATGGCTGCTGCGATCCAGAAACCCGCATGACTGGCTAACTCTTACGTGAAACACACTGTATGTATTATTCCAAATGAAAACTGCAGGTATAATGAGCATTATGCCAAATTGTAAGGGGCGATGGGCTTACCACCTGTCCCTCTGCCCTCTCTAGGGAAAGAGGCATAACAAAATTCACATCGGTAAACAGAAACCTCCACTTGAAGGCCCTTCGCCTCAATATGGGGGCATAGGATTCGAGAGAGAGAGATGCTAAATTGTAAACATTCACAGTCTATTAAAATCACACTAGATTATAAGCATAGCCCTTAAAGGTAGGTCTGAAGCTAGAATAGTACTTAATAATTCAAACATTCGGAATTATCTGTGTTCCCGCTCCCACGGTAGCTCGCAGGCGAAATAAGGACACGGGGAAACCTCTCCGGTTTGAAGGATGCTACACTAAGTCAAGTTTAAATACATTTATTGAGCCCCTTGAAAGATACAAAGAGCACAATGGACAAAATGATAAATAGACCCTTTAAAATACAAGATGGAATTTTGTATCTTGCTTTACAAATAAATTCCTCTTCCTAGCGGTGCCGAAGAAGATGAAATGTTGATGAAGTCAAGGGGAGACGACTTAGTAAGCTCCTTCTGGAAAATAAGGCATGCTTGCCTTATAAGACTGATGAATAGCTCGGAGGACCAGAGCAGAGCAATTTTTATAGTCGCGCTTGCTCGGACGACTGAGAAAGAATTTCACTATTCTTGAAGTGAATGCGCACTATCAGCAAATTATTTTAAGGTCGACTTGCTGCTTCGACCGAAAAGAAGAACCTTTAGATGTTGCTTCGACACTGCAACTAAAATTAAGCACTCTGAAATATTCACTTCACAGCAGTACTTACAGTAAATCCTTTTACTTAATGAGTTACGCATTCAAGTCCATACGGTTTGATCAGGGAAGTAAAAAACTTGGCTTCACACATTTGTAATTAAATCACAAATAAATTACTTTGATGAATGTACTAAATTGCGTCTCTGCAATAACTAGGGCTGGGAAACTTCAAATTCCCAGCTCGACAATAATAACTAGATTCAGAATTCTGAACTGAAAACTAGCCTGGCGAAAACTTCGAACGAGTGAATAAGAATGAATAGCAAGAATGACAGACGTCACGACATGTGACGTAAAGCAAGAATCCCATTGGCCAAGAAAAACAATAAATAATTAATCTTGGAAATAAATCAATTAAGTTACATTAAAATACTAAAACATAAATAAGAGAATTAATAGCATTACTTCAAAACTGAATTGTTTCTTTAAAAACACAAAATTATGAATAAAATATACTAAAAAATAATCAGACTGAAACTTTGGGTTGGAGATTATAACATGACTATCCAAAAAATGAAAGATGCGACAGTCAAATGTCATTTCTTATGAGAATTGATGGGAGAAAGAACAAACAGATAAGTAAGTTCATATTTAAAATTATATTGAAGACACAACAAGAAAAATAAAACAAACGAAGACACAAGCCTGTTGCCATAGCAACACGGCGAATGACCTCGCGAAACCAGCTAATGCCTCAAATCCGGCCAGACACGAATGCTGGACGGAACATATTGCCCGCGATAATTTCGCTCGTGAAATTATCTAACAGAATGTGACGTCAAGCAAATTCGTGAATGCAAGGATTCGAGGCCAAAACAACTATCAAGTCGCAATAAAGTCAAAATCGGTGGAGTGGGATGCGTCCGGCATCAGCACTCTGAATGAAAGCAGGTGTCACTGTCCCTCTTCACTGACAGGCAGAGGAGCCAACTTGATGAGGGGCCTCTTATAAGTGCCTGAGACAGTGCGCACAGTGACAACTCTGACAAGGCCGTCTGGGCCTGGGTGTACTTGGTGCACCAGACCAAGCACCCACCTATGAGGAGGTACATTGTCCTCGAGAACCAATACAGGGGTACCCAAAGGAACGTCTGGCAGTACCTTATGCCACCTTGCACGACGCTGTAGCGTGTGGAGATAATCCACGGACCACTTCTTCCAAATACAAGTGACCATCTGCTGAAGATGGTTCCAACGGGAACGCAGGCTGTACCCACCAGAGAGGTCAGGACTGGGCACCGACACAATGGGCTTGCCAATAAGAAAGTGGCCGGGAGACAAATATCCAAAGTCATCCACGTCCTCAGATAACGACATCAAAGGACGTGAATTCAAGAATGACTCAATTTGTGTGAGAACAGTAGACATCTCCTCGTAAGTGTACTTACAGGACGAGGACATCCTCTTCAAGTGGAACTTCAAAGAGCGTACTGCCGCCTCATGAAGCCCTCCCATGTGTGGAGAGTGAGGAGGCAAGAAACGCCAATGAATGTTCAAATGCGCAGTGGCGTCTTGCACTGCGGAGTGATGTTCTGATGACATCAAAAGCCTAGAGAGGTTCTGCAGGTCGGCGTGGGCTCCGACAAAGTTTCTACCATTATCACAAGTGATTGAACTTGGAATTCCACGACGACTTGTGAACCTTGACAATGCCGCCAGGAAGGCACGTGAGGTGAGCGAAGTCACTAGCTCAACGTGTACGGCCTTCGTGGACATGCAGACAAAAATAGCAACGTAGGCTTTAGTAGTCACCTTGGACCGCGGGCCACCAAACTTGAGAGAGAATGGACCGGCGTAGTCCACACTAGAGTTTGTGAAAGGAGGGAGAGGATTTACTCTCTCAGGAGGCAGATCAGCCATCTTTTGCTGAAAAGCCTGAGCCTCAAAGCGGAAGCAAACACTACAGCGCCTCCGTACACTGCGAACCAGCTTGCGAATGCAAGGGATCCAATACGACTCTCGCAAGTGTGAGATGACTAGCTGAGGTCCTGCATGACCTAGATGCAAGTGCACATGGAGAACTAACTGCCTGGTGAAAGCATGCTCTGCAGGAAGTAATATCTGATGCTTGTTGTCAAAGGGTAGGTTGGACCGACTTAGACGTCCACCTACACGCAGGATGTTATCCTGAATAAAGGGGCATAGTTGCCGGATCTTACTAGAAGAAGGCAAATCTTGCGAGGAAGACAATGCTTGAATTTCCTTTCTGAAAGCATTCCTTTGAATGATTCTAATGCAAGAATGCAAAGCTTCAGTAAGCTCTGACGGCAACAAAGGGCCATTGATAGGTGACTTGAGTTTCAAGTAATTATTGATGAAACGTCGCACATAAGCCATGACCCTGATTGTTTTCAAATGTGAAAACTTAGTCAGCCATGGGCTTAAGCTAGAGGTTTCGATAGTGACTAGCGCTGCTATCTTCACCTCTGGGAGAGACGAAGACTCGAGCTCAGTGGGCAAACTGGGCCACTGAGTGGAGTCGGCAGTAAGCCAAGAAGGGCCTGACCACCACAGAGAGTTGTTAAGTAGGTCAGAAGGGGTGGCTCCCCTAGAGATGAGATCAGCGGGATTGTCCTTAGAAGACACATGCGACCAAGAGCCAATGGCAGTGAATTCTTGGACGTCCGCGACTCTGTTAGCCACGAAAGTCTTAAGTTTAGAAGGTGAATGGTTTAAGTCTGCAGTTAGGAAGGCTGAGTAATTGGAAGACATAGCCTTCGAGCATTCAGGCTCTTTTGGGCTTGCGTCAAGATAACGCTTAGCCGTGGATCGGCGTCGATGACCATTGGAAGTATGGCAACGCTGTGAAGGGAAAGGCGCAGAGGGCAGTTTCCCGGCGAAGTACCAACCAAGGTGCGAGTTCTGAATCGTAGGTAACTCACAGGTGGAAATTTGCCCTGGACACACCACTTGGGCGCAAATCTCCACTCCAAGAAGTAGATCGACACACTTAGGACGACTAAAGAATGGGTCAGCCAAGGGAAGATTCGGAGGAATGTTCCAATCTTTGGTCTCAATGAAAGAGTTCGGGAACCTTTTCTCCGAAATCTCCGGAACGACAATGGCCTGTGCATTGTAGCGCCATAAAGTCACTCGCGACTGAATCGTGATGCTGGTTAGCTTATGTGTGCTAACATTAGTGGACAAAATTCCCGCTAGCGTAGTCCGCTGCGCATGAGGAGCTAGTCCAAGACGCCTAAACAGCCTGTCGCTAATAAGATTGCAGTCTGAACCGCTATCCAGGAGGGCTGTGGCCTCAACAGGCGAGCCGTCTGAGTCCAGGATGCGGACAGTAGCAGTAGGAAGCAAGCAGCGCTGCTGGGTCTGACTAGAAGCCATAACACCTGCAGTGTTGGCAGCCTGGTGACTATCGCTAGTCGGGTCGTGGAGGAATGTGCTATGTCTCCCAGCACATCTCCTGCACTGAAAAGTCCTACAATTGTTGGCATGCCCTTGACTATACAGGCATACGCGACACAGTTTGCGGTCTCTAACAAACTGGTCTCTTTGAGCGAAAGTCATGCTCCTGAAGTCGCTGCATGAAAACAGGTCATGCACAGCAGTACGACAACAGAGACATTTAGGCCTCGAAGAAGAAGACTTTGACTTGGAAGGAGCCGGAGAGCTCGGAACTGACTTAGCAGCCTGACTTTTCGTGGCAGCATCAGTCATCTGCAGTATGCGAACTCGGCTTTCCAAGAAGACAAATAACTCCTTGAGAGTAGGGAGCTTCCCTATTTTGACAGATGACTCCCATTCTCTGATGAGGTTCATCGGAAGCTTGTCGATGATAATTCTGGTAATAATCAGATCTGACAACTCCACTTCTGTATTAAGGGAATTCAGTGCATGTACCGTGCTTATAAAATGATCCAGGTATTTCTGCAGGGATTCTGCAGAATACCTCTCAATCTGAGGAGGAGAGAAGAGATTGTCCAGATGGGTGTTGGCGATTAGCCGGTCGTTATCAAACCTATCAATCAAAGTCTGCCACGCCACCTGGAAAGTCGCAGCAGAGACAGGAATATTCTGAATGACCGTACTAACCTCTGATGACAGGCAGGACTTCAAGTACTGATACTTGTCCATGTCCGAAATGTGCCTGTGTTGAATTACCAACGACGAGAAAGTGTCACGAAACTCGATCCACTCAGAGGGGTTCCCATTGAACTGAGGAAGACGGATTTCGGGGAGTTTCGGTAACAACGGCGTGACAGGGTCGAGCGAGGAGCGCTGACTGGCAGTCTGCGCCTGCTCGGGTTCATATAGCTGTTTCTTTTCAGCTATCATGGAGTCAAAGAAACTGATGACTTTATAATAATCAGATTCCACTGCGTGAAAGTCGAATTCATGATCCTGGTAGGCCTCGTCAATGGCCACCTGAGCATAATCTGACTTATAGGCCTTGAAGATCTCTACGAATTCAGAGCGGCGAATGCGCGCCTCATGAAGCGTAGTGAGATCTTCGATTTCGTACTCTCGCATAATCTGCATTTGACGCAGAAATTGCGATTGCAAGTACTCGAAGCGTCTTATTTTAGCCCTTTGGGCAGCTTCGGCCTGGGCGTGGGCTTCGGCTCTCTTAGCCTCAGCTTCCTCACGGGCCAGGGCGAGCTGGGCCTGAGCATGCCTTTCTGCAAGGGCCTGCTGGGCCAGGGCCTCCTTGTCAGATAAGGCCTGAAGAAATTTACACAACTGAGAGTTGCCTCTGGAAATGACGGCGTCGACTTCTGCCCTATAGGCTTCTTCAGCATCAGAATAATCCACACCGTCGATTTCAGTCTGCACAAGGTCGAACTTAGCTGCAAGTTCGTCTAACTTAGACTCATACTTTTTGAGTTCAGGATATGTGATATCCTCAATGGCTAAATTACTAATGACATTAACCTGCCGCGTAATCTGGGCCTTAATGGGAACTCGCTTGGCTTTAAGAGCCGTCAAACCGTCTGGACTCGACATAGCGACTTGCTTCTACAATGTCTGAATTAAATAGGTTGCCCGCCTAGAGCCGGTGCAACAATGACAAATTAAGGTTTGTTTATAAGAATGGAGTGAGTTGCCCGCATAGGAGCATACGAGTAGACAAAGAAATAGTGTGTAGCTGTACAGGTGTAAGTACACAGATGTAAATGTTTACACTTTACAAGAAAGTACAAAAAACTTACTTGAAATCTGTCAGAGACCTCCCTCAAACGCAATGCGGAGGAGAACCACAGATACTTATAGCAACTGACTTTAAACTACTTATTACTGATGGCTACTGATGGTAGCGTCTCACACCGGCGGCAAACTATACCGGGAGAACAAGATTGATATATAAGAATGACTAGAATTGTGGCTAATCACTGAGGTCTCTGTAATAAGTGACCAAGACAAATTCAAACTGTTAATTGAATAGTTACTTTACGTTAATTATAGGTCACTAACTATCAATGCATCTTCAACCATAGGCCTCTGGGTCATATCTAGGCCCGGAGGAACCACAAAGAGATGTTCCCGCTCCCACGGTAGCTCGCAGGCGAAATAAGGACACGGGGAAACCTCTCCGGTTTGAAGGATGCTACACTAAGTCAAGTTTAAATACATTTATTGAGCCCCTTGAAAGATACAAAGAGCACAATGGACAAAATGATAAATAGACCCTTTAAAATACAAGATGGAATTTTGTATCTTGCTTTACAAATAAATTCCTCTTCCTAGCGGTGCCGAAGAAGATGAAATGTTGATGAAGTCAAGGGGAGACGACTTAGTAAGCTCCTTCTGGAAAATAAGGCATGCTTGCCTTATAAGACTGATGAATAGCTCGGAGGACCAGAGCAGAGCAATTTTTATAGTCGCGCTTGCTCGGACGACTGAGAAAGAATTTCACTATTCTTGAAGTGAATGCGCACTATCAGCAAATTATTTTAAGGTCGACTTGCTGCTTCGACCGAAAAGAAGAACCTTTAGATGTTGCTTCGACACTGCAACTAAAATTAAGCACTCTGAAATATTCACTTCACAGCAGTACTTACAGTAAATCCTTTTACTTAATGAGTTACGCATTCAAGTCCATACGGTTTGATCAGGGAAGTAAAAAACTTGGCTTCACACATTTGTAATTAAATCACAAATAAATTACTTTGATGAATGTACTAAATTGCGTCTCTGCAATAACTAGGGCTGGGAAACTTCAAATTCCCAGCTCGACAATAATAACTAGATTCAGAATTCTGAACTGAAAACTAGCCTGGCGAAAACTTCGAACGAGTGAATAAGAATGAATAGCAAGAATGACAGACGTCACGACATGTGACGTAAAGCAAGAATCCCATTGGCCAAGAAAAACAATAAATAATTAATCTTGGAAATAAATCAATTAAGTTACATTAAAATACTAAAACATAAATAAGAGAATTAATAGCATTACTTCAAAACTGAATTGTTTCTTTAAAAACACAAAATTATGAATAAAATATACTAAAAAATAATCAGACTGAAACTTTGGGTTGGAGATTATAACATGACTATCCAAAAAATGAAAGATGCGACAGTCAAATGTCATTTCTTATGAGAATTGATGGGAGAAAGAACAAACAGATAAGTAAGTTCATATTTAAAATTATATTGAAGACACAACAAGAAAAATAAAACAAACGAAGACACAAGCCTGTTGCCATAGCAACACGGCGAATGACCTCGCGAAACCAGCTAATGCCTCAAATCCGGCCAGACACGAATGCTGGACGGAACAATCTGTGTTTTACAAATAATTACTCATGCATGTCACGGTCCCAATTAACACAGATAATCAAGAGTTTGCTGTAGTATTCATAGTTAGAGACATGCAAAAGGTGTATTTATTATTTGGTCAAAAGTTGTGTTATTTTTTCCCAAAAGCAATGTTATTGTTTTCCCAAGAGTAGTGTTATTTTCCCCAAAATCTGTGTTATTTTTAATGCAATTTTACTAATTGTTGAGTGAAAGATTGGTTTTGAAAACAAGCCATTTGTTAACCTATTTTAGCATATTATTTCTTATTAAAAAATACACAAAAATGCAAAGAAGCTAATTAACCATATATGTTTTTTAACGTCTGCCCATATCAAATCATATTTATATCAGTCATATACACAATGTAATACGTAAAATAAAAAAATAAAAACAGTACAAACCTGAGCACACTTTTTATACACACAAACATAAATAAACCAAATTAAAATGCTAGAAATCAAGCACTGGAGTGGCTATTAGATACAAGTTATTTAACTTTCAAATGAAAAAATAACCATTGTAGCCAAATTTTTCTTCTAAGTACTTTCTCATGTCAGTCAGAACATTGTTGTAGGAGGATCATTTAACTACAATGAACTCGCGATTATCAGTGTTGACCTTGACATGCACGAATAATTGAGGAGCGTTTTTTCAAAAGCCGATATCTACATGGATGACTCAGTGCCATTGGTGACTAAGTGCCATCAAGAAAAGTGCCAATATTTGTGTGTATTGACTAGCAAAGATCGTATTCTATCTAAGCCAAACATGACAGCCTTGCTGAATCAGTTACAGACAAAGTAATGGCTGCTAGTCATGCTTGGCGTAGATAAAATACGATCTTTGCGGTCAATACACACAAATATTAGCACTTTTCTTGATGGCACTTAGTCACCTCTGGCACTGAGCCATCCATGTAGATATCGGCTTTTGAAAAAACGCTCTTCAATTGAAAAACACGGATACTCAAATGTTGGATTAACCACGTGCAAGATTTTCAATTTCCTGCACTTAATTTGTAGCCATAATGTGTATATGACGAAATTAAGTGCGGGGAATTAGAAATCTGACGAAATAAATTGTAGGAGATTAGAAATCAAGTGCGGGAAATTTGAAATTAATTGCGTGGAATCTGAAATAAAAACGGGAAATTCAAACATTGGGCATGGATAAGCCGCCCACGGGTAATCAGGAGTTGACTGTATACTCAGGAATGCGTCATAATGTAAAAATCGCTGTTTTAATGAAAAAAACTTTAAAATTTTTGTTTATAATGGAAAAACGTTAAAATTCACGAATAAAATCACGTTATCGCAATTGCGAATTATGCATGTCCCTACTCATAGTAAAGAGAACTGAGAAACCGTACGTACCTTCATAGCATGAGACAGCTTCCTGATCTTTCTCTCTTTCTGGTTAGCTTCAGCACGAGCAGCGATGGCTGCGATATCTGGTCTTACTTCTCCGTTTTCTCTGCCAGCTTTCTTCTCCACTTCTGAACTCTCATGACTAGTTTTCTGGTCTGGGGAAACTTCTGTTGTACTTTTACACTTCATTCTGCGGATTTTGATTTCATCCACCACATCTTTTATGTACACAAATATTCTTCTGGGATCATTATCAATACATAGTGTTTTCTGGTTGACCAAGTTTTGAAACTCGAGGGATTTCTTGTATTCTGGCTTTGCTTTCTGATAGTAGCCGTTAGCTTTCTTGAGTATCACCTCCATCTGCCAGGTCTTACATTTGAGGCGACACACAGACAGGAACTAAAACACAAGACACGCATAACATGTATAACTTCTGAACACAGTCATTTCATAAAATATGCTAATTTTTCCCTCAAAGGGAGAAGTTATAAAATTACAGTAGAGCCTCGGTAATTCGAGCCCCGGTATTTCGAGGTTCCGTGTAATTCGAGCTGGTGTTAAGAAAATTAAAATTTTCCATAAACCCTGTTTTTATACGGTGTCCGCATGTAAGTTTTACGCACTTCCGAATGTGTTACATTTTGAGCTTTCTTTCAATTTTTCCATGTACAAAAATGCAGGTAAAACTGTCCCACTTAGGGTTTTTCGTTTATAATACACATAAATAACTTTGGCTTCAGACTGCTAATGCATTTCTATTACACATTGGCAGAAACCGTTAGGTTCGATCTCTCATTGTCGGGACCTCGTGTCAATCATACGGTGCATACAGTGCCTACCATACTTTTAGAAAAGAATACTGTAATTATTGTTACAGTAATCCCTACTCAGCAGCAATGGTAATTAAAAGTGTTTTCCTAGTAGCGCCACTTTCCCGTTCCACTCCATTAAGACTCAGACAATGGCTTAATCCTTCAAGGATGCCGATGTAGCAAATTGGAAATGTTTGCCAATATACATACAGGCCTACTAAAGATGTAGGCCTACTATATTGTTTATTTTTTAAACCATTATTGTGCTCATTAAACATTTATTTATGATTTACCCATTGATTTAGTGATGTTTCCGTATAATCAGAGTTTTTTGTAATTCGAGGTAGCCTCAGCCCCAATTAGCTCGAATTATCGGGGTTCTACTGTATTGTGATTGGGTAGTCAAAAATAAGTTTAAAACCTCAAATTTTCTGAATATTAAGGACTTAGAAGTATCCGAAGTGGTTTCATGTGTAAAATCTGTCGATTTACTTAATTATTGCGTTGAGTTACTTTTCTTTGCCATTTTTAGCATGATTTTAACACTCTTTAATACCAAGTAGTCAAGAGTAATCAGCTATGTCCATTTTCATTTGAGAAAATATACATCTTAAGGTACAATTTGGTATAAGATTAACTTAAAAAAATATGTGTGGTTAATTACTATGTAAAATAACAAACAGTGACTTTTTGTCCCACCCGTAATGTTGATAGTTTTGTTAAATTATTATTGGTGAGTTACATAAATGTTCTGACAACCTGGAAACAGTTTATAATTTGTATTTAATCCCTCATACCTTCATTAATAACAACACTAAGACCCTAACAGTATCAGCAAAACAGCAAATAAACTTTTGTTTTGCATAATTAAAATCAGTGTCCAAATTATGTCCCACCCGTAATAGGTTTTGAAAAACAAATTTCAAATATTTAAAATAAATTTTAAATAATGCTTAGCATGTAGCGTGGAGGAGAAGACATTGTAAATTTTACAGAACATGAAGAACCAATTCTAGTTTATTATTTATATGTAATAAACAAAATTAGTTTTTATAATATCCTAGATTGTCCCACCCATAATTATGAAATGGATGAGCAGAGGAAACATGTTGCCCAAACATTCGGGGAAAGAACAGTTTTACGTTGCGCACTAGGATTCTCCCACCAACTCTCTAATGGGACCCTCCTGGGAAGGAGGGGTTTAAGGATTCGAATGTCTCTTCCTAGATGGAATTGCTAGTAATGTAAAAGGTGAAACTGGGAAAAAATTATTTTTTCTTTATTTTTTTACTTCCTCTGCCCGTACCATAGGTACTATAGGTAGAGGAAGTATTGTTTTCGACCCCAAAATTCGAAGTTGAGTTTTTAGCATATATACACGTTTCAAGGCCCCCTGAATCCAAAAATACTATTTTTGGAAACATGTCTGTGTGTGTGTCTGTGTATCTGTCTGTGTGGAAGTTTGTGAACAGGCTAGCTCCGAAACGAAGAATCGTATGAAAACAAAATTTCGTATTTGGGTCAGGTACCTTCTGAAGATGTGATTCGAAGATTGGCGACAAATTTCTCTTATTTTTAAGGGGACTTTACATGAAGAAATTTTCGTTTTTCGCGATTTTCTCAAAAACAGCTCTAACGATTTTCTTTAAAATTTGCACATGTGTTCCTTTTACTGAGAGCTAAAACTTTTATTTGAAACTTTTTTTCTAAAAAATTCTCTGAGGGTAGTTTCAAGCCACCCACTGTTCACCCACTGTTTGTAGAAATTTTGTCTTGCGTGATGAACAACTGAATACACGCTCTTTCACGGCCTCTTATTCTATATAAGAATGTGAAGTGAGAAAGATGTATTGTTGGCCAGGTATAGAGTAAAGAAGTATCTGAGGGAAATATTCGATAATTTCGGAAATTATTCTTTACGGCGGAAAGTTTAATAAACGTCTGCAGTCACTTGTTCTTTTTTTTTAAGTTTGTTATATAGCCTGCGCTTTTAGTCGCATCATTGAAAGAAGAGGTATTTATAGGATAATTAGCGTGAAATTGTCTTGCGATTCTGTAAAAGGATATGTGAATACTGCTAACTTTTTTTGGGCAGAGGAAGTTATGTGACTTTCACATCAGATTTTTTCTCTTTCTTTTCCTCTTTCTTCCTCCCTTTCTCTCACATTCTCCTCGCCCTACCTACCTATTTGGGACCTACTCCTAACAGTAAATTTTGGATCGACCGGGATTCAAACTTGTGACCACTAGCACCATAACCAGCAGCCTTAACCACTACACCATGAGCGATTGCTGAGCGGTTATAATTATGCAAACAAAAATAAATTTTCAGTTTATATAAATCTACGTAATAATTTAAAATATTAAGTATCCAAAAAGCCTAAATGTCAGGCACTAAAGAATTATTCTATCTACAAAATAGTGAAAATTTGGTGTTTTTATCTTTCCTAGTTTTGAAGTAATCGTGTTTCAAGTTTATAGTCAAAATTTTCAAGAAAATTAATTTTATAAACAAATTAGAAACTATGAGAAAACATTTTCCTAGTGAAATATCTATATATGCAGCTATATATATACACACACACACACACACACATATATACATATAACAGAGAATCCTAATGCTTAAAAATAAAATTTTCATACCTAAAGTAGTACAAAAAACTTAATGGAGTTACCCTAGAAAAATAAAAAATAGGTATGAGCAAATTACTTCTTAAACAATTTTTACATAGAAATGATTTTATATACGAGGGTGTATCAATAAATAACCGGACTGATTTAATTGTATTTAAATAAACCGCCTCGGAGCGAAACGGCTACTAGTCACGGAAAGGTGAATCCTTCGTCTAGCAGTGCTGTGAATCCCAATCATGCAGAACGATTCTCTTAGGAGTTAGACCCGGATACCGCAGGTGGTGTTTACTGTACCCAACATGGAACAGAAATTGCAGCAATGCGCATTTATAAAGTTTTGTGTTTTTCTAGATAAAAGCATATAAAGACAATGCTTTAGGCAGAACACAAGTTTTTGAGTAGCACAAATGTTTCAAAGAGGGTTACGAAGACCTTGAAGATTCTCTGTGCCCTGGAAGACCTGTATCAGCAAAAACGGATGTTTACATCAACACAACTGATGCAACTGTGCAAGAAGATCATCGCATAACAATTGCGAAGGTTGCAGATATAATGAATTTGTCTTTAGGAACCAGATCTTGCCATGACAGGATGGGTCTTTACCAAGACAATGCACCGGTTCATCGAGCGCGTGCAACTCAAGATGTCATCGAAGAATTGGGCATTGAGATCATGCCTCATCCACTGTATTCTCCAGATCTCGCACCTTGCGATTTTCACCTCTTCCCTAAAGTGAAAAAGGAGCTACGTGGTCACCATTTTCAAAGTGATAAGGAGTTAAAAAACGTTGTCATGGGTATACTGAACAGACTGTCAAAAAAGGGGTTCAGTGAGTGTTTCGAACAATGGGTAAATCATTGGAATAGTTGTATTTCATCAAACGGAGAATACTTCGAATGTTTGTAACTAAATTTGAATGAAATAAAGCCATCATGTGTTAATTACAATATTAGTCCGGTTATTTATTGATACACCCTCGTATATATATATATATGGGTGATTCTTCAAATACGGGAAAATTTGGAGTGTGTAAAATCCAAATTTTTTACTTTGTTTAAAAAATCTAAAAAAAATCACAAAAATACTTCAGGGGTTACTTGATTATAATATGACACCAGCAGAGCTTAAATGTTTATATTTTTATTTATTTTTATTTCTTTATTTTTTTAAAGCCATGTGGATGACATCCGTGTACATGTGGATGGCAGAAGGCCACATTAATGACTAACTTTGGCAACAATCTGCTTTTCTTTATGTGATTTCATATTTTTCTCAGCATACTTCAGTTGATTTTGCATCAAATTTGCAAATTTGTGTGCATACTCCGGAATTAATGTACGGTAATTTTAACAAGACTGTGTTTTTATGGTTTTGGGGGAGGGGGGAATCAAGCAGAAATTCATTTAATCAGTTTTAAGGTCTTAAGTACAGGTCACAGACACCGCAAACACAATAGTATCCTACATTTATCATCTACATGACTTAAGAGTCATCCACATACCCCTTCATGAGACATGTGGATGACACAAAAATCAGGCATGTGGATGACAAAAAAGGAGTTTAAGTGGTCTCAGCAAGCCATTTCTAAACCTCTGTAGGCTCAACTTCAGTCAGGTACTTTGAATTGGAAGGTTTATCATAACTGTGCATAATCAAAATTAATTAATATTCACTTTCTGCCTACTTTCTAGAAGCCATGTTAATGACGGGGAATAAAAACGTTTTCCTTGAAAATGATACAAAGTCATTTGTTAATCCCAAACTGTTTGTAAGCAAGCAAAATTCAACCTTACAATTCAACCACAAGCTGCCCTGTTGGCTTTCTAACACTGTTTCCAGTTTTACAAATTTCTCATTTCTGCAGAAAAAATTCCATTCTCTTCAGCCATGTGGATGACCAAAAACCCTTGGGACATTCTTTATGTTCATTAGGTGGGGTGACAATTTTATTTCATTTTATTTTTTAGGGGTTAATATTCTTCACCCACTCATATTCATTGACAGGAAAAAAGTTGAAAAGGAAATAACATTTTGTTTTGTGGAAAAATGTATTAGAATATACAAAACCGAGGTTTGGGAAAGGGCATGTGGATGACATTTCATTGAATTAAATTCGATTTTGGAATATCAGAATTTAAAGTTAGTGACATTTCAAACTGATAGTTGTAGTATGGAGGTAGTAGAAACAAAATTTTATTTTAATTTTTTTTTAAAGTTGAATTTGAAGGGAAATATCACTCCGGAACGCAAATTTTCCCGTATGTGAAGAATCACCCATATATATATATTTATATATATATGGGTGATTCTTCAAATACGGGAAAATAAAATGGCTATATATATATATATATATATATATATATATATATATATATATATATAGCCATTTTATTAGAAGTTTCAAAATATTCACTTTAATTTTTTTTTTTTAATCAAAATTTTGGGAAAAGTTTTCATGAAAAGTCCTCATTTACACAAACCAAATTCTAGGGTTGCCGATTAAATTCCAAGGTCTATAATCCCCCCCCCAAAAGAAACACACTGAATTGTTTACCAGCAATGGGTCTACACAGACAGAGAGATCATTCTAGCAATAAAACAAAAACAAATGTTTTCTTTTCACATCTCCATAAAAGACGAATTTGTTTCTAGTCTGAACTGATTTAAATAACTACAATAAACAAAAATTATATGAACAACCACTGAGTTACCTTTTCAAATACAGCATCGCTCTTCTTATCATCAGGAATGGTAACTATCTTCTTTGGGCTGGCCTCTATTCGTGTAGGGCAAATCTGGAGAAAGAAAATATGTTTATCATAGTTAGTCCCATGAGAGTTGACGAGTTTATCTGATGCAACTCGTTAACTCGAGTTGGATTTATTAAGACTATTCCATGAATAAAATGTAACGGTTTATATAAATAATAATTCCTTTCGTGCTTTGTAACATAAAAACAAAACTAACAGTTGTGAGATCACGGCATAGTGTGAATCAACCATCCATGAATCAATGCAATCAATTAGGATGCATTCCTTAATTTTTTACATAAGCTTTGACTCCATGTGGAGTGTGAGACAGTCCGTTTCACTCCATTAAGGGTCGTCGTCTGCCCTTAAAGGATGCTGATGGTTAACATGGCTTTAGAACAACTAGACATGCTATAGATAAATGTCTCAGTATAAGCATAGTTTTACTTACCCTTTTTGTTTCTTTTTCTTCATTTTTACTCTTCTGTACCTTGTCATTTTCCTTTGTTTCATTTTCTTCATGAACATCTGACTGTCGAGGTTTCTTAGCAACCTGAAAAGGGAAATAATGTTAGTAATATACAATAGTATATTGCAATACTAGTTCCGTAAGCGGTGCATACAGATCGAGGAAAGAGTTTGAAAAAAAGGGGCAAATTTTTTCAATTTCCGAGATCCGTTACGCGCTTACGGAACGAGTACTGCATGCTATTTTTTGCACGATGATTATTTATATCAATTTAATTATATTAATTGAGATATTAGGTGAAAATATTATGTTTATTCACAATTGAAGATAGATGTTATATTTTAGAAAGTGATTCGCATGTGTTGGTTGTTGTGGGGACGGAAAATTTGTCCTGTTAAAGTTGCCACAAACTGGGGGGGGGGGGGGGCCTTGGTTCCTTCGATAAAGGCTTGTATTGTGATGATTTTACTGATGGCACTAATGCTTTTTGTAATTTTTTCAGCATGAGATTTCTTTTGTTTTTATAGCAAGCAGACTGCGTGTGGGAATGTCAAGTTACGATCCACGGCAACAATATTCGTAAGTATCACTAATTACTGACATCGTGCAAAAAGGGTTTGAAAATGTCATGTGGCCTTAATGCCATCCTAAAATTTCATTGTCAGTCAACCTACTGACAAACTGTTGCAGAGAAATGTATCTACTACACTCCTATAGCTTACCAAATTAACCAAGTAATTAAAGAGTCTGATGCCAGCAGCTGGAAAACACTTCATAGTTTTGTCCAATCTATACCTCAACCTATAAATGTTGTTACTGTTTCTAGTTCCATGGTCATGGACTTGTGCAGTTGTCGGCAGGCCTGGATATTGATCCTTAATGGTTGCCAGGCATTGGAAAATATACACATTTACAGCCGTAAGAATGCCTAGATCAATAAATAGTGGCTTGCAATGATCAAGATAACCAGCACCCGCGAGAAGGCGTACAGCCTTCTTTTGCAATAACAGGATCCTATGTATACCCGTAGAGTGTCCCCACAATCTGATACCATATGTAATATGTGCATGAAAGAAAGCAAAATATGCCATCCTTACAAACTGACCGGGCAACTCGTGTTTGAGCCTTCTTAACAAATACATCACTTTACTCAACTTAGTACAGACACTATCAATATGATCAATCCACGTAAGTTTGGGATCGAGATTTATCCCCAGTAACTTGACAACACTGTCGGCGTTAGATCCCATATTCTGTAGGCTGAATGTCATGGCCTGCGTTTTTCCTTCATTGAGGGAAAGCCTATTTTTCTTACCTATTTTTCTTAAACCATTCAGATGCTGCATCAAAAAGTTCGTATACACACGTCTCTGTGAAAGTTGAATCTTCATCGGATGCAAAGAGTGTAGAGTCGTCGGCAAATAAAATTACATTGCTATATGCGTTATAAAACAGGTCATTGATGGCTACAATAAAGAGGAGCGGCCCCAGCACACTACCTTGGGGCACTCCGTGAGTAACCTTTTGTTTCATGGAGGTGGCTCCATTCCAAGACACAATCTGCCATCAATCCGACAGATAGGACTCCATCAACCTAAGTGCATTAACTCCTAACCCATACTTGTGCTAAGATTAGCAAGGAGGATCCGATGAGAAACACAGTCAAACGCACGGGACAGATCACATAGCAGCACGGAAGTGGACTGTCTGACTTCAAAAGCACACATTATATGCTTGACCAGCGTTTCAACAGCCATAGTTGTGGACATATTTCTTCTAAAGCCAAATTGGTAGGGCACAAGAATACCATGGGCTTCAAAGTACGGGTAGTCACTTAGTTGATTCGCTATTACGGCTTCAAAAACTTTTGCGATGGTAGGGATGATGGAGATAAGCCTATAGCTGGACACTTCACTTATCGAGCCCTTTTTGTAGATTGGCACTGTGCGGGCAACTTTAAGGGCATCTGGGAACACACCATGCTCAAGGCAGGAATTGATAAGAATGGCAATATAGGGGGCTATTACGTATACCATAAGAACTTGAAGTTGGCTGATTTAAGTGGGAAAGATAGAGTTAGGTCGCACACCAGCAAAGCTCTGCCCACTCTCGCCTGCCGGCTCGCTTCCCATGGCTTCGGAGCAAATGTGCATGCTGCTGGCTACAGGTCATATTGTACAACAAAGTGGTTTAGACTTGAATGGTATGCCATCCACAAGATTACTTAATTAATGCAGTGAAAACGACCCTAGCACCAAAACGCATTAAAGCTCCCTCAACGTAATTGATGAATTTTCCCTTCAATCACTCAGGGCATAGTGGTTAAGACTGCTCGCTGCTGATGCTAGTGGTCCCGCGTTCATATACAGGTTGATCCAAAATTTACAGTTAGGAATAGGTCCCAAATAGGTAGGTAAGGTGAGAAAGTGAAAGAAATGGAGGAAAAAGATGAAAAAGGTAGAGAAGAAGAGAATAAAGGAGAAATATATTATTTAATTCTTTCCCAGTTTCACCTTTTGTACATCTGATGACGTTGCTAGTAATTAAAATAGTGAGACATCTAGTAGGCAACATTTGAAACCCTAAGACCCTATCCACAATGTGCAATTGTAGTCAGGAAATTCATCTTCAACTACCAACTGCACGACTGCAAGTTACATATTACGAGATTGAAAAAGAATTACTAGTGAAAATAAACAGATTAGCATAATACGAGAAGCAAGATGTGTTTATTATATATATATATATAGGGTGACTGTACCAGTAGTTGACCATTTAAGGCGTTTTATTTCTTTGATAAAGAATATAATATACAATACTGCATGAACTGAATAAGTAATTTATGTAAAAGAAAGTTTGAAACCTGCTTTACAAAATGCATATAAAAGTTTTCAATGTTAAACAATTGGTGTAGGCCCTACAACTTATCTCGGTTCAAAAATAATTTGTTGTGATGTACCTGTAGTTGACCACTACTACCCAGTTCTTGACCACTGCTTGCACCAGTAGTTGACCACAATTCATTTTAATGAATTTTGTTAGAAAATATATGAAAATGATAAGTTTGCAGGTTGCAGAATATGTGTTGCATTTGGCAATAAAGCAAACTGCATAATGTCATTATCAGAACAAAGTTTAGAGACACTGTATAGGCCTACATAAGTTCACTAATAGAAGGATCGGAAACATAATTTGCTACCTCTACACCCATGAAATCAACACATTTGCAATATTGGCTATTCTAATAAGTAGCACCTGTTATCTACCCATTTCTTGATCTACCAATTCCCCAAGTTTCATTAAAATTTGCTGATGTCAGTTATGTCCTTAGAAAGTTTTTGGAGAGGAAACACAAACATTAGAGGTGCTACTGAAACACAGGCACTGAAATTAATCGGAACTGTTTTAGCCTATTTTTCATTACCAGATATTATTTTATACAGGTTCCTAACTAGAAGGTCATGGGTTAGATTCCAGATGAGGATGTAGGAATTTTTTAATTTGCCTGATCCTTCTGGTGGCACTATGGCCCTGGGAGTAAAGACGGCTGTTGCGTAAGGCTAAAAACCTTACCACCTTCATGTGCTGAATGTCTAAAAAAAAAGTCTGCACGCCTCAACTTCCTGGACCCTAATGGGCTTCACGTCCTGTGTAGGAAACATTTTACTCCCCCCCCCCTTTCCACTTTTGGGGCAAGTTTAAAAGCCCGACTCGTCCGCAATAAACATTCTTGAAGGATCTTTCAAAATATCCAGTACATTCTCTTCTTTTACATAAGCATGCAATTCATTGAACCAGTTTCTATTTCTTCCACATCTGCTCGAGCTGTATTAATACCCTCTAAATACCTTTCTGACATTATTGGATGCCACGTCATAAATTATTTGAACCAACGTCATGAACGATTCGAACCAACGTCTTCCTTGTTTGTTGTTTTTAAAAGGAATTTTTATATTTGCATTTATCTTTAAAATCTTGTTTTACAGTTTCTTTAACAGTTTCAAACATTGTGTGCCTTTTTGTGCCAGGCACTTCTTTTGCACAAGGAAATATCCCAAGAAACAAGTAAATTTTCCTAAATTTTTAATGGAATAGTACATTTTAGTTTAATTAGGAATGAAGAATTTGGTATGCCATTTTTCCTTGCAATTTTTCTTATGTTGGACCATAAATATCACTTTTAAAGTGCTGGTCAACTACTAGAGTAAGGGATTCCATTTGTTGACCGCTAGTGGTCAACTACTAGATACCCAGCCATTTTGGTGCTTCAGTAGTTGTCCAGCCTTTTCTTGCCCTAACAATCAAAAAATGGTTGTTAGCAATAGGTCACTAGCATTAAGTAATGTGCATTTTAATCATATGAATTACAAAAGAAATGAATATGCCATTAATCAGTATGGCTGTACAAGAATAATAGAAAAATGCGCAGCTTACCTTCTTTACTAATATCTGAAGCAAGCCACGTTGCACCACCAGAAAACAATGCTAAAGAATGGCAACCATTCAGTAGATTCAGTACCTGATAATTGTGTTTGGTGAGGCAATCCCTACTCTTTCAAATGACATATAATTTTATACTCTTTGGTTTAGCACAATAAAATACTGCCTTATTATATGCTGATTTGGTCAACTATAGGTGCATGGTCAACTACCGGTACAGTAACCCTATTATGCATTATAAATGATTCCTCCACATTATTTGTACTGTCAAAAGTTTCCCTAACCCCAATGTCGACTGCATATTATGGGCAGCTCGATTGCAGCTCCCAAGCGGCTGACTGCAACCAATTGCCGACTGCACATTGTGGATAGAGCTCGTACCCCTCCTTCCCAGGCAGGTCCCATACAGAGATGGTGGGAGGAGTCTAGTGAACGACCTAAACTTTTTTTCCCCGATTTAAGTTATTCCTAATTTTGATCTTTGGCAAATATAAGACGTCTAAAGTTAAACTTTATCAACATAAAACAGCTGATGATTTTGGTTAGGCCTAAATGTTTTCCTAGATGGCACTGTAGCCTAGGAAGTTGCATTTGAGTTGTATTACCGGCATTGTGTTTACTTACCTGAGGTGGTTCATTTGTATCGCTTTCATCGTCCGAAATTATGATCACTGCCCTTCTTTTGCTCATTACAAATATTAAAAATATCCAATTCTAACGGTTCTAAATAAACTGCCGATTGCAATCAATGGGGTAGCTTGTTTACAAGTCCACTTCCCACTAAGTTCATGTATTTCTGTGTAAATCCTATTCACATGTGCATAAGGAACAGTATAATCATAATTGAAAAGTATTTCACTTCAAAATAACACATCACTCAAAAATACTAAGCATAATTTAAATCGTAGCCAATCCAACCACGAACGCCACACATAAAATACACCATTAAACAATGCCGCCAACAACTATTTCGATCAAATGAACATCATTTTCCCACGCAAAACAGAAATTTCCCACAGTTTGCACTGCCCATGAGATCATGAGTTTACACCCCTCATTGACGGTACCATCAATCCTGTGGCTTTGACGTCTTGCGCCTACAGCAAAATGAAATCAAATAGTAATTTTTGTCACATTTTCTTAATTGAATTTTCAAAGTTTATCGTGATTAGATGGTAAAGTGTAGGAAAAATGATAGCGGCGAGTTCGATAGTTCAAATTTCCCTCCTTTAGCACGGGCGGATTGATGATACAAGGATTTTTATTTATGCATTAAACTTACCACCAAAACTCATAGTACCAACCTCCCGAGATAAATGCTAAGTAAAATGATTGTTATCCATTTTGTATTGATGCTATGAAATCAATTTAGTAACTTACTGTTAACGTAATCAAATTATTAAGTAATAATGCAATTAAAATCCCAAGAAAACTCTAACAAATTGTCCCAAGTACATTTCTCGAAAAAAATCTCACCCCTAACTTGAATCATGCTTTAACTTACTTTAAAAGTATTATCCATATTACAATTTTTTTCAAATCAGCAGAGGGGAAAAACAAGGAATAGGCCAACATTTTTTCCTTTGCTATTTTTTTCAATAAAGTTGGTTTTCTAGCAAATTAAATTAAAGATTACTCCTGAATACATAAAATTAATCTTAAGAATACCGATTTACATATAATAAAACTGCATACTACAAATAATTGTCCAGGTTTAAAATTTACGCATGTCCTTCCATTCCTAACTCGGATAAAGTCAAATTACATATTTAGTTAGCAGGATGTGTAGAACAAAATCTGTTATCCTTCGCTGAGTTCTTTAATATAAGATTTAAGAATAATCCTTTTATCATTAATAAAGCCCATTATCATGTATGGCATAATTGGCTGGAGAAGAGCTTCGAAAAGTATTCTTTCTCCAAATTTGTCTTCAAACATGTATTATTAAAATTTGTCTTTCTAAATCCCTTGACTAACTGTCTAAATTAATCTTATCCAGATTTAACATACATAGTGTCAATCGAATTTATAAATAAATTTTTATTAAGTTACATTCTTAGGAACTCCAGCTTTAGATAACATCCACATCCCCATACATACGATCCAAGACGAAACCAATCAAATCCTTTAATTGAACCTAAAAGTTTCACATCTGCAGGTTTTCATCCCGGAGTATATACAATTCCAAAGTTAAACGTAACCCTGAAAAATTAACCTGAACAATTAAGAATTTAAGAAAATAATTACGTTTATATATACTTACTTACTCAACAGCAATGGACAATTCCTAAGCAAGTTAAAGGAATATTATCTATTTTATGGAACCCGAAGGTTCATTGCCGCGCTTACTTGAGCCCGCCATTCAACCCTATTCTGTGCTAATTCCATCCAACCATCCCTCGCATATCCTACTTCCCTTAAATCTATCCTATTATTGTCCTCCCACCTACTTCTAGGTCTTCCAAGTGGTCTTTTCCCTTTGGGTTTCCCAGTCAATACTTTTGAGATATATGTCTTTCCTCCCCCATGCACACAACATGTCCAGCCTATTTCATCCTCCGTGATTTAATTACTCTTACTACATTCAGTGACAAGTAGGCCTACAGGTTATGAAGCTCATCATTATGCAGTTTACTCCCGTCCCCATTTTCAACAGAACGCCAGATTGGAGGGGGCCAGGCCGCTTTTTTCCGAATCGCCTCCTTCAATTTCGACAGGGTGTGACAGTACCGCATAGCAGTGATTGTTCCATCCTCCGAAGTCCAGCAACAAAACCCCTTGGGCGTCCCAGAACACTGTGAGGAGTACTTTACCTGCAGAGGGCGTTGTTTTGAATTCCTTTGGATGTTTCCACTCCATAGATGCTGTCTTTGATTCGGACCTGAAATGGTGGAGCCCTAATTTCTTCCTGGAGGGCTTTTTGAAGCTCCTAAAGTGGTATGACAAATGTCTCAATGTAAGTGGTGATTATGTGGAAAAAATAAAGGTATGTCACATATATTTTGTCTTTCATCCACACCTCTGTACACAACAGGGGAATACAAGTAAGAATCAGCTTGAAAAATTTTATGTCATAACCGGGATTTGAACACGGATCTTCGGCTTAACGCGCCGATGCTCTACCATTGAGCTACCATGACAACATGCCAGTCTGACATCAAATTCCTCAACTGATTCAGAAGACAAGGCAGACCACGGGAGGTTTCTCCGTTGAGAACACACATCCAATGGCGTCCTACATTTGTAGGTACTTTGAAGCCAAGTTATATTTATATACTATTAATTAAGTGGAGAGAAAGGAAATAGACATTAAATCCATGTCTGGGATATTAATACAAGTCGTACTGGCATGTTGTCATGGTAGCTCAATGGTAGAGCATCAGCGCGTTAAGCTGGAGATCCGTGTTCAAATCCCGGTTATGACATAAAATTTTTCAAGCTGATTCTTACTTGTATTAATATCCCAGACATGGATTTAATGTCTATTTCCTTTCCCTCCACTTAACAACAGGGGAAACTTATTTTCAGACTCCCCCTCATAAAACAATGCATTGTTGTAACTCTTAAATTTGCTAAATTTATTGTTGGCCTATACACAAACACGAGATGAAGTTAACGTTATACTGACCTAAATTGATCAGCATTCACAAATCCATTGTTGCTTAAAATAAAACATTTCGATAAAATAAATAAAATATCTAGAATAAAATGAAATATTGTACCATTAGTGTGCATTGCATTTGCCAACAAACTTTTTTTATGCTTCAAGTTTTGAAATTGGAGTGCGCATTAAGGCTAGTTTACATGATGACACTAGGTATTTTTTTTTAACGGTAGATTATTTTTTTTATTATTATTTTTATTTACAATACAAGTTTACATGACCAAAGTTGCAGTCCATTCATGTCTGTGAACTATGAGACGCTTTGTGCTGAGTTTTAACCATTATTTCAACACACGTGGCTTTTGTACTGATCAGGGAACATCAACCAGGTCAAGCTGTTTAATAACCAATGGGAGACTGTGTCTACCCAGACGTTGTAAGTCAGCACGTGCACGATATAATCTCTGAAGGCCTTCTGTCGTTGGACGTTCTTCTCCTGTCATATAAAACAAGTATCCCATTGCTAGCCACGTTTGCGCAAAGACATTTTGTTTCTTTGAGATTTGCAAATGTAGGATGGTGCGACTTATGTCATTAATATTTTCTGAAGGTGCCAATTTGGACATTTGCTCATAGATCCACCTCCATAAGGTTTCATAACCATTTTCATGAAAGTGATTTCGTGAAACTAATTACACCCATTTTCTATAAAACTAATTCCAATGCAACTGCATGTTTCATCTCATTTCTGATGTTCAAATTGCTGAAATTCCATATAAGCATTTGATCCAGGCATTTCACAATTTCCTCACTTCCCCACTTCGTTTTACAAAATGTGAACAAGCTAAATAGGCGTATAATCTCAAAATTACTATCATAGTTTTGTGAAAAGTTGGAATCAGCCGAAACTGCGTAGTGTTGTAACTCACTGTCGCGCTTGCGCATTCAAGTAAAAAAAACAGTTGTGAAACTTAGTTATGAAACAATATTTCCTTGTGTAAACTAGCCTTTAAATACAGTTTTTATATAAACATCAATTCATTATTGTCAATAATGGATCTATGTAAAGAAAGAATGGATCAAGGTGATAATAATAAAATCAGGTAAACTGATGTAAAAAAAAGTGCCAGTATGTTTTTGTTTAATCAGTTATGACTGCAATTATGATACGCAGAATATGTTTTTTTTAAATTGATTTCCAAGTTAAGCTCCAGATTTATTCATTAAGCAGGGCTTACGGAAGAAGAAAGGTCTACCATCTCTGCCACCTGGGTCATTTTAACGGTCTAGTTTGATAAGCGCATGTAAAACAACAGTATTTTTTGTCATAGCTACCTGTATTTTAATTTCCAAGGCCTTATAAGATCACAGTAAAACAATAGGCTATGTTGTCAAGATAACTGATTTTCATTTTTTTAATAAATTCTTTCGAATACGTATATTGCCCTAAAAGAGACACTAAATTGAGCATTACTCCGAAACAGATCAACCGATTTTATCCATTATGAATAGACGTCTTTCCATGGACATTGTAAATGTGTATACCAAGTTTCATAAAAATCCGGTAAAGCGTATTTGAGTTACCGCATCTTTAAAATATACACAAAATTAGGTTTTACTCCGGTACCGGTCAACAGATTAGGTTCAAATTCAATAGGGCACTTCTCATGGACGTCATAAATGGGTATACCAAGTTTCATGAAGATCCGTTACAGGGTATTTGAGTGATGGCGCCTTTCTATGAGAAAGGCGCCATAATCTATTAAAATAGGCACTAAATTGGGCATTACTCCGGTACCGGTGAACCGATTTGGTTCAATATCAATAGGGTTCTTCCCATCGACATTATGAATGTTTATACCAAGTTTCATGAAAATCCGAAAAAGCGTACTTGAGTTATGGTGCGTACAGACGCACGGACAGACAGACAGACAGACAGACAGACATTTTTTCGTCCCCCACACAATCTCATAAAGTACCATACTGGCACTTAATAACAACAGGAAAAACACGGATACGAGATATGTAGGACTAATAAATAAAATATGGTAAGTGAAGCAAAAAATGTGTATTTATGTCAACTCCTATAGGAAATTAAATTTATGTAGGACTACCTTACCAACCAGGTGTGAGTGAGAGATTAGGGAAAGTACTTCAGAAACATGGGCTGGTACCTGCGTACAGAGCTGGAAAATCAGCTGGGGAAATATTTTCACAATACAAACAAAGGAAAGGAAAATGAAGTCATGGAATTACCAGGAGTGTACAAAGTTGTCATGTAGGAACTGTGGGAGAAACAGGCTGTGATATCAAGACACAGATTAAGAAACATGAAAGAGACATTAAAAATGGTAAACTGGTAACTGGGTAATGAAGTAATACAGCTACAGCTATAGCCCATCATTTCTGGATGCAAAACCAACACATAAAGAAAGAGATTAAATTATTAAAACATATTAGTAAACCATCAGAACTCAACAACTGGGAAAGAATCTTTATTATCAAAAACAGCAAGAATGATACCATCGGTGAGTGACATCATCAAACTCACCAGCCGGAAGGTAGAGAGCAGCACGGGCCGGCTATAAATACCACCAGCCATGGGTTCCATACACCAGTTGACCAGCAGCCGAGGATGGGAGAAAACTCCCGAAACTAGTCTTGCGTTTTAAGAACTGTGACTTAGTGGAGCATCATGCAATATTTTATTCATTTTATTGATTCAGGATATATCAGATGGACACTATATTGGAGAAGTGAAATTATTGAAAGTGGAACATGAGAAGATAAAAAGGAAAGTATATGAAGCATGTAGGATAACTAGGAGGTGCCCATGGCTCGCCACGATAATTCTTTTAAAAATTAAAAATTAAGAGTATAATAATTATTAAAGCATTATATTTATTAACACTTGCACGCGAATCATTCATAAACTAAGCCATTAATAATTAATGAAACAGCTAAAATTCCGGCTTCAAAGTACATTCCACGATTAGAAAGTGCCCCCTGGGAAAACTATATCAGAATCGACTATGCAGTTCCAAAGAACCTGTGAACACATAATACGTATTATTTCTCAGCTGTTTATTGACATGAATATGATGTGAATTTTATTTTATCAATTCAGTGTAATTTTCAGAAATTATATAATGTTTCAAGGGAAGGAATGGTTTGCTTGGATTATTATTATCAGCGATATTTCAAGAGATAAAACCAGCAATATTTTACAGCTGTTGCCCCCGGCTTCGCCCGCCATTATTCATTGACTCCAGGATTTTTAAGAAAATTACACTGGTAGATTATTAAAAATGTTCGTGGTTCAGAGCTATGAAAATTGTAAGTAAAAATAAAATTAGAATATTTGTTCATTGTGTTCATTTCACTTAGGCCTTATATAATAAAGAAACTGTTTTCCTTCCTAATTTTGTAGTCGTCATAAAAGTTTAGACTGCGAGAGACGAACATTGCCGAGTATACCCGATGTCTCACGAAGCGGGCGAGCAAGCACGCTATTTAGGGCCGTTGAATTGTATAAGAGTAGATAAGCAAAGGAGAGGCTTCTTTAAATAGTTATGACGGGGATTTAGGTGAAGAATGGCTGAGGCTTATTAAGAGGATGTTTGGTAAAAGCCATGTGGTTAAGTTCCCTCCGGTGCCTACAAGACATTTGGAGAGCAAGGATTATAGTCTTCCAAGAGAATGGATCAACAAGCACGGGAGGTATACAGGGGTCGTGGTCAAATTTTGTGAAGCAGCGGATCGAGAAGACATCCTCACGCCGGCGGCTACAACTTCCAATCAGTCCACCTGAGGAAGGTCCGGAGGCCAGACTGAAACGTTGTGGTTATGTAAGTTTGTTTTTAATCAAGATCCACTTTTCTATTTTTCGACATATTGTTTTATATTTATGTATAAGTGGAAACAGGACCTTAATATCAATTTTAATTGTTAATAATCAGGGCCCGGATTCTGATGACTTAAAAATGTTTGCAAAATGACCTACAAAATGACCTCAAATTTTAAAGAAAATGACTTAATAATTATAAAAAAATGACCTAAAACTGATATTTTATTTATAAAAAATTATTATTGTACACACAAAGTTATAGACTAGTTTGTACATAATTGTAAAAACTGTAATGTTGTGAATGTATTTTTCTCACGGAAATTTATACTGGCACTTAGGCACTGGCGAGTCAAACTTCGGCATTTCCTTTTGCGGTCTGCCTGATTACATTGTTTATTGAGGGGAAACAGTAGTTTGCACTCTCAAATCCAAGCAGGTGGCAGACTCTGGTGCCAAGTCAATCTAATAACAATAGTTATATATATTTTGGAGTTTGATTCTCATTTCCAACTGAAACATGACAACAATTCAACACCAGGTGTGCCCTTCTTGCATTAAACAAACAGCACTTCAAAGACAGCACCGCTAGCGATGGAAAAAAGTTAATACACTCAATGTAAATACATGAAAATGACAAAATAAGGAAGCAAATGACACGAAAATGACGAAATAATGACGTATATTGAAATAAATGCCCTAAAAATATAAAATTGCATAAAATGACCTAATAAAAATGCATTTCTATAATCTAGAGGCCATGATTATGATTTATCCACAAGTAGGCAATGTCTATGCAGCATCAATAAAAAGATGACATGTTATTAGAATCTGGGCCCTGTTAATAATGATAAGAGAATTTTTGTTAATTTTTTAAACAAGTTTTCTCTTACCCAAAACTTGTAAAATAAGTATAAAAAGTTAACCCTTGGCCACCTTTGGCTCACCTATGTTATAAAAGCACACCAACACTTCAGTTTGAAAACTCACAACTTTATTGATTCCTTCTGAGAATAAACTACCTGAGATTCTTAAGGAGGTTTGTTTCTATTAATATCAACAATATTTATGTTTGATATTTTCACAATATTTTGGATTTCTCGTGAACAGCGAGAACTCCATCAGCTTCAGACGATAAGATCGATATGTAGGCAGTTCCATCACTGCCAACTGTAACAGACTTTCCTGTGCAGGTATTATTAACCTTGGCACCAGATATGACATCACAGTATGTACCAGCAGGTAGACATGTCTGAAACAAATAATAACAATCACGTAAGCTGATGTAACGAAGTGCAAGAATGCTTTTGTTTAATCAGTGATAATTGCAATTATGATATGCAAAAAATAGGTTAGTTTAGTAATCAATTTCAGAGTTAAGCTCCAGATTGATTCATTAAGCAGGGCTTACGGAAGAACGGTCTGGTTTGATAAGCATATGTGAAGGAATATGAGGGTAGTGTTATTTGTCAAAGCTAACTGTATTGCAACTTCCAAAGCCATATATGAACACTGTAAAACAATATGTTGTCGTGAGAACTGATATGCATTTGATTAATTCTTTCTTAATTACCATACAATAGGCACTAAATTGGGCATTACTCCGGTACCAGTCAGTCGATTTGTTCCAATATCAATAGGCTTTTTCCCATGGATGTTATAAATGCATATACCAAGTTTCGTAAAACTGAAATAAAGTGTATTTGAGTTGTTGTCCAGAGGAATCTATGCCCAGCATTTTATGTCCTGAAAAATCCTTCGACCACGACTGGGTTTGATCCCGCAACCCTCGGATCTAGAGGTGGCAAACTACCTCTACCCCTCTACACCACTGCTGCTGACAAAGAACACATATTCTGGCGGATGTAGGTGAAAGGGGGGGGGGGCATCAGGGGAAAGAAAACTGAAGAGTGTCAAGTGAAGATGCTATTGGTCAGAAAGTAGACTCCCATTCACCTATTTCAAAACTACTCATTATATTATCTCTCAAGTACATACAAACCAGTGGCGACTCTTGGTTTTTTAGTTGTGTAGGACGGTGTGGAGAGAGCTAATTAACCCATTCACTGCTATTGACGTACATATGCATCGCCGTAAAAAATGCATAAAGGCTGAGATGTAAATTTAATACAATAATGCTTTATCGTAAAATATGAAAATATTTAACCATGTATGAAAACTGTCGTTTGCGGAAATCAGCTATTCCGCTATAATTTTAGCTATTCCGCTATAATTTTAGGTATTCCGCTATATAATAGTTGATATCAAACTTGATATTGCTCCAGGAATACTTATATTGAAATATAAACAGCACTGTAAAGTTTAATAATAACTAGGCCTATAATATATACCAAGAAAATAAATAAATAAATATTAATAAAAATATGATCACTCCCCTCTTAGAAAACAAGCTATCGAACGTGAGGAAGGACTGTACTGTAAGACGTCCTCAAGTTCCTCCATATGAAAATGGCTTCTCACCGCCTTTTCCCTTCCCCCTTCACTTGCCAGAGCTTTAACAATGGCATGGATACACTGAGGACATCCTCACAAATACCAACCTGCTCAAAACAGAACCACTAACTTCCTTCCCGAGTGCTCTACAAAAGCGCTGTTTTGTCATTTTATTGTTTTAATTTTGACAATGAATGCTAGTAAACATTTATGTAGATGAATTATGAAGTGTAGGATGATCCTCACATCCTATATGGAATAATCGCCACTGATACAAACAAATGCAGCTATAAAGACTAACCTGCAAGTTCTGCATGAGGTGAGTGTTGTATTGATCATTGAACGCAATAAATCCTTTATTTCCACGGCAGAAAGAAATCTGTTTATCCTCGTTGTCCCACCAATTTCTCACATCAGTACCTGCAGAAACATCATCAACATTACTTAACTTCTTGTAGGAAGTTCCAGAAATATGAAAACACAGAACGAAATTTCACTAGAGATATAAAACTGACCTGAACATGTTCCGAAAAATTTGTTCTCATCCTCAGCAAACTCCAACTACTGGATGTGCTATCTGTGCACCCTCCTGTGGATATCTTATGAACTTGTGCGTCTGGATATGTTATACTAAGTTTGTTCCCAAAGCAAATCCATGACTACTAGAGAATTTGCTGTACTGCGCATGTCCAATCTATAATTTATCCGTGATTTTTCACTTTGGGAATGGTTATTACCTTTTAACATAATATACACGCAATATGCAGTGTCATTATAAACTATACTTAAGGAAACTTTTAATTATCTTCCATTATTCATACATATAAATAGCCTACGCTTATAAATCAAGCGCATGGTTATTGGAGAGAGAAGTCAGACACGTGAAAATAGGTTACTGCACATGTCTCTGATAACAATTCATGGTAGAGCCCGCAAACTTTTCTTATAGTACATAAAATGCCTGTGAGAACACACGGAACAGAAGATTGAAAATCAGAATCATGAATTCTCACTTTGGGAACACGTCTGGAGAAATAGCGCATGCACAAACGACGTGTTCATGGTTTCTGAGTGCTTTGGGAACAAACCTAATAACTTGGCTTTCTGGGATGTTTCAGTCAATGTGGTCTGACCACCTTCTTGGAAGCAATATTTGATATCCCAAAGAAATGGATACCTTTCACATCATTATTTGGCTTTAGTTTAGTTGTGTTAGAGGAATCGTAGCATCAACAGGTCAAGAGTTACAATATGTTTTTCTCGGAACTGCAGTAGTGAAGTATGTTCTACATCGCGCACCCAGCCATGTAAGTACCATATTTCAATTGTCAGCTTATTTCTAACTGATGTGCATTAAAATACTGTATATACTCGAATATTACCCACATATTTTTTTTTAAATATCGTGAACAAAAAACTGATGCGGGTATTATTTGAATACTGGACTCATCTCATCTGAATTTCGACACTTCAAACCATATCGGCTCAATATAGCACAACACTTTGTATTAGCCTCACAGTATAGTATAACAGTAGCAAAGCTGTAATGAAAGGAAAATGAGACAAAGAAAATGCTTTCTTATGCACATGGTCCACTGGTAAAACAAAGCTTTACGCGTAGAGATGCCAAGCAAATAACAGTGCAGCACCATTGGAACCACTAATTTGGGGAAAGTTTGGTGAATTTCCATTATGACTTTGACATTGGGTCGGACGCACATCATCGCGTGTGGATTCCTGATGCAAAGCTGTGTTCATGAATGGAGAATGTTGTTGAAAGTGTTAGGCTGTGCGTATAAGACGGCGAGATTTCAGCTGCCTGTTACAATGCACATTATTTTTATAATTACATTTTAGCCTACCATATTTAATTCTTGTTAATTATAACTGTTTAATTAAGAATAAAACTGGAAAATAATTTTATACATGGGCCTATGGACATCTGTTTCTTTCAAATTTCCTTTAAAAAATCTGGGTGTGGGTATTATTCAGGGGCAGGTAGTATTCGGGTATATACGGTATCATCAAGATCTTTGTTTGCAAAAATCGCTCCCCAACAGCAGCGTCGAAGTGGACAAATTTGCAATTTGTAACCAGTCACTTACTGCATGGCAATAGACTATCCCTAATTAAGCTAAAGGAATATTATCTATTTTATGGAACCTGGAGGTTCATTGCCATACTTACCTGAGCCCGCCATTCAACCCTATTCTGTGCTAACTCCATCCAATCATCCTTCGCAAATCCTACTTATCTTAAATTTATCCTAATATTGTCCTCCCACCTACGTCTAGGTCTAACCAGTTAGCATTATTAAATCATTTATAAAACTATTGTGAAGCTTTAGCTTAGATGTTACTTGTAATCTAATGTAAATTATGTAATGTAAATTATAAGTGAAGGTATAGCAACAAATTGCTATTTATGTCCACTATACACAGTGTGCCTGCTCACATAACAGTACAAAGCATGCCTGTTCTAGAGTTAAATCCCCTTTGAGGATACATAAAATAATCTAACTCACCGGACACTACATTGCGGAACTCCACCATATTGTAGATCTGCCTCCAGCGATGTTCACACACCCATCCATTTCCACAGGTACCATCCGAGTTGATGGATGGGGACATAATGCTTCCATCTTCGTTCTGAGGAGGTCCTTGGTCCGAGTTCTCAAATGTGAAGCTGGACATGATGCGAGGATAGCCATAAGGATAAGCAAGCATGAATGCCACTGCCATCTGTGGAGGAGAATTCATGTATAATGTACAGCGCTAACAAAAATATCTGAAAAACCCTGCAAATAAATCATCCAGTACAAAAAATAGACTGAACAAAGAACCAGAAATTACAATATGTAATTTTTTATAAGTTGAAAACCTAAATATCTGAATACACAGAGTCTCTCACAAATCTTGTGCACCTCAAACAAAGTTTGTGTTTGCACTGATATTGCAAATATTTTTCTTGGAAGTTATTTTACAACAAGGGGCTAACATAAGCACAGATGTTTGATTCATGTCCCTACATTATTCTACAGTGAGTCCCACGCAAGAGTTGGCCAATGACACGGGTTTCTGCGTCGCGCTGGGCACAGCTTTAACTTCCAAGCGATCGAGTGAAATATCTATGCTAATAAAGCCGCGATCAATGTAATGATTCAGGTTTTCACATTTACAGTCAAAATTACAATGAAAATAAACACTTACCTCATCACAAGAGATGTTGGAAATGTTTTCCTCTTGCATCCACACAATACTGGCACTTTTTTTTAGGAATTTTTCTTTCACGTGCATAAGTTCAGCTTCCAAGATGGAGTTAATTTCTCTTGTGATATTGTCTTTAAGTTCTTCTAATGTATGGGAAATTGACCTACACACTTTATTTTTCAAGTTTCCCCATAAATAATATTCACATACTGTTAGAACAACTAAAAGACAATAACACATAGGCCTATCACAAGAGAAATTAACTGTCTCAGAAGCTGAACTTACGCACGTGAAAGAAAATTTCCTAAAAACGTGCCAGTGTTGTGTGGATGCAAGAGGAGAACATTTTCAACATCTCTTGTGATGAGGTAAGTGTTTATTTTCATTGCAATTTTAACTGTAAATGTGAGAACCCGAATCATTACACCAATCGCGGCTTTCTTTGCGTAGATATTTCACCCGATCGCTCGGGAGTTGGAGCTGTGCCCGCCATGACACAGAAACCCGCATCATTGGCCAACTCTTGCGTGGGACTCACTGTACAAGATACAAGTGATGTCAATATTTTTAAAAGAGCACCAAGTCAACTGAATTATGTTTTTTATGACTACTAAAAAACTGTATGTAGGCCTACAGAACTTCTGTTTATGGAAGTATGTATTTTCTTAATTAAAATGTTCTTATGCTACGTATCTCAACCTGATTTTGTACACAAGAAGACTTAATTATAACTACCCTTCAGAGAAATCTCCAAAAAAAATATGTCAAATAAAAGTTTTGGCTTCTAAATTAACCACCTCATACAAAATTAAAAGCTCTCAGTTTTCTAAGTGTCTCTGGTCTCCCCATATATGCTTTATAGGACTTAACTTAGGTTCGGCCTTCGAGCCACTCAGTCTTGCTAGATCAACTGCATTCATTAAATTTTGTACAGTGTTAGCAACATTCAGTCACAGATTGTTGTACCTAGTCAGTTTACAATGGGGATAAATAACTTTAAATTTCAAATTTTGTGATTAGATAATTTTGCCGCTTATTATATGGCCCTTATGGGATGTACTCACGGCTAATTTCATTCATTCATTCATTCATATGGACGTGAGACATGGCTGCTTACTGGTCAAGAAGAACATAATCTGAGAGTTCGAAAACAGGGTGCTTAGGAAAATATTTGGGCTTAAAAGAGATGAAAATGGGGACTGGAGAAAACTGCATAACGACGAGCTTCATGACCTGTACTCTTCACCAGATATAGTAAGGGTAATTAAATCACGGAGGATGAAATGGGCTGGACATGTTGCGCGCATGGGGGAGGGAAGACATATCTCAAAAATATTGATTGGGAGACCCAAAGGGAAAAGACCACTTGGAAGACCTAGACATAGATGGGAGGACAATGATAGGAACAGTGATTTCTGACTGGAAACAATTAAAACTTAAAACTGACGTCACGACAACTGCGACTGTTTACTCTTCACAGGCACTTATTTTTAATGTGAATCTTTCTCCGAAGAAGGACACGATAGGATGTCCAAAATGTTAGAAGACACTAAAAACATGAAGCAGCCCAACCCAGATAGCCAGTGCAATCAGTTTATGTATAACACCGGTCATTGAAGCCTGCGAGCTAATTTAACGTTAGGATGGATTTAAGGGAAGTAGGATTTGCAAGGGATGGTTGGATGGAGTTAGCACAGAATAGGGTTGAATGGTGGGCTCATGTAAGCGTGGCAATGAACCTTCGAGTTCCATAAAATAGATAATATTATTTTAGCTTGCTTAGGAATTCTCTATTGCCATTGAGTAAGTGAGTAAGTAAGTGTAAGCTAAATGGTTGGAGTAGAGGTACCTTGTATAGCTTGGGAGACTTGTATGTGAGTATAGTGCTGCCACCTGGTCCATGTCCTCTCTGGTTGTCATGGTTATCCACAAACACGACTGCGTCTTCATCAGGGAGGAAGCCCCAGCCAGTTCCTGTAGATTTCACATCACAAACTCTTTCAGCATTCCTAGTTGGAATATTCCTTCCTATTATTGTAAATTACTATATTTAATTGTAAATTGTAATACAATTTTTCTATTCATATATTTATGTACAGAAGAGTGCATGGAATCTTCCGATATAATGCGCAGTGGTTTATGTTGGTAAGGAAATACATAACTGGCTTCACCATGTGCGCTCTTAAGAGCTTGCTAGCTGGCTATGATATTACTTACACTCATATACTTTATATATTTTTTTCCTCCTGTTCCCAAAGCCATCCCAAAATGAAATTTGTACCAAAGATAGAATGCATTTAACTGCCTAACACATCTTTTCTCCAATAAAATTTAAAGATACAGTTTCTTAGATACTCAAGGTCAAAGGTTACACCTTTTGGCCTTGGAATGAAAAAAATAATATTTTGAAATGCAAATATTTTTAATGGAAACTATGTACCTTTAGCTTCAAAATGAGACCAACATGAAGGTTTTACCTCAATTAGAAGTAAAGTATGATTTATTTTTGCAGAGCATGCAAGGGAAAATTTTACAATTTTTATCACGTTTGCAACCCTGCTGTATGAATGTCGTAAATCACTGAGGGGTAAAATTTTGCGTGTGTGTACAACTTCATGTATTTTAACTTCTTACCGAATGTCATGTAAATCTGAGATGGTCGGGTTGGAAGCTGTGATCATTTGGCATGGAATGACCCGATAAGTCCTTCTTCATTTCAAATTCTAAATACGGTACCTATATAAGGACCTAGAATTTGAAAAACGAAAGTCCTTCATAATTTATTTTCGGATTACAAAATATAAGACTCTGGCAACACCAGGCCTATTAAGTTAGTCTGTTATGAAAGGTTAGAAGAGTATTTTTTATTTTTGTGTCTGTATCCACAACCATGATACAGAGCTTCCATCTTGGAAGGATTAATAGCCCATTAATGTGTCAATGTGGAGTTTCGTTATATCAACCTAGGGACCAGTAAAATCATTCCAGGGATGTCAGCTTTCAATGGTGTGCAGTTAGAGAGAGGTTTCACTGCATGTAAGTTTGAATTAAAAAAACAAAGAATAAATAAAAAATAAAAAGCCAAAATTCTGAATGATAAAAACACTTTATTCTCCACTTACAAGTGGAGTATACTCCACTGTTTATATAACTTCTTTTTATTGTGTTTCAAAGATTAAATGTCTGATGCGAAATGCTCGATATTACAGCCATATTTAAACAGCACTTACCAAAATTTCTCAGCCACTTGATAGCATTGTTTCCTCTGAATGCATTTCCAATTTCTGAGCTGTATTTAAACTCCGTCACACGTCCTAATCCAGTGTACTCTGTGCTACGGATTCCTTCTCCCCCTGCAAACAAAACAAACATTTTGTATATTTCTACGCCATCACCAGAGGCAAGAATTTATGGCGAACCAAAAAAAATGGAAATATTAATTTATTTTTAAGTCTTTTGCATCAATTAACCCTTGCACTGCTAACGCATTATTCGCTGTGCAAACTGGTGGTCCTGAATTAATTTGAAAATTTATTTTGTAATCATAAAAGGACAAACAAACGGAAATAATTTATCAATTTCCTCTGAAACAAGAGTACAGCAGGTATTTCTTAAAGTATTGACATTTAGGTCAATTATACATTTTTTTGTACATGTTTTCTCATCAACATGTTACTTTTGTCTGGTCCCCATGAATGAAACTTATTAATATACTTACTCATTTATATGTTAAAGTTAGGGTGGCCATTTCTAAAATGTCAGAAAGAAGGACACACTTCTTCGGTAATCTAGCATAGTATAAAACTTCAGGCATGGACGGCTGGACAGCAGATATTAGGCCTACACAGTATAATCCTGACTAATTTCAACTGCATTTATGTAAAATAAATATTTATACACTGCAAAAAGGGATTTTGATCTCTATATTTTTGTCCTTTCTTTGCCATCCGCAGGAGGTTTTTGTTGGTCAGGAATTCCCTATACATGGAATTACACTCTTCTGAGAACAAATTTTATTAATACGCTTTACCGATCCATCAGAGAATCGAAAAGGTGGACAAATCAACTTCGGCATAAAGCCTCGCCGGATGGAGGACTGCTTAGCAAAAAGCCTTACAGTCCGGCCAAAAGCCGGATGTATGGCCACCCTGGTTAAAGTACATAACCTTTTTTACATAAACAGTGTTACGGTGTACCCCCTTTCTATAGAGTAGTTTGAGTAATAATGTGATGAAACAGTTTTGTTACATAAGAAAATTCACTTTTAAGTTTTCTGTTTTATACATAACATTGGCTGTCTCCCTTTGAAAACACATAGCTAAGGTTATGCTGTATACAGATTGAGAGGTTTTACCCAAATCAATGACTTCTTGGTAGAAGAAAGGCCTGGTATTGTTGCTGAGGGACTTCACTTGACTGTAGATGTAGCCTAGGTCAGTCGGTGACATATGTTTAGCTGCGTCAACCCTGCAAACCCAACAAGGCCCTTGTTCAGAAATGTGACAATTCTACAAGTGACAGGTTCCATACGTTATTTCTTTTATCATCCTTTTTATGTACCAGAGTGGTATCAATCATCAAACGAATATATGGACCCCTAACTATGACATTTTTTATGTTAAAATAGACCTAATTAAATAAGAATTACAAGAACCAATATTATACTCATAATAATATATCTTCGGGAAGAACATAATCTGAGTATGTTCGAAAACAGGGGGCTTAGGAAAATATTTGGGCCGAAGAAAGAAGAAAATGGGGAATGGAGAAAACTGCGTAATGATGAATTTCATAACCTGTATTCTTCACCAGATATAGTAAGGGTAATTAAATCACGGAGGAAGAAATGGGCTGGACATGTTGCAAAACTATTGACTAGGAGACCTGAAGGGAAAATACCACGTCGAAAACCAAGACGTAGGTGGGAGGGCAATATTAGGATAGAATTAGGGGAAGTAGGATTTGCATGGGATGATTGGATGGAGTTAGCACAGAATAGGGTTGAATGGCGGGTTCTGGTAAGCACGGCAATGAACCTTCGGGTTCCATAAAGTAGATAATATTCCTTTACCTTGCTTAGGAATTGTCTATTGCCACTGAGGAAGTTAAGTATTACAATCATATAAACACACTGTGTTATTGACATTGTCAGCATTTCTTAAACATAATATATCTGAAATATATTTAAAATCACCAATTACAAAATGGGAACTTTACAATTAAAAAATTCTGTCATATTATAAAAAGGACTATTCAGAAGCCATCCCGAGGTAATCCTTTTAAAAGTTTGTAAATTGCACAGAAATATGTGAAAAGGCATTTTGTTGGCAACTTTGATTGCCATGCACTCATAGTTATTGTCTTACTCAGGGAGCATAATTATGTATAGGATAAAGTGATCCCTATACAGGCCATGGAGGCCCAGAGGGTTCCAGGAGGTTGAGGCTCCCAGATTTTGGACATTCGGAATGTGAAGGCGGTAAGGTTGTCAGCCTTATGCACCGGCCGCCTTTACCCCCAGGATTGCTCCTGGTACTTATTTTCTGATAGAGGCTGAGTCGACCCCAGGGCCATAGTGCCACCAGGATTCGGCCAATTGAAAAACTCCAATGACCTCATTGGGAATTGAACCCACGATTTCCGGTTTGTAGCGCAGTGCCTCAACCACTGCGCTACGGCGTACCCTATAACTATATACTGACACTTAATAAGTGCAACCAAATTAGCCTAAGTACTAAAATCTACACCTGGAGGCCCCATGTTACAAGGATGTACATACAAAGAAGAACCAGCCATTTCAGGTGATAGGAATTAAACCCTGAGTAAAGGTAATTCACCTGAATCCTGCCACGCCAATGTCCACAAGTTTGTCCAGAAAATCAACCAACTTCCTGCGCACAGAATCTCTTCCTTGATCTAAGTCATGAAGTCCAACAAGTTCACAGTTACGAACCTGCAGAGAAAGAGAACAATGCCTCTCTGTTAAAGCAATAAATACAATAATAAACTAAACTCCGTGGTGCTACATCCCTGAAGTGACTAGGCCTACCATCCAACTGCTGCATCATATCCCTTAGACAGATGGCAGGATTGGAGGGTATGTGATCAGTATGCCGACACCCATGGTAGTTTCCATGACTGGAGTTGCTACTTCTCTATCAAGTAGCTCCTCAGTTTGAGTCACAAAGCTGAGTGCACTCCGTTCCAGATCTTCCTACCTGAGAAAAATCTGAGGAAGTACCAGGGATTAAACCCGGGCCTGCGGATCCACAACCAGCGGTGCTAACCACGAGATCATGCAGGCGATCAATCCTGTATTAATACAGTGAACGCCGCTTAATGTAATTAATCGGGTAATGTTATCACCTTTATGAAGTCCCATACAGATTAAAACTGATACTGTACATTGAAAAAATTCTGTTTATTGTCAACAAAGATTCAGTTTATGTTATCACATTTTCCTTTTTCCAGATTTTTCCAAGTACTGTACGTCATTCTAAATTTCAATTTTAAGGGTTTCGTTTCTAATTCAACTGTATTATGTTGTACTGGAGGTAGCAATTATTCTGTTCCCAGCTCAGAGGATAACCCGTTCGAGAGGGTGGCATTACCTAACTTTCTCTTTTAAGCAATAAAACATGTTTCACCCCACAGTTACACTGTAGCTTTTGATTTATGAAGACTATTCAACTCATATGCCGTATGTTTGATATTGACCAATAACGTTAAGCAATTCCTTGGCTATAGACCAATCACGGCCGTTTATCTTGCAATATTCTTGTAGGAATCGCGAGGATGGTGTTTTATCGTGATAAAACCGTCTGGTCGTTACTGTAGACGCAAGTATCAGTGTGCAGTGATTGATAGTCACTGCTGCCACTAGGGGGCATGAAATCAGATTATTTTATACAACGTAACTTGTTTGGAAATTGAAATAATAGAAATGTACATTGATTGTGAACACAATTTCGATTCCGTGCAAGTCAGTTCGTGTGCTTTTATTCTGTTCTGCTGTTAGCTTACCTGAATGAAGTTAACTATATCTTATATGCCCTGGTGGTACCGCTGATTACACCAAGGTAGCTCGAATCGATTCATGGATGGTTGATTCACAGTATGCCGTGATCTCGTAACTTTTAGTTTTATTTTTATACAACAAAGCACGAAAGTAATTATTATTTATATAATCCGTTACATTTTATTCATGGAATAGTCCTAATAAATCCAACTCTCGTGGGATTACCTATGATAAAAGTGTTGACATGCAGTGATGGGTAGTGTAAAATGAAAAGACTTCAACAGACAGGCGTTAGATGTTTTGCTATGAGGTGTTCACCACAAATCAGTATAGACTTCCAAAAACACTCGTAACTCATAAGTTCATAACTGAGTATGGAGTATTGGTTAATGGACTCCTAAATGAAAGTAAAAACAAATTTAAACTTTGTTACTGGTTGAAAAATAGTTGCTTTCAGTCTATTACTGTATTAGCCTATGAGTGGATCATTGATTCACAGTTACATATTTTATGAATAAATATTTTAAATTCTGTTTTATAGTGTAGGCCTAATACCTTATTATATGAATAAATAACCTTCATTTAATTCCTTCGGCTACTGTTATCAATCGGTTAATATTAACAGAACAGCTGCATCCTGAAGTGATCACAATAAGCGGTGTGCACTGTACTAATACATAAGATATGTTAAGTTATGAGTACATTAATTTTAAAGTAGTAACTAAATAGTAAGCTGTAACTTAAGAGAAGAGGGCATAAATAATGACATTTCTATTTACTACAAATCATGACATAATGCAGCAGGCTAGATTTAGGCTACAGCCTCCCTGAGTTATCAGTAGGGACCGGATTTTTAGGTTTTTAAAAACACTGTTTTAGGTTTTCCATTAGGTGAAATAGTTTTTTTTTAGGTTTTTTGACCAAAATATCGTTTTCGGGTAGAATAATTGGTTTAATGAATGTGAATGTGCTGCATAGGATTCAATACAAAATACTTTTAAAGTTTAACTTAACAAAATTGACTTAAATTTGTGTAAACTTGCTTCAGAACAGAGCAGACGTAGAAACCCGCGGGGGCAACGTCATAAAATACCCTAAGAAGAAGAAGAAGAAGAAGAAGAAGAAGAAGAAGAAGAAGAAGGGGAAAAAGGATGAAATTCAGGTCATCGCCAATCCACTGCAGTAATAAACTCTATTTCATTTGTTTCGGCATAATTAACACGTCTTCTTAAAACTCACAGTGTGATCACTCATTATGAATAACAGGGAAGTACTAAAGGCAAACAAGCGCTTTAAAACACAGAAATCTATATTCTTGTTCAGACACGGCAACAATGGTTGTTCATACGAATATTTTAAAAGGAATACGCCGGTAATCTTACACTTCCTCTCTTGATACTGTCCATCCTAGACGACGATGGGTTGAACGAAACGCTGGTGGTATTAATTTCAACACGACAAAGTTATTGTCTGTCCGCAAAATATCGATTTCTAAACTGACAAACAAAAAAGAAAAAAAAAGTAGCCTAAATTAGATATTTTAGGTTTTATATCCCGTTTAGGTATATTTAGGTTTTTATACCCCATTTAGGTATTTTTAGGTGCCACAGAATTAATGTGGGTGAATCCTTTGGACATGATTTGAAAAAGTGTATGAACGCTTTTTGTTTTGGAAGTAAGGAAAGAAATAGGTAAAAACCTAAAAATCCGGTCCCTAGTTATCAGCCATACTGTCTCAGAAGCTTCAGTTTCAGACTTACATTATTAGCATCGACGTAATTGTTGATTGCACAAGGAGTATGAAAGTCATCAGGTCCGTAAGGTACAGCGGGGTAAAGCAAATTGGCAGGGTCAGCTGTACTCCCTCCTACTCCGTGCGCACTTGGGTGGTCCCCTGACATGTGGTTGAGCACAACATCCACGTAGATCCTGAAAACAAGTTTTATAGAGAGGATATTTTTTATAATTAAGGTCATGTAAATTTCTCCTGATTATTATAAATGATATACACAAATAATCGAAAAAACTGATAATCCAAATGTTAGAATTATTAGGTAGGCCTACTATTCTAGCTTCATGTTGTTATGGGCTACATAATCTATTATGATTTTAATAGCCTGTAAATGCTACTAAATTTCTCATAATACTTGTTATATTTCCTTTCTTTATTCTTTATTTGTCCAAAGTATTACACAATACAGGTGACATCGTCATTCAGGGCCGTCCATACAGACATGATGGCTACTGGGCAAAAGATTCTGACGTCATTGTGAGCTTTTAGTTGCGAGTTTTACACCAACAAAAGGAAACGCATATGACAATGCCTATGAAACTCACCTCTCAACAAGAATCGTAACGCATCAAGTACGAGGGTAGTCCATAAAGTAAGTTTCCCTGGGGCTGCTTACAGAAACAAAACACAATATCATGGAAACATTTATTGCAACAGATACAGCAAGTGTTAGCTATTTTTCAACATATTTGCCACCAGAATTGGGACATTTTTCATTCTGTGCGACCAATGTTTGAATACTTGTGTCAGAGAAGTCTGCCATCTGGGTTTAACCACTGTGTGACAACTATCTCCGCCTGTATGTCATTCTCTGTCATTTCTTGAGGTGTAGGAAAAGATAGAAATCACTGGGAGTGGTGTCTGGGCTATAGGGTGAATGTTTAAACACCTCCCAGTCTAACTCCTGCAGGAGAAGTTATGCCATATGCAGTACTGTGAGGCAGACCATTAAGGGCAATCAGTCATAGGAGAGAGGTTCCATCTGGTGGTGTAAAATGAATCTGGCTTAGCTCAGTTAGTAGAGCATTGGCACTGATAGCTAAAGGTCCTGGGTTGAAATCCCAGTGTCAGAAGAATTTTTTTCCTATAATATTTATCATTGAATTCAACTTACTGCAATGCACTATTGAGATCAAGTATCAATGACAATGTAAGAGTCATTCTTTTTCCTTTTAGGTCATTTTTAATTGATTTTAAAGTCATGAAGTATTGTTTAGCCCATCAAGATCTGGGCCTTAGTGATAATATATAGCCTTCTGCCATAACATCTAGAGGCTCCATGATAAACTACATTGAAAAATAACTGTGCTAGATATGAATTAGACTTCATGCGTGTCACCCACAGATAAATCCGTAATCAGCTCATAAAGTAACTTGAAGAGAGTTTACCTGACTCCAGCATTGTTGCAGCGCTGAACCATGTTCCTGAATTGCTCCTCGTCTCCAGATCGGCTGGTGATGTTGTACGATATGACTTGATATCGCTCCCACCATGGCCTGCTTGGAGTTGTTACTACTAGATTCTCATGCACGGGAGACACCTGGATGAAATTAAAACAACACTTCCGTTACAAACAACAAAACCTCTCCTCTACAGAATAAGACAATCATTAATGAATTCATTTCGGTAGACTGTTGGTAGAGCGCTCACCATATAATTCTGCCGAGCCGCACAAACCAATTTACGTGAAGACAGTGAAGTCACGCCTACTTCCCAACATATCATCATTCCTCTCCCCGCATTTTATTGATTATTACCACGTGTTCCATCGGGGAATCACAGTCTTGGAATATCTCACTCGTTCTGCAAGGGCAGCCTTATTGAGTGTAGGATTTTATTTTGTTGGCACTGGTGAATGAGTGTTTGTGCTGTGTTACAACTTATATTGTTGGTAGTTCTAAGTGCGCCTCACATTGTTCAAAATGCCCCCTGTGCTAAGTAAATTACAGTTTAAAATTCTTGTCAAGCTGACAAGAAACCTCTCCCGTAGGATGTCTCAAGTGGACTGAAATCATCGACAAACTCCGTAAGCTTTCGGTGCATAGCTCCGCCTCCTAGACGTCCCGCGCATATCGCAGCATACTTATTCGGCATCACCTCTACTATTATTGCTGTTATTACAAGGGGCATACTGAAAGTCGGGGCAACATTTTTTCACAACCTCAGTCTTTATTTATAAGTAAAATCAAGTATATTATCTCAATCTGCAGACCTTTCTTTCATTTCTCCACATAGTCTCCGTTTTTTGCACACATGTTTCCCATCGTTTTGCAAGTTTGAAAATACCCTTGCGATAGAATTCCATTCCAGCTGCCCGTAGACACTGATGCACTGCTTGCCGAATATCTTCCAGTGTCCCGTAGTACTGGCCTCAGGGCAGAATTTAAGAGTATGCCACCTATAGGCTAAAGTCAATAGTTCATATTTGCTTAATACATTTGTTTTATACAAGAAAAGGATAGAGTTCATTGGTGTTTTCATCTGTTTTAAACATAAAGTTCATTTAGTTTAGATAAAACTACAATTTTAATGGTTTACATATTAAATTGTAATATAATCAAAATAGTTATCTACTTTTATTTTGTTACTTTTAAGATTCGTTAAAAATGAAATAGGTTTCGAAATTGATTAATTAATTTGTTCTTGGAGATCAGTGATCACGATTTTAAACATTTTTATATTTTAATGCTAATGACCATCTTTTGCTTAACTGAAGAACTGTGTTCAATTTGAATTAAGTTGTACTACACGGTGAAATGAAATTACACAAAATGTAGTTAATTACTGGTTTATTTGTTGAAAAATAGAGAAACTTTTGAACAAATTGCCAAATTCCCACCCCTGAAAATTTGCCGCTCTAGCCTGCAGCCTACTTAGCCTATTTGGAAATACGGCTCTGGTTGGCCTCGCATCTGATCCTTCACAAAACCGAAAAGGTGGTAGTCGGAGGGTGCCATGTCGGGGCTGTAGGGAGGATGTGGAAGTGTTTCCCACCCAAATCTCCTGATCTGCTCCATAGTGGCACGTGCAGTATGCGGACGTGCATTATCCTGCTGAAGGATGATCTTTCCAGAACGTTTATCATGCAATGAATGATGGAGCTTCAAAAGTGTCTGGATGTAGCGGGCAACTGGAACGGAATTCTATCACAAGGGTATTTTCAAACTTCCAGAACGATGGGAAACCTTTCGTGTAAAATAATGGAGACTATGTGGAAAAGTGTAAGAAAGGTTTGTAGATTGAGATGATATACTTGGTTTCACTTACAAATAAAGATTTAGGTTGTGAAAAAATGTTGCTCATGACTTTCAGTATGCCCCTTGTACAATAGAGTCCCGCAAACCCAGCAATCGATAACTCGGCAACTGTGATGAAAGTATTAAACAATTTTCTGGCAAGGAATGACGTAAACTATTTTGATGTAATTTATTGATACATATAATTTTTCTTTCATAAAGAGTAGCCCTAACTAAATCCATATTAACATGACGAGTTTTAAGGGCTTTGAGGCCAATAAACAGGTTTTTAATTTTTGCAATTAAAGTTTTAATTTTTAAGTCCTTACATATTTACTCAATGGCAACAAACAATTCCTAAGAAAGCTAAAGGAATATTATCTTAATGATTTATGTATAGCGTAGAGCTTTATCACTGGTACTCACTACTAAATTGCGGTATTTTGTTACCTGTTGGAGCGCTTTCAACCGCATGGAGCGGCCATCTTCAGCAACTGACTTCCGTGGTGTTGTTGTTGGGAAGACATTTCTGGATAACTGTATCGTACAGCGCGTGCGATTTGAATTGTAACTGTTCGTTTAGGATGTTGGTGTTGTCTTGTGTGGTGTGTCTGTATATTTCATATTGTTCGAGTGTGTTGAGTGTGTGACCTTTGTGGTTAATGTGTAGGATTTCCATGTCTGTATTGATGTCTGCGTATTCGTGTCCTGTGGTTATTATATGGTTTGCATAGGCAGAGTCTGTGTTTTGTTTGAGAGCTCGTATGTGTTCTGTGTATCGTGTTTTGAAACTTCGGCCTGTTTGTCCTATGTAGAATTTTGGACAGTCGTTGCATTTTAGTTTGTAGACTCCTGGGTTGTTGTATTTGTTTGAGTGTTGTTTGTTGTCTGTGGGTTGTAAAATGCAACGACTGTCCAAAATTCTACATAGGACAAACAGGACGAAGTTTCAAAACACGATACACAGAACACATACGAGCTCTCAAACAAAACACAGACTCTGCCTATGCAAACCATATAATAACCACAGGACACGAATACGCAGACATCAATACAGACATGGAAATCCTACACATTAACCACAAAGGTCACACACTCAACACACTCGAACAATATGAAATATACAGACACACCACACAAGACAACACCAACATCCTAAACGAACAGTTACAATTCAAATCGCACGCGCTGTACGATACAGTTATCCAGTAATGTCTTCCCAACAACAACAACAACACCACGGAAGTCAGTTGCTGAAGATGGCCGCTCCATGCGGTTGAAAGCGCTCCAACAGGTAACAAAATACCGCAATTTAGTAGTGAGTACCAGTGATAAAGCTCTACGCTATACATAAATCATTAAGATTATCGCTACAGAATGGACAAAACTCAAGAATATTATCTGTTTTATGGAACCCAAAGGTTCATTGCCACGCTTACCTGAACCCGCCATTCAAGCCTATTCTGAGCTAACTCTATCCAACCATCCCTTGCAAATCCTACTTCCCCTAAATCTATCCTAATATTGTCCTCCCCTGTACGTCTAGGTCTTCCAAGTGGTCTCTTCCCTTCGGGTCTCCCAGTCAGTACTTTTGAGATGACAGAGTATGGAATGGAGTCACGCAAGGTTACTTTCAAACTTGCAGAACAATGGGAAACGTGTGGGGGGAAAAAAACTGAGACTATGTCGAAAAGTGAAAGAAAGGCCTGCAGATTGAGATGATATACTTGGTTTCACTTGACAAATAAGATTAAGGTTGTGAAAAAATGTTGCTCACGACTTTCTGTATGCCCCTCCTAGGAAAAAAAAAAAAAAAAAAACTTTTAAAAATGCTGTGTCGATCTTTGGCTACAGCCAACAGATCAACTCCAAAAAATAGTCCATTTAACATTGTAGTAGTTTTGTAGTAGTAGATATCAATGTTAAATACATCCAAGCTGCTATACCACGTAGAATCGAAAATATTGATGGAAGTGACTCTTTTAAATGTGCAAAACATTTTTACCAAAAAAACTCCCGTTGCTGTTCTATTTCCTTCATAGAACAGAATTTTTTTAATGTCTATTTTCTATTAAAATGTAATTCTGAGACACTTATCAATGGAAAAATGAAAAAAACACGCTAATTTTAAGAACGTATCGCTCTTCTATCTAGTGGGAAATAACTGCATGACTTGCTGAACGCCATCTTTGTTGTGTCGAGCCCCAGCTTCTAATGCTCAGCAGATACCGGAAGTGATCTCCTTTTAAACGGCGCTCAGTTCAAGTGCAACAGGCCAATACTAGGGAAATAAACATATAAACTCAACTGAGAAATGAGGTTGAAAAACCGTTGGCGAGTACATAGGAATAAGAGGTTATGTAATAAAAACTGATTCCAATATATTTGAATTTAAAAGTTTAAAAAAAAAATTACTAGATCAGCTATTGGGGGTACGCCGCAGCGTAGTGGTTGAGACGCTGCGCTACAAACCGGAAGGTCGCGGTTCGAACCCCCGATGAAGTCTGAGTTTTTCAATTGGCTTAATCCTTCTGGTGGTACCATGGCCCTGGGATCAACTCAGCCTCTAACAGAAATGAATACCAGGAGTAATTCTGGGGGTAAAGGCGGCCGGTGCGTAAGGCTGACAACCTTAAGACCTTCGAGATCCGATTGTCTAAAATCTGGGAGCCTCAACCTTCTGGACCTCCATAGGGAACAATTTACTTTAGATCAGGTATTAGAAGCTCATACTTTGCTTATATGAGGTACGGAGTTATTTCCTGGGGCTCTTCTCCAGGACCCGAAAAAGCCTTCAAAATCCAAAAAAGAACAGTGAGGACAATTTGAGGAGTAAATCAGCAGACATCCTGTAGAGATCTGTTCAAAACATTAGGAATTCTACCCTTAGCGTGTATATACCAGGTGTTCAATTAATATAATTAAATTAATATAAATAATCATCGTGCAAAAAATAGCATGCAATACTCGTGCCGTAAGAGCATAACGGATCTCGGAAATTGAAAAAACTCTGCCTCATTTTTTCAAACTCTTTCCTCGATCCGTATGCACCGCTTGCTGCACTTTTATCGCAATATACTATTCTTGTGTAAGAAGGTCTTTGTAACTTTCATATCTTTTACGCTTGGAATGCTAACGAGCGAATAACTGAACCTAAATAAAAAAGGTAGCTTTATTATAAGCATTGCCGAAGTATAAAGATGGTCGGGATATGAACCCTGCGCACGGTAATTGTACATTCCTACACAGACATCAGTGGCGGACGCAGGGGGGGGGGATAGGGGGTTACATCCCCCCCCCCGAAATTTGAAAAAAGTACTCTACGTGGCCAGTTTTATATGTAAGGTAAAGTGACCCCTATACAGGCCATGGAGGCCCAGAGGGTTCCAGGAGGTTTTGAGGCTCCCAGATTTTGGACATTCGGCACATGAAGGTGGTAAGGTTGTCAGCCTTACGCACCGGCCGCCTTTACCCCCAGGATTGCTCCTGGTACTCATTTCTGTTAGAGGCTGAGTCGACCCCAGGGCCATGGTACCACCAGAAGGATTAGGTCAATTGAAAAATCTCAACAACCTCATCGGGAATCGAACCCGCGACCTTCCAAGTTGATTCTTTTTTTTAGTATTCTTTCTACCTATTCAATTCCCCTTCCCCCCCCCCCCCGAAAAAAATTCTGCGTCCGCCACTGACAGACATACCTGTACCCCTGCAAATCCTTTGGGCCCTAGAAAGCCCTCACATTCATCAGCGATGTCACTGAATTTCCACTCGAAAAGATGAACAATAGCGCTCCGGCCCGGAAGAATATTTGGATTTTTCTGAGCGGAGAGAAGGGTCGAAAGGATCAGCAGACCACACACAAGCTCCAAGTACCTCATCTTGTAAACAACTGAACGTAGGCTGCGCGTTACGTAGTAATCAGATATCCCGAACGCCCATCTCATCCGATATCATTTATCAAAGCAAAATGTCCGCCCCAAACCTCTCTTCACAATGGATTATGGCATGGTCGTGGTTTGAAAGGACTGTTATTAATCACACGTGTGTCTTTTTAGACCATCCGCAAACATGATAGCAATAAATTATAGTGACAAATTTATTCTTTAAATCACGTCATACCGGTGATAAATAGTCCTAATAATAGAGATGCAAGGTCAACTAGCGGTACGGAAATTATGCAACTGACGATCATTCCTCATAGTTTAATAATAATACATAATAATAATAATAATAATAATAATAATAATAATAATAATAATAATAATAATAATAATAATAATCCGGTCATGGAAACCATTAACGGCCGTGTGTGTCGGCATGCTGACCACATGCCCTCAATCCTGCAGTCTGCCTATGGCAGATGAAGCAGTGGTCTGGTGGTAGGACTTGTCCCTTCAGGGATGTAGCGCCACGGAGTTAATAATAATAATAATAATAATAATAGGTGCATCCATAAAGTAAGTTTCCCTGGGTCCATTTACAGAAACAAAAATTTCATGGAAATGTTTATTGCAATAGATACTGTAAGTGTTCAGCTATTTTCAACACATTCGCTACCGGAATTGAGATATTTTTCATACCGTGGGACCAACGTTAGAATACCTGTATCGTAGAAGTGTGCCGCCTGGGATTTGAACCACTGTGTGACAACCATTTCCTCTTCTCTATCATTCTATCATGGTTTTACGGGGAAGCAAGGGTGGGGGGGGGGGGGAAGAAAACATAGCTAGCCCGCCAGTCTTTCTGCAGTGTTGTCAACCAAAGAAACCACATTTCAGCAGAATCTCGCATCAACAGCTAAATGCGAGTTATGTGTACAAACAATAACTTGAAATTTAACATACAACGATTTTAATGCAGTCTAATAATATAACGTGGTGACAGTGTTGCATAAAATTAATTACACATCATAAGCCTTTGGTTATCAAATAAGAATATTATACATAATATAGGCTCAATATTTTTACACTGGATGACTAATTTTAAGCACAAAGAAGAGTCTTAGCAGAACATGCTTCACCATTTCGTGTTGTAAAACGTAAGAGAGGTAAGGCGTCTAAAAGTGAAGAAAACTATAGGCCTAATTTTAAACGTATTTAATACGTTTTGTGAAAAGTTCGCTCAACTTTCAGTCCATGAAATTGATATCAGAGTTCATGGGAGGGTCAGAAATTAGCACATACGGAATTCTTAAAGAGGTGGGGAGTAGTGTTGGATGTACAGTGATGTGTTTGTGAAACCAGCAATTTGCAAAATTGTATTTATTCCATGCGTCAGAAAAGATAATGTCAATAAATAAATCAGGATCCTAGGACAGAATGAAAGCTTAGTATTGAAGCCACTAGATGTCAGGGTATATAGCGTACTTCATGTTTCAATGTTGTCACCTCTACATACGAAGTTGAACGAAACCTACCGAATGAAGACTAGGGAGCCGAGCGCCCAAGAAATCGCACGTGGGTAATAATATAGGTTAACTTGAAACATAAACCACAGTAGATCAGAATGTTTTTTTTTGTTTTTTAAATTACATGCTCTGATTCTTGTAGAAAACCACAAGGACTAAGCTAAATAAATTTTAAAAGTTGAGATTAGGGTATTATATAATTATTTTACAGATGTGAAAACTGAACCAGATACTCACCACAGGAAAACCAAAAGAGCATCAGCTAGCCCCAAGGATCAAACTTGTCATTACATCACCGGAGCAGCTTCAGTATGTGTTACCTGAAATACTGGGTCCTCAGAATATTTTCTGGAAGTTTGGAAAGGGAATGGTTCAATCAGTTATGTTTTCGGTTAAGAAGAGAGACTTTGTGCTTCCAAAACTAGCCATTTTCAGTTTCTGGTTTTGAAACACTAAAAACAAACAAACAAAAACAACATAAAAAAAAAGTCTCATATGCAGATAGTGACTACTTTGACACTACTTTTTGTACGAAAACTATCAGTTGCAGAATGAAAACTACAGTGAAAATTGAAACTTATTTGGAACATTTAATTACATTACAAAGTTTAGAAATCTAGTTTTTTAGACAGTGAAACTATACTAATTATTCAGAAGTAGTCGAACGTTTAAAACACTTTTAGCTCACTTTACGTACCATTACTAGGACATGTTTCAAGAGGTTAGTATCCTCCTATTGTCTGCTAGCGGTCGACTGGCGTTCTGGCGACAGTGTTGTGTGAAGTTCTGTGTGCTACCATCTGTTTTCTTTGTGGTGAGTCTCAAAAAACATCCGAATTGAATGTATGGGAAAAAATCTTCATCATCAAGAATGAAGACCACGCCATGAACTTTGAGATCCCGCCTGCAGATGACATCGTGAGACTCACCACAAAGAAAACAGTAATGGTACGTAAAGTGAGCTAAAAGTGTTTTAAACGTTCGACTACTTTTGAATAATTATTTAATTACATCGTCCAGCTACTTCTCTACATAGTCATCGCTCCAATCGAGACATTTGTTTTAGCGCGGTACCAACTTTCCAATAACCTCTTCATAGAAGTTTGCAGCCAGCGTATTGAAAACGGTCTACACAGCATTTAAAAATTTGTTGAAGTTCGTCGTTGGTGTGGAAGGGCTGTCCTCCCTGATCTTTCTTCGGCTGTCGAAAAAGATTAAAGTCACTCGACATGGGGATGAGTTTTTGAAATCCACCGTGACAAGGGAAGAAACGTGGATTCGTTACGACAATCCAGAATCAAAAGAACAATCCAAAAAATGGATGGATACATATTTCCCAAACACACCCAAGATCTTGGAGGACAGTGCTTCCACACCAACGAAGAACATCAACATACTTCAAAATGCCATGAAGACCTTTCTCAACATCCTGGCGACAAACTTCTATGAAGACAGTATTGGAAAGTTGGTACCATCCTGTGACAAATGTCTCAATCAGAGTGGTGACTATGTAGAGAAGTAACTGGAAGGTGTATCTAAATATTCCAAATAAAACAGTTTTGATTTTCACTGTGCTTTTCATTTCGTGACCTATCATACCTTGAAAAAAAAAATAGCCCTCCTTACATTGCTGGAATTGAAAAGTTTCTCTCTCCTACAAAGTTTGCCATTCTGGAAACACAAAGTCTCATGTTAACCAATGATATATGTCATTTTTTAAATTTATTTATTTTCCATTCTATTAAGAACATTTCAGCCATTTCATAAAATATGGGAATTTTTCCCTCAAAGAGAGGTTATAAAATTATTGTAATTGGGTGTCAAATATAAGTTTAAAACCTCAGATTCACTGAATATTAAGGAATTAAGTGTATTTCAAGTTGTTTCATGTGTAAAATCTGTCTATTTACTTATTTATTGCGTCAAGTTACTTTTTCTTTACCAGTTTTAGCATGATTTTAACACTCTTCAATACTATGTACTATATGTCAATTTTGCTTTGAGAAAATGTAGGCCTACATCTTAAGGTACAATTTGGCATAAGATTAACTTCAAAAAGTATGTGTGGTTAATTACCAGCTAAAATAACAAACGGTGACTTTTTGTCCCACTCATAATAGTCCAGTATATAGGTAGCGAAAAAAGGGTCCACCTTGCATTAATTAGGGTAAAATATTTTCCTTTATTATATTGTTTGGTATTATAAGAGTAGTGTAAATCTAAGTTTTCGACCTCGAAAGCCCTAGGGACAACTTTCTGTGAGCAAAAAACCTCGAAATTTTCGCACTTTTTTCAGTTTATCGGAAAAATCTCCTAGATATCTACTCATTGTAAACATTTGTCTATCACCGATCGAAAGAGCATAAAATTTCCTGCAAAATGCACCATTCAAACTTTAATTTACATGTAGTATTACAGGTACTATAGTACTTGGAAGTTTTAAAAATATATATCAAAAGGCGTGTATTGGCCCATTTTATCCATTTATGATGTTTTATGTAGTCCATTATGCGCTTTAGTTATGAATGACCATTCATTATGTATATGTATATGTATTACAAGGTTACCTATGGGGGGGGGGTCAATTCGATGAACATAAATTTACGACCAGATAACATAGAAAGTTTAAAATCAGTTTAAAATTACGTAACTTAGGTGTTAAAAAATTACTTTTGAATTCCTTTTTTTATGCGAGGTCTACTGTTCACAGTAGCATAGTACCTGTGTAAGGTAAATAAATCACAGAATTGCTTAATTATAATGCCACAGTGATTTTATTCGTATTTAGGTTGAAAGGCGGGAGAAATCAGTCAGCGAACGTTATGATGAGCGGAGGGGTCCTGCATGGCTGATTTCTTCCTTGGTTGCAGTAAACTTGTAAAAACTGAAGTGTATTTTTTCAAGCTTGGTTCTTTGCAATGGAAAGTTTTGTTTTTCCATGGTCAAATGGAATTCAGGTGGCATCTCAACCACTAAATGCATGAATAAATAGATATGAGGTTCTGAAGTGAGCGTCATGTTTGCCACTCCTTCCTGATTTGAGAAGGTGTATGTTTTGGCTTGAATTGGGTATCCCACGATAATTAATTCCGACTCATATTGCTTCTTAACATAGCTGACGTACCTCTTGCAGATAAAACCAAATGATTCATTGCTTTGCCACAGTACTTTATGAATGACAATAACCAACGTACATTTCAGAAACGATATTTGGGTATCTAGAGGTTTGAAAACTTTGTAATGATTTGGTACCCTTTCATAATCCTTCTTTGCTGAACAAAGAAGGAGTAAGTTCGTAAGTGAAGTACCTTTTCAAGTCTTTGCTATGCAGGTTCTCTGAAACAATATCAATGCATCAACAGTGGTCACCTATTCGAAACCAATCTTCAAGGTGTTCGTGACATTTTTAATTACTGTGTAATTACTTTATCATTTCGTTTCAAGTGTAGGCTTTTGAAGTTTTTACCAATCATTTTTGCCATACAGGTCTTGCCTACTTCTTGGGATCATTGACAATTACCCTGCTTTTCACCTAGTACTCCACTGTTTATTAACATTATAGAGTCTGTTATGGGAAACGGATCGTGCTGAACAAACCATAGCTTCAGTTTCAGTGTATCATCCTTGTCTCGATCCACTCGAGAGGGCCTTGCGTCTACATACTGCTCAGATGACACTGTAATCACTGCAGTAAGTTTCTATGGTATCACAATATATTGCAGATAGACCTTCCCTTGTGTCCACTGTCCGCTAGCCTATTTAAGACCAACAGACCGACAGAACCCCTCCTCTCATCACAACGTTTGCTGACTCATTTCTCCTACCTTTCAACCTAAATACGAATAAAATCACTAAGTGGCATTATAATTAAGCAATTCTGTGATTTATTTACCTTACATGGGTACTATGCTACTGTGAACAGTAGACCTCGCAGAAAAAAAGGAATTCAAAAGTAATTTTTTAACACCTAAGTTACGTAATTTTAAACGGATTTTAAACTTTCTATGTTATCTGGTCATAAATTTATGTTCATCGAATTGACCCCCCCCCCATAGGTAACCTTGTAATACATGTACATATACATAATGAATGGTCATTCATAACTAAAGCGCATAATGGACTACATAAACCACCATAAATGGATAAAACGGGCCAATACATGCCTTTTGATATATTTTTAAAACAATTCAAAGTACTATAGTACCTGTAATACTACATGGAAATTAAAGTTTAAGCAGTGCATTTTGCAGGAAATTTTATGCTCTTTCGAATGGTGATAGCAAAATGTTTGCGAGAAGTAGATATCTAGGAGATTTTTCCGATAAACTGAAAAGAGTGCAAAAATTTGGAGGTTTTTTGCTCACAGAAAGTTGTCCCTAGGGCTTTCGAGGTCGAAAACTTAGATTTACACTACTCTTACAATACCAAACAATATAAGAAAGAAAAATCTTTTACCCTAATTAATGCAAGGTGGATTGTATCTATATACTGGACTATAATGTTAATAGTTTTATTAAATTATTATTGATGAGTTAAATAAATGTTCGGACAATCTGGAAACAGTTTATAATTTATATTTAATCCCTCGTACCTTCATTAATAACAATATCAAGACCCTAACAGTAATAGCAGAACAGCAAATGAACTTCTGTCTTGCATCATTAAAATCAGTGTCCAAATTATGTCCCAACCGTAACAGATTTTGAGAAACAAATTTAAAATATTTAAAATAAATTTTAAGTAATGATTTACATGTAGTGTGGAGGAGAAGGGATAGTAAATTTAACAGAATGAGTAGAAGAGTTCTAGTTCATTATTTATGACATGTAATGAACAAAAATAGTTTTCATAATTTGCTAGAATGTCCCACCTGTAATTATGAAATGGCTGATTTATCTAAAAAGTTCAGTGTCCTGTTTAGCCAAAGAATGATGAATAAGCAAATTTGCACCAACTGTCTACTCGTCACAATAATCCCAGGCCATGTATGTAGGCCTAAGAGTCAACAGGTGGCAATTTCATTGTGACCAAGTGTATGTTTGGCATTTTTAGGTGGATTTCAAAGAAAAATCTACCTATTGCTATTGATACCATGTCATGACTTTCGAAAAATTATTTCATATCTTTACGTTACATGGCTCCCTAAGTACGAAACCACCGCCTGTTCAAAAGTTTATATAATTACACGCTAGCGGCCGTAATTTTGAAGATATTTGAACCAAATTTTATTATGTTATTTCTAGGCCCAATAGTTTGGACAAGTTCGTTAATGACCAAATTGGCCCAAGGGGAGGGTCGTGGGACGGATTTAAATTTTGAAAAATTAATATCTCTGCCCCTATGAAGCTGGGGCGGATCCAGAGAGACATTTTGGGGGGGGGGGGGACCAAAGTAGAGAGGGAAGTTTTTACTCAAAAATTAATTATTCCCAGTACACAATTGAAAACAAAATGAACATTTCAGCATTTTCTTACAAAGGTATTTCAAAATAATGATTGTCGTTGCTTTAATTGAAGTATTTGGGTTATGTTCTAATAAATTTTGAATAATTTGTGCTTAATGTTACAATTTTTTTTGGGGGGGGGAATTCCCCCCATCCCCCCCCCCCCCCCCGTGGATCCCCCCTGCTATGAAGTATAGAGGGAAACTTTGTTTGAATAAATTAGAGTACTCCCTATGGAGTTCACAGTGACACCAACGATTCGGGGGTTTTGGGGGTCCGAGTGGGGGTGGGGGATGGAAATTCGAAATTTTTGAAATAATGTCTTGTGGGGTATCGTTGAAAAGCTCTTGACGAGTACTCTACAAATCAATAACTGGTTTCTCGATAGCTCTCATATAAGGCGAGATTTAGCACTTCGAAATCTACCTCAGCCCGTAGGCTTGCCTAAGGGGAATTTTTTTTAACTGCAATTAACAAGATTTTAGTTTAGTTTATGCATTCATCATTCTTTGTTACACCCCCTCGCCGATTCGATGAGGCACAGGACGTGAGGGGGGGCATAGAACCTACTCCATACCGAAGAGAAAGCATAATCAGCACCCGTGTGCTTATGCTCCATCTTCCCCACATAGAATTTTGACCCCACCGAGGTAAGATGTGGTAGCTTACCTTTGTGGTCCCTGCTCCAAAAAAACTTAACTCTAATTAAAACTACCCCAGGGGCTGCAGTCATTCTATCTGGTACCCATAAGTCCCTATCCAAGTTTGAACAACTGCAGCGGGAGGAATCGGTGGTGCCGCAGAAGGGGTTGCAGATCCTGACCAGCTAACCATATAATCCTATCTAGTCTATAACCCAGTTGAAGACTGGATCTTATTGTCAAACCCAGTTGAAGACTGGATCATGTTATAAAACTAATCTAAAGCACTATCTAGTGCTTCGTTGGCACTGTGTGTAGGTCCACAGTACTCTAACAGCTACGTCAAGACCGAATCCTAGTCCAATAGAGACAAGGGTCCACTTGGGGCTTGGTTTCTCCATGTCTCTACTGGCAGTATTTCTGTCTCGAAGAACACAGCAGAGCAGAATGAAGAGGGGACTGTGCACTTAGCTTTGTGCCACTTACATAACTAAGTAGGGCCTAACTACTATGAAATTCCTATCTATGTCGGCTACCTATCCACAGGCCATGAAGACCATTCACGTCGGCTAACCTATCTGGCCATGAAGACCATTCATGTTGACTAACCTATAGGCCAATAAGCTAACCTAACCTAACCTAACCTAACCTAACCTAACTTAACCTATCCTATCCTAACCATAGGCCACAAAGACCATCCACGTTGTCTCACCTATCTGGCCATGAAGACCATTCACGTCGGCTAACTTATCTGGCCATGAAGACCATTCATGTTGACTAACCTATAGGCCATTAGGCCAACCTAAGCTAACTTAACCTAACCATAGGCCACAAAGACCATCCACGTTGTCTCACCTATCTGGCCATGAAGACCATTCTTGTAGACTAACCTATCCATAGGCCATTAGGCCAATCTAACCTAATCATAGGCCACAAAGACCATCTACATCGTCTAACCTATCTGGCCATGAAGACCATTCACGTCGGCTAACCTATCTGGCCATAAAGACCATTCACGTCGGCTAACCTATCTGGCCATAAAGACCATTCACGTCGGCTAACCTATCTGGCCATAAAGACCATTCACGTCGGCTAACCTATCTGGCCATAAAGACCATTCACGTCTGCTAACCTATCTGGCCATAAAGACCATTCACGTTGACTAGCCTGTCTATTACCTAAGCTATAGCTCTCTGAATTAATAAATAGCCCTGGTTTGAGCGCAGGCACTTATTTAAGTTAGTAGTATGTGAGGATAGTTGCTCAGCTGATAAAGCTGCCTTTAAAACACTGTGTGGAAGCACGAATGCCACAAACTAGACTGCAAAGAATAATGAGCATGGGGAAAGAAGTGCATCTGCATAGCGCACTTAGGCCAATATTTTCAGAGAGCCAACATTTAAATTTGTTCAGGTGGTGTTTGGGGGGGGGAGGTAGAGTTTGGTGTTGTTCTTGCGCTGGCAGATGTTCAGTGTCCACTCTGCTGCAACGCGACTGGTCAGTTCTGCATAGCTTTGTTCATTGGCACTAAGGAAAGTTGTCCTACCATTTGACGGCTTAGAGATGAATACTGCTACTACCGTTTGTTGACTGATGTGTTGATTATTCCATTAACTGGAGTTAATGATGGCAGATGTGTTGTCAGTCGCGTTGATTATTCCATTGGCAGACGTGTTGTCAGTCGCGTTGATTATTCCATTGGCAGACGTGTTGTCAGTCGCGTTGATTATTCCATTGGCAGACGTGTTGTCAGTCGCGTTGATTATTCCATTGGCAGACGTGTTGTCAGTCGCGTTGATTATTCCATTGGGAGACGTGTTGTCAGTTGCGTTGATTATTCCATTGGGAGACGTGTTGTCAGTTGCGTTGATTATTCCATTAACTGGACTGAATCATGATGGTAGACGTGTCATCAGTCCTCTTCTGTTCCCTGCAAAATACTAGCAGCACTAACATGTTCCAGATATTTCTTTAGGCCACTTGTTCCAACGAGCAACTGAATCAAGTGATTCATTAAATTTACAATTACAATTATATATGTGGCCTAAAGAAATGAATCATATTTTAAGTTTTTGGAGGTCTATTTAAATTTATTTTTGGTATTAAAGAGTATTTATTCAAGTTAATCTAATTTGACTATCTTAAATTTACCGGTAATTATTAATCTTTAATATTTTTCATATCAGATCTGAAGTTAATTTATAAAGAATATGAAATATTTCAAAGTTTTATGTTGAAATGGTATGAACAGTTTTCATTTCATAAAAATTAATCTATTTGGCCTATATAAATGTCAAATATTGACTATTATAATTTTTTCTTAAAAGAATTTAAATACTTTGAAGAAAATAATAACAATAATAATAATGATAGGCCATAATAATGAATGTTAACTATGAAGAAGAAGAAGAAGATAATTTATGTTGATATAATAATGATGATAATGACAAATATTATGGAGAAGGAGGAAAAGGAGGAAAAGGAGGAAAAGGAGGAAAAGGAGGAAAGGGAGGAAAGGGAGGAAAGGGAGGAAAGGGAGGAAAGGGAGGAAAGGGAGGAAAAGGAGGAAAGGGAGGAAAAGGAGGAAAAGGAGGAAAAGGAGGAAAAGGAGGAAAAAAGGAGGAAAAGGAGGAAAAAAGGAGGAAAAGGAGGAAAAAAGGAGGAGAAGGAGGAAAAGGAGGAGAAGGAGGAGAAAGAGGAGAAGGAGGAAAAGGAGGAAAAGGAGGAGAAGGAGGAAAAGGAGGAGAAGGAGGAAAAGGAGGAGAAGGAGGAAAAGGAGGAGAAGGAGGAAAAGGAGGAGAAGGAGGAAAAGGAGGAGAAGGAGGAGAAGGAGGAGAAGGAGGAGAAGGAGGAAAAGGAGGAAAAGGAGGAAAAGGAGGAAAAGGAGGAAAAGGAGGAGAAGGAGGAGAAGGAGGAGAAAGAGGAGAAGGAGGAGAAAGAGGAGAAAGAGGAGAAGGAGGAAAAGGAGGAAAAGGAGGAAAAGGAGCGAAAGGAGGAAAAGGAGGAAAAGGAGGAAAAGGAGGAAAAGGAGGAAAAGGAGGAAAAGGAGAAGGAGGAGAAGGAGGAGAAGGAGGAAAAGGAGGAAAAGGAGGAAAAGGAGGAAAAGGAGGAAAAGGAGGAAAAGGAGGAAAAGGAGGAAAAGGAGGAAAAGGAGGAAAAGGAGGAAAAGGAGGAAAAGGAGGAAAAGGAGGAAAAGGAGGAAAAGGAGGAAAAGGAGGAAAAGGAGGAAAAGGAGGAAAAGGAGGAAAAGGAGGAAAAGGAGGAGAAGGAGGAGAAGGAGGAAAGGAGGAAAAGGAGGAGAAGGAGGAGAAGGAGGAGAAGGAGGAGAAGAGGAGGAGAAGGAGGAGAAGGAGGAAAAGGAGGAAAAGGAGGAAAAGGAGGAAAAGGAGGAAAAGGAGGAAAAGGAGGAAAAGGAGGAAAAGGAGGAAAAGGAGGAAAAGGAGGAAAAAGGAGGAAAAGGAGGAAAAGGAGGAAAAGGAGGAGAAGGAGGAGAAGGAGGAGAAGGAGGAGAAGGAGGAGAAGGAGGAGAAGGAGGAGAAGGAGGAAAAGGAGGAAAGGAGGAAAAGGAGGAAAAGGAGGAGAAGGAGGAAAAGGAGGAAAAGGAGGAAAAGGAGGAAAAGGAGGAAAAGGAGGAAAAGGAGGAAAAGGAGGAGAAGGAGGAAAAGGAGGAAAAGGAGGAAAAGGAGGAAAAGGAGGAAAAGGAGGAAAAGGAGGAAAAGGAGGAAAAGGAGGAAAAGGAGGAAAAGGAGGAAAAGGAGGAAAAGGAGGAAAAGGAGGAAAAGGAGGAAAAGGAGGAAAAGGAGGAAAAGGAGGAAAAGGAGGAAAAGGAGGAAAAGGAGGAAAAGGAGGAAAAGGAGGAAAAGGAGGAAAAGGAGGAGAAGGAGGAGAAGGAGGAGAAGGAGGAGAAGGAGGAAAAGGAGGAGAAGGAGGAAAAGGAGGAAAAGGAGGAAAAGGAGGAAAAGGAGGAAAAGGAGGAAAAGGAGGAAAAGGAGGAAAAGGAGGAAAAGGAGGAAAAGGAGGAAAAGGAGGAAAAGGAGGAAAAGGAGGAAAAGGAGGAAAAGGAGGAAAAGGAGGAAAAGGAGGAAAAGGAGGAAAAGGAGGAAAAGGAGGAAAAGGAGGAAAAGGAGGAAAAGGAGGAAAAGGAGGAAAAGGAGGAAAAGGAGGAAAAGGAGGAAAAGGAGGAAAAGGAGGAAAAGGAGGAAAAGGAGGAAAAGGAGGAAAAGGAGGAAAAGGAGGAAAAGGAGGAAAAGGAGGAAAAGGAGGAAAAGGAGGAGAAGGAGGAGAAGGAGGAGAAGGAGGAGAAGGAGGAGAAGGAGGAGAAGGAGGAAAAGGAGGAAAAGGAGGAAAAGGAGGAAAAGGAGAAGGAGGAGAAGGAGGAGAAGGAGGAGAAGGAGGAGAAGGAGGAGAAGGAGGAGAAGGATGATGATGATGATGATGATGATGATGATGATGATGATGATGATGATGATGATGATGATGAGACGTACCGTATTAGTCTCCGGCTGCAAGCACCGTACATCTTTATCAAAAGTAATTCCATGAGAGATTACAAGAACATCAATATATTTGCAAGAACACATCGATATATTTACGAGAACAAAGTTCGAACGAATTGATTCGAAGAATTGATCAGAGTTCCCAATGCTATCAATAGTGCGCATCACAAGATGCAAGGAGCGTGGTAGTTGCTTACATCAAAACACTAAAGAAGTACATCAACTGGCTTGTGCCGAATCGAAATTGTGTTTTTAAATAAAGTAAGTAAAAGTAAAAATCAGTAAACATTTCTATTATTTCAATTTCCAAACAAGTTACGTTGTAAAAAATGTGTTTTTATTCTTCCCAATGGCAGCATAAGACTCGTTAACCACTGCTGTTGATGCCCTATGTTTCCTTTAACGAGCTGACATTTTATCAGATAAAACTTCATCCTTGATATCCGTGGAAGGATATAAGATAAACGATCATGATAGGTCTATATCCAAGGAATTGCTAAACGTTATCGATCAATATCAAACACGTGTATGAGTGGAATAGTGCTCTTAATAGTATATTGCGATACAAGTGCCGTAAGGCACTTTACGGGTCGAGGAAACAGATTGAAAACCCGAGGCGCAGTCGAGGGTTTTTAAGTTTTCGAGACCCGTAAATGCTTTTACGGCCCGTGTGTTGCATGCTATTTTTTGCCCGATGATTATTTATATCAATTTAATTATATTAATTGTGATAATACCTGAAAATATTATGTAAATACATTCTTGAAAATAGATGTGATTCGCATGTGTTTGTTGTTATGGGAACCGAATATTTGTCCTGGGGGCCGTGTCCATAAAGGCTTGTATTATGAAGTGTATCGTAATGAATTATGACGTGGCGCTTGGACCGTAAGTAATTTAACCTCATCGCAACGCCCTTAGCAACACGATTGTGTGGGAATGTCAACTTACGATCCATGTAAACAACTTTCGTAAGTAACACTTACTAGCTAAGGAGTGCAAAAACTAATATAACCTGTCACTAACCTAAAATTTAGCTATAACTTTTAACTTAATGCAGAAGTCTTTTTACTCTTCCACACCTTTTGTAAAACATGGCACGAACCACGTGCTATTCAGAATACTGATGCTAAACTAACAATGTTCCTAACCTAACCCAACCTGTCACTGACCTAGAATTTACCTATCATTATTTAAATAGTTGAATTGAAATACTTTCTATAACGTGCTTTATTTCCCTTGGTAAACTTCTGGACGGCCATTTCGCAGGTGGTGTTCCTGCATCATCAGCAGAGTGTCAACTGAAGTCTACTGGAGTCTGCCAACTGAGGGTGTCTGTTATGGTGGGGGTATATCGGAGGTGGGGGTAGGTGGTGGGGGATTTCTTTTGACTGGATGTATTATTGTGTCAAATAACATGTGTGATCTCAAATTGATTTGGTTATGTTGGGTGTGATTTTGTGTGTTTGTAGATTTTGAATTGTTCGAGTGTGTTTAATTTCTTACTTTTGTGTGTGATGTGTAGTATTTCAATGTCAGTGTTTATGTTTTCATGGTTTTGGTCTGTTGTGATGATGTGTTCTGCGAAATTTAATTTGTTTTGTGCTTGGTGAATAGCATTGATGTGCTCTTTGTATCTGGTTCGAAATGATCTGTCTGTCTGGCCTGGGTCAGTCTTGGCATTTGAGTTTGTCTGCAAGTTTCACCATATTTCAAATTATATGAAATAAGGTTAGGACTGTCTCCGTCGGTCTGATTCATCCTACATCTTAAGGTGTAAAGGAAAATTTTTGGTCTTCGACATCTTTCAATTATGTGAATAACCTGCTCGTCATCGCTGAACATTTCATCAAATAATTCCGCTATGTCAGCGTTTCTCAAACTATGGTCCGTGGACCACTGGTGGTACGCGAAGATGGTGCAGATGGTCCGCAGACATAATTTAAAAATGTCATAAAGATAGTGGATAGTAAAGAAGTAAAATTTTTTTAACATACGGTATTTAGTTATAATGACCTATAATTAATACCCCAAATATTAATAATATAGGCTTCTTTTAAAAATGGGATGTAAAATTAGGGGTCCGTAACATTTTTTTTTTTTTTTTTTTTTTTTTTTTTTTTTTTTTTTTTTTTTTTTAGACATTTTATAGGTCCTCGGGTTCAAAAAGGTTGAGAAACCCTGCGCTATGTAAATGGGACCACAATGCCTTAACCTCTAGTTAAGCGGAATAAGAATTCACTAAAGTTAGACTGGATTAACCGGAGATTATGGTTTATTAATCAGGAATAATGTGGAAAAACTCATGTTAAGACTTAAACCAACTTTTAAACCTTGTTTGTAATATGGTACTGGACCTAAGGCTCTACTGGGAACATATATTTTTATGCCGTGCTTCTACTAAGTATGAGAAATCTTTAAGTGTAAACTAATTTTTTTAAATGTTGGTGATAGGATCTCTTTTAAGATTTGTTTTTGAGGTAAGCTCATTTTCTCTCAATATTCCTAGAAGTGGCCAAGATTAATTTATGCTTTCTTTTAGCTAGCTGTACAGAGGAAGGAAATGGTAGCACTGAACTTAATTTTAAAGAATTAAGGTTCATTTAGTGCTCTTTCTGGTGCAAAGCAGACCACAGTACCCCATCACCGATAAGTTAATGTGTTAGTGGGACAGAAGAAGCATCCATTACCATGCATATTACCTTACACCATTACCCTAAGCTAATTAGATAACATACTATCTTTTAAACGAGTCCTTGAACATTTTTGCAATTTCTTTCATTTCTGAAAGATTTTGGGGACTTAGGCAGCTCAGCAGCCCTTACTGGTAACTGAACTGGTAATATCTTTGACACATGCTATGTTTTCTTGCTTTTCTGTCCAGTAATAAAAAATAGTTTTTGATGAATGCGCTTTCATTCACAAATGATCCAATGTTTTTTTCAATTAGATTATTTGCTCTAGAAGAGTATTAATCAAAACCATTTTGTTCAATTGGAATACGAGAAGAAATGTTGCAAGAGCAGTGCGCTAACCAACTGATCTTGTGGAACATTATAGAGGGATGAGCCATCTAGAATAATCTCATCTCAATTTAATGGACCACTCTCTGTTCAGTTTAAAAAAAAAATTGGGATTGGAATATTTACAGTCTGTCAATGACTCATTTAAAGACTTCAGTATGTACCGTATATTCTACTACACTAACTACATTCTACAGTACCGGTACTTTGTTCTACATCAACCAGAATAATCTAAACTAAGTAGGCCTAGATTCATGCAGTACTGTACTAGCAGACTTGCATTGCACCATTAAGCTCCATGAAATTTTAATTCTGAATTGATAAATTTTGTCTTTAAGATACACTTTACTCTTTAAAGTGCATTTTATCAGACAACTCATGTTCGACCACTGTTTTATGTTAAATTAATGGCAAACCTTACTGGATAATGTAAGTTAGGAAAGTAAGGTTAGTTGGTAAATTTACAGTGGAATAATGTGCAACCATACCATTAAAATTACGTTGGGAAAGCAAAGTTAGTGGGTAAAACGTTGGAATATTACAGTGGATTAAGGGACAACGGTACTACACAAGTTACCAGGTATGTTAAGAAATAGTATATTGCGATACAAGTGCTGTAAGTGGTGCTTATGGAACGAGGAAAGAGTTTTTTTCAATTTCCGAGATCCGTTATGCGCTTACAGCACGAGTATTGCAAGCTACTTTTTGCACGATGATTATTTATATCAATTTAATTATATTAATTGAGATATTAGCTGAAAATATTATGTATATACTGAAGATAGGTGTTTATTTCAGAAAGTAATTCGCATGTTGGTTGTTTAAGCTTGTATTAAGATGATGTTACTTATGACACTTGTGCTGTTTGTAATTTTTACCGCACGGAGATTTCTTTTGTTTTCATAGCAACCAGATTGCGTGCGGGAATGACAAGTTACGATCCAAGGCAACAATATTTGTAAGTACCACTAATTAGTTACATCGTGCAAAAACAAGTTAATGGTGTAGCCTATACAGTTAGAATTTTACAGTGGAGTAAGGGGGAACTATACCACACAAGTTACGATACTTTAGGAAAACAAGGTTAATGTGTTGACAATATTATGGTGAAATAAGGGGCAACCTAGAACTAACTAAATCCTAAAGAAAGGTTAGTGGGTTAACAATATTACGGTGAAATAAGGGGCAACCTAGAACTAACTAAATCCCAAAGAAAGGTTAGTGGGTTAACAATATTATGGTGAAATAAGGGGCAACCTAGAACCAACTAAATCCCAAAGAAAGGTTAGTGGGTGAAATAAGGGGGGCAAACTACAACTAAAATAATAGGAACTCCTTCAGAATAGCATAGCCAGCCATACTCTGCCATCAGCGACCGTGCCCCTCTGAACCGCAGGGAACAAAAGAGAAACGATCAGTGCAAGGGTAAAATTTCCCGTCTCAGAAGATTCAATGCGAGACATAATAAACCCCGCGCTGTTCAGTATAAACTAATACAAATGCTCCTAACCTAACATAACCTGTCACTGACCTAGAATTTGGCTGTCACTACTTCTAGAAGCCTTACTACACTTCCATGCCTATCGTAAAACATCGTTACATGGCACGAACCCCGCACTATGCAGAATACTGCTGCTAAACTAACATGACTGTTCCTAACCTAACATAACCTATCACGGACGTAGAATTCTTAATTTAGAAGCTTTTTAACCCTTCCACATCTTTCATAAAACATCGTTACAACAGTCATTTATCTGCCGTTTATTCAACCGGCATGTAATAATATTCGTAATATTGGCAACATTGTAGACTTGGTCCAACTCGGTATGGCCCGGTTATGATGGCGGTCACCTTATTCTCAAGTTTAGCGAAATAATCTTTAAGATTATAGTCAAATAGTTAATAGTCAAATAGTTAATAGTCAAATAGTTAATAGTCAAATAGTCAAATAGTCAAATAGTCAAACAGTCAAATAGTCAAACAGTCAAATAGTTAATATGGATATGGCACCTTACAGTTTCCTACCTAATTACCTGCGCATAATAGCCTATACATGGAGACGTAGCAAACTAATTCTTAAAATAAACTGAACACCTTGAGCCACAGAAGAACGACTTGTGCGAGGGTAAAATTTCCCATCGCAAAAGATTCAATGAGAGACATAATAAACCCCACACTACTCAGTATATTGCTCCTAACCTAATATAACTGTTCCTAACCTAACATAGCATAACCTGTCACTGACCTAGAATTTACCTATCATTTAACTAAATGCAGAAGCTTTTTACCCTTCCACACCCTTCATAAAACATCGTTCGGCATGTAGTCATGATTGTAATATTGCCCAAATTGTAGACTTGGTCCCACTCGGTACGACCCGGTGGTCACCTTATTCTCAAATTTAGCACAAAATAATTAAAACAATACTAACATGCGAATCACTCATATGCGAATATTCATAAACTTAACGATTCATAAATATAATTGAACTGCTAAAAATCCGCCTTTTAAGTGCATTCCACAAATAGATGCACCACCTGGGAAAATCTACCTCAGATTCAAGTTCCTTTACCCAAAAAAACTCCAAAGCGAGTTCCATTAAAATCGATAAATGTTTCCATATTTAGGCATCTTGCATCCAATTGTGTAAGAAAACAGAGCTCTCATCCCGTAACATTAAAAACAAATGAATCCATCAGAGCGAAGTAACAAAATTGTACTGACTTATTCTCAAGTTATGACAAAAAAAGGCAAGGCCACCTCCGATTGATTCTACAATTGAAATATAACAAAAACTGATGCTTTGACAGTGCAAAAAAACTAATATTTTCTGCCCGTTTTGAACTCTATTACTCACGAGCGAAAGAAAAAATTAAAAATGCAGCTTCGAGCAGTGGCGGCTCGTGGCCGTAAAATTAGGTGAAGAGGAAAAAAATGCCACATGCTTACGTTAATAACCAAACTCACCTATGTCTTGTATAGCAAATCAATCCTTCGATAGTCCTTTATGGCTGCAAATTTGTCGGTGATATCATCATAGGACGGCTGCATTTCTTCTAGCTGCAGTAAAGGTTCTTTCTGAATTGAAATATTCGCTAAACAAGATACTTGTCTGGCAACAGTTTTGATCCTTCATTTAGTAGGCCTACGTCGTGATCTGACAGCTGGCACAATGATGATTTGATTTTTAAACAATGCGGGTAAGAATATAGTTATTATTTATAAAATCTGATACATTTTATTCATGGAATACTCTTAATAAATCCCAATCGGGATTATGAGTTTCATTAGATAAATTCGATCCTGCTTTTCCGCCGCGAATCTATTGATGTTTATCGTAATTATTATTCTCCTAATCAGATTACTCAGAATATTCCATTCATGCGATGCGGACTTGAAATTGACTAATAATCTTTAGCAATGCCTCGGATATCGACCAATGACTGTTGTTTATCTTATAAGTTAATATGCTTGCAAGGGTCGGAAAGATGCAATTTTATCTGATAAACTTCAGCTCGTTACTGGATACTTCAAGGCATTAATATGCAGTGATTAATATGTCACATGTCGTATGATTGCCTATGAAAAAATATCCATTGTAGGAATGAAACGTCGTGATTCAACGCTGTCGTCCTATGGTGTCCTATCAGTGACGATCTCCGAAGATGGTTCATTGTTGTGACACGTGACAGTGGGCTTTCATCACAGTACACAGTAGTCTTGGTATATGGTGACACACATTAAATAAATTAACTTCTAGTCTCATCCCTATGCCTCACTTTTGTGCTATAGAATCGAACGCCTATGATTTTTTTTTCCGTTAATGATATTTAATTTTATGAGAAAGAATCCAAGCTCCTCTACCGTTCATACTTCAATGAAGTATATGGTTGTTTATAAACACCTTTTAAATAATTAATTGAAAATTGTTAAAAATAAAAATTCTAGCTCTTTAGAGTCTATGCAAATCGTGTGGAAAATTTAAACAAAATTGTTAGTTTTTTTTTTATATAAAATCGTGAAGAATGAAAGTCTGTTCTAGCCTCGCCCAAAGATGTAAGACTTAAAAGCCTGAGTTTGTACAAACGATAGCTGGCTTATAACTATCCTTCAAAGTATAAGGATACCGTATAAAAGTCAGAAAAAGTCGTCAATCTCCCCAGAAGATATCTAATCCAAATAAGTTTTATTTATACACGATGTTTAGTTCTCAAGCCACACAGACACGTTCCTGAAAATATTATAGGACAGAGGAGAATTCAAAACAGGTATTTATGTTAAAAACATTGATTTCGAGCATTTATTACCTTTGGTACGGGTAGAGGAAGTGAAATTGGTGCTTTGCTATTAATGGAGCTGTTAGCAGAAGAGGAGTAGGTATGAAACCCGCCACACACTGTCATTGTATAGCAGCTTGCTGTGGTAACCGCGCGGCGCACGCATCATGAAGCCGAAGGATGACACCTTCGTGGGTAGTCTGATCCCTTCAGCATGGACGTGGGATAAGCGAGAAAAATGCTGCTTGTAGCATCAGCCAGCATCATTTTTAGTGGACCAGACTACCCATGGAACAGGGGAAGTGAATCAAGGCTGCTTCGTGCTTCTTTGCAAGACTCGAGAGCTCTCTGGCGCCTCCTCCTTTAACATCACTCGTGGCGGGCAATACAAAATTACATAAATGCATTTATAGTAAAAACCAACATTCGTGATATGGGAAATAAACTTTAAAAATACGTATTGTAAAGGAAAAATACTGGTGAAGTGCTACTTCACCTACTTCACCTGAATAGCCGCCACTGGCTTCGAGGTGCATTCAGCCACCCTTCAGTTTATCAATGTCAAAAATTTCAGATCTTTTGAGTGCAGTAGATTTAGCTAGGCATTGCACACAGACACTTCCTCTTATTATATAGAAACTGAGGAATAAAACCTTTGTCGGGAAAATCTGATTTGTAAGGCCTACCTGATAAAAATCTTTTTAATGGTTAAAATAATGGTAAAGTCTCATTGTGGAGGGCCCTTATTTTAACATACATTCTCTTCACACCTAATATCGCATGTAGTTTGTTATAGATGGTTATAGAGATTTCTTGAGAATGATTTGGTCCAACCCACTCGCACTCAGGGACAAATATTAAATTCTCTACCCAACTCGCCCTTTATAATGTACGCAACAAAAAGATTATGTATTGATATTACATAATTATGAAGTGCCAGAATGGTACCGGTACTTTATGAGATTGTTTGGTAGACAGGAAAATATGTCCGTCTGTCCTTGTGTCTGTAAGCGTGATAACTCAGTACGCTTTATCGGATTTTTATAAAACTTTGTATACCATTTGTAACGCCCATGGGACGAAGCCTATTGATTTTGGACCAAATCGGTTAACTGAAGCTGGGCACGAAAAGGAATAATAGGCCTACATTACAAAGTTCTAATTAGGAACAATTTTATCTGTACGTACAGGTTTAATCTTTAAAAATTATGAATTTATGATTTTAAATGCCGAATGTGAGACTTACTGTTGAGTTGAAAAGGATTTCTTTTGCAAATAGCAATTTTTCTTCAAGGATAATCTGTTTCAGATTAACTGATTAATTCCGTGTCACCGTTATACGACAAGAAAATGCGTATAAAAATAAACACATAGGCCTAAAACGTAACTTGTGCCTCAAAACCTGCATTATCGGCCCTCCGCATCGCAACTTTACAAATAAATATTTATCATTACAATTAAATAATAAAAATAGATATTACAATTTGTTCCATCCATGTCCATGGCAGCAGATCAGATGAACGACCCGAGCTTCGAAACACGACTCTGCATCTCCATTGTGAACACCATTCGACCCGGATGTAAGTGTACCCTGTGAACACAAGGAAAATATTAGAATAAACCTATGATCAGTAGGGTTTGGATGTTTATGACTTAAAAAAAGTGGTAAATATGACTGCAAATATGACCTTAAAAATGACCAAATAGGTCACTAATAAAAGAATGTATTTTATAAAAATAGATGTTTCAATTTAAAATGTTTAATGACACTAAATTATTACATCACATTAATTCCATCAGATAACGTTTTAACAATTTCACAGGCGATTTAGAGTTTTACTTTAAAAAAAATTTCTAATCTGTTAGGCCTAATGTTTCCAGATCCAATGCAAATGTGAACTGAAAATATTTTTAAAACATGTCTATTGGAAGTCGTTAACAACAAGGAGGTAGCGGTAACTGTGCTATTATAATTGTTATTATCACTTCACATTTCAGTTACAGTAAAACTAAAATATTAGTGACTCCTTTTCAGAAAAAACTTTTAAGTCGACAATTTAGTGCACTTATTGCATAATTGTGCTCTTTCACAGAATTATAACTGAAGTATGACGTTAAAATTACAAATACGACCAAGACCATGAAAAAGAATAATATGAATTTATATGCAAAATAAAAACGGTCGGATTGTGTTTTCGGCGAGAATGGAGGTCAAAATAAAAAATGTCATGTCATAAACATCATAACCCTAATGATCAGTTATTGAAAGATAACCTGAAGGGCTTTGATAATTTAACCAGACTTATCTAGATCCAGGGTTCAAATTAACAGGGGTATGGGGAAGATTTCCCCGGCCCGCCCAATAAAAATTATTTCCGTGCCAGGGATTTTTTTTTTACACTTCATTAATTTCAGTTTAAAATTTAAATTCAATTACTAAAAAACACACCCATTTCTTCATAATGCCTTTGAATGGTAACACCAACACAATCTGTACTAATAAAATTTATCTAACAAGCACTGACTTACACAGTGTAACTATATAAGTGCGACAATGGGCATGATGTAAGGAGGTTTATATTAATGCTTTGTGTTGGTTTCTTTTTTCTGGCAATAATGCTGTTGTGAAGGAAGTTTGTTATGACAATGAGTGATAGGTGTTCTGCGGTAGTCTGTCGAGTATATGTATATGTATACAGTGATGGGAAGTAATTGAGTCAAAGTAATCTGATTACAGTAGCAATTCCTTTCTTGGTCCCATTTACTTGTAATCAATACTTTTTTAAAAATGTAATTTCTACTTGAAATTTACTTCTGGAAACTAATGTTTTTGCAACTAATATCCAAATTATAGTTAATATTAACAAAAAGTTACTCAATGTTTGTGAAAATATTCTCATTAATTTGGTTTTTTGTTTGTTCATTAATAATTTGTGCCCAAAACAAACCAAAAACACGGAATTTTTAGGTACTGCCATTTTGTCAAGTAATTGTAATTGTAATTGTAATTTTACTGATTACTTTGTGAAAAACTAATTTATAATTGTAATTAAGTAAAATGTCTCTAAGGTATTGTAATTCAGCCCAATTACTTTCTTTTTGTATTTTTCCCATCACTGTATGTATATGTATATGTATATGTAGATATCTCATTCTATAGATCCTTTGTTGATCGAGGCTCAAGGATATAGAACATGTTTTACAGAGAGTTGATGTTCTTAAAAGTTGGCTAAATTTTTAATAAAAAGCATAAAATCAGTGAAATATCAGGCAGGCCTAATAGCAAATGTTTTAATGGCATGGACATGTATCAGTGCAAATATATTGGTAGTGGAAACTGTGATAGTAGTGTTGGAGTTTAGGGAGAGGCCCTTCAACAACTAAGGTCATGGGGCCTGTCTAAGGTGGGGAAGAAATTTTACTTCATTCTAGATCAGGGAATAGAGGCCGCTATCACATAAAAAGTCTGGAGATTCTACTGGCATCGTCACACAGAATGTCTTACAAACTTAGCCCATGAAGGTGTTTTGTTTGAGAGGGTAAAGTGACAACGTACTCAACCACGAGATGTCGAACAGTAAGGGGGGACATCACATCTTGGACAGACAGGTAGAGGTTCACAACGGAGAAAGGGAAGCTGTGATATTAGGTACAATTATGTTAGTACTCTGGACCCGCATTTAATCTCAAAAAGTTTTATTTGAACTCTGTTTAGATCCCTTTAGCTTTCAATTAAAAAGTTACGGCACATTAGTCAATGTTTAAAGAAGTCCTTATACTCAATATTAATATAAGTGTTGCATTTAACAAGTGCCGAAGTGAATAACGCTAGAAGTGCAATCAAATTATATTTCATCAGGTTTACCATGTAGCTAGATTCTGATTGCATTGAATACTACTGTAGAGTACAATTACTTCCACAAAGTCTCTGGGTTTTTACGTGTATACCTTAGGAGTGAGTGTCACCATTCCTAGAGTTCCTGTCTAGGGGAGGTAGCTGCACCCTGATTGGTTCAGCTCTTCTATCCCACTCCACATGTTGTCTCTCTCTGTCTCGCTGCGGCATTATCCTTCCACTCAACTATTGTAGTATTTTCTACGACTGGAAACGTGCTGCGTGATCTTCACTCTGTGCTCAACAGCACAAAGTGATCTTACGCCCATGGGAGTCTGCACAAGCTGGTAACGAGACGTAACTAGAAGCTCGCTGGGTGGGTTAAGTCTTCAAGGCCAGAGACTTTGTGGAGGTAATCGTACTCTACTTCATTCTTGTGGCGAGTATAGAAACCTCTAATAATTTATGCAGGAATTACAGTTTTACTTCTAAATGAGATATGCGTGTTTTCAACAACTTATTCATGAAACTTTTTAGTATGTATGATAAAAGGGGAAAAATGTTTTATGCCACGTACTAGGCTCCTACCACCAACTCTCTAATGGGACCCGCCTGGGAAGGTGGGGTTTAGGGTTTCGTCACAGAAGAGATTCAATGTGAGATATAATAAACCTCGTGCTATTCAGTAGGCCTATATTGCTCCTAAACTAACAAACGTTCCTAACCTAACAAAACAGTGGCGCTTGGCAGGTGCAGGGCATAAATCTATCTTTTACCTTAAAATGTGACAATGATTTAACTAACATAAAAATCTTGAAAATTCAGATTTAGGCCTATTTGAACATAAGTTTATTAACAGAAGTGGGGAGTAGGCCTATTCTGTATGATCAGCAACTCTGACTTTAATACAACAGGTAAATACAGTAATTGGTAATTGCTTAGCCTATATAGTGATCTGCAAGACTTTAAAAACTTAAATTAGTTTAGTTGAAACAATAAATTAATTTAGTTTGGCAAGTGCCATTTCTACTATGAACAAATTTGGGTTGTTTTAGCAATTTTTCCTGAACTCTGTCATTACATAAAAAATGAAGTACTTAAAAAATTAGGTCTACCAAAAATTTGTAAAAAATTTATCCTAATAGCACACATTTAGCAGTAGCCTGTAAGGTCACTAAAATGATTCAATTAGCAGTTATTCGCTTTGAACACTTTTGTTTTCAATAACCACAATACCTGCAAAGAAATATTTAGATATTCTATCACCAGCATTTAAAAAGATTACAGGACACACTTAAATAAAGCAGATTTGTTATACATAATAAAAACGTGGAAGCACGACGTAAAATTATTTTGTTACCAGTAGGGCCTACGCAAACTTAAAACATGCCAGAAATCTACAAATTTCTAAGACTATACAGTGTTGAAAGAAAATTTTAAATATTTAATTTCACAATTTTGCATTGAGGACTTTTTAAAATATTTGAAATGTTGCATTACCTTTAGTAGAGTTCAGAGAAGATGCCATTTTCGAAACTTATGCAAGTTAGGTCGAGTACGTGCATGGGGGTTACAAGGTAACGCGCAGGGACTTCACCTAGCTAATAAATTTTCAATTTACAATAACCTCGCAATTATTTCTGTTTTACCAAGTTTTTAAAATACTTTTATGTTAATCAAAATAATCTTTTAAAAGCTACTGGTCTGTTTCATGAGTTTTGAAAGAATATAAACAGGATAGACTTCTTTGCCCGGCTCCCAACATTCAATGACCTTTCTCAAAGACACAAAATTACATTTTATTTTTACCTTCTACATTTTATCTAATGAAACTAACATTGCCGAGAGTAGTTATACAGGCTTTCTAAGACGGAATGTTTTTATTATAACAAAGAATATCACTGCAGCAATGTTATCTCTACCATCTGCAAAGACCAGTATGTACCCCGTACTAAATTCTGTGTATCGGTATCTTCATCAATTTATGTTACAAAACTATCATAAAAAAACTACAAAACTACGAATATAATTCCTGTAGCATTAAAACTGTAATATTTCTTGTAAATTAACGATGCATGGGGTTGCTTCTCAGACTGCGTAGGCTACATTTGGGTAGTCAATCTAGGCACGTTTATTAACTGACCTACTAAACTATTAATTTAGCATTTAATGTATTAGCGACCTTTTACACTATCTAAAAAGTTTACACACAAAAAATTTGTATTACATATGATAAGAATTCACTTACCTAAGCCGCCGCGGAAAAAATGCGTCCGTTTCGTCTCGCGATCACACTAGCAAGGACGCCGTTTGGTTACCGCTCACGTAGCTTCGCTCCAAAGCCCCCTCCACCTGTCCCGCGTTTTAATCTGATGTTTATAGATCACCAATCAGATAATCGGATTTAAAAAATCGCCATCATTGATATCATGTGACTAAATGACAAAAGAACGCTAAATCCCGCTCAAAGACTACAGGAAATACTAAAATTCAATTAATGCCCTCTTTTTCTTTCTTCTTTATTAAAAACGTCATTATTTCAATTTAATTTATTTCGATTTATGTTAATTTTTATGTGAAATTATTGTAATGTTAACTTTTTATTTGAAATTAGACACTATATTCATCAATTCAATTTTTAAAATGGCGTAAGACAAAATTAAACATTACATAATCATACGTCATGCCAATCATGGAACAAATATGAAAAAATAGTCCCTGTAAATTCATTTTTAGTTATTAAAAAGTTCGATAAAATGGATTTATTGTAGTAAATTTTATAAGGGGTAGCCTACAGTTTCCAATGTTGATATGGTAGCGTATTTGAATTTCAATAACGCAACTATTAAAGAAAATGATCACTCTGCCTAAATGTTAACAAAAAGTAGCCTACGACCCTTTTTAACTTAGAAACTAAAATGTAGGCCTATTTCAGGTCATTTTTACAGTAATTTCTAGGGTATTTTTGGAGGATTATTAGGTCATAAATCCCTTGTTTACAGGGCAGGTTTTAGCAGTTTATAAATTATAAATTTTCAAGGTAACGTAACTTATGTAGCCTACAACATTTCGAAAAAGTTATACAAAACACCAATCACTAAACATTTTAACTTTTTCACATTTAAACATATCACTATTGTCAATACTAGATTTAAAATTCATGCAAATATCATCTGCATATAAGTAGCATGATGCACCATCGTCTTTGATGTTCATGGGAAGGTCATTCACATAAATGGAAAAGAGTAGGGGACCCATAATTCAAGAGTGATAGGGAAATAGCGAATAAGTCAAAATACCAAACTTTTAGGAGACACAAAATACAATTTATTTCCACAGCACTGTTACAATATTTAGTTCAGTTCACTAGATATTTTTATACAGTATCTTATGCTATGTAAAAATATTTGGGTGGGCTGATCTAATATTGTAACAATGCTGTGGAAATCAATTGTTTTTTGTCCTTCCTGAAACACTGGTATTTTAACTTATTTGCTTTTTCCCTAGGTATCACTCTAGAATTGTTCCTTGTGGTACCGGTACACTGTAATGCATAGATCTATAGTCAGAAAGTTCACCATTGTAATAGACAGCTTGAAGCCTATTAGACAAAATATGATCTGATAAGCACAACAGCACTACCCTTAAAACCTAAATGTTTTAATTTTTGTAGTAATATTTCATGGGAGACTGTGTCAAACGCTCTGGATAAATCGAAAAAATTTGCACATACATGCTGTTTATTTTCCATAGCATCCAAGGTATCCTGTATGTACATGTTGACAGTGTCAATAGTTGATCTGTTTTTTCGAAATCCATATTGCTCACTCAATAGAAGACCCTTATCTTCAAAATATTTACTGATCCGACCCACTAGTAGTTTCTCTACAAGTTTAGATAGCACTGGTACCAGAGATATGGGCCTACAATTGCCTGTGTTAGACTTATCCCCTTTCTTATAAATTGGAACAATCTTAGATACTTTTAACATGTCAGGAAATGTGCATTTGGAGATGCATTCATTTGTTAAATGCGCTAATATTTCACTTAAGAAATCACTACCCATTTTCCATATAGGCTATTCGAGTTCAAACTATAGATATCAAGGCTGCCACTATTATTCATTGACTTAATAGCAGCAAAAACACTTTCTACAGAAACCTGACAGAATTCGAAGTAACTTGGGTTTGCTATAACATTCCCCAAATATTGCTCACCCATTTTGTCACTGTCTGCAATTATCGCATAGAATTGCCCCTCACTACACGGATTGAACTTCCTGATTGTACAGTAGTAGGATTTACAATCGTCTTACATCTCTCATACTTAGACGAAGGAAACCTGTCAAGATTCATATAAGCAGATACAATGTAATGGTCAGATATAGTCATTGGAATGACAGAAGCCCACCATCTAGGAGAGTGAACATTAATATTAACATTATCAATGCAAGAACCCTTGAAGGGTTAAAACTATTAGGTCTAGTAATGTCCGTTACCAGCATCGGCTGTAAACCACCAGTTGTAATAAGATTATAAAATTCTTTATTGATTGGACATAAATTGTCACTCAAGTCAACAGCAGTACACTTTTGGAAAGATCGACATGTAGTTGACAGGGATCCAGAACTACTAAAATGTGTCCATGGACACAAGGAACTTTCAGTCTGGGAAAGGATTTTTATTCACAAGAAGGGGAACTAACTGATGAACTTCGACACCCCGACCAATGAGGACCTCATCTCAAAGTTTGTACCACGTTTGCAGGAGGGTAGCATGGCAGTTGAAGTATAGCTGTTGACAATGGTAGCGAAGGCACTGAAACTAGTACAGGTAAATTATACCAAAAGTGAAGTTCATGTGTAAAAATTCAACTCTTATATAATTATTATGTTAAATAACTTCACTGTGTTAACTTCCAATACAATTTAACATGTTTTGGTAGTTTATAAATTATCAAAATTCTAGCCCTGTTGACAACATAGGCTATATTTACTTGCGGAATCCTTTTTATGTTATTTGGATGTTGATGTGGCACTTCACATCCAACAAGAAGGTATTTTTAGGTTAAGTCTTGTTCAATGGTCATACAGTGGCTATAGTCCTGGTTGTTTCAGAGATGTTTTTAATATGCAATAATCTTTTGATCCAATCAAGGGTATAGGCAGAATAGGCAGCTGCCTGTAAGTTTTAAAAAAATGGCAATATGTCTCCCTTGAAGATACTGCCCTATCTTTCCTTCTGTTTCAAGTAATCACAAAATGAAAAATCCCTTTAGGCAAGCCTACAGGCTTAGGTAGATTTCTAAGTACTTTTGGTTTAATTTACTGTCGCTGCGTAGCACTCTTCTTCTTTAACCTTGGCATGACAAACCCGCAATAATAACAGCAAAAAAGAGGAAAGAGCACTTTTCCAAACATTCAATTCTCGCCTTATATGAGAACTATCAAGAAACTAGTTATTGATTTGTAGAGTACTCATCAAGAGCTTTTCAACGATACTCCACAAGACGTAGTTTCAAAAATTTCGAATTTCCATCCCCCCCACTCGTACCCCGAAAACCCATGAATCGTTGGTGTCACTGTGAACTCCATAGGGAGTACTCTAAATTATTCAAACAAAGTTTCCCTCTATACTTCATAGGGGCCAAGATATAATTTTTTAAATTTCAACCCCTTCCCCCGACCACCCCCTTGGGCCTATTTTGCTCATAAACGAACTTGTCCGAACTATTGGGCCTAGAAATAACATAATAAAATTTGTTTCAAATATCTTCAAAATTATGGCTGCTAGCGTGTAAAGATATATAAATATCACAAAAAAAATTTTGAACGGGCGGTGGTTTCGTACTTAGGGAGGCATGAAATGTAAAGATATGAAATAATTTTTCGAAAGTCATGACATGGTATCGATTGCAAAGCTAAAAATGACCAAAAAACTAAACAAAAAGGCCCCAAAATTATGAAAATGCTTGTTTATTCATTAGAATTATGCCTAATCTACATTTATGTTATTATTCCACTTATAGGCTTGTAATTAGTTAGTAACATACGGTTAAATGCAAACAGCATAGAGTTCCGATAGTAGGTATTGAACGTAAAGTAAATTCACAAAAACTCTACATAATCCAAGAAGCGACACAAAATGAGAAGATAATAACTTTAAATTATAAAAAAGAATCACCTAAAAATATTAAATGTAAGGAAAAAGGACCGAAAAATGGCAAAAATGACTATTATAGAAAATACTGAATTAAAAAATTACCTAGCATTAAAAAACTGGGAAAATTACTAAAAAAATTAATCTAAAAATTACAATTTTTATAATCTTCGAGTCGTCCACCGTTGTGGATGCGTTCGCTCCTCTCACGCAGCGGGCCCGGGTTCGATTCCTGGTCGGGACAAGTTACCTAGGTGGGGCTTTTCCTCACCTCTGAGACAAATGAACTTTAGGCCCTTGTGGTCCCCAGATATCATCTGGCCATCTTCATCCCATCCTCGCCTTGTTTGGAGTGAGTGTGTGTGTGTGTGAATGGTGTGTCTCGTCCTATGTGTTCGTGTTGTCTCGGAGGTGGCCCCGGCATTGGGCTGATCACTCATCCGGGGAGGCCCTCCATGTTCTTGTCTGGTCAAAAAAAGTATGTATGTGATACAAAGATAATCCCTCTCCCGACAGGTCGCGCCCCTGGAAGGCCCGGGCGGCTTGGGTCGCTTAAATCCTAAAAGGGAGAGGTAAAACTAAACATTTATATCAATTTAAATATGTTAATTGAGATATTAGCTGAAAATATTACGTATATACACTATTAAAGATGGATGTTATATTTCAGAAACTGATTCGCATATGTTTGTTGTTATGGGAACCGAATATTTGTCCTGTTAAAGTCGCCACAAACTGGGGGGCCTTGGTTCTAGTCTTCCATAAAGGCTTGTATTATGATGGTTTTACTTACGGCACTTGTGCTTTTAGTAATTTTTACCGCACGGAGATTTCTTTTGTTTTCACAGCAACCAGATTGCGTGCGGGAATGTCAAGCTAAGATCCACGGCAACAATATTCGTAAGAAACTAATTAGTTACGTCGTGCAAAAAGATACATTAGTTACACAGCCATTTTTCATTTACTTACCGCCTTGCAGTGTTGGTTGAATTTATGGTTATTTATCCACCAAACATTGGTATCGCCGATGTGCAGTAATTTTCTTTTACATGCCTGTAATTCTACACAACACGCACTATCATATTTACGCACACGTAATTGCCACCGACCTGGGCTGGGGATCGAACCCGCAACCTTTGTGCACAGAAAACCAGCGCTACGCTGACTTCGCCACACGGTAACACTCGATTATCACCACATGCTTGAAGTAATTCACACGCAACAGAACCTACATGAAATGACCTGGGCTGGGGACCGAACCCGCAACCTTTGTACACAGAAAACCAGCGCTATACTAACTTCGCCCCATACAGCTTCTCACTCTGATGACGCCACACGCTGGAAATAAATAAATGAAACACACTTTTCTTACTTTCTTGATATTCACACATAATAGATAGAACCCACTTTCATGGCCGCCTATTACGAAAGAGATGGTGTTATAAAAACTCGCGAAATTATTGGGCTAATATTTTATTGCCACAATTTAAGTTGAATATATAAGACCACGAGCTGAACAACCGAACCGACACCTATCCCGAAAGACAGCTCGGAGTCAACTGGAGAAGACAAGAAGACCCCCAGAAGCAGAGACCTTTGTTTAGGATAGAACTACGCAATATACAGCGATGAGTCACTCACTCACCCTGTTTGTCTTATCTTTTTCTGTATCGGGAACCGAACCGTGGGACCAAAAGCTGTATCAGGTCTCACATTATTGAACAACGTTATTCATTAACATTGCAAAGTGGAAGACAAAACTTAAAACAAAATATGCATGTGTACTGCCAAGCAACCCCTGAAGTAATGGTTATGGTTATATATATATATTGATAAATATTGGCCTAATCCTTCTGGTGGCACTGTGACCCTGGGGTCGAATCAGCCTCGTAACAGAAGTGAGTACCAGGGGGTACTTGGGGGTAAAGGCGGCCGATGCGTAAGGCTGACAACAATACCACCTTCACATGTCAAATGTCTAAAGTCTGGGAGCCTCAACCTCCTGGAACCCGCTGGACCTCCATGGTCTGCATAGGGAATACTTATATATATATATGCATTGATGAACCACAGATTATTGTCTCGGTTGGACATTACATGATAATATTATAGGAGAAAAATTCTTTTGACACTGGGATTTGAACCCAGGACTTTTGGCTATTCGAACCACTGCTCTACCAACTGAGCTAAGCCAGAGTTCGCTTCACAGCGCCAGATGGAACCTCTCTCCTATGACCAATTGCCCTTAATGGTCTACCTCACACACAGACAAGTTATGTCATATGCAGTACTGTGAAGCACACTAATTAGTGAATTTTGTGGCCGGGCTTCCACTGGTATTGTACAGTAACATTCAATATGGATATATATGCATTCATGAACCACAGATCACCACCAGAGTGGTCTTGTAGTTAGCGTCGCTGACTAAAGATCCGCCGGCTCGGGTTCGATCCCCGGTACCTCCTCGGATTTTTCTGAGATAGGAAGGTCTGGAAGGGGGTGCACTCAGCTCCTTGATAGAGATATAGCGGCTTCGGTCACGGAAACCACCATTAACGGCCGTGGGTGTCGGCATGCTGACCACATGCCTCTCAATCCTGCCATCTGACTGTGGTAGATGACGCAGCGGTCGGGTGGTAGGCCAAGTCCCTCCAGGGATGTAGCGCCACGGAATTTAGTTTAGTTTTCATCACAGGTAAAACCAAATATACACAAGTTTGTTAATAACGAACAGTGGCAGGAGTGCCGGTAAAGAAGACTTCTGTAAACAAATGATCCTTTTGACAAGAATGCAATTTTATATTGAACATTTATGATTACATTTCCTGCATTAGTTAGTATTAAGGAAAACGTACGAGGAACGTCCATAAATTAAGTTTCCCTGGGGCCGTTTACAGAGATAAAACACAACTTCAAGGAAATAGGCTATTTATTGCAACAGACACAGCCAGTGTTCAGCATTTTTCAACATATTCGCCACAGGAAGTGAGTTACTTGTCATACCGTGAGACCAACTTTTGAATACCTGTATCGTAGAAGTGTGCCGCCTGTGATTTGAACCACCGTGTGATAACCATCTTCGCCTCTCTGTCATTCTTTGTCATTTCGTGAAGTGTAAGAAAAGATGATAATCACTGGGAGCGTGGTCCGGGCTGTAGGGTGGATGTTGAAAATCTCCTAACCAAACTTTTGCAGGAGACTTGCAGAGAGATGTTGAAGTCTCCACCCTACAGCTCGGACAGCGCACCCAGAGAGATTAATCTTTTTCTACCCCTCAAGAAATGACAGAGAATGGTAGAGATTGACAGAGAAACTGAACCGAGTTTCCCTTTGCCAGTGTCAGTAATGAAACTCTGTTCTGGTATAAACATTGTTCTCCCGAAATTATTTTAACAGTGACAGTATATTTTCGTATTTCCCTCATAAACTCTTTAAATCCCGCTTTCCATCGCTAATAGACAGTTTATCTCGCGAAAGGGAACACGCGCGCCATCTATCGAGTGCTCTCTAGAACTGTGATCTTCTGAACTTGGCCTACAGAGGGCAGGTGCTCGCCAGTCTCGCATGTCTATACTTCGGTTGATCTCGGCGGTACTCGGCTGTGTTTTGATTGAAGACAATATGGCGGACTATGAGTTGACATGATTTTCTTAGATGCAGTGTGATATTTGCACGTATTGGTCGGCCGATTCGTTATAAACTTTCGGATTGGTCCTTATAATAAACTGTGTTCCATTGAAAGTGACTGTTACGGCCGTGGCTTTAGTATTGGTGTCAAGTGAATGAGTGGATGTCTCGTGTGCGTGTATTGGTAGGTTAAGTCACGTGAAGTCTTGAATAGTCGCCTAGAGGGGTTGGCGTCAGGACGCGCTCTCTCTCTCTTCTGGCAGTCATGGCGGACGACAAACTATGCTGAAGCTCTGCTTCTAAATCTGGTAATTAGGTTTAAAACCTTGTTTTTGCTTCTGAAACACAGGTAAGCGTTGGATTTTCTTTCTCTCCTTTTGTTGAGTAATAAATTTAGCTTTGCCCTTTGTTTATTTCATATTTTTTCTTATTTCGAAATGTAGCATCTTTCGGCGTGGAGACGCCATCAGCGTCGAGTTATAATGTAGTGCCTCAGGTCCCTTTTCGACATGTAAAGTTACTTCTGCCTTTGTTCTTTTCACTTTAATTTAGTTTCTGTTTCCTTGTGCTTCGTTACCTGTATTTCAGATAGCTGTTTTTGTCTTCAGACATAGGGTGTCCGTCATGGCGGGAAATAAGCCAGTCCCCCCCCCCTTTCAATTCAATGGATGGGAGTTGAAAGGCTTTTTAGGTGTAACTAATCAAAATTTATAGGCCATCCGTAGGGTATTTCTTTTAATTTAAAATAAATGTAATTTATTTTGGGGGATTCTTTTATTTTCATGTAATATACCTGTGTTTTAATTTAGGTTATAGGGTACAAGAATACATGTAACTGTCTGTTCTTTATTCCTTTAAATATGAAGTGCCATTTTAGTTTATTTTAAATATCAACAATAGAATTTAAATAAAGCAGTCTTATTGAGGTAAAAAAAAAAAAAAAAAAAAAAAAAAAAAAAACATTAATTGAGCCACCTCCCGGGGATAAAGACCTACCCCTCTTACAATTTATATAATAAGCTGTTCAAAAGGATACAGTAGCTGGAAATCCCTCAGCTCAAGACGGCCAGAAGAATACCGTAGATTCCGGCCTCACAAAGACAGGTAGACTGGCAGCGAAGCTCTCTTCTTACTTCTCAGGCAGCCAGCAGAAAGCGAACTGAAGTACCCGCCCACAGGGTACTTATCACTAACGTGCCCACCCCAGGGGTTTATTAAGGACAGCCCACTAGGAGGTTACCCAATTAGAAACATGCATTTTCATCTGTGATGAAATTGCATGGACCAATTAAAATATACTTATTTATTTACAAAGAAAAGAGTGGAAGTACCTCAATACAACTGCTTTATTTAAATTCTATTGTTGATATTTAAAATAAACTAAAATGGCACTTCATATTTAAAGGAATAAAGAACAGACAGTTACATGTATTCTTGTACCCTATAACCTAAATTAAAACACAGGTATATTACATGAAAATAAAAGAATCCCCCAAAATAAATTACATTTATTTTAAATTAAAAGAAATACCCTACGGATGGCCTATAAATTTTGATTAGTTACACCTAAAAAGCCTTTCAACTCCCATCCATTGAATTGAAAGGGGGGGGGGACTGGCTTATTTCCCGCCATGACGGACACCCTATGTCTGAAGACAAAAACAGCTATCTGAAATACAGGTAACGAAGCACAAGGAAACAGAAACTAAATTAAAGTGAAAAGAACAAAGGCAGAAGTAACTTTACATGTCGAAAAGGGACCTGAGGCACTACATTATAACTCGACGCTGATGGCGTCTCCACGCCGAAAGATGCTACATTTCGAAATAAGAAAAAATATGAAATAAACAAAGGGCAAAGCTAAATTTATTACTCAACAAAAGGAGAGAAAGAAAATCCAACGCTTACCTGTGTTTCAGAAGCAAAAACAAGGTTTTAAACCTAATTACCAGATTTAGAAGCAGAGCTTCAGCATAGTTTGTCGTCCGCCATGACTGCCAGAAGAGAGAGAGAGCGCGTCCTGACGCCAACCCCTCTAGGCGACTATTCAAGACTTCACGTGACTTAACCTACCAATACACGCACACGAGACATCCACTCATTCACTTGACACCAATACTAAAGCCACGGCCGTAACAGTCACTTTCAATGGAACACAGTTTATTATAAGGACCAATCCGAAAGTTTATAACGAATCGGCCGACCAATACGTGCAAATATCACACTGCATCTAAGAAAATCATGTCAACTCATAGTCCGCCATATTGTCTTCAATCAAAACACAGCCGAGTACCGCCGAGATCAACCGAAGTATAGACATGCGAGACTGGCGAGCACCTGCCCTCTGTAGGCCAAGTTCAGAAGATCACAGTTCTAGAGAGCACTCGATAGATGGCGCGCGTGTTCCCTTTCGCGAGATAAACTGTCTATTAGCGATGGAAAGCGGGATTTAAAGAGTTTATGAGGGAAATACGAAAATATACTGTCACTGTTAAAATAATTTCGGGAGAACAATGTTTATACCAGAACAGAGTTTCATTACTGACACTGGCAAAGGGAAACTCGGTTCACACTCCCACACGCGGAATTGAAATATGGTTCTTGAACTTTATTTCAATAGTTCAGAATAATATTTAGACTTGACCAAGTATATATATGAAGTTCATGAGGAAACGGGCGCACAGCACAGAATTTACTAATATTATAATGAGTTCTAGGTAATGTAATTCACTGTTGTGTAATAGACTGTAGGTTAGAAGAGTTGTTGTCCAAAATATGCTTAGAAAACAACACCATACACAGTAGTACCAGCAGAGATGGGTAGACATCAAGGAAGATCGAAGATTACCAGGGAGACAGCCATCAAGCATAGGAAGAGGCCAGGTTCCATGAAGAAGGACACAAGTCTCCAGACATCAGCTGGGAAGAAGGTCATTGGCTGGCATCAGCTGATCAGGACCAGAATACATCAGCTGTACTGGAATAGACAGGCATCAGCTGATCAAGGTACCGCTCGGCTCCAACAACAGCTCACAACCATGATTCAGCAGGTCAGCTGCTACTCAGGAATCGGTTGAGCAAGATTCTGCTTGGCAATTGACCATAGGCAGCTAGGAGACATCAGCTGAGCAAGGTACGGCTTGGTTCCAAGAGATGGCAGCATGACAGGCATCAGCTGTGCAAGAACAAGTCCCGTCCACAGGTCAGAGGTCATATTAACAGCTCAAAACATCTCTGAAACATTGGATACAGCAGCAGAAATATTTTTCTCTTTATACAGTGTCTCTCACGGACTTCTTCTTTTATGCAGAGAAGGGATGCACGGCGAGTGTCAAGTGAATTTACAAAATGTTAATCATACCTCATACGCATACTACATTCTACACATGTTAATTGCACGCATACCCCATACCTTATTTTTAATAATTTCATTTCTCCATTATCGCAATATCACATAACTTATCCTAATTTTAATATTTCATAATAACAGATCATAAAATGAACACATTTTCTTTAACATTTGTTATAGTAACTCTAATAAATAATACATATTTTTAATCATTCTTATGCCCACAATTTCAATGTTAATTGTTATATATTAATAAAACTATTACTCATTAAAATTCTCTTTATGCTATTCTCTCACAGACTAAGTCCTTTCTGTTACTTTGACTAAATTCATACGGTCTATAGAATGTCTCCACTGTAATTCATTACATTCTCTTTTGTTATTCTGTCTCTATATATGTCTATTTTGGGATTAGCTTTGCCAGTTCCTAAGATTCCATATTTTCCTTTACAATAGTCACATTATTAGTTTAAGGAGAGTATTTAAGTATATATAACATCCTACCGTTCCTGACATTCCCTCAGCCCGGAGAGAAAACTAGGGAATCCTGCGTCCTAGCAACTGTCGGGGAATTCACTTAGGACTTGGCCGTGCCAAGTGTGTAAAATGGGAGAAAGGGGAGGAAAAAATATAAAACTCTAACATCTTTGCTTCAAGAAAATACTACCTATAACTATAAGGTTGACTCGACACTAGGAATACTGTACATTAGGACTTTTTTACATTGGAAACATGTGCCTTAACGGTCTTATTTGTTCCAATTTCTCTTACTTGAATAGTTACTGGAGTTAGGAACTTCTCGAGGAGATACGGGCCTAATATCTCACTTAACGAGCGTTCTCTATTTACTTATGAGCGTGTTGTCTTGCAAACACAAGCTCCAAAATGCATCACCAGGAATCAATTTCACCGCTGCTCCCATACGCAGCAGGACTGATAAAGTGAGTTGCATACAACCAGAATAATCAACAACAAGATCAAAGTCGCTTACTTCCTTATTGGCATTATAGTGAACTGCTTTACTTTACTCCTACGTCTCAAATAATACCTAACTTAACCTGACCTATATAACCGTTGCTTACGTTGGTCAGCTATTTATAACAGTTCTTTAATTAGGCCACAAGATTGGACGTCATTTATAACCGTACTGGGGTTATGAAGATTTATCACTGTAGGTGGGATTTTTAGATGTGTAGTAGTTCTGGAGTTCTGATTAAAATAAGGGGTGCCGGGCGTAGTACTCAGGGGTAGTTATAATCTAGAGAACTCTTATCTAGGGAAGTGGCTAGAGAAAATCGAGATAACAGTCAAAGGGCGGTGTCAGGAATAATGGTAACTAAAAGTTGAGTCGTCTTTTCAAATTAATATATATTTTCCAAAGTTTAGTATTTGCTGAAATGCTGAATTAATCGATTTAGTTCTATTAGATGATGTAAGTCCTGATATTTAGTAGTATTTAGTACGTCGTTAAGGTTCGTAAGTAACACTTTGTAACTTGCTAAATTGTAATAGTAATTACTTCACTTGTACGCGCCGTTGAACACTTCTATTTACTTTCACATTTACTCTCTCGTAGTTTCTATTTGTATCGCGCGGATAATAATGTTCAATCTTACGTTCACAATTAAGGTTTCGTAATAATAAAATCAATGTCTTTACCAAATAATATAAATTACGCGCTTCGACGCTGCTAATAACTTCTATTTCTATCGCGCGGATTATAACGTTTAAATATCAATATATTGCAAAGTTACTTGAGTTTAATAATGTTTAACGTGGTCTTTTGTCTGAAGTGTGTCTTGAAGTTCTTTAGTCTAAGCTGTCGTGTGATCAATAGATGACGAGATGTCCGTGCTTTCTGCTAATATCTTTGTAAGGGGTAGTGGGGGTAAGTAGTTCCAATTGGTTGTGTCTGTGTCTAAGTCTTCTCTGATTGGGGTAAGGTAGTTTCTTCTGCTATCCGATTTGAAATATATTCCGTTTTTCGTCGTTGAAACAGGCAAGTTGCATCGGTCATTAATTACTTGAGCTGTCAAAATTGGCTAGGCGCCAGCCGGGCGGCTCAAGACGAAGTAGGCGGTACTAGGTTTATGTTTTTATCAATAACTCTGATAACTGAAAGTTATCATAGTTCTGGTTATTTAATCCTGATGGGCTATTTTACGGGGCTTCCAATGGTATTAATTTGTAGTGGGTGTGATAAAAATGAAAAGAGTTATTAAGGTTTTTATATTAAAATGATGGAACGGGTTAATAAAAAGTTATGTGTAATATATCAAACTGTAGGGGCTGTTATTGGCTATTGATGGGTGTAATTGATTTCCTTGTCGCTTTTTTCTTAATGGAGTAATTAATGTTTGAAGTTAGGTGTTATATGGGGAATGAATGTTTGAAGTTAGGTGTTATGTGTGGAAGTATAAACAGTAGGGTGCGTATTGTCAATCGTACAGGGGCTACATATGAGATTGTCGTCTGTGTTGAGTACAAAGTACGGTTACAAGATGTCCGCATAATGATTAAAAAACTCACGCGAGGAATTGATCTGCGCAGAATCAATAAGAGCTGGATTTTATGATCATTATAATACCCAATCTGGAATTTGAAGAGTGGCGGTGTTTAGTTTTTGTATGAAATATGGAAATATAATTTTTCGATTCCCTAAAATAATTCTCCGTCGTCACTTCGAATCATTTCGTGGGTTCTCTCTATTGTGTTTTACTTTGATATTAGCTTTTCTATCAATTGTCTTTGTTTTCAATATCTATTCTTGAAAAATTTAGATCCTTACATCATCTATACTTTTGATTAATTCTGCCGTAATTACACATACACAAATAAATTCATAATCAATAAAATACACTTTTAACATAATTTTACCTTAAATTGGTCACTTTTCTTCTTGGTCGTAGTACACATTTTGCTGAGTTCATAGTCCATTTGATTAACTAGTAAAACAAAATCATAATTATACCTTATACACAAATAAAATTATAAAATACACTCGAATTTCTTGATATTAATATTAATTTCAATATCTTCTTGCATAACGCTGATTTTTGATGCTAATCCATATGTTGTTGATGTCAAACGTTGGAGTACGCTAATCTTCCTCATTGGTCTACTTAATACACTGATATTATATTCAGATTACACATGTTTTCTTCCTACTCCTTTTTATCTATTTACCTCATTAATAATCATTCCTTAATGTTCCTTTTCATTCTTTCAATATTCTTTTACCTTGTTTCCATTATTCTAACCTCATAAATCATCTTTTATGTCTTACCTTCACAATTTCTTTATTAATCTCAATACTCATTATCATTCTTTTCTTTCATATTACTTTTAATACTCGTTATCATATTTCCTCATTTATTCTCATATTTCTCACTTCATAACTATCATTACTTCATATTTTCCTAGTAGACATATATTGTACCATCTTAATTATTCACTCATTTTGCTTATCATACATTTATTTCTTACCTTTTGTTATATTCCTCATTGTTTTACCTTCAAGATTCTTATTTGTTAACACACATATTTCTCAACAACTATTTCACTTTCAAATTCTTACTTAACTCTGATCATTCTTTTACTTCACTTTTGCTATACAATTCTACTTAATTAGTGTAGGGAGAGGGTTATTTCCTGTCCATATTGTTTATGTAAAATAATTTTTCTTTTTGAAAAATTAACAAAATTTAATTATTCTTACTCTGTGTACTACTCCAATAAAATTCAAATATGTCGAAATTTCAATGTTTACTTATTTACTACTTCAAATAATAGTGTGATTACCTTTGTCAAATGAATGTTTTAACTCTTCAGTTGAATAAATAAAGGGAGTGGCCTATCTTAAAATTACATATATACAAAGATTCACTAACAATGGCAATAAACTTATTTGTTGCACTTATATCTTTAGTGGCATGGCTGTTGTGATGTCTCACTCTATTTTATAGAATAAGAATCATCTCATCATAGTCTTTGCAACAACCACGGGGAGGCTAATTACACTCTACCTTGTAAGTATCACATTCGTTATATATAACGTCAGGTAAAACATTAATTTGAGAAGTATGAATCACTCTAATTATTTTACAATGTCAGTCTGATAAAACGTTTTCCTGAGTCCTGGTCGATAATCCTTTTTACTTCTCCTTCTGCTTTAAACTTTCTGCTGTCTTATGGTCTGTGGGCCATTACATGATAAGGCTTTAGCAAGTGTTTCCTGTACTTGCCAAGGATTTTCTTGGGGTTTTTGATGTTGGTTAGTTGGAAGGTGTCAGTTCCAAACTTTGCATTGACACGGTAGGGGCCTTTAAAAGGGAGGCTGAATTTTTTCTGACGATTGTGAAGTGTGCTAGAAATTACATGTGCCTTTAAAAGTACGTAATCTCCAGGAGCGGGGTTCCACTTTTTGCGGATGCGTCTGGGCTTCTGCTTTCTTTTAAGCCACCTGCTCTGAAGGCGTTTGAGAATGGAATTGCATATGTCAAGATCTGATCTATGGCATGTCGGTAACACAGGAGGGGTGTTCTTGAAGAGAGGGTCTATTTTACAGTGTGTTACGACTTGCAACGGGATTTCTTTAGTGACATGGTGTGGCGTTTCATTGAGAATAGCCTGAATGGGCTTTATGTACTTGAACCAATTTTTGTGTTGTCTATGAGTTAACAGTCGGAGGTATGAAATTACTTGTTTGATATATCTTTCTGATATGTTGCCTGATGGATTATAAGCTGAGCAGTGTAAGGTCTTTATATTTAGTTTTGACAGTCCTGAGTTCCATTTGGGGCTAGAATAGATACTGGCATTATCCGTAAGAAAAGATTCTACGCTGCCATAAATATTCACGTATTCTTTTACCTTTTTCAAGCAAATACTCGTAGATAAATTACGGAGGGGGTATAAGGCAACTAGCTTAGAAAATGTGTCCACCATAACAAAGATGAACTGGCAACCGAAGTTACTCCGCACCAAAGGACCTAAAATGTCACCACAAATCAATTGGTTAGGCTTGGTAGCTTCGATAGAATTGACTGAAACTTCGTAGGCGGTGTTTTTACTTTTGCCTACTTGACATAGATGGCATGTTTTCAGGAAAAGTCTGATTTTCCTACCAAGTTGTTTGATATAAAAATGCTCGCTAATGGAATCGATCATTTTTTCTGTTCCACTGTGGGCTAGATTTTCATGGTAACTGACAATAATGTCGTTTTCGATAGAAGAGGGGATGTATGGGCGCCAGGCGGGGTTTTCCTTTCCACAGAGTTTGTAAATGATGCCATTATGGGTAGCTAAGGTACTCTGTACATTATTTTCATTTACTGGGCTAGGGGCTGGTGGTTGGATTTCCTGCAACTCACTCTGAATAGTGGACAAATAGGGGTCTTCAGACTGCAATTTTGATAAGTTTCCAAGTTTCTTATTCAACTGATGTCGGTCATTAACGGAAATTCTCATAATTTTCACTTCTTTTTCAACCTGACCTTCTAAACTAGACATTCCAGGGTGGTTAGGCAACCGTGAAAACAGGTCGGGAAGATAATTTAGCGATCCTTTAATATGTTGGATTTCAATATCGTACATTGTGATGGCGCTGATCAGACGTGATACACGTGAGTTACTTAACTTACACTATTTCAGGAAACTGAGACTCATGTGGTCGCATAATACGGTGACTCTACGGTTGTAAATGTAGTGTTTGTATTTGTTGAGGGCCTCATAGACTGCATACACTTCAAGCTCTGTGGGGTACATTCGGGACTGGGAGATAGTCAGACCTTTACTAGCAGTCGCAATAATGCGTTTTTCGCCATCTATCACCTGAAAAAGGATACTTCCTATGCCTTTTGCACTGGCGTCGGTTTGCACGTACAGCATTTCTCCTTCTTCCGGTTTCTGAAGCTTAATAGACTCCGCAAACAATTGCTTAACCCGGTTAAAGGCAGCATCTTGCTCTGGGGTCCATGTCCACTTTTGATTTTTCTTGAGGAGTGGCTTTAAGGGGCAAAGTTCCTGGGAGTAATTGATTACAAAGCGTGACTGGTATTGGCATACGCCAAGAAAAGATCTAAGTTGCTTCTGATTACGGGGGGCTGGGATTTTCAAGATGGCTTCCACTTTTTCTTCATCTATTCGGCAATCCTTCCCGGATATAATATATCCGAGAAATTTCACCTCCTTTTGAAAAAAGTGGCATTTCGAAATATTGAGGGTGAAACCTGCATGTAATAGTTTTCCCAAAGTCTGGTCTATGTGGGACAGGTGTTCAGCTTTGGTTTTGGAGGCTACCAGAATATCATCAAGGTAGGGGATAATGAAGTTATCCGTCTGCCAATCAAAGGTCAGAGCTAATGCACGCAAGAGGGCAGACGAGGAAGTGCGGCACCCGAAGGGTGTTCGAGTAAAACGGAAATTTCGTCCCTGATAATTGAAAGAAGTTAAATCGCGTGACTCTACATCCAGGGGTACTTGCCAGAAGGCGGAAACTAAGTCTGTTGTAGAAAAATAGTTTCCTTCTTTAGCACGGGTAAGAAGTTCATCTGATGTCAAAGGTCTATAATGGTCTTCTTGGGAGTCAGAATTAATTGACCTAGCGTCAATTGTAAGACGTACTTGTCCAGAGGGCTTAAGTACTATACACAGGGGGTTGCAATGGGGGCTGGTAGAATTTTCAATGATCCCTTGTGATAACATGTCCTGTATGACAGCTGAGACTTTCTCACGCAAACTGAGTGGGATATGTCGGGGCTTGTGTCTTACTACAGTGGTAGATGGACGGATTATTTTATGCGTGTACAAACGGCACTTTCCAATCTTATTGGAAAATAGGTCCTTATGCTTGTACAGCACGTCAAATAAATCCTTCCGTGTAGCGGGGTCTAAATCGTGTGCTTCCTGTACTTTAAGTGTGATTAGTTCTTTAATTTCATCTAGTGTGTTGATGTTATTTATTTGGAGTTCAGTTTGTATGTTATTTTCGCTTAAAAGTGGTGTTGTAGAGAGCGGGTCATTTCTTGTTTGTATACAAGAGGGTTCGTCTGTACTGAGGTGGAGGAGGGGTTGGTCATAAATAGACAGAGTTTCTATGAAGAATTCTTCCTGGCTCACATCTGGTTCACAGCGAGCGGTCGCAGGAGGGTGAGGTGTCTTGTCACAGAAAGGAATAACTTGTTCCTGCTGGTTCTCATCAATGAAAGCGAAACTTTCATTTCTGAAGTTAATTATCCCTTCTAACTGTTGGAATACCTCTAAGCCGACAATAATGGGCAGATTAAGTCCAGGGATTACTAGAAATAATATTTCTACTGTCTGCCCAGCTAAGGTAATAGGCACTAAACATTGTTGTTTGATCCTACACCTCTGTTTCCCTACGGCTAATAATGCTGTCATTCCGCATACAGGCAGTATTTGCGTAATCGCTTTAGTGCGCTGTAACTCTAGGAAAGTCGATTGCGAGATGACTTGAGCATCGCTTCCAGTGTCTAATGTCACTTGATAGGCTTTTTCACCGATATTGACCTCTATGACCGGAGATCGACGTCGGGTGCTCAATAGTTCATCTCGTTGCAAAATACCAATTACAATGTCAGTTTCTTCGCTGTTTGTGTTGTTTGGCAAATGTCCCGAGATATTTACATTGTTGTATACATTATTATTAATATTCTGACTAGGATTATTACTGTTCTGAATAAGGGAGCTTTCATCATTCACAAGAGGAGAAATAACACTACCAACAATTAAATTGTTGTCAACAATGGGCAGTACTTCCACATTGTTGGCACTGGCATGGTTACTCTCTATTTCTAGTTGCAGATTATTAGGAGATTTATTATTTTCCAAAAATGTTATGTTTGTTTCCTGAGGTGTATTAAGTGTCAACTTGTTACTTTCAACTACTGGAATATTTTGAACATTCTTTGCTGCCTTGGGAAATTTCATCATATGAGATTCATGATTTGTTTTCCCACGGCTAGCCAGCAAGGGGTTTATGTCACAAGTTTGTGAGGTTTTGAAGCCAAGAAAATTATTTACATAGTTGCTACCACAATGTATGATATCGATATTTCCAGTATTTCCTTCATTTTGATTCATAGGAGTTGCAGGGTTGTCCACAGAAGGAGCATGTAAAACCCTTATTCGTTTAAAGTCACGGTGGGTATGGGGGATTGAGTGTGGGGTTCTGCATTGCTTTGGGGGTTGTTGTTAGGCCTATTTCTCGGACTTTCATATGAATTGTTCCTTTCATATTGACTATTGTTGTTACGGCGGGAGTACCTGAAATTATTCCAGCCTCTATAGTAGGGGCGGAAAAAACCTTGATTATACTGATTTCGGTTAAACCAGTTAGGCCTATTTCCTGCATAGCCACGTCTGTTCTGACCACGGTAACTGTTCCCTTGTCTATTATTGTAATTGCCATACGGCCTGAAACGGAAACCACGGGTTTGCCAATTATTGCGGGCGTTCCGCACGTACTCTGTTTGGGGCCAATAAGGTCTGTTGTCCCTAGAATCATTGTTTTGCTGGTCCTCATTAGAATTTCCTGTCCGCAACCCAATCTGGAAATTTTCCTGGCTGTCAGAAGTTTGTACCAGATTGATGTTTTTCCGGTGAGTTTGGTTAGCTGACACAATGGGGTGCGATGGTTTAGTGGAAGTATAAGTTAGGTCCTGCATTGACTTTAGTAATTTTAACATCTCAGTGGTGGATTGAGGAGATGCGACAACAAGGCAATTTCTTATTACAGGCGGAAAGTGAGACGGGAGTGCCTTTAGAAAATCTTGCTCCAAAATTTCTGGTTTAAGCAGTTGGCGGCTTTCACACAAAGAAATGAAATATTCTAGATAGGTTTGGCCGTGGCTACGGTCGTACTTACCTTGAAATATTCGCGATCTCAAACGGCTTTGCTCGCTTTCGCTCCAATACTCAGATAAAAACATTTCCTCAAACTGACCTATGGACAGGAGGTTGTTGGGATCGATGACTTGGAGCCAGCGAGCTGCGTTAGCTTTCAAAGATTGATTCACAAAAATCATTTTTAGATGTTCTGGGACTCCTCGTAAAGCAAAATAAGTTTTTAGGTCCTTTAAATATCTGACAGGGTTTGTTTTCAAGGTATCTTCAAAATACGGTAATGGAAAATCTGAATTGTGCAATGAAAAACTATTGTTTACAACATTTTGGGGTGTTTGATTAGTGCTGGCAGCTCGTTGATCCAATCCATTGTTGGTTCTGGGTAATGGTGCAGGTGGTTCTGGTATTTCAGGGGCTTGAGGTACTGGATCAGGGGGGTTGGAAGAAGTAGAGGCAGATGTTGATGGGGTATTGCAAACATGAGGGATCAAAGCATTTTCCCTGGTTTGTTCGATTAGGCTTTCCTGGTCTCTTACCCTTTGCCTAAGTCGGTCTAATTCTGATTGAAGGGATACCAATTTAGTAGAATTGCTAACAGTTACCCTTTCTACTGAGGTGACATGATTTTCTACAGAGGAAATATGATTTGTCAACACTTGTTCTGAAGTAGCTATTTGAGCTGTGACTCTACTGTCTAAATTTTGTAATTCAGACGTAACCTGAGTGCGGTGTTCAGTGATTAAGGTTGTCAGTGTAGAGTTCATTGTTGTAATTTGTTGGTTTTGAATAGCAAGTTCGTCTCTTACTTGTTGATTTTGAGTAGCAAGTGTAGAATTTAGTGTAGTATTCATGTTAGTAATTTGATTTTCAAGTGTGGAGTTCATTGTGGTCATTTGTTGATTTTGACTTTCAAGTGTTGAATTTAGTTCGTTTCTCAATTGTTGGCTCTGTGTCTCTAGTGTGGAGTTCATAGTTGTATTCATGTTAGCAATTTGACTTTCAAGTGTGGAGTTCATTGTAGCATTTTGTGTGGCCATTTCATTTCTCAATTGTTGGCTCTGTGTTTCTAGTGTGGAATTTAATGTAGTATTTATGTTAGCAATCTGACTTTCAAGTGTGGAGTTCTGTGTAGCAAATTCGTTCACTTGAGTAGAAATTCCTACCATCATTGCCTGGATTTGTGACAAAAAATCTAAACTGAAAGAAGGAAGGTTAGGGTCTAAATTTATGGTGTTCTGAGTTGAAGTCGATGGGGTGGGTGCACTCACAGCTGGGATATTAACAGGGGGTTGCGTAACAGGCAAGCTAGCAAGGTCACTTTCGGTTTCATGCTGAGTAATTTCTAAGTTGTCAGAAATAGGAACAGAGGCACTTTCATTGTTTTCAGAAGTAGGATTCTGTTCTGAACATAATATCGGAGTATCAGAATTTGGCTCCATGATTTGGAATACTTTATTATTCCTTAATTTCATAAACTAATACAATACAATTGAATTTACTAAAAAATAAAAATTAATTACAATACAAAAAAAAATTTGAAATTTAAATTGAAAAAATTTACTTTGAATTCAAATAAAAATAGGAGCAAAATTCAGTTTTCGACACTTAAGTTGGATTAACGATACCCTTTTGTAGTCCAGATGTCCAGCGGCAGGCCAAAGGTGATGTCCAGGTGCCCAGGTGATGAGGGAAAATGTTGTAGATGAAGATCCAGGGGGGGGGTATTGATGAAATGATGAATAATCCAATGGTGTGCTGACTCTAATAAAATTTCTCACAGAATTTAAAACTTGGTGGTGTGTGATTTAGTGTAGTGTTCCTGAATTTTATTGTTGAAAAATTAAATTTTATTGACTGGTCCCTCGATCTTCAAATTCAAGCCCCACGTTGGGCGCCATTTATAACCGTTGCTTACGTTGGTCAGCTATTTATAACAGTTCTTTAATTAGGCCACAAGATTGGACGTCATTTATAACCGTACTGGGGTTATGAAGATTTATCACTGTAGGTGGGATTTTTAGATGTGTAGTAGTTCTGGAGTTCTGATTAAAATAAGGGGTGCCGGGCGTAGTACTCAGGGGTAGTTATAATCTAGAGAACTCTTATCTAGGGAAGTGGCTAGAGAAAATCGAGATAACAGTCAAAGGGCGGTGTCAGGAATAATGGTAACTAAAAGTTGAGTCGTCTTTTCAAATTAATATATATTTTCCAAAGTTTAGTATTTGCTGAAATGCTGAATTAATCGATTTAGTTCTATTAGATGATGTAAGTCCTGATATTTAGTAGTATTTAGTACGTCGTTAAGGTTCGTAAGTAACACTTTGTAACTTGCTAAATTGTAATAGTAATTACTTCACTTGTACGCGCCGTTGAACACTTCTATTTACTTTCACATTTACTCTCTCGTAGTTTCTATTTGTATCGCGCGGATAATAATGTTCAATCTTACGTTCACAATTAAGGTTTCGTAATAATAAAATCAATGTCTTTACCAAATAATATAAATTACGCGCTTCGACGCTGCTAATAACTTCTATTTCTATCGCGCGGATTATAACGTTTAAATATCAATATATTGCAAAGTTACTTGAGTTTAATAATGTTTAACGTGGTCTTTTGTCTGAAGTGTGTCTTGAAGTTCTTTAGTCTAAGCTGTCGTGTGATCAATAGATGACGAGATGTCCGTGCTTTCTGCTAATATCTTTGTAAGGGGTAGTGGGGGTAAGTAGTTCCAATTGGTTGTGTCTGTGTCTAAGTCTTCTCTGATTGGGGTAAGGTAGTTTCTTCTGCTATCCGATTTGAAATATATTCCGTTTTTCGTCGTTGAAACAGGCAAGTTGCATCGGTCATTAATTACTTGAGCTGTCAAAATTGGCTAGGCGCCAGCCGGGCGGCTCAAGACGAAGTAGGCGGTACTAGGTTTATGTTTTTATCAATAACTCTGATAACTGAAAGTTATCATAGTTCTGGTTATTTAATCCTGATGGGCTATTTTACGGGGCTTCCAATGGTATTAATTTGTAGTGGGTGTGATAAAAATGAAAAGAGTTATTAAGGTTTTTATATTAAAATGATGGAACGGGTTAATAAAAAGTTATGTGTAATATATCAAACTGTAGGGGCTGTTATTGGCTATTGATGGGTGTAATTGATTTCCTTGTCGCTTTTTTCTTAATGGAGTAATTAATGTTTGAAGTTAGGTGTTATATGGGGAATGAATGTTTGAAGTTAGGTGTTATGTGTGGAAGTATAAACAGTAGGGTGCGTATTGTCAATCGTACAGGGGCTACATATGAGATTGTCGTCTGTGTTGAGTACAAAGTACGGTTACACCTAAGCCTAGCCTTTTTCACATAACCTCTCATAACCTAACCTTTCATGAGCTAACATAACCTCAACTTTTCATTACCTAACCTTCTCTTCACATAACCTATCATTTGGTAAACTCCAGGAACATATTAAAATTCTATGCACAAGATGATAACATGCCTGTCGGCAACGATGGTACTCGACAGTCCGCTAGTCCCTCTGACTGAAAAGAAAGACAACTTCCCTCTGACTACCCTAACCGAGAGTACACCCAACATGGATGCACCAACTACCGCCGTGCTAAGCCAGATTCTTACTGAGGTCGACCACAGCACCCTCAGCCGCTCGCCTCCATCATTCCCCTGGCTTACAGGAGCTACACCTCACCAGAGATAAAGAAATCACCAACCAAACAGCCAGAACAACAGCACAACACAAGCAACTACATCTTACACTGACACCATATAACTACTATCGGAACTATGTACATATAACTTTCTTGGATACAGTATCTACCAACAGGAGCTAGTCGTCGTATGCAGTCGTGCCTCCGGAATAGTCCATTAACAAACCCTGGTGGGAAATGTCTTGTCTGGCTTTACTCTATAGTCAATACGGCCTGTCTACTACATAAAACTGTCGGGATCCTACGACCAGCGTGATCACCCAAGTCAAAAGTCAGTTGCGTTAGTCCACCCCACCAAACTTGTAAGACATGGTCAACTCCCTCGGCACCACTACACACACGAACAGCACCACCCCGACGTCTAAGGTGGGCCACTCCTCAATCAGCAGCACGATACTGCCCCCTACCTCTACTGGAGCCTCTCTGCGCTCCACCACGTTCAATAGTACGAGAGTTGCGCACTCGGCAATCTCTTTTAAAGTGACCAGGCAGTCCACAATTATAGCACGACGGCCTAGAGTCACCACGATTAGCAACATAACCTCTATTACTCGAAGCGCCTCGTGGCGTCTCAAAACGTACAACTCGGGTATCGTATTCATTGCCACGAAGAGAATCAGAGTAAGAAATGGCATTAATATGGGCACAAAGCCTTTCTAATTGTATGAAAGTCATAGGCCTAGCCTCAAAAGCTACCTGACTCCTTGTTTCAGGTGCCATACCTTCCAAAATGCATTGAATAACTTCGCACTCAGACAATTCCATTCGGAAAACATTAGCAAATGTTCTAATTGATTTTACATAGGAAGAAAAGGATTCGCCAAAATTTTGTGTTCTATAAACGTACTTGTTTACAAGAGAAGCTTTAGCACGGATGGGAACATAAATGCTTAGAATTTTACAATGAAATTGGTCTAAGCCAGCACCGGAATTCACAAGCTCTAATGCTAAGTCCTTAAGGGAACCGGAAAGTTTAGATGAAAAGTATGCCAACAAATTATTCTCATTAAAACGGAACACACTGATTTGGGTTTTTAATTCACACAGAAATTCAAGAAACTTAATAATATTGTCTAGGGAATCATCAGAAAATTTGTGTAACATTTCAAGACTCGAAGCAAGGGGATGGGGAAGACTACTAAAATTAATTAAACCACTTTCAAAAACTTGCGAAGCATTATTCATATCACTGCGAGGCCGACCAACACACCTAGGCTGCGGTACCTCCATTAGATGCCTATTAACCTCTTGAGACTCAACTGTTTGAGTTACATAATTACTATTTGAAACTAACTGAGTGAAGCGCTCCTCTTTGTTGGGTTCACTGACCGTGACTGTCTCCAACAAAGAAGTAGCTAACTCCACTGCTTCATCATCTGTCGCATGATCTACCATGGGCGAGACACGTCTGGTGCTCGTTTCTCCCATACCATGCTTATTTGAAACCTCCATGTTCACCTCGTTCACTTTCACACTCAAACGCCTAACGCTTTCCTGCAACTCGTGCCATTTAGTTAGTAAAGGGGAATCACTAACAAAAGCTTTCAAATCAGTTAGCCTGACTGCAACATGCAGTAAGCGATTCTTAGTTCGCTCTACTTGATTAGCTGATAAGCTTGAGAAATCTAAAATGGTGTTTAAGTTCTCAAGTTTTTCTTCAACTTCAAGTAACAGATCAGAAGGAATTAACTCACCGATAATCTCCGTTTTTACCGGTTCATCCTGATTTTCCTTGAGACTCGCCCTAAGACTTGTCACTGAGTCTTTTTGGTTAACTATTATTCCTCTCACTTGGAGTTCATAAAGCACATCATCCTTGAGAAGGAAATCCGCACTCACTTTAAGACGCTCCATAATCTCAGTTTTACATGAAACATACAAAATAAGAAACTTTAGAGAGAGAATAGCATAATAGACCTAACACACATAAATACACTTCTATACAGAGTTAATTTCCTAAAATCATTTGTTATTACAACTGGCACAAATTCATTAGTCAAGAATATATGTTTTATCATTAACTTCCACTCTATCAATATTGCAATTAAAACACAGGTGAAAACAGATTAGAAAACAGACGGTTTTCACAAAAAATCTGTCACCGGATCAATGTTTAAAATCTTATTTTACACTATATATTTACAACAAAGAACCATGGAACTTGAAGAGAACCATGCGATCCATATTTATGAGTAGTATAATAGACAAAGAAAAGAACGTGTTTCTAGAAGAGAAACTTTGAGGTTATCACACAATGGTTCAAATCCCAGGCGGCAGACTTCTATGACACATGGATACAACATCCACCCTACAGCCCTGACCTCGCTCCCAGTGATTTCCATCTTTTACTACACCTCAATAAATAACAGAGAAGCGGAAATTATTGTCACACAGTGGTTCATATCCCAGGCGACACAAGTGTTCAAAAGTTGGTCCCACGGTATGACAAATAACTTAATTCCTGTGGCGAATATGTTGAAAAATAGCTGAACACTTGCTATGTCTGTTGCAATAAAAATTTCCATTAAATTCTGTTTTGTTTGTGTAAACGGTATTTTACTTAGATTAATGAAGCTTACCCTTACTTTTGGGGGTACGCCGTAGCGTAGTGGTTGAGGCTCTGCGCTACAAACCGGAAGGTCGCGGGTTCGATTCCCGATGAGGTCGTTGGAGTTTTTCAATTGGCCTAATCCTTCTGGTGGCACTATGGCCCTGGGGTCGACTCAGCCTCTAACAGAGATGAGTACCAGGAGCACTCCTGGGGTAAAGGCGGCCGGTGCGTAGGGCTGACAACCTTACCATCTTCACGTGCCGAATGTCCAAAATCTTGCAGCCTCAACCTCCTGGAACCCTCTGGGCCTCCATGGCCTGTATAGGGATCACTTTACTTTTTTTTACCCTTACCTTTATGCACAAATCATTTACTTAGGGTTGAATGGCGGGCTTATGTCAGCGCGGCAATGAACCTTCGGATTCCATACAATTCATATGTTCCTTTGGCTTGCTTAGGCTTTGCCTATTGTCATTGAGTAAGTAAGTAGTTACTTAGCATCTAGAGCAGCGGTTCCCTAACTTTTTTTGTCCTGGGACCCACCTTCACCTAGATTTTTTTTTTTGCGACCCACTTCTACATAATGATAACCAATATAAGCTATATAAAATACAGCACATGTTTTTCATAATGCTTTTCAATAGTTTTATTGTGTTCAAATGCCTTATATTCCTTATATTGAAAACAAGTTTAATTTTTCTGCCCTTTTCGCGACCCACTGAAATTGCTCCCGCGACCCATAGTTTGGGAACCACTGGTCTAGAGGTTGGATTAATATACGCAAGCGAAGCCTCGGCCACCTGTTGCATGGGTTTTCAACCCGCGGCCCGCCGAGACGTTTAATTTGGCCCTCCGATATTGATTGGTTGTGGGACGCTGTTTTATTAGGTAGATTTGGAAGAAAAATCTACCTATTGCAATGGATACCATGTCATGATTTTAGAAAAATTCTTTCATATCTTTACGTTTCATGCTTCCCTAAGTACGAAACCACCGCCCGAACAAAAAAAAAATTGTGATATATATATTTTTTTTTTACATGCTAGCGGCAGTGATTTTGAAGATATTTGAACCTAATTTTATTATGTAATTATGTAATAGTTCGTTAATGAGCAAAATTGGCCTAAGGGAGAGGGGGTTGAAATTTTGAAAACGTTAAATCTCGGCCCCAATGAAGTATAGAGGGAAACTTTGTTGGAATAAATTAGAGTACTTCCTATGGAGTTCACAGTGACACCAACGATTCGGGGGTTTTGGGGGTACGAGTGGGGGTGGGGGGATGGAAATTCGAAATTTTTGAAACCACTCCTTGTGGGGTATCGTTGAAAAGCTCTTGATGAGTACTCTACAAACCAATAACTGGTTTCTCGATAGCTCTCATATAAGGCGAGACTTGAATGTTTGAAAAAGTGCTCTTTCCTTTTTTTTGCAGTTATTATTGCTGGTTTGTCATGGCAAGGCTAAAGAAGAAGAGAACTGCGCAGCGACAATAAATTAAACCAAAAGCACTTCGAAATCTACCTCAGCCTGTAGGTCTGCCTAAAGGGATTATTATTATTATGTGCCAGAATGACACTTTCTCAGATTGTGTCGTGGATGGGAAAATGTCTGTCTGTAGGCGCGATAACTCATCGATGTGACATGGAAGCGTGGGAAACCATTCGACACCATCCCGGAGTATTTGAAAGGGTGCGACAGTCCATGATTCGACGAGTGCATGCATGTGTAGAAGCGAGAGGAGGACATTAGAAGCATTATGCCTGAAGTTTGTAAAAGTATTTTTGAAACGCCCTGTACATCCGCTCTTCAGAAAATCACATATCGCAGCAACTTTATTTTGGGCACAGGAAAAATAACACGAAGGGCCCGCGCACTATCTTATCACTATCTGTAATAGGAAACTTCCTGGCCACGCTGACGTGGCAATATAGCAGCCACAAAGACCCCACAGTTCTTGTCCTATCCAGTCGCAACTGTCCAAGAATAATTGCTAGTGAAAATTTAAACGTTAGCAGACCAGAAACTCTTGTCTTCTGTCCAGAAATCTAAAAATAAAAATTTACAAGACAATTTTCCTGGCGGTTGTATTAGATGGATGTGAGACATGGCTCCTTACATAATCTGAGAGTGTTCGAAAACAGGGGGCTTAGGAAAATATTTGGGCCTAAGAGAGATGAAAACTGCATAACGACGAATTTCACACCTGTACTCTTCACCGGATATAGTAAGGGTAATTAAATCACGGAGGATGAAATGGGCTGGACATGGGGGAAGGAAAACATATATAAAAAAAATGTTGACTGAGAGACCCTAAGGCCATTTGGAAGACCTAGACCGTAGGTGGGAGGACAATATTAGGATAGATTTAAGAGAAGTAGGATTTGTGAGGGATGGTGTTAGCACAGAATAGGGTTGAATGGCGGGCTCAGGTAAGCGCGGCAGTGAACCTCCGGGTTTCATAAAATAGATAATATTTCTTTAGCTTCCTTAGGAATTGTCTATTGCCATTGGGTAAATAATACCTAGCCTGCTTCACCAAAGCACTAACATTGAAACTGACAGATAAACATCTTACCAAAGCAGTCAATATGTACACCATTCCAATGCGTAAGCAAAACCAAGCATATCATCTCAATCTACAGACCTTTCTTTCATTTTTCCACATGGTCTCCGCTTTTTTCCACACGTTTCCCATCGTTCTGCAAGTTTGAAAATACCTTTGCGATTGAATTCCGTTCCAGCTGTCCGTAGAGACTGATGCCATTCCATACTCTGTCAGGTTCATAATGATGGAACCAGCTTTCATCTCCAGTCACAATACTCGTCAAAAATTCATCACCATTTTGAAATCTCTGAAGAAGGTTTTGGCAATGGTTCGTCTCGGACGTTTGTGGTCCTCTGTCAATAAACGTGGGACCCAACCGGCATAAACCTTCCGATAACCTAAGCTGTGAATCATTTCTTGCACCGCACTATGTCCAACTACAAGTTTTGCAGCTATTTCATTCACAGTGATACGCCTTTCTTCTGGAACGGAATTGTATAGCAAGGGCATTTTCAAACTTGTAGAACGATAAGAAACATGTGTGAAAAAAACAGAGGTCCAGGCTATAGGGTGAATGTTTAAACACCTCCCAGTCGAACCTCCGCAGGAGACTTGCTGGGAGGTGTTTAAAAATCCACCTTAAGCCCGGATCTCGCTCCCAGTGATTTCCATCTTTTCCCTTACTCAAGAAATGACAAAAAAGCGGAGATGGGTGTCACACTATGGTTCAAATCCCTGGAGGCAGACTTGTACGACATAGGTATTCAAAAGTTGGTCCCACGGTATGAAAAATGTCTCAAATCCGGTAGCGAATATTTTGAAAAATAGCTTAACACTTGCTGTATCTGTTGCAATCAACATTTCCATGAAATTGTTTTTTTGTAAAAGGCCCCAGGGAAACTTACTTTATGGATGCGCCTGGTAATAGTAATAATTAGGGGGCGGATTTTTATGACATGTCATATTTTTCCCCTTTGCATTATTTCAGGTTTCCGATTAATTTAAACCCGATTCCAAGCATCCTGGTGGAAATGGAACGGCTTTTATTGTGCATATAACTGCATATTTAGGTAATATTTTTGTGCATATTAAAGAAATTTTGAAGTTTCTTATCATATTTTGTAAATTTTGCATTATACTGATACTTTTTGAGAATTTACAGATATTTTAAATAATTAACATTATATTTTAATAAAATGAATTGTAATGAAACTTAAAAAATATATACGTAATGTGTAAATAGTAAAGTCATATTTTAAATTTTATTGGTAATATTTCAATGTTTTTTTGGTCATAAATGCATGCAGATATCCCATTTTTTAGGTCATAGAAATCCGCCCCCTAGTAAGTTACATTTCATCTGGAAATACTAAAAAAAAAATACATGGTGCTATCAGAAATATTATTCACGTCCCTTTGAAGCAAGCTGAGAGGAGCAAAGTTTTTTTTTTGTTTGTTTTTTTTTTTTTTAAGTTTGGACCACTTAGGCCAGTCTTGATTTTGGGTTCCATCATTATTATGATAATTATTAGTAGGCCTATTATTAATTAATATATTGTATTAATACTCCTGGTCATTAAATGGAAAATATTTCTGAAAAAAGTAAATTTAATATTTTAAGTCATGATTTAGAAAGGTACAGTCTGACTGAAAAATTCAATGCCTTAACTGGGATTTGAACCAGGATCTTCGGCTCTCCATGCCAACATGTCGATACATTAAATTTTCCAACTGACTCAAATGTCCCGGTATACCACATGTGGCACGTTACCTCAATGGTAGAGCACCGGCACGGAGTCAAAGATCCTGGTTCAAATACCAGCTATGGCATTGAATTTCTCCACCTTCAATCTTTACACCTTAGCCTACACATGGCCCATGTAAAAAAATTATCATTACACATTAAATTTATTTGGAAAGAAAAGTTTCATACAGAGCGAGGTGGCCATGATGATAACGTCTTGGACTCGCATTGGGAGGTCCAAGGATCAAATCCCGTGGCCGGCCAATTTGACATGGGTTTATTCATGGTTTCCCTAGTCGTAAAGGCAAATGCCGAATTGGACATTTACATATCATGAATCATCCTCACCATTTCGTCCTGTATCATATCCATTTAAATTAATATAAGTTGAAATTTACTCCATAAAAATACACCAATAATAATAGAAACAGTTGATAGTCAATAGTTCCATGGCCTACCCTACTGTATAGACACACATCCAGAACTCCTGATACAGCCTCTTAGCTAAAAAGAGTATAAACACAGCTGAATTATTAAATTAAAAAGAAAAAAATTTCCCTTAATTTAATTGCTGACAATCTGTTTTTTAAAAATTGTCAGAAACATAGCTTTTATATTTTTTTCTTTTTTCATTTCAGCTAAAAATTATAAATTATACTTTCAATTATGAAAAAAAATGGTCCAAAAAAAGAAGGGGCTAAGTCCAGTTTTATAAATTTTTCAGTAAAGCAGGTTTGTACTCAAATCTTTTATACTGAACGCTTCTTGTTAAAGACTAAAACATACAATGTTTACAATAACAATTTCCCCAATACTGGTTCTTTACAAACAAAATATAAAAAAAGCGAGCTTTCTATTGGCTGAACAGTAGAAATAGTACAATTAAACAAATCAGTTAGTACAGTGCAATTATTTTGACCTAGCCCTGGTGTGCAGTAGCAAGGAAGAGCTTATATTGACAAATATTATCGTTTTAAGGGGTGATGATTTATTCGGCACTAGTCTTCAAGGCAGTTACATCCAGCTAACCAAAGTCTGGTCGATCTAAGAAGGAAACCTGAAGTAAACAAAAACCAGTACCGTGTTTTTAAGGTCTTAAAAACAGAGTCCTGAAAATTGGTGCGTCTAATGGCCCGAAGTACTCTAGAAACATTAAAATTATGGTAAATATTGCCGGAATACCAAAGTTATAAACAAGGTGTTGTAAATGATAAAATATTTACAAATTTTGGCACTTGTCACAATCACAAAATGAGGGTAGCTGGAAGCCAAGTATACAATCTGAAAAGAAAGGAATGTTGAGTTCTTTTATACGAAAGGAGTTGTCTCTGCCAGGTGGTTTAAATTAAGGCAATGACCTCTAAACAGCACACTTACTGAATTGAGGGTGAGAGAGTGTAAAAGTATTTTCAGTCTTTCATGAAAAATCAATTCGGTTGTTAAAATTTACATGATGCCGATTTTCATACAACGTAGGTTTTAAATTAGAAGTGATTTACATTGATTCCGTTGTACAAGGTTATAGTTGGTTTATGCAATGGAGTTTATTATTCCCTTTAACATTTTTCGTTTAGAATCACATTAAATTTCTTTTCCTTTAAATTTACATCCTAAAATCAAGGTGCGTCTTATGGTCCGGAGCGTCTTATAGTCCGTAAAATACGGTACATCTGTCTCACTTTAGCACATTACTCGTATGAAGCAAGAGTGAGACAGACATACTGGTTTCCTTCTTAGCCTGTCTCGGGTGTAAGGTATATGACTATGGCTGTTGTGACTGCCTTCTTATACAAAAACTATAACATCTTAAACAAAATATAGAAAATTATTCCAGACTTCTAACCAGATAGTTGTTTGGAAGAACTCCCGACGTTTTGGGGCTGATCTGAGGCTCCGCTGTGCTCATGGTCTTTTATAGGGCAGCAAGGGGTGTTTGGATTGGAGAAGAGGATTGGTGAAAACTGGCCAATTAGGAGCTGGAACATAGATAGGATGAAACGAGGGTCAGATGATATGTGGGTAAGGTGTAGAAAACAGTGCAAAATAAGACGAAACTGCACCACCTATAAGAATTATTGTGAACACCAGTGATGGGAAAACTACAAAAAGAAAGTAATTGGGCTAAATTACAATTACCTGAGAGACATTTTACTTAATTACAATTACAAATTACTTTTTCAAAAAGTAATCAGTAAAATTACAGTTACATTTACAATTACTTTACAAAATGGCAGTACCTAAAAATTCCTTGTTTTTTGCAAAAGCCCAAATTATTAATGAACAAACAAAAAAACAAATCAATGAGAATATTTTCGGTAACATTGAGTAACTTATTGTTAATATTAACTCTAATTTGGATATTAGTTGCAAAAACAGTAATGATGACGATATAGCAAGCGAAAATAATACTAATATTAACGACTGCTAAATTGTAACAATTACAATTTTATTTCCAGAAGTAAATTACAAGTAGAAATTACATTTTTTTTAAAGTATTGATTGCAAGTAAATGGGACCAAAAAAGGAATTGTTACTGTAATCCGATTACTTTTACTCAATTACTTCCCATCACTGGTGAACACTACAACACTCTGGCAAACAAAAGTGCTGAAAAGAAGGTTACATGAATTTAGATAAGCAATACTTTTTATTAATGTCTTGCTGAAAATTATTTACACCGAATGTGGAAAGTTACCAACGGTACACGTCTCATATACGTTACATAGCTCTGTAGGATAATAAATAATCTTAAAACATCCACAATGAAGCATGCAACCCTTTGTTATATGCTGTCTGTAGTATATATATATACACGTAAAATACAAGTCAGCTATAAACAAAAACTAAAAAAATATAATCATCACTGCAATGCTTAAAATGTCTCTTTCAAACAAAGGAACATCAACATTTTCATCACTCCTTCAAGGTGACAATTTAACACATTCACCAGCCAACTGATATATAAAATGCATTCCAACTGAAAAAAAAAAAAAGGTGAGGGGGCACACGAACTTCAAATCCTGGATCGAGGAAAGATTTCATAGCTCAAACCCAAAATGCTATAAAAAAAACTTTATTTTATCACTCAAACTTCACTTTTAAGTGTTAACTCACACATTGATTGACGCCCAACATCGGACCCGGCAGTGGACTTCATCTGAGGATGCAAGCAAGTCGCTTGTGAAACGCATTATGTGTAAGTAAACACTTAAAAGTGAAGTTTGAGTGATAAAATCAATTTTTGAAGTGAAACTTCTTCAGCCGCAGTAGGGGTAAATCGAGAGCTTGTGTAACGCTCAAAAATCGTCACGAAATTAATGTAACGCTATAAATCGATCTCTGTAAAATCCCTGACTCGACTGGGAATTGAACCCAGGCCGTCCAGTCACGATACCATCTCACCCACGGTGGCGGATGTTATATGGTTAACAGTTGATAATGTTTATTTGAGCAATCATTTATTTCTTCTGTTAACCACATAATCCCAGCTCTAGTTTGAAGTGCAATTCATTTCCTTCAACAGCCAAAATAATATTCTCTGCTAAAATATGAAGAACTTGACATGCATGAATAACTGAAAAAACACAGTTAATCTGAATATTAGAATTATTACTATTTTAACTTCAGGCAATGGACTACATATTAGTAAGACTGCTAATATAACTTAACAGGCGAGCATTGGCTAGAACCTCACATTATCAACAGACAAGCTAATAACATTTTCAACTAGCCAAACAATTTCCACAGAAAGGAAGAAGGCCCGAAGCTTTCAAAGACATGGAATCCAGTGTGAAGAACTAGGAAGATACATATTAAAATGACAGATGCTCCCATTCGTGTATGACAAAAACAGAATAGCCAAGCTGCCCCCTGTGACATAAAAAAAGCCACTGATGCACCTGGAAGATTACATGGAGAAGGAGAAAACCATCAACATAGAATATTACTGTGCATTGCTGACTTACAAACTTAAACCAGCTATTCGCAGCAAACAACAAGGTCCTTTGTCACGGAAAGTGTTGCTATTGCACGATAGTGCCCGCACTCACACGGCTCAACTCACCCTTGAAACCATCTACGAATTGGATTTCGGGGTGCTGGAACATCCACCTTACAGTCCAGATATCACTCTGTCGGACTTCCATTTGTTTGGGCAGCTGAAAGACGCTTTGCGAGGTCACTGATTTTCCTCAGACAAAGATGTGCAGGAAGTGGTGCACCAGTGGCTTTGCAACCAACTGAAAACCTTTTTTTTCGGCAGGAATACACAAGCTTGTGGACGGCTGGACCAAGTGCATTACAAAGAAGGGAGAATATGTTGAAAAATAATGAGAAAATCATAGTGTATCTTTGAAATAAATAAAGTGTTTTATGAAAAGTCCAAATATTTGTTGACTCACCCTCGTAGGTGCCATTTTTAAACTGAAGAAGTTCCCTGCAGGTGGAAACAAAACATTTGAAATATATATGGCAATTTTATACAGCCTACAATCCAGGAAAGGTACCATTATTCAAGTTTTCGACCATGAAAGCCTAAGATATAATATGATGTAGTCTTCTTTATCGGTTTTCAATCGCTTATCACCATAACATTGTATTGAGAATAAAAAAAAACATGGGAATAAGTTTCAATCTTTCTCGATCTGCTGTGAAGTTCGCAGCTCCCTTGAATGAGCAGTGAATGTGTTAACGTAGTAGCTCTGGATTCTGTTATGATAAAATAAACTTCATGGACTACTAGATAAATTTAAAATGAAAAGATTTGTGAAGAAAGAAACTAAATAAACATATTATTTGATTTAAAAGAATTACAAGAAGATGATATTAAAATATACTCTATAGAAAAATACCTTGCAAACCGCTGACTGGCCACAAACTTAAAATCCCTACAAAACAAAACAGGATGGCCACACATTTGTACAGTCACATTCAATTTCTGAAGTTGTATTGCATCTGGTCAAGTTTGTGTTTGTTTGTGCATAGAAAATTTGTTTTGTTTGTGACTCTACCTCTTGATTGACAACTATAATAAGTAGGGACCGGATTCTTAGGTTTTTACCTATTTTTTCCCTTACTTCCAAAACAAAAAGCGCTCATACACTTTTTCGAATCATGTCCTTAGGATTCACCCACATTAATTCTGTGGCACCTAAAAATACCTATATGGGCTATAAAAACCTAAAATACCTAAACGGGACATAAAACCTAAAATATCTAATTTGGACTACTTTTTTTGTCTTTTTTGTTTGCCAGTTGAGAAATCGATATTTTGCGGAGAGACAATTTTTGTCGGGTTGAAATTAATACCACCACCGTTTCATTCAACCCATTGTCGTCTAGGATGGACAGTATCAAGAGAGGGAGTGTAAAAGTACCGGCGTATTCCTTTTAAAATATTCGTACGAACAACCATTGTTGCCGTGTATGAACAAGGATATAGATTTCTGTGTTTTAAAGCGCTTGTTTGACTTTAGTACTGCCCTGTTATTCATACTGAGTGGTGACACTGTGAGTTTTAAGAAGACGTGTTAATTATGTATTGAATCCTATGTAGCGCATTCAAATTCATTAAACCAATTATTCTACCCGAAAACGATATTTTGGACAAAAAACCTAAAAAAAACTATTTCACCTAATGGAAAACCTAAAACAGTGTTTATAAAAACCTAAAAATCCGGTCCCTAATAATAAGTAAAGAGAAAAGTAGATACACAAGGCAAGATATTCAGGCCCGACGTGAGGGAGGGGCCCGGCCGACCAGGTTTAATTTTTTACTTTCTACTACAATTCACTCTAAAATAAAAAACAGCTTAAGTTATGTTTTATGTGTTTATTTTGTCTGCATTGTCCTGACGTATAACGGTGACACGGAATTAATCACTTAATCTGAAACGGATTAGTCTTGAAGAAAAATTGCTATTTTTTAAAAGTAGAAGCAAAAATCCTCTTGGACTCAACAGTAGGTTTCATTAAGTACGGCATTTAAAATCATAATTTTCAAAAGTTTAAACTGGTATATACAGATAAAATTCTTCCTAATTAGAACGTTTTAATGTATTTTTCAGTTTCGTGCCCGGCATCAGTTAACCAATTTGGTCCAAAATCAATAGGCTTCGTACCAAGGCGTTATAAATGGTATACCAAGTTTTATGAAAATCTGATAAAGTGTATTTGAGTTATCGGGCTTACAGACACATGGACAGACAGTCAGACGAACAGATATTTTTTCTATCTACCAGACAATCTCATAAAGTACCGGTAACATTCTGGCACTTAATAATTATGTAATATCATTTTATAATCTTTTTGTTGCATACATTATAAAGGGCGAGTTGGGTAGTGAATTCAAAATTTGACGGGGGCCCGGGAAAATTTGTCCCTGGGGCACTTGCTCTCTTTCCACGGTCCTGAAGATATTAAACCGTGAAGCTGAGATTTAAGACTCCATGATACTATCTAAATGGCCATCTACTTTGATCTGAGCAGATGTTTTACTATAACTGCCATATTTTGAAAAGTATCGAACACATACAGTAAAACCCCGATAATACACGCCCGTTTGTTACGCTATCCCGCATTATAAGCTCTTTTCATCCAGTCCCTTGACATCACTATATATAAAACTATATAAAATCCACCTCTTAATACGGTCCTCATCCCGTTTAACACACTCTTTCGTCTGCCGAAAATTCTAAAATATTGTGCTTTTAAGGATAGTGAGAAAATATTTTTCCAGACTTCTACATTTACTGTTACTGTCCGCACATTCAATAAAATGGAATGCAACTCTTGAGTACCTGAACGGATTCTGTCCTCCACGGTCCTCCTTGCTGCCAGTGCAAAGTGATTTGTCAGTGCCAACATGAGTAAAGGAGTGAAACGGAAAGCTTTGTCGAAATTGGAGAAATTACAGATTCTCAGTAAACATGATGAAAACACCAGTATGAATCAGAAACAGTTGGTGGAATCATTACGAATCCCTTCTTCGACGCTTAGAACAATAGTGAAAAATCACGAAGTGGTTTACGAATTGTACTACAATACTGTAGTGCATTTGATCTTACTTTTTTCTTGAAAGGAAAGAATATAAAATACTTCTCAGCATAATTACTGTATTTAATCCTTAATTTGATTAAAAAAATGTTTATTTTCATTAATTTCTTGGTGTTAAAATTTTTTAAATCTAAAAATGACCCAATCTCGCTAATATGCAGTCCCGCTATTTCTATGCGGCCCCTTGAAGAGCGTCTTGTCGAGGTTTCCACATAGGAATCCAAGGAAATGAGCTTGCTGATGCACTAGCTAAAGAAGCTGCAAACAACCCAACAACAGAACTTGTGTATGAACAAATGCCTACCAGCAGAATAAAAAGGGAGCTGAGAGAAGAAAGCCTGAGACTTTGGGAAAACGAATGGGAAGCAACACGGAATGGTGCAACAACGAAGACCTATTTTCCAAGTATTAAAAAAAGACTTCACATGAAATTAACTCTAACGCACAATCTAACAGCAATAACTACAGGCCACGGAAAGTTTGGTGAATACTTCCACAGATTCAAGTTGACTGATGACCCTACATGCGTGTGTAGGAAAAAAACTCAAACAGTAGACCATATTCTATGGGAGTGTGAAATATTAAACAGTGAAAGAAACAATTTCAAGAAAGCTGTGCTACAGAAAGGCGGGAAGTGGCCCATTAACAAACAGGAACTCATGGAAAAGCACCTAAAACTATTTCAAAACTATATAAATAATATAGACTTTGAACTCTTGCAAATAATTGGCAGAACGTAATTAATAAGATCCAATAATCATTGTACAGGAATTTTATATTTATAATTAGTAGTACATAAGCATGTATTATTATGAAATGTAATGGAGCATGCTGTAATAAAATGTTACTTAAAAAAAAAAAAACTGTATTATTAACATTTTTCAGCACATGTTCAAAAGTGTCCCATCTCCTTCTCATAAAATAAAAAGATTCAAGGAACAGGTTACAGTAATTGGTTTCAGTCAGTATGGCAGTGGAATATAACATTTTATCACACGGTAGGGTGCAAAACTTTCAGAACACGATGGCCACCAGAATTCTGAGGCAAACATTTAATTCTCAATAACTGCTATGTTTTACTTAGTTTTATTACAGTATTTTAGCTACCATAACAAAAAAATAAAATAGTAGATAGTAGTCACTTTTGATATAAACAGGATGAACGAATTATCATAATTTCTCGGAAGCATTCATACATATATACATATCCAGAAGTTATCATAGGTTATCCTATGAGAGTTTACGAGTTTATCACTGGATTTGCAACAGCGCAGCAGGAGTGAATTTATCTGATGAAACTTGTCAACTTGAGTTGGATTTATTGAGACTATTCCCAGAATAAAAATGTAACGGATTATACAAATAATAATTACTTTCATGCTTTGTTCTATAAAAACAAAACTAACAGCTGCGAGATCACGGCATACTATAAATCAACCATCCATGAATCGATTCGAGTTCCATGTTGTGACCAGTGCTACCAATGGGGCATATAAGACATAGTTAACTTCAATCAGGTAACCTAACAGCAGAACAGAATAAAAGCACATGAACTGGCTTGCACCGAATCGAAACTGTGTTTTTAATCAATTTCTATTATTTCAATTTACTTACAAGTTATGTTGTAAAATCCCATCCTCATATTAATAGCAAGCATTTCATAAGATCACTGTTGCAAACACAAAACGATACCAATACACTTGGATACAGATGCAATACAACTTACGCAAATACAAGTTTTGATTAGGTTTTTTCCATCCAGCATTCATCTGACATCACTCACATCGTACAATAAAGAACATAATATCACTTCCCGTTTACTTTTGGCAACAACCATACATATAAAAATTATTTAAAATAATAAAATAAAATTACAAAATTACAAAGAGACGTTATACCAAAATATTTACACCCAGCGAGATGTGCAAGAACACACATACACGCATACGTAAAAAAGATTATGTACAGCGCACATAAAGGCTGCATGTTGATTCATGCTCTGGCTTGGAAAACGGAGTCTCAAGAAGTATTATGTTAAGCAGCATCCCTCTGAACGAGAGAAAATAAGAAGCCTGTTAAGAGATCTGGAATATAAGACATGCTGTGATCTCTCAATTCTGTTTCAAAACCCTCTTTCTAGAGTCATGTTGACTTTATTCAAGCAGAAAGGAAATTGAAGAATGTTTCTGGGCTGTGAAATTTAACTTTACTGCAGAATCATCAGTCTTAAGCTGCTTCAAAACAGTGAGAACTGTATCTCAAAGAGTAAAGCTAAGACAGGAGAAGAAAATAAAATATATAATGTACAGTAGAAAACCCTCAGTGTGGATCGTTATACACGCAGCAAAAAATATAAACTGGAATATCAGCAAATTTAAAAAACAGCAAACATTAATGGACTTATATATTATGGTTTGTAACGCAAACTTCTCTGCTTTAGCTTTTACCTTAGAACTATGCAGTTTCAATCACTATCGTGATCGTCAGCTACCTCTGAAATTTGGTTGGCAGGGCTGCTTCCCTCGATGACTAATCTTGGCTCCTGGATCCCATCTAGTGGTGGGTGAATGTAACTTCTGATCAGACTGTCTTCTGCTGGTATTTTGAAATTCAGTAATTATTTGTGTTTGTTTTTTTTGAATAAATTTTTGAAGTAAAACTTCTTTTCTCGCGGTAGGGGTAAATCGGAAAAATCAGTCACACTAAAACCGTCACGAAATCAGTCACAAAATCAGTCACACTCAAAACTACGTGTTTCGGAGCGGACTGCACAGAAAACAGTCAACTCAATGATTAGGAGTAATCAAAGGAAATTTTTCAGACATTACTTCCTCAATGGCAATAGATAATTCTTAAGCAATCTAAAGGTATATTATCTATTTTATGGAACCCGGAGGTTAATTACCGCGCAAATCCAAAATTAAAAAATACAAATTTCCAAAAAAAAAAATTAAAACAATAAACTCAATGATTAAGCTTATCCAAAATTTAAATAAATTATCCGACATTGGTAAAGTGTGTTAAAACCACCGCCTTCTCGAGAATTACACTGCAACTTTCTTTTCGTTTGACTGTGTACATTTTGAAAAAAGTTGAACAGCACTATAATCAACAAAGTCGTAGCAGAAAACGCATGTGATTTTAAATGAAGTGCATGATAGAACTGATACGTATGAACCTATATTAAAATCTATTTTGCCTTATGCAAACTATAAATCTCATAAAAAGGCACACACATACTTTAAAAAACCGAAATCAATTGCAGAAAGAACAAGAGGATACCGTGAGAGGATGAAAGTGACAAAGAAAAGGAAAACTGAAGAAAATACATAAATAAATAAAGTTTTACTTCTGTTGCGTGGCGTTCCACGCACTCATTTTTTTTCCAGACTTTTAATTCTTGAGGCTTTTCTACTGATTTTAGTATTTTTACATCCTGTTCTATTTCATGTCAAGGGGATCAAGCAAACTTCAGAGGTATCTGAAAATGATCACAATGCTGATTGAAACTATGTAGTTCTAAGGTAAAAACTAAAGAAGTGAAGTTTAAGTGTGTTACAAACCAAAATATAAATATTATGACTCCACTGCGTTCTCCCCAATATCAGTATCTACAGGGTGCGGCAGAAACAATGACCCATTTTAAATTACAGCAAATAATAAGGCCCCTGGTAGGCCACGTACGGTTCGCACCCCGGACAGCATTGGAAGAATAACAGCTGCTTTAGAGCAAAGTCCAGTGCGATCAGTTCGTCGGCATTCTCAAGTTCTTAACATCTCGGAAAGAAGTGCACGACGGATGTTGCATCTGGATATGAAGTTCCATCCCTACGAAGTCCGAGCACCACTTGGGCCAATGTCAAAATGTTGCCTAAAAAAATGTGACACTATCACTACTTTTGAAAAACGTTTCAATTACAAATGCACGATGTTCATTCGACCAACGCTCCATACTGACTGGCAATGCTTTGAACTGCACTGCACACTGGTACCAACATCAACTCTTTAGGAAGTCTTGTTCAACAATGGCGCGCAATTTAAAATGGGCCATTGTTTCTGCCGCACCCTGTATAAGATTAATGGACTTACTGAAAATATGGTCAACAAGAAAATAAATACAATTCAAAACCAAAACGTATAAAAGAAACTACCATCTTAAGTAATTCTAAAGGTGAAACAGCTTTCAAGAAATTCACTCTCCATCACTAAAATCAGACATGAAGTAATAATTCAGGCATTTATAAAACTGTAATACATGTGAGAAAATATACATTGACAAAACAAAGAGAAATTTAAGTCTAAGGTACAAGGAACACATGAGAAATATAAAATACCAAAGAAAGAAAAACCTGCAGTGGCTCATCATTTCTGGTCTACAGGTCACAATTTCAAAAGCGAGGCAATGTGTTCAGGAACCACTTGATTTAACTTTAGGGGAAAAGTAGACATCTAGAAAAACAAAGGTACTACCCGCACGCCACTTCTTGGGCGCTGGATTTACGGGGAAGTGAGGGTCGGGGGGAACAAAACATAGCTAATCCGCCAGTCTTTCTGCAGTGTTGTCAACCAAAGAAATAACGTTTCAGCAGAATCACGCGTATAGTATTTTATGTAGTGACTTTAATATACAACGATTTTAATGCAGTCCAATAATATAACGTGGTGACGGTATTGCGTAACAATTAATTACACGTCATAAGCCTTTGGTTATCAAATAAGAATATTATGCATAATATAGGCTCAATATTTTTACACTGGATGACTAATTTTAAGCATAAAGAAGAGTCTTAGCAGAACATGCTTCACCATTTCGTGTTTTAAAACGTAAGAGAGGTAAGGCATCTAAAAGTGGAGAAAGATATAGGCCTAATTTTAAACGTATTTAATGCAAATTGTGAAAAGTTCGCTCAACTTTCAGTCCATGAAATTGACATCAGAGTTCACGGGATCGTCAGAAATTAGCACATACGGAATTCTTAAAGAGGTGAGGAAAGTGTTGGATGTACAATGAAGTGTTTGTGAAATCAGCAGTTCGAAAGATTGTATTTTTCCCCATAAGTCGATGCGTCAGAAAAGATAATGTCAATAAATAAATAAGAATCCTGAGACAGAATGAAAGCTTAGTATTGAAGCCACCTGATGTCAGGGTGTATAGCGTACTTCGTGTTTCAATGTTGTCAGCTTAACCTACGAAGTTGAACGAAACCTACCGAATGAGGACTAGGGAGCCGAGCGCTCAAGAAATCGCGCGCGGGTAGTAAGACATCCCTGAGGACAATGACCTCATCTGAAAATTCATACAACCTGAAGGGCATCTGGTGGACAGAGAAAGAAACTCTGAATATATCTCGGTTATTGATGGAGGCAAAAAAAAGAGAAAAAGTTCCTTACACTAATTGTGTGAAGTTTGATGTTATAAAACTGTTTTTTACTGTAAATTATATTTACAGATAAATTACTTGCTCTACCCTGACTAACAGAGAAATTCCATAAATCTAGACAGCAAGGAGAATAGATGAACTGGAAATCAAACAAGCAAGTTAAGGCAAGAGATGCTGGGCCTAAGACTCCATTTTGTTGCCACGTTTATATAATAGACAACGACGTAACATCGTAAGCAATCCTGTACATCATGAGGCTGTAATACAAAATGTAATCAAGAACTCGATTCACATTCATCTCACTCCACTATAAACAGTCAACCTTTCAGATACTTTGAATACGAAAGACAGTTCTGGCCACGCATTCAATACCGAACACAAAGATTTCTAATTTAGGTTAATACAGACTGGTCAACTTTAGTTCACCTGAGGAAGGCCTGGAGGTCAGGCTGAAACGTAGTGACCGTTTTAAAGGTAAAATTTTATCCACTGTATATAAGTTTTAATAACTGTTTTAATCAATTTTATATCCATAACCGGTGGAAAGAGTTGGACCTGGGTTGTGAATTACCTGATATGTTTGTAAATAAGCAAAGTGCACAATTTATACTGACGTCATTAGAAAGAAAACACCTCACCGAATATTCAGGTATATGTAATTGCAACAGCTGCAAATGCCGACAAAAAACAGTAGAGAACTTAACCTCCGCAACTGGAAACTGCTTGGCCAGAACTCTCCCTCGCACATCGTCTACATATTGCACCATACAAGTGAACAGAATAAAGTTAATGTTTTCCACTATAAACAAACCAAGCAACAAATCTATTCCTTGCTAATAACAATCGTACCCAATCTGCAACAGCATTTACAAAGGGAAGAATAGAACTAGCCTGTTTCTACACTTGAAAACCCTGCTTCAGTCCTGCTTACATTACGCACCAACACTTTTTAACCGTTGGTTTGCAAAACGATGTTCATTCCATTTATGAGAATATTAATGGTTAGACAAGAAGTAGAAAAAATCTGAGATTTGAAGAATTACAATAAATTCACGGGTGCGCGAGCAAAGAGAGTTAAGTCCACATTCTTGTTACTGAGAATTAGAGTGACTTAATACACTTTACCCGCCCTACATAGATTTATAGATGGATAAACCCATGACGGACACATCCATAACTACCGTACGTTTTTGAATATGACTTACTGGACTTAACACAAATGTAGAGAACATTTTTATTTATAACTCTATGGATAAATCTCATTTATTGAGGATGGTGGACTTCACTCTCTTTGCCCGCGCACCCGCGAATTGATGTGGTGAAACTAAAAGATTTACCATCCGAGATAATGGTATAATCTTAGTTTTTGATCTTACAGATTGTTGAGATCGGGATTTGCACACGAACTTCACTTAATAGGTATATTTAGCTCCTAGTCGGATCAGCTGATGATGGTGGAAATTATCCATCGAAATGAATTCTGAGTTAAATATACCTATTAAGTGAAGTTCGTGTGCAAATCCCGATCTCAACAATCTGTAAGTTTGAAATCACTTACTTCACTGTATATCTTCCCAACTCTAATTATAATTAGTTTTTTATATCAAAACTAACGAGATATTTTATCCATCTTGGTGAAATTCTGTTAAGCAGTGTTTTACTCTAGCTTATATGCAATTTTTTATTTATAAAACTAAAAAACCACTGAATGCAGAGAAATGGAACTTTAGTACAACAATGTCTATGGTAAGAAAACGTACAAACAGCAGCAGCTTCTTCCCGAGCACATCAGATGCTTGGCTTGTTCACAGTGAACAACTGATACCTGTTAGAGCAGCAATCTACACCTGAGCAGCACTAAGTTAGAGCACGCTGTCCCGCTCTGTCCAAGTTTCCACATTTTGCCTTAGAAAAGAACACATTTCTCTATTTCCTAGCAAGTAAAGGTCTGGGCAGACATGGCATGCGAATCAGTTATTTGCTACGCTACACATCGCTCTGTTGTGGATCCATGTTGTACAAGTCACATTTATTTTCCCCAATGAGTTTCATTCACTAAATAAAATAATTAAAAACAACTGTAGTAGGAAATGTCAAAGACTTAGCTGGTTTGGACATATTATTTGAATGTCAGAACAGAGATTAGTAAAGAAGATAATATAGAAATGGAAACTAGGGCTGAAAATCGATTAAAATTTCTAATCAAGTTAACGCTTGACTTTAATTGATTAATCGACAAGCAGGTCGGTATTTTAAACGAAACCAAAGTGTGAATTTAATATTGTTTTACACGTTTAATAACTACTACACTACAGATAATCAGAAGAAATCCTAAATTAATGAATACCATTATTAGTTAACCAGTGAAGAAATATACCCAATTGAAACTTGAGATGGAGGTTTAACATACGTAACTTCACTTAATTCAAGCACTGACCTGAACATGTTTCGAGCAATCCTTCATGACTCATCATCAGCTATGATGATGAGCCATGAAGGATTGCTCGAAACATGTTCAGGTCAGTGCTTGAATTAAGTGAAGTTACGTATGTTAAACCTCCATCTCAAGTTTCAATTAATTATAACTTCACTATATAAACTTCCTACAAATTCTAGGATTAAATACACCCAAACTTACATTTCCGAGTTTGTTGACTAAACTACCCTTCAGGTTTCTGAATAACGGGAATTGTTTGGACACAATAGGCTGAATGACACATGATGTGCCAAGGCCGGAGAAGCGAGAGAAAGGAGTTTGGTCATTTGACCCATTTCTCGAAAAACATTTTTCAGAATTCGACTAAACTGATTAATCGGAAAATGTAATTGATCGACGATTAAATGTTTGATCGATTAATCGGTACAGTCCTAATGGAAACCAATTGTCACAAGATTTTTATGAAGATGAAAAAGCAAGTGGGAGAAAGCAGTAATAAAGGATCTAAAAAACATGAAAATTAAAAACTGGTTAAGCAACGTTAAAAATAGAGAAGAATGGAAGCATTTTGTTGAAAAGGCCAAGTTGTATAACACATAAAAACAGAAGAAGAAACAAAGATTAAGTTTCATTCTACGAGGGGGAGTCCAAAAATAAGTTTCCCTCTATTTTTCCACAGGAAATCAAACATCAATGGAGGAAACAAGACATTGGTTGACGTGAAAGACACCCATACACCATCCTGATGACAATGACTTTCTGTTTCAGACTGTGATGGGGGGGATGAAATGTGGGTCCACCATTTTACGCTCGAATCGAAGACTGCATCTATGGAGTGGAAACATCCGTCATCACCTGTCTGCAAGAAGTTCAAAACAACGCCCTCTGCAGGTAGAAAGCTCCTCATAATGTTCTGGGACAGCCAAGGGGTTTTGTTGCTGGACTTTTTGTAGGATGAAACCATCACTGCTATGCAGTACTGTCACACCCTGTTGAAATTGAAGGAGGCAATTCGGAAAAAGCGGCCTGGCCTTCTCCAATCTGGCGTTCTGTTGTTGGATGACAATGGGAGACCACACTTGGCGACGGCAACCCAAAACCATATTGCAACTCTTGGTTGGGAGCACAGAACCCTGATTTTTTCTCTGGAGCTCTATTTGAAGCTTATGAAGCGGTATAACAAATGCCTCAATGTACATGGTAATTATGTGGAAAAATAAAGCTACATCTTATCTTTAAGGTCTTACTATATTTTTTGTCTTTCATCCAGTCTGTACACAGTCGCCAGGGGAAACTTATTTTAGGACTCACCCTCATACCACAACTAACGAAAAAAAAGACTTATTTTGGATCCATTTTCAATAAATCTGACAGGTTATTTTGGAGACAGTACATTACTCAGAAACACAGAAAACAGCCAAATTTGATGGTGTATTATTCTTTACAACCTGTGAATTCCATATATAAGCACCTTACATTTGTACGAAGATTCTAAATGTATGCAAATTGTGAAGAAGTAGACACACCTTAAGTGGTGCTGTGACCAGCTGTTAAATCACGTTCCCCTTGCGCTGGGGGGCAATTTTTTTGTTGTCAAGCTGGGAGAGGGCATTGTTTGGGCATCACTTTGTGCATGGTGGATGCAGTCCTTGTTGATCAGCTGAAACGCTTTCTCTGATTTTACAGTGACGAAAATTCAATTTAAATGTATTTTTAGTACATGCTCTCTAAAACAGCTGCTTGTCGGACTGGTAACATGCCGAAAAATTGCATTTTAGCAACCAAGGCCGCTAAAATTGCATAAAAGTGCATTCAAACTGCATTCAAAATGCAGTTTTATCGGCCTTGTACTTTAAAGTCGTCATGGCAATCTTTAAAAGAAACTCAGATGGCATTGACCAGTCACACCAACTTTAACATGGATTTAAGCATATAAAAGGTCATAAAACAACAAATTTAAGCCAACATGTTTCTATATGATAATCAGAAATTTTACCAGGGTTTTTCGCAAAACAGGGTAGCCTTCTTCATCATATAACAACATATATAAGACACAGTATTTCAGCCTCGGCTTTCACCTCGGCCGCTATACTAGATTCGTCCGCTAAAGTGTTATTTTGCGTACTTGATACATAAACAGCTATTTTAAGTGAGCAAATTATTGCATAACACTATAAAAGTTAAACAAGATTCAGAAAATCTTTCTGCTAAAAATAATAAATGTGATTTTTGACCATCTCACAGTACCTTGTTCCCTTAAGAGAAACGAGTAGCAATTACATGGGCCTTAAACAGAGAAATCCTTCAAGAGGAAATTAAGAAGATGCCACAACAGAGGATGTTGCCAAGCTGTAATCTGAGCGCAGAGGTTACAATTATTATTATTAAGGCGAATACTAGAGCCACCAATCAGACTCGTTGCCCATCCCTGAGCTGGGAAACACTACGACTATTCACGAACTAGCTCAAACATGACTCTTCATCACAGAAATCGGAGCTCCACGCACGCACGGTGCCGAGGAGCTCACATGGACGAGTTTAATTTTCGCTTCTGGATTCCACTCCAGTCCATTAGCAAGCACATCCATTAACAGCTATTGTAGAGTGTGCATTCAATATAAGATGTGGGCACAAACCCTTCTTCCATGTCAGTCTGTCTCCGAACGCGTGTCCAGCCATCGCCCTGATCCAGTTCGATGATGTGAAGCTCCTCTCCATCGTGCATTGGAATCGAGCCCTCGCTTGTAGCTGTACAAAATCAGAATTAGAACTCACTAAACCAACAACCTTGTATCAATAAATAACCAGACTAATTTTGTAATTAACACATAATGGCTTTATTTCATTCAAAGTTACTTAAGGGGAGGACATACAGCTTTCGATGAAATTCATAGGTGAGAAATATGTGAATTTCATTTTTTTTTTCTCAGCAATGAATTGCTCTACAGTCTTAAAATTTGACATACTCTTTATTGACTATTTCTACAATTGCACACTATTTTCAAAATTAATCAAACTCTTACAGTTATGGGTAATTATCGTTTAAAAATGACTGCCACGTTTCATGCACTGAACAGCCGTTTCCCTGGTAAATTCCACAAATATAGATATTTCTGAGTGATTATTTTTCTGTGGGTTTTTAAATATCATGTGAACAACATAATCTAGAATCTTTGAAATATCTTCAGTATAAGTGTTTTTTTAAATATCTATAATTTAACGAAAAATAAAATTTAAAAAAATGATTTAAAAAAATCTGATGTGAAAGTCACATAACTTCCTCTGCCCAAATAAAAGTTAGCAGTATTCACATATCCTTGTACAGAATCGCAAGACACAATTTTACGCTGATTATCCTATAAATACCTCTTCTTTCAATGATGCGACTAAAAGCGCAGTCTATATAACAAACTTAAAAAAAAAAAAGAACAAATGACTGCAGACGTTTATTGAACTTTCTGCCGTAAAATATAATTTCCGAAATTTATCGAATATTTCCCTCAGATACATCTTTACTCTATGCATGGCCAACAACACATCTTTCCCACTTCACATTCTTATATAGAATAAGAGGCCGTGAAAGAGCGCGAATTCAGTTGTTTATCACGTAAGACAAACTTTCTACAAACAGTGGGTGAACAGTGGGTGGCTTGTAACTACCCTCAGAGAATTTTCTCGAAAAAATGTTTCTAATAAAAGTTTTAGCTCTTAGTATAAGCAACCCATGTGCAAAATTTAAAGAAAATCGTTAGAGCCGTTTTCGAGAAAATCGCGAAAAACGAAAATTTCTTCATGTAAAGTACCCTTAAAAATAAGGGAAATTTGTCGCCAATCTACGAATCACATCTTCAGAAGGTACCTGACCCAAATACGAAATTTTGTTTTCATACGATTTTCCGTTTTGGAGCTAGCTTGTTCACAGATATTCCACACAGACACGTTTCCAAAAATAGTATTTTTGGATTCAGGGGGCCTTGAAACGTGTATATATGCTAAAAACTCAACTTCGAATTTTGGGGTCGAAAACAATACTTCCTCTACCTATAGTACCTATGGTACGGGCAGAGGAAGTAAAAATACACTGCTAAAATCCAATACTGTCCCGATCAGATGCAGTTGCCTTATTCTGTCTATAAACTGGTCATGACTGTTTGGTAGAGCACCTTCAGCAACTCACCACATTGTGTTTTATGCAAGGATATTAAGATCACAATGAACAAAGAACATCTACCAGTTTGTGAAACTATCCAAAAAATGCTTAAGCCAGAAGAATTCCAAATAAGTAAATAAAAGGCGCATCCAGAAAGTAAGTTTTCCTGGACAGATTACAGAAACAAAGCACAATTTCATGAAAATATTTATTGTAACATATATAGCAAGTCTTCAGCAATTTTTAACAAATTCGCCACCAGGATAGACAATGTTTGTTATACCGTGGCACCAACTTTTGAATACTTGTGTCGTAGAAGTCTGCCATTTGCAATTTGAACCACTGTGTGACAACCATTTCCTCTTGTCTATCATTCTCTGTCATTTCTTGAGGTGTAGAAAAAGATGGATATCACTATAAGCGAGGTTCGGGCTGTAGAGTGGATGTTTAAACTCTTCCCAGCCAAACTTCTGCAGGAGACTTGTTGGCAGGTATTTAAAAATCCACCCTACAGCCCAAATCTCATTCCCAGTGATTTTCATCTTTTCCTACACCTCAAGAAACAACAGAGAATGAAAGAGGCAGATATGTTTGTCTCACAGTGGTTCAAATCCCAGGTGGAGGACTTCTACGACACAAGCATTAAAAAGTTGGTCACACAGTATGGCAAATGTCTCAATTCTGGTGGCGAATATGTTGAAAAATAGCTGAACACTTGCTGTATCCGTTGCAATAAATATTTTTGTGAAATTGTGTTTTATTTCTGTAAACAGTCCCAGGGAAACTTTATTTTCTGAACACGCCTCGTACTATTGGGAAGCCCAAAAGCAAACGATGTTGAATCAGAAGCTCCAAAACATTTGACTACTACTATTGTCTTTGTGTATAAATATATTTAAAAATTAACAACTTTGGATTTAAGATAGTTTGCTCACCTTCAAAGGGATAAAGTGCTCTACAGATACCGAGCGCAGGAAGCACCTCCCCATCACAGTAATCACTGCCAGCCTGTCCTTGCGGGTCACTGTCCGCATGCTCGGGGTCTGAGTCTGGTAAACTGTTGTGAGATGTTCCGAGACCAGATTCCGGCCTATTGGAAAAATCAAATAACAATACAGTGAAACTCCTGTTTTTCACTTCTGCTTAAAAGTGTAAAATCAAGGAACAGTGATAGGACAGTGTACAAATAAAACTGAGAAAATCTACTTGTTCATGAATATGACTGTTAGATTAGGATAGAGCAGCGTTTCTCAACCTTTTTGAATCTGAGGACCACTAAAATGTCTAAAATATTTTACGGACCCATAATTGTACATCCAATTTTTAAAAGTAGGGTTTATGTAGGCCTATATTCTTAATATTTGGGGTATTAATTATAGGTCATTATAAAGAAATAAATCTAAATACATATTTTTAATTAGACGGAAACACAGTTATTGAATTGGAAGTAAACTATTGACAGTAAAATTATATTTTGAACAGACTTTAATATTTATTACCAATTTGATAGTATAATTAGGAATTATAGGCCTAACATCACATAGGTTTACCGGTATCAGACACTCAGGGACCTCCAACAATAAAACCCTTGTTAAGAGAGCATCTCTAATAACAAATTCCGACAAAGTCTTATTTTTCAGGGTTTTGAATGAAAGAGGGAACCAAAGACGTCAGTGCATCAGGGGTTTCAAACTGTGGTTCGTAACTGCAAAAGTAAGGAAACTTGCAATAGGACCAGTATTTTCGAAGATAAACTTTGACATCTAGTGTCCAATTTATGTGAAAAATTTTTACTTCCTTACTTTCATTATGATATTTTTTAAATATGTCTGCGGACCATCTGCACCACCAGTGGTCCACGGACCATAGGTTGAGAAACGCTGGAATAGAGTAATAGTGTTACTGACCCATGAGATGGCAAAGGTGTTCCAGGAGCTGATTGCTTGTGGTTCAGCGCTGGATTTGAGACACTAGAATCTGACGCTGAGCGACTGAGCGAGTCTTCTTCTCCCCCTGAGCCTCCACTGTTTCTGCAACGTAAGACACACTCAACTGAGATACCATACTTACCTAAATTTAAGCAGTACAACAACATATGCCTGGCATTAAGAACAAAAGTAGCTCTTTCTACTGAAAATGTTTCCAAAATCAGGTCTTCCACAGCTATTGGTAGCAAAATTTGTAAAGCTTGCATAGACAGTTTAATTGGTCAATGCTGCGAGTGATGCAGTGATTGTTAGCAGCTAATCTAACTAGATTAGATGGGTTCTGCATTTAGATTAACTTGGAAAGTTCTGCTTTATCATAGGCAATTTGACGAAAGATCAGGAATTTATCTTGAGGGAATCCTGATCTCGAGTTATGTTTATATTTACATAATCAAGCACTGAAAACTACAAAAATTAATAACACACACACCTGTAAGTGAGACAGCCGATGATCATGGTGGAAGCGCTGCATGCAGTTATTATTAACATTCTCCATTAAGATCAGCTGTCTTATCTAATGTTATTAACACTGTATTCATTATTATTTGAGATCTGTAATGCTTCACCACATATAAAATTGTGTATTGTTTTCATATCTCTTTTGCTCATTTGCACCCAATCGCTGTGTTCATTGATTGCCTTTGATCAAAGAAGCTGCAGGTATTAAGATGTTTCTTTGTGAATTTACATAAAAATCAAATGCAGGTAGGTGCAATAAAATGAAAAATAAAATAAAAGTGAAAAATAAAATTGTGAGACACTTTCAACTGGTTGAAATTCCACATATTGTTATAATGGATCCACGAGCTAAATACCCAGATTAAAATTCCTATTTACCTATGATGCCGATGAAGATGTCCTCCATTCAAGTGGTGTCCTGGCGCTACTCCCTTGTTGCGACGACTGGGGACTGATGGCGATACAGACAGAACCACACCTGACTGCTGACCTGACTTATTATTTATGCCTTCAATTGCTTCTTCCAGGTAGCCCTGGTATTTCTGAAGTTCTAGTCGCAACTTGTCTAGTTTATGGCCACTCTCGTTGAGCTGTCCCTCGATGGACATGGGGTCACCAAGTGCAGGATTCTGCTCATATACACCTTTCATCTTCATCAGCCCATCCCTGAAATTCACAGCAAACCTCTGTCATACATGTGGTTCAAGGTATTTTCCGTAGTAATATTGAGTAATAAATAAATTGAAATTATTTTCATTTTTCAGTTTACACAGTGATAAATGATAAGCACTATAGACTTACTTGAGGAACGTTTAATTTTTAATGGAATAGAGGGATATAAAAATGTAGAGAAGACTATTTATTTCTTTCAGAAAGGTTGTCACTCCTTATATTCCCTATATGCATAAATAAGGAAAGTAAAACTAACCTTAAAAAACACCCTGGTAAACTTTGCGGAAACAATTACAGTATGTGCTTTGAATTTTTCCTGGTGCTGGTAATATAGGATATTTTCCTGGGATACTAACCAGGTGGTGAATTGGATTAATTCCGACGTTTCAAAGCCAATCTGAGGCTCCATTGTCAAGGAGAGTGAAATCCCGGGACTAGATGGGGTGTATTTATATAGGACTGTTGTAACTGGGGACATCTGGATTGGAGAAAAGATTTATTGGAGACCAACCAATCAGGAAACAGATGGGTGCTGGGAGAACAGGAGTTAAGATGAGAAGTAGAAACGGTCCAAATAATTAATTAATAATTGAGCTGCTCGGGGGAACAAAATGGTAACTGCCACTGCCATGAAACAAGTAATTTTTTACTTTCCAGCTTGTTTGGTGTAACAAAATGGTAGGTGATAGGTATTGATCTCTATATGTTCAAACGTATTGAGTACAAAATTGAGCTGAAAATAAAATTATTCAGATCTCTAGGTTAATGAGAAATTTATTTGTTCTCTTTTTCAACATACCCCATTTGGCACTTACCATTTTGTTCCCCCGAGCAGTTCAATTAATAACATCGAAATTAATCCAATTCACCACCTGGTTAGTAGCCCGGGAAAATATCCTATACAATTACAGTTTATTATATTATTAGCATCTGCATGTAGTTAAAATTAAAACTCTTCACACTTGAAAATGTCAATAAAAGCTGTGCAGCATAGACTGGAAATAATGAGAGTTCACTCTAAAAGTCTTGCCTTGTCACCCATAGCACAATAACAACAGATTTACACATATGAAGGGTACAGGGGAAGAAGGCGGAATGTCAAGAAAAATCGGAAATTTAGTTATCAAGCCCATCTGGTAGCTGACTGAGCACTCTTTTAGTGTTGCTTATGAAACCGGTGAAAAAATTGTACAATAAGGAGAAAATAGCAGTTTAAATTTCACCATACAGGGGATGAAGGCGGAATGTCCATGTGTCACGGCGAAATAAGGCGGCGAGTCAGGAGAGAGTGGCACTCACTGTCCTCTAACGCACCGGTGCGGGCTATGAAATGTTTCTTTAATGCAAGAAGGACATACTCATCAATAGTCGCGTGCTGAAGATTATTTACAAAACGTTGCCAAAGTCAGTCGGAAACGAGAGCAAAGAAACGCTGAAATTTCGTATTATATTACTATTGTTATTAGATTAATTTGGCAACAGAGTCTGCCATCTGCTTGGGTTAAAAGTGCAAACTACTATTTACCCGCAATAAACAATAATATAATCCGACCAGACCGCAAATGAAAATGCCGACAGGAAAATGATGTGACAGTTTGGCGCGTTAATTTCTAGGTGGTGTAATGCTACGTTTACCCAGATTCCATTATTGGTGAGTGTTGTCTGACAATAGTAAAACAAACTAGAATTAAACTATTTTAATATGTTAAAAAATTAACACACGGTTTATAGAAGCTGTCCGCCGCCGAGGGTGAGTTGGTAGCGTGACTGCCAGCCATTTGGGCGGCCTGGGTTCGATTCCCGGCCGGGTCGGTGATTTTTTTAGTAGAGAAAAATATCTTTCCCGGGTTCAGGACTGAGTGTGTGTGTGTGTGTGTGTCTCCTTAGGTTTAAGTAGGTAGGGGACTGGCGCACCCCGGTAACAAATCCGCTGTGAATATTCCCTTACGGGAATAACTTTTTTTATATAAAATCTAAAAATCGGACCCTAGTAATGATATTAAAAATTAATCATTGCCTTCGATTTTATGCACCTAAGTGTTTCTATTTTACTAATGACACAACCCATGTTTGTTTACGTGTAGACATATTTTTTCGACCTTTTACTGCACAAAAAATCAGTAATTCCTAAAATTTTAAGGGAATATCTTTTCTACTCCTTTAATTTTTTAAAACCTAATCATTACCTGCTTTGCGTTTATTTTGTTTTAGATTTTATCCCACTTTCAAAGGAGAAGTACGCAGATGTAAACCATTTGACGAAATTTTGTTCCACACTGATCAGATGTTCTATCAGTCAATTCCTCATAAGGAATAATTAATGTACGGCAATTAATGTCTCATAATGTAATTAATGTTTAATTGCAATTTTTAATACCTTAAAAGTTATGTAAAAATGTAGGCGATGACCACATAAAACATAACTATACCTTTTCACCTACTACCTCAAAATGTTTGTGCATTTCATTGTGTTTAAAGATTTTTTTACACGTTTGAGTTAATTTCAGAACTTGATATTCACACCACGTGTACAAAGCACATTATTGTTACTACAGAATTAAAATGTATCCATAATTGATTTCATACATCAGCGTTTAGAGTACTCAAACTTCAAAAATCGTATCCTGCAAAGCTTTGATTTATTGACATTCCGCCTTCTTCCCCTGTACCGCTGGACATTTTTTCGCATTTTACGATTTTTTTACATGATTGAGTTAATTTCAGAACTTGATATTCACACCACGTGTACAAAACACATTATTCTTATTTGTTAAAAATATTTCCCTCATTGGAATAATGACGTTCATCAATTCACATTATTCTTACTGTAGAATGAAAATGTATTCATAATTGATTTCATACATCTGCGTTTTGTGTACTCAAACTTTAAAAATCGTTTCCTGCAAAACTTTGATTTACTGACATTCCGCCTTCTTCCCCTGTACCCTTCATATTCTAACCAAATATTAAAAAGTTAAAACCTATTGTGATCCAATGAAAAACGCTAATTGCTGGCCTTATTTAGATACTTGTTCAGGCCAAAGAGAGATTAAATAGTAGAACACTGTATAAATATAAAAATGTTGCCTAAATATTGTGATGTACTGTTGTTAAAATTGCTGGGCCTATGTTGACTTTGTTGAGCAGTTCTGCTGAGCTTGTTGGTTATGCCTATTCCAGCAGTTCGTCAGAAGTATTTTCGTTGTCTCGCACAGTCACTTGTTTCCATAAAGCTGTCCCTGCTGGCCAGCAATGTGAGAATAAAATTTCTCTTCTGGAATTTCTAATGGTGGCTGGAAAGGGCACTGATCTGCTACCAGCTGCAGGGCTAAGCTGCTGGTCTAAAATGGCAATTTCACTTCACAATATGTATCGTTCACAAAATATCTTAATCGCTATAACGAGGGACAAATAACGTTATTAACAGGGCCCGGATTTTGATGACCTAAAAATACTTTTAAAATTAGCTATAAAGTGATTGCAAAAATACAAAAAAATGACCCAAAAACTAAAATTAATGACCCAAAAATTTGGGTGAAAATACTTGTTTTTCATCAGATTTGTGTCTATTCTTCATTTATGTTGTTGATCCAATTATAGGCTTGTGATTACTAATTACATACAGTTAAATACAAACAGCAAACACAGTCTTTCTGTATCCAATTTAAAATTACATTACGATTTATTTATTAATGCTTGTTTAGAGTTCAGGTTCCGATAATATTCAATGTAAGTAAATGCACAAAAACTCTATATAATGCACAAAATAAGAAAATAATGACTTTATATTTTAAAAGTTACCCAAAAATACGAAATGTGTGAAACAAAGAAAAACAAAACAAAACAAAACAAAACAAAACAAAACAGAACAGAACACAACACAACACACAAAAAAACATAAAACGACCAAAAATGACCAACTAATGGCATTAAATTAAAAAAAAAAAGACCTGAAAATAAAAAAATGGGGGAAAATGACCAAAAAATGACATTTTTGTAATCTAGGACTCATGATCAGAATATCTGCGCTTGTGGGCCACGTCCATGATGTTCCAGTTAAAAGATGACATGTCATCAAAATCCGGGCCCTGGTCATTAAGATAGGAAATTTGCTGGGAGCGTATTATATCGGTCTTCATTGTACGGAGGTTCAACTGTATCACTAAAAGTAAAGTAAAAGTGTGTTAAAGAAGGGAAGATTTGTTTTCTTTACCTGGCTGCTGTCTCCTGCTGAATTTTGGCAGTGATATCTTCGACTCGTAACTGGAGCTTCTTCTTCCTCTGGTTGGGTGGCAGGTCGCTGTAATCCTCCTTGTTTTCACCATACGATGAGAAATTGTTCTGGAAGTGAAAGAACTTGTGAGTGCCAATAACAAAAGATTACGTTAAGTTTCCTTACAAACACTATGCAAGCAATCACACCATGCACAATGCAGCGCACATGCCAGTATTACACTTACAAGAGATGTCAAGTACTAAGGGAAGTTATTGTTATTGTTATTGTTATTATTATTATTATTATTATTAATTTATTTTTTTTATTTTTTTAAGTTCAGCTGTGTTTTTACTCCTTTTAGCTTCGAGGATATATCAGGAGTTCAGGATCTGTGTCTACAGTAGGGTAGGCCATGGAACTATTGCTTGTCAATTGTTTCTATTATCAGTGTACTTAATGGGGTAAATTTCAACTGATATTAATTTAAACGGATATGATACAAAATGAAATGGCGAGGATGATTCATGGTATGAAGATATCCAATTCAGAATTTGCCTTTACGACTGGGGAAAACATGAAAAAACCCATGTCAAATTGGCCGGTCACGGGATTTGAACCTGGGACCTCCCGAATGCCAGTCCAAGAATTTCCCATCTTCTTCTCTGCTCATGTTTTAAAAAACCCACAACATGAATGTATTACGTCTGTTAATAATAAAAACTCGTATCAAACTCCTTATAACTTGACATCACCCTGTATTCATTCACATGGACTAATCACAATAGCATTTACTTTCCACCCAACAGAAGCTTGGACATGACAATATCAGCCTCACTACATCTACACTAGTTTCTCAACATATCTCAAGTTTTAATTATTAATTAACTTTCATCCAAGTAGCACTCAAGGACCGAAGTTCTATACAGCAAGAAGCATCCACAGGCTGATACAGATTATGCCTTGCTGAATTCAGTGCGTCATCCGAGGTAGAGACCAGTAGTTATCCTGACTTTAAATTCCTTCAAAATCTTTAATTTCATTTACTCTGTTATGTTTTGTATTGCTTCACTTTTTAACATTTGAACTATCTAGGCATCAGGGTTAGGGTACTAGATTCTTAAAATAACAGGCAAGAAACAATTTCAGAACAAGAGTTTTGTAAAGTTATTCCATGTAATCAGCTGTAATAGAAGTTGGTGACATCTATGTGCCTAGTTGTGGATACTGTAAGCACATACCGGTACTATGTTGCCAACAAGCTAGAAGCTCAATGGGTAGAGTACTGAATGGCAAAGTAAAATTAGTTAAGTGTACTCTGAACTTTCCTGGTGCTGGTAATATAGAATATATTCCTGAGCTTTTAATCAGGTGGCTACATGGATAAATTCCGACCATCCTCTCCCAGCACTTCATTCTTCTTGACAATGGTGCTTCAGATCATTCCAGAAATGACAGAATTTATCCACGTTTCCACTTGTTAGAAGACTGGAAAAAAATTCTATAAAATTAGTAAGTTTAATATAATGCAGCATCCATTAAGAAGAGAAACCTTGTATCTTCGAAAAGCAATTGTTAGGTTATAATTGTGAAATATTCAGAAAACAGCTCAACGTTTCTGGTATGCGAAAAAAAAATCATACTGGCACTATAATCAATAGCAGTGTGAACTCAAAAGCTGCAGGTTATCAAAGGAAGTAAAGGGTAGTTAAGTTGTTTTTGTGAAATCCCAGTGCACTCGTATGTTTCATCTTATTTTTGCAGTTCGAGTCAGTGAAATCCCTAAAACTCATTTGACTGTATATAAAGGTCCACACTTTCTCAAGCGTGGGTCAGCTAAAAATGTGTATAATCTGGAAACTCACTACATAAGACAGTTGGATTCAGCTGAAACTGCACAATACATCTTGCATCCAAATATGAAACAGTAAAATTTAGTCATGATTTTGTCGTGTAAACTAGCCTTAATGATTAAATGATACATTATGCAACAAGCATAAATGGCATTTATTAAGATACGTCAACATATGAAAAGTTAATGAAAAGAGCAATGTGAGTTTCATTATTTTCATACAAGTATCTTAATTACCATTATAGGGAAGTTACATACAACTGTTTTTGTTCGACCATAATTAGTCTAAATGTTTAAATTTTGAGGTTTTAGATTCACACAAACGAACTGGCTATGAGAATATTATAGGAGAAAAATTCCTCCGACACTGGGACTTGAACCCAGGACCTTTGGCTATTCGCGCCAATGCTCTACCAACTGAGCTAAGCCGGAGTTCAATTCACAGCGCCAGATGGAACCTCTCTCCTATGACTGATTGCCCTAATGGTCTACCTCACAGACAGACAAGTTATGTCATATGCAGAACTGTGAGGCACACTAATTAGTGATTTTTGTGACCGGGCCCCCACTGTTATTGTACAGTTAACATTCAAGATAGACATACAGAGCATTGGCGCGAATAGCCAAAGGTCCTGGGTTCAAGTCCCAGTGTCGGAGGAATTTTTTTCCTATATATTCTCATGTAGTGTCCAACAGAGACAATAATCTGTGGTTCATGAAAGCTTATATGTCTATCTTGAACTGGCTATGCTTTAGCACGCTCACCTTCACACCTTCTACGGGAGATGGTAGCTTACAGCATCAGTCAAATTGAAACTTCCTTTTGCTGTTTTCTTCAAACCAATGGATTTTTACAGCATAATACGAATTTATTTCAGTATGATAATAAAATTAACATGAACAGAATTTATTTTATTTTAAATTACATAGCTTTTAGCTGTTACTCTTGAGGTCTCAAGATCGTTCCCTGTTCGATAATAATTGACACCACACCAGTTTCAAAATGATAAACAGTGTTGAATTGTCATTATGATGCTGTTGCGTTAGAAGTAATATGCATATTATGATATGGAACGGACGAACAAAAACATTTTTTTGTCTCCTGAAAAAAGCTGGCATTTGAGAGGTTGTAGAACAGACAACAGGTTGTAGAAGAAAAAGAAATCGCAAGTGAAACAAGAAGATGAATAGAGAGCGAAGATTCATCATAAACATGATAACATGTCCATGAGCCAGAAACAAGGAAGTGACAGCTTTGTGCTAAAGTGTCATTCATGACATTCAATTAGTAGGATCCTTACAATCTCATTTACTCATTTCTCACATCAACAACAGATAATTACTACAACTATTTAGGCAAGGAGTGAGACAAAATCATTTAAAATATGAAGTATGAAGGCAAGTCAATGTGTAGGTTACAAAACCCAATAAAAAAAATGGGAAGCAAAGATACATACTTGAAAAGCGTGTTTATTTCTCTACATTGATACATTTGTCCGTCTCTTTATGAGTTTTCCAATACCTGCTGCATAAAAGTCTGTGGACTGCTGTCCCAGCCAACTACCGTATGTTAGGACTATAAGACGCACTTTTTCCTTCAAAAAATTGCCTCCAAAATTCAGGTGCGTCTTATACTCGAAATTAATATAACAATGTCCAGTGTTTGTTTTAAAATTCCCGCCAGTCTTAAAAATGGTCATATATTTGATAACGCGGGAAACCTATCTCTATCTGGCAACATTGGATTCAACTGGCAGCAGCAGTGCACCAATGTGACAAACATGAGTTTCGGGGATTCACAAGCTTGGTGTCGCCCGCCCCGGCATCACAAACCCACAACATTGTATAGCCTATGATGCGTCATTGCAGTCTACGGTACCAGTGAACTTGAATCGAAAGGGTTTTTAAAGGCCATTTCGATTTTATAAACTAAGATTTTTTTTTAGTCTGGCTTTGCAATCTAATAATAAAAATGGTAAAAAAATATTTCTTAAGGTGCGTCTTATAGTCCGTAAAATACAGTATGTATCTCACATTCAGCATCTCCCATCAGTTGCAGCACGCTTGCAGCCCAGATCCTTTTCAGCGGACCAAACAGGTGATAACCGCTTGGAGCTAAGTCTGGGCTGTAAGGTGGAAGTTGAAGAAGTTGCCACCGAAACTCTTCAATTTTCTCCGGGTTATTTGAGCTGATGCAGACGCTGAATGTGAGTATATGGCTGAGACAGTAGTCCGAAGATTTTTATCCAGCAGGTATTGGAAAACTCATAAAGAGACAGGACAAATGTATCAATGTAGAGAAATAAACATGCTTTTCAAGTATGTATTTTGGTTTCCCTTTTGTAATTGGCTTTTGTAACCTACATACTTACTTGCCCTCGTATTCAAAGATTTTCAAGAAAGTGAGAGAGAGATGATCTGCAGGCTTATGCAGGGTTGCCAGAAAACTGATGGGGACAGGTAGGGAGGATTAGTTTCTTTATTAAATATAAAAGGATGAAAACGCAAATAATGGAATAGCGGCACATAGGGGGGGCTTTGCTTTATTTCCCATCATCCTTCACTGTGATGAAGATGAAAGTCATGCATACTATTATCCACAATATTTTGTGCCTGGAAGCCTCACGGTGTGTCAACTCTACACAAATAGTATAATATGCATAAAGATAAGAGCAATAAGCACAAAATTTCACAAAACAGTTTTCCTTAGCAATATTTAGCTTTGTACATGCATAAGCAAACTGAATCCACAAGAATCACAAAATTTGTTTTATTGTGCGAAATGTCTAAATAAGTGCAAAATGCGACCCTTCCATACATAAATTGAGAAATGTGTACAAAAATTTGATCCTAAATCGTAATATTTTGTTTTATTGTGATTTTCCCCTTCAATTCTTACAGTATGCTTCCTTTTCTGCTATTTCTATGGCTACCGAGAAGTTATGGATACTTGTGACTGAGGAATGCCGGTATTCAATGATCATGATACACTCCATTTCTGCTATCTATAAGCAGAGTTTGGGATGCCTATACTGTGGATTGTGACAAAGAGTGTAGATTCAACAGATTTCAAATTTTATCCACAGTAGTTGGCACATTTGTGCATATAAATTACGCCATTTTAGGTAATAAGTGCCCACTTCTTCAAATTTTCCTTTTTTTCAATTTCACATATGTTTTAGCAACAAACTAAGTCGATATATGAATTCTATAAGTTTTAAAGAACATTATAAACTCAAATATCCCATTTTTTAGTGGCTCTAAAAAAAGGACACAGCATGCAGAGTGCAAGCAGAGGATAATCGTATAAAAATATTTTATTTTACGAAATACCAACAAAATAGAAATTAACACCAAAATCAGTCATTTTATTTTTTAAAAATTTATAAAAAGTCCCTAACTATAATTAAGAGCTAAAACTTTTATTTTAAATATTTCAGCATGCCGACACCCACAGCCATGACTGGAGCCACTACTTCTCAATCAAGTAGCTCCTCAGTTTGTACCACAAGGCTGAGTGCACCCCATTCCAGACCTCTTCTACCTCAGAAAAATCCGAGGTACCAGGGATCGAACCCGGGCCTGCTGAACTGTAGCCAGCGATGCTAACCACGAGAACACGCAGGCGGTCATAAAATAATTACATTACAAGCCAAAATACTTGTAATTGTAATTATTATGTTTATATTATTTGTATTTGTACTTGTAATAATTTGTATTTTGGAATTTGTAATTTGTAATTGTAATAAACTAAACATTATATAACTAATTTAATTTTTTTTAAAAGAAACATAAGGAAAAAAAGTTAAAATTTTCATGACAGAAAAGAAAGAAAACCAATATCAAATCCTGAATGTTTAGAGATTGGAACTGCAGGACAGTTTGTGTCAGAGAAAGGAACTGTTCAGAACACAGGATATTTGCAAACAGGTAAAATTCAAAGCATCTGGCAACCCTAGCTTAACACTGCAAATTAAACAAGAAGAAGCAGTTCGGGGTTAAAGCGGCTGGTGCGCTGTAAATAAATAAAAACAATGACAGAAACAAAGAAGTTAGCAAATAAGTGGGCTTCTAATTGGCTGAATGGATTTGATGGGTCCAACCTGCTACCATCTTCTGGGAGGAAATGAATTACAGCAAACTCCTGATTACCCTTTCCCTTTTTAACCCTTCGTGAACAGGATACGGATATAACCAGGTGGAAGATTTTGGATTTCCCGCACTCTATGCTATCATATAGTGCATAGAGAATGTGATATCACTTTCAAAGTATATATATGTACATACTGTTACTGTAAATGAATATTCCTATAATAACGAGCATTATAACAAATTTAGCAGCATTTACAGCCTATTAAAATCACATTAGACCATATGTAGACCATAACAACACTGACTGAAGCTAGGATGATAATTCATTTGGGTTATCAATGTTCTTCAATTATTCCCAACAAACACGAATAATCGGTAGTTTTCTTTAGTCCGAGTGGGTTATTATCAGGGCCCGGATTCTAATGACATGTCATCATTTTATTGATGCTGCATAGACATTGCCAACTTGTGGATAAATCCCAATCATATCATCTAGATTATAGAAATGCATTTTTGTTAGGTCATTTTTTGTCATTTTATGCCATTTTATATTTTTAGGGCATTTATTTCAATTTTAGGTCATTATTTTGTCATTTTCGTGTCATTTGCTTCCTTATTTAGTCATTTTCATGTATTTACATTGAGTGTATTAACTTGTTTTTGTCGCTAGCAGTGCTGTCTTTGAAGTGTTGTTTGTTTAATGCAAGTAGAAAACATTCGGCGTTAAAGTGTTGACATGTCTCAGTCGGAAGTGGGAATCAAATAAACGCCAAAATTGTATTATATTACTACTGTTCTCAATAAACAACAATATAATCCGGCAGACCACAAAAGGAAATGCCGAATTTTGACTCACCAGTGCCTCAGTCCCAGTATAAATTTCCGTGAGAAAAGAACATTCACAACATTACAGTTATTTACAGTTTTTACAACTGTGTACAAACTAGTCTATAACTTTGTGTGTACAATGACAATTTTTTTATAAACAAAATAACAGTTTTTAGGTAACTTTTTATAATTATTAAGTCATTTTCTTTAAAATTTAGGGTCATTTTATAGGTCATTTTTCAAACAATTTTAGGTCATCAGAATCCGGGCCCTGGTTATTATATAGAAGAGAGTAGGCCAATAAAGAAGCAGGTAAGGACCGGTAGGAATGGCCAATTCTCACTGACTCATGTTGTGAATTCTTTGTCCTACTAGTTCACTTCCTCCCCGGGCGCTGTTTGATAGATACACCAATATTAATTAACATCACTAGTTTTGTATCTCACAAGAATACTATTAGATATGAATTCATAGCCCTAAACTATTAGTAAATATTATTAATATTATTAGTAAAGTCGTTTCATAGACTGCAAAGATAATAAAATTTCCTCATAATATTAAGTGTTTTCCATGAGTGTATTAGAACTAATAAGTTATTCTTAAATCCATCCGATACAACTCTCATGATCTTATGAGGCGTGTCCAAAAAGTAAGTTCCAAATCGGCGATAAAGAAAACAAAAACATTAATAAGTAAGAAATATTTATTGCAATAAATATAGAGATTCATTGGCTACTTCTCTACAGAGTTGGCACTGTTATCAAGGCATTAACTTGGGAATGTGTACCAACAATTATATCAACAATTATATGCCCATTCATAGAACTTTGCTGCCAACATCTGGAATCATGAAATCACTGCATTCACCATTCCAAGTTTCTTGTTTTGGATCACCCTCCTCAGATACAATGTTTGACAATACCGATCAGCATTTACGGTCTCCCCTCACGATAAATCTCACATGAGGATACCCCATCGATCCCAGATTTTTCTAACAGAGACTGTCTGCTTGAATTTGATCTTCACAGGTAAACCACAATGGCACCAATGCATGGATTGTTTTGTTTCTGGTGTGGCATGCGACACCCATGTTTTATCTCTACTGACAACATTGTCGAGAAACTCATCACCTTTCTTTGAAATCGCTGGTGGCATAGTCCTATGACAAGGGCATATATTTGTTGCTACACCGCTAAGATAAATGCCTCAATAATGGTGTACAGTAGTAGCCAATGAATCACTGTAAATATTACAATACATATTTCTTACTTATTAAAGTTTTTGTTTTTTTTATCGGTGATCAGAACTTACTTTCCGGACACGCCTCGTAAAATTGTGAATTCACTTTGATTCAATTATTATTGATTAAGAAAAGGTCTACGTTTGATTTCCAAGGAACTGTAGTCATAACAAGATTTCAGAATTTCAGGTTAGAGTTTTAGGACATATCTTGAATAAGTGCCTGATAGGTTTACTGATTTATCAGAGCTAGTTATTATGTTCTGAAAGAAAAGAAACACATAAGATGTGCAGTCAATATGTGAAAACAGATTAATAATGAGATTTTGTAAACATTTTGTGAATATTGAGAGTTCTAATATTATAAGCAAGTTCTAAGAAGCAGAACCAGAAGATGGCAGCAGAGCTAGTTGCCGAAAGCTTGGACCTATTAAATTTATTCACTAAGTTGGAAGCCTCAGAAACTCATCAGGAAACCCTGGAGCCACAAAAGATGTTAGCAGCTGAAAACAAAAAAGTGGGGTGTAAGGCGGGGGAAAATGCAATTGCCTGTTTGTGAAACCTACCTTGAAAGCAATGCACACTTCAATGAACTTCTGAAAGCATGAAAACAAGGAAGAAAGTAAGTTCTACCCAGTCAATCACAGAACAAAGTCAACACACCTACTCTACACATGCACACAACAACTTATATTCACTCGTGCTGTGGCTGTACTCAGTTAACTAAGATGATTAATCAATTTAAATATCATATGGATCGAAAAGTAATGCACTTTTTTTATTTTTTAACAAAAAGTTTAATAGTTACAATTACAAACAAATGCACACATGAAGGGACAACTTTTGTCTATTTTTCTATATAGTCGCCAAGTTTCTCAACAAATTTCTCCCATCATGATACCAGTTTCAAAATACTCTGTTCATAGAAATCCGTTCGGTTGGAGTACAGCCTTCTGTGGACTGCTGTTTTCACTTCTGCATCTGACGCAAAGCGTTTACCGGCCAGGAATTTCTTCATGGGACGAAATAAATTAAAGCATAATGTGATAAGTGATCCAAACTTGTCATCGTTTACTGGCCCTTATGGGCGTCTACCAGGTTGTTAGGCACCCAGAGAGCACTAACTTTATGAAACTTCAATGTGTCATGCACAGTATCGTAACTGCTGAGATTAGGTTCATCGGGCTCAAAATGGTGAACCCAGGTTTCATCACCTGTCACAATCCTGGACAAGAACGCTTCCCCCTCAGCTTCAAAACGTTTCAGCAACTCAGAAAAAAAAAAAATTTCTGAGAGATTTGTGGTCCACTGTAAGACAGCTCGAAACAAAACAACAAGACATTCTGAAGACAATTTTGAGGATGGCGAAGAGGTGATTCGCATAATGAAGAAATGGCTTCATGACCAGAACAAGGAGTGCTAGATGCCCTTGTGTCTCGCTGGAGGAAGGCCACAGAACGGGACGGAGATTACGTGGAAAAATAGGGAGTGTAGAAGAAACATAATTCTTTCTTGTGTGTAAATTTCATTGTGTTTAATAAATAATTGTTGAAGAAAAAAAATGTGGTGCATTACTTTCTGGGCGACCCTTGTACTACTGGTTAACTGAATGAAAACTCTGATAAGTTGACAGCACTAGTTGTTACTTCTGTTTTGAAATACCTTAATTTAATTGAAAACTGGATATTACACATTACACAGTTAAACATAACTTCCATGCATTATAATAATGAACTGTAACTACAAGCAAGAACACAGCAACTCTCAAACTTGCTTAAGGCGTTCTTTACTCATTCAAGAGAAAACTAAATAAAACATATATTATGTTAACTACAACTGTACAAAGGCATTATAATATCTTGAAGAGGATGGGGTTGGAAGAGAAGGCTTATCAATGCCCCCCTGGGGAGGCGTGAGGATCTTCTTGGGGGGGGGGGGGCATGGTTGTTGGTAGAACAACGGGTTTCTAAATTATGTTCCGGACGATCCAGAAAGCTGTGAAACTGACAATTCGGCTTTGTGAACGGGAGTCGTAGCCAAGGATACTCCTCCGCGAGTTTGTTGTTGTCAGTTGGAACTTCCATTTAGCTGTTTCTGAGGAAGGCCTAGTGGGTGGGCCGAAACTTCGGAATTTTAGTAAGTTATGTGATATCCATTGTGTTTTTTAAACTGTTTTGTGTTGAAGCTTTATCGTACATACAATGGAAAGAGGACTATCTGCAATTTTGTATATTATTTCACCCGAAGGTATATTAGGGTTAGAGATATAATACATTTCAAATATTTACAGTATATAACTACAATTCTAATCCGAGCACAAGCTGCAAAGAAAGTCATAAAGAAACATAAAGAAATAAGAATTAACAAAAGGGAGGCAAAAATGTACAAAGATGAAATAAACATTAACAACAGATAAATAAACAGTAACAAACAATGTAATTCACAGTTTTGAGCAAATACTATTTACAAAAGACGAGTCTTATAAGAGTGTGTGTTATGGAGGGGAATGGAGTACTGAACGTACAGTTTAAATCTTTCATATGTGTATATGGGACAAGAAAACAGAATATAACGACAGTTTAAGTACACAAAACATCATAGAAAAAAAATGGTCTGATTTCCCAATGTAAATATTTATTAAGTGCCAGTATAGTACTTCATAAGTTTGTGTGGGGGACGGGAAAATGTCTGTCCATCCGTGTGTCTGTACACACAATAACGCAAATACACTTTATCGGATTGTCATGAAACTTGGTATACGCATTTATAACGTCCATGGGAAGAAGCCTAATGAATTTGGACCAAATTGGTTGACCGGCACCGGAATAATGCCCAATTTAGTGTTTACTTTAATGGTGAGATATTAGAAAGGTGCAATAACTCAAATACGCTTTATCGGATTTTCATTTATCTTGGTATATGCATTTGGACAATATCGGTTGACCGGTACCGAAATAACGAGCAATTAATAGTCACATCTATGATGACATAATATTCGTTCTCCAACAATATTCGTTCTCCAACAATCCGAAGCATTTTGTTTGGGTCAAAGACAGCCAATCAGCGGCCGAGCTTCCGAAACTAATGTAAACAAGACACAGTTTCTGTAAGTAGAAATAATAGGTGAAATTACTTATTAAAGAGCATGCTTTCATTTCCATTCTAATATAAATATTAATTTTGTGATGGATAAAAGACGCTACAAAATTATGCATGTCCCAAAATATATTGAATATAATGTAACAAATTGCTAATCGTTTGTTGATATTGTTAGCCCACCTTGATTGATTCATTTCTTCATAACAATGTCAGTGTAAATAAATGAAAATAAAAGGATTTAAAACACGATTAACTGTTGAATATTGATATAATATTGTGCACTTTATCGATATATATGACTACCGATATCTACGTTATATTTTAATGTGAGTATTTTTCTTATTCGCTCCTGTGCAGCAATATACCTAATGTTATTCTTGTCAGATGCATTTCAGATTGACTATTTATTCATTCATAACCTATAAGGCTGCTTTAAAGTCGAAAGAAACATGTCAACAACTTTTGAACACCTGTCATAGAAGTCTGCCACCAGGTATTTGAACACCTGTGTGACAAACACCTCCACCTCTCTGTAATTCTATCATTCTTTGTCATTTCGTGAAGTGTAGGAAAAGATGGAAATCACTGGGAGCGAGGTCCAAGCTTTAGAGTGAATGTTTAAACACCTCCTGTGTCGAGCTTCTGCATCATGATGATTATGTTAAGAGCAGAGAGACATCCGAAGAAGCGAGTTTTATAGTCACCCTAGCAACTTAAGAATTTCCAGTATTCTCAACTTTCAGGACTTAGTTAAGAAATACGCATTGATATTTTGTAATAGTCAATTTAATAGTTAAATACAGTTTTCCCAATATTATTTTTTGAAACAGAGACTTTTTCGTATAAGATCTTTAAAAAACCGACTTTACTGAAAATATCGTGAATGTGTGGCAATTTCATGGATTCCTATCAATTTTGCAAAATTTCGCGGGTAAATTTTACACAAGTTAGTGACTTTCAATAAAAAATCTGCATTTTCCACGCTTAAAATTAAGTTTTAAGATATTTGGTGTTTATCGTTAATAAAAAAAGTCACAGCTTTAGTGATAGCGTAATACAGAATTTACAGAGAAACTAGACAAAATGGCGTTATCTTTCAAACTATCGTACTTAATATTACTTCAATAAAAGTAGCAAAAATATAATAACAGTACACAATAGCAACTGCTAGTGCATTAAACACAAATTTACAATGAAGAGAAGAAAGTAGAAATATAAGCTAAAGAAATACTAGTTTGAGAATGCCACTATGAAAATAAAAAAACTGTGCATGGAACGCCACGCAACATTAGTGAAACTTGTTTTCTTTTTTGGATTGTTGGACTTTTTAATTTTGGGTTTTTGGACTTTATAAATTTTGGATTTTTTAAATTTTTTATCTTTTAATTTTTTTTAATTTTGGAATTTTTTAATTTTGGATTTTTAAAATTTGGATAAGCCTAATCATTGAGTTGATTGTATTCTGTGCAGTCCGTTCCGTCACAGACCCACTAATTTCGTGACGATTTTGAGCATAACAATTTTGTGACGATTTTGAGCATAACAATTTCGTGATGATTTTGTCCGTAACGCAAGTTTGGGTTAGCTCTCGATTTACTTCTACCGCAGCTAAAGTAGTTTCACTTCAAAAATAATTTGGATATGGACATCAGCAATGGGCCATTATGATTTTGAAATTTTATTGAAATGGACTGTTTGAAACATTATGGTGCTCGAGGAAAATTATGTAAATAATATGTTTACTCTAGCCACTTCCCTTGCCGGTGGAAGTACACAGAATGATAAACATCAGCAAAGCATCCTTATAATTTGAGGATGCAGCACTTCCTAGCCATGTTATCTGCATTCACCAGTTGTGAGGAATGGAACAGTGATTACTCTAGTAGGTGAGTTTCCAAGATTTCTTCTTCATTTGTCAAAACGCCAAGTCTCTACCTATTATAGTTTAGGCTCTACGTTGATTCTCTGTCATTAAGTCAGCCAGTCAGGACAAAGCCTTTTATATATACAGAGTGGACCAAAAGTCGTGATCGGATATTTTGTATGTTAGTTTATGCCAAAATAAAATGACACAATTGACGTAAAAACTTTATTTATTGAAGTAGCAAGTGTTAACGGATGGAAATATGGTAAAATAAAATTCCCTGGGAATGTCAGCGTCATTGTTAAACATCAAAAAGTTTTGGTATGTGCACCATCGTTTTCCGCGCTCGGTTGAATGCGCCGCCATGTCCTTCTGCTTGCCCGCCTCAGAATTTCGGGAGTGATCGTTCTGAAGATACAGATGATCTCTCTCTTAAGTTGTTTAACAGAATCCATCCGAATTATTCCAACCCAAGATTTTCTTCTAAGGAGGACCAGAACCTGTTGTCGCACAACGAAGTTCTTGGGATCTGCATTTCTGCCGATCGCTTCCTTGTTGATTTCATCGGTGAACCCTTCAATGATTCAGTCAGACGATTACTGAAATTATCGCCGCAATATTTTTTAGGTCTTCCGCTGCGTTTTTCATCCAATACAGAGCCTTTTGAGAAAGTCTTCTTTTCCAGTTTCCGTAGTTTGGCTTCAGTGGGAGCTGCTTTATTGAAACGAAGAAAGAAGTTCACTCTGATTTCTTCGTACGTTTCGCCAGTTTGTTCTTTTTCATGAACCCACACACTAACAATGAGACGTTCCTCAATCGTATATTTGCTTGTATCCACCATTGCTTACAACACAAACATAACACAGCGTTGCACATCGACAACAATCGCCTAATAAACCCACGTGCAAGAAAACTCTGACTTGGTCACTAAAACATAACAATGTCCTTGCTCTATCGGAAAATCGACAAGCTAATCCTACAAAACGTATATAAGGTGGTAAACAGTCCTCTCAGCCTATGAATAGTTTTTAATTGGTTTTCGATTTCGGAAAATGAGTTATTACAATATAAACATTATCCGATCGCGACTTTTGGTCCACTCTGTAGAAAGATGGTGCTTGGTAATAAACAGATAACTTCACAACAAATTGCTGGTTTGAATAAACAGAATCTTATTTCGGTATTAATCATTGACAGCCTTTATAATACTGGGGTAGTGCTCAACACAGCTCTAGTCATACAATCTGTTTCCGCAAGTTTCACTTTGCCAGATTGTAATTTGATATCTCATTTTCCTCTTCAGGTACATTCTACTCTTAAGCAAGAGAGTTCTCCAACCAACTTTGTGCTGCTGACTTGCTGAAGGCTTGGGTGCTGATACCATGGCTGCTGCCGGTACTAGAATATCTGAAGGGCCAAGGCCAACACTTATTCTGTTTCCGTTGCTTGCAGCAGCTCTGATTTATTGGATCTGTATAATGATAATAGAAAACAGGTTGCACCATCCATGTCCTGAAAGATGTTGGTGCAACACAGATACACGTCTAATACGCTGCTCAGATGCAGGACTTCAGCACATTCCTGAGAACACGTTAGGGGAATTGGAAATACTGAAACTTGATGGCAATAACTACAGCGTTCTTAGAAAAGACATGTTTCAGAACAAAGCGTATACTGTTATCGACAGTCTGTCTTTAGCTCGATGCAACGTGTCGTTTATAGAAGCTGGTGCATTTAATCACATACCAGTGCTTCTACAACTTTCATTAGATGAAAATAGTATAACAGACATCCCATCTGGCGTGTTTCATAATTTGAAAACACCAGATACATTGAGTATGGCATCCAACAACATCGAAATTATTAGGTCTAAAACTTTCAAATGCATGGAGTCCTTAACGTGGTTAAGTTTAAAAAATAATTCCATTCGTTATTTTGAAACAGACGCTTTCTGGGGGTTATTCAATTTAGTAAGCCTTGATTTATCCTCCAACAAGATAATCCACTTGAAGTTGGACTTGTTCAGTAAAATGCTGAGAATGTATCATCTAGATTTGGGTGGCAATATGATCGATATACCAAGTCATACTGTGTTTCTGAATTCTGACACAATAAATTCTATACATTCAGACAGTTGCAACATAACGCAATTATCTGAGAACGAACTCAGGAATTTGACCTCCCTTCAGGGTATTGCACTGCAAAGTAACACAGTCCCCATGCTTCCAAAACTTTATGCTGTACAATTAAATGACAATCCTCTGAAATGTGACTGCGATCTTAAAGAAATTTACAGCTGGTTTGTTCAACATTACATATATACAGGGAAATTTCTTCCAACATGTAATGAGCCAAGTGAGGTTAACGGTTTGTGGTGGGGGGTAGTGGGAAGCGGAGAATGCAAAGATATGGACATAAAGTACAATAAAGATGTCAAATCTATCAGTCACAAATACACCGATAGTATTGCTAAAGATGACACGTACGTAACCAATACAAACGTTGAAATATATATGTATGTAGTAATTTTTCTAATGTGGGCTTTTGCTGCAGTTGGGAATTTTGTAATTATTACAATAATTGTATGGAAGAAGGAGTTTCGTACAATTCCAAACATATATATACTCAATTTAGCCATTGGAGATTTGATGTCATTAATGGCATTTTTACCTTTAAATAAATCGAGTACCTTTTGCAGATTTGTCCGGTACCAAGTAGGTCTATCTTACGGAGTGACCACTTACTCCATCGCAATATTAAGTATACAAAGGTATGAGGTCATTGTTAGGCCTTTCCTGAGCCGTATAAAGAACCTCAACCCAAGAAGGACAGTGGCATTGCACATTTCCAGTGTCTGGATCCTTGCTTTATTATTCACACTTACAACAATGAACTGTAAGGAAATATACGTTAATGGACAGTGTTTTTGTCTAGTGGGTACAGTTTTACAGGAAGTGGTTATATTCTGGCTTGTGGTGTATTGCATCTTGCCGTTGTGCATCATATCTACCATGTACATTCTCACAGCTTCCCACCTGATGCGGAGTAAAGTGATCGCTTCTGAAGATATACCTCAGCATCAGCGTCGAGCCAAGTCTCGAGCAACTACATTGAAGACGATCGTGAGTCTTACTCTGGTGTTTCTGATCACTTCTGTGCCTAATCTCTCTTTTATGGTATATTTTTCTAGGGTATCCGAGAACGAACCAATCATGTATTGGCATGAGATAAGGTCCTGTTTAGCTTTAAGCAACGCCTGTTTTAATCCCGTGGCATTATTCTACGCCAGTAGTTCCTTTAGGAAGTTTTTGAAATCATTCTTATGTGGTCGATGTAAGAAGGGATCTACTCATTCTGCAGTGGGCCTACCTGCTGTTCCAGTTACTACCACTAATCTGTAGTAACCAGTTGACATATGTTGAACAGAAGCATCAAGAACGTTGAAATTGAGACAGAAAATACTCATAAATTCTCATAGAATTTTTATAAAAGGAGTCAAATTTACATAGTTTATTCCTGTATGTAAAGCATTTAAATTAGGTACTTGCATGAAATCAATAGATGTATACCACAAGTTTAAAGAATAAAGAAATAAAATGTTCAAGTTAGATTTTTTTTTGTTTCTTACCATTTGTAAAATCCAATTTTATTGTTAGAAGTGATCTTTGGTGTTTGATCAACTTAACTGGAATGAAGAACACCAAAATATTTTAATAATTAATTAATTTTAATTTTAATTTTTTGGCCTTCATAGGACCACTTTAGTCAGGTCTCTGGTTGAGGTTTTTCTTGTTTTTGTCAGCCCAGTACTTCTTCATCCTTTCTGACCGCAATTTTCTTTCTGCTTCTGGAACTACTCTTCCTATTCTCTGTTTGTTGATTTTCATCTGTAGTGTAGTGTGTTTGTCTTTCAATATCTTGAGTGTGTCTGTCTTGTATATTAAATCCTCTACTGTAATACGTAGCTCTGCCATATCTTCCTTAAGTTCTGTAATCCATCTTATATTTTTCTTACTCTTACTCTTTCATAATTTTCCTATTATTTTTCTGCTAATTCTATTTTCTGTAAAGAGAGGCAGGCCAGAGCTTGAACTGTAACAATTTATATTTAATTTAATTTAATTTTAATTTTTTGGCCTTCATAGGACCACTTTAGTCAGGTTTCTGGTTGAGGTTTTTCTTCTTTTTGTCAGCTCAGTACTTCTTCATCCTTTCTGACCACAATTTTCTTTCTGCTTCTGGAACTACTCTTCCTATTCTCTGTTTGTTGACTTTCATCTGTAGTGTAGTGTGTTTGTCTTTCAATATCTTGAGTGTGTCTGTCTTGTACAGATTATAATAATTTTAATAATAATAGTAATAATTGCGCACAATGTGCATTGTTCAGTTAGATTTAAGCAACCCGCCGATTGCAATCTTTCTTGCCTCACATTCCACTATAAGGTATCTACTGCACTCCTTCCCACACATAGCACACACGCACGATTCTCATGAATTGTGAAACAGTTTTGTGGTACACATTTTAAAGTGGAACCTGTGTATAGTCAGGCCAGTCACTATATGTCTTTTCTAATAGTTGGTAAGAGTCCAATTTTGTATCATCGTGTAGAACTCTTGCCATATGCCTTTCCTCTTATCCTCCCTTTCCCTGATGAATTTTTTACCAGCTGTCCATAGATGGTAGCTGCAGCTTGATTCTTAAGTCCTCCACAAAATATGTCTCTCTTGTTAGGACGTACACTAGTCTAGAGGGCGCTAACTTTGATAGACCCAGGCCTCTCTTCAAACATCTTCCCTTTACACCTTCTATTTCTGGTTCGTTGTGATGTGGTCCCAGACATATTCGATCCCATATGCTATTGTCGGCACTATCTTCGCCTCAAACAGTCTCATTGCCGTAGTGAGTGATATCAGGTTTAAATCTCTGATATTGGAGATCCCTTTAATCGCTGCAACCATTCTCTCCTTGATGTGTATGACAAACGATTTCTCTGTTTCATAATAAATAAAAAATTGTAACCGGGATTCACAGTGAAGTAATCAAATGCACGTAATTAATTCTGTTTTTCACTCAACTTCACTTATATAAGTAATGACTTACACATAATGCATTTCACAGCTTCTTAGCTGCAGTTGACCTCATCTGATGATGCAGCTAAGAAGCTGTGAAATGCATTATGTGTAAGTCATTACTTATATAAGTGAAGTTGAGTGAAAAACAGAATTAATTACGTGGATTTCTCTGTTACTTGCAACACCATACCCAGATATTTAAAGGAGCCTTTGACTTTAAGTCCTTTTCCATTCCATTCCATTTGTATTTATGTATAAATATATGTCATTTTTTTAAAACAAAATGTATTTTGTGCATTATTAAATCCGGCGTTCTTATTGGGACACACCATATAAGTGTTATTTCAGTATACAAACAAGATGCTCAGAATTTTAAGTTGGAGTCAAAATTAATATAATTTCTCATACCAAGCAACCTTATTTTATTACACAAAAGCTTGCTTCTTTAATAAAGTTAACAGAAACAGAATTGTAAGTAAATTTTAAATTGATTTAAGTACAAATACGAATGCTGACAAAGACATACTTGGAGGCATTAAAACTAAAGAAACAACCAAAGAGCAAGTAAACATGCCAAACCCATTTCCATGCTTATCAGGTCAGACCCTACATTAGCTCTTCCAATTAATATATATTCAATAGAACAAAATGCAGTCTCTGTAGTACTTTAAGGAATATGACATAAAGATACAGGGATATTCTTCTTCATTCGAACAAATACTAACATGAGCACATAGCACCTCACTCCTAGCTCAAGCTATGATATTGTACAATGTTTATATTCATGTTCTCAGTAGATGCTAATAATGTTGCTACCAAGTTAATACTAACTCATGCCTCAGTCATCATGTTTAATGCCTACTATCTCCAAAGATCACACTAATCTATACGGTAAATGCTAAAAATCAGATTCTATTTGAATCGCTTCATAAAGAAAGGGATTACAAGTGAATGCCACTTAATGTAATTGTGGATATGTTATCAATCGGGTAATGTTATCACTTTTATGAAGTCCCGTATGGATTAATACTGATACATTGAAAAAATTCTGTTTATTGTGATCAATGATTCGGTTTATGTTATCACATTTTCCTTTTTACGGCTTTATTTCCAAGTACTATAGTTTTTCGAATTTTCATTTTTAAGGGTTTCGTTCCTAACTCAATTGTATTGTGTTGTACTGGAGGAAGCTATTCTGTTCCCAGCTCACCAGTTCGAGGGGATGGCATTACATCATTTTCTCTTATAAGCAATAAAACATGATTCATCTCTCAGTTAAGCTGCAGCTTTTGATTTATGAAGATAACAGTGATGACATGCTGTGATGGCTAGTATAGACTTCTATAAACACTCATAACTCGTAAATGAGTATGGAGTAATGGTTAATGGACTCCTAAAGGAAAGTAAAAACAATTAAAAACTTTGTTAGTGGTTGAAAAAATAGTTGTTTGCAGTGTATTATTGTATTATGAGTGGTCAATGATTCCCAGTTTACATATTATTTTATGAATAAATAGCTTTTAATTCTGTTTTGTAGTGTATTATCTTATATATGAATAAATATCCTTTATTTAATTTCTTCGGCTACTATTATCAATCGGTTAATGTTATCAGATTAGCTGCATACCGAAATGATCACAATAAGTGACGTGCACTATAGTTTATAGGCAATATTTCGTAAAAGTACGACTTCTTCAATTCGGACTATTTTTTCCTCGAAACTCTCACATTCCGAACACAATGTCGCTACACAAGAAGCGTTGGACTGATACCCTTTCTTTATAAAATGGCATCATTAGCATTGTAAGTGGGAAATTCAAAAAGATTCAACGCCATCTCAATTTCACAACAAATGTGACTGATGCCCTTTCTTTATGAATGGATTTATTTGCTTTGTACTGTATGTGTAGATAATAATGTCTACCTTACAGACAGACTAGAAAGGTGCCATTATGAAAAGAAACCTACAAATACTGAGAACACTACAATGCTTGAGCTAAGACTGAGGCATGCACATTTATTTGTTTGGACAAAATAAATCTCCCTGAATGTATCACACAATAAAATAAAATGAACAAGTGATACCACCAGCAAATAATATTTTATCATTGCCTAGGCCTTTCGATGCATCTGTAACATCTTCAAGGCACATAACGATCTTCCTAGCTTCTTTCTTACCTGCTGAGTTGGTGTTTTCAAGCCATGTACAGCAATTTCTCAACAGTGAATACATCACCAAGAAGAAAGAAGCTGAGCAACGAAAAGGTTTTATTAAAACATAATAAAACCTTTTCGTTTATCTTGAGAGAATCAGGATCTCAATATAGATTTATTGTGACTATTTAGTGAATACTCATGGAATTAATCATGAAATGAATATTATTAAAACCCGAAAATAAATAAAATACATCGCTATTTGTGCCATTGTAAGCGAGATAGCCTATGAACAGGACAATCAATACATTATATATAATATAACGATCATTTCACTATGAGCTATAGTTCTATCTGCTGCGACTTTTCGTCTGCTGTTTTATTTTTTAGATTTACTTCCTTGGTATAACTAATAACATCATGTTATTAATATTGTATTTATTAATATTAATATTAGATGGAAATCTACAGTAAAGTGTTGATATCTGTAGCAAGATTGAGATCGGAAATATACACAGTATACTTCACTAAAATGTATATTTACCCAGGATGATTATTTCAATGGGTAAATATACATTTTAGTGAAGTTTAGTGTGTATATTCTGATCTCAATCTTGCTACAGATTGTATTTATTATTATATGAGATTTAAAATACTTCTTCAATACACATATAAATAAATATAAGCTATTTTTATAACTTTTGTTCAAATACACCTTATATATACCCAATCGCTGTGTTCAATGATTAATTGTGTTTGATCAAAGAGGTTACAGCTATGAAGACGTTTCAGTGTTCAGTCCTTGTGAATTTACATAAAAAAACAATTGGACATAGGTGTGATAAAATGAAAGTGATAAAAATAAAACGACAAAATTATGGTGATGGTCATTTGCCAATGGTTGAAATTCCACACATTTTTATGCTGGACATGAGCTAAATAGCCATAACGAAAGGACAGGAAGACAATGCCTTTTTATTCTTCAATTATTAAACCTTTAGGAACAGATGATGAATATATCTACGACCAACAAGCTTGAAGTCTAATTCATTAATTTCATATTTAGCACAATTATTTTCCCACGCAGTTTACCAAGGAGCCTCTAGATGTCACTAGTGAACAAGCCTGCTTGTTTTCGTTTGCTCTAGTTATGACAGATGAACTTAATATTGTGCACAGCAGGCCACTGTTTATCGTTCAGGAAGGATTACTACATCTAGATTTCAAGATTTATGAGCCAAATGTAAAAGATTTACGAGGCTTCGTCAAGTACATGAATTTAACAAAATAAATTTTAGTTACACAAATAAACTTAATTTCTAGGTTATAAACTTACACAAAGCCCAGAAAAGACTCACCCGGAAAGAACGAGAAACGACGGAGTCTGGAAACATTGCGGCCCTAGTGGACGGGCGGCAGACGAGCGCTAGTGGGCGTGACAACGGCAGCTATTGGGCCACGCTTCGTGGGGGAAGGCCTGTAGGGAGGAGCTCGCGCTAAGGGGTGTGCCGCGCAGCGCACATTCCAGATTCCACGCGGGCGGAACCTTCCAGAGGCCGGCTCTGGAATATTCGTCGGCCCTATATATAGGGCCGCGAGCGAGCGGAGAGTGCAGTTCAGTACAGTGAAGAGTCCGTGAAGAGTCAGAGTAACAGTGAGTTGGTAGCAGAGGGTCAACGAGAGAACAGTCAGAGTCAGCGAGAAGCAGTCCGTGGGTAGCGGCGAGAGTCAGCGTCAGAGGGTGAACTAGTGACCGGAGGGACTGGTGAACGAGGGAGCTAGTGAACCGAAGAACTGGTGGACTGGACTGGGCTGAGGCAGTGCCGTCCCGGGGAACTCTGCGCGACGGGTGGATCGTACAGCGGCAGTGAGGACTGTGGAGTTGACCGGCGTGACGTGGAATTATCTCGACTGGGAGTCCGCACAGTGTGTGCGAACGGAACAATGCTGTAATTAGGACTGAGCACAGTGAGAGTGAGCACTGAACAGGACAGTGAACTGGCGAATAGTCTGGAGTCTTCTGGCTGTATTGACAATTGTTGTGGGAAATAAAGAAACCTCCATCCTTCAATTATAAACTCGGTGTTCTGATTTTGAACCCCGACGAGCCCTTGTTACAATATCTTATAATCTAGTCCTCTCTTTAAATTCATTTATTGTGTAAAAGGCATTTTCTACTAGAAAAGATTTTATACTTCTTAGCTTCAATTTATTATGTTATATTTTTCAGTGTATCAGATAGGTCCTTTGCAAGAATTTCTATACACTTGTTGCCTAAAGAACCTCTTGACGATTTCTTAAAACAGTTTTTATTATTTCTTGTATAATGATGATGCATGTTCTGATTTTTATCCTCTTTATAATTTATTAATGCAAATTTAATATTTTCATAGATATATAATCAGGGCAGTGTGAGAATGTTCAATGTCTTGAATATAATTCTGCAAGATTTTGTCTGTGGTATTTTCTCAATAACCCTAAGTGCTTTTTTTTTAAGGACTAAATAATCTTATTCATAAAGGTTTCCCGGGTTGTCAGCCAGGAAAATCTGAAATCTTACATAAATAATCTTAGTATTTTTATTTTTCCAGACAAACCCCACAGAATAACACCATAGTTTAAATGGGAGTGAATCTGTCTACAAAGCAATAAGTCCTGAAGATGATGCAGATGTATTGAAACGCCTAGGCATTAATGAAATAATAAAAAAGTTGTTGACCTGATCACTTGTCCACTTTATTGTACCAATCGAGCTCAACGGTACCATATAACACATAACACGGAACCCAAACCACTACGAGAACATGCAGGATCTACTCCTCGAGTATACTTACAGCAATCAATGGTACGGAGTCCAATCAACCAGTCACCATAACCGTGAGAGAGAAGAAAAAATCAATAAATAAGTGCAAGCCACCAAAAGTCTATTAAACTAAAATCTCAAAAGAAAAGAAGGCAAGAACGGAAGAATTAGCCTGTTACTATCAGGACCTGATACTTTAGCATTTATACATTTCATTTTCTTTTACTACATAAACTATCTACTACAAAAAGCAAGGCTCGTATGCTATAATATTAAGAAAAGTCGAAAGTAAAAATACTTTTAACTCCACTTACGTCAATATTTTTAGAAAACTGGACTTGTTTCAGAAGTGTTTCTCCCACCATCAGCTGGCGATCGCCAGAATGCCAGTCAACCGCCAGCCAATGATGGGAGAAACACTCCCATAACTAGTCCAGTTTTCTAAAAAAATTGATGTAAGTGGAGTCAAAAGTGTTTTTATTTTCGACTTTTCTTAATATTCAGTACGCTCCACTGTTTACATTACTTAGTTTCAATTTTTCTCCTATTGTATGACGTAGAATTTATTCATTTGAATGTTGGCTAATATTGTTACACAATTTTGTCAGCTAGCCTACTTGGCTTGTCATAAACACTTCAAGAGCTTCATAACAACCTGTTTGTGTCTGACCATGGCCAACTTGAATCTTACTACATATATAATACACAGAAAGTGAAAAAGAGAGAACAGATAACAAATTTTTTAGTAAATCATAACTATGTACTATCCGCGCGCCATATCTTGAGCGCTCGGCTCCCTAGTCCTCATTCGGTAGGTTTCGTTCAACTTCGTAGGTTGAGCTGACAACATTGAAACACGAAGTACGCTATACACCCTGACATCTAGTGGCTTCAATACTAAACTTTCATTCTGTCTCAGGAACCTTATTTATTTATTGACATCTTTTCTGACGCATGGAGTTATGTGGAAAAATACAATTTTTCGAATTGCTTATTTCACAAACACGTCACTGTACATCCAACACTTTCCTCACCTCTTTAAGAATTCCGTATGTGCTAATTTCTGACACTCCCGTGAACTCTGATGTCAATTTCATGGACTGAAAGTTGAGCGGACTTTTCACAAAAAGTATTAAATACGTTTAAAATTAGGCCTCTAATTTTCTCCACTTTTAGATGCCTTACCTCTCTTATGTTTTACAACACGAAATGGTGAAGCATGTTCTGCTAAGACTCTTCTTCATGCTTAAAACTAGTCATCCAGTGTAAATATATTGAGCCTATTTATATAAAATTCTCTTCCCGGGGGAAAATGATTTATTTCATAACTAAAGCCTTGTGACGTGTTATTAATTGTTACGCAATACCGTCACCACGTTATATTATTGGACTGCATTAAAATCCTTGTCTATTAAATGTCACTACATAAAATAGCGAGGATGATTCATCGGAAATAATTATAATTCGGCATCCACACTTACGCTGTTGACGTGCGCTTACCATATTCGCGATTCTGCTGAAATATGATTTCTTTGGTTGACAACACTGCAGAAAGACTGGCGGAGTAGCTATGTTTTGTTCCCCCCAACCCTCACTTCCCCGTAAATCCAGCGCTCAAGATATGGCGCGCGGATAGTACTTTCGAATTTTTCCTGGTGTTGGTAACAAAATATTTTCACAGGCTTCAAACTCAGTGTTTACTAACCACCTGGTTAGAAGCTCAGGAAAATATTCTCTAAACCACAACTAGATTTGAATGATTTGAATTTTTCATGGTGAATATTAATCATAAGTACTTCATGGGCTATCAGCCGTGTCAAAGTTTTTAAGGTTCCGAGCTTAATTTAATAAATGCCATTATAGGCTTGTTGCACAACGTAAGCTACTATTGTTACGTTTTCCATTATTTTTCACGATACACTTATGTAGATATTTTCTAATAATAAAAATGATAGGATTGTGTGTCTTTTACAGAAAGGAAACACTGTCATGCCATTTTACTGTAAAGGAATGGCCTACCCCAGTTACCATACAGAGGTAAGGGTTAACAAGCTTGTACTTAGGCATGCAAATAGGGGGCTCTACAGATCATACGCTACCATGCAATTATACGAGTAACTCTGCCCTTCACTTCAATTTTAAGTGTCTTTATGCAGTACTGACTAGTGGTCGACTACAACACAGCTTGTTTTAACCCTTAAATTGATAATGTATCCTCTAGGATACAGTACTTTTTCTTAAATTTATATTAAAAGGATGGAAAAGAAATTGTTGGAAAAATCTAAATTTCATATAACTTACAGAATAAAGTAGCAAGAAATAAACTTAGTTCTCGCAAATATATCGATAAACTCATAAAGGCTCGGTGGGATTGCCTTTGATAATACCTGGCAGGTCTAATGCCACACAGTATGACTTATCACTAGGGCAAGGCATTGATTTTGCTTCTTTTTTATATGAAGGCTAAAAGATAGCTCGAATATATATTGTGTATACTAAAATAATTAATTTAATAAGGGCAATTTTTTGCATTTTTCGTCATTATCAAGAGATAGGTCATTTTTGGGCAATTTTTAGGTAATTTTCTGCATTTTGAGGCCATTTTCGGCATTTTAGGTCATGTTTCAGTGGAGGTAGGGAGGAGATTTTTCATGTACAAATCGTTACTTTCAGACTACAGACAATTGTTTTTATTTGAGAATCTCCACCAAGTGTTCATAGTTCATTTTAATTCAGGTTTATTGTAAATAGTGTGACTTGTAGTAATAAAGAATTATTTGTCTTTCTTTTTAGATGGCACATATTTGCTAGGGGAAATTTGATGGGCATGTCAGTTCTGAAAGTTGTTTTGCTAATGGTGTTCAAGTAGTATAGATGTAATTAACACTATTATATGCGGGAATCACAGTGAAGTAATCAAATATTACAAAAAAGATTGCTATGGAGCACTCAACTTCACTAATTTACTTGTACTTACACATGACGCGTTTCACAAGCATCTTGCTTGTATCCTCAAATGAGGTCCACGAGTACAATTAAATTAGTGAAGTTGAGTGCTCCATAGCAATCTTTTTTGTAATAGTATAGATGTACTTACTTCTTTAGTAACAAAATAAGTGTGTTTTATATTGTAAACTCACATATAACGCACTGTCATCATTACTTTAAAAATACTAAATATAAGGAATAATGGAAATTTTATTGCTCATTTTTTAAAAATATAGTGTCATTTTTTCACTATTTTTAGGTCATAAATGCATTTTTTATTTTGTACTTTTTCACTATTTTATGGTCATTAAATGCCTTGCCCTATTTATCACAAACCTCCTCAGTATATTAGTTCGCCTGGTTATTACACTGAGTCCCCTCCTCCCACAAAGATTCCGCTTCAGAAACATGTAGATACCCTATCCTGCATGCAAACATGCAAACTACAACATGGGTAAGACAAATAATATCAATTTATTTTCAATGCCTCCAGTACATATTTTTTCTTGAGGGAGACAGAGAAGATCTGGCTGTTTCATATGAAAAATGGGTTTTATTTTCCTATTAAAAATCTCCCCAACAGTCTGATCTTTACATTTGTGAAGTTTCGTGTTTGTGTAGAAGGAAGTTTTAACTTAGTTTTTCTTTGTTGTGCCTTTTAACATGTTTCCTTGATTTCCAAACCCTGTATTAAAAGTAGACATTATATATACTGTCTACAATATAAAATATTCTTTATAAACTTACCAACAACGAGTAAGCTTTTTATTGTGATGATTCATTTCAAGTGAACAACATATAATTGCAAACATGGGCGTACGGTATTGGGGGGGGGGGGTTTCAGGGGGTTGAAACCCTCCCTGAAATATCTGCAATATTTTTAAGATTATAACAACATGTAAGGAAATAAAAAAAATATAAAAAAAATAATAATAATAATACTGGGTAGTTGTTACATATTTTACAATTTCGTACACAATAAGATTTATCGTAATTTGCAGGTTAAATAACAGTGCTGTACTATTAGCAAATAAAACTCCCTTCGGAATCTCTCAGACGATTCGGTGGCCTAGTTATCCATATCGTGTGACCATTTCGATGTCAGAATTTCATTGGATTTCAACTTAATTCATGAAATGGGTTTATGAAATTACTACTTCTACAATCAACTTGCCTAATACTCTGTCACTGAAATTTATCAACCTGTTCGTAAAGTCAACAGTAATCAGGAGCTTGTCACAAAATCATAATGACGTAATCGGTATTAATGGGACTTTTCCACCGGTGGATTTTTAGATGACTTTAAAAACATGCCCTATACACCATACAGTTTATGATAATTTGTCGAAAGAAAGTTTTCATTTATAGACTACAGTTTAAAAGAAAAATGGATAGAAACATCAAGAAAAACAGTTTCAAAGACCGTACTGCATATTAATGATGGTGTATTATTAATCACAATTCAATTGTTTAGTTATTTTAAAAAAGTATTAAGTAACAATAAGCAGAGATGACTTTACATTGAACCCCTCCCGAACAAAATTTCACCATACGCCCATGATTGCAAACCAGTGGCATAATAGAGAAAAGTTGGGTCCCCCTGCAAAGTATAATTAGGGCCCCCTATTAAAACGATTCAGATTCAAGCGTTTGGGTTCAGTAGCATGATTTCAGCAGCAGGAAATATCAATTTTCATGGGCTGACAGGACCACGAAAATATTAAAATTTTCCAGTACTAATATTACCGGTAGGAGATATTATTTTATTATTATAATTTTATTAAAATTAGTAGCGGTAGTAGTAATGGGGATATACCGTGGCATGGTTAGTTGAAGGTCGCAGATTCGATTTCTGATTAAGTCATTAGGATTGACTTAATCCTTCCCATGACACTATGAACCTGTGGTCTTCTTGGCTCTATATAAATATATACCAGGAGGTAAAGGTGGCCTTACCACCTTCATGAGCCGAATGTCTAAAAATCTGGGAGCGTCAACCTACACAGCTTGTACAGGGAAAATTTTTACTCCTTTCCACAGATTTGTTTCCTATTATTACAACCTATTTACATTCCTTTTCGTCTGCTTTTAATTTTGGGACTTCAAGCCATCCCGCATCGCGGAGTCTGCAGGGCCATCAGTTACGCCACTGTTGCAAACTGCCAGCTTCATATACTGCTTCATATTAACCCTCTGTGGGTACAGTATCTCTATAGGTGACCAGCTGTACAGAAAAGTGGGATTTCAAATTTAACATTCTTAATATAATTATCTAGGCTTTCAGAGTGGGAGTCTTGCACGTTAAAAATCTTATTGTTAGGCCATGGTCTGAGGTCTAAGTTTCTCTTGTCACAATTACATTACCACACTTAATTTCGTCATACAAGAGTTGATTTTTTTAGTAGCGGCAACCATTTTATTTCTCCAAATATAGAATACGTACATGGTTCTAACTTTTATAGGCCTTCAATGTAATCACCACCATTGCATACAACGTGTTCCCAGCGTTGTGGAAGTCTTTGGATCCTGTGACACTGCCTAATCTGTTGATGATGCAAAGAGAGCGGTTGGTTGCCTGTAAAACATCTTCAACCATATGAATTACCATATATACTCAAATACTACCCACATATTTTTTCAAAAAATCACGAGAGAAAAACTGGGGTGCGGGTATTATTTGAATACTGGTCTCCTCTCATCTGAATTTCGACAATTCGTACCATATCGGCTTAATATAGCACAATGTTTTGTAGTAGTATAACAGTAGCGAAGCTGTAATTAAAGGAAAATGAGACAAAGAAAATGCTTTCTTATGCACATGGTCCGCCTTGATTGGCGACAAAACAAAACTTTTACATGTACAGACGCCAAGCAAGTAACAATACAGTACAAGCAGAAGCACTAATTCGGGAAAAGTTTGGTGAATTTCCACATGACTTTGACCAGTCGGACATACGTCATCATGTGTGATTCCCGCCAATCAGATGGAGAGTGTTGTTGTTGTTGAAAGAGACGCAGCGCGTATAAGATGGCGAGATTTCCAGCTGGCTGTTACCATGTTATTTTAAAATTACATTTTAGCCAATCATATTTAATTCTTTTATGATATGGAAAGTAAATTATAACTGATTAATTAAGAATAACTCTGGAAAAATAATTTTATATAGAGTCCTATAGATTTTTTTTTCAAATTTGCGGGTATTATTTGGAGGCGGGCAGTATTCGGGTATATACGGTAGATCAGGATTAGATCAAAGTCACAGGGAATTAAACTGGAGAATACGGAGGGTGATAGAGCACCTCCCAGCCCCAACGATTGAACAGTTCAGACACAACTCCTGCCGTATGCGCTCTAGCGTTGTCATGCAGAATGATGGGTGGATTGTCCATGAAGTGTCACCATTTTCTTTCTAGAGCTGCTCGCAGATTGTTTTTCAAAAACGAGCAATAGTACTCCGCAATAACATTCTGGCTTGGGGGAACAGTATGTTTTAAGGCCACACCAGCCCAGTCATGTTTTAAAGGCAACCGACCACTCTCTTCACACCATCAACAGATTAGGCAGTGTCACAGGATCCAAAGACTTCCGCATTGCGGGGAACATGTTGTATGCAATGGTGGTGATTACACCGAAGGCCTATAAAAGTTAGAACCATGTAAGTATGCTATATGTGGACAAATAAAATAGTTGCCACTACTAAAAAAATTAACCCTTGTATTTTGCAGAGATTATTACATGGCTAGCAAAGAGTTTATATTATTATTCGCTCATACAGTAATTTCATCAAATAATTTGTAATCTAGTTGAAAGGTGAATAATTAAGCAATTTTTGCAAGAAATTTGCATTTTGCACTAATAAGTAATAAATGTGAGTTGAAAAAGATATAGGAGAATCAAAAGCTTTCACAAGCTATGTTCAGGATAAGAGATTCCAAGGTACAAAAGCCAAAAAAATGCAAAATTGATAAAATCCTTCTTCTCCATGCAATATCATGAAGAGAGATTCTACCTACCTTATTAGAACTAAAGATGCCGAAGAGTCCTACTCTCTTCTTTATCTTGCCGGCAGACATTGTGCCCTTGACTGTCATGGCTTCTGGCCTGATGGATGTGATGGCAACACTGGTTACAGGCGCTGGAGCTTCTCCGCTCTTTATAGCACTGAGATCTTCAAAAGGGATGTCCTCCGGCGGCTGAAATCCTGATTTGTACCTGTCTATCACTAGTTGTGTGTCCTGGAAAACACAGAACTTGATCAGTAATCTGGAACACCACTTCTCAAACCACATGTAATTTTGTATATACTTAATAGTCCGAACAAACTGAAAATCTGAACCACTTTCAGTCACAATTTGCGGGTGCGCGGGCAAAGAGAGTTAAGTCCACCGTCCTAAAAAATTGAGATATGTCCATAGAGTTATAGATAAAAATGTTCTCTACATTTGTGTTAAGTCTATTAAGTCATATTCAAAATTGTACGGTAGTTATGGATGTGTGCCTCATGGGTTTATCCATCTCTAAAGCTATGTTGGGCTGGTATAGTGTGTTAAGTCACTCTAATTCTCAGTAACAAGAAAGTGGACTTAACTCTCTTTGCCCGCGCACCCCGGAATTAGTTCGGATGACTCATGTTCCACTGTAATGAAAACTAGATTTTTTGGCTTCAGACGACACATTGCTGTTTGTTCACTGCCTGGAGAGATGGCAACATTCTTACTTTACTGCCACAGGCGACAAATGTCTTGAGATGACGTGTATTGATGACGTTTCACACTGAAACCTAGTCTAACTTTTTCTAGTTACAGCCAATCAGAAGTCAGGTAGCTGGCAATTGAAGCAAAAATTTTACATTAACATAAACATGTCATCCCAACATTAATTTTTAAAAATGGTTGTACAAAGAATAAATAGCACTAAACCCTAGTAAATGTAAGAGGGCTATTTTTTGGGAACATTTAGGTACACCTTCTAGCTACTTCTCTACATAGTTGCGCTTCGATTGAGACATGTCGCAGCATGGTACCAAGTTTACAGTACCCTCTTCACAGAAGCTTGCCGCAAGCATATTGAGAAGGGTCTTCATGGCATTTTGAAGTGTTTTGAAGTTCTTTGTTGGTGTGGAAGCACTGTCCTCCCAGATCTTTCTTCAGCTGCCGAAAAAGATGAAAGTCATTCGACATGGGGATGAGTTTTTGAAATCCATCGTGACAGGGGATGAAATGTGGATTCGTTACGACAATCCAGAATCAAAAGAACAATCCAAACAATGGATACACATACATTTCCCGAACAAACTTAAGATCTGGCTTCCACACCAACGAAGAATTTCAAAACACCAAAATGCCGTGAAGACCCTTCTCAATAAGCTGGTGGCAAGCTTCTATGAAGAGGGTGTTGGAAAGTTGGTACCACGCTACGAAAAATGTCTCAATCGGAGTGCGACTATGTAGAGAAGAAGCTAGAAGGTGTACCTTAATGTTCCAAATAAAACAGTTTTGATTTTCACTGTGGTTTTCATTTTATGCCCCATCGGAGGTTGAAAAAGAATAGCCCTCGTATGTCACCAAGGAACAGTTGTAGGCAATCTTCTTCCCCACAAACGCAGCAGCAGTGCATGAAGAATCAGCAGGGATTGGCACACACCATCTTCTTTCATATAGCATAAGCAAGTTTTCAAATGATAATGAGATGGATTAATACTACATAACAATTCTTTCAGTATACTATAAAGGATTTATAGATAAGACTGTTTTCTGAATAAGGATTGGAAGGTACCTCTTTCTCGTTGATCTGCTCAGCGGCCCTTACGATGCCGTCTAAACATTTGCTGATGATGGGAAATACGTTTCTTTCGATGTCTACTGATTGTATCATGAAGTTCTTGATGTTCTTTATTCGCTTTTCATCAAGCTCTTGCAGCTGGTGGAATACATCTGGCATCATCGTGTGATAGTGTTGCGCCTGTGGAAACAGATAAATAATTCAGGGCTTTTGGCTCTAACAATTACAAAAAATTACTTATGCAAAAACGAAATGTAGTTTGCAATCTGTATTTTTTTAAAATTATTTATCATACCACACATACAATATACAGTAAAACTCCAACTATCCAAACTCTTAACTCCCAATATCCAGATTGCTTTGAGGCCGTATTCAAGTAATTTTTGCAGCAGCGAGCATTAGGAAACTTGTCTTATTCGGTCTTGATTTCCACCATATAATGTATATGTAGTCAAATTAAACTAAAACTGCCTTCAGTTGATCACATGACAAGTTTATCTACTCTTATACAATTCAACAGCCCTAAATAGCATGCTCACTCCCTCACTTCGTCAGACATCGGGTATACTCGGCGATGTTCGTCTCTCGCAGTCTAAACTTTCACGAAGAGTACAAAATTAGGAAAACCGTTTCTTTATTATATAAGGCCTAAGTGAAATGAACACAATGAACAAATATTCTAATTTTATTTTTACTTACAATTTTCATAGCTCTGAACCACAAACATTTTTAATAATCAACCAGTGTAATTTTCTTAAAAATCCTGGAGTCAATGAATAATGGCGGGCGAAGACAGGGGCAACAGCTGTAAAATATTGATGGTTTTATCTCTTGAAATATCGCTGATAATAATAATCCAAACAAACCATTCCTTCCCTTGAAATATTATATAATTTCTGAAAATTACACTGAATATATCAAATCAAATTCACATTATATTCATCTGTCAACAAACAGTTGAGAAACAATACGTATTATCAGTGTTCACAGGTAGTTTTGGAACTGCATAAAACTTATGATATAATGAATTTCTACGTACTGGTAGGAACAAATTACATTCTAAAGAAAAAAGCTACAGTATATTATGAGATATTTTAAATAAAAATTGATGAAGCCAGCACTGACTTTTGTAAAGTATTGTCAGTGCCTTCAGGATTCTAGACCTGTAAGTTTCATATTTAAGCATCATTTTAAATACAAAGTTAAATACAAAGAAACTTGGTCCAACAACTTCTGTCGTGAAGGTTTGAGAAACACGTGATCCATTGAAGGAATTTTATTTTAATTTGACTACATACGATTATTAGGAAACCCTCTTTCAGGGCTGATTATTTGAGGGAAAAAGCAGAACTTTTAGCCAACACTTTATGTAAATACAGTACTGTACAATTTAGTTAAGAAATTACCTTTTTTAATGATTTATTCAATTATCTGGATATTTGATTATCCATATCGGGTCCAGTCCTAATTAATTTGGATAATTGAAGTCCTAATGTACTATATAAATACAATGATAAAAAAAAAGAATAGGCCTACACATGAAAAACAACATATCAAGAAAAAATACCAAATGAATCATTATTATAACTAACTTTTAAAAAGATGACACAGGGGTGGACCTCAAACCCTGAAAGAGCAGGAGCTCTAAACCAATTGTATCCTTTTCATTGCTACTGACATATACATGCGTCACATTGAACAATTTCTAAAAGCAGAGATGTAAGACTAATAGAGTAATGCTTTACGTAAAATGTGAGGATTGTTATCCACGTATTATGATTATTATTTATGCAAGCCAGCTATTACACTGAATTTTTTTCTTCATATTAATTTTAAGAGCCCACTAATGTTTTACTTGATGATTTCTTGAATATAACCATAAAAATTAGGCTCTGAAAGGGTTAAATAGCTTCATTCCTCCAAGTAGGAATCAATTGCTATTTGTGTATAAATCCTAATTACCTTCCAGCATACTGTCAAAAATTGTTATTGTTTAAAAGAACACTGCAGACAATTAAAAATGTATACTTCCAATGGTCAAACAGAAACAGTATGAGAATTAAAGAGAAACGGCAAGCACTAAGGGCCTGTATTACCACCTCCAGACAAATCCTCCCGATATGTGATTTCCAGATTGCATAACCGGAAGAGATGCCAACTGCTACGGAATTTCCGTAGTTTCTACGATTTTCTTGAATTTGCTACAGCAATACGGAAATTGTACTGAATATTACGGATTTTACGAATCTCCCGCGAACATAACAAAAAAGTTAATGAATGTGTCAGCAGAGATGCCAACTGTTATCATGAGAAATAGTTTGTAAAAGAAATCACCCGTTGTGTTGGCGACATTGATCACTATAATCTTTGACGTGAGTGTGTGTTAACCAAAGATGTTAGGCTATATCTTACAGTCATAACATAATTGTACTTATAACATCTTTGGTGTTAACATATTCCTCTTTTTTTATTATCACTGTGATGCCGCTGACGACTGCCGACGCCGTTGCTTGCTAGAAGTTTTATTGAGTGTTGCAGTGAAAATAGAATATTGAGGAAATATGTCGTGTAAACGTAAAACCAGTGACGAGTCTGTTGGACAAAAACAAACAGCGGCAAATCAGCAGTATCGAAAGCAGTATATGGAAGAGTTTTCTTGCCTCGGACCTTCAAAAATTTCGCTGTATTTTGTGAAAACTGTAATTGTGATTTTTCGGTTAAACTGGAGGACGCGATGACTGTAGACGCCATGTGATCTCAAAAAAGCAGCACAAGAAGACGCATATGTTAATTTGCCCGAGACATCGAGTCCCCCACCATCCGATTAGACTCACACTACTGATAACCACCTTTTAAGGTTGGCATCTCTGTACCATTGCTGAACTGCTATCGGAAAGAACACAGTAAAATTTCATAAAAAAGATCCTTAGCTCATTGAGCGAAGAGGTGTGCTTGTTGTAGTTCGATCGGCCTCTGCTAGGTGCAGCAACTTGAATTTGTATTTGTATAATTAAATTACATAAGAGCATATCGTTTTAAGTGCATTAATCGATTTGTGCAATTCCATTTCAATCAAATGTTAAATTAAGCATAAAACTTCAAGAACAGGGCCTACATCTTTACCTAGCCTATATCAGAAATATGTATGAATCCACCAAAAATGCCTGTTAACTGCAACATATTATATTATGAAAAACATCCCCATATCGCATCATTAGTATACTTAAGTACATTACCTGATTTGTATAAGAATATAAAAATATTTTTTTGTTAGCCAAATGACATTTTTGTGTAAATTAAATCTTCCAGCAGCAATTCTAAAATTCAGGTGGCTATGGAGTGCTGCCATCTTGTTTCCATCAAGCTTCCCTAACTGGCAGTTGGTAGTTTATCAGCCACTCCATCCTCATGTTGTCCTGACAGATTTTGTCAGATCATAGTACGCAATTCTTGGCCAACTTCCAGATAGGTTTTCTATCTGGCTGATAAATATGCTATCACTAGGTCATCGTACAGGCCCTAACAATTACGAATTTAAATAACAATGTCTTGCACATTTCTCAATATTCTTCCTAGGGCATATTTTGTGCTTACTTACACATTTCGTGCAATCTAACAATTTATGTAATTATTCGTGGTTACAATTTACTTAATAGTAAGCGATATTTCAAGTCTCTATAAAGCTAAATATAGATAAGAAAAGCTGTTTTATTATATTTTGCCCTTATTGCGCTTACCAAAAAATATGTTCCCTAAGTATTTAATACAATACCTGTAGATCATTTGTTTTCTGGAGCTGGTTGGCATATTCGTTCTTAGTTTCTTCACATTGCTGTGACTTGATGGCCATGTTCATTCTCTGCTTCTCGACTTCCGCACGGGAAAGGTTCAGGTCCGCATCAGCTCTCTGGAAGTTGTCCAACGCTCTTTCCGCCTCCTTAAAAGCTTTCTCGTAGTTCTTGCGAGCTCGGTCAAGTGCTCCAATCTGCGTGCTAAGATTAGACATCATTCGTGCTCCCTCTTGTAAGTGCTGGAAAAACAAATGGTAAAAATATGTCTTACATGTCTTGCAATTCCATTTATTCAGTGTAATGTTTAAGACTCAGTTGATTATGAACTAAAAATGTTAGAAATACATAATCATTTATATCTAAATATCTATTTATTTATTATAGTAATATAAGAATTGAGTCAATTTTTGTGACACTTACTTCACTTGAGTCCTCTATTTGGAGACTAGTTTCGGGAAGTTATTCCTCCCATATTCATTCCATTTTGACTGCTGCTTGTTGCTACTTGACTGCCCTCTGGTTTCTTTAAGATGAATTTATTGAACAGGTCATTGGAGGTGGGGATTTCAAAATTTTGAAATCCCCGCCTCCAATGACCTGTTCAATAAATTCATCTTAAAGAAACCAGAGGGCAGTCAAGTAGCAACAAGCAGCAGTCAAAATGGAATGAATATGGGAGGAATAACTTCCCGAAACTAGTCTCCAAATAGAGGACTCAAGTGAAGTAAGTGTCACAAAAATTGACTCAATTCTTATATTACTATATTAGAAAAACTTCACTATTACTAACTTCCTGTAATAATTAATATCTATTTATTTACTTCCCTCTGGTCTAGTTAAGGCCTTTAAGGCCTTCTGTTCCACTAACTAGAAATGATTGCATACAACCAGAAACAATAATCTAATATAAGAATAGTAAATCATATTACATACATTTATAATTATACAGAGTGTCCCAATAAAATGTATACACTCTTTGACAGTTCATAACAACCACACTTTTTGTTCTTTTTTGAGTTGTGACTGCTTAAAATAATGACTGGAGTCAGACTAAACTTTGAGTAAAGAAAATTCGTTCTAAAGTGCTACTGGAAGACTGAGAACATAAGTGAAGTGCAAAGACGGTTTAGAATGGAGTTTCAACGAGATGCACCACAATAATTGTGAGCCTCGTTTGTGAGATAAGTTTGAGGAAGAAGGAACTGTTAAGGATGTCCATAAGAACCACCATAAAACCAGCTACAATCAATGAGTTGAAAGAAGCCATTGAAAGAGAATGTGCCGAAATACCAATTGGAATGATTAGGAACGTTTTGGATTCAATCAATCAGCGTTATCAGCTGTGCATGGACCACAATGGCCAACAATTTGAACACTTTCGATAATTGGCTGGTTTCTACATTTGTTCACATTATTTTGATTTTTGAAACTTTTCGGTATCATAATAATAGTCAGTGTTATAAGTTAGTTATTTAAAGAGTGTATACATTTTATTGGGACACTCTGTTAACAGTTATCTCTAATTAAAACTATGTTAAACTATAATATTCAATATTGACACGAGGCAGTAGAATCTCTCTAATACGGACCCCGCTCTTCCAGACATCCAGCTAATAAGGACAAAATTTGAAAATAAACTTTGAATTTTAATCACAAAGATGTTTTGTTTTGTTAATTCTACATCAGTCGTAGGTTAAAACCTTAGGTTTATCTATACAGCAGTATCAAAACTAAAATGAAGTTGTAGGAAAAGTTATATTTATGGTGGGGGAAACCAGATTTTTTTAGTTTTACTCACCTAAACCTTCTATCACAGTACAGTAAGTGCATTTTAAGGCAAATTTTGTTTAATCTGAACCTAGAATAAACATAATTAAGGACAATGATGGCACTATACTCGCGGTTTCGAATAACATTTTGAATAGGTGGAACAATTTCTTTAATTAATTATTAAATGAACATGGAGATTCCAAAGTGTAGAAAGTGAAATATTCTGAACAGAGCCGCTGGTTGCTGAACCAACTCTAACAGAAGTAGAAACAGCTATAGGTAAACTAAAAAGACACAAATCTCCAGGTGTTGACCAAATTCCAGCAGAATTAATTAAGGCAAGTGGGGATAGATTAAACTCAGAGATCCATAAACTCATTCTTTTGATTTAGAGAAGGGAGGAATTGCCAAAGGGAACACTAAAATAGGAAAATATAGACATTTGTTTAACATCAAATTTTCTTAAATCGTAAATAGTATAATCCCAGTATTTAAAAGAAAATGTTACTTACCTTTTTCCTCTCCTCTTTAAAATCTTTTACTAATATTGTGACTTCTCGGATAACATTGGACTGAAGGTTTTCTGCTATAACTTCGTGCTGTCCCGCCAGGTCATTTATTTCTGTCATGACGTGTTTAAAAGCTCTACATGGGCTATACCTGTAACAAAGAAGAAAATTCCATAAATATCAAGCACACTTATATTCAGTTCTCAAAAACACCTGTAATGATTTTAACTAACTTTGTACAAAATCAGTGCTAAAACTTTTATTTGAAAACAATATTTTCATAAAATCTTTGAAGGAGCTATAAGCCAATTGTACTTTCCAAAAATTTTGACTTTAAAATGCAAGCTTATGCATTAGAGCTGTAGCCATATAATTCTGCCGCGGTGCATAAACCATTTTAAGTGAAGACCGTGAAGTCACGCCTACATCCCAACACGTCATCATTCTTCTCCCTGCCCTCCTGGATTTTTATTGATTATTACCACGTGTTCCATTGGGGAATCACAGTCTACGGATATCTCACTCGAAGCAGCCTTATGGAGTGTAGGTGTTTCTTTTGTTGGTATTGGTGAATGAGTGTTTGTGCTGTGTTAGAAAATGTTTCTGCATATGTATGCATGAATGTACGTGATGAACGTTCCTTTAAAGCATAGTAAAATTGTTGTCAGCTGGCAAGAAACCTCGCCCGAAGGATATCTCCAGTACACTGAAACCATCGACAATCCCCATAGTATTTCACTGCATAGCTCCGCCTCCTACTCGTCCCGCGAATATTGAGGCAGAATTATTTAGCTTCAGCTCTACCAATGTATTCTACAGTGCCATCAAGAAGTCGCTCCGCAGTACTTGTACAGGTTTGAATTTATTAAGAAACGAAATTTGCTTGACAGCGCTAGCGTATGGTTATAATGTTCTGCTACGAGCAGTTTACAGAAACAAAACACAATTTTATGAAAATGTTTATTGCAACAGATACAAGTGTTCAGCTATTTGTCAACACATTTGCTACCGGAATTGAGACTTTTTTCATTCCATGGGACCAACATTTGAATGCCTGTGTCCGAGAACTCTGCTGCCTGAGATTTGAACCATTGTGTGGTAGATACACACAATATTACTGTAAGTAGATACAAACTGAATCAGGACGTACATTTCGATGGCCTTCCATTATCCTCAGCTAGTGGAACTCGCAAATCCTACTTCCCTTAAATCCATCCTAATATTGTCCTCCCACCTACATCTAGGTCTTCCAAGTGGTCTTTTCCCTTCGGGTTTCCCAGTCAATACTTTTGAGATATGTCTTTCCTCACCCATGCGTGCAAGATGTCCAGCCCATTTCATCCTCCATGATTTAATTACCCTTCCTATATCTGGTGAAGAGTACAGGTTATGAAGCTTGTCGTTAAGCAGTTTTCATCTCTCTTAGGCCCAAAAATTTTCCTAAGCTCCCTGTTTTCGAACACTCTCAGATTATGTAAGGGACCATGTCTCCCATCCGTATAATACAAGCAGCAGGATAATTGTCTTATAAATACTTAAATGTTCATTACTGTATGTACTGTTTCTAAAAAAAAATATAACATTTATTTCAGATTATCCCAGGAATATACAAATACCCTTGGCTAGCAGGGGACATAGAACACTGATGCTCTAAATTCCTAACTTCAATTCAAAAGTTATCTAACCCCTATATTTTGCATAGAACAACAATTGAGATTTCATATTCCAATTCCATGGAAATCTGTTTGTCTTGAGGCACTGACACATTACAACCAGACTTGAAATGTTTGTAGGTCTACAGATTCCCTAAGCACAAGAGGAGGCAAGAAGAGTGTGTCACGCTACGACAAGGGTGTGCTCAGCTATACCAGGTGGAGATGAAAAGTAAATACATTCCATACTGTTTCTATAATAAAAGCATGATCAAATAAATTGTATCCAGGTAATAGATTTTTCAATGAATCGCAGAGTCACTTTGAACTTGTATGGAAGTAATTTTTTTTACAGGAACTGTCAATTTAATTCCAAACCATCAGTCTCAATCTCTAAGGCATTATTTAGGTACATCACGAAAACCAAAATGAAACTTTAATTTCCTGATGCATCCATTTGACCTATCATCCCATTCTTTCCTACTCCCGTTGGCAGGGTGACACATCGTCCTGCAGGCGATATACAGGAGCACTTCCACCATGATGGGAGGCAGTAGCGTCTTGAAACAACAACGAACAACAACAACAATAACAATCCACTTCCTACAATGTGTATCAATTATGTGTTTAAAACAATAGACCTACTGGACACATGTTACTTTAAACTAACTCAAACATCTGACAGTCTCCCAGTTTCCTTAGATTTAGGAATATCAAATGAAAATCACTGTTCATTAATTACCTCTTAATTTTTCACAGATTTTTCATCTTTTCTACTTCTTGCGGACAGAAGATAGCCCTTGACCTTTCCTATTTCTCTGCGGAATCCTGCTTGACTGAAGGTCCTTACCACATCATCAGGGACAACGCTCAACACCAATTCCTCACAAGCATTTGTCAGAAAGAAAATGTGGAAAGCTTCATTATTCACAATTTTAAATGTCTTCATGCTAATCTTCTCTGTATCGTTCTTGTTTTAGTGATTTTTTTAGTATTGTAATTCATTTGCCGATCAGGCAGACGAAACTGTTTAGGCTTTTCTGGGATTACTAATGCGTACAATTTCTTATTCTAAAAATTCTTCTTCATTTTACAGATTAGCGTCTTTGTTTCGACTTCCCTTCAGAAGAATGCCTTACTTTTATTGAATAATGCCATAAACAATGTTCAACGCTTGTTACGGCAATCACATCAACTGGAAAGAAAATGTGGATTACTTCATTACCCATGATTTTAAGCGTCTTCTTGCTAATCTTCTCTGTATCGTTCTTGTTTTAGTGATTCTTTTTTAATATAGTAATTCTTTTGCTGATTGGGCAGAAGAAATTGTTTAGGATTTTCTGGGGTTACCAATGTATACAATTTCTCATTCTAAACATTTTTCTTTATTTTACAGATTAGCATCTTCATTTCAACTTGCCTTCAGAAGAATATTCTTTTATTTTGCATGGCATTTTATTGAATAACACCATAAGCAATGTTCAACGCTAGCTACGGCAATCACATCAACTGGAAAGAAAATGTGGATTGCTTCACTTTTCACGATTGTAAACGTCTTATTGCTAATCTTCTCTGTATCGTTCTTGTTTTAGTGATTCTTTTTTAATGTAGTAATTCTTTTGCTGATTGGGCAGAAGAAATTGTTTAGGTTTTTCAGGGGTTACCAATGTATACAATTTCTCATTCTAAACATTTTTCTTTATTTTACAGATTAGCATCTTCATTTCAACTTGCCTTCAGAAGAATATTCTTTTATTTTTCATGGCATTTTATTGAATAACGCCATAAGCAATGTTTAACGCTAGCTACAGCAATCACATCAACCTGAAAGAAAATGTGGATTGCTTCAATGTTCACGATTTTACACATCTTCTGGCTAAACTTCTCTGTATCGTTCTGGTTTTAGTGATTTTTCTTTTAATAAGTTGTAATTCATTTGCCGATCAGGCAGATGAAATTGTTTAGCCTTTTCTATGTTCTACTTTTCTGTGATTACCAATGTGTACAATTTCTCATTCTAAACATTCCTCTTTGTTTTACAGATTATCACCTTTCCATCAGCATGCTTCTAAAGTGTGTTCCATTTTTTCCTATTTTTTTCATGAGACATCTTGCTGAAGGTAACCTACAAACTATGCCAGTTGCTGAATGCCAGTTACGACAATCACATCCGGAAAGAAAATGTGGAGTGCTTCACTGTTCACGATTTCAAATGTCTTCTTGCTAATCTTCTCTGTATCGTTCTTGTTTTAGTGATTTTTTTTTTTTTATATTGTAATTCATTTGCTGATTGGGCAGAAGAAATTGTTTAGGATTTTCTGGGGTTACCAATGTGTACAATTTCTCATTCTAAACATTTTTCTTTATTTTTACAGATTAGCATCTTCATTTCGACTTACCTTCAGAAGAATATTCTTTTATTTCGCATGGCATTTTATTAAATAACGCCATAGACAATGTTCAACGCGAGTTACGGCAATCACATCAACTGGAAAGAAAATGTGGATTGCTTCACTGTCCATGATTTTAAGCGTCTTCTCGCTAATCTTCTCTGTATCGTTCTTGTTTTAGTGATTTTTTTAAGTATTGTAATTCATTTGCTGGTAGAAACTGTTTAGGCTTTTCTGGTTTTATCATTGTGCACTATTTCTCTAAACATTCTTCTTTGTTTTACAGATTATCATCCTTGTTTCAACTTGCCTTCAGAAGAATGTTCTTTTATTTCACATGGCATTTTATTGAATGACGCCATGAACAATATTCAATTCCAGTTACGGCAATCATGTCTCCCAGAAAGAAAATGTGGAGTGCTTCACTGTTCACGATTTTAAACGTCTTTTTGCTAGTCTTCTCTGTATCGTTCTTGTTTTAGTGATTTTTTTAAAATATTGTAATTCTTTTGCTGACTGGGCAGTAGAAATTGTTTACGCTTTTCTGCCTTCTCCTTATCTGTGACTACTTATGTGTACAAACATATTCTAAATGTTTTTCTTTGTTTTACAGATTATCATCTTTCTAAAGTGTGTCCCATTTTTTATATTTATGTCATGAGACATCTTGCTGAAGGTAACCTACGAACTATGCCAGTTACGACAATCACACCAACTGGAAGAAAATGTGGAGTGCTTCACTGTTCACAATTTTAAATGCCTTCTCGGTAATCTTCTCTGTTTTGTTCTTGTTTTAGTGATTTTCTTTTAATACTGTAATTCATTTGCCGATCAGGCAGTAGTTTTGTTTAAGCCTTCTCATCTGTGACTACCTATGTGTACAAAAACTTCAAATTTCATATTCTTTTCCATACTTTACTGATTTCAGACGATATCATGCTCAACTGAAGGTGACATAAACAACACCATCTTATTTACATTTCTAAATTAACTCTTTTGAGTTTTACGAATTGAATAAGGTGCGTGTATTTTTTAGTATGATGGTGGTCGTAAATTCTTTTCAATCATGTTATTAGAGATATAACACAATTTTTGTTTATTATAAATGGCTGATGGTGAGAACCAGCTACAACGAGCAGGTGGCAACCTGTGATACCCTCTCCTTTGTGCAACATCAACGGAGGTAATACAGCTTATTTGCTCAATGCTTAAGGCTAAGAAGAAATAAGCTGGGGGACTGGGTGCATTGCCATCAGCAAGTGATATAGCTTTTATATTGCTTAAGATGAATCAAGAAAGGAGGAAAAACTTGCTGAATACTACATTTATATTAAACATGCTCATATCGCATCCGTATGAAAGCCAAGTTGTCAAGAGAGCAAAAAATAGTGAATGATGTGTAAATTATTAGCTTGAGGCATTAAGTGCTACTACATATCTTTTCTACAGTTTCCAATAGGTTCAGTATTTCACATTTAATGTTTTTTTTTGAGATACAATTTTTTTTTAACTTTAAATACAAGCTTCTACTAAATGATGGTTTTGCTATTACGTAGATTCCAAAGAAAAATCTACTTATTGCAATCGATACCATGTCACGACTTCCGAAAAATTCTTTCATATCTTTACATTTCATGCCTCCCTAAGTACGAAACCACCGCCTGTTCAAAAAAAAAAAATGTGATTTTTATTTATTTATATATATGTATATATCTTTACACGCTAGCGGCCGTAATTTTGAATATATTTGAACCAAATTTTATTATGTTATTTCTAGGCCCAATAGTTCGGACAAGTTCGTTAATGAGCATAATTGGCCCAAGGAGATGGTCGGGGGAGGGGGTTGAAATTTTAAAACATATATATCTCGGCCCCTATGAAGTATAGAGGGAAACTTTGAATAAATTAGAGTACTCCCTATGGAGTTCACAGTGACACCAACGATTGGGGGTGGGGGGATGGAAATTCGAAATTTTTGAAACTACGTCCTGTGAAGTATCGTTGAAAAGCTCTTGATGAGTACTCTACAAATCATTAACTAGTTTCTTGATAGTTCTCACATAAGGCGAGATTTGAATGTTTGAAAAAGTGCTCTTTCCTCTTTTTTGCAGTTATTATTGTGGGTTTGTCATGCCAAAGCTAAAGAAGAAGAGTGCTATGCAGCGACAGTAAATTAAACTAAAAGCACTTCGAAATCTACCTCAGCCTGTAGGCTTGCCTAAAGGGATTTTTTTAATGCAGAAATTGAGGCTACTGTGCGTTTCACATACGAGTTGGCCAATCGTGTGGGTTTCTGGTCACGGAGGCCACAGCTCTAAACTCCTGAGCGATCAGGTGAAATATCTATGCAAATAAAGCTACTAACAGTGTAATGATTCAGGTTATCACATTTACAGTTGGAATTACAGTGAAAATAACCACGTACCACATCACAAGAGATGCTGGAAATGTCCTCCTCTTGCATCCACACAACACTGACACCTTTTTAAGAAATTTAATTTAATGTGCATAAGTTCAGGTTCCGAGACAGAGTTAACTTATCTTGTGATGTTGTCTTTAACTTCTTCTAACAGTATGTGACTATTATTTATGGGGAACTTTAAAAATAAAGTGTATAGGTCAATTTCCCATACATTAGAAGAACTTGAAGACATGACAAGAGAAGTTAACTCTATCACAGAAACTGAACTTATGCATGTGAAAGAAAATTTCCTAAAAAGGTGCCAGTGTTGTGTGAATGCAAAAGGAGGACATTTCCAACATCTCTTGGGATGAGGGGGGAAAAAAAAAGCAGACCGACTAAAATATCTAGGTTGCCGATATGAGCCACTGCGCACAGGATAGCAAGGAATGTACTGAGATTTGTTCTAGTGTCGACTGTTGACTTAGCCCATTTCGAAACCCAGAAAATGGTTTCTAATAGTAATGTTTTATAACTGAATATATTAATTAATATTATTATAAAATACTAACACAAATTATATTATATTCAGCTACAGGAGTCGGTCCTTAATTATGTACACTTAATTGGACCGAATTACACAGTGATTTTCACTAGAGAGGACAGTGTGTACTGTTTGGCTGCGAGCTGAAGGCCGAGTTAGCGTTCCCACACTACCTTACCATGCGCTTGCATTTACTGTCTATGTCTTTCCCCCACTATACCACCAGCTCGGCCTTCAGCTCACAGTCAGACAGTACATTAAACTGGACATAAGCGTCTACACTCTAAAACTTGGGCATAAATCTACTTGATAAATATTTTATCACAATATGTTCTATTATACATTAACTTATATTCACCAACATTTCTGAATTACAAGGCTGTTAATGCAGTATCAAATATCATCAACATCATTTGTTCTACTTAAAACGTGAAATGCTCTAACACTGGACACACAATTAAAATGTACAAAAAAAAATAGGACACCAAGAAATGTGGAATCATACCAAAAATGCATTTAGAATATTAAAAGCAACATTTAACATGGCTGTGAATATAACAATAACATCAAAATGTGTATTGTTTAAGAGTACAAAAAAAGAGCTTTCTATTTTAGTTCTAAACATTTATTTATGATAATCTTACGCTTCAACATAGGAAATGAATTATATAAAAAAATAAGTTCTGAAGCCACATTAAACAATAGCTTTTACTTCTGTTTCTGTAATGTATTATCTTATGTATATGAATAAATAACCTTAAATCAATACTTTCGGCTACTGTTATCAATCGGTTAATATTATCGGATTACCAGCATCCCGAAGTGATTAAAATAAGCGGCGTGCACTGTACTGAACTGACTTCTAATAACGCTGCAAGTATTAAAGTATTTTAAAGGTTGGCTGGTTAATTTCAAAAACGTTGTTATAAGCATTTTGTATTTTATATGTATACGAGTACTATAACTGAACATTGTAACAAGTCTGTAATGTTCATAGGTTGAAATAAAATACAAGGGACAGCTCTTGTCTAAACAAGAGACTGGAGGAGATGCCGGAGTGTGAGACCTTCTGAATGCATGCATTGTCCTTGTATTGTGAGTGTCAGCTGATAACAGCTTCTGATTGTCAGCACACATCCTGCATCTCTCAGCACTGATAACCACTGTAATAATAATAATAATAATAATAATAATAATAATAATAATAATAATAATAACAACAACAAATTACTTAAACCTGAAAGTCATATGGAGCAGGGGCATGCTGAAAAATGTTCTGGATAACTAGGGCCAATCATCAAGATTCCCAGTGATCTCAATATACTAAGGTTCATGGGCGTACGGTAAGGGGGGGTTCGGGGGGTTGAAACCCCTCCCGAAATATTTGCAATATTTTGAAGATTATAAATCATGGAACGAAATAAAAAAAAATAAAAAAAAAAAGATAAAGGAAAGGAAAGGGAAGGGAAGGAAAGGAAAGGAAAGGAAAGGAAAGGAAAGGAAAGGAAAGGAAAGGAAAGGAAAGGAAAGGAAAGGAAAGGAAAGGAAAGGAAAGGAAAGGAAAGGAAAGGAAAGGAAAGGAAAGGAAAGGAAAGGAAAGGAAAGGAAAGGAAAGGAAAGGAAAGGAAAGGAAAGGAAAGGAAAGGAAAGGAAAGGAAAGGAAAGGAAAGGAAAGGAAAGGAAAGGAAGGAAAAAAACTCTGATTCGGTTTTTACATATTTTACAATTTCGTGCATATCAAAGTATTATTTAAGATTTATCATAATTTATTTAAGATTCAAATTTCAAAACTTCGTGGTGTTGATAGTTTTTCAGCTTAATAATAGTATAAACAAAAATCCCTTTGGAATCTGTCAAACGACAACTCGAATACTCCCGCTGAAATCCATCAACCTGTTTGTAAAGCCAACAGTAATCACAAGCTCATCACAAAATTATCATTAAGTAATCGGCATTAATCGGACTTTTCCACCGGTAGATTTACAGATGACTTTAAAAACGTGCCCTATACACCACACATAAATATTATAATTTTCCAAAAGAAAGTTTTTATTTATAGACTCTAGCTTAAACGAGAAATGGATAGAAATCTCAAGAAAAACAGTTTCAAAGACTGAGCTGCATATTCATTTATTACAATGTATTAATTATCACAGTACAACTGTTTAGTAATTTAAAAAAGTAATAATTCACAATGTGTGCAACGGCATGGAGTTGAGACGACTTTACATTGAACCCCTCCCGAACAAAATTTCACCGTACGCCCATGTGAAGGTTATTCATAAGTAGTATAAGTAGTACTCATAAGTAGGGTTCGATGGACCTCCATTCTCGCCGCAAACACAAATTCAACATGAATTGCACATTTGTTATCCTAATCGGACCGTTTTTATTTTGCAATTTTCATGGGCTTGGTCATATTTCGGTCATATTGTAATTGAAAGTCATATTTCACTTACAAATTCGGTAAAAAGGCATAATTATGCAGTATGTGCACTAAATTGTCGACTTAAATTTTTTCCGAAAAAAGAGTCACGAATATTTTAGTTTTTATTTTAGGGACAATAAGAAGTAATAGCACAATTACCTCTTCCTTCTTGTTCTTAACAGCTTCCAATAGACATGTTTTTAAAAGATCTTTAGTTCACATTTGCAGTGATATATTGAAACATTAACAGATTAGAAGTTCTTTACAAGTAAACCTGTAAATCACCTGTAAAATTGTTAAAAAGCGGTTATCTGATTGAATTAATGTGATATAATAATTTAGTGTCATTAAACGTTATAAATTGGAATAATTATTTTCAGAATTTTTTTTTTTATGAGGTCATATTTAGGATTTTTGGGTCATATTTAGTCATTTTTAAGGTCATATTTGCAGTCATATTTTCCACTTTTATAGGCCATCAACATCCGAACCCTATTCATAAGTAACTTCCGTTTATTAAAAGAAGAAAAAGAAAAAAAAAAAAAGAAAAAAGTTACATGATATGTTTTAAAATATTTTGAAACTACACACACTGTAATTTTTTACTTCCTCAGCACATATAGGCACTATGTAGGTAGAGGAAGTATTGTTTTCGAAGTTGAGTTTTTAACATAAATACACGTTTAGAGGTCCTCTGAATCCAAAAAATAATATTCTCGGAAACATGTCTGTGTGGAAGTTATCAAGGAAACGGCATTTCAGTACCTGAAAAGTGGCTGCCATTTTGAAACGATAATTACCCGTAACTGTAATAGTTTGATTAATTCCGGGGTGCGCGGGCAAAGAGAGTTAAGTCCACCATCCTAAAAAAAATTGAGATATGTCCATAGAGTTATAGATAAAAATATTCTCTACATTTGTGTTAAGTCCAGTAAGTCATATTCAAAATTGTACGGTAGTTATGGATGTGTGCCTCATGGGTTTATTCATCTCTAAAGCTATGTTGGGCTGGTATAGTGTGTTAAGTCACTCTAATTCTCAGTAACAAGAAAGTGGACTTACCTCTCTTTACCCGCGCACCCGGGAATTTCGAAAATAGTACGCAATTGTAGAAGTTGTCAATAAAGAGTATGTCAGATTGCAAGATTGTAGTGCAATTCATTACTGAGGGAAAACAATAATGAAATTCACCTATTTTTCACCTGTGAATTTCACCCAAAGCTGTATGTCCCCCCTTAAACTGGATTGGTCAATCAAGCGAGAACGTAAACAAATCACAGTTTACGTGCAGGACAGTGGTCGTAATCACAGGTTGTATTCATGCTGAAATATGCGAAGGTCAGTTGCAAATTCTTCCGGTTGCTAGGTGGCCGAGGTCGTACAACCCGACATTCTATCGGAATATCTCATTATCAAACAGCTGGAATTAAACCCGATAGGAAATGCGAGCTCCGTTATCCGATATCGATATGAACTCTATAGAGGATTACATCGGGAAAAATCAATCTCTCTCTCTCTGATACAAAGATCTTATTTCTTCGGTGCAAAATTATCTATAATGCTCCAGTGCCATCAGGGGTCCCTTTTGGGGCCAGGTTTTATTTTTTACTTTCTAAATTTACTCTAAAATAAAAGTGGTTGTAAGTCAATAAACAGCTTAAGTTATGTTTTATGTGTTTATTTTATCTGCAATGTCCTGTCGTATAACGGTGACACGGAATTAATTAATTAATCTGAAACGGATTATTCTTAAACAAAAATAGCTATTTTTCAAAAGTACAAGCAGAAATTATTTTTTACTCTACAGTAGACCTCACCAACATTCGGAATTTAAAATAATAATTTTCAAAAGATTAATTTTGGTGCATACAGATTAAATTGACACATACAGATAAAACTGTTCCTAATTAGAACATTTTAGCGTATTTTTCCGTTTCATGCCCCTTGCTTCCGAATATATGAATCTTATAGAACCTAAAAAGGGCTAAATCGGACTGAAGGCCGTATACCAAGTTTTATGAAAATCTTGATAAAGCGTATTTGAGTTATCGCGCTTACAGACACACGGACAGACAGTCATACGGACAAATTATTTTCCCGTCTACCACACAATCTCATAAAGTACCATTCTGGCACTTAATAACCATGTAATATCAGTACATAATCTTTTTGTTACATACAATATAAAAGGCGAGTTGGGTAGTGAATTTAATATTCGACGGGGGGTCGGGAAAATTTTTCCCTGGGGCCCTTGCTTTCTTTCCACGGCCCTGAGTGCCATCTCTGCAGCTCTGGTTATGTTCGCCACCCACGCGAAGGTTGGTATTTCTCCCACCTTCCTTTCAGACTCGCACCAGATATAGTCTACCAGAGTAAGCCATGTTAACTATTGATGTGTATCTGTTTGCTATCGTTGATAGTAGCCTACAAGCTAAGACAGCTGATATTCAAAATGAATATGACTGGGGGGGGGGGGGTGAAATAGCAGCGGTAAGTCATAGTAAATAGTAAACATTTTCAATATCTTCTGTAAATATCTGAGTTCCACGTTACTTTTATTCAGTGACAGAATGGTACTTTCCGACATTATATGGTGGACGGTAAAATGTCTATCCGTGTGTCTGTATGCGTGATAACTCAAATATGTGTTAACAGATTTTCATGAAAGTTGGTATACGCATTTATAACGTCCATGGGAAGAAACCTATTGATACTGGAGCAAATCGGTTGACCGGTTACGGAGTAATGCCCAATTTAGTGCCTATTTTAGGGTAATATATAAGAAAGAATTTATGGATTTTCATGAAACTTGGTATACGCATTTATAACGTCCATGTGAAAAAAACCTATTGATATTGGACCAAATCGGTTGACCGGTCACGGAGTAATGCCCAATTTAGTACCTATTTTATGGTAATATATTAGAAATCAGTTCAAGTCAACATATTGTTTTACAGTGTTCATATACGGATTTAGAAGTTGCATTACAGGTAGCTTTGACACATAACACTACCCACATATTCCTTCACATATGCTTGTCAAACTTTAGACCTCTGAGGCCTGCTTAATGAGTCAATCTGAAGCTCAACTAGGAAACTGTCACCGACACAGTCTCATAAATTACCATCCTGTCACTTAATAATAATAATAATAATAATAATAATAATAATAATAATAATAATAATAATAATAATAATAATGCATTAAAATATCTGATGGGTACAAAAAGTAATAAACAGGATTTTCACAGGGGGTCTAAAAACCTTGGTATAATTATTATGAGTTATGTTCACAGCTTCAGTATTAAAGAGCACAGGAGCAGCAGCGAGGGGAGAGATCCTACGCCCCCATACGTCACCCGCGGTTATTTTCATGTCGTTGACAATCAGCTGATTGGCTGTAATTAATGACAGAGCACATGGGCCGGCACGAGGTGTTTGTCATCTGTAAGGCACGCTCCAGTCCGGAAACTGGGAGATGTAACCAGATAGCACCCAGCTGCACTCCCTCCCATTCATAATACTCTCATCCAGCTTTCCTTATTCCTTATGCCTAAAGACAGCAATATCACCCAGTGCCGTATTTAAGCCTAGGCAGACTAGGGAGCTGCCTGGGGCGGCAGATTTGAAGGGGCGGCTTTTAAGCTGTTACTGTTTTTTTTAATATATTAAACATTTTATTCATAACTCTTCAAAATGGTAAACTAATGTAACGCACAATGAAATAGAAATGAATAACATTGGCAACAATACGCACCTGTTTATATATTTATTATTATATATTATTGTTGTTATTATTATTATTATTATTATTATTATTATTATTATTATTAGCCTACAGTTTCAGTTACAATAATGCTTAAGGTTACTTTGTACATTCATGTGAAAATAAGAAGCCGAAAATATTTTTCTCTGCCTAGGGGCGCTTAAGTAGCTAAATACGCCCCTGATATCACCAAAATGGGGACATTTGTTTACACTTCACAGTTCACTATAGAATTGTACAGTACACAGACCTAAGCATAAAGTGTGCCGGTACTCAGAAAAGCACACACATAATTTTAGTCTCATGAGCCAGGACAGAAACTTGTGGGAGGGATGTGAAAAGGACATGTGACATTGCATTGAAATCCGCTGGCATTTACTCTGCCTCAGACCTGACGTAAGAATTTGAGGGGTTTTTAATTCCAGTATTCAATCACGGAGGATGAAATGGGCTGGACATGGGGGAGGAAAGACATGTTTCAAAATTATTGACCGGGAGACCCGAAGTAAAAAGACCACTTGGAAGACCTAGACGTAGGCGGGAGGACAACATTAGGCTAGATTTAAGGGAAGTAGGATTTGCGAGGGATGGTTGGATGGAGTTAGCACAGAATAGGGTTCAATGGCGGGCTCACTAAGTGCGGCGATGAACCTTCAGGTTCCATAAAATAGATAATATTCCTTTAGCTTGCTTAGGAATTGTCTATTGCCATTGCGTAAGTTAGTGTGACAATGCAAGGTCTTTAGTGGGTACCACCCGGGACATTGCAAGATCAGGAAAACTAAGGATATAACATGGGGAGTTTTCCCAGACAGATGAAAGTTAAGCCCCTTTTTTCACTGGGAAAGAGAATAAAAGCACTTTCTCTCATAGCTTATTTGATATATCAAGTAATATGTCCTACACAGAGATAACCTGCCATGATCCGCATTGGGATCAGATTAACATTAATATTGAAAGCTACTTACTGGTAATCTTCTTCGTCCTTCTTCTTTGGTGTATAATTCTTGACCAGTCTCCTGTAACAAGAAAACAAATTTTTTAATATCACAGGAAAACAGAACTTCATTCGCCCCTGTCAATTGTCTAATAACGTTAGGGCAAGGCATTTAAACACCATAAAATAGTGAAAAAATGCATTTATTACCTAACAATAGTGAAAAATTACAAATAATTTAAAAAAAAAAAAGGACCAATAAATTTACCATTATTGCTTATAATTATTTTTTTAAATAATGAATTGCTAAAAGCAATTTAAAGGATGACAGTGCATTATATATGAATTTACATCATAAAACTCTATTTTTGTTTCTAAAGAACTAAGTAAGTTTATACTACTTGGACACCCATAGCGAAAAAGAAATTCTTTCTGAACTGGCATGCCCATCAACTTGCCCCTAGCAAATATTTGCCATTTAAAAAGAAAGAAAAAACAATTCTTTATTGCTACAAGACAAACTGCTATGGTGTTTACAATAAACCTGAATTAAAATGAACTATGAATACTTGGCGGAGATTCTCAAATAAAAACGATTGTCTGTTGTCGGAAAGTAACGATTTGTAAGTTACCCGGAAAGATTTTTATTAGGGCAAGGTATTTAATGGCCATAAAATAGTGAAAAAATGCAAGATAAAAAATGCAATTATGACACAATTTTAAAAAAGACCCATAAATTTACCATTATTACTTATGATTAAATTTTTACGGTAATGAATAGCTAAGTAATTTAATGGATTTATGTAAATCTACAATATAAAACACACTTATTTTGAGAATATTATAGGAGAAAAATTCCTCCGGCATTGGGACTTGAACCCAGGACCTTTGGCTATTCGCCCCAATGCTCTACCAACTGAGCTAAGCCGAAGCTCAATTCACAGTGCCAGATGGAACCTCTCTCCCAATGCCGGAGGAATTTTTCTCCTATAATATCTCATATAATTTTAAGTTGTCCCGAAACTGAAACACTAAGACATAAGTTTTTAAATAAAAAAATGTTAAAGTTAAATAAAGAAGTGGCATATAAGAAATTATTTGTAACAAAAAACACAAACACACTAAAGGAACTGGGAAATTTTTTATACATAGCCAAAATAAAATGGGAAAAACAAATTAGCTGCTTAAGGGAAATTGGTTAGAAATGGTAAGTGGATATACTTACAAAAGGTAAACATTTATTAGTAGTAGTACTGATTTCAGATATATGAGTTTTTATGTATGCAGACGCCCTTTGGTGAAAAACTTTCTGTAACACCAGGGGTGATCATTTGTACAATCCAGATACAAGAATAAATCATTCATTCATTCATTCATTCATTCATGTAATGTCCAACAGAGACAATAATCTGTGTTTCATGTATGCTTATATAACACTTATTTTGTTCCTTAAAAAGCAAGTAAATGTATACTACTTGGACACCCTTAGCGAAAAATAATTTTTTTGCCCCTAGCAAATACGTGTCATTTAAAAAGAAAGAAAAAATCTTTAATGCTACAAGACAAACTGCTATGGTGTTTACAATAAACCTCAATGTCCGTTGTCTGAAAGTAACGATTTGTACATGGAAAAGCTCCTCTCTACCTACCCTGAAACAGGACTAAATATGCCAAAAGACCTAAAAAATGATGCCCTGCTTAATGAATCGATCTGGAGCTTAACTTGGTAATCGATGGCAAAAATAACTTATTTTCTGCACATCATAATTGCAATTATTATCACTGATTAAGCAAAAACACTCTGGCACTTTGTTATATCAGTTTACCTGATTTTATTTTATATCAGAATGTGAAGTGCGTAAGTTATATTGAATATAACCAGGGCCCGGATTTTAATAACATGTCATCTTTTTATTGATGCTGCATAGACATTGCCAACTTGTAGATAAATCCTAATCATGGCCTATAGATTATAGAAATACATTTTTATTAGGCCATTTTTTGTCATTTTATGCAATTTTATATTTTTAGGGCATTTATTTCAATTTTAGTTCATTATTTTGTCATTTTCATGTCTTACATTAAATGTATTAACTTTTTTTTTGTCGCTAGCGGTGCTGTTTTTAAGGTGTTGTTTTGTTTAATGCAAGAAGGAAAAATAATTCAGCGTTCTGTGTTGTCATGTCTCAGTGGGAAACGAGAATGAAAGGAACGCCAAAATGTTGTATTATATTACTATTGTTATTATAATTTGTCCCACTCTAGTTTGATCCTGTTCAAAACAAAGTTGGAGGAGAACTCACAGAGAGTTCGCGGAAAATTCGCATCATGTGACAAAACGTGATTGGTTAAAGTCATTAGCATGCGCCATTACCAGGGAGTGGCTTGCTAGTACAGAAGTAGTGTTCGTAAGTTCATGCAACAATAATATCAACATTTGCACTTGAAATAACAAACTCTCACTGGCATCGTCATCATTATAGTATATCAACTAGGATTCATTGTTCATTGTGGGTGAGTTGTACTGAGAAGAAACAAACTACCACTAACACGGTGATGTCATGCGTTCTCACGTGCGGACTATGACAGCCACGCCTCTTTGTTTTGAACAGGATCGTTCTTAAATGGGATATAGAATAGATCACCAGAGCCTGCCACCTGCTTGGATTTGAGAGTGCAAACTACTGTTTACCCTCAATAAATAACATATAATCCGGCAGACCACAAAAGGAAATGCCGAATTTTGACTCACCAGTGCAACAGTGCCAGTATAAATTTCCGTGAGAAAAGAACATTCACAACATTACTGTTATTTACAGTTTTTACAATTATGTACAAACTAGTCTATAAATTTGTATGTACAATAATAATTTTTAATGAACAAAATATCAGTTTTTAGGTCAATTTTTATAATCATTAAGTCATTTTCTTTAAAATGTAGGGTTATTTTTCAAACAATTTTAGGTCATCAGAATCCGGGCCCTGAATATAACTTACAAGTACTTGAGGTAGAGAATGACTGGTAATGCTTTATTACGAAAGTCGAGAATGGCGGTGAATGGGATGAAGGTGGGCAGATACACGCTATTTCTACTCCAGTAATGACGACATCGCTATATAGGCTAATAAAGCTGTTATAATAAAGTTATCAGTCCGGAAACCGTCTCAGTGTTTGGGCGAAACAAGCAAATCTCGTAATCGCATGCCGTGAACACAAGTCCAATAAAACACGAATTGCCTCTGTAATACAGCGGTTCACTCTCTCTCTCTCTCTATTACAGTCACCTCATAGATTTTCCTCTAAATGCGAAAGCCCGGCTTCAATCAACCAGGAAATCACATGCAAAAAAGCTCATATTACTTTTTTTCCAGCTGTATTTATACTCCTTTTACAGGGTGTCCACCAAGTAATGCTGAAGAAATTCCCGACCAAAATATGAAGCACTTTCTAATAACTGTGTAAGAAAAATTATAGGATTATACATACCGTACTTTAAATAAGAAAAACTTTTAGTAACAAAAATAATTGCAAACAATAATTACTTAGGCTATAACAGATACAAAAGTAAGGAACAGTAAAATAATTTAAATATACCCTCATATAGGCCTATTATTGTCTAGAAGTCTTTTTGATCCCACTTTTTATTTCTTCAGCAACTTAATTTGTTAATTTAGAGCAGCTGCAGCTTTTTTGGACTCTAAGAGTAGTTTTCTTTTCTTCTCTTCTAGTTCAGCTTGGCAATTTTTCGAATTTTCCCGGATATTTTAACAAATTCATTGACTTTTCCCGGATTTTCCCCGATCATACGAAATTCCCGGCCTTTTCCCGGATTTTCCCGACCAGTGGACACCCTGTTTAGCTTCGAGGCCATATCAGGAGTTCGGAATCTGTGTCTGTACTGTAGGGTAGGCCATGGAACTATTGATTGTCAATTGTTTCTGTTGTTAGTGTATTTTTTTGGAGTGAACTTCAACTGATAATAATTTAAATGGATATGATATCAAAGGCGTTCTGTGAACTTTGGCTAAAGAATGAAGGCCTGCCAACACGAGATAGCTATTTGAAATATACGTGTGGTTTGGTAAAGAAAGAGGGATGGATAAGGATAAAATATTAGATGACCTAAGATAAGAACATTGGGGTATTATTTCCACAATATCAGAGAAGAAAGACTCCACAAGGAAAGAGTAAGAAGAAACGTCAAGTTATGAAAGACAAGGATAGGCACTTTTAATGTTAATGTTAATTGTAGTGGGACACTGGAGAGCCAATCCATAGTGACGGGTGTGACATTTGGACAGATTTCATTCCACTTATTTCTTTCTACCTCTGAACCATATTGCAGGAATGTCATCAAAGTTTTTTGTGTTAACATACCAACCCATTGGAAGTACAAAATATGATCTAATGTTTTTTTTAAGGCTGTATGCTTGAGCTGGAAAATATATTGTGCATGTGACGGGTGTGACCATAATTGGACAAAGGTTTTTTCTTATGTAGGTTTAATTGAAATTTCTGTGAATTGATTAGCTTCACTATATTTGTTTTATTTTTTCAAGTAAGAGGACTGATCAACATACTGAAATGCATAATTAGATTTTAAAAAAATATTTACATAGTTATTGAAAATTCACTTTATCAGTGTGACGGGTGTGACATGTCGGATGGGACAACATCAACTTATAACCGAGACTTAAACTAAACTAAACTCCGTCCCTGGAGGGACTTGGCCTACCACCCGACCGCTGCATCATCTACCGTAGGCAGATGGTAGGATTGGGGGGCATGTAGTCAGCATGCCGACACCCACGGCCATTAATGGTGGTTTTCATGACCGGAGACGCTACTTCTCTATCAAGTAGCTCCTCAATTTGAATCACGAGGCTGAATGTACCCCTACCAGACCTCCCTACCTCAGAAAAATTCGAGGTGGTACCGGGGATCGAACCCGGGCCGATGGATCTGTAATCTGCAACGCTAACCACACTTTGCACCTTCTGTCTCTGTACCATTTTGCATGAATTTCATGAAAATTTTTTGTGATAATCCTGGGGAATCCCAGCACATGATCTCAGCATAAAATAGAATTCCCTTGTTAGTCTTTTTTCCACTCTGTCCATATTTTTAACAGGCTTGTGTAAAGTTGTGAAGTGAAATGTTCCTCCGGTACTAGTTAGGCAGTTTTCGTTGTCCTCTACTCTAAAATCCTGGACTACTTCACAAACTTTTACTGAATTGATGTGGATCTGGTTATTGTTGTCACCAGGACATTTTTGTTGTCTCTCATACAAAAATAATATTGTGTAGCTATATTTAGATTGGCTGATTGTTTTTCTATCTGTTCTCCTTCATTTGTTTCCATGTAGGCCTACTCATTTCATTGGCTGTTAGAGGTATTGTCTGTCTGAATTTCTTAGCAGTTCTAAGATACACAGTTACCAGTATAGAAATCAGGCACAAAATTAATTAGGCTATCACTCTCACTTCTTTATTGGGGTACAATGTCATGCTGCTGGTTGAGGCACTGTGTTACAAACCTGAGGGGCACAGGTTCAATTCCTGATGAGGTTTTTGAGATTTTTCAATTGGCCTAATTCTTCTGCTGGCACTATGGCCCTGAGGTCAACTCATCTTCTAACAGAAATGGGTACCAGAAGCAATTCTGGGGTAAAGGCAGCCAGTGCATAAGACTGACAACCTTACCACCTTCATGTGCTAAAAGTCTAAAATTGTTGGAGGTTGAACGTTTGAATCCTAAAAGCCTTCATGGCCTCTATAGGGATCACTAGATCTTTACCTCACTTCTTTACCACCATTAAAACATTTGTGACATTTCCACCGGTCATCCGTGTCATCCATAGCCAAAGCTGGTAGATCGTAGTTTCTTTGTCTTGCAAACTACGAAGTTCTGTTCTATGCCACGGAAGTCCAAGAAGTCCAAGAGCCATTTAAACGATAGTAATAATGAAAACATATGATTTATTCAACATCTGCATGAAATGATCACTTTACAAAAGCTACAAAAGGCATTTTCCATAAGTGTCACACCCGTCACACAACATATATGTCACACCCGTCACGCAACATGTGTCACACCCGTCACATCAAAATTAAGCCAAAATAGTAGGCATTTCAAAATTATATTTTAGGAGTGTCTTCTGTATTGAAATATCTTAACTTTTACCAAGTTTCCATTTTATACAATGATTACTTGGCTTTCTACCCAAACTATTACATGTTTTTTGTGACGGGTGTGACAAGGGTACCTTGAAAATTGATTTGATGAATATCTTCACTGAAACTCATCTTAAAAATTTGTTTTATGATGACAAAATCTTCACTTATTTGTGCTTTTGTGGGTGAAATTAAAAATTGCAGCAAATCTACTGATTCCATGAGTATAATGCAGTACTAGCCAACATGTTAAATTATAAATTTCAGTCAACGAAAAAAATACACATTTCAGCAGTTGTTATTATATAGATACCTTTAATTTAATAGAATTGTGAATCTATTTTAAAATTCTACAGTCTTTTACCTTTACTTTGATATATAACATGTCTATGTCACGTAAAAAAAAGATGTAACCACCTTTGTCCACTTTCACATGGATTGGCTCATACACAGGTAAAATATTTTGGTGTTATTCATTGACACTCTGTATACCCTATAAAAGCATTTACTAGATGTAAATATGGTAGGAAAAAATTGCAGAATGGTTAAATCTCAGTGTGCACACTTTAACATTTTAACACATTTGGAATTGGGCCTATGAAAATAAAGTAGTCATTACCTCTCAAGCTTGATGTACGCAGAGTCATTATCATCATCAAAGTTGACTTCCCTCTCCTCCAGTCTTCTTATAACTTTATCCACTTTCTAGGGGAAAAAAAAACAATATTGCATAAAACATACCTTAAAAGCAAATATTTAAAAATTGATCAATTTTGTTGTCATCCGTTAAAAATAAATTCCAACAAACGGGTCCACTAACGACTAAAAATTAATACAGAATAATACAGACTCTATAGACCCTATAGATAACGTAGCTATATGTTCTGAGCTGCCTCTTATTCATTAATAACTACACTGTTAGTGGTAATATACATAATCATTTTACTAGTGGCACCATTTTAGAAAATTTTCTTTCATGCACTTAAGTTTAACTTCTGAGATAGTTAATTTCTCTTGTGACTATTATTTATGGGGGAACTTGAAAAATAAAGTGAATACATACATTAGAGAACTTAAAGACAATATCACAAGAGAAATTAACTCTATCTCAGAAGCTGAACTTATGCACGTGAAATTATATTTCTTAAAAAGGTGCTAGTGTTGTGTGGATGCAAGAGGAGAACATTTCCAACATCTCTTGTGATGAGGTACGTGATTATTTTCATTGTAATTTTAACTGTAATTGTGAGAACCTGAATCATTACACCGTTAGGCTCAGCTTTATTTTGCATAGATATTTCACCCGATTGCTTGGGAGTTAGAGCAATGGCTGCTGCGATCCAGAAACCCGCATGACTGGCTAACTCTTACGTGAAACACACTGTATGTATTATTCCAAATGAAAACTGCGGGTATAATGAGCATTATGCCAAATTGTAAGGGGCGATGGGCTTACCACCTGTCCCTCTGCCCTCTCTAGGGAAAGAGGCGTAACAAAATTCACATCGGTAAACAGAAACCTCCACTTGAAGGCCCTTTGCCTCAATATGGGGGCATAGGATTCGAGAGAGAGAGAGATGCTAAATTGTAAACATTCACAGTCTATTAAAATCACACTAGATTATAAGCATAGCCCTTAAAGGTGGGTCTGAAGCTAGAATAGTACTTAATAATTCAAACATTCGGAATTATCTGTGTTTTACAAATAATTATTCATGCATGTCACGGTCCCAATTAACACAGATAATCGAGAGTTTGCTGTAGTATTCATAGTTAGAGACATGCAAAAGGTGTATTTATTATTTGGTCAAAAGTTGTGTTATTTTTTCCCAAAAGCAATGTTATTGTTTTCCCAAGAGTAGTGTTATTTTCCCCAAAATCTGTGTTATTTTTAATGCAATTTTACTAATTGTTGAGTTCAAGATTGGTTTTGAAAACAAGCCATTTGTTAACCTATTTTAGCATATTATTTCTTATTAAAAAATACACAAAAATGCAAAGAAGCTAATTAACCATATATGTTTTTTAACGTCTGCCCATATCAAATCATATTTATATCAGTCATATACACAATGTAATACGTAAAATAAAAAAATAAAAACAGTACAAACCTGAGCACACTTTATATACACACAAACATAAATAAACCAAATTAAAATGCTAGAAATCAAGCACTGGAGTGGCTATTAGATACAAGTTATTTAACTTTCAAATGAAAAAATAACCATTGTAGCCAAATTTTTCTTCTAAGTACTTTCTCCTGTCAGTCAGAACATTGTTGTAGGAGGATCATTTAACTACAATGAACTCTCGATTATCAGTGTTCACCTTGACATGCACGAATAATTGAGGAGCGTTTTTTCAAAAGCCGATATCTACATGGATGACTCAGTGCCAGAGGTGACTAAGTGCCATCAAGAAAAGTGCCAATATTTGTGTGTATTGACTAGCAAAGATCGTATTCTATCTAAGCCAAACATGACAGCCTTGCTGAATCAGTTACAGACAAAGTAATGGCTGCTAGTCATGCTTGGCGTAGATAAAATACGATCTTTGCGGTCAATACACACAAATATTAGCACTTTTCTTGATGGCACTTAGTCACCTCTGGCACTGAGCCATCCATGTAGATATCGGCTTTTGAAAAAACGCTCTTCAATTGAAAAACACGGATAATCAAATGTTGGATTAACCACGTGCAAGATTTTGAATTTCCTGCACTTAATTTGTAGCCATAGTGTGTATATGACGAAATTAAGTGCGGGGAATTAGAAATCTGACGAAATAAATTGTAGGAGATTAGAAATCAAGTGCGGGAAATTTGAAATTAATTGCGTGGAATCTGAAATAAAAACGGGAAATTCAAACATTGAGCATGGATAAGCCACCCACGGGTAATCGGGAGTTGACTGTATACTCAGGAATGCTCATAATGTAAAATGTAATGTAATGTAAAAATCGCTGTTTTAATGAAAAAAACTTTAAAATTTTTGTTTATAATGGAAAAACGTTAAAATTCACGAATAAAATCACGTTATCGCAATTGCGAATTATGCATGTCCCTACTCATAGTAAAGAGAACTGAGAAACCGTACGTACCTTCATAGCATGAGACAGCTTCCTGATCTTTCTCTCTTTCTGGAAAGCTTCAGCACGAGCAGCGATGGCTGCGATATCTGGTCTTACTTCTCCGTTTTCTCTGCCAGCTTTCTTCTCCACTTCTGAACTCTCATGACTAGTTTTCTGGTCTGGGGAAACTTCTGTTGTACTTTTACATTTCATTCTGCGGATTTTGATTTCATCCACCACATCTTTTATGTACACAAATATTCTTCTGGGATCATTATCAATACATAGTGTTTTCTGGTTGACCAAGTTTTGAAACTCGAGGGATTTCTTGTATTCTGGCTTTGCTTTCTGATAGTAGCCGTTAGCTTTCTTGAGTATCACCTCCATCTGCCAGGTCTTACATTTGAGGCGACACACAGACAGGAACTAAAACACAAGACACGCATAACATGTATAACTTCAGATATATAAGCATTCATGAGCCACAGATTATTGTCTCTGTTGGACACTACATGAGAATATTATAGGAGAAAAATTCCTCCGGCACTGGGACTTGAACCCAGGACCTTTGGCTATTCGCGCCAATGCTCTACCAACTGAGCTAAGCCGGAGCTCAATTCACAGCGCCAGATGGAACTTCTCTCCTATGAGCATTGGCGCGAATAGCCAAAGGTCCTGGGTTCAAGTCCCAGTGCCGGAGGAATTTTTCTCCTATAATATTCTCATGTATAACTTCTGTACACAGTCATTTCATAAAATATGCTAATTTTTCCCTCAAAGGGAGAAGTTATAAAATTATTGTGATTGGGTAGTCAAAAATAAGTTTAAAACCTCAAATTTTCTGAACATAAGGACTTAGAAGTATCTGAAGTGGTTTCATGTGTAAAATCTGTCGATTTACTTATTTTTTGCGTTGAGTTACTTTTTTTTGGCCATCTTTAGCATGATTTTAACACTCTTTAATACCAAGTAGTCAAGAGTAATCAGCTACGTCTATTTTCAATTGAGAAAATATACATCTTAAGGTACAATTTGGAATAAGATTAACTTGAAAAAATATGTGTGGTTAATTACTATGTAAAATAACAAACAGTGACTTTTTGTCCAACCCGTAACAGTGATAGTTTTATTAAATTACTATTGAAGACTTAAATAAATGTTCTGACAACCTGGAAACAGTTTATAATTTGTATTTAATCCCTCATACCTTCATTAATAACAACACTAAGACCCTAACAGTATCAGCAAAACAGCAAATAAACTTTTGTTTTGCATCATTAAAATCAGTGTCCAAATTATGTCCCACCCGTAATAGGTTTTGAAAAACAAATTTCAAATATTTAAAATAAATTTTAAATAATGCTTAGCATGTAGCGTGGAGGAGAAGACATTGTAAATTTTACAGAACATGAAGAACCAATTCTAGTTTATTATTGATATGTAATAAACAAAATTAGTTTTTATAATATCCTAGATTGTCCCACCCATACCTTCATCAATAACAACACTAAGACCCTAACAGTATCAGCAGAACAGCAAATAAACTTTTGTTTTGCATCATTAAAATCAGTGTCCAGATTATGTCCCACCCGTAATAGGTTTTGAAAAACAAATTTCAAATATTTAAAATAAATTTTAAATAATGCTTAGCATGTAGCGTGGAGGAGAAGACATTGTAAATTTTACAGAACATGAAGAACCAATTCTAGTTTATTATTTATATGTAATAAACAAAATTAGTTTTTATAATATCCTAGATTGTCCCACCCATACCTTCATCAATAACAACACTAAGACCCTAACAGTATCAGCAGAACAGCAAATAAACTTTTGTTTTGCATCATTAAAATCAGTGTCCAAATTATGTCCCACCCGTAATAGGTTTTGAAAAACAAATTTCAAATATTTAAAATAAATTTTAAATAATGCTTAGCATGTAGCGTGGAGGAGAAGACATTGTAAATTTTACAGAACATGAAGAACCAATTCTAGTTTATTATTTATATGTAATAAACAAAATTAGTTTTTATAATATCCTAGATTGTCCCACCCATAATTATGAAATGGATGAGCAGAGGAAACATGTTGCCCAAACATTCGGGGAAAGAACAGTTTTACGTTGCGCACTAGGATTCTCCCACCAACTCTCTAATGGAACCCTCCTGGGAAGGAGGGGTTTAAGGATTCGAATGTCTCTTCCTAGGTGGAATTGCTAGTAATGCAAAAGGTGAAACTGGGGAAAAAATTATTTTTCCTTCATTCTTTTTTTCTCTCCCTTTTCCTCTTTCTTCCTCCCTTTCTCTCACATTCTCCTCGTCCTACCTACCTATTTGGAACCTATTCCTAAGAGTAAATTTTGGATCGACCGGGATTCAAACTTGTGACCACTAGCATCATAACCAGCAGCCTTAACCACTACACCATAAGCGATTGCTGAGCGGTTATAATTATGCAAACAAAAATATATTTTCAGTTTATATAAATATATGTAACAATTTTAAGTACCCAAAAAGCCTAAATGTCAGGCACAATACTATTTTCACTTTAAGTTCAAAGTAGATGTAAACAAACTCTAACGTACCACTCCGCCGAGCATGTGACAATACCACGTGGAGATTTACCCGCCACGGAAAGAAACGGAACGAGGATTTGTGTTTTTTCCAGTGTTCTCAATAGTACATTTAAAATATTTTTTAAGACATGCACCATTGTTGAAAAATGTTAAATTTATTTTGAAAAATTCGATACATCTGTACAAAATTAGGCTTAATATTAGTATTTAAGAAAGTCATAGACAGTTAACAAGAAGATATTAACGAGTATAAAAACTTACTCTCATTTTGCAATGTTGGCTGCCCACTTCAGAGGCGTTTTCTTTTTGAATTCATTTCTGTTTGTAACCGCCCCAATCCTATCAGAGCTGTAAGTTACATGTAACTTTTGACGAAATTTTTGTCTTGTTCTAGCACACGACTTTCTTGTCCTCACGTACGTGTTGCATAACCGATATAAATAAATAAATGAACGCACATTCAGCAGGTTTTAACAAGTTATTGGGAGGGGGCTGTGGCAAGTTCATTCCAAGATGGCGTGTTTGAGCATTCACACAGCCGTCGTAAACGCCTACAATTTACATCTGTTGTAACGGTTTAATTAGTTCACTTAGTTATTATGCGTCAGGAAAATCTGATCAAATTAATTTTGTTTCATATACAGATCTGCTTCAGAAACGTGTTTTTAAATTTGTCTGCACGAAAATAGACAAAAAGGTACGGTTTGAACCGAACTATTTTATTAAGAGCAAGAGTATGCATACAAAGCCGCAAAAGTTACAGTTCGTCCACTAGCCAATGAGGCGCTCCCTTGTCACGTGGCTTTGTTTACATCTACTTTGAGCTTAAAGTGAAATTAGTATAGAGAATTATTCTATCTACAAAATAGTGAAAATTTGGTGTTTTTATCTTTCATAGTTTTGAAGTACGAGGCGTGTCCGTAAAATAAGGTCTCCAATATTTTTTCATATAGATAACACGTTTATTGGCAATGGATGTTACATCGATGGAAAGGCTGGACTTTTAGTCATTTTTCAACATAATCGCCGTTGCGCTCGATGCACATTTGCATGCGCTGTGGCATTTTTCGTATACCCTTGTCATAGTACTCTCCCGCCACGTAGCGCAGGTAGCACTCGACCTCGGTTTTCAACTCGTTTTTATTCAAACAAGTTGAAAAACCAATAGATCTTACGGTATGGGAAAAAATATTCATTAAAAAGAACCGAGAAAATCTTTTAAACTTTGACACTTCAGTTGGCATACATGGAACCTTGATTGACAAGTTCATTCATCCGCCACCAGAGGGCCAGTCGGAATCAGCTGATGATGGTGGAAAGACCCGTTGAAATGATCAATCTGGGTAAATATACCTTTTTTAGTGAAGTTTAGTGTGTATATTTCTGATCTCAATCTTGCTACAAATGTTTTCTTTTCACATCTCCACAAAAGACAAATTTGTTTCTAGTCTGAACTGATTTAAATAACTACCATAAACAAAAATTATATGAACAACCACTGAGTTACCTTTTCAAATACAGCATCGCTCTTCTTATCATCAGGAATGGTAACTATCTTCTTTGGGCTGGCCTCTAGTCGTGTAGGGCAAATCTGGAGAAAGAAAATACGTTTATCATAGTTAGTCCCAGGAGAGTTGATGAGTTTATCTGATGCAACTCGTCAACTCGAGTTGGATTTATTAAGACTATTCCATGAATAAAATGTAACGGTTTATATAAATAATAATTCCTTTCGTGCTTTGTTACATAAAAACAAAACTAACAGTTGTGAGATCACGGCATAGTGTGAATCAACCATCCATGAATCAATGCAATCAATTAGGATGCATTCCTTAATTTTTTACATAAGCTTTGACTCCACATGGAGTGTGAGGCAGTCTGTTTCCCTCCATTAAGGGTCGTTGGCTGCCCTTAAAGGATGCCGATGGTTAACATGGCTTTAGAACAACTAGACATGCTATAGATAAATGTCTCAGTATAAGCATGGTTTTACTTACCCTTTTTGTTTCTTTTTCTTCATTTTTACTCTTCTGTACCTTGTCATTTTCCTTTGTTTCATTTTCTTCAAGAACATCTGACTGTCGAGGTTTCTTAGCAACCTGAAAAGGGAAATAATGTTAGTAATATACAATAGTATATTGTGATACTAGTTCCTTAAGCGGTGTATACGGATCGAGGAAAGAGTTTGAAAAAAAAGGGGCAAATTTTTTCAATTTCCGAGATCCGTTACGCGCTTACGGAACGAGTACTGCATGCTATTTTTTGCACGATGATTATTTATATCAATTTAATTATATTAATTGAGATATTAGCTGAAAATATTATGTTTATTCACAATTGAAGATAGATGTTATATTTTAGAAAGTGATTCGCATGTGTTGGTTGTTGTGGGGACGGAAAATTTGTCCTGTTAAAGTTGCCACAAACTGGGGGGGGGGGCCTTGGTTCCTTCGATAAAGGCTTGTATTGTGATGATTTTACTGATGGCACTAATGCTTTTTGTAATTTTTTCAGCATGAGATTTCTTTTGTTTTTATAGCAAGCAGACTGCGTGTGGGAATGTCAAGTTACGATCCATGGCAACAATATTCGTAAGTATCACTAATTACTGACGTCGTGCAAAAAGGGTTTGAAAATGTCATATGGCCTTAATGCCATCCTAAAATTTCATTGTCAGTCAACCTACTGACAAACTGTTGCAGAGAAATGTATCTACTACACTCCTATAGCTTACCAAATTAACCAAGTAATTAAAGAGTCTGATGCCAGCAGCTGGAAAACACTTCATAGTTTTGTCCAATCTATACCTCAACCTATAAATGTTGTTACTGTTTCTAGTTCCATGGTCATGGACTTGTGCAGTTGTCGGCAGGCCTGGATATTGATCCTTAATGGTTGCCAGGCATTGGAAAATATACACATTTACAGCCGTAAGAATGCCTAGATCAATAAATAGTGGCTTGCAATGATCAAGATAACCAGCACCCGCGAGAAGGCGTACAGCCTTCTTTTGCAATAACAGGATCCTATGTATACCCGTAGAGTGTCCCCACAATCTGATACCATATGTAATATGTGCATGAAAGAAAGCAAAATATGCCATCCTTACAAACTGACCGGGCAACTCGTGTTTGAGCCTTCTTAACAAATACATCACTTTACTCAACTTAGTACAGACACTATCAATATGATCAATCCACGTAAGTTTGGGATCGAGATTTATCCCCAGTAACTTGACAACACTGTTGGCGTTAGATCCCATATTCTGTAGGCTGAATGTCATGGCCTGCGTTTTTCCTTCATTGAGGGAAAGCCTATTTTTCTTACCTATTTTTCTTAAACCATTCAGATGCTGCATCAAAAAGTTCGTATACACACGTCTCTGTGAAAGTTGAATCTTCATCGGATGCAAAGAGTGTAGAGTCGTCGGCAAATAAAATTACATTGCTATATGCGTTATAAAACAGGTCATTGATGGCAACAATAAAGAGGAGCGGCCCCAGCACACTACCTTGGGGCACTCCGTGAGTAACCTTTTATTTCATGGAGGTGGCTCCATTCCAAGACACAATCTGCCATCAATCCGACAGATAGGACTCCATCAACCTAAGTGTATTAACTCCTAACCCATACTTGCTAAGTTTAGCAAGGAGGATCCGATGAGAAACACAGTCAAACGCACGGGACAGATCACATAGCAGCACGGAAGTGGACTGTCTGACTTCAAAAGCACACATTATATGCTTGACCAGCGTTTCAACAGCCATAGTTGTGGACATATTTCTTCTAAAGCCAAATTGGTAGGGCACAAGAATACCATGGGCTTCAAAGTACGGGTAGTCACTTAGTTGATTCGCTATTACGGCTTCAAAAACTTTTGCGATGGTAGGGATGATGGAGATAGGCCTATAGCTGGACACTTCACTTATCGAGCCCTTTTTGTAGATTGGCACTGTGCGGGCAACTTTAAGGGCATCTGGGAACACACCATGCTCAAGGCAGGAATTGATAAGAATGGCAATATAGGGGGCTATTACGTATACCATATGAACTTGAAGTTGGCTGATTTAAGTGGGAAAGATAGAGTTAGGTCGCACACCAGCAAAGCTCTGCCCACTCTCGCCTGCCGACTCGCTTCCCATGGCTTCCGAGCAAATGTGCATGCTGCTGGCTACAGGTCATATTGTACAACAAAGTGGTTTAGACTTGAATGGTATGCCATCCACAAGATTACTTAATTAATGCAGCGAAAACGACCCTAGCATCAAAACACATTAAAGCTCCCTCAACGTAATTGATGAATTTTCCCTTCAATCACTCAGGGCATAGTGGTTAAGACTGCTCGCTGCTGATGCTAGTGGTCCCGCGTTCATATACAGGTTGATCCAAAATTTACAGTTAGGAATAGGTCCCAAATAGGTAGGTAAGGTGAGAAAGTGAAAGAAATGGAGGAAAAAGATGAAAAAGGTAGAGAAGAAGAGAATAAAAGAGAAATATATTATTTAATTCTTTCCCAGTTTCACCTTTTGTACATCTGATGACGTTGCTAGTAATTAAAATAGTGAGACATCTAGTAGGCAACATTTGAAACCCTAAGACCCTATCCACAATGTGCAATTGTAGTCAGGAAATTCATCTTCAACTACCAACTGCACGACTGCAAGTTACATATTACGAGATTGAAAATGAATTACTAGTGAAAATAAACAGATTAGCATAATACGAGAAAGCAAGATGTGTTTATTATATATATATAGGGTGACTGTACCAGTAGTTGACCATTTAAGGCGTTTTATTTCTTTGATAAAGAATATAATACACAATACTACAAGAATTGAATATTTAATTTATTTAAAAGAAAGTTTGAAACCTGCTTTACAAAATGCATATAAAAGTTTTCAATGTTAAACAATTGGTGTACAACTTATCTCGGTTCAAAAATAATTTGTTGTGATGTACATGTAGTTGACCACTACTACCCAGTTCTTGACCACCGCTTGCACCACAATTTATATTAATGAATTTTATTGGAAAATATATGAAACTGATATATTTGCAGGTTGCAGAATACGTGTTGCATTTGGCAATAAAGCAGACTGCATAATGTCATTCTCAGAACAAAGTTTAGAGACACTGTATAGGCCTACATAAGTTCACTAATAGAAGGATCGGAAACATAATTTGCTACCTCTACACCCATGAAATCAACACATTTGCAATATTGGCTATTCTAATAAGTAGCACCTGTTATCTACCCATTTCTTGATCTACCAATTTCCCAAGTTTCATTAAAATTTGCTGATGTCAGTTATGTCCTTAGAAAGTTTTTGGAGAGGAAACACAAACATTAGATGTGCTACTGAAACACAGGCACTGAAATTAATCGGAACTGTTTTAGCCTATTTTTCATTACCAGATATTATTTTATACAGGTTCCTAACTAGAAGGTCATGGGTTAGATTCCAGATGAGGATGTAGGAATTTTTTAATTTGCCTGATCCTTCTGGTGGCACTATGGCCCTGGGAGTAAAGACGGCTGTTGCGTAAGGCTAAAAACCTTACCACCTTCATGTGCTGAATGTCTAAAAAAAAAGTCTGCAAGCCTCAACTTCCTGGACCCTAATGGGCTTCACGTCCTGTGTAGGAAACATTTTACTCCCCCCCCCCCTTTCAACTTTTGGGGCAAGTTTAAAAGCCCGACTCGTCCGCAATAAACATTCTTGAAGGATCTTTCAAAATATCCAGTACATTCTCTTCTTTTACATAAGCATGCAATTCATTGAACCAGTTTCTATTTCTTCCACATCTGCTCGAGCTGTATTAATACCCTCTAAATACCTTTCTGACATTATTGGATGCCACATCATAAATTATTTGAACCAACGTCATGAACGATTCGAACCAACGTCTTCCTTGTTTGTTGTTTTTAAAAGGAATTTTTATATTTGCATTTATCTTTAAAATCTTGTTTTACAGTTTCTTTAACAGTTTCAAACATTGTGTGCCTTTTTATGCCAGGCACTTCTTTTGCACAAGGAAATATCCCAAGAAACAAGTCAATTTTCCTAAATTTTTAATGGAATAGTACATTTTAGTTTAATTAGGAATGAAGAATTTGGTATGCCATTTTTCCTTGCAGTTTTTCTTATGTTGGACCATAAATATCACTTTTAAGGTGCTGGTCAACTACTAGAGTAAGGGATTCCATTTGTTGACCGCTAGTGGTCAACTACTAGATACCCAGCCATTTTGGTGCTTCAGTAGTTGTCCAGCCTTTTCTTGCCCTAACAATCAAAAACTGGTTGTTAGCAATAGGTCACTAGCATTAAGTAATGTGCATTTTAATCATATGAATTACAAAAGAAATGAATATGCCATTAAGTTGAAGTGTAATGTACTAGATTGTAACAGGCCTATTCCTGTCATAGATGGTGGCTCGACTCGTTTTTTAGGGGGAATCTAAGTGAAAGAATCCAACAGCTTAGGCCTATATGCATATCTCAAGTCAATAATAGTAATACGCTTAGGCCTATAGCTAGAACTAATAAATCATTTGCACTATTTCATCAAAACATAAGGGGGCTTGAAAATAAAATTGAAGAATTTAACTTAGCCATTCAGGATACAATTAATTCTAATAAACAGGAAATTCAAGTTATTTGTCTAACGGAACACCACTGTGCAGAAACAGATCTGGAACAATTAAAAATTGATAATTTTTCACTATGTTCAAAATTTTGTAGACATTCCATTAAATGTGGAGGTGTGAGTATATTTATCAAAAGAAACTTACATTTCAGTGATATAGACACAAGTTCCTTCTGTAAAGAACAGGATTTTGAGTGTTGTTCAGCCAGATTGAATTTTGACAATGATACATTTGTAATACTAGCCATTTACAGGGCACCATCAGGTAATTTCAATTATTTTGTAAATCAGTTAGAAAGGGTTCTTAATTCACTGTATAGTACTAATGTAAATATTATACTGTGTGGGGACTTTAATGTAGATTTCTCAATTGATAGTGAGAAGAAGATCAGACTGATATCTTTATTGGGTAGCTATAATCTAGATTTCATAGTAAACTTTCCAACCAGAATTCAAAACGACTCCCAAACAACAATAGATAATATATTCATAGATATAGAAAAACATTTTAATTTTAAAGTACTTCCAATATTAAATGGATTATCAGATCATGATGCACAAATGTTAGTGCTGAACAATATTAAAGTAAATTCGAACAGTAAACATGCTCATAGTAATATGACTAGAGTAATGAATGACGATTCAATTTTAAATTTCAAACAAGATCTTGCGAATGAAAACTGGGAATCTATGTTATCCTATGACAAAGTAGATAGTAAATTAAGTGAATTCCTAAACATAGTGTCACGACATTTTGAGGCAAATTTTCCAAAAAAGAAAACTGCTAATTTACCTAATTCAAGGAATAACACATGGTTAACTGCTGGTATTAAAATATCATGTGCAAACAAAAGAGAGCTCTACCTAAAATATAGAACTAGTAACAACCAAGCTCATAAGGAATACTATAAAAAGTATTGCAACATACTGAAGAAAGTAATCAAAGAAGCAAAAAGTAGGCATTTTTCACAAGTAATTAATAAATCAAATAATAAAGTTAAGACTGTATGGAATATAATAAAAAACGAAACGGGGAGAACAAAGGGAAACAATGATTGTACATCATTAATATACCAAAACATAAAACTAGACAATTTATCAGACATTACAAATGCTTTTAATAATCACTTTATAAATATTGCAGAGAAATGTATTCCTATAAATAATATTAACATTAAGGCAGTAGACCTACTAACAAAATCTACAGTTTGGAACCATAGATTTCAATTGAACCTGACTTCCCACATAGAAATTGAAAATATAATCAAGTCTCTCAAAAGTAAAAGCTCGTCTGGATGGGATGAGATAAGTAATAAGTTATTAAAAAGCTGCTCATCGGAACTCAGTAAACCTCTTAGTCACATATGCAATTGTTCATTAGAAAATGGAATATTTCCAGAAAGACTTAAGCATGCTATTGTTAAGCCCCTCTTTAAAAAAGGTGACAAAAATTTACCATCAAATTACAGACCTATATCACTCTTAACCTCATTTTCAAAAGTTTTTGAAAAAGTCATGTACAACCGCATAATACACTATCTTAATTTGAATGACATTCTTACTTCATCTCAGTTTGGATTTAGAAGTGGCATGTCCACTGAGAATGCTACATTTCAACTTACTACAGAAATATTGGAAGCGTTAGATAAAAAGAAATATGCTCTGGGAATTTTCTGCGACTTAGCTAAAGCATTTGACTGTATAAATCATGAAATATTAATTCAAAAATTGGATCATTATGGGTTCGATAATTTAACACTTAAGTGGTTCAAATCATATCTTTCTGATAGAACTCAAAAGGTAATAATTAATGGAAATGAATCTAACCTAGGGATTGTTAAGAATGGGGTACCTCAGGGATCAATACTGGGACCTTTGCTCTTTTTAATTTTCATTAATGACTTGCCCTATAACTTAAGTGACGTATCAAAGGTATTGCTCTTCGCAGATGATACTAGTGTACTTGTAACAGGAACGTCACAAGAACATTTATCAAGAATAGCTACAAAGACTTTTCACGAGTTAAACACATGGTTTCTAGCTAATAAAATGACACTTAATATTGATAAGACCCATTTTATACAATTTAGGACAAAAAACAGATGTATCTCAAATCTTGAAATTAATTATGGAACACAAATCATACAAGAAATTAGCAATGTAAAATTTTTAGGACTGCAAATTGACCAAAATCTTGACTGGAAAACACACATAGAAATGATAAGTCCAAAATTGAGTTCAGCATGCTTTGCTTTAAGAATTTTGAATAATATATTAAAACAGGATGCATTACTTATGGTATATTTTGCATATTTTCACTCGGTAATGAGGTACGGGATCATTTTCTGGGGCAACTCTACCCATAGGGAGAAAATATTTAGATTTCAAAAGCGGGCAATAAGAATAATATGTGGAAAGAAAAATAGGGAATCTTGTAAACCGCTGTTTGAAAAATTAAGAGTCCTCACTCTTACAGGGGAGTATATATACTCTGTTATGTGTTTTGTAGTGAATAATATTGATAAATTTCAAACTAATTTTAGTGTACATGGACGTACTACCAGAAACATGAATGATCTACACAGACCAAATAACTCGTTAAAACTCTTTCAGAAGGGTGCGTATTATTCTGCAGTACAGATATATAACAAGCTTCCAAACAACATTAAATTATTATGTATTCAAAGAAAGATCAAACCTTTCAAAACAGCTGTCAAGGAATTTTTAATAACTCACACCTTCTACAATTTGGAGGAATATTTCCAGCTTGGATAAATTTGGCAGCTTGCAGTTTCTGTAGACCTATATTATTGTTATAACATGCATGTATTTTTTGATCTGACGTGTTCTATATCCTTGAGCCCCGCTCAACACAGGATCTACAGGACGAGATATCTACATCTACATCTACATCTACAATCAGTATGGCTGTACAAGAATAATAGAAAAATGCGCAGCTTACCTTCTTTACTAATATCTGAAGCAAGCCACGTTGCACCACCAGAAAACAATGCTAAAGAATGGCAACCATTCAGTAGATTCAGTACCTGATAATTGTGTTTGGTGAGGCAATCCCTACTCTTTCAAATGACATATAATTTTATACTCTTTGGTTTAGCACAATAAAATACTGCCTTATTATATGCTGATTTGGTCAACTATAGGTGCATGGTCAACTACCGGTACAGTAACCCTATTATGCATTATAAATGATTCCTCCACATTATTTGTACTGTCAAAAGTTTCCCTAACCTCAATGTCGACTGCATATTATGGGCAGCTCGATTGCAGCTCCCAAGCGGCTGACTGCAACCAATTGCCGACTGCACATTGTGGATAGAGCTCGTACCCCTCCTTCCCAGGCAGGTCCCATACAGAGATGGTGGGAGGAGTCTAGTGAATGACCTAAACTATTTTTTCCCCGATTTAAGTTATTCCTAATTTTGATCTTTGGCAAATATAAGACGTCTAAAGTTAAACTTTATCAACATAAAACAGCTGATGATTTTGGTTAGGCCTAAATGTTTTCCTAGATGGCACTGTAGCCTACATAGGAAGATGCATCAGAGTTGTATTACCGGCATTGTGTTTACTTACCTGAGGTGGTTCATTTGTATCGCTTTCATCGTCCGATATTATGATCACTGCCCTTCTTTTGCTCATTACAAATATTAAAAATATCCAATTCTAACGGTTCTAAATAAACTGCCGATTGCAATCAATGGGGTAGCTTGTTTACAAGTCCACTTCCCACTTAGTTCATGTATTTCTGTGTAAATCCTATTCACATGTGCATAAGGAACAGTATAATCATAATTGAAAAGTATTTCACTTCAAAATAACACATCACTCAAAAATACTAAGCATAATTTAAATCGTAGCCAATCCAACCACGAACGCCACACATAAAATACACCATTAAACAATGCCGCCAACAACTATTTCGATCAAATGAACATCATTTTCCCAAGCCAAACAGAAATTTCCCACAGTTTGCACTGCCCATGAGATCATGAGTTCACACCCCTCATTGACGGTACTATCAATCCTGTGACTTTGACGTCTTGCGCCTACAGCAAAATGAAATCAAATAGTAATTTTTGTCACATTTTCTTAATTGAATTTTCAAAGTTTATCGTGATTAGATGGTAAAGTGTAGGAAAAATGACAGCGGCGAGTTCGATAGTTCAAATTTCCCTCCTTTAGCACGGGCGGATTGATGATACAAGGATTTTTATTTACGCATTAAACTTACCACCAAAACTCAAAGTACCAACCTCCCGAGATAAATGCAAAGTAAAATGATTGTTATCCATTTTGTATTGATGCTATGAAATCAATTTAGTAACTTACTGGTAACGTAATCAAATTATTAAGTAATAATGCAATTAAAATCCCAAGAAAACTCTAACAAATTGTCACAAGTACATTTCTCGAAAAAAATCTCACCCCTAACTTGAATCATGCTTTAACTTACTTTAAAAGTATTATCCATATTACGATTTTTTTCAAATCAGCAGAGGGAAAAACAAGGAATAGGCCAACATTTTTTCCTTTGCTATTTTTTTCAATAAAGTTGGTTTTCTAGCAAATTAAATTAAAGATTACTCCTGAATACATAAAATTAATCTTAAGAATACTGATTTAGGGCCTACATATAATAAAACTGCATACTACAAATAATTGTTCAGGTTTAAAATTTACGCATGTCCTTCCATTCCTAACTCGGATAAAGTCAAATTACATATTTAGTTAGCAGGATGTGTAGAACAAAATCTGTTATCCTTCGCTGAGTTCTTTAATATAAGATTTAATAATAATCCTTTTATCATTAATAAAGCCCATTATTATGTATGGCATAATTGGCAGGAGAAGAGCTTCGAAAAGTATTCTTTCTCCAAATTTTTCTTCAAACATGTATTATTAAAATTTGTCTTTCTAAATCTCTTGACTAACTGTCTAAATTAATCTTATCCAGATTTAACATACATAGTGTCAATCGAATTTATAAATACATTTTTATTAAGTTACATTCTTAGGAACTCCAGCTTTAGATAACATCCACATCCCCATACATACGATCCAAGACGAAACCAATCAAATCCTTTAATTGAACCTAAAAGTTTCACATCTGCAGGTTTTCATCCCGGAGTATATACAATTCCAAAGTTAAACGTAACCCTGAAAAATTAACCTGAACAATTAAGAATTTAAGAAAATAATTACGTTTATATATACTTACTTACTCAACAGCAATGGACAATTCCTAAGCAAGTTAAAGGAATATTATCTATTTCATGGAACCCGAAGGTTCATTGCAGCGCTTATCTGAGCCCGCCATTCAACCCTATTCTGTGCTAATTCCATCCAACCATCCCTCGCAAATCCTACTTCCCTTAAATCTATCCCATTATTGTCCTCCCACCTACTTCTAGGTCTTCCAAGTGGTCTTTTCTCTTTGGGTTTCCCAGTCAATACTTTTGAGATATATGTCTTTCCTCCCCCATGCACACAACATGTCCAGCCTATTTCATCCTCCGTGATTTAATTACTCTTACTACATTCAGTGACAAGGAGGCCTACAGGTTATGAAGCTCATCATTATGCAGTTTACTCCCGTCCCCATTTTCAACAGAACGCCAGATTGGAGAGGGCCAGGCCGCTTTTTTCCGAATTTCCTCTTTCAATTTCGACAGGGTGTGACAGTACCGCATAGCAGTGATTGTTCCATCCTCCGAAGTTCAGCAACAAAACCCCTTGGGCGTCCCAGAACACTGTGAGGAGTACTTTACCTGCAGAGGGCGTTGTTTTGAATTCCTTTGGATGTTTCCACTCCATAGATGCTGTCTTTGATTCGGACCTGAAATGGTGGAGCCCTAATTTCTTCCTGGAGGGCTTTTTGAAGCTCCTAAAGTGGTATGACAAATGTCTCAATGTAAGTGGTGATTATGTGAAAAAATAAAGGTATGTCACATATATTTTGTCTTTCATCCACACCTCTGTACACAACAGAGGAAACTTATTTTCAGACTCCCCCTCATAAAACAATGCATTGTTGTAACTCTTAAATTTGCTAAATTTATTGTTGGCCTATACACAAACACGAGATGAAGTTAACGTTATACTGACCTAAATTGATCAGCATTCACAAATCCATTGTTGCTTACAATAAAACATTTCGATAAAATAAATAAAATATCTAGAATAAAATGAAATATTGTACCATTAGTGTGCATTGCATTTGCCAACAAACTTTTTTTATGCTTCAAGTTTTGAAATTGGGGTGCGCATTAAGGCTAGTTTACATGATGACACTAGGTATTTTTTTTTTTAACGGTAGTTTATTTTTTTTATTATTATTATTATTTACAATACAAGTTTACATGACCAAAGTTGCAGTCCATTCATGTCTGTGAACTATGAGACGCTTTGTGCTGAGTTTTAACCATTATTTCAACACACGTGGCTTTTGTACTGATCAGGGAACATCAACCAGGTCAAGCTGTTTAATAACCAATGGGAGACGGTGTCTGCCCAGACGTCGTAAGTCAGCACCTGCACGATATAATAATCTCTGTAGGCCTTCTGTCGTTGGACGTTCTTCTCCTGTCATATAAAACAAGTATCCCATTGCTAGCCACGTTTGCGCAAAGACATTTTGTTTCTTTGAGATTTGCAAATGTAGGATGGCGCGACTTATGTCATTAATATTTTCTGAAGGTGCCAATTTGGACATCTGCGCATAGATCTACCTCCATAAGGTTTCATAACCATTTTCATGAAAGTGATTTCGTGAAACTAATTACACCCATTTTTTATAAAACTAATTCCAATGCAACTGCATGTTTCATCTCATTTCTGATGTTCAAATTGCTGAAATTCCATATAAGCATTTGATCCAGGCATTTCACAATTTCCTCACTTCCCCACTTCGTTTTACAAAATGCGAACAAGCTAAATAGGCGTATAATCTCAAATTACTATCATAGTTTTGTGAAAAGTTGGAATCAGCCGAAACTGCGTAGTGTTGTAACTCGCTTGCGCATTCAAGTAAAAAAACAGTTGTGAAACTTAGTTATGAAACAATATTTCCTCGTGTAAACTAGCCTTTAGAGTAAATACAGTTTTTATATAAACATCAATTCATTATTGTCAATAATGGATCTATGTAAGGAAAGAATGGATCAAGGTGGTAATAATAAAATCAGGTAAACTGATGTAAAAAAGTGCCAGTATGTTTTTGTTTAATCAGTTATGACTGCAATTATGATATGCAGAATATGTTTTTTTTTAAATTGATTTCCAAGTTAAGCTCCAGATTTATTCATTAAGCAGGGCTTACGGAAGAAGAAAGGTCTACCATCTCGGCCACCTGGGTCATTTTAACGGTCTAGTTGGATAAGCGCATGTAAAATAATAGTATTTTTTGTCATAGCTACCTGTATTTTAATTTCCAAGGCCTTATAAGATCACAGTAAAACAATAGGCTATGTTGTCAAGATAACTGATTTTCATTTTTTTAATAAATTCTTTCGAATACGTATATTGCCATAAAAGAGGCACTAAATTGAGCATTACTCCGAAACAGATCAACCGATTTTATCCATTATGAATAGACGTCTTCCCATGGACATTGTAAATGTGTATACCAAGTTTCATAAAAATCCGGTAAAGCATATTTGAGTTACCGAGTCTTTAAAATATACACTAAATTGGGTTTTACTCCGGTACCGGTCAACAGATTAGGTTCAAATTCAATAGGGCACTTCTCATGGACGTCATAAATGGGTATACCAAGTTTCATGAAAATCCGTTACAGCGTATTTGAGTGATGGCGCCTTTCTATGAGAAAGGCGCCATAATCTATTAAAATAGGCACTAAATTGGGCATTACTCCGGTACCGGTGAACCGATTTGGTTCAATATCAATAGGGTTCTTCCCATCGACATTATGAATGTTTATACCAAGTTTCATGAAAATCTGAAAAAGCGTACTTGAGTTATGGTGCGTACAGACGCACGGACGGACGGACAGACAGACAGACAGACAGACAGACAGACAGACAGACAGACAGACGGACGGACAGACATTTTTTCGTCCCCCACACAATCTCATAAGTACCATACTGGCACTTAATAACAACAGGAAAAACACGGATACGAGATATGTAGGACTAATAAATAAAATATGGTAAGTGAAGCAAAAAGTGTGTATTTATGTCAACTCATAAAGGAAATTAAATTTATGTAGGACTACCTTACCAACCAGGTGTGAGTGAGAGATTAGGGAAAGTATTTCAGAAACATGGGCTGGTACCTGTGTACAGAGCTGGAAAATCAGCTGGGGAAATATTTTCACAATACAAACGAATAGGAAAGGAAAATGACGTCATGGAATTACCAGGAGTGTACAAAGTTGTCATGTAGGAACTGTGGGAGAAACAGGCTGTGATATCAAGACACAGATTAAGAAACATGAAAGAGACATTAAAAATGGTAAACTGGTAACTGGGTAATGAAGTAATACAGCTACAGCTATAGCCCATCATTTCTGGATGCAAAACCAACACATAAAGAAAGAGATTAAATTATTAAAACATATTAGTAAACCATCAGAACTCAACAACTGGGAAAGAATCTTTATTATAAAAAACAGCAAGAATGTTATGAACGTCGATATACCATCAGTGAGTGAAATCATCAAACTCACCAGCCGGAAGGTAGAGAGCAGCACGGGGCCAGACTATAAATACCACCAGCCACGGGTACCATACATCAGTTGACCAGCAGCTGAGGATGGGAGAAAACTCCCGAAACTAGTCCTGTGTTTTAAGAACTGTGACTTAGTGGAGCATCAGTGTATGCAATATTTCATTCATTTTATTGATTCAGCATAGGATATCGGATGGATACTATATTGGAGAAGTGAAATTATTGAAAGTGGAACATGAGAAGATAAAAAGGAAAGTATATGAAGCATGTAGGATAACTATAGGAGGTGCCCGTGGCTCGCCACGATAATTCTTTTAAAAATTAAAAATTAAGAGTATAATATTTATTAACACTTGCACGCGAATCATTCATAAACTAAGCCATTAATAATTAATGAAACAGCTAAAATTCCTGCTTTAGAGTACATTCCACGACATGAAAGCGCCCCCTGGGAAAACTATATCAGAATCGACTATGCAGTTCCAAAGAACCTGTGAACACATAATACGTATTGTTTCTCAGCTGTTTATTGACATGAATATGATGTGAATTTTATTTTATCAATTCAGTGTAATTTTCAGAAATTATATAATGTTTCAAGGGAAGGAATGGTTTGCTTGGATTATTATTATCAGCGATATTTCAAGAGATAAAACCAGCAATATTTTACAGCTGTTGCCCCCGGCTTCGCCCGCCATTATTCATTGACTCCAGGATTTTTAAGAAAATTACACTGGTAGATTATTAAAAATGTTCGTGGTTCAGAGCTATGAAAATTGTAAGTAAAAATAAAATTAGAATATTTGTTCATTGTGTTCATTTCACTTAGGCCTTATATAATAAAGAAACGGTTTTCCTTCCTAATTTTGTAGTCGTCATAAAAGTTTAGACTGCGAGAGACGAACATCGCCGAGTATACCCGATGTCTCACGAAGCGGGCGAGCAAGCACGCTATTTAGGGCCGTTGAATTGTATAAGAGTAGATAAGCAAAGGAGAGGCTTCTTTAAATAGTTATGACGGGGATTTAGGTGAAGAATGGTTGGAGCTTATTAAAAGGATGTTTGGTAAAAGCCATGTGGTTAAGTTCCCTCCAGTGCCTACAAGACATTTGGAGAGCAAGGATTATAGTCTTCCAAGAGAATGGATCAACAAGCACGGGAGATATACAGGGGTCATGGTAGAATCTTGTGAAGCAGCGGATCGAGAAGACATCCTCACGCCGGCGGCTACAACTTCCAATCAGTCCACCTGAGGAAGGTCCGGAGGCCAGACTGAAACGTTGTGGTTATGTAAGTTTGTTTTTAATCAAGGTCCACTTTTCTATTTTTCGACATATTCTTTTATATTTATGTATAAATGGAAACAGAACCATAATATCAATTTTAATTGTTAATAATCAGGGCCCGGATTCTGATGACTTAAAAATGTTTGCAAAATGACCTACAAAATGACCTCAAATTTTAAAGAAAATGACTTAATAATTATAAAAAAATGACCTAAAACTGATATTTTATTTATAAAAAATTATTATTGTACACACAAAGTTATAGACTAGTTTGTACATAATTGTAAAAACTGTAATGTTGTGAATGTATTTTTCTCACGGAAATTTATACTGGCACTTAGGCACTGGCGAGTCAAACTTCGGCATTTCCTTTTGCCGTCTGCCTGATTACATTGTTTATTGAAGGGAAACAGTAGTTTGCACTCTCAAATCCAAGCAGGTGGCAGACTCTGGTGCCAAGTCAATCTAATAACAATAGTTATATATATTTTGGAGTTGATTCTCATTTCCGACTGAAACATGACATCAATTCAACACCAGGTGTGCCCTTCTTGCATTAAATAGCACTTCAAAGACAGCACCGCTAGCGATGGAAAAAAGTTAATACACTCAATGTAAATACATGAAAATGACTAAATAAGGAAGCAAATGACACGAAAATGACGAAATAATGACGTATATTGAAATAAATGCCCTAAAAATATAAAATTGCATAAAATGACCTAATAAAAATGCATTTCTATAATCTAGAGGCCATGATTAGGATTTATCTACAAGTAGGCAATGTCTATGCAGCATCAATAAAAAGATGACATGTTATTAGAATCTGGGCCCTGTTAATAATGATAAGAGAATTTTTGTTGATTTTTTAAATAAGTTTTCTCTCACCCGAAACTTGTAAAATAAGTATAAAAAGTTAACCCTTGGCCACCTTTGGCTCACCTATGTTATAAAAGCACACCAACACTTCAGTTTGAAAACTCACAACTTTATTGATTCCTTCTGAGAATAAACTACCTGAGATTCTTAAGGAGGTTTGTTTCTGTTAATGTCAACAGCATTTATGTTTGATGTTTTCACAATATTTTGGATTCCTCGTGAACAGCGAGAACTCCATCAGCTTCAGACGATAAGATCGATATGTAGGCAGTTCCATCACTGCCAACGGTAACAGACTTTCCTGTGCAGGTATTATTAACCTTGGCGCCAGATATGACATCACAGTACGTACCAGCAGGTAGACATGTCTGAAACAAATAATAATAATAATAATAATAATAATAATAATAATAATAATAATAAATCAGGTAAGCTGATGTAACAAAGAACTTGAATGCTTTTTTTAATAAGTGATAATTGCAATATGATATGCAGAAAATAAGTTATATTTTTAATCAATTTCCGAGTTAAGCTCCAGATCGATTCATTAAGCAGGGTTTACGGAAGAACAATGGTCTAGTTTGATAAGCATATTTGAAGGAATATGTGAGTAGTGTTATTTGTCAAAGCTAACTGTATTACAACTTCCAAAGCCATATATGAACACTGTAAAACAATATGTTGTCGTGAGAACTGATTTGCATTTGTTAAATTCTTTCTAATATATTACCATAAAACAGGCACTCAATTGGGCATTACTCCGGTACCGTTCAACCAATTTGGTCCAATATCAATAGGCTTCTTCCCATGGACGTTATAAATGCATATACCACATTTCATGAAAACCAGATGAAGTGCATTTGAGTTGTTCCCCGGAGGAATCTGTGCCCAGGATTTTATGTCCTGAAAAATCCATCGATTGCAACCGGGTTTGATCCCACAACCCTTGGATCTAGAGGTGGCAAACTACCTCTACACCACTGCTGCTGACAAAGTTGGAGAATGACTGAACACAGATGTAGGTGAAGGGGGGGGGGGCAATCAGGGGAAAGAAAACTGAAGGGTGTAAAGTGAAGGTGCTATTGGTCAGGAAGTAGACTGCCATTCACCATTTCAAAACTACTCATTATATTATCTCTCAAGTACATACAAACAAATGCAGCTATAAAGACTAACCTGCAAGTTCTGCATGAGGTGAGTGTTGTATTGATCATTGAACGCAATAAAGCCTTTATTTCCACGGCAGAAAGAAATCTGTTTGTCCTCGTTGTCCCACCAATTTCTCACATCAGTACCTGCAGAAACATCAACATTACTTAACTTCTTGTAGGAAGTTCTAGAAATATGAAAACACAGAACGGAATTTCACTAGAGATATAAAACTGACCTGAACATGTTCCGAAAAATTTGTTCTCATCCTCACCAAACTCCAACTATTGGATGTGCGATCTGTGCACCCTCCTGTGGATTTCTTATGAACTTGTGCAGCTGGATATATTACGAGGTGCATCCATATAGTAAGTTTCCCTGGGACTGTTTACAGAAACAAAAGATAATTTCAAGGAAATATTTATTGCAACAAACACAGCCAGTGTTCAGCTACAGTGTGTCCCACGCAAGAGTTGGCCAATGACGCGGGATCCTGCGGCGCGGCGGGCACAGCTCCAACTCCCGAGCGATCGGGTGAAATATCTACGCTAATGAAGCCGCGATCTGTGTTTTGATTCAGGTTCTCACATTTACAGTTAAAATCACAATGAAAATAAACACGTACCTCATCACAAGAGATGTTGGAAATGTTCTCCTCTCGCATCCACACAACACTGACACCATTTTAGGAAATTTTCTTTCACGCGCATAAGTTCAGCTTCCGAGACAGAGTTCATTTCTCTTGTGATAGGCCTATGTGATATTGTCTTTAAGTTCTTCTAACAGTATGTGAATATTATTTATGGAGAAACTTGAAAACTAAAGTGTATAGGTCAACTTCCCGTACATTAAAAAGGAAACGGGTGAAATATCTATGCTAATAAAGCCCGCTGTTGGTGTAATGGTTCAGGTTCTCACAAAGAAAAACATATGTGATTTATTACATCATCTTGCAAGGACGCAAGACGTCGGTTTGTAGCAAAATTCCCAGGTGTACGTCCTCCAAGCAGAGAAGCCGTGCGAAAACTTGTAAGCAAACTTCGGGAAACGGGTTCGATTCTCGATAGTAAACGAGGGACCAAGCGGCGCGTACTTACTGAACAGAAATTAGATCAAACCCACACACATTAGAAGAACTTAAAGACAATATCAGAAGAGAAATTAATTCTATCTCAGAAGCTGAACTTATGCGCGTGAAAGAAAATTTCTTAAAAAGGTTTCAATGTTGTGTGGATGCAAGAGGAGGACATTTCCAACATCTCTTATGATGAGGTACGTGGTTATTTTCATTGTAATTCCAACTGTAAATGTGAGAACCTGAATCATAACACCGATCGCGGCTTCATTAGCGTAGATATTTCACTCGATCGCTCGGGAGTTGGAGCTGTGCCCGCCGCACCGCAGGAACCCGCGTCATTGGCCAACTCTTGTGTGGGACACACTGTATTTTTAAACATATTCACCACCGGAAATGAAACATTTGTCTTACCATAGTACCAACCTTTAAATACCTGTGTCATAGAAGTGTGCCACCTGGGATTTGAACCACTGTGTGACAAAACATCTCCTCCTCTCTATCATTCCCTGTCATTTCTTTAGCTGTAGGAAAAGAAGTAAATCACTGGGAGCGAGGGCCAGGCTTTAGGGTGAATGTTTAAACACCTCCCAGCCAAACGTCTGCAGGAGAGTTGCTAGGAGGTGTTTAAAACATCCATCCTACAGCCCGGACTTTGCTCCCAGTGATTTCCATCTTTTCCTACACCTAAAGAAATGACAGGGAATGACAGAGAGGTGAAGAGATGGTTCAAATCTATGGCAGCAGGCTTCTAGGACACAGGTGCTCAAAAGTTGGTTCCACAGTATGACAAATGTTTCACTTCCAGTGACCACATGTTCAAAAATAGTTGAACACTTGGTGTGTCTGTTGGAATATTAATGTCCATAAAAAATGTGTTTTGTTTCTGTAAATGGCCACAGGGAAACCTCGTATAAGCTGTGCTGCTGAATTGCTCACATTCGGAAGTGTGAAGAATGAATTTCTACAGATCAGTGTTCAAAGTGACATGGTATGCTCCAGTATGCATTACAAACACTGAAATAAATGATTAGTGGCATACCACCCCTGGAGTTGATTTCAGTTGACACCGGTATCATTTTCGTAGTAGGCCTACATCTATTTGAACAAACTGATGAACAAATTGCCATATTCTTTTTTGAAGCAAACATGTAAAGCAAACGTGCTGTGGCTATACACCAACTGAGTTAGGAGTTACCGGTAATTTGTTGGTTATGAATGACGATGGTCTTCAAAACTAGTTCAGGTATTTATACAAAAAGTGAAGTATACATGCTAGACCTAACTCAATATTATATCCTGTATAATATATCTTCACTGTGTAAACTTCCAATATATTTTTGAATAAAGTTCTTTGTTTGCCAAAATCGCTCCCCAACAGCAGCTCACATGAGGTCTAAGAGGCCTAATTTGCAATTTGCATCCAGTTAGCATTTATAAATGAGGAGTGTTTGTTCAAAACGCGTTAAGTCCATCTCCAATCGTAATGTAGTTTTTTGCGGATTCGCATTCTCTGAGGTGTTCTGCATGATACTTCATAACATTTTTGTTTCAATTCGCAATTTTCCCCGTTAAAATTGAGCCTGAAATATGGGGTTTGATGCAAAAAGCGTTCAGTCCAGAACTTGGTTCGGTGCAAATTACGTTTAGTCCACATTTTATACACAATCACTTGCGAAGCAGGTGATGCGTTGAACTTTTACGACGTCTATTGTTTCAGGTGTTCTTCTAATGTAAGCGGCATTCACCAGACGCAGAAAAGGATGTCATTAGCGGTCAATAATAATAGAAGAGGAGCATGGATTTTCCATGATTTAACATGCTTTAAAAACAAATTGTTTAAATTTTGCCAATTTGGTACTTCGGCAATAGTTCACTTTGTATTAGTGCGATCAGATGTGATTGTAATTCTTAAATAAAATACTAACTTTCATCTTTTTAAATGATTATTGTTATAGTGTTGGGTCAAAAAGCATTAAGTCCATTACTTTCGAAACTTTATCAATAAAAGATGTAAATGAAAAGAATGATTTGACACACCCAATACATTTAACTTTATATTAATTACTGATTCTGATCAGAAATTCCTGAAAAATCATTATTTGTGGACTAAACGCGTTTTGGATCGACGCTCCTCAAATCATTTATGAAAGTATTGTTAAACTTTAGCTTAGATGTTACTTGTAATCTATGAATGGTGTAATGTAAATTAAAGTGAAGGAATAGCAACAAATACACTGTGCGCCTGCTCACGTAACATTTCAGATCATGCCTGCTCTCGGGTTAAATCACATAACAAACCAATCCCTTTTGACGATACATCAAATAATCTAACTCACCGGCCACTACGTTGCGGAACTCCACCATATTGTAGATCTGCCTCCAGCGATGTTCACATACCCATCCATTTCCACAGGTACCATCAGAGTTGATGGACGGGGACATAATGCTTCCGTCTTCGTTCTGAGGAGGTCCTTGGTCAGAGTTCTCAAATGTGAAGCTGGACATGATGCGAGGATAGCCATAAGGATAAGCAAGCATGAATGCCACTGCCATCTGTGAAGGAGAATTCATATATAATGTACACAGCTAACAAAAATAAACGAAAAACTCTGCATAAATGAATGAAAATAAATCATTCAGTACAAGAAACAGACTGATATCTAGAAATTGAAGAGAGTTTTTTCAAAAGCCGATATCTACATAAAGTATAGTTTTGAGACATCTGATTTTGATAGAACACCTTAACCATAGATATCGGATTTCTACCATTTCTGAGTGGAACGGATGTCAGCATATGAAAGCTGCTGCCTTTCCAATGGTTATACTGCTACTTAAACTATACAAAACAATATACATATCAATTTCGTCAAAACCTGCAGTTATCGGCTTTTGAAAAAACGCTCCTCAATTAGAGTTGGATTATTCCCACAAAGTCTCTGGCCTTGAAGACTAACCCAGCCAGCGAGCTTCTCGTTACGTCTCGTTACCAAGATGCGCTAATTCGGTGCGCGTAAGATCAGTAAGCTACCGCTGGGCAGAGAGTGAACATCATGCAGCATGTCGCCAGTCGTAGAAAATACTATAATAGTTGAGTGGAGGGAAAATGCCGCTGCGAGAGAGACAGGCAACACGTGGAGTGGGATAGGAGAGCTAAGCCAATCAGGGTGCAGCTACCTCCCCTACGCAGGAACTCTACGAGCGGTGAGACTCGCTCCTAAGGTATATATGTAAAAACCCAGAGACGTTGTGGAGGTAATCCTACTCTACAATATGTAATTTGTTACAAGTCGAAAATCTAAATATCTGAATACACAGGTGTCTCACAAATCTTGTGCACCTCAAACGACGTTTGTGTTTGCAATGATATTGAAAATATTTTTCTTGGAAGTTATTTTACCACAAGGGGCTAACATAAGCACGGCCGTTTGATTCATGTCCCTGCATTATTTTACAAGATACAAGTGGTGTCAACATTTTTCAAAGAGCACCAAGTCCACTGAATTATGTTCTTTATGACTACTAAAAACTGTATGTACAGAACTTCTGTTTGTGGAAGTATATATTTTCTTAATTAAAATGTTCTTATGCTACATATCTGTCCGCCGGCGTGGTCTTGTGGTTAGCGTCGCTGACTACAGATCCGTCGGCCCGGGTTCGATTCCCGGTACCTCCTCGGATTTTTCTGAGGTAGGGAGGTCTGGTAGGGGTGCACTCAGCCTCGTGATTCAAATTGAGGAGCTACTTGATAGAGAAGTAGCGGCTCCGGCCAAGAAAACCACAATTAACGGCCGTGGGTGTCGGCATGCTGACCACATGCCCCCCAATCCTGCCATCTGCCTACGGGAGATGACGCAGCGGTCGGGTGGTAGGCCAAGTCCCTCCAGGGATGTAGCGCCACGGAGTTTAGTTTAGTTTATGCTACATATCTGAACCTAATTTTGCACACAAGAAGACTTGCTTATAACTACCTTTCAAAAAAATATTTCAAATAAAAGTTTTGGCTTCTAATTTAACCACCTCATGTACGAAATAAAAAGCTCTCAGTTTTCTCAGTATCTCTGGTCTCCCCATACATGCTTTAACTTATATGACTTAACTTACGTCCAGCCTTCGAGCCACTCAGTCTTGCTAGATCAACTGCATTCATTGAATTTTGTACAGTCGCACATTGTTGTACCTAGTCAGTTTACAATGGGGATAGTTAGCTTGAAATTTGAAATTTTGTGACGAGATAATTTTGCTGCTTATTATATGGACGTGAGACATGGCCACTTACTGGTCAAGAAGAACATAATCTGAGAGTTCGAAAACAGGGTGCTTAGGAAAAAATTTGGGCTTAAGAGAGATGAAAATGGGGTCTGGAGAAAACTGCATAATGGCGAGCTTCATAACCTGTACTCTTCACCAGATATAGTAAATGTAATTAAGTCACGGAGGATGAAATGGACTGGTCATGGGGGAGGAAAGACATACCTAAAAAATATATTGACTGGGAGACCCAAAGGGAAAAGATCATTTGGAAGACCTAGACATAGATGGGAGGACAATGTTAGGAACAGTGACTTCTGGCTGGAAACAATTAAAACTTTAAAACTGACATGACAACTGCGACTGTTTACTCTTCACAGGCACTTATTTTTAATGCGAATCTTTCTCCGAAGAAGGACACGATAGGATGTCCAAAATGTTAGAAGACACTAAAAACATGAAGCAGCCCAACCCAGATAGCCAGTGCAATCAGTTTATGTATAACACCGGCCATTGAAGCCTGCGAGCTAATTTAACGTTAGGATGGATTTAAGGGAAGTAGGATTTGCAAGGGATGGTTGGATGGAGTTAGCACAGAATAGGGTTGAATGGTGGGCTCATGTAAGCGTGGCAATGAACCTTCGAGTTCCATAAAATAGATAATATTATTTTAGCTTGCTTAGGAATTCTCTATTGCCATTGAGTAAGTGAGTAAGTAAGTGTAAGCTAAATGGTTGGAGTAGAGGTACCTTGTATAGCTTGGGAGACTTGTATGTGAGTATAGTGCTGCCACCTGGTCCATGTCCTCTCTGGTTGTCATGGTTATCCACAAACACGACTGCGTCTTCATCAGGGAGGAAGCCCCAGCCAGTTCCTGTACATTTCACATCAAAAACTCTTTCAGCATTCCTAGTTGGAATAATCCTTCCTATTATTGTATATTACCAGGGCCCGGATTCTAATGGCATGTCATTTTTATTGATGCTGCATAGACATTGCCAACTTGCAGATAAATCCTAATCATGGCCTCTAGATTATAGAAATGCATTTTTATTAGGTCATTTTTTGTCATTTCATATTTTTAGGGCATTTATTTCAATTTTAGGTAATTATTTTGTCATTTTCGTGTCATTTGCTTCCTTATTTAGTCATTCTCATGTATTTACATTGAGTGTATTAACTATTTTTTCGTCGCTAGCGGTGCTGTCTTTGAAGTGTTGTTTGTTTAATGCAAGAAGGAAAAATTCGATGTTCAAGTGTTGACATATCTCAGTCGGAAGTGAGAATCAAAGAAACGCCAACATTTTGTATTATATTGCTATTATTATTAGATTGACTTGGCACCAGAGTCTGCCACCTGCTTGGATTTCAGAGTGCAAACTACTGTTTACCCTCAATAAACAACAATATAATCCGGCAGACAACAAAATGAAATGCCGAATTTTTATTCACAAGTGCCTTAGTGCCAGTATAAATTTCCGTGAGAAAAGAACATTCACAACATTACAGTTATTTACAGTTTTTACAATTATGTACAAACTAGTCTATAACTTTGTGTGTAAAATAATAATTTTTTATAAATTAAATAAAATATCAGTTTTTAGGTCATTTTTTGTAATTAATAAGTCATTTTCTTTAAAATTTAGGGTCATCTTATAGGTCATTTTTCAAACAATTTTAGGTCATCAGAATCCGGGCCCTGTATATTACTATATTTAATTGTAATACAATTTTTATATTCATATATTTATGTACAGACGAGTGCATGGAAACTTCCGATATAATGAGCAGTGGTTTATGCTGGTAAGGAAATACATAACTGGCTTCACCATGTGCACTCACCACCGCTGTGTTGATCTTTTCACATTGGCGGATAAGCAGCAGAGGCTAACCCTCCACTTAATGTGTGTCTTATTCCCCTCACTCCTTCTCTCCTAAACCTGAAACCGATCTTGTTCATAGGTTAATGCTTGAGTGTCAAATCAAACCAATACAAGTTAGACTCAGCCATGGGCTGGTCTACACATTAGCTGTGACATGCTTTCGGTCACTCAAATGAACCCCCATTAAAGTAGCGACTTCAGTCACGGAAACCATCATTATGTTAACTGTTTTCTTGGCAGTCCGGCACGGGTTTATATATTGTGTGAGAAATTGAGTCTCTCAAATACATTTAGATTTTAAATTCTACAGACCACGAAAATCAGAATTTAGCAAACTAATTGGGTTCACTATTATGCAGTCGTTTATAACCACATAACAAATGCTCACAAATAACATATGTCGATTTCACTGAATATATAACAACACTGCATTACAGGTTATAATAATACAGCACAGTGAAACCACCTTCAAGCTGTAAACAGTACATTAATACCAACACATAAATAGTAAGGAGTGTTTAAAATGAAATATAGGCTACTGGTATTAATTTTAATTGTACATTTAATATTAATTTCAGCTTCAAAGTAGACCATATTCGCTAGGATTTAACTTTTGTTTCATTGTTATGAACTGTTCATTGAATGAATCGCCTAAGGGGCTTTGGATTGAGGTATCAAAACTGAACATTCTGTTCGACTTTAAGATATAACAATTGAATTCTAATATTTTAACTGAAATATGTAATTCAACTGTATGTAAATTAGTTAAAGAAAGTGCAATAAAGATACAATCTTCTCAAGTCAAGTATCTGTTAAGAAAGGTTTAGAAGAGTATTTTTAAGTATGTGTGTGTTTTTTTGTTTGTTTTATCCACAATACATAATACAGACTTTCCATCTTGGGAGGAATTAATAGCCCAATAATATGTCAATATGCAGTTTTGTTATATCAACCTAGGGACAAGTAAAATCATTCCAGGCTGTTTGATGCCAAATGATTGATGTTTCAGACATATGTAAACAGCACTTACCAAAATTTCTCAGCCATTTGATGGCATTGTTTCCTCTGAATGCATTTCCAATTTCTGAGCTGTATTTAAACTCCGTCACTCGTCCTAATCCAGTGTACTCTGTGCTGTGGATTCCTTCTCCCCCTGCAAACAAAACAAACATTTTGTATGTTTCTATGACATCACCAGAGGTAAGAATTAATGGCGAACCACAAAAATGGAAATATTTTTAATTTAATTTGAAGTCTATTGCATCAATTAACCCTTTCACTGCTAACATATTATCAGCTGTGCAAACTGGTGGTCCTGAATTAATTTGCAAATTTCTTTTGTAATCATAAATGGACAAACAAACGGAAATAATTTGTCAATTTCCTCAGAAACAAGAGTACAGCAGGTATTTCTTAAAGTATTGACATTTAGGTCAATTTATACATTTTTTTGTACATGTTTTCTCATCAACATGTTACTTTTGTCTGGTCCCCATGAATGAAACTTATTAATTTACTTACTCATTTATGTGTTAAAGTTAGGGTGGCCATTTCTAAAATGTCAGAAAGGAGGACACACTTCTTTGGTAATCTAGCATAGTATAAAACTTCAGGCATGGACTGCAGATATTAGGCCTACATGGTATAATCCTGACTAATTTCAGACTTAATAATAACTGCATTTATGTAAAATAAATGATTATACATTGCAAAAAGCGATTTTCATCTCTATTTATATTTTTGTCCTTTCTTTGCCATCCGCAGGAGGTTTTTGTTGGTCAGGAATTCCTTATACATGGAATTATACTCTTCTGAGAACAAATTTTATTAATACGCTTTACCGATCCATCAGAGAATCGAAAAGGTGGACAAATCAACTTCAGCATAAAGCCACGCCGGATGGAGGACTGCTTAGCAAAACGCCTTACATTCCGACCAAAAGCCGGACCTCAGGCCACCCTGGTTAAAGTACATAACCTTTTTTACACAAACTGTGTTACAGCGTACCCCCTTTTTATACAGTAGATTGAGTAATAATGTGATAAAACAGTTTGTTACATAAGAAAATTCACTTTTAAGTTTTCTGTTTTATATAGTACATAACACTGCTGTCTCCCTTTCAAAACAGATAGCTAAGGTAATACTGTATACAGATTAACAGGTTTTACCCAAATCAATGACTTCTTGGTAGAAGAAAGGCCTGGTATTGTTGCTGAGGGACTTCACTTGACTGTAGATGTAGCCTAGGTCAGTCGGTGACATATGTTTAGCTGCGTCAACCCTGCAAACCCAAGAAGGCCCTTGTTCAGAAATGTGACAATTCTACAAGTGACAGGCTCCATAAGTTATTTCTGTTATCATTCTTTTTATGTATCAGAGTGGTATCAATCAGACAAATATGTGGACCCCTCACTATGACATTTTTTTATGTTAAAATCGGCAAGAACCAATATTATACTCATAACAGTATATATCTTTGGGAAGAACATAATCTGAGTGAGTTCAAAAACAGGGTGCTTAGGAAAATATTTGGGCCTAAGAGAGAAGAAAATGGGGACTGGAGAAAACTGCGTAATGATGGGTAGGCTAATTAAATCACAGAGGATGAAATGGGCTGGACATGTTGCATGCATGGCTGAGGAAAGATATATCGCAGAAGTATTGACTGGGAGAACCGAAGGGAAAAGACTATGCGGAAGACCTAGACGTAGGTGAGAGGACAATATTACCATCGAATCGGGGAAAGTAGGACTTGCAAGGGATGATTGGATGGAGTTAGCACAGAATAGGGTTGAATAGCGGGCTCAGGTAAGCGCGGCAATGAACCTTAAGAGTTCCATAAAATAGATAATATTCCTTTAGCTTGATGAGTAATTGTCTATTGCCACTGAATAAGTAAGTAAGTATTACAGTCATATAAACACACTGTGTTATCGACATCGTCAGCATTTCTTGAAACATAATATAATTGAAATATATTTAAAATTACCAATTACAAAATGGGAACTTTGCAATTAAAAACTCTGTCATGTTATAAAAAGGACTATTCAGAAGACATCCAGAGGTAATCCTTTTAAAAGTTTGTCCAATGCACAGAAATATGTGAAAAGGCATTTTGTTGGCTACTTTGATTGCCATGCACTCATAGTTATTTGTCTTACTCAGGTGGCATCAGGGGCGGATCCACGGGGGGGGGGGGGGAATGGGGGAAATTCCCCCCCCCCAAATTTGTAACATTAAGCACAAATTATTCAAAATTTATTAGAACATAACCCAAATACTTAAATTAAAGCAACGACATTGATTATTTTTTAAATACGGTACCTTTGTAAGAAAATGCTGAAATGTTCATTTTGTTTTCAATTGTGTACTGGAAATAATTAATTTTTATGAGTAAAAACTTCCCTCTCTACTTCGGTTCCCCCCCCCCCAAAATGTCTCTCTGGATCCGCCCCTGGGTGGCATAACTATATATATTAAAAATAAGTGTAACCAAATTAGTCAAGTACTGAAATCTACACTTGGAAGCCCCCCTGTTACAAGAGAGAACTCGCCATTTCAGGTGATAGGAATTAAACCCTGAGTAAAGGTAATTCACCTGAATCCTGCCACGCCGATGTCAACAAGTTTGTCCAGAAAATCAATCAGCTTCCTGCGCACAGAATCTCTTCCTTGATCTAAGTCATGAAGTCCAACAAGTTCACAGTTACGAACCTGCAGAGAGAACAAAAAAGTGTAAATGTCTGTTACAGTAACAAGTACAATATTCTATACAATAATAAACTAAACTAAACTATGTGGTGCTACATCCCTGAAATGACTAACTCAGGTAGCATACCACCCAACTGCTGCACTGGATTGGGATGTATGTGGTCAGCATGCCGACACCCATGGTGGTTGCCATAACAAAAAGACGCTACTTCTCTATCAAGTAGCTCCCCAGTTTGAGTCACAAGGCTGAGTGCACCCCATTCCAGATCTTCCTACATCTGAGGAGGTACCAGGGATTGAACCCAGGACTGCGGATCCACAACCAACGGTGCTAACCACGAGACCATGCAGGCGGTCAATCCTATATTAATACAGTGAATGCCGCTTAATGTAATTAATCAAGTAATGTTATCACCTTTATGAAGTCCCATACAGATTAATACTGATACTGTACATTGAAAAAATTCTGTTTATTGTCAACAAAGATTCAGTTTATGTTATCACATTTTCCTTTTTGCAGATTATTTCCAAGTAGGCCTACTGTACGTCATTCTAAATTTCAATTTTAAGGGTTTTGTTTCTAATTCAACTGTATTATGTTGTACTGGAGGTAGCAATTATTCTGTTCCCAGCTCACAGGATGACCAGTTCGAAGGGGTGGCATTACTTAACTTTCTCTTTTAATCAATAAAACATGTTTCACCCCACAGTTACACTGTAGCTTTTGATTTATGAAGATAAGTGTTGACATGCGGTGATGGCTAGTGTAAAATGAAAAGAATTTAACAGATAGGCGTTAGATGTTTTGCTACTCTGTGTTTACTTCCAAAACTGCTCGTAACTCGTAACTGAGTATGGAGTATTGGTTAATGGACTCCTAAAGGGAAGTAAAAACAATAAAAACTTTGTTACTGGTTGAAAAAATAGTTGCTTGCAGTCTATTACTGTATTATGAGTGGTTCAATGATTCACAGTTACGTATTATTTTATGAATAACAGTTTTCAATTCTGTTTTATGATATATTATCTTATATATGAATAAATAACCTTCATTTAATTCCTTCGGCTACCGTTATCAATCGGTTAATATTAGGGCTGTACTGATTAATCGGCTCGATTAATCGATTAAACATTTAATCGTGGATCAATTACATTTTCCGACTAATCAGTTTAGTCTAATTCAGAAAAACTTTTTCGAGAAATGGGTAAAATTACGAAAACCCTTTCTCTCGCTTCTCCAGCCTTGGCACATCATGTGTCATTCAGCCTATTGTGTCCAAACAATTCCCGTTATTCAGAAACCTGAAGGGTAGTTTATTCAACAAACTAGTGTCTCTCAAGTCTTGGCTGAAAAAGTAACCGGAAATGTAAGTTTTCTATATATTTTTTCACAAGTTAACTAATAATGGTATTCATTAACTCAGGATTTCTTCTGATTATCTGTAGTGTAGTAGTTATTAAAGGTGTAAAACAATATTAAAATGTACACTTTGATTCCGTTTAAAATACCGACCTGTTTGTCGATTAATCAGTTGATTAATCGATCAAAGTTGAGCGCTAACTCTATTAGAAATTTTAATCGATTTTCAGCCCTAGTTAATATTATCAGAATAGCTGCATCCTGAAGTGATCACAATAAGCGGCGTGCACTGTACTAATACATAAGATATGTTAAGTTATGAGTACATTAATTTTAAAATAGTAACTAAATAGTAAGCTATAACATAAGAGAAGAGGGCATAAATAATGACTAGGGACCGGATTCTTAGGTTTTTACCTATTTTTTTCCTTACTTCCAAAACAAAAAGCGGTCATACACTTTTTCGAATCATGTCCACAGGATTCACCCACATTAATTCTGTGGCACCTAAAAATACCTAAATGGGGTATAAAAACCTAAATGTACCTAAACGGTGTATAAAACCTAAAATATCTAATTTAGGCTACTTTTTTGTCTTTTTTGTTTGTCAGTTGATAAATCGATAGTTTGCGGAGAGACAATTTTTGTCGGGTTGAAATTAATACCACCAGCGTTTCGTCTAACCCAATGTCGTCTAGGATGACAGTATCAAGAGAGGAAGTGTATATTCCTTTTAAAATATTCGTACGAACAACCATTGTTGACGTCATGTGAGGTTGAAAGGACATTTTCTGCCTTCAAATGTACCGTATTCTAGATAACAGGAAGAACTTCACAGTTGAGAATCTTGAAAGATATTTAGTGATTTACTGTAACCAGGAAATGTGAGACATCTTATTTTCCCTACTTCTTTTGATTGTTTATGCTTTCTTTCTTCAGTTGTATAATATTGACATAAAGCAAGTTTACACAAATTTAAGTCAATTTTGTTAAGTTAAACTTTACAAGTATTATGTATTGAATCCTATGTAGCACATTGAAATTCATTAAACCAATTATTCTACCCGAAAAGGATATTTTGGACAAAAACCTAAATAAAACTATTTCACCTAATGGAAAACCTAAAACAGTGATTTAAAAACCTAAAAATCCGGTCCCTAATAATGGCATTTGTATTTACTACATATCATAACCTAATGCAGCAGGCTAGATTCAGGCTACAGCCTCCCTGAGTTATCAGCCATACTGTCTCAGAAGCTTCAGTTTCAGACTTACATTATTAGCATCGACGTAATTGTTGATTGCACAAGGAGTATGAAAGTCATCAGGTCCGTAAGGTACAGCGGGGTAAAGCAAATTGGCAGGGTCAGCTGTACTCCCTCCTACTCCGTGCGCACTTGGGTGGTCCCCTGACATGTGGTTGAGCACAACATCCACGTAGATCCTGAAAACAAGTTTTATAGAGAGGATATTTTTTATAATTAAGGTCATGTAAATTTCTCCTGATTATTATAAATGATATACACAAATAATCGAAAAAACTGATAATCCAAATGTTAGAATTATTAGGTAGGCCTACTATTCTAGCTTCATGTTGTTATGGGCTACATAATCTATTATGATTTTAATAGCCTGTAAATGCTACTAAATTTCTCATAATACTTGTTATATTTCCTTTCTTTATTCTTTATTTGTCCAAAGTTTTACACAATACAGGTGACATCGTCATACAGGGCCGTCCATACAGACATGATGGCTACTGGGCAAAAGATTCTGACGTCATTGTGAGCTTTTAGTTGCGAGTTTTACACCAACAAAAGGAAACGCATATGACAATGCCTATGAAACTCACCTCTCAACAAGAATCGTAACGCATCAAGTACGAGGGTAGTCCATAAAGTAAGTTTCCCTGGGGCTGCTTACAGAAACAAAACACAATATCATGGAAACATTTATTGCAACAGACACAGCAAGTGTTAGCTATTTTTCAACATATTCGCCACCGGAATTGGGACATTTTTCATTCTGTGGAACCAATGTTTGAATACCTGTGTCGGAGAAGTCTACCGCCTGGGATTTGAACCACTGTGTGACATCTATCTCCGCCTGTCTGTCAATCTCTGTCATTTCTTGAGGTGTAGGAAAAGATAGAAATCACTGGGAGTGGTGTCTGGGCTATAGGGTGAATGTTTAAACACCTCCAAGTCTAACTCCTGCAGGAGAAGTTATGTCATATGCAGTACTCTGAGGCAGACCATTAAGGGCAATCAGTCATAGGAGAGAGGTTCCATCTGTTGGTGTGAAATGAATCTGGCTTAGCTCAGATGGTAGAGCATTGGCACGGATAGCTAAAGATCCTGGGTTCAAATCCCAGTGTCAGAAGAATTTTTTGCACTATTGAGATCAAGTATCAATGATAATGTAAAAGTCATTCTTTTTCCTTTTAGGTCATTTTTAATTAATTTTAAATTCATAAAGTATTCTTTAGCCCATCAAGATCTGGGCCTTAGTGATGATATATAGCCTTTTGCCATGACATCTAGAGGCTCCATGGTGAACTATATTGAAAAATAACTGTGCTAAATATGAATTAGACTTCATGCGTGTCACGCGCAGATAAATCCGTATTCAGCTCATAAAGTAACTTGAAGAGAGTTTACCTGACTCCAGCATTGTTGCAGCGCTCAACCATGTTCCTGAATTGCTCCTCGTCTCCAGATCGGCTGGTGATGTTGTACGATATGACTTGATATCGTTCCCACCATGGCCTGCTTGGAGTTGTTACTACTAGATTCTCATGCACGGGAGACACCTGGATGAAATTAAAACAACACTTCCGTTACAAACAACAAAACCTCTCCTCTACAGAATCTGACTGACTATCATTAATGAATTTCATTTCGGTAGACTGTTGGTAGAGCGCTCACCATATAATTCTGCCGAGCCGCACAAACCAATTTACGTGAAGACAGTGAAGTCACGCCTACTTCCCAACGTATCATCATTCCTCTCCCCGCATTTTATTGATTATTACCACGTGTTCCATCGGGGAATCACAGTCTTGGAATATCTCACTCGTTCTGCAAGGGCAGCCTTATTGAGTGTAGGAGTTTATTTTGTTGGCATTGGTGAATGAGTGTTTGTGCTGTGTTACAACTTATATTGTTGGTAGTTCTAAGTGCACCTCACATTGTTCAAAATGCCCCCTGTGCTAAGTAAATTACAGTTTAAAATTCTTGTCAAGCTGACAAGAAACCTCTCCCGTAGGATGTCTCAAGTGGACTGAAATCATCGACAAACTCCGTAAGCTTTCGGTGCATAGCTCCGCCTCCTAGACGTCCCGCGCATATCGCAGCATACTTATTCGGCATCACCTCTACTATTATTGCTGTTATTACAAGGGGCATACTGAAAGTCGGGGCAACATTATTTCACAACCTTAGTCTTTATTTATAAGTAAAATCAAGTATATTATCTCAATCTACAGACCTTTCTTTCATTTCTCCACATAGTCTCCGTTTTCTGCACACATGTTTCCCATCGTTTTGCAAGTTTGAAAATACCCTTGCGATAGAATTCCATTCCAGCTGCCCGTAGACACTGACGCACTGCTTGCCGAATATCTTCCAGTGTCCCGTAGTATTGGCCTCAGGGCAGAATTTAAGAGTATGCCACCTATAGGCTAAAGTCAATAGTTCATATTTGCTTAATACATTTGTTTTATACAAGAAAAGGATAGAGTTCATTGGTGTTTTCATCGTTTTAAAACATAAAGTTCATTTAGTTTAGATAAAACTACAATTTTAATGGTTTACATATTAAATTGTAATATAATCAAAATAGTTATCTACTTTTATTTTGTTACTTTTAAGATTCGTTAAAAATGAAATAGGTTTCGAAATTGATTAATTAATTTGTTCTTGGAGATCAGTGATCACGATTTTAAACGTTTTTAAATTTTAATGCTAATGACCATCTTTTGCTTAACTGAAGAACTGTGTTCAATTTGAATTAAGTTGTACTACACGGTGAAATGAAATTACACAAAATGTAGTTAATTACTGGTTTATTTGTTGAAAAATAGAGAAACTTTTGAACAAATTGCCAAATTCCCACCCCTGAAAATTTGCCGCTCTAGCCTGCAGCCTACTTAGCCTATTTGGAAATACGGCTCTGGTTGGCCTCGCATCTGATCCTTCACAAAACCGAAAAGGTGGTAGTCTGAGGGTGCCATGTCGGGGCTGTAGGGAGGATGTGGAAGGGTTTCCCACCCAAATCTCCTCATCTGCTCCATAGCGGCATGTGCAGTATGTGGACGTGCATTATCCTGCTGAAGGATGATCTTCTTTCCAGAACGTTTATCATGCAATGAATGATGGAGCTTCAAAAGTGTCTGGATGTAGCGGGCAACTGGAAGGGAATTCTATTGCAAGAGTGTTTTCAAACTTGCAGAACTATGGGAAACCTGTGTGCAAAAACAAAGGCGACTGTGTGGAAAAGTGAAAGAAAGATCTGTAGATTGAGATCACATACTTTGGAATGATAATTCTTTCACACTGGCCGTGTGTAGGCTAAGATGGACACGTGAAGTCAGAATGAAAAATTCAATGCCATAGCCGGGATTTGAACCAGGATCTTCGGCTCTCTGTGCAGATGCTCTAGCTCAGTTGGTTAGAGCATCGGCACGGAGAGCAGAAGATCCTGGTTCAAATCCCGGCTATGGCATTGAATTTTTCATTCTGACTTCACGTGTCCATCACATACTTTGTTTCACTTGCAAATAAAATTAAGGTTGTGAAAACATGTTGCTCAGAACTTTCTGTATGCCCCTCCTAGGAAAAAAAAAAAAAAAAAACTTTTAAAAATGCTGTGTCGATCTTTGGCTACAGCCAACAGATCAACTCCAAAAAATAGTCCATTTAACATTGTAGTAGTTTTGTAGTAGTAGATATCAATGTTAAATACATCCAAGCTGCTATACCACGTAGAATCGAAAATATTGATGGAAGTGACTCTTTTAAATGTGCTAAACATTTTTACCAAGAAAACTCCCGTTGCTGTTCTATTTCCTTCATAGAACAGAATTTTTTAAATGTTTATTTTCTATTAAAATTTAATTCTGAGACACTTATCAATGGAGAAATGAAAAAAACACGCTAATTTTAAGAACGTATCGCTCTTCCATCTAGTGGGAAATAACTCCATGACTTGCTGAACGCCATCTTTGTGGTGTCGAGCCCCAGCTTCTAATGCTCAGTAGATACCGGAAGTGATCTCCTTTTAAACGGCGCTCAGTTCAAGTGCAACATGCCAATACTAGGGAAATAAACATATAAACTTAACTGAGAAATGAGGTTGAAAAACCGTTGGCGAGTACAGTCGGTCAAATAAAAAACGTCGGGCGGTATTTGATTAAGTATCACGAACGAGCATATGCGCATGTACAGGAAGACTTAAGGTTAGGTTCACACACGCCTCTTGTCTATCCATGTATTTTCTTGATTATTTAGTCAGTTTTGTTCCAAAACAAACACGTATAGAAGGCTGTGGCTATATGCCTCAAATCCGCCATATTCTTGGTTGCAAATTGTTATAATATTAATAATTAATAGATTCGCGAGGAATATGTTTATTCAAGGAGCATTTTTTAAAGATTTTATTTTATAATACCGGTACTTGTAGTGCAAAATCAATAACTTACGCTCAGCATCTGCAACCGATCTTAGCATCGAAATACGCGTCCGGCCAGATCAACGTTTGCTATGAAAACTTCCGGTCGCATTATAGTAACGTTCCCACCTCTGAGCTTCTTTTCATAAATATGGAACCTTCTCGCTGCTTCAGAGACCGAAAAATGCAGGTCAATTACAGCCCTAACCACACTTTCTCTCACGTTAGCATTTGTATGTGGCGATGACACAAAGCAAAATGAATTATGACAATGCATTAAGTTGAATATCGTGTGTTGCGATTTCCGCGATGTTCATTTTTTCCCTCCTTGTTCATATTTTCCCTCCTGCCGCATGGCCTCATATGTTCCGAAAATGACCTGTATTTTGTGTTTTTTATAGGAAACTTGTGAACTAATGCGTCAAAACTTTAATTTTAGCAGCATACGAGTCCCGACGTTTTTTATTTGACCGACTGTACATAGGAATAAGAGGTTATGTAATAAAAACTGATTCCAATATATTTGAATTTAAAAGTTTAATTAATATTACTAGATCAGCTATTGGGGGGTACACCGTAACGTAGTGGTTGAGGCGTTGCGCTACAAACCGGAAGGTCGCGGGTTCGATCCCGATGAAGTCTGAGTTTTTCCGTTGGCTTACTCCTTCTGGTGGTACCATGGCCCTAGGATCAACTCAGCCCCTAACAGAAATGAATACCAGGAGTAATTCTGGGGGTAAAGGCGGCCGGTGCGTAAGGCTGACAACCTTACCACCTTCATGTGCCGAATGTCAAAAATCTGGGAGCCTCAACCTCCTGGACCTCCATAGGGAACAATTTACTTTAGATCAGGTATTAGAAGCTCATACTTTGCTTATATGAGGTACGGAGTCATTTCCTGGGGCTCTTCTCCAGGACCCGAAAAAGCCTTCAAAATCCAAAAAAAGAACAGTGAGGACAATTTGAGGAGTAAATCAGCAGACATCCTGTAGAGATCTGTTCAAAACATTAGGAATTCTACCCTTAGCGTGTATATACCGGGTGTTCAATTAATGTAATTAAATTGATATAAATAATCATCGTGCAAAAAATAGCATGCAATACTCGTGCCGTAAGCGCATAACGGATCTCGGAAATTGAAAAAACTCTGCCTCATTTTTTCAAACTCTTTCCTCGATCCGTATGCACCGCTTGCGGCACTTTTATCGCAATATACTATTCTTGTGTAAGAAGGTCTTTGTCATTTTCATATCTTTTACGCTTGGAATGCTAACGAGCGAATATCTGAACCTAAATAAAAAAGGGAGCTTTATTATAAGCAACTAACAATGAAGCTATATTTAAATTACAAAAAAGAGCTATAAGAATAATGATGAAAGCAAACAACACAGCCAGCTGCAGGCAATTATATAAAGATCTTCATATATTACCCTTCCCCTGTATCTACATATTAGAGACACTTATATTTGTAAAAACTAATCTTTCTTCATTCCAAACAAACTCAAAGGTACATTCCTATAATACGAGAAATAAAAATGATTTAGCGAGTATACCACATAAAACTAGCTTATTTGAGAAAAGCTTCACATATACAGGACTCAAATTATACAATGGTTTACCCCAATCCATTAAAGAAATACCTGCACTATGTAAATTTAAAAGAAAGGTATGTGAATTTCTTCACAGCCACTGTTTTTATTCAATGGATGAATTCTTTGACCACAATCATTCATAAGCAGTTTTATTTTTCAAAATTTTTTATTTATCTTGATTTCAGATAGCCTGCTAGAGGATTTGCGGCCGGATAAACCCACGAGTTCATATAGTGACAGTGTGAAACATGATATGGACCAAATGGCCTCATGTAGTGATGACTTATGGAAAAATGACTTAATCATTAAAATCTCCATGTACTGTAGAACTAGGACAGGTGTTGAATTATTCTGGTAATAGGGTCATGCAACAGTTAGGACTGGCTCAATCTTTCGGAGAGCGGCTTGGTTGACTCTGGTTCCCTGTTGCTAGGGTTTTGTAGGTGGAGTGAGCTCGCTAAGGCTGGAGGAACCTTCATCTACTTTTCCTGTTCTAAATTTTATACTTATTTATTTACCTTCATTATGTTACATTGTCATGTAATTATGAGTTACTATTTGAATACTACATTAACAGGTATTTATCCTATTCCTAATTATTAATTTTTATTACTAGAAGAGACATTCAGTATTTATAACCTATTGATATAAATAATTAAACAACAGGATAACTCAGCACCTTTGTATTTGTATTTGTATTTTTATTTTTATTTTTTGTATTTTTATTTTTTATAATTTTACTTATCTGAATTATAAAACTGGTACTTAGGCTATAAATTAATATAAGTCAATAATTTGCTAATATCTATATTTTATACTCTGTAAAGAAATTTTCATATTGTACATATTTCTTCAACTGTAAGTTTATATTTGTATTTGTAATTATATTGACGTGTCCCATAACATGCATATGTTCCGATGGACTTAATAAATCAAATCAAATCAAATGCCTAAGTATGAGGATGGTCGGCATGTGAACCCTGCGCACGGTAATTGTACATTCCTACACAGACATCAGTGGCGGACGCAGGGGGGGGGATAAGGGGTTACATCCCCCCCCCCCGAAATTTGAAAAAAGTACTCTACGTGGCCAGTTTTATATGTAAGGTAAAGTGATGCCTATACAGGCCATGGAGGCCCAGAGGGTTCCAGGAGGTTGAGGCTCCCAGATTTTGGACATTCGGCACATGAAGGTGGTAAGGTTGTCAGCCTTACGCACCGGCCGCCTTTACCCCCAGGATTGCTCCTGGTACTCATTTCTGTTGGAGGCTGAGTCGACCCCAGGGCCATGGTACCACCAGAAGGATTAGGTCAATTGAAAAATCTCAACAACCTCATCGGGAATCGAACCCGCGACCTTCCAAGTTGATTATTTTTTTTTAGTATTCCTTCTACCTATTCAAATCCCCCCCGAAAAAATTTCTGCGTCCGCCACTGACAGACATACCTGTACCCCTGCAAATCCTTTGGGCCCTAGAAAGCCCTCGCATTCAGTAGCGATGTCACTGAATTTCCACTCGAAAAGATGAACAATGGCGCTCCGGCCCGGAAGAATATTTGGATTTTTCTGAGCGGAGAGAAGGGTAGAAAGGATCAGCAGACAACACACAAGCTCCAAGTACCTCATCTTGTAAACAACTGAACGTAGGCTGCGCGTTACGTAGTAATCAGATATCCCGAACGCCCATCTCATCCGATATCATTTATCAAACCAAAATGTCCGCCCCAAACCTCTCTTCACAATGGATTATGGCATGGTCGTAGTTTGAAAGGACTGTTATTAATCACACGTGTGTCTTTTTAGACCATTCGCAAACATGATAGCAATAAATTATAGCCACAAATTTATTCTTTAAATCGCATCATACCGGTGCTAAATAGTCCTAATAATAGAGATGCAAGGTCAACTAGCGGTACGGAAATTATGCAACTGATGATCATTCCTCATAGTTTAATAATACATAATAATAATAATACATAATAATAATAATAACACATAATAATAATAATAATACATAATAATAATAATAATACATAATAATAATAATAATAATACATAATAATAATAATAATACATAATAATAATAATAATACATAATAATAATAATAATACATAATAATAATAATAATAATAATCCGGTCATGGAAACCATTAACGGCAGTGTGTGTCGGCATGCTGACCACATGCCCTCAATCCTGCAGTCTGCCTATGGCAGATGAAGCAGTGGTCTGGTGGTAGGACTTGTCCCTTCAGGGATGTAGCGCCACGGAATTAATATTAATAATAATAATAATAAGAAGAAGAAGAAGAAGAAGAAGAAGAAGAAGTGCATCCATAAAGTAAGTTTCCCTGGGGCAGTTTACAGAAACAAAACAATTTCATGGAAATGTTTATTGCAATAGATACTGCAAGTGTTCAGCTATTTTTCAAATTATTCGCCACCGGAATTGATACTTTTTTCATACCTTGGGACCAACTTTTGAATACCTGTGTCGTAGAAGTCTGCCACCTGGGATTTGAACCACTGTGTGACAACCATTTCCTCTTCTCTGTCATTCTATCATGGTTTTACGGGGAAGCGAGGGTGGGGGGGGGGAAGAAAACATAGCTAGCCCGCCAGTCTTTCTGCAGAGTTGTCAACCAAAGAAACCACATTTCAGCAGAATCTCGCATCAACAGCTAAATGCGAGTTATGTGTGCAAACAATAAATTGAAATTTAGCATACAACGATTTTAATGCAGTCTAATAATATAACGTGGTGACAGTGTTGCATAAAATTAATTACACATCATAAGGGTTTGGTTATCAAATAAGAATATTATACATAATATAGGCTCAATATTTTTACACTGGATGACTAATTTTAAGCACAAAGAAGAGTCTTAGCAGAACATGCTTCACCATTTCATGTTGTAAAACGTAAGAGAGGTAAGGCGTCTAAAAGTGGAGAAAACTATAGGCCTAATTTTAAATGTATTTAATACGTTTTGTGAAAAGTTCGCTCAACTTTCGGTCCATGAAATTGATATCAGAGTTCATGGGAGGGTCAGAAATTAGCACATATGGAATTCTTAAAGAGGTGGGGAGTAGTGTTGGATGTACAGTGATGTGTTTGTGAAACCAGCAATTTGCAAAATTGTATTTTTTCCATGCGTCAGAAAAGATAATGTCAATAAATAAATCAGGATCCTAGGACAGAATGAAAGCTTAGTATTGAAGCCACTAGATGTCAGGGTCCCCCCGTAGGTATCCTCGCCTTATCGTGGCGGTGGGGTTTGTGTGTTCTGATGATCTTGGGAGCTATGCCGGCGGTAGCGTAGCTACTGGTAGGGCCACCCTTGCCGGACAGGTCTTGAGTGAAGAACCAGACAAAGAGGGATACCCTGGTCCTCCAGGTTGGGGGTTGGGCTTGAGGCTGACGACCTCATCTTTGTAAAAAATGAATTCAGTTGAGAAGCCTAACAAAGATGGATGCCGGATGGATACACGGAAACGACCAAGCAAACGAAATATGGACATGAATTTGGCTACGTGGAATGTTTTAAGTCTTAATAGAGCTGGAGCACTTAGAAGAGTTAAAGATGAACTAAGAAGATCTTGGAGGGAAAACCAGAAGGGAGAAGGAGGATAGGTAGACCGAGACTACGATGGCTGGATGATGTGGAAGCTGATCTGAGAGTAATGGAAGTGAAAAGATGGAGGAAGAAGGCGTTGGATCGACAAGAGTGGGCATCCATTTTGAAGGAAGCTAAGGCCAAACTAAAAGGGCTGTAATGCTAATGATGATGATATGTCAGGGTATATAGCGTACTTCATGTTTCAATGTTGTCACCTCTACATACAAAGTTGAACGAAACCTACCGAATGAAGACTAGGGAGCCGAGCGCCCAAGAAATCGCACGTGGGTAATAATATAGGTTAACTTGAAACATAAACCACTGTAGATCAGAATGTTTTTTTGTTTTTTAAATTACATGCTCTGATTGTTGTACAAAACCACAAGGACTAAGCTAAATAAATTTTAAAAGCTGAGATTAGGGTATTATATAATTATTTTACAGATGTGAAAACTGAACCAGATACTCACCACAGGAAAACCAAAAGAGCATCAGCTAGCCCCAAGGATCAAACTTGTCATTAAATCACCGGAGCAGCTTCAGTATGTGTTACCTGAAATACTGGGTCCTCAGAATATTTTCTGGAAGTTTGGAAAGGGAATGGTTCAATCAGTTATGTTTTCGGTTAAGAAGAGAGACTTTGTGCTTCCAAAACTAGCCATTTTCAGTTTCTGATTTTGAAACACTAAAAACAAACAAACAAAAACAACATAAAAAAAAAAGCTCTGTGTTTCTTTTAAGTCTCATATGCAGATAGTGACTATTTTGACACTACTTTTTGTACGAAAACTATCAGTTGAAGAATGAAAACTACAGTGAAAATTGAAACTTATTTGGAACATTTAATTACATTACAAAGTTTAGAAATCTAGTTTTTTAGACAGTGAAACTAAACTAATTATTCAGAAGTAGTCGAACGTTTAAAACACTTTTAGCTCACTTTACGTACTTTACTAGGACATGTTTCAAGAGGTTAGTATCTCCCATTGTCTGCTAGCGGTCGACTGGCGTTCTGGCGACAGTGTTGTGTGAAGTTCTGTGTGCTACCATCTGTTTTCTTTGTGGTGAGTCTCAAAAAACATCCGAATTGAATGTATGGGAAAAAATCTTCATCATCAAGAATGAAGACCACGCCATGAACTTTGAGATCCCGCCTGCAGATGACGTCGTGAGACTCACCACAAAGAAAACAGTAATGGTACGTAAAGTGAGCTAAAAGTGTTTTAAACGTTCGACTACTTATGAATAATTATTTAATTACATCGTCCAGCTACTTCTCTACATAGTCATCGCTCCAATCGAGACATTTGTTTTAGCACGGTACCAACTTTCCAATAACCTCTTCATAGAAGTTTGCAGCCAGCGTATTGAAAACGGTCTTCACAGCATTTAAAAATTTGTTGAAGTTCGTCGTTGGTGTGGAAGGGCTGTCCTCCCTGATCTTTCTTCAGCTGTCGAAAAAGATTAAAGTCACTCGACATGGGGATGAGTTTTTGAAATCCACCGTGACAAGGGAAGAAACGTGGATTCGTTACGACAATCCAGAATCAAAAGAACAATCCAAAAAATGGATGCATACAAATTTCCCAAACACACCCAAGATCTTGGAGGACAGTGCTTCCACACCAACGAAGAACATCAAAATACTTCAAAATGCCATGAAGACAGTATTGGAAAGTTAGTACCATGCTGTGACAAATGTCTCAATCAGAGTGGTGACTATGTAGAGAAGTAACTGGAAGGTGTATCTAAATATTCCAAATAAGACAGTTTTGATTTTCACTGTGCTTTTCATTTCGTGACCTATCATACCTTGAAAAAAAAAAAAAAAATAGCCCTCGTAGTTTATATCCTTACATTGCTGGAATTGAAAAGTTTCTCTCTCCTACAAAGTTTGCCATTCTGGAAACACAAAGTCTCATGTTAACCAATGATATATGTCATTTTTTTTATTTATTTATTTTCCATTCTATTAAGAACATTTCAGCCATTTCATAAAATATGGGAATTTTTCCCTCAAAGAGAGGTTATAAAATTATTGTAATTGGGTGTCAAATATAAGTTTAAAACCTCAGATTCACTGAATATTAAGGAATTAAGTGTATTTCAAGTTGTTTCATGTGTAAAATCTGTCTATTTACTTATTTATTGCGTCAAGTTACTTTTTCTTTACCAGTTTTAGCATGATTTTAACACTCTTCAATACTATGTACTATATGTCAATTTTGCTTTGAGAAAATGTAGGCCTACATCTTAAGGTACAATTTGGCATAAGATTAACTTCAAAAAGTATGTGTGGTTAATTACCAGCTAAAATAACAAACTGTGACTTTTTGTCCCACTCATAATAGTCCAGTATATAGGTAGCGAAAAAAGGGTCCACCTTGCATTAATTAGGGTAAAATATTTTTCTTTCTTATATTGTTTGGTATTGTAAGAGTAGTGTAAATCTAAGTTTTCGACCTCGAAAGCCCTAGGGACAACTTTCTGTGAGCAAAAAACCTCGAAATTTTCGCACTTTTTTCAGTTTATCGGAAAAATCTCCTAGATATCTACTCATTGTAAACATTTGTCTATCACCGATCGAAAGAGCATAAAATTTCCTGCAAAATGCACCATTCAAACTTTAATTTACATGTAGTATTACAGGTACTATAGTACTTGGAAGTTTTAAAAATATATATCAAAAGGCGTGTATTGGCCCATTTTATCCATTTATGAGTTTTATGTAGTCCATTATGCGCTTTAGTTATGAATGACCATTCATTATGTATATGTACATGTATTACAAGGTTACCTATAGGGGGGGGGGGGGGTCAATTCGATGAACATAAATTTACGACCAGATAACATAGAAAGTTTAAACTCCGTTTAAAATTACGTAACTTAGGTGTTAAAAAATTACTTTTGAATTCCTTTTTTTATGCGAGGTCTACTGTTCACAGTAGCATAGTACCCGTGTAAGGTAAATAAATCACAGAATTGCTTAATTATAATGCCACTTAGTGATTTTATTCGTATTTAGGTTGAAAGGTGGGAGAAATGAGTCAGCGAACGTTATGATGAGCGGAGGGGTCCTGCATGGCTGATTTCTTCCTTGGTTGCAGTAAACTTGTAAAAACTGAAGTGTATTTTTTCAAGCTTGGTTCTTTGCAATGGAAAGTTTTGTTTTTCCATGGTCAAATGGAATTCAGGTGGCATCTCAACCACTAAATGCATGAATAAATAGATATGAGGTTCTGAAGTGAGAGTCATGTTTGCCACTCCTTCCTGATTTGAGAAGGTGTATGTTTTGGCTTGAATTGGGTATCCCACGATAATTAATTCAGACTCATATTGCTTCTTAACATAGCTGACGTACCTCTTGCAGATAAAACCAAATGATTCATTGCTTTGCCACAGTACTTTATGAATGACAATAACCAACGTACATTTCAGAAACGATATTTGGATATCTAGAGGTTTGAAAACTTTGTAATGATTTGGTACCCTTTCATAATCCTTCTTTGCTGAACAAAGAAGGAGCAAGTTCGTAAGTGAAGTACCTTTTCAAGTCTTTGCTATGCAGGTTCTCTGAAACAATATCAATGCATCAACAGTGGTCACCTGTTCGAAACCAATCTTCAAGGTGTTCGTGACATTTTTAATTACTGTGTAGCCGCCGTGGGTGAGTTGGTAGCGTGACTGCCAGCCACTTGGGCGGCCCGGGTTCGATTCCCGGCCGGGTTGGGGATTTTTCAGTAGTGAAAAATGTCTTTCCTGGGTTCAGGACTGGGTGTGTGTGTGTCCTTAGGTTTAAGTAGGTAGGGGACTGGCGCACCCCGGTAACAAATACGCTGAGAATATCCCCTTACGGGATCACCAGGGGTCGCTCGCGAACCTGAGGAATAACTTTAATTACTTTATCATTTCGTTTCAAGTGTAGGCTTTTGAAGTTTTTACCAATCATTTTTGCCATACAGGTCTTGCCTACTTCTTGGGATCAATGACAATTACCCTGCTTTTCACCTAGTACTCCACTGTTTATTAACATTATAGAGTCTGTTATGGGAAATGGATCGTGCTGAACAAACCATATGGTATGTAGCTTCAGTTTCAGTGTATCATCCTTGTCTCGATCCACTCGAGAGGGCCTTGCGTCTACATACTGCTCAGATGACACTGTAATCACTGCAGTAAGTTTCCATGGTATCACAATATATTGCAGATAGACCTTCCCTTGTGTCCACTGTCCGCTAGCCTATTTAAGACCAACAGACCGACAGAACCCCTCCTCTCATCACAACGTTTGCCGACTCATTTCTCCCACCTTTCAACCTAAATACGAATAAAATCACTAAGTGGCATTATAATTAAGCAATTCTGTGATTTATTTACCTTACACGGGCACTATGCTACTGTGAACAGTAGACCTCGCATAAAAAAAGGAATTCAAAAGTAATTTTTTAACACCTAAGTTACGTAATTTTAAACGGATTTTAAACTTTCTATGTTATCTGGTCGTAAATTTATGTTCATCAAATTTGACCCACCCAAAGGTAACCTTGTAATACATGTACATGTACATATACATATGAATGGTCATTCATAACTAAAACGCATAATGGACTACATAAACCACCATAAATGGATAAAATGGGCCAATACACGCCTTTTGATATATTTTTAAAACAATTCAAAGTACTATAGTACCTGTAATACTACATGGAAATTAAAGTTTAAACAGTGCATTTTGCAGGAAATTTTATGCTCTTTCGAATGGTGATAGCAAAATGTTTGCGAGAAGTAGATATCTAGGAGATTTTTCCGATAAACTGAAAAGAGTGCAAAAATTTGGAGGTTTTTTTGCTCACAGAAAGTTGTCCGTAGGGCTTTCGAGGTCGAAAACTTAGATTTACACTACTCTTACAATACCAAACAATATAAGAAAGAAAAATATTTTACCCTAATTAATGCAAGGTGGATTGTATCTATATACTGGACTATAATGTTAATAGTTTTATTAAATTATTATTGATGAGTTAAATAAATGTTCGGACAATCTGGAAACAGTTTATAATTTATATTTAATCCCTCGTACCTTCATTAATAACAATATCAAGACCCTAACAGTAATAGCAGAACAGCAAATGAACTTCTGTCTTGCATCATTAAAATCAGTGTCCAAATTATGTCCCAACCGTAACAGATTTTGAGAAACAAATTTAAAATATTTAAAATAAATTTTAAGTAATGATTTACATGTAGTGTGGAGGAGAAGGGATAGTAAATTTAACAGAATGAGTAGAAGAGTTCTAGTTCATTATTTATGACATGTAATGAACAAAAATAGTTTTCATAATTTGCTAGAATGTCCCACCTGTAATTATGAAATGGCTGATTTATCTAAAAAGTTCAGTGTCCTGTTTAGCCAAAGAATGATGAATAAGCAAATTTGCACCAACTGGCTACTCGTCACAATAATCCCAGACCATGTATGTAGGCCTAAGCGGCCTGTCACACTGAGCAATCGATCAAGACCAGCCGACTGCCATCTTGCGCTCTCGACTAAATTTCTGTTCCTTGTCACACTGCATCGAGCGTCATCGATCAACGCAAATATTATAGGTTATGTACCTATATGATTTTACTAGGTCTACTCATCACTGTATATTATATATTAAGTATATTACCTTATTAGGAATACGAATGCCTATTTCTTGCACATTATCATACTACATGTGTTGGGATGTAAGGTTTAATATTATGCCTACTATATCAGGCTACATCTGTTTACTTCAAGCTTCCATCAGTCGGCCGAGCGAAGAGGTTTGTTGTTTGTTGTAGTTCGATCGCCCACCGCTAGGTGCTTACAACTCGATCTATTTTTGTGTTTTAAAAATTAAATTACGTAAGAAGATATCGTTTTAAATGCCTTAAATGATTCGTGCAATTATATTTCATTCAAATATAAGTTTATAAAACGACATTATTGTGTAAGTTAAATCTTCCAGCATCAATTCTGAAATTCAGGTGGGTACGAAGTTTGCCATCGACTGGCGATTGAAAAACGGACAGGTTTGATTTCACAGACCAGATGATCTCTCACCCTCGTTGTTGATCGCTGGCGATCGATGCTATGTGACTGGTACCACTGCTGTCTATAGGTTCATTATACCAGTCAGTCGGACGCTGTCCCTCGATCGATCCAGTGTGACAGCCCCTTAAGAGTCAAAAGGTGGCAATTTCATTGTGACCAAGTGTATGTTTGGCATTTTTAGGTGGATTTCAAAGAAAAATCTACCTATTGCAATCGATACCATGTCATGACTTCCGAAAAATTCTTTCATATCTTTACGTTTCATGCCTCCCTAAGTACAAAACCAATGCCCGTTCTAAAGTTTATATAATTACACGCTATCGGCCGTAATTTTGAAGATATTTGAACCAAATTTTATTATGTTATTTCTAGGCCCAATAGTTCGGACAAGTTCGTTAATGAGCAAAATTGGCCCAAGGGGGGGGGGGGGGGTCGTGGGACGGATTTAAATTTTGAAAAATTAATATCTCTGCCCCTATGAAGCTGGGGCGGATCCAGAGAGACATTTGGGGGGGGGGGGGGGGGAACCAAAGTAGAGAGGGAAGTTTTTTACTCAAAAATTAATTATTCCCAGTACACAATTGAAAACAAAATGAACATTTCAGCATTTTCTTACAAAGGTATTTCAAAATAATGATTGCCGTTGCTTTAATTGAAGTATTTGGGTTATGTTCTAATAAATTTTGAATAATTTGTGCTTAATGTTACAATTTTTTTTTTGGGGGGGGGGGGGATTCCCCCCATCCCCCCCCCCCGTGGATCCACCCCTGCTATGAAGTATAGAGGGAAATTTTGTTTGAATAAATTAGAGTACTCCCTATGGAGTTCACAGTGACACCAACGATTCGGGGGTTTTGGGGGTCCGAGTGGGGGTGGGGGATGGAAATTCGAAATTTTTGAAATCATGTCTTGTGGGGTATCGTTGAAAAGCTCTTGACGAGTACTCTACAAATCAATAACTGGTTTCTCGATAGCTCTCATATAAGGCGAGATTTAGCACTTCGAAATCTACCTCAGCCCGTAGGCTTGCCTAAGGGGAATTTTTTTTAACTGCAATTAACAAGATTTTAGTTTAGTTTATGCATTCATCATTCTTTGTTACACCCCCTCGCCGATTCGATGAGGCACAGGACGTGAGGGGGGGCATAGAACCTACTCCATACCGAAGAGAAAGCATAATCAGCACCCGTGTGCTTATGCTCCATCTTCCCCACATAGAATTTGACCCCACCGAGGTAAGATGTGGTAGCTTACCTTTGTGGTCCCTGCTCCAAAAAAACTTAACTCTAATTAAACTACCCCAGGGGCTGCAGTCATTCTATTTGGTACCCATAAGTCCCTATCCAAGTTTGAACAACTGCAGCGGGGGAGGAATCGGTGGTGCCGCAGAAGGGGTTGCAGATCCTGACCAGCTAACCATATAATCCTATCTAGTCTATAACCCAGTTGAAGACTGGATCTTATTGTCAAACCCAGTTGAAGACTGGATCATGTTATAAAACTAATCTAAAGCACAATCTAGTGCTTCGTTGGCACTGTGTGTAGGTCCACAGTACTCTAACAGCTACGTCAAGACCGAATCCTAGTCCAATAGAGACAAGGGTCCACTTGGGGCTTGGTTTCTCCATGTCTCTACTGGCAGTATTTCTGTCTCGAAGAACACAGCAGAGCAGAATGAAAAGGGGACTGTGCACTTAGCTTTGTGCCACTTACATAACTAAGTAGGGCCTAACTACTAAGAAATTCCTATCTATGTCGGCTACCTATCCACAGGCCATGAAGACCATTCACGTCGGCTAACCTATCTGGCATGAAGACCATTCATGTTGACTAACCTATAGGCCAATAAGCCAACCTAACCTAACTAACCTAACCTAACCTAACTTAACCTATCCTATCCTAACCATAGGCCACAAAGACCATCCACGTTGTCTCACCTATCTGGCCATGAAGACCATTCACGTCGGCTAACTTATCTGGCCATGAAGACCATTCATGTTGACTAACCTATAGGCCATTAGGCCAACCTAAGCTAACTTAACCTAACCATAGGCCAAAAATGACCATCCACGTTGTCTCACCTATCTGGCCATGAAGACCATTCACGTCGGCTAACCTATCTGGCCATGAAGACCATTCTTGTAGACTAACCTATCCATAGGCCATTAGGCCAATCTAACCTAATCATAGGCCACAAAGACCATCCACATCGTCTAACCTATCTGGCCATGAAGACCAATTCACGTCGGCTAACCTATCTGGCCATAAAGACCATTCACGTCGGCTAACCTATCTGGCCATAAAGACCATTCACGTCGGCTAACCTATCTGGCCATAAAGACCATTCACGTCGGCTAACCTATCTGGCCATAAAGACCATTCACGTTGACTAGCCTGTCTATTACCTAAGCTATAGCTCTCTGAATTAATAAATAGCCCTGGTTTGAGCGCAGGCACTTATTTAAGTTAGTAGTATGTGCAGGATAGTTGCTCAGCTGATAAAGCTGCCTTTAAAACACTGTGTGGAAGCACGAATGCCACAAACTAGGACTGCAAAGAATAATGAGCATGGGGAAAGAAGTGCATCTGCATAGCGCACTTAGGCCAATATTTTCAGAGAGCCAACATTTAAATTTGTTCAGGTGGTGTTTGGGGGGGGGAGGTAGAGTTTGGTGTTGTTCTTGCGCTGGCAGATGTTCAGTGTCCACTCTGCTGCAATGCGACTGGTCAGTTCTGCATAGCTTTGTTCATTGGCACTAAGGAAAGTTGTCCTACCATTTGACGGCTTAGAGATGAATACTGCTACTACCGTTTGTTGACTGATGTGTTGATTATTCATTAACTGGAGTTAATGATGGCAGATGTGTTGTCAGTCGCGTTGATTATTCCATTGGCAGACGTGTTGTCAGTCGCGTTGATTATTCCATTGGCAGACGTGTTGTCAGTCGCGTTGATTATTCCATTGGGAGACGTGTTGTCAGTTGCGTTGATTATTCCATTGGGAGACGTGTTGTCAGTTGCGTTGATTATTCCATTAAATGGAGTGAATCATGATGGTAGACGTGTCATCAGTCCTCTTCTGTTCCCTGCAAAATACTAGCAGCACTAACATGTTCCAGATATTTCTTTAGGCCACTTGTTCCAACGAGCAACTGAATCAAGTGATTCATTAAATTTACAATTACAATTATATATGTGGCCTAAAGAAATGAATCATATTTTAAGTTTTTGGAGGTCTATTTAAATTTATTTTTGGTATTAAAGAGTATTTATTCAAGTTAATCTAATTTGACTATCTTAAATTTACCGGTAATTATTAATCTTTAATTTTTTCATATCAGATCTGAAGTTAATTTATAAAGAATATGAAATATTTCAAAGTTTTATGTTGAAATGGTATGAACAGTTTTCATTTCATAAAAATTAATCTATTTGGCCTATATAAATGTCAAATATTGACTATTATAATTTTTTCTTAAAAGAATTTAAATACTTTGAAGAAAATAATAACAATAATAAGAATGATAGGCCATAATAATGAATGTCAACTATGAAGAAGAAGAAGAAGAAGATAATTTATGTTGATATAATAATGATGATAATGACAAAATATTATGGAGAAGGAGGAAAAGGAGGAAAAGGAGGAAAAGGAGGAAAAGGAGGAAAAGGAGGAGAAGGAGGAGAAG